>CM070774.1:28480811-30967061 GCA_036346955.1 Dipus sagitta
AAACAATACCACTGGGCAAAGAAAAGTGCATGGAATTTAGTTTGTGCAACATCTGTACAGTTTCCAAGGTGAACTTTCAAACTTAAGTAAGACCCACTGCAGGACTGTTGTAAATCTCCTTTGTAAACTAGTGCACAAGTATGTTTATGTCTATGTATGTATGTGTGTTGTAATAGTTACCTTCTTATCCTTAGAACAAAATTCCCAACCACAAACTGCTGATGGGAGTAAAGGATTTATTTAGCTTATAGTTCCAAGGAGATGATTCATCACAGCAGGAAAAGGAAAAGAGCAGAAGCTGGGGATCATGTCTCACCGGAGCAGCTGGCAAAAGGCAGCAAAATTGAGCTCAGCTACGATTGACAAGGGGAACTAGGATATTACATCCCTGAGCCTTCCTGTAGCAACACACCTCCAGCAAAGCTCCACCAGCTGCGGACCATGTAATCAAAACACATGAGGCTATGAGGGACATCTCATTTAAACTGCCACATGTGTTATAGTATTTTACAGGGAAATATAAAATTTTCAAAGGCAGTGGAAACTGCATACTCTTGTTACACATTGGACTTTCTTTGCACTTTAACTTTAAACTTCCACTAAAATATTTGATACATATCCGAAAGGCTCTGTTTTACTGGTAATTATAACTAATGGCAAAATTCAACAACTTAATACTCAAAAGTCACCACTAATATCCAACAATTCTATTGATATCCAAGGGCAAAGGAAAAGACTTTCAGACTTTTATATTTTCTTTGAATTTTTACCATAGGCAAAAAATATACCAGGGCAGATTGTATTCTATCAAATGTTTCACTAAAAGCAACAGAAGGAGAATTTGGTCACAGGGCTGTTACTTAGCTCGCCTGAATATCGCTAATGGATTCATAATGACAATAATAACATACTGCGAGTGAATGGCCAGTACATTCTTCATTCCCATAAAAGAAGATCACATTGAATGACATTAAGAAAATGGCTTGAAAGGTCTACCTTTATAAGAAGAATGCCTGCATTTATGCCCACTCCTAATTCTTGCTTCAAATGGTGCAATTTCACTGGGAAAATGCAGGCTTTTGTGGGGTCGCTTTGTTTGTTTTTTAATCCACCAAATGGTACAGCATACAGTACCCAAGAAATGGCGTTGTTGAGCAAGATTCCTGGAACTGGTGACCTGGTCTGGTAAAATCACACAGGCTGTTAATTTTTCTAAGTTCCCACCACTCTGCATTTTCCCATAAAATTTAACTTATCCTCAAGTTGACATTGCTTTTAAATGTTTTACCTAAATTATTTGTTTTCTTAAAACCTAAGCTGGGAATGAAAGAAATCATGTAATTATTTGAAATTCCAGTGGCTTATCTACAATACTGGCTTAGACTTCTGTATATCTGCTGAGCTCCAGATTCAGATTTCCCACACCAAATTCACAACATGTTTCACAGTCAGTTGCTGAAAGGAAATGTGTTTCATATAACACAACCTATGACACCATTCTGGTAAAAAGAAAAAAAAAATCTCATCATACTATGGCATTGTATTTATCTTATCCAGTTGTTAGTTTATTATTTTTTCATGAAAAAAGTCACATGACTGAGTTCCAGGCTAGCCTGGAAATACAAAGTAAATTCCAGGTCAGCCTGGGCTAGAGCTAAGTAGGCTAAGACCATACTTCAACAAGTCAAGAAATATATATATAAAATCTTTGCCTTTATAAATTTGTTACTTTGAATGTATTATATTTTTTTCTTAAGGGAATAAAAAATTTCAGAATTTATTTTTTGCTAATAGCAATTTCTTAAATACCATGGGGTTCTACACTATTTTTATTTTTTTAAAGTGTCAGTTAAGCCACATATGGTGAAACATTCCTTTACTACCGGCAGAGGTACGAGGATCAATGAGTTCAAGGCCAGCCTGGATCTACAGAGTGAGTTCTGGGTCAGCCTTGGGCTTCAGTGAGAACCTACCTCAAAAAAAAAAAAAAAAAAAGAAAGAAAGAAAGAAAGAAAGAAAAAAATGTCAGTTAAACAATCTTATTTTCTTAAGAAAATGCATATCCAAAAGTTTTTTTGAAATCTACCTTACTATTAATAATAAAACTATCTTCTAGTCACTTACAACAGTATCAATTGATATTAAGATAAAATTTCATGTAGAACAGATTTGAATGTTTTTGATTCTCTATTAGTATAATGAAAAGAAATGGAAATTTCTTAGACACTAAAGAAAACTATTTCCATTATAGTTCATTTCATTGGCTTTTATATGCATTCTGTTAGTTATGTAGAGCTGTCACTAGCAAAAATGCCATGTTGGATTATGTTTATACCCCTATTCTCCTACTTCTCCAGCCCTCTTGCTTGTTTTCCTTGCAATGCTGTTATAAGTCACCTTAGCTACTACCTATCCTCATATTCCTAGGCACAGAACTTGAGAGTCATGTCCTATCATTATAATTAACTTTTAAATGTCTTCATCCTGGGCTGGAGAGATGGCTCAGCGGCTAAGGCACTAGCCTACAAAACATAAGGACCTTAGTTTGATTCTCCAATACACACATAAAGTCATATGCACAAGGTGAAGCATGTATCTGAAGTTAATTTGCAGTTGCAAGAGGTTCTAGCATGCCCATTCTCTCTCATAAATAAATAAAATTAAAAACCTTCACATCTTCTGTTCTCAGAATTGTGTTGACAAAAAGCAGTTGTTAGCAAGACCCTGTCTCAAAACAACAACAGCAATAACAAAAGTAGTCTTGGAAATATTGAAATTCTCAGTGCCAGTGTGAAGACCACTTTGCAAAATACAAACTCTCTCTGGATCATCTACTTAAATTATTGAATCTCATCTCTCTCCTTTATAAACATAATCACATCCCTTTCTTTGATGCTGCACTATAGAAATCTTTGGGGCATCTCACCTATAACATATATGGACCTCTTCATCCTCTCTCCTAAATCTTTTCTGCCTTTAATTTTACAAGTAATTTATATTTCTACCCACCCTATTTTCCCTCTTGGAAATTTGGAATTTATTGTTGGAATTTATTTTATGTTACAGACAAAGCTTCAAGGCATCCAATTCCAACTCAAGAGTAAAAACTTTGATTCTGTGCCAAAAAAAAAAAAACCTTACAATCTTCTAGTTTGTATACTGCATTGCTATTGCATTGATGATCTCTGCACCAACTTCTTCAGCTAAACTATGAGTAACTCCTTCCAATTTAATCAACCTGAGTGAAAACCTTCAATGTTGTTATTAAAGTAGCAGAGTGGAGTCTTTCTTTACAGAGCACCTTATTACTCCCCCCATGGCTTTTCTTTCACTTTCTTCCTGTTTCTTAGAAGACAGTCCATATTTCCACCTGGACTGCTTGTTCATCCCCTACTTATACATTATAAACCCCTAGTTATTTCTATTTTCTCCACGTAAGTATGCTTCCTAAGATCACTTTCATGGTTTCTTAGTCTAAATTATAACCTACTTAGAACTTTTCATTTCAACTATTTTGATGTTGCTTTGTTTTTCTTTGTTTTTGTTTTGTGAGGTAGAGTCTCACTCTAGCCTGGCTGACCTTGAATTCACTAAGAAGTCTCAGGAATTCACTAAGTAGTCTCAGGCTGGCCTCAAACTCACAGTGATCCTCTGCCTCCCAAGTGCTGGCATTAAAGGCATGTGCCACTACTCCTGGCTCCTTTCTAGATTTTTACCAATATGTTATTTTATATTTATGTTATTTGCATTAAACGTTTTCATAGAAAAGCCCACTCTCTACTAGTAGATGACAAAATCCTTTCTGTCAGGGGCTGTGTTAGTTCACTCTCCTCATTTGTATCTACGAGCAAACAGCACAAATGCGTCATTAGGAAATACCGCTATCCAGCTAATTGTATAATTATAATTTCATAGTTATTCCTTTATACCTTCTCTATTCTAGTATAATTGATTATTATATTTCCCCTGATTTGTCCTATTTTTGCTTTACATATAACACATAGATGATTTTCCATAGGAACTCATATTGTTCTCCCCTGTTGAATTTCTATAAATACAGTTTAAGAGTGTATAGAATTCAGCACACCAAGCATACCAATGATGTAACCTTTCCTTTGTCCCCATAGGATAGGTCTCAGTGCACTCCCTAAAGGTTTTTGAAAAGAAAATCCCTGTGAAATTTTCACCCATGTTTATATGGAAGCTGATAACCTGACATAATTCCCACTGGAGAACCTTAGTACAGGGAACCTTTGAAATACTTGCATGAATGGTTCCCTGTGATATAGGAGGATGAGACCAGCTTTCCTTACTCTTCATTGTAGTAAACTTCTATAAGATTTTATATAGTGTTTGCTGTCCCACTAAAATCGTTTGATTGTAGCCTTTTCCTGCCTGTTCTTTTCTCATAGGAGTAAAGATATAAGGATGGGATCCTGTGTTTGAAAGGGGAAAAAAAGTTGACTTTATTAAAAATTTTCTAAATTTGAAATTTATATATTTGTAATACATAATAATATGTTAATATGTATAAATGTATTATATACTATGTATATGAATATATTAATCAATATATTTATATATGAATATGCATAAATATATATTATATTAATCAAGATTATATACATTTATTATATAAATATATACATATTTTATATATGTGTGTATATATAATATATATGTATATATACATATATATGTATGTATGCATAAAAGTGCCAGTAATAATGGAATTCAGTAGCTACCTCCAAATCTGGGCATCAAAGATTCCATTAAGGTTATGAAGAGTTTGAAAGTAGACTCTCTTCATGTACCTAAAAGATACTCCACAAATTCTAAACAAGTTTTTCTTTCTGCATCTAAACATGTAACTTCACAAGCTTTTTGTTCACAAAAATATCACTTAAACATCTCTCTATGAAATAACAGAGTTCTCAAGAGTACAGGGTCAACCAGCATTTAAATATGTTACTTGGGAATCAGTAGTTAGTCAACACTATTATTTTCCAAACTAATATGTATTTTCCAGATCTATAAACAATCTTCATATGTGGTGAGTTTCAAATTGCTTCAAAGGATTTATTGTTCTGTCACATTGAGCTATGAGACCGATTACAGTCTAAACAGTATCTGATAATTATGGTGAATCAAGAAACAATCCCCAATGGCTGAGCATGGTAGCACATCCCTTTAATCCCAGCACTTGGGAGGCAGAGGTAGGAGAATCGATGTGAGTTCGAGGCCACTCTCAAGTTGCATAGTGGATTCCAGGTCAGCCTGGGCTAGAGTGAGACCCTACCTCAAAAAAGCAAACAATAACAACAAAGCCCAATGAATTTGACAGTATCACCAGGTGTTATCACTTATAATACTGATTTATCATAAAAAGCTGAGATTTAGTAAATATTTCAATTTTATCATTACCAGTTTTCATGTAATAGTTCCCATAGACCGCCATATACTTTTAAAGCTTCTTGATTTTATTTATTTGAGAGAAAGAAAGAGAAAGGTGGAGAGAGGAAGGGAGGAGAAGAGAGAGAAAGAGAGACAAAAGAAAAGAGAAAGAAAGAAGAAGAAAGAAACAAAGAAAGAAAGAAAGAAAGAGAAGAGAGAAGAGAAGAGAGGAGAAAAAGAAAGAAAGACAGAGAGGAAGAAAGAGTGAGTATAGGCATACTGCCCGGGCCCTCAGGCCCTGCAAAAGAATTCCAGATGCATGTACCCCTTTGTGCATCTGGCTTTATGCAAGTACTGAGGAACTGAAGTGGGCAGTGAGACTTCCGGAGTCAACCCTCCACCCCCCCCCCATAAACTTTCAGTTGTTAAAAATAATGACTTCTTCCATTTGTGCTGCATGAGTAGTTTGATTTTCTTTTACAGGAAGGAGTAGATGTAAGAAACCCTTGTAAACATGTATAATTATGATGACAGGCCTAAGAAACTGTCACTGGGGATCCTGTCATTTATCTACTGTTTGCAGTTCACACATAGCTAACAACAGTGTAAATAGAAAGAAAAAAAAAGAACATTTCTGAGAAAGTAAAATTCAGAAACATTTTTTTTAACAGGCGAATAAGCTGTCAGTGAAGGCCCTTTATCTCAAAACTAAAAAGCTTTGGGGTTTCGACAGTGATCTTTGCTACTCTGATTGTATCCAGAGTTTTGATCCACTTGCAATTTTAATCTAACCTCTCTGAACTGCAAAGTCCCATTATCTGTTAGAAAATAATTAGAAGCTGTAAGCAAAAGTCTGCATACATGCAGCTCCTCGGGAGTCCCTGAGCTCATTGAACCAAGGAGTTTGATGGATACTGGTCAGCTAATATCGGACCAGCACTAATAATAGCAGAAAATGCTGCTTAGCTAGGTTACAAAGTTAACTTAGAAAATGAAAATGAAGCATTTAGGATTTATGATCACAGATAAATTTCTCTTTTTCATTTGTTTCCTGTTAAGAAAAAAAAAAAAAAAGCCATGAGAGGAAGTTGTATTTTTCCTTTTTTTCACCTTTCATATTTTGATGATTTATAATTATGATCTTAGGGCCACTTGATTTCAGCTGATTTAACTATACTTTTTTCTTGAATCTTCACAGATATTTGAGTGAATCAGGAATAATTTTGTTATGCTACAAACACACAATAGGTAAATCTGACCAGTATACTAAAAACTTGTCAGCACTAACCACATGAAAGCTTTCTATGAAGGCTTTAAACACCAGGAGTTTGAATATGAAATCAGAAAATCCTTTTTCTCTTATGACTGAAACAGTGAGTCAATATCCTTTAAAATATTTTTTTCAAATTATAGAACATCCATTCACTTAATGAACACATCTCTGTACTCTCAGTAAATAAAAGAGTATTTTATTATTATAGAGAGAGATACTTCAAAACAGCATTTCATGAAATGGAAATTAAAGATGGAATTTTATCCTATGTTAGTCTCTTCTCTTATATTCTACTAGATTTATATTGTGTTCACTAGAGCATAAATAGATAATACTGCACCAGTCTTTTATTGTAGGTATGTTATTTTTGCAAACCAAACAGAATTGTAAATATATTTTGGTTAATAGCTATTTTATAGTTCTTAACCTCCACAATAGCCATGCGCTGAGTGGTAAATCCTCAATAAAATATTTGTTTGAAAGCCAGGCGTGGTGGCACACGCCTTTAATCCCAGCGCTGGGGAGGCAGAGATAGGAGGATCGCCAAGAGTTTGAGGCCACCCTGAGACTCCATAGTGAATTCCAGGTGTGCCTGGGCTAGTCTGAGACCCTACCTCGAAAAAAAAAAATTGTTTGAAAAAGAACAACAACAAAAGATTTGTTCAGAGATTGAAAGAAAGGATAAAACATATTTATTTTAATAGATATTTATGAAGTGCTTACTATATGCAGAATCCCTTGTTACCTGTGTAAATCTAAGGATTATAAAGATAACTAGTATGGCCAAGCCTTAAGATTAGTAATATCAAAGTTTAGGAACATGTTAAATTGGTAAAGAAGCAGAAGTTTTTATTAAGATGAGACTTAGAAAATATAAATGTAGCTTGAGGTGAAAGTATTGTAACAGATCATGGGTTTAATAATTCAAGCCTGTAATTTCAGCTACTTTACAAACTGAAGCAGGAAGATCACAAGTTCAAGTTCTGACTTCTGACAAATTAATTTCAAGGCTTTACCTAGCATATGTAAGGCCCTAGCTGGGTGTAGGTATCATTGTAACTCTTTACCAAAGCAGAAATATCAAAATTATTTGTTCTTCCAAATATTTAGTTCTCCTCTACAGGAGGTCATTTTTAACCTCCTCTTTTTTACTATATTTAGGGTGGTATTCAAATTTTTACTTATACATATTATTAAAATGCTTGAATTTATATAGTAAAACATATATTTTAGGATATAAAGACAGCCCTTTTGTTTTAATCTGTTACCTTTACTTTATTCTTTTTCTTTTTTCCACTGTGCATGAGTTTATTGTCAGCATGGCTTTTTACTGGAATTTTTTTTAATTTTTTTAGTCATTGAATGCAGTCAAGTTGGTACCATTGTTAGGCTCCTCCCTGTCCTGACCCCTCCACCGGGACCCTCCTTGTTGGGGTATATGGGTAGTGCATTGTGGGGTTAGCCTTTAGTTTCACGTAGGAGGAAATGCCTCTGTGTATCATGACCCAACGTGTGGCTCTGACATTCTTTTGGCCCCCTCTTCCACAAATTTTCCTGAGCCATGTTGGGTTCATTTTAGGTCTGCTTCGGTGTTGAGATCTTGGGGGCCTCTGTGTCCCTGGATATCTGGTTTGATAGGGGTTGATTGTTCTCTGTGTCTAGCTCCTTCACCATTTGTGCTGGTTCTGGGTTTGCCAAGAAAACAGCGTTCTTGCATGTTTCCCCAATTATTCTTAGTTTCAGCTGGGGCCCTTTTGAGGTATGATGGAATGGTTCTCTCCTTAGGATCTGCATCTGTCTTAGAAAGAGAAGCAGATTCTCCAATAGAGAGTAAAGTTAGCACCAAGTAAATGTTATAGCCATTGTCTTTTAGAGAGAGTTTAGTGAAGAGCAGGTTCATTTTTTGAAATGGTTCTGACTTGTTTCCCAGCCCTGGCTATGGGTTCTGTTCCACTGAGCAGGTCAGTTAGCCAAATCAAGAGCAGTTGGTTTCCTCCCATAGCTGTGCACCACTATTGCACATGTATGAGCATCACGTCAGATTGTTTGCTGCTAAGTAGGTTAGACCATGTGTTGCTTGGTTCTTTACTTTATTCTTGCTTTAGACATATGTATTCTTATCTTCTTGTATGCTTTGTGAGTTGCTTTAAGAAGATAAAGCTTAGTCAGTATAAAAATATTTCACTATTATTTGTTTAACAAAACTTTCTCAAAATAGGAAAGTGGAGTTCTTGGATATAGGTACACAATCCTGATTTTAAAACTTATACTTTCTAACATCAAATATATTTCCTTAAAAGTGTCCATAAATTTTATATTTAAAACTTATATTATATTTTAGTTAAAAGCAAACATCTTGTTAATTTATATTTTAATATAATTATTACTTGTACAGTAATTTTCTAAGAATTTCTAAATTTTTAATTCCTAAATTTTCTAATAATTTCTGTTGAAATCTCTTATCCAAGAAAGACAATGAATTCTTTCCTATTCTCTTGAGCATATAGGTGTGAACTTATCTTTAATAATCTTATTTTTTTCATTTTACAAAAAATTGTCTCTCATTTATGATCATAATCATAATTTTATTTTCTACTTTGAGACCTATAGGTATTATCACATATTTTCTCAGAGATAACTCTTCTGTTCAGCAGTCCAATTGCCATTAAAAAAAAATACCTGAAATGAAACAATTGGTTTGAAAAAGGATTCACTTGCATCTCTATCCCGTTATATTCTCTCATTACATCTACACCTCTTTAGTAATATTGTTTTGTGTAGTACATTTGTATTGATGTGCTTCATGGATATGTGCAACTATTAAGGAAGTAACATCCCTGTTTACAAATGGGAATTGAGGTATTTATCAACAGTTTGGTTATAATTCTGCTGGCAGAGTTTTCTCACTGAATGCAGTAAAGGACTTTCCTAATGAGGCATAAAAACTCTCTACTGCTTCTGAAGTACACAAAATTGTTATTATAGATTAACATTCTGTTATTTAATGTTTATCTCATTGTCCAGAATAATTTACTGCCATCTGTGTCTAAAATGTAATTAATTTAAAGTTCTAGGTGGCTTCATTAAGATTCATTTTAATGGGGAAATCTTATTTTATTTACTTATTTATTTATTTCACTATTTTGTATTTTGTTTTTAAGGTAGGGTCTCATTCTAGCTCAGACTGATCTGGAAATCACTACAGAGTTTCAGACTGGCCTCTAACTCACAGTATTCCTCCTATCTGAGCCTCCAGAGTGCTGGGATTAAAGGCATGCACCACCATGCTGGGCAAATTTTATTTTCTTAGTGTAACATTTTATTGAAAAAAAAAAGTATAAACACTAAGTTGGAGACTCTGTTTAGAAGTCCTGGATTGGGAGTCTCCATTTAGAGATCTTAATCTAAATGCTATTTCTGCAATTTACAACCGGGGGCTGCATGGCCCTATGGCAGCCCTTCTCTGTTTTAAAGAACTAAATCAGAGGTAATGTATCCACTGTTGTTTAGGTTATCAAAAATAAATGTATTATATACTAAATGTTATAGGTATATGAAATATGGTTTGTTTATAATTCTGATACATTCTAGTAAATATCATAGGAATAGCTACTGATATGAAAATAGGATGTATTTATTTTCAGTGGTTTGAGTCCTGTTCCTTTCAGAACGGTACACTGTTGAAGAAGGCATAGATTGAGGATAGTGAAACCAGTTCCAATGTCTGTAAAGCTCTCTGAAGCAAATCACCTCTAGACCACGTCCCATGCGCTTGGTTGACTAAAGGAGTTAGGGCTGCAGTAGGGCATATCTTGCAGCAAGGTGGGTGATTGGTGGGAACTGGCATTTCTCCATTGTGGCCCAAGTGAATTAACTGTTGAGAAAGAAGACACCGTCATTTATTTTCATAGCCTTGCTTTCCATATTTAACCATGCTTTGTCCTGATGCAGTGTTTTTGGTTCAGGGAGGATTAAATTCTATAAGCATGAAAAAAATTTCAAGCTGTGAACCACAAAATTAAGATTCTTTTTTTCATTAGCAAAGAATTGAAAACACCACGTCTAAGAAGGGTAAATTGTACATTATGAGTTTTACTTTAGGGAGGATTAGGATCCATGGGGAAGGTTAGCTGAAAGACCCAAACCAAAAAGTGTTCACTCTTTTGCCTGGCTGGAAAGGGTGGGGGGAGATGGAGAAAATCTTCATATGTCTGGGGAAGGTGCACACACACACAAACACAGAAAGTAAAGCAGGAGAGCCCAAGTCAAGAGTCCCTCCACCTTCACATAGGGCTCAGAAAAGATTAAGAGAAAGTAAAGGACTCAGGACATAAAGAGAGATCACTCTTTTTGCAAAACAAACAAACAAACAAACAAACAAAAACATTCAGAACACAATACATGTAGAAAGCAAGCAGGGAAAAATACCCACACAAAAGGAAATCCTCCCTCCTTCAGGTGGGATGGGAGAGATACAGTCACATACTTGTGTTCAGGAAGAACCTTGGGACAGTGGGGGCCAAGAAGAAACTGAAACACATGGTTAGGCTTCTTTTTACAGATCAAACATCCAATCATGATGAGCAATGTTATCATATTTGGGCACGTGGAGAGAACTAATTGGTTGTTGGATGCAAGATGCTGACCCAAGAGAGGTCAGCCCACCCACGTGTTCTAAACTGAGGAAAAAAGCAAGAAGCTGCTGTTGGAGAATGTTGTTTGCAGTCCTCTTGGATGAGACTGGATTAGACACGGAGTCCTACTCTTGCCATTGCAGTCAAGGTGGTAGCCATGTTGTTTTGGGGCCTATATTCCCGATGACTGCCTATTTAAAAAACAAAGTTATCAGTCCTTCATTCCTAGAAGTGGAGACATGACACATAGATTATGCCTCTGATAAAATTAATAGGTTCTTCAAAATAAGGCTCATGTGGTATTGTTCACTTTAGTTTTAGAGTGTACATCTCTGCTGTATGGGTGGTGTGTGGGAATGTTACACATGTGCTCCTCTATCACTCTTCCCCCTTTTTTCTCTGAGACAGTATCTCATTGCACCTGGAACTCTCCATTTTTTGGTTAGATTGCCTGACCACCTATGTCAGTGCTGGAGTTACAGTCATGCCTGGCTTTGTATGTAGGTGCTGACTATTGACATAAGGTCCTCATGCATGCATAGCAAGTTCTCTTACCCATTGAGCTATCGCCCCAGCTGCTCATTTCTAATCAATAAATTGCATTTGTTCTTTTTTGATTTCACTTTTGATTAACTTGAGCTTTTTGAAATGAATCAGAAAAGGTTCTTTTTTTTTCTGGTGTCTGTTCACTGTGATATAGGTCTGATGAATGAGTTTACTTGCGATCATTAGGCTAATAAATGAACAAAGACCATCATGCTTTTAAAGTACGCTATCTTTTTAAAATTTTTTGTTCATTTTTATTTATTTATTTGAGAGTGACAGAGAGAGAGAGAGAGACAGAGAGAGACAGAGAGAGAGAGAGAGAGAGAGAGAATGGGCACACCAGGGCTTCCAGTCACTGCCAACGAACTCCAGATGCATGCACCCCCTTGTGCATCTGGCTAACGTGGGTCCTGGGGAATTGAGCCTTGAACTGGGGTCCTTAGACTTCACAGGCAAGCACTTAACTGCTAAACCATCTGTCCATCCCTAAAGTATGTTATCTTTAGCAAGGAGACTTGCATATTTAATGCCATTTTTTTTTACAATAAGAAGATAAAATCCTGTGCTCAACAACTTCTTATATTTTTTTAGGAATTTTCTTAGCACATCTCTTTTTATATTAGCAATTCAAATGGCTACAGAATCAATGTTTCCATTGAGGGAGAGAGAGAGAGAGAGACAGAGAGAGAGAGAGAAAGAGAAAGAGAATGAAGGTTTGAAAATATTCCTGATAATAGTACAAGACATTATTTTCCAAACAAGGAGATGTTTGTTCAAGGTTACCAGTCAGCAAATTAAGACTTAAGAAAAGACAGTTCTGATATTTAAGCCAGCCAAGCATCTTGTTTAAAAATCATGTATTTGACAACTATGTCATTTTTAAAGCATGATCCTATGTCATCTCACTGTCATTTTGGGGATTAGGTGTTGTGTTACAAGGTCTCTTTGTGTCATGAAGTTGATAAGGCAGATAGGAATATTAATGCACACCTACACTGTTTGTTTGACTTACAAATAAGCATTAGAGCAGCAAGTATTCAGCAACACAGGACCCTTAGGGATGACTAAGAGGTTTTTATCACATAGTGAAACTTAAGAACACACCAGTATTTAATAAGGAACAGTCACATGATTTCATGTAAAGCATACCTGGAAGTAAGAACAAGCTCATGCTTCCATTTCAAGAAAAAAAAGTTAACTTTATATGTATGTGTATATATATATATATATAAAATGGTCAGTTAAGATTTAGAGAAAGGGCTGGAGAGATGGCTTAGCGGTTAAGCGCTTGCCTGTGAAGCCTAAGGACCCTGGTTCAAGGCTCGATTCCCCAGGACCCATGTTAGCCAGATGCACAAGGGGGTGCACGCATCTGGAGTTCATTTGCAGTGGCTGGAGGCCCTGGCGTGCCCATTCTCTCTCTCTCTCTTTCTCTCTCTCTGCCTCTTTCTCTCTCTGTCTGTCACTCTCAAATAAATTAAAAAAAAAATTAAAAAAAAAAAGATTTAGAGAAATCCCATGACCCCCATTCCTGAATAAGTTAACTCTCCAATCATGTTTCTCTTTGGGTGTTGATTGCTATAAAAACACATCACAGAAAATAATAATACATTTCTATTTCATCCATGGTAAGTAGCATTTTTAATTTGCTATTGTAACATCGACTGACCTGTATATATTAAAACACAAGACTCATTCTATAGTGTGTCATGAACAAAAATATAAAATGTTACAAGCTCATGTATAGTTTCAGAGAGAAGAATTTCTTAATAAATATTAGATGATGTAATAGTTGAGTAAAAATCAGATTAAATACATTTACTTGAACATTTGCCTCTTGCATGACCCAGAGCTAGGAAATTTGGGGAAACTGTCACATGAGTACCTGTCCAGCTTGTATGGGCAGTCACACTAGCCCTGATTGAGAAGGATTATGAAGAAAGATGCTCAATTCACAATCTTGCCATTGTGCCTTTGTACAACAAATGAAAAGTCACAGTCCTGTTTTCATATACTGGCTACCAATGGCCTGCCAATTTCAACATGTTCATTGGGTGAGGATGAAGATTCATAAAAGAGAATGTGGGACTCCAGAGACAACCCACAGGGAACTATTAAAGGTACTGACTGTTCTCTTAGCCAAAAAAGAAGACAGAAGCCATGTTACTCTCAAACTGCATAACTCATTTTCACTCCTATTTCCTTTCTTTCTCCATTACTTTTCTTTTTTAAAAAAAGATACCATTTTTATCCACCTATTCTGATAGAAACTTTTAATTAGATTTTTCTCAGCATTTTTATCAGATATATATATATATATATATATATATATATATATATATATGCATATATATATATATATATATATATATATATATATATATATATGGCTCAGACGTGGATATTACTTAAGCCTATAAGTATATATTCACCTAATCTATGTAAAGTATATTGTACTTTAAACCTAACCTTATATTTAAGAAAAAAAAAAAACAATGTTTTCTTTTTTTTCTCAAGGAAGCACAGGATTGGGTTTTGCTTCCAAGTAATCATCCATCCCCTAAGCTGTTTCTTTGAGTAGTTATATTCACATTACTAAAAATATGCTCAAATTGTCATTTTTGATCCATTCCTTTTAGAGATAATGTATTAATTTTCTAATATGCAAAATTAATGTTCAATATTCTCAGATCTTTTTTCTATACTTATTTCATTTATATTCTATATATAATATGCATATCAAACTTTTAATTCATAATGATACTTTTTTCAGTATTATCATTATATAGGTATTGTTCAATAAATATAGTCATTCCGTTAGGAAATCTGTTTCTCTGTTCTATATCCCTTGGAACAGAGTTCTCTTTTCTTCAAGGTTAACTACTGCAAGAAGTTTATACTGTTAGCTCTTCTTTTCTCCCTTATGTGGACTAAGCCCTCCCTGGTGATTCCATCCTCATGCTATACTCAGTGCCATGGTTAAAAGTCATTCTGGACTCTTTCTTTCCCATGATCTAAATCTGGACTTTGCTTCTCAGTTGATTTGAATTTTCAGTTTCTGGATACTGTATCTGTTAGCATTCTTATTGTTGAGTGTGTATGTGCTTATGATATGGTGTGCATGCAAGTGTGTATATGCTTTTGTATGTGTGTGGATGCACACGTGTACCAGTGCATTGGCACATGTGGGCATGGAGGCACAGGAGGTTGATGTCAGATATCTTCTCCTATCACTCTCGACATTAGCTTTGAGCTTAAAGATCAATCTTATTAAACTAACCCCAGTGATTTCCTTTCACTGTCTCCCAGCCCTGGAACTAATAGGCATTCGTCCCCGTGCATGTCCTGATGTTTGTGTGGCAAACATATTCTCCATTGAGCCATCTCACCAACCTTGGCTTTAGATTTCACACTTGAAATTGTCATGGTTCATTCAAGAGACAGCCAGCACACTGAGTTAAATAGGCAAAGATGAATTTTAAAAACGTACCATCAATCACTGAAAAATAATACCGATGAGGTAACATAGTGTCCTATACGGTGCCGAAGAGTGAGGGAACATCTATAAGGAAAGACACATAGGGGTTTGGACTTTTCTTTTTTATGGAATACTTCATGAATTTGTGTGTCAACTTTGTGAAGGGGCCATGCTAATCTTCTCTGTATCATTCCAAGTTTTTGTTTTGTGTTGACTTGGCAAGCATGGATTCAGACATTTTTGAGGAAATGTGGTTTAACCAATGAGTAACAGATGTTGCTGGCTTAGGCAGGCTTCAGCTGATCTGCATTGCTGAGCACATGAAGTGAAGTCCATTGCTTCCTGAGAGCAGGTGAACCACATCAGATAGCCTTGGTGATGAGGAGATCTGGAGAGCACAAGAGAAGCTTGCACCTTGAAAAATCAAAACAAAATAATAATGAAAATTAAAATTAAAATTAAAAAAGCAGGCAACTGATTGCAGGTTGTGAGTTAATATTAAAGGGTTTATGCTCCTGTGATACCAGGAATCTAGTTTTTCTATCTGGAAAGGTTTCTACCAGATTGAGACTTCAAGGTCTGGGACAACCTATCTGTCTAGAAGCAATTTAGGAAAAGAAGGAGTTTATTTGCAATGTACAGTGTCCAAAGGTAGTTTCATCATGGTGGCAGAAAACACGGCAGGAGCAGGAAGGAAGTCCAGAGATTAAGAGTGCTACAGGAGCCGGGCGTAGTGGCCCATGTCTTTAAACCTAGTCCTCGGGACGCAGAGGTAGGAGAATCACCGTGAATTTGAGGCCACCCTGAGACTACAGAGTGAATTCCAGGTCAGCCTGGACTAGAGTGAAATCCTACCTCGAAAAACCAAAATGAAAAAAAGAGAGAGAGACAGAGAGAGGGAGAGAGAGAGCTACAGGGCTGGGCTGTAACACTTCAAGGCCTACCACCAGTAACACACTTCCTCCAGCAAAGCTCCACTTCCCAAAGGTTCCCTGCCCTTCCTAAATATCACCACCAAATGGGAACTAAGTCTTTCAACATGTGAGTCTATGGGTGACATTTGCACTCAAGCTGTGGTGGACTGCACTAAAGGATGCATAGCCACATTTCTGACACTCCCTCCTTCCAGCATCTCCCAGCCCTGCCCCCAACCTGTGCCAGAGTCTTTAGGAAGCCTTATCCTCTTTTTAGATCAAGCAGAGCTTCTATGTAAATGGTAATTGTCACACTTAAATGGAAGGAAAAACTGCAGCCAGAACAACTCATCTTTTCACAGAGGAATTTGCCAATTGTCTCCTGGCAAGTTTGTATACCTGACTGCCAAGTGTTTGGCAGGTGCCTAAAGGAGGTTGGGTTACTATGTATTCTTTAAAAGCAAACTAAAGCAAACAATAACAAAACACATAAAATCTTTTCACGGGTAAGCTTCCTCTCTCCCTATCTCAGCATTGCCTGATATTCCTATACATGGTGTTCTTTGGGTTCAATTTTTCTCACTTAAATCCTATATTTTCCGGATGATGGGGAGAAGCAGTCACTCGCTACTTTGAACAGGCATAGATCAGAGAATTAAGTTGCATTTTATATAATTTTAATATTGTTAATATTTTCAACCCTATCTTAGAAACTTTACAGTCTATAATATTGTATCTCTAGTTTTTATCTTCCTGCTGTGAAGACTTTCTCTGTTTTCCTGAAATTTATTTTGTTTGCTTCTTTATTTCTTGAGACATGATCTCACTATGTAGCACAGTGAACTTAGTCAACATACCATCACACTAGGTATTCTCCAGCCTCATCCTCCCAAGTGCTACAATTGTAGGCATGAACTACCTTACCTAGCTTATATATTTTTCACTTAATATCATATCACTCTGTTTATATTTTTATCTGTTTAATGTATTCACCTTCAGTTTAGGAAAGGAGCAGAGAAAATGTATGTATTTAGCCTTTAAGGAATTTAACCTTTTTTTTAATCTCCTAGAATTCCCTCTAAACTATCTACTATGTTTTATAAAATAGATTAATGCATATGTGTTTTCTAATTTTACCCATATGATAGTCTACTATTGGGGAAATCTTCCGTCATAAGGAATAACATTAGACATTTGTTTGATAATCAATGACTTAATTACTCACTGGAAACTACAAGGATTCTTACGATTATAGCCTTGTCTTCCACACATAAAGTCAAGAAGGGCCAGAAACATCCACTTGGAGAAGCAGAACTTCAGAGAGTTACTTGTAGGAGAAATCTCTAAGAAAACATTAATATTAATTAGCTCTAACTTATCCAGTTTTATTTCCATATGAGAAGAGTTTCAGTGGGAATAATATGCCTGATCTAAATTGTCCACAATGAAGCTCAGCACTGCCAACACTAGTTTTCAGAGCTCTACCTTTATGACACCCATCATTCTCTTAGAGTACATATTTATAAAAACTACCAACATGGAAGAAAACATTTAACAATTATATGTCTACAGCCAAAGAAACTTACATGTCAACTTTGCAGCTCTATCAAACCTGAGACTAGAAAGAAAGAGAACAAGAATTTGTTGTATTGTGAACTTAATAAATCAAAGGATGTTTCCTTACGTGAAACTGAAAGTAATTGTCACTGATATTAGCATGGCCAGCCATGTTTTATGTCATGGTTTGTGCCAATATTATTTCCTTTGTAGACAGAAATAGAAAAAAAAAAAAGCCTTAGGCAAAGGTTCTTATCATTTTCTCAGTTCAGAGACTCCTTTGAAAATTTTGATGAAAGCTGAAAACCCTTTGTTCAGAAAAAAAAAAAAAATTAGCCTCCATTGCATCAGTCTGAAGATTTGTAATACCTCTGAAGTGTGGATGCAGTGATAAGAATCATTGACTTAGTCTTTTCTGAAACCTCAGTGTGGTTCTGCTAATATCATGGCAAAGGAATCAAGCATCCAATATATCCACTAAAAACTACCTAAAACTATTCTAAGTCATTTAGGTATTTCAACACTGATAGTGTATTAGGACCTGTGACAGATGCTCTTTGTATCTTTACTTGTTTAATCTCACACAATCTGTCCAATATCAGTGTGCAATGAAGACTTTGAAGCTTACATGGGGGAGGTGAATTCAAAAACCCACAGGTAGAAAGTGATGGAGAAGAATTCAGTCAAGGCAACATGAAAATCTCTCCCTCTGCCACATCATAATACTCAAGTTGTTGAGTATGTTTGTTTCAAAATAATGAAGTTTAAGTTATAATCTATGACATGCACCAGCATGTTTGGATAGAGTTTGGATAGAGGCCTTTTAATCTTTCTTTGTTAATATGGGTAAGCTAATAACTAGTGGATAATATATGACTGAATAAAAGGAATGTCCAGTTTATACTTAGTAGTTTTATGCACACATACACACACACACACACACACACACACACACACACACACACGTGTGTGTGTCTTAGCTGTTAAAGGTGTTTGCTTGCATCTGATAGACTGGGTTCAATTCCGCAGGACCCATATCAAGCCAGGTGTACAAAGTGGTCCATGCATCTTGAGTTTGTTTGAAGTGGGAAGAGTCCCTGGCTTACCTATTCTCTCTCTGTGTATGTTTGAAAATACATAAATGAAAATTAATTTTTAAAAAAGTAGCATCAGGGCTGGAGAGATGGCTTACTGGTTAAGTGCTTGCCTGTGAAGCCTAAGGTCCCTGGTTAGAGGCTCGACTCCCCAGGACCCATGTTAGCCAGATGCACAAGGGGGCTCACACGTCTGGAGTTCATTTGCAGTGGCTGGAGGCCCTGGTGCAACCATTCTCTCTCTCTCTCTCTCTTTCTGCCTCTTTCTCTCTGTCTGTCGCTCTCAAATAAATAAATAAAACAAAAATATTATAAAAAGTAGCATCATTAATCAAATTATTATACAAAAGATATAAATAGAAGTATTTAAATGATAAAAACATTTCTTGCTGTAAGAAAAACAAAATAACTTTCATAAAAGTTGCCAGTGTCCATCTTCCAAAATCCTTTCCTCTGAAACCTAGACAAGAATTTCCATAGTTCACTAGTTAAAGAGCACAGAGCATTTGCATATATTTACATCCATGTCTTACATCACTCCTAAGCCTCATTGTTTCCTGTGTGTCATTATCATTTATAAATATGTTCATTCCATACACAGAGTCACTCACTCAAATTATGTACACACCTTTTTTTCTTCTTTCTATTTCTTAGGCCTCTGCTCTTAGGCCTCTGCAAACATAAAGCTATTTCCCATCTGATTTCTCCAGGGTATCCTTCTCTTCAGGCTCAGACTTTTCCAGGTCAAACTCCACATACTTTCATTGGAGATCATTAGAATCCAGTAAGCTGACAATCTAGCTACCTAGTACTTGTATAGCATTTAGGATAAGGGAGCTCAGAGTATCAGGAAGTATCAGAAGCAGGAACAGGTCTCTAAGAAATACTTGGAAGATGCTCTGTAGCCTCCCTTGTTTATCAGAGCTTTATAACAAAGGCAAATCTTTGTTTTAATATTTTATTTTTTTTATTTGTGAGAGAAAAAAGCAGATAGAGAGACAGAGAATGGGCATTCAAGGGTTCCAGGCACTGAAACTAAACTCTGCAGGCATATGCCACCTTGTGCATCTGGCTTATGTGGGTCCTGTGGAGTTGAACTAGAATCTTTTGGCTTTGCAAGCAAGTGCCTTAACCACTAAGCCATTTCTTCAGCCCCAGAAGATTATCTTGGCTTTGGCTATAGTGCTGGTGGCTAATACCCAGAAACCAAAGGCTGATTAGAACCAGCAGGTAACACTAGCTGAAGTTCTTTTGTATTTCCTACAGACATGCAAAATTGTCATTCATTGAATTATCTTTTCCTCCATTTTATAGAATTCTAATTATGGTTAAACATGACAACAAAAAAGAATTCTTATTAGATCATAACATTTTAAGACATAGATTCCATTTTGGTACATTTTATTTAATACATTGATAAAATTCGCTTAGCTATTGATCATTTCTATGTGAAGATTCTGCTATCATTTGAAAGTTCAAAATATAAAATTTTAAATGATTATTTGTGAAGCAGTAGCTTAACATCATATTTACCATTTGGATAATTTTAGTTTCAACGGAGTTTGGCTCTAATGAAGATGAATATGCAAAAGATGATTTTTGTAAGATAGTATATAATATAGTTGATTTGCCTTTATAATGAAAGCTTAACCATACTCTGTAAAAATTCTCCTTTGAATGTTGTCACAAATACTCTTTAACTCTCAAATTTTACTGCTGTATTTGTTGGACAGTTTTGTCTTAATACGTAAAATCATTTCATCAGAGTTGTAGATATGGGACTTAGAAAAGAATGTTAATAGTTCTACACAAATGAATAATTTGCTATGTTCTAATTATAACCCAACAAGTGCCCATAAAATTCAGAGTCTTTAAGAAAAATTTGGTAATTATCCTGGTTAAGTTGAGGAATGATTGCTACCATGATTTGATACAGAGCTTTGAGAGGTTTTTCTTGACTAAGTACAAATGTCCCACTCTGTTAATCAAATACTCCGTCAACAATGTTTTACTTTTTTTTTTTTTTTACTTTTGAGGGGAGTGGGACTGTGCATGTCTGTATGTGGTTTTGTCTGTGTTCAGTGTGGATGCTAGAGGACAACCTGGGGTATCATTCCTAAGCAATGCCATGCAGCTTCTTCAGACCCAGGGTTCCTCGTTGGCCTAAGGCTCACCAATTACACTAGACTAGCTGGCCAGGGAGCTTTAGGCATCTTTCTCTCTCCACCTTCCCTGTGCTGGGACTTCAGGTATGTGTCACCATGCATCACATTTTCTGTGTACTGGAGGCTCAACTTAGGTCCTCATGCTTGCAAGATAAGCATGTTGTCCACTGAGCTGTCCTTGTCGTCTTGAGAATATGCTTTAAAATGTGGAAGTTTACAGTATTTTTTCCTTAACCACTACATAAAACATGATAATTTCCTCTCTGATTCATCTTCATTTTCATTTTGAGGCCCGAAATAATACGTGAATCAATGAACCTTCAAGAAAGTAAGAATGGAGAAACTGCTACACTGTTCAGTTGTTACATATAGAAGGGCACTTCAAGAACACTTGGCTGTTAGTAGCTCAGAGAAAAAGAAACCATCAAAGACCAAGATCACAAACTAGATATTCAAGATGCATCTTCAGAAGTTTAGAAAGTTTTGTGAGCAGAAGGTTCCTTGTACCTTCTAGGTGGTAAACAGGGAGAGGATGAAGTTTTAGGATTTCAACACATTATTTATTAGGAACTGCTGAAACTTTGAGAAAAGTGGGAAGTAAGCCAAATACTTCAATTCATCCTCTTTTTAAAAGTTTTTCTTTAAATATACAAGCTGCTAGAATTAATTGTTTATAACTATTTTCTGGAAAAATTAGCACTATGTGTATATATATATATATATATATATATATATATATATATATATATAGTATTTAAAAACTACTCATATTCCATTCACATTTTTCTGTTTATGAAATAAGAGTTAAACAGTACTTAACTTACTTTCCCTTTTGCATATTTTGATATAACAAAAATAATCTCATTGCTTTTCAATGTAGTCCTTCCTCCCTTTTGATGGTAAATTCATAATTTATTGTATTAATATATCTTCTGCTTCTAAACACTATTGTATATAACTGAATGAATGTTTTGGTTTAATCTGCAGGCATCTGAATGTTTATCATGTTGAAACTTACATAGATCTAGTTTCATAATTTGCTTCTATGCTGTTTTGCATTTTTACTTACTGGACTTTTTCTGTGTAGCTACATATACTACTCTTGTTTTAATTTAAATCTTATTTCTTATTAAGAACTTTTCTAGTATTTCTTTACTCATATAAAAGTCATAACTTTCTCAAGAACCACATTTCTTAGACTATAAAATGATCTTACTAAATTGTCTTCAGCAGCCAGTATAATGTCCCCCACAGTGTGGATTCTCCCAGTCTGCTGGTTAATTGGTTATTCTAGGCAAATTGCTGCTGATAACTTTAAGATAGTTCTATGATTCTGTGAGAAGTTCTGCCAGAAAATATAATATCCTTAGATGACTATTTTATTTGAATTATTCTTATTCCCAGACAAATTTATGATCAGCTTAATTTCCTCAGTGCATAACTTAAACTTCTTCCTAAATACATATAAAAGCAAAAAGAAATTCTTCTCAATAAGACAATAAGAGAATGCAATTTGATTGGCAATACGTTTTTCATAAACTGGATTGCTTTGTGCAGATTAAATGACTGCCACATCCTTGATAATAATTACACACTCCCCGTGTTGGATTGGATTGATTTTACCTCATGTCACTTCATGAAGCTTGAGATTATGCAACCATGAAAACACATCATTAAGAATTTAACCACAAAAGGACACATAAGATTCCTATACCTCAGTCATCATTGTGTTTTTCTTTTCTTTTCTTTTCTTTTTTTTTTTTTAGATGGCTTTTACTAGGTTTATCAAAACACTTGTGGTACAAAATGTCAGGCTTGCTTTGGTCACTTCCCTAGTTCTTAGAAAAGCAGGAGGAATCTAAAAATATCTGTGACTAAATGACCATGGTACTAATGTTATTTATAGTATTTTCTCAGCCACATTGTTAAGTATTTGGTGTCACAGGATTTCTGAGAAGTCTATAAAATTTTGATAAAAGCAAATTAATTGTGTGTTTCATTTGTAAGTAATTCAAGTTACACATTGGTTTAACCAGAAAAGATATTCTGAGATGGAATTGAGTTTGTCAAATGTTGGAGGGAGGGTATGCACCTACTAATCAACACGTAGGAGTACAGAGTTCTGGTGTGAGATTGCATGGTAGGTGGATTGAGAATATAATTGTGTATTGCATATTTTAAATAGTGAATATTTTTAATGATTTTCCATTTGAAAAGCTAAATATTTAAGGAAATAGATGAGTTTTTCCTGACTGAAATATCACCCAAGTTATATATATATCAGTGAAAAATAAATTTAATACTAAAAATGTTATCAGCAAAACCCTTTGGGATAAATAGCTATGTTGGAACATAGAAAGCACGATGGGACAGAGATATATCAGGTCGTTCCTGACAACAGCTTGTATGACAAACTTGGTTTGTAGGTAAAATAATTCATCCTTTTTTACTGAATGAGCATCCATCAGTCTTATATCTATATCAACCTGAGAAAGGTATAACTTTGAGCGCAGTAGCTCTCTCTGCATGTGAGAAATATCTGAAAAGTGGGTTTTGTGGAGGTGGGGGTTACCACAGCATTCTACAATGTCTGGGTTTCTTTGAAGGAGCATCTGGGCAGAGTTCCTTTGTGGAGAGCAGATGTGTACATAAAGCTGTCTCAGGTCAATATTAGCAGAGGGCCTAGGTTATTTCTCCATGGCTTCAGACATAAATGTGACAACATGGTTAAGAACGCGTGTGATTGGGGAAAATTAAAACACTTAGAAGAATCCAAAATAGAATTTTATAAGCTGATGTATATTTTACTTCAGATAACAAAATGCATAATAAATGCTGGAACTTTAGGAAGCTGTGAAAAGGAAGAGTTGAGCTCATTTTTCTGATACGGATTTGATCTCAATAGATGTGGGGACAGTGAATGCACTGTATTTCACAGGGCCTTAGGTAAGACAGATTCACGTTCTATTTTGAAAATGCTGTTTTTCTTCTGAGACACTAAACATCCCAACCATCATTACTATTCTTTATATCTATCGTACTCCCAGACTACGGTAGATGTCTTGCTGCCCTCACTTCGTGTCCCTGAGCCTTCTCTCTTACCCTAGCCTGCAATCTGAGACAACTTGCCTTAATTATTATTATTATTAGTTTTTGAGGTAAGGTTTCTCTCTAGCCCTTGCTGACCTGGAATTCACTCAGGATGGCCTCGAACTCTCAGTGATCCTCCTACCTCTGCCTGTGATTACCTCTGTGCTGAGATTAAAGGCATGAACCACCATTCCCAGCTGCAATAACTTCCTAACCCATGGTCAATAGCTTCTCCCTTCTTCCATCTTAATAATTTTTATCACCATCTAGTCCCTTATTTGTCCTACTGACATTTTGTCAATGCCCCTGGCCATTGGCCATCTAATCCCCATAGCAAGGCCCATGCCTTCCTTACTGGTATAAAATGAGGTAAGTCCCATCATTTTGCCAAACACCTCTAGCATTCTGTTAGGATTCTGTGTTTATAGAGACCCATGTCATTAAACAAACACCTCTTTTATGTCACTTCTTCCCCTTGGAATACTTCCTTCCTCTCACCCAATTTTAATCCCTTCCTACCCTTTAAATATTCTAGAGGCCTGAAATCCCCCTTCGTTCTCTAACTTTCCCATCATGCATTTGTTTCAGATGTACATAATTTTACTTAATTACTACATACCAGACATTATGCTTTGTGATATGAATAACACCTTGGATTTCTACAAACCTCAACAAAGTAGATAAGAGAGTCTCCATCTTAAACATGGGGAAAGTAACGCTCTGGTTAAATCATCCTCTCAGCTAAAGTTGCTCAGAGTATGCATTCAGGCAGGGATTATCTTGAGCACAGGGTAGTATGTGAGATAACTACTGCATTAAGAACTATAATAGAGGCATGCAGGACCTGAGCTGTGTGAGTTTAGAGAACGAAGCAGAGTGTGGGCTCTGCCCTGAGGGATTGGAGAAATCTCACAGACTTCAGACTGAAGTGGACAATCTCAGTGGTCAGCTGAATGGCATCTGAAGCAATTGCATGGGCATGTGGAGGGGACTGGCATGTCTCATTCTGGCTCTACAAAGCCCATCTGGAAATGTAGTTAATTAGGCAAAGTTACAAAAGATAAAGACAGAAAGATAGGTTGAGGGGGGATAATGAGATCTTCATGTGTTAAACTAATGTGTTCTTTCCTCCCCAAGCCTCCTCCTTTCTTTTGGTACCTAAATGAATTAATGTAATGCCAAATTTGTAAACTGGAACTAGTGACTTTCCACATCATTCTGATTAAAACCAAGTATCTTATTTGAATAATTAAATAATGATGGTACAATTATCCCAAGGACTGTAATTATATGTGTGATGAATCAATATCTTTATTCATCTAAGTAGCCTCTAAAAAATGATGTATTTGATACTGAAATGATAACAGAACCAGAAGAGATTCTAGTAAGGAGAAGGAGGGCAATTAAATAATGTGTTTAAGATCACATTTGTCAAAAATTACTTATATTATTAGGATTATAAGCTTCATGTAGAAAAAGTTTGAGAATGTTCTTAGGTTACTTTTCCTCCTGCCCCATGGCCATGAGTAGGTCTCCCTGGAGAGAGGTATTCTCCCTCAGGATATTGATGGTGTAAATCACTTGGAAAGGGCATTTTTATCCCTCACCTGTGAGCTCTTCCTTATTATAAGTAATCACTCTTTGAATTAATTATTCATCCTATTTATCTACAAGATCACATCTGGAAACAAAGTAATATATATTATTAATATATATGCACATATATGAACATTATCCTTAATATTTCATAGTCATAATTAATAATGATGAATTATATTTATTGATCAAATTAATAACTTTGATAATAATGACACACAAGTTATTTTAACTTACAGTGGGCACACATTGCTCTTGAGCTTCTCAGAAGAGTAAACCCATGTTTCTTTTTTTAATATTATTTATTTGTTTATTTATTTATTTATTTGCAAGCAGAGAGAGATGGACAGAAGAGAGGCAGACAGAAATAATGGATGTGCCAGAGCCAGCAGACACTGCAAACAAACTGCAGGTGCCACTTTGTGCATCTGACTTTACGTGGGTACTGTCACACGATGTGAATTTCCTGGAACAATGTGAATTTCATGATCCACATTCCTATATTTTTACACTTTTAAAATCATTATCTGGTGAGTAGTGGCATAGCCAATTTTGTAAATCCAGGGGTAAGCAAACCTTGATTTTGAAGAGCAGTATAAGTCTTCCTTCTAGTCACCTCCTTGTAGAAGAATTTGTATTCTTACTTATTTGAGCTTTTCATGGGTGGACTTAACCCTCAGGTATCTATTCCATTGTCCCAGTACTAAGCATTAGTCCCAACCTTAATGGTAGTTTCCAATTGCTGATTCAGTAACCTAAAATCAGCCTCTCGGCCAATAACTTTAAACTTGCTTGAAGTTTTCTGTGATAAACCATACATATTTAATCTTTTCATTCTATACCTTCTGCCAAACACAACAGTCCACTACTTTTAACTTTAACCTTGCTAAAATGTTTAGGGCTTGCACAGAGCACAATCAGCCTTGCCACCAGTACCCAAGTTCCAAGGTTCTTTGCTTCCCCTCCAAAAGCTCATAAGCCAAACCTTCATTTTCCACAATTCTCTCTGCATTTAGTATTTTCAGACTCTCACCTGCATAGGCCATAAACCTTTGCTTAACACACTGTGACATTTCTCCATTCCAAAGTATGAAATCCTTCTGCACATTTTTCCAGCATACAATTTCCTAATGAAAGTTAACTTCCACATGGTCAGAATCATCCCAGCTACAACCCCATTTCTCTGGTACCAACTTTCTATTGCAATCATCTTTGTGTTGCTGGGACAAACATGTGACCAAAAATGCTTACAGAGGAAAAGGGTTTCTTCCAGGCTTTCAAATTCCAGAGGAAGGTTGTCAATAGTGGAAGAAGCTGGCTCACTTCCATCAATCCAAGCAGAGACACCACTAACCCTCCAGAGCTTAAACTGTTCTTTCCTTACCTTAGGGTGGGACTCAGTACCCACCCCAAACATACCTTAGGGCTAGACTCCAAGATATTCCCCCAGAGAAACCTTCTCCAAGACTCAAATTATCAAGTCAGTGTACTTATGGAGCCATATATTCAAACCATCATACTTAATACATATGTTTTCAGTTCTCAAGAAAACATGAAGCAAAATAAGTTTAAATTTAAATTGTCTTTTAATTTGTTTGAATGCCACCATTAAAGTAATGAGAGAATGTGAAAGCAATCATTTCTTTCATTTCTTTTTTACTTATTTATTTATTTTTATTATTAGATTTGTACTCAGTTAATATAGTCATGTTGGTACCATTGTTAGCCTCCTCTCTGTTCTCCCCCCCACTGCAGGGATCCTCCTCCTTGGGGAATATGGGTCGTGCATTGTGGGCTTAGCCATCAGTTATGGGTAGGAGGAAATGTTTGTGTATTCTGACCCAATGTGTGGCTCTGACATTCTTTCCGCCCCCTCTTCCACAAATTTCCCTGAGCCTGAACCTGTTAGGTTCATTTTAGGTCTGCTTCAGGGATGAGGTGTTGGGAGCCTCTGTGTCTCTGGATATCTGGTTTGGTAGGAGTTGAGTGTTCTCTGTGTCTATCTATCTTCACCCTTGTGCTGATACCAGGTTCACCAAGAAAGTAGCATTCTTGTTTATTTCCCCAGTTCCTCTTAGTTTCAGCTGGGGCCCTTTTGAGGTATGATGGGCTGGTTATCTCCTTTAGGATCTGTGTCTATCTGAAAAAAAAAGAGGCAAATTCTACAATGGAGAATGGTTATATAGGATAACCATTGTTTTCTTTAGAGAGAATTTAATAGGTATAGGTCCTCTTGTAGCCCATGATTGGAAGGCGCTTGATAATGGAGAGCAGGCTCATTCTTGGATATGACTCTGACTTGTTTCCCAGCTCCAGCTATGGGTTCCATTCCACTGAGCAGATAATTTTTGGTGAACATTTTAGAGTCCAAAAACACAATGTGAACCATTATTAATTATTTTAATTTGCAATTCATAACCTTCATAACACTTTTATGATATCTGTGTTCTTTAGTTCCATGAGTCATACTGGAAAGCATTTATAAAATACTTTTCTAGATATTATGCTTCTTAAAAAATTAAACTCAATTAAACATAGCATACAGAAATTTGTTACAACTGTCACAATCTATATTTTTATAATGGACATTCATTGAATTCAATTCATTTGAATTCATTTTATAAAATCTAGCTATACTAAATAGTGTTAATATCATTTATCTATGACAGAAAATTTCTTATACTATACTTCTATAAATCTTGCAAATATAAATAAATTTGAAATTGTATTCCAAAATAATTTTATGAGTTTATTAATGTATTTAGCTCTATTTTATACTTACCACAACTACTGCTAAAATATAGGGGAAAAGTCAAGATAAATTCCTTTTAGCAATTCCACCACCCATTGGTTTTATATGAAAACATTTCCTTTATCATAAGCACAAAATAACAAATCTTATCTGTGCTATTTCAAAATGTCATGTGATATGTAAGTTTATCATTTTAGAATTTATCTGAATAATATAAATATTTGTTTGCTGATAAAATACTTTATTTTATACACATATACTCTGGAAATGACTCTTTCAAACTCTGTACTAACAGCCAGAAAATCTCTAGGCATTTGTTTCAAAGTCTTCCATGTCAGCCAATAACTAATAAGTGAAGTATTTAAATATTTTCATCACATTTTCAGATGAAAATATATTAAACATGCAAAAAACCTTAATGTTAAAAAGAACCATGATTCTGTACTGATATTGCAGATATTCTCAAGTGCACTCCTTCTTTAATCACACTTGACACTTAATTGCATAGTTTGTGCTTAAAAAATCACTGAAATTGGTTAAAAGAACTTTAAAATGCTGGATTTATCTGTGCTGTACTTTTAAAACTTGAAATAAATTTCAGGTTGTGATGTCCCAGCATATGTTTTAACACATCTGTGAATTTTAATTTGTATAGATTTTAATTAAACTACTTACAAATGAAATTTTATTTTCTATAAGTGGGGTTTGCATAACATTTGGGTATCTGATGAATGATTACTCTGAGTACAAATTATTTTACTTTAATCTAGGTAATTTATGTTAGTATATTATCATAAATAAGTTTCTGGTTCATCTGATCAACCAAAAATTCTTTAGGTAGGAAGTTCCACAGATACATTTTTCTGGTATATATCTGTGTGTTTGGGTTTATATATATGGCACTGATGAATATCATTGGTTGATCCCATTGCACAGCTGAGTGATGTGGTTTGGGTTTTGACAGGGAAAATAACTTGAATAACCAGATAGATAGATAGTTAGTTAGTTAGATAGATAGATAGATAGATAGATAGATAGATAGATAGATAAATAGATACATAGATACATAGATAGATAGATAGACAGAAGTAGATATTGTCTTAAAAGACCTTTCTGGTAGTTATTCCGTTTAAGTTCCATCTGGTTACTGAAGATTTAGATCATGGCTTATAGGACCTTAAAATAAGAATTAGACAGTGGTATCAGAAATCTTATAAGTCATAATATTTTAATGGATCAAGTATAGAAAGGATGGTACTAAAATTACTTCAAAGTTGGCTACATTCCTACATGTGCAGAAGGAACAGCATCAAATCAATTGAGAGAGACCACAAATGAGCCACTGTTCTACCCTGGGAAAGTTTTCCTATACATATCTATATATAACCTTAGAGACTGTTATACATGATATTACCATTTGATATTTTAATTTCTTTTGCCCTTCTTGGATTCATGAGGAAAATAATACTCAATGAATATTTAATGTAAACTACAACTTATATTGCTTCTGTTAGAATTTTGTAACAGAATGTTCAAAGTGCAGATGTTCTATCTATAATGGGTGTTGCGGTCAGGTTTGCATTGCTGGTAGAAATCACCCAACTAAGAGCAGCTTGTGGGGAAAGGAGGCTTATTTTGGCTTACAGGCTCAAGGGGAAGCTCCACAATGGCAGGGGAAAATGTTGGCATGAGCAGAGGGTGAACATCACCCCCTGGCCCACTTAAGGTATACAATAGCAACAGGAGTGTGTGCCAAACACTGGCATGGGGAAACTGGATATAACACCCATAAGCCTCCCCCAACAATATACTCCCTCCAGGAGGCATTAATTCCCAAATATCCATCAGCTGAGAACCTAGCATTCAGAACACTTAAGTTTATGGGGGACACCTGAATCAAACCACCACATTCTACCCCCGGCCCCCATAAACTGATAACCATACATGATGTAAAATGCAATGCATTTATCTGACTTCAAAAGTTCCATAGTTTTTTTATCAATTCCAATGATGTTCATACATCCCCATAATCCAAGATCTTTTAACTGAGCCATAATACCAAAAAATTACCTCAAAAAAAAAATAATGGCACAGAATAAACATTCACACTGCAAAAGATGGCATTGGGCATAGCAAAATTCAACCAAAAAACAAACAAACAAACAACAACAAAAAAAAAACAGGGCAAACTTCAAACTCTGTAGCTTCAAGTCCAATAACTCTAGCCAGTGACAAATCTCCAAGTCCGATAATTCTAACCAGCAACAAGTCTCTGGCATTCCAATTCCACCCCTCCAGCTACGCTACTCACAGTCCGGGAAAACTTCATCAGGGCAGGCAGCTCTCCTTGGCAGCCATCTCGTGGTCCCCACATCTCCACTGGGTCTTCACTGCAACCCACGGTTCATCCTCATGGCCCCATGGGGTCTCCATGCAGGCAACCAACAAAACCTGCTTCACACTGCCCATGGCCATTTCCAAAACACAAGACCATGTTGCAAACTCAATGACCCTCTCTTTCCTGCATGTCTTATCCTTCACAATACCAGGTAGAGTGCCAATTTGTTAATCCAGGGGGTAATAAAGCAGACTTTGAAAAACAGGACACTCCTTGAGCACTCAGGCCCCTTCAAAAGAATGGACATTCTTTCTGTTGCTCCAGTGCAGTTCAGCTAGCCCAGTCTCAAAGGTTGTAATCTCTCAGTTCCAGCTGAACGGCCAACAGTTCAGCCAAAGTTTTTAATTGTGGCTCTGCTCATAAAGAACAGGGGAAGTTATTTGTATTCTGATCAAATTTATATATCCTTAAGCCAAGTGACTCATAAAGTCATAGGAGATAGTTTAGCAGTTAATGGCATTTGCTTGCAAACCCTGGTGCTCCAGGTTAAATTCCTCAGTTCCCACATAAATCTAGATGCACAAAAAGGTACATGTATGTGGAATTTGTTCAGAGTGCCAAGAGGCCCTATCTCACTTGCTCTCTCTCTCTCTCTCTCTCTCTCTCTCTCAATCTCTCTCCTTGCAAATAAAAATAATTTACCAAAAATATTTTAATTGATTATGTTGCTCAGAGTAAGACTTCAATGTCAGTCAACAATTTAAACTGCCCCAAAATCTAACACCAATCTGCCATTCCACTTTTCTTCCTTCAGGTACCATGTGCTCAAGAGAATTTCACTTGTTTTCATGCCTTAGGTACAACATGGTTTCCCACTTTTTCTTTTTTTTTTTTTTTTCTGAAGGAAAAGGAATGGACTCCATTGTTATTATATAGCATTTCACGGTGTGAATGTCAAAACAAGTATTATTGGTTGATCTCATCATGCAACTGAGCAATTTGGGGTTTTGACAGGGAAAAATTACTTCATTCCTACCAGCCAAATTAAAAATAAACAAAATAAAAATAAAAATAAAAAACAGGTTAGACACTGAAAAGAACTTACCAGTCTCTGCAGTGTTTGTTCTTTCTCCTCAATATACCACTGTACCAGTATTATTTATTCCTTTTGTTTATATTTTCCTTTCTACATTTAAATCAGCCTCAGAGAAATATTTTTGTTCATTTTTATTTGAGAGCAACAGACAGACAGAGAAAGAGGTAGAGAGAGAGGAGAATGGGCATGCCAGGGCCTCCAGTCACTGCAAAGGAACTCCAGATGCATGCACCCCCTTGTGCATCTGGCTTACGTGGGTCTGGGGGAATGAAGCCTCGAACCAGGGTCCTTAGGCTTCACAGGCAAGCACTTAACTACTAAGCCATCTCTCCAACCCCAGCCTTAGATTTTTATTCTGAATGAAGCTTTATATTTTATTCCTGAATCCGCTACTGATAATAGGAAGGATATTTTTAATCCCAATGAATAATTATAGGAAATTTACATCAAACATATTTCATTGTGATTATTGATCATTAAGTAGATTTTAAATACTTTACCTAGATATTAGATACCAGATATTAGGTATTGAAGTTAAATAGTTGTCTTTTTAATTTTTTTACCTTTGCAGAGTGGATCCAGTTGCTCTCAATCAATGCCATGAAATAACTAACAAATGAATGATTTCCTAAAATTTCCTAAATACATCCTTCATGCTATTGCATGATTCTATTATTAGTAATGGAACAAAATAATCATAAAAACAAAAAAACATTCAGAACTCCATATATATATACACACACACATACATATAGTCTTTTACAAAATAATAAGTTCTAGTACTTTGCACTGTTATTTAAAATTGGTTCTGATATGTGACAAATTGACTATTGGGAAGGTTAGAATTCCAGAAATTCAAGATACCATGTTCATTTCTAAAATACTGGTTAAATTCAATGGGTATTTTAAAATATTGCATCAGAATATCTTCTCACAGACATTCTTTATTATGTAGTACCTATTTCCACCATTTTCTCACAAAATATAGTGTGTTTCTAGACATAAAGTCTCCTTTGACTCATAGCCTCTTGAAATCAAGACATTAGCAGAAGGGGTCTTTTGTGGCAATAATTATTTTTCATAAGGATTTATTATCATAAGCACTGCTAAAGTGTGTAGTAATATTATTTACTGCTACTATTTTGAAAACATAAAAGAACAATTGGCATTAATACAAGTTTGTACTCATTGAAAGTATCCCTAACTGAATACCCTTGATGCCAGTATCAGTGTCAAATAATAAAATAACACTAACTGGAATATTAAACATAAGATCATTGATACAAATCACAGTTTTAAATTTAATATTTCTGATGATAATTAAGTTAGTTATAAAATTAAAAGAGATAAGAAATAAATGAATGGTAGGAAAAAGATTTCTATATATAAATTAGTCTACATATGAGACTGGTAAGTGAAAAATTAAAGACTTAATTAAAGTTACAGTGTTATCTTGGATAAGCCATAAATAATACGACCCTGCCTGCTTCATTACCCAAGGTATGTTAGCGCTACTTCATTAAAAATACAGGCAGGGTTTCCCTAAATCTATTTAGTTGTTTATTGCTACATGTCTTTAATATAAATGGCACTAATTAACTCAGATTATTCTTGCAGATTAAAAACTGAGTAGATGTCTTCCTTTGAAAAAGAAACTATCTAGGAAATTATTTTGTATATTAATTCTTCAAACTATACAACATTGCAAAAAAAAAAGTCCTAAGTAATGAGTAAGAACAAATGCCAAGATTATTAGGTTCTGATCCAAGTCAAATTTAGTTTTGAAATTATTGATTCAGCCTTCCTAGAACCTATTCTAGGAAGAAAAAAAAGACATTGGTAGTCTGAATCCCTCCTACCAAGAGTTTTTAGCATGTTTTTAAAGGATGAAGTTCAAGTAATTGAAGATATGCTGTGCTCTTTTGATTATCAGAAGAAGATTCAGTACCTACTGGAATGCCATTTCATAGATTCCTTTGATTAGTTCACCTACTAATGGTCATTCCTCAGAGGACCCAGTGGAAGTAACTTCTCAGTCCCCTGAGTCTCCCTGTTCCCTCACTGACAGTAGCAGCTCCCACAGAGACAACAAGGTAGAAAATATTTAGGTGTGTTTACACTGAGATCTACATTCAAATCCTAGCTAGGTTATTTATGAACTGTAAGGGTCCAGGCAAATGCTTTACCTTTGTAGATTTGTTACCTTATCAGAAAATTAACATGATAATATCTGTTGGAGAAGATTGTACAGTGAACAGCACTGTGTCAGTCACAATGCAACAGGAAGGAGTACTTGTCATTACTCTCTGATAGAATGTGTTAATATGTGGCTTTACTAGGACAAACAAGCTTGCTAAGTACTAGAAAGCTACAAGACTGCTAAATACAGGGTTTATCCAAAGGGTAAAAGTAAGCCCCTAGAAAGAACAACTTGAAAGCCACAGACATTATTCAGATATTAATTGTTATTCCTTCCTCCATCACGAGAGAATCAATAGCCTACGGTAATTTTCTTTCATGTTTTCCTTCTTTGTAGGACATTTTAGGCTCCTCTTTAATTGATCCATGCTGGTGTTCTGAACTTGTTCTACATTTGTCCTGAAATGTCACAGACATGCTTTTGTTTTTTGTTTTCTATTTCTCTCAATTGCATGGATACGGTTAATCAGTGGTCAATAAAGTGACTCTATCCTAAGTGCAAGTCCTCACTATCTCTTGATCTTTATTATCTGTTACATCCTATCTTGGTATTGATTCTTGCTGCTGTTACCGTTGTGGTTATTCATTGAAAAAGAATAACTCTGTGTTGTCTTCAAGTTCTCTTTCATTGCCCAATCTACCATTGGTTGACTCCCAACTTCTCCTAATGACTTTGGGAAGAAGATAGGAAATATATTTCTCAATCTTTCTGCACCTAAAAAGGGAGAGTACTGGAAGGAAAAGTGTTGATCAATTTTAGACTTTCTCTGCCTTGCATTCCTAACAACCTGTCTAGACTTGCAGATCCAGGGGAAGTCCCATGAATAGCTGAAGAAGCTGTTTATACACAAGCACAGAGAAAACAAAAGCAAACAGGCAGCAAACACCACAAAGCAGCAGCCATGCACCTCCAGAGCTTACACTGCGCTCTGCACACCTTTGAGCTGGAATTCAAATGTGCACCCAGAGACATGCCATAACCCCCCATAAAAGGAATTTGTCTGCTAGGGGCTGAAGCTCTAAACTCATTTTTTTTTTTTTATTAGTCAGTTCTGTATTCAGCAAATACAGTCAGTTTGGTACCATTATTAGGCTCATCCGTGACCTACCCCCTCCCCTTGGCCCCTCCTTGTTGAGGTATGCGGGTCATGCATTATGGAGTTAGCCCACAGTTATGGGTAAGCTAAATGTCTCTGCATATCATGACCCAACATGTGACTCTGACATTCTTTCCGCCCCCTCTTCCGCAAAATTTCCCTGAGCCATGTTGGGTTCATTTTTGGTCTGCTTCAGTGATGAGGTGTTGAGGGCCTCTGAGGCTCTGGCTCTCTGATTTGGTAGGAGTTGATTTTTCTCTGTGCTGATCTCCTTCCCCCTTGTGCTGGTGTCCGGTTCATCAGGAAAAACAGCCCCCTTGCTTGTTTCTCGAAGTTTTCTTAGTTTCAGCCGGAGCCCTTTTGAGGTATGATGGGGTGGCTCTCTCCTTAGGGTCTACATCTATCCTCTCATTTGAGCCTACGGGGCCATGCATTCAAATTACCACATTTTGCTATGGTTAATAGAGCAGCAGCAAACCCAGGTGAGCAAGTATGCCTGTAGTAAAGTGTAGTCTTCAGGGTGTATGTCATGTGTGTGTGAGCGTGCATGTGTGTGTACATACACATGCACACACATCGGTTCATGCATGCCCTGAAGTACATGAGGAAGACAAAGTACATTGTAGTGTTGGTCCTTGTCTTCCACCTTGTTTGACACAGGGTCACTTGTTTTGCCTCTGGAAACTGACCCATGAATTTTGGAATTTTCTTACCATGTCTCATTTGGCTTTGTGAATGTAGGGATTATAGATACATGCTCCACACCATGTCCAGCTTTACATGAGTGCATGAGATCTGAACTCAGTTCCACAGTCTCGTGGAAAAAGCACATTTATTGACTGAGCCAGATCCCTATCTATCTTCCAGCCTGAGCATCTTTCTTATAAGCCATGTCATACTGTGCAAATGTTTGTTGGAAAACCAATGTAAATGATTAAATAATACAAATGCTTTTAGAGAACTAACTGGTGATAACAGGCTTTACATGGACAAGTCTAACAAAATACTGTATGTATTAGGAGAAGAGAGGTGTAGAGATATCAGTACCTGTCAGTTCCTGCTCAGTTTTGACAGGTTAAATTATAGGACTGAGGAAGACTCAAAATATAGATGCAGCATAATTTTCATGTTTTGATGGGCATGTGTTCTTAATATGAAAATTTGTTTTGCTTTTATCTTAGGGAAATGCTGTGATGTTTATGTAATGCTTCAAATTAATTAAATCATGACAAACATAAATTGGTTCCACAGACTTTGACAACTCCATCATATTTCTTAATGTTATAAAATATGTTCATCTCTGCAAAATTGGAAGATGTATCTGTATGTAAAACAGAGGATTAAAAACTGAAGACAGTAATAGAGAAAAGCCACGAGAGTATTGACACATTTAACACATGACAGGGAAAAAAGTGCCAACACTTTAATAAGAATAACCCAGAGAATAACAGCATAATTATGTAATTCCTAATAAGGGTTAGGAGAGAATTTAAAATAGTATTCTCAGCTATAGAAGAATTTTAAAAAGAGGAGGGTGATGAGAGAAATAATGGAGTATAAGTCAGGTAAATTTAAGAATGAAAGAGTAGATCTGTTGACTTATTTGTTGACCTTCCCAAGACCAGTTTGAATAGTGAGAGTGTGCAGAAACACTCAATTCCTGATTCTTGGTTATCTTTCCCATAAAATAAAAGCTTTGTGAGGGTAAAAATGGCATAGAACACACAGACTCACTCATAGTGAAACAGATCCCTAATAAATATTTGAGGTGACTAATTGTGTCACTAAAAGAATAGGAAGATAAAATAAAGACAGGGGAAATTGCATATAATAAAGGGCCAAGAACTAGGGAAATGGCTCAGTAGGTAACATGCTTACTGTGCAACCATGAGAAACTAAGTTTAAATTCACAACACTCACATGGCAGCTGAGTATGGTGGCCTGCACCTGTAATCTCAACTCTGTGCAGGTGGATCCAAGAGGATTCCTATGGCTTGCTGGCTAGCTGGTCTATTCAATATAAACCAGATTAAGTATGAGACCCTGCCCCAAAGAAATCAGGTCAAGAGTGAAGTATAAAACTGTTGATTCCAAGGGTTGGAAGGGTCCTAGTCTTAACCACTAATGTCCACTGGTAATGGTTCCAAGATTAGAAGCAATGAGAACAAATGATTGAGCCTCCCCAAATTGTTGCTCTCAAATGTATGGTCAAATTAGCGTGACATAAATATATAAGAAAAGATTTTTATTTTTTCTCCATGTACAATCTGTAGTGAAAGTAATTTTGTAAACCATCATTACATGTTACTTTTTCTATTTATTTTTTCCTCAGTGTGTTTCTCAGAGTTTTCCTAGTGTCCTGTATCCCCATCCTCCTCACTGGCATTAGGGGAAAAATTATTTCAAACATACCCCAATCTGCTGACTTTCACATTAGGTAAAATTATGTGCCCATAATGTCTACCATTTTCTTTTTCTATCCTCCCCTTTATTTTCCTTCTTGGTGCAATCAGATTTTTCTTCAGTTTCTGGTGCAGAATATTGTACAAATGGTCTATAATCATAATGAAACAGTGAAACCTTGGCTGAAATTAACATTTTTTAAAAGCCAAGTTTTTTAAAGCTTAATTGCCCCTAAGTTTCACTGGCTGTATTTTTGCTTGGTTGTTTTTAACTTTCTTTTTTGTGAAACAAGTAAACAATATGAGATAGAAAAAAAGTTTAAGTGGCAAAATACAAATATTTGTGGGTCAGAGGTGGTATCTTAATGTGAAAAATGGTATTGCTCACTTTTATTGTTGTACAGCCATGTCTTTCCTTCAGAGGAGCATAGAGACGCAGCACGTGGATAGAGACTAATGCTGCACATGCTTTAGTGCTGCTTGTGAGGACTCTGGGAGTCCCTGGGTATTTTATTTTTTAATGTCCATGTTCAAACTAGAACTCATTATAAAGAAAAATATCCTTGCTTTAGAATTTTCAGGGTTTCACTTTCACATTATTCCTTTTTGCCCACAGAGAAAAGTCTTTCTTTCCCTATAAGAAAATAATTACAGGGTGCAAGGAAAAGTGATGAGAGAGAATAATTTTATGTGTGGACAAAAAAAAAAAAAAACAATCAAAAAAACAAAAAAACAAAACAAAAAAACCCAGATAATATACCTGTCAAACTACATTTACTCAATGGGCCCCTGTAGTGTTTTCTAGTGACAACAACAAAGATACAAAATTAAGATAAGTAACAGAGGACATAATTAATTTCAGCATGGAGTAATTTAATGAAACCAAACCCTCCATGACTGAAATATTAGGATTTTTCCCCCTTTGCATCCATTCATCACTCTAAATGAGTTCTCTTTCTCTTTTCTTCATGTAGCACCCTATCCTCTAAAAAGCCATCTGCTGTTTCCTTTATGGAAAAAATAAAATAAAATAAAACCTACAATTAGTGTCTTGTTCATCTTTTCTTTTTCAAAAAGGAGAACTATTATGCAAATATTCTGCAATTTGGTTTCAAATACTCTTTGTAGTGTGATGAGCAATTTCCCTTAATACAAACCCAGCTTTTTTGCCAGGACTTGCTAATAGATTTTTTTAAAGAGCACTTTTACTTTTCATATGAACAGTTCTCTAATGTAAACTTTTCAAATGCATATTTAGAATGCAATTATAATTAGTATTTGAATAGTAGAATTTTAAAAACAACCACTTTATTTATTTCATCTTTGAAAAAAAAAAAGAGGGTAAAAAATTCTCAAAATCTTTCTTCTTTTTAAAGTCTCATCATTTTCCTTACCTTAGTAAGTGGTCTGCAATAATCACCACTCTTCTTAAGTCAGAGAAAAAAAAAATCTTTGCCTTTTCTAAAAAAGTATATTGTAAGTGATGGCAGTTTATCTGTAAGCACAGATACATTGTCTGATTTTATTTGCTCCTGGGGAACTCAAGTGTAATTTGGCCCAATTCATTCAGTTATGGCTAATGTGAGGTGTTTCTGCCTGTCTTGTTAACAAGACAGATGTGTACAGTGTAAAGTGCTGACAAAAACCAAATGAAAACATTATGGTATTTTCACTATGATAAAAATACCATTGCACAAAGAACCAGCAATTCTGTCTCAAAAATGATCCTGCTACTGAATAGAACAATGACTTCAGAGAGAAATATGTTCAGCCTCAGTTTCCTAGTTTTACAGCTAAGGATATATAAACCATTCACAGATTTGCAATGAGGGTCTAACACTTATCTCATCTTGCTGCTTTTATAATAAATTATAGACACTAAATTTCATTTGATTATGCCAGGGGTTCACAAAATTCCATGCTTCATACAGTATCTTACTGAAGGAGCTTACTACATATGCAAACTTCAACATTTTACTTCTAGACTAGTTTATATAGGTACAGGGTCATAATGATAAACCTAGAAACCTAGGGGATCCTTATACAAAAATCCAAGAGTCAATGAGAATGTAATATACAAAATATAGTCAGTATAACCTAATTTAATTAGATGTGTAGCATTTAAAATCTAATTATATGTCTAATTTGATGTATAATGAATTATGATATTTAATCTGACAAGATGTTTGGCTTATTTGTTGGTGTGTATAATCTACATTTGTGTGTGTGTGTGTGTGTGCGCACACACATGTGTGTACATGTTGTGTGATGAAACTTGTTTACACTGGAAACATGAGCAATGGATACCAATTAAATATAGATTATTAAATTTGCTTTCATTCATACCTATTACTCTCTTTTTAATGACATTGCTTTAATCTAAATGTGTACTGAAACAGCAAATGAAGCTAAATTTTTCCACTATATGAGTATAGATGGGGCCATCTGCATTATTCTGTTATCAACCTGGTTTCCAGAAATAGCTGGAAAGGAGCACGAAGTACTTGATTCTGCTTGGAATCCACATAGAAAAAGAATGATTTTGTTTCTGTCCCAAAGATACAGGAATAAGCTTGTGTTGTTTGAAATAGGATGACACATCATTTTCAGCTGCTTGGTCTTCATAATCCCTTTGTATGTCCACACCATCCTTCTCTTCTATACTCAAAAAGATACAATGATAGAGGGCTCGAGAGATGGCTAAGTAGTTAATGGCACTTTCTTGCAAATTCTAATGACCTAGATCCAACACTCCAGTACCTACATAAAGTCAGATACACAAAGTGTTATGTGCATCTGGAGGTCATATGTAGCAGCAAGAGGCTCAGGTATACCCATTCTGTCTGCCTCTCTTATTCTCATCTCTCTCTCTCTCTCTCTCTCTCTCTCTCTCTCTCCTTGCAAATAAATAAATAAAAGTATTTTTTTTTAAAAAAAAAAAGGTACAATGTTAGACCTCATGCCTGGGAGAATCCTAAGAATCTACATATTCTATAAGGCTTACCCTGGAACCCTGAAAAACTTTTACACATAGCTCAACTCAAAATACCACTAAAATAGAAGAAATCGTAGTGGCAGTTGAAAGTAAATAATATCTTCCCAAATAGTTTTAAAGGTAACAAGGATCAAAGTCAAATAAATTTCATATGAGAAACAGGGTTCTGGCTACCTTCGCCTTCCTGCACTGTCCACATTTTCAATTGCCAAAACTCATCCCTCTTAATGTTTTATAAGTGCAGTTACTGAATCTCACTTATCTAAATCGTGTGTTTTATGATCAGCTCTTAATATTTCACTATTATGAATCACACTTTCCTTCCACATGTGCATGCATTCTAGGTTTCTTACCACCACCACCTTGTAGAAGTAAACCTCCCCTCCCCTCCCCTTCCATTACAGCCCTATATTTCTGCCTATATTGACACTTAGTGTGTATATTATTACTATGTACCTGTTCTTATATGTGCAGTTAGTGAGGCTGTTTACACAAAATACTTCAGTCATATATACTTCATAAGTCATAAGATCAAAGGATAGTCTTGTAAATACTAAATCAAAATTATTCTGGGCTGGAGAGCTGGCTTAGCGGTTAAGTACTTGCCTGTGAAGCCTAAGGACCCCGGTTCGAGGCTCGATTCCCCAGGACCCACATAAGCAAGATGCACAAGGGGGCGCACGCATCTGGAGTTCGTTTGCAGTGGCTGGAGGCCCTGGTGCGCCCATTCTCTCTCTCTATCTGCCTCTTTCTTTCTGTCTGTCACTCTCAAATAACTAAATAAAAATTTTAAAAAGTATTTGAAAAAAATTATTCTTAGATATTTCACATTAATATAGTACTACATAATACATAATTTTGTCATGTTTCTTCAATGACGCCAATAAAATTGAGTATAGTCCTTGTTGCATTCAGGTTCACATTGCTGCTAGAAATCACTCAAGCAAGAGCAGCGTGTGGGAAAAAGAGGTTTATTTTGGCTTAAAGACTTGAGGGGGAAGCTCCATGATGGCAGGGAAAATGTTGGCATCAGCAGGGGGTGGACATCACCACCTGATCTATATCAGATGGACAATAACAACAGGAGAATGTGCCAAGCACTGGCTTGGGGAAAGAGGCTATAATACCCATAAGCCCACCCTAACAATACACTGCCTCCAGGAGATATTAATTCCCAAATCTCCATCAGCTGGGAATCTAGCATTCAGAACACCTAAGTGTTGTCTAACTGTACATGAATGACTTAAGTTAGGGTCTTACTCTACATTCAAACCATTTTTTTTTGTATAAATGTGCACTAGAACCAAGATTAAAAGTTAAAAGTCCTTGATAAAATTTGGTATTTATTTCAGTTTATTTGACAAGCAATAAAGTAGGATGTATTTATACTACCAAAGATTAAAGAAAAAAGTCTTGATTTTATGGGCAGGTACGTATTCTATAGTTGCATTAATTTTGTGATGCGTGGAATGTTTCTTGTTCAATTTAATTACATTAAATCACGCTAAGTACAAAAATATTTTCTATGTCTTTTCAATTTCCTTGATTCCATCGAGGACATCTTTCATGCAATGTAAGTCACGCTAACTGTAAGGAACACTGAGCTGATATGTTGTGATGTGTCTTCCTTGCAGGAAGCTCTGATCATGGCCAGCATGGACCATCCACATCTAGTTCGCTTACTGGGAGTGTGTCTGAGCCCCACAATTCAGCTGGTTACCCAGCTTATGCCCCATGGCTGCCTGCTGGACTATGTCCATGAGCACAAGGATAACATTGGATCACAGCTGCTGCTGAACTGGTGCGTCCAGATAGCGAAGGTAAGTACATCATCTCCTTTGAATACAAGACCTGTGCGTTTTTAATCTCTTGATTTGGATATTGGAAACAGGTCAAATCTTTCAATATAAATTATATTTGCTCTATTGAATGGCACATGACAGGGAAATACTTACATGCCAATCACAGGTCAAACACATGATGTACTTAATATACACTTGTGTGCTATTCTTATTAGATTGACTAGATGCCAAGATCAATAGCATTCTTGTCAGAGAGAATGTTTGATGAACTTGATTTGTCTGATTTTTTTCTTAATTTTGGTGCAGTCAAGTTAACAAACAAAATCAAGAAAGAAAAGTTTGAATGTCAGTACTGTTCCATTTGAGATTATTTTGTGAAAATAGACTATTTAGTTCTCATGAGGCATTATGAACGATCAAATTCTAAATAGCTTTATAGATATTTTGGTTGTTTTGGACTGGCCTTTAATGAAAACTGAGATTTTTCTTTGGTGGGGGGATTGGATCTGACATGAGTGCTCAGGCCAGTTAGGCCCTAGATTGTGCAGCAGGCAGTGGTTTGAAGAACAGTGGTGCCTATAGAGACTGTTATTTGCAGAATACTACCACTTATGTCTTCCTATTTTCCAGCAGGACCAGGATTCAGATTTTTTGCTAAATTCCCAACAAAGATCAAATTTTAAACTTTATTTTAACCTTTGGAAACATGGTAGTGCCTAAACAATGCATTCATCATGCATAGTCCACCAATATGCAATGTATGATTCACATTCTCTATGCAAAATAGACTATTTGATTATGTAGACCAAGTATCCTTATTAAAAATTTTCTTTCTCAAAATATGTCAGTGATAAATTTCAATGTATTATATCATTCTTAGAGAATTCAAAGTATGTCCTAATATTTTATAAATTCTACAAATATATATTTATTTTTACATTTGTATGTATAAAATTGTAAAACAGCAATGTTAAATTGGTCAGTTTTCCTTATTTCTTTTAGTAATCTGATGACTACAGGTAAATTACTGAATTGAAAATATTGACATATTTTAAAGGCAAAAACCTAAGAAATTTACTATTATCTGTAAGTATGTAGCATATTCCCAATATTATGTTGGCTAAAGTTTATAGGGGTAGGTAACATCAACATAGGCCTCTTTCTCTGTGAATACTATAATCAGTTTTGTATTTCACAAAACCCAGTGAATTATAGGATTAAATATTATGGTTTACATTTTGAAGAAATGAATTCTTGGGTAGACCTAAGGGAAAGCTCTATTGAGATCTGAGGGAGAGTATTTTAGGTATTTGGATTAATATATCCCTATAAATCTTGGTATAGAGAAATGGATTAGCAGTTAAGGTGCTTGTCTGTAAAGTCTAAGGAACCAAGTTCAATTCCCAGTGGGCACATGAACCAGATGTACAAAGTAGCACATGAATTTGGAGTTGGTTTGTAGTGGCTAGAGGCCCTGGTGTGTCCATTCTCTCTCTATCTGCCTCTTTTTTCTCTCAAATAAATAATAAAGATTAATATTAGAATAATATGTAATTTAACACCCAATCAGACAATATTATGAATGTAATGGGGAGCTCTGTTACTTGTTATGCAAAGACTTCTGACCCAGAAAAGTCCTAATCAGGTTTGTAGTAACCCAGTGTAGCCTAAAATTTGAATTTTATATTAAGTTCAGTCAGTAGTTGTTGAAATATTTTAACATTGAATTGACATGGCCCAGATTAATTCCTAATGAGATCATGGCAGTTTACAATTGGGCATAGATGGAGGAATGAAAGCAAGCATGGAAATGAAGACCCAAGTTAGCAGTCTAGAAAAGCTCAAGCAAGAATCAGATAAATGAAAATAGAGTTTTGAGTCAAAATGTGATTATTAGCTGGGTATGGTGGTGCATGCCTTTAATCCCAGCACTTGGGAGGCAGAGGTACGAGGATCTCCATGAGTTCGAGGCCTCCCTGAGACTACATTGTAAATCCCAGGTAGGCCTGGGCCAGAGAGAGACCCTGCCTCAAAAAACAACAACAAAAAAATGTTATTATTAATTAGCTGTGGTAGACATGACTAGTGGTAAAACTTTATAGAACGTGAAACTAAAAATTATAATTAGGTAATAAAAGTTTTTAAGGGCTATAGACATAGAAACAGGGATTAGAGGTTTTTAAATATATAGGGAGATAAAGGGATTATCTAATGAATGAATGAGTCTGATGTTTATTCCTAGCACCTGAAATTGGGCCTTAGGCATAGTAGCTACTAAATCACCACTGAATTCAAATTTTTAACTTCTAAATGAAATAAGACCTATTGTTAAGGTGTGAGCCTTCCTTCCTTCATCCTTTTCCTTACTTTTAGAGTAGTGTTGTATAGTGAAACAGCAATAGCATCCTCCATTAGTATGCTGGTACTCACAAGAGTTTCGTGAATAGAAGTGTTATTTCAAACCTGCTGAATCCTGTTTATAACTACATATGGTGAATTTAGTAATTATTACTTTTTTTTCTCCTAATCTATAAAATGAGGATAATAGTGCAGTCATCCTCCAATATCAATGGGAGGTTGCATAACTCTCTCCGAATCCCAGATTTAGAGAGGCTAAAACTCTTATATAACTTTGCATAGTATTCCTCACATAACCTATACACAGTGTCCCACATACTTTAAGTCATATCTAGATTGCTTACAGTACCTAATGCAATGCCAATACTACACACGTGGTAACAATATTGCAGGGTCCAGCTTCTGAGACTTCGGTCTGTAAAACAAAATATGGTTACATAAATGAACATGGGGATTACAAAAATATTCAACAAACTAAACAGTTTCTGAACATACATTGTCCAAAAATTTATTCAAAATCAAACATTAAACATCAAACATAATGATTTTTTGGTGTTTCTAGCAGCACTAGTCCATATAGTATTATATGACCTCCCAAGAGTATTGGTTCTGAATGCAAAACATTCTCACTTAGCACAATGCATACATCACACCATGCAATTCCAGTGAGGCAAACTGAAATCTCAACTCAAATGTGACACTATCTTGTTATGAGTTACAGGATTTTACTGCATACATAAAGTTGTCTGCTCTTATAAAAGAAATCTAATGGTTTAATTATGGAAAACAAAGACTTACCATCATTACACAGCATGTAAGTATCAAATTAGTGTATCTTTGGACAGTAATATGTTTCTAATGTGTTTGATTTGAAACATTGCTGCTTGAATGGCTGACATGTGTTTCATAGAAGAATCTTTAAATTAATTTTGGCTTGGGTTTAGGACAAACCTCCAACAAACCCTGAGATGTGTCTAAACACATTTTTGCCATTTATCTGGATCTAGTGGCATTCTCAGCTGCTTCATAAAATCATGATGTTGATAAACTCTGAAAAATGTTGAAGATCACATTATCAAATACTCAGCCAAGGTTTAATCTTCATATAAAATAAATAAACACAGCCTTCCCAATATTATGAAAATTTGCTTTCATTTTTATACCTGGTAAAATTCTGTTCACCAAGGAAATATTTTGAAGTAAATTCTAATATGTAGATTTATTAATAGGAAAGGTTTGATTTTTATACCTATTTTATACACGTGTATATTCTGAATCATGTAAAAATTTCTTTGACCAAAGGGATTAATAATGGAAAAAGTTTAAGAAATCCTGATCTGGTAAATAATGATGAGGGAGAGAAAAAGGACTATACGTGTTCACTACTAAAACACTTTAACTTTTTTCTTTGTTTTAGCATTGGTTCAAACCTTGTGTTCAGAAACCATACATATGGCTAATTACATTTAGCTGTGGTAGCTGAATGACACCTTGCTTCCGAAGATGGTACATCACATTTCAAGATACCTGAAGGTGTGGCCTTACATGTTAAGAGAAACTTTGCAGGTGTGGTTAAGTTAGGGGCTTGACATTGAAGAGGTTATCCCATATTGTTAAGATATTTCCATTGCAGTCACAGGAGTCCAAAATATGTGGGAGGAAGAAGGTTCCAAGCTAGAGAGAGAAGGTGAAGTGCAGGTGCAAGATTGGAATGATGGACTATGAATATGGAGCAGAGCACAGGTCGAGGAGTTCAGTCTACCCCATAGTGGCTTGATATGGCTGGAAAAAACTCCTGGAACCAGCAAAAAGACTTCAGGCTTGCCCACACTAGATTTTGTTCTGGCTAAATTCATTTTCAAATCTAATCTCTGTAACAGGTGTGTGTGTGTGTGTGTGTGTGTGTGTGTGTGTGTGTGTTATGTGTATGTGTATATGAACATATGTATATACATATCTGTAAAATATGGGTAATATGATCTGAGTAAAAACAAATATTTTACCTATTTTAGTAAATTAATCTTCCTTTCCTTTGCCACCACATCTCATCAAGATAGACATTGAAATACCTGAGATACCCTCATAATTGCTCCAGAACCCAAAGCTATTTTGTCTGCATCGTATATTTTGTTAATGAAGTTGGGAGGTATAGGTAGGGTTGATATTACCACAACAATAAAAAAAGTTAGGTATGTGCTACAATGCATGCAGGCAGAAGAAATCATACATATAGCTGGCATTATCAAACACTTCTTTAGAAGGCATCACTCAAGGTACTTTGTATTTATTAATGTATATGTCTCATCACAGATGCATGAAGAAAGTTTCTTTGTGTTTCACACATAAAGAAAGTGATATATGGAGGATTGAGATAACTTGACTAAATACACATAGTAAATAAGTACTGATCCATTGTTCTGTAATGTCATCATATATATAAGGAAGTATTTTTGTCCATAATCCAAGTTTTCTTTCAATTCTTTCCTTTGTCCCTAAGTGTAAAAAAATGTGTTTGTTTATGGAAACTTAGAGATTATGAAAGTTTTGTCAGAGTAGAGTAAAATGAGTTCATGGGGTGGCTGGAGAGATGACTCAGCAGTTACAAGTGCTTTATTGATGGCCTGGGTTTGATTCTCTAGTACCCACATAAAGTCAGGTGCACAAAGTGGCATATACACCTGGAGTTCATTTGCAGTGGTAAGAGGGCCTGGCATACCTTTTCTCTCCCTGTCTTTCCATCTCTTTCTCCTTGTAAGTAAATAAAAAATATATATTAGGGCTGGAGAGATGGCTTAATGATTAAGGCATTTGCCTGTGAAGACTAAGGACCCAGGTTCAACTCCCCAGAACCCACATAAACCATATGCAGAAGGTGATGCAAATGTCTAGAGTTTGTTTGCAATGGCTGGAGGCCCTGGTGCAATCATTTTCTCTCTCTCAAATAAATAAAACAATAAAAATTATGTATATATAGATATACATGTGTGTGTGTGTGTGTGTGTGTGTGTGTGTGTGTGTAATAAGAAGGAAACTAAAACAGAAAATTGGTACTAAGTAGTTGGATTGTTGCTGTAATGAATCTGAGCATGTAGATTTGGGTCTTTTGGAATGTGTTTGTGTTAGGAATGGAGAAGGACTTTTCTTTTGATTGGAAAATCCTTGCACTGCTATAAGCCGAACTTTATGGGCTTTTCTGGTAAGAGACTGAGAATGCTAAACGCAAAGAAAATTGTGGCCTATGAAGACTTAGCTTATGAAGTTTCAAAGGGAAAGGAGAAAACTAGGTATTTGGGTACTGCCAGAAAGGCTGAATGTATTCTTCCACCATAAGAATTTGAACAAATTGAGTTTAAAAGTAATGGATTCATGTTCCTGGTGGAAAATAAAGAACAGAAACATATGAATGATGCACTATTGATCCCAAGAAAAATTCAAGAAGTTTGAAGTTACTGGAATTGTGATTGGTTTTAAGTTAAGACACAATTGTTAAGTTAATTAGAACCCATAAGAGTGGGTCAACTGTTCTTCATTGAAATAATAGAAATGATTCCCTGAGAGTGAGACATGAAACTCTCCAACTAGTGAGAATACATTTTATTAAAGGAGGAAGCTTGAAGGAAGAATTATAAAGACATAATATGCTCTTCAAGGCCAAGATTTATTGCCCTCTGTATTTACATATTTGGCTATGGCACTTATCTTATACTGGTTTTTGAAGCTTGAAAAATGCATGGAAGTAGATCATGAAGTGCACACAGTTCTGTGGCAAAGTGGAGCACAGTTGAGATCCCTGTATGGAGACTGAGTGAAGTCATCGTATGAAGATGAACTAGTTTCAGAATCCGCTGATATGCAGTATGTGAAGTGGGGGAGAAATCTGTTTGGAGACCAAATAAGGCCATTGTATGGCATCATGAAGTTGAACCATGGCTTGAAAATTGAAAATGTTTTGGATATACCCAGACGATTTAATTGCTACCGCGGAGCACTGCTGGCTTAGTATTACATTTTCCCTTGGCTGTGCAGCCTAGCTGGATGGGCAGAATTGGAATCCAGGGAATTCAATCACTGCTTATGGATGTTGGATTTGAACTGCAGATGTTTGATGTTTACCTACTGGTTAGTGGTATTGCAATGGTCCAGTCTCTCCTTGCTATGCCTTTTTGCAGTGGAAATACTTATTGTGTCATTATGTGTTGAAAGCATGTAACTTGTGTTTTGAGATTATAGGGGTCACAGTTAAGAATGGTCTTGACCCTCAGATGAGATATTGGGCTGTTGAACAAGGTAAAAGTTGGTAAAGATTCTAGGGATTTTGATGTTGGACTGAATGCAATTTTCATTGTGAGATCATCATAAGTCTATGGGAGCCAGGGAAGAATATGGTGGTTTGAATGTGAATATATGTATCCTGTAACCTGAGGAATTTTTGATTAAGCTTGCAACTTAAGTCTTCAGCAGCCTGCTGAAGGAGATGTAACTGAGGACAGGAAATGATATGTTCCGAAGACGAGGCCCATATCATTATATGCTGGATTCCGTAACTCTGAATCCTTCACCAGGGCTCTATAGTACTGCACACTATTTCTTTGTCTTTCCCGTAAATATTATCACAGCTTAAAGTGACCTGTCCACCTTACATGGCAGTTTTGAAATGAGGACTGGGGAAGAGTGTGCCATTTTATCTGTGCTTATATCTCATTAATTTTTTTGTCTTTTTTATTTTTGAGCTAGGGACTTGCTGTAGCCTGGGCTGACCTGGAATTCATTATGTAGTCTCAGGCTAGTCTCAGACTCACAGTGATCCTCCAAACTTTGTTTCCTGATTGCTGGCGTTAAAGGTGTGTGCCACCAAACCTGGCAGAGAGAGTGGGTGTTCCAGGGCCTCTAGCCACTGTGAATGAACTCCAGATGCATGGCTACTTTGTGAATCTCACTTTATGTGGGTACAGAGGAATCAAACTCAAGTCATTAGGCTTTGCAGACAAGAGTCTTAACTGCTTAACCGTCTCTCAGGCCCTCGTTGTAAATTTCTTACAATACTTTGTCCTGAATATTACTTTGTATTGTCCTCATGAAGATGTGTCCTAATACCAGTCCTATGTTACATTCTTAAGAGAAATTACAAGGTAAATAAAAATAGAAAAAAAATTAACCAGTGTTTTAATATCACAATTAAATGAACTCTAAATAATCCTGTGAATTACTGTGAGATAGATTTTGATCACAAGTGGCACTATAAATTTAGAATTTAGAATGTTCCGCTATATGCATTCAATCCACAGACTCTACATTCAGATCGTCTGCTAGCAGATCCTACATTGAAACATGCACTAGTTGTGTGATTTCACACTTGGTGGCTTTGTGCCACTAAAAATGGGAATTATAATAGTAACTACTTAATAGCATAATTATAAAGATAAGAAAATATTTGTAATATGATAAGAATACTACTCAGCAACAAGATGGAATTTACATTATTATTTATTTTGGTAATATCTAATATGAATACAATAAGGACATACACACATAAGAATCTGATTTTATAAGAATTTTAAAAAATTATTTTTATTAGTTATGGACATACTTAGTATGTAAACACCACATGATGGTACCATCCTTTCCCTCATCTTTTGATAAGATTTTATAAGAATTTTATGAGAATCTTATTTTTAAATCCTAAATATAGAATATTTAGTGATTGTTCCCATACCATGCCCTGTAGGAAGGGAGTGAGCAAACCCACTTTTAATATTCAATATTTCTAACTTTGTGAGAAAGCACTGTGTCTCCTATCTCCCCATGCACTCCTACACAGTGTTCTGAGATATACTGCTTATTCTACCTGTGCTCTTATGGCTTATTTTCATGTGAGAAAATTAGATTATTTGTGATATTGAAAAGCTGTGAAACCACCACTGAACTGCAGAGAACAGGGATGAGAGGTGATCCAGGAATAAAACAGGGGATTATTTAAGAGTAACAAAGAGAAAATTCTAACTTTCCTATATCATGCTAGAAAGATCAGCATTGGCTTGGCCTCCTCTTACTGCCTAGAGTTTAGTTTCTGCCTCCTGTCTATGGAAAACAGCATTTGTTCTTTTTTGTTGTTGCTGCTATATAAATCCTGAATACAGAGTGTGTATATTTATTTTCTTTTTTCTTTTTTATTAGTTATGGACATATTCAGCATGTAAACAGCACATGCTGGTACCATCCTTACCCTCATCCCTGCCTTCCCTCCACAGGGACCCTACTCATTGGGGATGGTGGTTATCACCATCATGCACTGTAGGGATAGCCATCAATTATGGGAAAGAAGCAACATGTCTTTAATGTATTAGAACAATATTTGTTTCCTTTTATTATTAGTTATATACAGAGTGTATACAGTCATGTTGGTACCAATGTTGGCCTCCTAACTGTCCTCCCCCCTCTGCAGGGACCCTCCTCATTGGGGAATATGGGTCATGCATTGTGGCATTAACCTCAGTTATGGGTAAGAGGCAATGTTTCTGTACATAATGACCCAATGTGTGGCTCTGACATTCTTCCTGGCCCCCTCTTCCACAAATTTCCCTGAGCCATGTTGGGTTCATTTTAGGTCTGCTTCAGTGGTGAGGTCTTGGGAGCATCTTTGTATATCTGGTTTGGTAGGAGTTGAGTGTTCTCTGTGTCTATCTCCTTAACCCTTGTGCTGGTACCAGGTCCACCAAGGAAGCAGCACTCTTGCTCATTTACCCAAATACTTTTAGTTTCAGCTGGGGCCCTGTTGTGGTGTGATAGGCTGGTTCTCTCCTTATAATCTGCTTCCATCTGAAAAAGAGAACCAAATTCTCCAACAGAGAGTGAAGTCAGCACCACATAAATGGGTTAACCTTTATTTTTTTTGGAGAGAATTTAATAGGTATAGGCCCTCCTATAGCCCTCAATTGGGGGGAGCTTGATAATGGAGTGCAGGCTCATTTCTGGATGTGGTTCTGACTTGATTTCCAGCTCCAGTATGGGTTCCATTGCACTGAGTAGATCAATTAGCCAAATCAAGAGCAGTTGGTTTCCCAACATGGCTGTGTGCCACTATTGCACTTATGTGAGCATCATGTCAGGTTGTTTGCTGCTGAGTAGCTTAGACCACGAGTTGCTTGGACAGATGTTGGTCATTTTCCCCCAGTCAATCATGTACCACGTTCTGGCAATAGACCAGCTAACTTTCTGGGGTCTGACGCTCTCCAAATTCCCCACCAGGTGACTCCATGTTATGTACCAACAGCATATGGTGTCTTCAGCAGTAGGGTCTTACCACTGACCTTTGGTGGGTCATCAATTACTCTCAGAGAAATCTGTCTTCTTTTGATAAACCTTGTAGGGTCTCTCTGATCAACAGCTCATTGTGGATGTTAGCCACATGCTGGTACTGGGAGTTACAGGACAGTGCCCAAGAAGAGATGGAAGAAAATATAAGTAATATAAAAGAGACAGAGAGAAGAGAGAGAGAGAAAGAAAGAAACAGGAGAAGATTAAGGTCAGTCTTCATAATATTCTCTCCAGGGCCTTGTGATTTAGGTGTTCCCTCTAAGGGCCTGATGAAGGTTCAACCATTTAGTCTGTCCTTTAGGATATAGAATTTTATGGTACCATTGCCATTTTGGTCCAGTTTTGTGTCTCCCAAACCAACCCTAACCCTCCCCCTGCCCCACGCACTCTATTGTCCAGTTAGTCCTTGAGATACTTATTAGGTATGTCAGCATCTTAGGTAGATTCAGGTTAGAAGCCGTAGATTAGTGAGATTATATGACGGTTAATATTTGTTTTTTTAATTCCAAAGACTCCTTAGAGTTTTCCTGGGGATTTTACTGTGTTGTCAGGTTGTGTTCTGGTGCTTTGAGAATTTGTGGTTTGATTCAGGTGGAGGGATCCCAAGGACTTCTCACTGGGTGGTAACTCATTCCCACTAGTGGAAGGTGTGGTCCTTTTTACCTGTGATATTGGTTTTGTGTTTGTTTGTTTGTTTGTTTTACAAGTTAATGGGATTAGTAAATTAACCTCTTCAGTTCCTATTTGTTGCTTCATTGCATAGTTGTGACACAGTTTCAGAGATCTCAGGCTACAGCCTTTTGTTCCATTGATACTGGGCTCCTTGTCATGAAGGCAAGAGGAAATAGAGGAGGAGCCACTCACATCATGGAAGTCAGGAAGGGGGTGGGCAAGGAAGTGTCTGGAGACCAGCTATACCTTTCACAGTTACACTCCCAGATACCTATTTCCTCCAGCTGTAGATATCTATAACCTTCCAAAATAGCATCACCAGCTGAGGGCCAAATCATCAACATATGAGGACTTTCCTAACCAAACAACAAGATGATTTACAGATTATCTGGTTAAATTTTAAATTCACCTAACTTAAAACTCTTCTGAAAGGCAATTGATAAAAATCTTTCATTCTTTATAATGCCACCCAAGGCTCAAGTATATTTGCAAAGAGTAGGTGTAATAAATAGGGAGGGGTATTGCAGAACACTACCTTCTGGATATAACCTCCAAATGGAAGTTGCTACCACCAAAGGACATGCACAATATTGAGCTCTTCAACTTCTTCAGATGAGGGAGTGGAGCACCAAAAACAAAAGTATAAACAACAAAACAAAACCAAAATATGAGATGTCAAAGCATAAGGGGGATTACTTGGAAAGAGGAGGGGTTTCTTTGTAATAGAGGCGAGGGGGACAAAAGGGTAATGGGAGGGAATATGATCAAATTATCACATGTTCACCTATTATCAAATATGCTCAATAAAGGTAATAAAAACATTCTTATAGAATTAAAGTTAATTCTTAAAATTAATTCATGAGGGTTAAGGAGAGGGATCATGACTCAGTGAATAAAAGCAATTACCACTGAAGAATAAGGGTATAGCAGGACCCAAGACCAACCAGGTTAGACACCCCAGAGCCCACATGAAAAGCTGGGCATGCTATGCACACCTGCGATCCCAGTCTGGGTGAGGAGAGCTTGCTGACTGAAAATAGCACTCCAGATTGAGGTAGAGATCCATCTCAAGGTTGCTCACCCATGAGTATATGGACAAGTGAGAGAAGAGCACCCACAGCTCTCCACTGGCCTCCTTGTGCACATATGTGCGCATGCTTCTGTGCACACACATGCACATTACACACATCATACACAACACCATACATACTGTACACAAAAATTATTTCTGTTTAACCAACATAATTGAGACTTTGCCTACAAAGAAACATTCTTTCAAATTACTTCACAAACAATCCATTCTATCAGGCATGTATTCTAAGAAATGCCTTAGTTGAGAAGTCAGCGTGTTTTTATAGCAGTTTAATTGATTTCACAATTCATTTTTGTACTATTTTGTTAGTTTGTTTCATTTACCTTTCTACTTTGTTTGCCCCAAGTTAGTTTTTGTGTCCGTGTCATGTTCTTAGTTGCAGCTGATGAAGCCTGATATCTCTGTGCTGTAAAGATGCCTGAAAAGCTTATTTTTCTTGACTTTTCTTGTCTAAGTGGGAGTTAATGGGTGGGAAAGACGAAATGGAAAACCTCTTTTAAACCTCTTTTAATTCAAGACGACTAGAACAGAACAAAGCCATGTGTGCATAAATATGTTCCTCTTCTGTACACAAATGTGAAATCTTCCATGGACTTGAACATCTTAAATAATCTGAGCCTCAATTTACTGTCTTTCTCCACTCTTTTTCATTTTTCTTTCAATGGTATCTTATGTACTGACAGGAGACGGCAATTTACCACTTGAACCAGACTTTTCCCCTTGCATTTCTTATGTGTTTATATACAAGACCATATTAAATATGTAAGTAAGACTTTGGATATATGCACTAAGGTATTGGCTATCAAATTAAAAACTAGAATCAGATAAAATTGGTACCTGTTGTTATACTTAATAACATATTAAATGACTTTTAATGCTATTTAGAAATTTGTGACTTTTTTTTTTTTTTTTTTTTTTTTTTTTTTTTTTTTTTTGGTTTTCTGAGGTAAGGTCTCGCTCTAACCCAGGCTGACCTGAAACTGAAATTCACTATGTAGTGAGACACTGTCCTCAAACTCACAGCAATGCTTCTACCTCAGCCTTTCTAGTGCTGGGATGAAAGGCGTGCACTACCACAGCCGGCTGAAATTTGTGACTTTCAATTGATTGAGTTCTTTGACTATATTTTGTCAGAGAAAATATTATATTTTATGAAGGCAGATTAAAAGTTGAAAATTGAATTTACAATTCAGAACATTAATGAATAGGTAAGCTCCATGGAATGACAATCCACACTTAAAATTAAAAGACATTTATTCTATTCTCATATATGACATTTTTGTGGGAAAAAAAGGATGATAGCTTGTTAGTTACTATTTCAATGAGAACATGTACATTCTGATTAATTTTTAGATCTGTTGTGAAAACAAATTGTATGAATTTAACTCAATGGTAAAGTTTAATTCTAGGTAAATATCTCCAGGAAGTCTCCCCTTGGGAAATTGCAAACAAGCTAAAAGTACAAAACTGACCTTTGAAAACATGGATGCCACTGATTATGTCATGGATCTCATTGAATATGTCATAGACAGCCAGCATCCAAAAATTATTTTTTTCTCACTAGGAGGTAGCCTAATCAATGACTTTTTGTGGGATCTATATTTTATGAGACATGTGTCTTAATTAGCGATTTGAACATTTGAGAATTAAATCTCAAATGAGTTTGTCTTTATCTAGTCAGAAGGAATTCATGCTTTTATTAATTCTGAACATATTTAGTGTGTTATTCAAGTTCCCCTAAGAAACCAAATTCATAAGAAATATATGTAAATATAAAAAATATATTTATCAGAAAGAATCTTTCCATGTTATCATGAAGCTAAGTCACATGATCCCCTGAGAAGGAGCCTGTTCTGTAGTTCCAGTCCCAGTGCAAAGGCCTGATCACCTGATGAGTGGATGGGTCTTTCCAGTGCAAAACCTAGCAGGTTCAAGATCATGAAAAATATAATTTTTAGGCTGATGTGAAAGTCTGAATGCAGGAGAAAATGATATCTGAGTTCAAGAACATGTAGGCTAGATGCCATTTTCTCTGAAATCAGCCTTTCTGCTGTAATCAAGATGTCAATGAACCCATTAAATTAGTGAAGGTATTACCTTTTCCTCAGTCTACCAAATCTGAAGCACAAACACACCAACAATAATGCTTAACCAAATATCTAGATGAGTCCTGAATCATTCAAGTAGACAGAAAATTAACCACCACAGTGAGATATGGCAGACCAGTTGTTCAAGGAACCATACATTCAAGAATAAAATTGAAAACATAAAATTTTATTACAGTTCTTATATTCTGAAAAAACACAATAACCAAGAAAACTACATACATGTGTCCGTGTGTGCGTAATGAGAAAATCCCAAGATGGCACCTCCCCAGTAGTTATTAAGGTACAATTTGGGAGAAAGCAGTACTATCATCTTTAATGACTTAGGCCAGCTCTTTATGTCTTTCTTCCCTTCCTGCTACCAGACAAGCACAAGGCGGATGCTGTTGTGATGCTCAAAGGTGATGTTGCATAGCTTTGCATCTTTGCTAAGAAAGTTCCAACACTTAATATATGCTGTTAGGAAGTGAAGCAAAATAGTGATATTTCATATATACTATCATAAAAACTGATTAATTTAGTCATAACTTCTACAGAATCACAGTATAAGGTAACTGAAAGAACATGAACCACCAACAAATAAGAATCTGTGTTTGAATGCTGAGTCATAATTATAAATCTTTTAAGAAGCATTTTCTATTAGTTGTAGTGCCAAATTAGGTGATTTAACCCTGGATATAATGCATCTGTCCTGTTTACCCAGTTTAATTAATATGAATAATAGGTAGTAATTTTTAAAATTGAAAAACATTTCTACAGAACAGCAAGTATAATTGTGTGTGGTGTGTGTGTGTGTGTGTGTGCATATATGTCTTTTATGTAGTTTTGATCAATAGCTACTGTATACATGAGCATAATGAATATCCATTAAAATCTGCAATAATTATTATGGACAAATTTTGGCTTTGGAATTAGAAAGTCCTGGTTTCTGAATGGAAACTCTACTACTCATTGGCGAAAAATGTAGGAATCCTTAATCTCTTTCATTTGACTTGTCTACAAATCAGAGATAACAATATCTACCTCATAAAGTTATGATGAGTTTTCAGTAAAATAACACAGTGTGACAATATCATAACCTAATGCCTAACACAGTATTCCTTGCTTAATGCTGAATGTAAGTCTATATATTTTCAATCACACAAAGCCTTCCATTTCAGAAGAGCATTGTTTTGTCTTTCCATAAATAAACCTATTGAACTTGACTCCCAGACAACAGAAAAGTCTGCTCTAGAGAAATTTTATTTTTATCATTTATTCATGTCAAACAGAAATTGACATGGTCTGAGACAGGAGATTCAAGCAACACTACAGTATTTATTTTTCTATATTAAAATTTTCAAGCTGGGCATGGTGGTGCACACCTTTAATCTCAGCACTCAGGAGGCAGAGGTAGGAGGATCGCTGTGAGTTTGAGACAAACCTGAGACATAGTGAATTTCAGGTCAGCCTGGGCTAGAGTGAGACCAACCTCAAAAATAAAGAAAAAAAAATATCCCCTACTATCAGAGGGTAGAACCATAGGGTTTCATGGGTGGGAGAATAGTGGCCATGCTGGACATTGTTACAAGATCCCACTTATAGGTGCACAAGTTCTGTAGGCCAAGATCTGAGTTGATACGTAATGTACTCCTTATTTTATGCAAATATTATTTGTTAATAATATTTTACAACTGGAGAAAATTTCCTCTAGGCTGGTGTACACCTATTAGAATGATTTAAAAAAATTTAAAAAAGAATTTCTGTTCTAAGTGTGTGAAGGGGAATACCAGGGCTTCCAGCCACTGCAAACAAACTCCAGATGTGTGCACCACCTTGTGCATCTGGCTTATGTGGATACTAAGGAATCAAACTTGGGTCCTTAGGCTTCACAGGCAAATCTGATAACTACTAAGCCATTTCTCTAGCACATATTATCATTTTTTTGAACTGTGCAGGGAAAAGTCTTCAAAAATGTTGTTTTGTCCAGCCCCAGATCAGTAAAATGCTCTGATTTTTAAAAAAAATATATTTTTTATTTATTTATTTGAGAGAGAAAGAGACAAATGAAGAGGCAGAGAGGAAGAGAGAATGGGCTCGCCAGGGCCTCCAGCCTCTGCAAACAAACTCCAGTTGCATGCGCCCCCTTGTGCATCTGGCCTACTTAGGTCCTAGGGAATCGAACCGGGGTCCTGAGGCTTTGCAGGCAAACACCTTAGCCGCTGAGCCATTTCCCCAGCCCAACACTCTGATTTTTGCACCAGACAGGGTCAGTAATGTAGCTTCCTTCCCCTTCCTCTGCCCACTTTCTCTCAGTTATAAATTTGATTGCTCAAGAATAAGGGATTGACTTTTGATCTCTGGGGAGACTATGGTCCTGGCTGAGCTGGTTAACATGTTGGGAGCAAGCTTGTTTATCAGCTGAGCCACACCACTGTGACTAGAGGTGATGGCTCTAGTTCATTTATTTCACCTCCTCCATCACTAGCTAGGGCATGTTCCCACAACTTACCTCAGGTTGGCTAGTGCCCAGGGCCTGGGTAGGTACACATATGCCATCCCTGACAAGTCTCCATCTTGGTAGGTGCTCAGTGAAAGGAGCTGGGATCCTTCCTTTGCACTCCATGTCAAGCCACCAGAAATCCGCTTTCCTCTTCAGTTCCTGATGACCTATTCTTTGCTCTCCAAGCTGTAGAGTCCAGCTTCTCACTTGCCCAGTGTGGTGAGGGGGCACCCTTATCTCCCTTCTGGATTAGACAAAGTCAATTTTTCTTTTTTTTTTATTTTTTTTTTGTTCATTTTTATTTATTTATTTGAGAGTGACAGAGAGGAAGAGGCAGATAGAGAGAAAGAGAGAGAATGGGCACGCCAGGGCTTCCAGCCACTGCCAACGAACTCCAGACGCGTGCGCCCCCTTGTGCATCTGGCTAACGTGGGTCCTGGAGAATCGAGCCTCGAACAGGGGTTCTTAGGCTTCACAGGCAAGCGCTTAACCGCTAAGCCATCTCTCCAGCCCAACAATTTTTCAAACAATAGAAATTGACTGAGGCTTATCTCTGGGGTGTTGGTGGATAAGAATCAGGTGTTAAGAAAGCTTCCTGGAAGCTTAAAAATTCCCCAGGTGCTCGCAGAGACTAGCTCGAAGATAATTGGCTGAACCTGTGCAGCAGGTGAGTCCATTTAGACCACCTTGCTCTTAGTGAGGTAGCTGGTACCTAACAATCCATGCCCACCCGTCCCCCACATCATCCTTAGAACAATTAAGAACCGTCCCTACTCCTAAAGCCTGATCCAGCAAGAAAGACTTGTGAGCTCCTTGACTGAAATTTTTGTAAAAGAACTACTATAATATTAGCATTAAATATGAGGTACAGAATATGAGGGTAGATATCTTTTTTTTAATTTAAAAAGGATTTTTTTCTCCTGTAGAATTTCAAATGTAGGCGAGAGCTCATTTTTGTTACCAGGTACTTTTTATGTTTTTACTTCACCTGCCATGGGTGCTTTTTGTTTCTGTGATCTTTTAAGTCTCCCTGTCTATACAGTGTTCCCTCTCTGCCTTTCTGTCAGAATGTCTCATAATATTGCAACCTCCCAAATTGGTTATAAAGTTCTAGGCTGAATTTGCATCATGCTGCTTCCTCCCTGAAACAATATCATGCTTTTTTATTTACGTGCCAAATTCTTATTGCCTTAAAGGCAGATGATGTGTGAAGAGTAGTAAGGGAAAACAGAAAATCTCGGTACCACTGATGAAAATAAAGTTTATCGAGGCAGTTTCTAGAGCTCAGGTCCCAGCACTGCACGGAAGGCTTAATTATTTCCTGAAATTTTCATGAAATATGAAGTCCTCTCACTTGGAGAAGTCATTTCTGTTCTTTCTTGTCCAACCTATTAAGTGGCAAGCGTCACTTATGCTTTTCTTTGCCTCTGGCTTTGTTTGGCGTTCTGAGCAGCTCTCTAGCTTACCCCTTAGTCTAATGGTGTTTCCACTATACACATTCAGAAGCTGAAGGACTCAACTTGCTTTCTCTGAATGCATGTTTTAGCTACCAGGCTTCATGAACGTCTTTGACAGAAAAGCGAAAACTATCCAAGCTAAATGGATTAAATTGTCCTTCAAGTGCATAAAGGGGCCACAATTACAACTATTAGTCACAACTATATCAGGCTTGGTATTGTAGTAGATTTTGGGACCATGGTAATTTTCTCAAATACAGAATCCAGGTAGCAGGCCTGGTGTTTCTAGTTTATTGCTCCCCTATGGCTTTTGTTTCTAAAATTGCACAGGCAGGGAGGTGTTCCAGTATTGCTTTCTGGAAGTTGTGAAATGTCTTCAGATGTATGGGGGGAATTTTATTTTTTCCTACAGATTTCAAGATGCTTACAGTTATCTGGAGAGACAAGATGGACATTTTACAATAGATAGACGACACTAAGGATGAAACATAGTGACTCTTCTAGAAACAGAAGAAATTATAGCAGGACTAACAACAATACACAGATTTATTACTTTCTTTCTTTCTTTCTTTCTTTTTTTTTTTTTTTTTGGTTTTTCGAGATAGGGTCTCACTTTGGTCCAGGCTGACCTGGAATTAACTCTGTCCTCTCAGGGTGGCCTCGAACTCACGGCGATCCTCCTACCTCTGCCTCCCGAGTGCTGGGATTAAAGGCATGCGCCACCACGCCCGGCTCAGATTTATTACTTTCTATACTTGACCATGGACAAATCCTTCAGCAAGCCACCCTTTCATAAATATGCTTAAGTAAAAATATTTTTTAATTTTGAAATAATAGTATATTAACATGTAGTTTCAAAAATTTATAAAAGTCTTTTATCCCTTTTCTCAGTTCCTCGATGGTAACATTTTCCATAACGATAGGATGTTTTTATGCATTGGGAGCTGGCTGTTGCAGTCAGGTTCGCATTGCTGGTAGAAATCAGCCAATCAAGAGCAGCTTGTGGGAAAAAGAGGTTTATTTTGGCTTACAGGCTCCAGGGGGAAGCTCCACGAGGGCAGAGAAAACAATGGCATGAACAGAGGGTAGATATCACCCCTGGCCAACATAAGGTGGGCAATAGCAACAGGACAGTATGCCAAACACTGGCAAAGGGAAACTGGCTATAACACCCATAAGCCCACCCCCAACAATACACTCCCTCCAGGAGGCATTAATTCCCAAATATCCATCAGCTGGGAACCTAGCATTCAGAACACCTAAGTTTATGGGGGACACCTGAATCAAACCACCACACTGGCATATATGTGAACTTATTCAAATTTTATTGGTTCTATTTGAATATGTGTTTGTGAGTAAAATTAGTCATGTAACCACAGCCATAATCAAAGTACAGGGTTATGTTTTGATTTCATGGCATTTTATAGTCTTTTTTTTTTTTGAGATATAATCTCCTTCCTATATGACCCAGTATGGCCTTGAGCTCAGGTTAAAATTCTTGCCTAGCCAGGCATATTGGCACACGCCTTTTATCCCAGCACTTGAGGGGCAGGGGTAGGAGGATTTCCATGAGTTTGAGACTACCCTGAGAGTACACAGTGAATTTCAGTTCAGCCTGGGATAGAGCGAGTCCCTACCTCAACAAAACAAAAACAAAAACAACAAAAATCCCTTGCCTCAGCTTCCTGAGGGTTGTGACTTCAAGCACACACACATTGCATCTGCCCACCTTGTTTTAATGACACCCCAGTTTCATCATGATCAATATTTGGCATAATGACTTTTTAAAATATATCTTCTGTACTTGTGTTTTGTACACTAAAATGAATGCACAGCACTTTGGATGCTAAATTTCGTCGTAGAATTAGGAATTTGGCAATCACACTTCAAAGAATACCCTTTGTAACTTTTCACAAAAGCATTTTAGACCAGGAATCTGGAATGTGTATTTCTGGTGAACAACCAGGAATGTAACAGTCAACCAGCTCATATCATACCATTTTACAGGTACTCCATGGGAACAACTGCACTCCTACCTCCTCTCATTGTCTTAGACGAGTGGTTTCATAGGTCACGCTGTACAGAAGGACAGCCAGTGATACCAAAACGTCATGGCGCCAGAGGGGAGGAATATCAGGCTGATTATGACAACAGGCTGGGAGTAAATGAGAGCAAGCAGTTAAGGCTCAATGCCAGTCTTCCTCCTTCTGAGAAAATTAAAAAAAAAAAAAAACTTCGACTAATTTCATTCAATATCATGTGACTATTTATAGGTGAATTGCTGAATACCTTTGTGCATGTGTGTATATGTGCGTGCATGTGAAAAATATACCAAAACACATACATTTATATACACATATATACTACCTTGAGGATGAATACATATAGAAGGAATTTGTGTGTCAAATGTAAACTGGTTCTAGACACCAAAAATTCCACAATATTTAATTTAATGTATATACATAAAAGGAATAGAGGATGTTGAGAGCTATTACAGCCGTAGTAAAAAGTGTTTTGCCAAATAATATGTACACAGAATTTCTCTTTCTGCCACTTAAATGTAACGGATTAGTGAGAGTTCATTGGCAGCAGTTCATTATTTTTTCATCGGGCTAAGGTGAGCAGTGAGCAGAATATATGTGTTGTAGAAAGGAAGGGTGAGTGGAGCAGTTATGAGCACATGAAGAAGGGTGGCTGTGGGTCAAGGGTTTCATCCTTCATTAAGGGGCCTTTCCCTAAGCCTCAGTATCTGCCGCTCACAACGTGAACAAAGGATGTGCGTAATGATACTCATCTATCACTGGCCCACATTTCAAGCTTCAGGATCTCACTACTCCCGGTGCTGCTTGCCTTGACAAGGCTAATTATATAATTACAACACTATATCATTCCCTCCTGGGGCCCTTGCACTGTCAAGGACCAGAACCAGGAGCTCTGATGATTCTTGCCCAGAGCAAGAGCATTAGCATGGGACAGTTTACTAATAGGGACTGCTCATTGGGAAGTGTAGTACATAAGGTTTAAGTCCAAGATTTTATTATCAACTTTAAGGTTTCAGTGCCAGAATGAGTTGAGAACTCAAATCAGAATGATTTCATCTTAAAAATAAAATGAATTACTCAATCTATATTTTTATATCCTTGGATATAATTTTAAGATTTACCAAAATTTTCTACTACAATGAGAATTTGTGAAGGCATCACTCAGAAAGCATTGAATATAACATAAAATAAGATCCTTAAGTCAATTTCTATACAAAGTTAAAATTTTCCATTAAAATCTGGATAATATTTATGGAGTAGAACTATGATATTAATACTTTCTTAATCTGGGAGCTGGTCAAATCGGAATGATTGATTTGTGATATTTGTGAATTCTCCACTTCCCTATGCTGAACAGTATGCTAGTCTAGCTATTTACATCCTTTGTCTGTAAAGATAAATAACCATTGGTTAGCTTATCAATTTAGAAGTCATTTTTGAGCTGGTGCTATAGCTCAGTGGTAGAACACTTGCCTAGCATGCACAAGATCCTGGATTTAATCCCCAGTATTGCAAAAAGAAAAAAAAAATTCTTCCAGAAGTCATTTTCATGAAATAACCCTGTTTACACTATAGCATTTTAGAAGAATACAGGACTACTCTATAATATGAATAATTCCTAAGATTGTAGAACAGAAGAGCCTATCCGGTAGCTGGAGAAATGTTCAACCAAGCCCTGGGTTGAATTCCTCCCTCTTTCTGATGCTCAACCAGCCTTGAACATTGCTGTCTAGGCTTCTGTGAAGTAGGCTGCCCTGTCACAGCTTGGAGTTTTCTTATTCATCCACAAGAACAACTGGTACTAGAAAAAATAAAGGAAAGCAGTGGGCTTCATATCGTTATGACCTAAATATTGTTTATGAAAAAGAACTATCTTGTGATAATAAAATTAGTCAACATTTGCTTTGAAGTTCACCATGACATTATACCAGTGACATTATATGAGATGCCTGCTTTCCATTTTCACAACAATGTTATGAGATAGATTGAGTTATGAAATGTGTATGAATCAATAAATGTCAAGAAGCCAAGACAAAACTTATCAGTGAATAATATGACCTGTTTTATTATTATCACTCTTAATTATGTTCTTGTTCCTCCTTCTTTACAAGTAAGCACTAACCTTTTAGAAGACCATCTTCCATGACCAAGGTCACACAGCTAGTAAGTATGGGGCTGTGATTGTGTCACAGATTTCTTTCTCAGTTTCACTTAAGTATTTCTACACAGTGCCTTTCTTAGAATTGCTATATTGCATACCACTAGTCGTGGAACAAGACTGATAGTACTCATGCCTAGTAGGATTTTCATCTTAATTAGATAGTTAGAGGAGCTAGTACTTTCTCATACCAAAATAAGTAAGATTTGAAGTATAAAAATTACTTATATAAAGTTTCTTATACTATAATTTTGTGGAGATTTGAGAGGACACAGTTGATATATATTAGTAGAATGACTTTGGGACTTCTAGAATTGCTATCTTCATTCTTATCTTCTTATTGCCCCCCCCACACACACCCATGGAAAGTGTCTATAAAACCTCGCTAAGTAAGGGAATACTCTGTTCTATTACTACCCTCACTTAGGACACACCATTGTAGTCCATAATGCCTATAGACTGTCAATATGTGACAATGGGTTTTTCATGGAATAGCTTCTTAAAGGACAGACCTTTCTCTAAGCTTAGTCTCCCGCCACAGGTGCTCATGATCCTATTTAAAGGTGCCCTGAGATATCTGGCCACAAATACCTTACATTTTCATCAATCATTGAGGTAAAAGTAGCAGAAAACCCTTCTTTTTTAACTTGAATTCCCCCAAAGACTGCCTTAGAAAGACATTATTGGAAACTTGTTCTAAATTAGATTCATGATATTACAGCAGCACCTGCTAGAGTCTGTCAACGTTTCCATCATCAGCCCATATTTCCCAGGTTTATCACTTACCTGTGAATTTTTTTTCTGTGTGCTGTGATGTAGAACCCAGAAGTTCAGCCCAAAGCAATTTTTATTATCATTGCTCAGATATTGAGATTTTTTCCAAGTTATGATTGTTTTCAAACATACCACATAAGTCACATACTTTGGGGACACCCTTGCATTCTACATCTTTTTTTTTTAAATGTAACATTTAAAAATAATCTATTCCCCTTAAGAAACAAATAAACAAAAACTAGACTGTCAAAGCCTAAAGGGGAAATTTTGTGAGTCCTTATGGATTTACTTTTGTATGATTTGGGGGCTAATTTGATATTTAGTTTGAAATTTTTAATATTACTACAATAAGCTTTGAAGAAATTGGCACCATATAGATTGAAAAGAAATTTGATTGTAGGCCAGAGAGAATTAGAATAAAACCTGACAATGCAATCCTTTGACTAGTATTCTCACGTAAGAGTTTGCACCCTTGGTGGTGAGTTAGCTAGTTAGTGAGTTTTCTTTTTGTGTCACCTGACTGGTACATATAGTAGGAGAAACGGAAAAGCAGTTTATAAACTAAGAAAGCATTTCCGTGGACTGTGAGAATGGGGAAATTTATCAGCTAACCAATCCCCATTGCAAAGTAATAATTGAATTTCTTGTCAACACAAATTGCTATATTGGAAGTTCTAAATTTCTCTATCCTCAAAGCACATATAACATAGGCAGAAAAAAAAAATACATATTGCCTTGTTCTACTAGCTTAGTTTCCCACCACTCTAAATAAAAGTTGTTTATCAGGAAAATACTACCTGGGGTGTACTTTTCCCTGTTGAGATTGAATTAATCTATAAACTTCTACATTGTGTCAAATAAGGGTGGGTAAATTTAACTATACTCTGTATCCTTGAAGCACTGTGACATTAGGACTCAAAGGAAATCATTCCTTGAGGAGTTCTGGTTATTAGTAATTCTAAAGCACTTGGAGATATGTTCTTGCATATAAAAAGGGGAATCTGCATTATAAATACAATGTGGGCAGAAGTTGTGACACTACCTTGGCTACGCTTCCTCACTTTCCAGAGATGTTTCTAATTCCCTAAAGTGGCAGAAAACACAAATTCTCAAGACAACCTTTGATTTATTTCCAGTTTTAACATACATATAAATGTAGCAGGTGATTAAGGGATACATGGTGGGGAAAGAGACCTGGAATCTTTAAGGCTTCTGATGCTGGTCATAAAGCATTGAATTGATTTTTATGTGTGCATTATGGGCAGGCGTTAAAGACAATTTCAAATTCTTCATAAATTAAAATTATGAAGCCGTTTACAGGCGTTTGTCATAAATAATGTCACATGATATAAGCAGAGATATCAGAGGACAGTTGTAGCAATTACCTTCTCATTGCTGGGAGAAACAAAAAATGGAAAAATAAAAGCCTGAAGAGAAGCAACTTATGGAAGGAAAGAGTTTATTTCAGTTTGCAGTCTCAAGGCGAAGTTTCTTCATGGTGGGACAGCATAACAGAGCAGACCACAGGGGATCACATTTCCTCACGGAAGTAGGAAGGAAATCCTCTCAGTCTAGCACTGAGCAGCCAGTGGCTTGACTAATAAACCTCAAGCTCCATCCCCAGTGATTCCTTTCAGGAAGGTTCCACCTCACAAACACTCCACCAGCTCAGGATTAGGTATGAGGATTCATCACAAACACGTGAGGCTGGGGGCAATGGGGTGGGGGGGTCATTTCAAGCTCAAACCACCACAACAGTTATCCATGGCTGTTTTCTAATCGAGGGTACAAATGGTACAAATTTAAGAAAGTGAGAAGGCCACTGAGGGGATTGCTTGGCAGCTTGCATGAGACATAAATGATGGTCTCAACAAAATCTACAAGCATTGAGCTCAGGAGGAAGAAGGATGCCTCAAATTATTTGATGATGGATGAATGATAGTTTAGTACTAAAACAAATGGCAAATATCCTAGTTTATTTCTAGTTTAGAGGTAGGCATCCTCCCCAAATAAAGGGCTTTGACAAAGTTTTTATAGTGTTTCCTTGCTGTAGGTCATTTCTGACTTGGTCTTTTTAAGCCATGTCCCTTGGCAAAATCCTTCCTTTAATGCCATTTGCTTTGCCTATCTCTGCTCTGGTGTTTCCTCCATATCTTCTCTCCCTCACCTTCCCCTTTCCTTCCTTCTTCCTCTTCAAGGTCTTGTTTATCTGGTTGTTCTCGGAGCGTATTGATTATTTAGAAATATCATCACACAGATTAGCACTGTTCTTCAGAGACATGGAAAAGAACAGTGACAAGTCATCAGAATCACATGCACATGGAATGCAGCAAGAACAGGGAAGAGGGAAATGAAGTTTTATTTATATCAGAAGTCAATAAGAGCACCTCTTCCTTTCTATTCTACAGAGTCGCAACCAGGAGCCAAGACAAAAGATGTTTGGTTTGTTTGTTTGTTTGTTTTGTTTGTTTGTTTATTTTCTGGATTATTTTAGAGGAAGAATGTCTAGAGAAGCCACAAAGGATGGCTTCTTTCTAATGCCCATGCAGCATGGCACTGAGGAAACTATTCTAGCAACCTGCAGGCCATGTGCTATGTTTGTCTTTCTGCCTAAGGCATTCGCCAATTATGTGAGCTATAAATGTAGTCAGATCTCCCCTCCATAGGCAAAAGCAAAGGATGCAAGGAAACCTTTGCTATGCTCCAGTTTGTTAAAAAAGGACAAAGAGGTCTTAGCTGAAATAAAAGCAATATTCTCAGAACCAAGACAATCAAAAGGATCTACGTAGTTGACTCAATGCCACTATTAACAAAATACAGACCCTCCGCACTCTCACTACACGTTACACTATTAACAAATTACGTACCGTATCTTGCCACTCATTACACTTTTCCTTTTCTTCCAGTTGAACTCTCTAAAACTCTGGCTGTTCCTTTGTAAGATGGTAATAATACAAGTGATGCTGGGTAGAGTTACAAAGGTTAGTACACATGTGTCCATTAACATGCATGACAAACTCAGTTTAGAATAGTGATTGAGGCAAAGTAAGAGTTTAGCAATGAAGAAAGTAGTGCAAAAAATAAATAAATATAATGAGGAAAACATGAATCAGAGGAAATTCGCACTACCAGCCTTTGCATTTATTCCACCAAAGATTTTATGAGGAACATCTGTGCAATGAGGTAAGGAAGAGCTCAGAAACCTCTAGTGAGATTTCCCCCCAAGACTGAAATCCAGTGCTTATTTACACATTGCTAATAGAAAGTGTGGCAGCTAGCTAGAAAACCTGGCTAGAAAAATTCAAATTCAAAGGCAGAGTGGTTTTCCCATAGAAAAAGCCAGAACTGGGGAGATGAGTGAGTTGGTAAAACACTTCCCTTGTAAGCTTGAGTTCTTGACTTCAGGTCACCAGCAACTGCACAAAAGGCCAAGCAGGCGCGGCTGCCCGCCTGCCATCCCAGAACTAGGAAGGCAGACACAGTGGACCCCCAAGGCAATCTGACTAGCTACATTAGTTGAACTGGAGATTTCTGCATCAAAGTGAGAGACCCTGTCTCGATGAATAAAGCACGGAGAAGTCAAGGAAGAAATAATAATAATTTAAAAACACCAGTCTAACCAAGCAAACAAGTCATGGTGAAGTGCACAAATGTCAAATACTTGGACTTCAAAGTATGAGGAGAAAATTTATATATATATATATATATATATATATATATATATATATATGTGTGTGTGTGTGTGTGTGTGTGTGTGTGTGTGTGTGTATGTATTCTATGGTGACTGTTGTCAACCTCACTTTGCTGGGATGAGCCACCAGAGCAGACACAGTTTATGGGAGGAAGGGATTTATTGAAGCGCACAGGGAAAGTTCCATGTTGGCACAAGAAGCTGGCCTGCCTTCACAGGTCCATGCAGAGAGAATTACCACCTTAAGCATCACATTCTGAACAAACCCCATAATGCAGAACTCAGGCACTTTGTGTATCTTTTGCTGGAATACATTTCTGAACCCAGTAACACCTCCTTCAGCCAAGCTACATGCTTGAATTAAATTCCTGAATCTACTGAGGGACATTCATTCAAACTGCCAAAGTGACAAAAAAGATTTAATTTATTCTTATTTTATTTTAAAAAAAGAAAATATGTATATTTGATTATTTAACCATACATTTTGAGTTAGGGGACAAAAGTTAATTTTATTTTATTTGATGATTTATCAAAACTTTGTTGTCTGGTAATAAAATAGCATACATGCTTTGAGAGCCAAGTGAAGTATACTCAGCTAGACATTCCAATATTTGAACCAACAGGTTTTAAATACATAGAGAAATAGCATATTACATACTAACCTCTCAAATTCAAGTGAGGACAATTTCTTAAACATAATCAGAAAGACAAAAAAAAAAAAAAAAAAAACAGAAACTGGATGCCTCCCTCTCCTCTGGACACAAATCAGTACCATCAGGTACAGATTTTAAAGAATAATCACTGTTGATATGTCAAATATATTTCTTGAAGAACACTTTCTTTGTATTGACCTAAATTCAACATTCAAATTTAGGTTAAATGTCGCCAACATCCATCATCTTTTCTGTCCCCATCGAGTATTTGCTCTCTCCTGGATGCTTTCATAGAATTTTAAACACCCATGCAATATATTATCCTGTGTTGTAATTATTTTTTTCTTTACTACCAGACTATGATTCTTCAAAGACGGGCTCTCTGCATTACATGAGTTTGCATATCCACCAGCCAACATGATGTTTACAGGAGAATAAATTCTCAAAATAAGTGCATAGTGATTATATGACATGCGTATAAAACCATATAGCTATGTTTACAAATGTGTATCAGCAGGTGTGGTAGTTTGAATGTTTTACTTTAAAGGTATGCCCCCCTATACTCAGGTGTTTTATTAAAACTGAACTTCTTACTTAAGTCCCCATCAGGATGACCCCTGCTTAGGGGGCATGTCATTGGGGAATGGATCTTGGAATCTACCCCTAAGGTGTGTTTGGAAATAGATCTGAGAGTTGGGGTTCTGGCAGTTCATGCATGCTAGTGCTGGTTTCTCTCTCTCTGCTATGCTGATGTATGATGGAGTAAACCAGCTTCTTCAGCCATTGACAGAACTTCCTCTGGATGCTGTAAGCCTGAGGTAAACCCATTTCCTCCCATAATCTATGTATGGTTGGATGTTTGTCCCAGCAATGTGCAGCTGACTGCAACAGCAGGTGAGTCAGACAAAACACTTATGGGTTCAGGAGCCTTCATAATGCCAGAAAAATGTGGAATGAGCAAAATCAGCTTGCACTGTTTGCACAAGACAATATATATGGTATCAGAAATGCCACTGAGACTTATAAGACAGGAATTTAATAGGTACTTTGCTTATGGCTTATGTATATATCAAGGATATTCATGAAAAACAAGACCTAAAACCAAATACAAATGATAAAGACAGCAGGTATGACAAAGGCAAATTCACTGAATGAACTAAAGCTAAGGCAAGTCTAGCAAGCAATGGACAGGGCTTTGAAAGGCTACAGCATAACAGGAATTAGTTCACTGTGTGCACACCATTAAGTCATCTTAAAGTGAGCATAATATTTGTATCCAGCCCCTCATATTTGCCTTCTCTCTTAAGCAGAAGCATCCTCACAAAGATGAAGCTGGAAAACATTAAGGGGCATAGAAACTTCAGACACTTCGTCACAGTCACTTTGTTTCTAAAATATATTTAAGGAATTAACATTCCCAGGTGACAGAGGGGTTACTGGAATACTACCAGAACTTTTTTTTTTCATGAGTTTTGAAGATTTATGGCATTTAGGAAGGGAACTAGATATTTTAAAACTTTTGAAAATGTTCATTGGAAGGGAATATAGGAAAAAAAATGGAAATTTACACAAAAGTTGTTTTTGTATTATAATCCTCACACACTAAAACAAAAATAGGAAATTAGTCTCATCTTGATTTTTCTACTTCTATTACCTTTACTAAGTCCTGTAACTCAAAGCCTTAATTTTTTTTTTATGGTACAGGTATAAATTTTAAAATCTCCTCACATAGTTTTAATGTTGAGCTAGACCTTAGTGTCACATTTGGAAACTGTATTTATCTTAATATCACAGGAATGTGCTTTAAGGAAATGCTCTTTCTTCAACCAAGTTCTCCTTTACTCTGAAGAGACCTTATCGTAACATGAAAGCAGCTGGGAACTTACAGCTTTCCTTTTGAAGAAAAGTATTTCTAAAATGAAGAGATTACTTTAAGAAAGTGGACAATTTAACATTCTATGCCTCTGAGAAAGGCTTTCCAAATTACCTTGTTCTCTGTTTTACTTCTCTCATTGCTAAATTACAAGGTTTTAAGACACTTTTCCTCATAAATCCATTTAAAAAGATTAGCTTCCTCATCATTTTGGGAACTTTCAAGGATGAAAAAAAAAATAGAAATTGAGCTAGACAACCTCAGAGAAACTGCATATTTTATTCTTTCTTCTGTTTTCAACCATTGTCATAAGACTGTGTTAAATTGAAAAATAACTCTTTAAGTATCTTCACCCTTGGGAAAATTAAAATAATAATGTTGAAACCTCTCAGAATGTCTCCTCCTCAGTAAAGAGGTAGTCACAGACCATTGTGAGAATCAATACCTCTTTCATTTTTAACTTTTTCCCTGATGTGCAGGGTAATTTTAAAATTTATCCAGGCATTTTGATGTGTGCCTGTAATTTCAGCACATGCAAGGCTGAGGTGGGAGGATCACAAGTTCAATGCCAGACTGAGTTGCAGAGAAAAATCCTGTCTCCAAAAAGGGGAGGTGATATAGTTCATAAGACAGTTGAATCCTAGTGCTTGCTTAGTATGCACAAGGCCCTGAGTTGTATCCCTAGCAAAGCACACACACACACACACACACACACACACACACACACACACAGAGACACACACTATATTGCTCTTTCTTTATGTGAACATTTTATAGGGTCCCACACTTAGAAATTAATAGAATAATCAGAACTTCCACCACGGAATAATGATTTTTTTGTCTTAAATATTAAACCGTTTTAACAGTCTTCTCTGCTCTGCCTTCATTGGTGAGGAGAAGAGTGGGGAGAGGTCAGGAGTGATGTCAGGTGTCACCACAAGTCAGGACATCCTCACCACATGCACAGGTCTTCAGAAGCCACAGTCCCAAGCACTGACTATAGGGCAGGCCGGGCACAGTGTGAGGTGAGAACATCTACCCAGATATGCAGTTGTTTCTGACTCATCACGTGTACAGGTCATCAGAAGCCAGAGTGCCGGGCACTGAACGTAGAGCAGACCAGACACTACATTTAATCTCCACTGATCATGTATTCCCTTCTTTTATTTTGGACTCTTAGTTTGTCTCGCTTTGTTTCTTCCCATCCTTCCACAGTGCCAAACCCTTCCCTCAGCAATTTCGGACTCCAGGGTCCTGGGAGGGAGTCTTCTCCAAGTTAATGCTTCTCTTGGTTGAGCATCAAGGCTTAGCCTGTCCACTCCGTGATGCAGAGGAATCCCACTAACAATTTAAGAGTTTGTTTGCACACACAATAGCCTCGGTCCATAACTGTTGATAGAAATTAAAGTCAGACTAGCAGTCTTTCTTGAATCAGGGACGAGAAACGAAAGAGGTGCGGAAGGGGTCGTGGTTTCGTTAGCGGGTTGCATGAATCGTTTTCTAGGGACTTCCTTTTTCAGCTTAAAAGTGGTTAAATTTGAAAGGCAGCGCCTACTAATTAATTTTCTTTCTGCTGTGACCAAAAACCAGACAAGAAGCAACTTGAAGGAGGAGCGGCTTATTCTAGCTAACTTTTGAGAGGATACAAGTAACTTTCCACGGAGGGCGTGCTAGCTGGCAACACTGAGACCATAGACAGAAAGCCAAGAGGCAACAGGGAGTAGCGCTGAGCTATCAAAGCTTAAGGCCCGCTCCCAGGGCCCCACTTCCTCTAGCAGGGCCCCACAGCCTGAAGTTTCCACACCCCACCCAAACAGTACTACCAGCTGAAGACCAAGAGTTCAAACACATAAACCTGTGGGGGACATTCCATGTTCAAACCACAAGGCAAATCCTTTTCTCTCCTCAAAGGTGCTAAGGGAAAGTAGTGAAGGGGTGGGGGAGAATCCTTTCTCCAGTGAAGATAATAATGCTTAGTTAACATTATATGTTAGTCTAGACCTCAGTCTATGTTCCCTGTTCACTTTCCATTATAATGTTGGTGTTTCTCAAAGAGAAGAAAAACAAGGGAAATGATATGTATGGACCTTTAAAGATGTATTATAGGTTCTTGTAAGTGCATACATTATCCTAATTGCTATCAATATCCTTAACCTTCTTACCTAATGCAGATATATTTCAAAGTTTTAATTAAATTTTAATTGGCTAACAACTTCTCTGCTCTTTTAGTGGAAATATTTAGTGGAAATAAGCTCTGAACAGATGCATAGACTTTTAGCAATGCATGTGTTGTACTTAAGGTGAGAAGTTCTTCACATCAGCAATACAGAAATATATCATTCCCGCTTCAGAGATTAGAAACTGGAGTCTAGATATTCTAACTTTTTTGTGTTTTCTTTTCTTTGTTTGTTTTCTTAGCTATTTTGTAGTGTATTATAATTTTCTTTATTCCAAGCCCGAAGTGTATTTACATATGTATCCATAGATATTAATTTTGTATTTGTAAAGAGATTTAAGCTTTAAAATAAGCAATAAAAGAGGTTTACTGGCAGGGGTCCACTTTGCATAGTTCTAAGAATGCCTCACATGTCAGGATCCAACACATTTTACCATGAGCAAAGTATTTAATAACACGGTTATATTTTCAGAATAAGTAATTTCTTCTTAGTCTCACAGCTCTTATTAGCCACAAAAGGTGCAACATACTATAGCTTTAACAAAAGAAGCACTTAAAAGAACAAATGTGTCAAATTTTCCCTATTGGAAGTAAAAGTCCTGATAACAATGAACTCCTGAAACTGTTCGGTAACACACAGCCTCTAAAAGAAGGGAGCCCAATTAGAAAGTGTATTTTCTGGATCATGATTAGATATGGTATAAATTTACCTGGTGATGGTAACAATATAAAGACCAAGGTTAGCCTGTTAAATGTGATGTGAATGAAAACTGGGCAGTTCCAATTGGCTGCTGGCACAGTTTGAGGTATCCTGCCAGCGTTCAAACCCACAGGGTCATTTGGCAGTCAGGTGTCATTAGTCAACCCTCTCCCACTCTCCCCCTTCCCATCTGTTTTCATCTAGCCTATTTGTGTAAATTACCTCTCAGTATGCAGTGGGGCTTAGTCTAGTCATGTGCTTTTCTCCTACTCCTTTGTCCTTTTTCATCCCTGACTGCTCATTTAGACTTATACCAATCATTTGACCCAAAAGTTAACATGAGAGGCAAGATAATGGCAGCAATTAATATTACTACTGTTACAAAGCAGTATCCCTTAGGACTATAGTAGAGAGACCACCAAGGATGGTATAATAAATGTCAAAGATATGGCTTGCCACTGGCCATTTCCAATCATGATGATTATCATCAGAGGGCAAAATGTAATGATGCCTTTTAAGAGGATGTAGCACGTTTGTAATTCTGTGTGGACAATAATCAGTGTTAATATATGAAGCAAATGCTGGAAGAAAGCACTATACATAGTTTAAAAATAGAAATATAAGTTAGAGAGGAGAAAGACAGTATCTGTTTTCTTCTGAGCTGACTTGATCAGTTACTGGAATACCTAGTTCTCTGTTATTCCTTGTAATAAAATCAAAGCTTAGCCACATCTATGAATTCTGTCTCAGTATGATGAGCTGGAGGCTCACCCTGCATTACACACTTACTGCACAGAAGCAATGAAGAGTCAATAATTATATGATAGAACTCATAACAAAGGTTTCCTACTCTGGGAAGGATGCAAGGCTTATTTGCTCATGACAGTTAAGAACAAACCACATCACATAATCCCTCAGTGATGACAAAAACTGGTCATGGGGCTTGAGAGACTGCTGAGCCGCTAAATGCTTGCCTGTGAAGCCTAAGGACCCCGGTTCGAAGCTCAATTCCCCAGAACCCACGTTAGCCAGATGCACAAGGGGCCACACATGTCTGGAGTTCGTTTGCAGTGGCTGGAGGCCCTGGTGTGCCCATCGCCCATTCGCTCTCTCTATCTGCCTCTCTCTCTCTCTGTGTCCGTCGCTCTCAAAAAAAAAAAATCACTTTGGAGCCATAGTTATGAGTGTATAGTGTTGATATTTAATCATTATCAATATTGATACTAGTCAACACTTAATCAAGTTGCATAGAATCATAGAAAAGGCTATTTCATCAAGAACATTCTTCCTTTCATGAAACAAGAGCATCAAGACATTTGGCAGATTTATTATATTTTGTCAAGTTGAGGTTTTATCACATTCATGGCCAAAAATTTCAGCCCATATTTTTTAACTAATTGTTGGATTATTGTATGTGGATGAATTCAAAATAAAGACACAGTTGCACATTGCAAATAACTTATGCCAAAATTTTTTTTTCTTTTTAAAGAACCTTAAAAATCATCTGGACTATAGTAGTCCAATGACACATTTATCTTCCTCTAAAATAACTATAAAAAGTAGATTAATACATATTTAAATATTCCCAATGACAAATAGGACACCGTTTTTGTGAGGCAGAACACTGCATATTTAAATAATTATGACTCTTTTTCTACCATGTCTATATTTAAACAGATAACTCATTTTACCAGGTTTACCATTCCAAAATCTAAATTTAAGACAATATAAGGAATATTATTATCTGTCTCAGAAAAATAGAACCCTGAAGAAAAGTGTATATGACCACAAGAACTAAATGGTTAATAAAAGTGTGTATAAATAGTGATAAACTGCGTATGAACATAGTCATTTGAAAGTAATAATAGTATCTTTAATTCATTGACACTATATAACACAAAAATGCAAGGAAATGGATATAAGGAAATTTATATATTGATTTATAAATTATATTCTAATTTGTGTAAATGAAAAACAATCATTTTTATGTTATTTGTAATGTGTATGTTAACTATGTTATATAATTTTATATGCTAAATAGTATAAATATATTTATATGAACCTAGTTAATAGACATAAACTTACATTAAACTAAATAACATAAATGTTAAACGAATGCATAGAAAAAGTGGAAGGATGAACCTAAAAACTTTTGACAGAATTATTTCTAGCAGTTCATGTATTTGAGAAAATAAAAAGAATGACTCATACTATGTATACTATTTTACATAGGTAATTTCTTATTTTAAAATTCAAGACGGAGCACTTGAAAAGTATTTTGAATAGTAGAAAAATGGCAGTAATTGAAACCTTCATGTTTAACTATTATTTCTCATTATTTTCTGATAATTTCTTTAGAGTATTTTTCATATAGTTGTTTATGTTGTTCATTTGACACAGACATCTCTCAATTTCTATCTGTGGCTATTGCTATTGATCTAATATTGTGCAAGTGATAGCATTTACAAAGTCTCCTTTTTCTTTACAGGTTATTTTTAATGACTATATACATTGCCATTTGCTTCTAGTTCAAACGATGAATTATCATAGCCTGTTCAAATCCTTACCCTCTGGCTCTTCATACATGTATCCAAACTCTCACACTTTTCTACAGTAAGATTGTTAATACATCTTACTACTAAAATCCTAGTTAACAATTTCTCTTTTTTTCTATCTTTCTAGGCCTAGTGTTGGCAAACTTTCTGCGCAAGGACTAATAGTAGTTTGGATTTGTGATCGCTAAATGTGGTCTCTGATACCTGCCTCCTACTCTGTCTCCCCTGCCCCCTTCACCATGTTCTTCTTTGTTCCTTTAAGTACATAAAACCAGTTCCTACTTTGCACACTGTTCCAAAACAAACAAACACACAAAAATGGATACAGGTTATATGCAGCTTAAAGATTCAGATTTTGCCACCCCATTGTTCTAGTGAAATTTTTCATTCACTATGGAGACATTTCTTCTTTCAAATGCCTCTTTTTGTTTCTCATATTCTGTATGACAATACAGAAAGACCACAGATAAACTAAAATATATATACTTTTCCAGCTGTAAAGAAACTTTCAGTGGAAGTATTCCTTTCTGTTAAAAAAAAATCCTCTTACAGATTTTGGAAAAACAAATACTGTGCAACAAAATCAAAATGATTCCTTTTGAATTCTTGGAATAGACTTCACCAAACATCACTGAAGATTGTTGTAGGACTTCCAAAATAAAGTCTTTAAATCTAACCATTTCCCTCTTTTCTAAAGGCTATTCAAGTGATTGTTGATGTAGAAAAAAAAAAAAAAAAGAAGAAGAAGAAGAAGAAGACTAGGTGTGAGCTTACCCAGTTGACAACAGAGGTTCTTCTAGTCTCACAGAAGAAACATGACTGGCTGATCCAGACCTTAGGAAATTATTTTATAGAACAAGGCTAGGGATAGATTTAGGCATCAAATAATTTGTCTATGCTGAAGTGGTAACATGAGTCTTGTGGGTGAGTGTATTTTGTATTTCTAATTCAGTCAAGTCAAAATTTACCCAAAAATAATAAAAATAGTTTCCCAGAGTTTCTATTTGTCTTTACAGGATACACCTAGGAATGCGTATGCTAATGCAGCAGGTGCCTTTTGTTCTCTCTTTTTTCATCCTTATAGCCTCTTTCACATCATAGTCAGCTGCTTTAATTGTGCAAATTTGTTTCCTCCAGATGCAAAGACCTTTTTACTATACCTCTAGCTGTTCTATTTTTATAAAAGTTGAAAAATGCAAGACTTTTCTGGGTTTAATTTCTGAGGAACTTTAAACTACTGTGCAAGAGCTTTTTCTGGATCCACATCCTGGTCATTGTGATATGACGTCATCTACTCCAAGATGGAAAGTCTTCACCATCTATGTCAGGAAAAGCCAGAATGGATGACTTTAGTGACTCCTACCATACAGCTGTGTCAATTTGATCTACAACTTGAAATAGAAAAGGGAACTCCACCACCAGGTGTCTGTATTAGCTGGAAGTAGAGACACTCAAGTATGTGATAAGCTGGATACAAACATAGGGAGTCATATGTTTAAAAGCAGATAATATTTACTGCAGAACAAATAGTGGCTTCTAGCTGTGTGCGATTCTATTTTTCATCCAATCTTTTCCTAATGCCTGACTGACTTTACATGCCATGTCCTAATCTAGCATTTAATTCCTTCTGCAATAATTTCCCATCTAGCGAACTTCTTAAAATTTACCTAGATTTAGCTATTAAAATATGTAGGGAGAAGCCGGGCATGGTGGTGCACGCCTTTAATCCCAGAACTCGAGAGGTAGGAGGATTGCTGTGAGTTTGAGGCCACCCTGAGACTACATAGTGTGTCCCAGATCAGTCTGGGCTAGAGTGAGACCCTGCCTCGAAAAACCAGATATATATATATATATATATATATATATATATATATGGAGTGAATTTTAAATATAGTCCAAGTTTGCCCTTCTTTGATTCAAAATATCTGTTCCTCCTTCACATCTTAGATGTATGCATAGTCACAAAGTTTGTGTGGTCATATGGGGATAGAAAACAGACTCTGCTTAGTTTAATTTTTCATTGAAAAAAGAAAAGTATTTTTTAATTTAATTTTTCTATTTATTTGAGACAGCAAAAGAGGGAAAGAGGCAGACAGAAAGAGAGAAAGAGGGAGAGAAAATGGGTGCACCAGTGACTTCCAGCCACTACAAATGAACTCCAGATGCACTCGTGGAGCTGGCTTACGTGGTTCCTTGGGAATCGAACTGAGGTCCTTTGGCTTTGCAGGCAAATGCCTTAAATGCTAAGCCGTCCTTCCAGCCCCCCAAAAGAAAAGTATTTTTGCATTAAGGATAAATTAAAAATAAAAATAAATGCCTTGTTCCAAATTTATTCTTGTAAAAATAATTTTGATTTTGATAGGGTTTACTTTTGGGTTAAACTTGAAATTTTTCCTGTGCTTCTCTAGGCACTTTTATATTCCATTTTGTGCTTTTTATGCTAAATGAACAAAAGCTCTAAATCCTTCTTCTATACTGGTGATTAATTAATTTTTCCTGTTGCAAAATAAACTTCTTGCATTAAACAGATGCTGAAATACATATAAGCAGATTGAAAAGCAAAGTTAGAAACATGCATTTTTATATTATTTAATTGATTTTCACATAGCAACAAATGTAAGTCACACAATCTAAGCCGTAAAAAGTGATAAGGTGATACTATATTATAAAAAATTTCTTCTGGGCGTGTTGGCGCACATCTTTAATCCCAGCACTTGGGAGGCACAGGTAGGAGGATCACTGTGAGTTTGAGGCCACCCTGAGACTACATAGTTAATTCCATGTCAGCCTGCGGCCAGAGTGAGACCCTACCTCAAAAAACCAAAAAAATAAATAAATAAAATAAAAATTTCTAAACTAATGTATCATAATTATGTAAAATAATATAATTTTTTATGTAATAAAGAAAAGTTATTTTTAATTTTTTTATTTATTTGAGAGTGACAAACAGAGAGAGAAAGAGTCGCATAGAGAGAGAATGGGCGTGCCAGGGCCTCCAGCCACTGCAAACGAACTCCAGACGCATGTGCCCCCTTGTGCATCTGGCTAATGTGGGTCCTGGGGAATTAAGCCTCCAACCGGGTCCTTCAGCTTCACAGGCAAGCGCTTAACCACTAAGCCATCTCTCCAGCCCAAGAAAAGTTATTTTATTAAAGCTTTCTTAATGCACTCTTTTTTTGTTGTTGTTCATTTTTATTTATTTATTTGAGAGTGACAGACAGAGAGAGAAAGAGTCACATAGAGAGAGAATGGGCGTGCCAGGGCCTCCAGCCACTGCAAATGAACTCCAGAGGCGTGCGCCCCCTTGTGCATCTGGCTAACGTGGATCCTGGGGAGTCAAGCCTCGAACCGGAGTCCTTAGGCTTCACAGGCAAGAGCTTAACCACTAAGCCATCTCTCCGGCCCTCTTAATGCACTCTTGTACAGTAGAATACTTTTTTTCACTGTACAAGACAACTGAGATAACTTGGATCATTAAAATTCACTAAGTTCTAGTCAGGAATGGTGGCCTATTCCTGTAATCCCAACATTTTGGAGAATGAGGAAGTAGCATTGGAAATCTGGGTTCTGTAAATGCTTAGAAAGATGTGGTCTCAGGCCTTGGAACCATACAAGCAACAAACAGAAACAAATTTACTCATTGCAGAGAGTTGAAGGAAGAGAGCAAAATAAAGTCAAAATGCAGGAGTCTTTCCCAATTCCTCTGTCTGTCTATCTATCTATCTATCTATCTATCTATCTATCTATCTATCTATCTATCATCTATCCACAGCTGGAATAAAAAAGCAACACTTTCCCTTGTGGTCATGAGGAGGGTTAGATACAGATTAACCTCTTGTGGATTATGGGAATTGTCCAAGTTTAAATCAATAATTAAAGGAGTAAATTAATTAACACTCCACCCATTCTAAACACTGTACTCATATTAGAAATCATATGTCTAACAAAAATAATTTGAAATTCTTTCAATAAATGTGGTCATTCAGAATTCATATCAATTACTTAATCAAAATATATATTTTATAAACCTATTGACCCTTATTTAGATGGTTAAATCATATAGTAAGCCCTTTTATATACAATTAAGTTTTTTCTTTTAAGTGATAGTCACAAATTCAATGACAAAACCAGTAGAGTGATCTTACCTCCCTTACAGAAGAGAAAATAGCTAATGTTGATTGAGCTGTTATGAGTACAAGGCATCCTGCGGACTGCTTTACCTCTTTATTAGTCCTGTGAGATAGGGGGAGTATTAAGCACCACTTTTCAATGTGGAAAACTACTGAGACACCTAGAAGTCACCTGTCTCTTTACTGACCTCATGCCCTTAGCCCATACTTCAATATTGTAGGCTAAGTGAAGTCATCAGGGATATGTGATCATGGAAATTTACATAGAATAAATGCAGGTACAGTCACAGATACATCCACAGATTCATGCATTTTCTGAATGCAAATACTTACAGTTGTACAACAATACCAGGATAAAAGGGAAAAATGAGGTGTTGACAAATGGTAAGGATCTCAGGGAACATTCTTCAGAGAAGGCAGTACTTGAAAGGGTGCTTGTACTAAAGGAAGCTGTCATCTCACATTTCTCTGTGATTAGCAACAGAGGAGACATCAAAAATAAAGTCTACCTCCTCTATTTTGGATCATTATTTACTTTGGTGAAAATGATAATTTCCTGGACTTGAGACATACAAACAGCTTGCAAATGTCTCTGTAGTGCACGTCTTGGATTTTTATGTAATGTACTTAAGCACAGTAATTTTCTGTCTTGTAATTTGTACAAATTTAGTGGTTTTTGGAGGCTAAAATATAAGGTCTTCCTTTAGAACAAATGTTCCTATGCTTTACAAAAACCATAGGTACCAGGGAAAGATGTACAGAATCTCTCAAAAATGAAAAATGCTTGCCTAACCATCACTCTCATAAAAGTATTCTCCTTGTAGTTTATGACATCACAGAACTGTAGAGTTAGAAAACATACAGGGAACTTTCAAGAAAATTTCCTTATTTTCAGAGGACAAAAATGAGATCCCATAAGAACTTAAGGACTGTTTCAATATAGTCAAGTCATTAAGGTACAGAACTGAAAGTTACCACTTGCAATTGTGGTATATGTATATGGTGTGTGTGTGCGTGCAGACGCATGTGTCCTATGGTCATGCCTATGGAATCCACCTCTAACATTCGTCTGCTGTATTCCCTTCCTTGAGGTAGTCTTTCACTGAACCAGGGATATTGCAGTCAGGCTCACATTGCTGGCAGAAATCACCGGACCGAGAGCAGTTTGTGGGGGAAAAAAATGTTTATTTTGGTTTACAGATTCAAGGGGAAGCTCCATGGTGGCAGGGGAAAATGATGGCATGAGCAGAGGGTGGACATCACCCCTGGCCAACATCAGGTGGACAACAGCAACAGGAGAGTGTGCCAAACACTGGCAAGGGGAAACTGGCTATAATGCCCATAAGTCTGTCCCCAACAATACACTGCCTCCAGGAGCCTTTAATTCCCCAATCTCCATCAGCTGGGAACCTAGCATTCAGAACACCTAAGTTTATGGGGGACTCTGAATCAAACAACCTCAAGGGGCTTATGACTTTTTTTAGTTTGACCGGAAAACCTCAGCAAAGCACTTTCTCTGTCCCTCTCAGTGGGGGTAGAAGCATATGTGGCCATGCCTGTTCTTTTTTTTTTTTTTTTTTAACATGGTATCTGGGGATTAAACCTAGGTCCTCATACACGTGTACCAAGTTCTCTTCCCCACTGAGCCAGCGCCCAGCCTGAAAGTTATCATTGCTATCTTATTAGCAGCTTTATTCCTTTGTCACAGATGAGGAAATTCAGTCTTGGTGTTGTGTTGTCATTTAGAAAGCATAGATTTAGTTCTGGAACTAAAGTGATTGGCTCCCCGTATGACATGCACTTTAATGTACTCTCTTGAATATGTTTAGGGAAACACCATCCGAAGTATAAATATGTAGAGAACTTCTCATTACTTTGCTGTTTGCATAGTCATAAGTGAATAACATTTTCCAGGATAGGAGCCTCAGTCTAAAATATTTTCCTTTAGGAGCTCAGTGAGGAAAAGGTGCTCCACACCAGGCAACTAACAATGTGCTGATGTTGAGTTAGCTACATCCAAGGGTAAAATCCTTCCTTTATGAGCCTTTGCATGAGTGGCCAAACAGAGCCCATTTTCTAGAAGTCAATGACCATAGCTGTCCATCACCACGTTGACCTGGGTTGATCTCTACTTTATCTTCATCAAATCTACTAGTTCTTGAAGCGACTGAATTATCTATTCCTTAAAGACAGAACAATCCTTCTGTACCTATGACTATGGTTTGAGAAAACCCTATCTTTCCCTTATTAAGTTTTAAGTCTCTATTCCTCTTTATACTTATTACTAACTAATTAAGAGCAAAATAAAGTCATAACAAAATCTCAAAAGAGATCCCAAGAGCAAAGACTTAAAATTACATTTTCTACATGTACAGCTATATTGTGGAAATATTAAAATGTTTTTCATACTAGTTAGTAAATAGTCATTACCTCAAAGGCTTAGATGGCCTCACGCTGCCTTGTTGTAGCTGATTGGTTCCTCTTTCTGGTATAATTAATAGGGAAATCATGGCAGAGGAGAGGCAGCCAGGGTAGCCTTACTGTATTGTCCTGGCATAGCAGTACAGAAATGGCTATCTTCAAAGAACAAACTGCAGCCAATTCCACAGATCTAAATGCCTTTAGAGGCATTTAGAGTCAAGGTATCTACAGTGAGCATTTTTTTTTTAAATTTCTGGTTTAATCCCTAAACTGCGCTCATCTAATTCATGCTTACTTACTTAACAGACATTGCCAACATCCTCCCAGATATGCAAATAGAAATTTAGGGTTAATCACTAACATTCCCTTCATCCAATATTTATGAAATTGTAAATACCTGCATCTTTTTTTTTCCTCTTTAGTATTTCACTACTCTAAACTTTATCCAGAACTTCTACAATAATAGCCTAATTCATTTCCTAACCTTCAAGGCTCAGAACTTTGAAAAAAAAAATCAGCTACCTGATAAGGCCCAAAGTCCCATAATGAATGAAAATCTTTCAGATCCTTAATTTGTCTTAGTTCTCTTGAGGTCCACCCTTTACCAAAGTTTCCAGTTTGTAGGTCTTGATAAATGTCCAATGAAATCCAAACTCAAGTTATTTCTTGTCTCTTTCAAATTGCACTTTTTGCCTGAACCCCCCCCCCCCCCGACTTTTGCCTTCTCGGCAAAGGAGACTTTGTGATTTGTTAAGAATTTGTTAAGTCTTATTTGTAATTTTTCTTGCTAATTATCTTTCACTACTCCCTTCACCACCTGTCTCTGATATTGAGACTCAAACCTATGACATCTTACATGCTAGGCAAATGCTCTACCACTATGCTACACAATCAACTTACGTATATTTCTATCAAAGTTCTTATATGTAAATTGTTGTACTTGTGCTATCTCTTCTTTCTTGCTGTACAATGATTGAAAATAAGAATAATACATATTTTTTGTATTTTTGGTCTTGAGATCAGGGCCTATTACATATGAGATACATAATGAATATTTGTTGAGTAAGTGAATTAATGAGAAAATCAGTCAGTATGAAATCTCCAAGTAGTAAGGATTATCTGTGTGTCATTGATTTAACTGGGAATTGGCAACTCACTGAATGTTATCTATTCAAAATTTTCTTGGGATATTTTCACTGTCATATGCTCATTATTGAAGACTTAGAAAAGTCAGAAAGGCATAAAACACAGATCATTTGTGAAACCATACTTTAGGACTGTGCAGGATGACAGGTGGCTCACCTCCCTGAGTTGACCATCTTTGATTATTTTGACATTCACAAATCATCACTATCACTTTCAGGAATCCACAGAAACTGAACAATGTTCACAATGAATTGTAATCCTCAAACAATTGGTAGCAATTAACTTCATTTCTTGCTTCTGCAATCTGGACCTGCACGGCATTGTTCACTGCTGCTGGGTTCTCGCAAGGCGTAGATTAGGGTCTGCCTGTGGTGCTTTTCCAGGATCTTGACAAGGAAAGTTGTGATGAAAAGCATCTCTTCATCCTCCTCCCTACACCCAGGCTTAATGCAGATAGACCTTGCCTGGCAGAGCTCTCTCTAGGAACAGACCTTAATCATGGGGATCAGGCTCAGCTAAATAATTAGGGATTTCATACAGGGAAAAGCCTTATGTAGACAGTCTAGGGTCACAATTTACAAGTAGTTCACATAAATAAAGGAGAGTTAACCTTTGACATCATCTCTTTTAGGAACAGCACTATTAACAATATTAACACTATTCTTTAATTGCCTGAAAAAGGAATTGGCACATAATTAATACCTATGGAATTTTAAGATGTATGTGAGGGGATTTATAACAAATTGAAGCCTGTGTTAATGTAAAATAATAATATATTTCATGCATTATTTATTTGCAAGCAGAGAGAGTGTAAGAGAGAGAGAGAGAGAGAGAAAGATTGCATATGGGCAAATCAGAGGTTCCTGCTGCCACAAACTCCAGATGTATGAGCCACTTTTGTGCATATGGATTTATGTGCATACTGGGGAATCAAACTGTGGCAATTAGTCTTTTGTAAGCAGTGTACTAAAACAATAATATTACTTTGCCTATTTGTATCTATACTTTCTTGGTGCAGTAAGGAGGCATAGGCAGGTGGATCCCAAGTTTGAAGCCTACTTTGGTTACATAATGAGACCCTGCCTCAAAATTTTTAAAGAATATTCTTAGGTATTCAGTTATCAAAAAATATATTGCAAAACTTTGTAATGTACTTCCTTTCTTTTCACAGAATGCTTTAATTCTCAGTAGCTATATCAGATAATTTGGTAGGTCAAATATATAAAATTTTATATGGCTATACTGCAAACATTTCACTATTATGAATTCTTAGGTAAATCAAAATGGAGCAAACATTTCTATGAATAATAGTTATTTATACAGATTTCGAGTTATTTCCTCAGGCAAGATTTTTCTAAGTGGAATTATGGAGTGAAAATAATTGATATTATAACTTTCTTGATAATACACCCCACCATTATTTTTTCCAGAGTGTGCACATCAGTTTGCATTTCTGTCAGACATGTACACAATGTGTCTCTTCACACTCTTGACAGGACCAAAATTTTGTTAATTCATTCTTGTCACAAAATGTATAAAGCTGGTCCCGTTGTCTACTCTTCTCATTGTTAGCTCTGAATTTTGCTCACTCTTGCTCTCTGTCTCTCTCTCTGACTTTTTTTCATCACAAGGAAAAGGTTCATTGCTTAAACCCCTCTCATCTCCATATAAATATTCTGAGGTCATTCATTAATCATTTTTTTTTCCTACAAAGGGATGGCCCACAGTAAAAACTCCCAAACAGTTATTTATTCCCATAAGCCTGCTCCCTGATTTATTTCCACTGAATTCTCACTAAAAACTTGTCAGGGTTCACCATCCTATGGCTCAAGGAACAAATACATGAAGTAACATCACTGAACACTCAAGCCAGCCAGTGTTTTCTATAAGAGCCTAGGAACAGATTTCCAACCAGAGGCAATCTATTCTGCCTAAATCGGTGTATTGTCTAATGCTTCAGTCTGACCCAGAAACAAAAGCCTGACCTCATCATGAAAACTTATTTTCCAGTCAGTGATTAATTTCTACTCCAATTCTTTTATTTAAACATATTTTCAGACCTTGTGAGGTAACTATGGCAATGGACACCTAGAAGGGAGAAAGATCTTTGTTATTAATTTCTACATGCAGAGATGGGTCAGGTGTTTAGTTGTGTTATTATGCAAATCTGTAGACATGGCAGTGCATAACCTGCTGGGAATGTTCTTACCAGGAGCAAAGTGCCCTTTTGCAGAACTGTGCTCTGAGGTTAACTGCTTTTGTTAAAATTTAAAGGCATAGTTCTCTATTAAAATCTATTTTTGTGATTACTTAGTGAATCACAACCTTTATTGATTAGAAGGATAATGTTTATGTCAGGTTAGATATAGTTGCAAAAGAAGCTGTTTTAAAATTTTCAGTGTGGATTGTCCACTGACAAGAAGTCATATTGGTAACCAATATACTTGGAAATGTTATACAGACAACACACTTTTTGAAGATTTTCTTTTTGTTTTTACTGTTCATTTGAATTGTGAAGAGATTCTATCAGCTCTAAAGTCAGCATTCTGCTGAAGAAATTCAACCCTGATAGTTATTCCAATTGCTACAGATCTACAAAAGGAACTGAATAAGATTCAAGATGACATTAATAGTAGAAGAGAAAATATATGTGTGTGATTTAAAAGGGGAGCAAGTGATATTTAGTTTATACTTAGCGTTCTTCAAACTCTTGTGCCAAAAGGGCTGGCAGATGAGTGTGCCCCGATTCTCAGCTCTGCACACCCCAGCAATTAGACAAGGTTCCTAACGGATTGTTTCTACCCCTGCTCCCACAAAATAATCTTGATTTTACATTTCAATTGCAAAATTTGTTTCATCATAAAAATATTGACTTATGTAGTAATTTTCAAATGAAACCCGTGCTTTAGGAATCTTCTTCCTGTCTATCCAATAGAGTACCCTGTGACATTCTGTCTCCATGGTTTATTTCAGAAGCTTGAGGACAAGATACTAGTGTTCCTGGGATGTTGTAGATTCTGTCTTTCAAATGACACCATTTTAAAGGATTATGATTCCATAAGCTGGTAATCAAGTAGCCAGTTCCTCAGAAAACAAAGGCATAGGTGAAAAAAAAAAAAAAGGCTTCTGAATATTTTAGTTTCAAAGTTACCATGGCAACAAGATACATTTGCTTTATTAACATAATCTTTTCTTTTCTTTTTAGTCCTTTTGCTCTCTAGAAGGGATTCTTCTTTGATAGGATCACAATTAAACAATGGATTCTGAAATTGAACTGGCATTTATAGACGTTGGTAACAATGTAAAACAATTTTGCTTATCTGAAAAGCACACTGCTTTAAAAAGAATTTATAGATAGCTTTTCAAGGTTTGTCATTTCCTATTAGGGTCGCTATGACTCAAGTTTTGCTTTCTCAGGGTATAACATCACAGGAATTTTCCATTAAATTATGCTCTTCCAGTAATACTCATGGCCCATTTTCATTTTTGTATCATTTTTACAATAGCAGTATTATTTTTGTGTCATTTTCTATCTGCATTTATTCAAGAACATGCACACCATCATGCTATGTAGCACAATTTCAATAACTAAAATCTTCGACATTGATCTCAGATCACATTACCTATAATTACCTTAACATATATTTCCAGTCTCCTACCATGTTCAAAATATGCTAGATAATGTAGAGGCAATAAAAATGTATACACTTTTATATTCATCATATATGCCCAACAGTTAAGATTTTTTTCCTATCTCATTTAAATTAAAGGCTATTCTATTCTTGTATTGCTTTACTGAGGCAGTTTTAATCTAATAATACATTGTCCAGATAATTAATTTAAAGCTTATCAAGTTAGTAACAACTACCTCACTAAGAATGCTGATCTCTGTTTAGTTCACACCGTTGGTGCTTTAACATTAAGGCTTAACATTTAAGCCACAGATTTTATGTATTTTAAACTTTATCTGCTTAAAAAATATAGTAATTTTTGAATTTTGAATCAAAATATAAATCCTATAAAAGTATATCAAATTATGCCTGGGAGAAAGAGAAAACAAACTTGTCACTTTCTCTTAAACATGATAAATTCTGAATAGCATTTCTTTTTTTTAATGCATTTTATTTTTATTTACTTATTTCAGAGAGATAGAAATAGACAGGTAGAGAGAGAAAGAGAGAAGGAGAATAGGCATGCCAGGGTGTCCAGCCATTGCAAACAAACTCCAGATGTTTGTGTCCCCTGATGCATCTGGCTTATGTGGGTCCTGGGGAATCAGACCTGGGTCCTTTGGCTTTGCAGGCAAGTATGTTAACCACTAAGCCATCTCTTCAGCCCCTGACTAGCATTTGTAATCTTGGAATTTTTTATTGGAAAAATAACAAATTAACAAAAATGGATAATCATTGAAAAATAACACAATATTGAATTCATAAAATAAATCGAAAACTAGGCAATGACTTTTAATAACCACAAAACTTTTCAGAGATACTAAATAATAATATATACTCTCCATTTTAAAACTTATATAAGAAAGATATTCAGGAATTATAGGTATGGTGAATTATAATGTCAATATAAAGGAAATATAGAGGCAGAGTTCATTATTTCTATTTTTTAAATAACAACTTTACATATTTTTATTATACATTACTGTTATTGAAAGTAAACCTTTATACAAAACATTTTATACAGATACAAAAAAATCTTTCCACTGTAATATTTTAGTGAAACTCTCTAAGGAGACAATGACAAATGGTACCATGCGCTACTATTTGAGTTAGCATTCAGTCATTGTGACAAAAAAAAAAAAAAAAAAAACTGAGAAAATCAAGTTTAAAGAAGGAAAGATTAGTTTGGACTCAGTTTCAGAGGTCCAGGTTTATCTGTCCCATTTCTTTGAGTCCACTGGAGTTGACACTTCATAGAAGACAGCTTACTTATCTCAGGGTGACTTGGAAGAACAACAGAGAAACACAGTTGACAGTCATACTGTAACCTTCAAGGTCATGCCCCCAAAGGCCACTTTCTCTAGTTATACCAGCTGATGACAAAGCCTTCAACATATGAGATTTTTGTGTTTGTGGGGTGGGGAGTGAGGTGCATTTAAGGTCTAAACCATAATGTAACAGCTGTATCACCCAAAGACTCATGACCATCTCACAAAGAAAAATGCATACACTACTTACCCAAGAGGTCTCATTGTCTTAAGATTTCTAGCATTGCATAAAATTCCAAATCTACAATATCTTGAGACTGAAGACAAATCCTTAGCTATAAAAAAAAGACACTTACTTGTAAGACAGTGGCTCAAATAAATACTCCTATTCTAAAGGAAAGGGATGCAATCAAAGATAGCAAGACAAGCCTACCAAGGCCAACATAAATTCTATAACTCCAAGTCTAGCCTGTGGGCCACATAGTGGTCTGATGTTAACTCTGAAGGTCTTTGGGAATCTTGCCTGGCCTTACTCGTGACAGACCCTAGCCTTTCTCTTCAATGGCTTTACTCCTTTCCCACACTTTGCCTCAGCATAGGATCCACATCGTGAGTGTCTCAATTCGCTACAACCTTAGCTTCACTCTTATACCTTCACACATCTCCTCACAAGACATGTCTCCTAGGACTGTGATTCTGTCACACACTGCCTGACCTCATAGGATACCCTTTGTAAACTTCAAGGAGACCTCCATGATCTTGAAATTCTTGCATTCTGCATACCAGCAGAATTAACACTGCATGAACAGTACAAGTTTCTACTAAGAGAGAGTAATGGTTGGGCTCCCATGGACCATGGCTGATGTAGACTCTGAGAATCTGCATCTGAACACGGGAAAAAAAAATGTCCTGGGAAATAGTTCCATAGGTAATCTAATGCTGGGTGAAGGGTCTGTAATGACAAAAGCTTTCCTATAGATTATTTCTTTAAAAAAAATGAGCTAGCAAATATTCTTCTCATCAATACCACCAGATCATATTCTATGCTTTGACATTTGATGAAGCTTTAATTGTAGATTCCAGATATATGGACATCAGAAAATACAGTAGAGCCATCCATCTGCTAGCTTTCATCTTCCAATACTACAGGAATAGAGCTGAGCTTTAAAATCTACTCATGCTCATTGAAGGTCTTGCTTAGTTTCATTAAAAAGAAAATCATTAAGATTGTTGATCCTTGGGTGCATATCTGGAGGGCAGAGGACAACCTTAGGTGTCATTCCTTAGGTACCATCCACATTTATTGACACAGGGTCTCTCAGTGACCTGGAACTTGACAAGGATACTACATCAGTAGGCCAACAACCTCTGAGTATGTCCCTGTCTATACCTCCCAGAACTGGGACTATACACATGCACCATCTCCGCTGGATTTGTTTCTGCTTTGTGTGTGTGTGTTTCTCGTTGTTGAGACGGGGTCTTTTATATCCCAGACTTGCCTCAAGCTTGATAAGTAACTGCAGATGCCACTTCTCATGCTCCTGCACACACCGACCGAGAGCTGCGATTGCAGGCTGAGCCACCGCACCTCGTTTCCACACCCACCTTTTTAACAGGAGTTCTGTGGGTGGAGCTCCAGACCCCATGCTGACAGGCAAGCACTTTTCTGATTGAAGTAGCTCTCCTAGCAGATCAACATATAGTACAGTTTCATTTACTATGTTGCCTTATAACTAATTGATGGGTTTTTACTTTGATAAAAGGGATCATTTGGGGAGTGAAGAGATCGCTTAGTGGTTAAGGCACTTGCCGGCAAAGCCTAATGAGCCAGGTTTGATTTCTCAGGACCCGTGTAAGCCACACACACAAGGTGGTGTATGCATCTGGAGTTCAGTTGCAGTGGCTAGAGGTCCTGGTGTGCCCATTCTCTCTCCTTCTCTCTGTCTTTCCAAAAAATAAATATATATTTTAAGTGATCATTTTGAAATAGTAGATAACTACTGTAGCAGACAGCTTCAGGTTCACTGAGGTGAACTTCCAGAGCAGTGACAGTTATGGAGGAAGGGATATTTATTGAGGCTTACAGATCCAGGGGAAGTTCCATAATTGCAGAAGAAGCTGGCCCTGCTTTCACAGGTCCAAGCAGAGAGAGAAGCCACAAGCCCAAAAGCCACACAGCACACCACACTTCAAGAACTCCAGAAGGAATTCAGGCACTTTGCATATCTTTAGATTGGAATTTCAAACCCATCACCACACCTTAAGGCTGGATGGACCAATAACACCTCCTCCAGCCAGGTGGCTGAAGATCCAAACTACAAACTAATAAAACACTGAATATATTGGGGGCCATCTATTCAAACCAACACAACTACTAACTAGAAATAGGCAGCGACAAAACCCATTTTGTACTCATCTCTTGAACTTTTTATTTCATTGCCCTAGTTTGAGAACATGGAGTGAAACAGTTTTTATATTTACACTAGCGTCAAATCATCTTCGGAATTGTGTGTCAGGATAACAGCAGAATATTAGGCATATGTGACAACCCTCAAGATTATTGGTGGTATGTGGCTCAGGTAGAAGTTGAAGCTGTGAAGGATGACACGAAGAATAAGAAGTGACTTCCCTCACTCCAAAATTTTGCTGTGGACTTGACCCTAGTTTTACATTTGGAACTCATTTTTTCATTTTAAGCAGAAAGTCAAAACCAGCCTACAGATAAGGTACTCAGCTGTGGTCAATGCTAGCAACAGTTTTATTCATCATGTTTCGAGTAAAGTGAAGCTAAGCTGTTAATCAGTGTTCTGAGACATGCAATGTGGCCGCATATAAATCAAGCCCCAGTGGCAATGTTTCAGTATAGGACGGTACAGTACAGTGGAGTAATTGGTGATGATTACAATGAACCTGGCTTAAAAGTAGCATATTGGGTCATATTTTGTCTGTTCTGTTTAATAAAGGAAGTATGGAACAGATTATTTTATAAGACGTTTCATAGCATGATTCAGAAACACCAAAGGGAAATGATTTGGGGGGTAGTTAGGGTCCTATGAACAATAATTATCCCTTGATATTAGGTGATATGATATCATTTTATGCTTGTGCAGACTTGGCCATGTGAATGTGTATACATTCAGAAAGGGCAATAGAAGAACTACAAAGCCACAGAAGCTTGTTTACAAAATAAATACATAAATAAATAAATAAATAGGTCAAATATTCTTAATTATGCTGTTGATTTTTATAAATTATCCTTCTTTGTGGGAAGCTTTTTAGTAAATTATTTTCCAAATGAAGTATATATAAATGTTCCCTTACCTTGTACCTTATAGTGGGGACTATAATTTGTTTATTTTTTTATAATTAGACTCTTATAAATTAACTAGGTAATGTTGTTAATGGAATTACACATTATAAATAGATAATAGCCTTCTAATGAAATATATGTCAAATCTTACTAAAGTAATGAAAGAAAATAAACTTTAAGAGAAAAAGTTGTTTATTTTCAAAATGTTATACCATTATAGTTGATCAGTTGCAACCTTTAATTTTATTAATGCCAATCCCATTACACCAAAGTAGTCACTCTTTAAAAATGAAATAATTAGAATGACCTAGAATACCTTTTTTCACAGTGGGAGAGATATCCAAACACCACTATCAGAATTTAGAATTCAAAAACTGTGGATAAAGCACTAACCTAAAAACAGCTAATTTAGGAATGTTAGCCATATTATACTTAACAGAAAACAGATTATTTTAATGTCTTATGCTCAGGACCTGTGATTATTTGACCATTTACTTTCTATTTCTAAAAAGTGACCTAAAAATAAAACCTCATGATTAATAATTTTATTAGTACAGTAGTAGTAGCAACAGAATAATTTGAGCATTATAGTATGGAAATGATGTTAGGTTATAATTTTAATATGTCAGACCATTATTTTCATAAAATAAAATCTATTGATAAATGAAAATTTAAATTAATAATCCTTACTAAGTGAAATAAGTCAATTTTCAATCAATTGTATTTTTTAAAATAAATTTGAGACAGAGAGAGAGGGAGAGAGAAAGAGAAAGAGAGAGAGATTGGGCATGCCAGGGCAAGTAGCCACTGCAATCAAACTCCAGACACATGTGCCATCTTGTGTGTTTGGCTTCATGGGACCTGGAGAATTGAACCTAGGTCCTTAGGCTTCGCAGGCAAGTACCTTCATCACTAAGCAATCTCTCCAGGCCAATTTCAAATCAATCATTCCATCTTTCATTCTTTTCAGTAAATAGGCCTCAGACTATTTTCTAAAGTTCTGCTAAATTACTATTCTAGATACAAAGCAATGAGAATTTTAAAAATATCTGCTGCTATTCACATACCAGTGGAAATATTCTGTCAAATATTTGAATAAGTAATGTGGCTTAATTCATATCCTTTTAAATGGCTCCAAATGAGAACAGAACCATGAAAAAAATTATGATTCTGCCTTTAGGGAACATAAAGGCCAGGAAGAGTGTTTTACAAAGCACATATAGAAAATGAGCCCTAAGTGTTTCTGTAGATGCAGTTCTCTTCCATTAATTTCATCAATATCACTGTTTTTGGTTCTTCAGTGCAGCAAAGTGGTATTGTTCAACTGGAGAAAGTCAGACATAATCACATCCCTGTGCAGTTTATGATTATGCATTATTTTTATGTTCCTTTTTCATTTTGGGTAAGATAGTCACAGGGCTATGCTTAATAAATGCCACAGATTTCTACAATATTCCTTGTGATGCAATGCTGGTAATAGAACCAGCAAAAGATTCTCATAATCAGTTTATGACAGCTCCACCATGATTGAGAATGTTTTATAGAATCTCTGAAGTAGAATTTATTCTTTTTAAAGTATTTTAATTTATTTGATAGAAAGAGCCAGACAGAGAGGGGGGAATGGGCTCATCAAGACCTGCTGCCAGTGGAAAGAAACTCCAGATGCATTTGCCACTTTGTACATTTGACTTTACAGTGGCACTGGGGAATCAAACCCAGGTCTCAGGCTTTTCAAGCAAATGTCTTTAATCACTGAGCAATCTCTCCATCCCAAGAACTTAATTTTGATTACTAACCAAGAAAGAACAAAGGACTATGTTGGAACAATCCTGCTGCTCCTCGTGGTGTGGCTTCCAGCGCTTGCACATCCTGGAGCTCCCAGGCTCCAAATGCCTTCTTCCCACATGTGCAACAGTCACTCATCCTTCAGTTCAGGTGTGTGTGCACATTGCTGAAGCTCACGGAGTCACAGTGCCAGAATCTCTGACAAAGTAGGGGCTTAAAACAGTAAAAAATGATGAGAAGAATAGGGCACTGATCACTTGTTCATTCCTAAAGTCAAGTAATAATGATTGTGCAATGCTGTCAGGGCTCGTGCTAGAGTTACAAGGTAGGACATGATAGGAAAGGCCACTGTGGTCATAGAGTTCAGGTTTTCCCACATGGAAAACCTAAACTATGCGTAATCTTCGTCAGTCTCGTTGGGTATCCCTGTCTGTGTTCCTCGGAAGAATGTTCTGAGTCAACAGATCTAGTCTTATTTTGACATTGCTTTTGACCTCAGGTTTTATTTCCAACTGATAAAACACCTTTGCTTATCTTACATAGTTTCTTATCCTCTCTCTCAGACTTTACTCAATATTTCCATGTTCACAAGGCCTGTTGTCAAATTACAAAGTATATAATTTATTTATTTTTATTTTTATTTATTCATTTGAGAGTGACAGATAAGAAAGAGGGGAAGAGAGAGGGAGAGAGACAGAGAATGGGTGCCCCAGGGCCTCCAGCCACTGCAAATGAACTCCAGATGTGTGTGCCTCCTTGTGCATCTGGCTGATGTGGGTTCTGGGGAATCGAGCCTTGATCGGGGTCCTTAGGTTTCACAGGCAAGTGCTTAACCGCTGAGCCATCTCTCCAGCCCTAATTACAAAGTTTAAATGACTGCATATAAAGGACTATTTCAGGTGTAAAAAATATCTTCCTGCTGAACAATTAGGAAAATATTAGCATAGCTCTTTAATGATGCGTTTTGAATTTCTCCTCTGGAGAGTCAACAGTTACTTCTGATGATACTTGGCCTATTAATAATGAATCTGTAACACAATGGTGTTTGGGAACAGACTCTATTCTAATGAATTTAAAATAGTTCCCACCATAGAGGCAGTGGTGACATTAAGAAATAATAATAATGTGGGCTGGAGAGATGTCTTAGCAGTTAATGTGCTTGCCTGCAAAGCCTAAGGATCCAGGTTCAATTCCTCAGTACCCACATAAGCCAGATGCACAAGGTGACACATGTGTCTGAAATTCATTTGCACCGGCTGGAGGCCCTCGAGTGCCCATTCTCTCTCTTTTTATACCTGCCTCTTTCTCTCTCTCTCTCAAATAAACAAATAAAGTAATAAATAAATAATAATGTTTACTAATATTATATTTATGCCTATCACATTAGTATACCAAACACAAACAGATGAAAAATTAATCTTATAACAGAAATTAAGTAATAATTCACTGTAGTATATCTTCTACGTTATCCTTCTGGGTAGTTGATATCTAGAGAAGATTACATATTTGAGCATGCTGCTGTTGTCACTATCAGAGAAAAATAGCTCAGAAGTTCCTGAGCTGTCTAAAGGGATATGGGAGTCACTTAGATCTCTGACTGAGGAAATGAGAAGGACTTCTTATAGTGCTCTATCCGGGGCATTAGCAGAGTCCTTGCCTCTTGCTAATGGTGCACAGTACAGCCACTGATGGGTGAACTACCCACAGAATTGTGCATACAACACATCTGTCATCATACATGTTCCACTCTGCTGCCAAACTACTTGAAGACATTGCCTTTGAAGTTTTTCCATGATTCCTTTCCTGATTACACAAAACAGATACCACCTGAAAAATTAAGAAACTTCACATTCCCTTTCCTTTCATTCCCCAACATTTTTTTAGTGAGGGTAGATAGTATATTTTGTTTACTGGTTAAAATATATGGGCCTTTGTGAAATAAATAATAACTTTCATAAATCACATTCTTCTGGTAAATATTAATATTCTTCATCTCTTTAGTCTTCCTATCATAGTTAATTGTTTATTACAAGACTTATTTTTTTTTCCTTAAGCTAAATATATGTTCCTATTTTCTTTGTTTCTGTTTTGAGATCAGACTGCAGAGAAGGCAGGCAAAGCTAACACAGGGATGAAAGCAATCAAACAAGGTGATGAATGGGTTAAGGTTCAAATAATATAAGAAGGATGAGAAGGAGTCATCATTTGGACTGTTGTTCAGAACATGTTTGATAAAATACTGTATAATGTTAAGCAAGTTTTTCGGTATGTCAATGTGATTTCTGAGACAACGAGAAGAATGGCTCGGTACATACACACACAAAGAGGACTGACACATAACTTGCTTGAGGGAGGATTATCAGGGGTCCTGATACAGACATATAATAATAAAGAGGCCCAGAAATAAATGTCAGGTAGGGAGTTGGTTGTAGGGCTCCTGAATTCTTAGGAATGTTCCAGAGAGGGGAAAGCAGACTTAGGAATTATAGTGTTTGGGTGACGTTTAAAACCTAGACACAATATAAGATCACATGGTGAGTTATGGTGGGAAAATATAAAATTTTAAAAATTATGGAATTCATTTCATACTTGGAACTCTATGATGTTGGGCATATAAGGAAGAAGCAGAAAAAGAGACTGAGAAAGAACTTCTAAAAGTTAAGAAAGAAACTGGGCTAATTCGATTTACAGAAGAGAAAGTGCAATCAAATGTCCCATTGTTCCATTGCTCTTATGGGTCATGTGGATAAGAACTAAGAAGATATCTGAACCAATAGATTTATAAACAGGGAGATTAACTTTGAGCATTGATTAAAATGAACCACCATTTTTAACATATTACATAGGATGCTCTTTAAGATATCAATGATAGGGCTGGGGAAATAGCTTAGCTGGTAAAAATAGTGTTGGTCATGCACTTGTGATCCTAACTATGGAAAAGCAGAGGCAGGTGGATCCCTGGGGTTAGCTGCTCAGCTATGCTAGACATCTTTGTGAGTTTAAGACTAACAAGACACCCAGACTCAATAAATGATGGACAGTGTTTCTGAAGTAATGCCGTCCTCTAGGCTTCACATACCCCTGCATATACCCATGCTGGCATATATGAACGAATATGCATACACACAAAAATGATATTGTTAATATAAAGTGTGCAAAGTTTACTAGATGCTATATAAATTAGAGAAAAATAGTTGTTACAATAATATATGAATGAAAATCTATTTTAAAAATTATTAACAAACTAGTTTCTTCTTTCATATTTATGAGTGTGTAATCTACCTTAATACTAATTATTTCTTATGTTAATGACCATATCTATATGACACTTTACTTTTGTTGGCCTTTGGAAGGGACTGGCATATGCCTTGCAGAGAGGACAATGTCTCCTGTTCCTGGCTTATGTTAGAGAGCTTCAAATATCAGACAAGGCGCGATAGTGATATTATGAGGTTATAGGAAGGTTAATGTTATTTAGGCAGATGGAGAATTGCAAATTCAACCTGTTGTCACAATAATCATTATGTGAAGAAACACTAGTGTTGCAAATAAGAGAAAAAGGAAACATTTTTTTTTCTCTCCATATAAACATATACAAATTTATTATCAACAGCTCTTCCATAGAGGACACTCTTATTTGTCACAAAAGACTGAATATTATGTTCCCATTCATCAATCACCATAAAGGATGATTCTTCAGTAATAGTATATCATAGCATTATTTCAATTTATTTTTTAATGAAACAATAGCTTAAGCATTTAATCTAAAGAAATTTTGCTGAATTAAGTGTAATTTCTAATTTATTGTTATTCTATGTTCACCCTTATGTCTCTGAAAACACACTCCAAAGCCAGGCATGGTGGCTAAGGCCTACAGTTCCAGCAAATGGGAGGCTGGGGCAGATGGATTGCCACAAGTTTCAGACCTGCCTATATTACAGAGTGAGTTCCAGGCCAGCTTGGGCTACAAATTGAGGTCCTTTCTCAAAATAAAAGTTCAGATTCCACAGTGAAAACTACTAGTAGTTAAGAAATGGGAAACTACAATCTGAAAAGGAAATATCAATTACAAGTAAATTATCCTTTTCTTGTGAGTATAACTATCAGGTTGCCTAAAGAAAAGCATTTTAAAATTCTGCAAAACAAGCTATGTTCTACTGTTTTGAGCTATCCCTTCTCCTCTTTTTAGAAATAATGCCGTAAATTTTGGCATGCTTCCTACTAGAATGCATGACGTGTTTACTAAAGTAATTCCCAAGGATATTCACAGTGAGTCCTCATTACACGAGCTGACTGTCAGATGAGCAGCTGCCCTCTGAATGCAGCCAATTAAACAACAGGGTGGTTTGAAGCTGTCACTTGGAAATATCACAGCTTATCTAAACAAGCGATTGAAAAAGCATAATGAACGTCTCTTAAATGGGAGGCATGCAGGTAGCTTTCAAAATTTCAGAGAATCATTAAATGACAAGTAGGTACTTATTTCTGGGAAGACTCCTTTTTAACGTTGACGTTCCTCCACACACAATTTTGAGGAGCACAGAGAGAAGGGCAGCTGCCTGGAATGCTGTTAAGTACTGGCCATGCTCTATCAGAGCAGGTGTGGTAAGGACAAGCCATGGGGCTGTAGTCTATCATCTTCCCCAAGAAAACATGTTTATTGTTTGGCAGTTTATGGTCTTAGAACTTTAATCTTACTCCTTTCAGACCAATCAAGTATCTTTTATTGACTTTGCTAGCGTCATTTCCATAGTTAGTGCACCTCAGTGCAGATGCAGCACAAGCTGCTTTGTTTTCCTATTTTTCTCCATATAGATACATGCATATATATGCATATATATATGTATGCATGTATGCATACATACATTTATACACATACACACACATATATACCTTTGCTATATGTACACATACATAATTGTGTGTATTTTTATGTGTTTCAAACACGCAGACACATGTGACTATTATCATTACTGACTGAATATTAAAATTTTGTAGATTTCTTCTGATATTGGTTTGTCTTTAAAAAGTTAAATTTATCCGGGGAAATGTGCAAACAAATGTGAATTCATCAATAAATTTGAATTAAGTCTATTGCTGTTTTACATTTGTGCATTTTAACAGAAATTAAATTTTAGTATTCCCAGGATGGTATTATAATACATTCACTGTCTAAAGGGCTTTGAAATGAGCTCTCCAGAGTAAGATAAATTTTAGGGGCTGGGGAGAGTGTTCAGTTGGTAAAGTGCTTGCAGCACAAGCATGAGGGCCTGAGCGTGGGTGCCAGCACTCACATGAAAAGAGCCAAATACAGAGTAAGATTAATTCAAAACATGTATCCTTGAGCTGGAGAGATGGCTCAGCAGTTGGGGCTCTTGCCTAAAAAGCCTGATAACCCAGGTTCAATTCCCCAGTACCCATGTAAAGCCAGATGCATAAAGTGGTGAATGTATCTGGAGTTCGTTTCCAGTGGCTAGAGGTCCTGGCACACTCATTATCTCTGTCTGCCTCTCCTCTCTCTCTCTCTCTCTCTCTCTCTCTCTCCTTGCAAATAATAAAATGTTTTAAAGACATATATGTATCCTTCAAATTCAGCAAACAATATTCCCAAATTTCTTTGTTACATACTAAAACCAATATGTCAAATGTAAAGTAACATAATTGTGGTTTGACGTTTAATATATTATTTATTATAATATACTGTGTATATTTTATATATCATATACAATTGGCTTTTGTCATTCCGGAAAGGATTTTGGACAAATTCATTGACTCACTCTTACAAGCTGACCCCACGTGTGGTAACAGATGAGCATGCAACATCTTAGTTTTAGCACAATGGCTGAACACACTTTAGATAAGTTTTGCACCAATAATTAATTCCCATTGGAAATGTGCTGTGTTAGAAATATAGAGTGCTGTGGGCTATCTAACTAATGAATTCTATCAGCCTCAGCTAAATGTGGGATTCATAGTAAAAATGAAATTTATTTTCTGAGAAGGAATTGAAGCTCTTTCTCATCTCATGTATTTCTACAAATAGCTTTTTCCCTTTTGCTGACATTGTAGTTTTCTTTTCCATCCTCTGATTTATGCTGTCCAGCATCCCCCACATCAACATACACAAATCCCACCATGGGCTACTTTTCAAAGGTGCTCAATAGACAAATAGAACTATCAATAACATTGACATGCCTGTTTTTCCTCCTTTAATACACAAATAAGGGCGGGTTAGAGTAAGAGTTATTGGACATTGGTTCCCAGATGGTACACAATTTCTGAGAGTAAATAAAATGCTCCGAGTGTTCTTAATGCATAAAAATAGATTACAGCAGCTGCTCTCGAACTTTGACATGCCCCAGATTCAGCCAGAGGGTTGACAACACTGCATTTATGGATTCCATAGCCAATGTTTAGGACTCAGCAGGACTTCAACAATGGCATGGGAAGAAATTTATTCATGAGTCTGTGAACTCTGAACAAGCACACCTCCTAACACTGCCAGGAGGCTAAGGCTGGCACCTTAAAATTGGCTCTTCCAGGAATATTTACAACATGGAAATCAAAAAATGTTAAAGATGAAATCTGGCTTACCAGCCCATCATAGGTATGAATGAGGCTACAGTTGGTATTTGTAGCAGACTGTGAAATGATACTGATACTGTGCAGAGACCATATTTAGAAACTGTTAAATGAAGGTAACTACATGATCAAAATACCCATGATTTCATAAACTAATTACCAATATGAACCTTTGGAGAACTTGAACATCTCTGGAAAGTGATTAAGGCCTAATGCGTTTATACGCTGTATATTTCAAAACTGTGACCACAAACTCATATATAAATGTGGAATTTTTATCATAAATATGATTATTCATTGTGTTTTTGTTCTTCAGTATCCCAAACTTATATTAAATTTTATTTTATGCTAAAGGAAAATTGTTTCTTTAGGAAATTTGATAGTAACTTTTTGTCCCAATATTGAAAATAGTAAATTTAGAAAGACCTAATGTTCATTGCAACATTATAGTGTTAAGAAAACAACTGAATGGTGAAAATAATCTATTTTATTATTGTGTCGATTCAACATATTAAATTGGACATTTTTGCCCTCAAGTAGCTTTCTATACGAAAGGGAAAATAAATCAAGTCTTTGTCTTACAGAACTTAAAAATATAAAGATATTAAAAGTATGTTATAAATAAATGGGAAGGAAATTCAGATTATGTACTGTAGAACTTTAAAATCAAAAAGGGTCCAAAATGACCACAAAGAGAAGTCATTGACCTCATAGCTCATTATTAATGCTCAGATCTGGGCCGACATGAACAAATCAAAGTAATACTGACATATGTAACTTGAATGAAAATTATTAACTTACATACTTCATTGCAGGAAGCATAGAATGTTCAGATTGGCATGAATAGCATGCTCCCTGTCTCAAGCTAAACATTTAAGACTGTTACTGGGTTATCTTTATTGCACAAGGCCAGTGGTGGCAGGTTGTGATCTGAGTAGAAGAGCTTTTCTGTTGTTCCAAATATCAGATCAGTATCACTAGTAATAGTTACTGATTTTTGAAAATTGTGCCTGGATCAGTGACTAAGTCTCATGGTTTTGCAGATAGAATAAATGAAGGTTAGGGTAGTAGACTCTGAGGTCTGGAAATCTAGTTTTGGACCTCTGTTTTACTTTTCTATTTGTTATTCATTGCTGAGCATGGTACAAATTTGTGAACATGATTATTTTACCAACCTTGGTAAAAATCCACTTAGGAGGAGTTGTATAGGCCTTAAATGAGTACATTTATGTAAAATGCTTAGGAGACTATCAGCTACATAAGACCTTAGGTGCAGGTTGATTATTATCACATATCATTTAATTCTCTCAACAATTCTTATTTCTATGCCCAATTTTACTTCAATTTCCAGATAAAAGAATTGAAACTTATAAATACTGTACTGTATCAGTTGCTTTATTACTGTTGGGACAAAATCCCTGACAAGAAGCAGCTTAATGAAGGGAAGGATTTATTTTCAGCTTACAATCACAATTTCATCACAGTGAGAAAAACATGGCAAGAACAGGAAGCAGCCTTACAAGACCACATCAGCGGAAGAGACCAGGAAGTAAGGCTGACCTATATAAACCAAGGCCTAACCCCACTAAGGCACTTCCTCCAATAAAGCTCCACCTACTAAAAGTTCCACAATCTTCTTGAACAGAACCTCCTACTGGGGGTTTAAGTATTAAAACACATTAATCTATGGGAAAAATTTCCCATTCAAAGCACCACAGGTACGTTTTCTTTTTCTAGAATTTTACTGAAAATGGAGGAACTAAGATTTGAACTTTGCTCCACCCATGTGTAATTGCTGAATTTCCCCAACTGAATAAAAGTAACTGAATTTATTGCTTAACATTTCCTCTTTTTTTCAAAAGTATGTAGACACTACTCCCCATGTTTTAACTGGAATTCTACTTTCTTTTTTGTTGGCTCATGTATCTGTTACTTTATTATTGCTGAGACAATCTACCTGTTAATATAAGTGTAAGGAATGGAGGGCTTATTTTACCATATAGTTCCATGTTATAGGAAGGCAGGGCACCAGGAGCTTGAGGCAGCTGGTCACATTCAGTCCCTAGTGAGAAAACAGGGAGATGAATGCTCCTGCTTAATCATCTCTCCTACTTTTATATAGCTCAGTAACTCAGCCCATGCAATGTGGCTGCCCACAGTTAAGGTGGATCATCCCATCTCAACCCACTTAATTAAGATAATACCTCACAGATTCTCAAAGAGGATAACCCAATCTATATAATCCCTCACAGGTGATTCTAGGTCCTGCCAATCAATGTAAACTATCACAGCTCCCAAGATAGTCCAACCCACTGATCGACTTTTTGTCTCTACGAATTATAAAATACCTTACTCAATTATCAGCAAGCATGCCTTACCTAAGTTGTTTCTCCTTTCAGTGTAATTCTTTACTTGCTTATCCTTTTAACATGAATCTGTACATCTCCCTTGTGATTTACTCTATTATGTTCTGCTTTAGCCACTGTTGGATGACCTCCTGATGGACCACATTATGGAAGGTCCTGTGTGCCAGCTAAAAATGGTCTCTCTGGCTGTGCCCTGAGTGCCCTGGCTTTAGCCATGTCATTATGATTTCTCAAGTACCTCCTACGGACATGCACTAATAGTGACAGAAACAATGAAGTAAAATGCAAAGAGATTTTCTGTAAATAATATGTGAAATGCTTTCATCAATCTCATTTAGGATTTTTTCATAATAGTAAATAATTTGAAAATTGATTTTATTTTCTACAGATGCTAACTCTATACCTACTTTACATAATTTTTATTCATAAGAGCCTCATAGGCTATTATTTATACTGTGATATAAATATGCAATCTAAAAGCTTCTGTACCAAAGTAGGTGCTGGATAAATATTTGATGAAATATTTTTATATTGTAGGGTTCTAAAGCATGGTGAATCAATATGCTAAAAAATAATTGTTTTAACTACTAATGAGCATTTTCAAAAGTTATTGGGGTTTACTGACATGAATTCTGATATCCCTTTTTTTATACTCATCATACAATGAAAGAAACCTCAATTTAAGGAAGGAAATAATAATTCCAAAGCTTGTTCTCCCTGGTTCTATCACTTCCTGTCTCTTGGCATAATTTATTCATCTATAAAACAAAATGAGATATTAAATCTGTTTTGAGATTTGGTCCTTTTCTATATTTTGTGGAAAATTTGAGAAAAATAAAGAAAAAGAAGCTTCAAACACGTTTCCAGTAATCTTTTAAGATTCCTTGTAGCATGAGTATTTGATAAATCTTTACTTTCATGTGAACACTGTGTCCTGGATGCATAGGCATCATCACCTGATAATTTGAAAGACTGCAAATTCCACAGGAGATCCCAAAATAGAGAGTCACATTAGAAAATCAGCAGGGAGTGTAGAGAATATAGATTTAACAACAAGGAGTCTCTGATTTCTTAAAGAACATATTAAATGAACAATTCTTCAATACTATACAATTATTTATTCTAAAATTGACATACAAAAGTGATTAAAAATAATCTGCTGTTATAGCTGATTATATAATAACTTCTTGGAGAACAAGCAGCTAATTTAAAAAATGATGTGTCTTTTCTTCCTCTGTGTGATATAGAGCTGTATTGGCCTGTAGGGCACAAAAATAAGGAAGGCCTAAGGGTAAGAAAATATGAAGCTTGTCAGGAGGACACTGCAGGTCTCTTTTGTATTCTTTCATATATCCTCCTCATAAACCAGAGGCACTGAAATTTACTTACATCTTTGATTGGTGTTAATTCTCCAACCTGGGCTCATCTCTTTATCCCCACAAAGGTTATGGAGATCATTTCACATATAACCCAGGCTTCACAACAGATGAGATAAGTAAGATAATTACTTTTATATTTTAAACTGAATTATTCATTCATTAAATTTATATCCCAAAAGAAATTCTTGGGTGGATATTGGCATTCAACATGAACTAAATAACTACCCAGTTCCATGTAGTTAATTGGCTATTGAAGAACAAATGGATAAAGTTATAACTTTTAACTGTTTATGTGCAATACTGTAAAGGAATTTTATTGGAAATACTAACGATAAGTGTGTGTGTGTGTGTGTAAAAATATCTGTGTAGAAGAGCCTTTTGATGGAACAAACACAGCCAGAGCTGTGCATGAAAAGCAGAAGTTTGATATGATCAAGGATCAATTTTTGAAGTCATGGCAAAGATTGAAAAACAAAAGATTTCAGCAATATACTGCCTTTAAGAGCTGCTATCCTGAAAGATAACTGGCTTGTGTCTCTTAACTTCTGAGAAATAAAGAACAATAGTTACATCACTATACATATATATATATATATATATATATATATATAGAGAGAGAGAGAGAGAGAGAGAGAGAGAGATTGAGAGAGAGAAAATAGAGCTAGGTGTGGCAGTGCACGCCTTTAATTCCAGCTCTTAGAAGGCAGAGATAGGAGGATTACCATGAGTTCAAGGCCAGACTGGGACTATAGAGTGAGGTCCCAGGGAGTGAGATCCAGGTCAGCCTGGGATAGAATGAGACCCTGCCTCAAAAAAAAATATATATATGGAAAACGAAAAATCATGACATATCTGGGGAATAGATCTAAAAAGGAAAAAGCAGTTAGATGTAAAATGAAGAGTGATCATCTCTGAGGAAGAGATGAAAACCCAATGTGAAAGGAGCTTAGTGAGCAATTAAAGGTAGGCTTGGGGTGAGTTTCATAGGGAGAGGCACAAGATCATCCCTTAAGTGGAAAACCCATGCCAAGCTCCAACAGGAAGCATTGTAAACATGGAAGGAGCATAGTCAAATGCACTCCTTCTAATCCCAGCACTGAGGAGGCTGAAGTAGGAGGACTACCGTGAGTTCTAGGTCAGCCTTAGCTACAGAGAGTTCCAGGAAAGCCTGGGTTAGAGTGAGAACCTGGCTCAAGACTGTGATGGTTACTTCTAGTACTCTATGGAGAACACACTGGAAGGGAAAATAAGTATAAAACTGAAGTATTTTCCACAATCCAGATGAGGAAGCTTAGGTTGAATTATGGGCAAGGTACTTGGCAGGACTGAAGGAATTTGTTTTATAAAGTGAAAATTAATAAGATTGGATGTGGTAGATATGGGGAAAGGATGACTCAATTATAAGAACCTCATTTTTTTGTTTGGTTGTGTTTTTTTTTTGTTTGTTTGTTTGATTTGCAAGATAGGGTCTCACTCTAGTCCAGGCTGACCTGGAATTCACTCTGTATTCTCAGGGTGGCCTTGAACTCATGGCACTCCTCCTGCCTCTGTCTCCAGAGTGCTTGGATTAAAGGCTTGCACCACTATGCCTGGCAGGGCCTCATTTCTGATGTGACAAAGTGTGTCCTGTTTTTGACGTATTTTGATAGAGTTGTCATTGAAATTGCAAAGTGGATTTGGGGGTAGGAGACGGCACGACCACAGCGGGCCTGTCACATTTAGCACAGCTGGGATACCATGCGGAGCTGTCGAAGCAGCAGTAGACCTACGTTTTCCTTTCCATCCTAACTCTAAGACTCTAATCGGTTGTGTCTAAGCATCATTGCCACATAAATGGCAAAAACTGTCGTACTGGACAAGCTCACTTTGGCAGTGTTTAAAGTTTCAAAGCATTGACCTAGCAAATTCATGGAAAAGTCAATATAGGAGCTACATCTATGAAGGAAAATGAAAGGAGAAACTGGTGGAAAACCAGGAGTGCAAAAAGAAGTATTTAAGAAAGGCATGGTTTAATAGTGAAAATTCAAGCATGAGGAAGCAGTTACCTAGTCAACACATACCTTATCCTAATGACACATGATACCACCCCACACACAGATAAAGATATGCACAGGGCTGAAGGGATGGCTTAGCAGTTAAGGCACTTGCCTGCAAAGCCAAGGGACCCAGGTTTCACTGCCCAGGCCTACGTTAGCCAGATGCACAAGGTGGCACATGTGTCTGGAGTTCGTTTGCAGTGCCTGGAGGCCTTGGTGTGCCCATTCTCTCTCTCTCTCTCTCTCTCTCTCTCTCTCTCTCTCTCTTCCTCTTTCTTTCTCAAATAAATAAATAAAATATTTTTTTAAAAAGACATATATACACATACCCCACCCCACACACCTTTAAGGTATGTTAGGGCTATCAAAGGGCACTGAGGTAGCCAATGAGAGTTTGCTTTTTTAAAATTTAGGTATGTGTCTTAGTACTCTTCAAGTGATACTTATTGATGACAATTTCACTTTTAGTGAAAAATATGAGGTTTCAAAACAATACATTTAAAGTGAATTTACTTCCCCTAGTGGAATTTTTTGAAACTAGAATATGTAGAAAAATGGGGGGAAAAAGACAATGATGTCTCCTTTTTTGATTTAGGATTAACTTTTAAATTGTAATATTTTCACTGAAAATAATTCTTATATGTAGTACTAAATTTTGGCTATCAGCCTTGCATCTGACACAGTAGTAGGAGATAATACACTTCAAATTGTTTTCACTAAGAGCTGAAAATAGAAAAGACGAAGGAAGGGCACAGAAGTTTGCTAGAGATGTATAGTAAAAGAAAATATCTATAAAATGGTAGCTTTTTAGGATGTGAAAGTGCAGTAATATGAAAACTGTCTTAAGACATGTGAAAAATATATTCTAGTACCCTGTGCTGCTATAACAGGGCACAACTTAGAAATTCATAATGAACAGGCATTTCTTTCTCAAAGTTCTAGAGGCTGACAAGGCAGGGTCCAGGGTTTGGCAAGGGCTGTATGTCTATATCCTCACATGTCAGGAAACTGGAGGGTGAGAGTGAGCTAAACACCTAGTCAACCAAACACCAGGTAAAACATCATTGTAAAGCCTTACTCCCATTCAAAAGAAGGAGCCTCAGTGGCCTAGTCAGCTCTTAGAGCTCTGCTGTTGTTACCTTCTTGTTGTTGGATTAAAGCTTCGAACTAAAAGCAGCTGACAGGATGAAAGCTTTTCATTTTGGCTTACAGTCTTGAGGGGAATCTTCAGCATGGTTTAGCAGAAGCTGGACGGCACTTCTGACACAACAGACTTAAACAGCAGCATGAGAGTGAGCTGAGTTCTGGCAAGGAGGAGCTGGCTATAATACCCTTAACCCACCCTTAATAACATACCTCCTCTAACAAGACTCCACCTTCCAAACAGCCTCCAGCTAGGGACAAATCATGCAGACCACATGTGTTTATGGAGGACATCTGATTCAAAGCACCACAAGACCCTACCTCTTAATACCATCACATTGAGACAGCTGAGTATTAGAAGGGATGCACTCAGTTCATATTGGGTAGCTCGTATCAGCTAGGCAACATACACTATACGGCTCTTCCATTGACTATGACCTCTTCAAAGTTGATGCCTTATGTACTTTTATCACTGTTTGTACCTTCTGGATGACATAAAGTTAGTATTTAGAAAATATATTTGTTGAAAAGCTGAATGAATAAATTGAATGAATACATTAGTACTGTTTTCTTTTACATACTACGTGTAACACTAAATGTGTATATACGTATTTTAAAAATTAGTTTGTCTAGATAAATTTTAAAATAATAATACCTTCTATAAGTTCAAGTGCTTATTCTCTTTTTGTTCACGTGTGTACCTCAGTGACCAGCATGGTTCTTAGTACTATGAATACAGTTAAAATATAAATCAACACATTGTTTTGCATTCACCTTTACCTTCAGGGTCACAAGTTATGAGATTCGTGTGTAATTGATATGATTTCACTTATGTCAGTTAATCCTTGACATTATACCTTGATGAGTTGATATGTAGATAAATATCTTGTTTGACAATGACTAATATGTATAAATGAATATAGCTATAAGAAAAGTTGCAAATATCTTTTTGAAAAATATCACTTATAACCAATACTTACTATATTTTTGTTTTTTACAAGTTTACATCATATAGCATTCTCAACAATGACTTGATATTAATATAGCAATCCCAAATGTGAAGTTCAGAGTGATACAGAGATTAAATCACATGTCCAAATTCATTTAAGCATTTTTGGTGGCTTGATTCAGGTATTCCCCATAAACTTAGGTGTTCTGAATGCTAGGTCCCCAGCTGATGGCACTTTGGAAATTAAAGCCTCCTGGAGGCAGTGTATTATTGGTGGTGGGCTGATGGGTGTTATAGTGAGTTTCACCTTGCCAGTGTTTGGCACACTCTCCTGCTGATGTTGTCCACCTGATGCTGGTGAGGAGGTGATGTTCACCCTCTGCTTGTGCCATAGTTTTCCCCTGCCACAATGGAGCTTTCCCTGAAGTTTTTAAGCCAAAATAATCCTTTTTTTTTTCTTTCCCCACAAGCTGCTCTTGGTTGGAAATTTCTTCCAGCAATGTGAACACTATTTAGTAACTAAGCTCAGATTCAAGCAGATATTTGAGTTCCCCAAATCCAGCTCTTTATCAGCATATTATACTGTCTTATGGTAGTCATAATGAAAAGAATGGCATAAGAAAAAAAACTTGTATCTATTTTCATTACATAATTAGTGAATGATTTCAGTCAGATGTGTTGAAAAGAATCTTACTCAGGAACTATTACCAATTTTTATTTAAGATAAAGCTCTGCCAAATTGACAAAATGTCTTATACATGTTTAGAGATCATCTTATTTCCTTCCTTAATCAAATTCTGTTCTATCTGCAAAATACCAAAGATTAGCTTTTGTTTCTTTCTACTACTTTGGGGAGGTAAATATTTACTTTTAATGTAATCTTATTAAAGAGTAAATTGGAGAATCAAAGCTACAATTAGCTACATAGACATAACTGCTTAATTCAAAGAGCAGAGTAAACAGGTTGAAAGGGAACACGAGAGTTTGATTGGATTGGCCTCATCAGCACTGAATCCATGCATTCACCTCTTGGCTCTGAAAGCTTGTGGTTTTGTTTCCCTAAGACACAACTTCTAAAGAATAGTTTCTTGTTTTGTTTTTGTTTTTTTTTTCATTTTCAAGATAAGAACAAACTTGTTTTGCTAGAAATTATGAATCTTTTAAGTAGACTGAGTTGTTCCTGGCAAGGATTTCCAAGTAAGTAAATTTTGTATAATAATTACAGTATATTTAGTAAGCCATAAAAGGGTTAGAGAAATGGCTCAGTGATTAAGAACATTTCCTATGCAAGCATGAAGGCCTGTGAAGGCTTGAGAGACCCCTTACGTTTAATCCACACAACCCACAACCCACAGTAATAGTTGGAGCTGGACGTGATTGTGCATGTCTATAACCCTAGCTAGTCCTGTGGGGAGCAAAGACCTGAGAATCACCGGGCTTGCAGAAAACAGCACGCTCTGATATCAGTAAGAGACTTTGGATCCAGTAAGAATGGGCAGAGGAGCAATGAAGTGGTTTATTGGATGTTCCCTTCCAGTCACTGCATGCAAGTGCACCCTGCCACAGTTGAGTGCAAGACCACACAAACACACACACACACACACACACACACACACACACGTTTGTGACATGTTATAATACTTCAGTGCATTGCTTATACTAATACCTATTTGAAGGCTGTTTTTTAACCAAGATCCTGGACTCCTAAGGCATGTGTGATACTTCATGTACTTTTTCTAAATGAAATGTTATTCTTAAATAATTTTAAGAAATAGATGCTCAGTATTTAAGATACTCAGTATTTACTACAGTCAAATAGTCTCGCAAGGATCACAATACAATAAAGAGCAAAAAAGGACAATATCTCTCCTGTCATGGTAAACACATAAAAGCAAACAAAGGATTCCCAATACATGTTTGTTCCATGACAAAATAATGATGTGACATATGGTAACTCAGGACTGGGGAAAGGTTCCCAGTCAAGCTTTGGTAAAGTGCTCAGAAGAATTTCCAAAAGCCAGGCAATTCTTTGAGTATGGGGCATGCCTGGGGGAATGTTACTGCATTGTGGGCTTTGTGTTTAGTTATTCAGAGCTAACGCTTTTAAACTGCCTGAAACACAAATAAGGCTCTGTTAATATTTTAGACCAGCAACAACAAAAACTGCTGTTTCTTCTAGGAGAACACTGCGTGTGGTATGAGTGCTATTTTTTTTTTTCTAGAGAAGCACTGACATTTCTTAATTACTCTCTTCATGAGTAGTCATGTATAGTGATTACTGAAGGCTCAGCAGAGCGCTGTTCTTCCAAAGCCTTGGAGAACAATAATGCTGACAGTTCAGGGCTTTGGTGTCCAACATACTTTTCCTCTCTCTTCATTACCCCAGCTAATTACTCCTACCAGTGGCTATTGTATAGCTCCTTTCCCTCCCCATAACCCCCTGCAGCCCTTTCCTGTCAAGGAAATTTACAGTAACAGCATAATATTGTCTCCCTGCCATGCTTCTCTGAGAGCTTTTTAAAGGCACCACCTCCTTCTAATGTACAAATACTCAGCCTTTGAGTCATGATACCAAAGATGATAACCGGGCTCCAGACTATTGAAAACATGACGGTGACTCTTGTTCTAAAAAGAGAAAGAAAGTAACAGAAAGCATCTCTTTCCCAAGAAATTCTGACTCTTACAATGTAATTTTAAAATGGCAAGTTACTATGCTGAGGATATGCTTTGACTCTTTGTCCACAAATATTAATATATTTACGCAATGCAAAAAGAAGTTGATCAAAACAGTTTGCTATCATGAAGGTAAAATAACGTAATACTAAATTTGTTTTTATTTATGTATTTTGACTACTGGTTGGGTTAACATAATAAACAATATTAGGAAAGTTTGCATGAATTTACCTTTTTCAAAGCAGAAATACAGTGATTCATCATATATATGATATATATCATATATATGTTATATAATGTATATATGTACCAGTTTATGCACATACACACACACACATATATAGGAATATATAATATATACATTTCTCATGCTTTTCATATATATATGGAAAGACTCAGGAACCCAAGTCGGGCCTGAAGCTCATTGAGTAGCCCAGGATGACCTTGAACTTGAATATGTTCTTTGATGAACTTGTTATCTTCTATACAAGGAAGCTCTGAACAAAGTGTATTTATAAAACAAAACAATAAAATAATTCTACTTCGTACTGAAAATATTTTCTTCCAAATTTAATTTAGCAATGACCATGATTTTTAGGTATTTTAACTATTTTATTTGCATGAATGTCACCACTGATGCTTGTGGGATTGTGTGATTTGTACAGTGTCATGTGGAGTAACAGCAAATAGCTTAGACGGGATTAGACCCCAAATCAAAGGCTGATTGGCTAATCTATACATTTCACATGCTGGATGTTAGAAGGGAAGTACTTTTAAAATACTTGTACTCCTTTTAATATTTGAATAGAAAATTGCTACATCTTAGTTGAATTTGGATTGTAACTTTCATTCCTGCTGAGAGTTTTCTTGAAGTCAGCATTCATATGGTATTAAAGGTATTTGCAATGTCTTTTTAAGTTTGAAGTGCACTAGGATCCTTTTACATTCAGGTCACTACAAGAAATCCTAAGGGGAAAGTTCTTCTACACTATTGAGAGCCAAAAAGTGGTAAACATTAATAATTAATATTGTCTTTCATTTATTAATACTATTCATTAACTGTCATTTTTCACACCTGGGAGTGAAAAGGCATCGAGCAGCACTAATTAAGGGGAGAATGTAAGGTTCTCTTTTTCTTTGCATCTATGGTTGTCAGAAGATACAAAGTTCCTAAAGAAGGTAATGTGTGCTAATAGCTTTAAACTTTTAAGAATTATATAATGGGCCTAAATTGTAATATTTTGAATCTAGATTATCTTACAGAAAAAAACCACTATATATATATACATATGCATATATATATATATCTAATAATTTGTTTGATTACATTTACATACAGACACAGACAATCCAAATGGAACTATGGATTGAATTTTAAATATTTATAACTGAACATATTATCTCATAAAAATAAAGTTATAGATATTCAGTTCCCTAAATTGATCCACAAATAGTTAAAGGTTGACTGCCACTGAAGCATATTTACGTAGTACTATCATTTAAAGGATTTTCATGAACTTAAAGAGAGGACAGTCTCAGGATACTCAAATCAATGCCCAATCATATTCTGGGGTCCATGGTTTGAATTGGGGAACATGACATCTCAAGGAGAGGGTAAGCATCAGGAGCTGAGTATGGTGGCACATGCCTGTACTCTCAGCCCCTCGTGGGGAGAGATAGGAGAGTCAGGAAATCACAGTTATTTTTGACTTAAATAAAAAGATTGAAGCCTGCCATGGCTACATATCTCAAAAGAATAAAATAAGATAAAATAAATAAAAATGGTGTACAGTAAGTTAGAAAAGAATGGCCCACTGTTAAAATTACAGTAAAGACAATGTAGTTTGTACAACTAGTAAATAAAATGATTTCTGAGAATGAGTTTGTTGTGGGAAATCTTTTGTGAAGAGACCAGAGTTGAAGTGGATTAGAAGAGGATGTGGAAAAAAACGAGAAATGGATTCCAGGTAGGGGGAGCGATGAGAATGAGAATAGTTTTCTGCTGGCCTACAGGTGCTTGTGGACAAAACACAAGTGAACAAGAACAAGCCAGCAAGTCTGATCTTAGAAACTCGATCAATAATATGAACTTTGTGTTATATGTGTCTTTCACTGCTGCACTGGTGATGTACAAACAGCCTCTATAATACTTCACACAGTCAATTAAGATTTGAAAACTAAGACACAAAAGCAAAAGATCATGACGCTTTCCCCACCCTTTTTATTTATTTATTTATTTATTTATTTATTTATTTATTTATTTTTAAATTATGCATTTTCCAGCTCCTGTTGTGGAAAACAATAGGTGCTGACTGATCTGGAGGTTTGTCTTTCAACTTCAGACGAGATATTTGTGATTTCATTGTATCAGTGTGCACAAATTGAGGTACTTCCTCACCTTCTGATTGACAACTTGAATACTTCCTGATGAAGTACAGTGAGAAGGGCACTCTTCCTAAACACTGAGTTCAGCTGACTGATGATGTATGTCTTCAGTATTCTCAGTGGTTTTCTTTCCAGTTGTCCCATCAATGAGTGAGAGATAGTTGCTAAATTTCTCCAACTATGAGTTGATTTTTTTTAAAGCCTGTAGTCCTATAGTTATTGAAGATTTGTTATAATCTCACAAATGACAATTGTTATATATACCTAAAGAACTAACTGTTTTATCATTATGAAATTAGACCCTTCCCCATTATAATATGCATGCGTGTGTTTATATGATGTGTGTGTATGTCCCTGTGTTTGAATGAAGTTACTTGAGTGCCAAGGCATATGTACGGAGGTGAGAACACAACTTCTGGTGTCATCCTTCCCATCCACCTTCTTTGAGGAAGGGTCTCTCACTGGTCACATTGTTCACCACTGTGTTTGCCAGAGAGCTGGCCTTCATGCTGTGAAGCAATTCTCCTTCCCTTTGCCTTTCTTTTCCCTATAGACACGTTGAGATTACAAATGCTTTCTTAGTTTCCATTTTTACGTGGATGCTGGAGATCCAAATTCAGTTATTCTTGCACAATGTGGTGGCTATCCTCTGCAGTCAATTTGACAAGATTTACAATCGCCATGAAATAAAGTAAATCTCAAGCTATGTCAATGGTTAGATTATGTGAGATGGGCTCCATCCCATGGGCTTGCTTCTGGATTGTATAGAAGGGGAGACTAGCTAAGCAGGCATCACTCATGACTTTGCTCTACTTCCTTGTTGCCCACGTGACAATGTGACCTGGTTTCCTGCTCCTGCAATGCTCACTTCACTATAATGGACTCTCTGGGAACATAAACCACAACAAATTGTAGGCCACTTCTATATATATATATAGAATGTATTTATTTTCAAGGAAAGAGAGAGAGAGAGAGAGAGAGAGAGAGAGAGCTGCCAGGGCCTCTAGCCACTGCAGACAAACTGCAGATGCATGCACTACTTTTTACATCTGACTTTACATGTATACTGGGGAATCAAACCTGGGTCATTACGCATTGCAGGCAAGTGCTTTAACAATTCAGCAATCTCTCCTGCCCTATAAGCAACTTCTTGTCAGATAGTTTGTCCTAGAAACAAGAAATTAACTTATTCACAAAGCAATTGCATTATCCACTGAGTTATCTCTTCAGTCCCTCATTATAACTTTTTTCTCTGAAATTTATTCTATTATTAATATAGTCATTTCACTTCTATTACTGTTGACAGTGTAATGTGACCACTGGTGTCCTGGTATTAGATCTACTAGCTTACTACTGGTTTTCCAATTATCATGTGTTCTTGTTCTTTTAGGTTATTTTCCTATTTTTATAAAAATAACTGGATATTTTTATGGCTTAATGTTTAACTCCAATGTTGGCTCATTAGCTGTAAGTTTGTGATTTTTTTATATCTTTATGTATTTTGCTTCTTGACATATACAATATAATAATTAGTATAATATATTTTTACTAATAGTATTATTTTATCATTTCTGGTACAGTTTTAGTTATTTTTTTTTCTCATTATTGGTTATATTGTTATGCTTCTTTGTGACATTTTTATCTTTAATCAGATGCTCAAAGATGATTTTTTACTTGTTGAGGGCTATATTCATTTTATCCCCACATTCTTAAGCTTTGATCTAGGGTGCTGTTAAATTATTTTGAACTGTCAAACTTTGTTGTTACATTTAGTTATATCAGAACAGATCTGCCTTTAATCTAGGGTTAATTTTCCCCCACTACGAGACCCTTTCAAAGTCATTAACTAATGCTTTCCACATGTGATATTTTCTGTTCTGGGCATTGGAAACAGAAACTCTGGGGCTTGTGTGAATCAGGTTCTGTTTCCCATGCCTATTTGGATGGTTCTATAACTAACCTGAGATGGTTCCTTCACACTCATGTACAATTCATCACTGGAATGAATCTGTGAAGTGGAAGACTGTGCAGGTCATAGTGCTCTGGGTTCTCCTGTGTTGCCCTATGAATTTCAGGCACTGGGTCTTTCCTGGGTGCTCTGGTAGCTCCTTCTTTTACATGAAGGTGACAGTTTATCTCTACTTGAGTTCTCTCTTTCTGTAGGATAGCCTGGCTCATTTCTTAAGGGCCATGTCCCTTCATTGCCTATGGAGTCAATGACTTGAAAAACATTGCTTGATGTGTTTTATCTGGTTCTTTAGTTGGTAGTTGGTGAAATAAATTAAGATGCTCCTCAATACTAAAAAGAAAGTTAAAATGGGTGCATGGAAACCATGAAAAATATCTGGATTACAATTTTTCAGAACAAGTAGAGTATTTTAAGTAAAGATTATCTAAAAACTTTCCCTCAAATATCTTGTGAAATGTGCTTTGTTGAACAAAAGGCCACATCATAAGCAGCTTTTTTAAAAAAAATGTGTAAACATAAACACCTATCTTTTTTCTACAAAAATGTAGCACCTGTAGAGACTGTATGTATATTGGAAAATGGGGTGGAGAACTCTATGTACTGGTCTGTTATCTCATCACCAACTTTGAAGAAGTTCCTCAGAAACACTAGTTTCTTAATCTAAACATACTTGAATCATTAGCACTCTATTAACTCTGCTCTGCCATTAAGATACAACAATGATTAAGAACTAAATGCAAGAGAGCATGGGTATGTATGAAATTTCAATTAGAAGTCGAAACTAATAGGACAGCACTGCTTTCCTAGAATTCAAACATGTGTTTTCACAGTGTGGGTTTATTTCTATCTTGTTTCATTCCTGCATTCAATTATCATTTTCCCATTACTTTAGCATTACATTTGAAATATCCCACTGGGCTTTGTTCTAAGTTCAAAGTGACTTTCAATCACTTTTCACTAATGCTCCCATGACCTCTTAATGGGATACTTACAATGAAAATAGTGCTGTTTAAAGTGAAGGAGATGTAGGCTACTATAGGAGTATAATTGGTGAGCCTGTTGACTGGCAGTTGTGTCCTACTTAAGTGCATCAAGAAGGAATGTTATGCTGATGGATAGAGCTGGTGGAAAAATAGAAATGGAAGTTGGTGAACTGAATATGCATCAATATAATGAATAGGACATGAAGTTCCTGATTCAAACAAAAACTAGCTTCTGCTGGTTGCCTTAGCCCTTTTAGGAGAGCTACTCCTGTCAAGAGAAGAATAGATCTGTGGGCTGGAGAAATGGCTTAACAGTTAAGGCACTGGCCTGCAAAGCTAAAGACCCAGGTTCAATTCTCCAGGACCCAAGTAAGCCATATGCACAAGGTAGCACATGCATCTGGAGTTCGTTTACAGTGGCTGAAGGCCCTGGTGTACCGATTCTCTCTATCTGCCTTTTTCTCTCTCTTTCAAATAAATAAAAATAAAATAATAATAAAAGTGTGAGTTACCACACTCTATTAAAAAAAGGAATAGCTTTGTAAAGTTATGGAAATAAACAGAACACATTCTGAACTATTATTCATGGGTCAAAACTATAAAGTCTAATGACATAAAGAATTCCACTGACTAGATAAAGGGAAAAGAGACACTAAAACACAAAAGTCCTTATTCTGACACTGCTTTCTCAACACTCATGCTACTTACTCACAGAGCAGGCATTGCTGATGCAACTTGAGAGAAAAGAAATGAAAGGAATCAAGACTGGAGTGATGGTTTAGCAGTTAAGGTGCTTGCCTGAGCAGCCTAAGGATCCAGGTTCTATCCCCCGGTTCCTATATAATAACCCAGATGCACAAGGTGGCAGGTATCTACAGTTTGCAGTGGCTGGAGGCCATGGAGTACTCATTTTCTCTCTATATCTGGGTATTTCTCTCAAATAAATAAATAAATAAAATATTTAGAATAATTTACAAAAGAGAAAACAAAAGAAAGGAAACAATGGGAGAAGAAGAAGACACAGGGATAAGTCAGCTATAGAGGAGGCAGGTGGATCTGACATTTGTTCAAGGGTTTCTTGGCAGACATGACCAGTCACAACATTCCTCAACATGCCCATTTTATGCCACCTCATTCTATATTTCCCAAGAGACCATGAGGCTTTTACTCAGTAACACGCTGCTCTTAAATTTTAACTGTCACTGATGAAAAGGAGAAAACAGTTAAATAGATAAGATCTAGAAAGCAGGGCTGGAGAGATGGCTTAGTGGTTAAGAGCTTGCCTGTGAAGCCTAAGGATCCCAGTTTGAGGCTCGATTCCCCAGAACCCACAGCCAGATGCACAAGGGGGCGCGCGCGTTTGGTGTTCATTTGCAGTGGCTGGAGGCACTGGCGCGCCCATTCTCTCTCTCTCTCTCCCTCTTTCTCTCTCTCTGTTGCTGTCAAATAAATAAAAATAAATAGATAAAAAAATAAAAGTTCTAGAAAGCAAATATCACTTTATTTTATATTTCCCTCATCATATGATAAAATCGTTTGATTGAATTGCTTACATATTATGTTCCAATATTTTCCTCTAAAATATTTGAAGTGGTTGCAGTAGATGGAAGCAGTAGTGGTCCTGGGTTCACTGGCAAAGTATATGACAATACCTACTGGTATCTGAGCTTTGACCAAAGGGCAAGCCTGTATGCTTTCACCACTGCAAGCAGAAAGCTTTTATGGGTGAGTTCTTCTATCCTCCTCCTGATGGCTTTGGTTAGAAGACACATGTTTGGTCTACATTTCCAACTTTGTGCTGTGGATCTATAATTCAGAAGATGGAAACCAGGGTACTGCCCTCAATAATGTGTAATCTACAGGGAAAGTTGAAATTTACCATATATCTATGAGAAATCAGGGCTGCCATCAGGATCATAAGAGAGATAGGAGTCTCCTCCAAGCATGACTCCATTCTAATTCTACTGTGGCTGCCTGAGAGGGAACAAACAAGGAGACATTCAGCAATGGCAAAGAAAATGTAGGAGACCGAAGACGTATGATCTATGAGACAAGAATATAGCTGACTGCCCACCATGAAATGTGCCCTCTGCCACATCTTCCACAGCCCAGGAGAAATTGCAGAGAAAGCTGTGACATAAATACTGGTAGCCTAACAAGCAGCTCCAGTGTGATGGTGACAGACACAGTGGTCAATCAAAACCGATCACAGCAGAAATTCAGAGGCCACAGAGGGCTCATCACTAGATCAGACTGCTCACACTGAGGGAATATTGCAGAAGAGGGGGTGGAAAGTTTGTAAGATTCACAAAGTAGCGAGGAATACCCTCAGGAACAGTCCCCCCACCCCACTACCCTATAGGAACTAACTGAGGCCTTCATGACCCCACAGTGAATGCCATAGCCCCACTGAGGAGGGCGCCAAGAGAAATTTGAGTGAGGGGATAAAAGAGTATAACCTGTTATAATGATAGGTAGACAGATAAATAGATAGATAGATAGATAGATAGATAGATAGATAGATAGAGTAATTTTTAAAGAAAAAAGACAAAAATCTGAAAAGGTAGACATCATAGAAAAAAATCTTGATGAATTTGTGCAGACACAGAAGGAAATTATAATGCGTGGTGACTTACATTATGGGTATATGGCCAGAAACATGAAAAGTACACTCAAGCTTGATGAGAAGTTCACAAAATACATTTCACAGACGAGTATCATCAGTATTCTCTGCAAGGGAGTTATAAGTGCTTTTGTTGTTGCTGTTGTTTTGTTTTCAGAGTAGGATCTCACTCTAGTCCAGGCTGAGCTGGAATTCACTATGTAGTCTCAGAGTAGCCTCGAACTCACGGCGATCCTCCTACCTCTGCCTCTTGAGTGCTGGGATTAAAGTCACGCGCCACTATGCCCGTCTTAAGTGCATATTTTTAAGTCTCAATCCATACCTCCTGAATCAGAAATACTGAGGTTTAATCCCATAAATCCTTATTTTGATCTGTTGTTCACTCAAGTATGAAAGGGTTAAGTTTGGACGCATCTAGGGCAAAGAGATGAGATGATAGATAAAATATGAGAAACAATAGAAGTGGTACGTGTGAGGTTTTGAAAGGCAAGGGCAGATGATTATATAGAAAAAGCCAAACATGTAGTTTTGAAGCATAAAGAAGGCTAAAATGACCAACTTAAGGAGTTTTAATATTGTGACACATATCATGTAAATTTGAGGATGATTTTTGTGGGTAATAGTTTTTCATCAGAAATACAGACATTATCCTTAGTAAATCTGAGAAATCTCCATGCTCAGTATTTTGCAAGGAGACTGACAGCAGAGGTAAAGCAGTGTTGTGAAGAGCTGGGAGATTGATAGCCACCTATAGAGGAAGCACAGGACCTAGGAGCAGGATACTGTAAGCATGAATGGAGCAAAGTGACAAGGTCTAGGCTGTGTTTTGTTTGCTCACAGGGACAGATGCAAGAACTGTTTCAAGAGGTTTGGAATCACATGCATTTAAGCTCTAACTAGAGATGAATAGTGTAGATTAAACACAAATTCGGAATTTATTTTTGAAAAATCAGTTGTCTAACATACCATGAGTAGGGATAGGGATATTAGGAGTATCATGTTTTGGGTGAACAGGGTGGACACTCCTGTGTATAACATGCAAACTTTAAGGTGTTCATGACATATTTAAGAAAACATAGCCGATGAGTGTCTACCGAAACAGATCTCTCTTTTAACAGAGGGGCATGAAGCCTGGTCATCACCCTAGCTTGATATCATCCCTCAGCTGCTCACATATTAATCTAGGAGTCTGTAGTGATTCAGAAAAGTTGTTTGTTTTTAACCATAAGCTTTTAGCCAATACTGGTACAGATAAAGGCTGTGAAAGAGATAGTGCCTCCCCCAGATAGCTCACTCAGTTCTCGCCCTGTGGCTTTCATACATTGCTTTCAAGTGATCTCATTAATATGGTTGGCAACTCCTTATTAGGCTGAATGTGCTCTGCAGAAACTAGATGGCAAATCTGGCTTCCTGTTGGCCTTGAGTGCCAAGAATTCATGAGCCAAGGGGTGATTTAGCTTGCACGACACAAGGGACCTTTCCGTAACTGATTTATGACTTCTAACCTACCAACTGTGAACTACTTTCATATACCACCTGAATAGTCTTTTGAATTTATTCTGTGGCAACTATTATGCAGAAAGGGTTTTAACTGTTATTGTATCATTCTTTTATTCTAATAAATAATAGGTCAGTTATTCCACAGAGGCAAAGAGAAATGTTATGCAATAAAAAAAGTTACTTTTGAACTTTAATGCTTAAAACCCTGAACAAATTTACAGTTTCCAAGGCAATTATTCTCTGATTTGACTAAGCTATTATTAATAGCTAGTGAATATTACCCTTCTCCTCTAGTTTCTTTTGATTTTTGCATTATAATATGGAGTACAAATGTAGGAAAGCTATACAAGATGTATGTCCTGCCTAATTCATTTTCATAGAGTGAACATTCTGGTTGCTAATACCCAAGTCAGTAAATGACACTGTCCCAGATTGCCTGTAAGTGCCTTCTGTTCACCCTTGTCTCCTCGATGGCTGTCTCCCAGCTCTCATAGGTAACTGCTAATATGACTTTTATGATGATAAGTTTGCTTTCCTTTACAGTTTTATAGAAGAATCCTTGGGCACTATAATTAATTTTGCCTTCTTTCCCCCTTTATAAATGCTCTAATTCTCTTTTTATTTGTAATATATTCATGAGAACAGCATTCTCCATGGAAGAGGATTTCTAGACTTGCATGTATACCCACGCATATGCTTGTATGTATCTGTATATCCATGTGGATATGTACGTGTATAGAGACAGACAAGGGGGAAAGGGTAGAAGCAGAGAGGAATGTGGGAGAGGGAGGGCTTTTATGGAATTTTTGCATTGTTACTTATTTTTTTATTAATTTGGTGATTGTTTTATTTTTAATTTTTTTGTTGCTTATCTTCATTTATTTATTTGAGAGTGACAGAGAGAGAAAGAGGGAACGAGAGAGAGAGAAGGAGCGGGGAGGGAGGGGGGGAGGGAGGGGAAAAGAATGGGCACACCAGGGCCTCCTTCAGTTATAAATATCTTTGCCTTTCACTGCTTCTCATCTGCTTTTGGAGACATAATGTTTTTCTGAAGATTTCTGGGGACTCATGAGAATGTTTCTTGTCCTTACTGTTCTTCTTCCATCATCCATTTCTTTCACTTAATTTGAAACATAATTTGTGTGAAATCAATTTAATTCTATTACTTCTTTCATTATCTTTATTATTTTCAGATGATAATTTTTCAGTAGAAATTAAGCTGTCAATATAATAATTAATTGGAATTAATTGGAAAGGGGTAATATTAAATATATGTATATATTGTTTATTTGCATGCAGAAGAGATAGAGGAAGAGAGAGAATAAATGGGCATGCCAGGGACTGCAGCCACTATAAACAAACTCCAGATGTGTGTGCCAGTTTGCACCTGGCTTTATATGGGTACAAGGGAATCAAACCTAGGTTGTTACGCCTTACAAACAAGTGTCTTAACCAGTGAGCAATCTCTTAAGTCCAGAGGAGGTAATAATATTCTGTATTTGTGCCCCAAATAAGTATAAAACAATTTTAACTTGTTAGTATTGGGTATTAACAGAGGTAATGTGGTGATTTATGTACAATTTTTCATAGTTTTCTATTTATTTCCATATATATCATCATAGGTTTTTCAGATTTAGATTCATATTACCCGTTGATCAGGTGTTTCCTACAATAACATGAACTATTGGTGAGTACTTTTACACAATGCATTTGGTGAAATTTTACAGTAATCTTGTGAATTTGATTTATTTATATAATACTGATGAGAATGAATTTCAAAAAGCACAAATAATTTTTCCACATCTATAACACTATTAGGTGGTAAATAGGTATTTCAACACAACTCTAGCTGCAAATTATGTCTTTATATAAAAAATATTTTCCTCTAAATTATATACAACATTTCTATTATCAAGTCATTTTATTTAAAAAATGATATATGATTATGGCATATGGTTGTGGCTTGCTGTTCATGTGTTTTCTACAAGAATTCATTAGGCTGAGCAAAATGTCTTACAGGGAGATATGAGATGAGGCATTTCAAATTCAGTTGCTTCAAGTCATCTGTCTGCTCTTACATTCCCATCACCATGGCCTAACTTAACTTCCTATTTCCCTCTTTCCTATATGCCCACTGCTTTCTTTTCTATGAATGTTCCTCTCCTCTCTGCGTTCTTGGTGTGAAGGCCTATTGTCTTTCTGCCTATTTCTCTCCTCCTCCACATTGGGTATGCTCCATGCTTAGTTCTCTGCCCTTTGTACTTACTGCCGACTTCCCTAGGGGTTCATCTTCCCACCCACTTGCCAATGGCTCAGAACCATCTACCTTTACCATTCATTCATCTGTGTGCTAGTGTGGCAATTTTCCTTGGTGAAAAATTTTGAAAGATACTTTTTGTGGTACTTTAAAATCAACGTGGAAATTGAATGCATATTTTCCCCTAATCAAAACGCTTTGTGCTCTTTATATACCTCTTAGTGAATAGAACTACTCCAATATGCAAGAGCATGTCATCCATTTTGAATCAGCATCCTCTCTTGACTTGACTCTCTAAACTCAGCCATTAAATTTGTGATTCAAAGCATGAGATTTGGAGTCAAATACATATCATGAGAAATGCTGGCTATATTACATATTATTATTAATGTGACTAGAATAAAACCAATTAAAAATGTGAAAGCTCAATTTTCTCATCGGTATATTATAGATGATAATAGCTTCTGAGAAATGCTTAGAACATGGGTATTAGGTTTAAATTATTTTTATTAATTTTATGTGTGATATTCTAGACAAGAAACAAATTAATTTTTCTACATAATGCTACATTTTGGAATAAATATCCACCAAATGCCCATGTGTTGAAAGCTTATGTCCTGGACTATGGTGTCAGGTAAAGATGTGGAGTCTTTAAAAGGCTGGTCCCAGTAGAAGGAAATGGGGTCATTGGAAATATGCCCTTGTGGTAGGGGTTCGGTCCATGGCCCTTTGCTTTCTCTCTCTCTCTCTCTTTCTCTCTCAGACATACATATTATCCCTCAGTGTTTTGATTGCTGGCCTGTAAGACCTTGGGATGTCTTCATCTGCAAGATACTTTGCTAGGGACGTGTCATCACAGTTGTTCAGTATCAGAATCAATGGATAATCATTGGCCAGGCATTTCCTTCCACACCAGTCTCTAAGCTTTCATTTGACCTTGAAATATGAGTATAAAACATGACCCATGTTCTTAAGGCTCCTGGGTACTCAACTCAAGGACATAGGCTATAAATATTTGGGCCCTCACAAGGTTACTAAAAATAAGCTGTATTATTCTTGGAACATTGAAATTGTCATAACAAATGACTGCATACCAAATATTCATAGTACATGAAAAGTAAAATACTTTTAGGTGAAATGAGGGCAAATCTTCTCCCTACCTTTATATCACTTATGTTTCCACATCACAGAAGGCTGGCCCATGTTCACAAGAGAAACCCATGTATTAATTTTCTGTGGGGGCTGTAGCAATTTGCCACAAACTGATGGCTTAAAACAAATGATATTTAATCTCTTATGGTGCTAGAGGCCAGAAATGTAAAATGGGAATCACTGAGCTGAAATCAAAATGTTGGCAGGGACATACTTTCCCCAGAAGCTCTCAGCGAGAATCCATCCCTTGCTTCTCTTCCAGCTTCTGACGGCTGCCAGCTTCCCTGGCTTGTGGCTTTATTACTCTAGTCCCTGGTCTCGGCTTCCATCTTCACACCATGCTTACTTCTCCGCGGCCATAAAATCCCCCTCAGCCTCTATGTTATGAGAAAGCATGTGATTATAGTTGGGGGCTAAGAATTAGGAGCACGGCCGGATTCTTTTTTTTAAGGTATTGAGTCAGAAACACAGGCCCAGAGAAAGCTTCAGTTGGCTTCACTCACATCCAAGATGGCGATCAAAAGCAGCTTATTGATTCTTCTTCTTGAGCCTTTTCTGGGGGTTGTACCTGTGGGCAGGCCCTTCTTCAGTCAGCAGTCCTCCTGGGTCCACCAACCAAGGAAGATGCTTCATATCCATTTGGACTTGGCAATGTGTATCATCCTAAGAGGATGCCTAATTTATATAAATAGACCTGAGCTTGGCCTCCAGGCAAGCTCTCCCAGGTCTTTCCCTCTCTCCTCGCAGGCATTCTGGGAGGGGAGGAACCACACTTGGCTGAGAAGCTTTTCTGCTTTATTTCCTCTTGCCTCACCTCTCCCTGAATAAAACTTTCATAATGCCTGTTTCTTTTCTCTTAATTGTTTACTAAACATGGACAATATCCCATGGCTCTAGGATTTTAAGCTCACCCAAAGCCCACCCTCTCTCCCACGTCATTATGGAGATCCAATCCTGTATCAGGGCCACAAAGAATCCAGGCTGAATTTCCCATGTCAAATTAATCACTTAATTACAAAGACCCAGTTCTGCTTTCAGCATATGGTAACATTCATGTGTCTCAGGGATTGTGGCATAAATATCTTTTCAGGGAAGGAGTATTTTAGTATATCATACAGAATAGTAAAAACAACAACAAAAAAAGAAAAACTACTGTTAATTAATATTATTATTATTCATGCTATGGTTCCAATGTTAGCTTCTATATCACCAAACTATCTCTAAAGTAGGTATTTCCTTTCCTATCATAGCTCCTTCCTTTAGAGCAGACAATTGTGCTTGCCTGTGTTGCCACTACATCTCTCAAACTTAACTTCTTGTTCTCAGTTTCCTTCAGTTCCTCCTTATCCAAGGGAGTGATCTTTTGAAATGTAAGTTTGGCCAGTGTGATAATTAAACAACTTCACAGAATTTACAATCACCAAGGAAACAAATATCAGGTCATGTCTGTGAGGGATTTTCTAGATCAGATTAGATGAGCTGAGGAGGGAGGACCCTTTCCAACAGTGGGTGGTATTATCTCATGGGCTGGCTTCCTGAGCTATCTAACAGGAGGAAAGCTAGGTAAGCGTCCAGCATTCATCTCTCTCTACTTCCTCCCTGCTGATGAGACTATTTAACTCCAGCTTTCCACTCCTGTCATGTTTTCCTCATCATAATGGTCTCCCCCCTTTCTTTCCTTATGCTTCTTAGGGCTGTGTATTTTTTCCCAGCAATGAAAAAGTAACTGATACAGTCAGAAATAATATTTCCCACCTTCAAAGAGTTAGCCGTGACTCTTCATAGCATAAAGTCTACCACTCCAGAATTACCTTCCTGGTAAGAGACCTCACCCATTCTGAGTATTTTCAACCTCCGCACTTGTACCTCTCCTTCCAGACCAAGTTCAAGCTTCTCCTTGTTTAGAAAACTATTCATAAAAGTTTCTCTCTCTCCTCTCTCTCTCTCCCTCCCTGTTTCTACTTTCTATATTCCACCTTTATATGACAATACCATCCCTCCAGGTCTCTGCATATGGCTTGTGCTTTTCATATTGGTACTGGGTTTTCATATGCTTCTATCTAGAACTGGAATTGCCAGACTATGTAAGGGTTATAACCAAACTGGCATAGTTTCAACATTGTCTGTCTGTCCAAAGAGTGATTGCCCCATCAGATGTAAGCTGTAGGACAAATATTATACTCAAACTCCTCACGCCACAAACCACAAATGTATATCTCCAAACAGCATATGCAATGAGATGTTGTGGCAGTTACGCTTGGAAATTACACTTGACTAATTTTCTTTATCCACAACTAAAGTGTGATTCACAGACCAACATCATTGGCATTACCTGGATTTACAGAGGACAAGTGTTTACCACAGAACTAAATTGGAATCTGGACTACAGCATGATGTGTTTATGATTCATGTACACATCGAAGTCTGAAATATACTCTAGGTGATAAAAATTTCCAATGCTACAAAGATCATATATGACTTAAAGTTGTCTCAAAGAATCTTCATAAAATATATTGATGTTCATTTTTGTTATTAGAAAACTGAGTCATGAAGACAAAAATATAAGTAGATGAGGGCTTGGAGAGTAAAGTGCTTACCATGCAAGTATGAGGACCTGAGTACTGATTCCTAAAACTCAGAAAAACCAGGTGTGCCAGTGTGCATCTGTAATCTCTGCACTGGGAGGAGAAGATAGAAAGATCCTAAGGTTTCTTTGTCAACAAGTCACCTCATTGAGCTTTAGGTTCACTGTGAGACCTGTTTCAAATTTGATTAATTAGGTGGAGAACAACTGAGAAAAATTACCAAAAAAAAAAAAAAAACCACAGGCTTCCACACATATGTGTATGCAAGTGCATGTGCACCTGCACACACATACATCTGCCCATACATGAGCATACACCCACAAATACACATAACATACATGCACATGCATAAGTAAGTAAATAAATTAATATTTTAGTAAATAAGGAGATGAAAGGGCTGAGGATGTAATTCAGTGGTTCAATGGTAAAGTGCTTTCCTGCCTACTAAAAATGAGACAAAGAAAAAATGAACAGTCAGTAAAAGAAAAAATACATTTTATTCATTATTCACTGTTGTTGGTTTCTCCATACTTACTCATATTGTGATGTTAATAATTCTTGTCTTTCTTATTTTTCTTTTTGTGTTTTTTTCTGGTTTTTCAAGGTAGGGTCTCAGTTTAGCCCAGGCTGACCTGGAACTCACTATGTAGTCTCAGGGTAGCCTCAAACTCGCGGCGATCCTCCTATCTCTGCCTCCCAAGTGCTGGGATTAAAGGCATGTGCCACCACTCCTGGCTAATCCTTGTCTTTCTTGATGTGAATGTTGTGATGCTTGCCAGTTTTACACCACAGTGTCTAATATGTAGGAAGCTAGGATGCTGAAGAGACTCAAAATCCCCAAATGCTACTGCTGTTAAGCTGCTCTTTTCATGAACTCAGTAGTACTCTTAAATATAGCAATGTTGATTAAGAACTCTATTTTCAAATTTCATTCCTATTGTCCTTTACAGAGGTGGGATAAGTCCTTCTTTCTGTTTGAATATGAATTTTCTGACAGTGTAGCAAATCCCAATGAGTCAAGTTTTCTTTTTTAGAAGCAATAACTATGTGCCTTAAGAAAGAATTAATTATTAATCATAACTATTTTATATTTTAAAGCAAAGGAAACAAAGTACTTTTGCTTTCTTCCACATGTTTTAAAGTATAATGATATAACCAGTCCCTTAGTACAGCTCTTAGGAAAATTATATGGTTTAACACTTAAGTCTTTCTCTTAGTGCCACTTAAACACACTTACAGTTCATTGCTTCCCACTGGATGCTGTGAGCAATGCCTCTGTTCTATGAAATCTTTTCCTAATCTTAAAATAGACAGGAACAGTTAAGCAAATATTCACCTTCCCCAGAATACAAAGTAGGTATCCCTAATAGTATTTTCATCACAAACATTTGCCTATGACCAAGATGTGATTTGGATATGACAAAGACTGCAATTCACATCATCAAAATAAATTTTATAATACAAAGACTGTTTATTTCATTCTTGATTTAAAAACTATTTGCTTCCTAATTGCCATTATGCACAAGATCCAAATTATGAACTCATCTTCTGGCTTTAGGGATAAAGAACTTACAGGAACCATATGCATCACTCGAATAGTTTGCTTGCATTAAGATATTTGTAGCATTCATTCTTAGCTGACTTGGAAGGGGCATGAATAACTTATTGGCACATGATCCTTTGTTTACATTTTCACATTCCCTTCTGTGGAAGCCTTCCCTAGTGGGATGCATGTCTCATTTACCACTGCCTCCCAAGCCCTTTGCATCACACCAGGGCACCAGGCACGTGATGTATTTTTGATAAATGTCGCATGGATGGGTAAATGAATGCATATATTTACACAGTGGCCCCGTTGGCCCCTGCCCTAACTGTAGTACATGGTAGCCTTTTCATGTCGCTCCTGCTGTTGCCGGGAAGGAAGGCCACAGAGAGAAGGCTGGAGCATGACAAGCAGGCAGCTGCTGCTTGGTGCTTTGTCTGAGGGGCATGGGAGCAGAGTTTCCCTCCCAGCTCTGTTTGGTCTCATTACATGCGGGGTCAGGTCTCTGCCGTTCCAGACTTCTGCTCCAGCCCTCCAGACAGCTGTCAGCTTTCTCATCGCTGCCAGAACAGTTGACAGAGCTGGACATGAAACATGGGACTTTCCACCTTCAAGGGTTTGGGTAGTTGTTGTCTCTCTCCCTCTCTCTCTTCTAATAGAAGAAAATATACATATATATTTTGTAAAACAACAACAACAAAAAAAGAAAAAAAACACTCTGCAGGGATTTTGTTGTTGTGATGGTTGCTTTGTTATTTCTCTGCAGAATCTCAATTACCTAGAGGCAGATATTTCCTGGGGCTAATAATGAGAGCACTACAGTGCTAGCGTTGGGTTTATATTTTGGCGTGTGAAATAGTAATCCCACATTACCTTTTTGCTCTCCGGAAGTCTTTCTTCTTCACCATCAAAGATTCTTGTTCTTTTTGCGACCCTCGTTTGTTCAGTTCCTAGACCGGTGACTCCATTTGAGTTGTGTATGCATTTGGAAGAAATGTCTGCCCCTCCACCTGTCATAAGACGGACACCTTTCCAGGTAACCGGGCTCCTCAGTGTCAGTCACTTTTAGATTTCTGTATAGATTTTGGATTAAGAAAAATGCTGTTTTTTCTTTGTTGGTTTGTTTTGTTTTCCTTTTTAAATCAAACTGCCCTCATCATTTGAATCTGCTCTTATCCCTGTGTCACACATCACAGCACAAACCCTAGCACCTGGACTAGCATCATCTGCCACCTTTCACAAAGGCCAGCATCTGATCTTATGATCTGCTCCTCATGACACATCCTCTGGTAGAAGGCAGTGCTCCTCTAGCTGAGAGGCTCAGGTTTTTGCATATTCACAGACACCATAACAGTCTTTTTTTTTTTTTTTTTGTAAACTGTGTGTAACTTTTCAAATATGTATTTTTCTTTTTTCTTTGCTTTTTTCTTCTTCCTGTTTAATAACGCCAAAATAGTTTATGTAAAGATGAAAGGTGATTTCTGTATATATCCAAAAATCTACTTGCTTTAAAACATATGGCTTTCAGTTGGTGTGCTCAGGTAGAGCTCCAGTCTTCACTGGAGGCTTTTGATCCCCACCACCTTCTGCGGTGGCTTCAAATATGGGTATAGAAGCCCAAGAGAGTACTCCTTCCCCTTCCCCCCAAAAATAATTAAGGACTTTCCTCTTAGTATAAAATCCACATTATCCCAATTGCTACAAGCATTTTTGAAAACCCTGAACCAACTACCAACAATTAAAGTTATCAGTCTTGTCGACAGTTCACACTTTGGTGGATTGCAGGAGAAAAAGATTCAGAGTTTGTACATGAAACTTCACTTTGCTCCTCCAGTATGTCCCAGCCTTATACCTGCTGTTTTTCCTAATGTAAACTGTAAGAATATTTAGCATAATTATTACTTTTTCTCTGTCCTTTCCCGCTGTCAATTGCCTCCACATTATACAATGAGAAATTCAGATCATTGAGAAGCTTTTGTTGTTGTTGTTTTGACATATACATTCCAGGAAAGGTTTCTATCACCATGTTTCCTGCAGGAGGATAAGGTTCACTTATTTTATAGGTAGGTGATTTGAACACACAGATAAGTAGGTATGACTTAAACTAGAAAATGAAAATGTTCCCTCTAAAAACAACATGTCTAACAGTAAGCCTGTGCATCTGTGTGTCCCATACACTTTTGCAAATCACATGCATAAACACGTCTGGCCAAAGCTTACATAACCCAGCAAGAGAGAAAGACCAGAAACCGATGTTCTAACAACAGAGTGATTGAGCCGAGATATTAGGAGAAGCAGAAACCAGTTCTCATCGTTGCTAGTTAATGTCCATTCTGTTATAGAATGCTTCATCTTTTCCAGAATTATTTGAACTTTCTTTGGAATATGTATGCTGTTATAAAATACAAACTAAAGCCAGAAATGGAGACACATCTTCAGTTATAGCACTGAGGCTGAGATAGGAAGATCACCATGAGTTCAAGGCCAGCTTGAGTCTAGAATGAGTTCCAGGTCAGCCTGGGCTAGAGTGAGACCTCACCTGATTAAAAAAAAAAATAGGGCCTGGAAAGATTGCTTAGTGGTTAAGGCACATACCTGCAAAACCTAATGACCTAAGATCAATTCCACAGTACCAACATAAAGCCACATACACAAAGTGGTGCATGCATCTAGAGTTTGCTTACAGTGGCTGACGGCCCTGGCACACCCATATTCTCCCGCTTTTTCTCTTTCCCTCCTTTTCTCTTCCTTTCTCTCTCTCTTTCCCTCCTTTCTCCCTTCCCTTTCTTCCCTATCTGTTTCTCACCTTGCAAATAAATAAACAAAACAAAATATTTAAAAACTAATAAAATAAAATAAAATGAAAGCTAGTATCTCCTGACAAATCCATTCCATAAATACAAGGCAAAGTCATTGGTGCTCTATCAATGATTTCTAGAATAACCAGAAACGTGGAAATCAGAGTCCAGCCTGCATCACATCTGAAGATCCCAGTAGCATATATTATGTGGTATACTATAGCTGAAAAAATTCATTTTCTTTTAAGTCAGGAAATAGTCCAATATTTCAGCATATTTCATAGAGGAAATTAAGATTATTAAATGTTGAAGAATGAAAGAGGTTGATAAAGGAGATTTTCTTCATTGCAGCACGGTGCTTATATTTGGGCATTATAATTTGGAGGTACACATAGATTTCAGAAAGTTAGAATATCCTCATGATCACTTTGTGTGGAAAGAATTAATTACAAAATTTTTTTTTATAAATCTTAGTACTTATCTGACACTTTCCAGATTCAATTAATCTATCTCTCTCTCTCTCTCTCTCTCTCTCATATGCATGCTCTCTTTTTTCCTCTTTCTCCTTTATAATACTTTAACAATAATGTATTCAATTTTCTGATAGATATGAAATTTAGTTACAGATGAGTTCTGTTATTTATATGTCAGTACCAAAGAATCTAACTTGTCATCTGGTCATAGACTCAATAAAATTTATTCCTTAGAGTCTTGAATTCTTCAACAATGCAAGGGTACTAACTCCAAATTTGGAAAAGAAAAACTCATTCATATTTCACTGTATCTTTGAACATGTTCTTTGATTTTTTTTTAAAGAAAGAAAACTACAAAAAGATAAAAGCAATGTTTCTTACTTGTAGTAGGAAGAAACCTTTTACCTTACAATGGAAAGCTTCCCAACCTTGTCGCTTAGAAAAGTGAAAGCTATTGTGTTGAACAACAATGCCAACTCAGAGGAAATAGAGACTTCACGTAAAGGGTTAGCAATATCTCTTTTTAGAATGTCAGGTCTCTTTCAGAGTTAAGAGCGTGTCTCATAGAATGATAATAAAATGCCTTGCAACTGCCTGCACTTTCACAAGGGCTTCCGTCCTTTGCATCCACACTTGCTAAATGTGAGACAAAATGCTTCCGAACAGGACCATGCCCACTCAATGAAAGAATCACAGCCTGAAGCACCCAACCTTTGATTATTCTGAACTTAGCTTCAGAACTGATTAAGAACCCAGCTGAAGTCTCGGTAATATAGCTTATTCTTCGAGGTACAGATCCCCACTGGTAATTCTGAAAGTTGTTAGAGGATTTGCTCCTTTTTAGAAGTCTAATCACCATCAATAGACCCTGGCCACAGGGTAACTACTCTGAGTTACAGGAGGAAAATTTAGAATTACTGCAGTAACATGTTGGCTACTCTCAATGGCAGAGTCTTAGACAAGCCCAATCGGAAGTTTCACTTTACAAACTGTGTTATTGCTGCTCTCTGATCAGCATAGATTCCAATTAATTAGTGACTTACAAAAAATAACTCCATCAAAGCTGTTTTTCCTCAGGAGAATAAGTAGCAATATGTACAGTCGCTTTCCTTTATGCGTCAAAAGTAAGTGGCAGAAGCGAATACCTGACATTAAGGGATTTGAAGGCCTTCACATCGCCCCAACCCAGTATCTTATCTCCTACTTCGTATGTCTATATATCTGTCTATTAATTCACTCTTAGGGGCTGTAATGTCATTTTTCCAAAAATCCAGTGATTCTAATTATTTGTTGCTGTATTTCAATCCATCTGAAATTTAGGTGATAAAAAGGGGTGATTATTTCTTTTGATTCTTTAATGGACTGGAGTCAGCTGGGATATACTTCTGCTCCAGCAGGGATGCCTAAGACCCATTCTTCATTAAACTATGCACTTAGCTGGGCCAGTTCCCTCCCACCTGTGAATCCACAACATGGCTTCTAAGTTCTTGGCGAGTCTCTGCCTAGCACATGCTTGTTACCATGACCAAGATAAGTCTTCTCTTAGCCAAGCCCCAATGTCAACATGTGTTTCTGTGTCAAGTCCCAATGTCAGTGTGGAATTTAGGGATACAAGGAAGTACAGCCATCAGGAATCATCCCTGTAAGTCTGTCACATCAGGTTAAAATTTTAAATATGATGGGTAATTGTCATACATCAACATATGTATAACATAATTTATAATATAAAATTTGTTTTTCTCTTAAAGGTTCTATAATGTAGGAGAAACATTTATTCCTATTGTCTGTTCTATAGATGAGGAATGCAACGAGGTTAGTGATATACCTTTTAAATTCTTTCTAAGTTACAAACATAACATGGACAAGAAGTACTCGAATAGTGACTGAATTCACCCATTCCTTTTTTACACTTTGTATGCATGGTGTGTGTGGGGGGGGGTGTATGTGAATGTGGGTGCTCATGTGTCAGAGCATGCTAGGACAGCCTCAGGTGCTGGTCCTCATTTCCCATCTTGTTTGAGGCACTGTCTCTTCTTGGCCACTGCATATAGCAGGCTTGCTGGCCACTGAGCTTCCTGAGCATTCACTGTTTCTGCCTCTCATCTTGTCATTGGGGCATTGGTATTTCAAGTGTGCTACCCTGACTGTTTCTATGTGGGCTTCAGTGATCTAAACTCAGGTCCTGATGCTTTCATAACGTGTGTTTTATTCACTAAGCCATCTCCCCAGACATAGTTCCTTTTAGTTCTGCTATTCCACACTAAATACAACATGTTTAGTCCCCCAACAGAAATTGGCATTATATCTTCCTAGCATAGTTAGAAGGTCCTCTAAAGCACAACGTAATGTGTACACTTCTTTTTGAGTCTTTGATAAAGGGCTGCTGAGATCACTAAGAGTAAAGGATTCCAGCCACATTTGTTTTAACAGTATTTTCTGACACAAAAATTATTATGGCTCATACTCTCATTGTGTGGGAGGATAGAATGTTTCATAAACCCTTCTGACAACACATGCACTTGCCTGCAGTGGACAAAAAGAATATCCTGTGTCCTGCTTCATTGCTCTCCCACACATTCTTTAGCCAGAGTCTCTTACTGACCCCAGAGCTTGCTGCTTGTGTGTGTGTGTGTGTGTGTGTGTGTGTGTGTATGTATTTATTTGTTTATTCTGAAAGCACTTGTGAGTCTCAGGTCTTTGCTGTTCTATGGGCCTGGGGTTAAAGATCCACGTCCAGTTGCCTACGTGGGTCCTGGGGACAGAGTTTGAATTATCTATCAGGCCTCCTCAGGCCTTCATGCTTGCACAGGGAGTCTCTTAACTGTTGATCCATCTCTCCAGCCCACATTATATGTCCTTATGTTCAATAAACATTGGTAAGTCATTATTATGAATATTCCAGGCATTGTGTTGAATGGTAAAAGTATATGTGATCACAATAGACAAAAACAATTCTAATTTTGTCTAGTATATATTCTGTTAGAGACATGAGAGAAAAAAATTAAGAGTTCAAGAAAAGAAAATAACAAGGCAGATTTATAGAAAGGGGCTACAACTTTAGTTGGGTAGGATATGTCTGATAGGGTAACAAAGGCAATAAAAAATGGACATAGTTATATTGGTTTTTGGAAATGCAAGCACCATGCCTATGGAAAGAACATTCCCCACATGTTCTGGAAACCTCAAAGAGGACCGTGGAATGGACAAAGTGTCATGAGAGGTGACTAGTTTTGCTTGTCTGTTGTGTCAAAATATCTGACAAAAAGTAACTTGAACAAGGAAGTGCTTTTTTGGCCCATGGTTTCAGAATGTTGTCATAGTCAGCTGCACAATGCTGGGATGAGCATCCAACCAGACACTGCTTGTGGGACGAAAGGGTTTATTTCAAGCTTACACATCTAAAGGAAATTCCATCAGTGTGGAAGAAATTTGCTGCATTTCACAGATCCCAGCAGAGAAAAACAACCAAACAGCCAGCAAACACCAAAAAGCAGCAAGCAGGGACCCTACCAGAGTTCAAACCTCAGCATCCCTTTGGGCTGGAATTCAGATCCACCCCCAGTGACACGTTCCCAGTAGCAGGAGCCTACCTGCTGGGGGCGGAAGCTGCAAACTCAGTAAAACACCTGAGTCTATGGGGCCACACATTTAAACTACAACAGACACCATCCATCATGGCACAAAAGGCATGTTGGCAAGAGTGGTTCACATCGAGGCAGAACAGAAAGAGACTAGATGACACTCAGCTTGTTTGCCCCCTTCTCCCTTTTAGTCACAAACCTCACTCAGCCCATGAGAAAGTATAGCCAACATTCAGAGTGGATGTTCCCCACTCATCTAATCCTCTCTAGAGAAACCTTGACAGGGATGACTTCTAGGGGATTCTTAACTCACTCAAATTGACAATGAAGGTTAACCATCACCAATGGACTGAGGTGTTGGCTTCTAGTGAGCCATAGAAGCCACTGTTCGACCATCAAACCTACTCTTTAACTTCCTGGAAAGGTCTGCCAGAGGAGGAATGGGGAAAAACTCACTTTAAATTCTGATATTTGCCCTTTTCTGAACAGTGAGGTTTTTGGAAATGGGGTTATATCTGCATTTTAAATTGTCCCCGTCTGCCCCCTATGTCCACTAAACTTTAGGAAATGCTGTCTGACCCATTAGCACATTTGCGCTTCCAAAAGAAGAGATAATCAGCCTCCACGTTATCATTTTGTCAATGCTGAATGAGGTCCACTTCCAGTTAAGTCAATGAAACTGGGAGACTGCGTGCTTCTGCAAGTCAACGCTGATCTAGCATCTTCGGAACTCCCCAGGAGGCCCAACAGTGGAGAGTATTTACACAACCACTGACCTGCTTTGGGGAACTCATCCAGCTGCATGAAAGTAGTCTTCCTAATTAAATGAGGAACTGTGTAATCTGTACATGGACAACCTCTGCTGGAATTTGAACCAGGGACCCTTCAAACTAAAAACCATTGCTTTTAAAATGATTTTTAATTTTTCTTTTGCTGAAGAAAGAGAGTTACCAATTACACAAATAAGTACTGGGCATCTCAACTCTTTTTAGGTCTAGAATCATGAACAAGCGAGGACTTCACTGCATGAGGCAAAACAAAATATTTCATCTGAGTATTGAATTCCCAGAATGTTTTTTTATAATCTGGAGTAATTTTAGGGTGGGTGAAATTATTTTGAGTTTATCCAGTCTAGCCATGGACTGGGATGGAATAGCTACATACTTTCTAGCTAACTCTATGAAGTATTAAATTATTTATCAGACTTAATTTTGGTGTAATTTTCAGTGCATTACTTGTTGTTTCTGAATGAAAAGAGGAATATTGAGAATATTATTTGAGACTGACTGAAGAGAATGAGAAGTTATTACTAGTTTTAATGTCCTTTTGTATAACTTCAGTCTTAATACCAACTAATCAAATAAAGACCAATGTAAAACTCTGGGAAAACTGAGAGTTAAATAAATGATTTGATAGAAAATATTTACCTTTATAAACTGATATGAAGGCAGCTGTATACTTCATGGATGGTATTTTTTCCAAGGAATTCTGAAATTCTGAGAAGCAAGAGGAACTTAAATTTAAAGAGCTAGTGCAAGCTGGCTTAACCCCAGATCATTCTGTGGCCTTAGTGCACCGATCATTCCCTTAAAACAAAACCCTTTTCTCTTTCACCCTCTGGGCTATGAGAAACTTGCTTTCTAAAAACCATGTCCTTGCTCACTCTTACCTACTACAACTGGTCTCCAGACTATCTACACTACCAAAAGCCTCATTTGAATTTCACTTTCAGGTTAAAAAACATATATGTATCTTGGGGCTGGGGAGATGGCTCAGTGAATACAAGTGCTTGCCCCAAGCATGAGAGCCAGAGGGAGCCAATACCTCCTGAGTTCAATTCACAGCACCCACATATATAACGTGGTGAGTCCATGTGTGTATGTTACTTCCATTCTGTAGGAAGCAGAGATGAAAGGAGAATGACAGCTACTCAGTTAGAGAGTGTCTCTAGATCAACGAAAAACACAGATGAATGATAAAGGACCCCCATTGTTCTCCAGCCTCTGTGAGCCAGCAAGTGTACCTCTGCACATACAAGTGCATACACTGCACATGCTACCACTTCACTACTGCGTAACAACACCACCACATATTCTACACACAGAGGAAATATTTCCCTACACCTGGGCATGTGGGCATGTTTGTTATCTCAGCACTCAGGAAGCTGAGGCAGGAGGATTACTGCAAGTTCCAGGCCAGCCTTGGCTACATAGCGGGACCATTCTTCAAAAACAAAACAAGGGGCTGGAGAAATGGCTTAGCAGTAAGGTGATTTGTCTGTGAAGCCTAAGGACCCAGATTCAATTCTCCAGTACCCATGTAAGCCAGATACACAAGGCACACATGCTTCTGGAGTTCGTTTGCAGTGGCTGAAGGCCCTGGTGTGCCCATTCTCGCTCTCTGTCTGTCTGTCTGTCTGTCTGTCTCTCTCTCTCTCTCTCTCTCTCTGTAAAATAAATAAAATAAAATAAAAACATTTATTTCAAAAACAAGACTACACAAGAAAAGTTCCTGTGGCCAGTTACTGAGAAGATGGAGTATTGAAAAGGAAAAGGTAGAGAATCTACCCCATTATATGTTTCTGGTATCCCTCTTTTCTTCTCTAATGCTATACGGACAAAAAAAAAAAAACCCTCTACAGTCTATTCCTATTTCTTCATTATCATTTCTTCCACTGGCTAAGATTACTTCTGATTTTCTTTATCTCTTTATTATTGATAGTATTACAGTGGTTCCTTAGTAAAAACTAACATTTCTACTTATTTTCTAACATTTTAAAGAAATGACATGACTCATATATTTTATTATGAAATGAATTTTAAAATCATGATGACATTGAAATTTATTCTGATATTGCACAGGGCCCTGTGTCTTTTAAGACAGACCTGAGGCAAAAGGGAGAACAGAGTTCTCACCCCACCTTTAAGGACACAGTTCTATCTCTCTAATGTGAGTCACACAACCACACTGAAACTGTGTAATATACTCCCTCTTTCACTCTCCAAACAGAAGGTCCTCCCCACTTTTGGTATAGCTTAGGGGGTATAGAGTGTTTGCATAGCATGCAGGAAGCCCTAGATTCAGCTCAGCCCCACAGGAACTAGGTGTGGTGGCCATACCTATAATCCCAGCACCCAGAAACTGGAAGTAGGAGGATCAGGAATTCAAGGTCTTCCTTGCTACACAGAAGATTCTAGGCCACCCTAGATTATATGAGTACTTGTCTTAAAAAATGAAAATAAATAACAAAGATAGCAAGAACAATACACCTGATAAAGGAAGAAAGTGGATAGTGTTGATTATCATGAATATCATGAATACAATATTTCCTTTCATTTTTGCATGTGTGCATGTATGCATGGCATATGTGCATGTGTATATAAGTCTTATGTGTGGGCATAGATGTGTGCACACGTATATGGAGGCTAGAGGTTGATATGTGTCCTCCTCTATAGCTCTCTACCCTTCTCTTGAGAGAGAATCTTACACTGAGCCTAGAGTCTGTGCCTCCTGAACACAAGGATACACCATGCTGTCCTTACACAATACTATGAACCCAAACTCAGCGCTCACTCTTGCACTAAAAGTACTTCATGACTAAGCTTTTCTTTTGGATATTGAAAGAAAATTTTACATTTTCCAAGTTGGGACTAGACCCTGGCTATAAAATTTCATTTATGCTAAAATTTTGTGAAGATTCACTAACAATGAAATGACAAAAGAGAAGGAAATAAGTGAATTAAGAGTAGAAAAATTACTTGGATCTGGATTATATCAATTACATGGGAAGCAAGGTTTTGGCTATATTCTTCTACATGGGAAAAAGTAATGATTTATAATACATAAGACAAGCCCATGATTAGAATTTGTTTTTCAGGATTTTATGAGATGAAGATTCTGTGAAAAATTATGCAGATTTGGATATTAACCTACATTAACCTGGTTTTAAGGTAGTGATTATGTTTAAACTTTTCATGGCTTATACCCAGCTGCTCAACTTTGAGTTGAGAATGGTAATTAACCCTCTCTAAGAAATTAATGGTCTGACATTGCACAGCCAAGTTACCATTCAACGAGAATGCATCTGCTTATCCACAAAATATTTACTCACCTCTTACAAAGGGTTATGTGGAACCATGAAAATTTTGTCAGCATTGATCTGGTTGGCAGTATCAAGGTAATCATGGCTGAGTAGAAATTGTCAGCAAAAGATAAAGATGATAATGGAGAATATACTTTCTTATTTATGACAATAATAATAATATAAATTTTTATAAAGAGATTCATAGTGACAGTGTTGACATTTCAAACACACCTAAAACTTTGATAAGCAGTTGGTCATGATAAAGCTGGCTTGTAGAAATTTCAGAGCCTTGGGAGTAGCTAGAAGAGCTGATCTTTACCTTTTTCCTGTGTTTTATAACATCTCAAACTAAATCTTATATTTATTTGGTTCTTCTATTCTAACCTTAAATAACTCATGCTGACTAGAAAAGATATTATCATTGTTCGTACATGTATATATGTATATATCTTATTACTTACCCTCATTAGTGCCTCGATTTGATGCCCATTCTACACAGTTGAATGATACAAGGAAACTTTTACATATTTTTTCTTCCCAAAGTAAATGTGCCTAGAATTCATTTTGTTTACTTGGAACGGTTCGCCTAGATGCAGTGTGGTAAAATAATAATTTAAGGGGCATGGAGGTGAGGCAGGGTCTCACTCTAGACAAGGCTTGTCTAGAATTCCCTCTACAGCTCACGCTAGCCTCAAACTCATAGTAATCCTCTACATCAGCCTCCCACACACTGAATAGTATAGTAATATAGTCATTGCTCACCACACATGGCTCAAGCATCATTGTTAATTGATAAAAAATGTGAGTGAAGTCACTGGTTATTCCATCAAAGTGTACTCAAATGAAAGGAAGTAGCTGGTCAACTCCCAATAGCATTTTCTTGATTATCCTTATTTCTTTCCCGAAACAATATGGTGTATAAATTACATAAAAAATAACTAATAAACTAATAAACTAATAAACTAATAGGTTTCTTACTTTAATTTTTTTAACATTACCACATGCTTGTTTAGTATAACTAAATTATTTAATATATCAAGCACTTGAGGCAGTACAAAGTTTCAAATAAGGGAAAATGCAGCACTGTACTGAGAAATATGACTTATGTATTTCTCTATAGTTTTGGCTTTTATAGAAAATGGATATGACGAATAAAATTAAGATCTGAACTAATTTCAAAACATTATAATTTTAACCATTTTCTACTATATAAAAATAGAGAGAAAGGAAAAAAATCCTAAAATATTTGGTTGAATCAGTTACACTTATTTACATCTTCCTTTGGGATTCAGAAAACTATGGCCTTGCTCATTTCAATGTGCAGGAGATTGGACGAGTGTTGGTTTTGGTTGATGGATTTCACTGTGTATTTAGTTTGGATTTTGTATTTTTGTCAGTAGTGTGTGCTTAAGCCTAAGCTTCTCAGAAAGCAAAGCTTGAGGCAAAAGCTTGTAGGTTTTGCTTTTTAAGGAGAAAAGTTTCATGGAAGCTGACGTCAGAAACACCCTTGGCTCACCTTTTGAGGCAGTCTTGCTGTCCTCTGAATGATTACTTCTTAGGAAATACCACCCAAAGGAGAAAGGTGAGGGAGTGAATTCGCAGCGTCCCATCCCATCCCACACTGGTCAGAGGCTCACCCACAGCAGGCTGGCTCTTTGCCTCTCTAAGTTGTACACACATGATAACTATACAACTATAGTAGTCTCACTATAAATAAACACTTTCCATAACCTGAGATTAATGGGACTAATAGGAATAGGGTGAGAATAATACATCTGGGAAGATGACTTGGAAGTTAAAGGTATTTGCTTCTAAAGCCTGCTGACCTGGGTTCAATTCCTGTGCCACCTACATAAAGCCAGGCAGACATTTGTTTGTAATATGAACATGTGTATATATGCACACACAATAAGTAAGTACATATTTTTTAAACAATGAGAATGAGGCATGATACATTTTCAATGTTATCATATAAAACTGATTATAGCCCACATGTTCTAAGTGGCAGCCACAATCAAAAGATCCCAAAGGGCCAGAAAAATGAGAATATATGTGTTCTGAAACTTATAAGTTAGTAAGACTCACACTGGACCATTGTCTCTTCTGACTGACGATTTCGTTTCTAGTAGAGGCATGATAAGCTGGAACAGTCATCATAAAGGCGACTTAAGAAAGTTGGTAGCAATACATTATGTACTTTATAATCTTTAGAAAGCATTGTGAACAAGAAAATACTTTAGCACTTTGCTTGGGAGTGTAACTTGATCTTGTGTATTAGACCTACTCAAGTGCCTTCCTTGATGACTGTTAACTTCCATATAAAAATTAGGAGAATTTGTTGATCCAAGGGAAGTCCCTGCTATGACCTCATATCCAAAGTTCATGTCTAACCTGAACTGCTTGATGTTACCTATTGCTACCTCTCCAAGATTAGGGCAGTTAAAGCCGTCATCCTATTCCTCAATGAAGGTCTTAATGGCAGTAATGACAAACATTATTTTGTGCTTAATTTTCTGTGTCACCACAATGACTAACATTTGTGACATTTAGTCAAAGGCAGAGTACAAGGTAGATGGATAGAGGAGTTTAGCATATAATGAACAAATTTATCTATGGCTTTAGTATGGAAACTATGATGTGTAAAAACAAGTTGTTTTCTTTAATTGGATAATTTCAAACCATTTAGTCTAATAATATTGTGTGGATCAAATGTGGATTTACTGTAGCAATGACATATTGACCAACTATAATAAAACCAATTGCGCCTGTGGGTTCTTTTCACATTATACACATTGAAGAGATGATAAATTTAGAGCATGTCATTTTATTTAAGTTTTTAAACTCTGGAGTCTCAGTATTAAGTGTTTGTAACTCAAAAGTTGTCATGAAGATTAAGTGAGCTCATAGATGTATTTGTAGGACCTTCATAAACAACAGTGTCATGTACCAATTACCACCTTCGTATGATTATGTGGCTATTTTCTTTAACAAATCCTTGGAACATATTTGTGTAAATCCTATGATTTTTTTTAACTACATGCATGCCATTTTCTGGATTTTAGGCTCAACATTGTGAGCACTTCTTTGTAGAATGAGTGAATGGATACTAGGATTTATTCCAGTAGATTGACCAGTTTATATATGCTCATTTACAAGATCTGTCATTCTTCATTGATTCAAAACTAAACCCTATGTAAGGCTCTGCTCAGTACTAGAAATACAAACCTACATAGGCAAATCATACTACCTAGGGAACCCAACCAGGTAGAAGGATACAGCTATTCCTGTTACAGAGGCTTTCTACCCCGTACTCCTTCACTTCTAATAAACCTATGAGGTGGCTACTCAGGGCACAGCTGAACCAATGCTAGGCTTGAAAACAGAGTCTTGCCTCAGATTCTTTAGTTACCACTAGATAGCTTCAGAAACATGATCTGCATGAACCTGTAATCACTAAGCTTATATATTGTGTATGCATGCAAAAGCATGAACATTGCCGGGTGTGGTGGTGCACACCTTTAATCCCAGCACTCGGGAGGCAGAGGTAGGAGGATTGCCATGAGTTCGAGGCCACCCTGAGACTCCATAGTGAATCCCAGGTCAGCCTGGGCTAGAATGAAACCCTACCTCGAAAAACCAAAAAAAAAAACAAACAAAAACAAACAAACAAAAAAAAGCATGCACATGTCTGTGTGTGTGAACTCCCACATGCTAACTGCCCGAATTATCAAGATATTGAGACTTCATTCAGTAAACAGGCTGAAACTCTTGGTTATTCTTTAAAGAGTCAAGGCAAGTTCATTACCAGGTGGGTTTGTGAGATGTGTCAAATATGAAGAGTCTGAAAAGAAATAAAAAGAACTCCCTAATTTTGGGAAACTAACCACATAGAGGCATGGAATTTCATATAATTTCTTGTGCAGGTAAATTCTATGCTTGACTTTTTTTTTTTTTTACCTCAAATAGTATGAACAAGTCAAAATGGGAAGTGATCAAGTACTAGTGAACTTAGAAATGTGCACATTATTTATAAACTGTCTAAAATACTCACTTTAATTTGAACTCTCAAGTTAGGAAACATATATATGGATTTTATATATGAATATTTTGTCCTTTTATCTTATTTATTTATGAATTATTTATTTTGATTCTAATGGTGAAGAAAATGATTTGTCAGTTAAGCAACAAAACAAAACCAGAAGGTACTGAACAGTGCTGCCACCTACTGATAAAATAGAGCTGTGGATCTCTGTTATGAAATCCATTGTCCTACTACCATGGAAGAGCCCACTGAACTTCCTACAGAAATAGTTTCTCCGATCAGCTAGTAGAAAATAATTACAGTGAGTCCACCAGAGAAATGCTGTTTTCAGCCAGTAGTGGACAGTGCATTATGCAGTCCTACTGAAAAATGTAAACCACCAATGTCCAAATATTTTCTATGAAAATAGATGATCATACTCAATGCTGTCATTTCGCTTCCTCTCAATCTTTTGAGAATCAGAAGTAAAAAGGGCTCAGAGGAGCACAGTGGAGGACAGCGAATGCTCTTGGCTGTTAGTAGCAAGATACTGATATGTTCCGTGGAAGACTGGTTCTTAGATTTTTAAATGTTTTAGTTAGGGAATCATTTCAAAACTGGCCAAGCAATATTGACAGCACATCCTGTGTGCTGGCGGCCAGCTCCACATACAAGCAAGGAGGCAGAACCAACCTAGCGGGAAGGCACTGACAAGCCAAATGAGAGTTGGCCACGGTCTTTGTTTGCTTAATAGGAGAAGTTATTACCTTTGCTTGTTATCCCAAGATGGCTAATGGAGCTCTCATGGGTCTCTCTTTCCAGACACTAAATAACATCAATTACAATGATCCCAATTAAAACAGGGAGTAGGAGATGTGAAGTCAAAAAATTAAACTAATAACCCCCTGACTGACACCCACTGTTACTTTCTGTTGTGCTCTTTAAAATCCTGGTTTTCTGCATTTACACACGTCACATTAAAAATAGCTACACGACAAATGAAAAGGCTAACCTGCTGTGCAATATAACGTTGGAAGTCTTGTAGCATCGGCAGAAAGGATGCCTGATTCTAATACGATGTGCAAAATGCTACCTATTAAACATTAAATGTGAAGTAAGAAAATAAAAGGATGCTGAGCCAAGTTAATTTATTTTCTGTTTTTTTTTTTTTTTGCAGTCCTATATGTACCAACAACCTTCTATTGTTTAATAGTTCTATGCTTTTATTGTTAAGATCATTAGTGGGACCTAATTCACATTCTTGACCATAATAGTCTCAGATTACAACTATCTTCAAAGAAAGACATTTTACACATGTAGTTAATAAATAATTTTAAAAAAACATGTAAGTATGAAAGAAAAGGCTGAGTTTATTCATATATTTGCAGCTTTAGAGGACTGGGAATCCATATAGTACTATTACAGTTACATGTCTAGAGATTTACTTGCAATCTTTTTTCTCAAAGATATTTGGAGACCCTTGGATTTTAATGAAAATCAGAATCTATATGGTTGATCAATGATTGGACCTTTTCACTTGTGAGAATATGTAGTATGTCCACATGATAACTACTGCCTACATTTACTTTTGAATTTAAATAACTGAGTGTGCTTTTCCTAGACAGTTCTCTGAAGCCATGCTGGTGCATTGTGTGGAATGAGACGCATTTAGAGGTACCTTAACACACAAACAGCTCCACAGAGTAGCAAGTGAGCAGATGGCCTAGGTACCATAGACACATTTCTAATGTTAGCTATCCTGATCCAACACGAAATGCATTGATTGTCCTGGGGTCTGTGCCTGCTTCTCTGACATATCCTTGTGAATGAGGGACTGCATTGATTTATAACTCTATGAACGGAGTTAAAACCAATGCACTCTAACATGAGTAAATGGATTTAGGAAAATGTTAGTGCTTTTCGTTTAGAAACATGACAGGTTCATATAGTAAAACACACTTTATTTTCTTGTGCTATTCCATTTCTCTTTCTCTCTTATATAACAATTAATTGGAGCTGTTATTAAAGAATATTGGAGCATAAAAAAGGAATATCAGGCATATTTGAAGAGTAATTATAAATGTTAATGTGTATAGCTTCCTGGAATTATGTTATATGCTGGCTCTGAGAAATATATAATATTTTGGTGTGTTTTACATTAAAAAGGAGCTTAGGAATTCAGAGACCTCAAACTCTAAAGACATGAATTTAATTATATTCTTATTAAATGAGAGCTACATGATTTTTTTTAATTTAATCAAATGTTAATTTGCCCCTTTCTTGAAGTGTTACCATTTCATTGCTGAAACTATTAACTAGTACTTTGAATGAAAAGGCACATATAACAATTAATAAAGAAATTGCAAAGTATTGAGAAGCCAGGCTACAGATTTTCTTCTTGCAGGTTGTTATTAGAGAAAGGATATTAAAGATGAAAATGATTCAGTTTTCAGTATCTTCTAACTAAATGAAAACACTGAGTGACATGTTTAATCATTTATCATTACTGAGATGATTAAACTACCTATTTTCTGGTGAAATGCAAGTTGATGTTGATTTAAACTTCCTGGCATTCATAAACTTTTATTAGAAATAGTGCATTATTTTAACATGACTAATGATAATATCATGAGGTAAAATCCAATGAGTTTGTCTATTGACGTGTAATCTTTGAAATGTAACTAAGGCTATATGATATAAAATATATGCCACCTGAGAATTTTCAAAAGAAGTATTTGGTAACATTAACTTGTCATGATTTAATTTGGCAAGCATCATGTTAATAAAGATAATGCATTAGAAGTTGAGGAAGTTACTAACAGAACAACACCATTATTTTTGTTTTTGTGTGAGTCAAACATGAGATGGATTCATTAAAGAACATATAAGGAGTAAAAATTCAAAGCAATCACACTTTTCATTAATAAATAAAATTAGAAAAATTATGGAAGATTTAGATATCACCACTACAGTTGCATTCCCCAAGACACAAACCAAAAATTCAAGTTTTTATATGGGTATATTCCAATCCTAACATTTGGGATTCTGGTGCAGGAGAATCATTAATTCAAGGCCAGTCTGAGTGTTATAGTGAGGCTTTGTCTCAAACCCATCCCCACCAAACTGAAACCCTTCTTAGGCAGAAATCTGTTTTCATCCCTAAGTCAGGTACTATTATATGCATGTGCAGAGTATGGGAGAAAAGCTACTTTTATTAAAAAATATTTTATTTTATTTATTTATTTGAAAGCAAGGGAGATGGGGTGTGAGGAAGGGAGGGAGGGATAGGGAGACAGAATGGGCTAGCCAGGGCCTCCTGCCACTGCAAACCAACTCCATAAGCATACATGCCACTCTGAGCATCTGGCTTATGTGGGTACTGGGTCCTTAGGCTTCACATGCAAGTACCTTAACCACTAAGCCATCTCTCCAGCCCTACTTCTTGGGAAAAAGAAAATGTTGCTTTCTAATACGTAGAAATAAAACCTAAATTTTCTAAGGTTTGTGTTTCAATGATCCAAAATGATGATGGTGTGACTAAATAAGCCATGTCTACAAATAATAGATGGTCACTCCTGACAATATGATACTTTCCGCATTAAATACCTTCTGATGACCCACTACTTATCTAAACTTAGCCTTGTTTTGATACAGCCTTTGTAGCAGAGCTGGAGTCTTGAACATATTCTTTCAGTGAACCCAGGGCAATGAATAATCTAACTGACCTGGAAAGTTTACAAGGGATTTATTGCTTAAATGAGTTTACTATATCTTTGATCATATGCTAGGAGTCTGAAGATCTCCCTATCTCCCTGTCATGACTGGGATGTGGTTTAAAGGTGCCCCTCTGACTTTTGTGTGCTGGCATGTTGGATCGGAACTTGAAGAGGTAGGGTGACAGGTGAGGGCGGTTTTGCCTTGGAAGAGATTAACGTAGTTCTGTGGGTGCTGTTAGTTCTCCTGAGGAGCCACAGTAAAAGAGCAGGGTGAGCCTTTCCTGCTCTCAGACTTCCTCACCAACTGCCTGTCTCTCCCTGTGATGCACATATCGACATGCTTCTGTCTTCCATTAGGCCTGTACCAGAAGACAAACAAATGGGAATGCCCAGTCGTAGACATTGATACTCCCACGTGAGCCAAAAAAATCTAATTCACATGGACATTACCTGACCTTGGGGATTTTGTTACAGCAATAACAATAAGAAACTGACTTACACACTACCCTTCGTATTTCTTCCCCACCTATTTCCATGGCTAGGTGATATTTCTTTATTAGGCTAGTGGCCATATTCTCATGACTATCATTTCTCATTACAGGATTCTGCATCCATCTTGCATCCACCTTGATATATCTTATAAAAATATTTTTATTTATTTGTTTTCAAGCAGAGAGACATAGAAGACTCAGAAAAAGACAGAGAATGAGAGAGGGAGGGAGAAAAAGAGAGAGAAAGAATGAATATGGGGGCATACCAGGGCTTCTAGCCACTGCAAATGAACTCCAGATACCTGTGCCACTGTGTATCTGGCTTTACTTGGGTACTTGGAAATTGAACGCTGGTCATTAGGCTTTGCAAGAAAGCAACTGCTGAGCAATCTCTCCAGCTCAGTCTTGACATATCTTTTCAAAAATATTTTCTTTATTTATTTTCAAGGAGAGAGAAAGAGAGAGAGAGAGAGAGAGAATGGGCATGCCAGGGTCTATTGACACTGTAAATGAGCTCCAGAAGCATGTGCCACTTAGTTCACCTGGCCTTGTGTGAGCACTGGGGAATTGAGCCAGTGGCAGGCTTTGGTAGCAAGTGCCTTTTTAACCACTAATCTCTCAGCACCCAACTTTGATATTTCTTGTTACATCCCTCCTAATTTCTTGTGGTACCTTCATAATCTCCTCCTTTTCATGTCTGATTTCCCAGAACACTAGACTTTCAGTCTGTGGTCTCTCTTTAATACTTGGCTGAAACATTTGCTACCAACACTGGTAATAATTTCCCTAAGTGCCAATCCAAGTAGCATCTCTTCAGTTTCCATCGTATGTTGTTATCTCAACATTTGACACTGTCAATCATCCCAATGTTTTTTTCCCCCTTTATTTTATTAATTAGGAACTTGGTTGCATGGGTAAACAATCTGTTGGTCCCATTCCCTTTGACCCTTGAATTATCCTATTATATAGCCTCCTCCCCTCCCCCATTCCACGGAGGTCCTCCTCAGCGTGGTTACTGATGTTTACCAGGGAGTTATTGGTTATAAGTGCAGCAGTCAGTCACTGTGGAGTATGCTGGCAATGCTTCTGGACACTCCTTCACAAGATCCTTCCTGTGTATCTTACAACCTTTCCACCCCTCTGCCACAATGTTTCCTGAGCGTCGGTGGGTGTGTCATATGTCTACAAAGTGGGGCGTGCATCTGGGGTTTGTTTGCAGTGGCTGGAGGCCCTAACGTGCCCATTCTCTCTGTGTCTCTTTCTTCTCTCTCTATCCCTCTGCTTACAAATAAATAAATAAATAATATTAGAAAAAACAAAACTGTTTGGTCTTGGCAGAAGAAGCAAGATGATGAAGGAAATGTCATCATTTGGAAAGCGTCACGATAAGTCACACAGCTTGTGCTGTCCCTGTGGCTCTGCCGCCTACTGACTTCAGAAGTTGGCCTGAGGCAAATGTGGCTACCCTCCTAAACACAAGAGAAAACTTACGCGGAGTGCCAAGGCTCAGAGGCAAAATACTACCAGCAATGGGTGAATGAGACACCTAACGACTGGCAATGGCAGATTCAAGCCCGGATCCCGTGAAGGAACAACACTTACACTCAAGCAGGCAGATGTTGCAGCATCCAGTTCATCTTCAGAATTTTGACTGTCAATCATCATAAATGGTCTGGTTTCAAATAAGAAAAGAAAAGACATTCTCCCATAGAAAGTGAGAGCAACGTGATGAGCATGGTTAGCTGAGAGATATTCTGATGGGTGTAACTTTTTTTTTTTTTTTTTTTTTTTTTTTTTTTTTTGGCCAAAGACTAGTGGGAACTTCTCTCTGAAGCCTATGACAATTGTCTCCATAAGATTTTGAAACTGTCTTCTGAATTTCCATAGCATTGCTCTTAGCTGGACACTTGCGTGTCTCTCCTAACCTTGTCATCTCAGACTGAATTCCTGCGTGTCTTTTCTGCCTCTCATGTGCCTATGTTCCTCACTTGGACATTGACGAAAATTCTCATATCCACAACTTTATCAATCTTTAATATCCAGCAGGTTCTGATAGCTGTCACACTCATTCACTTACCTAATAAATGACAATTTCCCCACCTTTGTGATATGCAAGGCTGTTCTAAGGAATGAAGTGGGAACAGGAACATGGGCATGCTCTGTGGACTTACGGAGCTTCCGCTGTAGTAAGTGAAAGATAAATACGCAAACAAAAATGTATTGGCTAGGTCCTCTGAAGAAAAATCATGCAGGGTAATGATGCTTACCAAGTATTTGAACTTAACCTTGACTGTGTCTCTGTCTCTCATACTCTTGTTTTTCTGACAAGTGTTGCTGTTTTTTCTCTTAAAAGTTTTATTTTTTTTTTTAAATTCCCAATCTATCTACTTCTCTCCATCTTCAACACTTTAACCATAGTTAACCATTGTACCACCCTGGTATGGGCTGTACTGTTTCTCACTGGGACTATGAAATAACCATATAACCCTCATTTTTACTTGTCTTCTCTCTCTCTCATCAGCCTTATACATTATATTCAATACCATTTTCTCAGCTTGTCATCCAGTCATGTTACCTCCCAAGTTCCCCAGTGAAAACATTCTCATGTCTTTTGTTGTCCTTAAAAGTCATAGTCCTGAGCTTGGCCCCCAGTAGCTTATATGTTAACTCCTCTATTGTTCCTCTAGTAACCACAAATGTGTCACATTCAATACTCCAGGTTGTTCTTTCAGCCCAGTCTCATGGGCTTTCTTATAGTCTTAGCAAATTATATAATCCTACTAACATCTGTATTTTAGATTTGAAAGCAAAATGAAAAACTTAGTTAAATTTCAATTCTGTTGTTTGCTGTGTTGTTTAGGAAAGTCCACTAACTTTTATGGATTTTATTATCTATAAAATGGGAGTAATAATAATAATACATGCTTCATGGCTTGCATAAAGCAAGTTGTATGGGACTCTTACCTAGCAATTGCTATGTGAAGACTTTGTTGTCATTCTATAAATGGTCGCTATGATATCATAGTTCCTGGAATATAGTAACTTCTCAGTGAATCCTTACTGATGGATGGCCTGCAGAGACTTGCTCCTATTTCCTTCTAAGCATGGCTGCTCTAGGCTTCCAGCTTACAAGGAATCAAGTTATCATTCCTTAGCCAAAGAATACTATTACCAGCATCTGCAATATTCTAGTAGATAACTTCTCATTCTAATTAGATTAGATTTTTTTCTTATATAACCCAACTTTGTGTTTTATAATTTGTCTTTGGTAATGAAATGGGCTATAATACATGCCACATATTAATTAGAGATGAGACTATTTCTTCACAGATGGTATGTGTGCTTTCTACTTCATATTCAGATTTAATATAAATTGCATATGAACTGTGTCTGATCGGTTTTAAGGGTGAATATAGGCTACTGTCCTCAGCAGAAAAGAACAATTAACACATTCATGAATTAGAGATCAATTTATGGCTATAGTATAATGAATATCCATTTGTTAATTTAACAAAACTTTATGCCTTAATGAAAAATGTCAATAGATGAAAATAGGGGCTAAAATTTGGTGTGGTTGTGAAATTGAAAATAATAGACTATAAAGCAGCTAAGCTCATGAGTAAACATCTTATTTAGATCAGTTTCAATATTCTTCAAGTAAAATTGTGCCATCTAAATAATTTCAGGACAATATACTAATAACGTAAAAACACAACTGTTTTTAAGGTAAATTCTATCTAACTCTGCTATATGGCTCAGATGGAAATTCAAAAAAATTATCACCAATATTTTAAATACTAAAAATTTATTGAAGTATAAGTGAGAGGTAAACTACTAGATGTTAATGGAAACAAATCCCTGAGCATGTCTGTGAGGGGATTTAGATGAGGCTAACTGAAATGGACAGCTCTGTCCTTACTGTGGGCAGCTCCATGCAGTGGGCTAAGGATCCAGAGTAAAGAAAAGGAGAAAGCAAGTTCGGCACCAGCATTCATTTCTCTCTGCCTTCTGACTATCAGCCAATGTCAGTTGCTTCATGCTCCTGCCACCAAATGGGATGTAACCTGAAGATTTATGAGCAAAAATAAACTCTTTCTTCCTTAACTTTGTCGTCAGTAGTTATTTGTGGCAATAGAAAAAGGACCTAATACACAAACCAAACCCCAGCCTCATTCTTCTCAGTATGCATTTCAAATGACATGGTCAATTTTGTCTTCAACATTCTGTTTTGCTTTTGCATAAATTGTATGTATCACTTTAAAGTCTGGATCGTTTTAATTTTTTTTGACATGTCTAACAATCATTTATAGGCAATAGAAATCTTAAAAAACAGAAATTAAGTTTGATTGAGGAAATATGAACAAAATGTCTGTGAAGCCTGAGTTGATATGGGACTGGTTTTTAAAAATGTTTCCCTTGGGGCTGGAGAGATTGCTCAGTGGTTAAGGCACTTGCCTGTAGGGCCTGAGGACCCACGTAAGCCAGAAGCAGTGGGTGGAGACCCTGGCATGCCCATTCTCTCTCTCTTTCTCTATCTGCCTCTGTCTTAAATAAATAAATAAATAAATATTTAAAAATTTGTTGCCCTTGAATGCAGCCTCCATGTGCTTCCAGACAGTGCAAAGAAGCATCTTTCCAAATGTTTCTTTTGCCACTATGAAAAAGCCATTATATTTTAATATACTTCATTTTTGCCAGAAAATATGAGATTTCCACCAGAATGCTGATGTAGAAAAAAATGCTCTATTTTATTTTGATATCCATGCATAATATGGTGTTTATGGTGCCATTATCCACAAAAGCTTTCCATAGAGTATTTTTTCTTGTAATTAAAACAGTAGGAATTAATGACAGGCTGGGGATGCTTGCTGTCTTTGTAATAGTGAATGGAACTATTTGAATGAGTAAAAAATGTTAATATAGTGATTATTTGAGTGAGCAAAGCCTTATCATAAAAGATAAAATATTCAATTTGCACTAAATGTTTTAAAAATGAAATTGAATAGTCAAATAGTGGTAGTCCAGCTTTTCTGAACATGATCATAATTGTAAAGGAATAGAGAAGTTATGATTCAAATGTAGTTGGACAACAAAATAAACCCACTGGGATTTTGTAGCACAAGGTCACTCATTCCATTAAATGCATTTATTCAGTTTCCTGATTTGTATGTGTTGTTTTATTGTACTACTCTTGAAGGATAACAAAGGCCTGTAGTTTTCTTAAATGTAGGATTTTTTAGCTAACTTGTGTACTGTGATATGGGAAAAGATTTCTGTCTCAAAAGTATGTGTATTAATCTTCACCTGATGCTATTCTTTTAAAGTTTGAGATTAAGTTTAAAAACTTTAAAGTAGTACTTCAGAAGCAATTTTATTTTTTCAAGTCTTACATTAAAGAAATATTTTATGATCCATGTGTTTGTTGTTGAGCACTTCAGAATTCATGCTTATGTCCAAAGGAATTCTGGGTTTCTGTCTAATGTTTTTCTGGCATTCCTACATTCTTAGAAAGTTAGCTTTGCTCATATGTTCTTCTCTCTGATCTTCTGTCTCCTCACCTCTACCTACATGAGTCCACATGCTGAATTTCTCTTTTCCTCTGGATCTGATGACTGTAAAATTCATTATTTCTGCCTTCTGATGGTCCTCAATATTCTTTGGCCATCTTTACCTCGTTTTCTGCATCCCCTCCTGTTCTGGATGGACAGCATTTTGCTGGCAAACATTGTACGAATAAAGACATTTTCTTTTGGTGGGTCACATCAAACCTTTTCTCTCCCAGCTTCCATCTCCCCTCATTCTCCCCACCCAGCCCTACAGTCTTCTAATTTACTGAGAAAAAAATGATAATAGAAACTGAGTTCCTCTACCTTTGTTCTCCTTCTGTTGTCTGCTTTTCGCTCACTGTCACCTCAGAGGAAGTGCCTTTCTCCTTTGACACAGTCTGTCTCTTTCTCTTCCCCTGTGCTTTGGCCTCATGCATGCTGAAGTGTTGCCCCCACAGTGTCTTCCCTTGCTGTATCTTCACTCTTCCTAGACTCATTGGCTCTTTTCATGTCTTATAAACATATCAATTTCTTGGGGTAGGAAGTCACTGTCTTTTCATCTACATTTTTTACTATTTTGTTTTACAAGGTAGGGTCTCTCTCTAGCCTGGGCTGACCTGGAATTCACTACGTATTCTCAGGCTGGCCTTGAACTCACAGTGATCCTCCCACCTCTGCCTCCTGAGTGTTGGGAATAAAGGCATGTGCCACTGTAACCCCACTTTCTAGGGGTCCAGGAAAGTCCTTGAACCCCAAACCCTAAGTTTGTTTGTAATTTTAATCAAAGAATTAAATGAAAAGGAAGACTGAGAAGGATAATTATTAAATTATTATATTTATTGAGGGAAGTACAATGCTAAGGAAAGGCACCCATGTGGCTACAGATCACATATGAAGAGCCTGGAAAAACTATGGAAAAAGAACAGAGAAAAGAAAGTTCAGGGAGCTTCTGCCATATAGAGAGCTGGAGGGGATAAAGAATCCATGTGGATAGTAATGGGTAGGGAGTCTTCCTGGCTGAGCAAGACAAGGGAAAAGCTCACCCACAGCTGGAAGTTCCCAAGTGGTCCGAGAGCCTGCCCCCCCCCCTTGCAAAGGCTTTTATAACCTTATAGTGGTGGGCTGTCTTCCAGCTCAGGTGAACCAGAAGGACAGCTTGTTGGTTAGGGCTGGAAGCTCTCTCAGAAAGAGGGTATCCCTGACATCAAGTTCCAGGGACTGGACTTGACCAACCACAATGTTTAAACCACATGAAAGATCTCCCTCTCAGGAGGAGTCCTGGTTATTTGTAGAAAAACAGGTCTAGGGAACTAGGCAAGAGATAAGAAGTCAGATCATCTCTGATATCTAACAAGTGCACACTTTCTTACTTTCAGGGGTACAGTCACCCTAACTATACCCCACTCTCACCACCATGCCTGGATTTATTTACTTTTTTTAGAATAATTATCACTTGATTTTGTTCATTTTTTTATTATTGCATAAACTATATCATTACAATGTTTTCAAACAATTTTTCTGGTTTCCTTTCCCATTTCTTCCTTCATCCTCATGACTCCCTCCAACTTAGCTTCCTTTTTCTTTTATACTACATGTTTCCTTGCCCCCCTTCTTATCACTTGTGGTGATTTTGAATATAATGTAACTATAACCTCATTAAGTTCTCTACTTAGTCACCACCTAGTAGAGAGTTCTGGACACGGAGCACTGCTGGAAAAACTGTGTCACCATGAGTGGATCTTGGGGTTGAGTCCACCCTGTGCAGTCAGAGTCATCATCTTGTGCTTGTTGGTGCAGGCAGTCTTGCCTCTCTGCTGTCGATGTATGATGAAATGAACCAGCTTCGTCTACAGGATGAAGCTTGCCTTTGAGTCTGTGAGCCTAAAATAAGCCTTTCCTATAAGCTGCTTCTGGTCAGACATTTTGTCTCAGCAACAAAAAGTAGGTGCACCATTATGTCTCCTTCCCTTCCCGTGGCCTCTTCCTTAAGGAGAGCACTTTTGTCAACCACAGTTCAAATCCTTGCTCACTCTAGATTGTACTGCGGTCTGGTGATGCTCACCAAGATTGTCATTTCCAAATTAAAGGGCCCCTCCTTTTTCAGTTTTCCCTTTGGAGCACACTACTGTACGTGAAAAAAAAATCATTATTTTCACTTTTTGAAGTTCTCTCTCATTTCTTCTCTAACCTGTCAATACCTCTCTGTCTGTACCTTCTCCAAGGCTTGGAGCCATGACTTTCTCTCAGTCTCGCCAGCTTCTTTTCTTGTTACCTACTCTTCTAACAGCAATGTTTTTCTGGGCTTTTACTGAGAATGTTCGGCATGGTCTTGCTGTCTGTTATGGCTTTGTTGCCACCGATGAGCTCCCATCTCAATCTACTGCTCTCCACCTAAACCATTCTCCAAGTTATTACATTAGTCAAACACTGGATCACTGCTGTCTGAACTCTTATCGCAGAATCATTGCTGAGTTCCGCTTCTTTTCTGTCCTCTGAACAACTTACAGATCTGATCGTGGCACTTCATGCTAGTGACATTTAGCTCTTACTTTGAATGTCACTGTAGGTGGTCATAATGAAGTTACACACTTAACTGATTCACATCTAGCCCTTGACAAATTAGATCCCTTCTCACAGAAATTTTGATTTTTTTTTTCTAATCCTTTTAGGACCTAACCTTTTGTAACGTGCTTCTTTATCATGTCTATAACACTCTCATTATTGCATTATAGCCCAAAACTTAAGCATTTATTTTCCATTCACTATTGAATTAAATGCCTACCTTCTCTGTGAGACTTCTGCACAGAATATGTTTCTCTCCATATTGCACACTTTTCAAATGTATCCTTTACATCTATCTGTGTCAAGGTATGTTGTCTTAGTCTGTTTTCTGGTGTTAAGATAGAATATCTTAGGCAGGGTAATGACTGAGAAAATCCAGAAACATGACCCCTGTGTCTGCTTAGGTTCTGGGGTGGGCTGCATCCTATATCATTGCCCTGGTGGTGAAATAGATGGGTAAGTAGGTGTATTTGGAAAAGATAAAATCAAAACAATGATTTCAACTTTCATCAACACTCTAAAGATGACTAACCCACTCTCATAAGTTAGAAAATATTCACTCTTGGGAGAACTAACCCAATCCTATAAGGATCCATTAAGCCCTTTTCATGATATAATTATGTAGTAAAAGTCCCACCAACCCCCAACACTGTTACATTGGGAGCCAAATTGCAGCTTAAATTTTGAATGAGCTCAACCACATTTAAACAGTAGTCTCACACATCAGACTGAACTGTTGAAAAGACACATCATGCCATCTTTATACGTAAAATCATTGACAGCGTGCCCAGTACATAAGAGATACTCAATAAATAAGTGTCATGAAAAGCATAGAAACTTTATTGTTTTACTATCTGGAGAGTAAATTATACACAAAATATGCAATATACACAACAAGATGGAAAGTGACCAATATGAGATAAATGGTATTTCTCACATTCCTTCATGTAGCTGAAAAGTGTACATACTTATGCACCAATAGTGGGTGTCCCTGATTTGCATACATAATGTAGTTTTAAAGAAATGAAGAGGGGATGGAGAGATGGGTCAGTGGTTAAGGCGCTTCCCTAGCAACCTGGGTTCAAATTCCCAGTACCCATGTAAAGCCATATGCATAGAGTGGCACTTGTGTGAAGTGCTTTGCAATGGCTGGAGGCCCTGGTACACCCATTCTCTCTTTCTCTCTCTCTAGTCTCTCTGCTTGCAAATAAAATAAAAAAATATTTTTAAAAATAAATAAAGATAAAATTATCTCAAAAATAAACTATTGCTCTACATAATATATGTGAGATTCTACTATGCATAACTTCAGAATAGCATTAAATAACATTTTTCTTTACTTTTTATATATTTTATTTATTTATTTGAGAAAGAGAGAACGAGGCAGAGAGAGAGATAGACAGAGAGAATGGGTGCACCAGGACCTCCAGCCACTGCAAACGAACTCCAGATGTATGTGCCCCCTTGTGCATCTGGCTTACATGGGTCCTAGAGAGTCGAACTGGGGCCCTTTGGCTCTGTAGGCAAACATTTTAACCGCTAAGCCACCTCTCCAGCCCTCTTTACTTATTTTTACATTAAAATATTTTTATGGGACTAGAGAGATGGTTTAGCACTTAAGGCACATACCTTTGAAGCCTAAGGACTCAGGTTCAATTCCCCAGTACCCATATAAGCAAGATACACAGGGGGCTCATGCATCTGGAGTTTACAGTGGCTAGAGTCCCTGACATGCCTATTCTCTTTTCTTTCTCTCTCTCTCCCTCTCCCTTTTTCTCTCGCAAATAAATAAATTGTATATATATATTTAAATTTACAAGCAAAGAGAGATAGAGAGGAGACAAGAAGAAAGAGAAAGAATGCAAATGAACTCCAGTTGCATGTGCTACTCTGCATCTGGTTTTAAGAAGGTGCTAGGAAACTGAGCCCCAGGGCGTCCAGCTTTGCAGGCAAGAGCCTTAACCATTGAACAATCTCTCAAGCCCCCTTTTCTTTAGCTTTTAATCTTAAGTATAGTGATATATTTTCATATATTTTCCTGTGTACTTAAGTTTTGCTCTCAGGGTTAATATATACTGGTACAGCTTAAATTCAATGAGTGTGCCATAATCACTAAAGAGAAATTTTGTATCCTTACTCGATTTTATGTTTATCATAAATAATTTCCTGAGAACATATTACTCATCATTCATTTTCCTAATTTTCTATTCACCATCAAAGTCAAGTATCATTCACATGTACAGAGAAGTGAAGGTATACAAACATGTAATTAAGTTCAAAGATGGTAAGTTTTCAGGAGTTCAATGGTCACAGGAAGAACAACAGCATCAAGAGATGTGGTTGTGAGTTGATAGATGGTCTTTGGAACTCTAAGTATAAAAGTATGTGTTTGGAGGTATCAGGAATTTGAAAGTCCCTTGAAAGCTGAGGCTTTGAGAGATGAGAGTCATCTACAGTTCAAGGTGAGGGGCAAGTGTGTGATGAATTTACCTAACAATGTTGAGGACTCTCATTCTACCAGAGCTTTTCTAATTTCACACATAGTTACTTTAAAAAAATATATTTATTATTATGTTTTTTATTTATTGAGAAAGAGGCAGATAGAAGAGAGAGAGAGAGAGAGAGAGAGAGAGAGAGCCTAGCCTCCAGCTGCTGCAAACGAACTCCAAATGTACAACCTTGTGCATCTGGCCAATGTGGGTCCTGGAGAATCAAACCTGGTCCTTTGGCTTTGCAGGAAAGCACCTTAACCACTAAGCCATCTCTCCAGCCCTCACATGAAGTTACTTCTTTATTGTTAGGACAGCATGACTGAGATGGGTATTTTTATTTTCCCCATTTTATAGATAGAAACCCTGGTAAACTGAGATACTCACATGCTTAAGGCCACACAGAGAGCTGCATAGGGTGAATGGCTGAACATTGATAGAACAACACTCTTAATTACTTCCTGTCACACCCTCTCCATTGTTAAAGATAAACAAGAACAGGCTGACAGTCCTTCACCACAGTGTTTATGAGGTGTTCTCTCAGCCTTCTTCCACATGAGATATTAACCTTATGAATTAGCAATCTAGAGAGGAAACCAGTGAAGGAAGCTTCGATTTCCATTGTGTGTACGAACAATTCTCTCTCATTCTGCTGCCTTTGTAAGAAATCAGAATACTTAGCTCCAAACTGAGTTCTCAGTGAACAATTTGCACCATGTGTTCAAGTGAGCCTGAAAATTAGCACATATTTAATAGTAAAGAAAAAGAACAGAGAGACAATATGATAATAACTAGTATAAGCAATACAAAATTGCTACCAACAATATCAAAAATTAATTAGCCTTTTTCCTCCTTAACTTTTAATTTTTACGGGACTATATATTTACAAGTATATTTATTACTGCTGGGAGTTCCTTCCCTGTTAACCTGGTGACTCAAAGGCGATAGAAGTAAGGTGAATGAATAGATGGAAAGGAGAGGGGAAATCAATAATTGAGTACTATTTGTTGACTGCCCACAGTGATTGAATTGGTAAATGTGAAGAGGGACAAAGTGAATTATGTCATCTGTGTAGGAGAATGCCACTCATAGTACCAGGTGGTCAACACTCCAAAGGAGAAAAATACTGAAGGGAAATTGGATCTAAACCCCTAAGGATGTGGGCAAGCCAAACATATATACATAATTCTATTTCCATTATTTATTTTGATATTTCATTCACTTAAAATACAGAACATTCCTGTGTGCCTGATTAGGAATATAGTACATTTGAACTTTTTCTACCACTTATCAGAATCCACTGATTTTGCCTAATATGCTATTTCTATAGCTGTAACAAAGAAAACACAATCCGAGTGACAGATGTGTGTGTGTCCCCATTTTGTAAAATAACTTTGATTTAGCCATGCACCACAAAGTTGTTTTAAAAATAATGCTCCAATATATCCGAGTTTTGTTCCAGAGTGAGAGGGGATGGAGAGAGGAGGGAGTGAGAGAGGGAGGGAAGGAAGGAAGGAAGAAAGGAAGGAGAGAAAGGGGGAGGAAGAGAAACAAATAGTCGTGAAGTGAGAAAGTTGGGCCTTGTGGTAGCATATAATAGATTAAGTCAATATACATTGAATGCGAGAAGCCATTGTAGAGAAAATGACATCTGGTTTCTGATCTAGGGTGGCATTACATTTGCTCGATTCGGATCCTATAGCATGGTGGGAGGAATGTAGCAGTCTGTGAATAGTGAGAGGTGTCCCTTTGCAAAGGCAAACATGCATAGGGAACTTACAGCATGCGTTAACCATAGAGCTCTAGGTAAAAGGGCCAAGAAAAGTTGGAGTGGCAATTAGTCACGTTGCTTACAGACTTTTCCAGCTACACGAGGGAAAAGGTTCAGTGTGAGTACACCACAGCATATGTGTCCAGCGCACATGACAGAAGTGCATGGGATCATAAAGAGTGTAATGAGGCAACGAGGGATGTGACCCTTTCCCACGCCCACTTCTCGGACTAGATGTGACCTTTATGGAACAGGGGGCTAAGGTTGCTGAGGAAGTTCTTGTAATAAGAGCGTTTCTCACTTAGGGCATTCAGAATAGTTATTAAGTCAGCTGGGGGCAAAACAGGGTGCGAGGTTCAGAAGTGGCAGGATGCTTCCATAAGTCGGTGGGGAAGATGGCAGGGCTCTGCTGTAGTGAGTGGGGGCAAAGGACATCTCTTCAGCTTCTGCAGCATGAAGAGAGCACCTGGAGCCCCGAAGAGCCATACATGTGACGGAAGTCTATGCAGTCCTGAGAAAACCAACATACTAATAGTGACAACCTATGAGGCACCCTGGGAAACCACAGAAACTGCTAGAGACAGCATTTTTAAATTATTGTTTATTTGAGAGCCACAGACAGACATAGAGAGAAAGAGGGGGAGAGAGAGAGAGAGAGAATGAATGGGCGTGCCAGGGCCTCCAGCCACTGCAAACGAACTCCAGATGCGTGCGCCCCCTTGTGCATCAGGCTCTAGTGGGTTCTGGGGAATTGAGCCTTGAACGGGGGTCCTTAGGCTTCACAGGCAAGCGCTTAACCGCTAAGCCATCTCTCCAGCCCCTAGAAACAGCTTCTAAGTGACCAGGAACTAGATACTGTGCCTGCAAATTGAGTCAAGAAGCAACAGTTAATTTGCATCATTACTATGATACTACAGATAACCTAGAGCCTGTTGTATTGGGTACTTTTCCCTTTAATGTGACCAAGTGCATCATAAAAGCCTTTGTAAGGAAAGAAGAGCCTATTTTGACTGACAGTTTCAGGTTACTTACAGTCCATCATGGTGAGGACGGTATGGCTGGCTTCAGGAGCACCAAGCAGGTCACATTTTGTACATGCTCAGAAAGGCAAGAGTGATGAATGCTGTTCTCTCCACTGTGTTCAGTCTGGGACTCTAGCCCCTGGAATGATGCCACAGAAACTGTGGGTCTTCCTGACTCAACTTAATCTAACCCCCCTCCACTGACATGCCCAGAATTTATCTCCTTGGCGATTTTACATGCAGTCAAATTGAACAGTTAAAAATTTAATTGTCACACCTGCAAAGGTGGCAAACACTCAGGTGACAAATTCTTGCCAGTTTCAATAATGAAAGACTATTATCTTCTGGAGTGGATAACTTTTTTTGCGTGTGTGTGTGATGTGCGAGCATGTGTATTTGCCTGAGGGCACGAGTGTGCAGGTGTCTGTGTGTGTGCACATTTGTGTGTGTACGTACAGTATGGAGGCCAGAGGTTGGCTGTGGGTGTTTTCCTTGATAGTTCTCCATTTGCACAGACAAAGTCTCCCAGTTGAATCTAGGGCCTCCCAATTCAGTCCAGCTATGTAATTTGCCCCAAGGATCCTTTGTCTCAGCAGGGCTTGGTGGCCCACGTGGCATTTATGTCCTCGGGTCCATTGGATCCAAACCAAGTCCTCACACATGTGTGACAAGTGCATTATCCACTGGGTCATCTGCCCTGCCTCTGCAAATGACAATATTTCATCATTCTATGGTCATATTGGGCAAGAGAAAAAGCCAAAGTGGTAGGCAGGAGACTCCTTTAGTCATCAGTGAGATGTCAGAGAGAAAGCCCTGAATTTTGCCTCTGGAACAGTGCAAAAATTGAAACAAAGGTATGATTGAAAATTGGCTTTAAATAAATGGTGAGGGATTTGGGGGAGGAGACTAAAGCTGTCTGGATGCTTCTAAGGACTGTCAGGCAGGAATGGACCTGTGCCAGAGAGCATGGGCCAGAACAGCAGCAGGGAAATGTCTGGGCTGCTTTGGGGAGAGAATCATGTAAGGGTCACCACTGGGAATTCCATACCTGCCAGGTAAGCATTTTCATATGGGAACTAGGTCCCCTGATATCCATGGGAGGCAGAGGCACAGGCAGAGGCAGACCTGGACTGAAGGTATAGATTCCAGTTTCTTGTGTGGAATCAGACTGGCTCAATTCACATCAGAGACTTTTAATATTCTAACAAATTTACAGAAACATACTTATGTAAAAATGGTTTATAGATTCAACTGCCTATAATAAACAAACTATATTTACATAATTATTATTGAAATTACACAGGTATACACAATACAATGTCAGAAATTGATATGACTGCCACAAGAAAGAACATTCCAGAAACATTATCCCTATCTCTGAATTTTATAGCTTTTGCCAGGAGAATGTGATGCTGTGAAACCACAAAACATTAGCCATCATCTGTTTCTGCTCAATTTCAAGTAAAGGGTCATCCATTCAACCTTCTCTCTATTGTGTTGGGAGTGTATTTGCACAAGATGTGTGCTCAGAGAGAGTTTCAGCTTCTATCGGTTAATCTAGAGGTTGCTGTATTAATAGGTTGCACACTTCATTGATTTTTAATTAATTTCTAGTGAGACACAGAGGATAACCACCACAGCCCACAAACATCGCCTTTTTCATTGCAATCCACATCTTTATTGATCGGCTGCCTAAGGAGCAGAAGTAATCCATTTTAAGAACATCTCCCTGAGAGAGGGCCAGAGGCCCTGCACAGCTCACCCGCTCCTTGCTGTAGTTATGTTGGCCAGTATTCTCTGGATCCAAGCAGATGAGCATTTTTCTCATCGCCTATTCAGTAGGGAAGCAGAGGCTTCTCCCATGTGCTATGTAATTTATCTTTCTTGTCTTTCTTTTTTCCCTTGTCTTGCTGTAAGTAGTTTTGTGGTCTGTACAGATGGGTGTCCTCTGTGTGCAGACATGCAGAGGGTGGAGGAAGGTGTCCTCTGTATTATCTTCCTCCTCATTCTCTCAAGTTAGAGTCACTCAGTGAACACGGAGCTCATGCTGTTTTTCACAAACCAGGGAGCCCAGCAGCCCCTTAGCACAGGGTTTACAGTGCATGCGGCCATGCTAGGTTTCTGCACAGGTGCTGGGCCTTGCACAGTCCTCAAGCTTGTTCGGTAAGTGCTCTCACTCACTGAGCCAGTGCTCCACCCGTGTCTTTACTTTTCCTTCATGGTATTTTTTGTTTGTTTGTTTTCTTAAAATTCCTTTTTTTTTTTTTTTTTTTTTAGTGCCCAAGAAGCTGTTCTTCAAATACAGTTTTCAAAAAGCTTCTATGGAGAGTGGTTAAGTGAAACCTTAAGAATATGCAGGAAATGAGTAGAAAGAGTCCAGGCGCCTCTGCTAGCCTTGGGGGTGGGGACTGTCTTCTGCTTGGTCCCGTGGTGCTCCCCTGCCATAGGCTGGGACTGGCCCAACTGCCGCACGCGTTGCTTTCACCATCTTCTCATCAGAGTTGTAGATTTTATTTTCAAATTTTGGGCCTTTTATTGATTTGCAAACGGGGGGGGGGAGAGAGAAAGAGCAAGAGAGAGAGAGAGAAGAGAGAGTACAGGCACATCAGAATTTCTTGCTGCTTCAAAGAAATGCCATGTGCTTATACCATTTGGTATATCTGGCTTTAAATGGGTACTTGGGAATTGAACTTGGGCCAGCAGGCTTTACAAGCAAGTGTCTTTAATTATTGAGCCATCTCCCCAGTCCAAGTGATACACATTTTAAATTGGATTTTCCTATAGTGCAACGAAAAAAAAAATGCTACTGCCAGACAACTAGGCAAAGTTTTCACCAACTGGGCTAGAGAGATTGCTTAGTGGTTAAGGCACTCTCCTGCAAGGCCTAACGACCCTGTTTGATTCTCCAGCAACCACATAAATCCAGATACACAATGTGGTGCATGCATCTGGAGTCCGTTTGCAGTGGCTAGAGGCCTTGGTATGCCCATATTCTCTCTCTCTCTCTCTCTCTCCTTGAAAATAAATATTTAAATATTTTTTCATTGTCTGGTTCATATAATCTAGTCAAAAACATGTATTTAGTGACAGGCCAAATTGTTGAAAATACGTGGTCAAATTCACATATGCAACAAAAACACTCACTTGGTCATAGTGACACTGTAGTGTAATGCTCATCTGTTTATAGTGATACTGGTATAAAGAGACCTGCTGTGGCCAGCATTGAGGCAAATGAGTATAATCCCAGCACTTGTGAGGCGCAGGCAGGAGGATCACAGATTCAAGGAGAGCTTGCTCTAAGCTACGTAAGTGACATATGAGACTCTCACTCAAATAAACAAAGAAAAACTGACTATATAAAAGTATAAGCACCCAGGCTGAAGAGATGGCTTAGTGATTAAGCACTTGCTTGTGAAGCCTAAGGACCCTGGTTCGAGGCTCAATTCCCTAGGACCTACATTAAATCAGATGCACAAGGTGGCACATGCATCTGGAGTTCGTTTGCAGTGACTAGAGGCTGTGGTACACCTCTCTCTCTCTCTCTCTCTCTCTCTCTCTGGCTCTCAAATAAAGAAATAAAAATAAAATAAAAATAAAAGTATAGCACCTAAATTTTTCAAAGTACATAATACTTGATAGTGATAATAAACGGATAAATTACTTGATTCTGGGCTCATTATCATTTCATCACCATTATACTTTATTTCTCAGTTAGAAAACCATACACCATATTATTTTGGTAGCAACTTTATACATCTTAAGTTTACTGTATCTCTTGCTTGCATCGATAGGCCATGCCAGTGGCTGAATCATAATATTTAGGTTTGAATAAGTGCACTTTATAATACTGGTCCAATGTCAAAATTACCTAATGACATATTTCTCATAATATAGCCAAGTCATTAGGCAATGCATGAAGACAGTGAGATTTTAGGATCCTCCACAGTCCTTGGGGAACCCACTGTAACTGAACAGGTTTGTATGTAAGCTGTGATTGTTATACACAAGAATCTTCTCTGATTTATTATTTATTATCTATGTAATAGGCATCCGGTTATAGATGTCTTTTATTAGTATCCCATATGGTTTGATAGCCAGTTTCTATATATGGATATATGGATATATATATGGATGTGGCAGTTTGAAAACCCCATAAACTCATGTGACTTGAATGCTTAGTCCCCAGATGATGACTGTTTGGGAGGTGAAGCCGTGGCGGAGGAGTTGTGTTTTTTGGGGGGATGGGGTTACAGGTATTAGAGCCATCTGCCCTTTGCTAGAGCTTTGCTTAATTTCTTGCTGCTATTTTCCACTTCCTGTGGCAGAGGTGATGACCCACGTTTGCTCATGTCATGCCTCCCCACTGCTATCATGAAACTTCCCCTTGGGAAAGTAAGACAAAATAAAAATATTTTCTCCCATCCGCTCCTTTTGGTCAGGTGTTTTATCCCATCAACATGAAGGTAACTATAAGAATTGTTACGCAACAATATTGCTAAGATCACTGTCTTTAGAGACAAACTGCCGAATGAACTCTTGGATCCTGTAAGTTGTGACAGGCACACACCTATGGACGAGTTACTCCATCTCTCTATAAATCAATTAGAACACTCCCTGGCAGAATAAGGGCTTGATACAAGAGCATTATTTCATGTTTATAAAGAGATAAGATAAAAATAAAAATAAGTGCATTTTATCTTCTCCATATGATTTACTTGTTCTCGACAGATAATTGTGTTGTTTTTTGTCACAGTGACTATTACTATTATTTCTTGATCAGAATATCTCATACTAAAATCAGCAAGTTATATTGTTTAGCAAATTTCTGTCATTATGCAAACTGTAAAACTCCGTACTGTTTTGGTTTCAGAGTTTGAAAGAAGCAGAATGGGCAATGAATTCATGATTGCTTTTATATTTGCTTGTATGCCTAAAAGTGTATATAATTTAATACAACACTGAGAAGCAGGAAACTGGATTAGTAATAATTATATATTCAAATCTAAATCAGTATGAGCAAAGCATGACACTATGATCCACAAAGTGTATTAGAAATATCATAAAACTTCAACTTGTAAAAATATAGCCCACACTCCATGGTCATATGAAATGCATGGTAGAGAAACAGGATCTCAGTGGAAAATTCACAGGAACTCTGGCCATGCTATATATGAATTATACAATATGATTTATATATATATATATGTATATATATATATATATATATATATATATATATATATATACATACACAAATGGGAAAATATCACACATATTTTCCATAGAAAATAGTCTCTGAGACAGGTTTACATGCAGGAAGGATTTTGGCAAGGGTTCTCAGAAATAACAACTAAAAGGTAGTGGGAAGGAAAACCAGAATTGACCAGAACAAAGGTTAGGATAGGATAAAATTGCAATCGCCCCCATGCCCATAGAGAGCTCTGAAGCTGGAATAGCTTGCTGTTATTGCCCAGAGAGCTCTGGCCTTTGGAACTCAGCACCAGCCCAGCCCTGCGCTGCATATGGGTGTGCGCCTGCCTTTTGTGAGAAGGGACAAACGGCAAACAGACAAACAAAGCAGCCCTGTGCTTGGGTCAGGATGCCAGTGCCCAAGACTGATGCAGCTAAGAGGAAAGCTAGCCTCAGCAATACTGCCTGCTAAGGACAGGAGTAGCTTGGCCATGAAGAGATTTAGGGTACGAAACCACTAGACCTACTGTTGGTAAGGACTAGTTTTAAAAACTATGTTTGAAGTAAATATCAAACATATTTTCATTATAGTTCATTAAAATGACAATAACATTGTTTATTATTAATATTTTAAGACATTATGATTTGCAACTTAATCAATTCTCTTGAGGATTATAGCTGCAATTGTAAGTGGAATTAATTATGAGAATTAACTTCAAGTCAGCCAGACCATCCAGGAGAATGAGCCATGGATCCTCTGAGCCAAATAGGCACAAATAGAAGGAAAAACACAAATTACTGCCCTGAACAGTGCAGAGTAATAAATAGGTGCTTCAATTGGCTGTGGTTTCTTTTTAGTAGTTGATTATATATATTTAATTTTTTCATATTTTTTTTGGTGGTGGTGTTTGGGCAGCCAGGGTCTTTTGCCACTACAGAAGAATATAAGACACTTGTATCACCTTTTGTGTCAGCCTTAATGTTGGTGGCAGGGAAACTGAACCATACTTTGCAGGCAAGTGCTTTTAGCCCCTGAGCCATTTCTCTAATCCTGAATTAATTAACATTTATTTTTATTTATTTGTTTATTTATTTTTGTTTTTTCGAGGCAGGGTCTCACTCTAGCCCAGGCTGACCTGGAATTTACTATGTAGTCTCAGGGTAGCCTCAAACTCACAGCATCCCTCCTACCTCTGCCTCCCGAGAGCTGGGATTAAAGGCATGCACCACCATGCCCAGCTTTAACTAATATATATATATATATATATATATATATATATATATATATATATATATGTAGAGAGAGAGAGAGAGAGAGAGAGAGAGAAAGCGAGAGAGAGAGAGAGGTGTGTGTGTGGATATCCACATACCAGGGTCACTTGCCACTGTCAGCAAACATGTGTCCAGCTTTATGTGGATATCTGGAAAGTGGAATCTGGGTCATCAGATTTTGCAAACAAGTACTTTTTACCATGGACCCATCTCCCAAGCCCTGATATTTTTAATAAGAATGAATCTGAGGTTATATATCTGTTTAACAAATACATCTTAGAGTATTGTATAGTCTAAGTATTTTACATATAGTATGTAACATGAGTCTGAGGATAACCCTCAGGGATAAGGAAAATGAAAAATACAAATGCTATGTAAACTGACCAAGGCCAGTCATCTAGGAAGTAGCTACAGTTCATTGCTAGAGTTCCGATGTCTTTACTTCAGAGAATGTGCTAAACCTTGCCTCACGAAAAATATCCAAGCCTCTCACTACACATCTGAAGGGAGATAGCTCCTCTACCTCTACGCTGCTCTGGGTCTGTTGCTAGCCCATAATTTAGTATTGAAGAACAGATATATTTTATACTTCCAACTTTCAAAGAATGAAAACTTAAAGCTAACAATAACCTCAAAGATCAATGAGATCAACCTGTCACTTTATTGCATAGGCAAAAGGCACAAATAGCACCAATCCAAAAGGTCATTGTGATGAGTCAATAAATCATTATACACAAAGCACTTAGTAAGTACTGTAGTGATGAGACCAGTTACCTCAGGAATACTATGTTATGGCATTTAGTTTGGTGTCCTTTGGAACATGAACTCTGTTGGTTGAAAGACTTCCATGTTGCTTAATCAGAGAGCTCCTTAGTTTCCCCCATGATATTTGGATAAAGCGAGTGACCTCATCTGCAAAACTCCCTTTCTACACTTGAACATGCTTGTATCTTTCACCGTAATAATAGTAAACATTATAGTTGGAATTTTTTTCTTTAGAGATATAATTGCTTTTACCAGGAAAGAAGAGATGCAAAATTTTCATTTGAAGCCAAATTTCCTGAAGCTTCCATTAATAATAGGAAGCATCAGGTCATTACAATGAAATGGAAAAAAAAAATTAAAAATAAAAAGTACCCCTGCTAACTCCAGAGAGTAATGCCTAAGAGCTGGCTGTAGCTGGCAAATTTCAGCTTCACACACGTATTTGATGAAATCATCACATGGCCAATATGAGAGAAGCAAATATTTATTGTCAGAAATCGTCCAGTCTCCCTTGATTTCCTTCAGCTTCCTGTGGTGGGGCAGAATACATTTCCACATAAAATGAAAACAATACTCATGTGGTGTCAGCTATAGAACTGTGACTCAAATATCATAAGATTGAAAAGAAGGTTATTCCCAGGTATGCATCTAAAATACTGATATTTTAAGATTGCTCTTTACTGATTTTTCCCCAAAGAGAAGCTGATATTAGTTTACTCTAAACTAGAGAATAAAACCTAATTTCAATCTAATTTCTCCTTGAATTTTTGTATTAATTGTAACTTTGAATATCAAGATTAAAATTTTACTATCTCTATATACTCACCATGACACATATTTTAAGAGGTGTGAGGAAAATTTTGCAGCATACAAGAGAACATAGAAAGATTAAATCTTGGATCTTTTGGGTGGTAAAATCAGACTTATATCGCTTGCATCTTATAGTACACAAAGCACTCCTAAATCACATCTACCTAAAACTCTCTTACATGCTGTGTGATGAAGGGAAGACACATTAGTATTGGGAAACCAGTATTTTGTCAACTCATAGAAAATATTCTGCAACATTAAAGAGTCCTGGAGCTGTCTTGTTTATGACCTTTATCTTCAGTAACTTCCTGAAAGCTGTGATCTATTATAGAGAGCACCAATCCTTTCACTGTTTTCCTGAATTGTTCTCTTTCTTTATATAACAGCCTCACAGGTGAATGATGGTTACAATGAGGCTCTGAATAGTGATAATTCTGAAATTTGCAGCCCCCATTAATCATGATGGGTGGGTCATGGGTATTTCCATTACTACTTGCACATGTTTAGAGAATGCCCACTACAATATATCAGCAAGGCTCACAGGGCTTTAGAAAATAGCAAGTTCAAGGTACTGAGGGTAATTTTTGCCCATCTTTGGATTGTTGATGTTTATCTGTTGAAAAATAGAAGCTAATTTATTTAATTCGACCAATAATTTTTGGGAAAGGTATCATTTGTGCCCCTTTCAAAGAGGAGGAGATGGCACCAAAAAGATTAAATAACTTTCCCAGAGTCACAAACTCAGAACACGTAGTGTTCTAATTTTAACCAGGCAAGTACTGTTAGAATTTACACTCAGACCCACTCTTCTGTTTGGTATACCACTTGGTTAAGGCAAGCATGGAGTCTGAAATTTTATGTACTAAAAGTTCTCTTAAATGATAAACAACTTTACAATTTAGTGGGGGGAATGACAAGTATAATTAAAGTCAAGTCAATCAAGTGCCTTGATAATATATTGCTTCTACAAAGGCATAAAAATAATTTAAAGCAACTAAACTTACCTTTGCACATTAAATTCTACTTTCCCGAGTGGCCCTGTAACTTATCAAGAGGAGTGATGCTTAAATGTGTATATTTTGGAGTTCTATAGCAAGGATTAACTCCCACTTCTTCTATTGCTAGATGACTTGGACCAAGTAAAATGATCTGCCTTGACTTAGACTTTCTCACTTAATATGGGATGAAGACACTGCGTATTTCTCATGATTACATTGACCAACTATTACAGAAACATTAATTACTGCTCGCCGTGTTCTAAGATCTGACTCCGTCATTATCGGCTGTGGCATTAGCATTCTCCTCATGTGCCCTCCTCACGTGGCCTGGCTTCCGTCCTTTTCCAGCTTCCAGGGGCTTCATTTTGTTTATTTCTGTCACTGCTATTTGTAATAACTCTGCCTCCTTAGTTGCATCACACTCTAATCTGAAGAGTGATTTTATTTTGAAAGAATCTAGCAGAAAATTTGACTCTAATGAGCTCTTCCAGCCAGAAAATCCTCTCTTAATGAGTATATTGTGGAAAATCCTTTTATAAGCAATCCAAAGACAATTCAACACTCTAATTCAGTGAAAGTAGGACTGAGGTGGCAGTCATAACCAATGATGTGATAGTATGTATCTGAACTGGGATAATGCATATTCATAAAGAATCCACATAAATTCCATTTTGGTAGTTTTGTAATGAGTACTTCTATACAATTCTGTTTCATTAGTATTAATAATGGTCAGCAGAGGGGAACCTATATAGAGATTGTCACCTAGATTTCTAAATTGAGTTCTCATTATTTTCATGAGAATATTTTGGAGGGAAGGAATCGTAATAAGGCTCAAGGTGTTCATCACCTCCTAAGATTTTGCATAGAGGATGTCAAAGAACTTTTACAATTCTTGAAATTTTGTTTGTATTGTTGAATGTTCCATTTAGAGTATCTTAGTCTCTTTCAGTGACTTAAAAAATACCATTAAAAAGGTGGCTGGTACACAACAGAAATTTATTTCTTATAATGATAGAGGTTGGCTAGACCAAGATCAAGGTTTCTACCATGTGATGTCTGGTGAGGACCTGCCTCCTCCTCATCACAGCCACTGACATATCATGTGGCTAGAGGAGCCAAGATCTCTCAGGGTCTCTCCTATAAGAGAGCTAACATCATTCCTGAGGGTTTCTCCATAAAGACTTTATCACTTTTCAAGTCCCCATCTCTTAAAGCCATAACTTTAGAGTTTAGAATTAGGAATTAACATGTGAGTTAGGAATGTACATAAACACTCAAATATTTCAGTCTTAAATTTTTGTTCATTGCTACTAATATTCCTGAATGTGTTTTAGAAATAGATAAATTGGGCCTGAGTGGGTGGCTTAATGGTCAAAAGCACTTACTTCCAAAGCCTGCCAGCCTGGGTTCAATTCCCCACTAATCATATAAACCCTGACGCAGAAAGTGGTGCATGCATCTGGAGTTTGTGTGCAATGCAAGAGGCCCTGGCATGTCCATATGAAATCTCTCCAAACCTCTCTCTCCTTATTCCTTCATTGAAAATAAATTAATCAATTACATATTAGAAGAAATAGATAAATAACATTTCTATGAAAATGTTATTTAGTTGAAGGGATAACTATACACTTAAATTGTAAAACTAAGAAACCATGTCCATAGTCACTCTCAATTTACTCCCTTTTATTATTAATAAAATACCAAAGATGAACCTTTTCTTGAAACTATTCTCATTTTGGTATTCCTTCTGCCCTAGTTTATTAGAGGAATCAGTCCTTCACACATGCAGGAGCCAAGAGAGGATCCCAAATGATAAAAGCAGAGGAGAGTAACAGTGGGTGTCAGGGTCCTGGATAACTGGAGATTAGGTATGCTCAGTGAGGTCAGATGCTGCTCAGTGGAGGAGAATGACTGACCCTTGACTATACTGGTGCTAAGGAAAACTCAGGACACTGCGTAAAGTTTATAGACTGCTCAATGTACAGCCTTGTCACCATTCTACCTTGTGGCAGTGGCTTCTCCCTTCAATTGTGTCCAGTCCAGATCCATTCTCTGAGTTGGCACCAGAATATATCCAAGAGTGCATTGGGAATTGACTCATTTGCCTTTCAATACAATTTTCTAATCATAATACTATACAGCATAATGTGAAAGTCTAAATTATATACCATGATATAAATGGGGCCCTTCCTGAATCTGACATATTCTTACTATTCCTGTTTTGCTATTACCCACTGCCCCTCATACATTAAGTTCCAGACCTATAAATATCGTATTTCCAAGTGCATGGTACTTGGAAGTGTGCCCTACTTCTCTCCGTCTGCGATTTCATCCTCCAAGCCTTATCTGGTTTGGAGAACCTCTCTAAAGTCTCTTCTAACATGCGCTAACAGAATATATCTCAGGATACAGCAGCCCTTAAATGCCTTACATGCATCTTGCTAATCTGTTCAGATTTTAATAATTATACTTAATTACTTATTATAATTAGTTAGTAACGTCAATAATTAGTTTCTTTCGTATTGCAATATTCACACCTAATATCAGTTATTTTGGCCTCCCTAATATTCAGTACAGTGTAAAGAAAATAGAGTCTGTTATAGGAATGTGTGACTCTGAGTACTAACCTATTGACAGCACATTTTCTCTGTACTGATGTGAATGTGGTAATAAAGAGAATTATGGATGTTTGGAAAAATTGAAAATACTTTTCCAGGCAGTATCTTTTGATTTTTTTAAAGTCCTATAAGGGCCATATATTCTTAGATTAATCTTATTTTTAGAATCTCCAACTTTATGTACTAACACAGCACTGTTTAGGAAACAGGACAAAAATCCCAGAAGTACCATTTGTGAGTTGATCTAAGAAAATAGCAATAAGTGTGTTGTCACCTAAGTGCTGACTGATTGGCTATGCCAGCCGGTACCTCCCCCATCTGTGTTTCCTGGGCATTTATATGGAGGCAAGCTCATGATGTCATGTGAAGTGATCTTCTCTTTTCACTACACTAGGTATATGCTCCATAATTTTTTTGGCCTATATGATTTATATGTCTGTTTTCCACAGCCTTTGTTTTGATATCTGAAATCATCAATCCTTCAGCGTCCTGCAGCTGTAATGTTTACTGCCAACGGCAATGATTTGTAATTGGCATGGGAGTGTGCTTTAACACTTTTAGAGTAATTGTGATTTGCTTTTGAATGAAAATATTTTTACCATGGACACGATCAAACGTAGAATTTCCCCTAATCCTTCAATAAAAAGTACATTCACTTTTACCTAATCTAGATATCTGAGTTTATTTTCTTGCTTTTATATAATTATTTTAATTAGCAAATAGGATAGGGTTTAGCAACTGTTTCCCCACTGCTAAAATTTAATGGCTAAACTGATTAATAGTTCTAAGTATCAGTCTTCCTATGAATTTATATAGAAATTAAAATATATGCATATATGTATGAGTATTTTGTAGAAAAGCCAGCCCTCTCTCATTAAAAATCAGCAATAAATTTTATTTTTAATTTCCCTGGGTGGTTTGTGGAGATAACATATTAAAGGCTAATTTGTGGGTCATTAGAAAGTATGTCCTCTCACTTGTGAGTTCTTATAATGACAACTAATGTCACAGAAGTCTGTTTTTTAAATTACAGCCTCTCAAGATCCCCCAGGGTATCCTATATCCTGTGCATAATTAATGAGAAAAATATAATTATTCAGCCTTGATGGAATCTATAGTGGTGGATTTGGCACCATTGAAGTGCAAATGGACTATTCCTTTAAATTATGAATGGGTATGTTTATTTGGAGTGGGTTTGTAGGAGGGAGATGACATTAAACAGAAGTTAGGAGGAGAAAATGATGAGGAATATGTGGGTCAGTCCAAGTTATGTCAGCTTATCTACTAAGACACCTGCACACCTGACTAATGAAAGTGTTTGCGAAAGGATATCAAGTCCCCAGGAAAACTGACCTCACACTTAGCTTATTTAACTCATATATATGTAATTATTCTTCTTAACAGAACTTCAGGAGCAAAAATTACAACCCTATCTATGGTTGCCACCTTCCTACAGAGTTTTTCTTTCCTAATTTTGAAAATTTCTCTGGATTCTGGTACTATGTAAAGAAATAAAGCACTTTCAACTGAATGCTAAGACTTTCCTTCGTAAATATGGAAATATTTCAGGCACTAAATGAATCTCCTTGGAACTTTTTTTTTTTTTCAGGGAATGATGTATCTGGAAGAAAGGCGGCTTGTTCATCGAGATTTGGCAGCCCGTAATGTCTTAGTGAAATCTCCTAACCATGTGAAAATCACAGATTTTGGACTAGCCAGACTCTTGGAAGGAGATGAAAAAGAGTACAATGCTGATGGAGGAAAGGTAGTAATCTTTCAGAGAGCAACATAGCTTGAAAATGCAATATGGTATCCTTTTATCTTTTTTTTTTTTTCTTTTCAGTTTATTCGAGGTAGGGTTTTGCTCTAGCCTAGGCTGACCTGGAATTCACCATGTAGTCTCAGGGTGGCCTCGAACCCACAGCAATTCTCCTTTCTCTTCCTCTCAAGTGCTGGGATTAGAGTCACATGCCACCATGCCCATATTCCTTTTATCTTCTTGTGGTTTTTAAGAAGAAGCCAATGATGCTGATCATTAAAACACCAATTTTACTTTTGCCTAACCTCTTGCCCAGGATAAAATTTTTAAAAAAGTAACATATATCTAGCTTTCATCTCTTCAAATTGGTAAATTTAAGGTCCCAAGTAGTTCTCATGTTAGGTCTAGTAATGGCAAGTGGGTGGATGATTCCAGGAAGTTAATCTTTAATATAGGGTCATAAAAATTTTCCCATTAATCCTGAGATCATAAGACTGGTAACAGAATTACAGTTTCTCATATACTAGTAAGAAGCTTGCCTACTACCAAGAATCATAACTGCTTTGAAGGATGACCTCTACTTAACTTCTAACCCCTATAATACCAGACATGATTCCAATTATCTGGCTATTATTTTGTTTTATTCTCACTTCTATCACAATTTATGATTTACCTGCATTATTTCCTGCCTGACTCTCCACTAGTATTCAAGACTGAACCACACTGTTTCCTCATTGAGCCTCAGTGCCTACCTGACAAGTGTGTCTCTGACTCTCTCCTACCAGCTCGTCCTCTCTCTCTGTCTCTGTCTCTGTCTCTCTCTCTCTCTCTCTCATTCTCTGTGTGTGTCTCTGTCTCTCCCTCCCTCTCATTGCATGAGCTCATCCATACCTTGGATCCAGCTTTTTAAGGTACTAATTATCCTACTCTTAACATGTCATTCTTGGATCACTAGTGAAGTTTGAATGTGATGCTCTTCCTACCTTGATCAGGGGAAACCTAGATTAGTAAAGACCAAGGATATAAAGCCATGAAATCTTAAGCTCCAATAAGCTATAAAATTATCCTAAAACATAGTCCTATGTGTGTACAAATATGTCTATTGTGCTACATATTACCAGCACCCAAATGTATATTATAAATATTTTCAATGACTGGCTTCTAAATGCTTAGCATTGATGTTTTCTCTAAATGCTTACATAACTATCTATAGTCAAATCTTATCACAATATTAGATAACATTTTTTTAAAATAATAAAACCTTCAGCTTTGAAGAATTGTCTGTCTGTTCCTTGATTTTATTAGACTGTTTGGCCTGTCTACCACCAAAATACAGTGGTTTAAAATCAGGGCTTTGAAATTCACTATAAGATTGCCCAGAAATAGAAATCAATAAATCACATGACTTTGCTTGTCTTAAGAACAAACAACTGTAAGATGTGTCTAAAGCAAGATGCATTACATCTTAAAAGGCCTGGTAACCATTAAGTCTTTATCAAGTCACCTGTGATTTAAACTTACTTCAGTGACACAATGTCCATAGTCCATAAAGTCTGTTAACTCCTTGCCCATAGGGAAATTACTTTCAATGTGTCTTCTGTTCCTTTTCACTGAATACCATGATTCTGTCATAGAGTTACCTTGGTGTAACCTTGGTGTGCAGCCAACCCCATGATTTCAAATGCCTATTTAGTTTTAAGCTTTCAACTGCAAAGTAGAAGTGTTTATCTTTATTCCATAGAATCTAATTATATCCCGAGCTATATAACATTGCCCTTCGTGTAGAACCACATTCTGCTGACCCACTATCCACAGAGTATGTGGGTTGAGTTGTTTTTCTTGTAGTGATGATGGATTTGTGCTGATCCTCTCACATTCATTTATACACTACTTCCTATTTTGAAAATGGTTCATATTTCCAATGCTGGCAAACCAAGATGAGGGAGGCCATTTGTGGCCAGGGAACAAAGCAAAGCTAATTTTGCAATCTATGATTTTAGGCAATTTGCTGACCAAAGTATATGAGAGGAGAAAGACACAAATCTAGAAAGAATCCATTGCATTTGTTACCCAAAATAGGTCTTAGGGCAAAAAGGTATCACTGAATATGAAGAAATCTAATTATTTTGAGAAAAATATATACTAACATCACATTTATAGAAGTATATAAGCATTAGATGCTTAGATTTGACATTATATGTGATAACAGTAAATTTTAACTTGAATACTGGACATTGATTAAGAAACACAGAAATCTGTTACTACTTTTAACTGTTTTAAAAATATATCTTTGAGTTAACCCACCTAGCGACTTTTATAAATTTCAATTATTTAAAAATAATTTATTTATATCTATGCACACATAATTACAAAATATAATTGAGGTCAGTCCAGAGACTAACATTTAGGGAACATGCACGTGGTTTCTTATATATTTATAAAATTTTATTTTTAATTTTCCTATAGATGCCAATTAAATGGATGGCTTTGGAATGTATACATTATAGGAAATTCACCCACCAAAGTGATGTTTGGAGCTATGGTAAGTGAACTATTGTGAATTTGAGTATTTATGGCAAATATACATATGTTTGGTTCATCCAAAATATATTAGGCCATATTTGTTTTATTACATTATAAAAATTCATAGACTTGATTTGCTCAAGGATTTAACCTTCTTGTGTTCATTAAAAAAAAAAAAAAAATTTAGGGCTGGAGAGATGGCTTAGCAGGTTAAGTGCTTGCCTGTGAAGCCTAAGGACCCTGGTTCGAGGCTCGATTCTCCAGGACCCACATTAGCCAGGTGGACAAGGGGGCGTATGCGTCTGGAGTTCGTTTACAGTGGCTGGAGGACCTTGTGTGCCCATTCTCTCTCTTTCTCTCTCTCTCTCTCTCTCTCTCTCCCTCTTTCTCTCTGTCACTCTCAAATAAATAAATGAACAAAAAAATTTAAAAAATCATTTAAAGAGCATTGTGCTCCACCCTTTTTATTTTATATTCATTCATATATATGTGCATATATATTATACATATACAGTACTAATATGTCATCTATCACAATTCCTTGTGTTCTAACATTTTGTCTAATTAATTATTTTTACATTTAGTAAAAACAACTTCACATGAAATTTTATAAAATATCATTACTTTAATTTTTATTACATTGAAAACATAACTCTCCAGTTATTAGATGTTCAAATATAAAACAAGACCAAAACCACTTTTTTCTGTTTGTCAAAAATTATATCATGTAGTACAATATATAGAGATCATTGTGTTAGCAAGGAACAATTAACATATAGGAAAATACCTTGGCAAAGGTGAGAGGAGTCGTGAGAGAAAAAATTGCTAATTGTAATTTTGATTTTCATCTACAAGTATTTTGGAATGGCACAAATATTACAAAGGTAATTATATAAATTAAATAAATTAATATTCATTATTCAAATATTTACTTAAATACATTTAGTTCAGTGTTAAGATATTTAGCAGCCCACATAACTCTGTCTACTTGCAACTTAGCAAGCAAATAAGAAACAATTCCTTTTCTAAGTGCAAACAATTTCACAAAAACTAGCATATATTGCATATAAAAAGCACAATTCTTACTTATACATAGAGTCTTCATAAAACTTAAAAATAAGTTAAATTTATTTTTCTCAAATTTTAGCACTTTTCCTTCCTTCTTATTTCTGCACATAAAGATTTAAGTCACTTAAGCACTAAAGAATAAACTTATTACCTTGAAATGGTCTATTAATAGTAAAAAAAAAAAAAAAGAGTGAAAGAAAACAAGAAGGAAGGATGGAAGGAAAGAAAGGAAAGAAAGGAAAGACTTAAGACAATTCAATAAGATGTGTTCTGACCATGTCTATTTTGGCAGAGGTATTAAAATTTCCAAAAAGTTCACACATTTTGCTCAGAAACTGGAAATGTGTGTTTGAATTAAGAAAAAAAGAAAAAAAACACAAGAGAAAATCTCAACAAAGCTTCCTTATCAAACTATTTTATGGAACAGAAAATTAAAAAGCATGTATGTCACGTACATTGCATGATAGATTCATATAGTATTTGATACAGCTTAGAATGTGGATACGCATTTATATACTAAAGATACAGATTAGCATAAATATAATGATATTAAAAGATCTATAGAATCTATTTTAGGTTTATTATTATACATTGTATACTATACAGGTATACCTATTTTCTTTCTATATTTTGTTCTTTCATCACTAAATATAGATGTGGTAATCTGCTCCAGGCAATTTTTCAATGACCTTAAAACAAATAGACAAAGGAACAAACAAATGTTGGCAGAACAGTCATATTTTTAGAATAAAAGTCTGTGAAAAATCTTACTTAGATTATTATAATTTTATTCATTTTGCATTTCTAAATCCCAGGAGCAATTAAGTAAAAATAAAGAAATAATCCTGGATCATGCTACAGCATATGCTCATAAGGCATTATGTGATCTTTGTGACATATCACAGTAGATTGCAAAAGGCACAAGAAGTAGAGAACCATACATATTCCATTCCTGTTGATGGTACACACTAAACAAATATTTGCATGCATTTATTTGAGAGAGAGAAAGAGACAAAAGGAAAGAGGCAGATAAAATGAGCAAGACAGAAAGAGAGAGGAAAAAAAGAGAAAGAGAGAGAGAGAATTCAGGTATCACATACTTGACACTGAAAAATGAACTCCAGACATATGTGCCACTTTGTCCAGCTGGATTTATGTGGGCACTGGGGAATCAAACCTGGGCTGCCAGGCCTTGCAAGCAAGCACCTCTAACCACTGAGTAACATCTCCAGATTGATAGTACACTTTAAAAAATATTATCACTGGGTGCATCTTTATATTGACAAAATATGCATGAGCTCTAACATATATCGTCAGATAGTAAGACTGAGATGTAAGGTTTGAAGATTTTTCTGATTTTAGGGTTTCTGTAATTTTTCTCTGACATGAGGCCATCCTTGTGTAACACTTACCTAGTCATCAACCCACAGAGGCAGAATTGAATTGTTATTGCAAGTGAGGCTTTTGGTACTTTAGGTTTGACTTTGTCATTATGTGCTTGTGTTTGCTATAATTTTTTGTCATTTTGGTTTGTAAGAGATTTGTATTTTGCTTATTGGCTCTCCAGGAGTGTGAAAATATCTACTTAACTGCAAACATAAGTCAATAAATTATGTTTTGTGGACATACACATTCTGATGTTCTGGAACTGGGACTGATTAGAGGAGGCAGCCACCGCCTACTCAAGCTGCCAGCTATCACTGAACCTTAAACACTGGCTTTATGAAACAACTCCTGAATGTGGACAAATAAGAATTTAGTCAATGTCAGTCACTATATCAGCAGTCATATATGTATCTTAAACACAAAAAGTCATAGGATATAAATATGAACAAAAATAACAAAAATAATTAGGTAAGAGTTAATGATTATATTAGGAAGGATAATTTGGAACTGGGGAGATTGCTTACCAGTTAGAGGCGTACCATTCTGGGTTAGATTTCCTGGTGCCCATGTAGAGCCAAAGGCACAAAGTAGCACGTGCATCTGTAATTTATTTGCAATGGCACAAGGGCCTGGCATGCCCACGTTCTCATTCTCTGTCTCTCTCTCTCTCCCTCTCTCTTTCTCTCTCTCCTTACAAGTAAATCAATAAATAAACAAATAATTTTTAGAAAGGGAAACTTGACGTTTACATATAATTTCATAATTTATAATTTAAATTTCAGTTAATATTAGCTGTTATAAATGAGTTTAAACAAATAACCCATTACCAAGGAAAGTAGAAAAGGAAAGCATAGCTCTGATTAGTGGGTTTTATGCAAAAATATGTCTCCATATATGCATCAATCAAAAATCATGTTGTAATATCTTCATGCCCGCGTACCTGTTTCCAGGTTTAAAATCTTTATCCTGGGCTAGGGATATAGCTCAAAGGTGGAGAGCTTTCCTACTATGGTGAAGAAGTGTTCTCTACTATCTGGCTTTTGGCATAGTAATATTTAGGTATATTTGTTTGTTCGTTTGTCTGTTTTTACTCAATGTAACGATAGTATTATGTTGTAGTGATTCAAAACAAATACTTTATTATCTAAAAATAAACTTGATTTATTTAATTTTGTAGATTCTAATTCTTTATATATTATGTCTTATTTAAACTCTATCCTAACTCTGCCTCTTCTCCTACATGCTAAATAAATTAACATGCTGTCCTCTTTGTGTTAATTTAAAAAAGAAGTGCCACAGTTCTTAATAGTTACATAAGACAATTATTCTGTAATCTCAATTTAGCCTCTTATAACCTTTTCAGCCAAGTAGTATCAAAATTTGTCCATGTTGTACTTGTCCTGCATCCTATTTATTTTGTATTGAGCACATATGTGTATAGTTAACGACTTCTATGCTGTTCTGTAATGTAGCATGGTATAATAAAACCTAATTTAGATGAAAAATCATTAGCTTTGGGCTGGAAAGATGGCTTAGTGGTTAATCACTTGCCTGTGAAGCCTAAGGACCCCGGTTCAAGGCTCGATTCCCCAGGGCCCACGTTAGCCAGATGCACAAGGGGGTGCATGCGTCTGGAGTTCGTTTGCAGTGGTTGGAGGCCCTGGTGTGCCCATTCTCTCTCTCTCTCTCTCTCTCTCTCTCTCTCTCTCTCTTCCTCTCTTTCTCTCTCTGTCTGTTGCTCTCAAATAAATAAATAAATAAAAATTAAATTAAAAAAAATCATTAGTTTTACTTGTAGGGAGAAACAGTGAACCAATTCTATATCCTGCTATCCACTCTAATTTTTCTCTGCTATATATTATAAAGTCCATGGCCATAATGAATTCTTCATGTGAAATCTTCCACAAGGACTTCAAGGACTTTAGCATTGGGACTGTGGTAATGGATGTGGGAATGATTTCTTTTTTCTTTTATTTTTTTTTTGGTTTTTCAAGGTAGGTCTCATTCTGGCCCGAGCTGACCTGGAATTTACTATGTGGTCTCAGGGTGGCCTTGAACCCATAGTGATCCTCCTACCTCTACCTCCCAAGTGCTGGGATTAAAGGTGTGTGCCACCACACCCAGCTAAGATTTTTGACTGGCCTTGGGGGAGCAATTTCTAGCCACTCACATGTTGTTGGTTTGCTCAGATTATGTTGGTAATTTTCTCTATAACAATTTTATTTCTGATTCAGGAGTCACTATCTGGGAATTGATGACCTTTGGAGGGAAGCCCTATGATGGAATTCCAACCAGAGAAATCCCTGATCTCTTAGAGAAAGGAGAGCGCTTGCCTCAACCTCCTATCTGCACAATTGATGTTTACATGGTCATGGTCAAATGTAAGACTATAAATCAATGTTCACAGCACTGTCATCTTCATAAAAGAAAAGTTGACATTAGCCTACCTGAAAAATGTTTCTCTGTATTGAAAAATAATTATAAATGGAACCTTTTTGCTCTGATTATTTTCATGCCAAATTGTCTGTCATAAAGAGATATCATTAGTCATAATAATGTTAGTGATAACATTAATGTTAGTCTTTATAGAAAAATACCTAGAGCATAACTGATAATCTAAAACATAAATTAAGTTTAAGCAGGTTGAGTCAAAAGCAAATTAACAGGGCAGAGTGGGAAGTTGGAAGAGCTGAATCTATGCTGAATTGAAGATTATAAATGTTTACTCTTCTTGACTTGATCGCTTGTTTATATCAGACTCTCTTACTTTTCTCTCCCCTGCCTATGCTTCAGACACATATGTGTTATTAATGTGTTTTTGGAAGCCAAGACCCTTAATTTAAATAGAATTAGGGAAGTCTCTGAGGTTTATGACTTAATTTAAGTGAGATTAACTTGCAGCAACCTCTCTTGTATAATCTGAGGTTTTCTAGTTTTGATTTACACAGGGTTAAGAAAGACACAAACTGGTGAAGGTGAATAAGCATTTTATTAATAAGAGACTTTGGACCCAAGACTGCTCAGATTTATATTCATGACATGTGTGATACATTCTGACAGTGAGGGAAGAAATAAAAAATGTTCCTTGCAACTCAGGTCAGCATGCCCTTTTCTATAAGCATAGTTCTATTTACTCAATATTTAGTTAGAGAAAAATAAATACCTCACTGTGAAGTTAACCTTCTTTTTGGCTCCAGTGGTTCCAGAAATACCTATTTTTGTCATTAGCATCTTGGAACTAACAAGCGTTTTCTTAAATGAATATATATAGAGGAAGTGAAGATTGTTTCAGTTTAGATGAAAAAAGTAGGTAACATTAGTGATACTTAAAAAGATATCCAAAGGATTCCTAGAACAGGAATGAAATTTAACTCCCCAGAAAAGTGAAAACAAGCTTCATAGCTTTATTAGATCAGGCTTTGTTTATCAGATATCCACAGAACAAAGCTTTAATGCATTCATGTATCATATAATCATTTGATCCCATAACCAGCATCAGAAATGATTTAAACACTGGCTATAAAGCCAGGCAAACGTTTGCCTTATTAAGCAAACCTTTTGGAGAATGCTGCCTTTTTCTCCCCCCTGAAGTCTTCCTGCTTTGAAAGGTGTGTCATTGGGCAAAGAAGTGAAAGAAAGCGTGGTGCTGCTATTCTTCTCATCTCATCAGCTAAACAGAGCCTAAGGAGATAACAATATATTTTATCTAGACTCTCAGCTAAATAATAATGTATGCCTTGAAAACTGATGAGAGTATTTTTTCTGCTGCAAGAGCTAGTACAAAGATAGGCTAATGGCTAATGCTGAACACGTGCTATCAATCATTTTGCATTTTTTCCAACCAGAAACAAACAAAAATGGTGTGCAGCAATTGTTTGCAATTCCTTTTTCCCTTTGTGCTAGAGTGTCATATCACAACCAAATATATTTCCCATGAGTAACTGACACAAACTGAGAGATTTGGTTTCAATCATCTTGTCTATAACATCAAAGAAATTTTTAAAAATTTATCTCCATACTCCAAAAGAACAATGGTAGCAGGTATCTGAAGTTCTATATGTTTGCATAGTTAGTCTGGGTTCTGTTTTCTAGGAAGAATACATTTGGAATAAGATTTATAATATGGAAAATTGACCCTTATTTTATAGTACATTACATTCCCCGATGAATGACAAAGTGACTGAGTTAGAACATTACCTCATTGGTTTGTTTCCTTCACTAACTTTGTTTATGTTTCAGGTTATTATTAAAGCAGTAGTTTTCACAGTTGAACCTACATTTGCACAAAATGTACATTTCACTTCTTTCCCTAAGTATGGATATACTGACACTATTATTGTGTGTAAATTTCCAGGTTGGATGATTGATGCAGACAGTAGACCTAAATTCAAGGAACTGGCTGCTGAGTTTTCAAGGATGGCTCGAGATCCCCAACGATATCTAGTCATTCAGGTTAGTATATTTCACTTTGCTGTGAAGACTACGTCAATAGCAAATGAATGACCAAATATGACTATCTACACTGTAGAAGTGACCAGTGGATACTATAAGCAACTGACCATGTGAAACAGCTTATGCAGCAGAACCTTTATCTTCATGTCAGAGCTTGTCAACATCCCCTCCCTCAGCATCCCAGAGGCCCTGCTATTAGCTGTCATGTTGCTAACGCATGTGCTTTAAAAGAGCGGTGACCTCAGATAAGCCTTCATGCACTCCAATTTTTATTAGCATTATATGCAAGACATGTTTATTGTTATAATTATCCCTTTCAAGATTTAAGGGAAGATGGATTTTGGTTTTTTTTCCACACTTGAAGATAAATCAACATTTTCAATATATTATCACTTCTAGAAAATGATAGGCTTTGTTAAACAAAAATAGAACTTCCATATGACCTAATTACAGCATCCCTGTACATATACCCAAAAGACTGAAAGCCCTTCCACAGAGATACTTGCTCATCCATGGTTATTGCTGTATTTTTGCAATGGACAAGAAATGGTACCAGTGTATATGTCCATCAGTAGATGAATGGATGGAGGAAATATAATGTACAATGAAATTGTATTTAACTGTGAAGAAAAATATTATCATGAGGTTATAGAAAATGGGATGAAACTGAAAAAATGTTAATTTAAGTGAGGTGACACACTCAAAAAGGCAAATACTATGTTTTCTCTCTCATCTGTCGATCCTAGCTCTCTGTGTGTGTGTGTGTGTGTGTGTGTGTGTGTGTGTGTGCGCGTGCGTGCGCGCGCGAGCACGTGCACACACACAGGAGGTTAAGGTCATTACACCAGAAAGGGGACCATAAGAGGAGAAAAACAGGTCTTAAGGAAGGTGATAAGAGGAAAAATAGCAGGTTGCAGAATACATGGGAAATAAAATGGAAAGGGTACTACTCAGGGGAAGGGCTATAAGCAAGGGTAGTAGTGGGACAGGGAACAAAAGTTGGAAAAAGACCCAACAAAAAAAAACAGGATGTATGAAATTGCAATAATAAAACACATTACTTCATATGCCAATTTTAAAAGTAAATAGACCATGTATTACTTGGGGAGGCTTTAGTATCTAAGCAATAAGTCATTTCAAATGAATTGATGTCCATCTAAAATTAATGACTGTTAAAGTACATTTAATATTTAACTGTATACAATTGATTGAACAATTTTAAAATTAAAATAATTTCTGTATACTCTGTTTGCCTAAATCATAAACTTCTATAGCTTGGGTGTACTCATCTATGTTTCCTTAGCAAAGCAATATTCATAGTCAGACTTGAAGACAAAGCCAGGTTTTTTAAGTTTATCATGCTAACCTATTTTCCCAAAAATTAATTTTCCAAAAATGAAACTGCCAATTAAACATAACTTCTTCAAAAAAAAGTAAAAACACTTAAGAAATAAGTAAGATGAACAACAGTGTCTCTCTTACACCTATGTATTCTCTGTGCCACATGTGCTATGATTTCAGATGGCTACACTATGACAGTGACGTCATTGTATAATAGAACTCACCCTGGGCTTCTACTTCCTGCCAACTCTGCAACATCAAGCCAAACACGCAACATACAGATTGATAAGCTAATTGCCCTTAATGATTTATTATTAAAGTCACAACCCACACACCATCTTGACTTACCGTGATTCTCAGATCTGAGCTGAACTTTGCCATTCTTAAACCATCCCCAGTACCTATCTTCTTTCTTTTCTAGTGGTGTTTGTCACATGATTCTTGTATTCCATTTGTTCACCTTACCCTGTTCCTATGTAAGCATATTATAGGATTTTTTTATGGCTGGGAGCTTGACAAAAGCATTACTTTTTGAGATGAACACATGAGATTTTTAAATTTTTTTTTTAAATGAAGGGAAGAATAATTTCCTGTGTGTCTGTGACGGGCAATCTTTCAGGGTGATGATCGGATGAAGCTTCCCAGCCCCAACGACAGTAAGTTCTTCCAGAATCTCTTGGATGAGGAGGACTTGGAAGACATGATGGATGCTGAGGAGTACCTGGTCCCCCAGGCGTTCAGCATCCCTCCACCTATCTACACAGCCAGAGCAAGAATTGACTCAAATAGGGTAAGAAGTGATTTGTTTATATTCACTATGTTATCTCTGAGAAACAAAATCATATAAAAGGATTATAAGAACAAAGATTTCAAAATGACTGCAGAACTAATCATTATGATGTCTAGATTTAAAAGAAAAATCTTGCAGAAAATATGCAAGGAAGAAAGGCATGGCCAATGCCATATGTACTCTGAGATATTTTCAAGAGCACAGAAAATTTCCTCATTTCATGTTAAATAAATCTTAATTTTAAAAAATCAAATTAATAAAACTGTCTACATAGTATTGAGAATCCTTATCAAGTAGGAATTACATTGTTATTTCTTTTAAAAATAATAGGATTTATTATTATTGTATTACAGCTTTCTTTCATTCATTTATGAATCATTAACTTTCCCTGTCAAGTAAAATACAAACACATAAAGCTGTGCAATGCATGAAATCACTCATATTAAGAGATGGATCTTTTCTGACATATGTAAAGTTTAAAAGAAAAAAAATCACACTGAATTTTAAATATTAAATCCACTTTTCATGATAGGCTGTCAAATCCATTTATTTATTCTTAAATTTTCACATGTCAGCCTGCAAGTGTCCTTGCATGTGAACTATTAGTGCACATTTGAAATTCAAACAATTCGACCCAACTGCTGCCTTCATGCCGCGCCCAACAAATGAAGACGGCGCAGAGTCAGAGCACAGTGTGATGAGCTCTGTAATCAAGTGTGCCTTGCCCATTATGGAGCACGGAGGCTCAGTCAATTTAAGTCTATAATCAGTTTCCTCCACTCACAGAAAGAAACATGAGGCTTGATAATTTTCTGAGAAGCAGTTTTTCCTCTTAGTCTCTTCTCCACCTCAGAACATTATCTCAAGTAGTAGGATGGCCATAAGTGTAAGAGAAATTTCAAATTACAGCTCATTCTATAAAATGAAGCTTCTTGGTTTATTACTTCTTGACAGCAAAAATAAATACTCACCTTGCGTTTACTAGTCAAAACAAACACGCTAACCCTCTTAGTACTTACAACCGTATGATGTTCTTTTATTATTATCTCTTCTTACAAATTTGCCACAAAGAAGTTCAATGACTACATGGGTGTCACACAGCCTGCCAGGGAAAGAGCAGAGGTCTTATGTAAGCTGTCTGCACTACACCATACTGTGGCTTTGAAGTTATTGTAACAGGTTATTTCCTTGATAATTTTTTTTTTCTTAGCAACAATTTTCTACCTGATTTTCTCATAAACTGCATCTCCCTCTTGCTCACTGTGGAGGTAGGAGTTTAAAAGGTGTGTGTAAGATGTGATACACTTTATGAGAAACTACCTCACTGGTTTTTCAGGGTCAAGTCTGTCGTCCCCAGATCACAAAAAAAGGACCAGCGAGGTTAGTTGAAAGGCAAGCATGACTTTATTGCAAGTGAAAATAAAGGCCAACACTCTCTGCAATAGGAAGGGGACCCAGAAAAATGGGTGTTTGGCCAGCATTCTGGAATGGGGTATTTATGTACTAAGAAGGAGTTTGGTTGGTCTGTACCTATATGTAAATGATGCATTTGAATTGGAATGAGTTGATTGGTTAAGTTTAAATGAAGACTTTAATTGTTTGGTGGTTCAAGGAGAAAAGCTCAGACTTTGAGATAGTGGGGGAAAAAAAAAAAAAAAAAAAAAAAAAGCTTCCTAGAATGAGGAAGAACCAGGAGGGCAGAGGGCTGCCCCTGATTGCCATCCTGAATCACATTTTTGTTGGATTGGAGTTGCTGCCTATTCTCAGCAGAGCAGTCTGACATTTACACTCTTTTGAGCTACCTACAAAAGAAGGCTACCTTGCTTCTAACCCTATCAACTGGACGCAAAAAGAGACAAGATGGGGCTGGGTGAGGTGGTGCATGCCTGTAATCTCAGCACTTGGGAAGCTGAGGCAGGAAGGTTACTGCAAATTCTATCATAGCCAGGACTGCATAGTGAGTTTAAGACTAGCCTGGGCTACACAGTGAAACCATGACTTTAAAATAAACAAAAGATAAGAGAGAAATTAATATGGAAACTACATTTTTTCTTACCTAAGAAAAAAATGTTATTATGTTCCAAAATGAAAGTTTTTTGTAGCCCCAAGAAGAGCTGATAACTAAAAAGTAAAATTGAAGCCGGGCGTGGTGGCACATGCCTTTAATCCCAGCACTCGGGAGGAGGAGGAGGTAGGAGAATCGCCATGAGTTCGAGGCCACCCTGAGACTCCATAGTGAATTCCAGGTCAGCCTGGGCTAGAATGAGACCCTACCTCGAAAAACCAAAAAATAAAAAAAATAAAAAAAAATAAAAAGTAAAATTGAAAAGTTCAAATCATAGCTAGATAGTGGCAGAAGCAATGATGTTGTTATCAGTACCGATATTTGAAAATATGAGAGTTGCATTTAGGTTGTTTTTATACTTTAATAAATCAAAATCATTGCTCTTATTTTATAAAATAATAAAAGTAGCAGTAACAGCATTGGCTGATACTTTTTGAGTGCTTACTACACAGCAGTCACTATGACAAGTCCTTTAAATTAATTTTAGTAGTTTTATGAAGTCCTATGGGGTAGATGTTAATATTCACTTTTAATGTTTAAGAAAATTGAACAAGGTAAATTTTATAAAACTTACAAATTACAGAAGCAGATGTAGATGTTAAGTTCAGATTTTAATTCCATATGCAATTCGTATCCCTAAAATAACAGAGGGCCCGAAAGAGGGAAATTAGTTACATTGATGCCAATTGCTGGCTACTGGTTGAGCTAATGTTCTCATTCTCTTAATGGTAATATAAATAAAGAAAACTAAAAAGGGAATCAGGAACCACATTGTGGGACCATTGCCCTGACACTCTTGGCTTCACCATATCACTTACTCAGCTCCCATCACTGACTCAACTTCTACAGAAATGAGTATATTGCACAAGATCATTCATAATCTCCTTCCAAAGTTAAAACTGGCTTATCACATTGCCTTTTCTGAAAATTGTATTTCAGGCATTTATATGTATTTTATGCTAAGGAATACTTGTTTGGAAAAAGACCTACAGTTGCCTCTATCCCCAGCTTCTTTCCTTAAGTAATTGGATAGAGAACACAGAATCCCACAGAAACATGAGAAGGAAACATCTCATAGTGGATGCCACAGAGGGGATGTTGTGATGATACAGCAAGGTTACTCATTGCAATTTAACAGGGATCAATATCAATTTTAACAATGGCTACTACTTGGTGATAAATGATTGTAGTCTCAGGGGATATTGGTTTTACTTTTTTTTCCCCCAAATCTATCAAGGTTTCCTGCAGTTTATCCTTGACATAGTACGTGTGTGTGTGTGTGTGTGTGTGTGTTTTAATCTATTAAGCAAAAAGTAGGAGCCTTCTTACTAGATTCCCTATTACTAGCTACTTTTTATTTCTATGTAGGTTCTACCTAACAAGTTACCTTTTAAATTGTTTAATATATTATGACCAACATAAATTAATTAATATATTTGTAATAGATTAAATAAATTGATATATTTGCATATTTATCATGGGCTAGACTCTGTTGGGCAATGAGGATAAAGCTGGGAGACAGAGTTTCTTCTTTTTGAGAGTTAAATTCTAGTTGAGGAGATGATATTCTGAGAAAAACACCAAGTATAATAGGAAAAAGGCAAAGAAAATCAAATCAGGCCAGGAGGCAAGAAGTCACTTTAGCTGTATCTTTGTGAAGGGAAAGTTATTAGACTGGGAACAGAGATCCTTCCAGAGGAAGGGAGCTAAACTGTGTCAGATAAATCAAAACTCCTCCATAAAAAAATGTGTCATCAGTTATTTTATTTATTTACTTATGTTTTTAGAGATAGAGAGAGTGTGCATATGAGAGAGAGGGAATTGGCATGCTATGGCCTCAAACACTGCAATCGAACTCCAGACACTTGTGTCACCTTTGTGTGTCTGGCTTACATGGGACCTGCAGAGAGATCAAACATGGGTCCTTAGGCTTTGTAGGCAAGAGCCTTAGACACTAAGCCATCTCCTCATCCCATTTTAAGTTATTTTTTAAAACCTAGTTTTAATAATAGTTGTATAATGCATGGGCTCAAGAAGTTTTATATTATCAGCAAAGATAAGATGATTTTCTTACTGTTTTCTTGTAAGTGTTAAATCTTGTGGTTTTGAAGTCTCTTGATCTTCTTTAAATACTCCAATTCAAACCAAAATGCTTCTCTTTCTCCTGCCATAGATGTAGTTCAGATAAGTCTTCATCCCTTCGAAAAAGTAACCATAATCTCTCCCTAACTTCTGATATCCAGGGCTTGTTTGTTTCAACTGGATCAATTTCTTTTTTTTTTTTTTCCTATTATTTTTTTCTACTTTTTTGTTGTTGTTTTGTTTTGTTTCTGGTATTGGCGATCAAATTAGAGCTTTAGGGTTGCTAGAGAAGTGCTTTATCATGGAGCTACATCTCCATGCTTTCCACACTGTGTAGTGCTGTAGTTTACTTTTTTTTTTTTTTTTTTTTTTTTTTGAGTTTTAAGTAAGGCATCTACATTGCAGTAAAGGACAGTAATATTAATGATCTGCCTTGGTACCTGATCATTTATTGACACCATGTCTTTTCTTTTTCTGCCTTCAACTTTTAGAGAGCACTTTTCTAATATTTTCATCAATGGGAAAAAGTTGAATGATATATGTTTTATTAAATCTCTCTCTATGTGATATATAATCCCATTGCCACTAACACTTGAATGATCGTTGAACATTTATTCTAGGACGGGCCTTGGTCATTCCAGTTGACCAGTCCCTGCAATTTATTTTCCACTCTTCTCTAGCTCACAGGCACCAAATTACCCAGAGCCACAAGCATTATCCCTGTGCTGATGTCTTTCAAAGTATACATCATATTGGTACTTTCTATTTTAGTTTGGAAGTGTGGCCAATTTGTTTTACCAAAGGGTCATTTCTCATATGTTATAGATTCATTTCTTTTTAAAATAGGAATGTAATAGCAAATTATGTTCAATTTTTCCTGCCAAGTTCTTGGAAATTACAGAGATATTAAGATCTTCTTTTATTCTGTATGATTTTATGTATATTTTCTACTGACTTCCTGTCCTCAGAGTTGATGAAGGAGAAATGGTTGCTAGTAAATATGAAAAAAAAAATGTTATCTCTTGTTTATAAAGTTCCAAGTTTGCATTGACACATTGAACCACGATTTCCTTACCACATCCTCAAAATAATATTTTCTCCTTCCCTTGTCATTTCCTCTTTTTTCTTGATCTTTGCATTATGTCCTTCTCTGACAGTTTCTTTAAAAAATTCATATTTTATTTTATTTATTTATTTGAGAGAGAGAGAGAGAGAGAGAGAGAGAATAGTGGTAGGCTATGGCCTCTAGCCAATGTAAATGAGCTCCAGATGCATGTGCCACCCTGTGTATCTGGCTTAGATGGGTTCTGGGGACTCAAATCTTTATCCTTAGGCTTCACAGGCAAATACCTTAAACAGTAAACCATCTGTCCAGTCTTGGGACAGTTTCTTTATTGTATATTCTCTGAACATAAATATCACCATTATGACTGTCCTTTAACACCTGGTTTAAGGAACTCTGCATGTAGTGATTTGCACCAGTGAAATGTGCTATTTATTTATGAGGTATATGCATAAGTGATTGTTTATTCATTTATTAAGTGACAGAGCTGGAAGGGACTCTAATGATTGCTTCATACACATTTTCTGATTTTATGGATACATAATCTGATATTAGAGGAGATAAAATTCATAGCCCAGATCCTTGATTCTAAGACTGAGGTGTGAAGCCCTTACTCTATTCCCTCAAGCCTTAGCCTAGAATTCAATCCTTGATTGGTTCTGTCAGTTTGTTTTTACTGGTACAAACCATGGAAATCTTGATTTTACTTCAAGTCTAATGAGATTTGGCATCAACTGGTTTAAAAGGCTCCTGCTGGGAGTACAATGAGAAGCTAGAGCCCCTGCTGTTGTTCTGCCGCCTCTGTTTATGCTTCTGAGAGACTCCCTGTAATCAAGAGTTAATGCTTTAGGAGGATCAAATGGAATTGATCAAGCCAAAATCTAAGCAGAAAAGCAGGGTGAGTGGTGTCTGTGTTTGAACTCAGCAATTACATACTTGACCATAAAATGATCTTTACGAGTTTAACAAATATATCAAAATTTCAGATACAAACCTAAAGTTAGCTATCATTTATTGATCACATAGTTCCATGATAGGCTGTGCTCTGAACTTTATAGAAGTATTACATTCAACTTTCCAGCAAGGGTAAATGGAAAGCATAGCTATTCCTCTCTTGGCCAAAGCCAAGAAAAAAACAGAGAGGCTGCCAGATCTTCTGGTAAATAATGAGATTTGAACACAGATCAGTCTTATTGATCGTCTATACTTTTAACTTCCAATGGTAAAATAAAAGAAAAATTAATATGCCATCACCAATAAATAATAACAAAACATACTAGCCTATTAATTATTTAAATGATGTTCATTCAATGATAATTGGTACATATTTCTACTTCCTTTAATTTGTTCTTATTTTAAAATATTTGAGACAATTTTTATAAAACTTATTTTCACTCTTGCTTGTGAAATAATATTTTGAAAAATACGCTCAGTCTTCCCCATTTTCAAAGCCTACTACAGGAAGCAAATAGTCTAAAATATGAGATTCACTTTGACCTTGTAGCATTCACAAAATGAAGCAATAGAAGAATAGTGCTTTAAAGAATGCAGAGAACATTTGCAGACCATCCTGCAAGCTCTGGGATTTCTAACCTCATAAATGATTGTGTAACTTGGTTAAGAATTTGGGTACTTTAAAGCCCAAGTAATGTCAGGTCTTGTAACACTAGCAAATGGACCTGCCTATGAGATCATGGTGTCTGCTAATGCTAACAATTTTTTGAAATAATTTTTATATATTGTATATATTTTATTTATTTATTTAAAAGAGGCAGATAGAGAGAATGAGCACACTCTAGCCTCTAGCCACTGCAAACTCCAGGCTCATGCACCACTTTGTGCATCTGTATTGACATGGGTACTGGGCAATAGATCCCAGGTCCTTAGGATTTTCAAGTAATGCCTTAACAACTGAGCATCTCTAGCTCACTGTTGGCAACTATTGGAAACCTCCAATCATGGTCCTACAAATAAGAGAGACAGAGTATACTATACTGTTGCATAGAGAGAGTCTGGCATTGAAGCACATCTCAGAAATCGTTATGAGATTATTGTACACTTGAGCCATTGTCAGCAGTAGCAAGAGGCTTCTGAATAGGCAGGAGAGCCTTCTGCTCTTTTCTCAAATAATTCTGAAGTGAAAACGCTGAGTTCAAAAAGGAAACAAAGAGGGGAAAGGGACAGCTGGAAAGGGTGAGTTGATTTACCATGTTAATGAATGTTGTATCTATGACATTTAGATGGTTATTTCTTGGTATTATTACCACAAGTTTCACAGCTCTGCTGTAGATTATTGAAATATCTCATACAAAACTATTTTTTATTGTACAAGACCTAGCTAGCACGATTATGAGTTTCTTCACTTTTTACAGAATGGAATTGGGATATTATCATCAACTTCCTATTCAGATTTTCAAGAGGTTACTTAATTTATGTACTTATTTATTTATTTATTTATTTTATAAATCCATCTTTGTCTGCCACAGCTCCCTGTTCAGGCCAGCCTGCTATGCTGATTGCTTCTGCAAAGGCTTGAGGGAGAGTTGTTCCATTTCATTCTCAATAAGGATTGATGGCATTTTGAGAGGTTCAGAATATCCTTTGATTACCCCATGAAATGGAACGGAGAAGATGGCTGTGGATAGTGGGGGGTGGACTTGCTCATCAGCTTCCCTTTGTACATTTTCTGCACTCGAACATACCCTAATCACACGCATCTTGTGTTTCAGTCTGTTTCCTCACTCACCTGCCCAAATGAAAAGTTACCGTCTTAGTGTAGAATTCTGACATACAGAGTGTCCTAAAGAATGATTAGTTTTTGGTCCGTAGTTTTTACTGTAAATGAATGGTTCTGGACTAGCCTCTTGTTACACTTGTGAAAAAGCTAAATTGAGAGATGGCAAAACCCCTATGGGAAAATGTCCAAATACAATGACCATATCTCTTGCTGTAAAATATTCTATGTTGTGAAGAAATAGGCCCTGAAAATTAGAGAGGAAAGAAATTGGTAGTTGAGTCCACAGCCAATTTAGATTGCTTTTCCCAGAAATAATCACAGTCATTGTTTAATAATATAATCATTTCCCTCACTGAAAGAACAAAAAGTCTCAGATCCTCAGCATATTGAAGAGGTGTAAGTATACATAATTCATACTCACTGAGAGTCTGCTATAGTGTAGTTTTAAATGGAACCAGTGCCAGGCTTCTGTACTAGAGAGCTGGCTATTTGTAATTGAAATTACTCATTTATTCTTTAATACTAGTAAATTGCTATTTGAGTATATAATTACTCAAAAAGTAAATAATAATAGGTGATACCTCATATAATAAAAATATGTGATATCTTATCCAAAGTTTTATATTTAATGCTCAGTATTCATTAGCTTATTTAATTTCTGGAAAACTTTAATTTTAAGCTTGTACATTTTTCTGTATTTTCCTACTTACTATTTTAACTATACTTATTTATTGACTATTCAATTATCTACTCTGCGTCCGTGGAAACTGAGGTACAGATATGAAATGATAGCTCCCAGCAGCCTGAAGCCTTTTTCACCACAATGAAACACCGTCTTTTGTCTCCTACTCTGCCTCTAATATTCCTTTACTGATTTATCTTGGCTATCAACTCAGTAATTAGTCCTTCCTTTTCTCAGTGCCAAGGATCAAACTTAGGGCCTTGGACCTGCTAAACAAGTGTCCTACCACTGAGCAACGTCCCCAGCCAGTACTTATTACTTTCAAGATAAGTATATCAATAAATAATGTTGACTTCTTGAGACAACTGCAACAGACTAACATTTTTTTAATGTGAGAGCAAGAGAGAGATAGAGAGAAAGAGAATAACCATGCCATGTCCTCCAGCCACTGCAGTCGAACTCCAGATGCATGCACCCCCTTGTGTACGTTTGCATCCTTGTGTGCTTGTATCACTGTGCATCCGGCTCACACGGGACCTGAAGAATTGAACATGAGTCCTTTGGTTTCTCAGGCAAGCACCTTAACCACTAGACCATCTTTCCAGTGCCAGTTCATTACTTTTAAACTCAATTTTTATCACATTCTTGGGGCATGGGTAGTACACAGTAGCTTTTTATTTTATTTTATTTTATTTTAATTAACTAATTAATTAATTTTAATTTTCAAGCAAAGAGAGACAGAGAAGAGAGGCAGACAGACAGAATGGGCACACCAGGGCCGCCAGCCACTGTAAATGAATTCTAGATGTATACACCACTGTGTGCATCTGGCTTTACATGGGCACTGGGGAATTGAGCCCAGGATCAACTCAGTAGGCTTTGCAGACAAGTGCCTTAGCCACTTAGCCAACAGACTGGCTTTTTTTTTTTTTAATGTGAGAGAGAGTGGGAGTGAGATCAAGGGAGAGAATTGATGTGCCAGGGCCTCCAGGCACTGAAATTGAACCCTAGACTTGTGTACTATTTTTTGTGCATGTGCAATCTTGCATAATTGCATCAATTTGTGCATCTGGCTTACATGGGACCTGGAGAATCAAATGTCGGTCCTTAGGCTTAGCAGGCAAGCACCTTAACAACTAAGTCATCTATCCAGCCCATAACCAGCCTTTTTACCAGCCACCCAGCTTCAACAGAGTTCTCTCCTTCCCCTTTGAGAGTTCATTAAGCCTTCAAAGTACACAATTCCTCTGCATTTAACATTCTCAAACTCTCACCAGAATAGTCCATTGAGGCTTCTCCAATTCAAAGTCCAAGTCCTTCCACATTCCTCCCACAAATATGTTCCAAAAGGCCAAAACCTAAATAGATTCGCTGTGGCAATAACCCCACTTCTCAGCACCAAATTTTTGTTTGGAACTGCATTCTCATTGCTGGTACAACCATCCAACCAGAAATAGCTTATTGGAGGAAAGACTTTATTTCAGGCTTACACAATCCAGGGGAAGTTCTATCCTGGTGAAAGAAGCTAGCTCACTCCAGTATGCATCCTAAGCAGAGAGAAGAAAAATCAACACCAGCAAGTACCAACAGCCAGAGCTCAAATTGGCTGTATAGACACCTAATGGAGTTTAACTAAAGATCTGGCCTGTTGATACACCTCTGAAGGATGCAGGAGACTTAAAGAGGAAATTTAATTTGAAATACCTAAGCCTATGGGAAACATACATTTAAACCACCACAGTATGTCTTTTTAGAGTTATTAATCTGCTTGAGCATGTGACAGTTCCATAGAATGAACATAAACCATAAGCAAGAGATAGCATGAAAAGATACATGATGACTTGGGAACAGATAGAACAGTTGCAAAGATACTATGGAAGCAGAAGAAAGTAAACGTTATATTTAGGATCAATATGTAGCTAATTAGGAGTGATAGATAAGTTTTTAGTTTTTATTTACCTAATCATATATAATAATGCAAATACTAGCTTTGGACTGAATATTTATTATGAGGTGAGTGTTATGCTAGGGTCTTTGCAAATATTCTTACAAAATATATTCATAGCACAAAGAAGGAGAAGTTCTGTCCTCCTTTTAGGTAAAGGAGGTAGGACTTAGAGAGTTTGAATAACTTGGGACATACCTAGTAAGTGACACAAGATTCAGATCCATATCTAGTTTGCTTCAAAGAACATACTAAATTTGCAAAGTATCAAGAATTGAGATAAAGGGCTAGAGGAATGGCTTAGCAGTTAACACACTTGCCTGTAAAGCCAAAGAACACATTTTTGATTCCCCAGGACCCACATAGGCCAAATGCACAAGGTGGTACATGTATCTGGAGTTCATTTGCAGTGACAGAAGGCCATGGCGTACCCATTCTCTCTCTTTCTCTCTCTCTCTCTCTCAAATAATTAAAAAAATACTTAAAGAGTTGATATACAAAAGAAAAAAAAGCAAAAGAAATAATTCAATTAGGGAACTAGGGAAAGGGAATCATGAAAGAACAGAAAAGCTCAGAGAAAGAGTTTTTGTTGTTGTTGTTTAAGTTTATATGATGAATGTTGCTTGGTGACATTCAGGTGTAATTGTATGCTACCTCAAGTTCTCTAGAGGCATGATTGCAGATCTGGAGAATGACAGCAACTATAATGCTTGTGTCCTCAATGGTGTCTGTGGTGTGAGGTCTTGGCACAGATCCAGACACACCTAAGCAATCTGAATGACACTAATGAACGCAAGCCATGGAGTGTGGAAAGTGCTTCTCAAGACAGTTGAGAATTATCACCAGGGTAAGGGCATGTGGTAGAATCAATTAGCATGAGCCTCACAAAGAGGAGAGAGTATATTGAATTTAGAAGTTCTGTGATCCGGAACCTTGCAGCATATGAATCCTGGCTCTGAAGAATCATGAAGTGAATGTTCTCCATTAGAAAGGATATTTTAAGAAAGCTCTTGAATATGTGGGGTGACTGGCTGCTCATGGATGAATGTGGCTGCTGAGGAAGAAATTCAGAGAGCATTTTCAGAAATAGGGATTGCATGGTGACTATACATGTATACCCAATGGAGTGTTTGGGTAGAGTTTCTTTAAAAACAATGCAAAAATTAACATCTTGCTATTGCAAATTTTATAAAGTCATAAACCATGTGAACCTATGACATAGGGCCTTGACTGAGCTCTGGAGGAGGCCTATTAGTGAAAAGCTTAAAAATTCAGTGTATTGCTTAAAAATAAACCCACTGTGGGTCAGGAGAATGACAAAAAGTATAGGATACAAGTCTTCTGGGAATTAATGTGTACCTGATTCCAAACTGCCTGCTAGTGAAAACTCCTATTGGGACTGATGGTATTTAGAACCTCAAGATTGATGTGGTGGCTCCTATAAATTTAAGGCAATAACGAAGAACCCTTTGTTTATTACATTTCCTTCCTCCATTCAGGAGGAGGATAGTCCAGTATATTTTAAAATTTTATCTGTAGGCTAATAAACATTTCATGAGTGTTCACCTGGCAGTATGCTTGGGATGAACTTGCTGCATGTTTTTTTTTTGCTTTTGTCTTGGCCAGAATTTCTGAGCAAGAGACTATGAAGGTGTTTCAAAGCAAATAATTCACAGCCTGGGCTTGCTCTCTCAGAAATATCTTCTCTTCCTACATAACTGACAACGAATCTACTTCTGTATGACCACAGACAGGGTAGGGTCCAGGACTGTTTCTGGTGTGCCGAGATGATAATTGCTTCCGCTTGAACTTTTTGTAACCTTTCAATAGGAATTTTAGAGATTAGACCTAGGAATGATCAAAATTTCTCTTCTCCTTCATTACTTTTGGAAAGGATGTCTAAATATAAATTTGTTCACCCCAATCTGAGTTCCTAGGCATCTTTTTATGCTCAGATAAATAAATTGGGAGAAATAAGAGAGGCAGAATCCCTCTTAGAATGTTAACTATTTTGAGGGCTTGGCATTTTAAATATAATCCTAATGAAGTAGGTGCACTGTGTGTAAGTCTTGGACATCTTGGCAAGATAGACAGCTACATTCTTCTTTGGGATTATAGGCCTAAAACTGAGTGTTAGTATTTTCTTTTATCTAAAAATATCTACACCATGGCTTAAATCTTCCCTTAGCAATGATAAATAAAGCCAGGTATCACGGTGGCAGGGGCCTACCATTCTAGTACTCAGGAGGCTGTGACAGGAGGACCACAAGTTCGTAGTCAGCCTGGGATGCATAGGGAGTTAGAGACCAGTTTGGGCTGCATAGAGAGACCCTGTATCAAATGCAACAGCCACAAAGAAGTGATAAATGACAGTTGTTATAGCAAAACATGAAGGACAAAGAATCCTGGGAAATTTATCAGAAGCATTTCTCATCTGTCTGGTGCTTTTTGATAGTTTATTTCCTAGCAGAAGGCTGGGGTATAGCATAATGTGAAAAAGTATAATCTATTTTATATTTCCCCATCTCCAAATCATTTATCGAAATAATGTGCAATTTGCAAGCTTAAGCACTTTTCTTTAGCTTGGCTACTTTCTAAGATGAAGTCTTCTTTAAAATGTTTGTTTCTAAAATGCCTCATATCTTAATTTATCTAAAAGAGCATACATAGGAATTATGTGTCTACCAAACAAAATATGTGAGTACAATCATTTACTACGTGACTACATGCCTCCCTGATAATCTGTCAGCTATATCTGGAAATATCAGCAATGACAGGAAAGAGACAGTTCAGTCGACACACATGGGCCACACTTTCGACGTCTTGGCTTGTGTCATTACTTCAGCATGAATTCTGAGATTTAACTCATTAGGTGTTTGTCTGGATGTCTTCAAATGTTCACTAGAAGTGATCCAAGGAAATGAAGGCAAGATGGGCTCTGCAGAAATGGGAGTTTCTAATGTTTGGGATTCACTCACTGTCATCCTTATTAGCTAAGGGAAACAAAAGTAACAATGATTTTATTCCAGCTTATTATCATCTGTACTTTTAGTTTTTCCCATTAATTTTTTTTTTATTAGTCAGTTCTGTATTCAGCAAATACAGTCAGTTTGGTACCATTATTAGGCTCATCCGTGACCTACCCCCTCCCCTTGGCCCCTCCTTGTTGAGGTATGCGGGTCGTGCATTGTGGAGTTAGCCCACAGTTATGGGTAAGCTAAATGTCTCTGCATATCATGACCCAACATGTGACTCTGACATTCTTTCCGCCCCCTCTTCCGCAAAATTTCCCTGAGCCATGTTGGGTTCATTTTTGGTCTGCTTCAGTGATGAGGTGTTGAGGGCCTCTGAGGCTCTGGCTCTCTGATTTGGTAGGAGTTGATTTTTCTCTATGCTGATCTCCTTCCCCCTTGTGCTGGTGTCCAGTTCATCAGGAAAACAGCCCCCTTGCTTGTTTCTCGAAGTTTTCTTAGTTTCAGCCGGGGCCCTTTGGAGGTATGATGGGGTGGCTCTCTCCTTAGGATCTACATCTATCTGAAAAAGAGAAGCAGATTCTCCAACAGAGAGTAAGTTAGCACCAGGACAAATGAGATAACCCTTACTTTTTTTTTTTTTTTATAGAGAATTTAATAGGTGTAGGCCCTCTTGTAGCCCACAATTGATAGTAGCTTGATACTGGAGAGTGGGCTTATGTTTGGATGTGGTTCTGACTTGTTTCCCAGCTCCAGCTATGGGTCCCATACCAGTGAGGGGATCAGTTAGCCAAATTGAGAGCAGTTGGTTCCCCACCATGGCTGTGTGCCACCACTGCACTTGTGTGGGCATCACAATAAGTTATTTGTTGCTAAGTAGGTTAGACCATGCGTTGCTTCGATAGATATTGGTCAATTTCCCCCAGTCGCCCATGTAGCACCTTCTGGCACTAGACGCGCTGACTGTCTGGGGACTAACTCTCATCCAACTTCCAGCCATGCCATTCTAATTTGCATGTCAATCACATAAGGTATCTTCAGCAGTAGGGTCTTACCACTAACCTTTGGTGGGTCATCAACAAGACACTGGAGAGGGTAAGATTAAGACTAACCTTAATCTCCTACATCTTCCCTCCCTCACTTCCCCTCTCCCTGTCTCTCTCTCTCTTCTCTCTAACTCTTGTATATTAGTTATCTTTTTCCTCATTTTCTTAGTGAGCACTGACCTGTAACTCCCAGAACCAGCATGGGGCTATCATCCACAATGAGCTTTTGATCAGAGAGACCTACAAGGTTTCCTAAAAGACAGACAGATTTCTGTCAGAGTACTTGATGACCCATTAATTTTTTTGTTGTTGTTATTTTTATTTATTTATTTGAGAGCGACAGACAGAGAGAAAGAGGCAGATGGAGAGAGGGAGAGAGAATGGGCACGCCAGGGCCTCCAGCCGCTGCAAACAAACTCCAGATGCATGCGCCCCCTTGTGCATCTGGCTAACGTGGGTCCTGGGGAGTCGAGCCTCGAACCGGGGTCCTTAGGCTTCATAGGCAAGCGCTTTACCACTAAGCCATCTCTCCAGCCCTTTTCCCATTAATTTTATTACTTAGATGAGCATTTCATAATTGGCATTTCATATAAATCCTCCTGTTACCAAATAGTCACAGAATTAAACAGTCCTGCTTTGATTTTCTGCTGTACCAAGAGAAATATGGCATTGGTAATTTTCAAATAAGCATTTTTAAAAATGAATTTACATGATTAACTACTCAATATACATTCAATGCGAACTATTAATTACTCTTCACTATTTTATTTACACCAGTAATATCAGCAATTTTTGCGGGTTGTTTTGTTTTGTTGTTTTTTGAGGTAGGGTTTCGCTCTAGTCCAGGCTGACCTGGAATTCACTCTGTATTCTCAGGGTGGCCTCAAACTCACGGTGATCCTCCTATCTCTGCCTCCCAAGTGCTAGGATTACAGGCATGTGCCACCATGCCTGGCTCTATACCAGCAATTTTTAACAGTTCTTTCAAGCCAAGCTTGTGGGAAATTCTTTTTTTTTTTTAAGATAATCCTCTCATCACAATAAGAATGTAATGTAGCTCAATGCACAGACTCTCATACTCATGTTCAAAAGGATTATTAATTGAGCTACAGCACTTAGCATGGTTTAGTGTGAACAAGTCTCAGATAATTCAGCATTCAGCTGTATTTTCTATTGCTTGAGAAAAAATACCATGTTACGCATTGACATATTACACACAATTTCCTCAAAGCTATTTAAGATAAACACTAACTTCTAAAAGCAAGGCAACAGTTTGGACAGTACTATTGGACATTGTTTTTTCACACTGTACCGCTGAGAGTTCTGAATTTTGAGGGGACTCTTGGGTGGTGGCAGAGTCGTGGGTAGCACTGCTTTTCTGCAACCAAGTACACATCCTCTCCAGTAGGCTCCTTTCTAGAATTTCATTGGCTTGTATCTATTATTTTCAATACTGCTTAACTATAGTATTCTAAAAATGTTTTTGAAAAAATTTTAAAGTAAAATATGCGCCAGATCATGGAAATTTAAGTGGAGGATATGCAACACATGTAAAAAAAAAAAAAAAAAAAGGACACCTTTTACATTAACTTATACTCACTTTATCTGCTCTGTTGTTCTTTTGTAACAATCCATATGTTTCAGAGATAAAGCCTGAGTTTTCTATGTCTCCAAGGCATTCATAAACATATAGATGCCTCAAGAATATTGTTATACTAGTGATAGAATTCTAAGTTTTTATTTCTAGAATTGCATTGTCACTGATTTTCTAACGACTCACCATGTGTAAGAATACTTTGTCTTTAGAAACCAGATTTTAAGCAATGTTCTCAGACATCATAAATGACATTGGCATAAAAAATGAATGTGCTGGATGAGATATCATCATGAGATAATTGTGTTTGGGTTCAATTTCAGTCATATTTCCTATGGAAACAGGATATAATAAATGATCCCTGGAGTGGTTTCAGAGAAGGGTAAGGAATCATTAGTCTGCCAATGAAATTGAGAAATCAGCCTTTGGGAGGGGAAGTTGAGGCAGGACGTCACTGCTTCAGTTCCCCACCCACGCTGCTCCCAATGTGGGTAGACATGATCTAAGGATACCCAGCAGAAGGCATGCTCCCCTAATTAAGCCAAAAGAATGCCTTTTGATCAGGTTTGCTGAATTTTTGCTTACTAGTGAATAGTCATATGGTCTTGTGAGAGACTCCCTGTATCTTTACCACAAAGGCACAGAATACAGTGACATAGGGTCAACTTCAGCATTTATGACAGATTTAAATTATGTTTTATAGTTATAGGTCTGTTTTATTTTTACTTCTTTTTCTTCTTAAGGGAAAATGGTATTTTAGAAACTGAAAGTAGATTAATTTAGCCCTGATCCTGACTAACATAGTTGACTCTGAAAGCAAACAATATACAAATGGGAAACTAGGAAATAGCAGGTTTGTCATTTTCTTTTTTCTTTTCTTTTCTTTTTCAGAAAATTCCAAAATAGCCCATGAATAGATGCAGAAGTGCTTTGTATAGTTTTTCCTCTGGCTTTTTATATGCAATGAAGTCAGATTTGAGAGCTTAAAAAATATGGTGAATGCTACTTGGACTTCAGTGAACAAGTAGCTCTTGGGGAGAGCATTTTCCTCCTGGGGTGCTGCCTTCAATCTGATATTCATTTTGGCTCAGCTCAGTTGTAAATACCAGCCTGTTTCTATGAAATGTAACTGGTGTTTGCTCTGGGCTGGTGGGACAGCCATGTGCTGTTTGCTCTGTCAGTTGCTGTACCCTGGTATCCACAGCATATTATTCAGATCAGCTCACAGGAACCAGCTGTCCTAATTCCAGGTGGACTCTAAGAAATCTTTTCACTCACAGCAACAGCTGTGCCACCTGGTAGCTTAAAGAGCAGTACTTGGATGAATGAACCATTGTTACAAATTCACTTTTTATCTGCTGAACAGTTTGCATAAACTAGCATAACTGAAGATATTTCCAATCTGGTCCACTCTGAAATGATATCAGCACAGAGAGAAAGGCCTTATCTGGATTGTGTTAAATTGCCTGCTTGTTGCCAACACGTATCATTTAAAACACTGAATAGGATTTGCACACCAAAATGTAGGTCTATAAAATTTGCAGTTCGATTTCCCATATAATTTGTTCTATACTACCCAATACACAACCTATGTTCTTCATATTTTTTTTAACATTCTTGAGCATAGATCACTTTAAATGCTAACATTGTTATTCTGACTATAAAATAAAACTTCCTCATCTTAGATTGCTACTAAAGAGGAGACTATTTCCCTGTTTCATTACTGCTTGCACATAAATGAGATAACTCTAAGTAACTCTAAGCAAATATTTTAAGTGGGATTCATATATAGTGTTTCAGTGAACAAGATTTGCAACTAAACAATATTTACACGTGGAAAGTGGTTAAAAAAAACAAAGCAGAAGAAATGAGGTAACAGCAAAGGGGTTCAATTGGCTTCTGCTATTATGCTTTAATCTGTCAGTTTGTTAGTGTGCACATACTCGAAGCCACATGGTTATACACATGAGGGCACACACAAAGACTCAAAGCCTTCAATTGTTTTTGATAAGCCTTTACCAGTAGCACTAAAGGAAGCATATTATATCCAGACCATAAATTGTATTTCAAATTCCTTTCTTATTATTGTGTGTGTGTGTGTGTGTCTGTGTGTGTTTGGGTGTGTGCCCGTGCATGTGTGTGTGGGCGGGTGGGTGGATGTGAGTGTTCATGTGTATGCATGCAGGCTTCTATGAGCCACAGCATGCATGTGGAAGTCAGAGAATGCTTCTGGCTAACATTCCTTGCCGTCCACCTCCTTGGAGGCAGGGTCTCACACTGTTCACTGCTGCTTTTTCACCAGGCCAGCTGGACAGCCACCCTCCACCACCACCGCCACCACAGTTTAAGATGGCTTCTCCTGTCTCCACCTTGCTTCTCATCCATAGTTGGCTGAGATGACAGATGTTTGCCACAGCATTGGGCTTTTTAAGAGGGTATTGAGTTTCTAAACTCAAGTACTCTATTTTTTTGTTTGTTTGTTTTTGAGGTAGGTTCTCACTCTAGCCCAATCTGAACTGGAATTAACTATGGAGTCTCAGGGTAGCTTCAAACTCATAGCACTCCTCCTACCTCTGCCTCCCAAGTGCGGGATTAAAGGCCTGCACCACTCCCAGACTTCACGTACTCACATTTGTATAGCAAGAGCTTAATCCACTGAGCCATCTCCCCAGTCTCCATATTTCAGCTTTTAAAATAATCACATTCAAACTCAGATTATAGTCTGTGTTTTTCATTCTCATCTCAAAACTGTCCTACATGTTGTATAGTTTTATTCTTTTTAATATTTATTTATTATTTGCAAGCAGAGAGAGCTAGAGAGAAGAAAGACAGGCAAAATGGGCATGCCAGGGCCTCTACTATAAACGAACTCGAGATGCATGTATCAGCTTGTGTATCTGGCTCTATGGGGAACTGGGGAATCAAACTCCAGCTGTTAGGCCTTGGAAGGCAAGTACCTTTAAGCACTGAGCTACCTCTCCAGCCCATGTTACATAGTGTTTAAAATGGTTTTCAAATTCTAGAATTATTTATTACATAGATTGATGATAGGCATATCACTATGAAGTACATTAGTATATATAAATTAATTTTTAGTAAAACCTTTTAATCCTAGATGCTCAAATAGCATGTCCTCTCTACATGATAGACAACCTCAAATACCAATTTGAGGCTGGAAGATGTAATGTACAATAGATGAAAATTGGGAGTTCTTATTTTAAAACTATCACTAGCTAGTTATGTAACTTTGAAAAACTAACATCTTAAAATAGTAGTTACTCCATCTATAGAAAGAAAAGTATTAATAATAAATTTTATTTCAGTGCTCTGTTTTTACTGATTATCCTACAAGTGTAGCCCTGCTTCCCAACAACATATGATCAGGTAGTACAGTTGGGATACACGAGCTATGTAGATTCTTCACTGAGATATAGGAAAGTAAATATCATAAATATGCTTGGAAACCTATTGATGAGAGAATGTTTTACAAAAGACTTTAATATTGGTTTTTTTTATAATGTTTAACCTACTACCATGGGTACAAAAGAGAACATTCATTTTTTTAAACAAGTAATTTTAGAGCTGACAGTGATTTTGCCCATCACTTGTTGTATAGCACCATTCCTCTTCTTTGAGTTAGGTAAAGTGAGGACCCAAAAGAGAAAGAAATTTATTAAATTGTGCATGGTTCACTGAAAAATCTTCAAGGATATAGGGCTGGAGAGATGGCTTAGTGGTTAAGTGCCTGCCTGTGAAGCCTAAGGACACTGGTTCAAGGCCCGATTCCCCAGGACCTACATTAGCCAGATGCACAAGGGGCGCACACGTCTGGAGTTCGTCTGCAGTGGCTGGAAGCCCTGGCGCACCCATTCTCTCTTTCTCTCTCTCTCTCTGCCTCTTCCTCTCTCTGTCACTCTTAAATAAATAAATAAAAAATAAAAATAAAATAAAAATAATATAAAAATCTTCAAGGATATAACCCTGTAGGTAAAAGAACTTTATACAACCATTTGTTTCTGTCTGAGGGATTTAATCTTCAAAAAAATTATTCAAGCCGGGCGTGGTGGCGCACGCCTTTAATCCCAGCACTCGAGAGGCAGAGGTAGGAGGATCGCCGTGAGTTCGAGGCCACCCTGAGACTCCATAGTGAATTCCAGGTCAGCCTGGGCTAGAGTGAGACCCTACCTCGAAAAAACCGAAAAAACAAAACAAAAAAAAATTATTCAGACAACTACTGCATCACTCGTGTAATAAGAAGTTTTCATCAATTGCCTTCATGAAATTGGGATATATACTTACATGTAGTGTTAATTTTAGGATTTTCTTGAAGAATCAAGATCATCAGGAATTTGGACATAACAAATATTTGGTGACATTCTCCTTCACCAAAACAAAGATATTTCAATAGACCTAGATAGTATTAAGTAATTATGTGTTTAAAATTTATGAAAGACTACACTTTCCAATTGACAAGAACATTTGGGTTATCTTGAAGACAGGGATAGAAGTTTTCTCTTGGCATAAGGTAATAGCTTGTGACAATTAGAAAAACATCCCATTATTACATGCTTCTGGGAAGAGAGGGTAGGAAGAAGGAAGGAAGGAACGAATAGGAGGGGAGTAGGGAGGGAGGAAGAGAAGTAAGAGAAAAAAAGAATTTCTTTTAGTATGAAAAAAAATGTCTGAGTCTAGATAACTTCTAAGGAAAAAAAAAGAGGTTCATTTAGCTCACAATTTTGAAGGATGAAGTCCAACTAGCATGAGCCAAGTTTTATTAGGGTCTTCAATGCTCCTTCCCACTGCAGAAGATGCTCCCGCAGTGGTGGACATGTGTACAGCAGGAAGAGATAAGTTGGCCAGACAGGAAGCAATACTAAAGGGATAAGCTGCTCTGATATTTTTTTAAATATATATTTTAAATATTTTATTCATTTATTTATTTGAGAGGGAGAGAGAAAGAAAGAGAGAGAGAGAGAGAGAGAACGAGAGTGGGCACACCAGGACCTCTAGCCACTGTAAATGAACTCCAGATGTATGTGCGACCTTGAGCATCTGGCTTTGTGTGGGTCCTGGGGAATTGAATCTGGGTCCTTTGTCATTGTTAGAAAGCACCCTAACTGCTAAGCCATCTATGCAGGCCCTGCTTTGCTCTTTTCATAACAACCTTCTTGCAATAATTAACTCAGGACTCTGAGGAGAGTATGTTAATCCTTTCTAAGGGCATTGCTTCCAGGAACAAAGGACTTTGCATGCAGCCTCCTCATAAAAGTCCTCCCCATCTCAGTATCACCACACTGGAGAGCCAGTCTTCACCTGGGCAACTGACTGACACATCCATTTGGGAAGGATAGCACCAAGCAAACAGACAGTATTTAGAACTGAAGAGATCAATACAAGATGACTACTGATAATTAGAGGCATCGCAAAATGCCTATTCCTTGCCTGGAATAAAGCTAGAGACTGTTGGCACTCATGTAAAATTGCTGCTTTGTGCCCTTTCTCTTTTGGCTATGCTAATGACATTCTTCAATCACCTCATGGAATCCTGCTTAGAGCAATAACTTAATGCAGAGAAACACACAGTGGGTTTTCACCTTCAATTTATAGATTCAGATAACAATGAAATATCCCCTTGATCTAGTGATGCTTGGGAAGAGTATAGGAACTGCTGCATGGAGATACAATAGCTTACTTAGCCATGGTCAGGTAGGAAAAGAAACTTATTGATTGATCTCTGATCTAGGAACAGAGATCAATAAGAAGGAATGCTGGCACGGGAAGTCCTTATTATCTGTAGTTAGTGAAAACTTCCTCCTGCATGAAGGCTGACTGCTCTTGGCCATGTGATGCCTTCATATGCAATATGGTCTCAGATCAATAAGAAAGAAATGGAAGGGAAGGATGAAATCTATATTACATCTATGTTATATGTAGATGTGCAATTAACACAACAATCTAAAGTGTTCATCTTTGTAGCTGTTATACCTAATTTAAATCTAAATGGTATAGGTGGGATCACACTGTAAAGCATTATCATTATTTGGTACCCAAGGCTAATGGGATTCAAATGCCTCCTTGAAATTAATTCTTCACTCCACCAAAAAAAAAAAAAGGACCCATAAGTATTTGAGAGAAGAGCTGAATTACAAGCAAGGAGAGAGAGGACAGACACAAGAAAGAATATTAATGCTAGTCAGCATCAATGTGAGATAGGAAGAGGGAATAGAGTATCTTGTTCAGAGTCAACTTGGAATGGCTATGCACAGAGAGATCCTTTAAAATCCCTGAATCTTTTCTAATCTTCAAAGTGGTAGGAATAATTCTTAATAATAACATTTACATCACAAGAATATAACAATAAATGAAATGTAAAGTAGCTTGTGGTATATGGTAGGTAAATGATAGACATTCATTTGTATTCTATTTCTTGCTTTCCTTAAACGTGGTCCTGTATTCATCAAAAAAAAAAAAAAAAAAAAAAAAGAGAGAATTCATCATGATTAGGTAGATGTGGAAGACTGAGTTTAGAAAGTAGACTACTTAATGTTTATAAAATACACCATTCTTGGACTGGAGAGATGGCTTAGCAGTTAAGGCATTTGTTTGCAAAACCAAAGGGCTTTGGTTTAATTCCCCAGGACACATGTAAGGCAGATATACAAGGTGGCACATGTGTCTGGAGGCCCTGGCATGCCTATTGTCTTCCTCTCTCTCTCTGTCTGTTTCTCTCTCTGTGTCTGTTTTCTCTCTCTCTCTCTCTGCCTCTTTTTCTCTCATGCTCTCAAATAAATAAAAACAAAACCACCATTCTTTATCACTTGTACCTTCTATATTTAAACCATTCATGCATTCATTGATATCATCCATGGCTCCCTTTTACTAAAAATCCTTTCAGGGCTGGAGAGATGGCTTACTGGTTAAGCGCTTGCCTGTGAAGCCAAAGGACCCCGGTTCGAGGCTCGATTCCCCAGGACCCACGTTAGCCAGATACACAAGGGGGCACACACGTCTGGAGTTCATTTGCAGTGCTGGAAGTCCTGGCGTGCCCTCTCGCTTTCTCTCTCTCTCTCTGTCATTCTCAAATAAATAAATAAAAATGAAAAACAACAACAAAAACTTTAAAAATTCTTTTCAGATGAAACACATAAGACTTAAAGTTCAAGGATTAGTGAAACGTGGCTGAAACATAAGAGCATAAGTCAACATTCTTTTAACTGGATCAAAGTCATTATGAGTATCTTTGCATGTGTATGTATAGAGTGAAAGAGTTTCTGCAAAAAGAAAGAGCCCCACTCACTCAAATGAGATAATGTGAATACATTAGTAAACGAAATCATGCACACGTAAATGATTATTTATGTGATAAATAGATGAATAGAGACATAGATGACCAACAGTTGATAGTGGATAGATAAATGGAAGAAGCCAGAGAGATGATTGATAGATTATAGATAATGATAGATAGATAGATAAATAGATAGAAAGATAGTAAGATAGATAGATGGATGATGAAAACATGGGTGACAGACAGAACTTAGCTACTGAAATTTCAATAGGCTTTTTGCAAGCTTTATTGGTTGGGGCACATATGGATACATTTTATGTGTTCTGTGCATTCTATGAAAATAGAATATAACTTCTAGAAACACTGGTATGTGAACTTGTAAGAAAGATATAGAGATAACAGACTGCATCAAGAATTGCATGGACTGCAAAAACAACCTATGTGACCATCTGATGCCTGAAAAAGTAGAACTACCGATCAGAATATAAGGACAAAAGCCTGACAACCTATAATAATTACTATGTGGAAATGTCTAAATTTTTTAACTTATCTTTTTATTTCAAATTTTTATTAACAATGTCCATGATTATAAGAAATATCGCATGGTAATACCCTCCATCCCCCCACTTTCCCCTTTGAAACTCCATTCTCCATCATGTCCCCTCCCCATCTCAATCAATCTCTCTTTTATTTTGATGTCATGATCTTTGCCTCCTATTATGATGGTCTTGCGTAGGCAGTGTCAGGCACTGTGAGGTCATGGATATCCAGGCCATTTTTTGTGGGGGGAGGAGCACGCCGTAAATTTGATATTTAGTAATGTCATATAGATACATTTTCCATTTTAGTCAAAAGGATTTATAATATTTCTTGACTCTAGAAATGGCATAGTTTTTACCAGTACTATTGAGAGTTATAATTTGGAGATAAAAAGGAGCTCTCATTAAGCATGTGTTTAATATTCATAGATGCTAGTCGTAGTAAGCATGTGCTATTTTTGTTTTCTAAGAAGATACATTGGTATGATAGTTGTTTAAAAAAATACAGAACACAGAATATTACATGACACAAATATAAGTAACACTGTGTATGCAATGAGACAAAGGTTCAAATATGCATCACTCAACTGTCAAGAGACATTAAGACATGATGCACTTTTAAAGTGCGTTCAATGCTGTATTTTATATATTTTCTGAGACTTGCCTTCTCTGTAAGCTCTGGTACCTGAGTCCAAGTTAATCATACCATGTCCAAGTGATAGGACCACAAAATTAAGCTCTCATCAATCCATCACCCTTACAAATCTTCCCACCAGGAACACACTCCTCATCACCTGCCAGTTTCTAACCCACCGCTCTCTATCTCCATCCTGCTGACAGTAAATCCCCTCACCAGCTAATTGAACGCCTGCACCTGGCGTTTCTTCCTAAAGATCCACAAGGCCAGACTTTGATGGACAGCAGAAAGTGGACCAATGCAAAAACAAAGCCTTTCAACTGAGAACACTGCTTTGTTCTACTCAGAACTTTAAGGTCACTCAAGCCCTTTCTGGCTGGGGCAAGTATCTTAATTTTTACTCAAGCAATTTACTTGCAGCTGTCATCCTTTCCAATATTAAAAGTTCAGCTCTTTGAGTGTGGGGAATTGTGGGAGAGAGGAATGAGAAGAGCTTGTTGTAAACTAAAAACAGCAAAAACAAGTAAAATCTGGCTTTGCAATGATGTACAAAAAGTTATTTTCAAAGCCCATAAATTATGACATAGTGATTAACATGTAATTTAAATATATTTAAACAACAATTATATCACATTTCCAGCCCAGTTAATTGGCCTCACAGATGTTCCCTGGGAGCTGCATTGCCCTTCCAGAGGGAAATGAATGAGGTACTTTTATCATGGAAACCAGATAAAACACCAAACTTTAAAAAAAAAAAAAAGGAAACAGAAACAAAAAGCAGCCACAGCCAGTTACCCTAAAACAATGAATGCTAAGGGATTCTGCTTCATTTTTTTTTTTCCATTTTGCTGCTGAAAACAGAGAAGAGCATGAAGACACTATTACTGTGATGCTATTTGGCAGCATGTCCAGAGATGGACTTGGCAGGGTGCTGACTGAAAGACTTGTCAAAGCAGGGGCTGTGGATGCATTCTAATAGGCAGAGCCTGCTTCATGTCTTGGAATAGGCTAGCTTGCAAAAGATCCAGTGATTTTCAATGCACGGCTTTCACAAGTGAAGGCATGCTAGCTCAGATAATGAAAATAGATAAGGAACCATTCCCTGATCAAGTATGGCTTGTGAGTTTTCCCTTTGATTATCCACCTCTCAAGGCTTACAAAATGCGAAACACTCAAGCAATGCCAGTTTTAACTGCTGTTCAAATTGTATTGTCCAGGGCTGAGGAGATGGCTCAGCAGTTAAAGGCACTTGCTTGCAAAGCCCAACTGCCTAGGTTCATTTCCGAAATCCCCATGTAAAGCCAGATGTACAAAGTGGACCATAAGTCTGGAGTTTACAGTGGCAGGAGACACTGGTACACACACATACTTTCTCTCTTTCTGTGTCTGCCTCTTTCTTTTTCTCTCTCTGTCTCTCTAATAAATAAAATAATAATATAATAAATAAAATAAGTATATTTTTAAATCTTGTACTGCCCAGTACAGGCATTTTTTCTTCGAGATAAAAAGTAAAGGAACACATAATTTCTAATGTTTTGGAATGGCTTTCTTTCCAATATATAATCATAGACTTGGAATTCACTCCAGTTCATCCCACTTTTGCTTTTGTCTTCTTCAATAATCTCCTGTAATATCCGATAGTTCAGTTCCAAAGGAACACATGTCTTCTAGTATGTCATGGTATTTCCAACATGTATAGCAGTGGCCACTGACACTTTTGTTTAGATTGAATAAACGTTGGTATTAGGCAAGGCTTAATTATAAAATAAGGTTGGGGTTTGTGCTATGAACTTTCTCCAGGTAGTTCTCATATTTTTTGTATAATTCTCTATTTTAAACGTTAGTGAACTATATGAAAAAATCCCTTTCTCAAATTTTATGGACAAATGTATATGGCTTTGTACCTTTCTAATAGAATTTAAAATAGGCATATATTTAAGAAGATGAGAGAACAGATAAATATTGAAAATGTCTTTTAGAAGAGTAGGTGTGACATCATGATTGTTTGACATTAAAAATTTAGTTCAGGGACTGGAGAGATGGCTCAGCCGCTAAGGTGCTTGCCTGTGAAGCCTAAGGACCCAGGTTCAATTCCCCAGCACCTATGTAAGCCAGATGCACAAGGTGGTACATGCAGTGGCTGGAGGCCCTAGTGCTCCCATTCTCTTTCATTATCTGCTTCTCTCTCTCTCTCCAATAAATAAATAAATATATATATACATATACATATATATATATATATATATATAGACATTAGTTTCACTGATACATTTATTTAAATATTAAATATACTCTGCTTTGTATAATATTAAAGAGTGTATAAAATTATTTATATGTAAATTGTATGTTTGAATATCCTCATTATTTTATTCCTAACAACAGAGTCAAAGGATAGAACTGAAGAGCTATAATATTTCATGATTGACCAAATTTATATCACTTATAATTAGAACTAGATCCCAAAGTTCCAGCAGGACAAAATAAGTTTTGTAAAGAACAATACCTGTCCACTTCAATGTATTACACATTAAATATATCTCCAGAGACAACACAACTGTCTATTAACTGATGAACTGACAAAGTAGATCCAATGAAATAAGCATGGCCATAAGAAGGGGTGAGATCCTATAATGTGAAAAACCATGGATGGAACTAGAGATGGTTATTACATTAAGAGGAGTCAGCCAGTCACAGAAAGTCAAATACCACATACTCTAACTTCCATATAGAATTAGTAAAGGAAATGGGTACTTATTTTCTATACTACCATAATTGTTGGGTTAATTGGGTTAATTTCATTATAAACTCACTCTAAGGGCTTAGAACTTGCCTTCTAATTAGTCCAGCAGACAAAGTTTGTTATATGGAATTACATTATTCAGTTGCTATTGATTTACTGTAATCATTTTCCATGGGACTATGGTCTTTTTAGATTATTTTATGAAACTCTAAGTTATAGGATCATTAACCTGGATAATATTGAGCTGTTTCTTGTAAACCGTGTAGGTGTCTTGAAGGATTAATTTAATGATATTTCTTCACTTAAAGTGAGAATACAAAGAGTGAAAACATCACAAAGTCAACTACTACTGCCTGCATAACTCATCAACCCTTTGAACATAAAACCTCTTGGAACATAACAAGATAATAATAATAATAATAAGTAAAACACACATTTGTATTTACTTTCATACTAAAACAGACTTGAGCTCTTTTCCCCCTTTGGCTCATACAACTCCTATATCTTTCCTTTCTTGTCTTTTTTTTAAGTTTTTCATTCATATTGCCTCTTATTGTATCCATCATTCCATTTTTCTTTCCTATTAGAGTGAAATTGGACACAGCCCTCCTCCTGCCTACACCCCCATGTCGGGAGTAAGTATTTCATGCTCGAATTGCTTCGTCTAGGATTTGTGGTCTGCGCTTACCATGCTTCTTCTCTCTTCATAATTTCCTCATTTTCACTTCTGCCGTCAGTGAGTCACAAATTTGCTATAGATTCTGCAGCCACCTGTAGAAATACTGCTTATCTCAGGAGGACATCGAAAGCTGAGAGACCGCGCGTCAACACTAGCTTTCATTTTTGTTTGAAGGGTTTACCGGGGCTCACGAGTTATGCCTCTGGGTGAAGAGGTCACCTTTAGTCTCGCCACTGTAGGTTACATGCTGAAACATCAGAATCCAGTGACGGTCTTCTGATTATTTACTAGAAACTCCAACTCATATAACAGAACACAATAATAGAATCACCATCCAGAATGCACTTCTGCTTCTAACATTGTGAACATTTGCTTTTGGTTTTATAGAAAACAAACAAACAAACAAACAAAAAAAAACAGGCACTTGTGAGGAAGGGACATATAATATTTGAATAGATTGTTTTCGAGCTGGTAAATAGTTTTAATATATATGCCTGAATTATTGTTTTCATGGCTTTTCTGCTAAGGAAAATTAGAATTTTTAATATATCTAATGTTTAATTCAAATTCATTAGATACTGGAAAAATAAAAATAAAAATATGATCTGAAAGACAAATTTTGTTATCTGATGGTCAGTTGAATTCATTATTTTGCAACTTTTCCTAAGATCTTCTAAATGTGTTTCTGCTCTTCACAGAATCAGTTTGTCTACAGAGATGGGGGCTTTGCTGCAGAACCAGGAATGCCTGTGCCCTACAGAACCACAACCAGCACCATCCCTGAAGCTCCAGTGGCCCAAGGTGCTACAGCTGAGATCTTTGATGACACCTGCTGTAATGGTACCTTACGCAAACCAGTGGCATCCCATGTCCAAGAAGACAGTAGCACCCAGAGGTACAGTGCTGACCCCACAGTGTTTGCCCCAGAGAGAAGCCCACGAGGAGAACTGGATGAAGAAGGTTACATGACTCCCATGCGAGACAAACCCAAACAAGGTACAAACTGAATAATTCAGAACTGATGTCTCTAATGTTTGTTTCCATAAAACTAAGCAGAATAGAAATTGCTAGACAGGTGAACTCTAGAACACTCGAGATCAAGAAAATATCTAGACCACCAGCACTATGATCCAGTTTCTGAATCAGTGACATCCAGTTACTAGTTGCTTTCTAGAACTAAGAATGTGAAAATCCCCTGAACTGGTGTCTGGAGCTTTAACAAAATCCTCAGGTGATCTGTATGCACAATGACATTTGAGAATTGTGTTGCTGGCAAAGACTTACAGGTTTTCACATTACCCATGAAAGATTTGGTAAGTGTGTTAAAAAGGCATCATTTAAATAACCTGCTTCAGGGTTGGAGGTGAGGTTCTGTCATGCAGTGCTTTCCTACTGGCATGCACGAGACCCAGACACACAAAAATACATCGCTGAGTTATTACAAGAACTTATGACTTATGATGTGCTCCTCTGCAAAAATGAAGTTTAACCCTGCATCTATTTACATATACCATAAAGTAAGTCTATGATTTTTACAAAGCCCAGCAATGACCATAAAAGCTATTCACTGAAATCAAATACTATTCATTTTTGAAGAAAGCCTTTCTTTCTGTGCTATCATCGTCACAAAATAGAGATGAATGATTGTTAGTAGGAAGTGATCATCGTGTCCATGTCTCCCCGAGTCTTCAGCATAAAGAGTGAGCTGTATTTTTTAAATATTTTATTTTTATTTATTTACTTATTTCTTTGACAGAGAAAGAGGCAGAGAGAGAGAGAGAGAGAGAAAAAAATGGGCATGCCAGGGCCTCCAGCCACTGCAATGGAACTCCAAATGCATGTGCCGCTCCCTTGTGCATCTGGCTAACGTGGGTCCTGGGGAATCGAACCTGGGTCCTTTGGCTTTTCAAGCAAATGCCTTAACTGCTAAGCCACCCCTCCAGCCTGAGTGAGCTGTATTTTAAGAATATATGAGGACCTCTTATGTCCTTTTTATATAGCTATGCTCACTTCCATAAAACACAATTTAGAGATCACTGAGTACAGGATATAAATAACATGATATAATGTAATAGAAAGTTTGACAAAGATATCAGCCAAGAATAGATAAAAATGTGAGGATTTGACAGCTTACCTGAAAACAGATGCACTTCAGGGAAGATTGTCACCTTAATGAAACAGTTACTCCTCATTATACAACTGCAAAGTAATACAAGTTTGTAGACAGACTGTCCTAAGGAAAGCTCAGTTAAGGTGTCTAAGAGAAAATGTGCCTGTCTACATACACCTGCCATAGCATATTCTCAGATTTTTTCCCTGATTTCTGAGATCCACATTGCTATAGGAGGTCCTTCAAGTCTAGTCCTAAGAGAATGTAGAACTCAGTACTCCTTTTCCTCCACTTAAAAGTAAGAAATTTCAGGAGTCTCATAAGAAACATCAAATTTTGTCTCTCAATTCTTTCACAATTTTGTTTTTCAGATTAAAACCTGTTAGGAGCTGACAAGCCTACCTCATTTCTAAGCCAGCAATAAAAATAAATAGTATAGTAGAACAGATTATGTAACAGGAAGTAGAAGACCTGAATTCTAACATGAAGCCAGAATAACAAGGCTTTCATTCTTCCTTTTTCACAAGATTATTGTGAAGATGAAATAATAGTGTGTTACAAATTACTGGACTGTGGGGCTGGAGGGATGGTTCAGCCGTTAAAGCACTGGCCTGCAAACCTTAAGGACCTGTGTTCAATTCTCCAGTACCCACATAAGCCAGATGCACAAGGTGACACATATGTCTGAAGTATGTTTGCAGTGGCTGGAGGACCTGGTTTGTCCATTGTTTCTCTATCTACCTCTTCCTCTTTCCCACTGCCTCCCTCTCTCACAAATTAATAAAATATTTTTAAAAATCACTGAACTGTAATCATGTTCATGATAGTGATATATTCATGGCTGCCTTTTAGTTTATACAAGTAATGCTAATATGAATTATGTCCAATATGTATACATTCAGGGAAAAGTGCCTGCCTGATGGGATTTCTCTCTCTACATGTTAAACTGAGAAGAGTGGACAGTTTGTTTCAGAATGGTGTCATACTAAATACTATAATAGGAGCAGCTAAGGTTTTCAGCATATACTAAATAAAAGACAGAATCTGGTATGTGTGCATGAATGCCGTTACGTGGTCTCTGCTATAGAAATGGAAGTGGGCTAAGCTCTGGAAGACCAGAATTAATTATTTCCAAAACTGATTCATTAGATTGAACCATTCAAAACAGATACTGATTAACTATCTCCAATATATCAACTACTTTATGTAATTCAGATGGATAGTTTACTCTTTCGTAACCACAGCTGGAAACTAGAAATGTGTCCAGTGTATGACTAATTAATTCTACATCAGTGGAACTTTGCTGTGAACCACGTATAAAACAGCAAGCGCCCCAGCAAGAGACACGTAAGATGTGTAAGATTTGTTTTAATCATTGAATTTTTTTTTTCCCTTAAATGCTTCCTTCTGGGTGTGAAATACTTTCCTTCAATCAAATTCCTTTACCTGTACAGGTGTTCACAGAACTTCACTCCTTCCTCTAAACACGATGTCACTCTATTCTTTATGACAATCCAGATTTCAGAGCACTTAAGTGGTATTTAACCCTAATGAGTACATATTACTTCTTTAGAAGACAAGACTATGTACACATTTGGCACCTCATGTAGGTAAGGCAAATGCATTTAGAAATACAGAACAATCTACAGGAGAGAAATTGATGTTGGCCTTGCCAGTGCCTTTTTTTTTTTTTTTGTCATTAACTTATTTATTTATTTGGCTAACTCATTCTTTTCTTCCCCATGCTTGTTATGATTTACAGTTTTCTTTAGACTCTATAACATCAGATCTAGGCTTGGCTCTTATGAATTGGCTAACCATAGCCTTGTACCTTGGTCTTTTATCATTTTTTTTTTCTTAAAATAGATGGTGCCTATGTTTGTGTTTTCCTTCAGAATACCTGAATCCTGTGGAAGAGAACCCCTTTGTGTCTCGGAGAAAAAACGGAGACCTTCAAGCTTTGGATAATCCCGAATACCACAACGCTTCCAGCGGTCCGCCCAAGGTGGAGGATGAGTATGTGAACGAGCCTCTGTACCTCAACACCTTCGCCAACGCCCTGGGGCACGCCGACTACCTGAAGAACAGCGTGCTGGCCGTGCCGGAGAAGGCCAAGAGAGCGTTCGACAACCCTGACTACTGGAACCACAGCCTGCCGCCCCGCAGCACCCTCCAGCACCCAGACTACCTGCAGGAGTACAGCACAAAATATTTTTATAAACAGAATGGACGGATCCGGCCGATTGTGGCAGAGAATCCCGAATACCTCTCTGAATTCTCGCTGAAGCCAGGCACCGTGCTGCCCCCTCCCCCCTACAGACACCGGAATACTGTGGTGTGAGCTCAGCGCGGGGGTCAGGTGGAGGGACACGCCCGCCCCATGTCCCAGCCTCCTCTCTTTCTCTGGTGGTCTTCCTTCTACCCCCAAGGCCAGTAGTTTTGACACTTCCCAAAGGAAGACATAGAAATGCAATGATAGTTAAGTGTTTATCTAACTTGAATTTTAGAAGGAAGGACTATTAGAGAAAGATAGGAGGACCCACACTGTTTCTTCATTTCTGCACCTGGGTTGGAAAAGAGAGTGTCTGTCAGACAGAGCTAGAGAAGGACCAGAAAATAGGAGGCGACACTGCCTGCTGTCAAACCGTTCTCAACTTCCTTACCTTTTTTTTTTCTTTCCTGCTCTTCTTATTTGTTCCTTCCCACACCCAGTACCTTTTATTTTCTTTCTTTTCTGTTCTCTCTTCTTTTCTCTTTCTCTTTCTTTCTTTCTTTCATTAATGCAGGTGGCTCTGTTCCCATCTGCAATAATTAACACATGCATATTCAGTATCTCTAGAAATCAAAACAGAGCTTCCATTCAAATCAAAGGATTACCATTTAGTAGTAACTAAGATTGAGAATTCAATTTCTTTCTCCAACAGTTTCTGTCCTGGCAAGTAAGAATGGCCAACTCAGCCATTATAGTTTTTATAGGTCAGAACTATAATCGCAATTATAACTAGAAATTAAGTTTAGAAAGCATTTTTTAAAATTTTTGGTTATATTCATTTTGATTTATTTTGGCTGGCTCCTTTATAATAGTTGTTCCCCTATTTAGCCTATAGTATTTAATTGCAAAGATGTCTGCATGAGAGCTTCTTACAAACTTCTTTACATTATTTAAATGAAAATACATTGGTATGGTGAAAGGGTCACTGTTTTAAATCATATAGTCCTTAAAAATAGAATGGGAGACCAAGATATGAATCAAATAGCATCAAATCTAGATTTCACTTTCCACAGTATTGACTTAGGTTCCCTCAGTTATTTATACTCAACATGTTCTTCTTCATAAATGACAGTCTTTGATAGGCAGTTGGTAATCCTAAGAGTAGAAGAGTAACTGGGACACAGTTCTGAGTGGTTTAAGGAAACTACTGATACTTTCAGAGGTGGTCCAATGAGGGAATTCTTGAGGTGGAAGAAACACACTGGATTGGGTATGTCTACCTGGCAGATGCTCAGAAATGTAGTTTGCACTTGAGCTTTGATTTTGTTTGTTCTCTTTATGGACTCCGTTTGGATTTTGAATGAAGCAATATGGAAGCAACCAGCAAGTTAACTAACTTAAGTATTTTAAAAAATCTAAGACAAAGACAGACTATGTAAATGCCAAACCAAGCCAATTAGGACTTTGGGACAGTTTCCAGGGATTATGATGAGAGAGCCAGCATATTATCTACATATGACAAGACACTTGCTCCATGAGGAAGTCTGTTCAGTTTGTATACTCTGTGTCAAGGTACGCACTTGGAGGATTGTGTGGAATTCCATGCAATTTCTAGTATGAAACTCTATATTGAGTAAAAGTAACTCTTTGCACATAAGTTGGTATAATTAAAAGAAAAAAAACATGCTAAGATTATGGATGGATCCATCCTTTATTCAAAAGTTACAAGTAAACATGAAAAGTCTTCTCATTCAATTATTTTATTGCACAATACATGAATCTTTTAATAGCATATGTAGTGACTATTCATATATTATAATAGTTGTAGAGACACTGCTACTGTGTTTTATGTTAAGAATGCCTTTGGAGTCAAGATGAGTCATATAGACAAAGGAAAGCATTGACTCTCAGAATATTAGGAAATTAGTAAAACTGGATGTGCATCTCCCTTTTCTACAAAATTCTGACCCATAATTTATATTTTAAAAAGTAGTTCCTCTTTATGTTATTTTTGTCTAAATGACAAAATTGGGCTCAATAACATCAAATAATTAAATTAGACAAAAATATCTTATTGGAAAAACAGAAATATATAGGGAAAAATCCAAAGAAATCTATATTTTTATCTGCTTTGTTAAGGGTAAATTCACCTATCCAAGCCTGGATTTATTCAATTAAGGTCTACTAAAAGTATGTGTGAATACTAAATAAACAATATCAATCCTGACTTAAAACTTGAATAGTTTAAGGAGAATTGTTTGGAAAGACAATTTAACTTCCATGAGCCCAAGGTATTAGATGACATGAATTAGTTTGTAACTTTATAGAACAGTTTTTGTAGTGAAATATTTTCTGTGGACTCAGTTAGGACATGAGTTAAAATCCTCCAGGTTACTGAAGTTAACAAGTATATCATTTCAATCTTCTTATCTAAACACAAAGGATATCATGTCACTAGCAAGTAGGCTTACCTGGAGTCCCTATTCACCAGGAGGTCAGCAGTGGGTAATGATCTTTGTCAAAATCTTTGGAAGTGCCATGGTTGTTCTCTTCTTAAGCTAAGAGACAAGAGGCGAGCTGAAAGGATGAGAAATAGAAGTAAGGGTATATGAGGTCCTATTGAGTGAAGTGCAGGGATAATGTCACAGGATGATTGGAGTCTCAACCTGTAAGCTAAATCTCTCTGACACATTATAAGAAAAAAAAAAAATCCTCATGTCAGTACCTATGAGGGTTGAAACAAGTCTGTCTTTCTAGAAGAATGGGTATCTAATCATAAGTAACAGCACCTTTTAAGCTCTGTAAATTGACTTTTCATTTGAAATATTCACGTGGTTTATACAAAATCATTTAATTTATAGAAGACAATTTTTTAACTGATAAATTATGAGAAACATATTTAGTGAATGTAGTTATTTTCTTCCCCCAAACACAAGACTTATAGGTCAAGATCAAGTAATCTCCTTTTAATACATAGAGATTGATACAAATATAATTCATAATGACTCCACATGCCATTTTATCATTTTATTTTTCTCATAATTTTGATAGTGTACCCTAGAATTCTGTTGTTCTGGAGTTTCTTTTTAATGTTAATTTGTCTTTCAATGAAAATGTATTTGCATGTATGAGAGGGACAAAAGAGAAAAGTTTCATTTACACAAAATCTTTAACTCAGTAAACTGAAATTTAAAATTTCACTTGAAGCTTATAAATTAATATAAAGCATCAGATTACGGAGGCCGGACGTGTCAACAGAAATATGCAGAGTCACTTTTGTAAGCCTGAGAAAAATTAATATTAAAATTAAGCTGACTATATTTTTAAATCACCAAATTTTAACAATAATATTTATTTTGGTGAATCCTAATTTCAAGTCTGAAAATACATCTTAGTAAAACAACTGCTTAAAGAAGTAGTGCTTAAGTGGAAGAGAAAAGATATCCCTTAAACCAGGATAAGTCCATTACCAGAATATCCTGTATCATAAAGAGATGTTGAGATTGCCAAGCAGATCTTGGTTTTCTGAATAATATTTGTAGTACAAGAGAAGATAAGGCTCTCTCTCTACAACCATTCTTGGAAACAATGTAAGTTTCAAGTTGTATTAAACCACAGAAACTAAATAAAAGGCTCCCTTCATAATTCAGGAAAAATGATCAAATAGGTGAAACTTCAGGGAAGAGAGAAGAGCCTTGGAAGTGTTTTACGGTACGTGCCAATGCCTTCTAAGAATGGTATCTCCCCTGTGCTGTGGAAAGGTGGGGAGAGGCTGGTGAGGACCTGCTGCTACATGAGAGATAAGCAGTGTGGTCCTGTAGTGTAAAAACTGAAAAGAAAAAGTAAGTCAATAAAACTCTTGAGGTCTGACAGGGAATAGTGTAAATACAAGATTTTTTTTTTAGAAGTGTCTAACTTTTATTTAAAAACTTAAATTATTCATCCATTTGTAATTGCTGATTCTTTAACTAGTATATGTAGTTCATAAGGGAATAGAAAAGGTGATCTTGAAAGCATGTATGTAACTGGACAGACTATTGATAATGACATAAGATGTAGATTTAGTTAGGTTATCAACTGTTAAATGATTTTATTATTAAATAAATCAAACTAGAAAACTAACCATAACATATAACAAAATAAGATTCAGGGTGGATTTTTGCATAGTGAAAAACTTATGTGTTATTTAAAGTTGATATTTTGCTGAGTTTAGCTGAAAGTACTCATATATGGTACATATATGGTATAGGGGGAAACTATTGTTTTAAAGTGCTGCAATTGAAATTTTTCTCATTTTCTTATTCCTTTATCACATTTTAAATATATTAAATGTAAAAAGAATTTTACATTTTTAGTTTATTTGCAAATACCACTTTGAAGTGTTTAATAGGCAAATAAATTGCACATAAATTTCAGAACCCTTCAAAATGAAGTAAAGTAAATGAAAATGGTCCATTACCTTATGCAGAGACAAAAATGAGTGATGCCAATTAGAAAGCAAATAAAATATATTTTGTTTGCAAATGACCTTTGTTTCCCCATATTACCCCCTTGCCTACAAACCAACAAGAAGTTTGTTAACATTTTTCTGATAAATAGATGCTAAACCAGTGATTTTAAAATTATTTTCTCATTATATTGGACTCTAGGTTTTTTTGACTGATGATCTGTTATGGGGCAAATGAGAAATCTGAATGCATAGGCTTCTAGTATTTAAAAGGCCAGACAAGTCAAGTTCTACTGCACATGAACAGAAAGTCCTGCTATGCTGCTCTGTGCTTGAAGGACAGCTTTTCACTCTGTGGACACATGAAGGCAGACCACTATCTCCTGCTTGTCACTTGGTTAAGAACAATGACATATATGAATGTGGATAAGGTATAATTTCAAAAGACCATTGCCAAGAGAGAAATTTATTCTTACTGATACTGAAATGAAGTCAGCCAGCTTTAATAATTTGTTGTAGAATCTGAATTTGCAAATATAAAATTACTGCAGGTATTGTATCAGGCTAGGAGCCCTTGTGTTTGTGTTTGTGTATGTGTGAATCCCTTTTAACAAGATGGGTTCTTTGGTCCCATCATTTAAAGGAAGCTCTCTAAAATAGGAGTAATTTCAGACATCTGTTCAAGTTTCACTGATTTTTTTTAAGAGGGGCAAAATTGTAGGATGTGTCACATTTGCAGACACCTGCCTCATTTCATTCCTAACCAGGTAATGACTTAGGCAGAAGAAAAGCTTCTAGCATCACATGGTGGAAAGACTCTAAGCCCCGATTTCAAAGGTATATTTGCATGTGGCTCCTGGAATCATATTTTGTGAGAGTTAGCTTAGAAAGTCAGCAATTACCTTGTTAAGAGACAGAGAACTTTATTTCTCTGTGAACTTTGGAGGTAAATAGCATCCTTACTTCTTACCCCATCTCCACTGGCACAGTGATGAATATATATATATATTCTAATTCAATTCTTATTCACCACTAATTCAAAGCTGTTCTGAAGCTTGTCTCTCTCTTAAGCCATAGTGGATCTCTGAGGACCCACATTCTGCTCTGTGAAATACTGACTTAGCCTTTGCCCTCAAATGCCTGAGTTTTCCATGAAACCCTACTACTTTGAACAGTATTTAAATTCTCAAATAAATTACTGCACAGAAAATATTTAGGATATTAAAATAGTTTTTTCCCCATAAACATCGATTCTCTTACAATGGCCTTCTCTGTAGGGATCTGAGATGAGGTAGCCCTGTGATGATTCTTGAAATTCATACTATGTGCACACACTCTCCTATATCTTAGAGTTAATCTTCCATAAAATCTGTATATATAGTTATATATATATATATATATATATAACTAAGTTATTTTTGACAACACACTAACTTATTTACTTTATTCATCTTTATTTTTGATTTCAAATATTTTACAGCTGCTAGAACTTTTTCTTCCAAATGAGAAGTTTAGTTATCACAAATATCTAAGCTATCCACCTTTGAGAACCACCTCTGACTTTTTCACCCAGTTAACGAATTCATCATGAGTACATTCTCCCTGTAATGAAAATTGACATTGTCTAATAGAACCCCATGCTTTGTCTACTTTTGCTCTCTAAAGGCATTTATTTTGTAATGCTCTACTGAGTTTGCTCCATGTCATAAGAAGTGGTTTTATTTGTATAAATATACAAATATAAGAGAGCAAAGTTCCATACCTGTAGGCAATAGTCTCACTTGTCCAAACCAGTTTGCCTTTACTGCTATTTTTGTCCCTCATGTGTAGATGTCTCCCCTCTCCTCCCCAGGCCTGTATCCCTTCTGACTTAAGAAAATCACATCTGCTATATATTGACCTAAAACTGTTTTTCAAGTATCATTTCCAATTTTATTTTTCAGTTAAAGAAGGGGTTATACCTTTTCCTTCAATGTAAGAGTCATTTTCCTGTATATTTCTGGATCTCTCAGGGGCTGGGAGGGGGGAGTGAGGGGATAACAACCATAGCACTCCAAGAACCCTTTTCGAATTATTCCAGTAATCAACTATGAAAGTTATTTTCTAAATGTAGATAGGTAAGCTGTTCTTTTAAAGTAAGGTACTTTGAAATATGTAGCATAAACTGGTACTGCTGTTAAATGGGTCGACTCTTAAACTGAGCAGCTGTGAGGGGCAGCTAACTTTGAATGCACACAGCGCTGTCTGGTGTGTCTCCATCTCGTGTTGTGAGAACCAGGGCTGCATCGCTGCATGCTGTGACTGCATTGTCACCTGCTTTGACCATTGATCATCTCTTTCCTGAGCTTCGTTCTTACAAGAGAAAATGAAAATGAAATAAGCATTTTAAGAAAATTCACAGCACAAGAATAAGTAGACAAATAAACAAACATAGGTCATAGTAAATATCTTCATTGTTCATCTCATGCATACATCAAAGTCATTGACTATGATCATCTTGGGTGAGAAAGGGAGAACCTTCCTCGAAAAGGCAGAGTTGTGTTCATTTCCTTATTTTCTTTACTTGTAAACAGAAAACAAGCCCCCTCTCCTGTGAAGATTCTTCAAAGGACAGGGGTGTGGAAATAACTTGCTGGTAAGCCATCTATGTTTCTTTTAAGCCCAGCATTCAAAGTTAGCTGCCTTTTTGAAATAAATAAACAAACAAAAATACTACTGTATGTTTGAAAATGTGAATAGTATTTTTATAGCTTGTTAAAGACATGGCTAGCTGCATTTGTAAATAAGGATAATGTTACTTTGATTTCCTTTTGTGAACATCTTTATTTGGAACATAATTGTCTTTAGAGTTGATTTGTATATAAGTAATTGGCTTGTGATGGTTTCTTTTTTGGTTGGAAGTTTTCATTTTGACATTACTTGTGATTCTGTGTTCAGCACTGTTGTAACGTGTCCAACCTCTGCACTCGCTTACACAATAGGATATGCCAATTGTGTGTGGTGTAATGTTATTTTTATTTTTTTCTATTTTATCTATGAAGGATTATGCACTTAACACATACTAACTTTTTTAATGTTAAGTATATTTTTAGTATAATTTTCCTTATTCTCTCTTCTCCAACCCCTTCACCCTATTCTCCTTCCTTCCCCCAGTTTCTGTTGTTATTTGAGAATGAGGGAGAAACTGTATTTTAAATTTATGTAATTAGGCTTTTCAGTTAGTTCTCAAGGATCCTCTTTTGGCTCTTGGGAAAGAATTGTACCTGTACAAGGCAATTATAGAACGCGGACTGCTTTGCCTCATTCCGTACTGATCATCCCAGCTGAACAATTTGAAAACTGTTCTGCCTTTTTGTTACATGAATCTGTCAGAAATATATTTTTAATTTAATATAAATGAAATTCAATAAAATATGAAACAAATGTTCTCTTCTGTGCCAGAAATTTTTCATAAGAAACCCAACTGGGAAAGAGAAAAAGGGTTGTTCTGGATTTAATAACCTGAAGATGTGGAAATGGGTTTATTTTTTGTCCATATTTATGAATCTCATTAACTATTCCTCAGAAGCCTTTGGCTGTTTGGACTGTGCTACACTCCATATGCTTTCTCCATCCCCAGTGTATGCCTGTTGAACCAGACTGACCCATCTGAATGGACTCTGCTTCATTAGCTGTGGGTGCCCCCCCCCGCCCCCAGCTTTGGGATTAAAAGAAATATAAAGCGTTTTTCAGGTTGAATCCAAAATTTTTTTTTCCTGTGGTCATTGAAGTGTGTGGCATGTCTTATGTGAGAAAGACTATGATAATATCATGGTTGCATTTGGGGATGGAATCTGACGTCTCACATAGACAATCAATTAACCAATAACTACAGCCCGTGGAACTGTGCTGGAGTAATTTTAAAGACTTTGCTGACACAAAGAAAATCTCAATGTTTCATTATAGCTTTTCTATTTGAAGTATTATTCATTACTCATGATTACTCATGTCTATAAAATATAAGAATTTTAAGATTCTGCTAAATACTCATTTTAAAAATTAATATTATTTCTCCAACTACTATGTGTATTTGGTTATACATGATATCAACTAAATCCATGGATTAATATATACTATATTGGAGAAAGTTCACTGGGACCTGTTAAGTTATAAGGCCTTAAATGTCCTCCTGATAACACACATCTGTTATATGCACTTATATGCACACATATAGACACCTGCCCTCCTTTGGATGTTTGGCCCTTTCCTTTGAGATCACTATCAATTTACTATGTGAGGGTGACTTTTTTCAAGGGCATGATGTATTTAAGATATAGATAAACTGAAATATGGGGAGAAACAACTTGTGTTTCTAATGCTTTAAGTTACAGTCTCCACTGGAATCATGCTGTTTTACAACAGTTTTAATATATACTAATCACACAACATTTTAAAAATATAAACTGATTATCCATATATTGGATAATCTGTCTTATAATAGTCTTTTGAGGTTTTATTGGAATAGTCATGTTCATGTATATAAGGAAAATAACACATCTAGAGGGTATAGCAGCACTACACTCACAAAGGCATCTTTTTTTTGTCTCAAGAATCTTTCTTTTCTCTGCTTGGTTAATCACTTCCCTTCGCCTTCTACTAAGGCAGACCCTGTTCTTATAGGAAGATATGTATTTATTTATTTTCAAGTAGAGAAAAGTAGAAGAGAGACAGACAGAGAGAATGGTATGCCAGGGCCTTCAGCCTCAGCAAACAAACTCTAGATGTATGCACCACTTTGTGCATCTGGCTTTATATGGGTACTGGGTATTCAAACTTGGGTTGTTAAGCTTTGCAGGCAAGCGCCTTAACCACTGAGTAATCTCCCCAGCCCAACAACTACTCTTTTAATACAAGTAGGCACTTCATTTCACCACCTCAATCTACCTGGGAGCAACTTATAATGGAGATCTATAATGGTGAGTGAGGTTCTTTTCATATAGAAATAAGTACAACATAGTAATAAATTAAAAGCTTTCAGATGCAGCCATGTGGAGAGCCTAGTGGATGCATGAGGTGCTAGAAATGAAATATGCCTTATAAAGGAACATTTGTCCCATTACATATATCATAGAAGATTGAAATGCCCATATTTATCTCTAGCAATGTTAGTGTATACATAAATAAAAGCAGAAGGTAAATTACACAAGAAGCAAAGTACTAATTTCCCAAAAGGGTGATGCATTTGCTAGGATTTACTACATTTTAAGTGGTCATTGGAAACTTCTGAAGCACAACACAAGATCTGATCTAGATCCAATGTCAAATGTTCATTCAAAATCATGATGCTAACATTGGGCATGGTGGCTCATGCCTATCACCAAGCCACTGGGAGGATGAGTGGAGTAGATTATGAGTCCAACATCAGCTTGGGATACACAGTAAGTTCCAGCCTAGCCTGAATACAAACTGACTATAAACTGCCTCAAATTAATAAAAGAATGGAAAAGAAAGAAAATGATGAAAAGAAGAATAAAAGGATGGTGATCATGAGTGAGGATGGTGGTGGATAAAATCATGAAGTTTAAAGGTGAATTAGAAATATAGTGGAAATTGGAGGCTAAAATCAACACCAAAATAAATAAATAAATAAATAAGTAAGTAAATAAATAAATAAATGTCTTACTACCTTTTTATGTTTTAAACTAGACAAACCCAAATTTAAAATTGTTAACTCTAAAAGTACTGTTGGGAGATATATACACTATACACATAAACATATAGATGATAGACACATAGATAGAGATTTACATATGTCAAATATTTAAAGATACATATTACAAAACTTCATACACACTGTCTGTTTACAAGCTCTTTAACTACAAACCCCCAAGATATACCTCATACCACAGGTTACACACATAAAGCTGTATTCCAAGCAGGTGCATAGTTAGCTAATTGTATTTCCCTCCACAGTATTATCACGCTGCATGATAAGCCATGGGGAGCAAAGCCACTAGACGGCCATATCAAGATTAGAAACAGAAGACTGTCACCCAGATAGCAATTTAAAGCTATAAACAGAACAATTCACAGAACAATTCACCACAAGATAGCAATCGGGAGACTGTAAAGCAAATCGTACATGGGAGATGTGAATATTTGCATACCTGTGCTTGTTAAGTTACTCATGGGTTTTGAAAATAAAAATGCGCACCTTGAAAACTCTTTGTCCTATTTCTGCTTGTTTAGAATCCTAAGACAAGTAAAGCTTAACCTAATATAACTACAGATTTATGCCTCTTTGACAAATAAAGCTTCCATGCATGAAAGGAAAGTTTCACTACTTGCCCACTGGTTCCTATTGCAAGAGGCACATATATATATAAAGTATCTGATGCATAAACCTTCATATGTATTGCAGTTATCTTATATGCCACTTTGATGTTATCTTCTTCTGTTTATTCAGGGACTTATGGACTCTCCCTGAGGTTACTTAGTGTGTAGATATAATGCCTGTGTGGAGTTGCAGCCAACAGCACCTGAGCACATGAATAACAGATATTGCGTCTATGCTTCCCATAGGATGAAACTCTTAAAAATGTTGTATGCATGATCTCATCTAATGTTTGCTACAATCCTGTTAGTTAGGTACTATTGTTATCCTCTCTTGATGAGTGAGGACAATAAAATTCCAAGATGGAAAAAAATGATCAAGCCACCTATAAAGTGCCACAGCTAGGACACAGATCCACCAGGCATCAACATACTTTATTCCTATGCTATATTGTAGCTATCTTACAACACTAATAATGGTATAGGAGGTATGGTAAGTTTTTTTTCACACATTAAAATTTGGCTGTGCAATAAATGTAAATGTATATATTAAGGTCTTTTCCAAATTGTTTGATTATTAAGAGGAAATCCTAAATGAATAAAAGTCCTCATCATGTCCTCTGAGACATTCACACTTCGGAGACTACATTCCCAAAGATTCAAAGTTCATGAGTGATGATAAACCAACTAGAAATAATAATTGGCTCCTTATAGAAAATCTTATTCCTAAACCAGGCATGATTGCTCACACACGTAATCCCAGCACTAGGAAGGATGAAGTAGGATCACTATTATTTCAAGGTCAGCCTATCTAGGAGATATAGTGAATTATAGGATAGCCTGGGCTAAAGTAATACTCTGTCTCAAAAAATAAATAAATAACAAAACAAGACAAGCAACAATAAACATGAAAAAGCTTACTCCTGTAAAGGTTTGATAGCATCCTTCTACAACGTGCCTGAGGAGACCAGATTACTTCAACTTGTGACTTACCTGCCTAACCATGACCTACATGATGACCACAACAGAACAATGAGCACAGGAAGATCAAAGAGGCCTTTCACTGCCCCATCTCAGGAGTGACACTTCAACCCTGTTCATAGCAATAGAGAATAGGAGCAAGGTTTAATTTCTTTAGAGGTAGCCGGCCAGGTACAGAAGGCCCAAGGAAAATGTGGATGCCCACATATCCCTGCCAGACTAGAAAATGGCAACTCAGAGCCACCTTCCTATCCTTGGCCTTGTAAAGCTCTCACCAGCTTTCCCCAAACCTGCATTCATCACCCTCCCAGATTGGTGGACACATTCTAAGCCTGCTCACCTTTTCTGCATGCACTAGAACCTGACAAGCAGAAACATCCCAATTAAATGCCTCTTAATTTGTACTTTCAAGGTAAGAAAGAAGCTCAAGTCAGGATACCACTTGGCAACCTGTTGGGGAACTCTCATAGCTACTGAGGTTTGGAGTTTTCCTTTCTCCTCTTACTGAAAAACTGAGCAGAATCTCAAAAATCTTGCATTATTTTGGTTGCCCAGACTCAGGAATCTCACTCAATTGCCGCTTGGCTGAAACTAACATCCTTGTAGTGCCCAGATCCAAAGGTATGGGAACACCTGGATACTGACGACACATGGCTGATTTGGAGATATGACAAATAGAAGTTTGGTCCTAACAGATATCTAATGAGGAAATCTGATGGAATACATACTAGAATTCTGAGTATTGGTAATTATCACTATTCTGCTCAGTTTTTCTTTAGGATATTGCAATCCCCATCAGATACCCCGCTAGTTCATCTAATACACCTTCCAGTCTCATATGTTCTTCACGGATCCTTGGGCCTTGGACCCTCCAGCAAAGCCCTGGGACTTTCTCGTGGAAACAGTAAAATAGTCATACTCACACTGTGTCTTGGCTCTGAAAACTTTGGCCTACTCCATGTGGCGCCACATCACAATCATTACTCTCAAAGAGTAAGTGAAACCCTTGGGGCTACTTATTAAAATTCCAGCACAGGGTTGGAGAGATGGCTTAGCGGTTAAGCGCTTGCTTGTGAAGCCTAAGGACCCCGGTTCGAGGCTCAATTCCCCAGGACCCATGTTAGCCAGATGCACAAGGGGTCGCATGCCTCTGGAGTTAGTTTACAGAGGCTGGAAGCTCTGGCGTGCCCATTCTCTCTCTCTCTCTCTTTCTCTCTCTGCTTCCTTCTCTCTGTCGCTCTCAAATAAATAAATAAATAAATAATTTTAAAAATACCTTATAAATTCCAGCACAAAGTGAGGAATAATGTGCATGAGAGAAGAGTATCAAGTAGTCAATGACACTCACTGGAATTGGTCGTTCATCTTCATCATCATTCTGTCTCCCCAGGTTAGGTCTTTAAAATTTAGAAAGTGTGATTTTTGCAGAGAAAAAAATAATATTTTGAAGAGTAGTATAGATCACAATTTCTCTAAATAGTGACTCCAAAAACAAAATTGGCCTCTTTTCTATTTTCTTATGGCCATGGAGTTTTCTAATCTTGTACTTTAAAAAAGGAATTCTTCATTGGTAAATAATGGTGGGACGGCAAAAATCAGCTCAGGACTGGACAGTTTGCTAAACAAATTTTGGATGTTCTCATTTAATCTACAAATAATAAGGAAAAAAGTTGTCCTTTCTTTCCATTTTGATGATCATAAGAACTAATAAAATGACCTAGACAGTCAAAATACAGAACTCATTATTACTTGATAACAAAGTCCTGAAGAGGGAAGACAGGCAAGCAGGGCAACTGGGGGCTTTCCACTGTGAGGAAAGGACAGCAGCAGGCTAGGACTTCAGAAAAAAGCTCATGCATGGTAGACTGGCAAAATTAGCTAGGTTTCAAGGACTTCCTGCTGATAGTTTTGTGAATTTTCCATGACCACAAAGAAGAAGGAGCTGGATATTTGACTACTGTGGCCTATGGCTGTTGGAGCATATATGTTGTAAGCTAGGAATATTATAACCAGGGAGGGATTGGGCACAGGCTCAGTAAATATCCTTTAGAAAGGAAGTGAGAGATTCTAGCCATGACTTCAAATCTTTATCAAAAAAGTATTTGTAAGATATTATACTACAGTCTTACGTGGTTCTTCCTCTTTGGTTGAACTAACTGAAGTTTGGAAGCCAAATTTACTTAACCAAAGTTACACAATTATTCACAATGAAGGTGGAATTCCAGCCAAGGTCCACTTCATTAGAAATGGACCTGTGCTTTTATGTGCTGCATTAGAGAGCTTTTGCTGGCTTTTTATTACTTGTTTGGAACTTTTCTTTCTTCCCTTTCATGTCGTGTCATTTGTTAGGAGTTTGTATATGTTAAGCTTCTGGCTACCCACCACTCCAGGTTCCCATGGCACACACTTTCATTTTGGCTCATTCTATTTTCCAAACCTTTTGATGATTAATGATTAATCATGACTTGTGCCCTGGAGCCTAAGGAATAAGGAAAGAGGTGTTCTGGAGGAAGAAGAACAATTATACATATAGTAGCATAAAAAAGAGTAGAAGATACATTCTCAAAACTATTGTATTAATATTCTTATGCATCTTCTAATTATAGTTCTAGTAAAAGTATTTTTACAACCAAGGTGTAAGACATGATATACTTACAGCATGTATTTTTTTATATGTATGTGTGCTATGTGTATATGTGTGCATACCTGTTTGCATGAGTGTATACAGTGAACAAGCACATGAATACACACATGTTTGTTTGAAGGGCAGATGTGAACATTGTTTGCATTCATTCTCCCCTCATTCTTTGAAAAAAAGTCTCTCACTGAACCTAGAGCTCACCAATTCAGCACAACTAGCTAGCCAGTGAGCCCCAAGGACTTCCTGTCTTTACCGGCCCAGTACTCAGATGATCTGCACACACCACCACATAGCATTTTGCATGGATTCTGGGAATCTGAACTCAGCTCCTCAGGGTTGTACAGCAGGCAAACCCTTGACTCACTGAGTCATCTCCCCAGCCCTGCAGAACAACAGGAAAACAAATTATTAATATTCTACAGAAAATGATTAGTCTCAATCCTGACTTATGCCAAGTTCACTCCAGCCCACAGTGAATGACAGATCAATGAGTGAGTGTCCTAAGCTGTTTCACAGTCCAATATTCCAGTGGATCGATTTTACTATGAGTGACAGACACTACATTTTTTCTAGTTTTATCTAATTTTGTGGGCCAATTCAAAGTTGTATAAGCTGAAGAATTATATAATGAAGGATACTGACATATTTCTGTCAGGGTATAGAAGGAACATTGCAGAAAAGATTGAAACATTGATCTACACTGAGCTAGAATGCTCACTAAATTTAGTAACTGTCTTGCCATAGTTACGAAAGAATAGATAACAGTTTACTAACCAGGTGCTTTGTAGTATCATGCATAGTCAAATGGTCAGGGTGATTTTTTTCCATTTTTTTGAATTTTATTTCATTTCTTGACAATTTTATGGGTGTATATGTTTTGATCTTAATCGCCTCTCATTACCTACTCCTCCCCTTTCCAATTTATCTCCAACTGAACCCCTTATTCCAAAGTAGTCCCTTTTCTGATTCAATTTTTAAACTGAGGAAAGAAGAAAAGAATATTGGGAGACAGGCTGGTCCTATCAACCAGGAAACTAAGATTACAATTTGCATTTTCTTAGAATGAGGATGATAGAACATCTGAAAATATTGAAACCAATTAAAACAAAATAGGTCCAAATGAACTCACACTCTTAAAGATACACACTTTTTTAACATACCAGGATAATTACTTTTCTTTTTCTATTTTAATATCAAAAAAGTATTAAATTTATTTAAAAACAATGACTACTGATAACTTATACCATTTTGTTAGTGAAAGATCATTTGGTATAGTCTGGTTCATAGATTTCAAATTCCAAGTGTCTGCAAAGCAAAGCTGTACTGTACACTCATCCACACCACCATTCCGTTTCTGGAAACTCTCATAAACCAAAAAAACTAATCTAAAAATGTGTTCTTTCAACCATAAATGTGGTTACAAAAGATCACAGTAAAAAGACAAACACACATAAATAGAAGTCATTGGACTTCTACTACGTGGTTGTACAACAAGAACTATAATGCTATGTTACCTCTACAGCATCACACCTAAAGACTGGTTCCTAAAATTCCTAAATAGCTCATAAAAGTTCAACAAGTGATTATCATTCCAACAATTGTTTCTTTGGAGGAAAAGCTGAAGTAAAAGAAAAGTAGAGCCAGAGACAAGTGCTGAGGAGAGAATTAATAACTCTTCAGGCATGAGAATACATTTGGTACACAATGCCGAACATCACTGACTACACCTGCTAAATAATTTCCCAAACCCATTGGCACCAAAGGATGGCAGGAAGCAAATAGTAGCATGGCACACTGGCTTCTTTCCGCTGGTGTGTTCTGGAACCTTCATCTTCTTGACAACCCCCATGTTCAGAGTCCCTGGTTTGGGACCCTTCCCTGCAGCATCTCTTGAATTCAGAATGGAAATCTCACCAGTCTGTGTTGCTCTCTGGTACATGATAGTAGACTGCTTCACAGCTTCTGAGTAGGGCCTTCGGATGGAAGTGTTGGAGCCTGAACTCACAGACTCAGATGGGAGCAAGACCCAGCTGTTCGACAATATTGCTAAATAGATGAATCATAGCCAAATGTCAAAGTCATCTGAGTAGAAACAGAAATGACAACACAACATATGTGAACCAGGAGCTGTGCGTGGAATAGACAGCCTAATGTATTCGAGGGGAGGTTTTGACTACGGCCTTTGTTTTCTGAGTCACCAGACAGATTCAAAAAGCTGAAGTTTATTGCAGAAAATAAAGCAAGAGCAACCAGAGAAAGGGATGCATTCGACACAGCCTAGAGACATCAGATGAAAGCAATCCAGTTCTTCTTATGATCACACGAGATGTGCTTGCCCTCGAGCTGAGAGCGCCAGAGGTGTGTGCAAAGGGCCTCTGCCTGGGGAAGCCAGTACAAACCTCGGGAGCCAAGCTTTCTTTGGAGGGCTCATCACAGCGGCTCATTCTGCTATGCAACCAGCCATGGTAACAAATTCAGGGCCGTAGCAATGATACCAGGAACATCATCAATCTTGATGCTTTTATAAATTAATTCTTACAAGTCCTGGCAAGTTGATACAGCATGTCTGATTGCTTCAGGTGTGCATAACAACAACCTTAAATAGTATCATAAAGATCATTGTGAGAGCCATATCCCCAGCAGTTAGCCATGGATTAAATCAGGGCTCCAGTCTCCCCTGGAGACATGCTAGTGTTGAGCAACAAGACCTGGCTTGCCAACTCCTCACACCTGTGCTCAAATGTTTGGAAGAAAGATGAGTGTATACACATATCCATGCACTTAAGATTTCCTTTTTTATCATAGTGCTTTTATTATCTTACTTAATTTTTATTTTTATTTTTTATTTTTTGCATTTTTTTTGGAAATAGAGTCTCATGTACCCCAAGCTAGCCTTGAACTCACTATTGGGTTGAGGATGACTTTGAACTCATAATCCTCCTTTACCTACCCTATAGCTCTGGGAATATAAATATATACCACTATCACCTGGCAAGACTTATTTTTAATAGTTCAATATTTGTTTATTGTATAGAAGTATTGTATTTTCAACCAATTTGTTTTTGTTTTTTGTTTTGTTGTTGTTTTTATTTCTAAACTGAAAAGAGTCAACATTTACCAGCTGACTTTGATAAAGGGTGCTGACTCTCACTTAGGCCCACAAGGTGGCTGAAAGCAGAATGGAGCCTGGCATCTCTGCCCTCATTTTGTGTCTGTCTCCTTTATTTTGGCTCAGACCTCCTTGACTGTACAGACACGGTGATCACTTAGAGCGTCTGTCTAAGCTATCTCATCCCTCTTCCAGGCTAAAGGCACAAAGATAAGTTATTGCTCTAAGCCTGCATTCAATTTGGATTCCAGGAAGACCTAAACCTCACAGGACAGACCACCATGCCAGGTAAAGGAAGTTATCTATGAGAGTGAGGCTGCGACCCAAAGCAATCATTGTGTAGGAATGAGATTGATTCCTTCAAACTATGACAGTGATAACAACTTCAGACCTCCTTGCAGAACCAGAACTGAGACTGGTCAACCAGACCACCCTTTAGCCAAAATTGACTAATTATGTATGCTTCTTACCTCAGCCCCTGTTCTTCTGTTTAAACCTAAAACACATGTCAGTACTGTGAAGATACATTTGGCATCGCTGGACCCATTTATCCATTCTTCCCAAGGTAGCACATTGATTAATATTCTTCTGCTTCTCTTTATTAGTTATGTCTTTAAATTGCAGAATGGGGGCCAGTGGATAGCCTATTGGCTTTGGCCTATGTTTCTGCAGCCTCTCATATACAGCATACCTTACATAAATTCCTAGCAGTGGAATTTTAGAGTAAATCATATATATATATATACAATTAAAGGAATATAAAAGAATATTTCATTTGCTTCAGTTTACGAGTCTTTTTGGAAAAGCTCAGAGTATTGTAGAACTAACTAAAAACCCACAGGAGTCCAGTTTGATAGTTGTTTTCAGAACTCTGTGTGCAAGTATTGCTAAGAAGGCAGGTGAGCTCCCTTCTCATTCTCTTGATTTCAAGTGAGACATTGAGAACTTCTCTGTGAAGGGATACTACCTCAGTGGGTAATATTTTTCTTTAGTGACATCAATTTTGATTATTGGTTCTTCTTAAATATTTTTTCTTGCATAATAGGAATGGATAAGGACTAAACAAGGCAAGAGAAAATTGATCTGAGGCTAAGATGCTATTGAATGTAAACTCGTCTTTAAGGCAGATGTCAACTGAGCAGGGACTCAGGTTATAAGGCCATATTGGGAGTTAGCTAAGTAGATGTTAACTGATTTGAAGATCACTGGGGATGGACTCACTGCTTGAAAAACTACAAGCTGAAATACTGGGACTGATTACTGCTCAAAAGAATAGGATTTGAGTCTTATCTCTGGTTCTTAATGGAGATACACAATTTTAAAACTGCCTGATAAGATTACTAAAATTAAAGAAATGTTTTTTTTTTCTTTGAAGTATTTATTTATTTATTTATTTATTTATTTATTTATTTATTTTTAAGCAAAGAGAGAAGAGAGACAGAGAGAACAGGCGCTCCAGGGCCTCTAACTGCTGCAGTCACACTCCAGATGCATGCACCACTTTGTGCATCTGGCTTTATGTAGGTACTGGGAAATTGAACCCAAGTCCTTCAGTTTTATAGGCAAGTGCCTTAACCACTAAGCCACCTCTCCAGCACCAGATTACAGCAATGTTTAATTTTCATATTCACCTTGACTGATTTTAGAAACACCTGGGAAATAATCTCTGGGAGTGTCTGTAAGAGTGTTTCCAGATAGGTTTATTAGAAGAGGAAACACCCACCCTTAATGTGCAGAGCACCATTTCATAGACTGGGGATGAATAAGGTGAAAGCAAGTCGTGCACTGGCCTTCACCTCTCTCTGCTTTCTGACTACAGACAGAGTATGACTAGCTGCCTCATGATCCTACTAACATACTTTCTATTTTTATTTTTTTGTCTAAGCAAGGAGAAAATTAAATAACACAATTATTACCTAGAGAGGAGCTTTCTTATATGAAACAAAAAACTTAGCATTGTTACCTCTCTTAAAGTGAAGTTTAGAAATAATATAAAGTCTGTTTAAAATGTAAAGTTGGGTCTGCAGGGCTAGCTTAGCAGTTAAGGCCTTTGCCTGCAAAGCCAAAGGACCCAGATTCTATTCCTCAGGACCCACGTTAGCCAAATGCACAAGGGGGGGCCCAAGCCTCATAAGCTATACTCTGTATGTCTTTGAGTTCTTTGGACATAGATTAATAGAAATACCAGCTTCTGATCTGAATTAATCATCCTCAATCACATGTAATAGTTCCAAGGTTACAGGAGTCTTCCACCTGGGTGTTGTGACTATCTCTTGGAGGTATTGAAATACTTTTGATTCTCATGTGTGTGTGTGTGTGTGTGTGTGTGTGTGTGTGTGTGTGTGTGTTTTCATAGCTAAATAAACCAGTGAATGTTGGTGTTACTGGGTTTTGTGATCTATTGTTTTATATTATTTTTTTTCTATTTTGAAAAATGATACCAATAAAAATATTTTGGTTATTGCAAATCAGAAAAAGTAATGAATTATTTATTTTCCTGTACTAAAAAGTATGGCATTTAATAAGTGTACTGTGCTGACTAGAAAAAAAATCAGCACTCTAAAGTCCTTATATTTGCCTATTTTAAGAATGAAACCACACAAGAAACTGGGGTATAGCTTTGTAATAGAAAATATGGGGCTAGAGAGATGGCTTAGCAGTTAAGCGCTTGCCTGTGAAGCCTAAGGACCCTGGTTCGAGGCTCAATTCCCCAAGACCCACGTTAGCCAGATGCACAAGGGGGCACACGCATCTGGAGTTCATTTACAGAGGCTAGAAGCTCTGGCGCACCCATTCTCTCTCTCTCTCTGCCTCCTTCTCTCTGTTGCTCTCAAATAAATAAAGAAAAACAAAAAAAAAAAAGAAAATATGTTTAGCATGAATAAGGTCCTGGGTTCAATCATATGTGCATGCACACACACACACACACACACACACACACACACATACATACACAGCATAGAAATGAGAAATACAAATTTCATGACAATGGCAAGTAAATGAAAAACAACATGAGATGTTGAGATCCACTTACAATTCAGAATCTGTATGAAAAGTATTTTAAGCTTAAAGATACTTGCAATGGATGTAAAAATATCACAACTCCTTTTCATAGCTTCTTTTATCTGACTAAAAGTAGGAATGAACACTGCCATAAATCCCTTCCTAGGGGAGGGTTCTCCTCAATACAAGCGAGGAGTTGTCATAAGCCTCCTCGAGGGGAGTCTGAACCCTGAACAAAACCAGAAGAGCAGTGACCTCCCAGATCTGTGCAACATGCATACGCAGCACCACAAACTCTCTTCCTACTTTTCTTCCATCAAACACATTTGTCTTTCTTAAAAAGCCTACTTGTTCTTCCCATATAATCTATTCTCCACTCCATTTCTCCAACTTAATTGGGTTTATAAGCTTTAACATAAGCCACTAAGCAAGCCAGGTACTTTGATTAGCCCAGGCACCTGTGTCTACCCTTTTTCCTTACTTATCTGCCTTTTATTCATTTAAATCAAGGGGTTCTAGCACTGAATATAAGAGAAAGGAGGGTGGAGGAAGGCTTTCCTCCCTTGTAAGATTCAAGAATGGAAATACTAGAAGCACCCCTAGCTGTCTGATTGCCAAAATATTATGCTAATAGATGCCTATGTCTCTTCAGCTGTATGTTACCCCTGAGCTTCCTGGCCAACTCTGGGAAATAGGAAGCCTATTAACTTCAGCATTCTTTTGCAAATGAAAGTGATGGTTCTTTTTTTCTTTGTGTAACTTAGATTACAGTTTTTTTTTTCATTTTCCCCCTTATGATATTAGCTAGACAGAAATCAAAAAAATATTCCTAGGCAAACTTCCTTTTGTTTTAATGTTTTTAGTTTTGGCAAGTCTAATACTCTATCTAAATATTCCAAAACCTCAAATCAAACTCTTCACAAATGTGTAATCAGGACGCAGGTGAACATTCTATATTTAGTGAGAAAAAGTAAAGGTCATTTAGCTCTTCAAGGAATCGTTTTAAATATTCCAATTTCCCTAGGTGCCAACTGTTTGTTTTTTCTTGACCAACCTCAGGATTTTCCATTCACTAGCTGGGAAAGGTCATTGCCTAAAAATTTATTTCTCTTAACTGGAAACACCCAAGTCTCTCAAAGTGTATTTGGATTATAAGATTTGTTAACTTCCATGTAGCATACCAGATAGATGTAAGGGCTAAATTATAAAATAACACAGGCCTGAGTTGGATATTGGATGAAATTTACCCCTATTTTTGCATGCATTTAAACACTGGGTTTCAAATTTCATTTTTCTACCATTGCATGTTGAAATGTGCCTACTTACAAATTAAACCTCCATTAATTCCATATCTTACTATTTTAATGTCCCCAGTAATAATTAATAATAATACATCAGTACAGGATAATTTATTTTATTTTATTTATTTGAGAGAGAGGGAAAGAGAAAAAAGGTGCTCCAGGGCCTCTAGCCACTACAAATGTACTCCAGACACATGCTCCACCTTGTGTATCTGGCTTTATGTGGGTACTGGTGAAACAAGTCCGGATCCTTAGTCTTTGCAGGCCTTAACTGCTGAGCCATCTCTTCCGACTCCAGCACAGGATTTTAACTCAAAACACACCATTTTTCTAAAATTATTTTCTGTATATGAGGTGGGTAGGATTCCTTGCTCAAAAATGCCTTCCATGGCAATGAAAGACTCTTATTTACCAAACCCTTGTGAACATCTTTCTCCAGGCTGTATACAAATGGCCTTACAAGGAACACAGGTAAACTCTAAGGAAGGTGGGAATCAAGTTTGTCTTCTTTCTCTTCTGCTTCATTGAGGCTTGTTGACTTTGCATTTAAAAACTCCTTTATCTGCGAGTCCATCTTCTAAAATTCTTGAGATTATGAGACTATTGGATCCTGTGAAATGAAACTAATATGATAGTACCTACCATATACAGCATTATTTCTTTTTCTTTTATATTTTTTTCTCTCTCTCTCATATGTATGTATATATGTATGGGCATGAATATACCACAATGGGTATCTGGAGGTGAGTGCTTTCAAGCTTCTAGAATTCTCCTGGTTCTGCCTTCCATCTTGCCTATAGGCATGCGTGGATTACAGATGTATACACTCCTGTGCCCAGTTTTATGTGCGTTCTGAGGGTCTGAATTCAGGTCTTCATGCTTGTACCACAAGTGCTTTTAACCACTGAGCAGTCTCCCCTATTTGGTTTCTTAAAAGGAATATCTCTTTTCATAGTAATACTGTGTGGATGTAACTCCCACATTTCTTAGATTTTCTGAAGGAGATAAGAATTTAAAGTAGTTTTATTCTTTTAAATGATTCAATTTTTTCTTATGTGGTAATTGTTTTACACATTTAGACAATATAGAATAATGTCACAAATCATCACAATATTAATTTGGACATTATTAAAAAATCATATAACGAGTGGTTAAAAGTGCTTGCTGGAGCCATGCTACCAGCCTCAATTTCCTAGCTAGTTGCACAGGAAAGTCAGTCAGCTATTAAGACCTTCAGTTTGCCCGTTTTTAAGACAGGATCATTTAATATCTACTTCATAGGTATGTTGTGAAACTGACATGACCAATGCATAATTAGTCAAAACTAAATTCCTAAGAAAAATCTTCTTATTAAGTAGCTGTTAGTTGTATGAATTAAAGAACCCAATATATATATATTGACTTTGAACAAAAATGTGACTGTAAAGCCCATCTGGAGAAAACTATGTTCATTATTTAAAGCAAGCATAAGGAGGTACCTGAGGCAGATCGTATTTTCACGAATATCTGCTCTCCTCTTACAATGTAACTTTGAAAATTGAAAGGTGTGTCTTATGTTCCTTATCTATGGAACCTGTTGGGCTTGCGACCATACCAGAGTGAAGCTATGTGGCTTCCTACTCTTTCACAAATGGAGGCATGATTTCCTCTGGTTTCCTTAGTAGGCTCATCTTTGGAAACATAAGCCACCATGAAAAAAGTCTGAAGCCACTTGGTGTGAAAATATCTAGGTACCATAAAGAGGAGCCACTTGAGACCTGCAGCTGACAGCCCCAGCTGAGGTCCTGGCCAACAGTTCAACTGTCAGACATGAGATTCAAACTCATGTGAGCTCCACGAAAATGGTTCCTGATGATAAACTCCTTCCATCTCTTATCACCACCAGTCCTTAGAGTCTTCCCAGCTACCGCTCTGACATAATGGGGTAGGTACAAATCATCCCTTCCACCCAAATCACTGGCTCACAAAAGAAACACATAATAAAATATTTTAAACCTCTGAATTGTGAGATTATTTATCATTTTGGTTATACTATTGTAACAACAGCTACTATTAAATATATTAGCTTATTAAATATCCATGAAAATTATTGTGAGACTATACTTACAATATCCAACTATGTCAGTGGAAATGCAAAGTCTTAAGGCACTAAATAGATTTTACCAGGACATCCAACAAACAAATGGTGAAGCTATGATTGTAAACCAATTATCTTTGACTTTAAAATCTATGTATTTTTTCCTATTCATGTCCTCAAAATTGAATTTTAAAGAGTAAAATTGTTTCAAGGTTCTTGCTCATTATGTAAGCCTGTGCTGGATTTATCTTAGGCCCTAAGAAGAAATGACTTTTTTACACAGCCAGAACTATCCATGAGAAAGACCTTTCTAAATTTAAGAATACTAAAATGATCAAGTCTAAAGTCTGTCAGTGCAGGATGTCATGTGGCTTTCTGAGTAGGTACACTGGTTACCACTTTCTGATCTGGGAGGGCAAGTCATAGCATTTATGTAGGAAGCGCTGGATAGAAACATTCCAAAATAAGCAGATAAAGAATTGCCTAACAGATCTGCAGAGTATTTGAAGTATGTGCGATAAGCATCTGGATTATGTGATACATGTGTGTATGGGCATGTGTGCATGATGGGGGGAGGCTCAGTAATGAGCAGAAGTGTCCTGTAACCAAGCATGTGACTTCATGGCATTGCTGGTAACAGAGGTTTTGAAGAAAGGTAAACCATTGTTGTTTTTGATGTTTCTGCTCAGTGAGTGCTCCCTCCTGCCCACCAAAGTCGGAACTGCTCTGTATAGTCTTAGCCAATATTCTCAGACTTAATTCTTATGACTCCTTCTCCACCCCCACATCCTACTCAACACTTAGAATAAGCACTCCTTCCTCTGGAGTTATTTATTTCCAGTTATATCTCCATGTTGTATGATATTATTAGACCAAGGATTATGATTTTGTTCATTTTTGAATTTTCAAGATTTAACACAATGCCTGCTAAAGAGGTTAGCAAATGGTGGTTGTTAAAATACAATATAATCAATATTCAAAATTCTTCTGTGTGTTCTCAACAAACATGGCTGATTTTCTAGAACAATGACAAATAAAACTTGTTCTTATACTATATGCTTATGCAGACACCTGATAAATAGATCTCAGTAAGTCATGACATTACAAGTATCCTTATCTAAGCCACTTACCCTTGGCAGGGATTGTTGAAGCTGTGACTGTCTGGCTTTCTTGTACTGGCCCACCCATGGGCATATACGTGTTCTGGAACACACATGCAAGGAGAGTAAAAGACCTTGAGCACAGCTCTGGTAACTCCAAATTTAGTATCACCACGTTCCAGTAAGTTACTTAACAGTACTTGAGCCTGCATTGTTACTCTCGTCTGCTCAAAAGTTAGTTCAGACACACATTAAGTTTTGCTTAGATAACTACATAGCCATTTGTGTCCTATATAAATCATACCTTAAAAATTGTTATGCAAATTTTAGTATACTTATCATTTATTTAATTAATTCGAGCTGATTCTGAGAATCCATTTGATTAAGATGATGGGGTTAGGGTTGTACAATATTATGGGCACTCCTAATCTCTTAGAGGAATAGGTAAATTTAAATTCAGGCATCTTATGATGTGATCCAGAAAATGAACAAAGGTCCTTGAATTTCAGATAAACGTAACAGATTCTCACACCCTCCAGGTCCTTTGAGTGCAACACACACATGGATCTTCACCTCTGCAGAACGTTCTTCAAGGTTGTAGTGCACACTTAACAGAGACGTGGCAGTGAGCCAGCCCATGGGGACAGGCCACTTTAGTGTTCCAGAAAACGCCTCCTTTTCCTATTTTGGTCTCATTAAAAATATTCTCTCACTCTGCTTGATGATTTTAGACACTAAAAATAATCTCTTACAAAAACTGAATTTAGAAAGCTATAAGCCAGAGGAAGCAGCTTCTGCCTGTAACTCCCTAAGGACATGTCTTGAGGCAAATAGGTGAAAGTAAGTTTGACTACTTGAGTGAAAGTGAGAAGATTAAAAAAAATAATAATAAGTTGAATGTAATGCAGTAATCTGTCCGTACTTTAAGTGATCTCTTTGTTTACCTCTGGAATCCTGCTATTGTTCTCATACACTACTACCAGAATTTATTTTTCTTTTCTCTTTCTCTTTCCTTCCTTCCTTCCTTCCTTCCTTCCTTCCTCTCTCTCTCTCTCTCTCTCTCTCTCTCTCTCTCTCTCTTTCTTTCTTTCTTTCTTTCTTGAGACAGGGTTGCATGTAGACCAGGTGAAAAGCTACTGAACAAAGGATAGCCATGCACTTCTGGTCCTCCACCTTCTACCTTGCCAGCATTATTATTAGAGACATGCACCCCATGCCCAGTAAAACCCGAATTTTCTTTGCTGGGAATTATTTACCAGCTCCACAAAACCTTTATGAAGTCCTGAGAAGGACATAAGAGAAGTTGGGAGATCAGGGATCCCCACTCCTTTCTTTACAAATCTATTGTCCACTAGCTCTGCATGGTACATATTCTGAATTACTTCCTGCTGCCCAAGGCACTTTGCTTTCTTTCACTTGCTGCTGAGGTATGGGCTTTCTCTGATGCATAATATGCTTCTCTCTGCTGTCTCATTTTGTCTGGCAGTGTGTCGGTCAGATGCCACTCTTTGGGAAGTGCTTTCTACCCTGTCCCGGCTCCCAGCTCTAGCCCAGCAGATACTGAAGTGTGCATGCCTACACTTTCTAAAGCCCATTTTTAACTTCTCTATTATCCCTGTTTATTTTCTTTTCTGACTCCCTCTGACCTTCATGCAATAGGGACCATGCCTTCTTTTATCTAGGAATCCCCATCTTCTAATACTTAAAATATATTATATGAAAGTTAAAGTACAAAGAATCAGAAATGAATTTGTTAAAGTTACAAAAGCTATGTATTGTGGAATAGCACTACATTTTATTTCTCAACCAAAAATTATATAGATAGATAGATAGATAGATAGATAGATATAGATATAGATAGATAGATAGATAGATAGATAGATAGATATGTGTGTGTGTGTAAAATTTGATAATACCTTTTAGTATTATTTTTGTACATATATGTGATATATATATATATATATATATATATATATATATATATATATATATATAATTTTATATATCAGACCAAGAAAGTATAGTTTGAGTGAAAACAATATGTTGGCTTATACAGCTCTCCTGTCAGGGACTCAGCTAATTCTCAGTAAATGTTTATTTTTAAATAATGAAAGATAGGTCTTCAGTGGCCAAAGTAAAGATGAGTATGTTTTGTAATTCAAATAACTGGACTATTGTGATTATGCTAGGTATTATTCTCAGAACCTGCCCATGCCAGTGTTTACTTAACATACTTAATGCTTTTATCTTGTGATCCCACACCCTGCCCAAGTTGGCTCACCATAACTCTGAACCTGCTTGGGATGCAACCATCCAGGAGCTGGCCATCCAGGAGCTGGCCACGGCCTGATGGTGTCTGAGCTGATGGTGACAGCTCTGCTGGAAAGGCCTGCTCTATATGACACAGTGACAGATGATCTGGTCTGAGGCTCTGCTGGGAATTTTGAAAACTTCCTGGAGACTGAATCAAAGCAGTAAAAGAACAAGGCTACATCCTGCGCATGGTAATGGTATAGGAGACGTCAACCTGGAAGTCAGATTCTTTCCATCCAGTTCCAAGTTTTCACTGATAAATCAATTTACAGATGGACACACTAGGCCTGCAAGTGAAGGTATTATTCGGAAGAAATCTAAAGTAAATACACCAGGAAGCAGAAAGGTTGTCTTTGCTTGGCAATGGGGACCAAGCTGGGGAAGATTGGAGTGTTTCTTTTATGGACCTTCAGAATGACTTGAACACTGTTTCTAGGATGCAGATACTTCTCTTCTCCTTTGATGTGAATTAGCACTTAAGGTTGTACCATGTTTATTTACATCGGCTAAACTCCTGTGTAGCTGGTAGATGACATCAGGACTCTTAAGCAGTAGCATCTACATTACCTTAAATTTGCCCTCACTGGTCAAGCAGCAGCCATGGAAGGTATTCAGTGGCCAGTGGGGGAGGGATGAGCCACTACACATGTTCTGGAGTTTGGTGGCTGGCAGTGATTTTGGAAACCTAGGAAAGAATCAAGGGAAGCAGAATGCTCTCCTTTGACTGGACAGAAGAGACGGGTAGCAGACTTCATTGAAAGCAAGGGAGAGAACAATAAGTGAGGGCTTGTGGCCAGTACACTTGATTCCTCTTCTCTTCCTAGCAACCCTTTCATAGTAGGTGATGGCTTAAGGAATATACAACAGATGACTAGAAATGCTAAGCATTCCAGAGCTATTGCAATGGGCATAACACCGGGGATGCCTGGCTGTGCAGCCAGGGATCCTGTTTCCTGGTACTGTTGATATTCCAAGTTCCCCTTAATTTAACCTCCTATCGGTTGAGGTCATCAGTATGCCTCTGTTTCTTACACTCTAACAATACCTGACAGATATTTGAATATAAGGGACTTTAACCCTGTCACCTATTCATCTTGCTCTAGAACTTAGATCAGTGTTGAGAAATAGAAGTAGTAAACATTTGACTTAACTATTTGTCAGAGGAATAGATAACAGATTAGTTTGGTCATCTTGAAAGAAGCAGAAAATAGAAGTTTACGCTATGAAGGAAAGAATAGAAGCCAAGAGACAAAACCTTGGATTCTATTCTCATTATTTTACATTGTGATTTTGGATAGGTGAGTTGAAATTGTAATTTAGTTCACATATTTGTAAAACAAGACAATCAGGGAATAGTTGGAATAGGAAGTCTCAATAGGCACTTTCAACTTTAAAATTTCATGATTTTACATTAAAAGAATAGATTCAATGTAATTCATATTGTTACTTATTAACAACTGTGATTAAAATGTTGTTTGGGGAATGGTGATTGATTCAAGTGATTTACTTTATTCAGGCACATAATTACCAGGATGGTGGAGAGGCATACAGAATAAAAAGTACTTGCAAAATGAATTTAATCGCAATGTAATAACTAAATTATTCCCATGTTCACTGCTATGTTCATGGAAGGTGTTCAATAAATATTAAGTGAATGACTGGTGTGATGGCTTAAATAGATTTGATTGACCAATTAATCACAATGAAATCTACTATAGCAATTGAATTGGGGGCAGCTTAGTTTTGGCAAGAAGCAGAGGTGTATTTGCCAACTCAACTGGCTCCCATTTCATTACTTAACTTGTTTTCTAAGACAACTCATAATTCAGGTGGACAAGAACTAACACTTCTCTTGTAGTCAATCTAATTTTGACAGCAAGTGCTGATTATGCTTGTCAAGTGGACAAATGGGCCCAATTGAGACTGTCACTACTTGGAAATGTAGACAGTTCTCAGGGTGTTAGGCCCAGAGGAGAACCCTTCGGATATTACTGAATAACTCACAACAATGGCAAAGGCATATATTAAGCCAGATCAAACGATGTCTTCAGGACCCTGACTCAGAATTTTATAAATGCTTGAGGAAGTGGGCTCTTTGACAGCAGGGAAGTATGGGAGACAGTTTCTCCTGAGATTTTGCATTCTGAATTTTATTCTATCATAAGGACTCAGGTCCTTATGATCTCCTCCAAATGAATTAAACAGGTTGTTTTACTGCAAAGCAAAAGGAGGTACTCTCAAGGTTGAGAAGAGGGAGTGGCCAAAGTAACCACTTCAGGGGAAAACACTCTCATGAGGGTGATAGTGGGTGATGATGGTCAGAGAGATTATGAGCCAACCTTTTAAAAGTAGACTTTATACTATTTCTTAAAGTTTTGGGGAAAGACAGCTTTACAGGGGGTGGGGGGGCATTTTTCCTGTCTAGATTACTGGCAGGCCCATTTGTATTAACTCTTTTTAAACGTTTGTATGTTTGTGTACATGTGTGTGTGCATGCTCATGTGGGTGGGAGATCATCTGTGAATGTGCTTGTGGAAGCTAGAGGTCAATGCCATGTATCTTCCTCAATCACTCTACTCTCTATTTCTTGGAACATGGTCTCTCACTTGAACTCAAGGCTTGCTAATTCAGCTAATCTAGCTAGTCAGTTTGTCCTAGTCCTCCCTTGTCTCTGCCTCCTGAGCAATGGAGTAGGCAGGATGTTATGCCTACCCAGCATTTCCATGGGTGCCGGGAATCAGAACCCCAGTCTTCACTGAGGTGCTGTAAGCACTATACCTACTGAGTAGTCTGCTCAGCCTCTGGCTTAACTTTTAAGGGAGAAAACAATGGTAACCTTTGTTCTTTACTAACATCCTCCAACAAAGAGAGTCATCTTAGTATCCTCTGGGTGTTTTAGAATGTTTTTTCTTCATCCAAGGTCAAGGCAAGATTCAGATTCCATGTTTTTTTTTTATTTATTTATTTTAGATTTTACTCTCAACTCTTTTTTTTTTTTCTTCTTATTTTTGTACTCAGTGAATACAGTCAAGTTGGTACCATTGTTAGCCTCCTCCCTGACCACCCATCTGCACAGGGACCCTCCTTGTTGTGGAATATGGATCGAGCATTGTGGGATTAGCCATCAGTTATGAATAGGAGGCAATGTCTCTGGGTATCATGACCTAATATGTGGCTCTGACATTCTTTCTGCCCCCTCTTCCCCAAATTTCCCTGAGCCATGTTGGGTTCATTTTAGGTCTTCGCTCAATCATGGTTATAGCTGCTCAATTCATAATAACTAAGATATGGAATCAACCCAGATGTCCATCATTAGACGAATGGATAACTAAGATGTGGTATATCTACATGCTGGAATTCTACACAGCAGTAAGGAAAAATGTTACAATGAAATTTGTAAAAAAAAATGGTCAAACCTGGAACAGATCATTCTCAGTGAACTCACCCAATCACAGAAAGATAATCACTGCATAGTCTCACTCATCTGCAGCTCCTAACCTACATATACCCGAGATGCCAACATACCTAGCAGATTCCATATTTTTGGTCAGTAAGCAGTCCTGCTTTTTCAGCTCCAGGCTGATGATGAGGGAGGAGGTCCATCCTCAGTGACCTTGAAGCCTGTTATGCTATTACCTAACTAGGTACCTATGACTCCCAATGAGATGCCAGAAACAACATGTCAGCAGTCTCCTGCTTTCTCAGCCCAAAGATCTCTGAGCCCTCTCATGGCCTCCAAGAATGCCTTAGTCTTAATCAATATGATTCAGAGGCACTAGAGCTTTATACAATTTTGACAGTATTAAAATAATCCCTTTTGTTCCAAAACCAAAAGAAATTAACTTGAAGGTTATCCTGCTTTATACCTTCACTACAGTTTGTTCTATAACTTTAGGAACACCTGCATTTCAAACAAGGAGAAAATTCTGGAAAACACAAAAACAAACATTTAAAACCGTTCTCCTGCCATAGCAGGTGTGCACCTTCTCTCCCCATCCACAGCCTTTTGTTCAAGGTATTTCTCAAAACTGCCTATGCCTCATGTTCTTAAGATTACTTTGGCTAGGCATTTTGAAAATTCCTGGGGGATATAACTTCAAACTTACACAGCAATATTTAATCTTAATATAAATTAATTCTTTCATTTACATACTATTTTATCAAGTGTAGACACCCTGTATCAGTCACTGTTACATATTGAAGGAGAGCATTTTCATTCAAGATGTATACTAACCTTATACACAAAGGAGACCAATGCATATCAGAAATGCTAAATGGCTTTGTACAGCTTCAAAATGATTATTACCATGCAGACACAGGATGGGATTTTCAGATTCTTGCTCAACCACTTCTACTTCTGTTACTCCTCTTGCCGCAAGGGGTTATGGCTCACTTGCAGGAGAAATTGAATGAGCTAAGCTGTCAGGATAGGAGCAACTAAATTTTCCTTGACTGCAGATAATGGGAAACACCATTTCTTAGACACTGAGAGACACCAAGGATATAACAGCCAAACAGAGGCAATCAACTGATAGACGGATGTGAAGTTCCTATTCCTAATATCCGTCTTTGTCATCTTCGCTATCCCTGTAGGATTTGCGTGTTATAAGTTCCTCTTGTTGTTATTTTTCTTTGTTTTCTAACACCTTGAAGAACCCAGCTGTGGAAGAAAATCATGAAGAAAGCCCCTAAACAAGTAAACTGGCCTTAACTTAAAAGTATATAACATGAGCATTAAAATCTTAAATCTGTAGTAGTATGCCCAGATTAAAGCACAGTGTACATATTTGCAGAGTCTTGATTTATCTCAGAAGCTTCCCCATAGGAAATAGATCATGTTTGTCTTATTTCTGCTCAGAGAAGTCTTGCTTGACTTCAGAACAGGAGTAAAAGTTTTAAGATTCTAAGTATTAACATAGATTTTCCAATATAAAAGCACACCTCCAAGAAGTCAGAAAAATATTCAGTGTTACATATTGTAATTCACATGATACTTTCATTCTTTAAAATAAGATATTCACAGCAGGCATGGTGGTGCATGCCTTTAATCCCAGCACTTGGGAGGCAGACGTAGGAGGATCGCCATGAGTTCGAGGACACCCTTAGACTACATAGTGAATTCTAGGTCAGCCTGGCCTAGAGTAAGACTCTATCTTGAAAGAACAAAACATAATTGCTTTATATGCTGACACTGGCCAGGTTTTTGCTAATGCATGTGTGTAGAGCTAAGTTTGGGTGTCCTCACCAGTAGCCTGCAGATCTACTGTCATATTTCACCAACCCTATCTGGGGTACTTTTGTGTGTGTGTGTGTGTGTGTGTGTGTGTGTGACTATGGAAGTGGCCCAAGTGGAAATCTCCTTAGTATCTGCTTCCTTCATTGTAAATTAAAAAAAAAAATGAAAATTCTTTCTGCATGGAGTCCCCTCAGAGACCTTGTTCAGACGATTCCCTTAAGTATTTTAGATCAAAGATGGTAGAAAAATATGTTAAGATATTTCATATTTTGCTTTCTTTGCTGTTGAAGAGCAAAGGAATATTTGTGTTTTCTATACCTGTCCCCCTTTGCCATTCCAACAGGTAGGGCCTTTGTCACAAACAGCCGTGCACACAATCATTTTCTTAGCTTGTGAAAAAGTCTACATTAATCAGTGTTCCTGGTAAGGGATCAGAGGAAATTCTCAGTTAGCAGGATAAGACAACATGAAACAGGGTTATGATTAGGACTAGGAATCAAGCAGAGACCAAAAGTGTTTGCACAGAATGAAGAATGGCAGCATACCTAGGGAGAATGATGATGCATACTCTCCGCATGACTGGGCCTTCTCTCAGAACCCTGGCAATGTTCCCTTTGTCAGGTAGCAATATGGGGGTTTGAGGAATGAGCCCACGAAGGTCACATTGATGTGGGATTTAAGGACACAAGGGGACCCCCAAGCCTGTGAATCCCAACTTGTAGATTCTTATCAATTTTAACAAAGAATTGAGAAAATAGACTCCAAGAAGAGTAAATTGTAAATCATGAGGTTTATCTAGGGAGAATTAGTATCCAGGGGAAGGTTAGAAAGACTCAAGTCATAAGGGAATCCCCCTCCTTGCCCAGATAGAAAGGGAGGTGGGAGGATGGAGAGATAGGACAATCACCAGGGCACCTGTGCACACACATACCCAGGACGGAAATCCTAAGAGGCCAAAGGATTTAGAAGAGGTAAGGGTGCACAGACATACACACACACACACACACACACACACACGAAGTAAAGCTTGAAAACATAAGCCCTTTGTTGGGCCTTGAGAGGCCCAGACGTGAGGCCTAGTGGAACTTCCTGAGCCTAGCTAAAGTTTGGTGAACTGCCTCCGGCCAGCTATGACTCTGCAGGGTGCCAAATGGCCTCTGGCCTGTTACTTCCACATAGGAGTTGGAATTCCTGTGCACGTGCTTAGAGGCAGTCATCTCAAAGGTCATGGTATGCTATTGGCCCTTACACCTCACCTCATCCTAAAATCCCCGCCTTCATTCTCTGGAGCCCAACGTGGGGCTACGGTGCCCCGTGTGAGGCATTCTCGTTGAGAAGGTCAGTTGGTGTGCGTGTGCGGGTGAGTGTACCCTCATAAGCTATGAGGCAGTCTTCATATTTAATGTGCTACACTTTGCTTCTATAACCTGTACTTGCTTGTCAACATCTCTTCATTCTCTTTCTCTTTCCTTTCACTTTCAGTTTGGGGGCAAGCTGCATCTGCGGCTTTTGTACAGAAAGTTTACCTATCTTTTGGATCCTTGTGTTTGTGTTGTACTCGTGTGTCTGTGGGTTGCTATTGCCCTAATTTTATGGACATTTCTCTCTCGACTTTATAATATGGGACAGTCTATCTCTAAATCCAATCCTGCCTTAGAATCTCTCAGGGCACTCCTAAAGAGTAGAGGGCTTAATTTGACTGATAATCAGGCTCGACAGACCTGGGATTGCCTTCTTAAGCTGGCGCCATGGCTGCCGGAAGGAAATCCCTTTGATTGGGACACGTGGGATAGGGTAGAGGCCCTTGTTTGTCGGGCACATGTGGAGAAGGGTCAAATATCCCCCTTAGGGGTCCTCCCTATGAGCTCGGCCCTCAAGGGCTGCTTCCCTCCAAGGTCAACCAAACAAAAGCAAAAGACAGAGGAAAAAGATAGTATACAGTCTGATCCAGCTACTGCTCCTTGAGATACAGCTTTAAAAACCCCAGAAAAGGGTATATCTTTATACCCCTCACTCGATCCCTTTGAGAGTGCTCCCTGGCCTTCCGGGGGACCTCCTCCACCTCCTCCATCAACTAACCCTTTCTGGACCCCCTCGGCCCCTCCTTCATATTTGGCCACCAAGCTGCCAGAAAATAAAGCTACTTTTTTATTTCCCATCAATCTAAATCCTGGGGGCAATCACCCTGCTGCCTGGTATCCGTGGGAAGCTCAGGACCTTAAGGAGCTTAAAAAGGCGGTCTCGGAGGATGGACACAACCCTCCTTGGGCTGAGACCCTATTACAGGGGCTTGCCCATCAACCTTGTACAACCCAAGACTGGAAAAATCTAGTCAGGGCTGTCTTGTCGGGTCCTCTTTACATTAAGTGGTGTGCCTTTTTGAAAGATGAGTGCCATACACAGGGAGAACAAAACCAAAGTCAACAGCCCCCTGTGCCGATAACTTTTGGGATGCTCTCAGGTACCTCTGATCAGTATGATACAGGCACTCAACAGGTGGCTATACCTGATCCCTATATGGACCAGGTCAGGGAACTGGGCTTGGCGGCATGGAAAAGGCTTGATGAGGGACCCTCTGAACCTCCCCCCCCCCCACTTATGGGTATTACTCAAAAACCATCTGAAGACATGGCTACATTTATAGATCGGATGGAAAAAAGTCTCCAAAGAAAATTTCCCCCAGGGGCATTACGGGTTCAGTTTACTAAAATGTTGGTCTGGGAAGGGATGATGGCCGATCACTGCCTTGCCTGTGCGGGTCGCAAAGACAACTCCATGAGTACATGGATTATAGCCACTAAGGATGTTGGCACTATCTCCCATCAGGCTAGGGCCATGGCTGCCACCCTTCAGGAAAATAAACAGAGAGATTTAGCCACTACGATCTGCACATTACAGTTAAATCCTAAAAAATCAACATGTTTCGGGTGCGGTGATGAGGGCCACTTTAAAAAGGAGTGCCCCAACAAGACAAAGCCTCCCCCACCCTTTGGGGGGATGACCAATGCCCCTCGCACCTGCTGCCCTAAATGCAAAAAGGGGTTTCATTGCGCTAGGGAGTGTAAGTCGAAGTTTGACATACAAGGAAAGCCTTTAAACTCCACCCAGGGCTCCCTCCAGCACCATTAAATAAGTGGAAAGAGACCATCAAAGCCCATTGGACCATCCCTCTGATCCCCAGCCTCAGACCCACAATTATTTTAAATATTGACAATAAAAGATTCAAATTTCTCATTGACACTGGAGCAAACTGAACGGTCCTGAGGAAGTGACCCCCTCCTGGCAGCTTGTGCCCGGCCCTCCCCTACTGGGAGTTGGTGGGCAGTCCACCTTCTGGGAGACTGACAAGTGGCTCCCTTGGACTGACCCAGGTGGGGACAAGGGAGAAGCCTGCCCTCTCTTGGTGACTGGGCTCACTGCTAACTTACTGGGGCAAGACATCCTTGGAGATGCCAAGGCTTTCATCACTACTGACCATAAGGCCTTTTATAATGATTTGTTAGATAAAAAAGAATATCAACAACAGTTTGAGGAAGGGAGGGAATGTCATCCCAATTATAGAGATGACCCTTACTTTGAGCAACTCAGACAAAAGTACTCCAATGAACACCCCCGATTCTAAGGGCCACTGCCCAGCCCCCCCCCCCCCGTTTAAAATCCAGTGGAGACCGGGGGATCCTATATAGGTTGAGCAATGGTCTATCCCTTCTAAGTTACACCAACTCCACATACTTATTGATCAACAGTTGGAGGCCGGACATATCTGTCACTCCACTAGTCCCTGGAACTCTCCTGTCTTTGTCATAAAAAAGCCTAATGGGTCCTGGAGATTTTTACATGATTTAAGAAAGATCAATGAATGCATGATCCCCTTCAGAACCCCCCAAAGGGGACTCCCATGGATCCCAGCTATTCCTAATATATACCATATTATTATCATTGACATTAAAGATTGCTTCTTCTCTATCCCTCTCTATCCAGGAGACATGGAAAAATTCACATTCTCTGTACCTGCTGTTAATTTTTGTGGCCTAGATAGGAGGTATGAGTGGACTGTCTTACCTCAGGGCATAGCTAATAGCCCACCCATTTGTCAATATTACCTGTCATCCATTTTCTTTCCTCTTATCAATCTCCCCAATACCCTGTTTTATATTTACATGGATGATATTATTCTTGGGTGCCTAAATTCCTCCACACTCCAGGACCTTATCCACCAATGTCTAACTATCCTTCATACTCACAGCTTTAAAGTAGCTCCTGAGAAAGTTCAAACTGTGCCTCCCTTTAGGATCTTGGGCTCGATCCTTACCCTAGATACAGTTTCACCTGTTAAACCACAACTTTATATTCAGGATTCTTACACCTTGCCTCAACTCCAGAAGCTCTTGGGAGAAATTAACTGGATGCAGCCCTGGATACCTGTAACCACTGAGGAATTATCCCCCTTGTTTGACCTACTAAGGATCCTTGATCTTTTGTCCTAAGTAACCCTAGAACCTGGGCAGAGACAAGTCCTCCATAGAGTCCAGGAGGCCTTAGATAACTCTAATCTCAAATGATTCAACCCTGATATCCCTCTTTCCCTCTACCTTTTCCCTGGGGAGACCCTTATCACTGCCCTGTTGGCTCAAAAGGGCGAGCCTATTCAGTGGATTCACCTCTCAATCAGTGGGGCCCCTAGGGTCTATTCTTTAAGTAACCAAGTAGCTGGTTGCATCATTAAAGGAAGGGAAACTGCCATTAGACTCTTTGGTACTGAGCCTCACTCCATTATTACCCCATATAAGATAACGGATTTCACTTGGCTCCAAAGAAATAATGTAAGGGTTGCTATGGCACTTGAAGGGTTCCTGGGAACCATCAACTGCCATTATGTCCTTCATAAGTGGATGAGCTCTTTTTCCAGGTTGGAATGGAGACCCCCCAGGCTTTTCCTACCTCAACCCAACCCTGACTTCTTCATTGCCTTTACAGATGGGGGATACCTGGGGGCTTCCCTGGTTGTGTATCCCCCCCTTTAAATTGGGGGTCAAACCTGAGCCCATCAAGTCTATCTCTCAGGAAATAGAGGGATCAGCATAGTACAAAGAGCTTTTTGGAGTTTTTCTGGCTCTACATACTATTCAGGAGCCATTCAACTTATTTTCTGACAGCCTCTATGTGGTAAACCTACTGCCCAATCTTATTGAAGCTCACATTAGACTTGATTCCAATCCTATATACCGCTTAATGATCCAGGCTCGCACCCTACTCAAACAAAGAGTCCACCCTATCTTCATACAACATCTTCGAGGCCATCAAAATTTACCAGGTTTCCTGTCTGAAGGAAACAGCTTGGCCGATCAATTGGCCTCTGTGGCTCACTGTCACACTGTCTCAGAGGATATCCAATTTAATTCCCTAACCCACACCAACTGGAGGGGCCTTAAACAAAGATTCCCCCAAATACCAAATAAAAATCTTTAAAAAATTATTAGGACATACAAGTCTTGCCAACCCTTCCTCCAGGTTCCCCCCTCCAAACTTCTGGGAGTAACCCTCAGGGCCTTCACCCCAACCATCTTTGGCAAATAGATGTTACTCATTATTCCCCCTTTGGAAAACTTAAATATATCTTCTTATCAGTTGATACTTTCTCCCATGCCTGTTGGGCATCTGCACATGTCGGGGAGAAATCTAAACATGCCATTAGTCATATGTTTCAATGTTTTGCCACTCTCAGGCTGCCCAATCAAATAAAAACAGATAATGACCCCTGCTTTGTAACTCAAAACTTTACAAGTTTCCTCCAGAGGTGGCAAATTACACATCCCACAGGCATTCCATATAACCCTCGAGGCCAAGCTATCGTTGAAAGATATAACTAAACACTTTAAATCACAATTACAAAAACAAAAGGGGGAATCACTACCCCCCCATGATCAGCTAAAGAAAGCATTATTCACCTTAAATATTTTGAATTTTTCTAGAAATGAAAAAATGTCTCCATTTCAAAAACATTGGTCATCCTCTGTCACATACAGCTCGATCAAGATCAAATGGAGAGACCCATTGTCTGGGGCCTGGAGAGGACCAGACCCACTCCTCACAGCAGGGAGAGGGTTTAGATGTGTCTTCCCTCAAGGTAAAAAAAAAGACCCATTTGGATATCAGCGAGGGACCTAAAATATTTACCCCAACAAGGGGACACTGATAATCACCTCTCCAGGGAGTGTCCCACCCCTGAGGACTGTTCCTAAAATGGTCTTCACCCTGATAAACCAAACAATTCTCTCCCTTGAGGAGGATTGCTGGCTTTGCCTCTGATCTGGGTCTCCCCAGCTGCTTGCACTAATCACCAATGATACAATACAGTTGCCCATACAACCCTACTCGTTGGGTTGGGAATAACCGCAGGCATGGCCACCAGGACAGCCGGGATGGGTATGGCAGTCCATCTCCACAGAAAGCTCTCTCTCCAGTTGCTCAGTGACATAAAAGCCATGTCCAACACTATCCTTGGTCTCCAACAACAGCTAGATTCCCTGGCTGAGGTAGTCCTACAAAACAGGAGTGGACTAAACCTATTAATGGGTGAAAAGAGAGGCATATGCTTGTTTTTACAGGAAAAATGCTGTTTCTATGCCAATAGGTTGGGAATCATTCAGGACAAGATCAAAAGATTTCAAGAAGACCTGGAGAGGAGACGGCGGGACCTTCAAGACAACCTACTATGGATGGCCTTACATGGCTTCTTACCTTACCTTCTCCCCCAACTTGGGGCCCTCCCTCTCCTTCTCCTTATCCTCACTGTCTGGCCTTGTGTAATTAACAAAATTACACAATTCATTCACCAGCAGCTAGAGGCAATAAAAATCCATCAGGTTGAGATACATTATCACAGGCTGCCAACTCAGGAATTAAGTTCCTCAGATGACCCAATGCCACCTCCTCTGCCCTCAATGTGACCGATGATGGGTAAGATCTCAGACTGACTGAGACAACCTAAGACAGGCCATGGAGTGGGTTCTCAGTGAGCTAAACACCTGGTACCCAGTGACGGATAAGATCCCCAGAGGGGGACAACCTAAGACAGGGGCCATGGTGACTAATGCTTTTACAAAACAAAATGGGGAGATGTTGGGCCTTGAGAGGCCTGGATGTGAGGCCTAGTGGAACTTCCTGAGCCTAGCTAAAGTTTGGTGAACTGCCTCCGGCCAGCTATGACTCAGCAGGGCACCAAATGTCCTCTGGCCTGTTATTTCCATATAGGGGTTGGAATTCCCACTCATTCCCTTAGAGGCAATCATCTCGAAGGTTGCGGTATGCTATTGGCCCTTATACCTCACCCCATCCTAAAATCCCCGCCTTCATTCTCAACATTATATAAACACCGCCTATAACAATAAAGTGAGTTCCTGCTTCGACAAGACTCCTGGCTTGGTGGTTTGTTCCTGGCCGTCGACACTCACCCTCCTCCTCAACCCCTTGGGGGGAACCAGCAGGCCTGGTCCTTCCTCAGCACTACCTGCTGGGGCAGCCCGGCATTCTGGAGCCCAAGAGGTAAGGGTGCATAGACACACACACACACACACACACACACACACATACGAAGTAAAGCTTGAAAGCACAAGCCCTTCACCTTACACAGAAGATAAGTGATTAGATTGCAAAGGGCCCAGAGCTTAGGGGAAAATCATGCATGTAACAAGGTAAGAAAGCACACAAAACCAAGACAAGAAAGTTCCCAAAATGAGAAGATTCCTGGCAGGGAAGGAGGAACAGCTTAACAAAACAGGAATCAGGAGGGTAGGTGCCAGGACAATGCAGGTAAGGGACAGACTACACACATTGCAGGTCCATTTTTATGGGGCAGACATCCAATTAGAATGAGCCTTGTCACCAGACTTAGGTGTGTGATGCACAAACCTGATTGGCTTGTACATCAGGGATGACTCAGGAGAAAGCAGCCCAACTCCATGTGCTAGGCTGAGGAAGAGGGAGCAAGCACTGTTGCTGAGAAATTGCTCGTAACTATCCTGGATGAGACTGGATCAGATTCAAGTTCTAGTTTGTAGGTGGAATCACCCATTCTCCTTAAGCCTTGTCTCCGGCTGACAACCTGTTTTCCTGTTTTTCTTTCAATACGCGAACTATAGTGAGAGTGGTGGCTTATGAGTGTTTTTCTCTGTAGAAACATCCTGAACCTGCAGAGTCATCTACAAAGATTGGCATGAACTTTACCTGTAAGGCAACAAGAAATAGACAAGAACTTTCTCACCTATACTGTATGTAGCTGCAATCATATCTGTACTATACTATAAGAACACACTCTACTCCTACCCAAGGCTGACAATGGACTCAACTTTCTATTCCCTCAAAAATGTGTACGTGGTGTCATTAGATTTGAATGCTTTGTTCTTAAAGTCACTGAAGTCATTGTTTCTCTATGCTTAGTACCACAACAGGGGAGAAAATAACTCATGGTACTTACATATATTTAATGCTGTTTTGTACTTCAAGTATTTTTCTCTATTGTCCATCTCCTTATAGAACAGCAAAGACAACTGGGAGTGGACAACAAAACAAGCCAACCTTCCACTTAGTGCAACGAATTAAATAACCATTCAACAACTTTCACACTGGGGTTTTTCAAATACAAAATGCAGCTAGCATGACTGCAATTATTATAAATCATCACTGTGTAAGCTCAAATTATTTCTGAATGGATGCTGTAGAGAAACTTTCCCCCACAAAAAATCACTTTAATGTTGATAAAAGCAAATTATAATATACAATAGCTTTAAAGAGATCACTGTTGCATAATAAAACTTTGAATTACCATATCACTAACTGAAAGCACAAAGAATGATGTCCTTATTACATGATAAAAATCCAAGTGAATTTGAACCCATTGGTAATAGTGCTTCACTTGACAAGTGTCTTTACCCAAGGAAAAGCCTCGGATGTTGTTCTTGACTGTTAAGAAAAGACAATGAGGACTCATTAGACTCTTCTTTGATCTTCTTATCTCTACCAGGGCCAAAGCTCATGCCATTGGGGGTCTAGGGTAGAAGGGAATAAAGCCATGTCCTATAGCAACTGAGGCTAAAGAAGTGAAGCAGGGACATTGGGGAAGCCAAAGCCTGCTTTCATTGGTGCAGTATCAGATCCCATTTGAAATCCTTCCATCACCTGTTTATACCCCCACATGCTCAGTGCCACATGCACTCCTCTTCTTGTACCATTGTACTGGATTCACTTCTTGAACCAGTAAATGAAGTAAATCAGGCACAATCAAAGGAAATAATGTTTCCTTTCTGGCTTCTGAGATTGCTGGAGGAAAAATAGGAAATCGTTACCTTTAGCAGTCAGATGTACCACTTATAAAGAATTTGCTTTTTGCAGTTATCAAAATACGTCATGGAAAATAAAATTTTTTGCTAAGAAAGGCAAGATTTTTATTTTTGTTTTAGCTTGAATGGACCATATAATATCAAACATTACTTGAACCCATGCTTTTTGCAAACAGAAAAAGGAGAAAAAAATATTCCTCCTTTTTCCTTTTTTTCTTTTTACTTCTGAGAAATGACTTACTGCTATGAATCAGTCTTCCTCATATGAATTAAAGCTATTGTTTGAATGTGTCCTCTAAAAAATTCATGTGTTAAATCTTAACTACCAAATTCATATGCTAATGGCATTTGGATTTGTGGCACTTGAGAGGTAACTTTGGTTTGATGAAGGCATGAAGGAAGGGTAGCAGTGACGAGAAAATAGGCTATACAAGAAGTGAAAGAGACACTGAGTGTGTATGCCTCTTGTGTTTCACCATGTGATGTTTGTATTACACCATGAAAGAGCAGGGTGTCTCTGACCAAACATTGGAATTCTCAGCCTCCAGAATTGTGAGAAATAAATGTATGTTCTTTATAAACTTCCCACTCCATAAAATACTGTTATAGCAGCCCAGAGAAGGACTGGCATTGCCTGCACTGACTTATACTAACACAGTGCTCATGAACTTAGTTTGTTCCTTATTCTATCCAAACCAGTTTCAGGAAGTATTGTGGAACAGCCCTCTCATCGGCCTTCTTTGATGGGAAAGAAAACATTTTCTCCCTCATTGGATAACACCACTTTCTCAGTGCATTTCCTAGACCTGATTTTGCCAACCTTGTTTACTCCTCTTTAAAAGAAATCCCTTGGTACAAATCCTTTGCAATATTTCTGTTGACTCTATACATTCATACTGTTTGCTTATAGTATCAGTATGATTATTAAAAATGCTATCATTTAATATATGATCTGTGTCTATGAGGATGTTTCCATACCACATTAACTAAAGGGCAAAGACATATCTTAAATATGAGTAGCTATATTGTCTGGGATGAGAGCCTTTGGGTAGAACAGCTGAGTGCTATCATGTGCTTTTTATCTGTTCCCAGTTTCTCACGAAGTGCACAGTTCTCCACTGCCACACCCACCCACCACCATGGTATCTTGCTCAGGCACAGGGAGCCAAGCAATCATAGAGTAAAACAGCTGAAATGAAGAGCATGATTAGTCCTTCTGTTCAGCTGTTTTTATCTGATATTTTGACACAGCAACTTGAAAAACAATCAAATACAGGACCACAAAAGGTCCACCTCTGAACATTGCATTGGAGACAAAGTCCCAGAAAATAAGTTTTGGTGGAATATTTCATGTCCAAAAAATAATATACCATTTAGTAGATGTTCTCTGGTATTCTGCCACAGTGATAGAAAATTGACACACATTTCCTTAGTTTGTAGCATGACTTTGTAGTCTTTCGGTTGTCTCATGGAAAAGAAAAAAGGTTTACATTTTGTTAAACTCCATGTTATCATTTGTTTCCCTTTTAAAATATATCTTTATTTAAAAGTTTTTAATTCCTAATGTCACAATTTTTTTCCTAAAGTTTCTCTTAGAAACTTAATAATTTTACCTTTAATACCATCATTGATCCTAAGTTAATATTTTGTAGCCATGAATGAGACTGAGGCTTTAAATATGATTATTTTGTACAAATATCTAGTTTCGCAAGCACAATGTTATGAAATACTACTTAACCTCACTGCATTTCTCTGGAAGCTCTGATGATATTGACCTATAAATATGGGTCAAACTTCTGAATTTTCCATTCTGTTCCGTGTCTGAATATTGAGTGAAATCCTCCTGTGATCAAATGGTTGAAATCAACATGCTTCAGTCATATTGCAGGTTCATACACTATTCACAGAGTACAACTGGAATCTAGAACATGCTGATAACATTTTCATGCTCTGGCAAACATGGATCTCTTGGGATTGAAAAACTCACTGTTAACAATTCAAGGTGTCTCCCAGCCGGGCATGGTGGCTCATGCCTTTAATTCCAGCACTTGAGAGGCAGAGGTAGGAGGATCACTGTGAGTTCAAGGCCAGCCCGGGACTACAGAGTGAATTCCAGGTCAGCATGGGCTACAGGAAGACCCTGCCTCAAACAAAAAATCCCCAAGAAGACTGCCAATTTTAAAATGCCACTTTGAAATCTCCTTCTCTCTATGCTGGGCATATACTGAATTCCTTGTATGTACAATTAATAAGAATTTGGGGGCTGGAGAGATGGCTTAGCGGTTAAGTCATTTGCCTGAGAAGCCTAAGGACCCTGGTTCGATTCTCCAGGACCCACATAAGCCAGATGCACAAGGGGGCACATGCATCTGGAGTTCGTTTGCAGTGGCTGGAGATTCTGGCGCAACCATTCTCTCTCTCTCTCTCTCTCTCTCTCTCTTGCTCTCTACCTCTTTCTCTCTTAAATAAATAAATAAAATAAAATATGTGTTTTTTTTTAAAAAAGAATTTGGTTGAAGAAAGTTGAGAAGGTCTATGGGTTTAATCAGCCTTAAGTGTAGACCAAAACACACTGTTTCAGCTACCATTACATATCTGCACACAGGCATGCCTTAGTGAAGGGCAGGAAGGAGGACTCAGTGGGTAAACACCACACAAGCATAAGTCTCTGAATTTGGATCCCCAGAGCCTACATAAAATAGCACAGTATGGCAACAATCTGTAATCCTACGGTGCACCTACAGCAAGGAGGCAGAGACAGAATCTCCAGGAAGCTCATGGATCAGTCAGTCTGACACACGCAGCAGTAAACAAGAGAGATCTTGAAATGGAAGGTGAGGATGAACACTCGAGACCTTTTGACCACCACATGTGCATAGTGGTATGTGCATGCATACATCACACACACACACACACACACACACACTTTTAAAACAATATATGGCAACTTTAATTAGTGCAGATTAAGAGCCATGGAGGATATATTCACTACCAACTACTGCATAACAGTTTATCCCAACACCTGACAGCTTGAAACAACAAACATTTATTGTGTCATGTAGAGTAAGGAAAGGAGAAGTATTCACATGAGTGTTTACAGGTCAAGATCTTCTATGAGGACCCAGATGGGAAGTGGGCTGTGTCTACAACCATCAGAAGGCCAATCCACAGGGGTCTCATCATAGGATGTCCTTGTAGAATAACCATTGATTGGCTCTCTACATCCTTGAGAAAAAGAAGGAGAGAGTAAGGAAGTAATGAAGACCAAAATTGTTTTTTATAACCTAATCTCAGAGGTAACATATTCTGATGCACAGCGGTCCTGCTTTCCTCTGGGAGGGCCACACACAGGTATAATGCAGGAGAAGGGGATTACTGGGGGCCATCTTGGACAGCAGGGAGGAGCAAGCTGTAGAACTCTTCAGAGGATTTCCTGAGACTAAATCCACAGAAGAGTTTGAATGGAAGAGGACAAGGAAAAGTTGAGCACAGACCTCAGTTTTTCATTCTAAATCCTCACCACTATCATCAGCCCCTGTTGTTGTGACCTTCTCTTTGTTAGGATAAAGAGACATACTAAAAGCAGCTGATGGGAGAAAGAGACTTTATTTTAGTTTACAGACTCAAAGGGAAAGCTCCATGATGTCAGGGGAAAGTGTGGCAAGAGCAGAGCTGGACATTACCTCTGCCACAGAAGTTAGAAACCAGCAGGACAATAAGACACATTCTGGCAAGGGGCAACTGGCTATACCCCCCGCAAGTCCACCCCTTAAAACACCACCACAAGCAAGACTCTACCTCCCAATTTGCCAACAGGTGGGAATCAAGCATTCGGCACACATGAGTTGATGGGGACAACTGATCCGAACTACCACAAAAACAGTACAACATAAGTGAGTGAAGATGGAGTTGGGTCTTTATTTGTTATTTTCTTCTGGGTCTCATGATGTGTCATCTGATGGAGGCATGAAGCAGGAGTGCTTTCCTCCCAGCTGGAAAACTCACCTTGGCAATTTTACCTCAAGTGTTACTTTCTTCATGAAGGCTGGAATATCTACAAAACCAAAAGTTTGAGTCACAGTGGCATCTAGCTCACTGGATTATAAAGGAGTAATTAAGTTGCTCTGGATAAATCAATATGGAGATACAGTGCACCTGTTATTGAATGTAAGAAGAGAGGAATTTGTAACAAAAATTAAATTGCATTAAGGCCAAAAATTTGTATTACCCATGTCATCTAAGAGGAGCCTGGGGGAATATGTCAAAGCACTCATTAACTGGAAAGAAAATGAAAGTTGGGAAAGGAAAGGTGGTACTTACAGATCATGATCATGTGTGTGTTTACAATGTATTATGCATGTTTGTGTTGGCATGTGTGTCTATATTTCTGTGTGTTATGAGTATAGGACAGGAATACATGTGTAAAGGAAAAACAACATAGCATTCCTAGGCCAGGTGGTGAAGAAGTTGAAATTTCAGGAGACTGCAGTTTTAAGAATACCAAAAACTAATTTCTTTTGGAGTCTGCATAGGTGTTGGATTCTGACAAAGTGATATGATCCCAGTTTTGTCATTTAGAGGCAATTTAGGTGAATCTCTCTAAATTACTGTTGTGGTATTTATTTTAATCATCAGAAATTACACCCTCCTGGCCTGAAGAGATTACTCAGGGGTTAAGGAGCTCACCTGCAAAGTCTAATAACCGGAGGTCAATTCCCCACTGTCCATGTAAAGCCACATGCACAAGGTACCGCATGTATCTGGAGTTCATTTAAAATGGGTGGAGACCCTGGCAAACCAATTCTGTCTGTTTCTTTTCTCTCTCTGCTTGCAAATAAGTAAATAAATAAATAAATTTAAAGAAAAGAATTACACATCCCTTACTGGATAAATCAAGTATGTTACTATATGGGAAGCGCCTTGGTATTGACCATTAGACATACATTATTTCAGGTAAAAACAAGTTAGTATTCTTGCTCATCTGCTTCTGACCACAGGAGAGACATTGGGTCTGTTTCTGACCACAGAGAGACATTCGGTTTCTCCTTTGTCATGCAGAGTACTTATGATTTGAAATCTCTTATGCCTTTCTGTGATACAAATTCAATTTTTATGCTACCATTTTGCTTATAGATTAATATTAAAAGAAAAAGAAACTACTGGTGAGGTATGGATTGGGAGGGGGATTTTTCTCTTGGCTTTCCCTTTTGTCACTCATCATAAAAAATTTTAAATCCATAATTCATAACCAGGAGCAATAACATAAAAATCAATAGGCCCGGAGTTAGGGATATGCCAGCCATTCCAAAGAATTTAAGCTTTTTTTTTTTTTATTCACTTCTAGTTTTGAAGATGCCAGGTGAAGGCTAAATCAATGCCTTTATGTGATTTTTTAAAAAAACTGTATAGGCTGAGATAAAAGAAAGAATTATGCTCTACCTTTCTGGTTCCTTCTATTGGGACAAGACAGGAAATCTCCTAAATTAGTATATGTTACCATTTCCTATTTACTCCTAAAATTATTTGATTATTTCTGTCATATGTGTTAATGTAATACTGAAGCAATAATAGTAAATAATAGATAGCTAATTTCAATAAACATTTCCCAGTTGTTTTAAAACCTTCCAGATCCCAAAGAAAAAGTTTGGTTTAGAAAACAGACTAAAGTCCAAAGACCCAGTTCTAATGCCAACTCTGCCTCTGTCCTGTGTGCTAAGTTTCTTGTTATTAACTTATTCAGCCATAAACATACTATTTTCATTTCTGACTCATAAAATTATTGAGAAAAAATTTAATTGCTTATTAAAAACACTTCAAACAGTATCCTTGGGGAAATCACTTTCTCTTTTCCAATTTTCACACTCAGTAGAATTTTTATTTTCTGATTTACTTCTCAAGTCATGTTTCAATCACTTGGAATCAAAAGTGACTTTATAAGTACACACCTTGCCAGAATAAAAAAACACAGTATGAAAAATACCTACTATATTTGTGAAATTTCTAAAAGATATTGGACAAAACTTTTGAAATGACAAATATACTCATTTAAGCTAGATATAGTGGTCCTCACCTCTGATTCCAGAACATGGGAGCTAGGGGAAGAAGGATTGGGAGTTTAAGACCAGTCTCAGCACATGGTAAGATTGAGGCCATCTGGAGCTACATGAGTATCTGTCTCAAAAAGGAAAAAATAATTAATGTTTATTAGCAAGTAAACAGATTTTGAATAAATTTAAATAGAATAGTGCCATTTAATTAATGTTACTTTTAACTGATCTTTTTAAACAAAAACTTCTCTTTTTTTGTTTATTTTTATTTATTTATTTGAGAGCAATAGACAGAGAGAGAGAGAGAGAGAGAGAAAGAGAATGGACGTGCCAGGGCTTCCAGCCACTGCAAAGGAACTCCAGACGTGTGTGCCCCCTTGTGCATCTGGCTAATGTGGGTCCTGGGGAATTGAGCCTCAAACCGGGGTCCTTAGGCTTCAAAGGCAAGTGCTTAACTGCTAAGCCATCTCTTCAGCCCTTAACTGATTTTTATATCCATTATGTTATCATATTTTATGGGAAATTCTTGTTTTTTAGTGAATAATAAAGTATTCTCCTTTTACTTTCAATAACACAACTGCAATGTTTATTCATTCTGACAGTCATATTGAATACAGATGTATTATTTGCTGGTAAATGTTTTCTAAGCTAAACTTGGTTAGAAGAAGAACTGGTACTGGAGCAAGCAGAAACAAATATGCCTTCTACCTTCCTATTTTTCTTTATTCTATTTCTCTCTGACCTTCTAATTTCTGCTTCCTACTCCCAAGGCAAACAATGTTTTGGCTGTGGTATTCCATTTAAATTTGCCCCAGGCTCATAATACTGTATGCATTTTCCTCTTTACCATTCCTCTTTTATTATAAATACTATTATTTTGTTTCTAAGGTTTTAGCAAGCTGGTAGGAATAAACAAAACAAAACAACCTTTCTCCAAGTAAGTCATCTTAAGGTATAAAATAAAATGTAGACATTTCCAAATGATTATTGCTATTGTTATTTTTAAGAAAATGAAAATTACTTTTTTTGGGAACAAAGAATAAGGGAGCAAAGTTACTCTTTAGCTAATTAAGTTGATGGGGCTGACAGCTATCTAATGCTCTTTGTGGATTCTTCTTATCATTTTCTGTTAGTTTCTGAATTGACACAAACTGTATTATTACAAAAGTACAGGTCAGCACAGAAAAAAAAATTGAAGAAAATATTTAGTCATCAATGTTTTAAAGCACTATAAAATAATAAAATATTTCTTTAGATTCTTTGGAGCTTACTTTACAGTAAAATTGTGAAATCTTGCATACTTTTATATGGGCAAAGTTATGACACTCTTAGAGAGTTGTGATAAGGATGGATTTTAATTAACATTTCTCTCAGCTTATCCAAATGTTAGACAGACCTCTTTCAGCCTCTAAGCCCTTGGCATATTAAGAACATTTTCTTAGAAAATTTAATTTTTTCCTATGCTACACATCAGCATGCAGACCCAACATGGGTCCTGATATCAGGTGGCTCCTGTCAGCTGCACAGGGTCCCCTAGGTGCAAGCTGTCTGCACTTGCTACATGAGTCTAGAGGAGGGGTTGACTTCTGCATCTACATCCTACTTAGGATCCCATACACTCACAAAGTGGGTCCAGACACGAGCACCCCCCTTCCAGTATTGTCACCCATTCAAACTCCTCATGCTACATGAACCATGGGCACATCATGCCCCACCCCCAGACTCCTCCCATGAGCTCAAGAACTATGAGATCCTTGCCTCTGGCATACTTTTACAGCCACTGTGTGTGCACCATGACTCCCTGTTGCACCTACTTATCACATCACACCAGCTCTGACCTGTGAACACAATGACACTACACCTTGACCCACCAAGCAGAACCAGGATCTCCTTAGCTACACCATCAATGAATGAGCACTGAATACGGCAGTGTCTGAAACTCAGTCAGTCACCAGCTGAGCAAAGCTAAGCTAAGATGAAAGAAGACCAAGCACTGAAGGAAATGTTCACTTGACACAGGTGTGTTATAAAGTTTTAACCAATGAACCATCCCCAGATGTACAAGTACCAACATAGAAACTCAAGTGTCATTAAAAGCCAAGAAACCATGGGTCCTACAATAATTACTGATCCCAAAGTAATGCCTCCCAAGGAGAGTAAATTAGACAAAATTTCAGAGAAATAATTCTAAAGAATGATTATAAATATGTTCAGAGAACTTAAAGGGGCCATGAACAAATGCCTGAATGAATTAAAGGATGACATATAATCTTCTGGATGAATCCTACACGGACAGGAATAATTGCCTGAATTAATTTCAAGCAAACACTAGCAACTAAATGAAAAATGAAAGAGTCAGTCTAGAATATGAAAGTACAATTCACTAAAATCATAGATATGCTGAAGAAATCCAAACTGAAATGATGCTGCATATGAGAGATTCAGCAAGTTAAAAGCTTGGTGGAAAGCCTTGCCAATCAAATGGATCATGTCAGGAACAGAATATTAGGACATGAAGGCAATTGAGAGGAACTGGATCAGGATTTTAAAGTTAATAAGTTAATGATATATATATATATACACATGAATAGAACATCCAAGATCTTTGACATAACATAAAAAGGCCAAATCTATGAATTATGTCCGTGGAATAAAAGAGAGAATTCCATGCCAAAATCATGGAAAATACTTCAAGAATGTCGTAATAGAAAATTTCCGAAACCTAGGGAAAGAGATGTCCATCCAAGTATAGAACACCAAATACACAAGACAAGAAAAGAAACCCCATCTCATATTATAGTCAGAACACTGAAGCTAAAAAGCAAATAAACTACATTGAAAGCTACAAGAAAGATGAACCAAATCACATGTAAAGACAGGCCTAACAGAATAACAGCTAACACTTTTTTTTTTTTTTTAGGTATGGTCTCACTTTAGTCCAGCCTGACCTAGAACTCACTATGTAATCTCAGACTGGCCTTGAATTTACAGTGATCCTCCCACCTAGCCTCCAGAGTGCTGGGATTAAAAGTGTATGCCATCCTGCCCCACTAACAATTGACTTTTCAATGGCCACTATAAAAGCCATAAGTGCTGGAAATAATGTGTTTCAAGTTCAGAAAAACCACAACATCCAACCCAAAATATTCCATTCAGCTAATTAGATGTCATAATTAAAGATAAAATAAATGTTTTCTATAAAAAAAGAAGGCTAAAGGAATCTATAACTAGTAAGCCAGTCTGACAAAGGACATTGAAAGGAATACTTTAGACCAAAAAGAAGGATAAATTCATTTAAGTGGATACAAAAAATAAATAATCAATGCTAGAACATATGCAAATGAAATAAAAAAAAAACAGCAAATACTACAAAATCACCAACGTGACAGGAATTAGTGAACCCTTCAAAAATAACTCTGAATGCCAATATTCTCAATTCCCAAATCAGTAGACAGAGGCTACTAGAATAGATAAGAAAAAAGAATCTATCACTTTGCTATCTCCAACAAAATCATCTCATTACCAAAGACAGACACTACCTCAAGGTGAAAGTATGGGGAAAAAAATGTATTCCAAACAAATAGAACCAGTTCATTGCAAGCATTGTTACTCTATATGACAAAACTGATTTCAAATCAAAATTCCTCAAATGACCAAGGATACCAGAATATATATAAAAGTTATTTCAAGTTACTGATGAACCCCATATAGTAATAGTGGGAAGCTTCAATGTCCCTCTCTCACTAACAGGCAGGTCATTAAGAGAAAACATAATTATTACGGAAACATTGTCATTAAATTACATAGTATAAATAGACTTAATAAAAATCTATAGAACATTCAACCCAAATGCTACAGAGTATACATTCAGCAGTTCACAGGACTTACATTAAAATAGATCAGATTAGAGCACAGAGTAAATCTATTATTAGAACACAAAGTAGGTGTCAACAAATATTGAAAAAATAAATAACTTCATGTATTTTATCTTATCACAATGGAATAAAGCTAGAAATCCAAAAGAGTAGAAACTACAAAGTACTTAAACTCACACAGATTAAATAATACAATATTTAATAATGAATAGGCATTGAATAAATCAAGAAGGAAATAAAAGTTTCTTTAATTGAATAAAATGAAAACACACCATACCAACACCTATAATGTACAATAAAAGCAGCCCTTAGAGAAACATAAATAACTCTATTTGCAAACAAAATTGAAAAACACATGAAAAATATCATTCAACATGATGTATTTGTTGTGATCTCAGAGATGCAGATATGGTTCAACATACATAATCAAATGTAATACACTACATAAATGGACTCAAGGACAGAAATCACATGATCACCTCAAAAGATGTAGCTAATACCTTTGAAAAAAATCCATCATTCTCTGTGACAGAAAACCCTGGAAAGACTAGGGATGGAGGAAACATATCTCAACATAACAAAGGAAACACATGACAACCCTATAGCCAAGATCATATTAAATGTAGAAAACGTCAAGGCATTTCCACTAGAATAGGACTAAGACAAGGGTCTTCATACTCTACACTCCTATTCAATATAATATTTAAAGTTGTAGCTAGAGAAATAAGAGAAGGAAATAAAACAGATACAAATGGGAAATGATGAAATTTAAGTATACTTATTTATAGACATGATTCTGTACATAAGGGTCTCAAAGATGCAACTGAAATCCTCCTAGAGCTGAAAGACATTTTTGGTAAAGTGGCAAGATGCAAAATTAGAACATGAAATAATTAATACCCTTCCTATATAACAGTGATATCATGGGAAAAAATATAGCCACAATAGCCAATAGCACTCCTTAGTAGCCCTTGCAGTCCTGGTATATGCAAAACATCTTTGAGTCTCCATGCAAACCACAGTCCATATTCCAATGGATTCATCAGCCTCTTTTATCAGGGTCTTCATGCCCTATATCATGCTGCATCTCAGCAGCATCTCCTGGAACCATGTGTACTTTATAACCCATCACCACTCATTTTTCATGCTTTGAAAACCAATACCAGATGTGCAGGACACAGCTATATACTTAATTCAGAGACAAAATAAATCATGACCTTGAAAAGCAGGTTCTTTCCTTTCAGTCAACTCCATTAAAAATATTTTGCATTGCTATCATTCAGTCTTTCCTCTGGCATCCTTTCCATTATTTTGGTATAAAGCATTGGGCCATCCTTAGTCGTGGCAATAGCTCCTTAATAATAGCAGTTTCAGCAACCAGTCTCAGTGCCAATAATTTTAAACTGGCTTGAGTTTTTCTAGCTTTAAACCTTAAATTTTTCAGTTCCATATTTTTAGCCAAGTATATCAGTCTATTACAAGTTTAACTTTGATCAATCTCTCTGGATATAGGCAGCAGAACCCAGCCAGCCAGTAGTGCATTTTCAACAAAGTTCTCTGCAGTCTTTTCCTACCCTTGAAAGTTCATAAGCAAAGCCTCCAATTTCAATTCTTTCTGCACTTGCCATTTTCAAATTTTCACCAGAATAGTCCATAAAATTTGGCTTATTACTCTTACTTCAGTTGCAAGTAACAAGACCAAGGCCATTCCTCCAAAGCAAAAATTCCAAAAGACCAAAATCCACATGGTCAGATTCCTCACAGTAACACCCCACTCCTGGTATCAATTCTGTTGTAGTTAGTTTCAGGTTGCTGGGATGAACCTCCAAACCAGACACAATATATGGGAAGAACAGGACTTAGTGAAGCTTGCATGTCCAGGAGAAGGTCCATGATGGCACAAGTTGGCACCTTTTTGCAGGTCCACACAGAGAAATATCACCACCACCATCAACAACAAGCACACTCCTGGAACTCCAGGCAGAGCCTCCAAACACAACTTACAGCCGGACCCTAAGATCTGCCCATATTGACACCTCCTTCAGCTAGGCAGCCAGAAAGCCAGGCTTATAAATAAATAAATAAATAAATAAATAAATAAATAAATAAATAAAACTAAAACTACTGGGGGACATATTTTCAAAGTACCACACTCAGATATTTTATTTTATTTTATTTTTTTGGCAATGTCTTTAATGTGAAGAGAAGGCCATTAATAAGGGACCAGAAAATGGAGCCATTCCCCATTATGGTATTTTCAAAGATTTGTTTCCAGCAGTCCTGAATTCTAGCTTTGTAATGCTATAACCTGAATCCACAAAACAGCAATATGGTACCCTGTGACCCAACCTTTTCACCAGAACTGAACTTTGTTAAATCAGGACTGCCATTACTTTCATGATGATTTTGCATGGCCCTTATTTACATGATAAAGAATGCACAACTGGAAAATACATGGCCAGACGTTCACAGTACCCTCCCCAAACTGTGCATTGATCAGTAAGGACTTTTGTCTTTCTCAAGGCATGAATTACATGTCAGGAAACTGTACACAAACAAGCATGCCTCCAAAGTGGAAGCCCAATAACCCATTGCCTTTTGTTGGAGGCAGAGGGCCATGTGGGTGTTGCCCAGAGAGTTGATGTGGCCTTAGGTTCTAAAGGCTTCTGTCTGGGCACTCCTTAATCCACAGTTTTACTGGGAAATCCTTTGAGCTCAAGATACTTATAGTTTCAATCCTTCAAAAATATAAGAAAATCAATAATTTTGAATTTAAAAATTGTTTTAAGAAATGTCTCCAATATTTCAAAATTAGTTTCTTGAGTTTTCATTCAAATATTGAGTTCTTAACCTGCTGCTGATAATATTAAGATTATCTTAAGTCAGGCATGGTGGCAAGATGATCAGAATTTTCTCAGTTTTGCAAGCTTTTAACTATTTAGAAAACCAACTTTTTTAAAAAAAAATGGGGTTTATTAAAAATCTGATTTATGTTATTTTTGCTTTTCAAACATTTTATTTATTATTTATTTGCAAGGAGAAAGACAGTAAGAGAGAGAGAGAGAAAGAGAGAGAGAGAGAATCAAAATGGGTACATCAGGGCCCCTTGCCCCTGCAAATGGATTCCAGATACATACACAACTTTGTACATCTTGCTTTACATGAGTACTGGGGAATCAAACCTGGATCATCAGGCTTTGAAAGCAACAGCCTTTAAGCACTGAGCCATATCTCTACTCTCAAAATATATTGTTTCATTTTAATCCAGGTTTTAACTATGAATTATAACAGTTAATATTTTAAACCCTTATTCCTTCTTCTAGACTGTTATAACTGACCAATTGGGTATTCAATGATTATATTGAAAGTCATAGTCAATAAGGGTAAAGGGGCTTAAAGGACAAGCAATACTTTGGCTCTTGCCCTAAGCTCAGCCAGTTCTCAGACATGACAACGGGGCACCTCTAAAGAGGTCCACTACCTCTGATGATGTTACTCATCCAATTGATCAGAGTGGCCATGGAGACCACAGAGGTTAGACTCTAACTAGTCTAACTAGTATGCAAAGAGGAGTGTCATCAAAACATAAATGTACTTAGTATTTCTAAGGGAAGCCACATGGCTAGAAACACTCCTGACCCACACCACAGGATGTCACGGCTGGTAGAAGGAAATGAAAGGTGGCTTCTCCTTAATCCCTAAAAGTAATCTCTAAGAAGCCTTAACTGGCTATAACAAAAGGAGATTAATGTTTAGTCACCTCCATGATCTTCAACACCATCCAAAAACATAATCAAAGAGTAAAATACTTGCTAATATGACCTACAGCATTCTAAAACAGTCCCTGATCTGGATTCTCAGGATGCATGGCTCAGTGAGTAGAATGGGTGCTCCTAAAGATACTCAAAGACAATCATTTAGTTAACTAGCTTTAGCCAATTATAATGAACCCCAAGACATCACTGAACAACTAGCACACAGTAATTGACCATGTCTAAATATGTCTCTTAACTTGATTTTCTCTTGCCTCATGGAACTTCTAAAAATCCCAATTTTCTGCCCCTTACACAATAGCCTCTCCACATCTTCCTTTCTTCCCAAGTAGGCAAAGTTTTTTTTTTTTCTAATTGTTTTATTTTTTTTTTCCTCATGTCAAGCCTACTGCTCTATTTTTTTTAAACTATCCAAAGACTATTCCTAAAAATCCCTAATACAGTAACCACATTAGCCTAAGAACTTTCAGTAATAAAGGTGCTGTTCAATTCACTCACAGCAGTTATATCCCAAACCCACTCAGCTCTAGATTCATAGATCATTGCACAAGTTTGAAGCTTTGCAAAAAATCTGAACAAATCCTTCAAAATCTAAATGCCATCAAACCTGCCAGCTATTCTCAAAAGCAAGAAACGAAATAGGGTTTAACTATAACTATTTGCTTACTTCTTACATTTGGCTCCTGTATTTTTCATGTTTGTCAATTTTGTGTTTTCTGGGGTTTAACAATTTTGATACATGGATTTTGCAGGTCCTCCACCAATGTACCAATATATGCCAATGCGTCCATAATTTGGGATGTTCCTAGATACTTGTCTTATGAATTCAAAGAATGAAATCCACAGGCTAGAGGATACGGTTCAGAAAGACTGTATTATTACTTACACTTTTCAGATAGACAAGAGAAGAGGGGCTTAACCCGGAACACAAAAGAAGGCAGCCAGATAGGGCTCTTCCCCAGAGAGACAAGAGGGGCTTTGAGAAGCCCACCTCAAGATTCAGCTCTGTGTCTTGTAGAAGCTTCATGTATGTGCAGCTGGCTTAGTTTAGTCCTGACACCAGTAGTCTGAGGTCAGGGATTTCTGGTGAAAGGACAATCTTTCCAAAACTTAATTCTCTAGAAAAGGCATGGAATCACTCCCTCTGGGCAGAGATAAGAAAGGGCGAGTGTCTTGTGATGTTTCTGACCTGTAGTAAGGTGTAATGACCTAGATTTCCCCCTACAGGGACCAAGAACTGTTCATGTGCTTACCCAAGACAAAGTTACTCCCTTTGAGGATCGAATCACCCTAAACTGCCTTGCCAGTTTCTATCTCTTATGCTACAGTTTCATCCTCAGACATTCCTTTAACAAGACTTGCAGCCCCTGCAGTAGAAATTTTACTTCCCTTAAGCCTAAGATCAGGCACTAAGGACTTGTTTTCAAAGATGCTTCTAAATGTGGTTCTGTTTTGTTTCACCCCAAATGTTGCAGTTACTTTATCATTGCTGCTATGAAGCACCCCATGAGAAGCATCTTATAGGATGAAGCTTCATTATGGTGGGAAAAGCATCACATAATAGGGATTACGACATTTCTTCTTATCACATCAGCTTGCAAGAAGCAGAAGTCACTCAGCTAACTCTAGCAAAGTCTAGCTATATGTTATAATAGCTGGGCCATGATATCCCAAGACCCTCCTCCAATGGCACCTCCTCCATCAAAGTTCCACCTCCCAAAGGGTCCACCATTGTGGACTAATTAGAAGGCTTAATTACAAACACTTGGGGCTATGGGGAACCTTTTGCATTCAAACCACAACACAAATAACTGTTTCTTTTTTTCTTGGCACACGATGACACTTTTTACACTTTTTTTGTTGTTGTTTTTTCATGGTAGGTTCTCATTGTGGTTCAGGCTGACCTGGAATTCACTATGTAGTCTCAGGGTGGTCTCAAACTCACCATGACCCTCCTACCTCTGCCTCCCGAGTGCTGGGATTAAAGGCATGCATCACCACACCCGGCTCACTTTTTTGTTTTTATTTGCAGTAGGGTCTCATTCTAGCCCATGCTGCCCTTGAACTCATGGCAATCCTACAACCTCAGCCAACTGAGTGTTGGGACTGTATGTGTGAGTTACTGCACCCTGCTCCATGGAGCTTTTTGTAGCATGACACAGAACACCCACAGTAAACATTGACAGGTTGTGCCAGTGCATCATTTGGGGTTAGACTGAGGCAATTAGAAGAAGAGGCTGAGCTGGAGAGATGGCTCTGCATTTGAAGGTGCTTGATTGCAAAGCCTGACCTGAGTTCGATTCCTCAGTACCCATGAAAGCTGGATGCACAAAGTTGCACCTGTGTCTAGATCTTTCAGTGGCATGAGGCCCTGGCATGTTCTCATTCTCTCTTTATTGCTCTCCTTGTTTTCATCTCTCAAATACATATATTGAAAAAGAAGAGATCTCCAAAGTGTATTGTCTGGGTTCAAGACTAGAAACCTGGATACAAATGGTTTCTTGGGTCTAAGATGAAAGAAGGGCAAGAATGGAAGAAAAAGAAAATTCACACGCCAGCTGGGGCTATGTTGAAGTACAAAGGGTTGTCCCTCTCCGTAAGTCCCACTCCCATCTGAAAAAGAGAAGCAGATTCTCAAATAGAGAGTGAAATCAGCAAGGCTAAATAGGATAATCATTATTAGTTTAGAGAGAATGTAATGGGTGAAGAACCTCTTGTAGCCCAAGATTAGTGGGAGCTTGATGTTGGAAAGCAAAATCTTTATCTGTATATAATTCTGACTTGTTTCCCAGTTACACTGAGCAGTTGGTTACCCACCATGGCTGTGTGCCACTATTGCACTTGGATAAGCATCATGTCAGGTTGTTTGCTTCTGAGTAGCTTAGACCTTAGTTGCTCAAACAGGTGTTGGCCACTTTCCCCCAATAGCTTATGTAACACTTTACAGCACTAGATGGTCTGTTTGGGGACTGGCTCTCTTCCAGATTCCAGCCAGGTCTCTCCACGTTCTGTATTGATAGCATATGTCGTGTCTTCAGTGGTAGGGTCTTACCATTAATCTCTGGTGGGTAATCAAATGCTCTGACAGAAGTCTGTCTTGTTTTTTAAAACCTTGTGGGTCTCACTCATCAACAGCTCATTGTGGGTGTTAACCACATCATGGTAATGGGAGTTACAGGAAGGCCCCAAGGGAAAAGCAAGAAAAAAACAGGAGAAATTTAAGGTTAGGGTTTGTCTCACCCTCTCCAGGGCCCTTCAATTCAGGTGCTTCCCCTAAGGTCCCGTTGAAGTTCCACCTTTTATTCTATCTTCCAGGATACAGGACTCTATGGTAAACCCTCATGACTTGCTCTCTTAACTTTCTTCCATGAGGAGGCTCAGGCGATATTCCATGCCTTCTACACAAGTGCATGTTTCTTCTAACTCTCCCTACATAAGCATCTAGGTCTTATCTTCCCTATGCTATGGCTCTGCCCAGCCTCTTCCTAGACCTCCATATCTCTTAAATGAACCTCATAAACCATGCTGGGCCTTCCACAAGAGTGTATGCTTCCTATCTTCCACATGCTTGTGACTCTGCTCCAGCCTTTTCCTAGACCCCAATTTTCCTTAAATAAACAACCCCCAATTTATGATTTCTTCCTTTATGAATTGAATGATTTATAATTTGAATGATAATTCATAATTGAATGATCCTTCTTGAGTCAAAATTATTTTAAATCAACTCTTTGTTAAAAATAGAATAAGTAGTAGCTAGGCATAGTGTTGCATATCTTTACTTCCAGAACTTGAGATCCAGAGGTAGCAGGGTCACTGTGAGTTTGAGGCCATCCTGAGACTACACAGTGAATTCCAGGTCAGCCTGGACTAGAGACCCTACCTCAAAAAAATAAAATAAAATAAAATAAAAATAAGTGCCAGGTGTGGTGACATGTGCCTTTAATCCTCGCACTTGGGAGGCGGAGGTCGGAGGATCACTGTGAGTTCAAGGCCACCCTGAGACTACATAGTACATCTTAGGTCATCTTGAGACACCCCTTGAAAAAAAAAATAGAATTCATCTGTCTGTGAGACCCCTTCTGAACCCAAAATCCTCTGCTCATGTTATCTTTTCACCTCCCACCATGAAGCTTCCCCTTGAGACTGTAAGCCAAACTAAATCCTATTCTCCCCTAAGATGCTTTTGGTGAGGTGTTTGTCCTAGCAACAAAAATGTAGGTTCAATAATAGAACATAACTAGAATGGGTCATAAATGTGCCACCACCTAGCTTCTGAATTACAGCCCAACTAAAGGTGAGAAAGCTTAACTGCTCTCAAAGTCACCCATATAGAGACTCCAGCAACCAATTTCCTATGTTGTTGATGTGATTCTAGTTATTGATGAACCAACTGTGGCCTGCAGTTCACCTTCCATCCCTTCATCCTACATCTAAGAAGTAGACACTCTACTCTGTGAGGTAAGATCCTAGTTCAAAGATATTGTCACTCTTGACTCAACCTGTTAAAAATGGTGTATCCATTAACCATTCATTGTTTTTGGGGAGTCATCATATAAAACTAACCAATTTGTTCAGTTTTGGACTGAAGACAACCAAATTATATTTTGTATAATTGAAAGTTCAGGGCTGGAGAGATGGCTTAGCAGTTAAGACTTTGCCTACAAAGCCCTAGGTCCCAGGTTCAATCTCCCAGTACCTACGTAAGCCAGATGTACAAGATGGTACATGAGTCTGGAGTTTGTTTGCAATAGCTACAAGTCCTGGTATACCCACTATCTCTCTCTCTCTCTAATAAATAATAATAATAGGAATAAGTTTTATAAGTTATCATTATTAAAAGAAGAAAGTTCAGAAGTTTAAATTTGTGGTACAATTATTTTTGGTTCTTGTCATTGACTCATAGTTGATAACTTTGTCAATGACTGTCTTTCTACAATACTCAGGAGATCATAATGCACATGGAAACTGTTCTCTGTGAGTGGTGATTATAAACACTCTTGACTAACAAATATTTAATGGCAAAACATATGCACATCTATGAATAACTATGAAGACAATACTGCTTTTCTAAATATGGGGCGTGGGTTTACATTGGATGTCTGTGTTACTTGTACAGTAACTATTGAGGGGTGGTGTTCAATACTGTTATTCAATAAAGTCAAAACCAAGCATATGGGTTGAGGCAATGGCTCATGGTTAAAAGTGCTTGCTTGAGTCCAGTCATTTGTAGCTAGGATCCATATATGAGCAAGAACATGGAACGCTTGGCTTTCAGGGCCTGGGTTACCTCACTTAGTATAATCCTTTCCAGATACATCCATTTTACTGCAAAATTCATAACTTCATTTTACTTTACTGCTGAGTAGAACTCCATTGCATAAATGTGCTACATCCTCATTATCCACTCATCAGTTGAGGGACATCTAGGCTGGTTCCATTTCCTAGCTATTGTGAATAGAGCACCAATAAGCATGGTTGAGCAAGTATCTCTAAGGTAGTGAGATGAGTCCTTAGGATATATGCCTAGGAGTGCTGGTCATATCTATTTTTAGCTGTCTCACGAACCTCCACACTGATTTCCACAATGGCTGGAATAGATTGAATTCCCAGCAACAGTATAGAAGGGTCCTCTTTTTCCACATCCTCTCCAGAATTTATGGTCATTTGTTTCCATGATGGTAGCCAATCTGACAGTAGTGAGATGGAATCTCAATGTAGTTTTAATCTGCATTTCCCTGATGACTAGGGATGTAGAACATTTTTTTAGCTATCTGTATGCCATCTGTATTTCTTCTTTTGAGAACTCTGTTTAGTTCCATAGCCCATTTTTTAATTGGGTTGTTTGATTTCTTATTATTTAATTTTTTGAGTTCTTTGTATATCCTAGATATTAATCCTCTATTGGATGTATAGCTGGCAAAGATTTCCTCCCATAATGTAGGTTGCCTCTTTGCTCTATTCACAGTGTCTTTTGCTGTACAAAAGTTTACAAGGTGCTCCGCCAGACACAAAGTGGCCTGGATATCCATGACCTTACAGTGACTGACACTACCTATGCAAGACCATCATAATATGAGGAAAAGATCATGACATCAAAATAAAAGAGAGACTGATTGAGAGGGGGAGGGGATATGATAGAGAGTGGAGTTTCAAAGGGGAAAGTGGGGGGAGGGAAGGAATTACCATGGGATATTGTTTATAATCATGGAAATTGTCAATTGAAAAAAAAAAAGGAAAAAAAGGTTTGCTTGAGGAGTTTGAAGACCCAAGTTTGGTACAGGGCCCCACCTATGTAAAGACAGACACAAAAGTAGCACATGCATCTGTGATCCCAATGCACTTATAAGAGGAGGTAGACCCAATGAATCTAAAGCTTGTGGACCAGCTAGAGCGGCTTTCATCTGTTGTGGCAAGAGACTGTTCAACGAAGGTGGAAGCAAAACAGACTCTGACTTTTACATGCACAGGAACATATAAACCAATAAACACATATATACATGCATATATGCATGCATATATATATATATATACACACATATATATACATACACACATGAATATAAAAATTAGCTGGTGTGGTGGTGCACATTTTTAATCCCAGCACTTGGAAGGCAGAGGTAGGAGGATAGCTGTGAATTTAAGGCCAGCAACTAGAGAGTGAGTCACAGGTCAGCTTGGGCTAAAGTGAGACCCTCCTTTGAAACAATGGCAACATTAAAAATAATGATAAAATCAATATTTTAAATAAAAAATAAAAATAAATGAATAAAAATTAAATAAAGCAAAAAATATAAATATGAATATAAAAGTATATATGTTTAGTGTTGGTGTGATTTTGTACATGAACATGGAGGCATATATGCATGTGCACATAATTATTGTTATGTTTTTATCTGTGATAAAGTATTAGTTGAATTTGTAACAGTTATATGGATCATATATATATATATATATATATATATATATATATATATCACATTGACAAATTTTTATAGTGACCTTATTCCAATCTAACGTATCCAAACAATCCTAGGTATAAATTTTGTTGATGTCATTTGTAGGAATAGTTATGTCACAGCACTAGCTGTAACTACACAAAACAAAACAATCAAATTATCAAAAAGTATCAGAAATATTGTTATTGGCAGACTAAATTATTTTTCAAAACAACATATCAAGACTTAACTAATGACAATATCCAGTTTATTATCCAGTCACATAGTTCATGAGTAAGTCCTGCAACTTAGCATCTTGTGCTGAACATATTTCTTACTGTGATCAAGAGAAGCTTCTTGTGCATATTAAGCATATATCATGAACATCTGCCAAAATACAAAAGCCAAAAATTTAACCCAATTCCACTGTATGCCACGTGTTCTCCTTTTCCTCTGGTAGGTATGAATTATGTGCTTTTAGAGGAACATGTAGGGTAAATTTTATTCCAAAAGGCTCTATCGTCTTATTTTACACAAACATTAAAGTTTTCATAGTATATGACTCTATGAAAACTAATTTTCACTATATTCATCTCAGGACCCCCATAGTTGGCTTTTGCCAAAGCTTGCTCTTTCCCAGGTATGAGGAAATGAGGAGATTGTGCATTAACATCTCAGGCCCTTTGTTATTTTTCTTCTCTGATGTTTATAGGGAAATCTATAAATATGAATATGAAAATTATGGAGTTGTTTTTTTTGTACATACAGGGATTTCAAGTAATGCATTATTAAGATTCTATGAAAAAATAATATCTCCTAAAGGCTCGCATATCTTAAATGCAAGTTCGAAGTTGAGATAAAATATGTGATATTTTTAACGTACATTTATAAGTTCTAAAATCATGGTGTTGATAACACAACTATTAATTTTATGGATGGGGGGAAAATGTGTTGGCTCTGAAATATTTCATTAATATTCTTAAAGAACTGATTGCTTGAAAGAAAACAGATCAATGAGAATAAATTGCTGGTCACAGATATGATGTTATGTGAATTTTGTTTAAAAAATGTTCTCACATAGAAATTGTGATACAAATGCAATCCAGTGCTATTTTTCCATAAATCTCCAAATGTACTGATTTTCAATCCAAATGTGTATTTGTGTATACACACATACATATATTTTACACTTGCCAGTTTGTTGACATATAGAGTTCAGTTTACATTTTCAGTTTTTATAAAGGTGAAATCTAGAATGTTGAACCAACATTAGTGGAAATAACCCAGTGAAGTTGGCTTGCAGGAGTAAGGAATCAAAGTACCTAATTAAGCCAGAGAGGAAAAGTGACTAACTGGCTTAAAGTGTGATTAAACTCTGTTATAATTTTAATAAGCACAGCCTTTTAGTAAGAAGCATTAGAGAATTAACTCAAAAAGAGTGATCTTTAAATGTTCACCAGGAAACAAGATGTGGGTTTAGAACTTGTCAGAATGATAGATCCTCTGCTTCTCAGGGGCAGTTTTGTAAATTTTCACAGCATGCTTTGTGAGAAAAAAAAAAGTGAACCTGTCTCTTATGAAATAGGTAAGCAATCAAACAAATGAACAGTCTTTTATTTTAGCTCAATCAAGTCAGTGTCAGGGAGGGTTGTTGAACACAGGTGAGGCTGTTTCCAGACATTGCTGATTTTGCTGTGAAGCTCATAAGCACTACGATGGGTGTCATGGGTGTCACGAGTGGGGGATGACTCTGCTCCTCTACCTCCCAAGCACCTTACTGTCTAATAAAAATAAGGAGACGTTGAGATAAGACGGGGAAGGGAGGAATAATGGGAATCTTGAACAAAATCACTCCTAGGTATTTGGATCCACCTTCCACTCTTCAAATTATGGCAAATTCCAATCTCATAGTGAAATGATGTTTATACTCCTATATGAAAAATGATATATTATAGTGCTGACATTTAGAAAATTATTGACTAAAGGAGTGGGATTCCTTTATAATTTATTTTATGAACTAAACAAAAAGCGCCTTACACAATTAAAAAATATTAAGCTGTTTTTATTGTAAACCTATACACATCCATACTTTGAAATTTTTCTCATGTTTTCCTTGAAAACAGTGATAACCTGATTTTTTAAAATGTGATCCAAGTCTGCCTCTTCAGAAATAAAATCTTGGGCTGGAGAAATGGCTTAGCAGTTAAGTGCTTGCCTGTGAAGCCTAAGAACCCCAGTTAGAGGCTCGATTCCCCAGGACCCACATTAGCCAGATGCACAAGGAGGCGCATGAGTCTGGAGTTTGTTTGCAGTGGCTGGAGGCCGTGGCGTGCCCATTCTCTCTCCCTCTCTCTCTCTCTCGGCCTCACTCTCTCTCTCTGTCTCTCACTCTCAAATAAATAAATAAAACAAAAAAATTAAAGAAAAAAAAGAAATAAAATCTAATAAAATCTAAAATTCTCAAGCATACAGCACTTGGATTGATCTTCCCATAGCTGGAAATAAATTATATTGTAGTCAAATTTTCTTTGTCACTTTTTTAGATAATAAAAATATAAAAGTATTAATGCTTGAGAATTAGATTCTAGCCTAGGGCCTTAAGACTTATATGGAAGAAATTCAGAGAATATATATATTAGAGCCTAATGTTGTATGGTAGGAAAATTTAATCAACTAAGAATTCTTGAATATTAAACATTTTATAATTTTCTTCTAATCAAATGTTTAATTCTGAATGTGTTTTGAGGTCTGTGAACATTTTTTAAAAATTTTTTGTTGTTTATTTTTATTTATTTATTTGAAAGCGACAGACAGAGAGAAGGAGGCAGAGAGAGAGAGAGAGAGAGAGAATGGGCATGCCAGGGCTTCCAGCCACTGCAAACGTACTCCAGATGCGTGTGCCCCCTTGTGCATCTAGCTAACATGGGTCCTGGGGAATTGAGCCTCGAACCGGGGTCCTTAGGCTTCACAGGCAAGCGCTTAACCGCTAAGCCATCTCTCCAGCCCTGAACATTATTTTTAATGTGATCTTTTATACAACTGTCACTGTGTCTTTATAGAAAGACAATTTTTGTTACTACATAATATGAATGATGAAAATTCATTTATCATCACCATCAGGAACCAGATAATGAGAAAGGATTAAAACATTGACCATGCATGTGAACAGTGAACATGTAATTTATAGGTTCATTAATTTTATCTGGGCATTTCAATAAAAAAATCCTATTTGCTAAATAATGTAATATTCCCACAGATTTATCTAAGATTTAAAATTGTTGAATATGCAATTTGCTAAACAACACATAATTTGTTTTTGAGGCAAGGTCTCACTCTAGCCCAAGCTGAACTGAAGCTCACATTATAACCCAGGTTGGCCTTAAAATCACAGCCACTTTCCTGTCTCAGCCTCTGGAGCAATAGATTTATTAAGTGTGTGGCACCACATCTGGCTGAGAGATACGTATCTTTGAGCCATTTTGTCTATAGAGGAAACTAAAAATATTTTAAGATTTATAAACTTTTCTAAGGAAAGATAAAGCCAAGAAAAGCCCTTCTGTATTTTAAGAAGCAAAACAAATAAATATCATGTGATGGAGTTTTTTCAGAGGCTTCTAATCCTCGAGAATTTCTTTAGCCATCCAATGACTCTAGAGATTTTGCTCTCCCTATTCAGCCAGTTGTATAGCAGAGATACTTGATCTGTTTTCCAACCTGTGTGTGAAGTAATGAATCATTGATTATGTAACTCATTATGTATTCAATTAAACACTACAGAATAAAACATTCACTCTTTAAATTATTTTTAAAAAGACTTGATTGTTATACTTGCAGTCTTTGGGAGAAGAAAAACTATTTAGATCAGTGGGATTAAAACCTTCATGACAAATCATTGGGATTAAATATTCACTAAAAAATACTAGTTCAAGTCTCAACTGTTAGCTACAATCAATAGAAGATACAAAGAAGAAAAAAAATCTTTTTTTCCCAATGACTCCTAACTTCTCTGGAATTATCATTAGTTACCTGAGAAATTAGGGAAATGATTGCCTTTTTAAAAAAATTTTTGTTCATTTTTATTTATTCATTTGAGAGTGACAGAGAGAGAGAAAGAAGCAGAGAGAGAAAGAGGGAGAGAGAGAGACAGAGAAAGAATGGGCGTGCCAGGGCTTCCAGCCACTGCAAATGATCTCCAGATGTGTGCACCCACTTGTGCCTCTGGCTAACGTGGATCCTGGGGAATCAAGCCTCGAACCCAGGGTCCTTAGGCTTCACAGGCAAGCGCTTAACCGCTAAGCCACTTCTCCAGCCCATGATTGCCTTTTTGATACTCTCAATTTAGACATGTATATATTCTCAGAGATAAATCATTTAATATTCAAGATGATTTGAAATGTTTGTAAAATCTATGCATGTGCATACATCTTCATCATTCGCCTACCTGTACAAGGCACATACATGGTTTGTATGTATGTAAGAGGCAGAGAAAGAGAGAATGGGTGTGCCAGAGCACCTAGTCACTTCAAACAAACTCAAGGCGTATGCCACCTTGTGCATCTGGCTAATGTGGGTTTTAAGGAATTGAACCTTGGTCCTTTGGTTTTGGAGGAAAATGCCATAACTGCTAAGGCATCTCTCCAGCTCAACACATATATTTTTAAAACTATTATTTACTTATTTTATTTATTTATTTGACAGAGAAAGAGAGAGTGAGAATGGGTACACCAGGGCCTCCAGCCACTGCAAATGAACTCTAGATGTGTGTGCCCCCTTGTGCATCTGGCTAACATGGTCCTGGGGAATTGAACCTGCGTCCTTTGGCTTTGCAGGCAAATGCCTTAAGCACTAAGCCATCCCTCCAGCCCCACACATTTTTTTAAGATCATTGTATTCAAAAAATTATTTTATGTATCAAGAATTAAAGAAGTTTTAATTGAGTTACTTGTAAGGTGAATGCATTTTCTAATGATGTCCATGTACTCTTTTCCAAAAATCTGTAACTATGATACCTTAAAAAGTAAAAAGGACTTTGCAGTGTGTTTAAAGATTTTGATGTGAAGCAACTTTTTGATTATATAAATAAGTTTGAAATAATCACAAGGGTTATTTTTGTGTGTTTGCTTGTCTTTTTGTTTGCTTGTAAGACAGGGTTTCATCCAATCCAGGCTGGGCTTGAACTCACCATATGGTTGAGGATAATGTGGAACTTCTGATCCTCTTGCCTCTTCTTCTTAGTACAAGGTTGAAGACATATGCCACCATGCTGGGTTCACAAACGCTCTTATAAGAAGAAAGCAAAGGGTTTAAAGCCTGAGATAAAGGTGACAGAAGCAGAAGTTAGTTACTTGATACCATTATGGAAGACGGCCATGAGCCAAGGGATGCAGGTCACCAGTGAAAACTGGAAAGAAAGGTCAGGAACGGATTCTCCCTCTGAGTCTCCAACAGGAACCATCTTACTAATGTTTTCATTTTAATTCCACAAGACTAGACTTGTTTTTGTATTTCTCGCCTCCAGAATTTTAAGATAACAAATATGTGCTTTTTAAAAGCTGTTTTGTGGTAATCTTTACAGTGGTAATAGAAAACTAATACATTATTCATACTGTATTCATGAACTTTAGGTGAATAATTCACATTTTTATGTTGTAACAGAGCACAAGCTTTAGAAGAGAATGGATGGGTTCTGATAAGGGGCATTGACAGTGAAATCAGTGCATGGATCTCTTCACGTTAGAATTATAGTGTTCATTAGTGCAAATTAGCCTTTGAGTTTTAAAAGGACATTGTTTAAAGAAAGAACACAGACATAGATAGCACTTTAGGGGAATTTCACATTTGGGAAATAGATTATACTAATGAAATCTTTGTATTATTTTTAGTTCTTTCTCTGATTTGAAGTTAAGCTCCCTCATTTACAAACATCACATAGAGTAGATTACACAGTGGAAAGGAAACTCCACACCTCTCTAACACCATGGTCTCATTGCTGCTCTGACTTTCTCTAATCTCTACAAAATCCATGGATACAGACTGACTCATTATTGAGGAAAATATTGACCCTGCCTCATTTTATGGACTCCAGTTCTCAGAGCTGGTCTTAAGTTACAATGAATCCCCAAAATGTTCTATCCATAGATAGCATGATGTCTGATCCATATCTTATTATAATTAAATAATGATTTTCTGAATGTCTTTAAGAACAATTATTTTTCCACAGCTAACCACATTTCTAGGCACTGTTTGAGGTTATGAATGCAGAAAAATCATTTTTAGACAAGAAATTAATACTAGTTGCCAACATGTCAGATTTAGATTTAGAGGCGTCTCATACATCTGGTGGGTATATACATCAAAGTTCAGGAAGATTTTTTTTTTTTTGAATGTGTGTGATGTGCATGCATGTGTCTATGTATGTGGACACATGTGTGTGCTGGCACACGCATGCATGAGGAGGTTTGAATTTGACATCAGAAGTCTTCCTCTCTTCACTTTGTTTATTTATTGAGGCAGGGTTTCTCACTTAAACACAGAGATCACCTGTTCAGTTAGTGTAACTAGTCAGCAGGCCTCACAGATTCTGCTGTCTCTACCTTCTCAGACACAGGATTACAGACGGGCTGCCACACCCACCTGACCATTACAAACACGTAAGGCCCTCATGCCTGTGCAGCAAGTGCTTTATTAACTGAGCCACCTGCTTCACTCGGTAATGTTTGTTTTTTTTTTAATCTTTTTTTTTTTTCCCTTTAAGTTCAGTTTTATGAAAAGACATGTCTTCCTAGCAGTTCTTTTGGAGCATAGTTCCGTTATATAACCCAGGCTGGCCTCAAACTCCTCCTGCCTCTGTATGGAAGTGCTGGGGATATAGTCATACTCTACTGCACTGGGAAAAGTCATTTTATGAAAACACCAGTTCCATTCCTGAGGACTCCACCCTCCTGACCTAATCAACTCTTAAAGACCTCACTTCCAAACATCAGCTTATTTAGGATTCGGCTTCAAAATGCATATCTTAGGGGACCACAATCAGTCTAAAACAACAAGTAAGAATAATTTCAATAGATATTTCTGTTTTAGATTAGGTATGTGGTATAAATAAAGTAACTGTGATGCTAAATTTGGGTGGGACAGTCTCCATTAATGCCTGTGATCCTATGTCATCTACAATTTATGACTTGTCTAAAGGAAAGGTGGATGGAGGGCTAATCAAAATCTAAAAGGATGTAAATAGGCCATATAGAAACCTACTTTTTTGGACAATGGAACATTCAGAAGCCATAGATTGTTACTATAAAATTTTTAGTGCTAGGGATGGGATACCTTCCAGTGAGTTGTTGGCCACGGAGTTCCCTGATACTCCCAAAACATTACAGGCCATTGCCTAGGCCCTTGGTTTTCCACCAGGAATACATGGTTAGACCCTATTGCTGAAGACTCCACATACTTGGGCTGCAAGGTCACTGAGAAATCCTCTTGGAGCTGAGCTGATAACATCCTCCATGGAGACCAGCTGACAGAAAGCTAGAAGACTTGCTTCATGCAGTTCACTGGGCGAGAGAGAAATCACCAGTGAAGATACTTCACAGAGTGCACTGCAAACCTTATATTTGGCCAGCCAGGCCAAATGAGCCAATGGGTACCATAGTGGCATGTCTGTTATGGGGGAAACCAATGGCTTTCTAATTGGACTCTAGGCCAGCTCTATGAGTGGAAATACAGCCCTGATACTGAAAGCCTACAAGGGGGTAGTCATGATCCCTGGGGGTGCAATGTCTGCTGGTGTCTGGCTAAATGTATATATAATGTTCACCAAATTGCCTAGAAAGCACTTCTCTTAATGTTCATACCCATATATCAATGCTACACTCACTTTTGGTTAGAGAAGCTTCTCTTCTCAGATGGCAGTGACCTTGGGATGATTCAGAAGGCATCATAGTGCTGGGAAGAAGTGACAGAGGAGTACTCAGCACTGAAATATCTCTATCTCTCCTTCCAAGGCTCAGGGTCCACAGCGGAAGAGGGGGTGGAAAAAATGTAAGGGCCAAAGGAAGGGTAGGACTCCTTACAATGTGCTCTTCCAGACACAAAACGGCCTGGATATCCATGACCTCACAGTGCCTGACACTACCTGCACAAGACCATCTTATAAGAAAAAAAAGAGCATGACATCAAAATAAAAGACAGACTGATTGAGAGGGGGAAGGGATATAATAGAGAGTGGAGTTTCAAAGGGGAAAGTTGGGGGAAGGGAATTACCATGGGATATTGTTTACAATTATGGAACCTCTCAATAAAAATAAGTAAATAAATAAAAATTTAAAAAATGTAAGCAATGTATTATTAACAATAGTAATAAACCAGGCAACAATGATAACCTGTGTTGGTCTTCCATTTTCTTTCATGACATCAGTAGTATATGAGTGGTATATGAGAGTAAAGTTTAGTGACTTTTCTTTTTAATATGTGATGAAATGTGAAAGATTACTAGGAGTAGCCATCTTGTTTCAACATTTTCCAGGTGTACACAACACCCTCAAAAGCAGCATTAGTGAAAACGAAAGCTCGCTTGTGTGCAAGCAAGCTTATTTGGCCTGTTCCAATCCTAATGTGAATATTTGTCGTTTCTTTGCTGGTCAGTTGTTGCAGCATGGACAGTGAAATGCAACATGATAATAAAACAAAAAAGTCATTGAAATGTATCCCTACAAGACAGGGAGAAAAATAAAATCTGAAATTATAACAATTCAATAGTAAAGAAGAGATAATATTAGAATTCTGTAATTATGCTTTGGAGTATCTTCACATTCTGATAAAAATAATTTGAGGGAACATACTTTGTTGTATTATTTTGATTTGTTGAAGCAGAGTCTCACTTTTGGGCCAGGCTGACCTAGAACTCACTCTTTTAACCAGGGAGGACTCAAACTCATGGTGATCCTACTGAGTACTGGGATTATAGATGTGTGCTGCAATGACCAGCTGAAGGTACATTTAATACAGTATTCTTTTTATTTTACCCAGACTAAAATAGAAAAGTCAATATTTTATAACATGTAAATTTAGAAGTATTTTCAAAGCATCTAAAATTTATGTATTTGACACATTAGATTTTTAAAATATTCATTAGAAAGACTTACAATGAAGGGAGACCAAACAATACATAGGAAAATTATCTTGATTGAAATACTTGGAAATTTTAATAAGAGAAAAATTAGAATTTCCCCACCTTTGCCTCATAACTCCTGGGAGATTTTTTTTAATTGAAAAATACCATGGCTTTGAAATAAGACTGAATCAAAGATGTCAATATTACTAAATGTATTAAGTATCTTAAGCAACTGACAAAGGAAACTATTTCACAAGAAATTTTTAAAAAGTAAGAATTAATGCTATGCAGCCATCATTAAAAATAGTCATAAAATGTTAGAAGCAGATATTGTTTAGACATTTTACAAAGAATTGGAACATGGATTAAAAACAATTATTTCCCTACAGTTATTTTTGATATTAAGATAATGAGTTACCATAACTTTTTACTATTATATATGTGTATATTTCATATTTCTTTTTAAAAATATCTTTATTTATGTATGTATTTATTTATTAGAGAAAGAGGTAGAGAGGGAGAGAGAGAGAGAGAGACAGAGACAGAGAGACAGAGAGAATGAGCATACCAGGGCCACCAGCCACTGCCAACGAACTCCAGATATGTGCATCCCCTTGTGCATCTGGCTAATGTGGGTCCTGGGGAATCAAATCTGGGTCCTTTGGCTTTGCAGGCAACCACCTTAACCACTAAGCAATCCTCCAGCCCATAGTTTTCATATTTTTCAAAATCATTTGTCTACCAATAAATCAATTTTTTATTGAGTAAATAACTCTATACCTTAAATTAGTTTTATTACTCCAATTTACAAAAAATAAAACCACTCATGCTTGGATTAATTTTCTAGTTGCTATCACACAGCACCTGACAAAAAGCAGCTTAATGATGGAAGAATTTATTTTTACTCACTGTTGGAAGGTGCAGTTTATCATGATTGGGAAGTCATGGTGACAGGAGCTTTGGACGACTGATCTTCAGCTCACTTATATTTTTTCAATTCAGTCTAGCCCCCCCCACTCCAGCCCATGGAGTGGTGATGCCCATAGTTAGGGTGGGTTTTCCCATTGCCATTAACTCAGAGCTTGGCCTCCTAGGCAATTCAGATCCTATCAAGTAGAAAGTCAATATTAAACAATCACACATACTAAAATTTGTTATCTTTTGCATGTGCATGTAGGTAGCATTTGTGGGTGTATATATGGTGTGCTATGTGTATGGCATGTGCATGCATGTGTGTGCCAATGTGTGTGCAGATGTGTTTGCATGTGGAGGGCAAAGGACAATACTGCATGCTACTGTGCTGTCATTCATCTGTATGTTTTCTTGAGATGGAATCTCTTACTGATTCTTGATCTTGCTATGTTTTTGTTTACAATCCCTAGTGACCCTCCAGTCTTTCTCCCCAAAGGACTGGGGTTTCAGGTGTGGGTGGCCACACGTAGATGTTTACATGTGTTCTGGGGAATTGAGCGCAGGTAACCTCAAGCCCCTTCTGGCACTCACTCTTGTATGGGAAGTGCTCTAAACTTAAGAACCATCTCTCCAGCAACTGTTATTTTCAGCAAATAAAATTAATTTTCTTTCTCTCCTTCCTTCTTTTCTTCTTTCCTTCTTTCCTTCCTTCTATTTTTTTTTTTTTTTGTGGTATTTAGGATCATACCCAGGCCCTTGAACATGAGCTGTATCCTCAGTCTAATAAAATTTTGAATTTGTTTACATTATGTTTTGGCATGAGAAAACTGAATCTCAGAGAACTTAGGTCAAATTGTGTATATATATATATATATATATATATATATATATATATATATGAAATTTTCTTAAATTGTTTACATTAGAATGCAAGTTGACTTCTTCTAACCTTTTCCCTTTTTGTGAGGCACAGGGTGAATACTATGACACTAGGAAATTATTTTTGGCTTATTGTTATATAAGTTTCTAAATTCAGTAGGGCTTAAGGTGACTATAATGTGCTTGTCAATAGTACAGTTACATAATATAGTTATTCATACTAATAATTCTATGCTGGAACTTGGAAAGGGCCTATTTATGCATGCATCATACCATGGGGCAAGAGAGAAAGAGAGAGAGAGAGAGAGAGAGAGAAACTCTTCATACCCCTTTTTTGCATCAAAGAACTAAACCACTCATAAAGGAGACACCCTTGTGACTTCTTAATATCCCTTCCACCCAGTGCTGTTACATTAGGAATGAAATTTCCACTTGAGTTTTGGAGGAGTCAATCATTCAAACCACAACAATGAACTTTTGAATTGTAAAAAATCCTCTTCCTTCTTAAAAGTGTTCAATACGTGTTTTTTTTTTTTTATTAAGTAAAGCTATGTCTACATTGAGTGAAAATACATTAAGTCAGAAACCTACAAAAGATGGTGTAAGAATTTGCTTGATAGCTTCCAATGGATAGAAATGGTATATAATGTGATCATTTCATATATCATTCTAGTAGTATTTTCCATCATGTAAATCAAAATGCATTTCTTGAAAGAAGTAAGAGAAGTGTCAGTGTTACTGTAGAAACAACAGTTCCCTCATAACCTCCTAATTCTCCTTTTGATGATGGTTTTCTCTTTCTGCAAGGCACATGATATCTTCTAATAAAGTCAAAGTCTTTTCCATTGGTTATTAGCTTGACATTTGTTGAATTTATTTTATTATTTCATTCACAAGTTTAGGAAATGAGAGATATAGGGGCCAATAAACCAAATAGACTCTATATAACATAGTATGAGTAGAAACATCTAAGTGAATGTTTAAGGTTTTCTACATACCATATAATTCTTTGGAATAAAAAGCTTCTTATTTTTTATTAAGTAGAAATTTTGTATGGACACATCATGTGTTAGTATGCTCATTTCTGTCCTTCCTGGCCCCATTCCTCTCAAGGCCCTCTCCAGTGGTATTGTTGGTATACCCCTGGAGTTGGAGATGTGACAGCATCAGTCAATCATGTCAGAGGGGTGGGGAAAATCCCTCAGGACATTCCCTTCAAATCTGTGTCTCTTACAATATTTCCACACCGCCTTCCCTGAGCTCTGATGGGTGTGCATTAAGTCTACTGTAGTGTTGAGCTCTCAGCAGCTTATGGCTTTTTGCTCTGGTATGTTTGAGTATCCTCAGTGTCAGTCTCCATCACCCTGGTGCTGGTTGTCAGGTCCATCACTGAAGCAGCATTTTTACTCATCTCCCCCTTTGCTCTGTGGTTTCATCTGGACCCTGGCTGATGTGTGAGGAGTGGTTTATCTCCTTGCTTCTTGCTGCCTTCTGAAAAAGTAAAACAGATCCTTCCATGAAGGTCAGCAGAGGTTAACTTGAATAAGCAATGCTAATTAAGAGAGATTTTGATGAATGTAGCCTCCCTTTTGGCCAAAGACTAGTGGGAGCTTCTTGCTGGAGTTCATGTTCTTTGTCTCCATAGGATTCTACCTCTGTTTCCAGTTATAGTATGGGTTCCTTTCCAATAAGCAGATCTTTTAGCCAATCACAGAGCCACTGTTTACCCACCTAGGCTGGGTACCACTATTGCACAGGTGTGTACAACTTGTCAGGCTGGTTGCTTTTGTATAGCAGTACCCACTGCTAGCACACAAGATTGTTGTCCTTTTCTTCCCCAGCAGCTCATGTAGCACTTTCCAGCACTTTACAGGCTAACCTTCTGAGAACTGGCTTCCTTCCAGATTCCAGTCAGATCTCTTGATATTCTGTGTCAGCAGTATGTGGTATCTTCAGCAATAGGGTTCCATCTTTTCCTTCAGGTGGGTACTCGTGCTTTGACAGAAGCCTGTTTTGTTTTGGGTGCCTCATAGGTCTGTGTGTGATCAACAGCTCAGTGTGGATTGTAACTGATTTCTGGTACTGGGGGTTATAAGCCAGAGCCAAATGTTTTAGAGTTAGGCTTCATCCCACCCTTTCCTGGGCCCTTCTTACCAGATAATTCCTGCTTATTCCTGTGGAGTGTTATATCTTTTAGTCTGGTATTCAGGAAAAGATTTTAATGGTACCAATTCATTTTGGCACCCAAACACTTCTATCCCTATTATCTTTCCCTCACATTGCCTGTCAGGTATGTCTACAACTTAAGATGTTCCAGGTTAGGAACCGTAGATGAGGGAGAGCATATGGTGTGTCTTTCTGTGCTTATGTGAGTTTGCTTAGTATGATCTGTTGTCGGTCCATTTTCCTACAAATTTCATTGTATCATTTTTCCTTACTGCTGAGTAGAATTCCATTGTTTATATGTACCACACCCTCATTATCCAATTGTATTATGGTGGGCATCTGAGTTGATTCTAGTACTTAGCGATTGTGAGTTGAGCAACTTTAAACATTGTTGTACAAATGTTTCTGCAGTGAGGAGAAGAGCCTTTAGAGTAGTTGCCTAAAAGAACAGCAGGGCTAGTTGGTAACTATATTTTCATCTCCTTCAAGAGACTCCATATAGATTTTCATAGAGGTTGTACAAGTTCTCATTCCCACCAGCAGTGAATGTGGGTTCCTCTTTCCCCACATCCTCACAAACATTTATTGTCATTAGAGTGTTTTCATGATTGCTGTCCTGACTAGAAAGTCTTTCCATCTTCTCATGTCCTCTTTAATTTCTTTCTCATGTGTTTTTAAGTTTTAGTATAGATGTCTTTCATGTAAATTTAATATTTTCAATGAATCTGAACCTAGTCCATTTAAAAAAAAAGTGAATCCATTAAACTCTCTGTTTTGTCCTGTGCATTTCATGTCCTGTGCAAATGTTTGTCACATCAGTAGCTAGAAAGCAAAGCAACATGATTCTGTTAAGAGAGGTGTAGAGCACTGTTGTGCAACTGTCTGGGAGGGCCTATGTACCTACAAACTCTTAACGCTTCCTCTTCATCAGAAAAAAAAAAAATGTCCAAATAACATTTTTCTTATAGTAATTTTTTGCATGATACTTAGTTAAAAAGGCTTTACTTTACTAATAGAGGTGACCTGGAAATGGTTTTATGAATCAGACAAACATACTTAAATCAAGATGGAGTGATACTCCATTGGACAAGAAGAAGCTGACACACTTTAGGGACACTTGAAAGTTTTAAATATAATAGTCAATGATTGAGGCAAAGTTCATGAACACTTCACAAAACCAATTGAAATCTAGACAGTCCCTGAAAAATGGGAAATGAACATACCAATGGGTAAAACAAGGAATTAAGAAATATGATAAAATAGAAAATAAAGATAGCTCAAGATTTCATCATTTTTTGGGGCTTGATTTTTGTCCTCTTAGTTCTTTAGCTCTTGTTTAGGTAAAGTATAGTTTCTAGCTCTGGTTACATGGGACCCCCGACTTTTCAGGTCCCCTCCCCCCCCTGTGGTTCTTGCCTACTTCTAATTAAGGAACGCATGAAAGCGATAGCTACAGATGAGGTACATTCATTAGTTGTAATTGGTCTGTAGCCAAGTTACTTTTGTGATCTAAGGCAAGTGAACTGATTTCCTTATCCTTTACCAGTTCATCTTAGAAACTTATGATCTCCCAAAATCCTCATCCACAATAGCCAGAAAGTAGACTAACAATATAATAAAATATAGCATTTCTGAAGGCCAGGTATGGTGGCACACACTTCTAATCCCAGCACTTAGTAGACAGAGGTAGGAGGATGGTTTTGAGTTCAAGGCCACCCTGAGACTACATAGAGAGTCAGCCTGAGGTAGAGTGAGGCCCTACCTCAAAAAACCAATATATATATATATAAATTTTACATAATAAATAATATATATAATAAATATATAATATACCCATATATATATATACATATATATATACATATATATATATATATATATCATTTCTGTAACAATGTATTCAACAATGCAAAATAATAAAGTGTGATTCATGTTGTAATATGGGTGAAATTGGAGAAATACAATGATTAAAAGAAGATAGCTGCAAAAAATATGTCACAATGATTCCACTTAGATGGAATGTCTAGAAGACATAACTATAGTGGGACAGAAAGGAGTTTAGAGGTTGCCTAGGTCTGGGAGGAGGGACTGAGCAGAAACCTGGAGTAATTATGTACAGATATAAGATTTTGAGGAGTATCAAAGTTTCCCTAAAACTAGGTAGGTGTGATAGCATGATAACAATGTGCACATTGATAAATAAATTATAAATTGGTGATGCCATTACACTCCAAAAATTTTTTATTTTAATTATGTCTCCTTGATATTATCACCACTTCAGTATAAGGTACTACAAAAGAGAAGGTAGAAAAGACATTCATCAGGATTCTTGCCCCATCTGATAACTGGCTAGAATTTGCTAAGGGGAGGTTAGGTAAGATTTCAAAGGTTGAAGATAAGTGGAGTCCATGTTCCATGGGCAGTAATGGCTGTAGACATAGGCAATATGAGAACCATGGAGAACCTTTGAGTACGGCTGCTTTAATGTGGCAGCCTACCTGGCCTTTACTCAGAGCTTCTCCAAAGTTGGGATTAACTTATATTTTCCTATATGAAGACCCAGCACATACTTAGAATGACTTGCTTTCCTTACTGAACTGTGATTTAATGACTCTATAGATCTAGAAAATAGAGATTAAAAGCATGGAATCAAAGTCGAGCTTGATTAAATTTGAAAACAGTAATAACCACATGGCCAGTGGACAACAGCACATAGTAGTAGTCCATGATAGGAACTGGCTACTTTGGAACTTATAATTAAATCCACATGAATATTGAAAACAAGGCTTCAGAACACCACGTAAGGATTTCAACAGAAAATTATAGAAGTGATTAATGGAAAATGGAATATGAAAGGAATGGGATGATCCTGCTGTACAATGCAGATGTTTACTGTTAACTAAGGAATGGGATGATCCCTCTGTGCAATGTACCATGGCCTCCCTGTATCTCTTTATTTCTAGATATCTTTGTGATTACATAGCATAGAATGTTTCTTGCCTCAGTTCTACCTATGTGACCTATGTAACCTTGTGACTTCTGGTAATATCCCCTCCCCCTTGTTTAACAGTATGTAATTTTGTGGTTTAACTCCCAATCCTGTTTCTACTATAAACATCATGTGGTTTTTTTTCCAATAAAAGCTGACACTCCAAAGAGATAAGGGCTACAACTTGACATCCCAAACTCTGGGATGCAGACCTGGCAGATCAGTTTTCCTCTTTTTCTTTCTCTATCCAATAAAACTTTGTCTCACATTCCGTGAGTCGATGGTCTTACTTGTGTGACACCAGACCCCATAACAATTAATAAAGGGTTATGAATATGGTGCAGTTTTAGGGTATTTATCTAGCATGTATGAGGCCCTAATTTAAAACCCTGTTACCTCAAAAACAAACAATAAGCAAACAAAAACCAGTGGATTGGTTTGAGCAGTTGGGACTTCACTGAAAAATTTGAAACATATTTATGAATTTTCAGACTTAAATTCTCATTCTAAGGCAAGGGTAAAGAATCAGAATACCTTTCATAACTTCAATGAAATAATGATTACTGCTACTGAACTCACTTTCTTCTTTTAATTCTATTGGGCACCACAGAGTATGAAACGATGCAACCTCTAGTTAAGGTACCATCTCAATTAACCTAATCTAGAAGATCCACCATAGACATTCCCAAGCATTTCTCTCTATAGTGATTCTAAATATTTTCAAATGGACAACCAGAGATTAGCCCTTATAGTTCAAGGGATAAGGAACAACTGTAGCTAGAACCTGCATATAACTGAGATGTAAACATGCCTAACCTCCTATAACTTGGGATATGCAAGTTACAGAGAGCAAAAGGTCCTCTTCATAGGTTATTAAGCCTTTTATTTGAGCCTTTTCTTTTTTGTCTTAAACTAGAGATAATTTCATACACACCTAAAAGGGGTCTTGAAAGCAATGCCATTTATAAAAGAGACTGACTATAATTCCACTGTAATAAATATAGAGTAAAAGGAATGTAAAGTAAAATAAAAATAAAGTAAAGGGAATGAAGATTAAACTTAAACCTATATTTTAAAAATTCCAAAAATATAAGGAGCATTGAATAATATTCAAGTATTTCCACTGTGTTTATCCTATTCACTGAAATTTGCTAATTGAGAGGGACTGTACTTTGTGAAGACTTTTTGCATCTTATAATAAGAAAAACACAGAATCTTCTCATTACAGAAAAAAAATAGGTAAAAGAGATTATGAGTCACATTGGGAAATAAAAGGACATGATTAAATTGGTAATTCTATGCAGATGAAAGGGTAAGACTTTCAGGAAGTGCCAAACTGTCTCCTGTGATCCTTTTACATAACAAACACAACTATTTTTACTTAACAATGTAAAGAGTAAGCAAGAAGATGGCTATACATGTTTTGAACATTTTAGAAAATATCATGGGGGAGGAAAGAGAGAACTTGCTGATAATACGGAACTTGCAAAACAAGCTTTTGCTATTTCCCTCTTGACACAGGCGTCTGTTGTCTACCAGAGCAATCATATCCAACAGTAATTGCCTAACAATTGTTCTGCACTGAGAAAATACTTCTGATTACAGACATTAACACATTTAGGCATTAAACCTCCTCACTGTAATTACCCTTGAGCTCATTCTCACAAATGAATTAATATGCTGATCGCTTGGACTAATACAGCCAGCAAGAAAAGGTGATGAATTGCTTCCCAATCAGATAAAACGAAGCATGACATCATTTAATTAATTTCACGGAAGTTGGGGGTCGAGGCAGAAAGGCAGCATTCCGCGGGGGCCATCTTCTCAGAAAGGGCTGTGAAGCTGGAGCAGAAGAGGGATGAAGGAGAAGCTCCAATAGCAATGAAAATTACATTTAAATTGGAAAATTTACATATTCCAAGGTACCATTGCAGACAGTGGTACTTGGGAAGCTAATTTCCCAAAGCATGTATGATTCACCAATGGACCCAGACAAAAAAATGAAAGGGAAAAGTCGTCGAAGGGAAAATATCCTTGTCTCTTCATTCCAAAGCTGACCAGAATTTGCCTTGGTAAATGACAAACAAACTTGTAATAAGATGGTACAGATGTCAAATTCTTGCTTCTGATCTAAAAATCAAATAAACACACAAAAAAGTAGGTTACATGGAGTAAAAGATATTCTAGCTAGGGCCTTGCTATTTGAAAAGCACAGAACTCCTTTTGCAGGGTCACAGTCTTACATGTTTTTAAGAATATTAACATGGAATGAAAAGGCAACTCCAGGATAACTTCACAGGGGTTTTAGAGTAACAACAACAGCAATAACAACAATAAAAACCAAGGAAAACAAGTTAAAGATCTTGGCAGGTACCAGGAGGGAGATGGATAAGAGAAGAGTGTAAAATACAATTGACTGAAAATAGGGCTGGTTTGGTAGTGAGAGATGCTGGTATTCATTTCTTGCTGGGGGAGAGGAGTTTTGTTAGAGGAGGGTTACTATGAAGAACAGACAGTTTCGCTGAAGCCAAAGAAAAGCTTCAGCTTCCTATAAACAAGGAGTGCTTCTTGTTTTTACAGCTTTTCAGGGGAGGAGGGAAATTTTAAGCCCATATGAGTCAATTCCTATGTTGAGGGTCACAGGGGCACTGGATAGGATTTCACTCATAACTCAAGTGGACTTGGCTTCGCCTGTTCCCCTGCTGTAGGGTAGGATGCAACCATACTTTACCAGGAAAAATTAGTTTTCTCTTAACAGGATTCAACAAAGTCCAGCTACTGCCACCCTCCTCCCTCTCGTATGGTATTTTAAATTTTGGGAGGCAGGATGGCCATGATGGGTATACCTGCCATTAGTTCCAGCACTCAGGAGGAGGATCACAGTAAGTTTGAGTCCAGCCTGGAGGTACAGGGTGAATTCCAGGTCAGCCTGGACTATAGACCAAAAAAAAAAAAAAAAAAAAAAAAAAAAAAAAAAATTCTTGAAAGGAAATTGTGATGCTTCCTCTTTCCTTCCACAAGATATTATATATGGTATTGGATCACATGGAGGGCTTAATTCCTTTTAATAAAAGTTTATTTATTTATTTATTTAAGAGAGAGTATGTGAGAGAAAGAAATAGGCAGATGGAGAGAGAGAGAATGGGTGTGCCTCTAGCCACTGCAAATGAACTCTAGATGCATGTGTCACATTGTGCATCTGGTTTACATGGGTTCTGGGAAATTGAACCTCCATCCTTAGGCTTTGCAAGCAAGTGCCTTAACCATTAAGCCATCTCTCCAGCCCAGGATTAGTTCTTAATAATGATAGAGGAGACCCTCAAGCTCATAATCACCAAACTTCAGGTCCTTGTCCATGTTATCAAAGAACAGGAAAGCATAGACTAAGAGAAAAGAAGTCAAGGGATTTATTAGAGCAGAAACAGGGGAGAAGAAAAAGTAGGTAAGCTTAAAGGATTCTTCTCCTTCGAACATTGCTGGGAGGGGAGAGGAGGGCAGAGGAAAAAAACAGAGTCTTTCTCACACATGGGGAATAGAAGTTTCTCTTTGAGGGAAAACAAACAAACAAACAAATACACACATGGATGACTCAGGTTCATTTATATGAACCAGACATTCAAGTAAAATGAGCCACATCATCAGGATCAGGTCCATAGGAATAAACGTGATTGGTTAGTGGGCACAGGAGGATCATTGACTTAGGAAGCACCTGCCCTCTGGTGCTAAGTCTAGGAAAAGTTGAGAAAGAATCAGAAATTGCTACTATCATTGCTGCTTGTGGGTGTTTTAGATGAGACCAAATCAGCCTGCAGTCCTAGTCTCACAGGGTAGAGTGGCATCTATCTTTCTCTGGGCCTGTCCCTAGGTAATGACTTTTTTTTTTTTTTTTTCTAAGCTGCTTTGTAACTAATCCATATCAGTATTTCACATTTTAAGAAGCAGGGCTGGGGCTGGAGAGACAGCTTAGCGGTTAAGCGCTTCCCTGTGAAGACTAAGGACCCTGGTTCTTGGCTGCATTCCCCAGGACCCACATTAGCCAGATGCACAAGGGGGCACACACATCTGGAGTCCGTTTGTAGTGGCTGGAAGCCCTGGCGTGCCCATTCTCTCTCTCTCTCTCTCTCTCTCTCTCCCTCTTTCTCTCTCTGTCGCTCTCAAATAAATGAATGAAAATAAACAAAAAAATAAAATTAAAAAAAGGAGGAATAGAGAGATGGCTTAGCAGTTAAGACACTTGCCTGCAAAGCCAAAGGACCCAGGCTCAATTCCCCAGGACCCACGTAAGCCAGATGCACATGGCACATGCATCTGGAGTTCATTTATAGTGGCTCAATGCCCTGGCATGCACATTCTCTCGCTCTTTCTCTCTCCCCAATTCTCCCCAATCTCTCCTCTGTCTCAAATAAATAAATAAATAAAATATTTTTTTCTTATTTTTTTAAATTGTTTTTTTTTTTAATTTATTTGAGAGTGACAGACAGAGAGAGAAAGAGGCAGTTAGAGAGAGAGAGAGAGAGAGAATGGGCACGCCAGGGCATCCAGCCACTGCAAATGAAATCCAGACACGTGTGCCCCCTTGTGCATCTGGCTTACCTGGGTCCTGGGGAATCGGGCCTCGAACCAGGGTCCTTAGGCTTCACAGGCAAGCGCTTAAGCGCTAAGCCACCTCTCCAGCCCTAATTTTTTTTTTAAAAAGAAGGAATCATTGTGATACTGTCCTTATAATTATTATGCTACCAGAGACACAGAGGTGGCAATTATGAGGATGGACCCATCCTCAATGACCTCCCCATTGCTATTGTCTGATTACCTACAGATCAGTAAGACTAGAACACAAATTCAATTCTCCTTAACTCACACAGAATCAGGGTGGGATCACTGACCAGCCACCAAGTATCTGGGTACATAACAAGTGAATGTTTCTGATTTGGATCACAAGGTTGCTTGTTTGTGTGGCTATGAGAACAGTAATTCATCTTCCTAGAGACTGCCACTGCCATTTAGTCAGCAGCCAAAGAATTTTAGCAGAGTTAGTAACAAATCAATAGTACTTTATTTAGATCCTGCCTTGATTTCCTCCACTATCTTTTACCTATTTCCACCTTTTAGAGAGTTATGCATCTTCTATGCAGGAATTTTTAAAGGTGTCTTCTGCGAGATTCCTGTGGCTTACTTAATTACCTTTACATCGAATTTTAAAGCTATCTATAGGTAGAAGATGTCAGTATGTCACGGATAATGAAAGAAAGTAAAAACTGGAGATATTTTGTATTACAATCTTACATTCTTATATTTATACTGAAAACAAATGTCTGGCTCATGTTTTTATAACCTAACAGTAAACAAAACCCTATTATGATTTCCCCATATTTATCTGTTTTCCTTTCATTGAGTAACAGTGCATAACTATAAACACTAGGTTCTCAGTGATGTTTGTAAATTAATTAAATTTATATATGTATGAGCACAAGCTCACTAACACCACAGTGTAGTTTGGATCTCAGTGACTTACTGTGTGACTTTAGACAGATTGCTCAAATGTAAATTTTCCTAAGTGTAAAAAATAAACTCAATCAAACACGCCCATAAGCTTGAAGAAAGTTTGATGTAGGAGACCCATAAAGCAGCTCACACTCAATAAATATTGACTTTTCTTGGCATCAACTGTTGAAATTGCCAACATTTATGTTAGCGTGACTCCTCTAATTTGACATACTGTTCTTGTCTCCACAAAAGTGAATAACTACTACTATCAGATGTTCCTATTCCCCTCTGATCCCTGAACCCCAGTTCTTGCCTGTCTTCAAATATTTTTTGTTCACTTATCAATGAGAGCCATGCAGGCAGGATTTATCACACGCTCTATTATTGTTTGTTTTGGTTTTTGGTTTTTCCAGGTAGGATCTCACTCTGGCTCAGGCTGACCTGGAATTCACTATGTAGTCTCAGGGTGGCTCATACTCCTATCTCTGCCTCCTGAGTGCTAGGATTAAAGGCATGCACCACCACACCCAGTTTACATATTCTATTTTTTATTAGTACTTTGAACAACTATACATAAGACTAAGCCTTTTGATGACTGTGCACTTTGACTAGGTGAAAGACCATAATTTGCAATCCTCATGCATCCTTCTTTGGCATAAAGATTGTTGAGTTGAAGGAGATTAAGAAGAAGTAGATTAAGGGAGCTCTCTCATCCCTCTCTCTATTTGTTTAAAATCAGGACTCAGACTTGTAAGACAAAAGCTATTCTTCTTCTGTTTTCTGCCAGGAGAAAGGAACATTGCTTCTAAAGACCATCTTAGGCAGGTTGTTTTGGGTATGAGGATGGTGCCAGTGGAATCTGTTGGCATTACTCACTTGCCTTAAAGTGATTATTTTTCCTCCCATAAGTGGCCATCCCTAGAAACTCTAAATCCTTTATTTTCACTTTTTCTAAACTTTACTCTTCTTCCTTAAACATGTAATGTCAGCAGGAATGCTAAACTGCCTCTTTGAACATTACTTATGAGACAGTTTAAGGGTGATGGGGCCCCCAAAATAAAATAAAGCATGTTCTTGGGCCTTTAAGAGAGGATATTTTTCCTTCCTAATCTCTTTCTTCTAGAACCCCACCAGAGGAGTCAAATAGGTGGTCATAGTCTTTTCATTAGAAGAGAAGGAATGTACTCCCTTCCTGAGGATCTGATGCCACCCAGACACCTGGTGTCAGTTGTAGATACTCTAAATAGGCACCCATCTGGGTCTGTAGGTGGCCTTTCCCATTTTCTGGGAACCCTGTTCCTGCCTCAGAGACAAGAGCTCTGTATTTCTTCCTCCCCTTAAGCTTTATCTTAAGCTGTATAAACCCTGTATCTTTAATTTCTGTAACAAAGTCTTTCTAAACTTTATCCTCTGTTCTTTAGGTTTCTTTTGTTAAAATTCTTAAAACAAAAACCTGAAAGACTACTGGTTCTGTGGAAGTTCTGTGTGATTGTGACATTCCAGCACCTTAGCTCCAGAGCTGTTGTCCTTCCAAGAGCTGAAAAGGGCTCCAATGCTCTCATAGACATCACTAAAACCTGTGTTATTTATTCCCTACTTCACGTGTATAGAAATACACTTGCTGTTCAACCACTGTTGTGTGTGTGTGTGTGGGTGTGTGTGAGTGTGTGTTGATAAGTCTTTCTTTACAAGGTCAGTTCCAATCAAGCACTCATGAGGATTTAAAATATTTGTTTACTCCACTTCAACTCCTACCACCCCAATTCCTCCATAATGCATTCTCCCTAATATTCTAATATTCCTAATATTGAAAATAAATATAAAAGCTAAGAGACCAAAGAATGAGCATGGTTTGCAAAATTATTCCTTTCCAGCAAAGAACACAAGTTAGCACAGACTCTTGCTGGCTCTAGATGAGAAGCTGGAAAGGAGGGTAGGAGGAGCTTACCTAAAGCCAACAACAAAATAAGTGAAACAAAGCAAAATAGACAAAAAACTAGGAGTAGTGCTAGGATGGTCCGTAAAATCTAGGCTTGCTGGTTTAGGTAAACGCCTGAATTAGATGTTTTATGGTGAGCAGGAAGAAAGCCCATCTAGAAGTACAGTATTCAAGTACATGTGATAAGGATAGCTTGACAGAATCAAGATGATGGTGCCCAGTTCAGTACCTATCACAGTCTACATGCTGCTGACCAGGTCAGAGTTTTACATGCTGGTTACCTGTCAACCACATGTGCCTACCTCAAGCTTTGCCCATGCTGTTCCCTCTGCATGGGGCCTGCAGCATTCTTCCACTCTTTCTCACCTCTTTCCTTCTTCCTTCTCAGGTCTCACTTCAAGTTAAGCCCTACAAAGACATCTTCCCAGATGATTCCTTAGTATCATTCTCTACCACACCTCATATATCTTTACTTGCTGAAAAATATTTTGTGATTATTCTTCTTATTTACTTGTATGCACTCTATTAGACTCTAAGCTACATGTAAGTGACCTGCTTTAGCAATGAATAGGGCCAGGCATAGCGGCGTGTGTCTTAAACTCAGCACTTGGGAGGCAGAGGTAGGAGGATGGCTGTGAGTTTGAGACCACCCTGAGACTACATAGTAAATGCTGGGTCAGCCTGGACTAGAGTGAAACCCTACCTCAAAAAGAATAAACAAAAAGGGATGAATAGGGTAGTTTTTTTTTTTCAAAAATATTTTTATTTATTTATTTGCAAGCAGTGATACAGAAAGAGAAGAAGAGATAGATTGAGAGAGAGAATGGGTACACTAGGGCCTCTACCCACTGTAAACAAACTGGAGATGCATGTGTCATCTTGTACATCTGGATCATGTTGGTATTGCGGAATTGAACTCTGGTTTAGGCTCTAGAGGCAAGTGTCATAATCACTGAGCCGTATCCCAAGCCACTTTTCTTTATTTTGATGGGCACAAGGACAGTTGAAATGTTTGAATGTTTGAATGGAGATTAAAAATCTAGTCATATCTAATTTATGGCTACCAAAGATATTATGCAAACTGATAGGCTACTAACAGTAAAACAAAACGAATATTCCTTTAACAACATTCCTAAACTTTACTTTTGCATGCATAGTGTTAATATTCATGTATTTGTATGCAGTCAGCCTTTGGAGAAAGCAAATGTCCTCTAACTGCAATTTCAGACTGGTCAAGGTAACAGACCTTTTTCATTAAGTACTTCCAAATTTCTAATCTATCCATGAACGTGAAAAATCTGTGCTAATTAAAGTCTGTCATATAGGCCAATAGTGCAGAGAAAGGAACTAGGAGGTTCCTAGTATTTAAAGGAGCAAGCTCTACATTAAATATAACTGGGATTTTTCTGCACCATGATGCAAGATGTTGCTTCATTCTGATTTTGTTACCTGGTTTATGGGAAGCTGTTAAAATGCTCAGTGGTATTTTCACCTTGTGAGATGCTGATCAATTTTTTTTGATAGAAAATGGAAAACCATCGGACATGAGAAACTTGCAAGAACAGATTTATTGGGTAAAGATCATCCCTTTTACATCATCCTGTCATGCGTCTTGAGGATAACAAACTGAAAAGTCTTTAGTGTGGTTTGATATTTCATTGACAGGGTGGGTGGTGTAAAGTTAAGAGCTTTGCGCATATTAAGGGAGGCAGCCACTGTCAGGTCAGCTAGTCATCACCATGTAGAAATGAACAGTGTTGCCACATTTTCTAACTTTTTTAGTAATTAGCTAGAAATTAAGAATCTTTTTTGGAAATCTGATATAACTACTTTTAAATTATATTATAATTAATTATATTAATTAAATTAATATAATAAATTAAATTATATTATAATTAATATAATGATGGAAAACTTTGCACAATGCACAATAGAAGCCTATTAGAAGTCAGGATGCTGACTCTACTACTTTGTGTCTTCTGTATGGTGATGATTATAGCCTGTGGAGTGCTGCAGTTTGTCAGAACTTGAATGTGAGCCACATATGCAGTAAAAAATGTTCTAGGTGCCACATTAAAAAAAAAATGTTGAAAGAAACAGGTAAAATGAACATAAGTCATGTACTTTATTTTATTCCTGGAAGCAACCTCAGAAACCCAACCAAGAGGATGTTTGCAGATTCCTCACCAGACCAAGCTGACAACAGAACTTAACCATCACAAGTTTTGATACTAAAATTGAAAATTAACTGAAAGTAAGTGGTATTAAAGAATTCAGTTTCTCAGTTGTGCTGGCAATATTTAAAGTGTTATTGATTCTATCAGACAGTGGTACCCTGAGGCTCTACTGACTGCAAGCACATCCTAGACAGCGGGAGATGTGATGTGCAGTACTGAGGGAGGATGACAAGATCTCCATTTACACACAGACAAGAACTTTCTAGGACCTCAGTAATTCCTTTCTAGGTTCTGGACTGGAAATTGAACTACAATGACAGGCTGTGAATGAGATACACTGTCACTTCTGGAAACACACATATTATAAAGTCTGCATGATTTTATTTCAGTTTACCTGAGATGTCACTAAAATCACCTTTGAATTACACATATGTAAGCTTCTTTAACAATAACCAGTGCTTTTATATAATATTAAAACCCATACAGGTAAATGTGCAAAGCACTAAAAATTGAACACCATGCCTCTAGCTCCCCCAAATACCCAACTCCTAGAACAGAGACCAGTTTCATATTAATTTTGTTATACATCTTTTTAACACACACACACACACACACCAAATTATTTATATATTTCTGTGACTATCTGGATCTATCATAGAGATTAAAAGCTGCTTTGAAAAGCTCACTGTGTTTTGTGTTGGATGCCCTGTGAGTTCAGCAGGGGGAGAATGGCTTTTAATGAAATGCTTTTTAATTGCAAAATGTGAGGCTTCTAGATACAGTCTAAAAGGGAAAAGTTATTACTAAAAAACATTAAGTTGATTTATCAAATATAATAGAGGAACACTCACATTGTAAGTCTTTTGTTGGAAAGCAGGAACTGATGTAGTCAACAGGAGAAGAAAGCAGACCCTGGAAACAAAAAAGGCTGGCCATGAAACTAAACAGAAAAAAATCTCTTGGGAGAGTCATTGACCTGCAGGCAAAGCCACCCAGGTGTGATGTAGGTGACCTGGGGATGTAGCTCCTTTATATAGTTCCAAGTAGGAGTATTGGGTGCACACAATGACTATATTAAAGTTGTTTATTGAGAATGAAGACAGAGACCCATTCATTGGCTGAGGCAGCATGGACCATAAAAATAAGCTATATCAGAACATAACACAAGAAACCAAAACGTTCATTAGATACTAAAATGTCAACCTCTTGATCCTTAAGGGATTGGGAAGAGAACTGGATTACTCATAGAATATGGGAAATGTGAGATGTACCACAAAGAAGTTTATCTAAACTTAACAAAATGATCTTAGAGGATCGTATGACATTAGAAAAGCAGACATCTTGGTCACATATTTTTGTGGATGCTTTGTGTGTATATGAAGTATAGTTTTAATCTTGTTAAAATATTTTTCTTAATTTATTTGAGAGAGAGAATGAGACAGAAAGAGGTAGAAAGAGAAAGACAGAGTATGGGCATGCTAGGGCCTCTTGCAAATGAACTCCAGATGTATGTACCATCTTGTGTCTCTGGCTTTATGGGTACTGGGGATCATTCCTAGGATGGAAGGCTTTGCAAGCAAGCAACTTTAACTGCTGAGCTATCTCTCCAGCCCCAAACATACATGTTTTTAAAAACAATTTTATATTTTCCACATTCCTTACTCACATTTGAGCTATTTTATTTTTCATGATGAGACATTCAACGATATTTATATCCATAATTTATTAACTAGTTCTTCATTCTTAGATATTTACTTGATTTCTAATTTCAAAGAAATAACTCATATTGTATTAACATCCCTGACAGAATTTTTTTTCAAAGTTTAATTTCCAGGAATTTCATGTCTGAGTTGAAAAAATGTCAAAGGCTATAATAGTTTACATTCTGACTCACTAATCATGAGAAAATCCCTTTCTTTGATCTGACCATTATCTTGCTTGTAAAATTATTAAATCTAATAGAAGACATGCCTTATTATTTGATGTTTATTACTATAATGAATTTAAATATTTTCCGTTATTATATTTTGCACATGAAATGTTCCCCCACAGGCTTGGGTTAAAGGTGTGGTCTCCAGCTGATGGTGGTATTCTGGGAGGTTATGAAGCGCTAGGAGGTGGGGCCTACATGGAAGAAGAAGGTCACTTGTTATATGCCTTTGAAGGTCAGACATTGTCTCATGCCCCTTCCTAGCTCCCTTTCCTGTCTATTATGGATTAGTGATTGTTCCACCATCATGTTGAACCTGCAAAGTGACCTTCGCCTGAAATCCTGAGGCCAAGTAAATCTTGTTTTTCTTTACTTGATTTACACAGGTATGTTCAAGAGTGACACACAACTGACTATCATAAATACACAAGCTAAGTGAATTTCTTCTTGTCAAGATGGCATTGTATTCTCATTTTGATGCACTATCTCTAAAATCCTAACAATGACAGATAAATATAAAACATAAGATATAGTTGAGCTAAATAATACCTTCTCTTGAACAGTATGGTTTAAAACATACTACCTTGACATAATTATGTTGAATTAATCTTTCAAATCTTAGTTCCCATTAACTATTTACATATAACATTATATACCTTTAATTTACCATATATATTACAAGTTGTAGTTCTCAATTTGTCTTTTATCTTTGTCATGTGCTTGTTTTTCCTGTTGAATGCTCCTTGGATAATTCTCTTGCTATCTTTTCTCTTTGTTTCATGGTTAGAATTTCTGCATGATTATTTCAAACCCCAGCATTCTGATTTTTCTTTTGGCTTTTAAAAAATATATTTATTATTTTTAAGAGAAAGAAAGATAGAGAGAGGGAAAGAGGCAGGCATAGAGAGTGAATATGGGTGCACCATGGCCTTTAACCTCCGCAAATAAAGTCCAATATATTTTTTCAGAGACTCATAGATTAATTCTAGATTATTTTTTAACAACTCTGGTGCATGCTGGTTGTACAATACAAGCCTTCAGTCCCAGCATTCAAGGAACAGAGGCAGGAAGATCTTCAACAGACCAGACTGATCTATATAGCAATTCCCAGGTAAGCCCAGACTATGAAGTGAATTCATATCTCAATGACAAAACATGGGGGCTGTGTATAGTGTTGGAAAGTGCCATAAGAGAGGCTGGAGGAAAATGGCCAACAACCTTGTATGCTAGCAGGTGACACTGCTACACAAGAGCAACCAGCCTGACAAGGTGGACATGCCTGTGTAATAGTGGCACCCAACCTAGGTGGGTAACAAATGGCTCTCTGATTGGTGGAGATTGGCTCAGTGGAAAGGAACTCATAGCTGAAACTGAGTACCAAGTAAAAATCCTATGGAGACCAAGATCATGGAATCCAAAAAGAAGCTCCCACTAGTCTTTAGCCAAAAGAGAGGCTATACCCACCAAAATTCCTCTTAAATAACAATGCTTGTCCCATTGAACCTATGCTGACCTTATTCTCCATTGGAGAATCTGTTTTTCTGTTACAAAAGGCAATGCAAAGTGAAGAGGTAAAGCAGCCCTCACACACCAGCCAAAACCCAGGTGAAACCACACAGGAGTTGGCAAGATGAACAAGAGTGTTGCTTCAATGGTGAGCCTGTCAACCAGTGACAGAGTCATGGAGACAGATACTAAGGGTTATCATACCATACTAAAGCAAAAATACAGAAGCTTATGAGAGCTCAACACTAAACTAGACTTAAAACACACCCACCATGGGTAAGGTAATTTTGTAGAAGAGAGGGCAGAAAGATTGTAACAGCCACAAAGTGGAAAGGCATGTCCAGAGGCATTGCTCCCCCTCTGACAATGACTGGTGGCTTCTCTCACATCTCATAACCCACAACTTCAGGGAGAATACCCACAATCCCACTGAGGAGGGTCCTCAGTGGAATGAGGGCAGGAAAGAGAAATGATGATACTAACACATGATGTGTCCATACAAAATTTCTAATTAATAGTAAAAATAAATGAAAAATTGGCCCAGACAGATGGCTTAGCTGTTAAGGTGCTTGGCTGCAAAGCCTAAGGACTCAGGTTCAACTTCCCAGTACCCACGTAAGCCAGATGCTCAAGGAGGCACAGATGTCTGGAGTTTCTTGGCAGTGACTAGAGGCCCTAGCATTCCCATTTTCCCTCTTCCTCTCTTTTTTTCTCTCTCTCTTTCTCTCTTCCTATGTATTCTTTCTCTCTTTCAAATAAATAAACAAATAAGCAAAATATTAAAAATGTTTGTAGCAGCTGTTTCCAGAAAGATAGTTTCAAGACTGTATTTTGTATAAACTTTTATAATCATTTAGTTTTGTGTTTGTTAAAAATTAGTTTTTTGTTTACTTGTTTTTAAGGAATGAAAGAGTAGAAAATACCAAAAAGTAATCACAAGGAGAACACATTGGCCTATGCTATGTCTTCTGGTACCTGAGTCATGCATTGAAAACAATAATTAATTAAAATGCTCTGTTCATGTTTAAAAGAAGTTTTGTAAATAAACCCAGTCAGTCCATATCCCTTTAAAATTCCATGATTATTTATTTGAATAAATGCTAATTAGTTGTTCCTATGTGAATGTTACCAACTACTAGTTTGTACAGTGTTTTAGCTATAATTAAGAGAACTCCTCCTGTTTTACTGGTTTGGTCCATAGATTGTTTTTAGGCAAAATGAAAGTTTATTGTTTCATTTCATAATTTGTGGCATCCTAACATGTAAGAATAGATCTCTGGGTGGCTAGAATTTTTCATTATAAATTACATATATTTCTGACTTCTAAATGACCATAATATAACTTGGTTATTAACACTTCCTTTTTAACATTAATTGAAAGTCATGTAAATTAGAAATAGCACTTGCTTATTCTAGAATGTCAGAAACTAAGGAGAATAAAAAATGGAGCCAAGTATTAACATACTATGCTATAATATTCCATTTTGTAAGTTGTCAGGGCTGGATCAGCATGCAAGATCCCTGCTTTCCAGAAACTTTTGAATCTTTCAGGAGACTCAGTACAAGCTTTGATACAACCCAGAATAAAGCAGCACTGGAAGTAAGTATTGCAAACATGAGTCTTGGGGATAAGACACTTGGGTAAGGAAGAATTCATTTATGTTCATGGCTGAGAACTTCTCTGCTCTTATCCCAGGAGCTTCTTAGAAGTAGGATTTGAATTTAGTGGAGTTGAGAATGCACAGATTTTAAAAGAAGGTTTTCTGTCATAACTAAGTTCATGGCCACTCCACTTAAGAACTTCTCTTCAGTTAAGATATTTATTGTTTAAAGTCCTTCACATGAATCTAGTATTAAATGGCAATGATCAAGAGCTCAGGCTTAAGGATTAAGTAGCCTGGAGCTCAGATCCCAGAAGTTAAGTTCAAATAATTTCACTCACTTATTAGCTATACACTTTGGTGGCAAAATTATTTGAGTTATTGCAAATTCCATTTTATCTATAAATTGTTAATAACTACTATATATATATATATATATTATATAAGTTATTGTTAATAACTTATTCTGAGTAAATTCTGTTTTGCTTTTCAAATGTATTTACATGCATCCAGTCACTCATTTAAGTCTGTAGTAATTTAATTTAGGCTGTCAATCACATGCCAGATCATTTAAAAAATGTAAAATAGTTCTTAGATTTGTTTATTCAAGTGAGGAATCTACTTCCAAGTCCACAGGGAAACTCAGGTTTTTCTATCTACTCCAAGTAGAGGAATCTACTCTTAATTCTTCACCTTGATCTTGCATATTCAGATATGACAGCTTCCAAATGAACATCCGAAACATCACTAGCATGGCGGACATAAGATCTCAGAATGCTTTAGATGGGCCATAAGACTATTACTCTAATTATCTAGGGTCTTAACTTATGTTAAATTGCTGTCTTGATTGACTCAGGTTTCTATAAGTACTTTTGATCTTATTTCCCTAAGGTGATTCTCTAAAGGGAAGGAAAAATTCTCCAAATATTAATATAAGCATATTTAATTACTGCTTGTCAGCCAACCAGAAATACTGTGCAAGGAAAGGTACATTGGGGAAAAATAATAAATTGAGAAGTGAGCATGACTAGGAGTGTAGACAGATAAATTAGAAATGCTGCTATTTTCCCCATCCATCTCCTACATGAAAGGAATGAGTCTACACATATATGGTACTCAAAGGGAGACTGAAATGAAGAGAATTCACACCATGATTCGGAGTAGTCCATCTAAGTAGGGACTTATCAGTAGTCCCAAATAGCATTGTAGCATATAGGTTTTAAAAATTACCCATCGTGGTGTACTGTAGAAATGGATTAAGAGTTAACAAACTTGCCTGCAAAGCCAAAGGACTTAGGTTTAACTATCAGGACACATATAAGCCAGATGCATATGGCACATGCATCTGAAGTTTGTTTTCAGTGGTTGGATGCCCTGGTGTGCGCTCTCGCTCGCTCTCTCTCTCTCTCTCTCTCTCCCTTCTTTCTCTCTCTCTCAAATAAATAAATATATTTTAAAAATTATCCAACATTGGCTGTATATATGGCTTAGCAGTTAACATGCTTACCTGTGAAGCCCAAGGACCCAGGTTTGATTCCCCACTACCCACATAAGTCAGATGCACAAGGTGGCACATGTATCTGAGTTCATTTGTAGTGGCTAGAAGCTCTGACATGACCATTCTCTCTCTCTCTCTCTCTCTCTCACTCCCTCTTTTTTAGAAAGAAAGAAGAAGTAAGAAGAAAGAAGAAAGAAAGTAAGGAAAAAAGAAAGAAAGGAAGAAAGAGAGAGAGAAAGAAGCAAAGAAAGAAAGGAAGAAAGAAAGAAAGAAAGAACGGAAGGAAGGAAGGAAGGAAGGAAGGAAGGAAGGAAGGAAGGAAGAAGGGAAGGAAGGAAGGAAGGAAGGAAGGAAGGAAGGAAAAAAGGAAGGAAGGAAGGAAGGAAGGAAGGAAGGAAGGAAGGAAGGAAGGAAGGAAGAAAACTTGGTCTTGTGAGATCATTAAAAAAATGCCCTGAAGTTTCAATTCTCCATGTGGATACATTTACAATTATGTACTTGTCCAAGTGTCTTTGTAGTTCTTCTCATGAAGCGGTAGCATCAACTTCCCTATGCTCAATCTTCGCCAGCTTTGTGACTTGCTTTTCTAGAAAGAATGTTGCTAAAGTGATAATGTATTATTAGTCATGAGTTTAGTCTTCAAAAGGCTTTGAATTGCTGCTCTTCCTCCCTTGAATTCCTACTTCTACCATCAAAATAAGCTGTGGTTGAACAACTGGTAAAGAATTTAGGTGGACCCATTTTTGACCCTGAATTGTAGTTGAACACAAACACACCAGTTAAGAACCAAACGATGGTCTATCTCAGCCAAGCCTAAATTGAACAAACGCATACCTAGGAGTCAATTGAATGGATATTGTATAAAAGCCCTATTCTGACACAGTTAATAATCACTGTGGTTAGACAAGGGATTTCATAACAGCTCAGGATGGTCCAGTGTGTTGGGAGTGAGTGCTTAGTCAATGATGAATGGTACAAGGTCTAAGAACAGAGAGCTAATCTGAAAGACCTGTTAAAACTGCATAACAAGCCTTCCGACTAAGGGTAAAGGCTAGGTGAAGATTCAAGCTCAATGGCGAAATGGAGGGAAATCTGTAACTTAGACCTTAAAAAGACCAAGTCACACTAATTGGAAAATACATAATTCTCACTGAAGTTCTGTAAGAAATAGGGATACCAAAGCTCAGAATAGCTTTGAGCAGTTTTAGAATCCTCTCATGGTTGGTTCTAAGGCAAATGCAATCTTTAGAGAACTTTAGAGAACACACTGGCAGGTGACAAAGTGCAGGCAGTAAAGCTGTCAAGGAAAGTCAGGAAGGAGCAGGGAAAGTAGACACTGAAGACAGGGGAAGGAAGCTCAGAAATTTATCTCAGTGCAGAGACCAAAGCCCTTAGAAAGAAACTTTATTATCTTCCAATTATCCTCACATTAACTCATTTCATCAACCCCTCTTTGCTCTCCCCATACCAAGACAAATATTACTTGATTAAGCATCTAATTGAGGAATGGTTGGGCATACCTCCTATAATTCTAGCACTGGGATGGGTAGAGATAGGAGGATTGCTGGGGCTTGCTGGTCAGCTAGTGTACTGAAAACAAAGGACCAAGCACCTCATTCTGCAAGGGATCTGGTCTCAAGGAAATAAGGCAGAGGAGCAACAGAGAAGGATGCTTGACATCTTCCTGTAGCTTTCACCTGTGTGTCAGTATTACCACATTTAACGCACACACACACACACACACACACACACACACCCTGTAAATATCTATAAACAAGTATGTTTTTGTGCCTACATAGCGTGTTACTTATATAGGTGAGAAAGTGTAGCTTAAAATATATAATATCAAAGAGTTATACAAGTATTTGATAATTTCATCATAAAGACTGAACACAAAATGGGATCTTAGCATGGAGTAGAGAGGAGGTCTGTGGATTTAGGTAGATAGAACTAAGTTAATGGATAGTAGAGTGAATACTTAACTAATGACCAGAGTCCCCACTTGGAGTAACTATCTTGTGTTCTGGACAATTTATTGTTTTTTACAAAAAAAATTTTGTGTATTTTTATTTATTTGAGAGCGAAAGAGAGAGATAGAGAAAGAGAGAGAAAGAGGCAGATAGAGAGAGAGAATGGGCGAGCCAGGGCCTCCAGCCACTGCAAAGGAACTCCAGACCTGTGCGCTCCCTTGTGCATCTGGCTAACGTGGGTCCTGGGGAATCGAGCCTCGAACCGGGGTCCATAGGCTTCACAGGCAAGCACTTAACTGCTAAGCCATCTCTCCAGCCCCTGGACAATTCATTTTTAGAAAGCTCAATAGCACCTGCAACAAATGAAATCATAAAACAACGGGAAAAAAAGCCTATACAGCATTCAGACTTTGAAAAATCTAGAAATCCTATTTGGGGAAACGAGTTATAAAATGTTTTTACTACAAAAAACAGCAAAGAAGAAAACAAGGCATTGGAATATTTAAAGGTCACTGGTGTGGCTGAGATTAGAGAGCCTGCATGGCATAGATGCGGGGCAGAGCAGCAAATATGGGGCTGCAAAGGGCAAAATGGAGAAAAATCCAAATGTTAGAATAAAATTGAAGTTTTGACTCGGATTACCTTTTGAGGTTGAAAACCTATTTACTCTTTGTCAGTATGTGGCATGATTTGAAGTTTTATGACATAGTCTAACTGGAAAGGTCAAGAGACTTGTCAACTTGGCCATCCATGGGCAGGGGAAGCATTGACCAGCACCATAGATTTGCAGAGACAAGAAGATAGAAAATCATTGTTTCCTGAGTCATGAAATACTTTTTTTTTTTTGGTCATATCACACAAGATTTTGTGATCTTATGCATGTGATGTGTTTGATAAATTAATTAGAGCATATGGCCAAGCAGGAGATAGAGTACATATAGTACAGTCTACAATTTCCTCAGCTCTGGCTTTCAACACAGGAAGGAAATCTAGGTCCCAAACCAGTAAATCATTTGCATCATTCAAATAATGCACATTGTTCTAATCAGTTGTCTTACCAAGAGATAATAATCATTTGGGAAAAAATCATTAAAGTTAATTTTTAGTATCATCTGGTTAAAATATACAATATAACTTCTTGATGGTTTACTTTAAGCTCACTAGGCACTACTTAGAATATGTCTATTTAAATTGAAATATAATAGTTAATATTAACAATAAACTAAGAGTTCCAAATGCAGCAGAAACACAAAGTTGCTTGAGCAAGTAGGGTCATTTGGTTATACTCAGTATAATAAGTCAGGCCTATATTATCATCATCAAATGTGTATCTCCATGGAAAGAGGACACTACTGAGGTTGAATGTTGACTGCAAAAATAGGATCCATACAGCACAAAAGAATACTCAGTTGTAATGCTTATCAAACAAAGATAGAAAGCACCCCATTATCTTATTTTAAAAATAATAGAAAATATTTTAAATGGATTTTCCTTTTTAGTTAGTCCTTAAGCACACTTGAGGTCATTTCTCTGGGCAGAAGTGCCTAATGATATCAGCAAAGCATCTGTCTTTCTTTCCAGGATGCTTTGTAAATGTTGTTTTAGTTTAAAATCAATTAGATTAATTTTATTTGAAGAGAATCATCTTTACCAGAAAATAAAATAAAATAAGCAGTGTTGTGAAATTTGTTTGTTTTTATAAAAAGCAATCATATTCAGTGAAAATCTGGAAGGAATTGCTGAAGCTCTGTTGAGGAATAAAAGGCCCTCAATCTTGAACACAATGCACCCATTGCTCTCTCAGGAGCTACCTATTTCCAGTGCCAATCAAGGATATAAGACTGTAGTCTTAGTTATTAGAATAGTCATAGATAACAATAAGTTTGATTTTTTTTTCTCCTTGGAGGTATCTATTGTCTCAGAAATCATTTTTAAAATTTTTTTTGTTCATTTTTATTTATTTATTTGAGAGTGACAGAGAGAGACAGACAGAGAGAGAGAGAGAGAGAGAGAGAGAGAGAGAGAATGGGCACTCCAGGGCCTCCAGCAACTGCAAATGAACTCCAGACGCGTGCTCCCCCTTATGCATCTGGCTAACGTGGGTCCTGGAGAATCGAGCCTCGAACCGGGGTCCTTAGGCTTCTCAGGCAAGCGCTTAACCGCTAAGCCATCTCCCCAGCCCAGAAATCATTTTTTTTTAACGCAAAAAGATTCTTGTTTTTTTCTAGTCTTTTAAAGGCTTAAAATTATTTTTGTGGGGGGGGTAGAGAAGAGTAACATTTCAACTACAAGGTATGGGAGAGAGGGAATACAGGGAGAAGAGAGAGAGAGAGAGAGAGAGATTAGACCAAGAAAATGGTAACCTACATCCCCCGTTTCATTCCTGCAGCACCTGATTCATCAAATGGATTTATTTTATGATTAACATTTCTAAATATCTAGTGTGGAATTTGCAAACACATGTTTGCACAGAGAAATTGCCTAATCTCTTGCAAAAATTGTTAGTACCATCTACAACTCTTTTTGCAAAAAAAATGTGTCTATCCATATTTGGTATGTACATGTTTATAGTGTGTGGCTGCACATGTCTATGAGGATGTGCACACACATGTGTGCTTGTGCTTTTGGAGGCCAGAGATTGATGTCAGGTGTTTTCCTAGATCTTGAGTGTTCTTTGCTTTTATTTATTGAGGCAGTGCCTTTCACTAGATCCCAGAGCTCACTGAATCAGCTAGCCAACTCGACCTAGGGATCTCCAATTCTCCATTTCTCTCCTGAGTGTTGGAGTTACAGGCATGCTATCATGCCTACCTGAGAGATGAACTCTGACCCTCACGCTTGCATGGCAAACACTTTACCCATTGAGACATTTCCCAAGCCCATCATTCACAACTTTTGTGTTATGTTAGGAGGTTTTTTTTTTTTTTTTGAAAATATAATGACAATTCCTTTGTAGATACCCTCTTGTAATAGCATTAAAAAAACATAACTATGAAAACACAGCAATATGTACACAAACACTAAGACTACTATCACAAAAGTTAATTGTGGTAGTTTGAATATATGGCCCCCTATATATTCAGTGTTTATTAGCTTGTAATTTAGTTCTGTACCCACATGGCTGGAGGAGGTATCACTGGGTAGATCTCAGTGTCTAGTCCTAAAGTGTGTGGGTGGATTTAAAATTCCCATCTAAAGATATGGAAAGTGCCCGAGTTCTGCCTAGAATTCCTGAAATGTTCTGTGTGGTGTGGCTTCTGGGTTTTGGCTTGTAACTCTTGTCTCTCTGCTTGGACATGTGAAAATCATCTACCTTCTTCTGCCATTATGTAACTTCCCTGGATCTATAAACTTCAATAAATCCCTTCCTCCCATAACTGTGCCTCATCTGGAAGTTCATCTTAGTGACCTGAAGCTATTTACTACACTACTTAAATAAAAGATGTTCAATATCTACAGCTTGCAATTTTTTTCTTAATAACTAAAGCTTTTGTACTACTTAAAAATACTTATTTATTTATTTATTTATTTATAAAAGAGAAAGACAGATAGAGAGAAAGAGAGAGAGAGAGAAAGAGGGAGAGAGAGAGAGAGAGAATATGGGTGTGCAAGCCAGATGTGGTGGCACATGCCTTTAATCCCAGCACTCAGGAGGCAGAGGTAGGAGGATTGCCATGAGTTCAAGGCCACCCTGAGACTACATAGTTAATTCCAGGTCAGCCTGGATCAGAGTGAGACCCTACCTCAAAAAACCAAAAAAAAAAAAAAAAAAAAAAAAAAAAAAAGAATATGGGCATGCAAGGGCCCCTAACCACTAAAAACAAATTCCAGATACATGTGCCACTTTGTGCATCTAGCTTTATGTGGGTACTGGGGGATAAAACCTGGGTCATTAGGCATTGCAGGCAAGCACCTTACCCACTGATCTATCTCTCTAACCACAACATTTTTTTTTTTTTAATGGGAGGAAAGATTTATTTCAGGCCTACTGATTCAAGAGAAAATTTCATCATGGTGGAGAAACTGGCTCACTTCAACATAGAACTGTAGCAGAGAGACAAAAGCAACAGTCAGAGGTCAAGCTGCCTCTCTACCCACAGGGCTGGACTCAAGATCCACCCACAATGACACACCTCTATCAAGGCTCTGCCTATTAGAAACTTAAGAAGGAAGCTTAATCATAATCAAAAATGTTTCAGGCCAGGTGTGGTGGCACACGCCTTTAATCCCAGCACTTGGGAGGCAGAGGTAGGAGGATTGCCATGAATTTGAGGCCACCCTGAGACTACAGAGTGATTTCTAGGTCAGCCTGAGCTAGAGTGAGACCCTACCTCAAAAAAAGTAAAAGAAACAAACAAACAAAAAAAAAATATGCTTCAGGCTCTGGAGCCATTTACACCTAAACCACCATGTCTTACCCCTGGCCTCCATAGGCTCATAATGATTTCACAATGTAAAATGCACTCAGTCCAACTTCAGAAGTCTCCATATTCTTTACCAACTTTAGTACTGTGCAAAAGTTCAAAATCTCACCTGAGATTCAAGACTGTCTCTTAACTGGTAACCCTGAAAAAATCAAAACACAAGTTACATACTTCCAACCCACAATGGCACAGAGTAAACCTTACCATGCAAAAAGAAGACAAAACAAGAAGGGACCAAGGTAAAATCAAAGCACTAGCAGTTCCAAGACCAACATCTATAAACAGTTAAAAAGTATCAGGGTTTCCAATTCTGCCCCTCTAGTTAGGCTACCCATAGATTGTGGAAACTCCACCCCATGTCAGCAGCAGCTCTCCTTGGCAACTGCTCCCCTGGCCCCACAAGTTCTAGCATCTTCTTGCATCCCCATTGCAATCTACAGATCATTTGCATAGCTCTAGACAATAGCCTTACTGGTCCTTCCTACAGAACCAGAAGCCTGCTTGGCATTGCTGCATCTCAACAGCTCTGAGAAACAAGTGCTCTTCATGACCCACTTCCCTTCATTTTTCACACTTCCAAAACTGGTACCAGGTGGGCATCATAGCCAAATTTGTAAATCCATGAGGAATACAGCTTGACTTTGAAGAGTGTGATACTCCACCAGTCTTCCTTCAAGCACCCTCCCTTCAAAATAATTTGCATTCCTCCTAGCTTGATTCTTAAACTTCAGTGAGACCGTTTCATTTTCCCAATGCAAAACAGTTGGTATACCTTTAGTGGTTGTAATCTTAACAGTTGCATTTTAAATAACCTAAAGCCAGTCTCTGTGCCTATAACTACAAACTCGCTTGAATTCTGTTCTTGATAAACTGTACAGCTTTCGTATTTCTCTATTCTATACTTTATTTCCATTACTTTTAAATTCAATTTTGCTCAAATTCTTAGGGCTTGGGTAGGATGCAGCCAAACTTTCCTCCAGTAGTCCAGTTCCAAAAATGTTCTGCTCTTCCCTTTTGAAACATCATAAGACAGTTCTTCCTAGTACACAGTTATCTCTGCATCTAGCATTTTCTTATGCTCACCAGAATACACACAGAGCTCTACTTATAGCACTGCAAGGTTTCTCCAGTTCCAAGTACCAAATCATTTCATATTCCTCACATATACAGATTCTAAAAATCCAAAACCACATGGTCAGATTCATGGCAGTAGTGATCCCACTTCTCTCGTACTAATTTTCTATTGCAGTTACCTTTTTGTTGCTTGGACAAATATCTGTATCTTCCAGGCTTACAGATTTTAGGCAAAGCTTCATCATGACAGAGGAAGCTGGAATACTTTATTGTTCTCATTATTATAATATTTCAAAAGTACTTTTGATTTCAGACGTGTGTCTCTTTTTCTACCCCTTCTTTTCTACTTTTCTAGGAACATTCTAGATTTTATCTACAAAAGGACTCAGAACCACCCACTGCTTGTCACCAGGCTGATTCAATTCAGGACTTGTTAGACACAATATTTAAAATATATCTTTTTGAAAAAAACATATTTATTTATTATTTATTTATGTGTGTGTATGAGAAAGAAAGAGATGGGCAGATAGAGAGAGTGAATGGCAGTGCCTGGGCCTCTAGCTACTGCAAATGAACTCCAGATCCATGGGCCACCTTGTGCATCTGGCATATGTGGATACTGAAGAATCAAACCTGTGTCCTTAGGCTTTGCAGGCTGCTAAGCCATCTCTCCAGTCTTGATTTTCTTTGTAAAAGTACAACTTACATAGTCTTTGGGGAATTTTCTCTTGATGAATCACTTCTACTTTGACAAAGTGGTCAGTGTGTAGTATTTCATTTCTAGAGAAAAAAAAAAAACATGAAGAGAGAAGAGAACACAGGGTGAATATCTCAATGGTGTTGATACAAAAGGTCACTAGGAAAGAGTAATGAACAAGCCACATTTTGCAGTGAGGAAAGCTAACTGTTAATTCTGCTTACCTGTAAATGTGGTAGTTTTTCCTGGTTAGGCTGTTCGCTGTCATCAGTCATGGTTTCTTCTAGGTTTTTCCTTCAGTGTAATGTCTCTTCAAATTTATGCTTATTGCTGCACAGATAGTTTTTTAATTCCCATTTTAAAATGTTGTTGGCAAGTAATATGCTCTCATTCTCTTTGTTTTTAAAGAATTTTTAAATGGAGGCAAAGCAAGTGAAGATAATCATATTCATGATTCAGTGGTTGATTTATTCCTTCAGCCTCATTTCCTCCCTGTTCCCAGTGCTATTGCTCTCTCTAATAGTAACCCCACTGGCATGTTAGCTATGCATGTATTAAGAATATGTAGTACTGTTTTATAATGTATTGGTCCTCTAGGCTTCTTCTTGTTATGATATCCACTCAGCAAGGGTTCATTCCAGATTTCCCCACAGCTCTTTGAGCATGTACAGTCTGTTACTTCTAAAAGCTGTCGTGTATTCAAATTTTGTCATACAAAACAAAAAATACTGATTGTGAAAGCAGCATGTGACCCCACACTTAGTTCCTTCAAATAACACATATTTCTTCTTATACGGTTCTGGAATTCAAAAGTCCAAAGTCAGTTGTCTGGGTTAGGTTACCCCTGGGTCTATAGGACAATCTGTTTCTTTGCATTTTCTTGTTTCTCAAAGCCTACTGCATACTTGGTATGTGGCTCTTTCTTCCATTTTCACAGTTAGCACTGAGCATTTTTCTTTCTCTCGCAAATTCCACTTACCTAAGTGTAGAACGTGAGAAAATATGAAAAATCACTTATCTACCTTACCATAATGCCAGAAAAATACAGGGATGACCCTTGTTTGGTACCTAACAGTTACCATCTTTACTGACATTCCTTCGTTCAGATTCTTCTGTTCTAAGAGGGCTCGTGAAGAAGTGTACTTCACTGATAGCAGCCATGGCTGAGACCCTTAAAAGTACTGTGTGAGCATGCATCTTTCCCATCACCATGCCCCCACCGATTGGCCACATTCAGCTTCTCTGAGCCTTCATTTCCCTCCTGAACCCAGGCCACCCAACTCCTTTGCTCTAAACAAGCCAAATCATCACTGGACCTAGGACTGAGTCGTATTGTCTGTGAAGCCTACTTTGGGGGTTGGCTTTTGAAACAAGCATGTATTTTAGAAACCTGAGGCTTTAATTACCTCCTTAAGATAGGCAGCTACCAATCCTGTACAGAAAAGAGAAAAATTAACCCAGGTAACTAAATTAAATATTTCTTCTACATAAGCCCACATGTTCGCCGATTAATAGTTACATTCGGTCTTATTCTTATATTGTCTTTGTGAGATCACGGACAGTAGCCTATGAGGATACCCAAATTATCTTGCAAATTCACATGGAAATGTGAGAGCTTCAGCATCACACTTAGATGTGCTGACTGATTGTTCACCTTCTTCAGTCACAGGTGACCAGCTTTCTCTTCTCATCTCTAGCCCCAGGGCATACAACTGATTCAAGTGCATTTTCTTTCAAACAATTTTTTTTTTAAACTTCTCCTCTGATTGGCTTGTGACTCCTGCTGATTGACAGGCAAGTCTACAGCTGTGGGTTCTCTTTTGAAGCTATTTTATCTTTCTTCTTTGACTTAAAAAAGTTTTGATTGGATTCACTCTTGGAGCACCCTGTGGAAAGAACCCTGATTGCTCTCTTTTCCAATGTGAGGTGGTAGATGGCGAAGCACACTCAGAGGTCTGATCTCTCCTTTGTTAGGACTGGCTGCCTGCGAAAGCCCTAGGAGTGCTTATCTTGCCTGGCAGATAACTGCTCCCAGGTTTTCTACTTCAAAGAAAGGAAATTCAGTCAGCTTCAAGGGGTTAGAGAGCTGGTCCTGTGGCTACACTAGGACATATGAAAAGCACAATGAGAAATGAGGCTGGACTCAAGATCTCAAGGTCACCTTTGCACATTTGGAGAGTAACTTCAGAGTCCTATGAGATGACCACTGCCTGTCTTAATAGACCAAGTCCATGGGTCTCTCAGCTGAGGGAGTAACACTTGGTGCGTGCACTGACTTTCAGGCCAAAGGCTTGAGAGCATCATCGCATGTGGTGAGGAGGCCTCATGCAACTGCTCCCTAGAGCCGCAGTTCTATGAGGAAGCAGCAGTGAATGTGTCTAAATGTAATTGAATATTACATACAGTGGCTCCGATTCATGTGTTCATGGGGAGTTTTTACTCAAGTATGGATATCTGTTAATGTCTATACTGTATTTGTGCTTTAAAGATGGCTGGAACCACAAAGGCACAAACACTCTCAATTTCCTCCCCTGCTGATAAAAACATAAGGGCAATCTATGTTCCATGTTCTCTTCAACACTGTAGGTATGCACGCAAACATACTGACCGAACTCAATTGGGACCATGCATAAGAAAGGAGCCAGACTAGTCACTTTTCATTGCTGGATCTATGAACAAAATTTTGCAACTCAGTTCTCTGAGTCTGTTTACTGTGAGTGGTTTCTATCACTTAGTTTTCGAATCTGAGTATTATTTGTCTCATATAAACAGAGCATCAGAGTATTAGTTTCACCCTTATATGATTGCTGTCAAGAGTTTATGAGGGATTATCATTTATATATTTGACATAGGCAATTGGTTATTATTATTATGACTGCTATTCCTTTCTTGGTTACTCATTTATAAGACTAGGTCCTCTTGAATTATTGTCTGTGGGAGTGGAAATCAGAAGTGGGGGGAGGTTTATCTGGTGCCCACACACTTAGCTCTATGAGAGGCTGCGAATGCTTTGCACTTCTGTCCTTGTCTGTCACTTTCCTTTCGAAGTCCTGGGTGTTTTCTGCTCTATTGTAAACCTCCAGAGTTCACACTTCCACAAGGCCTGTGGGCATCTTCCATCACTGTGCTGTCTGTGCCAGGACTCAGTCTGTGGAGGTCAGGTCTTGCTCCACTGGACAGAAAGCTTTTTGTGAACAGCTCTTCCATAGGGGCTTCCCTACCATAAATGCAAGGCTCCAACTGGTCTCTTCCTTCATCCTGAGAGGCATGCAGATGGGCAAGAGGGCACACAGTATTTGACTGGTATATAGTCAGGCAGAGAGATTCTCATACGATGCTTGGAATGGCTGCTTTCTTTAATTTGGGGCCTGTTATTATAGGGTTTTGTCCTCTATACTATTCGTCTGTTCACATAATAAATTTTTTACAAGGTCATTTCATGGCCTGCTGGTCAAGCTCTCTATTGAAAGGCCAGTATATGTCCCAATTTCAACTGGAGCACAAGTTATTTTCATTTTGCCAGAGTCCCTTCTGCTAATATTTGTATTATCAGAACACTTGTAAGCATGGCATTGTCAAACTTCACTGAAAAAACAATAGATATTTAACTAAAAAAAGATACTGTAAATATTTAAACCACATGTCTCCCATAAACTCAAGTGTACTGAATGCTTGGTCCCCAGCTGATGGCAATCTGTGACGTGGAGCCTTGCTGAAGGAGGTGTGTTCCTGCAGGCAGGCTTTGGGGTGTTATAGCCAGCAACCTCTTGTCAGAATTGGACTTACTCTGTTGCTATTTTAAATTTGTGGGGCAGAGGTGATACCCAGACTCCAATTACGCTATGTTTTCCTCTGCCATTAAGTTTCCCCTTGAGACAGTAAGCCAAATAAGCATTTTCCTCCTATCAGCTGCATTTGGTTGGGTGTTTTGTCCCATCCACATGAAGGTACCCACTATAGATGTTAACACCTGCATAAGAATAGTATATTCCCGACTTCCGGTTAAGATGGCAGTCTAGGTACCACAACAAAGCAGCCTAGGGGGGAAAAAGCCAAAAAAAAAAAAAAAAAAAAAAAAAAAAACAGAAAAATACACACTTTTACTAAAAAGTGAGGTGTATAGGATATTGAAATAGCAGCGGAGAAGTAGGAGAGATCCAGAGCATCCAGAGCCTGCACAGGCCGGGCCGGCAGAAGCTGCTCCGGCGGTGCGCAAGCCAGCCGCCAGGCTCGGCTTGAGCCATGGAAAAGCCAGGCAAGAGGATTTTCCACTCACACCGGAGCTCTCCGCAAACTCAAGAAATGTGAAGGGAGAATGGCAGTGAATGACGGAGGAGCAGATCACAAGGTAGAAGAACACGTGGAACTAGAACTAGAGCAGCATTGGCTCCCTCCCCCTCCCCCACCAGCAGTGGCCAACCCTTGAACTGACAGAGCACCAAAGAGGGACCCAATCAAGAGCACAGCTGAGACCAAAGTCATCCCAAAAGGTAACTGGGATTAAACCAGGTCAGGACCTGCCTAATAAACCTGGTACATAGGCCTGAACCAGAAGTGCTAAATGCACCTTCCATATCAGGATAAATTATATGTTAAATCGGATGGATGGTCAAATTTGCCATTCTTAAATAAGCTGTATTTTGGGCTTGTTATTTGTTGCTTCTTGAATTATAGTGGCTTTGTTTACTCTTCTTTTATACATTAGGGAAGGGTCTCACCTGGTGACAAGCTGACTTGAAACCCTCTACAGACCAGAAATCTTAACCTCCTTGCTGTCAGGATTAAGGGAGTGGTTGGGGCACCACACTGCCTAAGGGATAGACAGGATCTGGTTGTCATAATAGCTACTCTTGGATAAATACTCTGTGCTGTTTTTCATTGAAAGTGTACATTGTTGAGTTAAATTTTAGAATCTGCCTATATTTTGTTCCACTTAGCCTACTTGAATACTCTCATAGCAGGCACACCCAACACCTAGAGTCACTTTTGCAGATACTCTGAGAGTCTTCAGAGCCACACCTAGTGCCTTAAGCTCCTACCCTGAAGATATATAACATCAGATTGATTGATACATCTGTTAATACCCAGCTAACTGGAAAATCCAATCATTAAATAATCCAAGATGAAAAAATATATACACTATAACACAAGAAACACCAAAAATCAAGACAATATAAATCCACCAAAAAGTAGTAATGCATCAGAAATGACCTCCAGTGAGAACGAGTTAGAGGAAATGTCTGATAAAGATTTCAAAAGAATGATTATAAAAATGTTGAAAGAACTCAAACAAGAAATCAAAGGAAGCAAAGAAGACACAGGACACCAATTTAATGAAATAAAGAGGTCAATACTAGACATAAATAAGGAAATAGAAATAATAAAGAAAAACCAGTTAGAATTAATAGCAATAAAGAACACAGTTAATGAAAAAAAAAAAAAAAAAAAAAAAAAAAAAAAAAACAACTCTGTAGAAAGTCACACCAGTAGAATGGATGAAAGAGAGGACAGAATATCTAAGCTAGAAGACCAGGTGGCAGATCTAATACTGTCCAACAAAGATAAAGACAAACTAATAGAAAAGTATGAGTGGGAATTTCAAGATATTTGGGACACTATGAAAAGATCAAACATAAGAATTCAGGGCATAGTAGAAGGAGAAGAATTTCACTCCAAAGGCATAGTAGGCATCGTCAACAAAAGCATAGAAGAAAACCTCCTCCAAATTGTGAAAGAGGTGCCAATGCAGATACAAGAATCCTTTAGAACACCAGCCAGACAAAACATGGAAAGAACCTCTCCTCGCCATATTATAATGAAACTACCAAACACACAAACCAAAGAAAAAATATTGAAAGCAGTCAGAGAGAAAAATCAAGTTACCTACAAAGGCAAGCCTATCAGGATTACAGCAAATTACTCAACACAAACTTTAAAAGCCAGAAGGGTGTGGAGTGATGTATTCCAAGTTCTGAAAGATAACAACTGTCAACCAAGGTTACTTGCCCCGGCCAGCGGGGCTTCAACGGGAGCATGGACCGCAGAAAACCTGGAATGAAAGGGACAAGAGACACAAGGAACCGACAGCAAGACAGGAGTCTGATCAAGCTGCCAAATTTTATTTTTCTCAGGGTGCCTTTTATACAGCAGAACAGAGGAGTTTGTCAGCAGTTTAGGTATTGCTACAGTTCTGTTTTACCAGAATAAGGCCCCAGCCCCCAAAATCACAAGATGTTCCACAGGATAAGGCCCCAGCCCCAAGGCCACAAGACAACGACTTCCTCATTCTTTATGAGTGCATGGGTTAACAAACACCTGCAGATCTTGTGACTTTCCAGAACAGACAACTTATTACAAAATGGAGTCATTATTTAAGATGGAGGTACTTTTGCTTTCCTAGTGTCCAATGGTTCCCCACAGTTACTTTATCCTGCAAAGCTATCCATTCAAATAGACGGAGAAATAAGGACATTCCATGACAAAAGCAGGATAAAGGAGTATTTGAAGACAAAACCAGCTCTACAGAAAATACTTGAAAGAATCCTCCATGCTGAAGAAAAAGAAAAGCACACATATAAGGAACCGGGAAACAACAAACAATACTCAAATACTAGTTAACACAAGAGAGCAAAGGTAAAAACGAAAGAACTACAAAAAAAATGGCAAAAATGAATACACACCTTTCAATAATATCTCTTAATATCAACGGCCTCATTGCCCCAACCAAAAGACATAGGTTTGCAGACTGGTTTAAAAAACAGGATCCTTCAATTTGTTGCCTCCAAGAAACCCACCTTTCTACAAAGGATGGACACTATTTTAGGGTGAAAGGTTGGACAATGGTGTTTCAAGCAAATGGACCTAGAAAACAAGCAGGGGTTACTATCCTAATATCTGACAAGGTAGACTTCAGTCCAACATTAGTTAAGAAAGATAAGGAAGGCCACTTTATATTGATTAAAGGCACCCTCCAATAGGAGGACATTACAATCCTAAACATATATGCACCTAACAAAGGGCCCCCAAATTCATCAAACAAATGCTATAAGAACTAAGGTCACAGATAACACCAAACACAGTGGTAGTGGGTGACTTCAACACCCCACTCTCATCAATTGACAGGTCATCCCAGGAAAAAATAAAGAGGCATCTGGACTAAATGAGGTCATAGAAGGAATGGACCTGACAGATGTATACAGGACATTTCATCCAAATGCTGCGGCACATGGAACATTCTCTAAAATAGACCATATATTAGGCCACAAAGCAAATCTTAACAAATACAGGAAAATTGAAACAATTCCTTGCATTCTATTTGACCACAATGGAATCAAATTACAAATCAATAGCAAGAAAGGCTATAGAGCATACACAAAATCATGGAAATTAAACAACACATTACTAAATGATGAATGAGTCAATGAAGAAATCAAGAGGGAAATCAAAAAATTTATAGAGTCAAATGATAATGAGAACACAACATACCAAAATTTCTGGGACACAATGAAGGCAGTCCTAAGAGGTAAATTTATAGCTTTAAGTGCCTATATTAAGAAATTAGAAAGGTTGCAAGTAAATGACCTAATGCTTCACCTTAAAGCTTTGGAAAAAGAAGAACTAGGCAAACCCAAAATCAGCAGATGGGAAGAAATAATAAAGATTAGGGCAGAAATTAATGAAATAGAAACAAACAAAAAAAAAAAAAAACAATCCAAAGAATCAATGGAACAAAGAGTTGGTTCTTTGAAAGGATTAAAAAGATTGATAAACCCTTAGCGAATCTGATCAAAATAAAGAGAGAAGAGACACAAATTAATATAATTAGAGATGAAAAAGGTAACATCACAAGAGATGCCAGAGAAATTCAAAATTCATATGTTTGTCTTTCCTTTATCACAAGATTTAAAACCACTTGAAATTTGAGAATACTTTTAAATTAATTTTTATATTAATATTTTAACTTGACAAGTCATAATTATAGATCCTTATAAAATGTAATGTGATGTTTTGATGTATGTATGTAATACAGAATTATTAGGTCAAACTAATTCAGTTATATATCACATTTATTGTGCATCTCTTTTTGCTGTAAGACATTATTTGAAATTGATTCTCTTGGTTACTTTGTCAGATATAATATATAATTATTGGCTATAGTTACCTATTGTGCAATAGATCTGAAAATATATTAATTAAAGCCCTTTTAACCAAAACTGTTCACTTTGATCAACAACTACCCTTCCCTTCCTACTCCACTTCTGACAACCCTTGTTCTCTGTACCACAAACCTCTAGTCAAGCTTCCATTCACGAGTGAGCTCTCACACAACTTCTCTTCTCAACACGTTGCACAATGCCTCATGTAAAGAACCCAATAAGTGGTCAAAATGTGGATTTGGTAGTAGAAGAACTGCATCAAGGACTAAATTTCAAACATAACTCTTTAATATAGATGTAGGGAAATACATCTCATGTCATGATGGCTTAGCTTTCTATTTGAAAATTTCTCAGACTTAAACTGAGATAAGAGTTGACCAGTGAAGGGAAGGGTCCATGTTGAATTACAAGCTGATCATGGAGCCCAAAGACACAAAAGCTACTGACTCAGCCCATAACCTTCAGAATGGGTAAAATCAGTTGGGTGTGCCAGGGCTTCCAGCCACTGCAAATGAACTCCACATGCATGCGCCCCTTTGTGGATCTGGCTAACGTGGGTTCTAGGGAATCCATCCTCGAACCAGGGTCCTTAGGCTTCACAGGCAAGTGCTTAACTACTAAGCTATCTCTCCAGCTCCTAGTGAAGGAATTTTTATAGTTTCAGGAATAAAAGGGAAATTTAAAAAAGAGAAAAAGAGAAATAGAAAAATGAGAAAACCATAGGGAAGAGGGACATTTTTTGAGGAAAATGAGATGTTTAAAGAAAATTTAATTAACTATCTTACATGTGACATGCTATGTCAATTTCCTCTCTGTCTCTCACTGTAACTTTTAATTAAATATTTTTTTTATCCTAATGCTTTGTGGAGCTAGATCTTTAGAATATCTCAAAGCTTTGAATATGGCCTAGAGGCAGGCACTGGGTGAGATTAAATGGTAGTGCAGAGCCATGCTTTAGACAGTTTAAAGATTCACTACACATTTAGAACTACCTGCTGGTGATTCCTGCACATTTAAAAATACAGTTTCATGATAATTTCTTTTTAAAAACATTTATTTATTTTAAAGAAAGCGAGAAAGAGGGAAAGGGATAGGGAAAGAGAGAGAGAGAGGGAGAGGGAGAGGGAGACGGTCAGGGTAAGGGAGAGAGAGAGAGAATGGGAGCCTCAGGGCCTCCAGCCAGTGCAAAGGACCTCCAGATGCCTGCACCACCTTGTGTATCTGGCTTTACATGGGTACTGTGGAATCAAATCTGGGTCCTTTGGCTTTTCCAGCAGGTACCTTAACCATTAAGCAATCTCTCCAGCTCAATAATTCTCTTTTGATACTTGTCAAGACATTGTACAGTTGATGTTATCTCAGGATAGTGAACATCTTTACTGTCACTCAATTCTTAGGGATGTTTTTCTTGCTTGGATTTTAATCTGGTATTTGTATTGCAGCTAACTGGGATTCTGAGGACATTTTTTTTTTTTACCCTGGTTTTCATTGGCTGACATGGGAATTCAAAAGTGAGACATGTTCAGTAAAAGACAGGATCCCATGTGTTATGCAGAGAAAGTCAAGGAGAGGAAGTTTTCTTAGCTGAGACAAGCCCTGTAAGTATCTTGTGTATGTACCCTGCCTAGAGTTTGTAGTGGAGACCAGAATATCTCTAGGAAAACTTACTATTCATTTCTCTGGACCTTCCTCAAAGTGCAAAACCAGAAAGACCAAAATATGAAAGAGTAGCACCATGAGGTCACAAAACACACACAAACACATACACATGCACACACACACACAGGATCTGAATTCTACTTAACTCTAGGAACAGAGAATGTGAATACTAACCTCCTCCTCACTTCTCCTCCTCCTATTCCTCCTCTTCTGCTCCTTTTCCTCTTCTTCCCTTTGGCCTTTTCTGCTTGCTTCTTCTCCTCCATTACTCTCCCAAATTCTTAAATCCAATCTCAACTTTCTATGTGAGCAAAATGGGCAGGTCATTGTGCTGAGAATGTACAGGCCCCCTCTCTATGCAGACCAGGGTAAGAACATTATCAGGAACTCAGAAGCCCAGCTAGTGATCCTGGGCAGACACCGCTCCTCCACTCCAAAGGCCGCTGCATTCTGACTTCCATCCCTGAAGGTTAATTTTGCTTGTTTTTCAGCTCTTGGCTTTCTTATGCATATAATTGTCCTTTTCCTTTTTAGCTTTGTATGAAAGGACTCACACCTATGAGCTCTGGTCTTCACATATCATTCATGACAATCAACTTCCTCTGTATTTTGTAAATAACAGTAGGGCATTCATTTTTTTTAATGCTTTTTTCCTTCTGTATAACCATTTATCTTACTATCTTCTATATAACTGTGTATATATATATATATATATATATATATATATATACACATACTTTATATCTACGTCACAATTTACATGCCTATCTTATACAAAATGGACATTTGAATTTCAGTTGTATGTAAAGTTATCTTGATAGCTGTTCATTAGAATAAATCTCAGTTTAAAAGTTCTTTCTGGGCTGGAGAGTTTGCTTAGTGTAGATTCCCCAGAGCCCTCATAAGCCAGATATACAGAAGGTAGCTCAGGCATCTAGAGTTCATTTGCAGTGGTTAGAGGCCCTTACCCACCCACTATCTCTCTCTCACTCTGTCTCTCTCTCTCTTCCTCTCTCAAATAAATAAATAGATAAAAATATAATAAATAAATAATAAAATAAATATTTTTAAATGTTATCTCTACTTTTCCATGATTCAATGCCTCAATGAATATTTTTGTGCATAAAGCTTTTACATTAGTACCAAGAAAATTCAAATAAGTGAAGTCTTTTCTTTTTTGTAAAAGAAAAGTAAATAAATAAAAATAAGTTATGCTTGTATTGACTTTTCTTTGAATTTTTGAATTTCTTTGAAAAATTCTCTGCATTTTTAATATATTTCTTCCTTAAGCAAATATATGGAACACTAATGCTAGGCAGTAAAGTTCATTATGTAGATATTTCTGGTGCCTCCTTCTGGCTGATATGCATTTATTTGGCTAACTGTTGTTCTTTCTGTTACAGAGTATATTGAGATCAGGCTGCATCCTTCATTTCTCCAAATTTGTACAATTGTCTTTTTTTTGAAGACTCTGCCCTCCCCTGACAGACTTCATTATTTTAGCAGCATTTGACTGCATTTGGGGTGCAAATGTAGAAGTAGGGTAAATCTGCACCTAAGTGTGCAGCAAACAGAATCATCTGCCTGGAACCACCCAAGAGGCAGTGTGGTGGTTTGATTCAGTTGTCCCCATAAATTTAGGTATAGTGAATGCTAGTCTCCCCAACCAATGGCAATTGGAAATTATGTTTATTCCATTTTTCTTTTTTTTTCTTTCTCTTTTTGCATATGAAGACATCTATGTGTGGTATAGTGGTGTGTGTGTGGTGGGGGTATATGCATATGTGTATAGCTGCACATGTCCTGTGAACACATGTATGGAGGCCAGAGGAGAAGGTTGATATCTTCTTCTATTGCTCAATTGCCATATTTTCTAGAGACAGACACACACTCTGAACCTGTAACTGCCATTTTGCAAGCTCCAGACATTTTCCATTCCGCTCTTCTCACAGGGCTGGGGTTATAGATGAGTATGGTTAAGCCTACCTTTTTATGTGGGTACTGGAGAATTGAACCAAGGCCCTTCAGGCCTTCATGTTTGCTTGGAAAGTGCTTTTACCCATTGAGCCTTCTCCTACCCACTTTCTCATCATTGCAACTCCTCTTTGTGTGTGTGTGCTCTATTTCTTAGAGCAGTGGTATTGTACTATAGTCATTACTCATATCATTCTCACTCATTTCTTAGTTAAAAACTAAATTTTTTATTTTTATTTTGGTGTTTCCCTTGATGTCATAGTACTCCATAACATCCCTGGTACCAGAGCTTTTACTATTTCCTGATTTATGTAAAGTTTTACAGGAGTCTGGCACAGTTAAGCCCCTCCCTTGTGCGGTTGCTGCTTTCATTTTACAACTACATAGCAGACAGATCACACAAGGATTTTTTATTGTTGTCATTGTTTTAAGTATCAGTTGATTAGTTCTGATAAAACTACCAGAACTATTTGCCAATTCTTAAATTGTTCATCCCTTCTTGTAGCTTTTTCTCCTGGGCTCATTTTCTATAACTATTGTCATTTATGAAAAGATAAGTCTTCGACTTCAAATTCTTTCAGCTTTTATTTTCTTAGAATGCATTTTTACTTATTCTTCACTTTGAATGATATGTTTCTGGGTATAGATACATCCTTATTTCTTTTCCGAATAAAAACGATAGTGGTATTCCAACACACTTTCCATAATCTCTTCATTCATCTCAACTTTAAAAATCAAACAAAAAGAAAGGCAGCTTCTTCTAATGCCCTAAGGAGAATCATTCTTGAGGTAAGGGGCTGACGAGCTACTCATCACTGATGGAGCCCATGGAGGAAATACAGCAAAAGAACAAGGCAAGTTTATTACAAATGTGACTGTACTGCAGTTCTGTGAATATGCATGAGAGAAATGAACAAAGTGTCATACAAAATGCCATACAAATAACTGAATCAAGAGGCAAGTTATGAAGAGTCAGAAGAATACTGGAGGAATAGGAAGTATAAAGCTATTAGCTTGTATAGAAGTGGAAAACATGGGAAATTGGAGAGAGAACAGAACCAAAGACTTGAAAAACAACTGCTGAGCTCTGCTGAAAACCCATCTGGAGACCAAATAGTTGGCACTAATTCATAAAATTGCTCTATTGTCTCTCACAGATTTCAGAAATCTGGATACAACAAATAATGAGATGAATGGTTGGTCAGATAAAAGACAGATGATCTGAAATCTTTTGCAATTATGAGGCAAAGGAATGAGTGTGCTATACCAAATGAAATGTTGAAATGAGCCATCAGGGTGACAAGCAGAGGGAAAAAATTGGAATGAGGCAGGTGTGGTGGTACTGGACTGTGAGTAACAGGAGAGAAAGTGAGTCAAGAATTCCACATAAATAAAAGCAATAGGGTTATAAAAGACCCAAAGAGCATGAGATTTAGTTACTGAACTCACAGGTTCACATTGTTTGATACTCTGCTAAGAAAAACCAAAGGTAGAAATGGGAGAAAGAAAATGGATTTAAAGTTCTTGTCAGAACTAGGGAGATACAAATTCTCCATATGTCTTCACCTTGCCAATAGCAGTGTTAAAATTTATGTAAAAGATGAAACAAAACTAGGTCAGACACATATGTAGATTTAGCTGGGAGATGGGTCTTTCTCCTGATGCTGGGGTCATGGGTCTTGGGGCGGGCCATTTTCATTCTCAACATGATATTTCCTAATTTCTATTGCCCTATTTTAGTGCGATAATTATATTGTGAATATTGAGATTATTTTTGAATTTTTTATGATTTGAGTTTTAATATGTAAAACAGTTCAAGTAGTAAGACCCATTGTATTTTTGAAAACAAGAAAAGGGGGGGGTTGAGAAGTTGACATTAACGTCAAATCATTTTGAGGCCATCTATATGTTTAAATTGCAGTTGATTATAACTGAGTTCACTGTGAGAGTAAAGAGGACTGGGAACACATCTCAGAATCCACAGTGAGTGAATAAAGGTAGTCCATATTGCAGGGAAAGACATCCATAAAGGCCAGTAAATAACAGGGTACCAAGTCATCATAAAACAATGAAAGTGTGATTTTTTGCTTTCGAATTAAAAAACAATGTAGGGGCTGTAAAATTACCAATGCTACTTTCTAACCCACCTTGTTCTCTGAAGTTGAAGATTAAAAAGCTTGACTCACCTATGGTTTAAGAAAAGATATTTTCACAGAATACTCAGATTTCAAATAAATAAATGGTGGCAGGATTTTTCTGTGCAATGATTAGTGATGCAGAGCAGTGTGGCGAGAGCATTAGGACTCCAGTAGCCCCTGTGAACACGGAGAAAGCCAATTGTTAAGGGAAGAGCTGACTGAAGAGGATAATTGCATAATGTGATATGAAGTGAGAGAATAATTGACCAAAAGACCTTGAATTTAGGTTGGTAGCAAATCATGAGAGAAAAGAGAGACCTATTTGAATTTATTACCATCGCTGTTACGTCTACAACAAGGATATTTAACTTCTTTGGACTAGGAGCCACTAAGTCTCTGCTCATTATAAGTCACCCAGTGTGTGGCCCTCCATTATAAAAGAACAAAAGAGAATATGGTAACTTGGTATAGGGTTTGACTATAAAGCTGGGGGAAAAAGTTTTTCCATATCCTATGTTGTATTTCTATTTCTTTGGGTAAGTTTGAATAGCTAGCAATGTTAATGAAAGGGGATGGAAGGAGACAAATTTCAGTTTTGTCTCCAATTTTAATTGCATTATTATTATTTTAATGGAATTTACATTATTAAAATTAGCAAACTTAAGTAACACTGAATTCTTTTTTTTTTTAAATGAAAGCAGCACATGCTGGAAATGACTAATGCATACTTATGGACACTTTGTAAAGAAGACAGTGAAAAGTAGACTGACTAGTAATAATGAGTTCCGAACTTAATTATAGTGTGAGTGTTTGGAGATCTAATCTATAATCTGTTTCTATGGTAATTAAATTTCAGCAGAAGTTTTAGTGGGAATAGATAAGCCATAGTACAAGATAAATCAATAAGGAATACAACTTTAAGGAACAAATTTTCCTTAATTTTTGAACAATTAGAGAATTTCTTCAATACACAGGTATGGAATATAGCAAAAAGGATATTTGATTAAAAGCTATAAATGAAAGTGAAAGAAAATTATCATTATGTATTCTAGTGACATGTTCAAAGCTAATATCTGAAATTAACATTAAAATAAGGAAGAAACAAATCATTGTAGGCTATGCTTGAATTATTTCCAAAGTCCTGGGCAAACTACTCAAGTCATTAGTTTTTGTACATTGTTGACATCCTTCCATCAACTTGAAACTACAATTATCCCCTCTAATTTATTTAATTAATTAAAATGTATTATTATCTTAGACTAGAATACTCTTATATTTAGGAAAAACACTAATCCCTTTAGTTCAGCAATGATATTTATGAAAAAAGTATACCATAATTAATTATATCATCATCTTTGTGAAAATTTTATTTCTGATTCTCTTCAGTTCACTTAAAAGTGAGAAAGACACAAGATAACTTTTTCACTTAAATTAGACCAAATAACCCAAATTTTCTTTTGCTAACAAAGACATTTATATATCTCAGAGGCCATCATTAGAATTTGAGGAAAAAGAAATTATAAAAAGTGTCATGTATATTACACCTGAGACCATGAAGGGGAAAACAAAACAGGTTGAGAAGAAAAGGTTTCAAAGTAAAGCAGGCATGAAAAAGATCTTGAATTATGACTCATTATTTTTTAGTTAATTGAAATCCTATGGTATTATAGAGAATTTCAAATAATTAGAGAATATTACTGGTCTATGAGAATTACCATGTAAGTGTTATAATTATGCCTATGATATTTGATCATTATGAAGATGCATTATGAAGAATAAAATAATCCTTAATATTTAGAGGCTTTTCTTTGCCAGTACAATTTAGAATAATAGGAACAATAAACTCCAAGGAGTGATGTAAAAGTAACAAGTGGCTTTAGTTGGATATGTGTGAAGTGAAACATAGGTGTAAGAGTGTTAAGAATTCATTTTTTTACTAATCTTGGTATCTTGATTATTGCCATTTTTCTGTTAACAGTTGATATTTTTCTTGTACTTTTGGGGGGAGGGATGTCAATTATATAAATTCATGACACAACACAGGCTAATAGTAAAGGATTGATGCCTCATACCACCTCTGAATTAAAGTTTAAAAAGGTAGGCATAGGATCTGAGGATATGACTCAGTTGACAAAGGGGGCTTTCTGCATAATTGAGATTATGAGTGTCACCAGTGGGCTGAGGTGTGACATCCTTCTAGTAATCTCTGCTTCACAAAGTCACATGCATGGTCTCATCCACAAATTAGCACCAAAATTCTAGATTGCAGCTTTACTATTTCAAGCCACTCAATCTCAACCATGTTCAAATACCATTAAAAATCTTTTTATTTTTTTAAGACTGTGGAAATTTTCAGTAAAATGGAAACAAATTGCTATAAGTAAACCATTTGTCACAGTCTGATTACTTTGCAGCCACTCTGGGAACACCAATTTGTCATGCTAGATCAAGATAACCACAGCCTGACTAGAGGAAATGGCTTTTTGCCTACTAGTTGTGCCTTTTTTTTTAGATGTTCACCCAGAAAGATATGCTCCATGGAGTCTTCATGTTCCAATCCAGCTGTGTGAGCAACAAAGAAACCTAAGGCATTCAGAACAAATTGCACCATCTAAAAGCATTGGCAGGCAAAATAATTAATGATGCTTAGATATAAAATTTAGGATTGTAGAAAAATATACATTTAAAGTGCAATATTTCACTGTATATGTCAAAGTTGTTTAAATGAGGAAAAGTTAAAGAACCATCACTCAGTTGGAGAAAGAAGAATAGAGAACAATCAAATAAATGCTTTAGTTGCATTAATTTCATAGATGCCAAAGGGCACTTAAAGAATGCTTGGTGATTTGTTATTTGCTTGATATGAAAAAGACTGTTTGGTTTGTACTCTTATTTTCATTCAATATTAAAGTGGAGCAGGTTTTAAATTAAAGTATTTAACAACCTTGATCTTTTTTTTTTAATTTAAGTTTTCTTCAAACAGTTGAGACTTATTGCAGATGTATACTTTAACATTATATTTTAATACAACTTTATTCTTACATTTTACTTTAACATTAACAGAGTATAATAACAGTGACTCCAGGAAAATGGGATCCAATGACAACTAGTACAATTCAAAAAATCAAGGTAATTCATAACCTTCATGTGAATTTTTCAAATGCATTTAGTCACTATGATGTTTCTAATAATGGTCATTTTTTCCCCAACAAACATTGCTGATTCACCAATTATGTTATCATTGATATCAGTTAAGTTTAAAACAGTAAATATGATCATTACTTTGTAAATATGACAGGGATCAAATTTCCAGATAAGGAAGTAAATTTTTTTTCAATATGTAAACCCTTATTTCATAAGGGTTTACAACTGGGTATTTGTACTTGTCTCACACCTAAATGCAATGTTGTTCAAATATGCATTTTAAAAGAACTTTATAGTAGTAATCTGAATAGGTACACCATAATGTATCCATTAATTTGCATTCAGTTTTAGAAAGCTTTGATGATATATAAGAGCATACCTTTCTGACATAGAGAATATTTTCAAATTGAACTTTTACACTCAGATATTATAATAGTCTAGGAAAATGCATTTAATTCTATCTAATCTTAGTGGTAGATCATTCTAAAAATCATCAGAGGAGTGAACTAAAAATATACAAATGTCTCCTAAGTATTGTCATGTCATGAACTTGGGTATTGAATCTTGGGACTCTGGGAATCCAGTGTAGTTAATAGAAGAATAAAAGTCTTCACATGACAGTCATTTATTACTTGGCAACTATTCTTCTTTGTAGAGTGATAGATGCTACACCACTCTGCATAAAATAGAAAAGATGTCTTTAGAACCCTTACCTATGTCCAGAAGTCCTTTGTTATCATGGTTAGTATAGTAAAAGGAAATCTATTTTTAGAGATCACTTATATAACTTAATTGTATCTATCTATCTATCTATCTATCTATCCATCCATCCACCTAGCTTCTATCTACCAATTTTCTAAAATCCATTTTAGTTTTTTTTTTTTTTGTTGTTGTTGTTGTTGTTTTGTTTTGTTTTATTTTTAGAGGTAGGATCTTTCTGCAGCCCAGGCTCACTTGGAATTAACTATGAAGTCTCAGACTAACTTCAAACTCACAGAGATCCTGAGTCCTTGGCATAAAGGTGTTTGCCACCACACCCAACAGAGAAAGAGGGAGAGAAGAGGCATGCCAGCACCTCTAGCCTCTGCACAGAAACTCCAGATGATGCATCATTTTGTGCATCTGGCTTTACGTGTGTATTGAGGAATCAAAATTAAATTCATTAGGCTATATAGATAAGTGCCTTAATTGCTGAGCCATCTCTCCAGCCCCTATTTTAATATTTTTATTTTAACTAGGAGATCTATATAGTGGAGATATAAAAGTACTAATATCAAAGAGTTTCTGTAAGACTTTAAATAGTTAATGCATGCAGAATAGTTAGAATTGAAATTCACAGGTAGTAAATCCTCCATAGATTTTAGCTATGATAATGATGGCAATAATGGTGATTATAATGATGATGTAATCAATGCCACTATGCTAACCACTGTTGACTTTAATCCATGTATTCTGACATTCACAGAGGATGGCAGCAGCAGGGTAGGTACACTCACCAACGAGGAGCAAAGACAACCTGCCAAAAATGCACAGCTTTTTCTTGAAGTTTCTTTGTGCATAGGCTGCCACTGGACCAACTGTCCACTCTTGGTGAAGGTCTTTCTGCCTATGTTAAACCTTTCTGGAAATGCTCTCACAGACCTGTTCAAGGGGCCTGTCTCTTACTTCATTCTTGATCTGATCAAGTTGACAATAGAGCTTTAACTGCCAAAATTGACAACATATGATTGCTCCTGTAAAATCAACTGATATCTTAACATTGGCGTGGCTTTCATTTTAATCAGAATGAACAGGATTGTTACACAGGACAAAGCAAATGCTTGCTTGTGTCTTTCATGATGCTTGATTTAGGATGAATTTTCTACACTTGCTTCCTTGGTGCTCTTGGTTATGCTCAGTTCAAGAAGAATGTTGTTATATTTGAGACCACATGCAACATTCCCCAGTTTGAGCATTGCACAGGGTTTGCAAGAATGATGAAGTATTTTAAAATAGCATTTGACTCTGAATCTACTGCTTTTGGTTTTGCAAAATATTGATCAGTGTACTTGCTGGGTTAGCAACAAAACTTTAGGATCATTATTCAGCACTATTTAAATGTAGCTGAAAGTGCTCATTTTACTTATTTTCCTTTTTCTTCTTTTCTCCCTTCAATACATTTTACTGGATTACTGTTAGATTAGTCAGGGCAGCCTGTAGGGCACTGGGGGTATTCCCCCCCACCTCCAGCCGCCACAGTTGAAACAGTATTGGAATTGCAGGTGTCTTATGGGCAAAAGAAAAAAAAAAGTGTCATTCTTTCACTCTTCTTGCCAGAAGTTGAATTTGCAGAATATAACTGTGAGATTTCGTTTTCATGGTTACAGGTATATACCTCTCTCAGAGCACTCCTGTTGATAATTTGATAGATTTCAGCTCATGAATGCCCTTAGTCATGATAAAATCTACACTTTTTATCTTGAATCTGATTGCAAGGCTTGCCAAAATTATTACTAATACTTTTATTCAAAAATCTTTCTAAGTTCTATGAGTTTTCTTAAATTAATTCAATACTACCATTACCCTCTGTTTCCTCTAAACCACAAATCATTGCAATTTTAATATGTTCTAGCCAAAAGTTATTGACTGCCAATTTCTTGTCCAAAGACCATTTTAGACTAAACAAGATAAACATGTTCTATGTCAAGATAAATTTTTTCTCAAATGGAAAATTTAATGAGACCTGTTCACTTTTAGCCTTTGACAAAAATAATGAATCACAGCTTTATAGCTTGTACTTGGTCTATAACGTTGTTTTTTTTTAAATAGGCTGTTCTGTATGCTGATAGCTCCTGCACTCTCATATCCGATCAGTACGCCTTGTAATTCTGTGACTACAGTGACTACCTGTCCAGGGAGGGTGTTACTAGAGAGGCCCTCACTTCCATCATGCCAAAGAGCTCTGGATTCCCACATAAGGACTTCTCTAGTGTTTGAGACTGATGTTGGGACTCTGCTCGGTGCTCAGATATGAATACCTAGGAAGTGGAGTGGAGCCCACAGCCCCCTATTCATTAGAGATATTGATTTCTTCTATGAGCAATATAATCATACATTTTGGGAGGTCTTTGGAAGATTGAGTTTGTGTTCAACTTTGTAGCAGATATGTTTGATTATTTTTTTCTTTCCTTTCTACTCTCCCATTCCTTCAGTCTGCACCGAGGGTGCTTTCTAAGTGAATCTTCACTATGAAAGTGATTGCCTCCTATTTGTTTCTACAGGGAATACAGAGTTAAAACAGCATCCTGATTTCATTTTAGCAAACATGTTTCTTAAATTTGATAATAGGACATTATGTTCCTTCTTGCCACTAGAAAAAGATATATTATCAGGAAAAGAAAATTACGATTGGAGTATTTTATGCACATCAGTTATGCTAAACTTAGAAACAAAGTTTTAGCTTTCAAAGAACATTGATGTTATAACTCTAAAGTTACCAAATTTAAAGAAATATCCATCCAGTCATAAAGGAATACTTCTTGCTTTAAAAAATTTCACATGATATTCAAAAGCTTTATGAACCCTAAGAGGTAAAATTGAGGTGCATGAAACAAAGTGGTAAGAATAAAGCTGACAGCCTCCCTAGATTCAGGAAGACAAACTCTATATCAATATCTTATGTGCCAAACCTAAAACAAGTCCTAAAACATGTCCACAAGTATACATGTATATGTATGTGTATATGTCTATGTGTCCCCTGTGTGGGGATAGGAGAAGGCCATTAGGGAGAGAGATGAGTTAGAACAAATTATAACAACTCATAATGCATGGAAATGCCATATTGGGAACCATTATGGTATATTAACGTAAGAGATTAACTCAGGGCTGGGATCATGGTTAAATGGGCAAATCACTTCCCCTCAACCCTCGTACCCAAGTTCAGGTCTCCAGACCCCAAGAGGGAAAAGTGTGGCAGACTTCTATAATCCCAGCAGCTGATGGCAAAATGGGAGCAGAGATGGGAGAATTTCCCTGACACCCAGCTTGGAAAACACAGTACTGAACAATGAGTACAGGAATCCCTGCCTCAAATGAGGTGGGAGGCAAGAAACCACACCCAAAATGTGTCCTCTGACTCCTACATGGATGCCACAGCACGCACACACCTGAATGCACCCATGAAAATATGTGGGCTCGTGCATGTACACTCGCAGATATATGCACATACACAAACACCAAAAGAATTAATTCAAAAAAGAGGAACATTCACAGTTGAAAACAGCAGCAAAAAAAAGTATAGCCATTCGCTGAAGTGACATCGTGTACCCTCAGCCATCTAAAGTGTCTTTCACATTGGGCTTTGTCCTAAAGCAGTTGCAGAATCTTGACTCTGACCTGAACTAATTGGGTTTATTTTATCCCTCTTTATGTCATCTCAACCTCTTGCAGTAACCACAGTTATCAGAGCAATTGTCATTGAGCTCAGACCCTTGAAGTCCAAGGCTAAAGCCTGGAAACTTCCCTCTCCAACCACAAAGCTCTCTAGCTCTCAGATGCTCTGAAATGTGTTCCGTCGCTGGACTTACATAGAGGCTCTACAAAGACAGCCCAGCTGAGGAGAGAGGTGCTGCTCAGTCACACACAGGTTGTGGTGTGAGGCAGGGTTATTTTTTGGTGGCTTTTCCGGGATCTCTTTAAAATCTATCTAGGTCATCATGAAGATACCCACACCTTATCTCCCTAAAGGAGTAAGGCTCTCCTGACCGCCCAGGCCATCTAACAGCTGTTTCTCCTTCAGGGTCTCCACGGATAATGGTTTAAATGTGTGGCTCCATAGACCCAGGCTTGAAACTTGAGTCTCCATTGGTCAGAACCCTACCAGAGAAGAGTCATGTCACTGGGGACAGATCTTGGAGTCCAGCCCTAGGTGTGTGGAGGGCAGTTGGAGCTCTGGCCATTGATATCTGCTGGCTGTTTGATGGTGTCTCTCTGCTTGGATCCGTGGAAGTGAACCGGCTTCTCCTGCCATTGATGATGCTTCCCTTGGACTATGTGATCCTGAAATCAACCTTTAAAGCTGCCTTTGGTGGAGTGTTTGTCCAGCAATGCGAAGCTGGCTACAGCATTTGAGAAACAGACAAAAAGCTGTTATAGGATTTTGTCCTTCCCGGGTATGCTAGGACCATGGCACTTTCACCTCTGAAATACTCAAGCCCTAGCTTAGCTGCCAAATTTAGGATGTATATACTCACAAGAGCACTACAGACTTTCCTAACTTTGACTGTAGCAGTGCTATCTGCAATTTATTAGACTAGTTTGTTCATTCTAATTGCTTCACAATATTTTATCATACCTGCTGTGCAAATATCTATATATGCTAAAATGAATAAATCTTGCAAATTTAAAATCAAATGAAAAATGCAACATAAATTGATACAGAGAGATGAAATTTATGTAAGAGCATACAAAACACCAGGAGCTCAACTCTATTATGCTATCTTAGGTACAGAATATAATCAAAGTTTGAAAGAAAAACATGTAGAAAAACCAAGTATAGTGGTCCATGCATATAATGTCAACACTCAGGAAACAGAGGCAGAAGAATCACAAACTCCAAGTCAGTCTAGGCTCTGAGGCTCTGTCTCAAATAGCAAGAAAATATAAAGAATGAATGCAGGCAATTTTATCTCTGGGAAAGGAGGGTCCATATAAGGATCAGAAAAAGTGATACTCCAGATGTAAGTATAACAATGAAAGAGGGAGAGAGAGAGAGAGAGAGAGACAGAGAGAGAATAGGCACTGCAGCCAAACTCCAGACACATGCACAACCATGTGCATCTGGCTTACATGGGTTCTGGGGAGTTGAACCTCGGTCCTTAGGTTTTGCAGGCAAGTGCCTTTACACTTCTCTTTTAGAAAGGAGCACAGTTGTCATATTGTCATCATAGATTATTTATTTACACTCATGTGGATAACAGAGTGACTCAGGGTGACAGTCTATTTATCTTCTAATATTAGTTATTTGCCCATGGTAATTTATCAAAAATATGAGACAATATAATTAATATTTCCCTTACTAATTTCTTATCTAAACTATGATATTACATGTCTATTTCCTTTCTTTCAATTTCAACATCACTTGCTTGTAAAGGCATTCTTAATCCTGGATCTTATTTTCCCCCTTTGTTGTCTGTGTAGGTTTATGTGTTCGTGTATTTTGCATGCAAAGGTATACATGTGCAGTGACATGTGTGTGGAGGTCACAACTTTCAGGAGTAGGTTCTCACCTTCCTCCTCATTAGAGGCAGAGTTTCTCATTACTCACTGCTCTGCTTGCTAGCCTAGAGGGACCCCAAGTTTCCAGTGGGTTCTCCTGTCTCTGTCTCTCTTCTTGCCTATAGACACGTGGGGATTACAGATGTCCTCCACAGTATCTCACTGTATGTGAGATGTTGAAATCCAAACTAAGGTACTCACACTTACACAAAAAGCATTTTGTTTTCTGAGATGTTTCTTCAGCTCCTAAATTCTGGGTTTTAATTGTAAAGTCTGTAATTTAAATTTATTCTTTCCTTAATACCAAGTCCAGTTATACCAATAAAAAATGAATTTTGCTGACATAAGGAAGAAATGAGAAAGTAAATGGGTGTTTACACAGAAGCCTTTGTTATCCAGGTGGGTCTGGTAGGTCACATTCATTAAGATGTGGAGGCAGCTGCTAGGTCCCCAAGGAAAGCACCTCACCCAGGAAGTTCACTCACAGCATTGAGGAAGAAGTGGGAGAATACACCAGATATGCTCACAGAGAAAGGCTCAATCACAGAGCCATGCAGAAAAATTTTTGTGTATGTATGCATTGTATGGAATTCACATGGATATAGTGGCTTGTGTATGTGCAACTTCATTTCCCATTACATGAAAAGTAAAGAAGGGATTTTTAGAGACTTATTTTGTTTTATTTTGACACAGGGTCACATGTATTCCAGGCTTGCCCCAAACTCCCTTTGTGTTACTGCTATCTTTTTATTGCTGGAAAAAAAATGGTAATTACTCAGTAAATCTTTAAGATTGAGAAATAATGACACCAAATTTCCTTCAAAACTGGGAGATGAGCTGTCTCCGAACTTCATGTGATAATTCATAAAGCAATTGGAAGCCTAATTTTTTGTTTACATTTTTTAGAAATGATAAAACTTTCATTTTCTCTGGTAATTGCACATATGTTACAGTATAAACCTCATGGAAGTATTTGAAACTTGAGAAATATGGTAGATATGCCCAATAGAATGAGAATGACATTTATAATAATGTATATTCAATATCTTGGGCAGAATAAATACACACTTCTAGGACAGTGAATACTTTTCTTATGCCTGACCTTTTATTAAGATAGAGTACTACCAGCTATTATGATTGCCTAAGGGGCATAAATTTAACTGGAAGTGTTGCTGAAATATTACAATCTTATACTGTTATATAGAGAAAAAGAAGGATGCAAACTATCAAAGGTATATTATCTGCTATAGTAGTTTTGACATTAATATGTTGACAAAAAGAGAAATAGAACCTCAGAAATAAAATTTCCCCATTTATTACAGGAAATGCCTATCTTTTCTAATACAAATTATTTTCCAAAAGGAAAAATAAGACCCAGTACTATGTGAGCAACAACTATTTAGATGTACTATTTAGTTGGTAAATTACCTGGACTTATGTTACAAATTTGGTTTTCTTATGATGCCAGCTCCTCATGTTTGTATGTTAAGAACAAGAACATTTGGTGTAGATCATTATCAGCTAATCAGAACTCATACCCCAATCCTGTCCATTTATTTCAACATTTTTTCCTTAAAATTATAGAAAGTCATTTTAATAACCTAGAAAAGGGCAATATTAATAATAATTTTCATTCTGAGCATTGTATAAAAACGTATTTTCCACATTATTAAGAAAGAAAAAAATGATTAGTATATCTAAATGAAAAATATACAATCTATTACAGAATATAACAGTAATCATGAAAAGCTACAAAATGGTATTATTCTCTTAAGACTTCCATCAAAGCAATGATGGAAAGTGGGATATGAAATGTAAGCAAAGGCATTCATACAGGCATGCATAGATACATATTGTACATACTTCTATTCAGCATATTAAGTTTCTCGTATTGTCAGTCTGGAAATTTTGGTTGAGTCATCATCAGCAGAGAGCATTGTCTTCATGCCATAGTGCACCTCACCTTTAAGAGTTAAAGGAAATGGAGAGAGTGAAAAAAGCTATGAAAGCAAGCAGACTAATTTGTGGTAATATTGAAATGAATAAAGGTTGATTTCATCAAATGCAGATGGAAAAGATATTTCTGGTTTTTCAAATGTTAATGAATAAACAGCATTTAATTTCAAAAATTTTTCAAAGTTATTTGGAAGATAATTATTTCATAAAATTTTCTCATTTCCAGTGCATGCAAGCAGCTACAATGAGGACAAAGGGAGGTGTATGTGTGTAATTCAGACCAGGAGGTCATGACTCATTGTCATAATTCAAAGGAAATGTCTATATACTATGAAAGTTGTTTGGGAAGAAGGCTTGATAATGAATGCATTCCTCTCTAATTTAACGCTGAACATGATGGGAAAGTGAACGGGATGGGAATTTAATCTCAGGAAAACTTGTCTGTCTTTACAAAGGAATATGTCACTCTAAAACAACAGCCCTAATTTTTGTTGTCATGGAAAACCCATTTGGTGTGATTTGATCATAGGATGGGCATCAGGATATGTTCACCGTATTGAATTCTAGCTCCTATGTCTAGGAACAATTTGAGGGAAATGATATCAGCAAGTTTGTTACCAAAAACACATTTAATAATTATTTTTATAAAATGTTGTTACAAAATCAATCACATTTGTTAAGGTTTAAGATGCTACATCTAACTTTAGATAATGAATAAGAGAAATCTCTCTGTGTGTGTGTGTGTGTGTGTGTCCAGTTTTGTGTGTGAGTTTGATGCACTTAAGCCACAGTGGCATGTGGAGGTCAGAGGACAACCTTGGGTTCAGCTCCTGGCTTTCATCTTGTTTGACACAGGGTTCCTGCTGTGAATGCCAGGCTTGCTAGCCAATGAGGGTTTAGGGATTCTCTGGTCTCTGCCACCCATCTCACCATAGGAGCCCTGGGATTATAGAAGTTCAGGCTACCACATTTAGCTTTACATGGGTTCTAGAGATTTACACTCAGGTCTTTAGACTTGCATGGCAAAAAGTTTATTTTGTTGTTGTTGTTTGTTTTTTTTAATCCATTGAGTCATCTCCTCAGCTTCAAATACATTCTTTTTACCCCTTTCTCATTTACTCCCTCATTATCCTGTCTGTTCCATGCTACTTTTATTCTACTTCAATTATTTGGAACTTTTATTTTGAATTCTATATAAAAGAAGCAGATATTGATAAGCCCATAAATATCAGAGCTAAAAAGGACATTTAAAAATAAATTATGAAGGTGGTTGTGGTGATGCACACCTTTAATCTCAGCAATTGGGAGACAGAAATAGAGCCAGAGTGAGTTCCTGAATAGCCTTCTCTAGGGTGAGATCCTACCTTGAAAAACAACAACAAATCAATTATGTGAGAAAAGAGTTAAATTAAACAATTTCTTAAATACCATATGGCTCATATGTCATGACCAGATAAAGACACATATATTTGCATTATTTAGACTATGTCTGGTTCTTGGGTGAGATCTAAGGCTGGGGAGATACTTAACATAGGCACTTATAATTCTGTGTCCTTGCAGAAGGCACATTCACGTAAGATACAAGGTGGTTAAAAGTGCAGAGCCTGGGCTGTAGAGATGGTTAAGTGGCTAAGGCACTTACCTGGGAAGTCTAAGGACCTAGGCTCAATTTCATACTACCCACATAAGCCAGATTAACAAGGTAGCCCATGTGTCTGGAGTTTGTTTGCAGTGGCTAGAGGTCCTGGCACACCCATTCTCTCTCTATCTGCCTCTCTCTCTCTCTTAAAAAGTAAGGTAGGGCTGCAGAGATTGCTTAGTGGTTAAGGTGCTTGCCTATGAAGCCTAAGAACTCATGTTCAAATCTCCTGGTCTCACCTAGCCAGATGCACAGTGACGCAAGCATGCAATGATGCACATGGGCCACAAGGGGGAGAATGCATCTGGAGTTCATTTGTAGCAGGTTGAAAGTCCTGACAGGCCCATTCTCTCTCTGTCTCTCAAAAATAAAAATAAAAAATAAATTAAATTAGGATTTACATTTCAAGAAATTCCAAATCCTATACAATATGTTTTTGTGGTGATGATTACATATTCAAAGCTTTGGTGAAATTATGCCAATTGTTATCAGATATATTGGCACTTTATAACTATTTTTGTCTCATTCTTTCAAAAAAGTTCTTTTCATTCTTTCATAAAAGTTAAATACTCATATTTCTTCAGTATATGGAAATTTAACTATCACTTTTTCCATGAAGCTATCTTTTGGAAGCTTCACTACAAATTGCTAATATCTCTTTCATCTTTATTGAATGTTCCTGGATACATTTATTGATAACTGAAAGTTTAGGTGAGTCACATTCACTCTTATGAATTTGTTTTCTATAAAATAGAGCTCAGTATATATCTAAACATGAAAAATTTGAAATATCATAAATGTGTAACTTGTTCATTACCTTTAGAATTGCCCTTTAAATACAACATGATCCTGCATGATACCCTGAGTGTAGGCATCATGTTTTTGTACATCTATACTCTCCATAGGGAAAAAAAGTATACACAAGAATATTTCTATCTTTCCTATACTTTATATGTGGAAAACTATTCATATTTATATATGTGACTAAACTATATAGGAAATAGTTATACCACTTTATTATATTAAAATAGCTTTGTATGTTTATGGATATATTTTGGTTAGCATTACCTTTGTGTATGTAATCACATCCACTTCTGTTTATAAGCTTTTATCTTATAGTTATGATTGTCCATTTCACTGGGTTTTACTCAAGAGTTAGAAAATATTTTAGCTATACTCTTCCAGGATCCTAAATTGAAAATAGTTGTTAAATATATTGTCTTCACGATTCCACAGTAAATACCAATCAGTAGAATGTGGGTAGGGGATAGGGTTATAAGTGTATAACTGTTTTAAAAAAATAAAATGGAATATTAGGTCTCAGGATGTGGATTTAACCCAGGGATACAGTATTTACTTAAGCATGTGAACCACCCTGAGTTTGATCCACAGCACACTGGGAAAAAAATCCATGTATGGAGTCAGACTATCTAAACTAGAACACTACTTATGTCAGTTAGCAGTGGTTACTCTTTCTATGTCTCAGTATCCTTATCTCTAAACAAGTTCTAGATACAGACCTGAATTTATGGGGACATTGAGGGATTAAGCATATTTGTATAAACCCTTTAGAATAATGTTTATAATATAATACTGTTCAATTAATATTAGTTATAACTATGAACATGATAAGAGGGAGAGAAAGAGATTGGGCACACTAGGGCCATTACCCTCTGCAAATGAACTCCAGATACATATAACACTTTGTGCATCTGGCTTTATGTAGGAACTGGGGAATTGAACCCAGACTGACAGGCTTTGCAAGTAAGCACCTTTACCTTCTCAGCCATCCCTCCAATCCAACCTTTTCTAAGTTAATTATCTCAGGTATTTTGGTATACTTGATTAACACAACGGATTAAAACAGTGTGTAAGTTACAAATGCATAAAGCTTCTGGGAATATGGAAGAACCAAATATATTACAAAACTAAAGAATATTTACTATTGCTTATTTATTTACTTTTTCGAGGTAGGGTTTCACTATAGCCCAGGCTGACCTGGAATTTGCTATGTAGTCTCAGGGTGGACTTGAACTCAGGGCGATCCTCCTACCTCTGCCTCCTGAGTGCTGGGATTAAAGATGTGCGCCACCACACCCTGCTAACTATTGGTTATTTTAAGCAGTCTTGTCAGAAAAGGTAGCCACTGGTTGAAATAAGATCTGTGAATTCTGAGAGGTGACTCCAGAATGGTCAGAATGGGGTACCTGTTTTGAGATGGAAACATCAAATCTGTAAGAAAATATGATGGGCTTATTAGCAACTGTTCCCCTGGATCTGGTTGTCAGGCTAGCAATGGGGGCAGTACTCATGTTGATGCTTCTTGTGTTATTTCTTGTGACCCCAGACAGATGTGGTTAGAGGGGGCAGTGGGCTGTCTTTCCTTATGGTATTGACTGAGACCTTAATTACCCAACAGTGAACACCCAACAACCCTACTGAGGAGAGCCCTCAGGGACAATGGGTCAGGGGAAGAGGAAATATAAGACTACCATCTTTATTTAAAAAAGAATTTAAAAATCAAAATTATCAAAAAACAATGAAGATCATATGAGTGGTCACTCATCTCTATATTGCAGGGAGCAGTCTGGTTCCCAGTGGTCCCCTAGCATTAGACAATTTTGCTACCTCAGCACAAGAGTTCCTTCCTTCCTTCCTTCCTTCCTTCCTTCCTTCCTTCCTTCCTTCTCTTTCTTTCTTTCTTTCTTTCTTTCTTTCTTTCCTTCTTTCTTTCTTTGTTCCCCCCACCCACCATATCATCTACTCACCTGGAGCTTTTCAGAGCAAAGTTGTCCTTCAACTGCTATGCTCTAAGGAAGCTCATGGCTTAATAGATATGAAGACATGAATAATTAATGGAGAAAAAAGTCTCCAGGAGTCAAAGTAAGTCTTTTGGTAAATAACTCCCACCAGATCTACTAGAAATAATATATTTCCAGCATTGTGTGGTAGCACTCAACTTTCACTTTTTAAGTGACAAAAATTTGAAGTCATTATCTTGGTTTGATTTCTTAGTAAACTATAGAGCTTTCTGGGAAGAAACAGGGCTGGAATTACTTCTTTTTTTTTTCCCACTGCAAGAATGATATTAGAATTGAAGGAACAAATTTCCACTTAAGACAGAATTAAATAAAAGGTATTCACTGCAGTCAACACAGAGCAAACACTAATAATTTTAGGGCTCAATTTCCTTAAAAGATGAAATAATTTTAGGTTAATGTACAAAAGTTTCCCTGAAATGATTTCACTTGCAATTTCTCCATGGGGAAGCATTCATCACCTCTGACTGGTTTCTCAATAGAGAAATGCACTAGAGAAACACAAGTGGTAAAACAGGAGGAAGTGTGCCTTAATGACAGGGAGAGGCAATCACGCATACTCTAGACCAAGCCTTTTTCTATTGTGATCTTTGCAGTCTAAGTTTCTCAGAAGACAAAGTATATGTGAGTGTTGTCAAGTAGAATACAATGGCAAAAGGTCTAGTAAACTATAGTTATAGCATCTGAACATTGTAATTTTATTCCTTTATGTAAAACTCATTGTGGATTATTTTTTAAATAGTACCTACTTCCTAAGTACATGAAACTTTTGTATGAAAATATTCATGACAGATTTTGAATATTAAGATGGCCTTAAGGATTACAATTAAGTAAACTAAATGGATCAGTGCTTCTCAAGCTTTTGCCTTTCCAAAATGGAAAATACATTGAATAGGCTTCAAATAAAATTCTATTTCTTTGCCTGTCTGTAAGCACACCTGCACTGTATGTCTGCACACATCTGCAGTTCCATGGCATGGCCTTTGGTTCTCTCTTTGTGTGAAGGTGTGATTGAGAAGAATGACTTTATTTTATATTTCTATATCTTGCCTGGTGTGGCAGTTTGAATGTCAAATGTACACATAGCATTGGGTATTTGAGATTGTTTCCTGCTCAGTCTTAAGCTTACAGCCTTTAGGAGATGGAGCCCTGTTGGAGGAAGTTTGTCACCAGAGGTGGACCTACAGGTGGAGTCCATCTTTGTATGTGTTCTGAGCCAGCTTGGGCTCTGTTTTTCTTGCTGCTATGGACATATGAGGAAGTGAACTAGCATTCTCTGATATGAGGCAGCTTCCCCTGGAATATATAAGCATGAAATAAACTCTTTCTTCTCACATAAGCTGCATTTGGTCAGATGATTTTTCCTAGCAATAAGAAGGTAACTAGAACACTTGGAAATGTTCTCAGGTGACACTCCTGTTTTCTGAGTTTATACTTGCTACCATGTGGACAGCTTGGAACTTGTCCATCATATTCATGAGGAAAAATTAAACAAGAAGTCATGAGGACAATAATTTTTTTTTTTTCTTTTCTAGGTAGGGTCTTCCAGACTGACCGGGAATTCACAATATAACCTCAGGCTGTCCTTGAACTCACAGTGGCCCTCCTACCTCTGCTTCCTGAGTGCTAGGATTACAGGTTTTTACCACCACACCCAGCCAATAATTCTTTGAATATGGAGAATGAAAGTTAATGGTGGATAAGGACATTCTAAAATTTTAAACACAATGAGGGGCCAGAAGCCTAAGTAAACTTGTAGGGGAGAACAGAGTGCCCATATTTCTGAGTTCTGTGAAATCAATGTCTAGTGTTTTCAGTAAACTTAAAATGTTTATCCAGCCCACCAAACAGTAAAACAGTTAGAAGCAGATTTAACTCCAGGGCTATTTACTTAAAAAGAATGCTGGATGAAGAATAATGAGCACATTATTTTAATATGGAAGGACAAGAAAGAAGCACTGTCCTTAAAATTGGATAAATACTATTAACACTGCAGATACTACCAGTATGACTACTACTACTGCTAATTACAACAATGATGACTCATTTAGTGCTTGGATGTCAACAACCACTGGGCTAATCTCAATTCACAGAACAGATCATGTAAGCCTTATAAAAATCATCCAATTATACTTACTTCACACATGAGCAAGCTGGCACTGTTAATATGCTGGTAACTTATTTAAGGCTCAATCTGGAAACTAACAAAGTCCTGGACTCATGTATATAGTATTTATATAAGCTCATAAAGCTTTGTCACATAACTATCAGCTGTCACTATGTTTTACCAAGAGAAGCAGCTGTACTAACCCCACTCTGTACAGTAGTCGTGATCGGTACTTTGTCCTTGCTTTTCAACAGTCCCTTGCTTCTGTTTTGGCTGTCAGATCTGAAGATAAAAGCCATAGCCAAGTTTTGGTCTCCCTTAGTTACTCAAGCTAACATGATAAACTTTCATTCAAAACTGCATGCTCATATTGTACTAGACATCAGACTGAAGTATGAAGTAGAATAAGCAGATTAGATGTGAGCCACCACCTTCGTGAACATTATAGCTTAGATGGAAAATAAGTTGCAGTTGAATAAAGATTTGAGTATACCATTCAAAATTGTTGTTTCAGACATGAAGAAAAATAAATAAAGTATCAGTTTTAAGGCTTGGACTACTCTGAGATTCTTGGAAGGCTTGTCCAACAAAGGTAAATGAGAAGAAATATAGAAGGAGAGTTAAAATTAGCCATATGACAGAAAAAAAAAAGATTGAATGAATCAGCATGTGCAAAGAAGGCAGGGAAATATCTTAGGCTACAAAGAAAAAAAAATAAACAAGATAAGCAATGTATCTGGAACTAAAAACTCAAGAGAGAAATTGGCATGTAATTAGATTAATACAGAAGGCTCAGCTCCAGCTTCTGAAGAAGCATGAGATAGAAAGGAACTGCTCATGTCAATGCGTAGTCTGAAAGAGAACCCAGCCCGAAGTTACCACCAAGGAAACTCATGAAGGGAAATCTTGAGTGTTCCCATATGGCTATACACTGTCTTCCACCCATGGATGAACTGGTTGTTAGTCATAGTAATAATAACAAATAGCTCATGTTTGATGTTCAGGAAATAGTTTTGAGAACTTTATTTGTAATCACTTATATAACTCTCAAAATAAAGAACTAATTGCTAAGGTTAATCAAATAATCAATGATCCAACGAGAGGATGGACCTATGAAATTTAATCTTAGATATTAGACCCCTATCCACTATTCTATAATACATGTAACTCTTTTTTTCTGATCCCAATATTTCATTTTTTTTTATTTTGTTGTTGTTTTATTTTTTGAGGTAGGGTCTCACTCTAGCCCAGGCTGACCTGGAATTTACTGTGTAGTCTCAGGGCAGCCTCGAACTCTCAATGATCCTCCTACCTCTGCCTCCCGAGTGCTGGGATTAAAGGTGTGTGCCACCACGCCCGGCCTGATCCCTGTATCTCTTAATTATGATTTTAATTTTTGTATGGGTGAAAATATAAACTCATAGGCTTACAGCCTGTCTCCTGGGATACAGAATAATTCAACAGGCTAGTGAGATGGTATTTCCATATACGATGATACCTTCATGAACCACATAAAAGCAAGATGTGCCTTTGGAATACTCTGCTAAGGGCTATCTGGCTCCTATCATCGTCTACTATAAAATGGGTACCCATTTAATTCAGTAACTCTACATGTGGGCTTTCCCTTTTCTCCCTGGCTTTGCCATTCAGTATCACATATGGCCTCAGGAAGTTGAAAAGAAATCCCTTTATTTGAAAACTATTAGTAGTATATTAACTGAGTGCCACTAAGGTTTCTAGTTTTGTTCCCCATATTCCTTCTCCAGTAGGTTGACAACCTGGTATGGCCTATGCCTCCCTACATGCCTACAAGAGACTGTTTTATTCACTTCTGAGAGTGCATCTCTACAGGTTCATCTTTCATTTCCCTGTTTTCTTTTAATATTAGTAGACACTTGTTTACCTCACAATAAGTAAGGCTTTCAACTGGAATTAGTGTTATTTCCTATGTTTACCACACATTTCTGTCAATCTTAAGAGAGGACTCTGAAAACCTGGCCAAGAACAGGCACTATTGCCAATGCAATTGCATAAGTCTGATGAGACTCATGCCTCAAGGGACAGCATAAGCCTTGGATTCATGACAAGATACCCAGGGATGAAGTCTGTCTCATCTGTCAATGAGCCATGTGACACTGCTGATAAAATGCCCTGATAGCAACCACTCTGGATTTTACACTTCAAGAGAAATCCTCTGTACTGTCAGATATCTGGTAGGGGGGACCAGAGCAGAGCCCACGCCAATCTTGACATTGACTTCTTACCTCACAAATTATATTCCTGGCACATTCTAGTTATTCTCAGAACTATAAGAGGGTGGAGTAGAAAAGAACTAAATTGTCCAAGATAATCTGCAGGTGTGGTTGCAAAGCCTGTACCTCTTATTCCATATGTGACATAGAATTACCTTCTGATAACCTATAACTCACTTTGTCTTAATATATACTACTTCCTCTCTCCCCCAACAGTCCTTTTTATAGATTTTTCCACTCAAAGTTTATTGTTATATGATGCAATTTTCTTACTTTCTCCAGTGGACATGGGTGGAACTAATCACAGGCACTCTTGGCACCTGCATGCGTGCCTCCACCTGCTCATGAGCAGATGTTGACAATGCACAAAGATAAAAAGAGACATTCTAGGACCATTCTCCAATTGTGATGCCACAGCCAGTCAGAACTCGGACCTCCACTGCTCAGGTCCTCTGCTATCTATCATCAGACGCTGATTGCTATAGTGAGGATGGAAAATATACAACATGTTTATGCGTGTGTGTGCGTGTGTGTGCGTGTGTGTGTGTGTGTGTGTGCATGTGGTGTACACATGTGCAAGGAGAGATGAGAGCCTATGCAGAAACTATGGAGTCCTCCTATTTTGCTCTCCCACTACATTTCCTTGGGTCAGGGTCTCTTACTGAGTCTGAAGCCCCATGCTTCAGTTAGGCTGACTGCTGAGTGAGCTCCAGCTATTCTGTCTTGGCCTCATCAAGCTTTTCATGTGAATGCTGGGAATCTGAAGATTGTTCCTCATGCTTGTTCAGAGAGCCACTCTTACCCACTGAGCCATCCACCCAGGCTGTGATTCTACTTTGTAAAGTTACTGAGTTCCGGTCGCATGGTCAGAGTGCCTCAGCTTTGCCAAATTCTAGTTCCAACATCTGATCAGCTATGTGGCTTGGGCAATTTAAGTTCTCAAACCTAAGTTTGTTTATCACTGAGACAAGAATGATCATGCCCACTTCTTGAGCACTATTTTTACGTCAGAAGGAAAACCATATAATATGCCTTATCTGTTGAAATTATTACAATTGGCTAGTACTTTTTTTTTAAACTTATATACATTTTCCTCTAAATTTATTCATCTGAGCAAGGCTCAAAATTTCCAAAACCTGTTGCAGTAAGACTTAGAGCTACATGAGATCGATAAAATCTCTTAAGGTTCTGCAAAGCATATTGATCTACTTTCTCTGGGTTAGCCCAAACCCCAAAGGCTTTGGCCTTTAAGGGGTGGGAGGAAAGTTCTGTTATCAGAAGTTTTAACTAGACAAACCTTTAAATTCCATTCCATTTACACTTGGGCTACTCTGCAAAATTTTAAAAACCCTGGATGCCACAATCAATCAACACTGGCCAATATCCACTGTAGTTCTATTCATTTTCTTTCCCAATGAACTCTCAAAAGAGAGTTTCCAACTTTCATTGACATCCAGAGATTCTATTCTGTTCCATTAGTATTTTAAGTCATATCTACATTCCGATGATAAGTGCTGTATAAATCTAAAATAGTCTGCTAAGCTCTAAGTTAACACTATATGTACTTTTAAGTTAATGTTCTTATAATTTTTTTCTTTTAAATTTTAATGGTTTCTCCTGAGTCAAAATGTATATTCTTATAAAATAAATATTAGAAAGGAAAGTAAAAAGGAAATATGACTATAGAATAGACTGCCATTGGCTGTTACTTCAATTCTCTAAGCCTTTTAATATACACAATGAAGTTGTTAGATTATGTAATTCCTATGTTCTTTCAAAGTTTGTATTTTAAACATTAACATGTTACATCATTATATCACATGCTATAATGTTTAAGTCAGCTATTTTGCTTTATGCTGCTAGAAAGTAGAAGCCACAGACATTTATTTCGTGCTTCTTATTTGCTAGTTAATGGATTAAACAGTTTAACTAACATTCTTAACTAAACACTCATGGCAACCTGGTGTGGTAGATAATGTGTATATGTAATGGTTGCCGGGGGAAGCTCAGGGTCACACACCTGGGAGACAGCACTTAGCCGGCTTACTCATTGCAAAGCCAATGTTCTGCTGTACAGTCCTCTCAATCTAAGGGAAGTAGCCCTGGTCTTCTTAGCAGATTGAAAATCCCAAATTTTAGTAAAACTCTTATTATTCTTAATTTTTGGAATTAGACTAGTTTATCTGTTTAAAGGTTTATCTGAAAAAAAATGATAATTAAGTGGCAATGTGTTATGAGGAAGCTTTTGTAAAATTCTTTGGTTTTTTTAGGTAGAGTCTCATTCTAGCCCAGGCTGACCTAGAATTCACTATGTAGTCTCAGGGTGGCCTTGAACTCACAGTGATCCTCCTACCTCTGCTTCCCTAGTGCTGGGATTAATGGTGTGCACCACCATGCCCAGCATATAATTCTTTTTATTTCCTTTTTTTTTTTTTTTTTTTTTTTTTTTTTTTTTGGTTTTTCAAGGTAGGGTCTCACTCTAGCCCAGGCTGACCTGGAATTCACTATGGAGTCTCAGGGTGGCCTCGAACTCACGGCGATCCTCCTACCTCTGCCTCCCGAGTGCTGGGATTAAAGGCGTGCGCCACCACGCCCGGCCCTTTTTTTCTTTATTAATTAGTTTTGTATTCAGCAAATACAGTCAGTTTGGTACCATTATTAGGCTCATCTGTGACCTACCCCCTCCCCTTGGCCCCTCCTTGTTGAGGTATATGGGCCATGCATTGTGGAGTTAGCCCACAGTTATGTGTAAGCTAAATGTCTCTGCATATCATGACCCAAACATGTGGCTCTGACATTCTTTCCACCCCCTCTTCTGCAAAATTTCCCTGAGCCATGCTGGGTTCATTTTTGGTCCAGCATACAATTCTTTAAATAAAATGTTATGCCCTGCTTCCTTGAAGAGAAGGGGATTCCTTATATTGTGATACCTGTGCCTGCACTCCACGCTATTTAGACTTACAGAGTCTCTAATAAAGTTTAACTCCAAGAGAAGGTTAACCAATAAGTATTCATTTATTCAATGTTTTGGGGGCTTTTGCTCTGTGTCAGACACTGTCTTTACAACAATGTTGAATTCATCTTTAGGCATCACTCTGAAGGGTGGATAGGTTTGTATAAACTAGGAATAGGGTAGTAAATTAAGTGGAGTTGTAATGAGTAGGTGGCTTTAAGGAGCAGCATGTCAGCTACCATTGATAATAAAAGATTTATACCAGGAGTAAGAGATTCAAGCCAAACATAGACTTCCACAAGTTATAAAGAGTTTGAGCAATATGTACAAGAAGATGAATGTACAAATCACTCACAGTGTTATTTCTAAATTCGATTCAAAGCAAGGAAAATCAAGGATGATTAGCACAATCAAGCCTCAATCCCCTAGTGCTTTTTTCAGAAGGCAGATAATAATCCTCCCACTTTATCAATTTCTACTTTAGAAAATGAAATTTCCTGTCCTCTTTCTCTCCCCATATTCAGCATGAACAGACAGCCACTCTGCTGATTTACACTGGGGGAATCACATGAGCCAATACAGATTAGGAATCAAGTCAGCAGCCTTCTGCTTCTAGTCTTTCTCCGTCTCTGCCTCCCACAGCTCTCACAGCCAACTCCATCCTGTTGGTGTCATCTCCTCAGAATCCTCTCCATAGGGATGTTCATTACGACTCCAGTGAAGGGGCAGAGCAGGTGTACCTCCAATACAGGGGGCTGTAATTGGGGCTGGAGCGATTTGAGGCTTCTTTTGACCAGAATCTAAGGTTGATCATATGGTGTTGCATTTACAAAGAGTGTTGAGTCTAAGCAGTGGTTACTAGCTGATAATGCTAGCAGTAATTATGGTGATAGTAATACAACCCAAGCTTTGGCAGCACATCCTTCTCACATCGTCATAGTTCAAAGTTATGCAGAAATGATGAAAGACTTGCATCTTGGACTTTGCATTTGATATATGGGTTCAGAACGACAAATTATGAACTCCTAATTTGAAAGACAAAAAGAAATCAGTAAAAGAGGCAGGTTATAAATAACATGTTCTGGGGTTGAGAGATAGCTCAGTCAATAAAATGCTTGCCTTACAAGTGTGAAGAACTGAGATCAGTCCTGAGAACTCATGTTTAAAAAAAACATAGCCAAGTGTGGTGGCATATGTTTATAATTTCAGTGCTCAGGGCTCACTAGCCAGCTAGTCTAGTCTAATTTATGAGTTCTAGGTCATTGAGAAGATATGTCCCCCAAATAAATGATAAGTAAATAATACTCAAGGTTGTCTACCAGCCTCCACAAGCATGCAAACACACATGAATACATACCCCCAGTTTTATGCATATACAAACACACATACACACAGAGAAATAACATGTTCTTGGACGTTCTCTTCATTGGAGGGTAAATTCCTGAGATCTTTGGCTTATTTGCTTTTTTGCATGCAAGTTATTTTTGGTATGCTCTAAAACCATTTGATTTTTTACTGGAGAGAGGCAACTCTGTCTCCATCTCCTTCTGCACAAAATGGTAGCATCCCATGATCAGGACTTATTTAGAAAGAACCTTCTGCTTATGTGAGGATATGTTATAATAATCCTCAGGAGCCTGTAGCCTAGTCTAACAAACATATTATTTGAGTCATATTCTATAATAGAAAAATATGACTTTTTCATTTTAGCGCAATTTATGTTATGCATTTGTTCAATGATACATCTATTCATTCATGAGGTAGCATATATAATGGAAAAAATATAGGCCTTTGTATAAAATGAATTTAGTTGGTAATTATAACTTTCTACTGAGATGAAACAAGATTATTTGCTGACAATAGAAATGACAAGAAATATGCCTGAGAAAGTTCCACTAATATACCTCGTAAATTATTTTTACATTTGATGCAATAAGATAAGAAATTTTCCAAATAAATTGCTAATACAGTGGGTAAATATTTCAATTATAATGAGAAGATGTAAGAGATAAATATGCCTAACCAAAGTTGAGAAAAAAGCTGTTGATGCTGGAAGTTCTAACACGATACCTTAAGGATAAGATGGTAACTAGATTTAGATGGAGAGAGGGAACAGAGGAATGATGGTGTTGGAAGGACAAAGCACATCTTGTCGGATCAAAGAGACCTACAGTCCACAGCCCAGAGTAGAGGAAGAGGTAATGACACCTTAATCATTAAAGTTGCTCAGAATGTTGGGAATTGAGAAGGCAGTGGGTCATCCCAACAGCTCTTTTAAAAGCATCAGCACTGATGTTCTTCATTTTCTCTCCTCCTCCTCTTTTTTTCTTTTTCTTTTCTTTCCTTTTTTATTTTATTTTATTATTATTTTTTTGCACTGGGGATTGAACCTTAGCCTTGTACACAAAAGGCAAGTGCTCTATCACCAAAACATATCTCTAGCTCATTTCTTTCCCTTCCTTCCTTACTTCCTCCCTGCCTCCCTCCCTCCCTTCCTTCCTTCTTTTTCAAACATTTAGTTTTGAGAAAAGACCCTTGCTACATTTCTTAAGCTAGGCTTGAACTTGTGATCCTTCTGCCTAAGTCTATTGGTCATAAGACTAGGATAATAAGACTCTCTCTTCCCCCACCCCTTTTAATGATTTTAATATTCTTAAGAGGACCAGTGGAGATGGAACTCTCATAGAAATATTATACAGAATCTTCCTGCCAAAAAAGACCTGGTGTTTACTTCACTTTAACACTTCAAAGGCATTCTTAGGATAGATCTGCATATATATATATATATATATATATATATATATATGTAAATTTTTACCTGGGGGGGGTTAATAACTTCTTAGACCTGGAAAGATGACTCAGTGGTTTTAGTGCTTACTCGAAAAGCTTGATGGCTTGGGTTTGATTTCCCAGTACCACTTAAAGCCACATGCTGAAAGTGGCACATGTGTCTGGTATCTCAATCTCAATCTCTTTCTCCCCTTGCAAATAAATAAGTAAATGATGAATAACATAAAAAACTTTATAAATATAGGTTAAATATTTTTACTGTAACTATTACACAATTTTGTGGGACCAAGCTCATGTTCACTCCAAATACAGAATAGGTTTAAACCTTGCAACCATTATCTGTGATCAGTTTTATTCTAATATGTTTTCTAATGTATCCTAAACAGCAGGGAACCACGCATTCTGGACTGGTTTGGGATGCCTGGGAAGTAAGGCAAATTGCCTTCTAAGTGAACCTTTAGACAGAATCCCCCATTTACCAACCATGCCTATACATAAATGGGTATACGTATGATTAGAAACAGATGTGTCATGGGAAGGGACATGCAGAGTAGAGAAAGTGTCATTCAAACCAGAGCATTACCCAACCTACACTCCCTAGCAAGTAACAACTCTTTCTTGTGGACTCCTCCAGCCTTTGTATTCCTTCCTTTTAAATGGTCCCCTGCCCCCCTCTTAGCAGTTCATTTCAAACCTTTACTATGGCTCTACACCTAATAAAGTTTCTTATTTCTTCACTATTTGTTTATGCTTTTTTTTTTTTCAATTCTTTAAGAAAAGTGTCAAGATCCTGGAAACATACAGAGACCACCAGCAAACAGTATGTCAGTTGGGAAAAATAGTTTGGAAATTCTTCAAAAATCCAAAAGTGAAACTACTATAAACAGAAATTCTACCGTTTGACATGCTAAAGAATGAGGGCTGGGAAGATGGCTCGATGGATTAAGCATTTGGTGCTCAAGCCTGAGTTCAATCCCAGACACCATGTAACAAGCTGGAAGCTGCGGTGGGTTTCTGGAATCCCAGCATGTTGATGGAGAAACATGGAGGTGAAAACAGAAGGATTTCCTCAGAATCTGGCAGTGTGGACAGTGAGCAAAATGAGCAATAGCAGGGCGATACCCAAAGAGAAACCTTAACATGTGCATGTACATACAACAAACTCATGTGCACACTAAATAAATAAATATTTATTATTATTATTATTAACATGTTTCATATGGACATATCATGTGTTGGTACCCTCTTTTCCCTTGTCCCTGCCCCCATTCTGTTGGGGACACGCTTCGATGGGGTTTCAGGTATTCCCCATAGTGTTGTGGGAGCAGTAGTCAGTTATTTTGGGGGTGAGGGAATGTGTCTGAGAACAATATCTCACCCTGTGGCTCTTACAATCATTCTGCCCCCTCTTCTCCAAAGTTCCTTGAGCCTTGGTGGGTGAGGATTAAGTCAACTTCAGTGATGAGCTCTTAGGAGCCTCTGGATCTCTGCTTTGGTAAGTGTTCAGCATCCTCAGGGTCTGTCTCCTTCACCCTGTCGCTGATTATCAGGTACAGCATGGAAGCAGCACTCTTGCTCATCTCCTCACAAGAACAGAATCAAATACTAGTATGCCAGAACTCATTAAAGAAAATGTATAAAGCCCCAAAGTGTTTATAACTCCCGCACCCTTCAACAGTCCAATGGATAATCAGTGTGAGATACCCTTGCAACAAAATATGATCTGGCCATTCAACGGTGGGCAGATGTCATAGAATGAGTGAAACTAGATGACATGTTGCTGAGAGAGAATCCAGAGACACACAACAGCACGGCATAGATTATACTGACTTTTCTTCTTTACCAGTATTGAAATTATTTTGGTCCATTTTAGCCCCATTGGTCATTGACATTCTGGCATTGTTAGGTACAATATTTTCCATCTTCCAGAATTGTTCATGTATTTGCCTTGATACATTTCCAATGAATCAGTTACACTATTCGTTTTATTGAAGACATTACTAAATTTTGCCAGATAACATACATATTTTAACACATGTAAATTTTAACACATACACATTACTATATATTTTGACTAGAGAGTTTTGGAGGGATGATGCTTATTTGAAGCAAAAGATAGAGAATACTTTGGCAGCGTTTTATGAGAAAGATTATTTCAAGTGGAATAGAAAGATAGAAATGCTGACCAAAATTACCTAAAACAGAAATATGACCTTAATGTGAAAGTTGTTATTCATATGTTTACTTTATAAAAATGCAAGATTGAAGAATCATCTACATTTGATTTTTATTATACAACAGATTGTATTCAGTTATAAAAATTCAAATTTTAAAGTTTCATTTATTCTTTCACTAAGTAAAATTAAATATTAGAAATAGGACTATGAATGGGAAATAAAAAACATACCATTTCTGCAATAACTTATTTAATAATAATATATAATAAGCTTATTTAATGTCTATTGGGATGTATTCTAGGCAGATATGGTGGCACACACCTTTAATCCCAGCACTCAGGAAGCTTAGGTAGGAAGATGAACTTGATTTCCAGGTCAGACTGGGCTACAGTGAGACTCTACTTCAAAAAACAAAGCAATAAAAAAGAGAAAAGATAAGCAAGAGGGATGTAGTCTTATAGAGTTTACATTTAACACAACATAAAAATAATAGTAGTAAAATTAATTAAATTAGATCAAGGCCACATATAATACAAGCCATGTTGTATTCCATCTCACTTATAAGAAGATTCAAGACTCTTTATTATTTTTTTCCCCAAGTAAAATTCACAAGTTACAGACCCCAACTGATGGCAAAGATAAACAGAATTGATTCTGCAGCCCGCCAAGCAGGTGCCGTAAAGCCCTTTCTGCTGAACATGTTCGTCCCACTTTGGGAATCCAAAGGCTAATCTTGTTACATTCGAATGTGCAGCCGCTGTCCTGTCACGTCCTGATAAGCATCTTTTAGTGCTGGAAGAGCAATTTTCTCTTCGGCTTTAACATCCCCTGCCTTTGCTATAAATAGGAAATGATCTATTGTCAATGTGCAAAGCTGAAATTTGAATTTACATTTATTTTCATCTGTGTGAATATTCTCAGGTTTGGTAAAGACATTGAACTTGTTTTGATTTTCACAGATCTTCCTGCTCTTCTTATTCACTTTGCTCACACTTCTAAACAATAATCCCTGCATTTAAAAGTTGTTCTTCAAATAGACGCTGCCTGGAACTTTCTACTTGGAATCACTTAGAGCTATATGGCTGCAAATATAAAGTGATAACAGATTCACCACTCAAAACATGAATAAATGAATGAATGAATGAATGAATGAATTGTTTATTATAGAATTCATTATTTTATTTTATCTTATTTTATTTTGAGAGAGAGACAGAAAGAGAAAAGGAAAGAGGGAGAGTGAATAGGCAACCAGGGCCTTACAGCCACTGTGAACACACTCCAGATGTGTGCATCTACTTTTGGGATGTTAGTTACAGCTACCACTTCTCCCTCCCTGAGATTGCCCCTCGGTTTATATCTCATCTATGATGTCTAGGAACCTGCCTTTGGAGAATTGTCTATCCTTGTCTAGCTAATTCGATGACAAGGAAAGAGAAATATAAGTCCAATTGCTACTTTATACATAATGGCCATTGCCTTAGATCTCAGTAATAAGAATTGCTAGTCATAAGACTGTTTGGTTTGTTTTTGTTTCTGCAAAGGTTTGTTGCAAATATCTCTCGTTTGTTTCTGAACATCATGGGGATAAGCAATGTTATTGTTAGTTTCCTGTGCTTTAATGGCTTACAGAATATGAAAGAGAAAGGGAGACACCTCATGTGCTTGAGTGTGTCCAAACATCTGCTCGCAGGCTCCTTTCTATAGTGAAAAACAAACAGTTCTGTCTGTCCTTAACCACTCTTGAAGCTGGTGACATAGCCAGGGGAAAACGCTGATCCAATAAACCAGATGAAGAGATATGTCTTTAATTAGATCATGCCTGTGGTTCTCAAGTGTTAACAGGCAACAGAATCTCTTGGAGCCCTTGTTAAAACACAGATGGCTGAGCCATATCTCTGGAGTTTCTGATTCAGAAGGTGTGCAATGGGACAGAGAACTTGTGTTCTAACCAGATCTAGGGTGATGCTGATGATGTGGTCTAGAGATCTCATGTTGAAAGCTACTGTACAGAGCCAGTGACCCTCATGCCTTTTCACTCCTTAGTCTCACCTGAACAGTTTCTTTAAAAATTGGCAATGGCTGAGCCCTTCCCCCAGATATGTTGTTTTGCCTGCTCTAATATCTTTATTTGGACTTTGAAATTTTCTGCAGGCCCTTCTGAATGAAAATATCTAAGTATACCTGGACTTTGCTTTTGGGTGCAAGTCTGTAGAACAGGTAGTGATGCCTGTTGTGATGGTTAAGGTGTTGTCAACTTGAGCTGTTTAGTCATCCACATAAATCCCTTTCAGGTGGGTCTGTGAGGTTGCTTCCAGGAAGGATTAACTGAAGGAGGAAGTCCTTTTCCCAGAGTGAGCCCTTCCTGCAGAGGGGGCAGCCCCTCTCAGATGGAACTTTGTACAAGGAAGCTGTGGGTAAAAAGACTCCCTTCCTTCCTTCCACTCCAGGGTGGATTGAAGACCAGTGCAGACTGGAGACCAGCGTCAACTGAGCCCATGTGGACTGAAAACCAGTGGCTCCTTGGGAAGCCTACAGGCCTTCAGTGCCAGATTGAGAATGAGATGCTGCAACTGCTATTGGACTACCTTAAACTGATCCAATCATTTCCGTTTTCTTTTTGTTTGTTTGTTTGTTTGTTTTGTTGGGTTTTTTTTTGGTTTTAGCTCAGGCTGACCTGGAATTCATTATGTAGTTGTCTCAGGGTGGCCTCGAACTCATAGTGATCCCCCTACCTCTGCCTCCCGAGTGCACAATATTGGTTTCATTGACCTTCTAACATAGATGATAGAGCAGGGACAAAAATGAAAATATATTAAAATAAAAGACAAACTAATCAACAAGAAGAGTGGGAAAAGGTGACAGGGGTAAGAAACAACAGAAGGCAATGGGAAGGGACAAATATAAGCAATATATATATATATATATATATATATATATATATATATATATATATATGTGTGTGTGTGTGTGTGTGTGTGTGTGTGTGTGTGTGTGTGTTTTAAAGTGTCAACAAAAAAAAAAAACAGAACTCAAAAACCACTTTTTAAAATTCTAAATTATCTTAGAAAATGTCCAATGTGTGTTGGAATTTTCCTTAAACTGTTTCATGGAAAGCCATCATAAAGGTAGTAAAAAAACTTTGAAAACATTTCAGGACTTTTTCAGCATTATTAGCATTCTGAGAGGAACAGATACCAGTTCACCAAGTAAACATTGCTAGTCATAAGGCTGACCCAATAATTTCTCTTTTTAATATAATTCATTCTAGCAGTTCTCTTCCTCTAGCGAACCCTGACTAATACACCTGTCATAGTCTGGGTTGGATATTGAGGAGATGTGAAATCTTCACTGGAATTCCTTCCAGAAATACCTGTGAGTTGTAATGCCAGAGGGTGGCAAGTTGGAAGCTGTTGTCAGTTAGGTTTTCAACTTATAGTAACAGCTGCTAAAGGGCTATGACATTGGACTTATATGATTAAAGCTGTTAGTAGCAAGTATCATTTGGCAGAACACAAGGTCTTCCTCTCTACTCATCTATGAAAGAAAATAGGCAGACATACTTGCTCATTTTATATCTGGATGAATGAATGAAAAAAACACACACAAACATTGGTGATGATCCTCAAAGAAATTATATAACATGGGCTGGATAGATGGTTTAGCAGTTAAGGAATTTGCTTGCAAAGTGAAAGGATCCTGGTTCAATTCTGTAGGTCCCACATAAGCCAGATACACATGGTGGCACATGTATCTGGAGTTTGTTTGCAGTGGCTAAAGGTCCTGATGAACCTATTCTCTCTCTCCTTCCCTCTCTGTTTCTAATAAATAAAAATAAAAATCTTTAAAAAGAGGAAACTATATAATATTTCTAAGGTTATGTAACTGTCCTAAGGTATCATTAATACCAAAGTTATAACAAACTTAAATTTTAATACTGAGTTTCACTATCATAATGATTGAATTATTAGTTCCATGTCACTTTCTTATAGAGATGGAACACACTTTATGTGTACACTTCTAATGTCTAGATATGTCACAGAGTATGCCAAGAGAAAGACATTTATAATCTAAAAGGAAAGATAAGATAATTTATATATATATATATATATATATATATATATATGATGGAAGGAGACATACCTTTCTGAGATACATCAGGTAGTGGAAATAGAAGTTTCTAATACTGAAAAAAAGATACAGCCGGGCGTGGTGGCGCACGCCTTTAATCCCAGCACTCGGGAGACAGAGGTAGGAGGATCGCCATGAGTTCAAGGCCACCCTGAGATGACAGAGTTAATTCCAGGTCAGCCTGGACCAGAGTGAGACCCTATCTCGAAAAACCAAAAAAAAAAAAAAAAAAAAAAGATACAATCTATTCAATTCCCTTGTAATAGTGGTTGCAAATAGTCTGTGAATGTCATCTTTATTTGATGGAGGACTTTTCTATAATTTAAAATGTTATATGTTTAAGTCTTAAAAGGACATTTTGATGAAAGCAAGCACAGATCATAAGAAGAGAATAAAGACACAGTCAAAAGGATGATCTTTCAGTTTTTCATAACTAGAAGGCTGACTGTAGACACTCAAACTATCATGAACCTGCGTTCTTGTCTACATTGTGTTAAAAATCAGTATCATTGAAAGGACAATTTGTTGCTCTCATGATGAATAACACAAATTAACTCCAAATGGTTGAACATACATTCCAAAATGCATAGCAATTGCAGCTAGTTTACATAGAGGTGACACAAATATGGATCTTGACAAGATAAGTTTATTTTTATGTCAATCATTAGGCTATTTTATTAGTAATATCCATTATATCCTACAGCAAGGAGGCTACAACCATAAAACTGACACATGAAGAAGGTAATGTTATAACTAGCAACTGTAAAAGAACCCTAGAAGATAGAGTTATGTTTACTTGGTGAACTGGTATCTGTTCCTCTCAGAATGCTAATAATGCTGAAAAAGTCCTGAAATGTTTTCACATTTTTTTTTTTTACTACCTTTATGATGGCCTTTCCTGAAACAGTTTAAGGAAAATTCCAACACACATTGGACATTTTCTAAGATAATTTAGAATTTTAAAAAAGTGTTTTTTTAGTTCTGTTTTTTGTTGACATTTTAAAACACACACACACACACACACACACACACACACACACACACACACATATATATATATATATATATATATATATATATATATATATTGCTTATATGTGTCCCTTCCCATTGCCTTCTGTTGTTTCTCACCCTTGTCACCTCTTCCCACTCTTCTTGTTGATTAGTTTGTCTTTTATTTTAATATATTTTCATTTTTGTCCCTGCTCTATCATCTATGTTAAAAGGTCAATGAAACCAATATTGTGCAGATCTGGTGTAGATAGCTAGGACATGAATTCTGCAGACATTTCATGTCAATGAGATAGTGCTCCAAAATAGTCGTCCTCATACTATCTACTCTGTGCAATGCCCGCTGAGCCTTAGAGGGTATGTTAGAAATGCCTCCTTTAGTGCTGAGCATGCACTCAATGGCTTCTTATTCTCAGGACTTTGGCAGCTTTTGAGTATTCCTAGCACTTTCAGCCATCTGCAAAAAGAAGCTTCTCCATCCAAAATTGAGAATGAATATAAATATGTAGAGGGCAATTTGATTGGCACAACATTATCTATTTAGCCAAATAACAGTAACAGTAGTAGCTGTTACTATGGTCTAGGACCTTCTCTGTCATTGGCTTTTGACTAGATTTTTAGTATCCAACATGTATTCCTTCCTGTGGAGCAAACCTCAAATCCTGAGAGCAGATGGATACCTACATAACCATCATGCCACTATTACATGAGTGGACCATTTTTCCAGGTGGATTGATTGGGTAGTTACGTAAGCTTGATTTGCTACTGAGTAAGACTGTGGATAACTCTTCTTCCCCAGAAGTTTTCATAACATTATAATAGTTAAGCAGCAGGAAAGAGGCATACAGATACTTCTTAGCTTGTTTCACTGCAAACAAAGCATGTGGTTTCTTTAGCATCAGGGTCTTGCCGTATAGTTTTGGTGGGCAATGTGGAGCATTGTTAATGATCTTCATTGTTTAGAGACCTCATGAACGTACATTGCCACAAACTCAGTGGCCATTTCATGAATTTTTTAAACTCAACTTCTCCTTAGAATAAAAATGAAAAAAAAAACTTGTCTTTGTTGTTATTTTCGATACTAAATAATGGATCTTTTCTTTCTCTTTCTCCTCCTCCTCCTTCTTCTCCTCTACCTCTTCCTCCTCCTCATCTCTTCTTCTTCTTTTTTGATACACTAGGGTTTAAAACCAAAGCCTTTTGCATGCCATGGAGGTGTTCTAACTCTCAACCATATCCCTAATGACTTTAAGTTTCCTTTGTTTGTTTCAGGGTTTTACCACTTCAGTACTAACAGTTCTTTGAACTGGTCACTTCTTTGTTGAGTGGACTCTGTCCTTTGTTTAAAAGCATTGCTGGCTTCTACTCACTAAATGTTAGTAGCATCTGTTCCTCCATTGGACAATCAAATATGCCTCCAGAAATGGCCAAATATCTATTTGCTGAGCAGCTGACTGGTTTATGTTAACCACTTCTTTACGTTTTCCAAGATTGTCTTGAATTCAATGTATCTGGAAAATTGCTGGTTACTTAATTAATAAAATTGAGTCTACCTGAGGCAAACATAGGAGGAGGCTAAATTTGGAGAATTTTACTTGCTTATTGTTGTATGCTTTCTTGCTTGTTTGTTTAAAGTAACATGAAATGGGGAACATACTGGGGACCTAAGAAATATAAGAGAAATGAAATTTATAGAAATTCCTTTCATTCATGCATTTCATGTGAATGGTTATCAAATAAACCAACCATTACTGAGTCATCACTCATGGAAATTTCTGTGGTGTGGGGACAGGAGCACTGTGAAGAAGACAGAAAATTACAGAGGCTAGAAGTCAGTGTAAGCCCCGAAACAGGCAGTATCGAGTCAGTAGATGGAGGCTCACAATAACTTCCATATGGATTAAACTGGTTCCTGAGTTTAGGAGGACTGATACTTCAGAAGAGAAAGGAAAAAATAAAAATAATAATCATAGGTTGGGCTTCTGAGAACACTTTTATTATTTGAATACTAAATATATCTTAAAATTTCATGTCTTCATCCTAAGCTGTTGGTACTATTTTGGGAGGTTACATAACTTTTAACAGTTGACTAGTGGAAATATACCACAAGGGGTAGACCTTGGATTGGAGGTCAGACTAAAAGCCAACCTGAAATCACCTATGCTTTCTTGTTTGAACTATACAATAATGAATTGTACCATGCTCCTTCAACAGTCATTACATGTATCACCAGCCATATGCCTTGTCATGTTGGACTGTACACTCTCAAATCATGAACCAAAACAAATTCTTTCCTCCCTTAATTTTTTTCTGTTAAGAATTAGGTCACATTGATGAGGAAAGCCAACGAATACAGAAAATTGGCACTGGGAGTGGGGTTGTTGCTGTGATAAATCTAGCCTAGCCATGTGGCTTATAGATTTTAGGAACTAGCTTATGGTAAGAATGTGGAAGAGTTTGTGACTATAAATTATAGAAATATGTGTAATACCCATAGCTTCTGGTGGAATCATCCAGTTTACAAATGGCTTGTCTAGCTCTGTTTTCTGCATCATTCAGGGCCTGTCCGGGGTAACTCTGCCCATTGCTGCTTTCTTTGGTGGTTCCTTTATGTTCCTGGTGTCTGCAACATCCTGGGGTCTCCACTGAAGCTTGGGCTTTGTCTTCACTGCTTCACACACAATTCACGCAAGGGCTGGATACAGTACAGAAGACTATCATGGTTTGAATGTGAAATATTTCCCATAGGTTCATATGTTTGAGCATTTGGTCTGTATCTGGTAGTGTTTTAGAAGGTTGTAGAACTTCCAAGGTAGACCACTCCGGGGAGGCATCTTGGGTTATAACCCAGCCTGCTTTTGGCCCTGGTCTCTGCTCTTTGGTCAGTGCTGCAGTATGCTCCTGCTTCCACTGCTTCAAATAAGCAAAGCACTATTTTCTATGCCATCCTGACATGATGTACTGTACCCTCTCAATTTATGACCTAAAATGAAGCCTTCATTTAAGTTACATCAGCCAAGCATTTGGTCACCACTACAAGGAAAGGTAACTGATTCTGTGTCTATAACATATCTTTACAAAGAAGAATAAAAGGATGGCTTTGGTATCCAAAGAGAATGAACATCAGATGTGTATACATTGACTGAGAAGAGTGGCAATATAAAATCCTGAGGCACCTTCTCTGCTGTGAGTTATGTCATTGAGCAAAGCTAATGACATAGGATACCCCCTTAGACCTTCCCTTTATAGGATTGTTCTTCTCAAAGTATAAGGTAATCATATAGTAAATATGAATTCAATTCTATTACTTTTTTTTAAATCATGATACACTACCAATCTACAAAACTTTCTCAAGCCTTCTTATAGTTATATGGTCATTATTTCTTTTTTATCTACAGTAGAATATTTTATCTGCCTTTTTCATTTTTCTAAATTATGTAGTTGTGACTTTTATGCTTATCTTCATTAGTTTGATTCCTTTGTGAATGAAGAAAACTCTGCAATAGCAAATTACAGGCATTATATGAACTCCGATTATAGATATTAAAATATATTTTTAAAATGGACTTGAGAAATAGCATCCAACTGAAGGGAAAAGTCTGGACTTCAAAGATTGCAAAGGTACAAGACTTCACATTTAGAAAAAATTGACAATAGCAAATGAATTACTGTTGAACTGTTTTATCTAGGGCTTACAGAAAATAGAATTTTTCATAAAAAGATTAAGACATTTATTATGTTTTCAAGTGTGTTCCCAAATAGTCAAATGAAGCAATAGTGTTGAAATCTCTCTTTTGACTTAAGACAATGTCCACTGGCTTATTCTCAGTACACAGCATGTTGTATATGATGAATTCAAAGCATATTACAAATGATTGAATGACTTAAATTCTTAAAGTGCAAAATTTAAGACCTAGCTTAGATAATTTTATCTATTATTTTATTAGCTATATATTTACCAAATTATATAGTCTGTATTAAAAACTGCCTGCTAGAGGGCTGCAGTGATGGCTTAGCAGTTAAGACATTTGTCTGCAATGCCAAAGGACCCAGGTTCTATTCCCTAGGACCCAAGTTAGCCAGATGCACAAGGGGACACATGCATCTGGAGTTCATTTGCAGTGGCTGGAAGCCCTGGCACACCCAATATTTCTCTCTCTACATACTGCTTTCTCTGTAAAATAAAAAATAAATAAATAAAATAATAAAAAAACTGCCCGCTAGAAAAAAGTTAGACATTTATTGTGTGATCCTAGGGAAAGCATCATTTTTCTAGCTTCTATCATACTTTGAGACTCTTATGCTAGTAATCACAATTGGCCATCTATAACTAGTATGTCCATTCATCAATTTATTTGTTTAGATTAGGAATGTAAAATAATATATTGTGGCCTTTCCTCATTCCCTTACCTCTGGCAGGGCAGATATTTCTGAGTACTCTGCTGAGTCTAGAAGCAACCACAGAATCCCCCTGAACATGACATGTTAGAGATCACTAATCATTTCTGAGTGCTGCTGATGGTCAGTTTTATGCATGAATTTGGCTCAGCTTTAGTATCCAGGTATTCAATCTAACAATGAGTGCTGTATTGAAGGTGTTTTGTAACTGTGATTAATATTTACATTAAAATGCCATGATGTGAAAAAATATCAGATAATCTTGGAGGACTTTATGAAGGAAGATGAGCAGGACTAAGATTTCTCACAAGACAAAATTCCACTTTTAGACTGACATATCTGATGTGCAATGTATAGCCTGCTCATCCTGATGAGCTGCACTGTGCATTTCAGACGTGACTGGCCAATTCCTTTATCATATTGCAATAATTCTCTGTGCCATCTACATATCTGTGTATTTGTATATGTGTTTATCATTTATCTGTCAATCTACCTTTCTTCCAAAATGCTCTGGGTCACTTATAGTCAGAAACTTTAATTGTCATGAACATATCCCACTTACGAGCAAAAATCAGAGAATACTATGATTCCACTGTGATATATCTGATAAAAAATAATAAGTAACATAATATTGGAGAAAGTATTACCTCTATCATGTTTAGCCCTGTGCTCAATCCAGAAAACCATATTTTTATAACAATTATGTGGTAAGAGTGTTCAATGGAGAATAGCCAACTGGCTGATGAGAAATAAGATAATACAGGCAACTAACAAAATCAGTTGAGATGCTGTCTTCAATATGATACTGAAAACACAGAGCAGAATATATGACTTGTGATAGCAGCATACAGAAGTGACTACTACTTACAACTGAATTCATGACTGGTAGTTGCTTGGTGGATTCTAACTCTATGGCTTCCTACTCTGCTTGAGGCTGAAGCTCCTTCCTGAGGCACAGGACCTGCTAGAGCATTTTCACAACAAAACCACTAGTTGTGATGGTTAATCTCTAGCTATAAGTGTGATTGGATTTAGAATCACCATGGAAACAAATTTCTGGTCATGGCTTTGAGATATTTTCTAGGTTAAGTTTGTGGAGGTGGAAAGGCCCAGCCTAACTGTAAGTGACACCATCCTATAGATTGGATTCCTATACTATATAAATGCAAGCTAAGAATTCTGCATCCATGTTTCTCTACTTCCCCTTTGCTGATGTGACAATTATGATGCTGGTTTCCCATGTATGTCATGTCTTTCATACCATGATGAAATGCAGGACCCTTTAAGGTGAATTAAACCCTTTCTTTCCATAAACTGTTTCTGGTCAGATGTTTTGTTTAAAGAAACAAGAAAGTAACACTGATGTACTGATGTTCTTCAGCCATCAGAACTATTTGTCTTCTACAAATGGCATCACAATATTAACACTGTTAATTGCATAGTAATTTATAATCATATAAGATATTTATCTAGTCTTCACTTTTAAACGTATACCTAGAATTTTAGTGAGAACTTGCCTTAATTCTGTAAAGTTATTATTGTCCTTTTATAGAAAAAGAGAATGAGTTTAGTTAACACCTTCAAAGACACAGTTAATAAACCTATGAACTTGGTGATTGTTATGAATTGAATCGTGTCTCTTCCCAAATGCATATGTAAAGTCATTGTTTGGTATCATAATATACTCTTATTGTCCAATAGAGTCTTTATAAATGATTGTGTTCATTTGTTATTATGCTGAGCCCTAGATCTTGTATATCCAGTATATAAATAGTATAAATTTGGCACAGAACAAAAAGACATACAAGGAGAACACCCGATCAACACCAAATCAAGGTGATACATCTATAGACCAATGATTCCAAAGATCATTAGCAGTGACCAGAAGACAGGTCAGAAACCTGAAAGACATTCTCTTTCCTTACCCTCATAACAAGTCAATTCTGTCAACATCTTTCTTGGAATTTTGGTCTACAGAGCCATGTAAGAACAAACCACAGTAATTTAAGTCACCCAGTTTGTAAAAAGCCCTAGCAGAGTAATGTAGTTATGCCACTCTGGTTACACCTCAGTCAGTCATAACTATAAACAACAATGTAACAATGTTATAACATTGTAATGTCCACATATCACTGTAATGAAATTGAGTAAAATAGCAAAAACCACATGTACAATTCTATTTTACATTCCTTGCAACTTCTTCTTCCCCATTTGTGGTCCAATAGACTGGTCTTACTGGTTTTCTGGCTATCATGTAGGAAATAAAACTATATCTGACTGCATATGGAAAACAAAATTAGGATCAGTAGGTCAGAGTTACATAGAAACCACTTTGGGGCAAAGAAAGGATAATCTTCCCATGAAAGACTGCTCAAAATCGAAGCGAGAGCTGTTACAGTTCCGCTAGAGTCCTAGCAGATATTTGTCTCAGGATGGGTTTAGTCCTCACTTGGTGATGTTCCCTCTAATTCCTGTGAAACAATTTCCACAGTATTTTGCTGTTTAGGGAAGAGCAGGTCGAGGTGAAAATTAATAACAAGGTTGACTAAAATAGATCAAGTAAGGTAGACTTGATGGAGCACCTGAGCATGGAAGAAATGCTACAAGGACAATTACTGTGAGAAAATCAGGGATTCACAGCAAATAACTGTATCTACTATCTGTAAGCACTGAGAAACATATACATAGAGAGTTTAACAATTGCCTGAAACTCAGAAACAAAGCACTGGCAAAAAGGTGTAATGATGGGGACTCCCTTTAAACATAGTCAAAAGACTGCATGTTACAGAATATCATATTTGTGGAGACATGATTAAAACAGAGGTGGCCAGTGATGTTTCTGACCTTACAGAGGAGGCACTCGGCTACTCAGGTCCAATGGTTCTCTTTCCTCTGTAACCCCAAACAGAGAAACTAAATACTACTAATGCACATAGAGGTCTACAGATCATACTTATGACATAACCGCCTGTTTCTTCTTTAAAAAAAAAAAAAAGTTTGTGATAATGCAGCTGTGTGGCTTCTGTTGCAAGATGTAAGACACAGAACCAGCTGCTCTGGCTATTTTGGAGCTAGAGCAGTATTGGGGTGCTGCAGAAGTGCAGGGATGTGTTTGTGTGCAAAGGAAATGGAAAACAAAAACATGGTATCTAAAGGAAAACAGATTTCACTTAGCTTTTGGCAAGGAAGAAAGTTAAGATCCTGGTTGTTTTTATATGTCTACCTTTTAATTCTAGTCACAGCCCAGGTATCTGACATTAAAATCATATGATGTTTTACAAAGCAATGCTTCTTTCCCAAGCCTTGGACCATTGTTCGTGTCAGGAAAAGATTCTTGAGTTTCCTTACTTCTAGTTCAGGACATTCTTACTACAAATTTTATGCAGACTATAGGGACAAACATCATAGGTATATAGAGGGTGAGTCCAAAAACAAGGGAGACAAGTGTTTTGAAATTGTGCTGGGAAAGGTTGTTTATATCCCTTGATATTACTTTTTCAATTGAATGTTAAAATTGGGCTGGATAGATAGCTTAGTGGTGAAAGGTGCTGCTTGCAAAACCTGCCACCTGGGTTTGAACAACCATGTAAAGCCAGATGCACAAAGTGGCACATGTAACTGGAGTTTGGTTGTAGTTGCCACGAGGTCCTGATGCACCCATCTACTTTCATATTCTTTCTTCTTTCTCTCTCTCTCTCAAATAAATAACAATATAATTTTTAAAATGTTTAAATTCACATTCTTTGTACAAATAATAATAGCTTCCTTTGCTCTAAAGATTAATAGCAGAGTTATATAATTAGTGAGAAAATAATTTTTAGTTCTTCACAAGAGGAAGATAATAAATAATAAAAATGAAATCACACATTTATGAAAATAAATTCAGACATTTCAGGGAATAAATCAAATAAGAATAAGTTAGATAAAGGATTTTGAGAGTATTTTTTTGAGGTAGGATCTCATTATAGCCCAAACTGACCTGAAATTCACTATATAGTCTCAGCTGGCCTTGAACTCACAGAGATCTTCCTACCTCTGTCTCCTAAGTGCTGTGATTAAATGTGGGTGCCACCACACCTGGCCCATATCAAGAGTTTTAAAGCTTATCATTTATTGGCTGAATTGTTCTGTCTGGTATTCAGTAAAGAATATTTTATGTATATATTTAAATAGTTCATTAATTTACCTTTCCCTCCTCATCTATACAGGAGTTAATGCTTGTCTTACATGGGTTTTATGTGAATGATAAAGATAATTGGATGCATTGGACTCTAGCTCTGTTTCTGATACCAACAAACACACATGTGCAGTGTTCATGTGCTTATTTAATGATCAGTCACTTCCTACAAAGACGCACAGTAAAACATGATGTTTCTATGACTACTACTGTTTCTAAAGCTGAATCAAAAATAAATAAAGACACTAAAAATAAAGCATTTCCTGTAGATGATCAATTATTCTAGATTGCTATCTTGAAAGGATTTTTTTCAAGTACAAAAAATGATATTTTTCTCTCTAAATATGTTTTCCATTTCCAATCCGGATTTGGTAAACTTCTTGGGAGCACATTGAGTTTTCAAAGCAACTTGAGGATAAGAATAGAAATTATTTGTCATATGTAGGAATCAAGTTTGAGTCTCTCTTTTAGTCCAAGGAAGTCAAGCAATAGGTATACGTGTTATTTTTAGGATGTACTTGGATGAAATGAAATTAGAGAGAAGATGACAATCTCATCCTTCTAAGATATAAACAACTCTATTCATGGTTTCAAAACGTGATCTTTAATTTCCCTTCAGACTTTGATTCTTTGGGGCCATAGTACCCTGTTGTCAACTGGTGAGTACTTTCCATTACTAAGTTACCTGCAACTTCCGCTTTTGAGTTTCCAGGATTGACATTTGCCTAAGTGCACACTTTTTGCTGTGAATTTGGTATGCATATAGCAATGGTTGAAGGCATCTGAACTATTCATATTAGTTTCCCTGCACTGGATACAATTTCTTTTAAGTGTAAAGAAGTGATAATTGAGGCAGAACAGAATATAGGGAAAATTATGGAGGCATAAGAAAGAGGAGGAGCCATCCACCCAGGAGTCTGCATAAAGTCTCTTGTCCATAGAAAATCAATAATTCTTCCTTCTTCAGTTTATAATTTTTCCAAGACTCTCATCAGAAACTCCTGTGCACACTTAGCAGCTCCTGGTTTTAGCTTATCAGACATAATGCCATCCAAGGCTCCTCCAGAGCCTCCCAAAGTCTCATTGTTTGGAGGGATATAACTGGAAAGCCACCGTAGAGCTCTATGCGCCTATTTCTAAAGCCGTGGATTGAGACATCCTCTTAAGAAGCCTGTACCCAAGTGTTGACATGTCTTGTTCCCTCCCAGGAACTCTTCCTTAGAGAAACCCACATCTGTCATCATAGGGGCGTTTTTATTCTCATTTTGAAAGCCTTCCTCGATATTGTTAATGAAATCTCCAACTGTGTTTCAAAAAGGAAGAAGCTGATTCTTTCACGTTCATCTCATTTTTGGCTGCAATATTGTACTGACCTTTGTTTCTGATATAAATTCCTAACTTCATAAATATCCATGATTGGGTCATGTGGTTGTTGTTATAGTGTCATTTGACTCTCATCATGCACTGACAAGTTTTACCCTTAGGAAATCAAACACACATCTAATAGATTCAAAGGAGTTATTCAGGGCTAGGAAGTTTGGTCAGTGTTTAAAAGCATTTACTTGCGAAGCCTGCCAGCCTGAGTTCAATTCCTCAGTACCTATATAAAGCCGGATGTACTGAGTGGCACAAGCATTTGGAGTTAACTGATAATTCCAAAAGGCTCTCTCTCTCTCTCTCTCTTAATCTTACTCTTTCTGTTTGCAAATAAATAAAAAATATTTATTCAAGCAAATAAAGTTCCTAGAGGGCAGAACTGAAGTTTCAATTCTTTATTTATCTCAAAATGATGTGCTAAATTGTAAAAGGAAATTTGAAGCTAATCAAAATTAATTCCTCTATCCTTAGTTTTCTTTATCAACAAACCTATAACAATATGTAGATAATTACAAAGATCTCTATTGTAAATATTTTAGAAAAAAATTTCGAGACAGGGTTACATGTAGCCTAGCTTGGCCTCAACCACAAAATGTAGGTGAAAGATGACCATGAACTTCTGATCCTCCTGTCTCTGCCTCCCAATTGCTGAGATTGTAGGGATGAGTGGCTATGCCTGGTTTACGTGGTGCTCAAGATGGAAACTAGGGTTTTTGTATTTATATTTTAAGGTTCCCAGGCAAGCACTCTACCAATTGAGATTCATTCCTGCCTGTTCAGTGTGTAGTTTACCTTGAGTTAACTTTATAATTAAGTCAACACTTTCCTCTTGAATCAGATGCACATTTACATATTTATTGACTTATTGATCAATATTCTACAAAGTTAATTTCATATTAAATTTATACCTAACATTCATTGATGGCTTAATCTGAACAATTGCTATGATAAGCATTTTAAAATAATTATTCTAATTTTAGTGATGAAGAAATGGATTTTCTATTAGAGAGCATAAGGAAAAATTCCAGAGCCAGGACAGTATTAGGTTGAAGATCAAGAATTTGTGTTCTTACTAGGAAACTTGAGTTTCCGTGCCCTTTAAAATTGTGCTAGAAAACTGTAAGGACACTTATAATTTAAAGAGAGCTAAAAATGAACACATTCACAACAATGTCTTTCTTCAGTGACAGGAGACCCACTAATATTTATTTGGTATATGATTGCTTTATTCTGAAAACCACGAAGTAGGTAATTCTCAGTAACCGGTAGGTTAGACCTAACTTCTCAAGATACTTTCAGGGAAGGGTTTATAGATTTCTCTGACTTAAAAGACATTTAAAAGGATCATTTCAAGGGTAGTAGATTCACGTACATGCACTGTAGTTGTTCTCACTGCATCTGAGTAACATCAGATCACCACCAGATCATGCATGCTCTGGAAAGAGAAGCAACATTTGCTGCTCTGCCCACTGCTTCCATGCCAGTTGCACTTCTGCTCACACACACACAAATAAATAAACTAGTCAAAGCTGGAAATGTTATTCAACTTGCTGCTTATAGTCAAACTAACATGGGAATATTTCAAGGAAGTTTTCTATATCACTAGCCTATGTTGTCAACAGACTCGAGTATTTCTTTTCTTCAGAGACTGCTGGAAAGCCACTGCTTTAGAGTACCCACAACCACAGTCATAACTGATATTCACATATCTTGAAAAATAAAAATAGTCATTCTTTGCCTAGAGATCGAATGATGGAGTTTAAAGGTAGGGGAGACCCTCATGAACTATAAAAATAGCTAACATGTTCATCAAAATAAGAGTATAAAAAACAGAAATAGAGTTTTAATCTTTTTTCTCAATTTTTATTAACATTTTCCACGATTATAAAAAATATCCCATGGTAATACCCTCCCTCCCCCCAATTTCCCCTTTGAAATTCTATTCTCCATCATATCCCCTCCCCATCTCAATCAGTCTCTCTTTTATTTTGATGTCATAATCTTTTCCTCCTATCATGATGGTCTTGAGTAGGTAGTGGCAAGCACTATGAGGTCATGGATATTCAGGCCATTTTGTATCTGAAGGAGCACATTCTATGGTGTTTTACCCTTTCTTTGGCTCTTAAATTATTTTTGTCACCTTTTCTGCAATGGACCCTAAGCTGTGGAAGGTGTGATAGAGACGTTTTCGTGCTGAGCACTCCTCTGTCACTTTTTCTCAGTACTAGAGTGCCTTCTGAGTCATCCCAGTGTCACTGCCATTTGAAAAGAGAAGCTTCTCTAAAAAAAAAAAAAATAGAGTAGCATTAATGCATGAGTATGAACATTAAGAGAAGTGCTTACTGGGAAGTTTGGCAAGCATAGTATATACATTGAGCCAGACACCAACAGATGTTACACCCCTAGGGATCATGACTACTCCTGTCATAGGTTTTCAGTATCAGGCATGTATTCCCTCCCATGGAGCAGGCCTTCATTCTAATTAGAGAGCAGTTGGTTTCCCCCAAACAGACATGTCACTATTGCACCCATTGGCTCATGTGTTCTGGGTGGACAAATTTAAGGCTGGTAGTGTCCACTATTGAGTACCTACACTGGTGATTTCTCTGTCTCCCATTGACCTGCATGCAGAGTAGCTTTTCCCAGCTTTCTGTCATCTAGTCTATATGGAGGACGTTTTCAACTCAGCTCCAGCAGGATTTCTCAGTGACCTTGCAGCCAAAGTATGTGGAGTCTTTAGCTCAGCAGTTAAGAAGGTGCTTGCCTGCAAAGCATAATGACCAAAGTTAATTCGCTCATACCCATGTAAAGCCAGATGCATAAAGTGGCATGTGCAACAAGAGCTCATTTGCAGTAGCTAGAGGCCCTGGCATGAATTATTCTCTCTCTCTTTCTCTGTCTCTCTTCTCTCTCTCTCTCTTTCTCTTTCTGATTGTAAGTGAATAAAAAAACAAGAAAATACATAGTTAATATATGTGATGTTTAAAAAGACTATTAAAATTGTTTTGCAAAATTCTGCAAATTATAGATTTATGATATTGCATTATATTGATAAGCTCCCTAAAGGGGAGAAATTAAAACTTCAAAGTATTCACCACTTATTCTTATAGTTACCTGATGAAAGGACAGTTCCTCTGACTTGGAGACATTGTGACTTTAAAGCCAGAAGCACAAAAATCAGGCAGAGAAAACATGTGAAACTCAATTCATTGTGGAAATTGACATTTTTCTTTCATCAAGAAAGTAGACTGCAAAATCAGATAAATACGGAAAGTTTTGGTAGTAAATTGCAATTAACACGTCAAAAAACAGAGCAACTTCATGGAATTGACATTCTATGAAATGACAAATCCTATCTCTCCTGTGTGGATTTAATAAAATTCTCTGCATTATTTTTTTTCTTCAAATCATGTTTGAGAGAAAAACATAAAATTTACAAATCTTTAGAGTTGTAGCTTGTGCTATTTTCTCTTTATATAGAACGATTCATAAACTAATTTTGTGGTATTCTAGCTACTTTATTCTGTGCGTTCTATAAAATTTAAGTGTGGTGGGATCCATGAATGAGAAAATACAGATTTAGCTAATTATTACCAATGATAACAGTAGCTCTGAACGAAACAGTGGTTACATGGAATGGAATCCACTCTCACCAGAATCAGTAGTTTCTTATGCAATCTGGCTCCCATCTACCTCAGATATTTCATCCCACTCTTCCTGTCGTGCCACAAGTATTTACTGGCTACCCACTGCATGCCAGGCTTCTTTCAAGGTGTGCTGGGCACCCGAGAGTGAAAACAAAGCACCACTTTGTACCTGCTCTCAAGAGGTGCACATGGTGCAAAGAGACCATTAAACCTGTCAAACTAACGAATGCTTGCTTTTCTATGCACTTATACCTAGAATTATTCAACATCAACCTTTTAAAAGAACTTTATTTCCAACCGATTGCCCATTTTTATCTGCAATCTTTGAATGGAAGAATATAGAGGAAATTATAGATCATTCTTATTATTTACATTGACTTTTTAATTTAGTTTATTTATAAGGGGAAAGAGAGAGAGAGAGAGAGGAAAGAATGGTATGCCAGACATTCTTGTATTTAGAATGGACATAGGGCACACACATGCAACCCTTATAAAGGTAATGCTGGAGTTCTACAGAGTATCTTATGGGTGTGATAACTTGCCACATGCACTCCACTTAGTCAAGGGAGTGGAATCAATCCTGTCAAAATTGTTTCTAAAGTGGCAATATTGAAAAGATATTTTCCCAAACAAACATGTGACTATGAGTCTTCTCCTTGGTCACTTTCCCATTTCTGCAACAAAATAACTGGCAAAGAAGGTTAGAGAAGGAAGGATTTATTGTGGATCACAACTCAAAGGGACAGTCCGTCACTATAGGGAGACATGTTGGCAGTAGCTTCAGGCTGCTGCGCTGTGCCTTGCCATCAGAAAACAGAGACAGATGAGAAGAATGCTGGGGCCTAACTCACTTTCTCCATTTCACGTAGTTCAAGAATGCCAGCCCCCAACGTTGCCCACAGTAGGATAGATGTTCCCATTTTCATCAACCTTATCTAGAAACTCATAGACATGTGTAGAGGTTTGTTTCCATTGTAATTATAAATTCCATCAAGTTGATAAGATTAACCATCATACCTACTCTTTTGACTCATTTCTTTTCAAAGATTAATTTTTATTTATTTATTAGAGAGAGAGAGAGAGAGAGAGAGAGAAGGGTACGCCAGGGCCTCTAGTCACTGCAAACGAACTCAAGGTGTATGCACCACTGTGTGCATCTGTCTTACATGGCACCTGGAGAATTGAACATGGGTCCTTAGGCTTCGCAGGCTGTGCCTTAACTTCTAAGCCATCTCCCCAGCCCCTCCTGTGACTCCTATAACAATAATTAAGATCTTAGACACATTTCCAACCTTATCCTACTGTGAAGAATGCAATAATATTGTTTTACATATGAGCTGTGAAACTGAAAATTTGGCAGTTCAAAAGCATAAGGCCAAAGAATTCAGAGCTAAGACATATTTCACCTTCAACCTTAGTGTGTGCTTGACTACCAGGGATTCAACTCAGAAGAGGGATTTAGTGTGTTTATAAATCTTTTGAATTGATATGAGAAATGTTTACAAGTTTGAATGTGGTTTTTTGAGAGAATGACATGTGGATGAATTTGATTTTAAAAGGCCCATCATCAATACTAATCATAAGGCATGCATTGAAAAAGCGTATAGGACTATGAGTCTCCTAGTCTTATGGAGCTCTCATCTTTCTCTTTTCTGCTTAAAGAGATATATGATATTAAAAGTAACTTACGCAGAGACAACATAGTCTACCCTTTATCAGTAACTTGGACTATATACTTATACTTTCAAGGAAGCAGTTTCTCAGCCCAAAAGAAGGCTGCTTCCTTTGAGACGGAATGAGAAGCAACAAAGTACTTCAACAGCTCTTTTGAATCATCTCCTGCAAATATTCACATTTAGCCTCATCTCTGCTAGGCACAAGTGGGATAAGCTGGTTGCCAGTTGGCTCACTGAAGCAAAATGAGGGAACAGACTTACTTGTCTTCCAGCTCATGTGTACTTGCCTCCAGGGAGAACCGAGTAGTAAAAGAGATTAACCTTAATGCCTGTATTTCAGTAATTAGATGGGAAGAGTGGCTGGAGACTTATCCTTCAATGAACGTTCTCTGCTTCAGGAAATATAGCAAGGCAAGGATTTCCCAAGAAACCCAAACTAGGCCTTTCTTTTCAGCTGTAAAAGTAAAATTACAGGTATAACAGATGTGAAAGTGCTTTGGAAAAAATAGATAAAAAACAAGAAAAATGTGATGTTTACGACAGAAAGTATACCCCCCACACACACCTCCTCAAAGATGGCGTTACACTTTATGTGCATAAAAGCGGTAGCAGAAAACCACAGCACAGAATGTTGCACAAGGATGGATGACTGGAGAGTGAGAAGTGTTATAATTAGGAATTTGCATATTTTGATAGGATTATCTAAATTTATTTTTAGTGACTTTTTTATTTGGATACTTAAGAATATTTTTCCCTTTGGAGAACAGAGATTAATACAGGCTAATTCTATTTGCATCTGGCTGAGTGTTCTACGACTGCTCCTGTGGGTTTAGGGATCAATCACAGATGAATTAACACCAAACCTTTCTTTGTTGGCTCTATACTCATTTCTGACTTCTTACCCTTAGGTAACAGTTACAAAACAGTTCTCTGCAAGTGTGAAAATCAGCTTATTTTCCACTTTTAGAATTACTTATTTTTTATTTTTGGCATCTGTCAGATGATTCAGGATTTCTCCATTACTCATCAGTTCTTTGGTAGATATATTAATAGATGAAAGAGTCTACTTATATAAGTCTTACAACAGCCTTATATGACGAAAGAATTATCCAGGAGCCAAAATTAACACAACATTAAACTGTCTTCTTGCATGCATCCAATCACATGATTTGATTTTAAAAAGTCAATCTTAATGATTTTCCTCAAATCCACTTCTTACTATGTAAACTAACGGAGGTGCTTTGTCATTAGCAAGTCCTTCAATGGAGGACATGAGTGGGCAGATGTAGACTTCTGATTGGTGGGCAGGAGAAAGAGAAAAGTCTAACCTTACCTTCATTTAATAATGCTGTACCCCTGTCTTTATGACAGAGCTATTGAAAATAAGCCTTGCTAAAAGGAAGGGTCCAGTCCATCCAGTTCAGCACGTATCCCCTTACAGCAGTGCCATTGCCAAACCAACAGCACCAGGAGCTTCAGGTAACCTGTTGAGCATGTGAATTCTTAGGACAAACACCTGACACATTGGCTATGTTATCTAGTAAGGTATGTATCCAGGTGATTTCTCTGTTAATGCCTCCCTATATCTGCCCTGTTGAGGAAGCCTCTTCCTTTGTGATCCCAGCATAAACACTGTTGATGGAATTAGTTTACTTTCACACTTCCTTCAATATCACAGCTTTGGAGTTAAATCAGTATCCAACTTTTATCATATCATCATTCTATTCATATCCTTTCTTCTAGGCTGTGATCTATGATTATATTTTCTCATTATTTCTTTTTAATTTCCTGGAGCTAATCACTTCCTTTTCTCCTGCTTCATTTCCTCTATTCCTGCAGCATTTCTTCCTGAACCAAATATCAGAATCATGTAATTACTCTAAACACTATTATATCCAACTCTGCTTTCTTCTGCATAGGTTTGGGCTCTGATTTTACTCACTGCCATACCAGAGTACTCACCTGGGTATTCCCTTCTCTTATCTGTGTGCTTCTCACTTCTGTATCTACAATCATCCTTTCTTGATATATTAATTTCTTCCTTTTTTCTCAACCCTGACAAAAATGAATGTAAATATATATATATAGCATGTGTGTGTGTGTAGTCTGCATGCATTTGTGTATGCTTATTTGTATGTAGGGGAACAGATGTGTGCATGTGTGGGTAGAAGCCAAGGATTGAAGTCCCTGGAACACTGGTAAACATGAACATATCAGGGTAATTGAGGAACAATTTTAATTGGACAGTATCTTGGGTTTTCTATGAAGCAAACTGGAATATAGATAGATAGATAGATAGATAGATAGATAGATAGATAGATAGATAGATAGATAGATATGTGAGAGAGAGAGAGAGAGAGAGAGATTTTCTGGGGAAAGTTATTTAAGGGGGATGGGGTGAAGAAGTAGAAGTGGAAGAAGTAGGGGATTAAGTTCATGTCCAAATGTAAATGCATGAAGGGAAAAGAGCTGATCAGGTAGAAGTACAGTCCTAACACAGTGTACTTCTCATAATGTTACTCGTGCACTCCTCACAGCATTTCCAGAAACAAGTGTCCTCTGTCCTTAACTGAGCAACATCCCAGGCAGATGGTCAACGATATGCACAGAAGGCGGTCAGCAGTGAAGCAGCCACCATGTCTGAGTGAAGCAGGTTGTTGGGAAGAAGATATGAAAGGGAGATCTTAGAAATATGGGAGAGTGACAAGGAATAGTTGAACCACAGCCATAGAGAGTAAGTAACCCATAATTTTTCTGTGAAGATAAATGGTAGATAAATCATGTTAACGTTGAGAACTTTAGCTGGAGACTTTACCCTATACAACCTGTAGTTAATAGTCACATGCAAAAATGTGCATAATTGGAGGCAGCATTTAGACTGGGGAAAACAACTCTGGGGAAGATGATGGATTGGCTATAAAGTTTAGAACCATTTATAATTTTCAAATATGCACTTTGAGTTGATTTGAAATATTTCATACTTGAGTTTTCTAATGGAGTTAATTAATCACAACTGATTTCACTGCAAGCACAGCACCAACCAGAAGCAATGCAGCTACAGCATAAATGGAAATCAAGGTGTATCCTTCCTACATATTTAGTGATGAGGAAGAGGTTTTCTCCCTGTGTTTTCATTCTTACTTCAGTGATACGTTTTATTCCAATATATCTAGAGACTCATTAATTGTGCTACACTCTCAATTTTCATATTACTTTCTCTGAGAGTATTAAGGTTATATATTTTAATATTTTCTTTGGACTTTGGGAAGCTAAACAATACAGGCCCATATTTTAAAGTTCTTACCCAGATGCTTACAAACTTCAACAAATAAACCAGAATTGGATTAATTTTCAGAAGTGTTTTGGGTGTGGCTACCCTATGCATACACAGAGTAGAGCAGAATTTATTTAAAAAAAAAAAGGAGAAAAATGGCCAAAGAAAAATTCAGACTCTATTGTAGGCTACTTCTGCATCTAAGCACTAAGGAATGGCTGTGTTCATGATCTCGTGCATGACTTTAAAGAATAGCTGTGTAGAAAAGGGTAAAAAAAATTTGCATATATGGGGAGGGTCCAGGAAGGAAGCCAATGGCTGAGTCCTTACACAGGAAGAAGAGACAAGACAGCAGTATTCATTCCCAAGACAGGGCATCTCTGTGTTTGGGCCTTCATTGGCTGCATCATACTATGAGCATAGATTTAGAGCATTTTGGAATCCTAACTCTAAATTAAGTGTGTTTTATTTCTTGCATTGAAAGTAGGTCATAGTGTAAAGTGTAGGAAACCATGCCTTTCTTTCATTTATCCGACTGTGTTGTACACAAGAGCTGGTTGATGAATTGAACCATCTCACAGTTTTAAAGTTACACAACCCCAGAGATATTAAGTTTCTATATGTATACATTAACAATGTTTTTTTCCGTAATTACTAAAATTCAGTTCTTATTTGGAAGATAAAGGTTTTTCTCTTACTTTCAAAATTTCCACTAGTTGTCACAGTTTTCTTTTCTTTTTTTTTAATTTTTTGTTCATTTTTATTTATTTATTTAAGAGTGACAGAGAGAGGAAGAGGCAGAGAGAGAGAAAGAGAGAGAATGGGCGCACCAGGGCTTCCAGCCACTGCAAACGAACTCCAGACGCATGTGCCCCCTTGTGCATCTGGCTAACGTGGGTCCTGGAGAATCAAGCCTCGAACCGGGGTCCTTAGGCTTCACAGGCAAGCGCTTAACCACTTAGCCATCTCTCCAGCCCACAGTTTTCTTTAGATGCATAAATGATAAGAACAACCCTATAATTCAACTGTCTCATATAATGTACTTTGTTAGAATGGTGGTCAGCCAGGCCTAACAGATTCTTATACACCAAGTACTTATGTGTTAGAAAATATTTGTGAGAACAATAGGTGTTGAAGCTACCAATAAATTCCTAGAACTCCTTTCAAAGATATTTCTAATGATTTCTATTTTTGTTTGTCTAAGAACAAATAAAAAATGTGTCTGAACAGTATGTATAAATGGAAATATAGATAGATTATAGATAGGCACATCAATGTTGATAATAGATACTATATGAGATATATATAGATATATAGATACAGATATTTATATGTATATATATATTTATATTTATATATACATACGTATCTTTATCTCTATCTATCTATATATATTTATATGAACATATTGTGCTGATTAATTTTATGTGCCCACAGACCATCCACATATTTTGTAGACATTATTCTGTATATGTCCTTGAGAGTTTTGTTCAGAAATTAACATTTGAATCCGTAGAATCATAGACTGAGTACATAATTTTTTCTCCCCTATATGGATGGTCTTTATCTCATCCACTGAAGTTTGAATAAAATGAGATCATTCTCCACCCTCTCTGCCAGGATGTTTATGAGCTGAGTTATCAGCTTCTCCCATCACTCAGTTCAGAGAAGGCAAGGATTCATGCTGTCAGCTATCTTCAGTCTTTGGCTTTTCCATCTGTAGTGGTACCACACCCTTCATTCTCATGATTGAGTCTTCTGCTTGCCTGCTGCAAATTTGGGAAATTCACACAAATCAATTCCTATAAGTCTATGTTTTTGGAGAACCCTAACACACACACACACACACACACACACACACACACACACACACACAATGATATTCTTCTAAAAACAGTGTTGTGAATCTTTTAGAGTAGGGGTAAACAGATAGATGAAAGCGAATGCAGGTAGGTTATGTTGAATTTGTTCCTATTTTTGTACTGGCCGAAGATCACACCTTAAGTAGAAAATAATTATTTCTGTCATAATCATAAAATGTATGAAATTTAGTGTTTTTAGGGACATATGTGATAATCAAAAACAATTGAAGTTATTAAGCTTCAGGGAGCTTATTAAAATGTTTACTGATCATGGTGATTTTGTGTTGAACTGAATGGAGGGCCATCTCTAGGGGTGACATCAGTAATCCATCTGAAATTTTCTGTTACTGCTAACACTGAAGAAAGTAAGAACAAGGTAATTAAAATTATAACTAAAACAACACCAAAAATAACTTGATAGAGAAAAAGATGCAATGATCTTGGGTGTAAGTTATAAATTTTTTCATGTATACTTTCTGTAGGCATTTGCAAAGTCATCAATTTGGCTATGAAGGTTTGAGTTATTTATAAATCCAACAATTTCAAATAAAAACAGCAAAATCTTCAAACTAGAGTAGTACAAGTCCTTTAAATAGAAAATAAAATAAAAATAAAGAAAAAGAAAAAAAGAAAGCAAAACAATGATGTGCTACTAACTCACTCATTCAGTATTATAAATTTCTTTAAACATACGTATACTACATAGATGTTAATATTGGGGTAGAAATTTGTAAGAGATAATAAAAACCTTTCAATTTTCATGTTTACTTTTCTAAACTTTAGACTATATGTCCCATCACTTTTATTTTTCAAACTCGAGACCCTTAATTGCTACTTAGTTCTAACATTTAAAAAATTCTTTTAGATAATTTCTAGCGCAAGTTAAAAAAAATCCTTTTACAGAACACTATTGTTATGTTTCTACATACATTCAATCTTTTTCACCTAAACTGGTGGTAATACAGGTCACAGGGAGGAAGTCAGCATGGGAGTGGGATTTGTGTTGTAAAGAGGCGCATTTACATGTAAGGGTGGTGACAGGTTTAGGGAGGTAGAACAAAGGTACTAGGCGAGAAACACACATGGACAATAAGGCTGAAATTCCCTTTTCTTCACAACTGAGAAAATATTAAGAATGTGCAACAGATGAGATTGCACTTCTAGAGCAAATCGGGATTGTACCACATAGCTTGGTGTTTGTTGAGTTCTGGATAGGAGCACAAGGTTGTGGCATATCAGGGCGAGTGAGACTTAGTCAAGCCCCTCCAGAAATGTTGAGAAATTTAAGTGGATGCTTTGAGAAGGGTGTGTGTCTGCCTAAACACTGGAATAAAAAGTTAGATCTGTACTCTTTCTCAAAACTCCATTGAAATTCTTCTAAAAGGAAATGAGGCTGGTGCCCTTTCAGAATGAGAGACGATGGCAGGTAAATGATGAGAAGTAACTTTTATAAGCAAGAAATTGGGTGGCCATTTGCAAAGAAAGGGAAACTGGAAACCCAAAGAATACAGGGAAACATCCAGTGAGAAGCCAAGTTATTTATGATACAGATTCCACGAAAGCTCCAGAGTTAGAGCATCACTTAGCACCCCACGTGAGCTATGGGGTTGGAAATGAGAAGTTGTGTCCACATAAAGAAGACATTTGCTCCCCTTAATCTGTAGAAACTTGGAAAGCATTTAAATTATACCAATATTCAGGCCCCGTGCCCAGAAATGTTGATTTAAGTTAGCCTGGACAATACCCAAGTAAACAGATTTTTTTTTAAAGCTCGTGAGATGAATTTGGTGTGCAGTCGATAGTGTGAACCAAGATCTAACACATGTTGACCACTTTCAGAAAAAGGGGACAGCCTTACCCAAGAATTTCCATCTAATAAGTCATAGCCTTAAGAAGCAGTTAGGCCTTTGTTTCCCTGCCCTCAGATTCTACCGATTAGATGCCATGAGGATTTGAATCCAAACAGTTCAACCAGAACCCTAGCAGAAGTGGGTTTCGTAAACAGAGGTTGTTTATATGTTAACAATATATAAAATATATGACACATCATATATAAAATATATTATATGCCTGTATATAATATATAACAACGCATTGACAACAATACGTAGGAGGACAACAAGCATCACCTTCATGAACTATTAAATTACAATTGTAAAAATACTACTTGGCTTGTTTTCACATGTCTTGGTGCCCTGTGAGAGAAACAGGCTAAACAAAAGAAACAACAAGGTTGTTCAAAGAGTCATGTGCCCTCAGGGTTTGACTCTAACACCCAGATCACCGCATTCAAAATAAGGAGTACAAGAATTTTGTGCCATGCATTTTCAGGTCATTATGTTTCCATGTCACGAGAGCAATTTTGATATAAAACAGTATTGTTCTGAAAATAGAGGGCGGTCCCTTGGAATGACGGCAAATAAGGATTTAGAACCCTTGCAGGTTGTACTGTCAGTAGTAATTTGAGTGCTAAACTTCTATTTGCAAACCTAAGTAAACAGGAACGCAGACAGCTTGAACAAGATGAAATTGTGATATCGCCCAAAGGAACAAGCTGATGGGGAGAGCTCAGCATGCATTTGAATCAACAGCATCTGCAGCAACTTTAACTCAGCTTCATGCAGTCTGAGCTGGACTGCGACAAGCGAGGCTTAACCCGTGACACCTGGCAGGCAGGGCAGAGTGCCATGCACTTGACGTTCTCATAGCCTCTCCAGTCTTGTGCACCATGTGAGAGCTTGTGCTAGACAATGACTCCCTCCAATTCTTCTGCAGCTGTCGATCACAGTGGGCTCCAACAAATTCTAATTCCTGATCTCATCGTCAGCAATAAATATTTATTGCATGCTTAGGGAGTACATGGTAGCCAAACTGAGTCTGTGCTATATTTGAGTATAAAAAAAAAATGTTCTGTTTCAGACAATGCACTTAGGCAGAATTCTTCCCTAAAGAAATGATAAATAGCTGCTTATATAATTAAAAGCCTTAGAGACAGAGTCTGCATTAGGGTCTTTTGTACTTGTAGAAAAACCTATTGACACCCAGAAAGAATTTCTTTCTATGTGAGAATTTTGGCCCTGTATAAATCCAGCGGGCTCTCCTAGTCAGCAGAGGCTCTCTGCTTGAGGAAACAGCCTAGCTAATGTGGCCAAGTGGTGGTGTTTGGTCTCCTAAGGTCCCTATCTTAGAGGTACCACCTGAGAATGGTCAGTGAGTGCAGGCACAGAGGGCCCAAGGAACAGATGCACAGTGCCTTGTGGGCAAAGCTTAGCTTCTGGGATGTTGGATGTTATTTCAATGTGCACTGGTTCAGAGAGCTAATTAAACAGAAGCATAAGATTCCCACTAAGTACTCAGACTCCATGCAAAGAAGGGAAGCCAGGCTGTCCTCCACACACTGACTGAAATTAAATGAAAATCCTCTTCCTGCCCGGGAGGTCTCTTCTTTTAGGTAATAAAGAGTACTCTGTATCCAGAGCTGTGTGGAATATGCAAAAGCCCCTTCCGCCCCGCCCCCCCCCCCCCCCCCCGCGCTAACTGAAGATTACACTTCACTGGTTTTACTTTTGCAAATAGCTTGTCATCACATCTTAATCATTGATAACAAGTTACAAATATTATCAGAGAAACTACCATCTTCCTATGTGCAGAAAATTCAAAAAAGTGTCCTGTAACAATGAGCTTTTTTTTTTTTCTTTTTTTCTTTTTTTAAGGTAGGGTCTTGCTCTAGCCCAGATTAACCTGGAATTCACTATGTAGTCTCAGGTTGGTCTGGAACTCACAGCAATCCTCCTCCTACCTCTGCTTCCCAAGTGCTGGGATTAAAGGCATCTAATTTTCAAGATCTAGTGTGTTATTTGTGTAAATGTGTATGCACACTCACTTGAAAACCCTAGAGCACTCTATGGGGACATAGTCACACTAGGGGACTTAGTGCCTGGGCAGTTCTTAACAGTGTCAGTGTGTAAAGCACCTTTCTGGAAAGTTAGAAGAGAAACTGTACTTCTTTCCCCAGGGCTAGCTGCAGCTCAGCTCCAGGCTTGTGGCGAGCTTTCTCCAGGTGCTGCCTCACTGCTGGCTGCTTCTGTAGGAGGTATCACCTCCCCAGCCTACCATGCTGGACCACAAAGTGAACTCTTGTCCCTTTTGTCATTTTTAGATTAGTTTACGAAAAATAAATAAATAAAAATGTTGGCAAATTTTCTGTCCTAAGTGGTGACATTTATTTATTTTTTTTCAAGGTAGGGTTTCACTCTAGCCCAGGATGATCTGGAATTTACCAAGTAGTCTCAGGCTGGCCTTGAATGCACAGCAGTCCTCCTACTTCCGCCTCCTGAGTGTTGGTATTAAAGGCAGGCACCACCACGCCTGGCTGTTAAGTTTTTAACCAGAGATTCTACAACTATGGGTTCAAGGAGCCCTTGGTGATACAATGTCTTTCATATACATACATCTGCATTATTGTATAGACGAGGGTTTGCAAATGTGTCAGTGACCCCAAAAAGCTTACCCTTAAGCTAAAGTTTAGTAAAATTAATAATTTAGGGCTGGAGAGATGGCTTAGCGGTTAAGCGTTTGCCTGTGAAGCCTAAGGACCCCGGTTCGAGGCTCGATTCCCCAGGACCCACATTAGTCAGATGCACAAGGGGGCGCATGCATCTGGAGTTCGTTTGCAGTGGCTGGAGGCCCTGGTGTGCCCATTCTCTCTCTCTCTCTATCTGCCTCTCTCTCTCTCTCTGTCACTCTCAAATAAATAAATAGAAATGAACAAAAATTTTAAAAAAATAATAATTTAGAAATACACATGAAAACATACTATTTTTAAGAGTGCCCCTAGATTATCCTAATGAATTTCTATAAATCAGAATCTGAGCTCACTAAAATTGCTAGAGACAAAGTTTTCATAAGTTGTATGGAATAATTTCATATGAAAAGTTTTGTAAGTTGTTTACAGACTAAACATCTAATTTAATAGGCTAAGAGAGGGCTTATCTGTTTTTTATACCATGTAAGCCTAAGAAATGTAGTCCATAAAATTACGTATTTTTGGTAAATGATCTTATTATCCATGGAATATAGACTATCCTATTGTTTTAGAGCTCTTTAATTTCCTTAAATACCACTGCATCTTTATGTAATGTAACATCTGTTCCTTCAGTTCTACAATGTAAGATTATGATTTTTCCAAAAGGGCTAATGTTGATATTTTATGTGCCTTAATACACTCTTTATTTTTTATTTGCTTAACAAATTTTTTCATAGATGGAGAAATTGGTTTCATAAACATTCCTATATAAGCAGCATAAAATGAAACTTTATTGGGTTTGATGAAATTGGTTTGATACATATGTTTCCCTGTCCTCTCTTGACTAATGAGAAAAAATGAGCTTTGTATATGAGCCTCAAACTGAAAAGCAATTTTCTCTACACAAATATCACCTTCTATTTATATGTACAAATTTTCTGAATTAACTTTGTAGACTTTCAAGAATTCATATTTCAAGATTTTTTTACATATATATATATATATATGTATATATATATATATATATATGATAAAAGAACACATCCAGCAATAGTCATCATTTCCTAGGAAGGGTTTTAATAAAAATCTCTCCTTTTTCTAATTTTGAAGCTCAGAATTCTAGTATTCAAATGAAATTTAATCCTCTCCTTTTCTCCCAATTCATTTTACCCATACAATTCTAATATTAGAATTTTATAATTAGTATGTGTCTATTTCAAAGCATCTCATAAAAGCAACATGAGCCTTTATAATTTAGAAATGGGAGACATTTTTAAAGGTTGGAGCAGAGTCCATCACCTGATAGGAGGAGCTGCCAGTGACAGCACTGGCATCCAGCTGTCCTGATGTCATGCTTCGTCATGCCCACCCCCATTCTCCTTTGTGGCTCTAGACATTTGTGTATTTCCCTGTGGCCAGGAGCCCTGACACTGAGATGGTAGCAGTCAATTGCAGGTTTGAATTACTTCAATATACAGGCCTGAAGTATACTGCCATTCAGGAAAGGTATAGCAATTCACCTGATTTCTAGCAGCTTTTTCATCTATGCTTTCTATTTTGCAAATAATTTCCTCAAAAGCACAGAAGTTCACAACGTGTGAACCACCAGAAATAATGGTATAACTCTATCTCAAGCTAAAACTAATGAAAAATGTTTTGATTAAATTACTTATTTCTTTATTTTACTCTCCCACTTACCAAAGTTGTCTTTTAAACTTTGATGGATCAGGTGTCCATGTGAGTCTGAATGCAAGCCCAGTGATAGTGGACTATTAATTCAGGATAGAATAATCAACTCTTAAAAATAAAAAGCACTCCAGGGGGCTGGAGAGATGGCTTAGTGGTTAAGGCACTTGCCTGCAAAGCAAAAGGACTCAGGTTTGACTCCCTAGGACCCATGTAAGCCAGATGCACAAGGTGGCACATGCATCTGGAGTTTGTTTGCAGTGGCTGAAGGCCCTCGTGAGCCTATTCTCTCTTTCTCCCTCTCCTTTCAAATGAAGGGCAATATAAAAATAAAAATAAAATAAAATAAACCCACTCCAAATGGATAAAGGATCTGAATATGGGACCTGAAACCATCTAGGAGAAAATGTGGGGAGAACACGCCAAGATATAGACATGGAAAAAGACTTCCTGAGTAAGACCTCACTATAGCAAAGGGAATAATTGAAGAAAAATTAAAATACTATTAGACTTTTTTTTCTTCATTGTAAATGCCTAATAAACTAAATACTTGTATACAAAATGCACATTGTAAAAAATAGAAAACATACAGATTCCTTTATAAAATACTTGCAGAATTGAGATAGTTCGGTACATGGATGGATGCACAGAAAATAAAGGTCAGAATACAGCAACCAAAAAAAAAATAAATCAATTAACTCACTCAAAAAATGGGGCAGGGCTAGAAAGGTGGCTTAGTGGTTAAGACACTTGCCTGCAAAGCCAAGGTTCCTGGTTTGACTCTCTAGGACCCATGTAAGCCAGATGCACAAGGGGGCACATGCATCTGGAGTTCATTCGCAGTGGCTTGAGGCCCTGGTGTGCCCATTCTCTCTCCCTCTCTCTGCCTCTTTCTTTCTCTCTCTTTCTCAAAATAAATAAATTAAAAATAAATTTTAAAAAAGATGGGGCAGAGAACTGATCAAAAATCAAATAAGGGCTGGAGATCAAAAATCAAATAAGGGCTTAGTGGTTAAGCACTTGCCTGTGAAGCCTAAGGACCCCGGTTCAAGGCTCAATTCCCCAGGACCCACATTAGCCAGATGCACAAGGGGGCACACGCATCTGGAGTTCGTTTGCAGTGGCTGGAAGCCCTGGCGTGCCCATTCTCTCTCTCTCTCTCTCTCTCTCTCTCTCTCTCTATCTGCCTCTCTCTCTCTCTGTCACTCTCAAATAAATAAATAAAAATGAACCAAAAAAATAAAGCTAAAAAAAATAACAAATGACAACAAACGCTTTTTCTTTTTTTTTTTTTTTTTTTTGGAAGTGGCGTTGAGGTAGGGTCTCACTCTAGCCCAAGCTGTCTGGAATTCATTATGTAGTCTCAGGCTGGCCTCAAACTCACAGAGATCCTCCTTCTTTTGTCTCCCCAATACTGAGGTTAAAGGTATATGCCACCTAGCCCAGCAACAAGTGCCTTTTGAAGGTATGGGGGAAAAGGAACCCTCATCTACTGTTGGTAGGAGTGCAGACTTGTACTATGACTTGGAAATCAGTGTGGAGGTTCCTCAAAAATCTATATAAATAGAGGCTGGGGAGATGATTCAGTCATTAAAGTGCTTGCCTGTAAAGCCTAATGACTAGATTTTGATTCCTCAGTATCCATGTAAACTCAGATGCACAAGGTGGTGCATGCATATGGTGTTTGGAGTGGCTGGAGACCCTGGTGTGCCCATTCTCTCTTCCTTTCTCTCTCTCTTTCTCTCTCTCTTTCTCTGTCTCTTCCTCCTCTCTTTCTCTCTCTCTGTCACAAATAAATAAATAAATAAAATATTTTTTAATTTAAAAATATATCTACCATTTTATCCAGCTACATCACTCCTGGACATATAGTCTAAAGACTCTACTCTTTTCTAAAGTGATACTTGCTCAGCCATGTTTGCTGCTGCCCTTTCTAAAATTGCTAGAAAATTGAATCACCCCAGATGCTGATCAACTGGCAAATGGATAATGAAGATGTGGTATATATATAATGTAGAAACTGGGAAGAACAATGTAGAAACTGGGAAGAAAAATGAAATTATGAAAATTTCAGGAAAATGGTGAAATTAGAAAAAAAATTATGCCAAGTGAGGTTATACAGGCTCAGAAAGACACATATCTACTCTCCTGTGTGCATCCTAACATGGAATAGTTTGATTTGCTTATAAGTTGTACTGGTATAGGTTGTTTATAAGTAATGCTCATAAGGAAGCTAGAATGAGCCCTGGAGAGAGGAGAATCAGGAGGGATGAGAAGAGGGGATACTTTAAAGGCAAGTGGAAAGGTCTAGGGGGACTGGGGTAAGGGAGGGAGGGAAGAAGGGAGGTACATAAATAATAATAGCATGAATCAGTACCATAGAAATATTCTTACTGGTTAGTTATTTAAAAGATATAATTCTCTTCAAAAGAGAGAGAAAAAGGGAGATAAATGATAGATGATAGATAGATAGATAGATAATTGGTTGATAGATAGATAGATAGATAATAGAAATATAGATGACTGAGAGATTGATGCATAGGGAGAGAGTTTGAGCATAAGCACCTTGCAAGGGCTCAGAAAACTTTACCCTAACACCATACACTCTTGCTGCTATATCCCAGTGCCAGAATGGGGGTTACTGACCACAGTGAGCTGTTGATCATGAAGGCCAATGAGGTCACCAAAACAATGTAGGCTATTGGCAAAGCACTTGGTTACCCACCCAAGTTAAATGGTAAGACCCTGTTGTAATCATTTCCACATTCAGGGATGAACCTCCAAACCTGACACAGTTTATGAGAGGAGTGGAATTGATTTCAGGATTATAGATTCAGGAGAAGTTCCATAATGGTTTAAGAAACTGGCCCCCTTTACCAAATCCACACACAGAGGAAAACCACCAGCAGCACCACAAGCAAACACACCCTGGGGACTGCAGGCAGAGCTGAAGCTCTCTGCATACTTTACACTGGAATTCAGATCTGCCTCCAGTGACACACCCTCCCTAGAGCAGGAATCTGCCTGCTAGGGTCAGAAGCTGAAAACTCAATTTTAATAATGCCCAAGCCTATTGGGGGGCATAGATTCAAATTACCACAGACCCTATTGCTGAAGCAACATAGGATGCAGCCATAGGACATTGTGAGATCAAGCTGGAACTGAGATAGAAGCCAGCTACCTGCTATATAGCTCTCATAGTAAGGAAATACTACACAAGTTGCTTGGGGATAAAGAGCACCAACAATGTACACCAACATCTACAAAAGCAGCCAACCAGGAAAGATGTACACACAGGTCCAATAGTGGCACACAGGATATAGAGGTAATCAATGATTCACCGACTGGAGATGAGTCCCACTCAGTGGGAGGGAACTCATACCTGGTACTGAGAATCAAGTCTGAGGCCTATGGCTTGGAAGGTCATAGAACTTAGGGGAAGCTTACCTTTTTGGGTAAAAGGAAAGGTTATCCCTGTGAAAAAGTCTTCTAAGTGTTGGGAGATGGCTTAACAGTTAAGGCACTTGCCTTCAAAGCCAAAGGACCCAGGTTCAATTCCCCAGGATCCACATAAGCCAAATGCACTAGGTGGCACATGTGTCTGGAGTTCCTTTGCATTGACTGAAGGCCCTGGTGTACCCATTCTCTCTCTCTTCTCTCTCTCTCTCTCATAAATAAATAAAATTAATTTTTTATGGAGGAAGGGATTTATTGAAGCTTAAAAAGTCTTCTAAATGTCAATGTTCATCCCCTTTGATCCATGATACTTTTACTTTTGACTAGTGAATCTATTTTCTACAACTGCCTAGAGTCATCTATAGCAGCTCTTCCAGGGCCCAGGAAACACTAACAGAAGTGTAAGCCACAGAGTGGGAAGGTGTACTATGAGGCACAGTCCTCAGCTACCCACAGATATTAACTGGTGCATTCAGGAATTCACAGTGATTATTAATAACCTTACTGAGTGAGGCCCTCAGTTGAAAGTGGGCATGGGAAAGGGAACTTAAGAGTATAACCAAGCGGGAATATGACAAATTTGCAATATGTACATATAAAGTTTTAAGTCACTGTTGTTGCCATTCTTTCAGTCCTGGTCTGTTGTTTCTTCATTGTTTCCTCTAAAGAATTGTTTTCTTTAAAATGGAAATACATAAGAAATAAGATGGGACAATATTCAAGTTAGGAATCATATGAAATATTTATAAAACAAATAATAAAAACATCCTGCTCTAGAATGAGCTTGAATATTGCTTTGATTCTTGAGTTTGCATCACATTTACCTCCTCTTATTATAGATTAATGTGCTTTTGAGTATTTTGAGCCTGATTTGCCTTACCATTATTTTACTGGAATCTTCAACAGAGGGCAGAATATCTAGGGAGGTAGCCAGTAACATAGCAGTAGTGTTTAAAATGAGAAAAAAATATATAAGCCCAAAGGAGATATGCTTGAAAGAGCATGAATTTTTAGGAACTGAAATAAGGAGAACCATATTCAAATTTATTTGGCCACCTTTGCCTTCATGCATTTTGGGAAGTTATTATTATTTTTTTTTCTTTTAGGATCATTGCATTTTTCACATAAAGTCATCCCCAGGGAAAATCTCAAGAATACCATTATTTTAACATTTCAATATTTGTTTGTTTCTGAATTCATATACTGGAAAGTGAAGTGTTTCAGAGCCAATAGAATACCCACAGAATGGTAGAAAATTTTTGCCAGCTATAACCCTAACAGAGGCCTAATATCTAGAATCTACAAAGTACTCAAAACACTCAATAATAAAAAAAATTAGACAATGAATTAAAAAAAATAGGGCAGAGACTGAATAGGGAGCTCTCAGAGGAAGAAATACAAATGGCTAACACAAACTTAAGAAAATGTTCAATATATGCAACCATCAGGAAAATGTAAATTAAAACAACTATGATATTTCATCTAACTCCAGTAAGGATGGAAATCATTAAAACATCAAATGACAACAAATGTTGGCGAGAATGTGGAAAAAGAGGGAATCCTCATTCACTGTTGGTGGGAGTTTAAGCTTGTACAACCACTAGGAAAAAAAAATATGGAGATTCCTGAAAAGGATGAATATAGAGCTACCAACAGACCCAGTTATTCCTTTACTGGGCATTTCCAATAAATGCATCATGCTTCACTACAGAGATATTCACTCAACTATGCTTATAGCTGCTCAATATAGCTAAGAACTGGAATCAACCCAGGTGCCCATCATTGGATGAATGTATAATAAAGTTGTACATTCACACAATGCAATTCTACTCAGCAGTAAGAAAAAAAATGGCAAAATGAAATTTGCAGAAAAATGGACAGGCGTGGAACAGATCATACTCAGCAAACTCACACTATCACAGAAAGACAGTCGCCTCATGGTCTCTCTCATCTTTGGTTCTTAACCTGGATCATCTCAAGGGGGTGGGGAAGGGAAGGGTGTAGAAAGAAAAAAAACCCACAAAACTAAACCAAAAATGAACTGGTATCAAAGAATCCTTTATCCCTCAGGATAGAGTAAAAGATTGAACCCTCAACAGGAGCATGGGGGAGCACCTGAAAAGAAGGGCCCTGGAGAGGATGGGATGAAGCCTAACCTTATAAAAATTTTGGCTCTGGCCTGTAACTCCCAGTACCAGAATGTAGTTGCTATGAACAATAAATTGTTGATTGGAGAGACATATGAGGTCACCAAAACAAGATAGGTTTCTCTCAAAGCACTTGATTACCTGCCTGAGGTAAAAGGAAAGACCCTATTGCTGAAGATACCATATACTGCTGGCACAGAATAAAGAGTGACCTGGGTAGAATCAGGAAGGGAGCAAGTCCCCAGGCAGTTAGCCTTCTGGTAATGGAAAGTGCTACATGAGCTACTGGGCAAGAGTGGCCAACAACAGTTTGAGCAACCAGAGAGAGTTTTAAGGTACTCAGAAGCAACCACCCTGACAAGTGTACAAACAAGTGCAATAGTGGCAGACAGCCTTGGTGGGTAACCAGTAACTTTCCAATTGGCTAAGAGATCCTCTCAGTGGAAAGGAACCCATATAGGCAAGTGGGAAACAGGTCAGAATCCTATGGAGGCAAAGATTATGCTCTCCAATGTCAAGCTCTCACTCCACTTGTCTTTGGCTAAAAGAGGGCTACATCTATCAAATTCTCCCTAAATTAATAAGGCTTATCCCATTTAATCTGTTCTGACTTCACTCTCCATTGGAGAATCTGTTTTCTCTCTTTCAGAAGGTAGCATCACCAGAGGAGATAAATTACCCCTCGCACTTCAGCCAAGCCCCAGCCAAAACTGCAGAGGTACTGGGGACATGAGCAAGAATGCAGCTTCCATGGTGAGCCTGAATATCAGTGCCAGGGTGAAAGAGACAGACGCTGAGGATGCTCAACACTTACCAAAGCAGAGACACAAAGGCTCTTAAGAGTTCATCACTGAAGTAGACTTAAAACACAGTCAGCATGGCTTAGGGAACTTTGCAGAAGAGAAGACAGAGATGAAGAGTCACAGGTTGGGGCATCATGCCCAGAGGCATTGCCTTCCCCCAACAACTGACTGCTATTTCCACAATGCATAATCCACAATCCTATGGGGAATTCCTGCATACCTCCTAGGAGGGTGCCCAGCAGAAGGGGGGCAGGGATGAGGGTAAGGATGGTACCAACTCATGATGTATCCATACTAAGTATGTCTGTAATTAATCAATAAAAAGCAAATGGAAAATGATACATGTAGAATGTTAAAGCACTTTCAAGAAAAATTCCTTGATTTTGATTTAAAAAAATATGCTTGCCATTATAGAACTAATTGTATTCATTTCTCCTATTTGTAGAAAAAAGTCATTTGAAATATGCAGGCTTTTAGAAGAGCACACTCCAAGCTTTCCCTTGGATATAATGTATTCTCTAATGGGCAATTACATAACAAAACATCCTCCCACACTCATTCAGAATTCTAAGTGATGCATTCTTGAACTTATATTTACTTGGCCACTGGATTTCTCCTAAAAATTCCATTTTTTCCATATTGTTTCATTTTCTAGCATTAATATGGGCATCTCCTACATGTCTTAGAAATATTGACCATCTTTAGTCAATTGAGATCCCCAGTGGTTGCAGATGACTTGTGAATGTAGTAGAAGAAAGTGCATTGATCTAAAATCCAATAATTCCTTATGTGCACACAGAAGTCTTTGTGAATACTACTTATTTATAGGTTTCTATTATGTTACTCAGCTCATAGGGATCAAGGTATGGGTTTATCATTATGATTGTGTCTTGTCTTTGAATCCAATAAGAAATATACCAGCAGCAGGTTATGAATAAAATCTATTTTACCTAGACCTGTATTCATAAAATAACAATATCCCATTAAAATAATTGGTTCCTTCATTTCAGTGAAAGTTTGCTTCTTTGGTATTTTCATACATGTGATGAGTCATTTTTCATTGAGCTTTGATTTACTATACACTTATTTAAATTGTAGTCTCATTCAGTCCTCATTAAAAAAATTAAAATTATACCACAAAAAGATGCTCTTAGAAAATGTAATAGCAACAAAAACTTTCTGAAGAGTACCATTATTTTCTGATGAAGTCTGAGCAGCATTTAAGCTAAGTGAGAAGCAGTTCTTGTTCTAGTGCATTTAAATATATGTGTATTTTAAAAATATAGTGGTCTCCATAGTATGTGTTTGGTAATCTGAAACATTATTATTGGAATGTGTACTCAGTTCCTACAGCACAGCTACCAAAAACACCCACCAAAAATTGGGTTTATTGCTGCAAAGATCCCACTGACTGGAAAATTAGGGACATGTTTAGAAAATAAATGGCCCCCATTGTGCCCTAATTGTCTATTAGTCATCTTGCCAATGAACTCCAGCTGTAGTGTTCTTGGGGTGGTTGAGCATAACCCCTAGGGTATGTCTGCCATTTCAGGACAAAGGAAAATTCCAACCCATATAATTGATAGTCTGGAATTTCTCCCCCTATCTTTTCTTTCTTCACAGCATTGTCCTTTTAGACTTAGCATTCCTGTTGAGGGCTTTGTGTCAAAATTGATGCTTTGCTGGTTCCTCGTTCGCCTTCCTTTTGCTGCCATAATTCCTCACCTATTGGGAAACCTACACTTCCAGACCCCTGTGCCGCACTGATGGTGAGGTGGATGCTGTACAGCATGGGCTGCTCAGTAATCACCCTGGAATCTCAACTGAACTACAAGAAGGCAGCTCAGTGTCCACACTAGAGTAGAGATGGATTGCTCTGTCAGTTGTTTTTCAGATAATGAGTGTGTTCATTTGAATAATAAACATGTAGAGGTGAACACTGAAAGGTTAACATTAACAGAGCTATTGTATGTGAAATGGCTCAGCCACGATGTAAATGTACAGATTTTTATTTAAAAAAACACAATTAAAAATCCAGACAGCTCTACACAGTGGTGCTGTTAAGATACAAAGAGATGGTGCCATTAGGTAAAACACAAAGGGTAGACCTTGTATCATAAATATGCATCATATCATGTTAAGCATAGATAGCATTAAAAGCATAAAGAGAGAGTTGATATCGAACTTATTCTGACTTGCGTAGGAACTACCCAGTCCTTTAAGATGGCTTGTATGGCCAAGTGAAACTTAAAGGCTATTGTCAGCAAATATCTGGCAGATTCAGTCCCTAGTTCTGAGTTAGTGGCAGACATGGTCAATCAGTCGTGGCATCATTTCTTGCTGAGTACAGATTCTGCCTTAGGTATCATCACAAGAGCCAAATCATTACTTCAGATAATAGGTGCTGAAAGAGCATGATTGTAAACGACTATATTTGCAATCCTAGATTGAGACAGCTTTTCTGGGAAAACTTAAATACTGACTAATTTTTGAGAGATAATGATAAATTCAGAGCTTTGATAAATATATTGTTGTTATATTTAGTAAAGGTCCTTATGTTTTAGAGATGCATGGGGGGTTATTTACAAATCAGTGAGAGGGTATTTGCATGTTTCTTGAGAACAATCTGGGATTGTATGAGCAGCACAGTGGATGTGAACTGCTGATTAAAGGGCCAGGGGCAGTTAAGTGATATTAAATTTGTATTAAATTGTTCCTAGATAAAAGTAACTTAAATGATTTGATATGCCATTTAGGCAAATATCACCTGTGTAATTGTGGTCCAGTCTTATATTAGTGTTTCCATCTCTAGTTTTCTTATTTGTAAAGTATGATCTACTATTCCGATTGTTAGGATGATTGAATCATCTCATTGGTTTAATATGTACAGGTTCAAGCCTGACCCACAGTTGTGCTATATAAATGTTTGGCATTATTATTATTATTATTATTATTATAAAAACCTCTATGAGAAAGAGAGACCATAATGAAGACTAAACATGTATGAGATCTATAACAGAGATAAAAATTTAAAAGGTGAGAAATTAAGTTTTTTATAAAATTAGAGCAATAGCCTTAGGGGACAGGGAATATATTTGATGAATTCCTTTATAATATGCCTATGGAATCAGAGATTGTATTTGGGATATAATAGATATAACAGGAATAAATAACCTCATCCTGTTTAATTTGTGGTAAACTACATAGTCAGAGACAGAGGGTATAATTGTGGTTTTCTATCAACAAAGCTTATTCATTTGAATATCTTACAGTGCATTGCCAAGGAGAGGCAATTTCACTACGATAAACTTTTCTGATGTGATTGCCTTCATAAGAACCGCATTTCATAGTTCACTACCCAGGATGTTTTTAATCTTCCAAGTTAATGGCTTTACCTAAGTTCAGAAAAGCTATATAAATCATGAAAACCTAGATTACCTTCCATGTTAGGTATGACTGATTATTTTATTATTAATATGAAAATTAATTCCCTATAGGTTTGGAGTCCATATTCAGATTAAGATGTTTTGCCCAATTGTGGAATATATGATAACTCCAGTAAACACCCTCATTACTACATCCCTGATGAGTCTGTGTTATGATACCTGGTTTTCCAGATCCATAATATGTGTTTAGCCTGGCCTATCTCATCATTTTAATGAATACGTGAGAAATGTTAGAAATATGAACACTTTAACAAAGTAATAATTTATGTTCTTGTGGGCATTTTGAACATGAAAAGTAATATAGTATATCCACATGCCTAGAACAAATATATGGAATTTCTCCACGATGTATTAATAAACTTAATACTTATGTCATGTGCCTAACAGAAACTACAAGAGAGATTTTATAATTATCTTTGAAACCCTATTAATTTTATTTCTAAGTTCATTCAGCACCTATTCTAAAAGACAGTGAAATTAAAACTTTTATGAATATACAAATGAGACATTTTACATTTAGAAATAGCTAACTATTTCATATAATTAAGCCAATTGCACAAGGTAAATTTAAGTCATAGTAAAATTAAGGTCACCTGTTTTATATTATAAACAGCTCAGCAATATTAGATAATCGAGATAGAGAAATAAAACAGGAGAAAGTATAGTGAGTAAAATAAATAGTACTCATAATTGCCATAAATATTTACCAAGTGACACAAATAATAAGTATATATTTATAAATAAATGTTAAATAGTACTCATAATTGCCATAATGATTTACAGAGTAATTTTTATTTGCTAGTAACATGTTTCTGCCTTATGTGCCTTTCTCATTATTTGCAAGTATAGTCCTATCAGTGGTGTTGCCTTTTCCCTTATACTACAACAAGAAATAGTCCAAGTAGGCTAGCTAGTAAACAGCCAATAGGGCAGGGCTAATTAACCTCAAGGTCTCTCCCAAGTAACACACCTCTTTCAGCAAGACTCCATCTCGGAAAGGCTCCAGCAGCTGACATTTTAGTATGCTTAATCACAAATACATGAGGCTGTGAAGGACATTACACATTCAAACCATGACAATGTGTTTACTAACCATTAAGGAAGGATAACAATTATTTTCTCTTCATGATTTTATCATTATGGTGACTATAGTATTAGTAGTAATATTTAAAACAGTAAAAAGGATTCTGGGTATACTTTGCTGATTTATTATTCATTTATATTTAAATCTAATTGTTAATGCTTTTACATGATGCAAAAAGAAATCAGAGACATACAAACCATCAATTGACAAATAAACACAAGCTTGAACTCTAGATGAATATACCACCTACTAGGGCATAAAACATTTGCAAACTATGTGTGGCAGATTAAAACAGTTCCCCTTGAAAATTTGAGAATGAAAATGGATTTTGAAAGAATGCCTACAAGATGATGTGTTGATTTCATTCATTTTATGATCTAAACAAGATTTTGTGCTTTCATTATAAAGGTCAGCTTATCACAGGAAAATTACACCTCTGCCCTAGTCACACGCCAGCTCTAATAGTGCTCAAGAAAATATACTCACTGTTTTCAGGGGCAAACATAAGTAGCAGATATGCCTATGTCTTTTTTCTGTGAATGCCCCCAAATTCCACAGAAAGAACACCTTGAAAAAAAAAGACTGGGTTACTGACCCCATTATTTTATCTTAGAGCTGAGTGTTCTGCTGGGAAGATAAACATTGGATAAGACTTGTGGGTTGAATAACCATGCCTAAGTTATATCTGTCTGGTTGCTATGTATCAAAATACTTTGAAAAGTAAAGTAGTCCAAAAGACAGACATATTTCTGTGAGAGTACTTGATGACCCACCAAAGGTTAGTGGTAAGACTCTACTGCTGAAGACACCTTATGTGGTTGACATGCAAATTAGAATGGCATGGCTGGAAGTTGGAAGACAGTCAGTCCCCAGACAGTCAGCGCGTCTAGTGCCAGAAGGGGCGACTGGGGGAAAATGACCAATATCTGTCCAAGCAACTCATGGTCTAACCTACCTAGCAGCAAATAACTTGTTGTGATGCCCACACAAGTGCAATAGTGGCACACAGCCATGGTGGGGAACCAACTGCTCTTAATTTGGCTAACTGATCTCCTCAGTGGTATGGGACCCATAGCTGGAGCTGGGGAAACAAGTCAGAACCATATCTAAACATAAGCCCACTCTCCAATATCAAGCTACCATCTATCATGGGCTACAAGAGGGCCTACACCTATTAAATTTTCTATTTAAAAAAAAGTAAGGGTTATCTCATTTTTCCTGGTGCTAACTTACTCTCCATTGGAGAATCTGCTTCTCTTTTTCAGATAGATGTAGATCCTAAGGAGAGAGCCACCCCATCATACCTCCAAAGGGCCCCGGCTGAAACTAAGAAAAATTGGCGAAACAAGCAAGGGTGCTGATATCCTGATGAACTGGATACCAGCAGAAGGGGGAAGGAGATCAACACAGAGAAAAATCAGCTCCTACCAAATCAGAGAGCCAGAGCCTCAGAGGCCCCCAACACCTCATCACTGAAGCAGACCAAAAATGAACCCAACATGGCTCAGGGAAATTTTGCGGAAGAGGGGGCGGAAAGAATGTCAGAGCCACATGTTGGGTCATGATATGCAGAGACATTTAGCTTACCCATAACTGTGGGCTAACTCCACAATGCATGACCTGTATACCTCAACAAGGAGGGGCCAAGGGGAGGGGGTAGGTCACGGATGAGCCTAATAATGGTACCAAACTGACTGTATTTGCTGAATACAAACGAACTAATAAAGAAAAAAAGGGGAAAAAAGTAAAGTAGTCCATAAATAAAGCAATTTTTAGTTTTATTTGGTATAGCACTGAAAACTGGAATTATTTTACTGTATTTTCTTATAGGAATCCTGAAAAGCTACACATTTATTTTTTAAATTGGACCATTTCAGCTATTTGGGTAAAAAGTAATGAGATAAAACAAAACAATACACTCTTTTGCTCTGCAAGGAAAACAGGTATGAATTCGTACAGTTGATCAGAATTTTTACTCATCGATTGGAATCATACATGTGAGTTTAAAGATTTTAAGGAGTTATTAAAATAAAATTTTATTGAGTCTTCACATGTTTCCCATGAGGCCAGATTAGGAATTCTTTGTGTACATGTTTTTTGCTTATTTTTTTTTGAAACTCTTTCAAAGATAACTACAATGGCAACTGTTAGGGTCTTTTGGAGAGAAATTTGACTATTTAAATTAAAAACATTGCATAGACTTTGATCTCTGACTTAATGAGTCTACTTCTGAGTGTTTTGTTTTGTTTTGTTTTATTCTGAAGAAAGAATCAAAAATTCCCTTAAAAAACACATTTAGTGTTTGGAAAATGGAGACTTGTTGCAAAGCCTACAGGCCTGGGTTTTATCCTTAATCACCCACATGAAGCCACATGTAAAAAGTGGCACAAACATCTGGCATTGATTTGCAGTGGCAAGAGATCCTAGTTTGCAACACACACACGTACGTGGGCGCACACGCACGTGCACACACACACGTAAACAAATAAAAATTGAAACTAGAGCTGGAGAGATGGCTTAGCAGTTATGCTCAGTTAAAAGATCTCAGACTATGAGAATGTTTTGAACATCATTAGGATTGATAAAAACTATGGGGACCTTTAAAGTTGGACAGAATGCATTGTATTTTACATCATGGGTGGTTATCAGTTTACGGGGTCCATGGGCAGAACGTGGTGGTTTGATTTAGGTGTGCCTCATAAACTTAGGTGTTCTGAATGCTAGGTTCTCAGCTGATGGAGATTTCAGAATTAATGCCACTTGGAGGCAGTGTGTTGTTGAGGTAGGCTTATGAATATTACAGCCAATTTTCCCCTGCCAGTGTTTGGCACACTCTCCTGCTGAGGCTGTCCACCTGATGTTAGCCAGAGAGCGTCATTGAATTTGCAACATGGTCTTGTGTCTTGGGAACATGCATGGGCAGTGTGAAGCAGCTTTGCTGGATTCCTTCCTGGAGACCCGATGGAGCCTTGAGGATGAACCATGGGTTACAGCAGAGAACCAGTGAAGATCTAGGGACAAGAGACTTTTTACTGGTTAGAGTTATGGGACTCGGAGGCTTATCACTGGCTATATTTGTTAGACGTGGAGCTACAGAATTTGATGTTTGCCCTGGGTATTTTAAATCTGGTATTGATTCAATATTTCTTTGCTATGCCCAATGCCATCTTTTGCAGTGTGAGTATTTATTCTGTGACATTATGGGTTTTCGGTTTTTTTTTTTTTTTTTTTTTTTTTTTTTTTTTTTTGGTATTACAACTCTGTTAAAAGATCTTGGACTATGGGAATGCATTTTACGTTGGACTGAATGCATTGCATTTTACTTCATGAATGGTTATAACTTATGGGAGTCAGGGGTGGAATGTGGAGGTTTGATTCTGTTGTCACCCATAAACTTAGATGTCCTGAATGCTGTGTTCCCAGCTGATGGAGATTTGGGAATTAACACCTCCTGGAGGCAGTGTACTGTTGGGGGTTGTCTTATGGGTATATAGCCAGGTTACCCTTGCCAATGTTTGGCACACTCTCCTGCTGAGGTTGTCAACCTGATGTTGGCCAGGAGGTGATGCCCACCCTCTGCTTATGCCAGTTTTTCCCTGCCATCATGGAGCTTCCCCTTACATCTGTAAGCCAAAATAAACCTTTTTTTTTTTTTCTTGGTCAGGCGTTTTCTGCCAGCAATACAAACCTAACTGCAACCAGGTCTAGGTGATAAATTCATGAATGATAATTTTTCTACATTTCCAAATGTTTAACAAATACATATAATTTTACCACAAGAGAAAATAATAAATAATTCAAAGAGTTTTAATTCCCCAAACAATGCAGACCCTCTGAAGATTGATTTTTTAAAATCCTTTCTTATTATCATAATAGATAGGCATAATAAAGGTTACAGAACAGGACTACAGGACCTTACGTGAACCATTAACCTTTCAGTGACTCTCTTTGCTTATTTATTATCTGCTTCATGTTCTCCTTGGAAGAAAGTGATTACTTGGTCCACAAACTCAGGTAATAAACAGCTTTTTTCTTTCATAATTGCACTATGTGTGTTCTGATTTTAAGCACTTTGAGGTCTGAAAAAATAATGCCCCCTAAGTAACATCTAAATCTAATTGAACAATGTGTGTGAGTGTATTTTGTGTGTGTGTGTGTGTGTGTGTGTGTGTGCGCGCGCGCGCGTACAGGGTATGCAAGGTCAAAAGACAGCTTCAGATGTTGGTCTTTGCTTTCCACCTTGTTTGAGATGGGTGTTTCTCTTTTCTGTCCATTGCTGCATCAGCCAGGCTATTTTTCCTGCAAGCTTCTGGGTGATTTTCCTGTCTCTCTGGCCCTTGTCATCCTGGGCACACCAGGACCACAGATGCTTGCAGTCCAGCATCAGTCTTTACATGGGTTCTGGGATCCAAACATGTACTCAAGCTTGTGTGGCCAGTATCCCATCTCCCTGTCCAACAAGGTATCGCTAATACGATTTCAGTATTTGGGTCCACGTAAACTTACTTGGTGCATTCTTATTCCTACGGTCTGGATAGCAAACTAGACTTGAAGTTATATCAGATTCTCGGTATTGTTAAATCAGTCTCAGGTTAAAAAAAAAATTCTTGATGGCAGAAGATGAATGTGAAATAAAAGCTAAAAAAAAAAAAAAAAAAAAAAAACTAAACTACACAAAAGCTATCCTTAAACCATACTCTTTGCTGTGGCACCAAGCATCCCAAGGTTCCAAAGGCTTTTTCTATAAAATATTAATGCCAATCCTTTAACAAGAATGCTGGTAAGAATATTTTTTGTTGTTGTTGCTGTTGGTTTTATTTATTTATTTATTTATTTATTTTTATTTGGGGACAAGTTCTCAATAGGTAGTCCTGGATACTCTGAAGCTCAATATGTAGATCACATTGGCCTTGAACGTTTAGCAATGCTCTTGTCTCTGCATCCCTAGAATGCGGATGACAGGTAGGTGCTGTCACATTTAGCCACAACTGTACCTTGAATCTTTAACTGAGTTTTTTTTTTTTTTTTTTTTTAGAGGTTTGGTCTCACTCTAGCTCAGGCTGACCTCCAGATTCACTATGTAGTGTCAGGGTGGCTTCGAACTCATGGCGATCCTCCTACCTCTGCCTCCTGAGTGCTGGGATTAAAGGTATGTACCATCACACCTGGCTTTAACTGAATCTTTAACTTGTTTCCCACTAAGACATCTGGCCAAAGCAGTGTCTCACTTAGAGAGAACAGTCCTATTAAAGGAGTATAATTCTTCCTGTCAATACTTTCTGACGTAAGTAGCATTCTGAAGTTTGTACAATGTATTAACATCAGGGAGATTTACACCTTTGCAGAAAGAGTGTAGATCCAGGGGAGAGTACTTACTTAGTTTGCATGAGGCCTTGGATCCCATCCCAGCTTTGCTAGAAGTTGTGTAGGAATCACTTTGGATAAATGGCTGATGGTATATGATGTAGTTCTGTAGAAATTGACAGTTAGAGAAGAGGGGAAGGGTAGCTGGCAAAGGGCTAAACATGAAAATGTTAGAAAACATGAAATTAGCAATACATTGACCCTAGTGATAATGGATTTTGAGACAGTAGAAATGTGGCATTTTTATTGCAATTTAAAATACGTACACTAACACCAAATAAATCAACAATGGTGTTTTCTAGTTTTCATAGCCTGAAGGGTAATATTACCAATGATACAAAATTTGTTTTGATAGGGCAATAAAATAGGAATGCAAATTACATGAAATTCTCTAATTAATGAGTCATATGCTGATGTGGGGTATTCTGCTTATAGTTATTTCACTGGAGTCAAAACTCCAAATAAGGTAAATCTTCACAACTGAGTTACAGGCCTTCACAAGAAAATAGCCTTTGATATTAAAGTCACTAAGTATGAAGATGGCATTCCTTGGCTCAGCAAACAAGTGCATTTGCCATGCTTTCAATGGCATAACAACTGGGATAGGGATGTTTCCAAATCAAGTAGGCTAGCGTTTATCTTATATCAGGATTCTCTCCTTTTGCATGTATCTTGATTACTGGCTATTGTGCTTTGAATATGAAATGTCCCCTGTAGGCTCATATGTTTGAACACTTGCTCCCCAGCTGCTGGTGCTGTTCCGAAAGGCTGTGGAGCCTTTAGGGTATGGAGCCCTGTTGTTCTTCAGTCTTTGAGAATCCTTTTTAAGACCTTGCAGGTTTCTTTTCTATTTTATTATTTTGTGACCTGTGATCCTTCTCTATTGATGGTTATAGAAATCATGGTTCAGCTTTAGAAATGTGTGCACTCACCATTCCTTGGACTATTGAGACTTTGTTTTCAAAGTTAGAACTTGATCTTTCTTTTTTCCTTGCAAAAAAAAAAACTAATATGCATACAAGATGATTATTGAATGGAACTTGGATGGGGATGCACATCATTCATTGACTTGGATGGGGGATAAGACATCCCTCCAAAGCATAGTCAAGATGATGAAGGCTTGACTTACAGTCAGCTATGCCTTCCCAGAAACAAACTGAATAGTTTCAAACATACAGGGTAACTTTTCTAAGCACAGTCATTTCTCACATAACTATGATTTTTTTTTTTTTTTTTTGGTTTTTCGATTTAGGGTTTCACTCTATCTCAGGCTGACCTGGAATTCACTATGGAGTCTCAGGGTGGCCTTGAACTCATGGTGATCCTCCTACCTCTGCCTCCTGAGTGCTAGGATTAAAGGTGTGCACCACCATGCCCAGAATAGCTATGTATTTTTTGTTGTTATTGAAAGACTAGTGTAGGATATGCAAATATTTCTTTAGTTAAGAAAATAAAATTATTGCCTAATTTTAAGGACCATCCATTATTTGAGTGAAATATCTTTCAATCACACACACACAAAAAAAAGAAAGAAAAGAAATCAACCGGTTGTAAATAATGTACTCAAAGATTCCTGAATGACTGTCTTTGCTCTGGTCCAGTGAACATCACTCAGCCACCTGATGTATGATTTGGAGGCCCGGGTTGACGCCCCCATCAGGAGGGAGAATCCAGAGATGTGGCAGGTGCTGGTTATCCTGACAGATATCTTTGACACCAGGAATGTATGAACTGCCATTCTGCTGATCTGTTATCTGTTTCTTCCTCTGTGATTAGCCACTGAAAATAAGTTCCTCAGAGCATAAAGACATCTGGGAGGGCTGATACCATGGGCTTCTCAGGCACTATTCCTAACAGATGAATATCAGAGTGTGCAAATACCATGGCTAAAAATCATACCTAAAGTAGTGGACCAGCAAGGCAGCCTTCATTTCTAGTAGCTACAGGAAACGTAAGTTAACAACTAGATGCCCTAGTTTCCAATAAAAATGAGTTCAGCATTTCTGCCTCTATCTAAATCTCGTGTTTTTCTTAAGTCTACAGATGTAGAGAAGGTATAGTGAAGGATGGCTGCAATGAATGTTCCATTTTTTGTAATGAGTTCTTATGAATATGAGAATTAGTTACAACCTCCATTGTAAATCAGTATCTTGAGAGATCATGGTGGGTAATATCCAGATGTTAAACAACCCGCCTGACAAAGGCTTGTCAATCAGAACAGGTTCTAGCTGGGCAGGTGATGGGAGCACACTACTTCAAGCACTGGCTTCAGAAATATGAGCTAATGTCACCCTGGGTGACCGAAGTTCTCAAAGTGTCACTCTGGAAGAAGGAGTTTAGCAGGTTTGTAAAGCACATTCTCATGCCATTGCATCATATGAACCTCCTCTATATTATCTTTATCTGTCTCATATTCGTATTTTCCAGTGAAGAAAAGAGAATTACCAAGGCCAGTGTTGTCTGTTTGCAAGACTCAAATAGGATCATTATAGCTCGCAACATATTACACAAAACTGAAATTTAGATGAAAAGATGAATATATTATGTAATGAGTATTTTTATCAAACTTAATAATTACTGTGAAATATAAGCATAGTATTATATTTTTAAAGTTCATAAATCTGTCCAGAATGTAGTTCTGACAGTAATTGCCAGTTTACCCTTGTTAATCTTTCGATGAAGCATCAGCATGGAGTAACTAAGTCAATAATTCTGACTTAGTCCTGATTCAGATTTTTATTTTGTTTTGTTTTTGGTTTTTCAAGGTAGGGTCTCACTGTAGCGCAGGCTGACCTGGAATTCCTGTGTAGTCTGCAGCTGGCCTCAAACTCACAGCCATCCTCCTACCTATGCCTCCCAAGTGCTGAGATTAAAGGCACACACCACCATGTCCAGCTCTGATCTAGATTGTGTAGTTCCAAGACCCTGAAATTCCCAAATAAAGACCAAAGACTGAGTGATATAGGGCCTGAATATGTATTAAAGTTAAAAAAATACAGAGCCTAAAGAAGGTAGCCAACTGGCAAATTAGGCTAGTGGCATTGGCTATCAGAGTAATTATTGAAGGAGGTTAAAACAATGAATGAAGTACATATTAGCGGAAGGCAGTTTGAGGAGGGCAAGTGTCAAACATCTGCCCTAACAGTTCGCTGTAGAAGTTGCAAGTGGACTTGCTATAGGAATGTGATGAAAGATATCTAGAGATTTAAATCAGAAAGAACAGATATTCTAAAAGTAATCCCCAAATATAAGTTACAGGACTGTTGAGATTATTTGAGTTCAATGTATCCTTGCAAAGTTCCAGACATATTGTGACATACATATAAAATCAAAGAATAATGCTCAATCTACTTTACTATCTCCTATATATTCTCATCACTAACATTTTTCAAAACCAGGACTCTATGAAGAAAACAAAAATATGTTGAAATTTATTATTTTTGTTTTTGCTTTTTCATTATTTGTTTCCTACTACTCACATCTAAAGATAATGATCAGAAATTTACTAAAGGAATAACATGGCAATAATCCATATGAAAACTCATTTGCCCAATTTTGGAATCAAATGTATGATTATTTACCTAAGCTCAGTATTTGTAAATGCACAATGAAGTTATTTTATTTCACTGAGTAACGCAGTTTAATTTTTAGTCAGTTCCACTCTGTTATTAATTTGTAGTACTGGCACTAAAAATTAGATTTTTATTTATTTATTTATTTATTTATTTATTTATTTATTTAAAAGATACAGAAATAGGCAGGTAAAGAGAGAGAGAGAGAATGGGCACACCAGGGCCTCCAACCACTGAAAATGAACTCCAGATACATGTACCCCTGTGTTCACCTAGCTTATGTAGGTCCTGGGGAATCAAATCTGGGTCCTTTGCCTTCTCAAGTAAGTACCTTGCTAAGTCATCTCCCCAGCCCCCCAAACTAGATTTTGATGAAAACAGCAGTTGGAAATAATTGCTTATTAAAAAAGAGACTGGGAATAAATATCATTAATATCTTTTAGCAGATCATCTCACCAAAAATTTAAAAGAAATAAAAACTAGAGTTTAATGTGGAATCATATACTAAGATGAATATTGATTCACATATTTTTGTTGAAAAAGGAAGACACAATTTTTGATAAAATATCATTAGCCTACGTTATTTTTATACTAACAAAAATATAAATATCACATAACTGACCCTAAATAAAACTAATGAAAACATTTTTTTGCCTCATCATGTAGATGTATTATATGAGACAAAGAGCATAAAGAATAATACAAAGAATGATAGCCAAAAATAGTAAGTAAGCAAAGACATTCTTAGCTCCTGGCTGTTTTCTCCCCCAGATGTTGGAACTGAAAATATCACTATTGTTATTTTCTTCTTTAAAATATTTTATTTGATAGGAAACTATATATTTATGAGGTAGAATGTGATGTTTTGTGATAAGTATTTCTGTGTAGTGTAATATACAAATTAGTATAAATACACCCATCTACTCAAATATATATATATTTCAATTTTAGTCATGGAACTTCTAAAATCCTTATGCTGGCTTTTGTTTGAGATATGCAGGCATTGCCATCATCTACAGTCACTGTTTCATAACTCATTAAAATGATATTTGTCATTTGTTTTTTAAATATTTATTTATTTTCAAGCAGAAAGAGAGAGAGAGGGAAGAGAGAGGGAGAATGGGTACAGCAGGCCTCTACCCACTGCAAATGGACTCCAGACACATGCACCACCTGGATTATGTCGGTACTGGGGAATCAAACCTGGGTCCTTGCACAAGTACCTTAAGCCATCTCTGCAACCTTCATTTGCTATATTTGAAAAATATTTTTTTATATATTTTCAAGGAGATGTGTGTGGCGGGGGACAGATAGACAAAAAAGGGAGTGGGCGTGCCAGTGCCTCCAGTCATGGGAAATGAGCTGCACATGCATGCACCACTTTGAGCATCTGACTTTACATGGGTTTGGGGGACTCAATCCCAGGTCATTAGTCTTTACAGACCAGCTCCTTAACTGCTGAGCCATCTCCCCAGCCCCATTTTTTTTATGTTTTTGTTAGAAATATCTTCCTTGATCTCCTTATATTAGATCAGCGAGATAAGGACAATTAATATAGATGAAGGCAAGGTAAGGAAAGGAAGGAAAGGAAAGGGGAAGGAGAGGGGAAAGGATGGAAATAAAATGGAAGTAAATTATCTATTATAATTCCAGAGGTCTGGCTTTGCTCAATTCTTTATAAGGATTATTTTTTTTTATTAAATTTTCTTAGTTTTTTAAAATTTATTTTATTAGATATGGACATAATCAGTATGTAAAATCTCATGTTACTACCATCATTTCCCTCATCCCTGTCATTTTTCCAAAGAGGCGCTCCTCATCGGGGATGCAGGTCAACCCCTTGGGGATTGTGTGTCATGCATTGTGGGGGCAGTGGTCAGTTATGGGGGAGAGGCAATGTCTCTGTGCATAATGTCCCAACTTGTGGCTCAAGCAATCTTTCCATTCCTTTCTTCCTCAAAATCCCCTGAGCCATGTTGGTGCATTTTAAGTCTACGTAAGTGATAGGCTCTTAGGAATCTCTGGATCTCTGCTCTTGTAGGTATTGAGTGTCCTAACTGTCTATCTCCTCCACCCTTGTGCTGATAGAAAGTAGCTAACAGCTGGAATCAACCCAGATGTCCATCACTAGAAGAATGCATAACTAAGATGTGGTATATCTACACAATGGAATTCTACACAGCAGTAAGCAAAAATGACACAATGAAATTTGAGGAAAAATGGTTGAACCTGGAACAGATCATTCTCAGTGAACTTACCCAATCACAGAAAAAAAAAAAAAATCTCCACATAGTCTCACTCATCTACAGCACCTAACCTGAATCTACTCAAGATACCTTACATACCCAGCAAGCACCTCCTAGACTACACACTAGGATGGAAAGGGAAGGAGGGGAGGGCATCAAAGGGGTGGGAAACACAAATCTAGACCGAAATGGCAATGGTACCATAATTTTCTACTTATTAAAAGACAGACCAAATGGCTGATCCTTCACCAGGCCCTTACAGGGAACACCTGAACCACAAGACACTGTAGAGGGTAGGATCAAGACTAACCTTAATATTCTACATCTTCCCTCCCTCACTTTCCCTCTCCCTCTCTCTCTCTCTCTTATCTCTAACTCTTGATTATTAGTTATCTTTTTCCTCATTTTCTTAGTGGGCACTGGCCTGTAACTCCAAGAACCAGCATGGGGCTATCATCCACAATGAGCTTTTGATCAGAGAGACCTACAAGGTTTCCTAAAAGACAGACAGATTTCTGTCAGAGTACTTGATGACCCACCAAAGGTTAGTGGTAAGACCCTACTGATGAAGACACCTTATGTGATTGACATGCAAATTAGAATGGCATGGCTGGAAGTTGGAAGAGAGTCAGTCCCCAGACAGTCAGCGTGTCTAGTGCCAGAAGGTGCTACATGGGTGACTGGGGGTAACTGACCAATATCTGTCGAAGCAATGCATGGTCTAACCTTCTTAGCAGCAAATAACTTGTTGTGATGCCCACACAAGTGCAGTAGTGGCACACAACCATGGTGGGGAACCAACTGCTCTCAATTTGGCTAACTGATCCCCTCAGTGGTATGGGACCCATAGCTGGAGCTGGGAAACATGTCAGAACCATATGCAAACATAAGCCCACTCTCCAATATCAAGCTACCATCAACTGTGGGCTACAAGAGGGCCTACACCTATTAAATTCTCTATTAAAAAAAAAGTAAGGGTAATCTCATTTGTCCTGATGCTAACTTACTCTCCATTGGAGAATCTGCTTCTCTTTTTCAGATAGATGTAGATCCTAAGGAGAGAGCCACCCCATCATACCTCCAAAGGGCCCCGGCTGAAACTAAGAAAAATTGGAGAAACAAGCAAGGGTGCTGATATCCTGATGAACCGGATACCAGCACAAGGGGGAAGGAGATCAACACAGGGAAAAATCAACTCCTACCAAATCAGAGAGCCATAGCCTCAGAGGCCCCCAACACCTCATCACTGAAGCAGACCAAAAATGAACCCAGTATGGCTCAGGGAAATTTTGCGGAAGAGGGGGCGGAAAGAATGTCAGAGCCACATGTTGGGACATGATATGCAGAGACATTTATCTTACCCATAACTGTGGGCTAACTCCACAATGCATGACCCATATACCTCAACAAGGAGGAGCCAAGGGGAGGGGGTAGGTCACAGATGGCCTAATAATGGTACCAAACTGACTGTATTTGCCGAATACAAAACTAACTAATAAAGAAAAAAAAAGAAAAGAATGTAGTACTCTTGCTCATTTCCCCAATTTATAAGGATAATTCTTAAGAACACACATTGGTGTACCTCTTGTGTTGAAAACCTGTCTCAGACTCAATTACTCAGGAATCAAACTTATAAAACTTAATGCCAAGAGTAATTCTAGAATCCAGAATCTAGGGAGGTTAAGCTTTGAATCACCTGCTGTGCAGGCTGGTTGACAGGACTACCCATGACTGTTGTGGGTAGATACCCCCTTTCAGAAGACAGCAAGGCAACTAATACATCCTCCACTTGTGCTTTACAGAAAATAGAGCAATGTAAGAAAGACAGTTGAGATGAAACATCTTGGGCTTTCGAGAGTTCTGGGAGAAATTGCAGGCATGAGAACTAGGATATTATAAAAGTGTAGTGGTTCGATTCAGGCATCCCCTATAAACTTATGTGTTCTGAAAAAGCTGGTGGGATTTTGGGAACTGGAGCCTCCTGGAGGTAACATATTGTTGGGAGTGGGCTTTTGGGTGGTATAGCCAGCTTCTCTTTGCTGTGTTTGGCACTCCCTCCTGCTACTGTTTGCCACCTGCTGTGGCAGACATGATGTCCTCTCTCATGCCATCAGGATTCCCTGATATCATGGAGTTTCCCCTTGAGTGTGTAAGCCAAAACCATAAGTTCCTGAATTCTCTGAGCTTGTAGTGCTGTGGAAGTGTTTTCTCCTATTTCAAAGTATGTGCTCCCACTTTTGATTGAAGGCAGCATGCTAGACACTTCATTGCCAGATACATAGCCCCTCTAAGGATTGTTCTCCACATCTTAACACCAGAGAAACAATTGGCCTTAAGTGGAAGCATTGCCAAGGGAAATGTTGTATCTTCCAAGTGACTAAATGAACCATGCCATGAGATGTACATGGATTAGCCAGAACACACTAGGATGCATGTAGCAAGATTCATTTTGAAATTTTCATATGTTTAATAAAGATCAACTTTATGCCAAGTTAATTTCATGTTCTTTTTAAAACTTTCCTCATAGAGGAAGACCTTCCAACAGGGTTACCCCAAAGGGAACTGGTTTCTAGAGACCTGATGAACATTATCATTAAGGCCATCTAGCAAAGTACCTTCCTAGACTTCTTTGTCTTTTCCTTCCTATCCTCCATGGAAGACATTGAGCTAATGATCCTCTGTCCAGATGGCCTTGAGCTAAAGATCTCTTAGAGGTTGCATGCAGGATATGGGGTTATCAGAGGACCTGCTCTCTGGCAATCAGGGCTCCTATGGGCATTTGGTTTCAATCAGTATGAACTGTGTAAAAATCTCATATAACATGAATAAAAACCTTAGCTTTAAAGGCCACACTTGATAAAAATTTATAATACCTAAAGTACTCATAAATTTCAGAGCCTTCTAAGTAGTTCCAGATTTATGGACAAAAAAAGGTATTCAGTCATGTTCATAGCTTTAGCACTTCTCATATGCCATCATTGTTGACGATATGATGACTTTAATATTGTCTTGGCTGGGAGAAGATACTTGAAAGAGCATAATCATTTATAAATAATTGCATTCAATTTCACAGACGTGAAAATGAATACTTTGGTACTGTGAGTTCCAGTAAGTACAGTATTATAAACCTTTGAAGCCATCCATAGCAATCATACTTTAATTGTAACACAAGGTGAATAGCTTTTATTCCAATAAACAAAGTACCACGCATTAATGAGCATCGTATATCTGATGAGCTTACATCTTCTGAACAAAATTGAATATTTGGTTACTTTGGGCAAGTTGCAAAATTAGGAAAATAAAGGAGAAGTCTTGATTCAAACTGTTCCTACTACATGTGGATCTTTTTGTATCTTAAAATCAGAAAAACATTTCTACAAGCAAGTTGAGAAGGAATGAATTCTTACAGATTAGAGGCAGATATTGACCAATGGGACCATTAACAACTCATGCTAAAAAATCTTAAGGGAAACATGACAGAACTGAGCATGTTGATATAGGTCTGTGACCACAGCTGCTAAGGGGCTGAGGGAGGGGGAGCCTGAGTTCAAGGCCAGCCTGTGCTACACAGAAAGACTGTGACTCAAGAAAAAAAAATAATGGATGATAATATGTCTCCCCTCTTCATGTAGATGAATGCCACCACAACTAAGGCTTTTTCCAAAGTTCAAAAGTATGACAAATTTCAGCAAACATGTCTAATTATATTTAAAATCAGGTTATGGCTTTATTTTTCATTCCAAATTTTCTTCTGTCCTAAACTTGCATAAAAAGACTGAATATTTAAATGATTTTTATTTGTTTTAATTTTACTATATATATAGAGAGAGAGACAGAGAATTGGTGTGCTAGGGCCTCAGCCACTGAAATTGAATTCCAGGCATTTGTGCCACATAGTGGGCATGTGCGACCTTGTGCTTGGCTCACCTTTGTGTGTCTGGCTTATGTGGGATCTGGAGAGTCAAACATGGGTCCTTAGGCTTCACAGGCAAGCACCTTAACTGCTAAGCCATCTCTCCAGGCCAAGACTGAATATTTACAAGGTTTATTGTCAAAATTCTCTGTTTGAATGTTTCTTGTGGTAATAATCCTCAGAACCTGCACTACCACCTTTTTCACTGGGTAGAGTTTACGAGTGCTTTGTCAGCATCTGCAGAGGCCCATGACTTTACCTGTTTCCATCTTATCACCATCCTCTGTCTATGAAAATCCTCTTTTCTTTCACATCACCTCACTAAAATTCCACATTTTATTTCAATTTCCATAAAATAAAGTGCAGTATGAATATGGTAATAGTGTAGTTTAATACCTTCTGCTATTTTCTTCTCCAAATCAAACAAAGCAAGGCAAGAAACAAGAATTACCAAACAATATTACCAATTCTGCCAATGTGCAAGCAGCATTTTTAGCAAATCTGTACTATTAAGTGTGAATTGATACATTTTCAGCAAAATTAAGCAATGTACAAAAATATGAAAACAAATATACTCTTTCAGTTGGACTATCACTTCTGGCCACCTATCATTATCTTCTTAAAAATCTTTTTAAAAATTATTTATTTATTTACAAGCAGAGTGGGGAGTGAGAGAGAGAATGAGTGTGCCAGGGTCTCTAGTCACTGCAACAAACTCCAGATGTATGTGCCACTGTCTGCATCTGGCTTTATGTAGGTACTTGGGAATCAAACTTGGGTCGTTAGAATTTGCAGGCTATTTCCTTAACTGGTAAGTCATCTCTACAGGCCCTCCTATTATTACTTTTGTGCAAAAGAAATGATGTATGTGTAAAGGCACTTATTTAAATATATCTAACAATAAAAAATCCTTGTAGCAATACAAATGTTCATCACAGATTAAAAATTATGATAAGTCCTTAAATTTTTATTTATGTGCTAAATGCCAAACAAAAGGGATCAAAAGAATGTGCTAATTATAAACAATTTTCACATAAAAAGAGATGTTCACGTTAAGAACTTCTGGAGAAGTAATGAAAGAAACAATAATCATTACTGCTGGGAGATTATGGATTGGTGAGTGGGAAGAGATAGGTAAGACAACATGATGGTCGTCATTCAGGGGCAATTTTATCCCAGCAGACATTCCTGAACACCCAGAGACATTTTTGTTTTGTACCCATGTGGAAGAAATGTTACTACTACACAGCTGACAGAGGCTGGAGATGCTGTTAAACAAGCTATAAGACAAATGATATCCAGCCCACAGCAAGAGGAAACCTTCACATTGCCAAGGGCCATAGTTCCTAAACTCAGAGATGCTAGATACAGGTGCACATGTATTTCTACCCTCTAATAAGGGTGAATGTATGTCTGTACATGCATCTACTCTGTAATGCAGATGGTTTTGTCCTTTTGCTTTCAAAAACTAAATTTAAAAACAGATCCTTATCTTCAACTTCTTTTGCTTTTCTAGAAAATCTTGGATTAATAGTTACAGCTATAGGAAATGAATATGAATTTGAACATTCTCGCCACATTTATGAAACCAAACACCTATGTCATAGATGTATCTAACAAAAAAATTTAAGCAAAATGTAATTTTGGTATTTGTACATTCTTCAACATCATGTGCAATTGGTTTTATCTTAACTACCAGCTTAGCCAGGTGCAGTGGCACACACCTTTAATTCCAGAACTTGGGAGGCAGAGGTAGGATGATTGCTATGAGTTTGAGGCCAGCCTGAGAATACATAGTGAATTCCAGGTCAGCCTGGGCTAGAGCTACACACTGCCTATCTCAAAGAAACAACAACAACAACAAAATAAATTTCAGCTTCATTTTAATTCTAAAAAAATGACGAATATCTATCTTAGCCATGCAAGGCCCTAGTAGGAAGAATTAGGTTTTTGATATACATTGGCGTACTATCTTTAATAACACTTAGTCTTTTCTTCTATAAATGGAAATTACAAGAAAGCTTCAACTGCTAATTTATGAAAGATGATTCTGAACTATCTTTTCACAAATACCAATGCAGAACATGTTTTTTGTAAGGATATTAAGATGTCACAAATAAAGCTTTATCTGGTCACCATGTATTCCACATAAGAGATGTTTCTCGTGAGGAATGAAGTCACTATATAGGTAACCACAATGTATCCTGGCCTTAACATATGCCTAAAGAGATGCCTCTTCCACCTTGAAGCCACATCACCACATTTCTATGCTCCCCACACCTATCCACGAGTGAGCAGGTTTGTAGTCATTCTTCATCCACTCTTGGTTTTTCAAGGAAAGAGAACAGATTTATTATTTGCATCTACAAATGAACACAATCTGCCACTTTTTGTTAACTAACATCCCTTCCACTGACTGAAGTTTAGTCGTTAAAGTTACAAGCACATTTGGGAACTACTTAGGAAAAAAAATAAATAACTTCTTCCCCTTTACTTGTTGTGATCATTAGTGACAAGAAGAAGCGATCAAACTGCTAACATGCATCGGACTTTAGTAAACAGTGTCTTTGTCTTTGATGTATCACAATATATATATATATATATATATATATATATATATATATATATATGTATGTATATATATATATTTTTTTTTTCCAGGAAGTCATGCTTTGCCAGAACCAGTACTGCCTCACAGTATTTTATTCTTTGTACCAGCCTAACTCATTGTAATATACCCTGTGTTCTATCTTTATATAATTTCAAAAAATTAGGGAAATGATAGATTTATGACTATTTCTTTTGAAGGACCTGGCTTATTACATAATAATATAAATTAATTAATATCTTATACCACCAACTTGCTTTTATTTTTGCCACAAATAAATACTATGCATTTTATTACAATTATGCACTGATCCAACAATTTGATGTTGGTACATGCAAAAATAGCAAAACTGATATAACAAAGAATTAATGACTACATGAAATATATATATACTGGTTATGTTAAAGTTGTTAAGAATATTAAAATAATGATGAATCATCACAATATAACAATACAGATTTTCTTTTAATATTTGTTATTATTTAATATGTAACATTAGTTACATATCAGGCCATCTCTCTTAAGAGAAGAGAAATTTATTCAACAATCATTTATTTAGTATCTCCTATACATGAATCAGGCATGCTATATTCTGAGCATAGAGATGAATTATGCCCTCTCTGCCCTTAGGAAATTTACTATGTCTGTGGAGGAGACAGTTCTTCAAACAGATAATAAAAATATAGATATGGAATGTCAGAAATAAATTTATTCATATAACTTCAGGGAATGGGTAATCTGAAAATTCTTAAGTTGCAAGCACCTAGAAATATATACATAAGATGTTATTTTAACTGTGTGATTGATGCTTGAATAATGTGGGAGTAAAAACAATACCAAAAAAACAAACAAACAGGAGAAAACAGTGATGAGTTTTCATTACAGATTGCTTGAGATCACCTGTGTAGGTAATGATGGGCTATCAACATCCATGTAGGACAAGAGGCATGAGCACCTCCTATGCAAGATGTATGATTGAAACCAACAACACTAATTATGTCAAGATCTCTTCTTAGTAAAATAATGAAAATAAAATACTTTTTAAAAATCACTTGTAACAATAATATGTATACTTGACATACTAATTAGTCTTTAAGCAAATATTTTCCTTTCAGAATTTTAAGCAATAGTCCCTACCTCATGTAAGGTTTTCTTTTCCCCAAACTCCCAATTTATAAATTAAGTTGTTTATGGTTCACAATATTCCAACTTCTCTCCAAATAGAAATATCCACAATTTACACTTTGTATCATTCTTGTGGATAAATCCAGGCAAGTATTCACAAGCCACACTCTTAGATAACTCAGGAAAGTCTGGTACCATGAGTATAAATAATTTAAACAGAAAGGTAGGGATTATTTTTACAAGAATTCTTTCATGCATATGTAAAAGCAAGTATATTTATGATCTTTTAAAAAGATAATGGAGAATGAAACATATAAGCAAAGATAGGTAAGTAGGATATTATCTAAATAGGAATGACATAAATGAAAAAGACTACATAAGCATATAGAAAAATTAAGTTACTACATAATTTACCTAACAAATTCTGAACAATTAATTAGCTAGAAGATAGATCGAGAGAAGTTACCTAACACAGACATAAAAAAAGGATAAATGGGTCAAGAAGAAAGGAAGTTCATAAGGAGAAAGAAGAAAAAATGGCAGAGATAAATTATTTGAAGATTCGATGTTAGAATTTTCCCCACACATAAATACATGAAACACAGAAGCATGAAATAAGTCTACCCATTGATATTTTATAGTAGAATAACAGAATATAACAGATTGAATCTCAAACTCAACAAGAAGAGAGATACCTACAAAATATAAGTCATTTCCTTGGAAGTAGTCTTTTGAGGCAACAAGTAAAACCAGAAAATACTGGACTAACATTTATATATAAGTGTCAGATAAAATAATTATCACTGTAAAGTAGCATCCTTTCCAAATTTTGAAGTGAGCAAAATACTAAAGAATGAAAAGGAAACAACCCCCAAATAATTGAAGGGTTTTCTTATAATAAAATGAAGATGCTAAAACAGGCTCTACTTCAAAGAAATAAAATTAATCTCATACGAAGATATGAGGGCTGGAGAGATTGTGCACTGGTTAAAGGAATTTGCTTGCAAAGCATAATGGCCAGAGGTAGATTTGCAGGTACCCATATAAAGCCAGATACACAACACGTGACCCCTGGGGTGTGTTTACAGTGGCAGAAGGCCCTAACATACCCATACTCATTTTTTCTCTGTGAAATAAACAAATGAAATATAATACAATGGAATAAAGACATATGATTAGAAAAGGGTGGGTAGTAAGTGAATTAAAAATAGGTAAATAAATATAAATAAATAATACAAATATAAATATTTTATTGGTATCTATTTCAGAGGAAAATAAAAGTTGGGCTACAAGGTGAAGCTAATAATAATGAAGATGACAAAGCTACAGGATTCTGGTATCATTTCATGGTTCTTTCACAAGACCAAGATATGGGTGAGCAGTATGTTTGGTTAGTAGTGTGGCCAGTACTAAGTGTGACCAATTAAAACCAGGAAAAAGAGCTAATAACTTCCAGGTTTCTAGAAGTGCAATAAGATGCTTTTAAGTTATAATAGAAAGTAGGAGAATTCTAATGATAGTAAAATAAAAATTATTATGCCAACAATTATAAATCTCTTGTTCTATGAGCCAGCACAACATTTTGGTAAAAGTACAGAGAGTAAATATTAAGGTCATGTGTTCTCTGTGATGACTCTTTAATTATCCATTATGGAATTAAATCAATCAGGAAAAGATAGAATGAATGTAGCACTTTTTTTTTTTAAATACAGAGAGGACCCCAGGGAACAGAAGGAAAGAAAGAGAGATAATAATTAGGGATACAGAGACCAGGATATAGAGTTCAGTGTTTCCATTCAATGGACCATCTCTTTAGAAGACTTGCATATGTACCTCAGTCTAGTACTTACTGGGGGAGAACAGAAGTTAAGAGGTATCTATTTACTGGCTCCTTTAGTACTTGGGTCTAAAGTTAACCTTTTTACTTTCCCTTCCTAGCTATGTGTTCTTGAGGCCTAAATAGAGTTGTTTGAAATGACACGGTGAATCATGAAAAGTGAATGGGAGCAAGAGGCAGGATATGAAGGCACAAGGTTGAGTTTCCATGAAGTTGGTCATTACAACAGCTACAAAGTGAGGCCAAAGGTTCTAAAGATATCTAAGGCCAAGGGGTTCCAAAGTGGTGTTTATGAGTTATTATCTGTAATAAGGTATAAATGAGTTATTGCCAACAAGCCTATTCAATAAAAGAAAAGAAAAAAAAAAGGGAAATGAACAATATCCAAGAGTAACTTTCTTCAAATAATTTTGAAAATTAGACAAGATAGACAGTTTCTTGGGGAGATTTAGCATATTGTTTAAAAAGAATTAGATAAAGGAATAAGAGGAGGAAAAGATCATGACATCAAAATTAAAAGAGAGACTGATTGAGATGGGGAGGGGGTATGATGGAGAATGGAGTTCCAAAGGGGAAAATGGGGGGAGGGAAGGTATTACCATGTGGTATTTTTTATAATCATGGACATTGTTAATAAAAATTTGGAAGAAAAAAATATATATGTATAGGGCTGGAGAGATGGCTTAGCGGTTAAACGCTTGCCTATGAAGTCTAAGGACCCTGGTTCGAGGCTTGTTTCCCCAGGACCCACATTAGCCAGATGCACAAGGGGGCGCATGCATCTGGAGTTCGTTTGCAGTGGCTGGAGGCCCTGGCGCACCCATTCTCTCTATCTCTATCTGCCTCTTTCTCTGTCTGTTGCTGTCAAATAAATAAATGAATTATATATATATATATATATATATATATATATATATATATATATATATATTAAAGGTATCCCACTTCTGATGAACTTTAAAAATTATGAAATTTTTCATGTCTTCATATTTAAGCCAAAAATGTTACGACATAATATAGATTTCTTGTTTGTTTGGGTTTTTAAATTTTTATTTATTTATTTGAAAGTGACAGAGAAAGAGGAGAGAGAGAGAGAGAAAGAGAGAGAGAGAGAGAATGGGCATGCCAGGGCCTCCAGCCACTGCAAATGAACTCCAGATATGTGCGCCCCCTTGTGCATCTGGCTAACGTGGGTCCTGGGGAATCGAGCCTTGAACCAGGTTCCTTAGGCTTCACAGGCAAGCGCCTAACCGCTAAGCTATCTCTCTAGCCCTCTTGTTTGTTTTAAATTCTATCAGCAGATCTTTTGTTCATAGTTAACTCTCTGTAGCTTCATGTGCCTTAAATATGTAAATTCTACTTTTTGTTAATATCAGACTTTTCCAGATATCAGAATATTGTAATTTGGTTTATACAAAGTCCATGATGTTTGGCTATCAATAAGTATGCATCACCAGGCCTGACTAAAACTCTGTAATTTTAAGATGGTTCTCGTCTTGTTCAAGCTGGTTTTGCTATATGATTATCACTGAGGTTATAATCTAAGTCTTATAAAAAGTGACTTACTGTGATTTTGTTCTTAGGAAAACTGAGAAAGCCCCCCATGTCTTAGGAAAATCCACTGTATACAAACAATGTTAATATAGTTTGTCTAAACTTCATGTAACAGTCATAAATATTTCTTTAGTTAAACCTTAAAATTTTTAGTGGTAAAAAGGTACTTATTTAAGAAAATACTTTGTGTCTGTCATATTGTCTCTAATGTAACTCAACCACGACCAAGTTTTATTTTATTCTTGAGCTATGTATAATCAGACTCAGTCAAGGTTTCACTTAATTAATTCTCATTTCTGCTATCTTAAGCTCATTGCTTATAGAGTTATTGATATTTAAGACATGTTTTCTGCCCTAGAAAATAATCTTAAATTGCTGTTCTACTTCCAGTTTAGGGGGTAATTGGTACTTGCATTGATATACAGACCAGCCAAAGTTGTTTTCAAACATAGATGCTAAATTTTTATACTGTCTTGTCTTTTCCTGGCATACAATTTCTAGATTAAAATCAAGTTCCTTAAACTTATTGATAAAAAAAAAGAAAAGAAAAAAAAAAAGAATTAGATAAAGGAAATATATCCATCAAAAGAAATTATGTTCATATTTTAAGATCTAACTCCAAATTATATAGCAGGTTTAGATAGCTTTAATAATGAGAAAAGATAATGCTACTCTTGGTACAAACTTTTTCAGAAAAATAGATTAAAGAAAAGTTTGCAAGTCAAATCCATGAAAACATTATGACATAAAATATTTTTCTGTAAAATTTAAGTTTGATTTATTTCAGAAATACAATAAAATATTGGTATTATCATGTAGTAATTTAGTTCATCAGATTAAAAAAATAAGCATTTAAATCTACATAGTTACTTTAATATATTCAGGAAAAGTATTCAATAAAATTTAACACCCAGGTTTTGGCTTATAGTTAAGACATGATAACTTGTATTAATTTAGTTTCCAATGTAGAATAATAGGAAAATGAGAAAGCTTCTGTGGCTCTTAGAATTTGTCAGCCAATAGATCATAGATTAGAGTTTATTGAAATAAACCAAAAGTAAAAATATAAACATTTCTAGCTTGGCCTCTACAGAGTAAGACCTTACCTTGAAAAAATCAAATCAAATCAATTAAGAGATAAAAACAAAATCAGATGGGCTGTTTGCTGGACAATGCTGAGCTGGAAGTCAGCCTCACTGAAGATGAAGGTCTCTGTGGCTTTAGAGATCTTGATTCTTCTTGATGTCTTGCTTTGGCCTTGTGCTGAGAACATCAATGTGAGAATAAGTGGTTCTTTGTATTGGGTGATGGTCTCTATTAGCCCTTCTACTGAGAACAGAAACCATCTATATGTACATGCTAATGACTTGTTTCTCACAATGGGATGTCCTGTGACTTGGATACAAATATATTTATACATTTTATATACCCTGCTTATAAATGTGGCATCAGGAAAATGGTTGGCTCAGAGGATACAGTCCTCTTTCAAACTGAGGTACACTTTACTCCAAGGAACAGTCACTGGGACTCTCAGACCACCCCTTTGGAGTGTTCTGCATCTTGGAAATCACTGTAGCTTATAGCAGCTTGTACTCATGATGAAATAAAATTGGGAAGAAGACCCTTTATGAATAACTTTGAAGAGTGACCAGAAGAGTTAGGATTACTAAATTTTCATCAAGATGTCTCCAATTAAAGAAGTGGAAACCGTGAATTTTAGTATCATAAATTTTGTCATAAAACAGTATTTTTATGAAAGTTTTATGAGCATATAAAGATAGGCTTCTTGGGAGCAAAACAGATGGGGGCTAAACATCAAATCAAAAAAAGTTTTATAAAGAATTGCATAAATTAAACATCATAAAAATAGGTCTGCTAATCACAAAATTGGCTAAGTAAATGAATATATAGTTCACAAAAGAAGAAACACAAATGGCCATTAAGTACCAAATTTTTTTTCAACAGGGATGGAAAAATGGCTTAGCACTTGCTTGCAAAGCTAAAGGACCCAGATCCTATTCCCCAGGACCCACATAACCCATATGTACAGGTGCACATGTATCTGGAGTTTGTTTGCAGTGGCTAGAGGCCCTGGTGCACCAATTCTCTCTCAATATCTCTTTCTCTATCTATCTATCTCTTCTCTCTCTCAAATCAATAAATAAAATATTTAATTTTGTTTCAATATACATAGTCATCAGGGAAATGCAAATCAAAATAACTTTGAGATACCATCTTACTCAAGTCATAATAGCTATTATCAAGACAGGTTCAATAGCAGCATGTCTATTATAGGGGAAACCAACTGCCCTCTAATTTGACTGGAGGCCTGCTCCACGGTAGGGAATACATCTCTGATACTGAAAATCTGCAACAAGAATAGTCATGAGCCCTAGGGGTGTAACATCTGCTGCTATCTGGCTAAATGTATATACTATGCTCACCCAACTGCCCAGTAAGCACTTCTCTTAATGTTCATACCCGTATATTAATGCTACTCTCACCTTTGTTTAGAGAACCTTCTCTTTTTAGATGGCAGTGACCTTCGGATGACTTAGAAGGCACCATGGTGCTGAGAAGTGACAGAGGAGTGCCCAGCACTGAAATATCTGTATTACACCTTCCAAGGCTCAGGGTACAATGCAGAAGAGGTGGTAGAAAGAATGTAAGAGCCAAAGGACGGGTAGGACTCCTTACAATGTGCTCCTCCAGACACAAAATGGCTAGGATATCCATGACCTCATAGTGCGTGACACTACCTACACAATACCATCATAATAGGAGGAAAAGATCATGACATCAAAATAAAAGAGAGACTGATTGAGAGGGGGAGGGGATATGATGGAGAGTGGAGTTTCAAATGGGAAAGTGGGTGGAGGGAGGGAATTACCATGGGACATTGTTTACCATCATGGGAGTTGTCAATAAAAAAAACAAAAGAGAGAAAGAAAGAATATAGACAACAACTGCTTAAAAGGGTGTGTGTAAAGAAGAACATTTATCTACTGTTGGTGGGAGTACAAACTAGTACAGCCATTCTGGAAAGTAGTATAACGGTATGTCAAAACGTTAGAAATAGATAACACATACTACTCTGCTATGCCACTTCTGGGCATATGTCCCAAGGACTCCACACTTGCATATCCATGTTTATGGCTGCTCCATTTACAATCGCTAAGAACCGGAATCAGTCAAGATGCTCATCACCAGATGAATGGATAATGAAGATGTTATATATATACAAAATATTTCTTTTCAGTAGTTTGGACAAATGAAATTATAAAACTTACATGCAAATAGATGTAATTGGAAAGAATCATATGCAGTGAAGTGACTCAATCTCTGCAAGACCAAAAACATGTGTTCTCTCTGAAATGTGGGTCTTAGCTTATAATATCTATAAGTATGCATTTGTAGAGGTGAAAACATGAATTAAAGTTATAACAATAAAGGTGAACAAAATATAAAGAGATGAGCTGGAAGAGAGGAAGGGGTAGGGCAAAAAGATAAGTGCATTACACAGAGGAGGGCAAATGGGAAGAAGGACTCAAGGAATGATTTGGGAGATAGTAGGTGAGGCAGTAGGAGCATGATAAGGAGTTGGAATGTTTCATTTCTCTCACTGAGAAAGAATTCAATAGGAGTTATCAGTCATGTTTAATCAGAAAATATTGATATGACCAGTGTGGAATAATCAATTCTGAATGCAGAGTTAAGGATGGATTAAAAGGGCTGACTCGTTAGAATGCAGCCAGGGAGAAAACTCTTTTAATAGTTATGGGAATGAAGAACAGATGTAAAATCAGGAAATATGTCCAGCATTGGAGAGCTAGTAGTACTTGGTGACTTACTAGATATTGGTGTAAGGAGTGAGGATAAAATAGCAATTTTCTACCAAGTTTAGTAGATGGATGTTGATTCCAGTTGCATGAAAGCAAACAAAAGAGTCTGTGATTTGGTTTTAGGACTGGGTGTAGGATATCTATGACAAACTCACTTGAGAGAATTAAAACTCTTAATGAAATCCTGAAAGGCTTGTGATTGGTATGTGAGAACGACTAGCTAAGGAAAAAGTCATGGATGAGAACATTCAGAGAGAATACAAAGTAGAACACACAGGAAAGAGTACCAGCAAGAAAAATTTATAACATTGGAAGAGGGAAAGGAACAGACCAGATCCTTGAGAGTAGTCTGAGAAGACGCAGAGGAATGTCAAGGTCATGTATCAGCTGTTTTAGAAAGGAGACCTAGTCTACTTCAGCACTGACATGGCTCTATTCTGATTTCTCACATCCACTCTCCCATAACCCGGACCAAATATGATGCCAGGAACATGTTCAGCTAATGTTCTCACATTGTTAATTTATAAGTTACACAATATTCAATCAGTTAATGTCACTATCAAGTAGGTAAGTATGTGAAATGATACCCGATCAAGGACCAGTATCTTACTCAGATGTCACCATTCATAAATGTGGAGGTAGAGATGAGATAAAACCTTGTGTCTCAATTGAATCTCAGAGTCCCATGTGTAAATCATTTCTCCTCTTTTGGGAATTCACTCTGATAGAGGTTTACCTACTGGAATTTTGCCAATATTTCCATACTAACCAATTATAAGAAAACCTTTTTAGAAATTCACCACATGCTTTTGCAGAAATTGTGCATGTTGGGAGAGAATAATAACAAAAAGTCCTCCACTCACTTCACTTACACATCACTTAGAACCTAGGGAACAAACAATGCTTAACCAAAATTATTTCAAAATTTTCTGTCCTAGAAATATTTTAGAAAACTTTTGCTTATCATAACTTCAGCTCCTCAATAAACATGCAATGGGGTCAGCTTTTTCAATAGCAATAGTACAAGGACAATAACTGTGGTAGTTTGAATAGATGGCCCCCAATACATTCAGTTCTTTATTGTTTGTAGTTTGCATTCTGCAGCCACGTGGCTGGAGGCAATGTCACTGGGTGGATCTTTAGGTGTGGTGGTGGGTTTCAGATTTCAATCCAAAGATATGCAAAGTGTGCCTAGCAGGAGTTCCTGAAGTGTGCTGTGGCTTTTGGCTTTTGGCTTGTGCTTCTCTCTCTCTGCTTGGACCTGTGAAGGCAGGCCAGCTTCTTCTGCCATTTATGGAATTTCCCCTGGATCTGTAAGTTTCAATAAATATCCCTTCCTCCATAACTGTGCCTTGTCTGAAAGTTCATCTCAGTGAACCTGAAGCTGTCTGATACAATAACATAATTCATATTTAGGCATATTAGAAATGAGTTTATTTGTGTCAAACAATTTGATCTCTTGGCACTGGGTAGCTCAGCAACAAATAAAATACTGAATGTAATATACAATCAGTTGATTAAAAATTCCACTTCAGGGGTTATTTTGCCCCTTGTGATTTGAAGTGAACTTTCCACTCTTCATTGTCATTCAGAGGACCAGGCATTAGAGGATAAGCAGTTCATTAGCTGGGTTTAAGAAAGACCATCACATCACCTTCTCTGTTTGACTTAGCAAAGGTCACAATGCAAATGTGCTTGCCTGGCACCCAGACAAGCTAAGAGAAATGGCCTGGAGTCTGACATGCCTCTTGACTCTGTGACAAGGTCTCATCCCCCTTTCACAAAGAAAGCCCTCACATTAGAGAAGCGTACACAGTGAGAGTGTAAAAAGTGAAAACAGAGCCAGTCAAAGCTGTACATGAAAATCAAACATAGATGGAGATAATGAGCATTTTCTAGGGTAACAACAAAGCATTATAATCACTATGTAACACAAGAATATACACTTAACATTTCCACTATGTGGACATATTTTTCATAAATATTAAAAAACATGACCCGCTTATCTCAGCCCACAGGACACTCGCAACCAAAGTAATCTCTATCATCAAAAAACAGCCGATCATATGGCTCCTCAGGTGACAAGAGCAGTTGAAAACAGAGGAATGAAAATTGACACCGTTTCCTCTTTCTGTAAGATTGGGATCACTGTCTTGATCTGTTTTGATTTTTCACAATAGCAAAGCAGAATAACATTATCTCAATTATTCAGAAAATTCACACCCCAAACCTCCACTCACTAATGCCTTCCACAACTATCAATATAAAGTAAGAATGGAAATTTTAAGTGTATATCCTTGTGTTAAATAGTGAGTATAATGCTTTGTTGTTTTATTTAAAAGTTTTATTTAAAGCATCAAAATAATTTTAGAACTTGTCTTTTCATTTTATGAAAATAAATACATACTGATACATTTATATCAAAATTTAACAAATAGATTCAGAAGTAACCAAAGTCATGAAGAAAAAAAAAAAAAACAGACCCCATCATGGTAACAAAATGAAAGATTATTATAACAAACTATTTAAAACGTCATTTACTGTCTTCTTGCTTTCAAACAAATGCTGCAGTGTTCAAAAAATGTAATAGGGAACAAGAGTTAAGTCGAGGGCAAGCTCAATTTAAAATTGTGGGGAAATACTTCAGATACTCAGAATGGAGGAAAGAAAATCACAAAACTATGTACCAACCCTCTATTTAGTTTGAGGGGTAAAACTTGACAAAACATGGAACCTCTACACCTCATATCCTCCTTTTCACTACCTTCTTCCAGTCTGTATCAAGCACTATCTTGAATTTGACATTTGGATTTTATAGTGATTCCTGTTGTACTGTTTGGTAGCTATGGATATTTTCAACCTTCATATTTAATAGCAATGACAAATATCATCTTTGTTTTTATAAGTTGGATATCCTTATTTCCAATTATTTTGAAAGTGTATTATGTACTTGTAGTTTTGTGAATATAGTTCATATTTTGAAAAAGAAATATGATTCCATCTTCAGTTCTGTGTGAGTTTGCTGGCTGTTGAGGTAAGAGACCATGTGGAAGTTCTCAAGTTCTCAGCCGACTGTGATGACGCTGGATTGAAATGTATCGATGCAGCCTGGGGAGACGGCACATTTGGTAAGAGTGCTTGCTGTACAAGCCTGAGGACCTGAGTTCAATCCCCAGAGCTGCATTAAAAGCAAGGCATTTGTCCTGCCTATAACCCCCATGCTGAATGGAATAGAGACAGGGTTGCTAAGACTTCCTAGTGAGCCACTTTCACCAAAAAAAAAAAAAAAAAAACATTGAGCTCCTGGTTCAGGGAGACTTTCTGCCTCCGATAAGTAAGGTAGAAGAGTGAACAACGGGCCACCTGAAATCTTCTTCTGGCCTTGCATTCATGCCACATGGGACACACGCATCTGCATACATAAGTGTATACACAACACACACACACACCTCATATTATACACATACACACCAAAGAAAATAAAAAGAAAAAAAGAAACAAATAAAAGACAGCAGGACAGGCATTTTTAGTGAAAAACGTAGATTAGCATTCGCATCTCTCAACATGGCTATAGAGATCACTGCAGAGCTGTTTTGCTTCTTATGAAGGGAAAAGTAGCCTTAATTTTTAAGCCCCACAGAGCATGACATTTTTGGACTTAGAGAAAACCCCTTTCAGGTTTCTTCCTCCTTCCTTCCTGACCATTCATGTCAGATTCTGAGACTGCTTTGCCTTTGCCTGACCATAGGGGAAAAGGCTCTGGCAGTGGTTTCAGCATATCCCCCCAAGCTCGCTCACAGATCCAGCGATGCTGTCATTTGCTGAGAGACCTTCCCTGCCGTTTGCCTGATCAAGGCGGATTTCTGCCAGGCCAAAGAAGTATACTCATGTACATGTTTGAATAACTACATGGCATATTATCTCAAGTTCTATGTGGGTTAAAGAGAAAACTGTCCCACAAGGTTAATGTCAACAATTTTAATCTCTTCAATAAATTTTATTATAACATGATGATATTAGAATATATAAATATGAAACGATCATTTTAGAAAAAATTTGCATCTAATTTTCTTCTTTACTTTTTGTATGTGAATTGTTTATGTAAGTGAATGTGTGTCTGTGTGATTATCTGTATGTTGACACATATATGTATGTATTTACATGTGAATGTCAGATGTCAACATTAGGTATCTTACTCACTTGATCCCTACTTTGTAATTTAAAAAATATTTATTTGCATGTGAGTGTGTGTCAGTGTGTGTAGACATGCTAGGGTTTTTGATGCTGCAAACAAATGCCCTACCAGTTTTATATAAATGCAGGGGGAGGTGAACTTGGGCCAGAAGGCTATGCAATCAAGCACCTTTAGCCAAGAACCATCTCCCCAGCCCCTATTCACCTTATTTTTTGAGGCAGGGGCTATAATTGAGCCTGGAGCTCACTGATTTTGGCTAGATTAGGAAGCCAGCAAACCCAAGGGACTGTCCTGTTTTCAGTCCCAATGCTGAGGTTACATATGTGTATCATCTGTAATGTATATGAGATCTGGGAATCTGAACTCAGCTCTTAACATTTATACAGTGAGTACTTTACCAAATGAATCATCTCCCCAGGCACTCTCTTTCCCTTTTGGAATCATATTGTCTTTTGGGTCAGTGCCACATATTTTTTTTGATTGAATAAATAAGATATTTAAGAAATTTAGCTCTACCAATCTAAAGTGAACCCCTATGAACTGTAAAAAAATAATAAATAATGAATTTCCATGCCTGTCTAACAAAAGTTGTATAGAAAGATAAGTATAAGCTTAATTCATGGAGGATAATTCAGACCGTCCCCATATTCTGTTTATAATCCTCCACCATGACTATCATTTTGAAGAAAGGAATATGAACATGAGAGAACACAAAAGAAGAGTGGACTACAAAAGGATTTGGTTTTCTGATCTACGAGTGACAGTAAGATGAATGTCTTTGCTAGGCAAACAGCCCACATATCTCTGTGCCATAAAGTGCCAAGGTTCTATTTCTCTGGGAATGTGCTTCAGGTCTGGGCAACTCTCCTGGACAGAGGACCCACATTTGATAGCTCAGCTAACTATGCATTGATTATCACTGCAATGGTACCAGAGCCACTCAAAAGTGAAACTTCTCCATTCTGCTCATGTACCCAAACAAGTCACATGGCTACTTCTAAATGTGAGTAGCTACAATTCAAACTCATGCCAGCAGGGTGGTGAACTGGGAAAACAGTGGATAGTTCAGATGTCTCCAACCAGGTTCCATCACATAAGCTCTCAGTGTATTTTATTTTAAAATATATTTTATTTATTCATTTGAGAGAGAGAAAGAAAGAAGCAACTAGGGAGAAAGAGAATGAGCATGCTAGGGTCTCTAGCTATTGCTTATGAACGCCAAGTGCATGTCCCACCTTATGCATCTGGCTTTACATGGGTACTGGGCAAATGAACCTGGGTCCTTTGGAGTCAAAGGCAAGCACCTTAACTGCTGAGCCATCTCTCCAGCCCTCTCACTATATTTTAGGTAAGGTAGAACTCAGCACAGCAGAAGGGTGCAAATGTCACCTAGCATGCCCTGCTCCATGTTGATCAGATTCAAATGTTGCCTGTTGATGTTTTCTGGAATCTCACATCAAGATTTTGTTCTCTCTTTCTGCAGCATATTACTACAATTACATTGTATTATGCTGATTTCTTGCCCCCTGTAAGGAAGAAGGTACTGTTTTCAACTATGAATTTTAGTGTACAGGGCAACACTTGATATGAAAGTGTAGGAAATGAGTTGGCAGAAGAGAGGTAGAAAGTAATAAAGCAAAGAAGAAAATCAAGAAAGGAGTAGGAATTTACTTAAGATCACTTTACTAAGTAATGATAAAGTTTTCATATTACTCCTACAAAGTCTTTGAATCTTCTATATATAATAATTTTCAAATGACTTGAAGGTAATGTTAGAGTGTACTGAAGTCCATTGAGTTTATTAAAGAGTCTACCTGTTGAATATTATTTTTTTTTCTTTTTTTCTTTTTCTTTCTTTCTTTTTTTTTTTTTCGAGGTAGGGTCTCAGTCTAGCCCAGGCTGACCTGGAATTCACTTTGGAGTCTCAGGGTGGCCTCGAACTCACGGCGATCCACCTACCTCTGCCTCCCGAGTGCTGGGATTAAAGGCGTGCGCCACCACGCCCGGCTTACCTGTTGAATATTAATATCCATTCCTAGTCTCTTAAGTAGCTAGACGTTGTAATGTGATTAATTTATTGTAGATGGAAATAAAGAGGAAGTAATATAACCAACTTCCTCATTGCATTTTTAAAGGGTAATTTTTGTGCCCTCCACTGCTAGTCCATTTTCCATGGCAGAATTTTTCAGGCAGCCATTTGAACCAAAACAATATGCAACTTGGAGATGACAAAACAAGAGAAAAAAACAAAACTTAGGCCCCTAAATCTAGAACTACCCACTAGCTAGCTATATGTTGGTGAAAGTTAATAAATTATTAACAGAACTATATTTTTTTCTGACAGTTATTATTTTGGATTTCATCTTGGTTGTTAGCTAAACCTGCAACCTTAATAATACAGTGTTTAACACAAGCTTAAAGCACACATACATACACATGTGCATGTGTGCACACAATCTCTTTTGTTCTAGCACTAAGGCCAAAACAATGTAATAAAATTTGGTGATAGGAAAGGATAAATGAAACTGCTACAGTTATAGAGAAATATTTCAGAAAGAACAAAAGAATACAGAATCTTAGTATCTATTTCATTTTCATGCCATCAAAAACTATAGATATATAAAAGACTCCTTAATCAAACAGAGCCTCAGAGATAAGCATTCCAAAGCCTTTGCCAAACACATTAAAACTTAGAGTCATCTCCTTGAAAGTATTTATAAGTAATTGCAAGTGAAAAGTACTCCCAGGGTATTGGTCCACCTCTGTGTGGAACTGAATCAGTGCTCTAGGGTCACCGCCTTCACTGACTTGGCCGCATAGACTAATGAGATTCATCAGATTACCAGGCATTCTGGCACACCTTTATTCCCAGCACTATGGAGGCATGACTAGGAAGAGTCCTGTGAGTTCAAGGCCAGCCTGAAACTAGACTGAGATCCAGGTCAGCCTGGGCTAGAGTGAGACCCTACCTGTAAAATTTCAGAGAAAGTATCTTTACTTTAATAGTCTCACATATTTCGAAATCTGTGTGAAGTGCACAGTTAATCAGCGATTATGACTCGCCAGGGAATTCCTCAAACCCAAAGGCAGACACATATTTCTTGATTTTAATATTGAGTTTGCTCGTATGCTGGCCAGCAGCATAAGGGAAAGGAATTGGCTATCTTTAAATCAGTTTTGCAGACACACTAAAGGCAAGGCCTACCAATAGATTAAGCACAGCAAATCAATCCAGTGTTTTTCTCCAACAAGTATAAACATGATATGCTTTACTTCATCACTCACTGAAAGCTGAAAGAAGCAAGAAAAAAAAAATCACCAAAAAAAGCCCACAAAAAATAAAAAGCAAGTCAAGACTAACAAACACAACAAAAGTAAATAATGAACCTAAATGTTTGAGCTTCCTACTCAGTGAATAGGGAGACTCAGAGGGCAGCTTAGCCCATCCGGGGTACTGGCCCTGTGGCAAACACCTACAGCCTGTTCCATATTTATCACAGCCAACATGCACATGTTGGATTCATTTGCAGATAAACATGAGCTCAGGGAGATAAATGACTTTGGAAGGCTAAGACCGAAATCTGTTATTTTTCTTAAACAGGCTTGAGAATATCTTAGGGGACTGTTACCAGTGTTTGTTTGCTTTCATGGTTAAGAAACTCCGAGTAATCCTTCCTGATTATGTGTCAGGTGTGCAACTAGCATAGTCCAATACCACAATTAAGAGCTATTTTTTTGCAGGGACTAAATAAAAAAAAAAACTCCATAATTCTTAGAGCAGAACACTGGCATGTAAAACAGCATGCCAGTGCTGGTTTGTGTTTGTTTTGCAACTGGAAAATTCTTTTCTATCCTGTTACTATATTTTCTAGAAGAGGAAGATAAAATATAGAGAATAAGCATCCATACAACATTCTTGAAATAGTTAGCTAAACATAGTTTTTAGATTCGTTTTAACAATATTTTAATGATGATAAGAACAAGAATAATTTCTTGGTTTATACTGGCAGCTATCGCATAGCCACTTTTAGTTAGGTATTGTTTTAAGCAAATCCTGTTCAGTGACCAAACTGTTTTGACCTCAGCCTTTCACTTGTCCAACATATTTAGCACACAGCTGCTTCAGAACAACATATTCTGGCTCAGCAATAAATATTTCCCTTTCAAGAAGGCTTTAGTATACTGACAGCAGGATTTATAATAGCCAAAATAATGCTAAAGCAATGCTAGAGCATATTTTAGGACTAAGGAAGGGCATAAACAGGACTCTAGTAGGTTGTAACTCTGTTCTCTATAGTCAAACGTTCTGAACTCTCCCAAAGTTCTGGTCATGGAGGTGAACGGATTCCTTAAGCATTAAATGTAGCAGTCAAGGGCTGGAGCAATGGCTTAGTGATTAAGGTGCTTGCCTATGAAGCCTAAAGGACCCAGGTTCTATTCCCGAGAACACAGGTAAGCCAGATGCACATGGTGACACAAGTTTCTGGGGATTATATGCAGTGGCTAGAGGCCCTGGCATACCCATTCCTTCTCTGTCTGTCATAAATGAATAAAAATATAGTATTTTTAAAGACTCTTTTTAAAGCATTTTATTATTTTTATTTTTATTTATTTATTTGAAAGTGGCAGAGAAAGAAAGGAAGAGAAAGAGAGAGAGAGAGAGAAAGAATGGGAGCGCCAGGGCCTCCAGCCACTGCAAACAAAGTCCAGATGTGTGTGCCCCCTTGTGCATCTGGATAACGTGGATCCTGGGGAATTGAGCCTCTAACCTAGGTCCTTAGGCTTCAGAGGCAAGCCCTTAACTGCTAAGCCATCTCTCCAGCCCAATAAAGTACTTTTTAAAACGTGGCTGTCAAAATAATAACCTAGGAGGCTAATGATGGTGCCAACTTAACTGCATACACTGAGTAAAAAACTAATTAAAAAATTATATATATATATATATATATATATATATATATATATATATATCCCTCCACATCTTAATCCTTGAAACCTGAGAATATATTACTGTAAATAACAAAATAAACTTCCTTAAACTTCCTGGCTGTGATTGAAAAAGTCAGTTTGTGGAGATGATCCTGGATTATCTGGGTGGGGCCGCCATGATTTGAAAATATAAATCTCTTCAAAATTCATAGATTTAAACTATTCCCAGCATGATAATATGAACAGGTGGGGCACTTTAGCGGTCATTAGGCTGAGAGCATCATCCTCAAGAATGGGATTTGTGCCTTCATAAAAAGGCTTGAGGGAGAGAGTTACTTTCTATGATGGTTAGGCTCCGTTGCATCTGCTACGGTATTTTCAGGGAGGAATCATTGAAGGGGATAGGTCCTCTCCTAGAATAGGCAGCCCTTTCAGAGGCAGATATTATGTGATTCCAGGAGCTACGAAGTGATCCCAGGAGAAAGTTGTACTTTCTGCAAATCTACCTTCATCCCTTCCTGGTGAATGCATTTACTCCATCTTTACCATCCTTCCTGTTGACATCATAACCCAGTTTTTCTGGCCTTCCAAGGGGAATGAAGACTAATGGCTCTCTCTGGATTCTCTGAGCCTTTAGTAATAGATTAGGATGGCTGAGTCATCACACAGGCATTGTTAGACTGCCCAGATTGTATCATACAAACCAATTTAACAACTCACCTTTGTGACATATGTTTGTTCCATTAGTTCCATTCCTCTAGAAAACCCTGGTTTACATCTCCATTTCTTTTTCTTTCTCCAACATGAGGGCAGAGCAAAACAGATCACTCAGAATCTGAATTCAGCACTCACCAGACACAAAACCTGCCAACATTAGGATCATCAACATTTCAGCTTCCATAAATGTGAAAAAAGTATTATATTCCTAAATTGCCCTATCTAAGATAGTTTTTTATAGCAATGTGAAGGGATCACAACAGAGGATTTGTTGTGAAAGGGGTCCACTTATCAGGGGGCAAGAAGGTGAAAGTTGGAAGGAAATGTGACAGAAGAAGCATTGCTTTGATGATGGAAGTTGGAGCCACATGAAGAAGAGGGCAGGTAGCCACAAAGACTTGGACAAAGCGAAGAAAAAAGATTGTTCCTAGAGCTTCCAGAAAGAATGCAGCTCGATACACACATGTATCTTCCCTTATAATATCCATCCTGATATCTAGAACTGTGGAATAATAAACTGGCCTTATTTCTCCTGTTGTGTTTGTGGTGATTTGATAAAATAGCAGTAGAAAAATGTAGTCTATAAAAGAGAAAGGAACTTGTTTCTTATTATTTTAAAAGAGGGCAATTAATCTCCATTCAACAAAAATGATCATACCCCATTTTAGCACCATGTTTCTTTGACTTCCAGAATTTAAAAATCCTGGATGCCTTCCAGATGCACAGGCAACGTTTTTTGCCTGTCCTTTGTTAAGACTGTCAAACCACAAAACTGTAGAAAATCTTGGGATTTTGACTTGGTGCTCCTCCCTCCCCCATACATGCATAGTATATATGATGTCATCTGGTTGGTTTTAAAATACTAAATATAATTTCAACTAAGGTTTATTTCTGAGTTCCACACTCATATAAAAAATCTCTCTGCATTTCTTCTTGGATCATAACAATAAATGCTTCCTATGTGCTGAAAGTTATCCTAAGATTTTTATGTAGATTAATGAAATCCTCACAATCACTTTATGGAAGTGTTATAACTTTTAGTATAAAAACTTCAAGTATTTATCCAGCTGTTATGTAGGAGAGAAGCCAGATTCTTCATCCCTAATGTGAATCATTTCCCACCATGTTCCCAAGTAGATTGTGTTCAGATTGGAACTATTGGAATTTTTCATTCAAATCTGCTTCATTCCAGTCTTCTCTATGTTTCTAAACAGATCCTCGTTGATCCATCTTGATACAGTTTTCTAACTCACAACTCACATTCAGTCCATAAGGAAAGAATTAGTTTACTCTTCTCTGAAAAACAAATCCAATGACCACTGTCATAAGTGTGCACTGAAAACATCCTACTTTAAACTATCTTCACCTCTTTTCTTGGACATTACTTTGCTTGGCTTCCAACAGCCCATTAGTTCGCTTTCCCTGTTCCTTGTTTTCATTTACTACCAAAAGCCAGAGAAAAAGCTATTTACAAAGATCATGAGGGGCTGAGATAATACTTCAGTAAAAGAAAACTTACCTAGTATGCATAAGACCCATCTCCAAGGCCATTTCATTCATAAAGGTGAACATGTCATCATTTTTTCATGACTGACATAATTGATGAGAATTGATTATAGACATTTTTACAGCACATAAGAGACTTGTCTCTGTAAATCCCTTTTGCCCCACCTATACTAACTCTGATGTTCCTTAAATATGCTTTGCATAGTTAAAATTAACTGTCTTTTCACTGGCTGATTCCTTCAAATGGAAAGTTGCTCCCCAGATATTAATATAATTAATCTACAGAAAGGGGTTAATTTGGCACAGGCTTAAATTTCTTGGAAAACAACAGTTGGTCAATGTAAATTAATTATTGACTCATTAATTGAGTGAGTCAACAAACATTCCTTAACTTATGATGGAGTTATATCCTGATAAATCCAGGAATTATGGAAGTTATAAAGGGTTATAAGAATAGAAGCAGACCACTCATCCTCTTGAGAAATATAGATACTAAATTAATATTTATTTCCAACTCATCTATACATTCTTAGCATAGTTCCTCAATAATATGTAGCATCTTCTCTGAATAAACAATACAGCGACACTTGGTTTACATTTCTGCTCAAGTGAAGGAAAAAGTATTTGAACAAGATTTACAATACCTGAGAACAATTTAAAACTTCAGAGATCCAACTAGCATCTTTGAAAGTGGAAAGAGCACCAGTGTGTGCTGTCAATGGAGGGGCATTGTTCTAGTAACACCTATCAGCCAAGGCTACAGGAAGAACAGCTCTCAGAGTGTGAGAGACAGGTTTCTCAAAGGAAAAAGAAAGAAGAAATAGTAGTCAGCAATTCAGAACATAATATTTTTAATTCAATGACCCTGCTCTAGTCTTTAATATGTACATGGAAACATCTGTGGCTATCGATTTCATGTCTAGATACATTAATCTTTTGCTTTTCTCACAGAAAAAAAAAAACTTGTAGTAGTTAAGATATCTACAATAAAGAAGCTGAAGAGATGGTATAGTGGATAAGAGAGTTTTCTTCCCATGCACGAGGACCTGAGTTTTATACCCAACACCCGTATAAAAAGCTGGCCACAGCTGCATATGCCTGAAACCCCAGCAATGAGGAGGGTGGAGACAGGAGGATTGACCAATCCATCTGAAAACAAGGAGCTCCACGTTCAGTAAGAGTCTCAGGAAATAAGAGAGAATAGTGGTAGAAAACACTGACTTCTTCCTCAAGTCTACATACTGTGTGCTCAGGACACATGCTTCTGCACACATGCACATGCATGTGCACACACACCACGTACTATAAACATGTAGCACATACAATACACACATGCTCACCAAATAAAAGAATATACAAGACAGTAGAATGTTCTTCACTATACTTTGATTATGAAGGTGTTATCTAATTCACATAACTGTTCTTTCCACATTTAGTCTATGAACTTAGAACGTAGTGCATTACTTAAAGAGTAATAAAAAAATAATAATAATAAAATAAAGTCAGGATTAGGAACCCTTTCCCCTTCTTAAATTTCTAAATTTCTTGGTTTCAGTGATTGTCTCTTATCATATTCTTCCATCAAATACTTTTTGTGTGTCTGTGTTTCCTCTAGTTTCTTCCATTTGATATCACATAATGGTGGTCAGTGGGAAGCAAAATCACAGACAAGTTGTAAAAGAAGTATTTTTTTAGACTTCTAAAATATTTGTCTCCTAGGGAACGCTTAACAAGCTCTCAAGGTTCCTTCAGGGGTATATGCATTAAAGAACTACTGATAAGATTAACATGTGCTTCTTGAAATCAATGGACGTTACAGAGGCAGGCGGCAGCCACAGTGCGTCTTTAGTAATGGTTATTATGCCCTTGTCCTGCTGCACTCTGAGCACAGAGCAGACAGATATGAGATGTGGCAAGTGATATCCCAACGTAGCCTCAGATTACACAGTTTCTTAGATATTGCAGTGAAGATCCATCACATTTAGTTCTATCCTAAGTATCACACATTAAGTGATGTTTTAGGAAAGGATATTCACATTATCTTCCATAAAGAGAGGTGAATTTAAAGATAGAAAAATCTCTTTCCTCTTTTGAAAGACAAAACCCTAAATATATTATTAATGGTAGGCAATAATAAATTCTGAATCCAATTACATCAGGTCCTGTGCTGAGCTCTATTTCAAGAAGTGCGGAAGTTGACTGAGATGTACAATTCACCTTAGCTTAGACCGCCTTCACCGAAATCACTTCAAATGACCAGTCTGCAGAATTGAGTTTGGGAGAGGTTTGCGGTGCAATAAGAGATCACTGATGCATGATATAGAGCTCAAAGATATTCGTGTCTTTTGTATTCAGGTGGAAAAGTTGAGTGTTGTAGAGATATAGGAGAGTTATGGGAGTCCGAATGCACAAGAACAAAATCTGGGAAGAACCTTTTTAGAGTGAAAACAAGGGGCATTGGTAAGATACAAAAAAGAATGAGCAACATCTTTTACTGCATACTTATTTTATTTCATGGATTACACACAATGGGCTAAATCCCTGTACCTGGTACCAAAACATTGATCTGAATAACTATCTCTTTTCTACTTTCATCCCATTAATCTTGGATCCTATAGTTTACAAGCATGCCTGGATACTGTGATAGATTGAAGAGAATTTAACTGGCCCAGCTTCATCATTGAATATGTCCAGGCAGGTAATTTTTCCCTATTTTGAGTTACACCTTGCATTTGACAAAGAGTAGTTCTAGGGAAACTGGAAGCTACTTTATCTTCACTGAGAATGAAGGCAACATAGAGAACAGAGCTAAGAAATCTGATTGATAGTGGGTGTGAGTGACCATTCTTAAACTACTACCAAAGGCTTGGCCCAAAGCTGTAACTCCCCATGAATTTTTCAAGTTGATGAGGTAATCAAATCCTTTTTCAAAGCTCATAACATTTGGACAAAGTTTTTATTTCCTTTTGAACTAAAATAATATAAATTTTGAGACAAAAACTTCAAAAGATTATTATTTTTATTTTTCCTACACAGTTTATATCAATAATTAATGAAAAAAAAATTAAAAAAACATTGAGGAGGGGCCAGGGGGAGGGGATAGGACATGGATGAGCCTAACAATGGTACCAAATCGACTGTATTCGCTGAGTACAAAACTAACCAATAAAAAAAATTCCTATGGAAAAAAAAACAAAAACATTGAGCCAAACATTATTTCCTATATGTCCTGTAAAAAAACTAATCAATAAAAAAATAATCGATAAAAAAACTAATCAATAAAAAAAAATTCCTATGGAAAAAAAACAAAAACATTGAGACAGACATTATTTCCTATATGTCCTGGAAAAAAAAAAAAAAAAACATTGAGCCAAACATTATTTCCTATATGTCCTGTAAATAGAAAACAAACTTTCATCAGTTTTTTTTTTAATTTCCTCCAACATCATTGATGGTAACAATATCTAGCAGCCATGTTCTTGCATAACGCTTTATAATGTACTTATGCATATATGAATATACTCATTTCTACTCAATCTTTAAAATGCACATGAAAGTTAGCTTTTTTATATTAATTTTAAGCACAAGGAAAATTAGATAGATGGTTATGGCCAAGTCTTCTATTGATAAATAAAATCTACTAACTCATTAATATAATCGAATTACTAAGAGAAAATTATTAAAGAGAACCCAAATGCCAATTTAAGAAATCACATTTTAACTACAAACTATGCTTAGCCTTCAATGATGAAAATGGAGAAATATAAAATTAAAAATTTTCACAATAGTGTCTCATATACGAGATAGAGTTTTGAACTTTTCATATTGGAGACTAAATATTTTACTTGAAACCAGCTCGGTTAGCTGAGGTTTTAGGTGTTCATGTGATGGTCTTGGACAATGTTATCAACCAACCTGCCAGACTATGTGACAATGTAGAAGGGAACCACAGATTCACGTGGATTTGCATTCCAGCTAGCAAAGCATGTAGTGACTATAGCAGATGGCCAAATAAATGAAAGCTTTTATTGTATCCTTGTGGCTAGAGCATAAGATACTTTGATAATGGGAAATCTGAGGTAGTGAGTATCTATTTCCATCCATATCTTTATTGATCAGCCATGGCTTACTACAGAACATTCATTCAAGATATAGTGTAGGAGTAAATTTACATGGTAATCACTTTTCTTTTCTTTCTTTTGTTGAGTGAATCATTTAGAAACAGATGAGGGTATGATAACAAAAGCTTGATATAACAGCAATTTTGTGGCAGCTAAGAAATTTTGTTATGAATTCAGATTTTTTAACCAATATCATTCTTCTTTCCCATACCCAAAGCAAAAGACTGTTACAACCTCAGCCTGGGATTTTTTTAAAAAAATAATCCATTATTTTCAAATAAAACAATTGTGGAAAAAAAGAATTCCTGCAGACTTGGGGGAGGATGTGACTCTGAAATCATAGCCTTGTATGATAAAATTATCAGTAACATCGTAGTGGTCCAGACGCAAGTTTAGTAAAATGTGAAACACTTGAAATCTCTCCCCAAGATGCATCTCAAATACTCTGAGAATGCAAAGATTATATTTTGTTGTGGGATTTTGCCTCTTAATTCAATAAATGATAGGTCACTTTCTGTTTTAAAAGTAATAAATACTTCTGTAAAATATCTTTTGGGGGGCTGAAGAGATGGCTTAGCAGTTAAGTACTTGCCTGTGAAGTCTAAGGACCCTGGTTCGAGGCTCAGTTCCCCAGGACCCACGTTAGCCAGATGCACAAGGGGGCGCATGTGTCTGGAGTTCATTTTCAGTGGCTGGAGGCCCTGGCGTGCCCATTCTCCCATTCTCTCTCTCTCTCTCTCTCTACCTCTCTACCTCTCTCTGCCTCTTTCTCTGTCTGTTGTTCTAAAATAAATAAATAAAAATAAACAAAAAAATTTAAACATCTTGTGGGGAACTGGCACTTAGTAAATTTTTTGGTGTGGAAGCAGATAGCTATAGCACAGCAAAACAGTCCCTGTCTATGTGTGAGTATGTGTGTCTCAGAGACTGGTTAGTTTGTGATGAGTAAATAGATACCTGTTCACCCTATTTAGCTTTTTAATAGGATCTGTTAACCTATTGCTGTTGGGTTCAGGTTAATGCTTTCAAGAGAATATATATATATATATATATATATATATATATATATATATATATATAATATATATATACATATGGTTCTATATTGTGTATAATTTTCTTGAGGTAGGGCCCAATCTTCAGTTCTAATTTATTTCACTGTTAAGACAAGACACAAACTTATTATTCATAATAGGAATATTCTTTTAGCCAAAATCAAGGTATGATTTATAATCAGGAAACTGTCTTTTACATTAGCTGTAAGAATTCATACCCCAAGACATTTGTCTCCTCTTTTCAGACCCCCACCTTAATAGATAATTGTAAAAAAATAAGCATAGAGAAATATTAATTCCTAAAGTCTTCTCATAGAATAGTTTCCACAAACTGCATCCTCACAGTTATAGTTAGAAGCTGTATGAAGCTAATTTTTAAGGCAACAGAAGAAATTCAAAAAAGAATCAAGAATAAGTGAGGCAAAAATAATATGCTATGCTCTGCAGCTGGCAAGAGTTGAAGGGAAGGAAGCCATCGTAATCTAATAATAGAGGAGAAAAGAGAGAAGCCAAGTCCCACAGGACGAGTTGCAATAGGTCCAGGGTAAGGACAAAGGTGGCACACACATTTATTTTGACCACCACACCTGAGACCTATGGATGCTCATCCACATGCCTCCCCTTTTTTTTTTTTAATTTTTGTTTATTTTTGTTTATTTATTTAAGAGCGACAGAGAGAGACAGAGAAAGAGGCAGAGAGAGAGAGAGAGAGAGAGAATGGGCGCGCCAGGGCTTCCAGCCACTGCAAATGAACTCCAGATGCATGTGCCTCCTTGTGCATCTGGCTAAAGTGGGTCCTGGGGAATCGAGCCTCGAACCAGGGGTCCTTAGGTTTCACAGGCAACCATTTAACTGCTAAGCCATCTCTCCAGCCCCGCCTCCTCTTTTGAGTCATTATTTTTACAAATACTGCTATTGTCCTAGGTCAGAGTCAATATGAGTCATGAAAGATATTGAACTGGTAAAATGGTTTAATGGTTAAAGCGCTTGCTGTGCAAGCATGAGGACATGAGTTCAGATCCCAAGAACCTGGGAAAGTCCATGGCATCTGTAATCCCAGCATGCCTACCACAGGAAGGGAGACAGTGACAGGAGAATGTCTACTTAGATGGGCAAATGCAGGAGTGAGCAATGAGACACGCTGCCTCAACTATGGAGAAAGGTGAATACTGACACCTAGGATTGTCTCTGATGTCCACACATGTGTTGTGAGACACACACACACACACACATACACACACGGACAAACAAATCATATTCACACAACAAAAATGGTTATTGATTTACAATAAGGTGACATTGGTGTCATGACCATTTAAGCATCAATCTGCAGCAAAGTGCACTACAAATTTTCATTGATTTATGGATAGAGAGAATATGTGTGTGGCAAGCCCTCCTGCCACTACAAACTGCAGATGCATCTGGCCCTTTGTGTATTTGGCTTTTACATGGGAATTGAGCTCAGCCTGGCACGGTTTGCAAGCAAGTGCCTTCAACCACTAAGCCATCTCCCCACCCTGTGCACAACATTATTAGCAGCTGTTTATTATTTTAAAACAATCAAGATTCCTAACAGGTGTTTTAGGAATTCAAAGTCTGATTCATTGTGACATGATAACCAACTTAAGCAAATTCCAACATCGTTGATCTTTCTATTATAAGGTAAACTAATAATTAACTTTAAAAGTGAAATTGATCTGCTTTGAATAAATCACATAAGGCTTAAAGACCCAAATTTTGAGAATTCAAAACCAGTTTATCTGATAAAGCATCATTCTATGTCCAGCTATGCATGCATGGCTATGTTGAACAATAGTCACTTATGAACATTAGTATTTTATTTAAATATTTTATTTATTTATTTGAAAAAGAAAGAGAGTGGGAGTAAGAGGCAGATAGAGAATGTGCATGACAGTCTCTGGCCACTGAAAATGAACTCCAGACACATGCACCACCTTGTGCATCTGGGTTATGTGGGTACTAGAGAATTGAACCTAGGTCCTGAAATTCACAAGTGAGTGTCTTAATCAGTAAGCCATTTCTCCAGCCCCCAAATTGGCTTTTTAACGACATATAATTCATACTTTGATTTTTACTCTTTAAACAATTTTTATTTTCAAAATAATTTTAGCTTTTCTTTGAAATGATTTATTTATTAATAATGTCATATATGTTCATATTTATAAACAGTATGTAAAACATGATTTTTGTTGCTTATAAGGATGAGCAAAAGTTAAAAGCATATACTGTTACCTACACACAAAGGAAGCAATAGTTCCTATTTTCTCAAAAAAATTCTTCTCTGATTTATTTGTGAAGGCTGGGATTGTATAGAAAATAGAAGTTCCTGTCATTCCTAGTAATCAGAATGTTTTTGACCCATTTTCCTGAAACTAGTGTAGCAAGGAATGACCCACACACATACACAATGTGATGAAGGAATGTGACTGCAGGCTGATGATGATGATGACAGTGGTCATAGCAATAGTGAGCATTTAGTGAGTGTTTCCATGTGCCAGACATGTTTTCAAATGTGTCTCATGAGATACTCATGTAACCCTCCAAAAGATTTTGCAAAATGGCTACAATTACTATGGTGATCTTATATATAAAGAAATTGAGGGTTAGAGAGATGGCTTAATGGTTAAGGTGCTTGCCTGAGAAACCTAAGGACCCAGGTTTGATTCCCCAGGACCCATGTAAGCCAGATGCACAAGGTGGCCCATGCATCCAGAGTTCATTTGCAGTGGCTAGAGGCCCTGGTGCACCTCTCTGTCTCTCTGTCTCTCCTTCTCTCTCTCTCTCTCTTTCTCTCTCTGTCTAACAAATAAATAAAATTTCAAAAAATATTTTTTTAAAAAATTGAGACACAGAAATAAACTACGAAATTTTTACCCATCAGGAGCTATACCTCAAATTCTACCCCATTCAGTAGTACCACTGATATGTTGATGTCATCTACAGATAATAGGTTTGATGATGAAACCAGCTGATATGGTATTGATCACAGCTTTACTGTACAGTACAGTACATATTCTTGGCATTTACCATTGTGTATTCATTCTTTGAGTTACTTCTACTTGATGAAAATTATTGCTCAATTTTACAAAGTGAAGAGAAAAAGAAAGAGCAATGTTGTAGCTATGGGCATCAGTTTTCAATTGTAAAATCATGTAGACAAGAGTGTTGCATCTCTATAAACTACTAACTGGGGTATTTTTTAAACCTTTTTTTAAAAAAAAATCTTTTGTGGAAGAATATAAACCAAGAAAAATCCAGGTCTGGCAGGCAAAGTATGTTTTCTGTATTGGGCTGTACACAGAAGCTTATTTTAACTGAAATAGCTGAGATCCTTTGGAAATTCCTCCAAAAAGCCATTGAACTCAAGCCAGCAAAGATCCCCTAACACTCTGGAAGAAACATGAGCATCTGGCAGGACTCCGTGAGAGCTGTCACCTTTCCTCTGCCTGTTCATAGACTTTCTGGAAAAGAAAACAGAGCTTCCATCTGGTCACTGCAGTGAAGGATGCAGAAAGCACTGAAAGGCTTCCACTGAAAACTAAGGCTAACCTGCTGGATGGTAACCCTAGGGGGAAATGCAGATTTGAGTCTTCTAATGAGCCCTTTCAGCACCACACCTACGCAAGGCCTGCTGCAGACATTATACACGGCTATGGGTAACTTGCTCATTTTCTTACTTAGCTTAAAAATGTACAAGCTCAGGAACATTTAACCATTTGTACTTTCTCTTCTTAGTAATGAAGACATTTAACAATGTTCTGGAGACTTCAGGAAAGTAGGCGTGGGTTGCTGGTATATCAGGATTTCTTTCTAAAACAAGAAGCAAGCAAGTAAATCAATAAAATAAGTAAGATGAGGGGGGGTGGAACAGAGGCTGGTCATACTCAAGATTGCAGTGAATTTAACGTAAAGATTACAGTCCATCTTGGGGGCATGGAATAAGAAAAAGCTGCAGGATTTCAGCTTATGGACAGCTTCTGGTATGGCATTGTTGTGTGAGGGAACAGAAGTCTCATCTTGGGCATGGTACTTGCTGACATGGAAGCCTTACTGTTTCTTAGAAGAATATCCATATGTTATGACATATGTTTTGTTTTCCATTTTCATTAGCTTCATTGAGTGTAAAAGAACTTTAATGTAGGCTTTTGGGCCTCCTCCAATCCCATGCAAAATAAGAATGTGCATGTGTGTGTGTCTGTGTGTGTGTGTGTGTGTGTGTTCATTTTTTTCTGAGAAAAGAACCCAAAGCATTATGATACACCAGAAAGCATAGAACATACTCTTTCACATTCTTTCCAATCACCTTAGTCATCAATCTGAAGTACAGAATTTCCTTTTTTTTCTTTCTAAGTGACCTCTAGTAAACGCTTGATGAAGAAAAATATGACAATGATCACAAGTAAAGAGGATGGTGATGTTGCCATCAGGACCCAAAAATGTTCTTCAAATGGGTTGGCCTCAACTAATTTCAAAGGTGTTGGCTTATGAATGACACCTGAATTATTTTTGTTGTTGTTTCTGTTTTTTGAGGTAGGGTCTCAATCCAGTCCAGGCTGACCTGGAATTCACTATGTAGTCTCAGGGTGGCCTTGATTCTCTTACCTCTGCCTCCCAAGTACTGGGATTAAAGGTGTGTGCCACCATGCCCGGAGTCACCTGAATTTTTAATTATAAGGTTCAAGTTCATAATGGTAATAGGCCCTATGAAGACAAGTTCAGTTGCTATGACAACTTTATATTACAGATTCAATGAGTCCTTGGTATTTTTGTCATAAGGATATTGTACTGCTTGAGTCTTGTGACGAAAATACCATGGCTTCTTTGCTATTTTGAAATATCCATTGTAAATATTAACATTTTTTTTCCAAAATTGTACAAAACTCAGTTCAAGATACAGAACATTTCTATCATTACTAAAACTCACTCTTGTAGTGCTTGAGGCTTTCAAGGATATCCTCTACTGTAACACTATAATTTTGTATACTTTGATCTTTGATTTTTTTTTGATAAGCATATATACTACTTTTCTCATTGCCATGATAACAAACCTGGCATAAATGATGTGAGGAAGGATTCATTTATTTTAATTCACATTTTCAGAGGTCTCAGTCCACCATGGCCAGGAGAGTGGGGCCGAATAGACCCAGTGAACTACTCCCAGTGACATACTTTCTTTAACTGGGCCCTTCCCCCTATTTTTGTCATTTTCCAAAAATGCCATTATGTTATGAATTCATCCATCAATCCACTCATTAGATAATCACCATCAAAGTTTAATTGCCTCTGGAAATGTCCTTATAGGCATAACCAAAAGTATGCATTATGAGTATCCTAAGTATTTCTCAATCCACACAAGTTAATAATTGAGATTAGTCACAGTAAGCATCTATGGAGTAGATTTACACACTGTAGTGCCATGGGTGTTTCCTGACCCTTGTTAAGAAGTATATTGTATTATTACTATGCCACAGGTTGTATTCAGTGCTATCTGGACTATTTTGATAACCTTCAGTTTTAGATTGTTGTAAGTTAATCAACTATGAACATCCTGTGATTGCTGTTTTCTTTACATATGAACTTACTTATCCTGTATATATGCCCACAATTAGAAATGCTTGGTTATAAGTTATATATTTAAGGAATATTTTGATAGAATTCATAAGTTTCTTTTCCACAGAAAAAGAGGAGTCTTCTACTTGCTCTGCTGCCACACCAAAACTTGCTATTTATAACCTTTATGAATTTTAGCCATTCTAGGGGGTAATGGCTTCACTGTGGATTTAAAGTTGTATATCTGTGACAGTTATTTTCTTATGTTTATTACAATTATATAACATGTTCTATCTGTTCTGTCTCTAGATAACCCTGATGTAATCCTATTTCATCTTTGTCTCAGCAATTTGACAAGTCATCTCACCTAAAATTCAAGGGGCAGAAAAATATAACCCATATCTTGATATGGGATATTTCAATAGTTTGAGGCAATATTCAACCTATCCCAGTTAACAGCAGTAATGTTATATGGAAAATGAGGTTATAAATTTGGTCACATATTAAAAATATGTTCATAAAATGCATTTTAACTGCAATGAAAATAATTTAAATATTTTTATTTTATTGTTGAACATAAAACACTATTTCCAAACAATAACTAATCATAGTTTAATTGGATTTCAAAGTGCCTTATCTGGTCTTAATGTATAACCATAAGACTTAATATTTGAGATATTCTATTAACAACTTTAATTCATCATAATAATGTTTTACAAAGTGTTTAGTATGATGGAAGATTATTGATAAAGGTGATATATTTTAGAATGAATATGTCATTCAAACTGGAATCCAAGAACATCATACATACATATCTCTTTGTAGGAAAAATATTTAGAGAACAGCAATATTTTTAGGGAAAACCTCAAACATACACTTCATGTTTCCTATGTTTTCCCCAAACTTATCATGAGCTGGAAACTTTGTTTTTTTTCCTTTGAAGTAATATCTCACTCTAGTCCAAGGTGACCTGGAACTCATTCTACAGTCCTGGCTAAACTTGAACTCAAGACAATCCTATTTTAGCATTCCAAATGATGAAATAAAAAGTCTGAGCCACCATATCTGGCTATGAATATAGAACTTTAAGCAATATATTAAATAGAGTCATGTAAGTTCATGTTAAATTCTAAATAAAGTATGGGGCCTGAGAAATGGCAAGAAGTGCTTAGCAACTGATTGTGCTTCCTGTACAAGTACAAGGGATTGAGTGGGTCTGAGGCTGCCAAAGTTTGAATGTCTAGAACTCATGAAAACAGCTGGGTTTACACGTGCCTGCAACCCATTCCTGTTGGGGGAGGGCAGAGCCATAAGAATTCCTGGGGCACAGCTGTCAAGCTCCAGAATCAGTAGGTCACTATGGCATCAAAATCAAAGATAAAACGATATGGTGAATGATGTGCTGGTACCTGACATTCTTCTCTGGCCATCCCAGGCAAATACATGGGATGCTGCATAAGCACATCCATGGGAAAATACCCCCCCCACACACACACCACATATTCTGCCCATGCAAAATTATTCTAACAGACTGAATGTGTACTTGGAGTTTTGAAAAACTTTAAAAATATCTAGAAGGTAATGGCCACACTCTGGACCTGATTCCTCCATATTTGATGAATTAGGAATTATGAATCAGCAATAAAAGCAAACGAACCATATTCAACCCTTCATCGTAATGAGAAATCAGAAGGTATCAAATCATCTACAAATGGTGAAGGAGTCATGTTAGTAAACATTTGTCTAAGTTTACAAAATTATAAGTAGGAAGAATGAATTTATTAAAAGAACTTTCAAAGTAGGCTTTAAATGTTCTTACCACACACACACACAAACACACACACACACACACACACACACACACACACACACAAACAATGGTATGAAAAGCCAGGCATGGTGGTGTACACTTTTAATCCCAGCACTTGGGAGGCACCCTGAGACTAAATAGTGAATTCCAGGTCAGCCTGAGCTAGAGTGAGGTCCTACCTCAAAAAAAGTGGTATGAAATTTAATGAGTATAGTAATTATCTAAATTTAGTCATTCTACAATGTGCATCAAAAAAGGGGAAAACTAAATGGCAATGGTACCATAATTTTCTACTTACTAAAAGACAGACCAAATGGCTGATCCTTCACCAGGCCCTTATAGGGGACACCTGAACCACAAGACACTGGAGAGGGTAAGATCAAGACTAACCTTAATCTTCTACATCTTCCCTCCCTCACTTCCCCTCTCCCTCTCTCTCTCTTATCTCTAACTCTTGATTATTAGTTATCTTTTTCCTCATTTTCTTAGTGGGCACTGACCTGTAACTCCAAGAACCAGCATGGGGCTATCATCCACAATGAGCTTTTGATCAGAGAGACCTACAAGGTTTCCTAAAAGACAGACAGATTTCTGTCAGAGTACTTGATGACCCACCAAAGGCTAGTGGTAAGACCCTACTGCTGAAGACACCTTATGTGATTGATATGAAAATTAGAATGGCATCGCTGGAAGTTGGAAGAGAGTCAGTCCCCAGACAGTCAGCGCGTCTAGTGCAGAAGGTGCTACATGGGCGACTGGGGGAAAATGACGAATATCTGTCCAAGCAACGCATGGTCTAACCTACTTAGCAGCAAATAACTTGTTGTGATGCCCACACAAGTGCAGTGGTAGCACACAGCCATGGTGGGGAACCAACTGCTCTCAGTTTGGCTAACTGATCCCCTCACTGGTATGGGACCCATAGCTGGAGCTGGGAAACAAGTCAGAACCATATCCAAACATAAGCCCACTCTCCAATATCAAGCTACCATCAATTGTAGGCTACAAGAGGGCCTACATCTATTAAATTCTCTACAAAAAAAAAGGGTTATCTCATTTGTCCTGATGCTAACTTACTCTCCATTGGAGAATCTGCTTCTCTTTTTCAGATAGATGTAGATCCTAAGGAGAGAGCCACCCCATCATACCTCCAAAGGGCCCCTGCTGAAACTAAGAAAAATTGGAGAAACAAGCAAGGGGGCTGTTTTCCTGATGAACTGGATACCAGCACAAGGCGGAAGGAGATCAGCACAGAGAAAAATCAACTTCTACCAAATCAGAGAGCCAGAGCCTCAGAGGCCCCCAACACCTCATCACTGAAGCAGACCAAAAATGAACCCAACATGGCTCAGGAAATTTTGCGGAAGAGGGGGCAGAAAGAATGTCAGAGCCACATGTTGGGTCATGAGATGCAGAGACATTTAGCTTACCCATAACTGTGGGCTAACTCCACAATGCATGACCCGTATACCTCAACAAGGAGGGGCCAAGGGGAGGGGAGTAGGTCACGATGAGCCTAATAATGGTACCAAACTGACTGTAAAAAAAAAAAAAAAAAGCTAGACAATCTAGTAATAATTAAGAGACTGACATTTAAAACTTGTGTGTATAACTAAGAAAATAAAGATAATGTGACTTCAAAAAAAAAGGGGGGGAAACTTTAAAATTCTGCTTTTGAATCCAATATAATACTGAAAATTATGATTAGGAAATAGCTAATATAAGTTTAAAATATTGGTACAAATAATGTAAATAAATGTTAGTCAACAGATTCTAAAACTACTGGATAATAAGCATGACTAAGGGGAATGCATACCACCTATGCAAAAATAAGTCAATACTTCAAACTCCATTCACACACACTCACCATAAGGCAAAAATTTTAGGCTTATCTTCATGAAAACTGAAAAGAGCTATGCCAAACTTAACTTTTGTTTTGTAATAAACTTTTTTGGAAAGTAAGTAGGGATAGAAAAAAAGAGAATGAATAAAACTTTCTGCAATATAATAAAATGCCCATCATATATAATAAGTGATACTGGAAACATTTATATTAGTTATAAAATAGACAAGAATGTAAACTGTATCTACATTTGTAGACATTTTAATAGAGATACTAGTCAATGTGATTTCAACAGAAAAAAGAAGAAATATAAGAAATGGAAGTAAAGAAAGGTACTTATTACTATATCAAATGATATATAGTATGATTTGGAAAATGTTGGGGAATCAATGATTATAAACTTACAAACTAATTGAAATAGTGAAGCTGTCAGTAAAATGCTGGAATTAAAATTAACATTCAATAATTAACAGCCTTTTGGTTGCTTTTGAATCAATAATAAACACATTGAGAAAAAAAATCACAAAAGCACACACAACAGCTCCACTAAGGTAAAATGCTAAGCATAAACATAAACTACAAAACACTTAGAGAAACTGAAGATAATTCTGAAAGATGGGAAGATCTGCTATGCTCATTTTCCTGGATAGGGAGTATTAATATTGTCAAAATGGCCACAAAACTGAAAGTGGTTGCAAGCCCACTGTAATGTCCATCAAAAAAGGTAAATACATTCTTCACAGAAATAAAGAAAGAAAGCAATCTTAAAATCCACATGGAATAATAACCTATACCAAATATCCAAAGCAATTCTGAGAAAAAAGAACAAGGGTGTAGTTACCACACCATCTGATTTTAAGATGTACTGCAAAGCCAAATTAATTAAAACAAAGCAGGCATTGTGAAGATGTCTCAGTGGTTAAAAGTGCTTGCTCCACAAGCTGCTGACCAGAGTTCAGAACTCCAACAACCATTTAAGTATGGCACACAGAGGTATATACATCTGAACTTCCAATAGGCCTACTGGGATGAGAGTAAGGAGAATTATAAAGCTCAGCTAGTCTCGCCTTCCCAGCAATTAAACAATAACAGACTCTGTGTCAAACAAGGTGAAAGGAGAAGAATAGCACCCAACAGTTGTTCTCTGACCTCCACATGTATTGTGACACACATATGCTCCCTACACACACTTACAAATAATATTTGCATAAAAACAGAGAGATAGACCAATGGAATAGTACACCTAGAAATAAAATCACAAACCTATATGCAACTGACTATCCACAAAGATTCCATTAACATACTTTGAAGAATAAAGTCCATCTTTAACAAATAGTGGTGAAAAAATGGGTTTCTGTCATATGGAAGTTTGAAGCTAGATACTCTTACTCTGTACAACGATCAACTCAAAGTGGATTAAATTCTTTTTTATCTAAAACCTTAAATTTTAAAACTAATCTAGGAAAACATAAGAGAAAAGCTTCAAGATATGAGTATATGAAATGATTTCCTTATAGGACTTTAATAGCTGAATAAATAAAAATAATATTTCCCATAGGGTTACATCAACTTACAAATCATAAGCACAGGAAATCAATCAGAGCTAAGAAGCAGCCTACAGAATGATAATGTATTTACCAGCTACTCATGTGACAGGGGACTAATATATGTAGATTATATAAAGAACTAAAATGGTAACAAAAAATAACAACTAACTTAATCAATTTATAGCAAATGTTCTGAATAGACAATTCTTGAATGATGAAATAATATAATCAATGAATATATATTTAAAAGGGGGGGGTGGAGAGATGGACTAGTGGTTGAGCACTTGCCTGTGAAGCCTAAGGACCCCAGCTTAAGGCTTGATTCCCCAGGACCCACGTTAACCAGATGCGCAAGGGGGCACAAGCATCTGGAGTTCGTTTGCAGTGGCTAGAGAGGCCCTGGCGTACCCATATTCTCTCTCTCTCTCTCTCTCTCTCTCTCTCTCTCTATTTGCCTCTTTCTCTCTCTGTCTGTCACTCTGAAATAAATAAATAAATAATTTGAAAAAATACAGTAAGATATGTTGGCAAAAATATGAACAGGGATTCATGGGAGAGAAATTGATACAAAAAAAAAAACCAAAGAAACTTTTTGAGGTGATTCTGAAATCAGTGCATCAAAATATTTTTCATAATTAAACACCGTCTAACACATGTGTTAATGGTAACACATACAAAGTATAAATTAATAAAATAGTAAGACAAAACAGTAAAATCACCAGTGAGTCATATACATTTAGTGCTTTTGGCAGATGAGACCCTGAAAACAGCCCACTATCGCCACTGTGGATGGTAACCTAATCATTTTAACTTGAGGGTATTCTACACATTCACGGCATTGAGCGTTATACTGTCATAACTGGTATGAAGCCTATAGAAATGCTGAAATTTTCTTAAAGGCCATGATTTTGTTCTATCTGGAATTAACTATCCCATGAAACCTGGGACCACTATACACACCTGTGATTTTTGTGGGTCCTTTTAGGGGAAAAGATGTAGCCATAATAGATTGATATTTCTTGCTAATCAATAAAATATCAATAATACACTATTTTATATTACAAAACCCTTGAGTATACATTTAAAATAGACTACAATGCACATATACATTCAATTAATGTCACTAATTCCTCTGAAACTTATGATGGGGTAAGGTATAGAAATTTTAATTTGGATATTGCATTTTAGACAGCTTTTGTGAATTGAAATTAGGTGTGACATCTCTAGGAACTGAATTGGCATCAAGAAATGAAAATATTTGCTATTCCAAATAAAAATGGTAAGTCCTAAGGAAAAAAGTAAAGATGTTACAATTCTCTAAGAACAATTATGGTTTACAAAGGTTCATACTGTTGATTTGGAGATAGCTGGTAGATTATTGCTAGCCTACTGCTGTATAATTCAATTTTCTTAATCTTACAGAATGACAAATTGATGGCTTAGTCAGATTTTAAGTATCATAGCACCAAGTAACTGTGGATAATTTTTATGTCTTTTCTCTATTAAAATAAGAGAGCAAAGGTCAGACTAGGAGAGACAGATGTCTTTGTGCTTTTGTTGTTGTTGTTGTTGTTATATTGTTAAGAGAGAGACCACTCAATTTTTGCTTACCTCCTTTCCTGAAGTGACATCTCATATCATCTGAGACACAATCTATCATTACTGTGTTTTCTCAGAATGGGAAGCTAAGAACTTAATCGAATGTCAAGAATTTCTCTAGACTGGATACAAATGAAGTCCAATGGGTTTGCAAACATGCCACAATGCTGAGTGTGTGAAATGTTGGTTCTGATGTGGCAGATATCCAATGATTGGAAGACCACCTCTGAAGAACAGTAGCTTTATGTTCAAGGACAAGTTCAGCAGAGGGACAAGGGTGATAGCTTTCTTTTCTAATTGAATTTGACAGATAATTGATCATCAGAGTTGTTACAGATACTGTACAATGAAAAGGCAAATTTATACATGTGAAGCTCAATAGGAGTACTTAAAGGGACTTGGGGATTTATACATACACGGATTATTATTATTTTTTTTTTGAGATAGGATCTCTTGTCTTCTAGGCTGGCCTCAAATTCAGTATATAGCTGAAGGTAACCTTGAACTTCTGATCTTCCCACCTCAAATGCTAGGTTTTCAAGGATGATCCCACACATGTGGTTATGTGGTCCTGGGGATTGAATACAGGGCTTTCTCCAGGCACAGAAAGAATGCTGCCAACTGAGCTACACCCCCAACCCTACACACTGACTTCCACACATGAAAACAAAACTAAGACTGTAACTTCATGTTTCCGTGCTCATGATAACGCCCATTTCCATGAGCCTCTATGTAGTGATGATGACTCAGGCTCACACATGATGCATTCTTTTCTACAGAGCAAACATCTGAGGTGCAGGTCCTCCCACGCGCATGGATGTGGAAGTTCCCTCTTCAAATGGCTCTGCCCTGCCTGTTACTCCTTTCCACAAAAATGATCAAAGGAAGCTGTATTTGTAAACTTTTCATCATTGTAACAAAATATGCAAGATAGACTACTTAGAAAGAAGAAAAGGAGATCCATTTAGTTTACATTTCTGAGGGTTAAAGTTCAAAGAATGAAGCCTGGGTTAAGAGAGAGATACTCCTTTATACCACTGTAAGAGAGTCTAGAACACTGGACTGACATTAGTGGCCCCAACATGTAGTTTGGCTATTGACCATAAAGGGAGAAATTAAATTACTTTTCGCTCATCTTTAGGGTATTGACATTAGTTTTAAACAGAGGAAGAACTTGAGTGAGAGAAGAGGCCCCATACTGCACCAGTCTTAGCCGTACTGTGATGTGAGTAATCCTTGTCTCTGTTCAGGCTCTGCAAGGTGGTCTACTGAAGTCCTGAGGGGACAGTCTGGCTCCTGTGAAATGGCTGTTTGTATTGAGGAACCAGCTTCAGATCCATCATCTGTCTCCACTTAGGAGCATGATCTGCTTGTGGGATGAGCCACACTTTCTTCAGTGCTCTGCTGTGCCTGGAATCTGACTTGACTGCAAGATGAAGGCAGTGACTAGAGACTACTCAGTTATCTTTGCTGGAGTCAGTGACAGGACTCCACCGCTGACAGTGAAGCAACTCAGTAGCCGTTATCTTTGTGTCTTCAGCTTGGTGATATGGATTCATTAGTATCCACTGTTAGAAAGATACTTCTTGAATGTGTGACATAGTTAAGCGCAGAGTGGAGCATGAATCTGACCTGAATTAAAGGAGGTAAATACATGAAGGCAGAGATGCCAGGTTTTTTCTGCTGCTATTAGTCCCTTGCAGGACCAAATCTGTCCATTGGCAAAAGCATAACTTCATGGTGCATGATGGTTGGCAATTTCATAAACGTTACACAAGGGAATGAGTGTTTACATCTTGAACCAGAGTAGAGATAGGAGAGCGGAGGTCAAGCCCATGCTTCCATAACCACCCTTTCATGAGAACTGCCTTCCAATGTCCCTGTGACCCTCTAGGCTTAACTATCTAAAGTTTTCACATCTCTGGAGAGAGAGATCAAGCCTTTAACATAGAAGCCTTAGGGAAAACATTCAACATTCAAACATGGCTGAGACAATGCCGACAAAATACCTTTGCCTAATCTTCATCCACTGTGTGATTTCCAGGATAGGACACATCAGCGAAGATGAGCAGTCACTGCCGGGCTGCAGGTTACTTGAAGTACTGTCTCCTTCATCGCTTTTAGACAGTATGTATTATCATATCCTTCAGAGACCAGAATGGGATCCACCTACACGCTGCCCAGTGTATCTTGTCTACTTCTGTCAACTATCTTTTTTCAATAAGACCATCAAAAGCAACTTTTTTATTTTGTTATTTTATTTATTTGAGAGTGACAGACAGAGAGAGAAAGAGGCAGAGATAGAGAGAGAGAATGGGTGCGCCAGGGCCTCTAGCCACTGAAAACGAACTCCAGACGCATGCTCCCCTTTGTGCATCTGGCTAACGTGGATCATGGGGAATCGAGCCTCGAACCGGGGTCCTTAGGCTTCACAGGCAAGCGCTTAACCACTAAGCCATCTCTCCAGCCCAAAAGCAACTTTTTTGATAAAGAAAGATAATATTACTATTATTATATTACTAATGACATTAATACAGATAATTTCATTAATAGACTTAATAATATCTGGAAGTAGGTAGAAAACAAAAACAAAATATTTACGAGGATTCAGAGGTCCGATTTAAGTAATTCATTAACTGGTGAAGGCTGGCTTGGGTCTGAGAAAAATGTGAAACATATTAATGAACTATTGTGGCACAGCAAGGCCAGAGTCCAAAGTAAATCTTTAAAAAAGATGTTATATCATAAGCCTGGTTGAACAAGCTATTTTCATGAGTGTTTCCATAAAGGCTGGCAAGATGTTTTAATGGTATAAAACAAAATAGCTTTTGAAAGTAGTTTTTAAACAACCATTTTCTAGATAAGCAAACCCTGGAATAGTCACCTTGACTTGCTGCCCTTAGTGGAGTGATTGTGAAAGAGTTCTCCTCTTCTACTTCCAGAGGCCAGTAGTGGTCAGTTTCAAGTATGTGGAAAGCAAAATTTTAAAATGATTAAAATCCTATATAATGTTATAAAATAAAGTCCTCAAACATTGGACAAGCCTAAGAAAGGGCTTTAATTAAACTAAGTGTGGAAAACAATTAGTTTCAATAGAGGAAGGAAGGAAACCACTAAGCTATGCTTTTCAAAGGCCTCCTTCATCTGCTGATGGAACACTCAGGCTGTCCGGCATTACAGCATCACTCATAGTTACTCTGCAGACAAGGAAAACACAGCAAGATGTTTTCTGAGGAGTCAGCTTGTTCTCAGGTACCACTAAGTAAAATAATCAACATTGTTCTTTGCCTAAATGTCAAAAGCTTTGTATTCTCCTTCGCTGTAATTGAACCAGTGATGGGGCACATGGAGAGGTATAAGATAAGACTTTTTAACAACAAACACACATTTATGTTGGAATAAAATCTGACTGAGGGAAACTCTTTTGAGAATCACAACTCATTACTGAAAATAACATAATATATATGAATATAACAGAATGCATTTGAGCATAGATTTTTTTCTAAAAATAAAACTTAATTATTGGAAGAGTAAATGTATGTTATAGTAATAAAGTCATAACTGTGATATGGTTATATGAAACAATGAATCCTAAGTATGACATTATAGTAAGCTTGCCTGCATGATTCCATTTATACCACTGAGACCCTTCAAGGATATACTTAAGAAAGAACAAAGTGTCTACCTCCTGCTAAAATAATGTGTGTTCAAACTGAGAAATATTGCAGTGGAAGATAGAAAAAACTCTGCAAAGGAAAAGGAAGGAATTGGAACTGGGGAGAAAATGGGATGGAATGGGTAAAAGATGTAAATGTCAGATAGATTGCCTGGAGCCTATTTGTCCCTGATGATTTCAGTTTCCCTGTATCCATATTCTTGTAGAATCTTCACCCCTCAAAGGTAGGTAGACTCCTTTTAATGATACACTTCTGAAGGATGGATTACAGTACAGCGATGACAGGCCACTTCTATGATTAGGTTCTAGAACGAATATGACTTCCGCTATGAGCCTTCACTTTTTCTGTCTCATATCCTCACACCAGTCCTCAATTCTTCCATTTTAGGGAAGCCAGCTACCATGTTGGGAACAGCACTGTAGAGAGAATTATATGCCACAGGACTAATGTCTCTGGCCAGCAGTCACTAAAAACCTGCCAGCATCACAAGTGAGTTTGGAAATAAATCTTTTCCCATCTGATCATTGAGATGACTACCTCCTAGCCAACATATTTATTCTGAGAGACCTACAGAGGAGCACCAACTAAGCCATGCCCAGGTTCCTGGTCTATAAAATCTATGTGGTAATTAAGGTTAATTTTTTAGGTAAATATGATATTGGAGTAATTTGATATACAATAATAGGCATTTGATTTTTTTTTCTTTTGTGGTATTTGATGTGAACCCACTCTTCTACTTCCTATAAACATGAGAGCTGAAGCAAAACAAAAAAATTCATTGCTGCTACTTCACTGTTTCTACTCAATTCATTGTTGATTTGGTGGCATAACAAGCAAGCAACTGCTCCAGATGAGCAGTAATTGCATACTACAAATCCCAGAGACAGTGATAAGGATACAAAGAAATACAAGACAGGTCAACTATTGTTTTTAAAGACTCTGGTAAGTAAGGCATGGTCTTATTTTTTGTGAATCCATATCTGACCTTTAACTTCTAAAGCTTACTCAGTGGTTTATGGAGAAGCAGTTACATTTGTTATGATTTTCTCTTTCTTTTTAAAGCTTGTAGAATGTTTCAAACCTGAGATGAAGATGGCCATCATTATACTTTGTATGTAAAATGTCCCCTGTTGAGGAAGGCTGTGGAAACAAATAGATGGGGCCTTGCTAGAGGAAGTACACCACCAGGGGTGGGCCTTGAGGTTTTATAGCCTCACTTTCTGCTTCTCCTCTTCTGTGGACTTCCCAATGCAATAGGACAAGCCAGCGTCCTTCTGCAACAAAACCTTCCTAGCCATGATAGAGTGTATCCCCAAGAAATTTTAAGGCAGAATAAATCCTTTCCTTCCATAAACTACTTGCTAATAGGTATTTGGTCACAGAAACCAGTAAAGTAACTAATACAACAAGTATCTTGTTTTTCTTTTTGTTTAAATATAATATATAAATCACTATGGTAAATGCATAACTTAAAGATGCGTGTCAAGAGGAATGGAGAACTTTTTGCTATCATTCTATGACGTTCATAAATTTTATAGAATAAAATGTGTGGGATTTTTTTGTTTGTGATTTTATTTGCCCAGGCTGACCTGGGATTCACTCTGTAATCTCAGTGGTCTCAAACTCATCGTGATTCTTCTACCTCCACCTCCAGAGGGCTGGAATTAAAGGTGTGACCACCACACCCGGCAAAATGTGTGACTTTTGTTTAAAAAACATGAATGAAGAATTATAAGGGACTTCTCGTTCTCCAGGGCTATAAAGGGAAGGGAGAACTCTCCTAGAGGTATTCTGAGTCAGAAGGCATGACTAGGTCAAAGAAGAATCCCTGGAATTACTTCTTATTTTATATTTATTTATTATTTTATTATTATTATTTATTTTACTTTATTTTATATATTATTATTATTTATTCATTTATTATTACTTATTTATTTGAGACAGAGAGAGAGAGACACACACACAGAGAGAGAATGGGCATGCCACGGCCTCCAGCCACTGCAAATAAACTCCAGACACATGTGCCACCATGTGCATTTGGCTTACGTGGGACCTGGAGAATCAAACTTGGGTCCTTAACCTTTGGAGGCATTCATCTTAAACATGAAGCCATCTCTCCAGCCCCTGGAATTCTTAAATGAACAGAAAAGATGTTGGCTCAATTTGAATTGCTTTAGTTGCAATGTATTGCCTAAATCCAACACCCATAAAGTGTTGGGTCAGGACAAAATGGAGTCACCAAGGATAGCAGAAGGGCAACAGAGACATAAGGAAGTGGGTCATCCACATTTCTCAGGGAACTGCCCAGCCATTAATCGTTCCTTGCCTAACAATGCTCAGGTCTATGTTTCCTGTGCCCTTATTTCTCACCTGGTCACTTCTGGTCTCACACTTTATGGCTAGTGTAAAGAACAAAACAATTCCTTCCCTTCCTCACCTTCCCCCAACTGAAGAGCCCTTTATAATGCACTATCTGTAATCTCAAAGTTGACTGTTCTGCTCTTGAGAGTCAGTCCTGGCAGCTTGTGTTTTTCCTGAATAAAAGCTTCCAACTTGCCTCAGAGTGGTCTCCGTGGTCTTTGTCATTCCTGAACCTTACATGTGGTCCCCTGACTTGGATAGGAAGGCTTCTGATTGCCCTCTTGGGCGGCCAGACCTCCTTTTCCCTGACCGGACCACGGAGCTGCCATTTGACCCTCTGAAAGCTTCGGACCATCTCTGTCTGATACAGGCTCTCACACCCTCCATGATTCAGCCTCACTGTCTTTCCCATCTCCTCCCTCCTTCTCCTTAAGTGCCCCTCTCCCGTTGCCTGCTCTCAAGTTTCATCCCTACTCAGGGAAGCCATGTTGGCATGCCAGGCCACACCCCTTGGCTGCTAGGCGGCACTCTCAAAATCTCAGGTCTATTGATCTCTGGTCTACCACACCCTAGGGGCTGCCTTTTGGTTCAGATGCACCCTCTCAGGACACCCCCTCTCCCTCCCTCCTCTCCCTCTCTCTCCTGAGCTCTCATTTTCCACAGCCAGCAGCTTTCGCCATTGGGAGCACAATCACCCTCCTCACCCACTAACAGGCTAAAAAGACAACAGTTGTGACCTGTATGGCTTCTGCCCACGTGGGAGGTGCAGGCCCCGTCCACCCTAATGGGCCAAGGGGTCATATTGGTGTTCTGTGTAAACCCAGCTTAAGCTCTGGTTTATTTCTCTCTCACTCTTGTTTAGCGCTTTCTTTCCCTATCTCCTTAAGAACTTAAAGCCTCTATGACTCTTGGACAACATCTTATCTTTCTCTCCAACTCTGCCTGGCCACATCCATAAGCTGGACAATGGGTCCAAATGGCCTGAAAATGATGCTTTTGATTTCCAAATTCTCACTGATTTAAAACAAACTTCTGCTAACATACAGGCAAATGGTCCAAAATACCCTATTTCCACTCTACATGCATGCACAGCCTTCTCTCTGCTCTGCCTGCTTTTCTCAGGAGGTCCTTCCAGCCAAGGTATCATGAATGTGCTTTCACTCAAACCCTCCCCCATACTAGTCCTCACCCTCTGTTTTTGACCCGGACACCATAGACGACCTGACCCTAACAGCTTCTCCTGCTCCTCCAGCTCCCTCAGCCTCTCCTGATGCCCTGCCTGATAACAAGGTTTGATTTTTGTCTCCGGAGTTGTAAATAAAATATCAATTTAAAATGGGAATGTATAACTTCTGAATGAATGAATGAATGCGTGAGGGGGAAATGGTTGTCTAGAATCTGTATGAAACAAATGTGTGTGTGAGTATGTATGTGGCTCACAGCCCTAAGGCAGCAGAATGATTTCTGTTCTGAGCAGTGCCATTTCACTGTGGGATGTTTTCCACCAAGCCCACTGTAAGAGATGACATAGCCAATTTTTACTGTTGAGCATCCCCCAGAAGGAACACTAAAAGTAATTAAGAGCATAGAAAAAATTCAAGATTCTCCTACTCTTAAAGAGTTGTAAAATGGCAGGATCAGAAAGCAGCCTATAGCCCTGAGGAAAGAACAAAACTCCCTGGAATTTGGAAATCAAAAAATAAATAAATAAATAAATAAACAAAAAGGCTCTTTCTTAGCTTCCCTGCCTTGCAGATCCAGGGAGCTGCAAGCACAGGGAATCTCAGGATCCTGGCCCCAGCATAGTGATGACTTCTTATAAGAAATTTATAACTGTTTTACGTTTACTTTATCTTTCTATGCTTCTATGAAACTACTAACAGACAATAGCCTCAAGACTTATGTTTAAATTTAGAAGTACTTGATACTTCAAGATACTTCAAGAGGCCTTTTGATGAAAAAATGGTCATATTAAAAGTGTTATGGAGCCGGGTGTATTGGTGCATGCCTTTAATCGCAGCACTCGGGAGGCAGAAGTAGGAGGATCACCGTGAGTTCAAGGCCACCCTGAGACTCCATAGTGAATTCCAGGTCAGCCTCGGCTAGAGTGATACCTTACCTTGAAAAAAGAAAGAAAGAAAGTGTTATGGTAAGAACAATAAAAGATTTTATGGGTAGTTATGAGATGAACTGACTAAGAAAGATAAACTGGAGAGAAGACTTTATATGTTGGGTGTTAAATGTTTGCTGAAAAAGATTGTTACAGAGTGGATACATTGTAAGGTAAAAGTATATAGATGAAGGTATGTGTAAAGTATGTAGATGAAGATATGAGTAAAGTATTTAGATGAAGATATGTGTAAGCTCAAACAGGTTAAAGATAAAATACTTAACCAGATTACGGACTTCTTGAGATAGAAAATGACTAGGGTTTGCATCAGACTAACACTATGGTATTCAGGTTGTAAACTTAACTTTAAGTCATTGAGGTTAATCTGGTCATAATAATGGTTATGAAAGATGGAAATTAGAGTACCCAACCAAGTTAACTATGTTCCTCTATTTGTCAACCTTTTAACTAGGTCTTAAGGTAAAATTGACTTATTAATATTTAATTCTTTCCTAAAGTTATTATATCTAAACCCTGCCTCAAAAAGAAAAAATGCTAAGAGAAATTATTTACTCCTTTTTTTTTCTATTTTACAAGGTAGATAGACCACATTTGAAACGTTAAACAGTATTTATATGTCACACACTTGAAAACTATTTAGTTTATGGTGAACATTAAAAAAAAAAATTCTAAACAAAGTTATATTGTAATTTAAGATGTAATTCATCAATTCCTCCAACAATCAGTCTTAATACTTAAGATTAACTTATGCCATTACTGAACAAGTTTAACAAAATACCACAGACTGAATTATAGAGTTGATTAAGGTTCAAATATTTAAAGATTGTGCTATAAAATTTTGTGTATGTTAAGAGATTAAAACTATTTCTTTTTTGGCTCAGCAATTATAGGTGCTTATTTACAAAGCCAAATACCCATAGTGGAACATATATTTGGAAATTGTTTTGAAAGTTGTTTGCAATGACAAGTGGCCCTGGCATGCTTATTCCCTCTTGTCCATGAGACTTGTCTCCTTTTTTCATTAGATCATGGCAATTTAATCTAGTTCCTCTATTCCTTGGGTATGCAAATATAACTAAGTTAATTTCAAAAACTGACTTATAGATTGGATGGACATCTTCTTTTAAAATTTATCTTTTAAGGTATTTTATTTTTTTTGTCGCAATTGAAAATGGGACTATGTCCCTTATTTCTTTTTCTGTATCTTTGTCCTTTGCATAAAGGAAGGCTACTGATTTTTGTGCATTGATTTTGTATCCTGCTACTTTGCTATAGGAGTTAATCACCTTCAGGAGTTTTGGGATGGAGTCTCTCGGGTCTCTTACATATATAATCATGTCATCTGCGAATAAAGCTAACTTAACTTCCTCCTTTCCAAATTGTATCCCTTTTATTTCCTTCTCCTGTCTTATTGCTTGAGCTAGGACTTCCAGAACTATATTGAAAAGCAGAGGTGAGAGTGGACAACCCTGTCTTGTTCCTGATCTTAATGGGAATTCCTCCAGTCTCTCTCCATTAAGTATTATTTGGGCCTTCGGAGCTTCGTATATTGCCTTTATTAGGTTAAGATATGAACCAACCATGCCAACTCTCTCCAATGTTTTGAACATGAAGTGGTGTTGAATCTTGTCAAAGGCCCTTTCTGCATCTATCGAAATGATCATGTGGTTTTTATGTTTAACCTTGTTTATGTGGTGTATTACATTGACAGATTTCCGTATGTTGAACCACCCCTGTGTTCCTGGAATGAATCGCACTTGGTCAAGGTGGATAATGCTTTTGATGTGTTGTTGGATTCGGTTTGCAAGGATTTTGTTTAGGATCTTTGCATCTAAATTCATCAGGGAAATAGGCCGGTAGTTTTCTTTTCTTGTGGCATCTCTGCCTGGTTTTGGAATTAGGGTGATGCTAGCTTCATAAAAGGAGTTGGGTAGCTTTCCCTGTTCATCAATTGTGTGGCACAGTTTGAGGAAGATTGGTTTGAGTTCTTTGTTGGTGGGAATGTAGGATGGTACAACCACTTTGGAAAGCAATATGGAGACTTCTGAAAAAGCTGAGTATAGAGATACCAACAGACCCAGTTATTCCCTTACTGGGCATCTACCCTAAAACCTTCAAACCACAGACTAAAGAGATTTGCTCAACCATGTTTATAGCGGCTCAATTTGTAATAGCTAAGAGCTGGAATCAACCCAGATGTCCATCACTAGAAGAATGGATAACTAAGATGTGGTATATCTACACAATGGAATTCTATACAGCAGTAAGAAAAAAATGACACAATGAAATTTGAGGAAAAATGGTTGAACCTGGAACAGATCATTCTCAGTGAACTTACCCAGTCACAGAAAAAAAATCGCCACATAGTCTCACTCATCTACAGCACCTAACCTGAATCTACCGAAGATACCTTAAATACCCTGCAAGCATCTCCTAGATTAGACACTAGGATGGAAGGGGAGGGAGGGGAGGGCATCAAAGGGGTGGGAAACACAAATCTAGACCTAAACGGCAATGGTACCATAATCTTCTACTTACTAAAAGATAGACCAAATGGCTGATCCTTCACCAGGCCCTTACAGGGAACACCTGAACCACAAGACACTGGAGAGGGTAAGATTAAGACTAACCTTAGTCTCCTACATCTTCCCTCCCTCACTTCCCCTCTCCCTGTCTCTCTCTCTCTTATCTCTAACTCTTGTATATTAGTTACCTTTTTCCTCATTTTCTTAGTGGGCACTGACCTGTAACTCCCAGAACCAGCATGGGGCTATCATCCACAATGAGCTTTTGATCAGAGAGACCTACAAGGTTTCCTAAAAGACAGACAGATTTCTGTCAGAGTACTTGATGACCCACCAAAGGCTAGTGGTAAGACCCTACTGCTGAAGATACCTTATGTGATTGACATGGAAATTAGAATGGCATGGCTGGAAGTTGGAAGAGAGTCAGTTCCCAGACAGTCAGCGCGTCTAGTGCCAGAAGGTGCTACATGGGCGACTGGGGGAAATTGACCAATATCTATCGAAGCAACGCATGGTCTAACCTACTTAGCAGTAAATAACTTATTGTGATGCCCACACAAGTGCAGTGGTGGCACACAGCCATGGTGGGGAACCAACTGCTCTCAATTTGGCTAACTGATCCCCTCACTGGTATGGGACCCATAGCTGGAGCTGGGAAACAAGTCAGAACCATATCCAAACATAAGCCCACTCTCCAGTATCAACCTACTATCAATTGTGGGCTACAAGAGGGCCTACACATATTAAATTCTCTATATAAAAAAAAAAAAGTAAGGGTTATCTCATTTGTCCTGGTGCTAACTTACTCTCCGTTGGAGAATCTGCTTCTCTTTTTCAGATAGATGTAGACCCTAAGGAGAGAGCAACCCCATCATACCTCAAAAGGGCTCCGGCTGAAACTAAGAAAACTTCGAGAAACAAGCAAGGGGGCTGTTTTTCCTGATGAACCGGACACCAGCACAAGGGGGAAGGAGATCAGCATAGAGAAAAATCAACTCCTACCAAATCAGAGAGCCAGAGCCTCAGAGGCCCTCAACACCTCATCACTGAAGCAGACCAAAAATGAACCCAACATGGCTCAGGGAAATTTTGCGGAAGAGGGGGCGGAAAGAATGTCAGAGCCACATGTTGGGTCATGATATGCAGAGACATTTAGCTTACCCATAACTGTGGGCTAACTCCACAATGCACGACCCGCATACCTCAACAAGGAGGGGCCAAGGGGAGGCGGTAGGTCACGGATGAGCCTAATAATGGTACCAAACTGACTGTATTTGCTGAATACAGAACTGACTAATAAAAAAAAAAATAAAAATAAAAATAAAAATAAAAAAAAAATTTATCTTTTAAGAGTGCTAAATCTTCTAAAAATGTATATATGTATAAAGCTATCCCAATTCTGATAAGCTTAAAGTTATAAAGTTTTTCTTGTCTTCATATTTAAGCCAAAAATGTTACTACATAACATAGATTTATGATTTATTTTAAATTCTGTAAGCAGATATTTTGCTCATAGTTTACCATCTGTAGCCTCATATGTATTAAATATGTAAGCTCTTGAATATGTAAACTCTTAAATATGTAAACATATGTAAACTTAAACATGTAAACTTAAATATGTAAATTTTTTACCATCCGATTTTTCCAGATATCAACATATTGTGATTTGGTTTGTACAAAGTCCATTATGTTTAACTATCAATAAGCATGCATCGCTATGCCTGCCTAAAACTCTAATTTTAAGATGGTGCTTGTCTTGTTCATGCTGGTTTTGCTAGATGATTATCACTGAGGTTATAATCTAAGTCTAATAAAAAGTGACTGATTGTGATTTTGTTCTTAGAAAAACTGAAAAAGCTCCCCATGTCTTAAAAAGATCCACTGTATACAAACAATGTTAATATACTTTGTTTAAGCTTCATGTAACAGTCATAAATATTTCTTTAGTTAAGCCTTAAAATTGTTCAATGGTAAAAAGTACTTATTTAAAAAATTGCTTTGAGTCTGTCATATTGTCTCTAATGCAGGCTTGCTTAACTCAACAATGACCAACTTTGATTTTATTCTTGAGCTATGTATAACCAGCCTCAGTCAAGGTTTCACTTAATTGTCTTGTTTCTGAAATCTTATGTTCATTACTTATAGAAATATTGATACTTAAGACATATTTCCTCCCCTAAACAATAATCTCTTAAATTGCTATTCTACTTCCAGTTTGGGGGATAATTGGTACTTACATTGATCTACAGACTAGCCAAAATTGTTTTCAAACACAGATGCTAAGTTTTTATACTGTTTTGTCTTTCCCTAGCATACAATTTCTAGATTAAATCAATCTAGAATCAATCAACAGGTCCCTAAATGTCTCTCTTACAGCACTATTATTGACCTACAAAATATACAGTTAATTCTGAAGCCTACAAGGTCTTAATCACCCAGTAAGAAAAAATATAACTACAATATAAACAATGATTCAGACTAATAGGTTCTCCTGTCTAATGCTGACTTACAATATTAGACTCTAACATTAACTCAAGTCTTCTGCCTCTGCCTGTTCCTGATTAATTTCACCTACCCTGACCCCAGCTCCTCCCACTTGCCTTAGCCAAAATCAGAGCTATTCTTCAGAACCCCTCCTTCCTTAGCCCTTACCCTCTCTCATCCAGGGATAAGTACCCTGCCACCCCAATGGACACTCTCAAACTTAAACTCTCTTCTGTTCCTACTCTCCCCCTGTGGGGAGCCCCCGGAGGGTCCCCAAGCGGGATTGTCTACCAGACCCAAAGACACTCACACGGAGAGCTCTCAATGCAAGCCGCAAGAGGTTTATTGTGAAGCCGGTGCACCGGGGCTCGACATGAAGTCCTCACGCAGGAGGGGTGAAGAGCCTCGAGCAGCCGGGAGGTAGGGGTTTTAAAGGGAAAGATCGTAAAACATGCGGAAATATCTCAAACATGTTTCAGTTCAGGGATTCTTCAGATGTCGTCAGGGTGTCGCCTCGGCTCAGGGATCGTGACCTCAGGCAGGGAGCTAGGGCCCCTGCGGTTAGGCATTGTTCAATTGTCTCTGAGCGGAGGTTTTCCAGAAATTGGGTAAGGGGGTTACGGTTGAGCAAACAGGGGTTGGGCAAACAAGCACAGGTGGGCAAACAAGCACAGATCTACAAGCACAGATCTCTAGGGCTAAGGTCAGCAATTCAATTAACTAGTTCCTTATCTAGGCCCAGGTGGCTAGTTGCAGAAAGTCACGTACTGCAGAAAGTCACGTACTGCAGAAAGTCACGTACTGCAGAAAGTCACGTATAACATGTTTTTCCTTCATAAAATGGTTGTCCTTATGCCTGGGTAAAGCAAGCAATTATACAGAAGCCAAAGAAGCAGGTTAGTTGTATCTATTGGTAATCTTTCATTTCCCCCTTTTCTTTGCCATAATTCCAATCATGGAATTGTAGATTCATTATCTGCCTGAGCCAACTGCTGGTATTGTTGTCTAAGCACCATTATCTGCACAGCACTAATTCTTTCTCTAATAAAAGTGAGTAGTCTGTTTAAAATACAAGGGCCGAAAGTGAGGAGCAAAAGTAATATTAAGAGAGGTCCGAGTAGGGTAGAGATCAGGGTGGTCACCCAAGGAGAACTGGAAAACCAAGACTCATACCATGACTGTTGTTGCTGTCTCTCTCTCTTACGCTGTTCTAAGCTTTCTCGCACCCGCTTCAGACTATCCTCAACTAAGCCCGTCTTATCTGCATAAAAGCAGCATTCTTCCTTTAAGGCTGCACACAACCCCCCCTGCTGTAGAAACAATAAGTCTAGTCCCCTTCTATTTTGTAAAACAACCTCTGACAAAGAGGAGACTGAGTCTTTTAGATTTTGCATGCCTGATTGTAATTCTTGCAAGTCCTTATCTATTGCGGCACTGAGGGTAGCATAATGCTGGTTAGAGGTGACTAAAGAAGCTATTCCTGTTCCTGCCCCCGCTGCCCCTAGTCCTACTACTAATGCCAAAGTTAAAGTAGTGATGGGCTCTCTCTTGAATCTAGGTGAAGTAGAATCAGTATTCCATATCTTCTGGAAATCATCTGCGTCCCTGATAGTAAGTCTGGGCAATAGGCTTATTAGTATACAGTAGTCTTTTTCTGCTAGGAAGGTCTCTTTTTCTACATAAGTCGTGAGTCCTGTAGAGCAAGCGAGATAGGTATCTAGTGGTGCAGAGATATATTGGGAGGAGAGGCGGGAGTTAACAGTGATAGTTTTATTACAGATCTCAGAGAGGGAGCGGGGGGGGAGCATGTTAGGTCCTAGTAGGCATAGTCCGGCACCAGAAACAAAGCTCATAGTCAACCCTTGAGAGCCTGGAGGGGGTCTCCAACGCAAATTGACAGTACTGTTGGCAAAATTTAAATTTCCCGTAGTGGCCAGTCCCTCATAGAAAGGAGGGCTGGAGGAATAGCATATCCAGCAATCCTCTAAAGTGTGGTTAATCATATTAAAGAACTGGACAGAGGAATTTACCACAGTCAAGATTAGATCCGCTGAAGAAGGGGGGTTAGGGGGCAGAGTGGGTTGAAAAAGAGTTGGAGCCGTGGGGATCAAAGTGGGGAAGGCATGCTTGGGTGATGGGGGAAGAGGAAGAGGTTGATTATGAAGTAAGGGGTTAGGTCCCACACTAATTTTCTGAAAGTCCGGAAATGCCTTACTAAGCTTAATTCTGAAAGTTAGTCCTGGGTCCTTTCCAGAGGCATACAAGCGAAGGCCCCATTCGAATCCCCGGAATTCCCAATTTTGAGTCTTAGCGTAGTCAGTGAAAGAGATAGACAAGGGGTTGCACCAGTTTTTACATTCGGAGAGCTGTTCTAGTGAGAGGTCATCTGAGGGGGGTAGAGGATTTTTCCTGCTTACTTTAATATAGTCCCATGTGGAAGAGGGGTTCCAATAAGTGTCACCCGTAGTTTCACATCCCCAAGAAGCACAGAAATAATCTGTAGCATGTCCACATTTTGAGCCCAGAGAACGGTCTCTATGAGTTCCCGGGCAGACATATATAGGTGTCTTTCTTAAATGGCTGCGTCGAGCCGGACTAGCACAGCCTGGGATGCCCATTGGTTTTTCTTCCCATCCTGGGGCAAATATTCCCTCAAGGTTGTCCTTCAGGGTGTTAACAGGAGTTGCCTGGGGGAGGAAATGATCGGGGGTCCCCCAAGCCGAATTGGCTCCTAATGCTAGCCTACAAAGGTCTACTTCAAGGGTGGGCCATGGAATGGTTATAGATAACTGAGAGGTGGTATTAGCAACGTCACCCGCTTGATTAATTATCTGCCATGTATAGTTATAGAGTTGGTAGGGAGCAGCGGCTAGTGGGAATGGTAGCAACAAGAACATTAGTAGTAACTGTAACCAAACCTTAAGATGAATCATTATGACTTGGGACAGTAGTGGGAACACGGCAGAGACGCAACTTTAGGGGGTTGTCAGTCTTTGTCAGCTGCCAGTGAGAGTCAGGTGAGGGAGCCGGTTTAACGTGAGAGGCGTGGATCCAGGCGGCGATTCCGTCCACTTTCACGGCCGTTGGTGTTGTCAGGAGTACAGTGAAGGGTCCCTTCCAGCGAGGTTCGAGGTTCGTGGGTCGATGCCGTCTCACGTAGACCGAGTCTCCAGGCTGATACGGGTGTGGTACTGGGTCCTTAGCAGGCAGATAGGCTTCTTTCAATTTAGGCCACAAGTCACTCTGAAGGAGGTGTAGCGCTTGCAGCCTGCAGTTCAAATCAGAGTTAGAGATTGTATCTGGCTCTCTCTGAGTCAGCAATGTGCTGAGTGGAGTAGGGACTCCAAAAAGTATCTCAAAGGGGGTAAGATTAAATCTATAGGGGGTATTGCAGACCCTGAAAAGGGCCCAGGGAAGGAGCATCGTCCAGTCTGTACAGCCAGTCTCCATGGACAATTTAGTAATGGTCTCTTTTAATGTTCTATTCATTCTTTCTACCTGTCCTGAGCTTTGGGGTCTGTATGCACAATGTAATTTCCAATTAATCCCCAGTATTCTGGCCACCTCCTGACTTACCTGGGCAACAAAGGCTGGACCGTTGTCAGAGCCTATTACCTGTGGCATTCCATACCTGGGAACAATTTCTTCTAGGAGTTTCTTGGTCACCATAGTTGCAGTCTCTTTCTTAGTGGGATAGGCCTCTACCCATCCTGAAAAAGTATCTATAAAAACTAAAAGATATTTATTTCCATATCTGGCTGGTTTTAGTTCAGTGAAATCTGTTTCCCAGAACAAGCCAGGACGGTCCCCTCTAAATCGCTTTCCTAAGTCTGTTGGAACTGTTTGTGCATTTACCTTTTGGCAGGGTACACACTGTCTTACGAGTTCTTCAGCCATATCCTTAAGTCCAATTATGTGGTAATCAGTCTTTTTAAGAGTCTCTATCATGTTTTTAGGTCCAAAATGAGTCAACTTATGTATGTGTAACAGGAGATTCTTTGCTTGCTGTCTGGGTAGGATCTGTTTCCCGGTTTCAGTTTCCCATTTCTGTGATTTGATGTTAAAATGCTTCTGTATTCTCGCCATATCTTTAAGGTCCTGCTCTGTATATTCTGAGGGCAGTGGCTCAGCGAGGACAGTTTCTTTTTCAATCAAAGGGAACAGGGAAACTCCCTGAGCTGCCTTTTTGGCTTCCTCATCTGCCATCCTGTTTCCCCGGGCTACCAAGGAATCTCCCTTCTGGTGCCCTGGGCAGTGGACTATAGCCAGCTTGGCCGGTCGGTGCAGAGCATCAAGCAAATCTAAAATCTCTTGTTTATTTTTGATTTCTTTGCCTGCAGAGGTCAGTAATCCTCTCTGCCGGTAGATGGCGCCATGTATGTGCGCGGTGGCAAAGGCATACCGGCTATCTGTATATATTGTAGCCTTTTTTCCTTCTGCCATATTTAAAGCTTGGGTTAAGGCAATAAGTTCAGCTTTTTGGGCAGATGTTCCCTCTGGCAATTTGTTAGTCCAGATCACTCTGCTCCCATCTACAATAGCTGCTCCCGCCATCCTCTTACCTTCAAGGAGGTAGCTGCTGCCGTCCGTAAACCAGGTCACCTGAGCATCTGGTAGGGGCTGGTCCATGAGGTCGGGTCTGACTCCGGTGGCCTCGGCCAGGACTTCCCCACAGTTATGTAGTACGGTGGGATCCGTGTCCGACCAGAGGGTAGCGGGGTTCAACTGGGTGGGGGGAGCGAATCTGACCCGGTCTGAATTAAGGAGGAGACTCTGGTAGTGAGTGACCCTGGCATTGGAGAGCCAGCGGTCTGGAGGTTGGCGGATAACACTCTCCAGAGCGTGTGAAGCAATAATAGTAACAGTCTGTCCCAAAGTCAATTTGTCTGCATCCTTTAGAAGTAGCGCTACAGCTGCAATGATCTTTAGGCAAGGGGGCCATCCCGCGGCTACAGGGTCTAATTTCTTAGACAAGTAGGCTACTGGTTTCCTCCAAGGTCCCGTTCTTTGGGTAAGCACTCCCTTAGCAATGCCCTTCTGTTCATGCACGTACAGGTAAAAGGGCTTGGTGATATCCGGGAGTGAGAGCGCAGGTGCTGTTAGCAGGGCAAGCTTAATGCTGTCAAAAGCCTGCTGGTGTTCTTTTTCCCATTTAAAAGCTGTATTTGTCTTAGTCAGAGGATAAAGCGGAGCAGCCAGGGAGGCAAATCCGGGTATCCAAAGTCTGCAAAACCCAGCGGACCCTAGAAATTCCCGTACTTGTCTGGCATTTGTTGGGACTGGAATCTGCTCCACGGCCTGTTTACGGGCCTCCGTCAGCCACCTCCGTCCTCCTTTCAAAGAGTATCCCAGATATGTGACTTGCCTTTTGCAGATCTGAGCTTTCTTGGCTGAGGCTCGGTACCCCAAACGGGCCAGCTCCTCCAACAGCGCAGTTGTTCCCTTTTCGCATTCAGCCTGACTGTTAGCTGCAAGGAGAAGATCATCAACATACTGGAGGAGTGTTACCTGAGGGTTGGAGGCTCGGAAGGGCGCTAGGTCTCGGTGGAGGGCTTCGTCGAAGATGGTGGGTGAATTCTTGAAGCCCTGCGGCAATCTCGTCCAAGTCAATTGTCCGGAGAGTCCCATGTCCGGATCTTTCCATTCGAAGGCAAAGACGAGCTGGCTTTTTTCATGTAGAGGTAGGCAGAAGAAAGCATCTTTTAAATCCAGGACGGTGTACCAATCCCTTTCAGGTGGGAGTGAGCTCAATAGGTTGTAAGGGTTGGGGACTGTTGGGTGTAGGTCCTCCACCCTTCTGTTAACTTCTCTTAGGTCCTGCACTGGGCGGAAATCATTAGAGTTGGGCTTACGCACTGGCAGTAGGGGGGTGTTCCAAGGTGACTGGCATCTTCTCAGCACTCCTAGTTTCAAAAGTCTCAATATGTGGGGTCTTATCCCTTCCTTGGCCTCCTGGCTCATAGGATACTGTCTCACTGATATGGGCACCGCAGAAGCCTTCAGATTAATAATTATGGGTGGTTGGTGGGAGGCCAGCCCCATGCCAGCCGTTTCAGCCCAGGCTCCAGGGATCTCAGTGAGCCATTTATCAACTTCTAAGTTAGTCTGAGGTGCCTCAAATAGCCTGTGTTCATCCTCCAACTTCATAGTTAAGACTTGAATAAGTTTTCCTGTCTTATCAGTTACATGGGGGCCTTCTTTAGTAAAAGTGATTTGGGCCCCTATTTTTGTCAATAAGTCCCGTCCTAGTAAGGGGGCTGGGCAACCAGGAATCACAAGGAACGAGTGGGATACCCGGCCCACGCCTAGGTCCACCGTTCTTTGGGTAGTCCATGAAAATTGTTGGTTCCCGGTGGCTCCGAGAACCCACGATTTTTTGCCTGATAATGGTCCTCCTGGTTTTAACAGAACAGAATGTTGAGCGCCCGTATCCACGAGGAATCTAATGGGTTCCCCCTCCACTTTAAGGGTTACCCTGGGCTCGGGGAGGGGTTCCGAGCCCCGTCCCCCCTATTCATCATCTTCCTCCAATGTCAAGATTTCCCTTGGTTTCTTTTTGGGGCAGTCTTTTATCCAATGTCCTTTTTCTTTGCAATAGGCACATTGGTCCTTTTCCAACTGCCGTCTGTTGCCCTGGTTTTGTCTCTGTCTAGGATTTCTATGCTTTTCTCTGTCTAGGTTCTTTCTATCCTGAATTACGGCGGCCAGAATTTTAGTCATATTTCTCTCATGTCTCTTATCTCGTCTATTGTCCCTTTCCTCCTGCTCTTTTACTCTTCTCTGTTCCCTTTCTTCCTCAGTTTCTCTCTTATTGTAAGCTTTTTCAGCTTCCTTAACTAAGTCCGACAGCGTATACCTACTTAAGCCATCTAATCTCTGTAACTTCTTCCTGATATCTGGTGCTGACTGGTCGACAAAACTCATCAGAACTGATACCCTTTGTTCCTCTGCAGTTGGATCAAATGGTGTATATCTACGGTAGGCCTCCATGAGGCGCTCCAGGAAAACAGAGGGTAGTTCATCAGGTCCCTGAATAATCTCTCTTACCTTGGCCAAATTCGTGGGATGCCTCGCGGCTCCCCGGAGACCAGCCACTAGAGCCTGGCGGTAGACGCGGAGATGCTCCCTACCTTCAGGGTTGTTGAAGTCCCAGTTGGGGCGGGTTAAGGGAAAACCGTCGTCTATCACGTTCTGGAGCTGTGTGGGACGTCCATCATCCCCAGGGACGTTTTTCCTGGCTTCCAACAGGATGCGTTCCCTCTCCTCTGTTGTGAAGAGGGTTTGGAGTAACTGCTGACAATCATCCCAAGTGGGCTGGTGGGAGAAAACTAGAGATTCCATGAGAGCAGTTAGTTTAGAGGGATCCTCTGAGAAAGGGGGGTGATTAGCCTTCCAATTATATAAGTCCGCAGAAGAGAAAGGCCAGTATTGAAGTGGTGGCAGGGGTCTTTGATCTGGGTCATCTCCTGGTCCTAGGGGAGGAGGAGGACCTATAGCCCTAAGGGGTAGGGTGATAGCGGCATCTGGAGTCCGGACCCGTCTGCTTCTGGTCCCCGCTGCCGGCCCCCCACGTGCTCCTTCGGCTGAGGGGTCAGGCGGAGCAGTGGGAGCATGAGATGGTGGGTATGGCGGTGGGGTGTCTAACAGGAGTAAGTCTGTCTGTGTATCCGGATAGATCTTCTTCCTTTGTCCTGAACCTGCAACAAGAACTGTGGCGGACTGCAAGGAGTCCTTGTTAACAGATTTGGGGGAAATCCAGGGTTTTAGCCAAGAGGGAGGGTCCTGCACCAAATCCTGCCAGGTAAAAATGTAGGGTAGCTGGTCAGGGTGGCCTCCGGGCTCCTGTAAAATAACTTTCTTGACAGCTTGGATAACCTCTAGGTCAAAAGTTCCCTCTTGAGGCCATCCCACATTCAGCAAATTCCATTCTCCTTGGCATAAAGTTTGCCATTTTCCCTTTTTAACTTCTACTGATAAGTTATGAGCTCTCGTCTTAACGTCAGTCCAATGTGTTAGAGTCAAGTCCAGAGGGGTAGAAACAGTCTGTCCCATTTTGGGAGGAGGATAGAGAAAGTAGAACAAAATGAACAGAAAAACACAGAAAACGAAGGAAAAACTGAGTTGGCCTGCCCGCCGCTGAAACAAAAACAAAAGCGATTCAGAGGGCGGGGGGCTAGGCCCGGATGGTGTCTTGCGACAGATAAGAACTCGGTCAGAGTTCTTCAGATAGGAGACAGAAAACAGGTCTGTCTCCTCCGGGCAATCAAGAGCGTCCTCCAGATTGCTTGGGTGGTGGTCCTCAGGCCCGTCAGCCCCGACCTGCCACACCCCAGAGCAAGACACCCAGAATTGAGAATTCTCAAAACTGGACGAGGTTAGACAAACACAATGAACATACAGACAGACAGACGTAACAGGAGGCGCCTCTTACCTCTGAGGGATCCGGAATGAGGTCTGGGGTCTTGTAAAGATCCCGGAAAATCTCGGTGGGACCTCCAAATGTGGGGAGCCCCCGGAGGGTCCCCAAGCGGGATTGTCTACCAGACCCAAAGACACTCACACGGAGAGCTCTCAATGCAAGCCGCAAGAGGTTTATTGTGAAGCCGGTGCACCGGGGCTTGACACGAAGTCCTCACGCAGGAGGGGTGAAGAGCCTCGAGCAGCCGGGAGGTAGGGGTTTTAAAGGGAAAGATCGTAAAACATGCGGAAATATCTCAAACATGTTTCAGTTCAGGGATTCTTCAGATGTCGTCAGGGTGTCGCCTCGGCTCAGGGATCGTGACCTCAGGCAGGGAGCTAGGGCCCCTGCAGTTAGGCATTGTTCAATTGTCTCTGAGCGGAGGTTTTCCAGAAATTGGGTAAGGGGGTTACGGTTGAGCAAACAGGGGTTGGGCAAACAAGCACAGGTGGGCAAACAAGCACAGATCTACAAGCACAGATCTCTAGGGCTAAGGTCAGCAATTCAATTAACTAGTTCCTTATCTAGGCCCAGGTGGCTAGTTGCAGAAAGTCACGTACTGCAGAAAGTCACGTACTGCAGAAAGTCACGTACTGCAGAAAGTCACGTATAACATGTTTTTCCTTCATAAAATGGTTGTCCTTATGCCTGGGTAAAGCAAGCAATTATACAGAAGCCAAAGAAGCAGGTTAGTTGTATCTATTGGTAATCTTTCACCCCTAATCCCAAAATGCCCTTCTGCCTCCTGTTGCCCTAAGCCCTCTATCCCTTGCCTCTGAATGCTCATCCTCCCTTTACAACTGGAGTTTTAATGTCATAGCTGTTGACAAGAATAAGAAGCTCCTATATTCTCCCTTCTGTCTTCTCACAGACTGCACCGAGGCCATATCCGTCACCCTCTCTATAACGGGTGTCTGCCGGCAACTGCCCTGAAGCCAGCCCAATAGAAAAGCCTCTGTTTCATTCAGGACTAAGTCATAACAACCTGCTATACTGGTGCTGTCAATCTCACCACTCTGCCACCTCTAGCTACCATGAAGCTGCCTCCTCATCACCTGCCCTGATGAGAAACTCACCCACTGCATTATCTAGCCCCTCTCATAAGAACTCATCACCCTTATGGTCAATATGAAAAAATTAACCTTCATCTCTTATAATTGACAAAAGGCTGGAATGTTAGGTCAGGACAAAATGGAGTCACTGAGGACAGCAGGAGGGTGACAGAGACATAAGGAAGTGGGCCATCCACATTCCTCAAGGAACTGCCCAGCTATTATCCCTTCCTTGCCTAACAATGCCCCAGGTCTAGCTTTCTTGTGCCCTTATCTCTCACCTGGTCACTTCTGGTCTCACTCTCTATAGCTAACACAAAGAACAAAAGAATTCCTTCCCTTTCTCACCTCCCCCCAACTGAAGAGCCCTTTATAATTCACTATCTGTAATCTCTAAATTGACTGCTCTGCTCTTGAGAGTCAGTCCTGGCAGCTCTGTGTTTTTCCCAAATAAAAGCTTCCATGTTTGCCTCTGAGTGGTCTCTGTGGTCTTGGTCACTCCTGAACCTTACATAAAGGAAGTAATTTAAATTTCATGAGAGAAGTTTTAGAAAATGTTCCTCAGTTCATGTCTAGATGGCTTGGGTACAGAGGGGTAACAGAACCATCTATTCTTAACGCAGATGGGTTTTGTTCTCACACCTCTACTTCCTGGGTACAGGAGGCAGCTGCTTTGCCCCATCCACCACTTCTCTATGAATTTCCCTTGCAGTCAGAAACCCCAAGCCAAGCCCTTTGAAAGGTCCAGCAAGCCAAAGCATAGGCTGGCTTCTCTGTGAAAGGAGAGATGAGACTTGTGATGCTTTCTATCTTGCAAGCCAGGGAATGAGAGCAGAAGTTTATAAGGTTCTCTGTAGAGTAGGAACTATGAACACTAGAAATTTGGGTCCCCAAGGGAGGATGTCACATTCTCTCATGGCAAGTATGAAGGAAAGAAACTTATTGGAACTGAATTGAAAGCAGGACTAGAAAAGGAAGTATATTACAGGAGAAGGCTTGGCCAGTTAGTTCCTCTATCCCAATATGAGAAGACACTACATGAATCCACCTTAAATATCCTGCCTGATAGGATGTCTGCATGACGTTGTTTTCATTTATTAGTTTAAACTTTTAAAAGTATTATTTCCCTATGTCCTTCCACCCTACTCCCAGAATGATCACATAGCAGATAGTAAACTTATTAGGTAGGTGAATAGGCAGCCACAGGACCAAGAAGGCCAAGAGGTACATGAGGCAGTGATGAAAAGTGGGTGGGTTCAGGAAACTATAGGATGTTCCCAAACCCAGATATCTTTGATACTGGTGTTGGGGATCATCTTCATCTCCCACTGCTCTACCTTCACAGAGGTATTCCACAGGTGCTGAGACTCTGTAGTGACGTCTCCTTGTAACAGAGCAGCCCAGTAGATGACCACATCTGCTGCATGAACAGGTACAGGTACAGGTAGGAAGGGGTGATGCTCATCTCATGCTTCCTTGCCAGGATGATGGACAGATTCACTATCCTTGCTGAGTCCTGAAATTCCAGGTCACAGGGGAGGCGGAGTGTGTGGAGCGCACATGGGGCTATGCCATTGCAGCAAGAGCAGGAGGTCAAACAGGTCCTGCTGTCTTTAGAATATATTCTTTTGCAGAAAGTGAATCCAGTCTCTTGTCATATAGTTTTCCAAAGGGCTTTCGGCAGTTGTTGGAAAAGCTAAGCTAGTCTACCTGGCAATGGCTGTGTTGAAGATGTGGAGTTAATTGGGGCTCAGCACGTGGTATACCCCCTTATCCACAGGGCTAATAGGATTATTAGTGATGAGGAACAGCTGTTGCCCTTGGGGCACAGAAAGGGTCAGGGCTACGACTACTTCATGGTCTCTAAAGCTGGGTAGCTATGTCCCACAAGAACCTCTTGGATGACAGGCCCTTCCCTTGCACAAATCTACACTCCAGATGTCACTAATATGAGCCCTTCATTCACGTACTGATAATTAGCACAGAGGAAAAAAGAAATGTGGATTTATTGGCACAATTAATAGCATTTTAATTAGCACAATAAATTCTTTGAATGGAATTTCATGAAATCAAAGGTTAAATCAAAGTACACCAAGGTGTTTGATGGATATTTTAGAAACAGCTTTAATAGGTAGACTATAATAAATAGTATGACCCTTTCATTTGTTCAAGAATAGCTCTCAAACCTTTATTTATTTATTTATTTATTTATTTATTTATTTATTTTTGTCTAGCTATTACTTTACCTTGATTCCTCAGTATCTTGTATGGTTCCCCATAGCTTAGCAAAACAAGATATGTACCATAGCATAGTCTCTGTCATGAATAATATTTTCCAGCAATATGGTTTTGGAACTGTAAGATTCCCAGGCCTCTCTACCCATCCTCCTCCCTCCCTGTTTCCTTCTGGCCATGCTCCAACCAGGCCAGGGATTCTGTAACTCCTTCTTGTTATGGTAACTGAGATCTCACAGAGAGTTTTCTTTCCCCACCTCCCAGTATGGCCAGACAAGGTTGATATCTGAGAATTATTACCTGTGATTATAGTGACTGACTAAACCTTTCTGTACCTGAACTAAAAGAAGAAATACTAACTTCCTCCTACCAGCACCTGTTTACTCTGGATTAAAAAAAAAAAAGAGTCAAAGTCCCACTTCCAAAAAAGAAAAGAAGAAAGAAGTCTCACTTCCTCAAGAGTTCAACAGGGGTTTCAACCTTGCTGCTGCAGGCTGCAGTCAACCATCTTCCCCCACGTCCTGTGCAGTACAGTGCAGGATCTTCCCCACTTTCCTTCATTCCTGCTACAGGGCTTAAAGATCACTCTTTCCTTCCCTTTTCAGATCTGTGTCCCCTTCCCCCTTGCTCTTTACACTGTCACTCCTTTACCTGTTGTTAACAGACAAAGAAACAAAAAAAATCTGTGAACCCCCAACTTTTCTTCTCCTTCCCCTCCTTTCTCTCTCCCATTATAAGAAAATATTAATACCAAAAATGGTCTATCTTGATCCTCCATTGCAAACTCCGCACCAGATAAGAATGCTTACTGGTATATATGGAACTTGGCCATATCCAACTTGCAGAGAACCTGGAAGAAGCTGTTTTGCGTTGCCTTGAACTAAATATCTGTTCACTACACAGATATGTGTATCGCAGGTTTTCTAAGACTTAATTTCAACAAAACTTGGCAGCTAAGTTTTATCGCAGTAGATAATTCTCACAGGTCTGAAGGCATTCCCTACTGTTTGCCAAAAGGACTGAACTTCTATAAATAACCACATTGACTTGGGTTAATTTGCAATTCTGCCAAGGAGAGGTGCTATGAAAGAGAGAAGCTGTCCTGAGTGTTCTGTCAGGAAAGTGGCAAAAGTGATGTTCCTGAGGCCAACCAGGGCGCCCCAGCTCATGTCAGAGGATAGGGAGGGAGACAAACTGCAGAGAGAAGCTGGGGAGGCAGTTTAGGGTTAGGTCTCAGAGTGAACAGCGTTTTCTCTTGGCTAAAAGCAGGTAAATATATACTTCCCTCCTCTTTTTCGCTAATGGGAGTCCACAGTGGCCTCCAACTTGCTACAGGCCTGGAATGCCAAAAGGGAGGGTCTGCTTTTGTTGTTGTTGTTTTCCTTATTTCTTTTTCCCTAAAGGAGATCCCTTTCCTAGAAATGAAACATAAGGATGTGGTTGACCAGCTCCTCCCCTAAACCGGTAAAGCTTTATTCCCATCAGAAACCCTGATCAGAGTCATGTGGATGGGCCATGTAGGGAATAGGCTTGACTTCTGGCTGAGCAGAAATGGCCACAGCTTGTTACACAATAATGATTCAGCACCTCTTACAGAGTGCGCCTGTGCCGCACCTGTGGGTGATGGAGCCCTGCGTGAGCAGTGTTGACGATGGCATGTACCTGTGTTGATGACGCCACTGGTACGAAGAGCACCTTCACCGAACACCCTATATAGCAATGAATGGCACATCTGGCCCGGCACCCGGGGGGCTCTACCGGGGTCCTGCCCTGCTTACCCTACAGTCTGATTTCTGGGAGTGTGTGCTTCTTGTGCCTTCCCCAGCTCAACTCGCCCCCACTCCCGTGCCACGAATTCCCAGAGAGCCAGTGTGTGCTCCTTGTGCCTTCCTCCTCCCTCCCTTCCCCTTTCTTCCTTCCTTTCTTCTTTCTGTCTCACACCCACCCAGGAAGCGCAGAAGCAATAGCGGACTGAGGCAAAAGAGACAAGTAATGCCTCCTGGAGCAAGCGAACACTAGGCAAGGAAAGAAACATTAAGTTTGACGGGAGTTCTGATTTGGATCACACTGAGTATTTCAACACATAAGTTATATAGTAGTGAGGCAGTTTAGAGGTGGTAGGGCCTGGAAAATTAAAGCCAGCCTTTCTTAGTCTCCATTTGGCTAAAGATCAGAGAAGGTTATAACATTTACAGATACCTAAAGGAGTTCACAACCTGAGTCCCTCCCTGGAAAGGAGTTTTCCTTGCCTAGAATTAAAGCTGGGAGTGGTAGCACACACCTTTAATCCCAGCACTCAGGAGGCAGAGGTAAATGGATTGTCATGAGTTTGGGGCTACCCTGAGACTACATAGTGAATTCCAGGTCAGCCTGGGGTAGGAGTAAAACCCCACCTAAAAGGATTAATTAAAATTGAACGTGGCATTGTAGCTGGTTAGTTAAGAACCCATTCAGAGCCTACAAATGACCCCAATCTGGGTGTCTAGATGGGTTTTATCCCACTCTTGCCTTCTCATGAGAAGTAGCTTTCTTCTATACTCTCTTCTTTCCTTCTCAAGTGCTTTGAAATTCTATTTCGAATCTAATAAAATCCTGAACCTTATCCTGTGGTCTGTGGATTGCATTTCTTTGAATTCGTGATACAAGAACATGGAGGCCACTGAATGAGTTAAAATTTTACTGAGAAGGGCTCCATTGCTCTCAAAGACACTCCAATTTCAGTATCATATTACTAGCAAAGAACCCCCGTTCCTATAGCAGTAGTACTGGACAAAATAATTTTCATTACACCTTGTAAAGTTCAACTAATTAAATAAGCCCACGTGGACATGCACTCCAGAAGAGCTGCGCTGTGACAGCCCACTCTCACGAGCTCTGGGTCCACTAGAAAGTACAAATCCCCAATGTTAATACATACAAGATTGAACCTCTTCTTTACAACAGCTCGGTAGTATCTGCAGCACAATTGTACCATTACCTGGAAAAAAAAAAAACAAAACATATTTTTATTTAACCCATCGTTAGTGGATAGTAAAGTTTTTCCAATGTTTTCCTCTAGTAAACAATGTTACAATAAATTTTGTGTATGAATTGAATATCACATTAAATTCATTTGTGTAGAATATAAAGAAAGCTTTTCTATTTTTAAATTTTTTGAATCATTTTAGATTCATATTATACACTTAGGATAGCTATCCAGTAATGGTCAGTATAAACGCTGATATGTCCTGTTTTCCATTGAAACTACCTGTATAGCAAAATTCCTTCAAATTGAAACATTCCCTCCTGTGGGGAGAAGGGAGACTCTGGAGACTCAGGAGAGCTAGTCTGGGAGATCTGAAACTTAGAAGGTCACAGGACCACTCGGCAGGGTTACTGGAGTGGTAAGTAACTGTTGAGGGTCAGACTATGACTACTGTTGTTTAACAATTGAAACACTGCCTCCTGGGCATAGAAATGGAGTTCAGAAGGCTCAAGAGCCCAACTCTGCAAAGAAAGATTGCCACATCCCATCCTTAAGACATATAGAGGGTGTTGCAGTCAGGTTCACGTTGCTGGAAGAAATCACCCGACCAAGAGCAGCTTTTGGGAAAAAAAGGGTTGATTTTGGTTTACAGACTCAGGAGATGCTCCACGATGGCAGGGGAAAAAGATGGCATGAGCAGAGAGTGGAAATCACCTCCTGGCCAACATATGGTAGACAACAGCAACAGGAGAGTGTGCCAAACACTGGCAAGGGAAAACTGGCTATAACACCCATAAGCCCACCCCCAACAATAACGCTGCCTTCAAGAGGTGTTAATTCCCAAATCTCCATCAGCTGGGAACACCTAAGTTTATGGGGGACACATGAATCAAACTACCACAAAGGATAAACAGCTGCTTGGAGAGAGCCTCACCCATTTTCTCTGCCCAGCTGCTTTCAAGTCATGTAATGTGCTAGAGGTTCTCCACCCAGCTGAGCTGCCTGCCTGTAGGTCATGGGGTGAGCTCCGGAGACAGCGTGCTTGATTAATCACCTATGCTGGGCTGGGCTTTTTCGTGATGGGGCTGCCTTTGCCATCCATGCTCCTGTAAACAACCCTTCCCCTTGCTCTGTAATTAACCCAATAAACTCATTGGTTCACCAAAACTGGTTATGGTGCACTTTTGCTTTGGTCTGTTATCTGTGCCCTATCTGGGGTGAACAGACCTGTGTTCCTGTCCACCAAGGAAAGGTTTCCTGAAACACTACCATATTGGGTTTTCAGACAAACTGATTTACACACAAAAAGCATTATCATGTATATCTTTTTTTAGTGCTACACTATAGCCAGAACTCTTTCTTAACAATAGAAGCATCACACATTTCTTAGGGTCGGTTATTTTCTCTTTCTGGAAATATTTTCTTTACTTGGTTTCTGGAGGACCATGCTTGCCTTGCTTGATTCGTGTTCTCCTGCCTGTTCTCCTCAAGTCCCTCATGTCTTATGATTTTAGGTCTTATTGCCTCAGGACTCAGAACCTGCACTGCCTCCTTTTCTTCCTGTGTTCAGTTAGTTACTGAGCTCATCCTGCATTGATGCTTCAGGTACCTGCAAAACGCTGACAACTTTCAAATTTGTAACTCCAACACAGACCTTTCTCTTTTAACCTGGATGCACATTCATTTCATCTCACATTTCACATTTCAGCTTCTACTTCATGCCCTTTTGTAATTTTTTTTTTTTTTTTTTTTTTTTGAGGTTGGGTTTAGCTGTAGCCAAGGCCGACCTGGAATTCACTTTGTAGTCTCATGGCGACTTCGAACTCACAGAGATCCTCCTACCTCTACCTCCTGAGTGCTAGGATTAAAGGCATGTGCCACCATGACTGGCTCCCATTTGTATTTTTGATAAGAGTCCCAAGTTGGTATTCTACAGTCAAACTGATACAGGGATATGAGGCAACTTTGGAATTGATGGAGCCCTTTTTGGCACTTAGGTGGGTTTTTAACACAATAAATAGGGCCCCAGATACTCACAGTCACACGATACTCCCAATGAGTTACAGGTCTCCAAGTTCTTGTCTGGTGAATTTGGTGCATTAAATCCATGGACACAGAGAGTGTCGTATAAAAGACTTTCATTGTAGATCTTAAGAGAAGAGAAGAAGGCAGAGCTCCTGTGTAGCAGGAGGGGCCCCCAGATACATGGTACCATTAAGGGTTACTGCCTCACAGTTAGAAAGGCTTTACTGGAAGGGGGAATGAGAGGGTTGGTCCTATTCCCCTACCAGGAGTCCAGTGCCTTGCAGTTTTAGTTACATCCATACATCTGGTTTCTAGGAAAGAAAAACTCCTTTAGATAAAAAAGAGATAAGGAAAATCCAGATTTCCCTTTATAGGCTAAAGGACATTTTCTGCTTTTAGCCAAGATAAAGCAAAATTTCAAGATTGTGGTCCTGCTACCCTAAAGTGCCTAGCTAATTTCTGTCCTGGTCATCAAAATTCCTGACTTTGTGAGACTCTATCTTCACACGCGCGCACACACACACACACACACACACACACACATGAATGATCCTGTAGAATCTCAGGTAACTTTTCTGCTCAAACTCCATCACTGGTTTTTCACTTCAGACTAAACCTCGGTGTGCATATGCCCCATGGAGCCATACTTGATCCACTACTCTGATTCCCCTCTGAACTGTCTGCCTTCACCCCAAGTCATGCTGTGCCTGTCGGTATTCTTTTCCCCTCCAATCAATCTGTCCATTCAGCCTATAAACATACACACCTTCTAAACTTCTCAAACTTATTAGGCTCCAGATTGAACATCTTATCTTCATCCACAAAGATACTTCTATGCAGTCCCTGGAAAATAAGCTGAATAACATGTTATTCCAAATGAACACTAGCTATCATTTGTTTCCGGAGATAAGGGCTTCTGTTTTCATCGGTGTTACATTTTACTATATTGGCTTCTTGGCATAAATATAGGTTGAACAAATAAAAACAATTCATTTATATTTTGCATGTGAAATGTGTAAGGTTAGCCAGGCATGGTGGTTTATGCCTATATTCCCAGCACTCAGGAGGAAGAGGTAGAACGATTGCAGTGAGTTCGAGGCCACCGTGACATGGCATAGTGAATTTCAGGTCAGCCTTGGCCAGAGTAAGACCCTCCTTCAAAAACCAAATAAATAAACAAGTAAATAATAAAAAATAAACAGAAATGTGCAAGGTTAATCTGTGGTAAATCCACACAGTGGCTGTTGTTTAGGACATCACTAATATCTTTTCTTTGTTGAGAATTATTTTAATCATGGTTATAAATTGTGTGCTAGTGTATGCCTGAGAAAGTCTAACCTGGAAAATACTTATTATAGCTCACCACTCCTAATTGGTTTTACTAAAGAGAAGTATGAAAATTAACCAAAAAACAAACCTTACATAAAAACAAACAAGCAGATGTAAAACCTGACAACTTTGCCTTTGAAATAAAAAAAAAAAAAACTTAATAAAAAATAGATGGAAGGGATCCTGGTAAAAGCATTTATGGGATAAAGTATAGTGGAATATCTGCAGCTCTTTCATGGTGATTCTTGTGTGCCCATAATATATTTAATCTCTTTATTCCACCTTGCTTCTCAACAGGCTGAAGACAGGTATGCCTTTGCTGTGTATTACCAGTGACTGACTTCCTTTGCTATGAATTATGCTTAGACCCCCTGTAGTGAGTGTCAGGACCTCCCTTCCTGACTGGAGTGTGGACACCACAGACAGGAGCGTCCTCACCGCCAGAACGCCCTCGGCCTTTGTCAGCCTCCTCTCACTTTCAAAGTTTTCAAAGCCAAACAAGAGGGTTCCTCCAATTCTTCCCCTGCCTCTCCACATTTCTCAAGAAGAAAAGCATACCTTCTTTTTGTCTTAAAAATTAAAACACTTTCAAAATCAGGACATGTACTACCCAATGTGGTAGCTCTCTTCAGCATGTGACTACCTAAGTTCGCATGCTTTTATACTGAACACTGGTAAAAATTCAGTCACTTGGTTGTCCTGCCTGAATTTCAACTGCTTAGTAGCCACAAGTCTCCAGTGGCTACTCTTCTGCACAACATACATATACAGCTTTTTATTAGCATGGAGAGTTCCGTTGGCCAGTACTTACCTGGATATAGTACTTCAAATATTTAAAATGATTATTAAAAACATGCTGTTTAAAGTCACAGACTAAGGAGCCAGGGTTTGTATTTCAATTCTATAATTTTACTGGATTAATGACCATGAGCAAGGAGTTTAACCTTTCTTCTTTTCCTCTCTGTCTGTAGGAGGGAGATGGTAATGACTTACTTCATAACGTAATCTTCAGGTTTGTATGATTCGTATACATTGAAATTCTGCTTAACACATAGAAGAAACCGCTTGTTATTAAAATGGAGGCAATATAACAAAAATTGAAGTAACATAACAAAAATGACCATTTAAAGTATATAATTCATTGTCCTTTACCATAGTTGACTTTTTTCTGCCGTCTTCCTTCCATCTCTCTCTCTCTCATTCTTTCCCTTCCTTCCTTTCTCCCTTCTTCCCTTCCTTTCTTTCTTCTTCCCTTCCTACCTCTTTCCCTCCCTTCTTTCTTCTTTCTTCCCTCCTTCCCTCCCTTCGTCTCTCTCACTTTCTTTCTTCCTTCCTTCCTTTCTTTCTTTCTTTCTTTCTTTCTTTCTTTCTTTCTTTCTTTCTTTCTTTCCTTTCTTTCCACAAGAAGTTCCTGAATTTCCCAAGCTAGCCTTAAACTCAATCTGTGGCTCTAGCTGGCTTTAAACTATGATCCTCTTGCTCAGCCCTCTGAGTATCTGACCTAGCTAATAGTAGCATTTTAAAAAATTATTTATTTTCAAGCAGACAGAGATAGAGAATATGAGTGTGCCAGGGCCTCATGCCATTGCAAATGAACTCCAGATGCATGTACCACTTTGTGCATCTGGTTTATGTGGGAATTTGAAAGTCAAACACAGATTGTCAGGCTTTGCAAGCAAGTACCTTTAACCAGTGAGCAATCGCTCCAGCCCAATAGCAGCTTTTCTATATGCCAGTAATAAAGATTTTAAAAAATAAATCAAGAAAGCAATTTCATTCACAATAGTTACACTGAAACAAAGTAAAATATTTAGGAATAAATGAAAATTATAAAACATTTATGAAACAAATAAGAGGGTATTTACATAAATAAATGGCACACAGCTACAGAGAAAGAAGACCTCTTATGTACTGTTATTGGGCAGGTAAATTAGTGCAACCATTATAGAAAACAGTATGGAGATTCTTTAAAAATCTAAAATGGAATTACTACATGATCTGAAAATACAAGTACTGAGCATATAATTAGAGGAGATGAAATCATTACACTGAAGACACAATTGCCTTCCCATGTTTATTGCAACAATATTCACAAAATGCCCCAAAGGCATACAGGTAAGCTCAGGATAATAGGCTCAACATCATCAGCTCATAGGGAAATACAAATATTTTTAAATATCTTATTTATTCATTTATTTGAGAGAGATATATGATAGATCAAGAGATGATAGATAAAAGAGAGGCAGGTGGAGAGAACAGGCACACCAGGGCCTCCAGCTACCACAAACAAACTCCACACATATAGACCACCTTGTGCATCTGGCTTTATTTGGGTACTGGGGAATAGAACCCAGGTTCTTATGCTTTGTAGGCAAGCACCTCAACCACTGAGCTATCTCTTCAGCCTTCGTAATACTATACAGAAATATGACTACAAACTTATAAAAACTACATAAAAGTAAATGGATTTACTATTTTCAGAGACCACCATTGAATTAATTGACTTCTTATTGGTAACTAATATTGAAAATATTTGTTATGCGTACACACATTGGGATTTGGATATTCATTATCTTAATTGTTCTCACTGCTACTGAAGTCCATAATACTTATGCAGTCATATATATATATATATACATATCACATACTTTTCCACTCTGGATTTTTCATTTTTGTACTCTTCATGGTTTTTTTATGACAAAAATGTTTAGTTTTGGAGCAATACAATTTACCAGCTTTTGTTCCTTTTAATGGCCATGGGTTTAGTGTTTTGACAAATTAATTTTGGTGTATAAAGAGAAGGTGACAGGGGCTTTTGTTTTGCTCCTCATACAGTGGTTCTATAACAATTATTTTGAAATTTTCTCTTTTCCCCAGAGGTGCACTGGTGCCTGCCGTGCACATGAGGAGGGTGGACATACCAGTCCACTTTTATATTCTGAAGAAATTCTCTTCACATTTTCCTCACCTTGTAGCTACAGTAGTATAGATTTAGAGTTGGCCTTCATGTTTCTGTGTTTTTTACATGTTTATAAGAATCTTGACATTGGCTTGTATACATTTCCAACAAATTCTGATGGAATTATATTGACTTTATTTAGAATTTACATCTAGCAGTTTAGAGAATTTTAATCTATGAATATGATACATAGCTCCATTTATCTTGTTTTTTAAAAATATGTACCTATAGTTTTCCATGTAGTTTATTGACATTATTTTTATTTTCTTTTTGAAAAAAACTTGCATCATGTATAATTATATTGTCCATTTTTGCTTTTAGTTTATATAAAAATATTTGCTTATATATCCTGGGACTTAGCCAAATTCACATATTAGTTCTTGCAGTTTATAGAGTTCTTTCTTTTTCTTAAATTCACATCATTATTGTCTCTATATAATATCAGCTATATTTGTTTTTAGTTATTTCTCTCTCAGGTTTGTATGCACTTCTCTCACCCTATGAGCTAGTTCTGTTTATATTTGAGCAAAATGATTCAATATTTCATAATTGAGTTGAATATTACTTTTAAGCCCTCAAATTCAAGAGGTTTCTTTGTGTGTGTGTGCATGTGGAGTGTGCAGTGTGTGTTTCTGTGTGTGTATGGTACATGCACATGTATGTGTATACTCTTTGTGTATGCATGTGGGAGCCAGAGTAGAATGTTAGTTATTCTCCACTATTGCTCTTCCACATTGTTTCCTTGAAATGGAGTCTCCACTTTGCTGTGAAAGGCTATTCTTTTGGTCACTCTTACTGACCAGCAAGTTCCAGTTGTTCTCCTGCCTCTGCCTCCATCATGACCAGTGTTACAGCTATGTATGGCCACATATGGCATTGTAAATGGATGGGTGCTGAGGATAAAACTTAGGGTCTTGTGCTCACATGACAAGCCTCTTACCCATGGGACTATCGCCATAGCCCGAAAGAGGATTCTTTCTTTGTCTAGTTTTCTACGATTTTTTTTCTTAAATGAAGTGATTGATTTTATTAATGCTTCCTAAAATTCCAAGAAGATGACTTTCTTTTTTATGACAATTAGATTGATTACATTTATAATCTTTTAATGTTAAATCAAGATTATAATTCTGTCTGGGCATGGTAGCACACACCTTTAATCCCAGCACTCAAGAGGCAGAAGTAGGAGGATTGCAGTGAGTTCAAGGCCAGCCTGGAACTACAGAATGAATTCCAGGTTAGCTTGAGCTAGAGGGAGACCCTGTCTCAAAAAATTTAAAAAAAAAGGATTATAATTCTGAAATAAACAGTACTTGTCATGACATAATGTTTTTAGTATATTTAATCAATATTTTCCATCTAAAATATAGTGTGATTTCATGAGTGAGGATCTTTCCTGTGACACCACTGCTACATCTAGGTATTATTTTCCTACTGGATTTATGGGAAAATGCTTATAAATATAGTCTCCTAATAGTCTAAAAAACTTTGTGTTAGAGTATTTTTCCCTTAAATATTTGATAGTGTTTACCAGTGAATTCATCTGGGTATAGCAGGGATAGGACAGATTTTTTTAACTGCTGATTAAGTATGTAAATACGTGTAGTAGATGTAGGACTATACAACCTTTTCTTCTTGTAACAAGTTTGGCACATTCATTTTTTAAGGAATTTGTACATTCCAAATTAGTTGTCAAATTTATTGCATAAATTTACTCACAGTATCATCTTATTCTTTTTTTTTTCTTTTCAATTTTTTTATTAACAACTTCCATGATTATAAAAATTATTCCATGGTAATGTCCTCCCTCCCCCCACTTGCCCCTTTGAGACTCCATTCTCTATCATATCCCCTCCCCCTCTCAATCAGTCTCTCTTTTATTTTGATGTCATGATCTTTTCCTCCTATTGTGATGGTCTTGTGTAGGCAGTGTCCGGCACTGTGAGGTCATGTATATCCAGGCCATTTTGTGTCTGGGGGGAGCACATTGTAAGGAGCCCTACCTTCCTTTGGCTCTTACATTCTTTCAGCCACCTCTTCCGCAATGGACCCTGAGTCTTGGAAGGTGTGATAGGGATATTGCAGTAATGAGCACTCCTGTCACTTCTTTCCAGCACCATGATTCCTTCTGAGTCATCCCAAGGTTACTGCCATACAGAAATCCAATCATCTGTATCAGCTAGAATCCATATATGAGAGAGAACATGTGATGCTTGAGTTTCTGGGCCTGGGTTACCTCACTTAGTATAATCCTTTCCAGATCCATCCATTTTCCTGCAAATTTCATAACTTCATTTTTCTTTACCGCTGAGTAGAATTCCAGTGTATAAATGTGCCATATCTTCATTACCCAATCATCAGTTGAAGGGCATCTGGGCTGGTTCCACTTCCCAGATATTGTGAATTGTGTGGCAATAAACATGGTTGAGCAAGTATCTCTAAGGTAATGAGATGAATCCTTAGGATATATGCCTAGGAGTGCTATAGCTGGGTCATATGGTAGATCTATTTTTAGCTGTCTTAGGAACCTCCACACTGATTTCCACAATGGCTGGACCAGATTGCATTCCCACCAACAGTGTAGAAGGGTTCCTCTTTTTCTGCAACCTCACCAGCATTTATGGTCATTTGTTTTATGCTTATGGGATCTGCACTGAGTTTGTCACTGGTTATTTTGCTATTTTGCTTTTGTTTTTTCCTATTTAAATATATCTATCATACATAACTAATATATGTATATAATATATATATATATATCTTATATATAACATATATACATACATGTACATATACACACATATATATACATGCATACACACACATATACACACACACACACACACACGTGTGTGTGTGGAGAGAGAGAGAGAGAGAGAGAGAGAGAGAGTGCTTCATATAACAAAGGCTTTGAACTCACTATGTACTTGAGGATGATCTTGAACTCCTGTTCATCCTGGCTTCTGAGTGCTAGAATTTCAGGAATGTTGACTTTCCCACCTATTTTTACCTTTTAATCTTTATAACTGTATAAGTTCATCATTGTTAACTTCTTATGAGTTTCTCATTTGCATCAGCCAGTACAAAGGAAGTACTCTGTATTTAAAAATTCATCCTATTTCTCTTACATTATCATCTTTATTATTTTAAGACTTTGATTTATTGGACTATGTAGTTGGCTGATCTTTTTCTAGATTTTTCACATTGGCATTTAAATAACTTCTTATAAAGTAGCATTCTTTTTAATATATGTATTTTAAGCTAAAACTCCTTTCTCCATTTCCTGTGTTAATACCATTCATCCCACAGGCATATTCAGATTTAATCATTATTTCATACAAATGTTTCCTGGGGGTGTGGAAATGGCTTAGCAGTTAAAGGTGCTTATGCTGCTAGTCTGCCATCCCAAGTTTGATTCCCCAACACCCACATAAAGGTGTATACAAAGTGGCACACTTGTCTAAAATGTCAATGCACCTATAACAATTTGAGAGGGAGCCAAGAGAATCCAGAACCTTGTAGGCCAGCTAGACTAGTGCATGCAATTGCAAAAGAAGAAGAGATGCTATCTCAAAGAAGAAAGTAGAAGGAGAAGAAGGAGAAGACATACACCCTGAGGTTGTGTGTTCAGACCTTCACATGTGAGTTATGGCATAAACTTCCCCCTGCCAACACACCACATACAACTACCAGTAGATACACACACACACACACACACACACACACACACACACACACACACGCACAAATTCTTTTAAACAAATGGGCTGGAGAGATTGCTTAGTGGTTAAGGCACTTGCCTGAAAAGGCTATGACTGGAGTTCGATTCCCTGGTACCCACCAAAAGCTCATGTGAAACTCAAGGATTCAGGTTCATTTCCCCATTACACACATAAGGCAGATACACATGGTGGTGCACGTGTCTAGAGTTCATTTGCAGTGGCTGAAGGCCCTGGTGCACCCATTCTCTCTATCTGCTTCCCTCTCTTTCTCATTCTCTCTCTTTCTCTCAAATAAATAAAACTACTTCACAGGCCAAGGTGATGGCTCAGCAGTTAAAGGCATTTGTTTGCAAAGCCTGACATCCTGGGTTAAATTCCTCAGTACCCACATAAAGCCAGATGCACAAAGTGGTGCATACATCTAGAGTTGGATTATAGCATCAGGAGGCTGTGGCATTCCCATTCTCTCTCTCTCTCTTTCTCTCAAATAAATAAATGTTTAAAAAATACAAATGCTTCATGCCTGTAGATGTTTTATATAAATTAGTATGTTTTCCATTTAGCTTCTGCTAGTGAGACAAAACATTCAACTAAAAGCAGCTGAAGGGGGCGGGGATGATTTATTTTGGTTCAGTCTCCAGGCAAAACTTCATGATGCCAGGAGGAAGATGGCATGAGCAGTGGCTGGACATGGCCTTTGCCACTGCAGGTAGAAGACAGCAGCAGAAGAGGAAGCAGAGTTTTGGCAAGAAAAAGCAGCCTCTAGCACCCCTAAGCCAGCCCCCAGCAACACACTTTCTCCAGGAAGGCTCCAGTTCCCAATGTGCCCTCAGCTGGGAACCAAGCACTCAAAACACGTGAGTTCATTGGGTGGGGGACAGCTGGTCGACGCTACCACATTATGTGAATTTGTACAACCTGGTTTAGGATTGTTCAAATCTTCCCACCTTCTTGATATTTCTGGCTGCTTATTCAGTTTATTTATAAATAAAGACAATTAAAATTTCTAACCATTGTTTTATCCTTGTCTCTTTTTAGCTCTACTATTTTTCCTTATATATTTGAAGCTATCTTATCAGATTTAAATCATATTTAAGATTATTGCTTGCCTGCAAGGTGACCCTTTTACCATTACATTATGGTACTTTTTATGAACAGTAATAATCTAAACTAAAATAAATGTTATCTGATATCTGGACAGCCGTATCATTCTGCTTACCGTTTTTTTTTTTTATTTTTGCATGATACATCTATGTAATAGTTACTTTCTTGTGGCTGTGAACAAATACCTGACAAGAAGCAACTGAAAAAGAAGAGTATGTCTTGTCCTATATTTCAAGGGGCTTTCATTCTTGGACCCCAAATTTCATGTCATCACCTCGTGGATTGAACATGTGCTGGGTTCGCTATGTGAATTTAGCCTGTCCAGTGGTGTTTTCCAAGATGCTTCTGCATTACAGAGAAGCTGGGCACGGGGCTCCCAGAGTCCCCCCTCCATCTCCATCTCCCTTCAGAGTAGTGTCTACCAATGAGAAATGCTTGCACACATTCCAGAAGTGGATGACAGGGACAGGCTATTAGTCCCTAGAGACAGCTGCGGAGTTTGGCTTGGGTGGGTGTATGAAAGTATCTGTATCAACCTTTAGGCTAATTTCTGAAGCACTAGCAGCTTATGCCCTGAAAGCTGTGATTGCTCATATCACATTTTCTAACTTTGTTCCTTGTGTTAGTAACTTGACTCACTTTGCTGCAACATACACTTGACAAAAGTAACTTAAGGGACTAGAGAGATAGCCTAGCAGTCAAGGGGCTTGTCTGCAAAGCCTAATGACAGAAGTTCAATTTCCCAGTACCCATGTAACACAAAGTGGCACATGAGTCTGGAATCTGTTGGCAGCAGTGGAGTCCCTGGTTTGTCCATTCTCTCTGTCACTCTTCTATCCCTCTCTGCTTGTAAATCAATAAATACTTAAATACACTTTTTAAAAGTCACTTAAGGTAGGAAGGAAGGAAGGAAGGAAGGGTGTATTTCAACTTACAGTTTGAAGGAATTCAGTCTATGTTGGTGGGGAAGGTATGGCGACAGAAGCAAGAAGCAGAGGGTCACACTCAGGCCACAGCGAGGAAGCCCTGTGTGCTGAGTGCCTTTGCTCAACTGGCCTTCTCCTTGTCAGCTATGCGGGACCCCGACCCATGGAACGGAGCTGCCCACATCTGTAGCGGAGCTTCCCACTCCGGTGAACTGATCTTGAAAATCTCTCACAGACGTGCCCAAGCATTAGTTTCCATAGTGACTCTTAATCCTGTGAAGCTGAGGTTAACCATCACAGTATCTTAAAAGTCTTCTAGTAGTTGGGCAATTCTGTATTTTTTCTAATTTTAGATCCCATTATAGATTAAACATTTCAAATATATAGTTGTATCCTGGGTGGGACCCAGGGAGATGCACTTGATCAATTTCTCTAAGATGACTCTGCTAACTGGGTCTACAATTATAATTTAAGACAAACCAATAAAGAGCTTTGGGCTCTATCATAATTTAACTCGTTCATATCGCCTTGTGTGGTTTCATTGATATGTATTTTGTGGAGCATAAGGTGGGTGTCGGATCTTAGAACAGGTTCATGTGAACTATGTGTGCCATAAAATTTTGTGTAATTAAGGAAAAAAAAAAAAAAAAGAAAACCTCAGATTCCACTTGACTTACTTATAATTTTTTTTTTTTGAGTCAAACTGTGTTGGAAAACAAGTACCAGAGACATGGGCCCCACCCCTGGACATGGCTGGCAAGGCACGCAGGCTGAGTGCGGAGGACTAGAACCTCTGCTGCCCAACCTGAGAGGGTGACCGGGAATGAGCTGGAAGGCAAGACAGCGTGTTCAAGCAGTTCCATTTCTATCCTGATTTTTTTTTTCTTTATTAGTTAGTTTTGTATTCAGCAAATACAGTCAGTTTGGTACCATTATTAGGCTCATCCGTGACCTGCCCCCTCCCCTTGGCCCTCGAGCCAGAGCCTCAGAGGCCCCCAACACCTCATCACTGAAGCAGACCAAAAATGAACCCAACATGGCTCAGGGAAATTTTGCGCAAGAGGGGGCGGAAAGAATGTCAGAGCCACATGTTGGGTCATGATATGCAGAGACATTTAGCTTACCCATAACTGTGGGCTAAGCAGTTCCATTTCTAAGACTTCAGCGGGGTTTTCGGCTTCGTGACAAGACTGGCTCTGCAGGCTGGGAAGTTGGACCCCCACCCTGAGTAGTTTAACGTGTACAACAAGGTCCAGACCACCGTGAGTGCCCACGAGTGTGCAGCTCTTTCCGAACGGGACATAAAACCTGGCCAGCTTCGTGGAACAAGTACCTGTGTCCGTGACACAGACCCTGCGCGGCTCTGCATGCCCAGGAGGCAGGGACTGAATGTGAATCCTGGAAGTAAAGTGGGAACCCTTGACCCCATGCCCTTGCAGCAAGCAGAGCAGCCACAGTGGAACCACGTCCTTGCGCAGAAAGATGCCAGCTTCCCTGCCAACAACAAACAGCAACTGTGCCTGGTGAGCACCCTACTCCTTCAAGCTGTTATGTTACACTGACCAGTCATTTGAATAAGCAGTCCCCAGCAACAGTAATGTTCCTTCCAGGCTCTTTCTCCATCTCCCCAGCAGCTTTGATAGATTGTGAAATAAAGTCCTCAGACCCCAGGACCTAAAGAAGAAAAAAAAAAAAAGGAAATAGCTGGGGACATGCCTTTCATCCCAGCACTTGCGGGGCAGAGGTAAGAGGAGCACTGTGAGTTAGAGGCTAGCCTGGGACTACAGAGTGAGTTCCAGGATAACCTGGGATATACGGAGACCCTACATTGAAAAAAAAAATTGAAAAGAAAGGTAAGCAAACATCGATGAGATCATATTTCCATCAGAAATATCTCACATTGAAAGGCAGAAGTCTACCCCTCAGCCTACAGCCACATGAGAGCAGTCAGCATGGAAGCTCTCACACTGGAATAAGTCAGAAAGAAAGAGGTCTAGTTCAAAAAATAATCCTCTCATCGATTGTCCTTTGCCACAGTAAGGCTACATTACAAATAACCACAAAAGCCCCGGTTCCATACAACAATAAATATTGACTTTAGTTCATAGCTTTATGGATTGGCTGGAAGGTTCTGCTGAAGTAGGCCAAATTCAAGTGGTGTTGGCAAGCCAGGCTGGTGAATGTAGGCCATCTGGTGAGTTGGCTGTGTGCAGGAGGGTCTAGCAAGATCTCGGCTCTCTGAGCTCTCATATGCATGCCTTTTTTTACCCTCTGTTTTATTTTCCTGTGCAGGCTAGGTATGTAAGGCAGTGTAATATGTTAAGGCTATGGATAAGTATCATTACCATCATGTTATTTTGGCAGAACCAAGTCAAAGGCAAAATCAGAATGAGAGAATAATGAGAATCTTTTCTTCCCTGGAGAGGCTGCAAGGATTGCAAAGGACATGGATATAGGAATGTATAGGAGTGATCTTTGTAGTTAGCGTTGCTTCGTCTGGATGGGTCAAGTTCTGGAAGGAGGAAGAGCATCTTGTCCTTACTTGCCCTCTGCTCTGCTTTCCGTATTGCATTTCCACAGCCAGTACTTCCCAAAAGTAGTGTTGTCCGTATGTGTGACCATGATTCAGTAAAAATGATTTTCCTCTTCATATAAGTAGGAAGGAGAGAGAACCTCACAACAGCACCCCAAACCTCTCTACTATTCAAAGAAAGAAAAGAGCACCACGCTTCATTCAGAGGCTTTGGTGTCAAGTTGACAATAGCTACAAACACTATTCTCTGTTCATAATTCATGTGAGGATTTTGGTGTCTGAGTGTTCCCTATCAAGAGCTAAGAGTGAAGAGGACAGTTTTGTTTCATTTTCCTCCTAAAGTCCAAGTTCAAAAAAAAAAAAAAATAGAAACCTTGTTGTACTACACAGAATACAAAGATAAAAAATAAGGAAAAAATAGGACAAAAAGAATAGGTGTGAACAATCCCTCTTATGATAGAAAAAGAGACTTCTGGTTCTACAGAGTTAGTGGTTTCTTGCTCCTATGGAAGGTGGCCTTTAAAACTTGTGTAGGTCCCTATACAGCAGGTCAGTGACTTTATTTCAGCGACTAAAACTGGAATTAAGTAAACTTGTAAAGGGAATTGAGTAATGACCCATCAGTGCTAGATTGCTAACTTGTGTTCAATTTTTTTTTTTTTGAGAAACTTTAATGAAACACTTTTACCTTCTAAGATAATGAAGAAATCTTCTGGTAGAAAGATTTATTTAATTCAAAAAGAACATTCAATATTCAAAAGAACATTCAACATGCAACCTCTTTAAGCTTTAGCATTTTGTAAAGACATTACAAATTCACAAACTCTTACTATATTTTCTCTAAGGAATTCTCTGTAGTGCAATTCCCTCTCCTGACCTCTGTCACTGTTCAGACAATAGAATGTATTCTATGAAACAAAGAATTCTTTGAGCATAATCACCGTGATTGTTGCTTGGTGTGTCTCTAACGTCCTTAAGCATTACTCTGTGCTGCTGCCCATGAGCGTTCTTTTCGTGCATGCATTCTTCTTCCATTTCAGCTCACATTACGTCCTCCTTATGTGGTACTATCAGCTTGTTCTTTTAAGATGGTAAATAAAATTAAAGCAAAGCATTGACTAGCACACACTGTTCTATGGTAATGGAATTATGTCTCATGTTCTTTTTTTTAAGGCAAGCCCAACAGACTCTCTCTCTCTCTCTCTCTACATATATATATATATATATATATATGAAAGAAAGAGAGGGAAAGAGAGAGAAGGGAGAATTGGCACACCAGAGTCTCCAGCCTTGTAATCAAACTCCAGACATGTGTGCCACCTTGTGCATATGTGTGACCTTGCATCACCTGGTGCATGTGGCTTACATGGGACCTGGAGAGTTGAACATGGGTTCTTAGGCTTCGCAGGTGAGTACCCTAGTCACTATGCAATCTCTGCAGCCCTACATCCTTGCTTTCTTGAGGCTGTCCCAACAGATTCTCTCTCTCATAAAAAAGGATCCCTTTTTATGAGAGAGAGAGTTAGCACACTAGAGTGGGGTAAAGGAACCCCAGATGTGCGTGCCACCTTGTACACATGTGCAACCTTGCACACTTGCATCGCCTTCTCCGTTTGGCTAACGTAAGACCTGGAGAGTCAAACATGGGTCCACAGACTTTGCAGGCAAGCACCTTAACTGCTAAGCCATCTCTCCAGCCCCACATTCTTATTTTTTACAGTGCTTTTCTCTTCAGGTTCCTCAACTACACCCCAATGTTCTCACTCTCTTCTTCCTCCTGGCAGTCTTGCTTTACGATGTAAAATTAATTTTCAGAAGAAAAATTGCTTCAAAATACCATGGTGTGTAATTCATAAAGCTTAGTGAATACTACCCACACTAGCTATTTCAGTGCTAAACCACACAGAACGTCTCACAGGAAACAATTGCACAGTTATTTCCATCCAAAAAGTCTCTCCCAGGCAATTAACTACTTTCAAATGCACTACTTGTGAAAACTACAGAAAATATTTATGTCGCCCTCTAATCCCCCTCATTTACTGTATTTGCTCAGAGAACTTGACATGAAGAAGACAAATAGTGAGGGGAAAAATCCTGTCATCTGGTCCATTCTTGTCTTCTTTCTTCCCCGTTGTCAGACAGGTTCTGCAGGAGGAGGAGGAACAGTTATGGCCAGGTTTCCATTTAGCTACATAGTATCTCAAATTAAAAACTATAGTAGCTCATGGATGCATGCCAGTCCACATAGCAAAGGTGTACCTTGTAATCAACAGCATGTAGAATTCAATAAATCATAGTACTAAATCTATCATTTCTCAGTTTTTTTCTCCCTTTTCTTTATACCAGTGTTCCCCCAGTGACATTAACTGTGAATCAACAGTGTTTCACATCTGACCAAAGAGCTCTGAAAAAGAATTTTACCCTGACTTGAAGAAAATGTGTGGTTTAAAGCCATACAAGGAAATTTAAATTATGTATGAATAAATACATTAGCTTTGCTTAAATAGTTTTGCTTGGAATCTGATATGTGCTTCTTACTTAATTCAGCATGTCCCTCCCATACAAAGGTCCAATTTTAATACCAGAAAGATTCTGGAGGGAAACTGTAGTTATTCTGGTCACTATGTAAGCACTGCTGGGAAGATACTCATCAGCTTCAGGTAAAGAGACTCAGATCAATAAAAGACAAAATTCCCAGCCATGTAGACTCCAGTCAAGAGTGATCTCAGGGCATCTGTGAGAGCTTCAACTCAGTAGGGATTAGAAGCAAAAGTTGTCTGTGTTCATCAGGGATTGTAACCCACTAACTCCTACAAGGGTGGACAATGAAGAAACAGAATGATTGTCACTCCCAAGCTCAGATTCAATGAGCTGTAATAGGCCACAGCATGTAGAAAGCATATATTCCGTCTTTAGAAAACAAATCCTAAGAAAAAGAAGAAAACCAAGAGGACACAATTAGCTTTTCTTTTGAACACCTATGATACCCCTGTGCCTTTTCAATCAAAGAGGGCCTTACATTTTCTTCTTCAACTCATGCCTAGCACTCATGTGTTAACTATTGAAAATGGATCTTCAAACAGCTGGAGGTTACTTTTCAGAAACTGCTGACTCCAGTAAAATAAAAACAAAAGAAAAAAAAATACTTTAATGCCTAACATAGTAGCAACTATTGTGCAGAATATAGCCTTGATATCATTGGGAGGAATATTTCTCTGAAAAGGACTTGGTAATATCAAAATATAGAAGAGTATAACTCTAGTGGGTAATAAAATTCTTCCAAATCCTGACATGCATTTACAGCCTACTCACAGTTTTACTATTCCATTTTATAAAATGTAACATAGGAATTGAGCTCTTATAAATCCTCCTCCTCTGGCTTGTATCCTGCTTTGTATTCTCATAGATGCTGCCTTCTGACTGCATGCCTTCAGTGATACAAACATATGTCATCGAAGTCACCATCAACAGCATCATCACGTTGAACACACTGAGTGTGACACATTCAGGTTTCAACCTGACATATTCAAATAGAAACTTGACCCTGTTCGGTGCAGGAGAAAATCTCTGGGGTAGAGAGAAGCAGACCATGATCATTGGTCAAAGGACATTGCCCCAAAAATAGGGATAGAAAAAGAGACTAACCTCAAAGATATATTTGCAACGCTACCCATATCTATACCCTAAATCTCTGCAAACAGACTAAAATATTCTGTTACCTATAGAATGTCCAGGACAGAAAACATTATCATGTGATGATTTTGTGTGCTCTCTGACAGTCTATAAAATATCTAAAATAAATCCTTGACAAATTGATAATACAATCATAAAAAGTCTGAAAAAAGCTTAATAAGATACTTCATGAATCTCAACACCCACTCTTCTTTTTCCTTCTACTCCTGCTTTTATTCTTCTGTGACAGGACCTTGAACCTATTCCGATAGATTCTCAGTTTTTTCTAGAACAGCAGAACCTAAACTTTCTTCACTGCTGAGAGAAGTAGTGAATCCCCCAACAAAAGATGCAAATATTGCAATTAAACTTATGTCTACCCTCTGCTTCTACCTATATATTCCAATACTAGATTCTTGACTCTTATAGTCAAAATGATTTATTATCAACCATGGTCTACAAACATCCACAGAATAGTTTACAAACCAATCTTGAAAATCAAATAGAATACCTCTGTGCTTCTAAGTCCTCTTAGGGAAGTTGTCAAGATGGTTACAGTATCAAATAAATCATGTGAACTGAAGTTCCCAGAAAATCACTGCATCTGCTATACCTACTTCCAGCAGTGTTGAATGGACTTACAAAACTCCTGTGATCATAGAGAGATGGAATGTTACAAGTCAGAATCAAACTACCTTGGGATACCTTTAGGCCTCCAGTCACCATTTATTGCCCACCTCTATGTCTGACCAAATGTCCTGGTGACTATAAGTTGATCAGGTAATCCTTTTTGGAATGGAAGAACAGCCCCCACCCCCCCCCTGCTTCCACCAACCCAAGGACTAAGAAAGCCATTAGATAGCATCTGAAGCCTATGGTGGGGATTAAATCCTCCACCTCCCAAACTCCTCCCCCATTTTGCTGTAACCTGCCTGACACCTGATGGTGGGCCAATGTATTTGAAAATGCCTTGATTTATGACGTTCTTTTGTTCATTAACTATAAAACCTTCATGAAATTGTTACCACATTGGAACGTGGAATTTGGAGTAACCTAAATCTGTGTTCCCGGGCTATGGTCACTCACATTTGGTTCCAGAATAAACTATGTCTTATCCCCTTTGAGGTGAAAGCTATGTCTTTTGTGTCAACAATCATGAGAAATATTCTTATTCAGCTTAAACCCTGATGCACATGGGTGCAACCTGAAGAATTGGGAGATTCTCTGATCTATATTGAATGTTTGTATTCTCTCCCTGACATGTTCACTGGAGCAGAACAAAAACAGGGTCATGACCACCCTCAACAAGAGTAACCTAGGGCTTCCTATAGGGGTGGTTTCTGGCAAATAAAGCTTGGAGTGATGAACTAAATAGTGAAGGCTTGAAAATAACATTTGTTTCAAAGATAAAGGATTATAGTGCAGGAGTAGCATAGCAATAAGACCCTGTGACTGTAGAGCAGTGGAATTTGTGTAGCATTGGAGCTCAATGCAGAAACTTGTCCCACGTAGCTTGCCATCCTTTGACTTGTGTGGAATTACCAGGCTTCCAGAAACCTGCTTAAATAATGAAAATAACACTGTTGACCCTGATAGCATATAGATGGAAGACTCCCCTCCATCCTTTTCACAGTATTATATATTTTCATATTTTCTGTGACACTAGGAGTAAGCCCATAGTACCCAAAATGACTAACTTTGAACTCACTGACATGATTTCAAGATTTTGACCCAAAGCCAATCATAATTTAATTTCAAGATTGTGATATTTATAGTAATACTGAAAAAGAAGACATGTATTTACTGTGTTTCTACTTATCAGAAGTCTTTACACCCTTCTGCAATACTCTCTTAACCATGCATGAAGAGGAATGGAATGTGGCTCTTTTGGTTTTGCACTGTAAGGTCCTAAGTCTTGGTAGAACAGTGGTAGCAGCTTTATGGTCCTCCGGTCACCAGATAGATGGTAACAGTTATTTTAATGAGGAGATCAGTAGACTTAGGGGATCAGAACAAATTCAGCCTACCATCTGTTTAAAAAAATAGGAAAATCTCATTGTGGCACAACCTTATTCATTTCCTTACATACTGTCTATGAAAGTTTTTGTGTTGCAACAGAACTGAGCAGTTATGTTACATATAATATGGGCTACAAAATCTAAAATATTTAATAAGTCTCTTTCTAAAAGACATTTTAAAACATGTTTATGTAGTATGTGTATGTACATGTGTGTGAATGTGGGTGTACATATGCTACAGCACTGGTGCGGAGGTCAGAGGTCTTTTGAATCCATCCTTGTCTTTCTACCTCCTTTGAGCCACAGGGTCTCTCATTGTTCATCATTTGCAAGCTTCTGGGACTCCTATCCCAACCACCCTTCTAACCATAGGTAGGAACTCTGGGATTAGAGGGGATCCCCACAGCTTTTACATGGATACTGGGAATTGAACCCAGGCACTCAATTGCACAGCAAGTGCTTCATGCACTCAGCCATCTCCCCTTTTCTAGAAGTAGGATATGTGACTCAACCCCCAAGGAAGGAGAGTGCAGAGCAGGAGCTGAAGAGACAAGCCTGGCTGATATCGATCTAGTAACATCTTTTTACCCAGCTCCAGATCTGCTTGCTTTCTGGTCCATGTTTTCAGCCTGAACTGCTATGCTCTGCATCAAATCATTGCATGTCTCCCTTGCAGTTTCTTGTTAGATAGATTCCAGCTGAATTAGGTCAATTGTAATTACCACATGAACTTGGAGAGGGAAAAAGAAGTCTGAGTTTTCTCTACTTCCTCTTTGCTTCTGGAAGATTCTTAGGTATTGGTGAAATCTCTCTCATGAAGACAGCTCCTCAGAGACTCTCCCGTGGCTGTGTCTTCCATTGTATTGACCTATCAGCTTATACCTTGTGGCTGTGCCATTTCCTAACTGCTCTTCCAGTTTAAAAGACATTACTGGTGACCCTACTGGGTGTTTTTGATGGCATCAGAGCCTTTATTGTCTCTTGGTTGGGATTTACGCTAGGTATCTGGGTGCCACACTCTCATGGTCACAGAAAACCTCCACTGAATCAGGTTCTTCCAGGTTCTTGTTTGACAGATTCAAAGAATAAAAACCCACAGACCAGAAGGTAAAGTGTAGAAAGATTTTATTTCATTTTATTATAGGGAAGGCTTAGAGTTTAGGGAAAGGAAAGCTTAGAGTTGAAGATCAGGAAAAAATACAGAGCTCTTGACCAACAAGGCAAGAGGGAGTTTCCAGAAAATGGGAAGGCCGCCCCATGCACAACTTCAGAGAAGGACTGAGGGTGAAGCCCCGTGCAGCAGGAGGGCTTCTGGAGATGGAAAAGCACACCTGGGCCCAGGTCAGGATAGCTGATGGAGTGGACAGAGTCTGAACTGACTATCCTTGGTGCCAGGCTTCTAGCAAAGTGGAACTTCTTTCTAGGAAGGGGCTCACTTTGTGTTTAAAGAAAACCACATGTGCATAGGCAGGAAGAGATAAGAAGAAGGCATATACCCTTGAAATTTCTGACTTCTAGTAACATGGAGACTGTTCTCGTTTGGGGAGAAAACAGATTTTCCCCTAAAGGCTTAAGGATATTCACTTTGTTGGGGTTCTTTTCCTTCACGTCATTTAAGTGATAATTCCCTAGATTGAGTGGAGGGATTTCTACTTCTCCAAGTCTCAGTGGTCTCGTGCATGACAGGAAGCGAAGTCTCATGCTAGGCCAAGGGCTGCAGCTTCAAAGTGGCTCAGTTACAAGAAGAGAAGTGAAAAGCAGGCTTAATGTGGGAGGCAGCTAAGTCACATCCAAACATTCTTAGGAACACGGACGGGCCATAAAATTTTTGTATGAACAGGTAAGAGCTTAGCCTTAGTGAGATACAGGTGCACATGCATGCCAATGTGACTTCATCTATGCTAAAGGTTGCAAAAAGCATTTTTTAAACATTTTATTTATTTATTTGAGACAGAGAAAGGGGGAGAGAGGAGAGAGAGAGAGAACGTGCACGTCAGGGCCTCCACCCACTCTGCAAATCAACTCCAGACACATGCACCACTATATGTATCTGGCTCACGTGGGACCTGGAGAATGGAACCTGGGTCCTTAGGCTTCACAGGCATATACCTTAACCACTAAGCCATCTCTCCAGCCCGTAAAAAGCAGTTTTTTGAACTGTATTGGTATTGATTTGTCATTTTGTGTTATGCCATTCAACATTATTAGTTAAAAACTAATTGAGTTACAGTTTCTTCTATGGAAAGCAAAAGATGAAACTGAAAATGTATCTGTCCAATGATTTTATCATTATGGTTGTAAAAGATGTGCACACACTTTCATACTTAAATGTACCTTCCCATTTATTTTATGGTAAGATCTCTGAAAGCTACTGAGGCAATATAATTTAAAGTCTTAGCTTGATAGGAATAGTCAGCCCTAGTTAAATGCCATCAATTGCTAATGCAGTTTGGACAGTTTAATTATGAACTTGTCTGAATACTTGTCATGCTTATGGTGACTTCAAAGCTATGAGTTAGTTGTCTTGGGCACTAAAATTGGCAAAGTGTTTTATAATAATTTTTATTAATACTTATGCACATTATGTCACTCTAAGACATATGAAGAGGTTAAGTAATTTGACCAAGACTAACCTGAACTGACAAGAAAAAAAAAAAAACTGAGAAAAAGAACAATTAGCTAAACAGTTCCAGTAAGATTAAAATACAGCTTTGGTGAGGTAGGGTATTCACTGAAATATGAGGGGGAAGGATTTTAAATTACTCAAATACTTTATAATCACTTAAAATCTGAGATATGAAATTAAAGTCCATGGCCTCTCAAGTTAGTGTTAGAATAGAATAAACTCAAGTTAGTGTTGAATTTATTTATGTTTGAGCATAAAAAGTCATTCGTTTCAGCATCACATTTTCATACATCAATATCCTTTGTTCTTTTTGTCCCCTTGCCCACGGCACTCCCCTGTCCTCCATTTTGCTGAACCCCTTCCTCCCCACAAATATTACTTCCTTCTTCTTCATGTCATATATGCCCAATTAATCTCTACTTTTTTCTTTAAAATACATTATTCATGTATGTATACATTTATTAATTTTGTGATTTTTATTAAAATTAGGAGCCCTTGTGTTTGAAGACTTCTGTCATTTTACTCCTTTTGATCCGCTATATATTTACATCGCCACCTAGTGGACAAATGTGTAATGAATGCGGATGTGGCTTGGGTGGAAAAGGTGAGAGTGGATACCGTAAGCACTCACTTTTGTGCGGACACTTACATCCCAACTGCCTCCCTTCTAAGGTTGAACCTTAGAACTTTGTTCTTAGTACCAGGTCCACAGAGAAGTAAATTCAGAATCATAATATTAACAGATATGTCTTTCCTCCTCAAGGAGAAACAGATAAATGAAGATCCCAGTGGCCAGGAAAACATGAACATATGTTAAAGTCATTAATGGCTGTGTTGCTTCTGTTTAGCAGCAAGGTATAATGACACCACTGATTTGCCTTTCCCTGATTATGAGGTGTTAACAAGGAGAGTAATTATGGCAGAGGAGCTAGGAACAGTGGTACTCTTGAGATTAGAAATAAAGGGTACATTGGGTGCAAAATGTATTTCTTCTGCTGGAAAAAATATTTTACAGGAAATAATTTGGTATTTCCATTACAGGATGTATTCTGTATGAGATTGGCTGGGACTTTCATTTATGTAGGTATTCACATTGCACTCTTGTCACTTTAGGGCAGAGGTCATGTCACTTTAAAAAAAAAAAAACAACTACTTGTGTTAGTCTGCTTTTGTGTTAAAGCAATTTTTCAGGGTCATTTCTGTAGGATATTTTATTTTGAAATCTAATATTCCTCATACATCCAAGGTACTAAGAGTTCATGCCTTTGCCTTAAGAGACGGTAGTGTCCTTGTAACTGACAAGCATTTTAAAAACAAGTAAGTGCCTTTCTGTTGAGTCAGTCCCTCTTTGTAAAATCTCTCTGTAGTAGGAAAGACTAAACAAGAGCATATATACATATACATATATATATATATATATATATATATATATATATATATATGTATGTATATGTATATATGTTCTTGTTTATATATATATAATGTGTGTGTGTGTGTTTGTATATGTGTACATGTGTGAAAACATCCTAAAGATCATTTAAGCTTCTTAGCAATTATGAGACCTATAGCAGAGACATTTACTTGGCACTCTAGTTATTAAATAATTTCTCTTAAAAATGAAAGAGAATAGACATGCATTACTTGATTCTTTAGACTTGAATTTATAACATTTTTATTGTATCTCTAGTCCTTCTCTAATTATTATCAGCTAATCATTTAAGCATGTTAAGAAGTCCAACCAAGAAATAGCTTTTGATTACAGTTATATAAAACATTGGGGATTTAAAATGAGTTTAGACACCAGGCAAAATTTCACTCTAAGTGTTTTTGTACACTGTTTTAGCACAGAATAAACACTACTTGGAACTTCTTGGCAGGTGAATGACCCATTTTAAAACTCTTGAGATCTGACAGTGAAAGCGTCTGTAAATACTTAACAAGATACATCATAAATGTTGGTATTGTCCATAAGTATATCCATTGAATATACTAATATTCAATATACTTTGAAAAATACAAAACCATTTCTAAATGTCAATCTCTCTCTCTCTCCTGCCTCTGTCTTTCCCTCCTGCCCTCCCTCCATCCATCCTTCATTCTATAACTCTCCTTACCATTTGGGAAATTTGAAACTCATGATACTACATAAAACTCAATAATCTTTTTGGGCTTTCAAACAGTTTTTGGTGTGTGTGTGTGTGTGTGTGTGTGTGTGTGTGTGTGTTTGTGTGTTATGTGTATTTATATTCAGATTCTCAGTGTCTATAGAGTTATGGAATTATATCATAACTCAGTGCCCAATACCACTATCTGGTCAGCTATTAAGTTGCTCTCTGATGATATGTTTGTCCCTTCCTCTCTTTGGATATCTTCTCCCAATGTTAAACTTAAACCTTAAATTTTGAACAAAAATATAGATAAGGATAACAAAGCCATAATAACAAAAACAGCATGGTACAAAAAACAGAAACACAGACCAATGGAACACAATTGAAGACCCGGACCTTAGGTCAAGTAACTAAAGCAACTTGATCTTTGACACAAGTGCCAATAATGTATAATGGAGAAAAGACAGCATCTTCAAAAAACGGTACAGGACAAATTAGATAACCATATGTACAAAAATAAAATTAGACCCACTTATCTCTCCATACACAAAAATCAAGCCCAAATAGATTAACAACCTCAGTATAAGACCATTTCAAGTTTCATCTTCTCCTCCTGAAATAAAAATAGGCTGTACTCTGTACTATATAGGTGTGAGGAAAGACTTCCTAAACAAAACCCCAGTAGCCCAGGAAATTAAACAATCACTTAACCAATGGGATCTTATGAAGCTAAAACGATTTTGCACAGACAACCCTAGCATAATCAGAGCCAATAGATTACCCACTGAATCTTCACCAGTTATACCACTAAGAGAAGCTTAATATCTAGAATCTTCAAAGAACTAAAAAAAAAATTAAATAACAAAAATTTCAAACAACCCACTCCAAAAATAGGACAGAGAACTGAATAGGGAGTTATCAGAGGAAGAATCACAAATGGCTAACACACACTTAAGAAAATGTTCAACAACCCTAACCATTAGGGGAATGTAAATTAAAACAACCATGAGATTCCACCTTACTCCAGTAAGGATGACAGTCATTAAAAAGTCTAAAAACAAATGTTGGTGAGGATGTGGGGAAACAGGAACCCTCACCCCCTGTGGTGGGAATGTAAACTTATACAACCACTGTGGAAATCAATATAGAGATTCCTGAAAAGGATGAACGTAGCACTATCAACAGAGCCATTATTTCCTTACTGGTCATTTATCCTAAATGCTCCATGCATCCAATGGAGATATTTGCTCAACCATGTTTATAGCTGCTCAATTCATTATAGCTAAGAACTGGAATCAAACCACATGGCCATCATTGGATGAATGGATAACAAAGTTGTGGTACATTTATACAATGGACTTACACTCAGCAGTAAGAAAAAAACTATACAATGAAATTTGTAGAGAAATGGACAGATTTGGAACAGGTCATACTCAGCAAAGTCACAAATTACAGAAAGACAAATGCTACATCATGGTGTCACCTATCCCTGGCTCCTAAACTGGACCTTCTAGAGTTGCTGACACATCTGATAGGAAACTCAAGGCCCAGACAATAGGGATGGAAGGTTTGGGGCAGGCAGGGAGGGAAGGAGAGTGAGAAAACAAACACAAAACTAAATCCAAAATGAGCTGATACCATAGAAACTTTTATCCTTGGAGATAGTCTAAAAGATATAACCCTCAAAAGGAGCAAGGAGGGAGCAATTGAGAGGTAGGGCTCTGATAAGGGTGGGATGAAGCCTAAGCTTAAAAGAAGAAAAACAGTACCAGAGATTGGTTGCTACCCACATTGAACTGTTGATCAAAGAGACTTATGAGGTCTCCAAATCAAGACAGCTTTCTGTCAGAGCACTTGATTACCTGCCTGAGGCAAAAGCTAAGACCCTATTGCTGAAGACACAATGTGCTGCTGAAGCAGAGAATGGAGAGACCTGGTTGGAATTCAGAAGAAAGCCTGACCCCAGACAGCCTGTCTATTGCTAGAAAGTGCTATGTGAGCTACTGGGGAAAAATGGCCAACAATGAATAGTCTGAGCGACCAGAGGTCTAAGCTACTCAGAAGCAAACACCCTTACAGAATGTACACTCCAGTGAAATAGTGGCACACAGCCTCAGTGGATAAGCAATAGCTTTTTGATTGGCTAAGAGATCGACTCAGTGTAAAGGAACCCATATCTGGAATAGCGGACCAGATCAGAATCCTATGGAGACAAAGATTATGTTCTCCAGTGTCAAGCTCTCACTAGCCTTTGGCTAAAAGAGGGGTTTCATACATCAAATTCTCCCTAAATTAATAATGCTTATCCCAATCAAACTATACTGACTTCACTCTCCATTGCTCTTCCTTTACAGAAGGTAGTGAGACCGGAGGAGATAAACTACCCCTCACACTTCAGCCAAACCACAGCTGAATCCACAGAGGAATTGGGGAGATGATAAAAGTGCTGCTTCCATGCTGTTCCTGATAATCAGCACCAGGGTAAAGGAGACAGACCCTGAGGATACTCAGTTCCTACCAAAGCAGAGATCCAGAGGGTCCTAAGAGGTCATCACTGAAGTAGACTTAAAACGCACCCACCGTGGCTCAGGGAAATTTGCAGAAGAGGGGGCAAAAAGATTGCAAGAGCCACAGGTTGAGAAATCATGCCCAGAGGCATTCCCTACCCCCCAAAATAACTGACTATTGCCCCCACAATGCATAAACCACAACCCCATAGGGAATACTTGCAACCCCACTGAGGAGCATTCCCAACGGAATGGGGGCAGGGGTGTGGGAAAAGGGGATACCAACACATATGTATCCTTACGAAATATGTTGTTAATAATATTAATAAACATTAAAATCCAGATATAAAAGAGAAAAGCATATCTCCCTCCTTGCTTCCATATTCCCCAGTCCTTTTGTGATAGTTTGTCTTTGCTGTCAATATGATGGCATGTGAAATGAACTCCAAGATATGTTTTTACCTAGGTGGACTTTTCCAGAGAGGACTAAATGAGGAGGAAAGACTCACCCAGAATTTGGGTCATACCATCCATGGTTTGTGGTCCTGGGTTGGATGAAAAGAGAATGGTAGGTCATTTTCATTCCCCCTTTTCAGCTTTCAGATGGTGCCACTGACCAGCAACCCCTGTCCACAGGTCTTCCCTGCACTGAGAGACTCTATGAAAATATATACCAAAATATACTTTTTCTCCTATAAGTTGCCTCTTGTCCATTATTTGGTCTTAGCAACAAGAAAAGTACATAATACACACCTTGAACAATCACTATGATTTCTTATAGATTGCTATTTTAGTAATTACTATAACAACTTCTAAGTAATGTGAAGTTGATATCCTGTTAAGGAATTGAGGAGCCTGTTCTGTTTTCTTCCTTCTCTTAATCCCTAAGACTAAACTTTCTCACACAACCCACTCCATATTTACTATATCTTCATATAGTCACATCTTTCTTTTTAAAATATAACTCATTTCTTTGTTTGCAAACAGAGAGAGATAGAGAGAAGAGACACAGACAGAGAGAGAGAGAGAGAGAGAGCAAGAATGGGCCTATAGCCACTGCAAACAAACTCTAGATGTGTGTACCACGTTGTACATCTGGATTTATGTGGGTACTAGGGAATCAAACCTGGGTCGTTAGGCTTTGCAGGCAAGTACCTCAACAACTGAGCCACCTGTCCAGCCACTACATAGTCATTTCTAATAACTATCCAATATTATGCCACTATGTTAATTATAATTATTAATGCATAATGTACTAAGATATTTACTATGGTGGCAATGTGATCTTCTCCCTCTAAAACCGAAGTTATAATTTAATTCTTAATTTAATGGGGATTATGTCCTGGCTCTATCCTCTCAAATGATGAATGTATGAAAACTTTTCTTGTGAGGCTGGAATAATACCAAAATGTCAGCTGTTACAAAGCAAGTTCACCTCCATGATCCTTCCCTTGTGCATGAGTCCAATTCAATTGCCTTTCCATATCTCTGTTTTGTCATGAAACCACACAGGTCCCTCAACAGAAGCAAAATGGATGCCAACTCTGTGCTGTCGGACTTCCAAGTCTCCAGAACTATGAAATAGGCAAACCTCCGTTTTAATTTTTACAAATTACCCTAGTCTGTGATATTCCACCAAAGCAATAGAAATCAGGACTCTGATGCCATCATTACTTTTTCTTTTCTGAACTTTCCTCTGTTCTTTCTCTAAAGGCAGATCATTTATTTATTTATTTTCATTTGCTTAATTTTCTATGAATTTTTTTTAAAGTAGTCATCTCCAAAGTCTGTCTCTCATTGTCTGTATGTTCTCACAAAACATCCAAATTCACTAAGCATCTTGAATTAAGTGAATTTTCCTGATGAATTCTCTTCCAGGACCTTTTGAATGTCTGGTTCCTGCCTTGGCTGGCCCCTGGGTCTGGCCTGCAGCTGATGTCAGGACATCATCGTCTCCTCCTGTGTTTGTAACTTACATTTTCTCTAACCCTCCCACACTTGGTTGGATTACTCACATATTCAATGGATCACAATCTGTGACATAATATAAGAAGGTATAATTTTCAGACCTTGCCTGTCCACGTCTATATTGAATTCTTCTGTTTGAATAATAGATTGCCTGCATTATAATTTAAGATTAGACATTATTTCTTTCAGAATACAAAAAAAAAAAACACATTTCTATACTGCTTTTTGGTGAGAAACCTCAGAATAATATGATTTCTCATCTTCTGTACATGACTATTTTTTTCTGTGTGCAGATAAAATCATGCAAATATCTCCTAGTCTTCAAAGAGGTTAGATTTATGAAGCTTTTGCTTAATATCTGTTTTAACTTATTACATGGGTATGGAACAAGCTCTTTCAATTAGAAGAGTTACTTCCTTCACTTTGTGGGAAAAATTTTAAAACTATTTCTCTGGTTCCATCTGTTTTGTTTTTGATCCCTGAAATTCCCAGGCTCTGATGTTAGAATTCCTGCACTAATATTCTAATGCCCTTTCTCTCTTTCTTTCTTCTTGCTCTGTTTGAAGGTGACATCTTCAACTCTACATTTCCGCTTTTCTGCTCTCATAATACATATGTATGATTTTATTCTGTTATTTATGTTATAGTACATGTTCTCATTTTGCTGAGAATATTAGTCATAATCTTTGTTGAAAAAAAATAGCAGTTTTCTTGTGCACAGTCTCACATTCCATACTTGATCTTAACCAAAAGGCTGAGTAGTGATATTTGTTTCATAATTTCTAGTTTTCTCCTCTTTTCTTGTTTCTCTTCTTATCTAAACTGGTCAGAGTCTCCAAAAAAGAAGTTTTTAATCTCTCATAAAGAAGGAAAGGATAGGAACTTACACTCTGGGACTTACCAATGAGAAGGGGCTACAGAGAGCAGCAATTTCTCCTCTATATGCATTCATTAAGTATCCAGTCCTCCTTATCTTTCATTCTCTTTCAGTTATGTCTAGGTTTTCCTCAACAGAAGAACAGCTTACTTTGTCTAGAGACTCTCTGGACTTTTGCTATCCTACACCTACTGTCCAGAAAGGTAGTTGTGGGTATGAGCTTCACAAACTGTTCATTCTTTCTTCTGGTGTGATTCTCTTATTCACACTTTTCAGAAATACTAATTCACTGGTACTCTTATTAAGATACAAAGCTCATGTTCTTGCCCCTCAAACTTGCATTGCTTTGTGACAGAATCTACTGATATCTGCTGTCATTCTGTTTCTAAGGCTAGGTTATAAAAGGCCATGTGGGATCTATCTTATCTCTGAAAGCAGTCATTCTTGGACTCTGAATAATCATATAACTATCCCATGACTTCAGCACACTTGAGAAGCCACATGTACTTAGACACTTCAGTCAAGTTGACCAAGCCATCCCTGAACTATCTAATCCTGCCTGCATTGAACTATAAATGAAGTTGTCTTTAGACTTGGTTCTCTAACTATCTGAGTTGTTTATATAAAAATACCATTTATGGGGCTGGAGAGATGGCTTAGCAGTTAAGGCATCTATCTGCAAAGCCAAAGGAACTTGGTTTGATTCTCCAGGACCTAAGTAAGCCAGATGCACAAGAGGGCACATGCATCTGGAGTTTGTTTGCAGTGGCTCAAAGCCCTGGTGCACCCATTCTCTCTCTCTCTCTCTCTCCCTTTCTAAAATAAATAAATAAATAAATAAATAAATAAATAAATAAATAAATATTTTAAAATACCATTTATAAGGATACTAATAAGGAACAGAAATTCATCTCTCATAGTTCTGAAGGGCAAGATGTCAAAGTTTGAGATGCCATCGAATTTGGTCTGCTCCATGGATCTTAAGGACATCATCTGGTACCCTTAATTGGCTGAAGGAGTATTGAAATCTTTTAGAGCTGTATGGTCAGGGCACTACTCATGCTCATGAAAGTATTATTTCATGACTTCCCTAAATCTCTACTTGCAAACACCTCACCTCAGTGAACAGGTCTCAGCATACAAATATGGCTATCAGATCTACAGCACCCACCCTGGCTACAGCCATTCAGACCTTCCCCTTTTTTTAGTACTAGGCATGCAATCTCTGCTGTGAACTTTCTGCATTCCCAATGCACAGAACTTGTGAAAAATAAATGCATTGATATTATTTCATACTAAGTTTTGTTTCACACTAAGCTATGTGCTTGAAGCTGCTGAATGAAGAGTCAGTGAGGGTCTGGGCTGTAAGGTGAGTTCTGAGAGTTCTTCACCACAGGTTTAGAATTTAATTTGTTCTGGTCTGTTAAATCATTTGCTACTAGTAACATTATGGCTTTTGGGGTCTTTTTTACTGCATTCTACGGTTTTGTGGGGGTAGACATTTGGAAAATAAGCTCTTTTCTTCTCATTGTAGAGCATCTAGAAGATGCATAGGAAATACATACACCTACAGTGCTACTTTTACCTGAAAACCTACTGTTATCTTTACTTGTAAATATCCAGTTTTCTCAGTTGTACACCACATAACTGAACTCCACCTAGAATTAAAGAAGAAAAAAAAAAACCTTTCAGATTCCTGGTAGTCCCCCTTTGTTTATTGTTTTGAGTAGCAATAGGCTTTCTTTTACCCCTGTCTGATACTTACAGACATTCTGTGCCACAAAGTACCATTTTACTTTCTAAATAATCTAGTGAAATATAATAAAAACCAAAGACATTGAGATGAGAACTTAGAGTAATTTTTCTATAAGAAGTTAAAATACCTTAAGCAGTATATATATTGATGTAATTTTAACTCTTTTGTAAATTAGAATCCTGACCTACTACATTATCTGGAAACTTCCCTGAAACATTTTTATCTGAGATAAAAAGTTAACTCTGTTTTGCTAACTAAGAGCATCACTCACTAAGCCTCTTCCCAGACTTAAATTTCATTTACTTCCTGCTATTCAGATCATGTTTTTTTTTCCTCTGTGTGTATGTATATGTGTGAGTGTGTGGGGGGATGTATGTGTGCCAGAGCACGTGTGTGGAGTTCAGAGATGGACTTTCAGTCTGTTCTCACCTTCCACCTCGCTTGAGGCAGGGTCTCATGCTCTCATAGCTGTTCACCGTGACATTATTGCCAGGCTAGCTGGTCCAGAAGCCTTGGAGAAATTTTCCCAACTGTTTTCCCATTTCCCATCTCACAGCTAGTGTATAGGATCACAGAAGCCTGCCACGGCTTCTATATAGCTTTTCAGGTACTCAGACTTGTAAAGCAAGCAGTTTATCCACTGAACAATCTTCCCAGTCCACAAGTTGTATCATTTTAATTGGATTTAATATAAGATAGCATGTTGGTCATATTTCTAGGCTTATGGACTGAGGTCTTTGAACTGTTGGCTTATTTCCACTCATGTTGGGTATTTTCGTGCCATCTCAGAGCTTTATGTGAGCATGATTGTGCATCTCTGTAATCCAAGCTACTTGGAGGTTGATGCAAGTAGACCACAAGTTCAAAACCAGCCTGGGCTACACAGTGAGTTCAATGGTGGGCAATTAAGGGAAATTCAGTCTCAAAGAAAAACTTAACTGAGGTTATATTTCCCACATGGTCATGTGTTTGAGCACTTGGTCTCCAACTGGTAGCACTGTTTGGGAATGTGTTAACACCTTTAGGAGGTAGAGTTATTCTGAAGGAAGTGAGTCACTCAAGGTAAGCTCTGAAATTTTATAGTCCAGTCCCACTTCCTGTTTGTCCTCTGCTTCTTGACTCTGCTCTTGCCACCATGCCTTCCTGGCCAAGATGGAATGTAACCTACTGGAACAGTAGGACAAAATAAACCCTTTCCTTCCTTAAGCTATTTCCTGTCAGGTATGCAGTCACAGCAATGAGAAATTAGAGAAATTAACAAATGCAGGTAGGAATGTAGCTTGTTGGTGGAAGATTTACCCAACATGCACAAGGCCTTGGGTTTTATACTATGTAAAATCAATCAATCATCCTTTTCTTATTTTCATTTATGACACAAGGCATGGATGTTAAAAATGGGGAGGAAAGGGATGTTAAAAAGCTGCACCATTATTTTTCATGTAGGTGGATAAATTGCTGACTTCAAAACAAGGTTTATGGGAGGTGCATGTCATATGAGGGTGTAAACACACAATCATCATGCTCATGAAACAATTAAAGATCACGTTGTACCAAATTTTATGGGGTAAAGTTTTAAACATGCATATGCCTACAGCATAGGTCTCATTCTTTGTACAATAAGCAGTCATTCATAGCTGGCTTTGTGTTATATCTACTTTGTTTTTACTTTCATCAATACAAAACTTCATGCAGATACATTTTGCTTTATATGTGTTTGGAAGACTTTGATTAAACATGCACATGTATTTGAAAGTAAATACATAACAGACAATTTTACCTTGCATATATTGCTTTGAATTCTATTGATAGTTATGCTTCTATTTCCAAGTCTTATTATGCTATAAGAGAATATGTGTCTTTTAAGAGGTATGTGTGAATATTCACACACATCATGCAGCCTTAAAGTTACTCCCTGTTTCCATGTTCTGGTATTATATTTCCAAAACAAAACTGAGCAACTCCAGGAAAAACTGACGAACATCACAACAGTATATATATTATTTCTGTGTATTTTCCAAATCAAATTGGTTTGAGATTGGCAAAAATAAACATATAAGTTCACATAAAATATCTCTCTCGGCTACTCAGCAAGACATGGTTACACACACCTTTAATCCAAGCACTTGGGAAGCCAAGGTAGGCAAATCACTGTGAGTTCAAGGCCAGCCTCAAACTACATGGTGAATGCCAAGACAGGTCAGCCTGGTCCAGAGTGAGACCCTACCTCCAACCCTCCCCCCAAATTGTATGTATATATGTACATATGTATGTATGTATGTATGTATGTATGTATATATATGTTTCTCAAAACATTTCCCTGAAAAATGTGATGTTGGGACTTAAGTGTGTATAATATCATTTAGTTTCTGCATCTGTGGATCAATTTTATAAAATTTAGTGTTTCCTCCTTGTTTTCTTATGTAATTTCTCCAATTTATGAAACATGTTCTCATTTTATATTCAATATTAATTCCTCACACAAGTCCCTTTCAACAGCTCTATAATTTTCTAAATATTTGTTTAATTATTCCAAAATAATAATTCAATACAACTGCCTGAGTTTGGTCATTCTTATCCCTAAAGTTAAGTATGGAGGTAATATCTAATTTTAAAACAAAATGGTAGATGGCAGAACTTTTCAAGTAAATGACAAATATTACATAAAAAAGGAAGTGATCCTGGGGCTGGCCTACAAAGCCTAATGACCCAGGTTCAATTCCCCAGTAACCACATAAAGCAGATGCAGTAAGTGGCTCATGTGTCTGGAGTTCATTTGCAGTGGCTAGAGGCCATGGTGCACAAATTCTCTCTCTCTCTCTCTCTCCCTCCCTCCTTGCAAATAAGTAAATATATATTTTAAAAGATTTTATCCTGAAAATAATTAACATCTAGACTTACCAACATGAGCATGCACATTGTCTAAATGGCTGCATAGTGGACAATCACAAATAAAGCATCTATTTAAGTAATTTTTAAAATTCCCCTTGGAAACAATTCACACACTTGGGATTTGACAGGACATGCTTCTCTTATCTATATTTGTGATTTAAAAATACTGTAATCAAAATAACCACAATTCTTTTTTTAAATTTTTTTTGTTTTATTGTTATTTATTTATTTGAGAGTGACAGACAGAGAGAGAAAGAGGCAGATAGAGAGAGAGAATGGGTGTGCCAGGGCCTCCAGCTACTACAAACAAGCTTCAGATGCGTGTGCCCTCTTGTGCATCTGGCTAACGAGGGTCCTGTGGAATCGAGCCTCAAATTGGAGTCCTTAGGCTTCATAGGCAAGCACTTAGGCACTAAGCCATCTCTCCAGCCCCCAACCATCATTCTTAATATGCAATGTGCACATGGTTCTCTCTTATTGGTCATTTCTAACATCATCTCCTTGTCACAAAATATATTCTATTTTTATTGTTCCAATATTCAGAATGAGGAGGTTAAAATGTATCTGTCTCTGGTTCTCTCTGCTCTCAAGTGGATAAAAATACATATAAAAAGAATACAAAATAAAGGCTTTCTAAAGGAGAAGTTACCATAATTCTGTGCCCATGCATAGCCTAGTCTATCTAATGTAGGAATCCATTTTCAGCAAGGATACTTGGCAGTAGGTGATATGCAAATGAGGAGAAGCATGAAGTACATGGCATAGATCCATTGTTAGTGCTGGGCTACACCACTCATCTTCATTGTGCAAGGCTCTAGGCTTAAGTGGATTATAACACAATAATATAATTCAATTAAAAGTGCATCTGGAGGACCATGTAAATTTATATTCAGTGTTGATAACTTTCTTAGTAGCTTTCAATATTTCTAATTATCTTCTATTCAAGACCCTCTTTGTTCTCTGTCCCTGCGTGGTCTTCTGTATGTTCTTACTACAGCCATTCATTAAAACATTTTAGCCAGCATTTATTTCATGTTTGTAGCATTGAAGATGAAGGGAACAAAACACACTTTTGCCCTACTACATAGATTAGATATATACTTCTTCCAAAACAATCTCTTTTTTATTTTATTTTATTTTATTTTATTTTTTTATTAGTCAGTTCTGTATTCAGCAAATACAGTCAGTTTGGTACCATTATTAGGCTCATCCGTGACCTACCCCCTCCCCTTGGCCCCTCCTTGTTGAGGTATACGGGTCATGCATTGTGGAGTTAGCCCACAGTTATGGGTAAGCTAAATGTCTCTGCATATCATGACCCAACATGTGACTCTGACATTCTTTCCGCCCCCTCTTCCGCAAAATTTCCCTGAGCCATGTTGGGTTCATTTTTGGTCTGCTTCAGTGATGAGGTGTTGAGGGCCTCTGAGGCTCTGGCTCTCTGATTTGGTAGGAGTTGATTTTTCTCTATGCTGATCTCCTTCCCCCTTGTGCTGGTGTCCGGTTCATCAGGAAAAACAGCCCCCTTGCTTGTTTCTCGAAGTTTTCTTAGTTTCAGCCGGAGCCCTTTTGAGGTATGATGGGGTGGCTCTCTCCTTAGGGTCTACATCTATCTGAAAAAGAGAAGCAGATTCTCCAACGGAGAGTAAGTTAGCACCAGGACAAATGAGATAACCCTTACTTTATTTTTTTTTATAGAGAATTTAATAGGTGTAGGCCCTCTTGTAGCCCACAATTGATAGTAGGTTGATACTGGAGAGTGGGCTTATGTTTGGATATGGTTCTGACTTGTTTCCCAGCTCCAGCTATGGGTCCCATACCAGTGAGGGGATCAGTTAGCCAAATTGAGAGCAGTTGGTTCCCCACCATGGCTGTGTGCCACCACTGCACTTGTGTGGGCATCACAATAAGTTATTTGCTGCTAAGTAGGTTAGACCATGTGTTGCTTCGATAGATATTGGTCAATTTCCCCCAGTCGCCCATGTAGCACCTTCTGGCACTCCACACGCTGACTGTCTGGGGACTGACTCTCATCCAACTTCCAGCCATGCCATTCTAATTTGCATGTCAATCACAATCTCTTTTAAAGATTAGTATCTCTGCTGGGCGTGGTGGTGCACACCTTTAATCCCAGCACTTGGGAGGCAGAGGTAGGAGGATCGCTGTGAGTTCAAGGCCTCCCTGAGAATACAGAGTGAATACCAGGTCAACCTGAGGTAGAGCGAGACCCTGCCTTGAAAAACAAAAAAACAAACAAACAAACAAAAAGATTAGTATCTCATTCATGGATAGCAGGAATATTTTTCTATCAATATTTAACAAAAGAATTTGACTTTGATTTCTATTTGTCAATAATTAACACCAATATCGATTTCATTGTTGAAGAAAGGATTTTGCATTCATTTTGTGAGCAGAATGATTTGAGAGTAAGGATGAAATGCCATTTGACAACCTTTTCACATTTCTCATTCTGAGGAAAAATACATTCTGCTAGCTGTCCAATCAATTATGTAAACAAAATGAATTTCAGCATAATTCTGTCAACAAAATACTAACTTGGTTAAATTATTCTCTTGACAAAAATGAATTAACTTAAAAATCCTTTTGTCCACAAAACAGATTTCAGCATTTAGTACAAACTTTTAAATACTATTGTCTGTTAGTTTAGTATGTATAATGCAAATAAGTGGATTGGCTCTATCAGCAATTTCAGTTCTTCAGAGGGGATGGACCTGTCTAGCATAGATTCCATTTTCATTTAAGGTCAAGTGGAGGGCAAGGTCAATTATCTGGAGAACAGCATGTGGTAAATGAATGTCACACTATCTAAAACTATGATAAGTTACTTTCATTAGGATGTCACACACTTTGCAAAGTATAATTTAATATGCTTACCAACTCAGTCTTTAATTAGGTCTTCATATTCAACAAGTTATTTCATGGATAATATTTCCTAAAGAAATAAGACTGATTATTCAAATGTTTAACAACATGCTGTGAAAGAAAATAAACTCATAATTTCATACTATATCATTTTGTAAATTATCCATTATCACTTTTGGGAATATTGTTCATTTTTGGTATATAAGTATTGTAAAATAAACAGTTTGATAAATGTATGAGAGGTAGACTAGGCAGTGAAAAAATACTGAACACACATATTTTTAAAGAACAAATTTTGGTTATACTTGATATTTTGATTATTTGAAAGAACAACAAAAGTAGTTGGACCATACTTAGCTTACTTGATAGCAACCCTTTAGAATAATTCTTCAACATTGTTAGGTCCATGAGTGTATAATTGATATTCATTCATTTTAAAGTCTTTACATGTTAATGAAAATACAGAATAGACATTTAAGCATAATATTTTTCTTTTTGATTTATATACTTATCCAAATATGTAAATCGGCATGTATCACCAAACAAATCCGAATACAGTGGAGAATTTTTTAAGTATTCAATATTGTAATTTTCTTCTATAAGTATTTTATTACCATTAGACAGATACTATTAGTATCTCTTATCTCAGTTCTTATCAAATGACTTAATTTGAATGACTATTCCCATCTCATGTTTATAAGTCTCTTCTGTTCTGCTGAAATAGAATCAGCAAGTCAGAAAAAGTGAGCTAATTGACAATGAATTAGGTAGCTTGTTGTAAAGATATTGCTGTTGATTGAGAAGCAGAAGGTTTAGAGCAAGTACAGTAGTGGCAACATTACTGTAAGAAGGTGACTTTTCCGAATATTACCTAAAATCCAGTAAGACTATGATGTTGTAAAAGAACAAAAATAAATGACATTTTTTTCCACTTTAACAAAAATCTATGTCATAAATCACTTCATTGTTTGAGTAAATATAAGTAAACATATAGTTCATAAATTTTATTGAGAACATTAGTTTGGACCCTTGAGGAAATATAATAACTATAGGAGCTTCTGGCACAAGCTGGGTTTCCTGTTGAAATACTCAGAACCCAGTTAAAGCTCCACACAAGTAGTGTTCTTAATCCCAACCCACATGCAGCAATAGAAGGGGGAGAATCCTGAAGTGAAGAGTCAGCTGGTCTAGTGTTCAAAGCAGAAAATAACAAGAGAAACACTGTTTTAAACAAGGTAGAAGGCTATCACCAACACCTTCATTATCCTCAGACTTGCACACGTGTCCTGTGTTATATGTGTGTTATACACACACTCACATACAGATGCACACACAAGGACAGCAGTTTTTATCTGAAGAAATATATGTAATAGAATCACTGAACAGAAGTACAAACTGATTTTTTTAATACTCCATTGCTATTTACCTAACAAGAGAGTAGTAATTACCTCATGGATATTCAACACACTGGTTGAAAGATGAAGGGATATACTATAAATTTCCCTTTTTCTCGCAGTGCACCAGAATTTACATAAATTAATATATATATATATATGTATATATATACACATATATATTCATATACACATATATATAAATACACACACATATATATATATATGTATGTATATATATTGCAGCTATGTGTGAAGAAAAAATGGCATAGAATAAGAAAAAAATAAACTGCTGGTCATGTAAGTTTTGAGTGAGGGAGGAAAATCCTCATTTTCAGAATTAAAAAAAAAAACCTGAAATTTGAAGCAAAATAAATAGAACTGGAAAACATTTTATTGAGTGAAGTATCCTAGGTCCAGAAAGATAAATTTGTGTATACAGATTGGATTCAGTGTGGATAACGGCCAGGAAAGTAGAAAGGAACCCAAGAGACTAGAAAAATTAGGCATTAAGGAATGTTGAAGACAATAGAAAAAAGTGGAAAGGGGAATATTGGGGGTGGGGTGAGAGTACAGTGAGGGAACAAGTAGAGGGGAGATTGAGAAAGAGCATCTATACAAATGAAATAAGCATGAAAATACCATGTGAACACCTGTTATTTATAATTAAAATAAATAAAAATAAAATACTTAAAAAGTTGTAGGTCTGATATAGTTTGTTCCTCTTTGGAACAAACATATGCATATGAATTGAGTTCTCATGCTTTTCAGTTACACTACTTCCTACTTTCATGTGGAAGTCACGTAACTTTTTAAATGGTTGGATTTAAGGGGGTTTCAGACATTAAATATAATGCCCGCTCTACTACTTGTTGTAGTCAGCTTCATGTTGCTTCAATGAACATCCCAACCAGACCCAGTTTATAGGAGAAGGGTTTACTTCAGCTTACAGAGCTAACGGGGAAGTTCCATCAATGGCCAGAGACGCTGGCTCCCACTCATAAATCCAATTAGAGAGACATCACCAAACAGCACAACACGAACAGAACTACCAACGGCAGGAACCCAACAGCATGCAGAAGCAGCCAAAGCTCAAAAACCTCTCTGTCTTCCTTTAGGCTAGACATCAGAGCCACCGGCTGGCACCTTAAGGCTGGACTCCAGAGTCTGCCCCAGTGACGCCTTCTCCACCCAGGAGGCTGGGAATCCCAGTTAACACCTGAATCTATAGGGGGACATACATTCAAACTCCCACACTACTGATGATACTGATGATAACAAAGCCAATAAACATTCAGAGAGAAATGTGAAGGTGCCAAGACTAGCAAGTAAATCCTAAGACACAGTGCATAACTTCCAGCAAGAAAGGAAACATAAACATCTAAAGTTTTGGGGTAATGTCCTCACTGCACATGAAGAGCATTGCCCTCAAGCTTCAACTACTTAAAACAATTGTGATTCAATATATTTATGCTGGTTCTCAAAGTCTCTACAGGGAGACATATCTTTTATGATGCTTATAGTCACAAAGAATAGTGTGTACACATTTTGTTATGTACAGATATGCATGTATATATATATATATGGAAGGCTACTCTTTTCTATGACTACAATTTCTGTAACTTCAATTGATGGTAAGCAAACATGGTCTGAAAATATTAAATAGAAAATGTCAGAAAGAAAACAATGCATACACTTGAAGCTACATTTTGAGTGTAGTGATAAAATCTCCTGCTTTTTCCCCCCTTGCCAAGAAGTCAAAACACCCTTGTCATGTGTGTTTATGCACTATGGGGTAAGGCACTGGAGTATCTTAGAACTTGTGTTTAAGTAGCCCTCATTCTACTTAGGTACACGGAGAGAGATGCAAAGGAAACAGCTAGATAAAACAGGGCAGGCCAGATTAACTCTGGTACTCTATGGCAAAGTTCCACTGTATGCAGGGGGGAAAAAACGATATAGAATACACAATATTTAGTTCTTTCTGTAATTTATGGGATTCTTGGAGTATTGTTTTCTACAGATAACAGGAGACCTCTGTATATATACACTTCAGCAATTACTTATTTGTCAATGATTTCCTTGGTTTCAAGATATTATGTGCTATGTATCATATAGATATATGAAACTTTAATGGCTAAATGTTGGCCTTAGACTAATTCAAAACACATAATATAAAATGCATAGTATTTATATTATGTTATGAAATGTAGATGATTATAGAAAATGCTTTTACAATAATAAAGTCAGAATTATCTTTGCTTACCTTATCTTGCTTCATTTGGTTTTCTGCCTCCTTATAATAGTATATGCTCTAATAAACACACTAAAGTTCTCTATAGATAATATAAGGACATATGTTTGAATAAACTAAACTAATGATAAATTGCTTGTTTACTTATTTGTGGCGTGTGTGTAGAGTGCATGTGGTATGGTATATGATGCTGAGGGTGTAGTGCACACAAGTGTGTATGCAAATGTGTACACTCTGCGCACATGGGGAGGGCAGAGGAGAAGCTTCATTGTTATTTTCACTCATCTTCCTCTTTCCGTGAGACAGATCTTTGACTCAAATCAAACCTGCCTGTGGTGGTTTGATTCAGGTGTCCCCATAAATTTAGGTTTCCTGAATGCTAGGTTCCTAGCTGATAGAGATTTGGGGATTAACACCTCCAGATGCAGTGTGTTGTTGGGGGCAAGCTTATGGATGTTATAGCCAGCTTCCCCTGGCTAGTGTCTGGCACACTCTCCTGTTCCTGTTGTCCACCTGTTGTTGGCCAGGGGTGATGTCCACCCTCTTCTCATGCCATCGTTTTCCCCTGCCATCGTGGAACTTCCCCTTGAGTGTGTAAGACAAAATTTTTTTTCCCCACAAGCTGCTCTTGGTTGGGTGATTTCCACCAGCAAAGCAAACCTGGCTACAACACTGCCATTTCCACTGTTTATTTTTTTTTAATATTTTATTTGTGAGCAAGCGAGAGAGAGAGAGAGAGAGAGAGGAAGAGAGCACATCTGTGACTGTGTCAGCAACTGTTGCCCCTGCAAATGAACTCCAAATGCATGTGCCCCTTTGTGTATCTGGCTGTATGTGGGTGCTGGGTGATTGAACCCAGGCAGTCAGGCTTTGCAAGCAAGCCCCTTTAACTGGTGAGCCATCTATCCAGCCCAGTTTCCATTTTTATTTACCAGCAAGATCCTGGATTCACATATTTCTTTGCCCTGTATGAATGGGATTGAAGATGTGTTTGGTCACACCTATCATTTTATGTGGATCCTGGGAAAGTAAATTCATGAAGTCCCAGGCCCTGTTCGGCCTCAAGAGCTCTTAGTGGCTGAGTCATCTCCCTCACCTGACATTGTTGTTTTTCCAGGATAATTACATATAGTTCATGAGCATGCCCTCTCCCTGTCTCTGCCTCTCTGTCTCTCTCTCTCTCTCTCACACACACACAGAGACAGAGAGAGAGAGACAGAGAGAGAGAGAGAGAGAGAGAGATACATGGTCCCTAGTGAACTTTATTCAGTTCTCAACATAAACTGAAACTCTTGTTCTGAAAGTTTATAGTAAGTAACCCAAATAATTTAGCTTAACACATTGAAATTGTCCTTGTGAGTGGATTTCTATCTGCTGTAATGAAAATGCCCTGGTCACAGAACCTGCATTTGATGTTTTTCAGCAGAGTGACTGTCAAAAACTGGGAGCTCCATCAGCAGGCATTCATTATTGAAGGAGGAATGGTAGGTCATGTACCTCCTGGTTTGTGGATGATGAGTTAAATTAAAAAAAAAATTGGGGGAAACAAAATAGCTCATTGAATGTTTCATTTCATTATAGAAAACCACTATTTGCTTGTCTAGAAAACCAGTGAAGTAATGTTAGCACTACATTTATATAAGGTAATTAGGACTGTACCCCAGATGGAAAAACTGAGGCTTATAGAGGTTAGTATAGAAGCAGCGCTGGGGTGGGCAGTGATGAGCAAAGGTGGCAGACAGTCTTCTGTCATGGTGGATTTTGATGAGGCAAGGCCTCCATGGTACTGCTCACGTACCCAAGGCTGCTGAAAGACATTGTTAATATTTTAGCCAGCATCAGGATCAGAAGAAATACTGTGTGAAAAAGTGGTTTGCAGGTGAAAATTTTCATTTCGAAAGCTTTCTTATCATAATAATTTTTTTTTATTTTTAGAGAGAGCGAGAGAGAATTGGCAAGCCAGGGCCTCAGCTACTGAAATCAAACTCCAGGAGCTTGTGCCGTTGCCTCACCTTTGTGTATCTGGCTGACATGGGATCTGGAGAGTCAAACATGGGTCCCTAGGCTTTGCAGGCAGGCGCCTTAACTGCTAAGCCATCTCTCCAGCCTTCCATAATTATTTTTATTATGTGAAGCTTTTGTACTTTAAGGCAGCTTTATTAAAGTAAATCATGAAAATACGTACTTCAGGGAAGGCGAATCTTGATTGGAAAACTTATTCCTATTAGATTTTCTGTGTTTGTTGCAGAAAGAAGCAAAAAGTGCTGCTATATTGATGTTTTCTATATTTATTATGAGTACTATCTGCTTCTGTAATTGTGTCTCCAAAAGAGATAATAGAAAAGAAACATGCTATGGTAATCAAAGAAGTCTGTAGGTGATAACTTCATAGGAATACTGTCAGTCTTTTCAGCCACCAGTGTTACAGAACAAAATGATAACTGGAGATTGGCTGTATTATATCACTAAACACCGTTTCTCCTGTGCATCTTGTATAGGCTGAGGAGTAGCAAATGTTCAGCAGAAGTGAACATGAACAATAATAGGAGCAAAATGTTGCATTAATATTTAATGTCACGCTTTTGAAAGTATAAGGAGAATAAAACCATTCAAATGCAAATGCAATCGACAGGGCTGTGTTCAATTTAGAGGTTTTCTGGGGAATACCTTTATTTTGCTGGAGTTTTTCTTGTGTGAGATAAAACACCATAAACAACTTGAGCTTAGCTGCTTACAATTTAATGTAATGGTTTTTTTTGTGTGTGTGTGAATCTTATCTTTATACCTTCCCAGTGGTTCCCCAAAAGAGCAATTCCCACAGTTTGGACTTTACACCTGAGTCAAGAAAAGCATTTAAATATGTCATCAGCTAATGCTAATTATAGTCATGAAAGGCAAAAAAAATAGCAAACTAGTAATTGTAAAACTAGTGACAGTCCTATAATTGAAAATGTTATTTTATGAAGTGCACATAAATTATTTCTTTTTATTTTCTCTCTTTTCATTAAGGAAGGATACAAAATCTAGGTATGGTATAGAAAATAATTCTCACTTTCATCTGTACTGAAAAAGACACCAGGATAAACATGGGATATAAAATGTTGTTACAACCTGGTCCACTTAACTACAAAGGGAAATATCTGAAAAACTTCAGGCTCTGTGGTGTCTGCAGACTTTCCAATTTAAGAACATACTTCATGCCCCAACTTCCTTGACTATTTATTTCAAAAGGTGAGTTGAAGTTGAACATTTCAATTAGAAACCAATGCTTGATAAAATTAATCAATTGAACATTTTTTTTTTAATTTACAAAGATTGACTCTTCTTTTGAAAGATTTGGAATAAAAGTTGCTTTCAATGATATAGTTCTCTCTGTGTCTCTATTTCTTTCTCTCTCATTATTTACAGAACATATTGGGAAAATCCAGCTTAATTCACCATGCTATTATATCAAAACATCTAAATTTATCCAAATGTTCAAAATCACTTCAAAGCTTGCAGAGGAAACATTAATATCACTAGGAGATCTGATTCATGACTTTCATATGTTTTCTTCATGGTATAATATATATATATATATATATATATATATATATATATATATATATAATATGCTACTTTCTGTCTGTCACTCTCAAATAAATGAATAAAAAATAAAATTAATTTTTTTAAAGTGTGAATTTAGTTCTAATCTCTACAGCTCTGATAAACCCATTCTAGAAAATATATTCAAGAAAAAAGTTTTTTTTTTAAATGTTAAGGATGAACAAGAATTATAATTAAGGACTTTTCTAGAATAAAGAGATAATGTGTAAATAAAACCTTGATTAACAGGAACCAAGTTTCCAGGTGCAATCACCAAAGAGTACTATAAGAACTCATAAATGAACACAATAGATACTGTATATATATATATATATAATTTGGAAGCATAATTATTTCTCAGATGTTGTAGATGGGGACTATGCTGGATATTGAAGCTAACATTTCTAGTAGGAATTATAACTTCCCATTATAAACACAACTCTAATCAGAAAATAACAAAGAATGCTAGAATGCTTCCAATTTAACATTCTGAGTGTCACTGTTCTCCCCTTTCCTGCATGCTGTGGGCAACGCACTCTGGTGAAGGGTGGCATCTCCACAGATTCATCCTTCAGAAATGATTTCAGACCAGCCTATGCTATTTAAGTGTAGCCAACAGTGAGACTACTTAGCCTTCTGAAATGTCTGGGATCCAGAAAGCAGACTTCAGAAAGAAGTAGTCTGATGTAACTGACACTAAGAAAATTTTAATGTTTAGTCCAAAGAAAGCAAGTAGTATTTTGTGTGTGTGAGTTCGTGTTCATATTTAAGATGAGCAACAGATAGAACAGTAACCATGCTCAGTGAGCAGTACACAGGATTATGAGATTAGATCCAAGCAGAAGACATGGTGCCAATGAGAACAAGGGTTCCAATAAGACATCTGATTTTGTAAAAACATAAGAAAGATCTCAGCACCTGATGAGCTGCCACACTTAACCAAAAATCAAAACAAGGCCATGAGCACATGAGTATAGGCCAGAACCCATTACTTGGACATAGGGAAGAAATGAATCTGTCACAGGTGGTTAATGGAAACAAGAAAATTCAGCATATAAGGCCAACAGAGGCTACCATGGAAATGATTGTTAAAGCTGAGTCGTAAACCATTACAATGTGTTCTGGGTTTTCTCACTTGGTACTTGTGGTGGTATGAATGTGAATGCATGTTCCCCAGAGTTTGAGGCATTTTTGATGCAGTCAGTAACCTGAGACTGTAGCAGGCTGGCTGGAGGTGTCACTGGGGACAGATCTTAGAGTCTAGCCCTAAGGTGTGTTTGGGAAGATCTTGAGCCCTGCCCTATGGTGTGAAAAGAGAAGTTTCAGTTGCTGACTGTTCCTGTTACATACTTGCTGTCTTTTGATGATGTCTCTCTGCTTGAATCTATTGCAGTGAGTCAGATTCTTCTGCCATTGATTATGTTCCTCTGAATCTGTAAGTCTGAATAAATCCTTTCCTCCCATAAGCTGCTTCTGGTCAGATGTTGGTTCAGAAATAGAAAGGTAACTGCAACAGTACTTTTCTTATTATTTGAACAGCTCCTAGTTCAGTAGTAAAGAGGAACCATGTAGTAGAACCTCATTGGCCCATATTTGGACATTCTATTGGGTCAAGAACCCAAAAGATCACTCATATTTCTCAACTAGAGTAATAATCCTTCTGTTTTCAATTTACCTTAAACCAAATAAGAAATATTGCACAATTGCTCCCAAAAGTCTGTTGACAGAGAAGAAGCTGGTTCTCTGAGTATTAGTATAGGGAGTATACTATACATAGCATCTGTTTGAAAATATTCTGTACTAGCACCTACTATACTGACAAGTTATTTGTCAAGATAACTGTTTATCTTTCACTTTCTTTTTTACTTTCCCCTTCTTCAAAAAACTATATGTTGCAGTCAGGTTTGCATTGCTGGCAGAAATCACATGACCAAGAGCAGCTTGTGGTGAAAAGAAAGGAAAGTTTATTTTGACTTGTAGACTTGAGGAGAAACTCCATGATGGCAGGGAAAATGATAACATGAGCCTTGGATGGACATCACCTCCTGGCCAACATCAGGTGGACAGAAAGAGCAACAGAGTGTGCCAAACATGGGCAAAGGGAAACTGGCTATAACACGAAGAAGCCCACCTCCAATAATATACTAACTCCAAGAGGCATCAGCTGGGAACCGAGCATTCAGAACACCTAAGTTTATGGGGGAACACCTGAATCAAACCACTACATTCCATCCCTGGAGAAACTGATAACCATCCATGATGTAAAATTTAATGCATTCTGTCCAACTTTAAAAGTCCCCATAGTTTTTATCAATCCTAATGATGTTCTAACATTCCTTTGTCCATAGTCCAAGATCTTTTAACTGAGCCATAATACCAAAAAAAAAAAAAAAACCATAATGGCACAGAATAAACAATCATAGTGCAAATGATGGCATTGGGCATAGCAAGAAATACTCAACCAACACAAGATTCAAACAGGGCAAACAGCAAACTCTGTAGCTCTTTACTCAGTGGTAAATCACCAAGTCTGATAATTCTAACAAGCAACAAGTCTCTGATGTTCCAATTCTGCCCCTCCAACTAGGCTACTCACAGTCCTGGAGAACTTCATCTGGGGCTGGCAGATCTCCTTAGCAGCCATCTAATGGTCCTGGCATCTCCACTGGGTCTCCACTGTAATTCATGCTTCATCCTCATGGCCCCATGGGGTCTTCATGCAGGCATCCAGAAAACCTGCTTCACACTGCCTATGGCCATTTCCAAAACACAAGACCATGTTGTAAATTCAATGATTCTATCTTTCCTGCATTTCTTATACTCCACAATACCAGATGGGGTGCCAATTTGTTAATCCGGGGGTGAATAAAGTGGACTTTGAAGAATAGGACATTCTTTCAGCATGCAGACCCCTTCAAAAGTCTGCATTCTTTCTGTTGTCCCAATGCAGGTCAGCTACCAATATCAGTGGTTGTAATCTCTCATACAATTGTAGTGGAACATGAAGAAATTTCCACCCAAAGATTTATATTTTCTGTGCTATATCCCTCTACTCATGCCAAGCCATTTCTACACAAATGCAACCCCGAAAATTTCTCAGGGCATGGGCATAACAGCAAGTCTTTCACACAAACTGCTTCTAACCCACTCCAGGCAAAGCTCTTTCTCAACCTCACAAGTCAAACTTCACAGTCCATAGATCTTAGTGCATTCAGGTTTTTCAACTCTGATCAGAATAGTCCATCAAGATGTACTTACAGCACTGCAAGGCATCTCTCAGGCCATGGTTTCAAGTCCTTCCACATTCGTCTTGCAAATCAGCTCCAAAAGGCTAAAACTGCACGATCAGGTGTCTAGTTGCAAGCCTGCTTCTTGATATCAACTTTCTGTTGCAGTCAGGTTTGCATTGCTGCTAGAAATTGCACAACTAAGAGCACCTTGACAGATAAAAGGTTTATTTTGGCTTACAGACTTGAGGGGAAGCTCCATGATGGCAAGGGAAAATGATGTCATAAGCAGAGGTTGGGCTTCACTTCCCTGCCTATATCAGGTAGACAACAAGAACAAGAGAGTGTGCCAAACAGTAGCAAGGGGACACTGGCTATAATACCCATAAGCCCACCTCCAACAATACACTGCCTCTAAGAGGCATTAATTCCCAAATCTCTGTCAACTGGGAACCTAGCGTTCAGAACACCTAAGATTATGGGGGACCTGAATCAAACCATCGTGTGTGTGTGTGTGTGTGTGTGTGTGTGTGTGTGTGTGTTGGGGGGGTTGTATTTGTTTTGAGGAAGGATGATCTCACTCTGTTGTCCAGGCTGACCTGGAGCTCATATAATCCAGGCTGAGTTCAAACTCAAAGTAATCCTCCTGCCTTGGCCCTCCAAGTCTTTGAATTACATGTGTGAGTCATCATGTTTGATAGTTTATAACCATTTTTAACTATAATTCTGAAACCTAAGGTAATTGAAATATTATATAGTATTTGAAATATTATATCTCTTAATAAATATTCATTGAACAATGAATGAACTGGAGGAAAAATTATACAGGATAAGAGTCAAATTTGAGATAAAAATTATTACCTTAATATTACTAACCCATTGTAATAAGACTATTTTTGATCTTTGACAGGTCATCATATAGGTCCATGGCCTTATTATCTTATAGAAAAACATGCAACTTAATATACCCCAGCAAAGTGGGAGGTCTTGTTTTAATGATCAAACAGTATCAAGGCAAAGTGTTGGATCAGTCTGTGACCTGCTATTACATTGTTTCATGTCTTTGTGCAAATCGCCTAATTTTGGTTTCCTCACTGGGAAGAGTACATAAAATTTACAGGCCGATTAAACTTTTGGGTAACAAAACAAAAAGCAGCAGCAGAAGTAATAATTATAAATTTCTAAGTTTTAAGTACCTTTGATAGAAAGGTATTCATCATGGTTAGCTTTTAAAATTCATTATCATTTTACATAAAAATATAGATAGTATTTATGAATCTCATATGAATATATCACAGTCTCAAGAGTAGAATTAGCATTTTAAAATTCTTCATCTGCAAAATTTTATGTAGTTCATCCATTCTAAGTTTATACAGTGGTCTATTTCAACTCAAAAATACTCATCTTTTTGTATTTTTCCTTTGATTCTGACTAAATTCTAGATTTGAAAGTGAAGGCTAATTTAAGTTACAATCATTACCTATAAACATTAACAGGTTATTTGTAACTACTGCAAATGGGCAGACATAAGGAAATGTGTAGAGCCAAAGCTGAAGCACGTTGCTGGGCTCACGCTCAGCAGTTCTAATCTCGTCTTTACTGCTGATTGCACTCTTTGTGTGGTGGCTACAGTCAATCCCAGAATAGCAGTTATAGGATTAAGATGTCATCAGAGATTACAAAAATGAATTTGACTTCATATAGCATCTCTCATGTGCCCTATGTTTTAAAAATGGAAAAGAGAACTCATGAATGATATTTGAATGACAGAGACAGAAATGAACGCCACCATTTGCAGGACAGATGTACTTCAGTCCAGTGGCCATGGAAATTTACCACACAAAGACAAGCAAATAATCTGCCCTATAGGCATTTGTAATTATCACTGAAGGACCTTTGTCCCAGCAAACACACTTTTCTGTGCATTTTGAAACTGCTAATATAAATGCTTAGATCACTTGTGTTGGACTTTCTCATCATTAACCAGCAAATGAAATATCAAAGATTTTTTTTTCTCTAGAATTCACAACCCCAGAACAGGCTAAAAAAAAAAAAAAGTGACAGGATTCACTTTACAAATCACAATAACATTCTTTAGGAGTTCAGTTTCTTTCCATTGAGCCAGCTATGTTAACACTAGATAATGACAAATCAAATCCTGTTTAATTCTGCATGAAGCTGGAGGACTAGAGATTTCCAGAGTAACATGGTTCCTCTTGTCCTAGCCTTGTAATTAAGCACTTGCTATTTAACCTATTTTAGAAGGTATTTGGAGAACAAAGAAAAGCATGATTAGATGGCAAAATGCCTTATTCTAAAAAACAATGAGATAATATTGACTCACTTGTACGTGAAAGAATTAGGACAGTCATCCTAACCACTACCATATTCAGGTCAGAACACCTGCTGTTTTCTCCCATAATAATCTGCTTCTACTTCATGGAGCTGAAACAATTTTAATATTACATCTGATTAAGGTTCTAGACCACAACTTCCAAGTTCAGTATTCCCTTTGTGTTGTAACTTGGACAGAGTACAAGCTGTTAATATTTATTGATATTGTAAATAAATTATTCCAGAAGCATTAACCTTATCAGTGGAAAACCACAAGTGTCATATGACTCCTAATCCTAAATTCATCCATTGCAAAAAGAAATTATCTTCATTTCAGATCCCAAAGTTTTATCATGTTAATTGGAGCAAATTCAGTGAACAAAGATATCAAAAGCTTTAAGAAACAGAATTTCCAATTCCCTCATTCTCCTTTGCTTGGCAATTTCTGAATACCAAATGCTGAAAGGTCAAGTGCCCCTAATCCAACTGCTTCCCCAGGGGAGACACAGCTTTACTGAGAGACCCTTTTCAGCTCATTTAAAAGACTTCTGGACAGAAGTCCAGAATCAGCTTAACCAGGGGGTTTTACTACAGAAAAAATCACTGTAAGTAACACAAATTTTAGGATAGAACTGTACTAATAATATTTTAAAGATGTAATTATATAGTGCTTTTCTGCCTAGGGGTTCAAGACATTATTACATTTGTCATCCCAGGTAGCTTTTTTTTTTTTTTTTTAATTACAAATGGCTCATCATCTAAAAGCCAAAGATACAAAGTACAATATTAACACTCAGGGAATATTTTCTTGTTCCATGTGTATTATTTAATTTCCCATTAAAGCTTCATTTTTCAAAATATACCAGTAGAAAAATCACAATTATTCCTACTGTTTCTCAAATAAAAATGACCAGAATCTATACCTCATTTATCCTAATAGCGATTCTCATCATTTTCTTTATTTGAAGTCTTTGAATCCATCTTAAAAAAAAAAAAAAAGTTGACTGACAAAATATGTCTGAGGATTAGATATATTTGTGCTACCATTATCAAATGCATACATGGATACATACAGAGAGGGGGGGGGGAGGAGAGAGAAAGAGAGAGAGGAGAGAAAGAAGAGACTGACTAGACAGGCTTCCTAGGATTCAGATGTAACAAACGCCTTAGAGGAAGAGGACAAGAAGCATCCCATTTCCCATTTTAGTTTTCTCCCCCATGATGTGGCTCCAATGAGAGATTAAAGAGTAATTCAGTAACTCAGGGGAGGTGTTTTCAATTTGCAAATGAAGGATTTAATTGATAATTTTAACTTGTTTTGGCTCACTCAAGGTATTTTACTCATTGAGCCACCCAGCCAATTTGACTCTTTATTCAAGCCCTGAATTCCCTGTTTTCCCAAGGTCATTAGTTTTATCTTACTGCATTACACAAGAGTAAAATTGTATAGTTGCTTTATATCTGTAATGCATCCTATTTTCCCATTATTTTGCTACTGCAGACCCTAAATACGCCATTCCAAAAAAATAATTTCAAAATATTTTACTCACTTAACCATTTGAAATAGAGGGAGAGTTTTTTATAGCAAAAATTAGGAGCAATGTTGAATACTACGCAGTTGGAAATATTATGCCACTATAATAAAACTCTATGCCAATTTTGTGACCTAAAGCCACTTTCTATCTGTAAAATCTCTACCCATTTATAGTGCTTCTATTACTAAATACATTGACACACGAATATTTTTTTTCTTGTCCGAATGAAGACACAGGGAAATGTGGCCTAGATTGAGAAGTAGACAAAGTTCATCTCTGTTTCCACAAATATTTACTTTGCTGTCATTTTTTTTTTTTTTGTCTCTTGGAATCTGCAAATATTCCTAATTATATTCTTCTTGTGATCTACCATTTTTATTTCCCATCAGCATAAAGGAATACCCTAAATATATTATATCCTTCTGTTTAAAATGAAATAAATTGTCTTTGAAAATACAATATTCGGGGCTGGAGAGATTTCTCAAGAGGTAAAACCTTTTGCGGTGCAAGCTTGAGGAGTTGGGTTTGATCCCCAGCAGACACAGAAGGCTGAACATGGCTGTTGATACCTTTAACAATAGCACTGTGCAGGGCAGAGATGGGAGGATCACTGAGGGTCACTGTCTAGCTAGTCTAACCCGAAACAGGAGCTCCAGGTTCAGTGAAAGATTCCGACTCAAGAAATCCAGGCAAAAAAAAAAAAAAAAAATGATAGAAAAGGACACTTGACATCCTCTTCTGGCCTTCACTGTGTGTACATGAAGTGTGCACATCTGCACACACATGCACATACACCAAATCCCCACATACCACATACTAGACCAAAAATAAATGCCATATCAAATGAGTGATAAAAATGTAAAGAAAAACCAGGCGTGGCGGTGCATGCCTTTAATCTCAGCACTGGGAGGCAGAGGTAGGAGGATCACCATGAGTTTGAGGCCACCCTGAGACTACATAGTGAATTCCAGGTCAGCCTGAGCTAGAGTGAGACCCTACCTCAAAAAATCAAAAAACCAAAAAAAAAAAAAAAAGGAAAGACATTTAATAAAATGAAAGAATACTTGAGATAATGTGTAATATCTTTACAGTCAACATGGAGTCATAGAAGTTGTTAAAAAACAATTATACACATCATATTTCATCTAGGTATTTATTTGTCAGCTGCAAAAAAAAAAAATGTCATCTGGTATGTCACTTGGCTCTTGAGCCCTGTCATAATAGAAATGATCAGATTGGTTTTCACGGAGGCTGAAGACATACACATCAAATTTACAGAAGATATAATATTGAGGTAGTTAGAAAGTAGACTGACTAAGAGCTGTTACATACTGTAATGGTTATAGAAATTGAATAAAATTAGATAACAAAGTTCCTAAATTGAACTCTATAAACATAGGACTATAGAGAAATGGTTTAGGATTAGGGCTGTTTTTAAATATATCACTTTCATCTTTATTGCTTTTTAAACGGATCTCTGTACGGAAAGGACATTTCTTAGGTTTATCTGTTGTTACGTTATCAAATTATAATTAAATCAATTACCACCATTTTTGAGCTTGTGAAAGTTATTTTTATTTATTTTGTTACCTTTATTGACAACCTCCATGCATATAGACAATATATCGTGATCATCTTTTTTTGTTTTGTCTCTAAAAATATTTTATATTACCTTTTCACATGTCATGTTTATTTTTAAATTACCAAGAGAACTTCTTGAAAGGGTTCCTGAAAATGTTATATTCCCCTTTAAGACTGGCATCCAAACTGCATCTTCATGCTACTTCTTTCATGTGCTGCAACAAATTTAACTTTATAACTGGTTAGCATGTAGATATGTATTTTCAGTAAAGTTGGTATTGCATGTTAGATAAATCTGGTAAGTTCCTAAAGTCTTATAATGTATATCCTCAGAAGCTTTTTTTTTTTATTTTTCTCTAACCTGTAGATATCCAATACATGTTTGTTGAATAAAATTTATACCAAGCAGGGCTGAGGAGGTAATTCAATTTATAAAGTACTTATATCTCAACTATATGGACTTGATTTCAATCCTTACTGCCCAAATAAAATGCCTCATGCCTGAAATCCCAGCAGTGGAAAGCAGAGACAAGAAGGTCTCTAGATTTGGCTAGTCAAGCTGGATTGGTGAGCTTCAGGCCAATGACAGACTCTGTATCAGAGAAGGTGAGCTCAAGCCTAACGATGCCATCTGAGATTGTCCTGGGGAATTTTGAAGTGTTCACACTCACATGCATGTACATTCATGCCCACATACAGATACCATCAATTAAAACTTTACACCAAGCAATTATAACTTATACTCAAATGATGGAGCCCATATTTTCACTTCATGAAATTCTCTATCAAGAACAGCAAGTTCAGCTGAGCATGATGGTGTACACCTTTAATCCCAGCACTCAGGAGGCAGAGGTAGAAGGATCATAGTGAGCTTGAAGCCACACTGAGACTACATAGAGAATTCCAGGTCAAGAAGATCATACGTCGAAAAACCAGAAAGAAAAAAAAAAAAAAAAGAATTACATGTTCAGGGCTGGAGAGATGAATTACCATTTAAGGCACTTGCCTGTGAAGCCTAAGTGCTCCTTTTTGAATATCCAGGTCCCGCACATGCCAGACATACAGTGACACAATTGTGGACAAGGAAGCATACATGTCTCGAGTTCATTTGCAGTGGCTGAAGACCCTGGCATGCCCATTTTCTCTCTTTCTCTCTGTCAGACACAGGCAGGGCCCCAAGATAAAGCAAGCCTAAGCAGTCAGACACAACTAAGGGCACCAGGCTATGGAGAGGTTGCAATAACCTGAACCACAGGACACATCTCAGTTCCCAGACCAGCAGGGAGGCTCCTCCTCTAATTTTTTGGGGTCACAGTAAGTCTGGACTCCCAAACAAAAATCTCAGGCTCCAAGATCATCAAGAAGTAGGGCTACTCCCTCTCCATCCCTGTATACTGATAAGACTTAGGTTCCACTAATAGCCCTGTGACCCTTGGCCAGTTGCCTAGGAAACTCCTTATATGGTATTAGTCAGCAGTCTTCACACAGCCCATCCCCTGTGACCTATACCTCTTCCTGCCACTACATAGATCAACTTACTCTCTCCCTACATGCTGGAATGAATGAACATCCCTATATGCCAACTAGCCATCAGCAAGCAACCTTTGAACCCACCAATCCCCTTAGGACCTCTTCCCAACTGCTTGTAAAAACTCAGTCCCCTGACAAATAAATGAGCTATTCTCTGAAGCTGTCTCCCAATTTTTAATTCCTGTCACACTCATGGCTGCTCAAGACCCTACTCCACAGTCACCTGGATGCCTTCAGGGACCATGTGCACAATGGCACCTTGAGGAACCAGGGACCCACAGCTGGTACTTGAACAGGGACCCTCTGAGAGCAGTTCTCTGGGGTGACATCATCCTCCTGAGGGAGATCATCCCTCTGTGGCCTTGCCTTCACATTCTGAGGGCTGGCAGGATTTTCTCTTTCCTCCTTTACTTTCAGTTCACACCATCTTGAAGGACCAGTCATGACAAATGGGCAACTGACATCCCTTGGCTGAGGACACTCTTCAGCATTGACTGAAGGCCCCTAGTTCTCTTCCTGGATCCCGACAGGCCATTTGGGTATTGGCAAAAACCTTCTGTCTGTTTCTCCACAACACAAAATGCTGGTAATGCATCAACCTCTTAAAAGCCTGTAGGGCAGGTCACCAGTCTCTTAAACTTGTGGACAGGCTTGTGTCTGGACTATTGGTGAATTCCCCGTGGTGCTCTTCAGCCCTTGGGAACATTGTCCTCTGGTCTTGGTGTTTCCGCTCTTTTCCTTTCATGGACAGTATTGTCTCCCACCAAAAATAATCACAGATTGGTGGATTAAGGGCTCTCCTGAAAGTTAGGGGAATTAAGTTCTCCCAGAGAGAAGCTATCTCCTTGTGGAAAGAAGTCTTCCAGATCACTTTCTGGATGATTTCTGGGGATCCATATTATTCAAGCACATGGACCCACATAGTTTATCTAGCCAGGTGTAGCAGACAGGTTCATGTTCATTGAGATGAACTTCCAGACCAAGCACAGTTAAATGGAGAAAGGGATATTTATTGAAGCTTACATATCCAGGGGGAGTTCCATAATGACAGAAGAAGCTGGCCTGCCTTCACAGGTCCAAGCAGAGAGGGAGAGAGAGAGAGAAAGAGAGAGGGGGGGGGAGGGAGAGAGAAGCACAAGCCAAAAAGACACACAGCACAGCACACTTCAGGAACTCCACCTAGGCACACTTTGCATACCTTTAGATTGAAATCTGAAACCCACCACCACACACACACACACACACACACACACACACACACACACACCCCCCTTAAGATCTGCCCAGTGACACTGCCTCCAGCCAGGTGGCATAGATGCAAACTACAAACTAATAAAACACTGAATAAACTAGGGGCCATCTATTCAATCTACCACACCAGAAGGTTCAGGAAGGGAATCCCCCTCTCTCTTTTGTTTTTGTCCTAATCATAGCAGCTGTTAGGTAATGCATTAGCCCCCCTTCACGTAAATATCAGATGATGACTCCAATGAGGAGAGTCCTGAGGACCACCAGTGGCAGACCTCAGTTCCCTTTAAAAGCCAATAGAAGAAATTATAAAAAAATGACCCCAAACTCCCCTACACCCACTGCCCTTTATCCATCTTTGCTACCATACCTCCCAATCCAGGCTGCCCTCCTCCAGACTCATGTTACACAGGCCAAAAGAATCCCTACATAATCAATTGCCCTGGTCAGGAACCCCCTTCATACCTGCCCCCCATTTACCATCACACAACAACTATGTGAGGCCGGAGATACCAATAAAAGGCATTCAAAAAGGAAGTAGCAGCCATTCCTGTTAATGTTCAACCAACTCAGGCTTGGCCCCTACATTGGTATCCCTCTCAAGCCAGTGATCTTAAAGAGCTCAGACAGGCCATTAGGGAGGGTGGGATCCATGTGCCATGGACTAAGTCCCTCCTCCTGATCCTACAGGGTTACATTAATACCCCCCCAGGACTGGCATAATATCTTCTGGTCCTCTCTGCCTAGACCCCTGTTCCTTTAATGGGAAGCCCTCTACAGAGACAAATGCCTCCAGCAAATAAAAAGAAACTAAAATCAACAGAACATTACCTGGGGATTTGATGAATTATTTGAACAGGGCAATTTCTCCACAGGCCTTCAACATGCCCAGCAGCCCCCAGGGTTCTATGACCAAGTTCACTTCTGCATCCTCCAGCCCCCCAACCCCCAACTCCCAGGATAATACCTCTTCCTTACTGTCTCTTCATCAGAAGCCAGAGGAGACCGTCTATGATTTTATATTAAAGGCAAGAACCAATTTAAAGAGAAAAATCCCTGACCCAATGGCCAGGGAACCTCATTCTCAAAACAAACTGCTACTATACTCATGACAAAGACAGCAAACCCTTAGAGCCTTTAAACTTCAAAAGGGGCAACCCTCAGCTCCACCAATAAGAAGGAAAAGCCATAATATACAATGGGTAACAAGCCTCCTAGATGGGGCCCACCCAAGGCTAGCCTTAGACAACAGAGGAAAATTTTCAAATGTCTAATTGATACTGGGGCAGATAAGCAGATAAGACAATCCTAAAGCAATGTGAATTTCCCCAACACTGGAATTACATCCCGGGGCTCCAATTAATGGGGGTAGATGGCCCTTCACAAGCATATTTTACCAAAGAAGCCTTTAAGTAGAAGGACACAGATGGAACTACAGGTCCAAGCCCACCTCTAGTGGCAGATGGAACAAATAACCTGCTAGGGAGAGATATCCTTGAGGCCCTAGATGTAGTTATTGCCAGTTATATAGAGGGAGAATGCATTGAGATAGAAGAATATGAGAGATACCTTCACTGATGTTACCTCCAATCCTAAAGGCCACTGTTAAGTATGAAAGTTGCTGCCTAGAATGGCTCTGTGATGAGCCAAAATGGGTTGAACAGTGGCTGCTGCCAAGGGAGAACCTTGAAATCTTAAATCAGTTAGTAACCAAACAACTCCAACTTAATCACATCTGCCCCTTGCAGAGCCCATGGATCACTCCTGTGTTTGTAACTCGAAAGGGCTCAGGAGGATGGAGGTTACTACAAGATCTTAGGGCCACCAATAAAGCCATGCTCCTTTGGGACACCCCTCAGGGGACTTCCCCTTGTGTCGGCCATTCCAACCAACAACCCCCTCCTTGCTATTGATATTATGGACTGTTTCTTTCCTATCCCCCTGCACCCCTGAGACTGAAAATACTTTGTGTTCTCAGTCCCCGGGATCAATAATGCAGGACCTGCCAAATGCTTTGAGAGGATAGTTCTGCCCCAAGGTATGGCTATTAGTCCCACTATATGCCAAGAAGCAGTTGCTGTGACACTAAGGTCACATTTAGATCAAGGCCTTAATATCTATCATTGCGTGGATGACATCCTAGTATGGAAAGACCCTTCCACCACAGCAGCGAAGCTAAGGGATCAATTAATACCTTCCATCACTGAGACAGGCTTCAAAATTTCCCCAAATAAAGTCCAATTTATCCCACCTATAACTTTCCTGGTGACAAAACTCTCCCTCACCTCTGCCTGACCACTTAAACCCGCACTCTCCTTTCCCCAGAAGCTCACGTTGGCCTCACTTCAAAGCTTTCTGGGGAACCTCAATTGGCTCCAATCATGGATTACTATCCTCACCAGTGATTTACAATCTTTATTTGATACCTTAAAAGGTTACAAAGACCCATCTTTCCCCCACCTCCTAAGCCCAGAGGCAAAAAAGGCATTAACTAAGATTAATAACATATTTTCTGATATGGCACTTGCCCAGTACTCACCACACGAGCCAATGCAGCTTATGATATTTAACTCCTCCCCAACCATGATAGGAGTGTGATACCAGCCCCAAGGAGTCCTAGAATGGCTCCACATTTCCACTGGCAGTGCCCCACATATATTAACAGAGATTGATGCCCTCACAGCCATGATCAAAACCGGGTGAGATCAGGCTCTTCAAACCTTGTGCAAAGAACCTGACACTACCATAATCCCCTTTTCCCTCACTGACATACAATGGCTATTCAGGAACCACTCCCAACTTGCAATCAGCCCAATAGTCTTCTCTGGTCAAATTGACAACCACTACCCTAATGAAAAATGGATTCCTGTAATACCTTTTTTAAGATGGCTCCCACCCGGCCTTTTTCCAAACAAACAAATCCTGGGAGCCCCCCCCCCATTATTACAGATGGGAGAAGGAGGGGGAGCTGCTGTATTTCTTTAACACCCAGGGAATCAACCTCCCACCATCATTTTTAAGGAACTTCTGACAGATCCCCACAATTTAAGGAACTATATGCCATCTATCTGGCACTCCTACAGGAAGAAGTCCCCTTTAATCCCTTTTCAGATAGCATCTATGCTGTTACTTCACTCCCTTGGCTTGCTCACTCACATATCCAACTAGATAAAAACCCTCTTTCACCGCTGCTGATAAAAGTCTCCAACCTCATTTGCAAAAGAAGCCCCCCCCCCACATTTTTGAAACATGTAAGTTCTCACAGCACCTTACCTGACACCCTCACTGAGGGAAACACATTAGCAGACCAGGCAGCCTCCTATGGAGACCCAAAAGACATCTCCTGACTACCTTTGAGGAAGCAGAAAAATTTCATGCTAACACTCATGTAAAATTTAAGGGATTATAATCATGCTTCCCCAAACTCAACTCAAACATATACTAAAAACATGCCTGTCCTGTGCCTCACTAATAACAACACCTGACCTTCAGATGATGTGCACTAAACCCCAAGGCTTCAAGGTCAATGCCCTTTGGCAGATTGATGTCACTCATATTCCCAATTTGGTCATCATAAATATGACTTTATGACAGTGTATATTTACTCCCATTATACAAGGGCCATGGCATAGACAGGAAAGAACTCAAAAAAAACTGATAGATCATGTGCTCTTTATCTTTGCCATCATGGGTGTCCCCCATCAAATAAAAACTGATAATGGCCCGGCTTTTGTCAGTTCCTCATTCAAAGCCTTTTGTTTGCAATGAAAGATTACCCAACATAGAGGAATCCCACATCACCCACAAGGCCAAGGTATAATAGAAAGAACACACCAAACCTTAAAAGCCCAACTTAAAAAACAACACCCCAATACCTACTGCCCAACCTTCAGTTAGCCATGGCTCTGACTACTTTAAACATGTTCAATATATACAATTCTCAATATCCGCCCCCCAACCCTCCACTGGCATACACCAGAGACTATCCCTCCCATTCTGGTGCGATGGCAAGATCCCTTAGATAGAACATGGAAGGGACCAGACCCCCTCCTCACCAAGGGAAGGGGATTTGCTTGTGTCTTTCCCACAGGACCAGCCCAGGCCCATTTGGGTACCAGCTCAAAATGTCTGATTCCACCTAATTGACCAAAGAGATGGCCTACCTGACCTTGACAGATCAGAGACAGAAGAAAAAGAGAAAGCACTGCCTCTGCCTGCCAGCACCACCTGAAAAAGGAAGCCCCTGGGGTGATGTCCATTATCTCATGGATACAGCCAAAGCCATATGTCTGCCTCAGGCCTCCCTATTGGCCATTTTGTTGGTGGGTTTAACAACCTTACATTCCAATGCAAATGCCTTTCTCACAGCCTCTCTTATTGTCCCTCCCCCCACCCACCCCTGGTGGACCATGGCACATTGAAGCCAAAGAGACCAATCAAAGGGTCAATAAAATAATTGGCACAGGTTATTGCCCTACTAAGGGCTGCCAAGACACTGTCAACTTCCATGTCTATGCTAAGTCTGTGGTTTGTGTGACTAGCATGGCATGCTGTACCTATCACCAAACTAACAAAGAGTGCCTTAAAGACCAGGGCTATCACGGAAGATGCCAATAGGATTACTTTGTCACTGACAGCTTTTGGCATCCAGATGCTGTCATTAAAGCCTCCTGGAAAACTAGAGAATGTACACTCTCCATACGAGACCCCTGGAATGAACATTGGAGGATAGGGGTGATGGGAAAAGTCTATGCTAATATCTACCACTCATCATCTCCCTCTGGCACTCTTCATATTTCTAGACAGTACATCCCTGCTTCCCACCTAGTGCAAACTAACCATCATATTCTCTCACAGGAAAAACAAGTCACAGAAAAAGTACAAGCCACTATAACATGGGCATAATATATCCAGTATGTGGCTGACCTTCTCCCTTTAATAACTGTCCTAATGCTTCTAACTGCTTCTTTTACGCATCCCTGCCCTTCCTCTGCTAACCACAGTCCCTATTCATGCTACCCTTGAATACCAAGCAATTCCTAACCCTGCCTTACTGATATCCCTCTCTTTCACTCTGGTTAGGGTGTGCCGCTCTGCCTATCCAGCTCCAAGCTGACCAAAGCTGAATGCCTCCTCAATATTTCCATAACCGGGACCACTTCTGTCAAGATATCCACTGTCCTTTGGTGCAAAGGGGTAACCACCCCATGAATAAATGTTTCCTCTCCCACTTATTTTCCCCAGTCTTGATTGTCCACAGGTGTATCTCTGTGAAGAAGAAGTGGCCTACAAACTCCGCCCATATCAACCAAGAGAAATTTTCATCCCTCCTCTGGTGGGCCTCAGCGAGACGCTGTCACTGGGTGCCTCCAGTACTTCAGGAGCCACTTTTGTCTAGACCAGCCACCTCATGGGCCTGGAGATTGGCAGGAAATAGGGCCACTCCCTCTCTAGCCCAGGACACTTGGGTGTCCTGATAAGACTTAGGTTTTACTCATAGCCCTGTGACCCTTGGCCAGTTGCTTAGGAAATGCCATATATGGTATCAGCCAGCAGCCTTCACACAGCCCATCCTCCTGTGACCCATACCTCTTACTGCCACAACATAGATCACCTGACTCTCTATATGCTTGAATGAATGTCCCTATTTGCCAACCAGGCATCAGCAAGCAACCTTTGAACCCACCAATCCCCTTAGAATCCTCTTCCCATCCTCTCTCAACTGCTTATAAAAACTCAGTCCCCTGACAAATAAATGAGCTGTTCTCTGAAGCTGTCTCCTGGGTGTTTCTGCTCATCACACTCACAGCTGCTCAAGACCCTGATCCACAGTCTCCTGGACACCTTTGGGGAGCTGGTGTTCAATGGCACCCTGAGGAACCAGGGACCCACATCTCTCTCTCTCTCTCTCTCTCTCTCTCTCTCTAAAACAACAACAAAAAAAAGTAAGTTCAACTTCCCAGAGAGCTAAACACATTATTTTATAAAGAAACAGAGAAATTATCAAAGTGATTGAGGAAAAGTTACAGACACTAAGACAAACTGAGTTCTAGACTAGGTCTATATCCATTCAGGCAACAAGTTGCCTTAGTTTGAGGGTGAAAAATATTAACTAATTAAGTGTATTGAATGGCAGTCCCTAAACTAAAACAAAATTTCAGAGCTGTCAATATTCCTCTAATGTTATTTCTAGAATTTATTTATTCAATACCCAACAGTTATTAAACTCTAACTTTTACTGCTCTGTAGTTTTCCACTCTAGTGGTTTCCAGCCCTGATCTCAAGTTTCTCATTTTATAACAAAGAGACATAATAAGTAAAAGTATGGGTCTGGAATTTAATCTTGGTTGTTTTCATTAAAAGTTGAATCTAACTCCATGCTGAATGTAATTAGGATACAAAAAAATTATAGTGCATGATACCAAGTATATAATCCCTCAAAGGAGCAAGATATGTTGAAGCAAATATAATATGTTCATAGACATGATATAGGAAACATTTAAGCAAAACTTAAGTTGTGATATAAAAGTTACAAAGGGAATTAGCCACTCTCATAGTAGAAGTGAGGTATCATAACAGCTAGTGTTCCGTATTTTGCTATTTAGAAAGAACTAGAAAACTGACAGGTGTGTTACAAGGCAGAATATAAAGCAAAGGATAAAGGTCTGAATGATCTATCTGGATAAAAGCATGCATCTGGCCTGGGAGTACATGTAATAGTTGGAAGGAAATGGTGGTTTTTCTGGGTCAGTTTGAAAATTCGGAGTTAGGTTACAAGGAGAAAACTATGTCAGGATGCATGGGCCATGTGGTCTTAAGCAACATTATACCACTAGAAAGGTAGCCCTTCTATCCCTGCAGCACTCCAGCAAAACATCACAGGTTTTTACAAGAGCTGCTGCCCAAGCACTAACCGGGGATTGAGGTAGAACAAGGACTAGTATAAGGAAATTTATGATTCAGCGTTGGGCACTTTTTTTTTTTATTTTCAATATACTTAAAGGGAGAAGCCAAGTTGAGAAGTGCGGCGAGCCCCCCCGACCAGCGGGAAAGAACAATCACCACACGAGGATCCTTCTTGATCACACTTTAATTGGAGAGCTCTTGGTTAACAGGAGAGCGGAAGGAGAAGGACGCGGGGGCGGGATGTGCAGCTACCTTTATAGGGGGATGGGCAATAAGGCACCTACGGATTGGCTGCTCACCCGCTTGTCACCGCCAGGCGCCACGGGATAGGCTCAGGACAGGTTGCGTCAAGCGCATGCGCGTACCTTGAATACGTTTGGCGCGAAAGCACTGCCGTAAAGAAGCTGAACGCCACGAGGTCAGCGCCATCTTTATAAAAGCGGATTACATGTGGTTTCGTGCAGTGCCAGCGACATCTAGTGGTGGGGACTAGATGTGGCTCCCTGCAGTTCCCCCTTTCTATTATAAAGCGCAGCAGGTGAAGGTAGAGGTTTGATCTCTGATAAACAAAGGACATTGTGAAGACCCCAGGCCAGGTGGCCAGCCAGGCTGGTGCCTCACCCGTCCGGTACCTTTTCTCAGAGATGGGATGTCGGTACCAACCCATATGCAATCAAACATGCCCTCCATGAGGCTGCTAAGAGCATACCTCATGTGCAGTACTTTGTCTCGCAGCCTGAGCGCCAATGAATGTCGCGTTCCCAACACCAACCCTCTGCCTATCCTTGTGCAATGGGCACTTCAGGCCCTAAGGGTGCAAGGGCCAGGGGAAACTAGGTGCTCTTTAGGGCCGACAGCCAAATCTGGGGGGAGGATCCACACTCCAAAGCGGCCAGTGCTTGAGAAATAACTACCTTGTCCCGCCTGGTCTGGGCTTGCAGGCGACAAATCAACCAGAGGCACAGTGCACAGCCCCCAAGGCAGCAAACTGCAAACATCCCTACCCCTACCCACTCCTTGAAGAAGGAAAAGGCAGAAGAAAGCCAAGAGGTAAAACCCTCAGCCAGGCTAAGGTCCACTCGCGTGGAATTGATCATAACAATAGCTTGTCTTAGTTCTTCCAATTCCGCATCAAAATCTAGGGACCAATTCCCTGCCAAGTACAAGGACAGGTGCTTTGACAGATTTGCTGCCCTTGTAAAGTTTTCATATTGAACACTAGTAATACATAAGGCATTAAGTTTCCATTCACATCCCAACTGAGCGATTTGCCAAAGAACATCAATTTGCTCCTGAACTAGGTCCACCCTTTGATTTAGGATCATAATGCCACCTTTGAGTTGGGAATTTAAATTTGATTGTGTGTCTAAGGCGGCAGCTGTGGAAGAAGCCAAGGTATTTAAGGTAGAGGCGGTTTGAACGGAAGAAGCCATGGCTACACCAGCGGCTGTAGCTGCGGCAGCAGCAGCCGCCACCGCAGCAATAACAGCGGCCGTAATTCCAAAATCTCTCTTATGCCTGAACAAAGACAATGTACTAGGAGCCTCTACAGGCACGGGGACCCAACGGGGGACCCTAAGTACCATGGCTCTGTGATAGAGTGTTGCGTCCCAACATTGGGACAAATAACAAGAAGCATTAGAACAATTGCTGAAAGAAAAGTTACTAAGGACAAACATGAATGGTGGATGGACACACACCGGGGTGGGGGCATAAGAGGCATTTTTTCCTAGGTATTCTCCTATCCGTGTGACACCCCCGAGCACTCCCCCAAATCTCCATTCAAGGAATTCGCTCAGGAATAGTAGCTCACGGACTACTCCAGACACATTATTACGGGCAACTGTCCCCCCCCGTAATAAAACAAAGGGTGTCATATCTGTGCAGCTACCATTAACCCCACACAGAACCCACTTTGAAAATGGGTTCATATTACTATCCTGTAGAAATGGTCCCTCCTTCCACGACAACTGTAAAGGAAAAAGCCCTTTCATATTCGGGGAATAAGTAAAGGTCCGTCCCACATCTGCCCAGCCCACAGTACTGGACTGGCATTCCGTCCATGGCCAAAGGTCCCCTTCATAAGTTCCCATACAGTGAGGTGCCAGGCGTGGTTGAGGTAGAGTCACAGTACCTCTCTGGCCACGAAAAAAGGTACCATTGAGCCATATCACCTCTTCTGAGAAGGGGTAACTATAAGCTTTGTGGGACGAATTCTGAAAGGTAGATTCTGGGCCCCATCTCCTGTTCCCCCTAAACCAAGCAAATGCCTGCATCTCCAGTTGTATACAAGAGTCACGTTCACGGGCGAGAGTAAAGCAGAGACTTCCACTTTCCTCGAAGTGTCGAGCCTCCCCCAGGGGGGCAAGGGTCAGGTCTTTAACAACCGTAGGGAGATTGAGACCTTGCTGAGTAGTGAAGAACCGAGGAAGGACTCTCGCCGTGTGGCGAACGGGCAGGGGCTTGGGGAAAACAGACAGGATGCCCCAGCGCAATTCTCCTCTACTAGTCTCCAGGCACATAAGGATCAGCATCCACAGGATCTTTGGCACTCGTACTTGGATGGCCATCCTCGTCCCCTGGACTCTCCTCTGGAGTTGATGTCAGCGTCTTGACTAGCCGGGCCGGGACCCAATGTGGCGATTCCTGGTCCTGTGGAAAGACACAAACAGCTCCCCTGGATCTTACCAAAGCAGGATCCGGTCCCTTCCATTTATTATCCAACACATCCTTCCACATGACCAGTTCCGGATGTGCTTGTGCCCCCTGGTGACAATGTCTGTCTGCTGCAGACCTATCATGAACATCCAAAACTAAAAAATTAAGGGTATAGAGTGCTAGAGAGACTCTCTCCTTGGGGGTTGCATTCTCCGCTATCCCCCTTCGTTGCTTAAAAAGGATAGCTTTTAAACTTTTATTTGCTCTCTCCACAATACCTTGGCCTTGTGGGTTGTAAGGTAGGCCAGTAGTGTGGGCAACCTGCATCTGGGCACAGAAGGCACGAAAGCCAGAGGAAGCATAAGCAGGGCCATTGTCAGTCTTTAGGCGTCGCGGTTTTCCCCAAGATGCCCAGGCTTCCAAACAATGAGTTTTTACATGAGTAACCTTTTCCCCTGCAAGAGGAGAAGCATGTATGATTCCTGAGCAAGTATCCACCGAGACGTGCAGGTATTTAAGCTTGCCAAATTCCAAGACATGAGTAACATCCATCTGCCAAAGATCACCAGGTCTTAGGCCCCGTGGGTTCACACCCACATGTGGAGAAGGCAGGAAAGTGACACAGGATTGACAAGCCTTAACAATATCACGTGCCTCGGACCTAGAAATGGCAAAGGTCTTTCTTAAGGTGTTAGCAGGAACATGATACAGTCTATGGAACTCGGTGGCCATATCTTTAGGACTACTCATGGCTAACATAGTCATCCGCGTGGCTTTGTCTACCAAGTCATTTGCTTGAGATATAGGTCCTGGTAACAAGGAGTGAGCACGAACATGAGTAACATAGAAGGGGGAGGAGCATTGCCAAATGAGAGATTGAATTTGAGAAAGAATGTTTGAGACAGGACTAGCAGAACGAATAGAAGCAGCAATTTCCAGTCCAACAACTGCATTAGCCACATACTGTGAGTCTGTGAACAAATTAAAGGGACTACCAAAAGTCTGAAACACCTCCAAGACAATCATGCATTCCACAATTTGGGGAGAGTCAGGCCTATAGAACTTCACCACAGGTTCTGAGCCCTGAACCATATAAGCTCCGCGACCTGTTTTTGAGCCATCAGTGAAAATGGCAGGGGCTGAGGGCAAAGGGCCCTTTGATGTGACCCGGGGAAAATAGACTAAATTTTTTTCCACGAAGGACAGAATGGGGCTTTTTGGGTAATGGTTATCTATAGGATTTGGAAAAGCACACATAAGAATGCTCCATTCATCAACCGTACCGGATAGAGTCTCTACTTGTTCCTTAGTATAGGGGATGATAAGCTTATCAGGCAACTTTGCAAAATGAGTTAGGCACAATTTTAAACCCAAACAAGCCTGTTGGGCAACCAACTGTGGGAAGTACTGCAGGGTACGAGCTCCCAAGGAATGTCCATGAATCCACAAAAGAGGGCCGTCCTGCCATAACACTCCCGTGGGGACATCCCTTGTTTTTAGAATACAAAGAAGAAGTGGACTAGAAGGGTCAAAGCGTTTAAGCTGTGCCTTCATAAGAGCCTTTTCTATTTTGCTTAAGGCTTGACGAGCTGGCTCAGTGAGCACACGAGGAGAGGTAATCTCAGGATCACCCTCCAAAATGGAAAACAATGGTAACAAATCTGCACGTGGGACATGGAGAAAACCTCGCAACCAATTAATGTCCCCCAAAAGTTTTTGAAAATCATTTAATGTATGCAAATGGGAGGTACGGATGCAAATTTTTTGAGGTTTCACAGACTGAAGGCCAATGACGGACCCAAGGAAATTTACTGAATCCGTTTGCTGGACCTTCTCTGGGGCAATAAAAAGACCCTTATGTTCCAATGCCTTGATGACCTCCTGAAAGGAGACATGCAAAACATCTAAGGTAGGGGCTGTGAGTAGGATATCATCCATATAGTGGATCATACGTAAAGAGGGGAACTGTTGTCTTACTACAAATAACACTGAGTCTACATAAAGCTGGCACATAGTGGGACTGTTGGACATCCCTTGTGGCAACACACGCCACTGAAAGCGGGCATCAGGCTTCTCATGATTTACAGCTGGTAATGTGAAAGCAAAACGCTCTCTGTCCTGAGGGCAAAGGGGTATGGAGAAAAAACAGTCTTTAATATCTAAAACCATCACTGGCCATTCCCTGGGGAGAGCAGAAAGCGCTGGCAGGCCCCTCTGAACTGGGCCCAGGACCTGCATTTGAGCATTGACAGCCCTCAAATCATGTAATAATCGCCACTTTCCAGAGGACTTTTTAATCACAAATATAGGTGTGTTCCAAGGGGAAATAGAGGGCTCCAGGTGGCCTAACTGCAATTGTTCCTCAATTAACCTCTGGGCTGCTTCCAGTTTTTCCTGTGAGAGGGGCCACTGAGGAACCCACACTGGCTTATGAGTCATCCAGGGTATGGGCACCTGTTCAAAATTGGAAGCAAAATTTTCAGTGGTCCCTAAGAAAAACCCAACCCAAAGCGATCCAGCTTCTCCTCCGGGATGATGGGCTGAGGTCGCCCTTGAAGGTGCTTCCCTAGACCTGAACCTGGAACAAAGCCCTGAATTTTCATCATATTTTTACTAGCTTCTGAATATTCATTAGTCAAACGGAGATTCATCTGGGTCTGAATATCTCTTCCCCATAAATTAATGGGAACATCCAACACAAAAGGTTGGATTTTTCCCTTTTGACCCTCTGTAGTGGTCCATGTTAACTCCTTTGCACTCATATGTGGTGTTTTAGCAAACCCTAAGCCTTGCAAGATCTGAGCTGATCTCTGCAAGGGCCAGGCTTTTGGCCAAGAATCTAATTTTATTATACTTTTATCTGCCCCTGTGTCCACCAGTCCTGAGAATTCTCTTCCTTCTATGGTCAGGCGCAGAAGGGGTCTTTGATCCAACTCCAAAGACAAGCAGGTCAAGTCCACACCGGTAGACCCAAGGCTCTTGTCACCCCTTTCCTTATCTAGTGCAGGAAATAGAGAATGGTTAGAAGGCAAAATCAGCAATTGGGCAATACGGTCCCCAGGGGCCACTGACACTGCCCCATAGGGGGAATGACAAAGAATTTTAATTACACCTGTATAATCTGGATCGATAACACCGGGGAAGACTATGAGACCCTTTAAAGTAGAGGAGGAGCGCCCCAAAAGAAGGCCCACCGTATCTCTTGCTAGCGGGCCAGACACATCTGTGTCCAGGATTTGCACGCCCATTTCCGGAGTTAAGACCAATCCGGAGGTGGCACAGAGGTCCAGGCCTGCGGAGCCCGATGTTGCTCTCCGGGCTGAGGCAGCGGGGGACCTGGCGCCACAGTCACCGGGACCTGAGGTGTCTGCATTGCCCCATAGATTTGTGGGCCCTGGGGACGTGGGCCCTTCCCCCCGTTTTTTTGGTCCTGATTACTTGAAAGAGGGGGGAGGGGCAGACCATTAACATCCCTCACAGATCTACATTCATTAGCCCAGTGTTTTCCCTTCTTACATCTAGGACAAGTCCCAGGGGGGCGCTGTGCCGGTCCCGCATCTCGGACAGGGGCTGGGCTATCCGCTTGAGGACATTGGCGTTTAAAATGTCCCAATTGACCACATCGGAAACAGCCCTTTTGAGTCCCTGTCCGTTGAGCCTTAGCGGCAGCTAGGACTGCTGCTGCTAATCCTGCATTAGACAGGGGCCCCCCTATCTCTCGACAGGCTTTGAGCCAGTCATCCAATGTTCCCTTTCTTTCTGGTTGTATAGCCTTTTTGCACTCCTTAGTGGCCTGTTCAAATATTAGCTGTTGTATAAACGGCATGTTGTGGTCAGCAAGGCCAATTGTCTTTTCTGCCACTTCCAACATTCTAGCTGAGAAATCAGAAAATGACTCTGTAGGGCCCTGAACAATCTTAGTCAACTGTCCTGCGGCCTCTCCCTTATTGTGGAGCTCCTTCCATGCCTGATAATGAATATTATTAATTTGGATATACACGTCTGGATGAAAATCGAGCTGATCTGTAAGAAAGGGACCAGTCCCCAGAAGCATATCAGAAGACCAGTCCCAGTCCCCTTTCATAATATTCTGCCTAGCTTGTTCTTGGGCTTTATCAGAAATCAGTGATCTGAAATCCAAATATTGCCCCCTCGTTAGGCAAGCCCGGGCTAAGTCTAGCCAATCACCAGGAGTAAGGTTGCGCTGCATGAGTCTGCGAAGCAGCATAAGTGAATAATCAGCAGTGGGTCCAAAGTCTTTGCAGGCCTGGACTAAATCTTTAAGTTCCGTATAGGGGATTGGCTCCCAGCCTCTTTGATTGGTAGTGTTATTCAAAAAAACCGGGAAAGCGGAGGCCAGGCGGGACCACGTGCGCGGCTTAACAAAATGGCTGCGATCCTCGGCTGGGACATAGGGGGGGGGAACATGAGGGCGTGGCAGAGCACTAGGCGGTGCTCGGTTTCGAATACCAACTTCCTCTTTTAAGGCACTCCTCCCCCTAACCGCGGGAGGGCAGACACGCCTGCCCACAAACTGAGCATCCTGAGCACAATGTAAAGCTGCCTCCTCTAAATCCTGTCCCTCTGTCCCACTGGAGTCCTCCTGATCAGAAGCAGAACTACTGCCGATATCATCTCGTATACTCAGGTGTCGCAGCGGCTGTAGGGAAGGATATAACCCCACAGCCCCCTGCTGCGGCGGGGCCCTAGGGAAGTCCTCACCCCTCCTGTGCATACAGCCGGAGCCCTCATTACTCTCTTCTAACGGGGGTGCCTTCTCCTCTACATGGCAGGGAACCTTTTCCTTGAAATGACTGGCCACATTGGGAACTCCTCCCGAGAACTGACTGGCCCTTCTTTCCTCTACTTTCTTATATAATTTGGGTTTGTTATCCCCACTTGCATCAGATTCTGACAAACTATCCTGATGTTGCCTGAGCCGTCTCCGGCCCTCCTGAAGTGGGTCCGGGTGGCTTCCAGAACGTAAACAAGAATGTATCATCCTCCAGAAAGGGAGGGTACCTCGACCTAAGTGCCCCTCCTCCCTAGCCGCCTCAAGGTCTTTACCCAGCTTTTCCCATGAGGGCAATGAGAGATCTCCGGACACCGCAAACCATGGAGCCGCAGCATCAATGTCCTTAACAATCTTTTTAATAGTGGCATTAGAGACCTTTAAATCACGTTGTTTCAAAACTTCCTTTATAGGCTGAGTAAAATCAATGGGAGAATGCCGGGCACTCGATGTATTGCCCATCACGAGCTGGAAGGCTGGAAATAAAACTAACAGCCAGCCCCACGCTATCTACTGAGGATTTATCTGACTCGAGGCTCCAAGGACCAGAGCCGCGTTGTCTACCGCGGGTTTAACCGGTCCAGGCTATTAGCAGACTAGGCAGGATAGAAACGAACGCAAAACAATAGAAAGACCCAGACAAAACAAACAAAAAACAGCAAGAACAGCGAGGCCCTCAGACACAGACATGAGTGAGACACAGAAAAGAAAAGAAAAGAAAAAGAATGACTTACCGGTACCTTCCTCTCCGTGTGTCAAGTTCTGAATCCTCCTTTGGCCCTTCTCCTGGTGCCCACAAGGCTCCCGGCGTCCCGGGTTTCGGCACCACTTTGCGGCGAGCCCCCCCGACCAGCGGGAAAGAACAATCACCACACGAGGATCCTTCTTGATCACACTTTAATTGGAGAGCTCTTGGTTAACAGGAGAGCGGAAGGAGAAGGACGCGGGGGCGGGATGTGCAGCTACCTTTATAGGGGGATGGGCAATAAGGCACCTACGGATTGGCTGCTCACCCGCTTGTCACCGCCAGGCGCCACGGGATAGGCTCAGGACAGGTTGCGTCAAGCGCATGCGCGTACCTTGAATACGTTTGGCGCGAAAGCACTGTCGTAAAGAAGCTGAACGCCACGAGGTCAGCGACATCTTTATAAAAGCGGATTACATGTGGTTTCGTGCAGTGCCAGCGACATCTAGTGGTGGGGACTAGATGTGGCTCCCTGCAGAGAAGGCAGGCTGAGGGTGGGAAATTAATCCTTCTTGATATAATAGTATTTGCAAGCATACTGTTGTTTAAGATATAGCCATAGGGCTGGAGAAATGGCTTAGCAGTTAAGGTGCTTGCCTTCAAAGCCAAAGGACCTTGGTTCAATTCCCAGAGACCTATATAAACCAGATGCACAAGAGGTTGCATGCATGTGGAATTCGTTTGCAGTGGCTGGAAGCCATGATGTGCCCATTCTCTCTCTCTTGGTCTCTCTCTCTCTTTCTCTCCCTGCCTCTGCCTCTTTCCCTCTCTCAAATAAATAAATAGCAATAAAATATTAAAAAATGATATAGCCTTAAAGCTAAAGTGAAGCCCTTATGAAAAGGTTCTATCCCTTAATGAGCTTTTCTATGCTGTGTTTAAGAAGTAGACTTTGCCTCAATGGGATGTATGGTGTATATGTGTGTTTACATCTATGCATTTGCATGTGTGAAGATGGAGAATGGATATTCTTTTCCAAGACTGGGTATACATTAAGAAAAACTCCATGGAAAGTTACTTTTCTTAATGTTGGACTTATAGTATCTGGCAAGGTAAGTATCTTATTCCAATACCACATTGATTGGTATCATAGTGGCCGATAAAAACTGATCACAGTAGAAATAGTCATATTGCAAATACTGGAAAACTCTTTGAGTCTTAATTCCTTTATTTGGAAACCCAATAAAATATTTACACCATCACACCGTTCCTTAGGTACTGTTCCTTTTGAATAATAAAGAAAAGGTAATATTTAGTGGATAAATACAAAACTATTTCCTTTAATATTGTAATTCTGACATTTATCTTTGCATTGTGCCATGTTTTATACCACCAAAATAGCTGGAGGTTGTTTTGTAGATGTAAATGAAAGAAAGGGAAAAATAGAATGTGAAATTTGTGGTGACCAATGTTAACAGATTTCCTCACCCATTGCTGGAGCTGGGAAATGAGTCAGAACCATGTCCAAAAATGAGCCCCCTCTCCATAATCAAGATACCACCAATTGTGGGCTACAAGAGGGCCTACACCTACTAAATTCTCTCTAATAAAAATAAGGGTTTACCCATTTATCTGGTGCTAACTTTACTCTCCATTGGAGAATATGCTTCTCTTTTTCAGATAGACTCAGATCCTAAGGAGAGAACCACCCCATCCTGCTTCAAAAGGGCCCCAGCTGTAACTAAGAATAATTTGTGAAACAAGCAAGGGTGCTGTTTTCTTGGTGAACCTGGTACTAGCACAAGGGTGAAGGAGATCGACACAGAAAACAATCAATTCCTACCAAATCAGATATCCAGAGACATAGAAGCTCCCAAGACCTCATCACTGAAGCAGACCTAAAATGAACACAACATGTCTCAGGGAAATTTGTGGAAGAGGGCATGGAAAGAATGTCAGAGCCACATGTTGGGTCATGATACACAGAGACATTTCCTCCTATCCATAACTGAGGGCTAACTCCACAATGCATGACACATATACCTCAACAAGGAGGGGCCAGGTGGAGGAGGGAGGACAGGGAAGAGGCTAATAATGGTACCAACTTGACTGTATTCACTGAGTACAAAAATAATTAATAAAAAAAGTAATTTTTTTTTTACCTAAAGAAAAAAAAAAGACACTGGATTGCACTGGAATGGAGCTGGGGGCGATAGGTCTATGTTAAAGTTCTTGCCTTGCAAGTACAGTCATTGGTTTAAATCTCCTGTACAAAAATAAAGATATAGGAATAATACAGTTAAAAACATGTTCAATGATCTAAACCATTAGGAAAATGGAACCATGAATTATAGGGAGATTCTATTTCAACAGGGTAAGACTTGTGACTTAAGACACTAACAAATGCTGGGGAGGATGTGGAGAGAATAGTTAGGGACCCTTATTCACTGGTGGTGGGAATGTTAATTAGTTGAGACATTATGGGAATCAGCATGGAGGTTTCTAAGAAAACACAGAATGCATCTGCTATGTGAAACAGCTGTACCACTCCTGGATATATGCCCCAAGGAGTCTATGAGAGTGCACAATAGAGATGCTTGTGCATTCATGTTTATCATACCACTGTTGTCCATACCTCAGGTCTGGATCAGCCTGGGTGTCCAGCAATAGAGAAAAGAAAATGGCAATACACACAGTGTGGTTTTGTTTGGCTACAAAAGAGTAAAAATATGTAATTTTCAGGACAATGGGTGAAAATGGATATCAGTTGGTGTTAAGTGAGATAAGCCAGAGCCCAAAAATATCACATTCTCTTTCTCATAAGCGGTATCTAGATTAAAATATATTAAACATAAATGTAAAAGGGACATTGGAGAGATGGCTCAGCAATTAGGGCATTTGCTTCTATGGCCTTATGGCCTGGGTTTGATTCCCCAGTACCTATATAAACCAGATGCACATAATGACACACGTGTCTGAGTACGTTTGCAATGGCAAGAGGCCCTGCATGCCCATTCTCTCTCTCTCTCTCTCTCCCCTTGCACATAAATGCATAAAAATATTTTTTAAAAAGTAAAAGGGAAGGGTGTTTTGGAAAACAAAGGGGATCATCATGAAGAGGAGGTCATGAGAGGTTTATGTGTAGCTATGACCAAAGTTCATTATATGAAAATGTAAAAACAAAATACAATATTTGTACAATAATGTAAACTAAACTAATATCAAAACAACAACAACAAAAAGATTTCCTTGGACCATTCAGGTTATTAGAGTTCATTTGAACAAAGAAAAACAAAATAAACCAACACAAGTTAAAACAAAACTGAGACCCCAATTAGCCAAAGCCATCTTGAGTTATAAGAGCAATGCTAGACATACCATAATGTCTGACTGCAAAATGAACTGAGTCACAGTTACCAAAGCAGAATAGTCCATAACAGACTAATAAACCATTGCAATAGAACAGAAAATCTATACATAAGGCCACTACACAGCTTTAGTCTTCTGATTTTCCACAAGGGTGCCAAAAACATACATTGGAAAAATGTATCTTCCTTCACAATTACTATTGGATAAAACATATATGTACACGTAGTAAACTGAAACTAGGTTCCTATTTTCACCCTTAACAAAAATCAATTCATAACAGATTACGGACAGGCTTGGGAGACAGCTCAACAGTTAAAGGTGTTTATTTGCAAAGTCTGCCAACCTGAAGTCTATTTCTCCACAGCTATGTACAGGGGGACAATTAGGGATGTGGAGGAAAAAAAAGATTAAGTGCTAAAAGTGGCAGTGTAATCATATTGTATCATATATATACATGGAAATGTCATAACAAAATCCTTTACTTTATACAATTAATATAGACTACAAAAGTGTTTCATAAGAATTGAATAACTCCAAGAAGCTGAGAAAATTCTGAGAATGTCAAGCAATACTGTAATATGACAGCATATATAAAAAAGAGCAATGAAGTTAAGAGACAATGTCAATAGTCAATTGAGTGCAAAGCCCTCTGCAACTAAGGACGTTTGACTACCAGGACCAGGTTACATATTGGTTTGTCAGTGGGGCAGATAGTAGGAACCTAGTCCAGATTGAGTCCCCAACAAAGTTTTACTTACCCTCAATATAGAACAAAGAAATGTTTGTGTCTTTTATTCATGGGTTTCATTTCCTCTGCACCTCAATGCTGGCATCACTTAGTAAGCTCGTAGACAGGCCTCGTGTAGTTCTTTCATCATATGCTCCTTCACACACCAGCTGTCCATGACTGCTGTTCGCTTTAGGTACAGAAGCAATGAGACTAATATGGGAAAGAAAAGAGATAGATTTTTTTTTCTCTGTTCCTAGTGGTCTTGGTCATGCAAACTGAAGCAGTTATTATGCATTTCACTGACTATTTCTAGCCCCTCAAAATACTATTTTATGTGAAGTTGACATTTTCCTGTTCCTATGTAATTAGGAGTAGGCAACATGACTCTGGTGATTTTCTAGTTATTGAGTTCTAGGTGAAAGTTTGACTGAATGTTCAAGATGGGTCATGACACTGCAGATACCTGAAGTGTTAGAAGGTATATAGGTATTTCTACTGACTTGTGGTGAACTGGAAGAACTGAGACTTTATGACAGCTTATTAATATTGTTTCATAGTCCATTTTGTTCTGCTTGGTTCTCTTAATTGAATATTTATTTCACACAAGAAAGTGTATGCTTTCAGTCCTGGCCTCTCTAGTCCTGATCAAGAGGAAAACGCTCAGCTCATAATGAAAACAAGAAAAAAAGAAAGAAAACACCAATTAGCAAGTATATCCTTGGTTAGACATAACCATAATCCCCATTTACTCATGTATAAAACCTTAAAATTACTTTTTATAAGAATTTGATATTATGTTTAGGAAAGGTTCTTTAGCATTTAAAAAAATTGAAACTTTACACTAATTTATATGTGCAACATAATACACCACTTGATTATAGGTGGTTAAATATGCAGAAATGGTTTACTGGCAAGATAGCACATCACCAATCCTCCCATACCTCACTGTATCCTCAACAAAGGAAAGGGAAGAATAAGACCTAGGTTTCAATTTCACTCCAAGACTTCTTAGCATTCCATTACATAAAGGTAAATATGAAGTCATATCAATAAGTAGAAATCCATGAGCAACTTAATCACATAATAAACAAGAAAAGGGAGTGGTTGCAATAGTTATTTACCATAAATATAAAATCAATTTATGTTTAGGGGTTTTATAATAACATATACTCCCTCTGTTGTTTGATCATAGACAATCTTAGGCATCCAGTGAGGAGGTTATCTTAATAAAACATTGGCCTTTTAAAAAATAACCTTAGCAGGTAAATTAACATCTTAGTTATATATAGAATATCTAGGCTAAAAAAGTTTTCCAAAATTTTAGGTAACTATTCCGGAAAACAAGGTAATAGTCCATACCAATGTATTTAACATAAATTCCTTGGGCTGGAGTGATGGCTTGGTGCTTAAGGCACTTGCCCACAAAGCCAAAGGACCCAGGTTCAATTCCCCAGAACTCATATAAGCCAGATGCACAAGGTAGTACATGCATCAAGTTTGTTTTAAAAATTTGCTTGAAATATATGTTTTTAAGAAATTTGTTTTCTAAGAAGTTTATAAAAATTCAAAACTATTCAGTGGTCTAAAATTTTACAGATTACAGTTGAAATTTTCAATTTCACATAAGATTTTGTTACTAAAAGTTGTTCTGTTATCCTCAAAAATAGCTAAAAGTAGATCATAGGATGATAGCCACCTCATCTTCGAGAGTTCAAAAGGCTGTCAGATGTATACAAGGGGAAAGTAATTTAAGAGCTAGTGACTCTGATCCTCACATTTGAAGAGACCATGGTTAAGAAAATGGTAAATGCTTAAGTAAAAATAACTCCTTCTTTAGCTGCACTGATTTCAGAGGGTTCTCAAAATCTGACACATTTTTGGTTAAAAAACTTACTGTGAATTATATAAAAGACAGGATTACTTTGTCTAGTTTGATTAAGTTGATGCAGTTCATAAAAGTACATATGCATATATGCATTTACAAATATACTTGTAAACATATGTAGGAAAAAAGAAATAATTGATCTGCCACGAAGATGAATGAATATGCATAGAAGGAATTATTTTTAAAGGATAGTTACTTTATCTTCAGTTTAAAAGAAAGAAAACAGATGACAAAGTAATATTTTCCTAGGATGAAACAATGAAGTGAATGGTCACACAAGAAGTTAAATTATATTTTTGCCCCTAGAGTAGAATGGTGGCTTGGATGCCAGGTGCTTGTGGGAACAGTAATAAGAGGGGTTATGGAGGAGAAAATGTTTAATGGATACAGAGTTAGTTTTCCATGATGAGAAAACTTCTGGAGATGGACAGTGAAGATAATCATTCAACACTGTGAATGTATTTAATGCTATTTAAGTATGTACTTGAACATTGTCAAAATGGTATATGTTACCACAATTTACAAATGATTAGGGCTTCTGAGCATGGTAGCACTTGCCGTTAATTCCAGTAGTTGGGAGGTTAAAGGTAGGAGGATGGAAGTGAATTTGAGGCCACCCTGAGAGGCTACTCTGAGACTACATAGTGAATTCCAGGTCAGCCTGGCTAGAGCAAGACCCCACCTGGAAAAACAAAACAAAGTAAAACAAAAATATTAGTGCTGGAAAGATGTCTTAGTGGTTAAGGAGCTTGCCTGCAAAGCAAAAGGACTGAGGTTGAAGTCCCCAGGACCCACATAAAGCAGATGCACAGTGTGGCACATGTGTCTGTAGTTAATTTCAGTGGCTACAGGGCCTGGCATGCCCATTCTCATTCTCTCTCTCTCTCTCAAAAAAGTATATATATTTAAAAAGATTAAATAGAAACAAGAATCACAGAAGCATACAAATGCACATGCCTCTCTCCAAGTTTAGTGATCTTTATACTGTAAAGAATTAAGAAGAATTTAATTTGTATATCATTCTGTAGCTATTTCCTCTTAATTGAATCTACTTCTGTCTACAGAGAGGAGGGAGGCTCATAAGAGATGTAGAAAAAGCTTACAAGGCTCAAAAAGCCTCCAATAGGCCAAGAGTAATTTGTAAACCATTCAGGGACCTCTAAGGGTGCTGCTCCTTTCACTCAAAACAAAAGAATAGCCATGCACCACTTGACATGATAAAAAAAACAGCTCGTTTCATTCCATTAACGTGTAACGATAGTGTTAGGCTTCATGTCATTAGTTACTACTAAAATACTATTAATAAAGTTTTTCACTTCAGCTTCATTTACATTTATTATAGGATTTATAGAAAAATACAAAAAATGTCAAGCAGAAAGTAGGCTTTCATTTATTTATTTGTTATGTATTTGTTTTCAGTTTTATTTTATTTATTTTTTTATTAGTTAGTTTTGTATTCAGCAAATACAGTCAGTTTGGTATCATTATTAGGCTCATCCATGGCCTACCCCCTCCCCTTGGCCACTTCTTGTTGAGGTATACGGGTCATGCATTGTGGAGTTAGCCCACAGTTATGGGTAAGATAAATGTCTCTGCATATCATGACCCAACATGTGGCTCTGACATTCTTTCCGCCCCCTCTTCCGCATTTTTGGTCTGCTTCAGTGATGAGGTGTTGGGGGCCTCTGGGTCTCTGGCTGTCTGATTTGGCAGGAGTTGATTTTTCTCTGTGTTGATCTCCTTCCCCCTTGTGCTGGTATCTGGTTCATCAGGAAAACAGCACCCTTGCTTGTTTTGCCAATTTTTCTTAGTTTTAGCAGGGCCCTTTGGAGGTATGATGGGGTGGCTATCTCCTTAGGATCTACATCTATCTGAAAAAGAGAAGCAGATTCTCTAAAGGAGAGTAAGTTAGCACCAGGACAAATTAGATTGGAGCTTCGTAGGTAGCCCTAGCATGCCCTGAACTCACTATGACTGGCCATAAACTGGTGACCGTCTTCTGGCCTTTGCCTCTCATTGCACGACACCATGACTAGCAAGAAGGCTTTCATTAGGTAAAGACTTCACTGAACATTGCAATCTAACATTCTTCTGTGGAAAAATCAACAAGATAGCACAGGAATCAAGCTATTTAACCGCTTGAATTTTACTTGCTGAAGTAGAATCTAAGTGATTTTTTAATTTTTTTTCAGAATAACATCCTCATGATAAAGTAATCAAACAATACTTAGAAATATATCTTGTGTAAAAAGTAGAAACTTCGCCAGGCATGGTGGTGCACACCTTTAATCCCAGCACTCGGGAGGCAGAGGTAGGAGGATCGCCATGAGTTTGAGGCCACCCTCAGACTACAGAGTGATTTCCAGGTCAGCCTGAGCTACAGTGAGACCCTACCTTGAAAAGGCCAAAAAAAAAAAAAAAAAAAAAAAAAAAAAAAAAAAAAGTATAAATTTAGTTTTAAGTACACAATCCCAAGTCCACAGAAGCAACTTTTATTAACCACTCACTATCAAACACTGTTTCCATGTCCTCAAAAACACACCAAAGAAATTTTTGTTTTCATGTTTTATACATGTTTTATGCTTTATTATGTTGGAAGAGTATAAGTGTGTCATATATCTTCTGCAGCTTATTTCTCAAGTCATTTCAGATATAGATTCCTAAAAGGTTGTAAGCAACATACTTCTTAAACTTCATATGACTGAAGACATTCCCCCCAAAATATGTAGCCTTCTACTACATCCTTACAGTAGCTGAATATACTAGTTAAGATTCATAATATGAACTCATAGTATGAGTCAGCTGCAAGTTATTTACATCTCTGCCCTGTGATGGTTATTTAGCTGCCCTTCAAGTTTTTCCTGAAGAGAGAGCTGAAGAATAGCACTCTAGGTGGATGATCTGAAATTGTTAAACTTATAAGTACCCTGAGCTGGTGAAGGTTATGGGGAACTCTAGACGGGAGAACAGAATGTGAGGGTCAGAGTGGCAGAAAAAAAACCTAGGGAAGTTTAGGCAGGAGGTAGTGATCTATCTGGCCATAGGATATCATATTTACAAGCTTAGATATTATTCTAAGGCCAAAGAGGGCTTATAAAAGTTTTAAGTGGGGTAAGATTATAAAACAATCTCCTATAATTTTGAAAACAAACAAACAAACAAACAAACAAGCTATTCAGGAGGCCTCAGGGATCCTTCTGCCTCCCCCTTCCAATGCGAGGCTTTTATGAAGGTTCTGAGTACCTGAACTCATATCTTTATGCTTGCATTAAACACACACACACACACACACACACAGTTTTCTCACTGCGCCATCTTCCCAACCCCTCCTCAGATGTTTGTTACAGCAGTGGATTTCTGACTAACATTGTGTGACTCAAATATAGAGAATGGGAGAGGGTCAGAGATGCACAAGAGAAAACAGTTAAGGAGCTCCTCCCATGGTTTAAGTATTAGGTGATGGCTGAACTCAGATGGTCATATATAGTTACTATGCAGGTTGTGGCTGAACTCAGATGGCCAGGTGGTCACAGTACAGGTGATGGCCAGTCTCAAATGAGCAGGTGGCCACAGTACAGACACAACACATTGAACATATATGCACAGCTATCTTCAATAGGTTAAATCTGAAGGACTGTGGAAAGGTCAAAAGATATTCTCAAATTTCTAAACTTAGTAATGATTAGTGATGGTGCCATTTGTTTAAAATACGGAAACACGGGGTATAATCCATTCTGTGTAGAATGGATGGATCTTATTTTCAGAATGCAAATTCAGAAATGCCTCTGACACCTTCAAGTAGGCAAGTTGGATATATAAATTTAAGGCTCAGAAAAGAAAGCTGTGGAAGAAATATGAACCTGAGTCACCAGAATATAAATGATTTGAGAGTCATAAAAATGAAAAAAAAATCACCTAGGCAAAAACATTTAAGAAAACAAAAGACAGCCTGGGGCTGAACTTAGAGTAATGTTAGCAGAAAGAGTCACGAGGGGAGATGACAGCAAAGGGAGGGACGTGAAAAGCAGTCAGGCGTCAAGAGGCAGATAGACAAGCATGCTGTTCCTGAGTTGAGAGGCAAGAGTCTCGAGCAGGAAGTGGCTACATGTGTGGATCCCTGCTGAAAACCTCATGAGGAGATGTAAGAAAACCAGTCAGAAAAATTATAGATAGAGTAATGAGTAAGAAAACACAGGGGCTAGACAGATAGCTTAGCTGTTAAGGCAGTTGCCTGCAAAGCCAAAGAAGCCAGGTTCAATTCCCCAGGACCCACTTAAACCAGATTCACTAGATGACCAATGTGTCTGGAGTTTGTTTGCAAAGGCTGAAGGCCCTGATGCACTCATTCTCTCTCTCTCTCTCTCTCTCTCTCTCTCTCTCTCTCTCTCAGAGGAAGGAAGGGAGGAAAGAAGGGAGGAAGGAAGAAAGGAAAATGAAGGACAGAAATCTCAGAATATTGGGCTGGAGAGATTGCTCAGCAGTTAAGTTGCTTGCCTGCAAAGCCTAATGACCAAGGTTCAATTTCCCAATGCCTATGTAAAGCCAGATGCAGTGGTATATGCATCTGGAATTTGCTTTCTTTCAGTGACTGGAAACCCTGTCACACCCAATTTCTCTTTCTTTTTCCCTCTTTTCTATGTTTCTCTGCTTGCAAATAAATAAATAAAAATATTTTTTAAAAACTCAGAATAACATTAAAGGTTGTAACAAATGGCTTTGTCACAACATCTGCTGGCTTCCACTGGCCATGCATACTATGAATTTTGGAATTTTCGTTAGTTTTCTATGACTACACCTTGGTTTAACTTTTCTGTATTCCTAGGAATGGGGTTGTAGTCTGTGTTTGTTTCCCCAGTGTTTCAAAATAGGATTACATCTGGAAGGGCTTCAGGGGCACAGTTAACTTCTTTCTTCACTAGAAAATTATTAGAGCATATGTTTATGATATTAAGAGGTATGGGGGGGTGGAGAGATGGTTTAGCAGTTAAGGCACTTGCCTGTGAAGCCTAAGGACCCAGATTTAATGTCCCAGTGCCCACATAAGCCAGATGCACATGGGACACATACATCTGGAGTTTGTTTACAGTGGCTAGAGGCTCTGGCATACCCATTCTCTCTCTCTCTCTCTCTAAAGCTAAAAAGAAAATATTTCTTAAAAGAGCTATGGTAAGGAGTATATGGTAGGGAGGGTGAGCAGAGATAAAGTAAAGGCTAAAGCAAATAGAAGCTATATTCATAGTAAGAATATGTGAATATCCCAATGACAGGCATATAACAAAAACTGAATCTGAAGGCCAACTTCCCAATGTATGGATTTACAGCCTGGAAAGTAGAGGCCACTAACATTCACTGGCTATGGTGACCATTAAAAAAAAAAAAAAAAAAAAAAGGAATCATTGTCGATACCTTCCGGCCCTGAAGACAGTTTAGAATATATGTTAAGAGAAGCTAATCAAACTGTCTCCTAAAGTTTGATAGGTTTTGTTAGCACACTATTGGTTGTTTTAGTGAGTTTTTACATTTCCTTGAATCTATAATCAGGGTACACCTGTAACCCTACCTGAGTTCTTTTACATCTTTATCAATATGTAGGTAAGATAGAGTATACCTTATCTTATTGGCAAGCTTCTCGACATAGAACATAGAAATACAGTGTTACTAATGACTGACACTTTCATTCCCATGATATAGAGCAATATGATTAGACTCACCTACAATGCATTAGAGATAACATATTAGATTCATAAGTCAGACTACTTGGGCACATCATGGAGATGTCTGTCCATATAGCATTACTTCAGCATTCAATATATCATTCAAAGGGTCTTTAAATGCCGTGGTGGCATAAAGTAGAGCTCTGCAGTATGAGATGCATTCCCCTTGTTTAGACTGTTGTTTTCATTTGTGAAAACTAAATCTGTAAATTGCAATTGAGAACTTGAAAAAGTAGAATTTCAAAATTTTCAAAACCATGTCAATTGTAGATGATAAAAAGAATATAAGAAAGTAGGCCACCTTAATAGCATATATTCTGGTTATACATTGCTGTGTAACGAAACCACCCTGAACATACTAGGGTAAAGTCACAATACATTACAGTCTCTCATAGCTTTAAGCATTAGCACAGATGGCTTTCACTAGTAGTTTCTGATCCTGCTGTTCTCAGGAAGTAGCCAGGTATGGAGCTAACTGAAGGCCCGTACAAGATGGCTGGCTCACATAGTGTGCCATTAACCGGTTTATTGACGCATCTCTGAATTTTACTTTTTCTGCCTCCTCTGTAAGATGACATATGAGTCCATTAAGTGATTTGTTTGCCATTTGGCATTGAATTTTTGTTATTAGAAGTCATGGGAGAGATAATACATGCGGAAAGGGCCTCTTGTTTCCACTGTGCCCAATTTGGGGGGTTTCTGTCATGTTCACCTTCTCTAGGCCTGCCTCCATGGGACTTGGTACTCAGAAGCTCCCAGAAACAATAGCTTTTCCCAGCGTACTTTCTGTGTAGTTTTTGTAGAGCATCTTTGGTGCCATGTCTCCCTGTGGACAGCGTTCCCTGAAGGCCTGAGTTTCATTCTTGGCAATTTACACAAATCCTCTGTCATTCAAGAATTATGCTAACTAAAACATGAGGCAGGAAGTGAACACTGGCTATATTTTTGGTATTCCATCATCATAACCTTATTGATAGTGACTGTCATATATAATCCTTGTATTACTTGTATTACTTACATTCTTTTGCATCTTAATAAATTACAGTTATAAATACCAATATTTGTTATATTTAAGAATTCTTTACATTTAACTTTCTCTGTTTGAATAATTTCATGGTTTCTTTCTGGTGGTTGAACTCATCCTGATTCACATATCCAGAAACAAATGCTAACTTTCCGTGGGGGGCTCAAAAGCAGCCAAACAGAAACATTCAGTGATCTGTTCATGTGGTCAGACACCCCATGGCGTGGGTGGCTGGGTTCAGAGAGTAAGTATTCTAACACAACAGGGAAGGCATGCATAGCTCTTTATGACCTAGCACGAAAAATCTAAGTGCAACATTTCAGTATCCTATTGGTCAAGCAAACCATGAGTTTAAGGGAAGAAAACAGCAAACATTGCTACAAATTTGTTTGAGGCTACCAAACTGTATGAGATTGCACATAGAACATATTTAACAAAGCTGTTTATCTGTTACTCTATTTTGTTCAGGTTTCCTCTAGCACATTTACTCATTCAATAATTTTATCAACTATCCTCTTTGTGCTCAGACAGATCTGTGGAAACCCTTCCTGGAATATAAATGCAGGTTTTAGTGAGCATTCAATATTGTTGGAATTTCTACATAACTAGAGATGAAAACTACAAAGTGCACTACCAAGTTTTAAGTTGAACATAGCAAGGTTCCAAAAATGAATAAAACTGCAGAAGGCCCAGCACAAATACAAGACTTCCTGACTTGTAGCTTGTTTTTTGATTTACCAAAAACAAATTGAAACTAGTGTTCTAACTGAGATAAAAAAAAAACCTAGTTGTTAAAATGTCAGAATGGATATCCATTATTTTTGCATGTCACAACCATGTAAAGAAGCCTTAAGAGAAATTATTTCTGTGACAATATTGATTTTTATTTGCTCCATTAAAAATGGTGCTACCATCTCATCTCAATGAGCCAATAAGAGACATGTTGTGATTAGAAGGTTCCCTTGTATATTTTTGGCCTCTAAACCATGTCCATTAGGTGTAAGATAGAGTTTATTGGTTTAAGCGTCTTCTACTCAAAAGCCCAAAGGACTATGGATCACTATAGTAGATATCAGCAATCTTAGAGATGTAGGAAAAGCAAACATCAATGCATGACTAAAGGCCAAGCCTCAAAGGCAGACTTTAGTAACTCGACTAAAACTGAAGCTGGATAAAAGGCTACCTGGCCTTTAAAAGGCCATTATTTTCCTTACTTACATTCCAGAGAGTAATTAAATTCTAAGCAGCAGAGAGTTCTTTTGCATATCAGTGACAGAAAAAAAAAAAAAAAGACTGGGGAAAATATCTTATCATATAATCTGGGAGATAAAAGTAAATCTTAAAATGAGTCTCATCTGGGACTCCTGCTAGAAATGAGGCTTCTCTGAATGAAGATCAGGAAATGTGCTATGGAAGCAACTGAATTTCAAATCAGAGAATTTGCTCTAAGAACAGTTGTAAGGAAGATGCACCAGCATTTCAAAAAGCCCCTTGGTGTCAGAGTGTAAAATGTCACCTTGGAATAACTAAATCTTCATCTACCACCCTTCTGTGAGACTCAGTTATGAAGACAAGTGTTTCTCAGTGATGATAACACATCGAGTTCCCCAAGTATCAGCTAACCTCCTATTACTCAGACATTAGCTGGTTTTCCTCTTCTCTTCTTTCATCTCTAACCACCCACTACCTCCCGAATGCCCTAAAATGTTAAATTCATTTTGAGTCTTATAATAGTCATTTATTATGTACTTCCCTTCATCATTAAGGGTGGCACTAGTTTCAGAAACAAAGCTTGAGTGTTGGCTTCAAATAGGCATTCATTCAAATTCTAATTAAATTACTTTGCTGAAACCTATTTAAAACAATTAGTTATTGGAGCCAGTAGTAATCAGAGATTACATACACTGAATGTTCATGCCTTCCAGAATTGTGAGTAGGTTGTGCAATTCATAAAGATGACTATTAAGAAGGCATTAATAAGGAGTTTTTCCACGTTAAAATGGCATTTATAGAAAACTTTTATTTCACATGGGCCTGAATTAGTGTGTGTGTGTGTGTGTGTGTGTGTGTGTGTGTGTGTGTAGGATGTATATTGGTGAAGGATGTTTGGATAGAAAGGGGAAAATAGGTAGATAATCTGACACTTAATGAGAAAATTAAAGCTGCATACTATGTAGAAAGCAAGGATGTGGTTATAGGGCCCGGCATTTGTCAGGAAGAGGTCTTTACAGTAGAAAAGTGTCCACATGCTTCACAGTTTAGGCAGCTCATTCTATATTTCAGGGTCACTCACATTCTATATCACTGTGAAACCAGAAAGTAGTTGATATTTCAGTTTTACTTGATGAAAATGAAGAAGTTCATCAACTCCTGCCTTTGTTCTTTGGACTTTTCAATATTTGTTGCTTTCTTAGCCATTTCAGTGAACACAGGCTAAGCCAACTGTGTGGGTACTAAGGGAAGAAGAAGCCATTTTCTTAATAAAAATTTAAATATTCCTGGCATGGACAAGTCTGAGATGCATTCTTTCAAGAATGAAAGAGTATTGGTAAAAAATGAGGTGTACTTTTCGAAAGGACATTATGACATAAGTAAAGTTGCAAAAACAGAGGCCCTTTGTCAAACTATTATGACATAATTAACCCTCTTATTAATGACTTGATGACTTTTGTTTCAAGTTTCCCCTGTTCTAAATCTATCATCTGTGTTGGTAGACTAATTTACTTGTGGTTGACTTGCATCTGCAATAGCTATAATGCTCAGTGACTACATTTGAAAATGTTCTCCATCTTGTTGCTGTTTATAGTGGCTGTGCTGATCTCCAACTAGGCCATTCCACATAGGATGGTATGCTTCTGAAATTATCTAGAAGGATATGTATCTACTCAGGATCAATGTTGGATCACTTATGAACTTCAATGATAGTCCATAATCACGTGGCATAACATCAAATCCTATGGAATGTTCCTGCACAGCTTTTCACGTTGTCATACTAATTGTATGTGCTAGCAAATGGGTATTTTATTGATTCGGTCCTTTTAGAGAGACAGAACTTACAGAGAGGGACAGAAGAATGGAAAGAAAGGAGAAAGATACTTTTTCCTCTTGCAGATAGCAAGAGAAATAGAAGAGGAGGGAAGAAGAGACGGGATGATGTGCTAAAGAGAAGGAGAGAGGATTCTCCCTGCTGAAGTTAGCTTCCCTCCCAGTTGCTGGCACAAACCTCCCAACCAAAAGCAGGTTATGGGAGGAAAGGGTTTATTTTGGCTTACACACTCAAGGGGAAACACCACAATGGAAGGAGAAAACATGGCATAAACAGAGGCTGGATGTCACCTCCATCCAATATTATTTGGAAAACAGCAGCAGGAGTGTGTGCTCAACACTGGCAAGGGGACGCTTACTATAACACCCATAAGACAGACCCCCAAAATGCACTTCTCCTGGAAGCTCCAATTACTAAATTGTTACCAGCTGGAGATATTGCAATCAGAACCTGAGTGTATGGGAGGTGGGGGAGAACCTTATCAAACCACTACACTCCCTTACATGAGCACTTATTTCTTATTTCTTGAAATAATTTCTGACTATCTTGTCAAATGGTTATGTATTCATTTTCTCTAAGTTATTTTCCTCAGACAAACTAGTTTTGTTTTTATTTTTTTGTGTTGTAGATTAGACTCAGAGCCTTCTGTATGCCAAGCAAGTTATCTACTGCAAAGCTCTATCCAAGACCTTTTAAACATTTTGAATATCCAGAGCACCTCATTATGATAGGCTCTGAGATTTTTCTGCCTTATTTCTCTGAATGATTCTTCAGTTATAGATACTCCTGGACCTTCTAACACATTTAAGAAAATGTTCATTATCCCTAATCATCATGGAAATGCAAATTAAAACATCTATGAGATTCTACCTTGCACCAGTTAGGATAGCAAATATTAAAAAATCAAATAAAAATAAATGCTGGTGAGGATATGGAGAAATAGAAACCCTCATCTACTGTTGGTGGGAATGTAAGATGGTACAACCACTGTGGAAAATAATATGAAGACTTCTGAAAAGGTTGACAACAGAGTTACCAACAGGCCCAGTTATTCCTTTACTGGTCATTTCTCCTAAAAGCTCCATACCTCAGTTCAGAGATATTTGCTCAACCATGTTTATAGCTGCTCAATTCATAATAGCTAAGAGCTGAAATCAACCCAGATGTCCATTATTAGACCAACGGATAACCAAGATGTGGTATATCTACATGATGGAATTCTACACAGCAGGAAGGAAAAACAACACAATGAAATTTGAAGAAAAATGGTCGAACTTGGAACAGATCATTCTCAGTGAACTCACCCAATCACAGAAAAATAATCATTGTATAGTCTTACTCATCTACAGCTCCTAACCTGAATCTCCCTGAGATGCCAACATACCTAATAAGCATCCTCAGGACTAGGCAATAGGGTGGGTGGGGCAGGAAGGGAGGGTAAAGGCGGGGGAAGGGGACACAAAAGTGGACCCAAATGGCAATGGTACCATAAAATTCTACATCCTAAAAGACAGACTAAATGGTTGAACCTACATCAGGCTCTTAGAGGGAACACCTGAATCACACGGCCCTGGAGAAGGTACAGTAAATATTGACCTTAATCTTCTCCTGTTTTTCTCTCTCTCCCTCTTCTCTCTCTTTTCTCTATCTCTTTTATATTACCTATCTTTTTCTTCCTTCTCTTCTTGGTCACTGACCTGTAACTCCTAGTACCAGCATGTGGCTAATATCCATAATGAGTTGTTGATCAGAGAGACCTACAAGGTTTCCAAAAAGACAGATTTCTGTCAGAGTACTTGATGACCCACCAAAGGTTAGTGGTAAGAGCCTACTGCTGAAGACACCATATGCTTTTGGTACGGAACATGGAGTGACCTGGCTGGAATCTGAAAAAGAGCCAATCCCCAGACAGTTAGCTCATCTAGTGCCAGAAGGTGCTACATAGTGACTAGGGGAAAATGACCAACATCTGTCCAAGCAACTTGTGCTCTAAGCTACTCAGCAGCAAACAAACTGATGTGATGCTCACACAAGTGCATGAGTGGCATGTAGACATGGTGGGAAACCAACTGCTCTTGATTTGGCTAAGTGACCTGCACAGTGGAATGGAACCCAGAGCTGGAGCTGGGAATCAAGCCAGAACCATGTCCAAAAATGAGCCCACTGTTCATTATTGTTTTTCTTTTTCTGAACATAACAACTATAGAATGAAGTCTTCAAATGAAGTATCCAACTACAATGCAAATTACCAAATAGAATAAAATGAAAAAGTATCAACTACTACTCCAAAATTCAGAATATGTGATTTAAAACTACTTCAAATTAAAAACTGATGAAGGTACTTGTTATCTGTTAAGAGAGGCAAGTACATTTAAGAACATACCTCCATAGTTACCTTTCCTGTCCTTTTCCCAGATAAAATTTTATGGTGCAAGCTGAACACACCCAAAGGTGCTGCTGCTATCTCGCACTTTTTTTATTTTGCACGATGAGCATGTCCAGAAGTGTTTCTATTTGACATTGTAACCTTTCAATCATGGGCTTCATAACCTTGAACTAAGCATGCTCCTGACTCCCCCACCCCAATATATTTACAATCTTTCCTTCTTGAAATATGATCTCAAAGTAAGTATTCTCAGAAATGTATTCTTTTCACTAATCATGCCCAGGAATATGCTCTGAAATGTTCTCTGATAATTTGTATGGTCTCCCCAAGTACACTGTCCATCCTTCTTCCTTTGTTCTTGAAGGACTCTGCTTTGGAAATAATTTTCCTGTTCCCACCGTCAGTTGTAGGTAATAAATCTCTCTTCTCTCTAATTTCTTGCCTGTACTTGTGGTTGGATTTGAACTCACTAATATGCAAATCCATTGTGCTTGATTATACACTCATTTGGGGGACACTGGTTCTTACAAAATAGCTGTTTCCGCTCAGAACTAAGTCAGTGAGCCTCCACATTTTGTCTCCTCATTAGCTGGCTGCTGCTTCCTTCCCTTCAGGCTCAAGAACTTTGAAGGGAAAGTGGACTTAAAAGTCAGACTTTCCAAGGCTCAATATCATGAAAACGTACTAAGTCAGCAATTAGTAAACAGATTATGTAAATAGAATTCCTGAAACAAGTGCTGACATTTAAGTATCAAAGCTCACCTAGCCTGGGGCTCTTCAATTAATTGCAGCATACTGAAAGGTAGACTGCTAAACATTTCTTTCTTTATTTCTTTCTTTTTAATTGGAGCGAATCATGGGTTTATCCAGAGACTACATTAATTTGTCCATAAAAAAACATTTCTGTTACTGTCATCTTGCCAGGCAAAGAATAAATAAAAAGGAAAAGAAAAAGAAAAAAAATAAAGGAAAGAGAAGTCTTTCATTTAAACATTAAAATCAGAGGCTCCCTGTAGACACACTATAAAAGCAGTAGGCAGCAATTTAGAGGTGACCTGTACTTAAAACACTTCCTTTGCACATTTCACACAGATTTCAGCTTCTGCCATCTCAGGAGTTGCTTTCTCTGGGGTTACGGTGTTCAGCTGTGACTATGCATCATCTGAAGCATGACAATTCCTTTTCTTGAAACTATTCTTGCCATGCATAATTACATATCATCCACCAGGAGCCCGCAGGTTAGAGGCAGAAAAGCACATTGTTACTCCATTAAGAGCCAACCCTACTTCTTTTCACCCTTTGGGACCCAGAAAAGTCCAAGTTCATAATGAAAACTTCCGTCTTCAGCCACAGAATGCCGTATCTATATCTTAACAAATGATGCTTCATCATCTGAGAATGGAAAGCTGCAAATCACTGCAAGTGGCTAAAAGTGTAACCACTTTGCCTGGCAATTATAAATGTGACACATTCATTTATCCTACCCCACCCCCACCCCATGCTGAGCCTTAATTCACATCAGGACAGCACAGTTAATTGTTGAAGTGTGCTTTTCTTCAATAATAGCAGGACCTCTTTTTATGGTAACCTGAAACAGAGCTCACTTTTAAATGAACAACTATGCCATTAATTATCCTATCAAAGCAATACTTTAAACTGCCAAGAGAAAAGATAACAGAGAAGAGAAGGCAAAATATCATTTGGTTAAAGAAATTAAAACATCAATTACTAAAGCTTGAATGATGTCACCCTCTTATTGTCTGAACCAATAGGTGATAAAGTTTACAAAGAACTGTTGTGGTAAACTTCAAAAAAAAAAAAAAAAACTTCACAGCAATGATACTGTTTTAAATTAGTTTTAAATGTTAATGCAAAACCCAGTACTCACTTCAAAAGGAAAACAGATAGATTATTCTGGAGTGACCATGGCCTATGAACAGGGATTTCAGTTATTCTACAATTCCATGCTCCAACATAGCAACAGTTTCAGGAAGTCATTATAATCACAGAACAAAGAAACCAAAACATTTATGTTAATGGAAACATCAGATAGGAGGTTACAATGCAGGAAAATCATTCTAGGCCCCAAATGCTATCTCTTAATGTTCTTAGATTTCAGGTTGCTAAAAGCTACTGGTCTGTTCATAATATTTCAGAAAGATTGACCTAAGTATCACAAGAATGTTAGGTCACCAAAGAGGTTGGCAAAAAAGGCAATGAAAGCCTATTTAATGGGCTTAACATATCCTAAGATGACTTGGCTCTGGACATGCAGTGTTCCTATGCACAGACACTGAAGTTCTAGCCAGCTTGGCATGTTTAGCTAAGTGAGGCTTCTTTCTGAGAACTTTGTTTTATGGTTAATTTACAAGTGAAACATTATAAAAAGTGTAACCAAAATTATGCTACTATGTGAAATATTTCATATTCTTCTTCTGTTGTGTGTCATACATAGTTATTGTGTTGTCTTTTATATATTTTGCAGTTCCCTTTTCAGTTCCTCTATGTACATTTACTTTCTGCTGAAAATTAAAACAATTCATGTAGATTTACTTTAATTGCAAAATTCTAAAACCAGAAAATATAATTATCTATTGTAATCACTACATCCTAACTGAGCTACCCATAGTTCTCCTTACATCTCTTCAAGTTATTGTATTACATCTCACAGATTTCAGACTTTTAAAGTACATGGGAATATTTGTGACTCATTGGTGCTCCTTTGGGTCAAATCAACAAAATAGAAGTATATTAAAATCATTCACATAATTTCAAACTACATAGATTCCTTATAAATTGTCACAAGCTATGAAGAGATGCCCAGGAGAGAGAGAGAGAGAGAGAGGCAACAAGAGAAATATATCACAGAACTCTAATCATTATCATGCATAGAGTTTTCACAATTATTTCTATACAGTCTATCCTAGCATCAAGTGTCTTTCTCATGGCTCTGTATTGAATTAGCATCAGGAAAAAGAAGAATGTAACCTGTATGCCTAAATCCCCCCTTTTTTCCACAACATTTCCCTATTCTAACCTTAGGAGGATCCAATGCACAATAAACATAAAACAGCTCATACATTCATTTACAAGGCACACTTCTGGCTACACTCTAAATTCTCTTAAAACTAATGTGTCTTAGTTGTTCTCTTTCAAGCCAGGAATATCTACTGCTAAGGAGATATCTCATCTAGGCCAGTGATTCCCTCCATGCATAATGTCTGGGCTCCTCTCTGCCTAGCTATCTCTGGTCTCTCATAGAATTCTTTAGTATCAGTTCCTTCCCTGGGTCAGGCTTTCTTGTAAAGGAAAAGAATTTGGTATGAGGGTTAAGAGTCAAGTTACGAAGGTGCTGTGTTAACATGTCTAGATATGTGAGCCTGTTAAATCTTCATCAGAATTTTGCTAGGTCATCTCTGAAAAGACTCAGAGGTCAGGGTGAGGTGAAACATGTGTGATGGGTCCAAAAATTGCTTTAAAGACGTTAAGAAAAAAATGACAGTCTTGAAAGAAACTAAAACCCTGTTTTGTGTTATCTTCGTAACTCAATGAAACTCTTATATAAATGAATGAGTGATAAAGGTAGTTTCAATTTCAATATTAGCATTCATACTATATACATATGTATATATAGTATATATATATATGTATATATATATATATATACTATATACTATATATATATATATATAGCGATTAGAAAAAAATTGGATAAGTTTACCTTTAAAATTTCTCAAATTTTGAAGTTTTTTTTTTTTTTTTCAAGAAGGTTATTCAAACTGGATTTTTATATTATGGGCATGTCCCTCTTCTTTGATAAATACTTATAACTTTGTATTTCAAATGGCAAGCTCCCTGACTGTGGAGTTAAAGAGAGCCTAGGGGGAAAGGAGGGATTTCCAGGTCTACAAAGGGATTGTCTGGAACACTCGAACATGGAAAATTGGAGCAAGAATGCTGACATTAGCGTTTTCTGAGCAACCGTGGGCATTTTACGTCTACACGCCTCGATTTTCTTCTCTTTCAATGGGGTCTGAGGGTCAGATAGTGCTTCTTCTCACACAGTCTACACAGGCATAGACCTGTGTGTGTGCACACCTGCTAGTCTCTTACTGTTGCTCCATACAGGCAACCACCGTGGACGCCCTCTACCTCTGTATCCCTCTCACAGACTTTCCCTTTTTATGATTTTAAAATGCAGCTCAGTTAAAGCATAGCTCTTTATATGGTTGAATTATCATCTCTGTGAGAAAAAGAGAGTCAACTTATCATACATGCTCTGTCCTGCCTTCCTTCTGACACTTCCTGCCAGTCATGTCCTGCAACTTTTCTGCCAGTCAGAAGTGGCCTCCCTGCTTCCCCAAAGACTCCAGGTTCTCTTTTCTTGACCCAGGCTTTACAAGTGTAGTCTCACTCCACCATTCAGTCTCAGCCCTTCGTTTTCATGCTTCACTCTGATCCCTCCTCCTCCAGGGACAGGCTGATGTACAAGGTGCCCCAAGGATCAGACATGATTTTCCTTGCCCAGAGCCATTATATCAAAAGCAAAATCCAAAGCCATATCGAAGAAAGAGTGAGAAGGAGGCTGTGAATATACACTTGGGGGCTTAAACAGCACTAAGTTCTCTTGCTGTTAAAGATCCCTCTACTACAAATGCAGGCTATTCAAACACACCCTGCCATACAACAGAAGATGCATACAACCATCCAGTTGAGCTCTCTTAATGATTTCATCCAACCTTCTCTTGACCATAATTATATATTTACTAAATTACTCTTTTTAAAAATCAGGATATTTGGATTGGATTTGCCTTACAGATCATTTAAATAATATACTCACTCTTCACATTTCAAGTATATTATAAAGAAACTGAAACTCAAAGAGTCAAAAAAGAAAGCAAACAAGATTTTTCAAAAATATGCAAGGCATGGGATGTTTGGTTTGTCTATAGTAATGTTCATTTTTCAGATTAGAAAACTGAGGCTTATAGTGTATTTGTGACCTCATTAAGGCCTTAAAAACTCAACAAGCTACTGGAATATGTCCAAAGTCTTGAAACAGCATTTTTCCCCTCTGGTGGGTGTTTGAGACAAGTTCTTTCTCTTTAACCCTGGCTTTGGCTGGCCTCAAACTAATTCTGTAGGTATATACCAGGCTGGCCACAAATTGGAAATGATTTTCCTACCTCTGCTTCATGAGTTCTGGGATTATAGATGTATATCAACCCCTATAGCTGGCTCCTAAACTACCTTATAATCATCCTCTTTGACACAGGAGAAATTTATTATTTAGTAAGATGATACGGTATCTTCAAATATTCTAACTTGTTAGAATAAAAGGCAAAGTTTGGAAGCTAGGTTTATTGTTCTCTGATTGTGTGCTGTTTCTATCATGCTTAAAGATCCAAAATTCATAATTCTTGTAGAAGCTGTGGTCACTACATAATACATTCTAATGTCTCTTGTTTATTTTGGGAGGAGGGGAGGGAGACCTTTCAAAAACTTATGAAGTAATATATCTATATTCTGGAAGCTTTTTGTCTTTGACATCCACAAAGTTGGACATTTCTTATTACAAGATTAAGAAAAATACTCATTTGTTGTTGGTGAAAATGTAAGCTGGTTCAACCACTATGGAAATCAATACAGAGACTCCTGAAAAGGATGAATATAGTTACCAACAGATCCTGTTATTCCCTTACTTGGCATTTACCCTAAAAGCTCCACACCTCAGTTCAGAGGTATTTGCTCAATCATGCTCAATTCATAATAGCTGACAACTGGAATCAACCCAGGTGCCCATAAGAGGACAAATAGATAACCCAGATGTGGTATATCTACCTAATGGATTTCTACTCAGCAGTAAGGAAAAGTGACACAATGAAATTTGTAGAAAAATGGTCAAACTTGGAACAGATCATTGTAAGTGAACTCACACAATCACAGAAACTCAATCATCACATGGTCTCACTTATCTGTGGTTCCTAACCTGGATCAGCCTGAGTTGCTGGCACACCTGAATGGCATCTCAAGGCTTGGACAACAGGGAGGGAAGGGATTGGGGGAAGGGGGTGTGAGACACAAAACTGAACCCAAATTGAACTTGTATAGAATCATATATCCTGGAAATCAGACTGGAAGATTGAACCCTCAATAGGACCTTAGGGCAGCACCTGAATTGAAGGGCTCTAGCGAGGGTAAGAAGAAGCTTAACCTTACATTTCTCTTGTTTCTCTTTTTTTTCTGTATTTTCTCTTTTCCCTTGGTGCTGGCCTGTAATTCCCTGTACCAGGATGCAGTTAACATCCACAAGGAGCTGTTGATGAGAGATACGTACAAGGTCTTCCAAAAGAAACAAGGCAGACTTCTGTCAGAGCATGTGATTACCCACCAGAGGTTAATGGTAAGAACCTTCTGCTGAAGGCATCATACATTGTCAGCATGTACCATGGAGAGACCTGGTTAGAATCTGGAAGAGAACCAGTGCCCAGACAGTTAGTCCATCTAGTGCTGGAAGGTGCTACATGACCTATGGGGGGAAGTGGCTATGTGTCCAAACAACTCAAAGTCTAAGCAACTCAGAGGCAAACAACCTGATGTGATGCTCACACAAGTGCAATAGTGGTACACAGCCATAGTGGGGCACCAGCTTCTCTTGGATTAGCTAACAGATATGCTCAGTGGAAAGGAAATCGTATCTGGAACTGGGAAACAAGACAGAATCATATCTAGAAAACTATTTTGCTTTCTAATACCAAGCTCTCTGTAATCTTGGGTTATAAGAGGGTCTACACCCTTTAAATTCTCTCTAAATTAATAATGGTTATCCCATTTACCAGTGCTGACTTCACTCTCCATTGGAAATTTTGCTTTTCTTTTTCAGATGGGAGCAGTACTGGAGAAGATAAACCACCCAGCACACTTCACTCTGGCCCCAGCTGAAACCACAGAGGAATTGGGGAAATAAGCAAGAGTGCTGCTTTCTCAGTGAACCTGATATCAGCACAAGGGTGAAGGAGGTAGACACTGAGGACCCTCAACACCTACCAAACCAGAAATCCAGAGGCTCCAAAGATCACAAGTAGACAAAATGCACCCAACATGGCTCAGGGAATTTTGCAGAAGAGGGGGTGGAAAGATTAATAGAGCCACAAGTTGGCACATTATGCACAGAGACATTGCCTCTCCCTATAACTGACAGCTGCCCCTAGAATGCATGGCCCACAACCTCCATGGGGATGACCTGCATCCTCAAGGAGGAGGGCCTCTGCTGAAAAGGGGCTGGAAGGAGGGAAAGGATGGTACCAATATGTGTTGTTTACATACTAAGTATGTCCATATCTAATACAAGAAAATTTAAAATTTATTAAGAAAAATGAGAAATTTTGAAACATTTATAAGTATCTTAAGCAAAAATATTTTTTAAAAGAAAGTCTGTTTCCGTTCCAGGTCACATATGGTATTTTCATGGTTTTCAGTAACCATAATAATCTATGACTAGTGAACACACACCAGTCATAGAGTGAAGCAGGGAATATACTATTCATTTGCATTTAATATAAATGTCCAGTTTAATCTTCAAAGCTCTATGAGAATTTCATTACCATTATTTTATAAATGGGCAAACTGAGTCAAAGACAGGCCATGATATTAATACATTTCTAAAAATTGCTCTGTTTAACTTTTATTGACAGCTTCCATAATTATACACAGCAAACCATGATAATTCAGTCTCCTATCCTCATTATGCCCCTCTCAACTCTATACCCCATCAAATCATGTGCCCCTTTCAGTTAATCTCTCTTTTATTGTGTTGTCACCATTTTTCCTCCTATTATTAAGGTCTTATGTCCTCATTGAATTTTGAGATCATTTCCCCAACTAGTATATGAATAATTTTATTATTCAGAGTATATTTGTCAGATTCTCTTAGCTATTCAGTATAATCTGCTTCCACTTTATCTAATACTATACTGACTTTTGGTCAACTGACAATCAATATTAAGTATTCTACTTTTTTTCATCAAATTGGCATGCAACTATGTTCTTACAATTGAGATACCATCAGACCTATTTTCCTACAGACTCCATGTTTTTCATTATGAAATGGGAACTTTCACCCTTTCCCACTTTCATCCTTGTACATTTTCTCACCTTGCATATCATTACTTGCAAGCCAGACCTTGAAAACGAGTTGTATCATGTTAGTATAGCAGTGAAATGTATAGAGTAGAAAACCTCAAGGGTTTCATATGGGAGAGATGACATACCAACATTCCCTTCACATGAGGGGAAAAAAAAATAACCACCTGTCTTTTGAATGAATTTTAATTCATGTGCATATGTTACCTATTACTTGCGGTAAAATTCAATTTTAATTAAATACTCAAATATTCCTGTACTCCATTATGTATTACATTGTCTTTGTTATTTCTTTCTTTTTTTTTTTTTTAAGGGTCAGAGTATTGTGAACTGTATTTTTATTTTTATTTTTTTTACCTTCATTAAATTCTTTTTAATTTTTTTCTTTATTAGTTAGTTTTGTATTCAGCAAATACAGTCAGTTTGGTATCATTATTAGGCTCATCCGTGACCTACCCCATCCCCTTGGCCCCTCCTTGTTGAGGTATACGGGTCATGCATTGTGGAGTTAGCCCGCAGTTATGGGTAAGATAAATGTCTCTGCATATCATGACCCAATGCGTGGCTCTGACATTCTTTCCACCCCCTCTTCGGCAAAATTTCCCTGAGCCATGTTGGGTTCATTTTTGGTCTGCTTTAGTGATGAGGTGTTGGGGGCCTCTGAGACTCTGGCTCTCTGATTTGGTAGGAGTTGATTTTTCTCTGTGTTGATCTCCTTCCCCCTTGTGCTGGTGTCCGGTTCATCAGGAAAACAGCACCCTTGCTTCTTTCACCAATTTTTCTTAGTTTCAGCCAGGGCCCTTTGGAGGTATGATGGGGTGGCTCTCTCCTTAGGATCTACATCTATCTGAAAAAGAGAAGCAGATTCTCCAATGGAGAGTAAGTTAGCATCAGGACAAATGAGATAACCCCCTTTTTTTTTATAGAGAATTTAATAGGTGTAGGCCCTCTTGTAGCCCACAATTGATGGTAGCTTGATATTGGAGAGTGGGCTTATGTTTGGATATGGTTCTGACTTGTTTCCCAGATCCAGCTATGGGTCCCATACCAGTGAGGGGATCAGTTAGCCCAACTGAGAGCAGTTGGTTCCCCACCATGGCTGTGTGCCACCACTGCACTTGTGTGGGCATCACAACAGGTTATTTGCTACTAAGAAGGTTAGACCATGCGTTGCTTTGACAGATATTGGTCATTTTCCCCCAGTCGTCCAAGTAGCACCTTCTGGCACTAGATGCGCTGACTGTATGGGGACTGACTCTCTTCCAACTTCCAGCCATGCCATTCTAATTTGCATGTCAATTACATAAGGTGTCTTCAGCAGTAGGGTCTTACCACTAGCCTTTGGTGGGTCCTCAAGTACTCTGACAGAAATCTGTCTGTCTTTTAGGAAACCTTGTAGGTCTCTCTGATCAAAAGCTCATTGTGGATGATAGCCCCATGCTGGTTCTGGGAGTTACAGGTCAGTGCCCACTAAGAAAATGAGGAAAATAATAACTAATATACAAGAGTTAGAGAGAAGAGAGAGTGAGAGAGAGAGAGGGAGTGGGGAAGTGAAGGAGGGAAGATGTAGAAGATTAAGGTTAGTCTTGATCTTACCCTCTCCAGTGTCTTGTGGTTCAGGTGTTCCATGTAAGGGCCTGGTGAAGGATCAGCCATTTGGACTGTCTTTTAGTAAGTAGAAAATTATGGTACCATTGCCGTTTGGGTCTAGATTTGTGTTTCCCACCCCTTTGATGCCCCCCCTCCCTCCCCTTTCATCCTAGTGTCTAGTCTAGGAGATGCTTGCTGGGTATGTAAGGTATCTTGGGTAGATTCAAGTTAGGTGCTGTAGATGAGTGAGACTATGTGGCGATTTTTTTTCTGTGATTGGGTAAGTTCACTGAGAATGATCTGTTCCAGGTTCAACCATTTTTCCTCAAATTTCATTGTGTCATGTTTTCTTATTGCTGTATAGAATTCCATTGTGTAGATATACCACATCTTAGTTATCCATTCTTCTAGTGATGGACATCTGGGTTGATTCCAGCACTTAGCTATTACAAATTGAGGCGCTATAAACATGGTTGAGCAAATCTCATGAACTTAAACCGTCACTCAACCAATGGGATCACATGAAGCTGAAGAGTTTCTTTACAGACAAGTATACAATAAGCAAAGCCAATAGATCACCCACAGAATGGGAGAAAATATTTGCGGGTTATCCAACTGATAGAGGCCTAATCTCTAGAATCTACAAAGAACTCAAAAATCTAAACAGTAAGAAGTCAAACACCCCACTCACAAAATGGGGCAAAGAGCTGAACAGGCAGTTTGCAGAGGAAGAAATAGAAATGGCAAACATACACTTAAGAAAATTTCATCATCCATAATCATCACAGAAATGCAAATTAAAACAACTATGAGATTCCACCTTACCACAATAAGGATAGCAAACATCAAAAAGTCAAAAATAAATGCTGGCGAGGATGTGGAGAAGTAGGAACACTCATCTACTGTTGGTGGGAATGTAGGATGGTACAACCACTTTGGAAAGCAATATGGAGACTTCTGAAAATGCTGAGTATAGAGATACCAACAGACCCAGTTATTCCCTTACTGGGCATCTACCCTAAAACTTTCAAACCACAGGCTAGAGAGATTTGCTCAACCATGTTTATAGCGGCTCAATTTGTAATAGTCTTTGTTATTTCTTTCTGATAGTACCTTGCAGTGAATATTTTCACTATCACACAAAATAAGAGTATGCTAGTTTTCTATGATCTGCTTGGTATTCCTATTTTGAAGCTCCAGAAGTAGAATTGTGAGGTTAAACAATATACAGCTGGTTAGAATTTAATCGTTTTGCCCTTCAAGAGATGGTGCCACGTTTTTTCCATCAGTCAATGAGATTTACGTTTTTCCTGCAGATTTTTTAACATGGCATACATGCCTATTTAATTTGATTCCATTCTTATAGCTCTGGCAGATACTAAAAGCAATTCATTTAGTCTTTTAAAATGCATTTTTCTAATTACTTTTAAATTTAATACTTTTTTTTTCATCTATAGACATTTTATTTCCTTACTTAGTCTATGAATTTCCTGTTCACTCTATTTATCCAAAATTGATAGCAGGAGCTATTTTGAATTAAATCTATTAATCCTTTCATTTTAATTTATGCAAGAGATTTCAATTTAAATTTTATATATATCTTACTACATTAATGACTTGTAATTACTGATTATTTTTAAACATGTGTAATATATGTGATATAGTACAACAGTGTATGCACATGTTTGCATAGATACATGTGTCCTTTGTGCATGGCAGAGGACAATGTTAGGACTTTATTACAGATATTTTGGCAAATGACTTAATAGTCTAAAGATGCCATATTTTTTGGAATCTTATAATACTTGCTGACATCTAACAAAATGGTCCCATTCTCATTATTGTTATTTTATACATTTCCTAGGCTATGTTAAAATAATAATGAAGTTAGAATACATTTATTATTTTAACTTATTTTCTAAAGCACATTAATCACATTGAAGTTTATTAACTTGAACAAGCATGCTAATGCTCATGCAATGATTGCTTCATGACAGAGGACTGCAGGGCCAAGGTGAAATGAGACATCACTGGGTCTGAGTTCACAGCATATTCAGAGTCCAGGGCAGACTCTGTTTTCAAAGGTTGATTTTGTGTGTTCTCATCATCATTCCTGGGAACATCCTGGAAATATGCTAAAGATATTTGTAAGTAAATCCTTTCAGTTTTACCTCTTAATCTGACCTCAGTATATTTGATGAGTCCAGAAGTCTAACAAAGATGGATTAGAGGGATGGGGAGATGGTTCAGTTGGTGAAAGAGCTTTCCTTGCAGGCAAAAAGTGCTAACTTCAGATCCCCCATGGTCATATAAAACCCAGTGGCATGGCTATAACCCCAGTGCTGGCTAGCTGGCCTATCTGAATTGGTCAGCTCTGTGTTTAGAGAGACCCTGTCTCAGAAAATAAGGTGGAGAGTTATTAAAGAAATATGAGCACCCCCACACAGGAACACTTACACATGCATACACATGTGCCACACATGCATACACGTGCAAGAAATAAAAACGCATGAAAAATAAAAAAGAAGCATTTGGAAAGTTTTCCTTTAATTGTGGCCTTTTTGCTTCGCTTCTAGATCTACTAGCTTTACTTATACTCTCAACCTAGCCAAGTTTTCTGAGAAACAACAACAACAACAACAACAACAACAACAACTGGTGCTTTCCTTAGAAAACTCATGTCTATACAGACAGTATCTGCCCAGTATGCTAATACTTTTGGTCACTTGGTAACAGAACAGGTCATTCCATCGTACTGTGTTGAAGTCATGTCTGGGCTTCATTTCTGCATCTGTCAGCTTCTAGTTGAACAAGCTTTATTTTAATCATCAATATAATGGGGATGCTTATGTCCACTTTTATAGGATATCAAGTGTATAAATAGAATAAAAATTTATCATTGCCTCTCCTAGATCACTGCCTTTAAACACAGTGCACACTGGTTCATGTTCCTCAGCATAAGTGCAGACGTGGGATCCTAATAATCATCTTCAGGAAAAATAAAGTAAGCCGTTCCAACAAAACAATTAACAATATATACATATAATATGTATAAAGTATAAGCCAAAATTTAAACTATGATTAGTATCTTTAGTTCAAATTCTATTAATTTCCAAGGAAAGTTTGGAACTCTCAAGTTTCATACAAATTCAAATATCTTGAATTTAGTAACTATCAATATTGGGTAAAATTTACCCATTTGTATAATTGATTCAACTGATATGATATGCCAGAAAAAATATATATGTATATAATTTTGATACCAGATTGTAGGGTTTTTAGTATCTTGTATTAATGTGAAAACAACATGAGATTGTAAATTGAAAATTTAGCATAAGATAAAAATTTTTAGGTTGGAAAACTTGAAGCAACTGAACCATTCTGACATCAAAAGAAAGCACTTGATTTTTTTTAATCATATAATTGACTCTTTGAAAAATTTAGAAAGAGTAATATTGGAACTTCTAGACAAATAAATATAGATAGGTGACTACAATTATTCCAGTTTTGTTGTGCATATTGGGAAGCTAGTAAACACCAGACATGATAAAACTCTCAGTGAGCTCAAAGAAAGTAAACCGAGTCTAGATGAAGACCTTCCAGTGTTTCCAAGCATCAGCACACAGTAATGCTATGACAAGAACAGCATAGCACATTTATTTATCTCTTAAAGGTGACAGTAGAGAGGTTTTTTTTCTTTTCTTTTTTTGTGTGTATGAAGGTGGCATTATCAATTTGTGTCTTCATATTTTTCTAGAGAAAAGAAACCATACACAAACAACCTCTAGTGACCAACATCAAAGCTGCTTGCATTTTTCCTTAGGATATGGCATAAGATAAATAATTAGTGTATTTCTGAGGAAATAGGATTTTGTTTCTTCTTGCTTTTTTTGTCTTGTACAATTTTCTTACTTGAACAAAAAGCCTTGGAACAGCCTTTCATTTTAACTACTACAAAAATAATAATCACCTATAATGTTTGTCTCTAGTCTCATAATAAGGTGAAGTTCAGTTCAAACTACTTACACAAGCACAGTCAATCTTTCGTTGTGCAGCTTTTGTCCATAAAATCGACCTGTGTAAGTTCCTTTTGTAATTCATGTCAGGAGAAAAATGTTAAACCTTCTATTGACACCATGATCAGCTTTTTGCTTTCCACGAGCAAACTTTGTAACAAACATTGTTTAGTTTTGTAGGATTTCTGTTTATATTTAGAGTGTGTCTATGTGGAAAGAGAATTGCCTCATGAAAATCTTGTTTGATCCTCAAACTCCCCGGAACATTCTCTATTTCTCTTTATGCACAGTATCATTGTTCCGTTTTAGGTTTGAACCATTGCTGAAACTGTGCAATCAACATCACAGTGCCATTGATATTTCTATAACTTACTTCATTGCTTCCAGATGATCTTTCAATAGCCTACTTCCAGCCTCATTGTTGTGGAACTTACAAATTCTTGCTTCCTTTAGCCATCATATGCACATAAACACACTCTCTCTCACACACACACACACACACACACACACACACACACACACACACACACAGCTTAGAAGATATTGTAAAAGTCTTTGCATAGCAAAAGTTAACTTTGAGAGATATCTCCTAGCCTTATCAAGCTGATCTGTTAGGTTTCCCCCAAACACAGCTAGCATGCCTTTAACTGGGGTCCCACGTCCTACAAGATCCTCTTATCCTTATGATAATGCTTTATGAAAACTGCATAGCCACACAAAACAATAGAACACACAATTTCTTATCTTAAATTGTGTTTGCTGATATAATACATCATTGCATTTATCATATAAATGCCATGTAGATGGTTTTATGTCAAAAAATTTCTTGTTACTGAGGCTAGTACTTGAGTGATTCTCCTGTTCAAGCATTAACAGACCTGGCTATGACACCTGTTTATTTCACTACGATGAGACTGACACTTAGTTCTGCCAAACAAAATTGTGAAGGCAAACAGATTTATCTAATTCCCTATTTCCTCATCAGTAACCCAGATGCATCATAAGCAAGAATATAAACATAGCTCTCAGAATATGTAGGTGCTTAATAAACTTTTAAGTGTTTTGATAAGTATATTGCAGGGATAATACTAATGGAGCTTGTTAGTCCACAGAAACACACAAATAGTATATTCAGACTAAGTGTAAATAATGCAATATGTAACTCTCTGTGGCTTTGTATAATTTTTGAAGGAAATTTTATGCATCTACTAGTTTTTAGATAGAAGATATCATCAATATTTATATGTATTATGGGAAGAAGGAATAGTGACCTGGTTCTTTATTACTTGTGTAAGACAGCAGTATAGAAAGTTGAGATTATATCTTCAGTATTTCACCATATTGTAGTATTTTGCTTAGGCACAACAAAATAATCAGCCTTAAGTAATAACAGTGTTGAGAATTTATATTCAATATTCGTGTCATTTGTTCATTGACTACATACACACACACACACACACACACACACACACACACACATATATATATATATATATATATATTTGGTTTTTCGAGGTAGGGTGTCACTCTGGCCCAGGCTGACCTGGAATTAACTATGTAGTCTCAGGGTGGCCTCGAACTCATGGCAATCCTCGTACCTCTGCCTCCCGAGTGCTGGGATTAAAGGTGTGCACCACCACGCCAGACTACTACCTATATTTTTATAACAGAAAAAGGAGATTAAGGTCAATTCATCAATTCACAAATCCACCATTAAAAATAATTTCCAGTGCTGGAGAGATTTCTTAGTGGTTATGGCACTTGCCTATGAAACCTAAGGACCCATGTTTGATTCCCTAGTACCCACATAAGCCAGATGTACAAGGTGGCACATGCATCTGGAGTTCATTTTCAGTGACCACAGGCCCTTTCTCTTTCTCTCCCTCTTTCTCTCTCTCTCTGTCTCATAAATAAATAAATAAAATATGTTTAAAATAATTTCTAGCCAGGCATGGTGGCACATGCCTTTAATCTCAGCCCTTGGGAGGCAGAGGTAGGAGGATCACTGTGAGTTCAAGGGCACCCTGAGACTATATGGTGAATTCCAGGCCAGCCTGAGCTGCAGTGAGATGCTCCCTTGAAAAAACAAAAATAATAATAATTTCTAGCAAGATTTGGAAGAATGCTGAAATAGTGTCATCACACACAAGCAACATGTTTTATAGAATAGGTAATATCTAGTTTTCTTGGAGCAAAAGAAGAATGAAAGGGAGACAATAGCAGAGACTTGTTCAGATTTCATAGAATGCGAATCTATCTCCTGAGTCAAAGTCACGTTTGGGAAGAACACTTGTCCAGAAAACAATAAAGCCAATTTGTGAAAAATATGACTGAATTTTAGAAGAGAAATTTTACTGAAATTGAAGTGAAGTATCCAATTTATACTAGTACTTTACTGAGAATCATAGACAATAACCAAAACCAAAATAATGTGACAAACTAATTAAATTTTTAGCACTCATATGTAGTCCCTATTTTTAAAGGGAAGTGTCACTGACCAAGACTTTATGTAACTAATGCACAAAAAGAATATACTTAATTTTGTTTGAGCACATGATAAGTAAAAATTTATTTCATGCCTTCAAATATATGTGTAAAACTGTTTGGAATGTGTATCAAAAGACTATGTTAGGCTAAATTAGGTTTACTATTCTTCAAATACAGAGTGTTGAAAAAATTCTTAAAAATATGTGTAGTAATCTTGAAATTATAAAAGTATTTCTACATATTCTGTCTTTTAGAGAATCAATAAGCAATAAAGAGTATCTTGAAATACATATTTTTGTATGAATAGTATGTTTTATGTTTTGCCAAGGTTTGTGCGTAACATGCAAATTAATGTCAGGAATCTCCATCTCTCTCCGTTGCTGTCTTTTGTTTTATTCCCCATCTGTCTCTGATCATCAATGGACATGGGTGGAAATATTAGACCATGTGAGCAAACTAATTTAGGAACACATGAAATAGGATGGTTGTGTCTGTAATAAGAGAATCTTTCTAATGATATTACTCGGATGCCACCTAGAATATGATTGTTCTGGGCAGGATAACAAACATTAAACCATTAACATCCACCCTCTGCCCTCTTGTGGTAGCCATTGCCAAACAACTGTGAGTTGATCAACACTATTGATAATATGTAATGTTCCTCACATGGTACTTATTAAAATGAATGAATATAAGTATTAAGTATTTTTTTCTTTTTTAGTCATATTTTAGCATAATTTTAAATATAAGTATTTTAATTTTGCAATAGAATTATTCAAAGCACTAACATAAAAGTGCCTGATTGGAAATAAACCAGGAGATCTAATTACAGCCCCCGGATGCAAAAACAGTTTTCCACTTTTTCATAATCTGTTCACTGTAATCAGGTGGCTTTGTTGTGCTTATTTAGAAATACAAAGAATTTGAGAAAATCAGTTCTTGCATAATTGCTGCATTTATCTACATTTATCTGTTGTATTTTGGACTACTTAATGCTGGACAATTGTGCTTTGATGCATTGGTTTACTTTTCAGACAGTGCATTTATTCAAACATTAATTGAACGTCTGCATTTCTTTGTACACCACACATATCATTAATAGCACGTTACTATCCTTCTGTAAGAAGGGAGGCCTCCTATTAAAGCTTTATGAAGCTTCTTATATGATATGATTATAGGGCGAAAAAGAACTGTATTTCACAAGCTCCTGTTATAAAGCACCTTCCTTAGTTGTTTGTCAGTGAGTGAGAGAACGTATTTTCAATTTCAGTATTTAAATGCTATATTCCTGAGAATGGCTGGGAAAAATAGGAGCGGGAACATTGACAACCTCTCTCGTGCACTCTCATTCTCTCATGCCCTATTGCTATTTACCTTCTTTTTCCCTCACAGCCCCCAAACACTGTATCGATTCCATTTGTATTCACATCTCTTAAAATTACTTCTTTTGGCAATGGTCTGAGCCTTATGTATTGAAGAATGTTTCTTGTGGACTTTCCAGCTCCAAGGAAGTGACATAGACCTCCTTAATGGTGCAGAAAAGAGCTAATGATCCTTGAAAATATTTAATATGCTTATAATTATAATATGATTTACTAATTTGTACTAATGATGAAGTTTGCTAGCTTAAATGAAGTCTGTGATAAGTTCATTTCTTCTTTCCTGTCCTTTACTACTCAGTCTATCTTGTTTCTATTCACTTTGTCTCAGTCAAAAGAATCCAAGTGTCAGTGTGGTCATGCACACTTTTAATCCTAGAATTTAGGAGGCAGAGGTAAGAGGATCACCATGAGTTCGAGGCCACCCAGAGACTATATTGTGAAGTCCAGAGCTAGAATGAGACCCTACCTCAGAAAACAAAACAAAACACAAAGAAAGAAAAGAAACCACAGGAAGTGAGGTTTTATTAAGCTAACAAGTACAAAACAGTAATCCTTCACATCTCTCTTACCACATAGTCCACATTCATCTACTAGCTAACGGAGAGTCTTCCTCCTCTGACATTGGTAGCGCAAGAATCAAAGAGAGCTTGGGAGACCCCAGCCCAGGATAGAAAGACTGACCTACAATTAATCTAATCAGTTTCTGCTCACAATTCAGTTGCTCAAACCACAAGGTGCCTGGGCTGCACAGACCCTCCATGTGGGTGAGAGGTGAACAGCTAGAGACCCTTAGCAAACAGCAATGCTGACAATCACGTCTGCTTTCCCCAAAAGCTTCTCTCTGTCCTGAGACACAGTTTGCCATGGTTTGCTGTCTCCTGCATTCCCACAGCTTATCATCTTTCTCTGACTCTGTGTCCTTTCTTCTAATTTTTCTACTACACTGCAGAGTTCATGTCTCTTTTCCTTTATACTTCTGAACGATCTGCTTCCAAATACTTGACTTTCTTGAGAAGGTATGGACATGCAGATAGAGACACGACATAAAGGAGTGCATGCGACTGAAGTATAGAACAAATGTCTTCACCTTACAGCAGGTGAGTCCAGGAAGCTTCCACAAGGGTGCTATTTGAACTGAAGGGCAGAAATGAGAAACCACGAGTAAGCAAGTTCAAATAGAAAGAAATATGAAAAATGCAAGGGTATTTTATTAGTTCAGCACAGCTACTCAAAATTCAAATTCGTACAAGGATTTCTATCGTAGACCATGTGCCTACTACCTGGCTAGGGACAAAAGAAATTTCTGATTGATAAAAGCATCAAACTATGACAAAGAATAAGTTTGGCTGGAAGAGCGAGAGAAAGACAGAGAATGTTAATACTGATAAGGGGAAAAAATAATAAAACAGCTGTCCACCATAGAAAATCTATACTAAGAGTAACTCAGATGTAGGAAAACCAGGTGTCTGGATTTCATTTTTCTGAGTGATATAGAAGGAGATAAAATAAATTAATATTTGAGTAATAGGTTCAGACTATAGTTGAGATGTGTAGATAAATCACTTTTCCTTCCACCACATTGTAAAGGATGGATTCAGTGGGACTTGAAGCAGGGAGACAGAAGGTACTACTCTCCTAATTTTATGTAAAAATGTGAGAGGCCACAAGGAAACACAGAAATAGAAGAACAGGGAAAGAGGACAAAACTTCAGTATATGTAGAGAGCTGAGTGCTGTTTCTTGCGTGTCATTTAACAATCAGGATGTTGAGGGAGGAATATGAAGAGAGGAGAATAGGTTTCTATGAGAGCTTAGAGGTGGTAATAAACACAGCTCTCCCATAGCCAGTATGATTATCCATCTGTATATACCATAGATATATGTATATATGCCATTTTAAAGAGCAGCACCATTTCATTATTGGTAATTCTTGCTTTACAAAGGGAATAACAACAAAGATCACACCACCTTTGGTCATCTTTGCATAACTACACTGGATCAGTTTTAAAAGAAAATATAGTTTGCATGCATTATAAAATTTAAGGGGATATTTTCAAGGAAATTGTATAAGTAAAAAAGTTAATTTTTAAATGTAAAAGAAACAATCCTTTCCTGTAAGTTCCTTCCATTATAGGTAGAGCTGTGTTCCTGGTGTCACATTATTCACTAAAAGTACCTTCAGGCTACTCCACTTTGAAATATTTTTGTTCTTCCTCTTAAATAATTCCATAAATTAACATAAATCTCAAGTCATGAGGGTTTCTGAGAGTTCACAACAAATTTTCACCTTTCTCTTATAGTTATATTTTTCTTTTACAGATACTCATAAATCAAACATACTTATATATACATCTGTGTATCTTTTTCATTCTTATTTCTCCATATAGATATATGTATATGGATGCATAGCTATGTGGGCACTTATATGTCTTCATTATATTACATTTAGAAACGTTAGAAACAATATGTCCTTATTCCAATGTGCTTCAGTATCCATTTCCCAAAATTTAGATATTTTTAATGAACCAAAGTTTCATTAAGAAATCAAAACATTTTGGATATAATAATATTATCTATGACTCTGCTTACATTTATTTTTAGCTCTTTAAGTAATACTCTATGCTGCCTTTTCCTGATGAAAGATTCAATTCAGAACACTAAATTTCATCCATTTACCATATTTCTTTAATTTTTAAAATTAAATTAATAAATAGCATTTGTTGTCTTTTTTGGGGAGAAGTCCTTGTGGACCTTGATATTTGAAGTACCAAGAAGAGCACAGTGCTGTAGAGATTCAAGGGCATACCTTAGAAGCTGAGTAGTGGCTTCTTCAGTCCATTTTATCAAGAGGGGTTTATGGTCAATTTGAGTCAATTTGGATCACTTAACTAAAATAGATTCTACCAGAAGTTTCTCATATTTACTAAGTTGATTTAAAATGATAACCTACATATTATCATTTCTTATTTCCACTTCGAAGAGAATAGTTAAACATTATTTCCACATAAAAGTTTGCACATAGCAAGATGCAGATTTATTAATGAATACAAAAACATGGAAGCATTCAAGATATTCTTCAGCAGCTGAATACAGTGTGATACATCCTCACAAAGAAATAGCATTCAGTATGAAAAAGAGACAAGTTGAAAATCAGGTAAATAATGGAGAAACCACAGAAAGCATAATGCTCAGTAAAAGAACTTGATCTACAAAGGATACACCTACACACAGTATGAGTACACAAGTGTCACATCTGAAAAAAGAAGAACTATGAAGATGGTGAAATGACTAGTAGTTGACAGGGATTAGTCATGAGGGTGGAAAAGGCAAAGCACAAAGGATTTTTAGGGTAGTGAAATTCTCTGTGAAAATACTGAAATGGTATATGCATGTCATGACACATTTACCCAAATTCATAGAATATAAAATATTCAGTATGAACACTACTGTATACTATTGACTTTGGGTCATTAAGTTGTTTGCATTAGGTTCATAGGTGACAATAATTGTTGTAGAGGAGTTTAAGGATGTCTCCATGTAGTCCTCTCAATTATGCTATGAGCCTACAACTGCTCTTAAAAAGTACAGTCTTCATAGTAGAGTATAGCATACTGTACCGCTGTTACCCTGAACCATATCCCAGCAATTAGAAAAAAAGTCAAAAGTAGACAACTCTGGCAGTTTAATTTAATCAGAGAAATCACTTAGTGCTGCTTCATGAGTGCAGCTCAAATGATGCCACGCGCAGGTGTTCATTTTAATGAGGGACAAAGTAGTTGAGCACTGAGTGCCTTAGGAGATGAAAAGGCGTTATTCAATCAGGTTAGAACACAATAGAGTCATTAAAACATGAGGCTGGGAGAATCAGTTTGCAAAGGAGTGAAATGCAAATGTAAGAAAGGTTAAGTGAATAGACACAGAGAGAAACAGAAAATAGGTATTAGAGGGAGGGATATATTTACAAGATCTTAGAAATATTTGAGGTAAAGTTGTCTTTTATGACAAGGACATTTTTACATATGAGGTAGTTTGAAAGTAAAATGATTCCCATACGCTCATGTATTTGAATACCTGTTACCCAGCTGGAGGTGCTGTTCTGAAATATTGTGGAATCTTTAGGAGGAGGAGCCTTGCTGGAGGAAATATTTCACTGGGGTTGACCCTGAGGTGTTATGACAGAGCTGAACCTGCTGTTCTGCTGCCCCTCCCCTATTCTCTCTCTCTCTCTCCCTCCCTCCCTCTTTCTTCCTTTCCACCAGTATAATGATATAACCTCAGCTTCCTGTTCTTGCCATGCCTTCTTGACATAATGGGCTCGTCCCTCTGAAACTTTAAGTTGAATTAATCCCTTTTCTTCCATAAATTGTTCTGGTTGGGCATTTGTTCCCAGCAATGAGGCAATAATGATACAGCATGTTCAAAAGTAAATCTGGAAAGATAAGTTGGGTAAAGATAAGAAGGGAACCTTGTGTAAGAAAAACAAATAAAACAGATATATTTTATTTCACAGAGGAATGAAGAGTGATTGAAAACATTTTGTCTAGATCAAGTTATGACAAATGATATGTTTCAAATTAGGAATGACTTTGAACAATTCAGGGGACATGAAAATGAAATTATTATATTTCAATAAGTCAATTGAATTGCCTAAGAACATACCATACACAAGGAATATGCCTTCAAAACAGAGGACAAAAGAGAAGTATACACTTTATTTGTTTATTGTATACTGTTCTTAATTTTCTAATCTTTGATGCAATAAGCTTAGATCAAGCTTCTCTAACAAAATATAAAATAAGTAGTTTAGCAGTAATCAAAATTTTTTTCTCATTGTTCAGAATGCTAGGAGTTCCTAACTCAAAACAACAGACCAAATTATGTTCTCTGTGAAGCTTTCTTTTTTCATAGGGGTACAATTCCATTCTTGAGCGCTTCACCCTTATGATTGAAAGGTTGTACTTCTAAATGCTCTTGCTTTATGCTTTATGTTTCAATATATGAACTTAGGTTCCCAGAGACTGAGTCAGTCAGTCTACAGTAAGAATCCAAATGGAGAGAGCATATAATCTTGCCCAGTTAATACCGTGACCTATGTTCTTCATATGCTTCAAGTACTCTCATTTTTTCCTTTCAAGTTCCCTACATTGTTCTGCAATTTAAGATTAACTGAGCAAAAATGTTTCATTTTAAACTAGTCTATAACATGAAGATGAAACATTAAAATATAATCTGCTTAAAGCCGTAGCCTCTCCCATAACCAGCATAATTTCAAAAAGGCCAAATCAATGATAGTAAACTGTTAAATTTTACCAGCAAGACAAGGACTTTTATTTCCCATATGGATATTTATGGAAAATAAGTCTCACATGATTCAGAAGTAAGTTTATTTGCCCAAATAATGACATTTTTAAAGCATTTTCTCTCTCCATTGTCTCCTATAATAGCTTTGTTGTATTAGCAACCAAAGATTTTTAACAGTACAAGCATTATCCTTAAAGAACTATTAAAAGCATTTTAAACTGCCTACATCTTCATCAAAATCAGTGTATTGTTTACAAAGTTGTAAGAGTAACCTAAATATAATCCCCTCTTTCTGTGTTGACAATGACTGATGGATTGCCACAGCTTACTGAAATGGCACATCTCAAAACAGGAACTAACCTAGGCCAGGCTCTCTCTACTTATTTCCACAGAGAAGCTGAAATCAAGAAAAAGTACACTGTGAATCTGAAGGCCTTGGTTTATTCATGTTTAAAATCTGACAGTACCAGATTGGAAAGAAATATTCCTGTTCGCTCTATAAAAAGTGCATGGTTAGTTTTATTTTCCATGCAATCAATACTAATATCATGCTATATAAGTAACCCAGAGCACTTAGTAACAAGCAAGAGATAGTGAACTCAATTCCAGGTTTGTTAGAGAGTTACAAGCCAATATGTTCTGAAGACAAATTTATAAAACTAAATTTTAGGTAAGATCATAATGTGTATACATTTATAATACATCTCTTTCAACAGCAATATATAGATATTGCATAGGCCTAGTGACTGTTCAAATATAATACCAATGCTAGATATAGTTTCTCTCTCTCTCTTTTACAAGTTATCTAGTACATTATTTCCAAAATACATTCCTGTTACCTCTGAGTGTGGGGGAGAATATTTGAGCGTTGCAAGTTTAAAGGGCGACAAGGTTTCTGAGTGGAAACAGCAAGGTCAAATGTACTTGGCAAATGCAGTTGTGAGAATAATAGGGAGACAGTGGAGGTAGAAGGAAACAGAAGGCGACTTAGTAAGACAACCCCAGTGTAGAATAGTAGGGGGTGAATGGCACATTGCGTTTACAAAGGAGCACAGGTCAACTCCCAGTACACACATCCAGCATCAATGGACTTCATATTTATTGCTTTCCTTGCCACATGGAATGTAGGAAGACACCCTCATTAAACTGCATGAGCTTTACAAAGAATTTCAGCCACACACTCTCAACCAGCAAACAATGAATACTGTGTAATTTGCAGATTAATTTCTATCCTGTTTGTTGTTCAATGAGTATATTCAACAAGTGTAGTTATCCATATTAAATACAAACCATACTCAAACTTATTATATTTACTTAATAAATCTCCTTTCTTCAAGATCATAAGTAAAACACAGAATCAATCATGTTCCTTCCACCCAGGTCCTTCCCAGGTATTCTCTCAGACCTCAACAGTGCACATTCCTTCCTGTCCTAATGTCCCCTGGTGTCACTAAAAGAGCTTCACAAGATTCAGCCAGTTTCAACTCATTCTGTCTATAGCTTCCCTCCATTTTGTGTGGACCTCTAAAACCATTACACTTGACTTTTGGTTTATTTTGCATCCATAGATTATAATGTATGCTTAGAGAATAATAAAACATTTAAATATTTCCTGTATGTTTTAGATATTGATTCAGTTTTTTAAGTTAATTTAGGAGCTCATCACTGGTCAGGAGTATAATTATAAGGAAATAAGGGAGGGGCCACATCTTAGGAAAGCAAGTCTTGTGGAAGCAAGCATGCAATGGATTCTCCACAGGATTTAGAACAAATAGGAACAGTAACCTTTTCCTTAATGCTACTTCAGTACTACCTTTCATGCTATGCATATATTGAGCCTCTGCTTAAATTTGTGTAAATAGTAGGGATTGTAGGATTTAAGTACCAGGGTGTAACTTCTTTTTACTACAACAGAATAACTAAGGTAGTCTACATACAAATAAGGAAATATTTTCTTTCTTGCTTGCTTTATTTGGCTCACAATGTTAGATGTTTCAGTCCATAGTTCATGGGTTTCATGGCTTTCCAATCTGTGACAAGGTAGAACAACATGGTAGGAGGATATGATGAAGACTTTCAACTCACCAAAGCTGCAAAGCAAAGAATGAGAGAAATAAGCCAGGCGTGGTGGTGCATGCCTTTAATCCCAGCACTCGGGAGGCAGAGGTAGGAGGATCACCGTGAGTTCGAGGCCACCCTGAGACTACATAGTGAATTCCAGGTCAGCCTGAACTAAAAGTGAGACCCTACCTCGTGAAACCAAAAAAAAGAATGAGAGAAATAGTAACTAGGTTCAACTCTATACTTCACAAATATGCTCCCAATCTCCTAAGAACTCTAACTAGGCCATACCTCTAGTTCCATTACCTTCCAACAATGACACTGTGGCTGTTAAGCCTTTAATACACGGTCTTTTACATGCAAGATCCAAGTTATAGTGCAGACTGACTGCCAAGATAGTCTATTAGGGGAAACATTCCACAGTGTTATATAAAATGAGAGCAAAAAGACTGAAGAAAATTATATTGATATTCTTTTTGTTGTTTATTTATTTATTTGAGAGAGAGACATACAGAGAGAATGTGCACTAGGGCCTTCAGCCACTGCAAATGAACTCCAGATGCATGCACCACCTTGTGCACCTGGCTTTGTGGGTCCTGGGATATCGAACCTGGGTCCTTTGGCTTTGCAAACACCTTAACTGCTAAACCATCCCTCCAGCCCTGCTATTCTTTTTAAAAATATTTTTACTCACTTATTTGCAAGCAAAGAGAAATAGAGAAAAGAGAATTAGAAAGAGAGACTGGACATGCCAGCGCCTCCAGCCACTGCAAAATCAAGAGGCACGCACCACTGTGCACCTGGCTTTACGTGGGTAATGGGGAATCAAACTACAGTCCTTGGGCTTTGTCAGCAAATGTCTTAACTTTTGAGCCATCTCTCCAACCAATATATTGTCATTTATAATTACAAAAAAATGCTATTGGGCTTGCAAAGTGATATCATATTGTATGGCATGCATTCATCACTGTTGTCTTCTGTATTCCAAAGCTTAAAGAAAATTTATCTTTTATATATGCTACATAATAACAAATAATGGTCATAAAGCAACTAAGCAGTTTAGTTTTCCAAGGCTCTGACCCACAGACATTTTTTAGTAAACTTTCAAAAATTAAGGATAACATCTGTTCAATCAAAATATAATCTAGGGTGAATTCATAGCTTGCTCAAATGCATGCCCCACATATATACCTTGCCACATCAAAATGGGAAGTAGGGGTAAATTATGTTCATTCTGCTCCATTCAACTGAGATAAGAAAGTAGATCTATTTATCTTTATGAGGAATTCAAAGAATAGGAAAGAAGAGATTTTTTTTTATTCTGATTTAACCAGAAAATAAACTTAATCAGAGCACCTGTTCCTTAAGCCTTCTAGTTAATGGATGCTTCACTATACTACCTGCTATTTCAGTGGCTACTTTGTGGATAGAAGAGCTACTGAACACAGGTCCTGCAAGAAGAAAAAGAAAAAAAAAACATGCTGAAGCTCACAGATTGCATGCTTGTTTTCAGAGAGATGTAGACAAATCACTGTGTTCACCTTTGAATTTTATGTTTTGCATGTTTTATATAATAAAGCTACACTCTGTCTTGTAAAACTATCCAAAGACCCCAGGAAGAGACTGAAACATTCATCACAAAGAACACCAGTGACCAATAACCTTTGATGGAATCCTTCATTCTTTTAGAAAGACGCTGCTGCCTACTGTCTTCTTAAATCGGGGTCTCTGACAATTCATTCACTTTGATCCTTGTACAAGTGACAATCTGTCAGCCTTGATATCTTGGTTCATCCACACATGTCCTAATTTCCTCATATTCACTCATCACCTCAGATTAAAGCTTAATTGCTTATTTCTGGATTAGTAATATATCTTTTAATATTTTTCTTCTTCTTTCTACAATTCAAACTCATTCTATACAAATGCAATAGGTCCCCAAACCCGGCATGTTTTTCTGTATAGTTGCTCCTCTCTGAGGGAACCCTGTTCATAGGAGAAATTAATGATTCTTCTGACTGTGAATATGCCACTCTTTCCTCCCCAGTCCTCACATGTACAGCTCTTTTCCAATTTCTGTTCAGTATCTATGTACATCTCTTTTTCTCTTTCCTCTTTGTCCTATATCTATTAAATTTTTATTGTATTCCCAGCTTCTATTAAAATTACTTTTCTCTTATCTCATGAGTTTTTATTGCTTCCATAACAAATTTTCAAAACTTTGCAGTTTATGATAATATAGATTTATCATCTCATCAGGCTGTAAATCAGGTAAAGCTCACGTGAGTCATTTGGTTAGGTTGAAATCAAGATGTTAGCCAGCTGTGATCTTTGCAGTGAACTCCAGAGGGGATAATCAATCTACTTTCACACTTAAGTGATTTGTTTGCTTATGATTTTATTTATTATTTTATTCATTATACATCTATTTATTTATTATTTTATTGTTTTGCTAACAGTCAGATGTTGTTCCTAACTTTAAAGGTTATTAACATTCCTTGGCCTATGCCCACCCTCACTGCCCACTTCCAAAACCTATAAAGACAAAATCCTGCTTATTGAGTGAGAGGGAAATTGTCCTCATGCTTTTCATGGGAGGTTTCTCCTTCTGCCTCTCCCCTCTTACTAGTCCAATATATAGGACTCATGCAGTTAGAGCAGTCCAATGTCGGTCATCCAGAATAAACTGCTGATGCTAAGTGCATTTGATTAAGTACATCTGCACGTTCTCTTTTTGCCAGGTAATTTGATGTCACCATGGCTGTGTCACAGAAGGCAACGGGCATGGGAACCGCTCTTTTGATCACCACTCCTCTGCCCCACAAGATCAAGAGTCAGCAAAGAACTTTTCCTCTTCTGACCGTTTCATTATCTTTCCTGTTTCTCTCTGTACATTCTTACAGTGTTCCATCATCAAGTGAAAGTCATGCCTGAGGCCAAGACTGTTCTAAGAACAGGAACTGGGGGATTTCAATTGTCAATATTATCATTCTCCTCAACAAATGGAATACAAAGAAATTAGCTCCTCTTGCTAATAGTTGTATTTTATTCATTTTCCTATCACATTAATCACATTTTCATACGTTTTTCTGCTTTCAATGATCATGTTTTTCTGTAATGGCAATCACCTGCTATAAATCTCTGCTAATGAAGCAAAATACAATTCATCTCATTATTCTTCCCAGATAGTCAAATGACCTTGTCTTCATTTACACTGACACCTTTATCTCTGCCATAACATGAGGCTCAAACATCTGGAAGTGAGATCACTTTGTAGCAACATAAGACAGATGGGACAAGGGAAAGGTATGACATTTAGACAAAGACCCACCACCAGAGACAGAAGCAGAAAATCAAATGTCTTTTGACTATATACAAGAACCTCCATTATTATATGGTTGAACACAAAACTAAATCAATAAATGATCATTAAATAAAATAATAGTGAAAAAAGCATTAAATTACAAATATAAAATTTCAAGAGGTAAGTAAAATATCATGTTTGAAGATAAAGAGGTAAATTTAAAAATAAATATATTTGAGAATCCAGATTAGGTGGCAATAAAAGACCACAGAAAATCCCAGGCCTCTGTATTTCCCTTAAAGTGATATATTTTATGGGAGTCTATTTTTCACTTACAAAATGGAAAGAACAGTGCCCTAGTCATATGCTTACTACAATTTACTCAGCAGATTTTCTTATGGTAGAAGGTAAAAGCTAATCAAAGAACCATCAGAATCATGTCACGGAGTTGAACAGAAGGGGAAAAAATTGCTGAGTGTTAAAACTCCTCACTGCAAACCCTTCCTTGAAAAGTTTGGAAAACAGGGGAACATCACCATGATGTAACTCATGTAGATGAAACACATGTATGGTCCATAGGTGACAGGTATGTGGAGAGAGCTCCCTTTAGTATGTGGATCCAGGACAAGCTCCTCAAGTTGAAGAGGAAGTAAGACTACCTACCCAGTCAGACAACTGGGTCAAGGTTAGGACTTTCCTTCTACAGACAAAAGAAAATGGAAAGGTGACATGGAAAATGGTGGATGCTTCTCCTTTGGGATAGGCTGAAGGTTAGGCAAGATGTGTCATAGTTCAGAATTAAAGGTAAGGCCAATTTAGTATGTGGCCACACAGGATCAGCAGCAGTGGTCCGATTCTTCTGAATGAACATGAAAAGACCTCTGAGGAAGCAGCTTAATCTTACTTCATCTATCAGAGAGAAGAGTTTGAGGTTATTGATATATGGTCATATGGGAAGTTGGCTTAGGTGGATGTAGATATATAGACATGCCTTTGGAAAGGAAAAGAAATAGAACAAGCAGTGTCTTCTAGTTATTTTCTTCATGTGTGTATGATTTCTAATGAGTGTGAGGTGAGGATTATGAATGAGTTTTTTCCCAGAGTATCCTAAAGACCAGATGGTTCTCATCAAGTATTTCAACCCACTTAATATGATTCAAATGTTTATTTATTCATTTATGAAGGACAGATAAAGAATGGGTATGCCAGGGCCTTCAGCCACTGCAAATTCTAGCTTACGTGGGTCCTAGGGAATGGAATCTGCATTCATAGGCTTCACAGGCAAGCACCTTCATGGCTAAGCCATCTCTCCAACCCAGATTCAAATGTTTTAAAATACATATTTTTGCATATAGCATACCCTTTAATTTCAAATTACTAATGTCAAATAGCTTTTCTCACACTGTGTTGGAATGGGGCGAATGAGTTTCTTCATAGAGGATGCTGAGATTTTTATATAAAATATTTGTCTCTAAGATGGCCACTTTCTAAGGGATTTTCAAGCATACTTGTAACAATAATTTTTGCTTTATGTGCTGACTTTAGAGCGCACATAAAATTCAAGTCTTTTAGCTTCTATCCCAGTCAGGACACCGATTATAAATAACTCACCACCTTTATGTTCCATAAATGCTGGGAAAATGTTGGGTTGTAATCTTCTTAAATGTCCCATTTGAGTAAGCTTGTTAATTGTTTGGTTCAAATCTTCTATATTCTCATTGATTCTTTTTATCTGCTTGATCTATCTATAAGTAAGAGAGGTATGCTGAAATCAATTTTTTCAATGTCTCCTATTTATTTTGATTTTACTTGATATGTTTTAAAGCTATGCTGTGAGTTACATAGACCATTTGGATTGGAAGACCATCTTGACAAATTGAATCTTTATAAAAACAGAGTGGACTCCTTCATCTTTATTAATGCCATTTTGCCTCAACAAACTATGTGGTCTGATAATAAAATAAAAGCATCAGATTTATTGTAGTTCTTACTTACCAAACAAACAATTTTAAGCATCTGATTTCTTTTAAACACCCTTGTGGCTGTTTTGATGTTAATAGATGTTTTTAGTCCTATCATTTCCATTTGTATATTTTTAAACTTTTCATTGCAGTGTTAACTTTAATGACATTTTTCTATTAGTTCAGATGCCCCAGGGAATCTTTGGGTTTCGTTGCTTTTTAATGGGGTCTCCCAGAGTAGTATGTTGGATAAAATAAGGTCTCAGCACATATTTCCTCAACAAATGAGTAAGTGAATGGTTTTGGCTCTTTTGCATTTATTTCTACCTTGTCTCTTAAAAACAGATATGACTGACTGCTGCTCTCACATCTCATAACTGGCATTGCCAGGGGTAATACTGGCAACTCCACTGAGGAGGACCCTCAGAGGAATGGGGGCAGAAGGGATGGAAATGTTGGTACTAACATATGTTGTGTCCATAGAAATTTCTACTTAGTAAAAAAAATACATTTTTTTTCTGAAAAGAAAAACAGATACAATAATGTTTGATGGTTTAGAATTTGCTGTCTGCTGCAAGACTGCATGCCATTGGCAGTTAGCAGGTGTCTAAGTGAGACACCTGCTCATTCCTTCTCCACCTCAGCTGCTTCATTGATGGAGGTGACAGTAGCACTTTTCTCAGACTGTTGTGTGGATAAACCAATTATAACATGTAAAGCAGTGTTTTACATATAGTCAGTGTCATAAAGGCATGAGACAGTGTCTCCTTTCTACTCATTAAATTACAGGTCTTAAAAATAGAATATAAAAAATTATCTTCCATGTCAACCTGGACTGGAGCAAGACACTAACTTGAAAAACCATCCCCAAACATTATCTTGACTACTTAACTACACATAGTCTAAAATTAATTCCTATCACAGAATCATGAAATACCTAAAATCTGATCATCAGCTCCTGACGTATCTGCAGTCTAGACTAAGATTTTAATTATATGTCTGTTTAACCCTTAAGTTAGATATAATTATAATTTATTTATTCTACTACTTAACAGGAATTTATCCATATCAATTTTTAGGCAGCCATTTCTTTATTCCCTCTCCCCAATGATTTTTTTTTGAGATTCATTTAGGTTATTTTGTGCATACAATTTTATTTGATGTATTTAACTATGAACCTCTTTAATTTTTTGGCTAGGCTTTCATGCCTTTGTGAAAATTCATATCTTTAATCTGATTTGCAAACTTCTGAGTCATTATCTCTTTAAATATTGCCCCTTGTTGCCTTTATTCTATTCTAATGGTACTCTAATTCATTGCATCTTTTATTTTTCCACTGACAGTCCAACTTCCTTCCTTGTCCTTAAGACACTTCATTTTTTTTTGTCTGAAACCTCTGTAGATCTTTCTCTATGTTCACCAATACTGTGATATAGTTGTGTTTAATATAATTTCATCTTCATATTTACCTCTAAGAGTTGGATCTTTTACTTATGCTATGTATGTGCTTTGTCTTACATGTGTTTTTGATTCCTTCTTTGACTTTTGTATTCACTTTCACATCTGCAACAAAACAAGCAAGTGCTCCTCTCCTCCTGCTGTAGGACAGAGCTTTTCCTTCTACTTTATTCCATAAGGTCATGGTCTTTTAGTCTGAGTGCTAATTCTAGTTCAGTTTCCCAAGAGCTCACCAGCTTTCTCACTTGTACCTTCTACATATATTTATCTAAATCTAGGCGCCGAGATTTTGTCACAAAAGAGGGTCAGCTACTGTGCTTGCTTATTTCTCTCCGTTAAAAAAAATCAGGCTGGAGAAATGGCTTAGCAGTTAAGATACTTGCCTGTGAAGATTAATGATCTAGGCTCTATTCCCCAGTACCCATGAAGCCAGACACACATGGTGGCACATGCCTCTGGAGTTCATTTGCAGTGTTAAAGGCCCTGGTGCATCCATTCTCTCTATTTGCATTTTTATCTCTCTCTCTCTCAAATAAATAAAGATAAATAAAATATTTTTAAAATACTACTTATTTATTTTCAAGCAGAGAGAATGGGCATGTCGGGGTTTATTACCACTGCAAACAAACTCCAGATGCATGTGCCAATTTGTGCATCCAGATTTATATGGATTCTTGGGTATTGGTCTCAGTTTGGAAGGCTTTGCAAGCAAGCACTTTTAAGCACTGAACAATCTCCACAGCCTCCACAAAAATATATTTAAAATTAAGTTATAATTTTAGGTGCTCTAAACTGGCTTCATTTCTCTAGGTATTTTATACATATATTTATAGAAATATGTATTGTACCTATTGTGTCTTTGTGGCCCTTGGATTCCCACTTTGGGCCTTTGGTTGTAAGGTACCTGAGGTGGCCTTAGGAGCATTACTTTCTGGTTTGCGGGGCTAGCTGGATGTGTAGCTCAAACCTGTGCCCTTGGGCCCATGGCCTTGGCCTCTTCAGCTAGGACCCTGCTCTCAATGTAATTTCTCTGTACTTACCTTGGAGGTAACAGGTTTGCTGCTTATGAACTCAATTAATTTGCTGTCTGCCTGTGGAATATTGTAAATCTGACAGCTTTCTTTCATTTCATCTAGTCTCAATCTATTCAGTGTAAGTTGGCAGTATTTATGCTAGTATGAAATTCTCCCAACGTCTGGGGTATCTGGAGGTGTCATGGGTATCCACATTATTGAAAAAGAGTAACCAACAGAGTTTTTTTTTTTTTTTTTTTTTTTTTTTTTTTTTTTTTTTTTTTTGCTAACCCTAGGCTTGCTGAGAGGGTTGAATGGATTTAATGAGTCTCTTACCTCATCTGTTCAGAAAAAATAAAACAATAACAACAACAACAAAAACTTGGTGGGACAATAATCTCTGCTCTCTTTCCCAAACATAACTTTACAGATGTAAATTTCCTGAATTTGGCATCTAAGTAGATGGAGGAGTTGCCAAACCATGGAGTTCTGTTTTGCTTAATAGTTTTTTCGTCAAATTATGTATTTCACACCTCATTTTATTATAAACAATAAGGAGAAATGTGGCAATAATAGGAGACAGAATTTGGCTTGGGAGCTTACGGATGATAGACCCCAAAAGTGAATAGCTTTCTCTTAGCCAAATGCAGGAAATGTCCTTGGGTCTGTCGGATAAATTTTAGGTCATTATGCTTTGCAACAGGTCAGTAACTATCAAAAGGATCTGGTCTTTCCTTAATTATACCCCCTTAGGGAGTCCTTCCAATCCCTTTCTAGAGAATTCCAAAAATTCTGACCCAACTCTCCTGATATAAGGAGTAAACTGGCTAAACCAGCCAGCTAGTCTTCCTTGTGTAGCCACTCCCCATAAAAAAAGTGGTTAGTGGTTAAAGCACTTGCCTGTGAAGCCTAAGGACCCCGGTTTGAGACTTGACTCCCCAGGACCCACGTTAGCCATATGCACAAGGGGGTGCACACGTCTGGAGTTCATTTGCAGTGGCTGGAGGCCCTGGTGTACCTGTTCTCTCTTCATCTCTATCTGCACCCCCCCTCTGTCTGTCACTCTCAAATAAATAAGTAAATAAAATTTAAAAAGAAAAGAAAAAAAGAAACCTAGAACTGAGTCTCAGGTGGGCTTCTCAAACCTCCTCTTGCCTCTCTGGGCAAGAGCCTCACCTTGCTTCTCTCTAGCACATTCTAAGCTTAAGCCCCCTCTCTCTTCTCCCTCCTCAAACTTTGAGCTATAATAAAATCTTTCTGAATCTTATCCTCTGGTCTGTGGATTTGATTCTCTGAATTCATAAGACAAGGATCTGGGAACACCCCAAGTTATCGGTGCATTGGCATACAGGGAACCCAAAGCTCCTGTATCAGCAGTGCCTTCAATGCTTTGCTTAGAGAAATCGTCAGATGAACAGCCAAGATCATTACATATGTCTTCTGCCTTTTATCCAGCAACAGAATATAACTTTTCTATATATTTCTGATTTCCTTCTAAGATCTCACCAGAGATGTATAAGAACATTTAATGTTCATATGCATAACACCTGTGTTCCCTAAGGCAATAGAAGTCTTCTCTGTTCTGCGCTTGCGCAGCCATACCAAAGAAGATTTTAATTGCCATGTGTTTATCAAGCATCCCTTCAAGGCAATCTAGAATTTTTCTATCACATTCCTCAAAATTAGCCCAGGATGTTCCCACTACCCAATGACTAACAATTTTCACATTAAAAACTTTCTTGCAGCAGGACTCAACCTCCCAGTATGATAGTCTGTATTTCTTTCATAAGTCTGCCAAAACAGATATCTGAAACCTGGGTGGCAGGAGAGAAAAAAAAAAAAAAAAAAAAACTTAACTGACTTACCTGAGCTCTGAAATCACAGCATGGTGAGAGCTACACTGCTTCTGAAGGTTGTAGAGAAGAAATAGTCCTACTTCATAATTTCTGCTGGCCCTGGGAATTTATAAAGGTATGGCAGCATAATTCCAACATCAATTATTTTTATTAATTTTTGTATGTACATGTGGAGAGTTCATGTGTGTACAAGTGTTCGTGTATATGAGAGGGCATACTTGTGTGTGGATGTGTGTGGATGCACAAGATCAACGTTGGGTATCTTTCTTCATTGCTTTCTACCTTATTTTTTGACTAAATGTCTCAATGAACCATTGCCTCACTCGTTCAACTAAACAAGCTAACCAGCAAACCCCAAGAATTCTCCTGTGTCTACCTCTCTAGCACTGAGATTGCAGATATATTCCCCCATTCCCGGTGCTAGGGATTCAAATTAAAGTTCTTATGCTTTCATAGGAAGCACTTTACCCATGAAACATCTCCTCATTCCCTCCTTTTCTTTCTCCAATAATAGCATTCGTCTTTGGATTTAGGGCCCAACCAAATCCAGGATGGACTCACTTTGAAATCTTTGTCTTATATCTACTGAGGCCTTCAGTATAAGTAACATCCAATTCTGAGGTTATGTATAGATATCTTTTATGTGACATAATTCAACTTACTTTAGATATTTTAAAATAACTCATCGTTCAGGTAGATATAAGCATGCTGTTATTGTAAGAACCATAATCACAAGTACATATATGTCTTAACTTTCTTTGAACAATAGAAGAGAAATATCAAGGATTAAAATTTAATAACAACCAATACATGAAAATTCAGGTCTGAAAACTGAAACTAAATAAGACAAAATGTGAGAGGATTTTATGATTTTTTTTCTTTCTTATGTTGCAATAACAAGTTTAATTACACACCTAGGGGCATAGATAGAAAAATAGTCTAACAATATGACAAAGCACAGTAAATGTAGTGATTAAGGTCTAACAGTATGAGTGCTGGAGGACACTGAACACCATGAACCCCATGTCTCCTGTTCACACTGAGAGAATACATACCGTATTTTTTGAAATAACTTCTCTTTTTAAAGCAAGCTGTTACTGCTTCAAGGTACTCAAAAGGATTTCAAAGCCAGGATTAAAAAAAAAAAAAAAGGCTGTTTTGGTTGTCATTTTCTTGAGATAATGAAAAGTTAAATAGAACTATTTTTCACTCCAGTTCCAGGACCTATTCCACACAAATGGGAAATAACTGATACAGCAGTCAGTATAATGACCTCTAGAAGCTATAACTGGCATGTGTCCATGAAATTCCTGTTGTCAGGAAACACCTACTGAGGTTTAACAATGTTGCAGCTGATTGAGGAAGAGTGCTGAAAGTTAAGAGGGCAGAAGAGCTTATCCATACATTGGTTGCTTCCCTTGGCATTACCATCTCTGAAATACAACAACAGATCATGGCAGCTGTTTCTGACAAGGAATGACTATGTGTTATAGTTAGCTGTATACATATCTAATTTTGATCACAACCATGTACAGAATGCTAACATCAGAGCAAGTCCTGCGGACATGAGGAGTTTGTTCTTGATCCCAAGTAATACAGGACTGCCTTCTTTCTCTGCACCATGTTCAGTTTATAGAACCCTTCAACCTCACCCAGACTTCTCCTGCAATAACCCCAAACCTTGCCCAAGAGTACTGTGCAGTCTGATGTATTCTCTTCTTGTTTTATTCATTTAAGTATTCTTCCCCCTATGTTAGACACATCTTACTTCTTGAAATAGAAAGCTTAGATTGGTTAATGTACAACAAAGACTTTGCCTTTTGAACATGTAAAACTTGATAATATGATAGCTTACCATTCAAAACTATATTTCTATACTCTAATGAGGGACAGGAGGGAAAAGCTTATTAGGAGGCACAAGCAATGCTCAGAGAAGTCATAATTGTTCATTACCATGACTGAAGTAATACTTTCACAAAGGTAGACATGTGTCCAAACTTACCTAAATGCACATTTCTCAAATATTGACAGGTCACTGCATATCATATTCAATTAAATGGACAAGTACATTTTTCACTAATTAACATTTAAGTAGAGGAAATTTAAAAAAATATGTGTGACCTAGGTGACACTAATAACTGAACCTCTCTGACTGCTACTTTTCTGGTAAACACTTGTGTCTGATCTTCTGTACTACATTCCTTCGTGCAAGCAGTAAAGGTATCTTTACTATCAATGAAGCCAATTGACCAAATGTGTGTTAATAGATCCAAATGTAGCCTTTCCTCTTCTAATGCTGCTTAGACTTCTAACTGGCACCACTACCACACACCACAGGAATACACACCCAGCTGCAGTTACAGGGTCTTCCCTGCCATCCAGCTGCCAAGGAACACCCCTCCAGAATCCCCATCATAGTGACCCATTTCTTTTAGTGCTACTTTCCATAAGTCCAGCCTCCTACAAGTATTGTCTTAATAAACTGATCTATTGAGGGAAAGGTAAATTACTTGAGTGAGAAAGGGCTCAGAGGAAAGCTTGGTATGGGGAATTTGAATCCATAATTTGCTCCACAGTGTTGAATCAACTATTTAGGTGAGAGGTCAGACAGGCATTAACTCAGCCAAGGAGCCCCTGGTATATGCATAAAAGACAATTCTGCATCTAAGACAGCAGTATGAGTCCTTCAAAAGCAATATACACCGCCCTAAGGAATGTGAAGTGCAAGCATCCTGGTGAAATGTAATGAAGGTGTAAACTATAATGGCAGGTATATAGATGGGTAGATTATAGATATTAGAGACACTGTGGAAATAAAATATATACTGCTATGTTAGGCCACAATCTCACTGGAAGGAAGGAAATGTCAGAGGTGATTTTTTTAAGACTGGATGTTTGGAGTTATGGCTGACTAATTAACAGGAATATCAAAGGGATACAAAGAAAAAAATGAAGATGTTTCTCAACATATAAGTACAGTATTCTAGTAAGCTTTCCATCGCAGTTATGGATTGAGACAGAAAAAGAGGCAGACCATGGGTTTTTCAAAGGAGCTTCAAATATAGGTGTCCTATAGAGAAGAAAGAGAATGGAAACAAACCTGCAACATTACCACTTCCAGGATTTGGAGGGGAAAGACAAGACAAGCCAGACCAGAAGATGAAACACAGAAGCTCATGGGGGACAAAGTAAAACCCAACATCTCTGAACTCCTGGAAGTAATTACAGATAGGATCAGGGTGGCTCCTGTGTGCCGATGGTTGGCTTTAGTAGAGTGAAAAAACAGTTGCAAACCAGATTTCAGGGACCAGAAAGGAAGCTTGCAGTGTGGAGGCTGAAATTGCAGACCTTTGTAGCTAAACACTTTGGGCTGGAGTTGAAGAAAATACCAGCTCAAATCAAAGTATTTTGATTAGGGAAGATAGATTTAATGTCATTGTAAGCATGAATGAAACAGAATTTTCAACAAACTGTGGCAGAAACAGTAGGTATGTAGATGACATACCCACAAAATGATTGTAGGCACAAACCTTAAAAAAAATAATTCAAATGTCGGATTTCTAGATAACGACATGAAAGAAACTCTGATGACCTGGAATTGGGGACTTTTAGGTAAGACACTAAATTGACAGTCCATGAAAGAAAGGAAGTGGGAATTATTAATATTCAACATACACCTACACACCCACTAGCATGGATACAACCCAAAACACTGACACCAAATGCTCACGAGGATGTAGGCAAAAGCAACTCACTTTCATTGCCTATGAGAAAACAAATGGACACTTTCACAGACAGCTTAGGAGTTTCTTAAGAAATCTAACATACTCTTGCAAAATGATGCTAAACCCATGCTTCTTGCTATTCATCCATTTAAGTTGAAAACTTAAATCCACACAAAGCCTGCCTTTCTTCCTCACTGCTATAACTTGGAAGCAACATCAATGTCTTCCAGCACTGGATAAATAGCAATACATCCAGGTAATCTGATAATATTTAGCATCAGGAAGAAATACGATATTAATCCATGAAATAAACAGGAGATAATCTTATAAAAATATTTCTAAGTTAAAGAAGACAATCTGAAAAGGCCAGATGTACAAAGTGAAAAATGCAGCTGGAGTTGAGTTGCAGCAGCAATAGGCCCTTGATTCACTTATACTCACTTTTCCTCTCTCATTCTCTCTCAGATAAATAAATAAAAAGCAACATTTAGCTGGGCTGGAGGAGAAGGGAGAGATGAACAAGTAAAGTGCAAGCGATTTTAAGATAGCTAACTTTATAGTATTACAATGGTTGATGCATATCACTATAAGTTTTTCAGAACTAGTAAACAGCACCAAGAGAAAGCTGATCGATAGATGGATGACGTGTCTATGCAGTTCATCAGCTTTAATCAACATACCACTCTGATATTGATAATATTAAAGGCTATTTGGGGAGTATATAGAAATTATACTTCCTGATAAGTACTTCCATACATATAATTTCTTAAAATATAAATTGTTTTTAAAAAGGAAAAGATAGGTGAGAGGAGAGAATTGGGAGAAGAAAAAAATACAATAAAGTGAATAGGTGATGTAGCAAGATATACAGTATGTTTTGTCAATCTTCCACACCTCTAACAGAATACCACAGGCTGAATAACTTGTAAAATAATAGACATTTATTTGTCTCATGGTTCTGGAAGCTGTGATCCCAAGTCCGTGGCACCAACCCTGGTGAGGGTCTCTATGCTGCATCACATCACAGAAGGACAGGCCCCAGACAGACAGCAAATGAGCCTGTCTTGTCCTTTTGCCCAGGAACCCACTTCCAAGACAATAACAATCCACTCATGAAAGCAGCGTCTTTGTGAACTAACTGTGTTGTTAAGGTCCCACTTCTCAACACCATTCCAATGGGAATTAAATTTCCATACAAGTTTGTAGAGAAAATTCAAACCATACGTACCAAAGTGCTTATGTGAAAACAAGAAGAGTAAGATTTAGCACAAGGTATATGTCAAAAGAATACTTTACAAACCTCACACATATCCAAATAAGTATATAAGCACTACTGAAAATAAAATACCAAGTTAATTTTAGATGAGTTATTAAAAATGGCCAATGTTTCCTTCCCTAGTAACTAGAAATCTAGCTGACTTAGGCTGATTTATCTGAAAAGTTCAACAAAAAGACTTAGGTTAGAATTATTTTAAGCAAATGAAGAGAGTTAAATATTACATTTTCTTTCATCTGCGTAATCTACATTGAAGTGTATGTGTGGTGTGTATTTGTAGTGTGTGCATGTGTTTATGTGTTTGTATGTGTTATAGAACATGGAAAGTAGAAAGGAGAATACAAAAGGAGAGGAAGCGAACTTCAGAGAGGAGGAGGTGGGAACGAAAGAGTAATGGAATGTATATGATGAAAGGAGAAAGGGGATCAGAAGGAGGGACGAAATAGAGATTGGGGAGAGCAGTGGGAGTATGACTAAGAACAAAATATAATGCATGAAAATGTTATTGTGAAACCTATTTCTTTGTATTTTGCCACAAAATTAATATACAAATTATTTTAAGATGTAAATGTAAATGTAAACAAATGATTGTTATAAAAATAATTATATATAATGACTATATGGATTTTTAAAGTTTTATCAACAATTTTTAGGTATTTTTCCTTAATTCTTGCTTCTCCTCTCACCATCAATATCCTTATGCATTTTAATGTGAGCACCAAAGGAAAACTAACCAAGCCACAGCTAAAATTCTACATTGGCATTCTATCTTCCTGTCACAAAATATATCTTACGATACAATAAACATTAAAGTCACCTTATTTTCTAGATGTTTTCTTTTTTACTTGTAAAAGATAAAAGTCTAAGTTCAAAGATTGGACTTTAATGGGAAAGATAAGGGAAGCAGGTGAACTGATGTCATAAAAGATATTAATAAAAGAATAATCTTTTTTGGGTAAAAGTTTTAGAAATTTTCATCAGGGGATTTAGATGTTTAGGATTAAAAAGTCAGACCTGTTATAATGGCTCTGTAATATACACTACAATCAAAAGTATCAAACTTGAAATCAATGAATTAATCAAATCCTGCAAGGATCATCCCCCAGTTTCTTAGTAACCGTTTAATTGGAAATCTATAGTCACTGCACTGGAATTTCAATTTTGTTTAAATGTGGGTAGATTAAATAATAACAGCTTAGCTTTCCATAACATTTATAGTATACACACTACATTCATATGTGGTTCTTTGTGTTCTCATTTTAAAAATTGCTTTTTGTGTAATCTATTTTTATCTATTCTATCCCTCCTATTTCTGTTAATCCTTGCTGATTTCTTTCTGTTAGCCTCTCTCCTCACTTTCTTTCTTTCTTCCTTTCTTTCTTCCTTCCTTCTTTTCTTTTTCTCTCTTTCTAACACAAAGACACAGAAGTTCACACATACACAGAAAGACATTTAATACACACAAACTAAACACAGTCTCTGACTCTAAAATAGCCAAAGTTGCAAGTAATTTTGTGTTCAGTTGTATTTTATAACAATTGCATTTTGTATAATTGTGACATGCTTATTCTAGCTGGAAATAGTAAAGACTCAATCTTCTTTCTGGAAGACGAATTTAAGAAACTGAAACAAAATGTGTGGATATGTACTCATTCTCTATAAATAATTCAGTAATAATTTATTAGGTGTGTATGGTTATCCTAGTACTATATTACTTTTTTTCCATTTGAGCAAGACAAAACGCTGATATACTTTGTTCTCAGAAATTCATGTCTAAAGAAGGAAAATAATCATAATTATTAGTACATTTATTCAGAGATGTTGTGGTTTGACTGCTCATTCATTTCTAAGTATGTGTGTATAAATACATGAAGTATTTTTAATTTTTTATTTATTTGAGAGAGACAGAGGAGAATGAGATAGATGATAGATAGATAGATAGATAGATAGATAGATAGATAGATGATAGATAGATAATAGAAAGAATGAGCACACCAGGGAATCCAGCCACTGCAAATGAACTCCAGATGCATGCTCCACATTGAGCATCTGGCTTACATATGTCCTGGGGAATGAAACTTGGGTCCTTTGAATTTGCAGGCAAGCACCTTAACCACTGAGCAATCTGTATAGCTCGAGATATTTTTCTTATTTGTAATATGTCTTAAAATAATAATTAACAGCATAATATACACAATGAAATAACTCATTGTACAGTTCATAACAGACTTAGAAATAAAATTTGCATTAACAAAAGTAAAATGATTTGAAGAGAGAAATGGTTTGATACTATATGTAAAGTTGTTTAATATTATTGGGTGGGAGACTTTAATAAAGTAAGTATGTTTGCTATAAATACTAAAGTAGTAACTGAAAGATAAACTAAGCAATCATAATATAAATATGTAAACCAATAACCATATGAATGAGATAAAAATATTCATTCTAAATGTAGGCATGAAAAGAAAACCAACAAAAGATAAGACATAGAAAAAATTAGAAACATGGTTTATTTAACCTATGATAATAATCATACTTAATGATAAACAAATCTTAATTTACCAGTTGTCCTCTTCATATATCATTGCTTTATTCAGATGTCCATACTAATTTTCATTATTTGTCATCCATAAAAGATGGCTGAAGGTGGAGAATTGTAGAACTCCAATTTTTGAAGTATGAAACACAAGAAGCATAAAATGGAAATAAGAGTAAATGCCCATAAGACCTCAAGAAATTAGTTGTCTAGAAGTCAAGTGACGAAAGTGTTCCAAGAGAGAAAGTGATTAACCTACATCAGTTGTTACCGACAAATCAAACAAGATGATGAAAACTGACCATTGAGTTTGACATCACAAATGTTGTGGGAGACTTTGATAAACAATTTTTTAAGAGGATAGTGGGGATGAAAGCCTATGTGCATCAGAGAAAAAAAGGGACACAGTTGATATATGAGATTGTTTAGAATTCAATGAACTTTGCTTTAGAAAAATCAAGCAGAATACTTAGCTTGCTCCTGAGGAGAAATGTATTGTCAAGTAGGGTTGCTAAGCCTCCCTTTGCTGAGACAAATGGGATTCTTTAAATGCAGGGAGTTCAAGAAGTTGCCATCTGGTAAAGGATTATTAACACTTCCATAGAAAGAAGGCAAGAGAAGGATATATTTTTATTAGATATCTTACAAGAGAAAGGAGAAGGAATTTAGCTTATCATAAACATCAGGGATATGTGATAAAGATAAACCTCCCTTCTGATGGCATCTATAGTTATAATGTAGAATTCAACAAGATCAGAACTAAGAAAGGATGGGGGTAGAAGGAATAAAATAGAAATTTAGAAAAATAAGAGGATACATGGAAAAGTCAATAGCAGTATGATGGAACAGCTTTAAAATCCACTTTATAGAGGCTATGACTTCAAAGTGAGGCGTTTCATTTGTTCATTTATTTGTTGTCCATCTCTTCCACTCACACACTGTTAGGAGAGAGTTTTGTTAGTGTGCTCTTCTTCTTGTTATAACCTTGGTGCCTATAAGAATGCATGGCATAGTAGAAGCCAAACACATACTTGTTCAGAAATTTTATAATTTCTCATTCTGTAATTTTACTCCACAAAAATCTATACTGTTGTACAATATCTACATAGATATATTCATTTTAAAGTATGAAATATAAAGAGTCTGGTAAGGACTTTCATTGTGTCCTGAACTGACCCTGGATTTTCTTTGACTCTTTTAAGTCCATTTGTTCTAGAAATAAATTTTACAACATTACACCAGGTAATTTACTCCTTTGGAGATGACATTATAGGAAGGAAAGTAATGATTGATTATTAATTGACATGTTGGCAAGGGGGATGTCTTTGAGCGAAGTGTCTTTGATGAGGAAGCAATGATGTAGTAGCCCTCTATCTTTGTTCTGATCAGAATCACCTTGAGTTCTTCAAAGCGATATGGAATCCAAGGCCTCCTTGCTACAGCAACTAACCTTTCTGAAAATCAAGTCTTGATATCAATATTAAAAAATTCTATTGTGGTTATATTATTTTTCCCAATGGAACTCATATATTATATGTGTTCAGTTGTTTGTAGGAAGACTTGTATATCTGAAAATGAATTTATTCTCTCTAAATACCCTACATGAGTCATCTGCCCAAAAGTTAAATCAACTTTTAAGACAAGTTGCCTTTTTCCTCTCTTAGATATACAGTTATTGTCTTATATCCAGTGACAATCTTCTTGCTCCCAAAATGGCTACCACCAATTAGTTTTACTATTCCCCTAGTTTCAAAACCCCTACAGACATTTTGGTGGACAAACTATAGTCAGGTCTCAAATAACTTTACCATTTGCACTACCACCCTAATTGAAAAAGATGTGTAAAACTATGTGTTACGCCAAAGCCCTCCACCCCTTTATAAAGGTTTGAGTCTCAGATCTGGTGATATTGGTATCAAAATATCCATGAGTGTGTTTCTAACTATGTCATAAAAGTGATGACCTCTACTTCTGCAGTCTTTGAGGCAGAAGGGGTGGCTATAATATAAGTGGAATTAATGCTTCACCATTTTCCTTCAGGAGAACTTAAAAACAATGTTCGTTACTTACCAGTCCTTAAAGACTATGTTCTTTATCATTAAATCAGGAGTGCCTCACAAAGGCTTCTACTTTCTTAGTGTGATAAATTACTCCAGCTCCAAATGCAAATGAACAAACAGGTGATATCACATTGAATGTGATTGCAAGTTTTACTCATCAGGTTATGTGATAAAATTTATGTAGTTAACAATTTCTTAGATGCACAGACATACCATGGTGAAAACCATCTCAAATTAATACCTAGCATTTATATTAAATTCCAGATTGTTAACAATCCATCTGTGTTTACATTGCCTAATCACACAGCTGACAGTGCTGAAAACTAGTTTCTCAGCATAGGACTTCAGAATATCAGTCACTATTTGGTGGAAGTTTGTCCATGCAAATAACCTGATTTGCTCTAACAATTGCCAATATGATTTACGTATATCATCAGATACAAAAGAAGGATCATTGCAAGTTATTAATATTTTTCCAACATTCTACCTAGTTCAACAAAACTTGAATTTAAATATTAGAAAGAAGGATTTTAAACAAATTGCTTTCACATAATGTAATGTTATTTAAAAATAGAAGAGAATCAAATAAAATCTTTAGAATATACAATTTTTGTAAAGATGTCAGATATGATTATCTAATTATTATCATCTACTCTCAAAGTTTTCCCATGATAGAAGGATTGGAAATAATATTGTGATAAAGGACTTCATTCCACAGAAGCAATATATAGATAGATACTCCAGAATCAAATTTAATAGTAAGTTCAGAAAAGCTATGCCAAGAAAGCAATGCAGCTCTTCCAAGAAAGCTAAAATATAACTTGAGTAAGAATATAGCAATAAGCCAGGTATGGTACCACACCCCTTTTATTCCAGTACTTGGTAGGCAGAGGTAGGTGGATCACTATGAGTTCAAGGCCATCCTGAGAATATATAGTGAATTTCAGGTCAGCCTGAGCTAGGGAGAAACATATATATGTGCAAATAAATACAGTATATTATGAAAGGCTTTTCAATTTTATTTACAGATATAAAACAGTTGTAAACAAAATATGACAATATTATTTAGAGAACACAAAAACATTTCAAAATTGGTGGTGGGACAGGGTGGATTGCCTTGGGAAAAGGTACAATATAGTTTTTAAAAGACTACTGTAGGGATATTGTCTTTTTATATAAAATATTACAAAGCATGGATTATTAAACTATGAGATACAAGAATATACAAAATGACTATGTGATATTTTGGGGGACATTACATTATAAAACATTTTACAACACAAAACATGAAATGGGACCATGATGAAACATATACATTTACTGATCTCACTATGTAGTTTTCTTACAAATTTTCATTATAATTCTGCAAATACAATACTCATACATGGCTGAGGCCCGTATAGTGAAAGATTACTAGGAAAAAGATACCTACACTTATCCATTTAAAACATTTATTTATTTATTTATTTATTTATTTATGAGAGTGTGTGAGAGAGAGAGAGAGAGAGAGAATGGGCATATCAGGGCCTCCAAACACTGTGAAGGAACTCCAGATACATGTGCTCCCTTGTGCATCTGGCTTACGTGGGTTCTGGAGAACCAAACCAGGATCCTTTGGCTTTGGAGGCAAATGCCTTAACCATTAAGCTATATCTCCAGCCCCATTTATTTTATTTATGTGAGAGATGGATAGATAGATAGATAGATAGATAGATAGATAGATAGATAGATAGACAGATAGATAGATGGATGAGAGAGAGAGAGAGAGAGAATGGGCATGCCAGGGCATTCAGCCACTGCTAACGAACTCCAAAAACATGTGCCACCTTATGCATCTGGCTTGTGTTTGTCCTGGGGAATCAAACATGGGTCCTTTGGCTTTGTAGGCGAGTGTCTTATCTGCTAAGCCATCCACTCCAGCCCCATTTATCCATTTTTATGACACAGTTATCTGGTAACAATCTATTGCTTCTTGGTGTGCAATTGTCCAAAATGTAGGTTTCCATGTGGCTTATTCATACTCTCTTAAATTTTTACTAACCCTCCCTCCACCCTTCCTTTACTCAATGTCTTCCCCTGACCTAATTTAGGGCATCCCACCCCCAGTAATTTGTTCATCTACTTACATATACACAATACCATCCCCTTAAGTCCCCCCCCTCTTGTCCCTCCCTTATAACCCCTTTCTAGCTTCCTGGCCTCTGCTACCAGATTTTATTCCAGCTCACATAAAAGTCAATATTTGTCTCTAGGATCCACATATGAGAGGGAACATGTGACATTTGGCATTCTGGGCCTGGGTTACCTCACTAAGTCTATTTTCTTAATCTGTTATTGTACACAAGAATAACTCTGATTCACAAGCGCTTTCACAAGTTTCACTCATTATTTACATGTGATATCTTAGCATTAGATCTTCTCTGAAAAGAAACCTGACGGAAATGTTTGTAAAGATAGTTAATTTGGTGGAATGATATGGAAGAAACAGAGAAGAGAGGAAGCAATGGTAGTATACATTCTCCCACAGGTCTCTACTGAGAAGTCCAGGTACTACCCAATCAGGATGTGTCACAGAAGGGTAGAGAATGTGTTTTAGACTTGTTCACCTAAGGAGGAGAAAAAAGGGGTGTTTACCCACTAACTAGGACGTACAGATCCATATTGTCCTGAGGAAAAATGAATGCCTTTCTCTTGGAAGTAACAGGTAGGTAAATGTAAAGTTTTGTACCACACTATCCCTGTTGCAATGGCTGAAAAGTCTATCAGTAAGTATGATGAGTGTTATGGGTACACTTCCTACAAAACTCGTTATGATACAGGGCTACAATGAACAGTGGGCCAAGATGGTGCACCCTGTATTTAAAATTATGTGTCCACTATTATAATGTCCCTCCTATTGTCTTCATGTTATAGATTCCTATCTATACAAAATCATTATTTCAGTAAATTTTAAGTTTTACTATACAAGAAGTGTTAATATAAGTGCTAAAATATGGAGGTGAGCAAAATATGCTTTTTGATATTGTATAGTTAGTAGCAGAGTGTAGAAGACAAAATGTAAAGATGTTAAAATGCAGTAGGATGGGTGTTATGGTAATTATTTAATTCTGCATGCTGGGGAGAGGACATAGAGAGAGAGAATGAATCTAGACTTGTTGGGGGAAGGCCCTTTAGTTCAAATTAATTCCACATTAACATTTCACTTTTTATATCATGTACCATTTTGTTCACAAGTTTTTCTGTACTTTTGTAAAAATAGATAAAATGATACCAATTTTAACCTATTTGAGGAGTATAAAATGCTGGCAGAATCACCTTTACCTGGTACATCTCTTCTTTAATGTATATAAAATTACAGATTTTACAATTTTTGATATTATATTCCCTTTAAGTATAACTATACCCATTTCCTGATTATGCATATTTTGAGAGAAGGAAAATCTCCTTGTCTGTTTCAAATTTTAGTAATGTTACCTATTCAGTTTCACCTTCAAAGTCTGGCTATGAATACTACTTAAAATTCCAGCCTGTAATTTTTAAATACACTCTGTATACTATAAATACCTGTGATATAAAGTAACAACCACATTTAAAGTCAAACATGAAATTTCTGTAAGAGTTTCAGAATAATGTAATGTCTATCAGATGAAAATGGGAATATCTTCACAATGAAGTTAATTAAGCTTTACTCATGAGTACACATTATACTTTGCAAAAACAAATACCTTAATGTAATGAGAATAAACATCAAAACTATTAGTCAATAAAACAAGATATTAAAAGTAGAAAGTCTTTTTTTATTTTTTAGAGTTTACTTTTATTTGTTTATTTGCAGAGAGAGAATGGGTTCAGGTGCACCAGGGCCTGTAGCCACTGGAAATAAACTCCAGATGCATGCATAACTCTGTGTGTCTGGCTTTGCATGAGTACTGAAGAATCAAACAGGTCATTAGGTTTTGCACACAAGCACCTTAACCACTGACCAGCACTCTGGCCCAGGAAAGTCACTTTATACTATTGGATAAAAAATTTTGTCCTTCCTAGTAAATACCTCCTTTATAGTGGAATATATTCAGGTTACTTTTATCTTTGCTCTACCTATTAATACAGAGGAAATAAACACAAATGAATACATTTCTTTGGAAAAAAATATGTCACAGAACTGATTAAAGTGACACAGCATCCTCTGAAAATACATAACTTTCTTTTATTCTGACATTAAAAAGGTCTTAATTCTCTAAACAGCCCTTGATAAATATGTTTAAAATTAAAAATATGCTTTGATTTATGGTTTCATAATAGGTGTGCTTTAAATTTTTCCCTTGGATCCATTCAAAAAGAAAACAATTTTCTTTTTTTAAAATTTTTTTATTAGTTTTGCACTCAGTATATACAGTCAAGTTAGTAACACCATTAGCCTCCTCCCTGTCCTTGCCCCTCTGCAGGGACCCTCCACATTGGGGAATATGGGTCATGCATTTTGGGGGTAGCCATCAGTTATGGGTAGGAGGCAATGTCACTGTGTATCATGACCTAACGTGTGGCTCTGACATTCTTTTTTTTTTTTGGTTTTTCGAGGTAGGGTTTCACTCTGGTCCAGGCTGACCTGGAATTAACTCTGTCATCTCAGGGTGGCCTTGAACTCATGGCGATCCTCCTACCTCTGCCTCCCGAGTGCTGGGATTAAAGGCGTGTGCCACCACGCCCGGCTGGCTCTGACATTCTTTCCACCCCTTCTTCAGCAAATTTCCCTGAGCCATGTTGGGTTCATTTTAGGCCTGCTTCAGTGATTAGGTCTTGGGAGCCTCTGTGTCTCTGGATTCTGCTTTGATAGGAGTTAAGTGTTCTCTGAGTCTATCTCCTTCACCCTTGTGCTGGTACCAGGTTCACCAAGCACTCTTACTCATTTCCCCAATTATTCTTAGTTTCAGCTGGGGCCCTGTGTTCTTCGTAATATTTTATTTTTATTTATTTATTTAACAGTGAAAGAGGGAGAGAGAGAGAGAGAGAGAGAGAAAGAATGGCCATACCAGGGCCTCCAGCCACTGCAAACAAACTCCAGACGCATGTGCCCCCTGGTATGTCTGGCTAACGTGGGTCCTGGGGAATCAAACCAGGGTCCTTTGTCTTTGCAGGCAAATGCCTTAGCTGCTAAGCCATTCCTCCAGCCCCAGCTGGGACCCTTTTGAGGTGTGATGGGTCGGTTCTTTACTTAGAATCTTCATCCATCTGAGAAAGAGAAGTAAATTATCCAACAAAGAGTAAAGTTAGCATCAGATAAATGGGGTAACCATTATTTTTTAGAGACAATTTAATAGGTATAGGTCCTCTTGTAGCCCACGATTGGTGGTACCCTGATAATGGAGTGCGGGCTCATGTTTGGATACGGTTCTGACTTGTTTCCTCAGCTCCAGCTACGGGTTCCGTTCCACTGAGGGGATCAGTTAGCCAAATTGAGAGCAGTTGGTTTCCTACCATGGCTTTGAGCCACTAATGCACTTGTGTGAGCATCACGACAGGTTATTTGCTGCTAAGTAGGTTAGACCATGAGTTGCTTGGACAGATATTGGTCATTTTCCCCCAATCACCCATATAGCACCTTCTGGCACTAAGCAATGCTAACTGTCTGGGGACTGACCACTTTCCAGTTTCCAGCCCTGTCACTCTATGTTACATGCCAACAACATATGGTGTCTTCAGCAGTAGGGTCTTCCCACTCACCTTTGTTGGGTCATCAAGTACTCTAACAGAAATCTGTCATTCTTTTGGGAAAACTTGTAGGTCTGTATGATCAAAACCTCATGGTGGATGATAGCCACCTGCTGGTACTGGGAGTTACAGGTCAGTGCCCATGAAGAGAAGGAAGAAAAATATAAGTAATATAAAAGAGTAAGAGAAGAGGAGAGAGAGAGAGAGAGAGAGAGAGAGAGAGAGAGAGAGAGGCAGTAGAAGATTAAGGTCAGTCTTCATCATACCCTCTCCAGGGTCTTGTGATTTAGGTCTTCCCTCTAAAGACCTGGTGAAGGTTCATCCATTTAGTCTGTCTTTTAGGAAGTAGAATTTTATGGTACCATTGCCATTTGGGTCCAGTTTTGTGCCCCCCGCCCCCTCCTTTACCCTCCCCTCCCTCCCCACCCACCCTATTGTTCAGTCCTTGAGATGTTTGCTAGGTATGTTGGCATCTTGGGTAGATTCAGGTCAGGAGCAGCTATAGATGAGTGAGACTATGTGGTGATTATCTTTCTGTGATTGGGTGAGTTCACTGAGAATGATCTGTTCCAGGTTTGACCATTTTTCTTCAATTGTCAATTTTTCTTACTGCTGTGTAGAATTCCATTGTGAACATATACCACATCTTAGTTATCCATTCGTCTAATGATGGACATCTGCACAGAATGGGCTATCTTAATACATTTTGGTAGTGCTCAAGAGACAGGACTGTAGCATGTTCATGTTAAAACCCACACAGAGACCTGTGAGCACTAAACATAGATATACTCAGGCTTTAATAGCCCATCTCTGCCACACTTACAATTAAAAATAGGTGTCAAGGAGGGCACTTAGGAGTGCCTAAGAGATGGCATTTTGAAACTTGCTTGTCTCAGAGAGAAAGAGTGCAAGGACTTGGGGTCTGTGCCCCTATTCCCTAGTGATCAGTGTAGAAATAGCTCCCAAGCATCAGCAAATACCAGCCTGGTCTTCCGATATATCCTGTGATTTGTGCAATCCCCCATGCAGAAAAGTGGTTCATTGATCAAAATCATTTCATAAATGCACCTGCCCCAAAACTTCTTTCCACCCTTTGCAGGGAAACCTGAGACATTCTAGAGCTCACATGACCATAAGTTGGCTAACTTCACTTCCTACAATTTTCCCCTCATTCATAATCACACTTAAAAATGATACACAGAGCCATTTCCTCCTACCCATAACTGATGGCTAACCCCACAATGCATGACCCCTATACCCCAACAAGGAGGGTCCAGATGGAGGGGGGAGGACAGGGAGGAGGCTAAATGGTACCAACTTGACTGTATTCACTGGTACAAAACTAATAATAATAAAAAAATCAACACAAATGACAATGTCTATAGTGTGTGCAGTTTGGTTGCCTCTTCTGAGATTGCTTATTTCAAATATAGCTCATGTCTTCTCCCTCCATGCCCTCAGATTTCTGGTCATACACTTTCTCTCCAACACTAAATGCCACCCTCTACCATACATGCTGTGCTGTTCCTTGCTTTATGTTACACATCCTGTATTGTCTAATATAATCAATCTGTAGTTACTTCGTTAGTGTCTTCTATTGCCTCACAGGATTTCATGAGACTTGACAGAACTAATTTTATCTGTTTAGGTCAAAGAAGTGTTAACATCTATAACACTGCTAAATTGTTGTCATTCAATATAAATATATATTGCATATTGTCATTCAATATAAAGGTATGCAATATAAATATATAATGTGAGTGAAATATAGGGTAACAAGTGAGGGGGGAAGGGCAGTCCTAAAAATATGCTGAATTAAAAAAATATTTATTCAGGGCCGGAGAGATGGTGTAGATGTTAAGGCACTTGCCTGCAAAGCTAAAGGACCCAGGTTCAATTCCCCAGGACCCAGTTTAGCCAGCTCGCCCTGCATGCCCATTCATTCTCTCTCTCTCTCCCTCTCCCTCTTTCTCCATCAATAAATAAATAAATATAAAAAATATTTATTCATATATTTATTTATTTGAAATCACAGAGAGGCTGAGAAAGAAAGAGAGAGAGAGGAGAGAGAGAGAGAATGGGCACACAGGGCCTCTCTTGGCTGCAAATGAGCTCCAGACACATACACCACTTTGTGCATCTGGTTTTTCAAGGGTGTGGGGGAACAGAACCCTGTCCTTTGGCTTTGCATGCAAGTGCCTTCACAGCAGAGCCATCTCCCCAGCCCAAACTTGCTCTTTGTTTTTTTTGGTTCACTGTCAATCAGCTTGCAGCTCTTTACTCATAAGGAATACCACAAACCTCACTGACACTTCCTCCTGTGGCAAATATGTTCCACCAAATTCCAGTGTGGGGTTCCTTGGTCAAAGCCATTTAAAATATTCAGAACTCAGGAGGTTTTATTGAAGGATAAACACAGATCTCTACCCATAATTTTATTAACAGACACATTATGATCAGCATACTCAACATCTCTCTGGGCCACTGCATGTCTTATACTAAGTGTTAACAGTAAAAACTTGGCTTTAGAGAACTTTCTAGACTCATGGAGTGGTGCCCAACTGTAACAATGCTGTTGATTAGAAATCCATTCATCATCAGACGATATGGGCCACTAACGGGAAAATGTCCTTGATTGCAAAAGTGTGCACATTTCTCTCAGAACCTTGTGTATGTGCGTCCGTGTTCCACGTCAGCAAGCACTCCGTCAGGAAGACGGTCGTGGAACGCTTCGTCCTGGACCATGTGGTTATGCTCTGAAGACAGACTATTTTATAATCCTCTAACAGCTTGTGCCCTAAATAAATATGAAGAGGAAATGCTAGAAATAGAAAGTTGTTATTCATGTAGGACTTTGTCCAATATTTAAAGCACCATTTAGCTACCTCTAGAGGATGAGGTGGATATTAAATAAAAATTATCTGCAAACCAGAATTATCTGCAAACCTGATCAACAATTGCCATTACAGGACAGATAACAGATGTACTTTCCCTACCATTTATGAACAACTTAAATTCAATAGTCTACCAAAAATAATACCCAGTGGACAGAGAAATATTGGAATGAGAAGACTCAGGTTTTTATCTTGGTCCTACTGCTTTCTGTAATACCAAGTTACCATCTGGAATGTTCGGCCTGAAAAATAAATAAGATTTCAATCTTGAAGGATGGCTGGGAGGGTCAAATTAGGTAAGTGATGTTCATTAGTCTGGCAAAATGAGTTACTTCAATAGTATTGTTGATTTTTCTTCATTGTTTAGCATCATGTTTTAAATTATTGCATGGAGAAGGCTTAAAAAAAAAAACTTGAACTGGAGCCCCTAACTGTCCTATTATGTTCTCAGGTCAGCACTGGTGATGTGCTTTCTCTACGGATGTTTTATGCACCTGAAATTCACAGAGAACCTTGGTCTATTAAAATGATCCTTGATGAGGACAAATGCATTGGGAAATGATCTATTCATAATACACATTTATTAGGTGGCAGAACTATTACTGAAAAATATTTTTATTCATTTGAAAAAGGCCTGGAATGCAATTTATTACCTGCCTTGCAAAAAAAATTTAAATACTAGAAAATAATTTGCTCTTTTGCTTCCTCTCTTCTCATCTTAATTCACTAGAATAAAGTGAAGTTGTAAAATTTGGGCAGCCTACAGTTGATTTCTGAGACAAAAATGGCCATATTTTTATGTAAATTTGTGGTAGTCTAGAGGATGGTAGAAGAAGGTTTTCATCACATATTTCATCACGTATATGCTTTGGGTAACACAGATCTCAGAATTCTGAGAAGTCCATTGTTTAGGCCTCTTGTACTGCAATATTTGCATATGAGGTAGAGAGACTTCAAATACTTTGCATATTAGACTTCAGATACTGTAGCAAGTATCTGTTTCTTCTACTTATTTTGTCTAAGCATCCATTTTTCTCATTTTTCCTCTAAAGGATAATTGGAGTTGGTATTATGAAAAACACATTTTCAAACTTGACTTTCAATTTCACTATAAGTAACTGCTAATATGGCCCAGAAATGTAAGAGCTTCCAATGACCTAACTTCTACTCATCTTAAGCTGAGCCCATTTGCTGCCTTATCTTCATTAATTTACTTCACCTGATAAAGGAATTCTTTAGCTGTGAGATTCCTACCCTGAAAATTCACAATGATAGCTTAGCATGGCCTATGTAAATGAATGATCATATCTATATGAAATACAGAGTTTTTACATGTGTATGCAAAGAGGCTTAAATGCATCTATGCTCTACACACAATTTTACATCACATCCAAAAATATGGTGCATCATAGCCAATAAGTTACAAGCAAAATCATCGATGTAAACAATAGTCCAACATGAAAATAGAATACATAAGGGGGAGCATGATAAGAACTACAAAGGTTCCATACATATACAAAGAGATATTATATAAAATAGAATATATAGTATATTTAAGTATGTACAATGCATAATATATAAATGGAAAAGAAATCATGTGTGTGCGTGTGGTGTGTGTGTGTGTGTGCATACTCACACATCATGTTGCCACCAGTCTCTGTTTTTATAATGTTTGCAATACTTCACTATGTATTGTTCCCAGGAAATGCCAGACATTTGATGAAATGTCATTCAAAGCAAAGTTTGAACAGACATCTTTTTCCATCAGTCAATGAAACCCCCTTACAAGAAAACTGCAACTCGCATGGCTTGGCAGCTTTGAAAATGTAGTTCTTGTAAACACCTATTAGTTACATATGGCAGATCTGAATATCAACAAAATCTCTTTTAAGTTATCCAGGATATTCCATGAAAGAATTCATTGGAATCTGGCTCCTTTTCTGGCAGGATAAGTAAGAATACAGAACTTTCTTTTTACTTTTACCCCCCAGCAAAAATTAACCATCATTTACTTTATTGTTTGATATAACCTGATAGCTGTTAAGATTCTAGTTACCAGTAAGGTGGTTCAGCAACCACATTCTCCACAATCTAATCTTATCTGAACCACAAAGAATCTCTTTATGTTGAATTTTTAGCTTAAACAAAATATTAGTAGAATATATTTTATTCGGGGAGTACTTTTGTTTCAGGTTAAATTGTTGAGATAACGACTTCCATTTATTTGGCAGGCTTTCTCTGTGCATCCAGTCAGTAAGTTTCTGGTATCTAACAATGCTATCACTGTCACTCTTTCTGTTCATAGTGCACTAGAGGCCCTGGGTAGTGCAGTAAAAGTTACTTCAGTAAAACATTGTGAGAAATTCTACTTGAATAATATTCAAAATATAAGGTATCTAGAAATATAAAATATTGTAAAAATATATTGATATAAATTATATATTTTACTGAGGAATTTAGAATTAATATAACCAAATTTAGAAACATATTTTGCTATTGTGTAGGAAAACAGGTAATTTCTATCCAGATTTACCTATAGATTCATTACAACACCAATAAAAATTTCAATAAGAGCTTTTGTTAATTTTGGCAAGTATCTCCTAAATACTGCATGAGATCTCAAAGGGCCAAGCACAGACATCACTCTTCGAAGAGCAGCATTACATGGTTAAAGTTGTTAATAATTAATTTAAAGCTATAGTAATGTAAACTGTGCCTAATTTGCATAGCACTGGACAACTAGACCCATGAATATAATAGAAGCAGCACACATAGAAACAAACCTTCTGACAATGCTGCCATTTCAGACACAGAAAAAATAACTAATAAGGGCTGGAGAGATGGCTTAGCAGTTAAGTCACTTTACTGCAAAGCCAAAGGACCCAGGTTCTGTTCCCCAGGTCCCACATTAGCTAGATGCACAAGGTGGTGCATGTGTCTGGAGTTCGTTTGCGGTGGCTGGAGGCCCTGGTGCACCCGCGCTCGCTCTCTCTCTCTCTCTCTCTCTCTCTCTCTCTCTCTCTGCCTCTTTCCTTCTCTCAAAAAATAAATAAAAATAAAATATTAAAAAATAACTAATAGATGGCATGAGGACACTTGGTTTACCACTTAGGAAAATAAGGGAGGAGTCCATGAAAATCAATTCCAGATATATTAAGGGCTTAAATGTGAAAACAAGTCTTTAGAAGAATGTTTAGAGAAACATAAAAGGAAATAATTTTGAATGACTAATAAACATGATAGCTGTCTAGAAAATAGCAAAAACTCTAAGTGAATATTTCACAGAAGCCCATAGGGCCAAAAAAAAATCATGTTAAAACTCCTAATAGTTAATGCAAGAAACAAAATTATAATGATGCATTATTTACACATGCAATTCACACAGAAATTCAAATGTGTACTAATCTCAGATACTAGGAAGTGAAGCATATGGAAGAAGACAGACCCAGTTAAGGAAAGTATATACACTGTGTGAACTAAAGTTCCCAGAAAACAGCTGAATCTGGCACCTACTTTCAGCAAGGCTGAATGGACTGATAAAGCTCCTGTGATCATAGAGATGGAAGGTTGCAAGTCACAGCCAACTACCTTGTGCTGACTTTAGCCCCTTAATAGCCATTTATTCCCCTCCTCTGTGTCTGAACTAACATCTTGGTGATTATCAGTTGATCAGGTGCAACCTTTTTGGAATGTACTGACAGACCACCATTTTCTACCCAGGGAAGGGCTAAATATGTCACCAGATAGTATCTGAGGCCTATGATGGAGATCTCCCTCACTTTGCTATAACCTGCCTACCTGGTGGTCAGCCAATGTATTTTAAAAGGACCTTGATTTATGACTTTCTTTTGTTCTACAACTATAAAACCTTCATGAAATTGTTAACATTTTGGAATATGGAATTTGGGGTAACCTAAATCGGTGTTCCTGGGCCATGGTCAGTTATATTTCTTCCAGAATAAGTTATATCTGATCCCCTTTGAAGTGAGAGTGTGTCTTTTGCATCAACAACTGAGATCGCAGTTTGGGAATTTAAAAACCTGATTGCATATATTCTGGGATATCTGTTTATACCCCAGTGGAAGTCTCACAGAACATGGTGCATGCATTTTCATGGCATTAAATTTTCTGGCAGGTAAAAATATCATATCCATCTAATATTGACTAGTAAAAAATTATATAATAAAATTACATGTATACATAAATATGTTTTATAAAATGAGGCATATACAGAAAAAATCAACAGAACTACAGACTCAGCATGATGGATTCAGAAACAAAATGAATGAGGAAAGCAAATGGAACACACGGAATATAGCACTATGCACCTATAATAAAACCAAACTAATGTAAAAGTAAATAGTTGTTAAAGAACCATGTAATTGAAGCTGAACTCCACTAAAACTGAAGGCAGTAATGAAAATGATCAGAAATCTGGACTGCTTGGAAAGGAACAAGAGTGAAGACATTTGGAAGAGGTGCCCAGACCTTCTACTCTCCTCACTCAAAGTGGGCACAAGGGTACAATTGTAGTCTTTGTGCTAATTACAGATGTCAAATACATTTATTTGTATTAAATATTTCATCATGACAAAAGTTATAAAATTCAACTCTTCTAATGGTCCACCAACACTTAGCATTTATGCCACCTAACTCTTTCTTATGGCATCTAACTCTTTCTGAAAAATACCTGCCTGCCTTTCACTTGGTCCATTCCTCTTCCTTACTAGAGGCTGTGCTGACACAGCTGGAAGCCCACTTCATGCTTCTTTCATTTATTTTTGGATGAGTTAGTTACTCTGTGGCTTATATGAGTTAAGCTTACTGAATTTCATAAACTGTGAGAACTGTCTTTTTTTCTTTTCAAATTTATACATTGATAACTAACAACTTGTCCAGTTAAAGTATAAACTCAATCAATGTGGTATTCTTCAATGCAGATAGGTAAAACTTTTTAAAAACTGAACCAAAAATCACATTTATTTTCAGAGGAAAAAAACAAATAATCTTAAAACTGTGTATAGAAAAGCATAAATGCCAAAAGATGCATAATGTGTTTTTTTTTCACACAGATTTCAAGTCACTATGCTAACTCTGTCACCCCTAGTCACTCAGGCTGTGGTAGGCTGGTTTCAGTCACTAACAAAGAGCTTAAAAAGATTTCAAGACCAAATTCAATAAAAAAAAAAAAACAGCATAACATAATTTCACAACCAAATTCCAAGACAAAGCATCTTTCTCATGGAAAGGAAGATTCCTAAATGAAGAAGTTGGGAAAGATTGTATTTGGAGTGATCTCAAGTATCTAAGACCTGAAGAATGGAAAGTCAGACTGGTTTGGATCAATTGAGCTGAGTATGATGCAAACCTTGCCAAGACCATCCTGGGTCCATATGGCTGCTGACCCCAGAGCAACTTTATTGCTTAGCCAAGCAACTCCTCAGCCCCACTGCAGAGGCAGCAGGCAATTCCTATGCAGATAAGAACACTCCAGTCTCAAGGTTCTGTTTTGTTTCTCTGTGATAAGGATATAGATATACAGATCAGTGTATATATAAGATGAGAAAAGTGTAAATGCAAAAAAAAAAAAAAAAAAGTGAAGTCAAGGTAGCTTCTAGACCAGCATTTAATTTTTAGAAACAGGATAAAGTACTTTTCCTTTGGTTTGCATGGAATTAACATCTTCTAAATCTTTCTCTCTTTCTGTTTTTCTTTTTCTAGTGGGCTATAATATCTTGGTAGAAACTTGAAACCATACGAGGATCTGTTCTTAGAAGTACACAAGTGAGCAGAGCACTACTTAGGGGTGGTTCTCAAATGTCTGCCACTTTCACTAGCCAGCAAGTCACAGCGGCATAGATTACTACTGAGAGGTTTATGACAGCAAGAGTAGAGATGAGGCTGAAAACTCAAGCAAAATTAAGAAAAAATGCAGCAGGATAAACACTGCAGATATAAGAACAGCGTGAACAATTTAAGAATGAAGGACTTTTAACCCTATATTAACTTTCACTTGAATCTACTTCACATTAATTTTACAATTGGCTGTATTGAAAACTGAGGAGTTAGATTGCAGCATTACCGATTAACAAGAAAGCATGTTTCTTTCAGACAATGAGTTCAGCCCAATGAAAGATCTTCCTTCCATAGATTTCTGAATGTCATCCCTCCAAACATTTCACTTCTAAAATATGTGATCTTCCTTCCATAGATTTCTGAATGTCATCCCTCCAAACATTTCACTTCTAAAATATGTTATAATTCTCCTAATATTTTTAAATCTTCATACTCATACTTCCCATGATACACTTGAAGTCCCTGTGGTAATATCTACCAAAGAATATTTTGTTTGTATGAACTTGGAATTCACTCATCTAGAGCACCTAACCTGAATCTACCCAAGATGCCTTACATACCCAGCAAGCAGCTCGTGGACTAGACAATATATGTCCACATGCAAAAGAGAATAATTTCTAATTAAAATGACACAGATGCCACTCTGCCTAACCCGATTACTGTAGATAACATTTTAAGGTAATTTTTGAGCAAGCCATATATATATAAATAATTTATTTAAGAGACAGCTACAGATGGAAAGAGAATGGGGGCACCAGGGCCCCTAGCCACTGCAAATGAACTCCATATGTATGTACCACCTTGTGCATCTGGCTTACGTAGGTACTGGGGAATAAAATCTGGGTCCTTAGGTTTCACAGGCAAGGCCTTAACCTCTAAGACATCTCTCAAGCCCTGATCTAAATTTTTTTATGTAGGCAAAACGTATTTCACTTTCAGAGACAGGTAACAGTGTGCAGTAACTATTTAAAGATCTATATGTGACCTCCATCATTGCCATTAACAAGGAGAATAACCTGAAAGGAGTTAGACGATCCCTGAGACACCAGCTCCTCATGAGGGCAGTGGAGACAGAGAGCAAAGAGCTTAAAAATAATGCTTACAGAGTACTAGATTTAAAATGCTGAAAATAAGTTAATTATAGACTAAAAATTTGTAAACATATTCAACATTGAAGGATGGAGAAATGGCTCAGTGATTACAGGTCTTTGCTTGCAAAACCTGATGGCCCAGGTTTGATTCCCTCAGTACCCATGTAAAGCAAGATGCACAAAGTGACACATACTTCCGGAGTTCATTTGCAGTGGCAGAAGCCCTGATGTGCCCATAATTCTTTTATTCCTCTCTCTCTCTCTCTCTCTCTCTCTCTCTCTCTCCCTCTCTCTCAAATAAATATTTACAGAGTTTGAGATGCTCACCAGAGTCCCAGAGTCAGGGGATGGCTAGGATATAATTTGTTCATAAAAGCACAAGCCATAAGGCTTGATACTACAAATGTTTACTGCTCATGTATGCACAGATCATTACAGACTTACAACTTTACAGGGTAACCATCTTCTAGGCTGTGGTGGTTTGATTCAGGTGTCCCCCATAAACTTAGGTATTCTGAATGCTAGTCAGTCTCTGCAGCTGATGGCAATTGGAAATTAAAGCCTCCTGGAGACGGAGTATTGTTGGGGGTGGGCTTATGGATGATATACCCAGTTTCCCCTTGCCAGTGTTGGGCACATTCTTCTGTTGCTATTCTCCACCTGATGTTGGCCAGGGGGTGATGTCCAACCTCTGCTTATGCCATTATTTTCCCTGCCATCATGGAGCTTCCCCCTCAAGCCCATATGCCAAAATAAACCTCTTTTTTTTTTTTTGTCCCCACAAGCTGCTCTTTGTTGGGTGATTTCTACAGCAATGTGACAGTATTAAATACTGCAATAGTAATAGTGCTACTGAGGAGTGGGATTACTGCTAGAATCCTGACTGTGTGGCTTTGGCCTTTTGGAGCTGATTTTCAAGAGGAATGTGGAAGGATTTGAAACCTTGGCCTAAGTAAGAGATGCCTTGCACTGCAAGTACAGCTTGATGGACTATTCTAGTCAGTGTTGAAAGATCTGAATGCAGTAAGGACTATGGACTGTGAGGTTGGTCTTATGAGGGTGAGAAAGAGCTTTGCTTGGACTGGGCTAGAGGCAGGTTGTGTGAAAAGCTTGCTGTTATGCCCGTGTCCTGAGAAGTGGTGCAGGGCTGCTTTGCATAGAAACGTAAGCAGAGAGATACAGCACAGAAAGAAAAAAAAGATTCTTTGGGTGAATTGCTGCCCATTCAGCTGCAATTGAGAGAATACAACCTTTGAGATTGGACCAGCTGACCTGCATTGGGGAAACAGGAAGAATGTAGACTCTTTTGAAGGCGCCTGAGTGCTCAAGCAGTGTTCTGTTCTTCAAAGTCTGCTTTATTCCCCCTGGATTAACAAATTGGCACCCTACCTGGTATTGTGAGGTATAAGAAATGCAGGAAAGATAGGGTCGTTGAGTTGGCACCATGGTCTTGTGTTTTGGAAATGGCCATGGGCAGTGTGAAGCAGGTTTGCTGTATGCCTGCATGGAGACACCATGGGGCAATGAGGATGGACTGTGGGTTGCAGTGAAGACCGAGTAAAGATGCCAGGACCATGAGATGGCTGCTAAGGAAAGCTGCCGGCCCAATGAAGTTTTCCAGGATTGTGAGTAGCTAAACTGAAGGGGCGGAATTGGAACTCCAGAGACTTGTTGCTGGTTAGAATTATCTGACTTGCAGATTTGTCACTGGCTAGAGTTGTTGGACTTGAAGCTACAGAGTTTGATGTTTGCTCTGGTTGTTTTTTTTTTTTATTTTTTTTTCTTTATTAGTTAGTTTTGTATTCAGCAAATACAGTAAGTTTGGTACCATTATTAGGCTCATCCGTGACCTACCCCTCCCCTTGGCCCCTCCTTGTTGAGGTATATGGGTCATGCATTGTGGAGTTAGCCCACAGTTATGGGCAAGCTAAATGTCTCTGCATATCATGACCCAACATGTGGCTCTGACATTCTTTCCGCCCCCTCTTCCGCAAAATTTTCCTGAGCCATGTTGGGTTCATTTTTGGTCTGCTTCAGTGATGAGGTGTTGGGGGCATCTGAGGCTCTGGCTCTCTGATTTGGTAGGAGTTGATTTTTCTCTGTGCTGATCTCCTTCCCCCTTGTGCTGGTATCCGGTTCATCAGGAAAACAGCACCCTTGCTTGTTTCTCCAATTTTTGTTAGTTTCAGCCGGTGCCCTTTTGAGGTATGATGGGGTGGCTATCTCCTTAGGATCTACATCTATCTGAAAAAGACAAGCAGATTCTCCAATGGAGAGTGAGTTAGCATCAGGACAAATGAGATAACCCTTTTTTTTTTTATAGAGAATTTAATAGGTGTAGGCCCTCTTGTAGCCCACAATTGATGGTAGCTTGATATTGGAGAGTGGGCTTATGTTTGGATATGGTTCTGACTTGTTGCCCAGATCCAGCTATGGGTCCCATACCAGTGAGGGGATCAGTTAGCCGAATTGAGAGCAGTTGGTTCCCCACCATGGCTGTGTGCCACCACTGCACTTGTGTGGGCATCACAACAAGTTATTTGCTGCTAAGTAGGTTAGACTATGCGTTGCTTGGACAGATATTGGTCATTTTCCCCCAGTCGCCCATGTAGCACCTTCTGGCACTAGACGTGCTGACTGTCTGGGGACTGACTCTCTTCCAACTTCCAGCCATGCCATTCTAATTTGCATGTCAATCACATAAGGTGTCTTCAGCAGTAGGGTCTTACCACTAGCCTTTGGTGGGTCATCAAGTACTCTGACAGAAATCTGTCTGTCTTTTAGGAAACCTTGTAGGTCTCTCTGATCAAAAGCTCATTGTGGATGATAGCCCCATGCTGGTTCTGGGAGTTACAGGTCAGTGCCCACTAAGAAAAGGAGGAAAAAGATAACTAATATACAAGAGTTAGAGATAAGAGAGAGAGAGAGAGAGGGAGAGGGGAAGTGAGGGAGGGAAGATATAGAAGATTAAGGTTAGTCTTGATCTTACCCTCTCCAGTGTCTTGTGGTTCAGGTGTTCCCTGTAAGGGCCTGGTGAAGGATCAGCCATTTGGTCTGTCTTTTAGTAAGTAGAAAATTATGGTACCATTGCCGTTTGGGTCTAGATTTGTGTTTCCCACCCCTTTGATGCCCTCCCCTCCCTCCCCTTCCATCCTAGTGTCTAGTCTAGGAGATGCTTGCTGGGTATGTAAGGTATCTTGGGTAGATTCAGGTTAGGTGCTATAGATGAGTGAGACTATGTGGCGATTTTTTTTCTGTGATTGGGTAAGTTCACTGAGAATGATCTGTTCCAGGTTCAACCATTTTTCCTCAAATTTCATTGTGTCATTTTTGCTTACTGCTATAAAGAATTCCATTGTGTAGATATACCACATCTTAGTTATCCATTCTTCTAGTGATGGACATCTGGGTTGATTGCGAGGGGATCGGCGATTCCCTGTTTCCCCACCTCTGTGCCCTCCGAGATTTCTCTCCCCTAAAAGCCACTATGTACCCTTAATATCTTGCCTTTCTTTCCCGGGATTTGCAGTGCAGCTACGCGGTCACCATCTTGGCCAGAAGTCGCTCTGGTTGTTTTAAATCTTGTATTGGTTGAATATTTCTTTGCTATGCCCAATGCCATCTTTTGCAGTGTAATTGTTTATTCTGTGTCAGTATGGGTTTGGGGGGGATTTTTTTTTGGTATTATGGCCCAGTTACAAGTCTTGGACTAGGGGGATGTTTGAACATCATTGGAATTGATAAAAACTACGGGGAATTTTAAAGTTGGATAAATGCATTGCATTCTATATCATGTAGAGTTATCAGTTTATGGGGACCAGGGGACGAATGTGGTGGTTTGATTCAGGTGACCCCATAAATTTAGGTATTCTGAATACTAGTCTCTCCAGCTGATGGCAATTGGAAATTAAAGCCTCCTGGAGGCATAGTGTTGTTGGGAGTGGGCTTATGGGTGTTATATTCAGTTTCCCCTTGCCAGTGTTTGGCACACTCTCCTGTTGCTATTGTCCACCTACTGTTGGCCAGGGGGTGATGTCCAGCCTCAGCTCATGCCATCATTTTCCCTGCCATCATGGTATTTTCCCCTTGAGTCTGTAAGCCAAAATAAACCTCTTTTTTCCCACAAGCTGCTCTTGGTTGGGTGTTTTCTACCAGCAATATGAACCTGACTGCAACATAGGAAGTGAGGTCAGAATCCTGAATGGTTTATTTTATTAATTTTCCCAGGAAACTATAAATAAGTAAAGATTTTTCTGTCATCTAAACTAGGAAATATTTCTCTTCATTACTTTTAAGGTAGTATAGAAAAAAAAATGTCAGGAAGGACACATTATGAAAATGATACAGTGCCACTTCTATAGATGATCACACATCCAAGAATCTTCTAGGTTTCCTTCATAGATATAACCTTTTCACCCACTAAAGAAGGCTGAGCTACTGTAGGCCCAATATGATGTTAGGCACATGCTCTTTTCCCAAGTGAGAAATGGAAGTTAGATTAGCAAACTCCCTCAACAAGAATGAAAGAAAAATTAAATTGAAGTACAAAACAAACAGACAGAAAACTCAGTTAAATCATTCCAAACAAGTCAACAAGCTTCTGTCTTAAAAAAATATTTTATGATCGCTTTTGTTAGTGCTTGGGGGGTAGCCAGGAAGAGCGTAAACAGTAAGAGCACTCCAACTGGAAGGTCAAAGATGTTAGAAGCTTTTGTACTCTTGTCACATTGAAGGATAATATTCATTATTGACTCTGGGGCAATAAACTGAAATTCCACATATGCTGCAATTGATTCTTATAGGTCTGGGATAGCTTTAGCTAATGGCTTATAGATTGTAAGATTATCAAGTCTTGCTGAGAGAGCCTATTAAATCTGGCAATGGAAGAATAAGGTCACTGGGCCAGGACCAGGTGAATAGATTTCTCAGTCAGGCAGGAAAAGCACTCCCTAACAAGATCCTCAATTCCCTGTAACCCAAATAGCTACAGACTCTCAAAGAAGAAGCAATCATTTTACATCACTGGACCACGATGAGATGGTATTATATCACAAGGGACTGATGGTGCTACCAGGGAATACAAGAAGTCAACTTTCCCTACTGAGTCACAGCAGTCTTGCCTCTGTTCATGGAGCAACAGAGGTGACAGAATGATCTTTCTACTTAGTGTGTTTCTGTCATCTGCCTACCACCAAACATCAGATTGTGTTTGTGTGTGTGTGTGTGTTTATGTGTGTGCGTATGCTGAATGACTGTATATGAATGGAGAACCACCATGCAAAAATATAAAATTTGTCTATTTGTGTAACTTTCTACTATTTGGAATATCAAAGATCTAATTGTTATTACATGCATATGTTTAATTCTTAATGTCTGTGTCAAAAAAAATAGAACATTATATTTTTTCTCAAGACCACCTTGATACTAGATATCAGAATTCTCAGTTCAGCATTCTGTATATTGTTCCATAAATTAAATCTAAAATAAATCATTGTGACAATAAGTCAGAAGTTGAAAAGGTGACCCAAACGTATCATGCTGGTGATCTAGTGACAGCTATAACCAGTAGAGGCCTGAGCACATGAAAGCATGGAATCAAGTTTTGAGGTTCTGGGTGCTGCCATTCTTCTCTTGGAATCAAATCATCTCATGATGAAAGCTCCTAGCTTTGTTCAGTCATACCTCCTTTCAGAGAGAATATTTGTAGAGATAAGAAAATTACATCACCCACGAAAAGGGGCATGACACTATATTATGAAAGTTTCCATCACTATGTAAATATGTGACCAAAACAAATTGGAAGAAGAAAATATTTTTATTTGACTCAGTTTTAATCTGTAGTTGGCTGGTTTTGGTCTCAGGCAAGAGAGAAACTCATGGAAGAAGGGTATGGCAGAAAACTGCTCACCTCATGGCAGCTAGAAGCAAACAGAGAGAGAGAGAGAGAGAGAGAGAGAGAGAGAGAGAGCAGTTGAGGACAACATGTCCATCAATCATATTTCCTCTGTGCCCATTATCCTAGCTAGATTTCACTTTAGCAAGTTTCTGCTATTTATCAATAATGCCATCCAATTTTGAATTCATCGATGGTTTAATTCTTGCAGTAGGTCAGAGACCGTAGGATGCAATGCCTTCCCTGGAATCCATCCCCTGGCAACTAGATCTTTAACACATGCTTGACCCTTCAGGGGACATCTCAGGTCCCTATAATAATACATAAAAAAATACACAAAGAAATTAATTCAGTGAATTAAATCATGTCTTACTAATGTAAAATTGGACTGTAAATATTTATCATCTATTTCCTTCAGTAAGGCCTGGTGAATTACTTCAGCACTACTCTAAATTGAAAATAGACTTGTATCATACTTCCAATAAAAAATAAATGCATAAGAAATGTATTTCTTATGATTTATTGTAAATTAACATATTATAAAGTGGTACTAAATGAAGATAAAATAAAATTGTAGATAACTGATAACCCACTATATTACTTACTAATTATTTGGACTCCTATGTTATTAATGCTGCCACTTATTTTAATTATTTTAGGATTCACAAAAATTTGTATAAGGGCAGGATTTTGAAACTCTTCATACTTAAAATAATTAGATAAGATGTGTAATTATGAGTATTAATGTTGAAGAGTGATATAAAAATATGTATTTTTTACATTTGTCTTTTATTTATTTCTGCATTCCTTTACATTTACCCTATTACTCAGAGCAATATGAAATAGGAAAGAATGAACTACAGAAAATGCCATCCCTCAGTGCAGTGATTCCATGGTAAACTATACTGTGTCACACAAATAAGTTTATTGTAATTTGCTTCTGGCCAGTATCAGAGAGGAAAGGATGGGATGGCTGGTTTCCCTCAATTAATCAACTATCTAAGAAGAGGGAAAAGTGCTATATAAAACTCATAAAATGTACTTATCCTTGAACAAAACATGGGGCAGTAGGATAAACATTGTTGTTTAAAAAGTGAATAATTTAGAAAAACATTTGTACACTAGGTATGCAGCTCTGAAATAGATGCTGAATAAATGGATGGGTCAAGTAATATCTAAGAAATCTTGGTAATTGGTGTGATCGCACTTACATTGTCAAACAATGCACAGGAGTGGTTGGCCGTTATACTTTGGCACCAAATCAGAAGGTGGTACTTCTTAGAAACACCTCAATATTTCTGTCTCAATAACAAATTATTCCATTGTAGAATAAATTTCATTTTGTTATAAATAGCTATGACAAGAACTAAATGTGTTTTCTAAAAATATTGAACAATAATAATAATGTTAAGTCCTTGAATTTTATGCCCGAATCTTCAGCAGACAAAAGGTAGACACTTTTCTATAAATTTAAATTTTATATAATATATAGTATAGATGTTACATATAGCATAAATGTTATATAAAATACTGATCACTTTTAATACACATATAAGCTTAGTGAACAGAAACTGGCATAGGAAAACTTGACTATTTTGTAAACCAGGCTTACTAGTCATTTGTTCTAATTTCATAATTAAGTGAAAAATTACATATGCTCTTATATAGTATGTCATTTAAAAGGGAAGACGTGTAAGCTCAAAAGGTATCACACACATACACACACACACATTTTAAGCTCACTATGTTTTCCCTTTCTAGACTCTAAATATTTTAAGTGCATTAAATGATTTCTACATTTAATAACATTGTATGATTTAAGAAGGCTTTGAACAAAAGAACAGGTCTCCAAGGGGGTAGATAACAGATGTAGACTGTTACAAGGACCAGCAATGCTGAGGAGCATATGCAGGCAATGTCAGTCAAGGAGGCATGGCAGTGAGAAGGAGTGAAGGTGAGAGAGTAGTTGTCAAACTGTTAGCTCAGAACTAAGGCCAAGAAAGTGTTGACATGAGGGAGATAATTCACTGGTAATATATATTTAAAAATACTGGGCTCACACAAGTGCACACAAGTGCAATAGTGGCACACAGCCATGGTGGGAAACCAACTGCTTTTGATTTGGCTAACTGATCTGCTCAGCAGAACAGAACCCAAAGCTGGAGCTGGGAAACAAGTCAGAACCAGATCCAAAAATGAGCTCACTCTCCATTATCAAGCTACCACCAATCATAGGCTATAAGAGGGCCTACACCTATTAAATTCTCTCTAAAAAAATAATAATGGTTATCCCATTTATCTGCTCATCTTTTACAGATAGCCACAGATCCTAAGGAGAGAAGCATCCCATCATACCTCAAAAGGTCCCCAGCTGAAACTAAAAATAATTGGCAAAACAAGCAAGGGTGCTGTTTTCTTGGTGAACCTGGTACCGGCACAAGGGTGAAGGAGATTGACACAGAGAACAATCAGCTCCTACCAAATCCAATATCCAGAGACACAGAGGTTCCCAAGACCTCATCACTGAAGCAGACCTAAAATGAACCCAACATGTCTCAGAGTAATTTGCAGAAGAGGGTACAGAAAGAATGTCAGAGCCACATTTGGGTCATGATACAGATACATTTCTTCCTACCCTTAGCTGAGGGCTAACCCCACAATGCATGACATATATACCTCAACAAGGAGGGGACAGTGGGAGGGGGGAGGACAGGGAGGAGGCTAACAATGGTACCAATCTGACTGTATTCACTGAGTACAAAACTAATTAAAAAAATACTGGGCTGGAGAGATGGCTCAGCAGTTTAAGGCACTTTCTTGCAAAGCCTGATGGCATAAGTTAGATTCCCTAGTACTCACATAAGCCAGATTCACAAAGTGATCCAGGTGTCTCGAGTTGTCAGTGGCAGGAGGCCCTGGCCTGCCCATTTATATTCTACCTTTCTGTCTCCTTGTAAAATAAATAAATGAATAAGTAAATAAGTAAGTAAATATTGTTTAAAGATACTGTGTGTTTTGCCCTGCCTGGTTCAGATTTATTGGCATAACAAACTTCTGAGAAGTCCTAAAGGAAATGAACTTGAAGCATATTTTCCTAGTTATACAATCACCCCTTTTTTGTATCTAAATTTTCTCATCTCCCAAGGATGTGTCATTATTACCCACCCTGATTGAAAAATCCAGGAGAGTTTACTATGTGCTAAACTCCTTTGCTTGTGATAGTTCATTCACCTTTTCTATTGCACATTTTATATATGAGCTATTTTAAGGAGTTTATTAATTTACTCTAAGTAAGTTTAAGATTACAATGAAATTGGTTATAGTCTTTAAGTCAAGAAAATTGTTTTCTTCTCTGAGAATGTTACTACAAGAAAACCAAGTAACAAATACAAGGCAGAAGAAGCCCCAAAGGATTCAAGTAATTCAGTCGTAAAAAAGGAATGCAGTCAGGGGCATTCTGCCCTATGCTTTTAATCCCAGTACATGGGAAGCAGAGAAAGGAAGCTTGCCTTGAGTTCGAGGCCACCCTGAGACTACAAAGTGAATTCCAGGTCAGCCTGGTCTAGTATGGAACCCTAACTTAAAAATCAAACAAAACAAAACAAGAGAAAAAAAAGCAATGCCCTAGATAATACCACAGAGACCACTTGCAAGAGCTCAGATACTTATTGGGGAACAACTCCTATGAGCCATGTTTTTATTAAATGGTCAGCAATTATTGCCTTACTGAATTGCACTAGTGTCCTTTAAAAATAAAAAGATAAAATATGTTCAAATAGTGATTATTAATGGTGAGAAAAGCTCTAAGAAAAGCTTCTGAGTTATTGAAGATGTCCCTAAATATTGAGAGATAAGAAAAACAAGGATGTTGTCACATAAATAAATATTCAGTGGAGTGGGGTAGTCTGAGGGCTATTATGAAGGGACTTTAAATCTTATGTGGGAAACTGTACTTGCTTTAGGAGGTAAGTAGTAGGAAACATTTTATATTTAATTGACAAAGGTAGTTTTTTAGGAAGATAAGTGAAGATAAGTTTCCTTTATATTAGAAACATTCCATAAATATTTTAACTTAAGGAGAGAATAAGACCTATAAGAACATATTGACATAAAAAATCAAAGTAGGGCCTGGGTAATAGTTCAGTTGATGTGGAGTTCTATTAAAGCTGCCTGGATGGAGGAGGTGTCACTGGAGGATGATCCAGGAGTGAAGCCCTAAGGCCTTATTTAAGGGGACAGATCTAAATTCTAGCCCAGAGCTATAAGAGATCATTGTGAGCTCTAGGGTTCTGCTTGCTGTTGGTTTTCTCTTGGTTTTTGCTGACATTTTGGTTGTTTCTCTCTGCTTGACTGTATGGGAACAGCTTCATCCATCATCTATGGAAATTCCGTTGGATCTATAAGCTTAAAATAATTCCCTTCCTCCTCTAAACTGTGCCTGATTTGGATGTTCATCTCAGCAAAGTGAAGCTGTCTACAAGAGAAATTTGATACTGAGAGGTGGTATTGATAAAATGAACCTGACCATGTGGATTTTGGACTTTTTGAACTTGTATGCTGGAGGAAGAATATGTATGAACTTGTAACTTGTAACTGCATAAGTCTCAAAGGGTGGCAAGCCAAAATTTGTGGGATATTTTGGTGATAGCTAATGCAAAAGAGTATTGCATTTGGAGGTTTTACTTATGAACTTTCAAAGAGGAAGGAAAGAATACAGGGAACTTTGCTAGAACTGTGCTACTTGTGTAAGGGCTGGCTGTGTTCTGCTTCCCAAGCCGAAGAGTTCTCTTCAGATCATATAAATCTTTCACCTTTTACAGTCTAATATGAATGAAATGGGCTGATGTGATATGGAAGATATAGAATTGAAAAAATATCATTTAAATTGGCAAAAATTTAAGCAAGTTTAAAATTTTAGGCACAGATACAGATTTTAGGTTACTGAAGCTGCTATTGGCAAAGAGATTACCACCATTAACTTCTCTACATTATAACCGTGGGAAGATACCTGAGATTTTTCCACTCAGGAAAGACTCAATAGTAGAAATGTAAATTCTTGTGAAAGGAAGTACCCTGCACCTTAAGAATCACAATTTATTTCCTCTCTTGATTAACAATATGGTGGTGTTGTTACACACCTGGTATCGACGTTGGAGGCATGACAGAATGCATGAAAGTGGGTCATAGCATACACATGGTTCTAAGAGCCACTGTAGAGATGCAATGTGATATCTCTGATAGATACACCAGTAAGACTATTTTAAGATGGATCATGGTTTGCAATGGAGACTTGAAGATGTTTTGGACATACCAGAAATGTACAAACCTACCATGGGACACAATTGGCTCAGTATGGAAGATTTTTCTGGCTACTCAGCACAATTTGAGGGATGGAAATTGAAAATCCAGAGAATGTCATCACTGGTTATGGATGTTGGATTTGAACTACAGATATTGATGATTACCTTAAGGTTACTGATTTTTCATTGATCCAGTCTCTCCTTGTTATGTGTTAGAGAAGTGGGAATGTTTACTCTGTGCCATTATATGTTGAAAGTATGTATCGTGTTTTAATTTTATAGGACTCACCATTAAGAGGCAGTCTTAAATCTCAGATGAGACTTGAGAATTTGAAATTATCTTAAAATTGGCAAAGACTATGGGGATCTTTAAATTTGGACTGAATGGAACTTGTAACGTGAAATAATTATGAGTCAATGGAGGCCAGGAGCTGAATGTGGTAGCTTGAATGTATACCATTATATGTTTTATTAAAGCTTGTAACTTGGATCCTCAGCCACCAGGCTAGAGAAGGTGTCAGTGGGGACTGATCCTTGAGTCTAGCTCTAAGGTGTCACTGGGAGGTGGATCTAAATTCCAGGCCAAAGGTGTTAGACAGCAGTGTGTGCTCTGAGGTCCTGCTTGCTGCTGGTTTATGCTTGATGCTTTTGATTTTTGCTAGCATTTTGGTTGTTTCTAGCTTCTTGGATGTATGGAACCAGCTTCTTCCACCATCTGTAGAACTTCCCCTGGATTTGTAAGCTTGAAATAAATTCCTTCTTCCTCTACACTATTTCTGATTTGGATGTACATCTCAGCTATCTGAAGCTGTCTACAACAGCTGGTAGAGTGCTGGCCTGATAAGCATAAGGATCAGAGTTTCATGCCCAGAACCTTGGTAGAAATGTCAGGCATGGTATAACCAGTATGCAGGAAGAAGAGACAAAAGGGTCCCTATGACTTGTTGTGCAGCTAGTCTAGCCTAGTTGGTGAGCTCCTTGCCAATGATAAACCCTAATTCAAAGTAAGGGGACAGAGTTCCTAAGAATGACACCTGTGGTTGTGCTCTGACCTCCACATGCACATGCATGCACACGCACATGCACACACACAAATGAATACTAGAATAAAGAATTATAAACATGACTGTCATTTTGCATATGAAATAAAATAACTCCAAAATTTCCAGTAAAAATTTGGAAAATTGTCATAGCCACTGGAAAGCCAGTTTGAAGAGAAAGAAATTATACTTGAAGTTGGCCTGATTATGCCTGTTAAATTTCAGATATTTAAGTACTTTGAGTTTAATTTCTAAAAGTGAATGAATTCAGACTTAACATAATTATAAGACAAATAATAAATTTTAATGTCTTTAGTTATTCCACCAATTATTATCAACCAAATTAAGTTAACTTAAATGTAACATATATGAAAAAGAATTGTTATTTGTGGGGGAAGGCTAATTCACATTTATAAAAGCAAATAGCATTGATATGTTTTATATTGCTGTCTCCACGAATGAATCAAATATACAATTTTGCACCTGTCTTGTCTTGTAGCAGGATCAGAGGTTTAAAATTTCCTCAAAGAGAAACAAAATGCAAAATAAAAGCATAACTCCCACAGCCTCATGCTTTGAATAAAAATTTAGTATACACTTTTTCTAGTTGTAATTTTCTTGTCTATCATTCCCCAGATCCCAAATTAGACTTATTTGGCTCCGTGCCAGAAGATGGATCTCCAAATTATAATGACACTCAACTTTTTTGTACAGCACTATTGACAGTATTAGCAGCAAAGCTGGGCAATGCTACAATGAAACAGGCAGCAGATGTAGCTCCAATTCTGGCAGAGTGACTTAAAGAGACACACACTCATTACTCACCACCATTAGCAGGAATTACATACATAGCAACCATGGGGGATGTGAGAAACAGGTGTGAAAGAGACTGATTAAAATATTGAGAAGCATGAGCATTGAAATGGCATGCCCTTCATCATTCTGTAAAATAATCTTATGGCTTTAAATACTCCAAACGCTTTTCAGAAAGGAGCTAAAACAATTGACCTCCTGAATGTGACATATTTTATCTAATTGTAAAATGGACTTTGTACATGAGTTCAGTAATAAAATCTCAAGGAGTATTTCAAAAAGGTAAAGCAGATGTCAAGGGAATAAAGTACTCTTAAAGGAAATAAAAGATATATTCTTATCAGTTAATACCTGTGAAAAAAGAACTACTAAACACTGGAAATTTTATAAAATAAAAAAAAGTGCCGACAAACCTGGCTTTATGCAGTGCTGGGGACTGGAACTAGGTCCATGAGCATGGCAGGTAGATTGTCAATTGAGCGACATCCTCAGCCCCAAACATGCCTTCGAAGGGTTTCTGTGTTCCCTGACACTTTTTATTCGGTTTCTTACTTCACAGCTGCCATGAAGTGAATGACTCTCTCTGCCACCTGCTCCTTCCAGCTTGATCTTGTGTCTCTCCACAGGTTGCATCAGTGGAACAAGTCAACGCACTGAAACAGAACTATATGGTTCCTACTCTCCTTAAGTTGTTTTAGTGGGGTATTCTTTTCCGGCCATTAACAACTAATAAAGAAAATTGGTATCAGAGAAATGGGTTAAATTCTGAGATTACCTGACAGGTTGGCTCAGTAGCCCATGGAACTGATTTGTTGAAGAAATTTGGGAAGGGTTTGGTGCAGTGTGTTAGAGAATATTGTAAGCAAAGCTGAATGGGTATTGTTGGTGAGAGTTCAGAAGACCACAGTGTTGACAGAAATGTGGGCAGTGTTCATGGGGTTTCAGATGGAAATGGAGACGCCATGGGGAATTGGTCTAGATGCCATACATGTTACATTCTAGCAATAAATTTATCAACCTTGAAATTTGAAGGAGGTTGAGCTTAAAGGTAAGGAACAAATTTGATCTGGACAAGGAAATTTTAAGGAAACCCAGCATCCCGCTGCAACATGGTTACCAATGCCTACTTTTAGACAAGTCTAGTAAGAACAGAAACATTTGCAAAGCTTTCAGATTGCCAAAAAAAAAAAAAAAAAAAAAAAAAAGAGAGAGAGAGAGAGAGAGAGAGAGAGAGAGAGAGTTTAAAGTTGGGGACAAAAAAGCCAGCATTGTTATCAAATATCCTAGCACTATGGAAACAAGCCATGCACTGGGCCAGAACAATCAGAAAGGTGCCTGGGGCATTAGGAATTAGCTAGCCCCCCCCTCCACACACTCCATGCTTAGGTGTATCCAATTGTACACTCATTTATAGGAATTTTTCTTGATACCAAAGTGTCTTCAGAGTACCTTGTTTCCACAAGGCCACCCAGGAATTGTTTCTCTAGAACTTATTTCTCTGTTGAGCTCAGGTGCCCACGACCAAGTGCCCACCCACTGCTCAAGATTGCTAATGGAACTTCATGTCATCCACATGATGTTGATTTTTTAGAAATGAAGAAAATAAGAGTTACAAGATCATACAGGCTTGGACCCATATTTTAAAGATAAACTTGGGAGGTCACTGATGTGCAACAGAGTTGGAGTCCTTTTATAATCAGCCTGCAAAGACGGAAATACATGAGGCTGTGAGGGTGAAGCGTCAATGCTAATAGAGACTCAAGGCAGTTGGAGATTGGATAAATGTCAAACATCTCTTCAAGGAAAGCCATAGGCAGTAAGCAAAGCCAACCCACAGGAGAGGTCTTATGGGTTGACAACAACAGGCCATAGCGGTGTGATTGTTGAGGCCTGTGGGGATCACATCACAACGCTGTATGTCTAGAAGCGGGACAGGATGCTCTAGGTTTGGTCTTTGTTCCCATCTCTCCTTTTACTGGTAGTATCTTGGCATTTCCAAGCTCTTTGTGTCTTATTCAAACCAATGGAAAGGATGTACACAAAAAGTAAAGCAACAGGAAACTCTTATTAAGAGCAAAGCAGAAACACATGTTTTGAATACCCTGCCAAGAGAGGCAGTGGGCAACCTGAGTGAAAGACCACTCAAGGGCCCCAGGTTATTGTCTAGGGATTGATCTTATGGGGTTGAGGGAGAAGAGGAGCCGATTGTTCGGAGGAGTAGTAGTTTTGTGGTTCTGTGTTTTTATTGACAGACTGAGTTACATTTCTTATACTTGCCTGTCTCACTTTCTATGCCCCATTGCACTCTTAGGGCATGAGAGCATTTCCTAGGTTCCATTGGATACGGAAAGCATTGAAAACTTCTTTCTGATTTTCATCGGGGAGCATAGCTAAAGTTTTGCCTTAAATCTCAGAGGACACTCTAGGTTTGAACTTTTGAACAATGTTGAAACTGTTAAAACTTTGGGGACCCTTGAGATGGCCTAAGTGCATTTTGTGTTATGAAGCACGCTGATCCTTTGGGTAGGATCTATGAATCTGAAATATCTCCCATAGGCGCATGTGTTGAAGGCTTGGTTTTCAGTAGGTGGTGAAATTTTGGAATGAAAGGGACGCCTAAATAGATGGTGTTACCTTGAGCAGGGACTAGGTGGCCAGGTGAATTTTTATCCCTTCTAGTTTTTTTTTTTTTTTCATTTTTTTTTAATGAGTGAGAGAGAAAGAGAGGGAGAAAGAGAGACAGAATTGGCACACCAGGGCTCCCAGCCACTGGAACCAAACTCCAGACACATGTGCCATCTTGTGCATATGTGCAACCTTGTGGGCTTGTTTCCTCTTGTGCGTGTGGCTTATGTGGGATCTGGAGAGCTGAGCATGGGTCCTTAGGCTACACAGGCTATCGCCTTAACTGCTAAGCCATCTCTACAGCTCTAGTATTTATTTTTGAGAAAGGATGTCTGTAGGTTGGCTTGCTGAACCAGGTTGGTCTTAGATGGTGGCCAGATGGACCACTTCATTCTGACCCCAGTCGCATGCTAAGCAACATGTCCCACCGTCATGATGGTCAATGGAAAGCACCATCACCAGAGTCATAAGAGAAGCATCCCAATTCCCAGAAAAATCTCCATCCATCTCAAGAAAATACATGAATATTCCTCCCCTTATTATTTCACCACTTCCACTCATTTCTTTTACTCCTTATCATTAACCTCCCAACCAGAGGTTGAGAGATGATTTATCTCTTACTCCTGTTCTTGGCCAAGCATAAATTCTCCTAACTTGCTCAGCTGGTGTTCCACCTATTTTTGGTTCTACAATCCTGTGTGTGAGGGAAAGGGTTCTAACTTTGGAGGAAACAAACATAATATTACAGTGCTAAGTGGAAAGAATTAACTGACTGGAAGTTTGCTTTGAAGGATGAATACTGTCTCCTGTCTGTTGGTCTCCATGCCTCCTACCTGCTATCTACAATCAGGTGAGTGACTTTGCTCTGCCACATGCAGCTTCTGGCATGTCTTCTCTCCCTCGCGGCAGGCCCAGAGCTGCGAAGGAAGAGCAGAGAGTTTTTCCTCCTTTAATGGGTTCATGTCAGAGATTTTGTCATGATGTTGAAAAACTACATAATAGAGCCTCTTTGCCTTCATTACTCTTCAATGCCTTGATGATAATGTTATATTAGCTTAATCACACTAATTTCCATATCTTTTCCATTTTCCTAATAAACTTTTCCATTCTCTTAGTTTGGTTTTCTGTAATTATTTTTACAGTTATATATTTAAATACCACATAGTTTTAATCACATCTGATAAACTCTTTATTATAATATTTTACCCATTTAATTTTAAGGTAATGAAAAGTCTGGTTTGTCTTAAAACTACCACCTTGTGTTTGTTTTCTGTCTTGTCTGCTATTTGTTCCTGTATTCCTTACCCCACTCTCTCTTACAAGGAGGGGAAGCTGATGGAATTTACCATCCTTCCATGCTAACCAATGTGACTTACTGCATTGTTTTTTCTCTGAATGCTGGTTTATTTCAAAATACCTTTAGTATTTTATTAGTATTAGTATCTTATTAAATACATGCAATTATTATCTCTAGCCATTGCAAACAAACTTCAGATGCATGTGCCACCTTATGTATCTGGCTTACATGGAGCCTGGGAATCAAACAGGGGTCCTTTGCCTTTGCAGGCAAGTGCCTTAACCAATAAGCCATCTCTCTAGCCCAGTTTCCCCAAATTTTATTTGCCATTACTCCCTTGTTTTTCTAAGTCTCCATTTATACGTTTATTAGGCATATAATACTGTCATTCAGGTAACTGTGTCAATTGGTCAATTTATTCAATATTTTTTCTAAATGCTATGATTTGACTAATTACTATTTATTAGTTATCATGTTCACTGTTTCATATTTTCCTTGTCTGAGGCTAGTACTAAATTCTTAACCATTTTTTAAAATTTCTGATTAAAAAAGCATACTGAGGGCTGGGGAGATGGCTTAGCTATTAAGCGCTTGCCTGTGAAGCCTAAGGACCCCGGTTCGAGGGCTCAATTCCCCAGGACCCACGTTAGCAAGATGCACAAGGGGGTGCACGCATCTGGAGTTCGTTTACAGAGGCTGCAAGCTCTGGTGCGCCCATTCTCTCTCTCTCTCTCTCTCTCTGCCTCCTTCTCTCTGTGGCTCTGAAATAAATAAATAAACAAACAAACAAAAAGCATCCTGATTTTCTAATTGTTGATTTCCATAATAGCACTTTTTTAATATTTTCACATATTTTCACATTTCTTTGAATTCAAACATCATTTTGGGGGCTAGGAAGATGAGATGGCATAGTCAGTACAGCTCTTGCTTTGTGAGCGTGAGGACCTAAGTCCAGACTCAGAAACTCACATATATATCAGTTGTGCCTGTGAGTGCCTGTAATACCTGTGTTCAAGAGGGAGAGACAGAAGGACTGCAGTGGTAAGCTGCATATCTACCTGAATCAGTGCAGTTTGGATGTTATGAAAGACCCTGGCTGAATAAATATTATTGAAAGCAATATAGAAAGAAATCTGACATCAGACTCAGACTTCTACATGCATGCACACTCCTGCACATTCACACACATGTGCCAATGCTTATGTATGTATACACACGTACATGCATGCATACCCTCCACACATAAAAAGTCTTGTTTAGTCTAAGATTTATTTGTATTCATCATGATTATTTTATTGTTCTTGACTGATAATTATTTTTTATATATTTTATCTTTTTGCAAGGAGAGAGAGAATGATAGAGAGAGGCAATGGTTGTACAAAGTCCTCTTGCCACTGCAAATGATGTCTGGATGCTTGTGCCACTTTGTACATCTGGCTTTATATGGGCACTAGAGAATAAAACCTGGGCAGTCAGGCTTTGGAAGCCAGTACCTGTAAGCATTAAGCCACCTCTTCAGCTCCTTGAGTGATAATTCTAATATTGAAAAAAATTCTAATCTGTCAATTCATTTTTACATTGTTCTGTTTTCTTCTTATTTGTTTGTTTTTTAATTCTGGATTCTCTCATCTTTAACAATTTCTTGAGTCTTTTTTTTCCCTTTTGGCCAATTACATTACCTAATCTTGTCTAAACCTGTTATACTTTGTAATCCTTGAGGTTCATCCAAGCAATGTGTATCTGAATGTGATACCCCTAATACTCAGAAAACCTATAGGCAAAGGGCACAGGGTGGTACCATTATGTTCCCAAATATGAACTAGTCTCTTATCTATATCTTATAAGAAAAAATAAATTTCTTAATACATAGAAAACAACTCCTTAAAAATATCACCCTCATTACAAGAGGAAAATTATCATACCCTGGACCACCCTAACAATCCAATTAAAAATCCCATTCCTTCCTCTTATTTGAGAAAGACTGATATCACTCTATATCAGTGCTGATCTTATATTCCTTACCCATATTTCTTGCCTTCATTTCTTCATCAACCTAGGAAGAATCCTCAAAGCGTTTGCCTGAAAATTTATGTCTTTTGAATATGACATGGGTGAATTCACAGCAGCTGTGGTTTACTGCACAACATTGAGTCTGTCAGTATTTCATTATGGATGGGACAAAGGCTTGTAAGATCCGATTTTTCCCAAAGCAGGTAAAGTTAGCTAACAGTTGCTGGGAACGGAGGAATCATGTTTCTCAGTACTGTAAATACAAGTGAGTTGTCAATACTCCAGTAAATAACCTTCAACCCATAATCATGCAAGTGACACTGAATTAACTCAGTGTGCAAAAGGTGGGAAAAAAGAAAAAGAAAAGAAAGGCATGAAAGAGGGATGGAGATTAGTTAGGAAGAAGAAGGGATTTATTGGAAGAGGAATAAGGGAATGTGATGGAGGTAAGGGATAAGATCAAAATAGATTACTTGCATGTATTAAGTTTTCAAAAATAAAAATGAAAAACTTTAAAGTATCCATATATTTACTATCAATAGCACAAAAATATTAACCTTAATTTCTATAGAATAATTACTCTGGAAATTCATCTGCTTATTCCTTTAGTTCTATGATAAGATCACATTGCTTCCAGAATAGCTAAAATCACTGTAACTACTAGTGAGTTATAGATACTCCAGTAAATAACCTTTAATGCAAAATCTAGCCTATCATTGGTTAAAATATGTCAAATTATATTATTTTCTAACCACTTTAAGAAAAAAAGTGTAGAAAGTTTTGAATGTCAGGGATGGACAGTCTATTATTATTTTTAAAGAATATTTTAGAGAAACCCCATTGCTCTCAAAGCTATTATAACCCTAGTGCTGGCAAAAGAATATATAATGAAATCCCCATACAGTAAATCCACATAGACTTGCTACGTTGCGAGTACAACTGAATTCCGTTGATATTTCAAGACTTCTTTCTGAAAGGCCAATATTCACAAAGCTTTAATTATAATACATTGCTTTCACCCATGTCAATTTAGATTCCAGGCATCAGCTATATCATTAACATAAATTTGCATGGAAGTAAAGATTACATAAATGTCACAGCAAAGTTAGCACTGAGCAAATACAGAAAAATAGATGAGGTTTAGGTTGAAATTTCTTTCAATATGTTTTAAAAACAGTAGCATATTTCAAACTAGCCCATGAGTTCCTTTAATTAGAATTTTTTTCAACTGGAGGAATTATTTCCCTAGACATGGAATTTACGTGGGGATTGTAGCATTTCTAAGGATGCTTTCAGCATTCAAGAATCCCCAGTGCCTTTTTTCTTTATCTCCACTAAAAATAATTGGGATTCAATAGTATGATTTTAGCACATGAATATCTGCAAAAATAACTCCAAAATTTACAGTGTTAAACAAAAATGATGAAAGACCACAGTTTTTGTCTGAGGTTCTGAGTTGGGCTCCAAAATACCAGTCAAAATCCAAATGACATTCCATATTAAATGACATAATTAACCAAAGACATTAAGTAAACATATACACCCTGCATTAGTTACATTCCCTTTGCTGTTACCAAATACCTGAAAAAAGCACTTTAGGAAGGAAGGCTTCATTTCAGTTTATAATTCAAACCTATTGGCCATCATGGGAGGGAAGTCAAGGCAGCAGGAGCCAAGATAACTGGTCACATTCAGTGCACGGTGGGGAAGCAGAGAGTGATGAATATTGGTGGTCATCTTGCTTTTTCCTCTTTATACAGTCCAGGACACCCAGACTATGAAATTGCTTCACCCACTTTGGTGTGTGTGTGGGGGGGGGGGGGTTGTCTTTCCATCTCAATTAACATAATCTACAAAATCCCTCACTGTCATTCACAGGGATTTGTTTCCATGGTGATTCTAAATCCTGTCAAGTTGACAACTGAGATTAGCCATTGCAAGGCTAGCCCAAATCAACTTTACATGCAACGATGTCACACTTAAGCCTTAACCTTCCAGTTCTTGTCTCCATAGCCTTATGGTCATCTCATGAGGCAAAATTCATTCAGCCCAATATCAAAAATCCCTGTAGTTTTTAATAATTCTAATGCTGTTCAAAAGTTTAAGTTCACTAGGGCATTGTAATACAGATTTAGATCGAGTATGGAGATACTGCTCAAGGTTTTTTTTTTAATTTTTATTTATTTTATTTTTGCTGATGATATGCTTGGATATCTGAGGCCTTCTGCTATTCCATATGAATAGTGAAATCATTTTCTCAATCTCTGTGAAGAATGATGCTGGTATTTTTATTGGTATTGTATTAAATCTGCATATTGCTTTTGGTAGAATTGCCATTTTCACAATATTAATTCTAACTATCCAGGAGCATGGGAGGTCTTTCCATCTTCTCAGGTCCTCCTCGATTTCTTTCTTGAGTTTTTTTTTAAAATATTTTCATTATACAGGCCTTTCACATCCTTGGTTACTGTTATTCCAAGGTATTTAATTTTTTTTGGTTACAATTAAAAATTGGACAACCTCACTGATTTCTTTCTCTGTATGTTTGTCCTTTGCAAATAGAATGGCTACTGATTTTTGTGCATTGATTTTTGTATCCTGCCACTTTAGAAGTTTTAAAATAGAGACTTTCGGGTCACTTATATATAGGATAATGTCTTCTGCAAGTAGGGCTTACTTGACTTCTTCCTTTCTAATTTGAATCCCTTTGATTTTGTTTTCCTGTCTTACTGCTTGGGCTAGTACTTCCAGTACTATGTTGAAGAGCAGTGGTGAGAGTGGGCAAGGTCCAGCTCCTGTCTGAAAAAGGGAAGCAGAATCTCCAACAGAGAGTGAAGTCAGCACCAGTTCAATGGGATAACCATCATTAATTTAGAGAGAATTTAAAGGGCATAGACCCTCTTATAGCCCAATATTAGTGGGATCTTGACAATGGAAAGGAGAATGGTTATCTGGATGTGATTCTGATTTGTTTTCCAGTTCTGGATATGGTTGCCTTTCCACTGAGTGGATCTGTTAGCCACAGAGGAAATGGGGAAATGTGCAAGAGTGCTGCTTTCTTAGTGAATCTGATATTAGCCCAAACATGAAGGAGATAGGCACTGAGGACACACAACACCTACCAAACAAGAGATCCAGAGGTTTCTAAGTTCCCATCACTAAAGTAGACTTAAAATGCACCCAACATGGCTCAGGGAATTTTGTGGAAGAAGGGGCAGAAAGATTGTTAGAGACACAAGTTGGGACATTTTGCACAGAGATATTGCCTCCCCCGTATAACTGACTTCTGCCCCCATAATGATTGATCCACAATCCCCTTCAGGTTAACCTGCATCCCCAACAAGGAAGGCCTCTTCAGGAAAGGGGCAGGGATGAGGGAAAAGATGGTACCAACATGTGTTGTTTACATACTACATATGTCCATATATAATCAAAATTTAAAAAAAATTAAGCTCGGAGTCTCTTCTAAGACTCAGGCATTCTGCTAACTGTGAGCTTCTATAAAATCAAAGACAAAGTTAGATAGTTACATACTTCCAACACAGAATGGCATACAGTAAGCATCCTCTATCCAAAGGGAGGGTCAGGCCAATGCAAGACCAAAACCCAACAGGGCAAACTCCAAATCTGATAGAACCATGCTGAGCATCTGGGGATCATGCTGGAATAACCTAGGCTCCAAAGAGCTTGGGTAGCCTCCACTTCACCCTGCTCTCTTAGACTGGGTCCACTGTAGATTTTCATGGAAGACATGCTATGGTTCTGTCATGTACAACATCCTGAAGTCTCCATTGCAAATTACTGTTCATCTTTATCGTTTCACACAGTAGCACTTTCAAGTCCTCCTTCTAGGGCTCAGACCTGCTATGCATTGCCTAGCCTCAACACATCTCTGGATCTGTGGTAAAATACTCCATGACCTTCTCAATCTTATATATGCTCCTGACAACATTATCACAGGGACTACCCTGCCAGGTTCTGCTGCCAGTTTGGAATGAAGCTTGATCACCTTGGACAATAGCCTCCCCTCTGTATGCCTTCTATGCTAATATTAGTGAAGCGTTTCCCTAGGCAGTTGTTTTACAGGAGGGAGCCAGCTAAGTTTTAGGTTTTCTTTCTTCACTGGCATGTTGAAATGCTAATCTCAAAAGGGAATCAGGTTCACATTCCAAAATCTGAAAGGGCAAATATAGGCAGGTGCCTTGAGGCATCCAATGCAAAAGCACAGCTGATCCCAGAACATCTGGTAGGAGCCCTGAGGAGAGTTCTCTTTCCCTTTCTTAAAAATAAAATTACTCCTTATTTTATATGTTTCGTGTGTGTATGCATGTGCATGTGCATGTGCATGTGTGTGTGTGTGTGTGTGTGTGTGTGTGTGTGCCCGCACGCGTGCATACACATACCAGGGCACACTTAACGAACTGTGCATGTGGAGGTGAGAGGACAACTTCAGGATGGCAGTGGTCTGCTTTCTTTGAGGTGGGGTGTCTTTCCTTTGCACATGAATTATCAGACAGCAAATGAACAAACATCAAACTTCACAGCCTATGAGCTTTGGATTCTCCTGGCTCTGCCTTGCAATGCTCCCAGTTCATTTTAATCACAGATGCATGTGTCACTTTGTCTCTGGCTCAAAATGGTTGCTGGCTAGTTGATTCTGGGCTCTCAAGATTTGTAAGTAAGTACCTTTAGCCACTGAGCTATCTCCCCAGCCACCAAGATTTCTTTTCTTTGAAAAAATAAAAAGAAAAAGAACAATGGAATGGATTTGCTCCAAAAGATGGACTCCTGCTGCCATGGGAAGCACTGCAGGCCAGGTGGTAACATACAGTGAGCTTTCACTGGCCCTTGGAAACCTGAGGAAGAGGACGTAAAGCTTGTGCCTGGCTGTTCCCTTATCTGCAGTAGGTCTTCAAATCCTGTCAAGATGACAATGAAGACTAGCCCTCACTCATCACAAACAAACTTCTAGTAGAGAAGAGATTCCAGTCTACTTGAGTCTGAGTAATAAGAAAGGCCAGTACGCTGTGTGCATGTGTGTGAGTTATGGAACCAACCCCGATGTCAATTAATAGGCTTTCCCCACTGTACTGCTACTGTTCAATGGGATCTCTCATCCTATATTGTAGGCTACCTAGATCCACACACTACATAAAAAGCTAACTAGATCTACAATTACTTGCTATAATTTTGTCTTTTGACACCAGCAATGTAACTTCTGCTTTGATGTATCAGTGTATCCAACAACTCAAGATGTTATGTTTTCTTTTACTAATCCCATTTTCTTCTTGTAATTTTATTATTGCTATCTTGATTTCCATTCTTATAAGGAAAAATCCCAGGTCAAACTTTTTAAAACTCTATCCAAGCCAGCCATTGCTAAGAGCTATCACAAAAGCTAATGTTACACAAAAGTTAATCCTGTTGAATTTTAGGAAATATTTTTTTCCATTCTCAGGAAGTACTCCTTATAGAATAGTACAATGAAGCTTTCAGATACATTTTTACAAATTATTCAGCTTCATTCTGCTTCCCACTAAATCCACTTTATGTCAATGTCAACAAAGATCCATCATTTTCTTGCTACTTTTCAACAAAGTTCATTATTTTCATTTTCTCAAACTTGGCATTTGTGTCTCTATAGCCACAAATATTAGCCCTCTCTCATTCCATATCTACATTATGAATGCCCAGGTCCTAAATTCTATATCCAATTCTGTGGTCTTTCCCCATGTAGTATTTTCAATGCCTATTGATTCTAATTGCCTATACTTTATTACGACTACAAATTTTGTCAGTAGTTCTAACCATTCTTTTGAGCCATAGAATCCTATATAAATTTCTTTCTACTTAGCATATATTTGTGTTCAAGAATGCAATTGAATATTTATGTCATAGGCACTTTATTAATGTGTTCAAACCCAAACTCTAGAGTTACCTCCTGAAAGCTATTTCTCCTGAGTCCCTTTTTCAATTAAATGAATTATGTCACAATCTCCCCAGCTGCTGAGGGCAATAAACTAAAGTTAATATATGATTTCTCTTCCTTCCCCAGCCTTTCTAAGTGCAAATCCTAAAGGAACAACATCAAAACTGTTCAATTCATGCTGAGAAGCTCTCTCAGTGGTTAAAGGTGTTTGCAAAGCCTGTTGGCCCAAGGTTGATTCCTCAGTTCCCCAATACCCATGTAAAGCCAGATTAACAAAGTGGTACATGAATCTGGAGTTCAATTGCAGCAGCAAATGGCCCTAGGGTGCCTGTACACATGCATACACAAACTCATTCTCTCTCTCTCTCTCTCTCTCTCTCTCTCTCTCTCTCTCTCTCTCTCTTTCTCTCTCTCTCTCTGTCTGTCTCTCCCTCTCTCTCTCTCTCTCTCTGAAAAATAATAAAAACAATTTTTAAAACCTTTTCAAATCTCTTCACCATTGCCTACCACTATCACCCTGCCATCCATTACGAGTTTCATGTAATGCCTTTACTTATATTTCTGCATGTTTTCATTATCTTAATACAGTCCTTTGTAACAGGCTTATTTTAAAATCCTTCATGTCAAACATAACACAATGTTCAATAAGGTCATGGTCTAGCTGAGGCTAGGTCTCTGGGCTCATTTCCATTTTCCCTCTTGACTTCACCTATTACTTCAGCCACATTGACCTCCCTTCATCCTATCCAACATCCCACCTTAAGAAAATTGGACTCTCCTTTCTTCCACCTTGAGTAATTTTTATTCTTAACTGTTTATGACTGTGACAGCCTCTCCTCTTTACTTGTAACACAATGAAAATATCAGGAGAGCCAGTAGACTATCAAATCTACAGGAATTAAGCCTACTTTTTTCCTCAAAACTATTTAAGCATCATACATACGTATGTATCTGAAAACAAATTGTATTGTCTTCAGATGCTGTAAAAGAACATAAATCCATTCTTATACTTCTTTTATACTTGTTTTATAACTGCCTTCCCTCAATGGAAAATGATTTCTGCAAAAGCATAGATTTGGTCAAGTCATCACAGAACCTCAAACAGTATGCTTGGCAATCAATGAATGTTTAATAATTATTTGTTCACTAAATGGTTGAGTGCATTTTATGAAAGAGAAATCTAAAAGAAATTAAATTTCTTGAGATAAAATATCCAATAAATTGCAAAGCCAAGCTAGTACTTACAGTGCTTGCATGAGAATATTAGCTTGACAAAAATGTGTGATTAGAATGATGACAGGTAGAGGCTCAGGTGCACTATAATAAGCAGTTTTGATAGCAAAGAGAAAAGCCAATGATACTAGGAGAAAAATGAAGTAAAAATGCATGGAAAGTGGGCCTTAGGAGAAACTGGCCTTGAAAGAATTGTCAACAGGAGCTGAAGAAATGGCTCAGGTGTTAAGGCAGCTTGCTTGCAAAGCCTAACAACTTGAGTCTGATTTCCCAGGACCCACATAAAAAGCCAGGTGCACAGAGTGGTGCACGCATCTGGAGTTCAAATCTTTCCAGCTGCTGAGAGCAATAATCTAAAGATAATAAATGATTCATCTCCCTTCCCATGCCTCTGTAACAGCAAATCATAAAGGAACAACTTCAACACTGTTTAAATGGGGCTGGGTAGCTCTTAGTGGTTAAAGGTGATTGCTAAGCCCGCTAGCCCAAGGTTGATTCCTCAGTACTCATATAAAGCCAGATGGGCAGAGTTATGCATGCATCTGGAGTCTGTTTGCAATGGCTGGAGGCCCTGGTACTCCATTCTCCCTATCTGTCTTTTGTTTCTCTCTGCTTGCAAATAAATGAATAGAAATATAAAAAAATATTAAAAAAGAATTGTCAATGTGTTGTGACAATTTTTCAACTTGCCACCTTTCTAAAGACAATACGAGAATCACAAGGCACTCGTGTTTCCAGTTTGGTGGAGGAGAAACAAACTCATTTTATCAGAAAGAAAAAAAAAATAAGAGTTTGAGGTCAGCCTGAGAAACAGTGAGACTGCCTCAAAACTAAACAAAACAAAATTAAGGAATAAGTAAACACATGGCATGAAAGCAGGATGGGGATTCAACAGGAAGAACAGATGCTGTAGTAGGAGGGGAAGAGAGAGCATAACTAGAGGGAGTAGGTTCAAATCATTGTATAGAATATGAGAATGCCTAAAATAAGAAAAAATACAGTTTGGTGGTTTTGAAGAATGCATGCATTCATTATCATAAAATTTACTTTCTACTACTTAGTAGATATTTCCTTTCCTTATACCGGTCATGCTATAATCAGATTTAGATCATCCTAGATTATTTGATTTTTATTAAAGTTATATAAAGTTACTGTACTAATCATTTAAAATAGTCATAACAAGGTGCTCAACATCCTGGCAATATCTGCACTGTCTTTTTATTTTATATATTATAGTAGCCTATAAATTGTTTCATTATGGTTTTAGTTTGTATGTTTTCTATAGACTATTAGTCTATAGTAAATTATATTTTTATATAATTATGCCAACTTAATAGATATACATGCATACATACACACATATGTATTTAGTTAAGTGCTATTTAAATCCTTTAATCATTTCTATTATAAAGTTGTAAGAATTATTTAATACATGCTGTATAAATATTTATATCACATTGATAAATATTTTCCCAGTTATGGTTTGCCTATCCCACTTTTTTTTTTTTTTTTTTTGACGTAGGGTCTCACTCTAGCCCAGGACCTGGAATTCACTAGATAGTCTCAGGGTGGCCTTGAACTTGTGGCGTTCCTCCTACTTCTGCCTCCTGAGTGCTGGAATTAAAGGCATGTATTAGCACACCCGGCTTCCCACTTCATTTTTACTGTTAATTTTTGACAATTTCATCATCTGTATAGTATATTTTCATCATATTTACCTTTGGGTTCCCCTCTTTTATCCCCTCCCACTCCTGATGATTATCTTCTTCCCAGCTAATGCCTCTCCTACTGTACTGTTTGTTTTGTTTTATTTAGGACCCGCTGAGTTAATTAGAATTACTTTCAGGGGCTTGGAGGTGGGGGGCTGCTTTTCCAAGAAGTTTTGTAAAACATAGAAGCTAGTAACTGTAATAAAATTTAGTTGAACAACTGAAAGATTTTAGTTTTCAAACATATTTTATTTATTCAGGAGGGAGGAAGGAGAGAGAGAGACTAGAGAGAATATGTATGGACAGAGCAGGGCCTCTCACTGCTGTAAACAAAGTGTAGAGGCGTGCACTAACTTGTGCATCCACCTCCATGTGGACATTAAAGAATCGCTAGATTTAGCAAACAAGGGCCTTCAACCACTAAGCTGTCTCCCATATCCCTAAACTTTTTCAGTACAGCGCTATTCACATGAAATGTAAGCCAAACCTAAGACCACAGAGATTTTTCTCATATTTTTTTCATAAATTTAACAATTTAACTTTTACATTTCACTTTATTCACACAGTCAACTTCTGTGTGTGATCTAAGGTAAGAATTGAATTTTCTACATTGGCCTTTGTGTGTAAGGAACTTTGATTAACTCAATCCCATTTGTTGAAAAGAATATCCTTTATCTGTTGAATCACCTTTGAATACTTGCTAGAAATCATGAAATGCTTGTGCACATGTCTGCTTCTACATATCATATCCTTACCTTGTTCATGACTGTCTCTCTGTGTATCAGGGTATTTCTCTCATGTTAACGGCTGACGTACATAACACCGATGCGTCCATACTTTATTTCTTCAACTTCCCTTTTTTTCCAAAATTAATACGACTATTTTAGCTTCTCTGTATATGTATATAAATTTTAGAACATATTTTACAAAGTAAAACCTTCTTTTCTTTTCTTTTTTTTTTTTGACAAGTTTTCATAGCAGAGGCTGGCTTAGAACAACTTGATAGGTACCTAGACTGGTCTTGAACTTATGGTCCTCCTGCCTCTACCACCTGAGTGTTAAGACAGCATTTCCTCAGTTCACCATCATGCCTAGCATAAGGATGAGATTTTTCCATTGTTCATGCTGTTTATCCATAATAGCAGGCAATCTTTATTTGTATTTTGGGAATGGGAACACAACTCCTCCATAGAAAAGTATTAATAGATTGATGCATTTTTATAATAACTCAATAACCTAGGCCAGAAAGTCTTCCAGCCTTTTTTCAAGATTGAATATTTTCTTTTGCTTAAAGGGGCTTTCTCTGGGTCCTCAGAAGTACACTCCTAAACGATTAAGGGTTTTCATCACAAAAGAGAAAAGTTCAGAGAATAAGTAGGGAATTCCAGCACTTACAATTCTGTGCTCCTATAGAACAAAGAAAGGAGTGGTTTGGGATTATGAAAGCAGAGAGAAGACCGTAAAAATCAAATCTTTCCAGAAGTCAATGTTTCCCAGAAACACCAAAGAAATTAAGAAAATTGACCTTTTGGCTTTCTCCCAGTCATGCTAAACTCACACTATTCCCCATTTACTTTTACAATAGGCTTACTTTTTTTTTTTTTTAATCTCATTCTAGGTATATCACCTTTTCATCCTCTGTTTTGCTAAAGGGGGAATTGTTTTAAATATCTTTTCAGTCGCTCTCTGTGAAGGTATTTGGAATGGTTAATGAGCTCAAATATATGATTTCATTGATTATCAGGTCATCTCATTAGTCACTAATCTTGTTAACAAGTGGCTGCCCAGATGAATCCTCTCACGAGCATGCTCTTCTATCTTGAAATGGGCAAACTGTGACTTACAAACATGGTCTTCCTTGCTTCCTTTTGTCCCCAGATCGAAACCAAGCAATCAAATGTAATCAAGCAGGAACCTGTGGTTTGTTGAGGACTGTCTCCAACCAATTTTTTATAACTTTAAAATCCGGCCTCCATAAAACCTGCTAGCATAGATGCCTGTGGTAGATTGAACATAAATGTCTCCCGTAGGCTCATGTGAGAGAATACTTGGTCCCCAGCTGGTAGTGCTTGAGAAAACAATGGAGCCTTTAGGAAGTTGGGCCTTACTGAAGAAATGTGTTACTGGAGACGAGCCTAGGGGTGTTATATCTACCCTCGTTTACTGTGTTCTCTAGTTCTCTGCTTCCTTTGGTGAGGTCTTTGCTGAGTTAAGGCCTGCCATGGTTTTTCAACCATAATGGATGCTTCCCTTCCCCGCTTCATAACAAGAAACTGAGTGAAACCTTTTACCTACAATAAACGGTCTCTGGTCAGATATTTTGTCCCAGCAGCCAGCAAGTCACTGAGACAATGCTCTCCCTTCCCATCTCTTTGCAGTGGTGGGTCAAGGATGGCTAGTCCTTTATTTTCTTTGATATCCCGATTCTCAAACTGGTTCCCTATTCTTCTTGTCTTATCAGTTCTTATAAGTCAAAAATGTGCTTGATTTATAGCATATGTTTTCTAGCTTTCCCCCAAGGATTTTTATTTTTATTTTGGGATCTCATCTAACCTCTACCGTGTTTTAAAGCCATTTTCATATCGCCAAGTACAATTTATAGCAACTACACCAACGCTCAGTACCAATTTTATGTATTAGTCTATTTTACACTGCCATAAAATGCCTGAGGCTGGGCACCTTGTCAAGAAAAGAGATTTATTGTGCCTCCATTTTATCTTTTCATTTTCTGCAGGACTTCAGCTCCCATGAACCTGGGTTATTATGAAAAGAACAACCCAAGCCTCTGAACGTTTGTAGCTACCTGTCTCATCATATGGTGTTGGTAACTTCTGCTCATGCATATGCCATTATAACACCATCTGGTATGAATACCATGCCAGAATATGAAAAGATAAATGGAGGTACATTGATCCCTTGGATCTAACTATCTAATTACTTTTGACTAGGTTCTGCCTTATAACTGATTTGCCACTTTTCAGCACTGCCACACTGAGTGCTAAGTTCTCACAACATGAACTTCTATTCAAGCCATTTCCTAACCACAGCACTCATCAGACCTCTTTCTTGTCATTATAATAGGTGGATATTCTCTTGTATTTTTAGATCTTATTCAAAGATAAATTCCTCGGAGATAAAATTTTGACAGAAACTTTCGAGCTTATATTTAAAAAATATGTTGAAAGAGTTTGAGTAGTTAAATAATAGAGAAAAATGAGAAGAGAACTCTTAAATTTACTGGACAGCAATGTAGCAGGAGGTGCAGAAATGAATTTATAATGAATAAAATGATAGAGTAGAACATGGTTATGTAAACTAAGACAGCAGGAAATTATATCAATCCAAGAATGTCTGATTGTTGCTATTAAATATGGCAGATAACTCAAGACATAAGAGATTTCAACCCAATTTAGAATGCTGGTCAAAGTCGATTTAAATATATACAGATATTTCTTTGCATACAGAGAGAGAGAGAAAAGAGAGAGAGAGAGAGAGACAGAGACAATGGACACTCTTGGGCCTCTAGCCACTGCAAATGAACTCCAGACATATGTGCTACATTGTGCATCTGTATTTATATGAGAATTAAGGAAATAAATCCCAGTGGTTAGACTTTTCAGGCAAGTGCCTTAACCACTGACCAATCTCTCCAGCCCCCCAAAGGTGATTCTTTTGAAAAACAATGGAGACAAAATCCTAAAGAAGAACAACCTAATGAAATAATGTCAAGCAGTTGGAAACTTTGGAAATAGAATCAATATTCAGAACAAATGCTTTAGGAAGAAGAAACACTAACTATAATGTAAAAGACAAAAAAAAAACAAATTAAAAACATTAAAAGCTATATTTATATGTGGGTTTAAATGATTATATTGAAAAATTCTTGTGATCAGAGTGATTTTAATACCTTCTTTGGTAATAAACATGATAGCATCCCAAGAAAACTTTTGTTTACATACTAATATGTCCATATCTAGTAAAAATAAATTAAAAAAAATCAAAGTATTTAACAGGCCTCATTATTGCATCTTCCCCCCTCCCTCCTTCTCCCTCTCCCTCTCCCTCTCTCTCTCTCTTCTCTCTAACTCTTGTATATTAGTTATCTATTTCCTCCTTTTCGTAGTGGAAACTGACCTGTAACTCCCAGTACCAGCATGGGGCTATCATCCACAATGAGCTTTTGATCACAGAGACCTGCAAGGTTTCTTAAAGACAGACAGATTTCTGTTAGACCACTTGATGACCCACCAAAGGTTAGTGGTAAGACCCTACTGCTGAGGACACCTTATGTGGTTGACATGCAAAATAGAATGGCATGGCTGGAAGTTGGAAGAGAGTCAGTCCCCAGACAGTCAGCACGTCTAGTGCCAGAAGGTGCTACATGGGCAACCGGGGGAAAATGACCAATATCTGTCCAAGCAACTCATGGTTACTTAGCAGCAAATAACTTGTTGTGATGCCCACACAAGTGCAATAGTGGCACACAGCCATGGTGGGGAACCAACTGCTCTCAATTTGGCTAACTGATCTCCTCAGTGGTATGGGACCCATAGCTGGATCTGGGAAACAAGTCAGAACCATATCCAATCATAAGCCCACTCTCCAATATCAAGCTACCATCAATCATGGGCTACGAGAGGGCCTACAACTATTAAATTGTCTATAAAAAAGTAAGCCTTATCTCTTTTGTCCTGGTGCTAACTTACTCTCTGTTGGAGAATCTGCTTCTCTTTTTCAGATAGATGTAGATCCTAAGGAGAGAGCCACCCCATCATACCTCAAAAGGGCCCCGGCTGAAACTAAGAAAAATTGGCAAAACAAGCAAGGGGGCTGTTTTCCTGATGAACCGGATACCAGCACAAGGGGGAAGGAGATCAACACAGAGAAAAATCAACTCCTACCAAATCAGAGAGCCAGAGCCTCAGAGGTCCCCAACACCTCATCACTGAAGCAGACCTAAAATGAACCCAACATGGCTCAGGGAAATTTTGTGGAAGAGGGGGCGGAAAGAATGTCAGAGCCACATGTTGGGTCATGATATGCAGAGACATTTATCTTACACATAACTGTGGGCTAACTCCACAATGCATGACCCATATACCTCAACAAGGAGGGGCCAAGGGGAGGGGGTAGGTCACGGATGAGCCTAATAATGGTACCAAACTGACTGTATTTGCTGAATACAAAACTAACTAATAAAGAAAAACAAAAAAGAAAATGCTCTTTAGAAATAAATTTCATACCTTATTTTGAAAAATAAAAATAAAAAGTTTATGAGCCAAAATTAGACTGTGGGCATAATTTACTATTTTCTTTCTCAGACCATCTAGATAAATGTAATGCAAAATGAAAAAATAGTAGAAGGGAAAACAGACCTCATATCTTTTATTCTTTGGCTATGTGCAAGTGTCTTTACCTAGTCTCAACAAATCATCCTACACAATTCTGATAAATAATGTTTTGCTCTATGAAGTCTTTCCTTTTTTTTTTCAGAGAGACAGAGAGAGAGAGAGAGAAAGAGACCGAGAGAGGCAGATAGAAAAGGAGAATGGGCACACCAGGACTCCAGCCACTGCAAACAAACTCCAGACACATGCACCCTTTTGTGCACCTGGATTACATGGGTACTGGGAAATCGAAACAGGGTCATTAGGCTTTGCAGACAAGTGCCTAACCTGCTAAGCCATCTCTTCAGCTCTTTTCTTTCTTTGCCTTGGGTTCTATTCACAATCACAGGCATTCTATTATATTTATGTGAACATGCATCTATTTTACCAAACATAGTATGGTATCCTTAAGAGGACACATGTTTTATTCACCATAGGTTCAATATTTAAAAACACATAATCATGAGTCTAGAAAAAAATATTCTTCAAAATTTGTGGGGAAAAAGTTTCATTTATTGTAGGTCAAGCCACATTGTTTCAGCTGTGACCAAAATCACATTATTTTATTAGAGATGCTGTTAGACCTCCAATGGTTTTTTATCTTAATAAACCCTTGCATAAATATATGGTAAATACATGGGCTAGAGAGATGGCTTAGTGGTTTAGGCACTTGTCTGCAAAGCCTAAGGACCCTGGTTCAATTCCCCAGGACCCTAATAAGCCAGATGTTTGTTTGCAGTGGTCGGAGTCCTAGTGTGTCTATTCTCCCACCCTCTCTACCTGTCTTTTTCTCTATATCTCTCAAATACATAAATAAAATATTTAAAACAAAACTCTGAAATTATCTTTGGGGCTAGAAAGATGGCTCAAAACTTAAGGCACATGCCAGAAAAGCCTAAGAACCAGGGTTTGATTCCCCAATAGCCACATAAAGCCAGATACACAAAGTGGCCCACGCGTCTTGAGTTCATTTGCAGTAGCTTGAGGCCATGGCTTGCCCATTCTGTCTCTCTCTCTCCCTCTCTCTTTTCTCAGATAAATAAATAAATAAAACATAAAGATATGGTAAGTACAAAATTCCTTTAACATATCTCTCCTACTAACATCGTAATTCAACATTACCATTTTCAGTTGAATCTCTGTTGTTATAAAGGAGCTAGCTCACTGCTCAGCATCAGCAAAGTATTGTTTTAGATATTACAAGCTTGAGGAAGAGTAAGATTCAAACTATGGGTTTTCTCCTGAATCTATATCATTTTTATATCATTATAAAGTTTAAAAACTATGAAAGAAACCATAGCAAATGCAAAGCCATTTATATTTTTGAATGATTTTCTTTTATTCCTTTGTTTGCTTTTGCTTGGTTTTCTGAGACAGGATCTTGGTAGGTAGTCCAGGCTTGCCTTAAACTCACATTCCTGTCTTTCCACTACTTCAGTATAGATGTGAACCATTATGCCTAGCTTCTTGACCAATTTGTAATACAGAGAAAAGTGAATAATTACCCAAGAGGCAGATGATGAGGAAAGGAATATGTAAGTGAATAATGTAGAGCTCAGAAAAATCAATTTTAAAAGGTATAAGTCCAATAGTTGCAAAGGTGGAAGAAATAAAAATAAAATGGTGTATCTGGGCATGGTGGCACATGCCCTTTAATCCCAGCACTCGGGAAGCAGAGGTAGGAGGATCACTGTGAGTTCGAGACCACCCTGAGACTACATAGTGAATTCAAGTCAGCCTGGGCTAGAGTGAGACCCTACCTCAAAAATCCAAAACAAAACAAACAACAAAAAAAGATGGTGATAATAGATACTGTATGAAAAGAAAGAAAATATTTTAGACTGAGAATTATTGCTGCAAAATTAAGATTATTTTAATATATAATTATAGGACCCTATTTGGGTCTTTCTAAAGGAAAAAAAAACACAAATATGTGTGAAATTTTAGATTATAGGTTCCCTAGGTGGAGGATTTCTGTAGGCAGACATTAATATATTTAAGTATTCAGGAAAGGAGTTTATTGATAGGCAAGAAGTATCCTTCCTCAGTTAGGTATAATTGATTTATCTGAATTGTGCCAACTGAAGAGATTTAAAAAAAAAAATCAGCTGAAGAACAGAAGCAGGGCATTTCTGTTGCAATTGTTAAGGTTGAAGCTACGAATAAGAGAAGAGGGTAAAACTGGTGAATTCAAATTTAGAAAGGACTTTCAATGGAAAGTGTGGTACCTATTGCATATGATACTTTTGTACTTTCTTTGAGCAATTCCTGGCAAAAAGAGCCAAGCCTTTTCAGACTGTGCTTTAAAATCCAAATTCTGACAAGGGTTTTTATATTCTCATGTGTTGCTCTATTTCCAGGTCTTTCATTTTTCTTCTGTCTTATCTCTGGGCTAAAAGAAGTTTATCATATTATTAGACAACAGAGCAGAACAAAACAATACATCAAACATCAGCACTCGAAATTGTTTCACAGAGAAAAGCAGGTAAGTTCTTTTATTGTGAGATTAGAAAAACAAGTTGATGTCCCAGGTACCATATGTCAGAAACCTAAATTTGAAGATAGGTTTAATTAATGACAAAGGAAAAAAATGATAGCAAGTATATTATAAAGCAAGTAATTAAAACAAATACTCAAACTTAAATCCTGAGTGATGAACATTATCAAGCCAATAGCAGGAACATGAAGGAGAAAAATAAAATCTAATGTAATATATTGATTAGGTGTATAGAGCATTTTATTCAATGATACAAAAGGGAGACTGGTTATCATTCTTTTAATTATAAATTCAGTCATTTCCATTAACATAAAAATATGATACAATTTAATCCCAGCAACTCGCCTATGATAATCAATTGGATGTTCCCATCAGTTTGTGAGATTGAGTCTTCTGTGAAAATGTGTTTCTGAAATTATGGTAACCATACCTTTTCAAGGAATAATCAAGGGGGGAAAAAAAAAAAAAACAACCTTAGTTGTTTTAAAATTCCTTTAGAAAAAAACTAAGACAAAAAAATGTGTGTTGTGATCCAAATAAATTTCAAGAAAAATTAGGTCAATACCATCAAATATTTGCTTCATCTTCAACTTTGGAAATATATGCATTTCTGTGATGATCTTTGAGGCTAATTTTAACTCATTTTGCCACATTGAAAATGAAATGTGTGACAATGTTTGCCCTGTGGTATTCATAGATACAAAATAGAGATGATAGGATTACAAATTTTATGTTCTGAATTGTTACTATATGCTCAAGTAGATAATATAAGGCACAACAGAGACCTCGGAGGAAATGTCATGATTTACTACATATTCAGGACATGAAACACCACCAGATCATGAAATGTAACAGGCATGCTATTGGAAACGTGTCCACTGTCACTAGTAAGGGACTGTTATTCTAGTGAACGGCTACAGCAAGTCTATTAGTTATACCAGCAGGCCTTGGGTATCAAGCAGCTCTCAGTTTTGACCATTTTACCTACTTATTTGGTCAGATAATTGATGAAAAGAATATAAAAGGATCATCATAATTATTAATTTTTTAAAATTTATTTTCATCATTATTTTAATGAAATGTTTTTTAATATACATATTTAGCTTTATTTTACACCTCCTATATATGCTACTATGCAGAACAAAGAGGAATTTCCCTCATCTGGACTTTACATTTTTGTTGACCAACTACAGAAAGGCAACTTCATGGAGCCTATTATTAAATAAGAAACGAATAAATATTGCTATTAACAATAAATCAAATTGAGATGAGGCATTGATGAAAGAGCTTAAAGTGTTAATTAAGTACAAGACTCCAGCTCTGACAGGCATCCTTGAGGATAAATTAATTCTTATTCTCCATGAGGTTTGGTTTATTAAATAAAAGATTGCTATATTATGCTTTGGTTACTAATACCTTATTTAAAAATGAGCACTTCTCAAATACTTAAAGCACTTAGTAAGTTTATTCTTTTTATAATGACCATCATTAAACCAAGTTGGAGCTGAGAAATTATGTTTGGGTTGCTAATCTACATAAATTATTTTGCTCTTGAGTTTGAATGTTTCCAGGCAGGATTAAAAAAGAAAGTTTGGAGTTTCCAGGCAAGAAGGCAGACTTTTAACCATAACAGAGTTCAGGGAGTGAAATCAGGCATATATTATGGGGCCTCAACACTATTAGGTCCAAAGGGACCTCCACTTGGGGAGGATAAGGGGTGTTCATTGGGGAATATGCTGATTCATATGCTCCCAGGAACCCTGCTAGTCTTTCATGCTGGGGTGCTCTGTTCTCTGCCTAATTCCAGCTATCTGAAGTTAGGCAGACAGGGCAAGTCCCCCATATCCAGCACTGCCTTGCGCATGGGTTCCCACACCCTGCACAGAAGCCTACTTGCCGGTAGGGCAGGTCTCCCATATCCTGTGCTGCCCCTGCATACTGGTGGTAGCCCACACCTGAAGCAATCCATCCCCACATACCACTCTTCCCTGCATGTCAGTCCTCCACACCCCAGGAGACGGTGCTAGCCCCTGCAGATCCCTCACACTCAGTGCATCCCCACCACTCACTGCCAACCTAAATACATAGTAACCTTGGTCATCTCTCATGATTGCTGGCCACCTCCCTACACTGACATGCCCATAAAGGCAAACTCTACTACCTCTCAAGATCTGGTCCTTGGAGCCCTACTCCAACCACCCTCATAGCAATTAGCAACTACCTGGTGCAACTTGTCAGTGCCAGACAGGGAGGAGAGGAACACCTGGCAACCACCAGCCAGGGGTTAGATATTCTGAACCTCCTGTGGCAGTTTTTGTATCAGCCACTAGCCCAGAGTTGCTGGCACACTTGCATCCTATACACCACCTGCACATCCATACAGAGAACACCATCATACTCCAGTCCAGTTCAAACCTAATAAAGAACACTCATTGACGATCCTACAAGAGCAAATACTTACTCCCCCCTTAATGAAAAAAGACTTCTACACTGAGATAGAAAAACCCCAATGCAACAACAACAACAACAAATGGCAACAAACAGAGAGATCTCCACGAAGGTTGCCTAACTCCTCAACGGAAGTCTCCAAAGAAAACATAGAGGAGACAACAGAATCCCAAAATGAAAGCACAATAAGCTATGTGACCCTGACCAAGCGAATCACTGAACTGGAAATGAATCATCATAAAAAAAAATCAACAATTTATCTGGGGCTAACTTTACTCTCCATCGGACAATTTGCTTCTCTTTTTCAGATAGACGCAGATCCTAAGGAGAAAACCACCCCATCATACCTCAAAAGGGACCCAGCTGAAACTAAGAATAAGTGGGGAAACAAGCAAGAGTGCTGTTTTGTGGTGAACTTGGTACCAGCACAAGGGTGAAGGAAATAGACACAGAGAACACTCAACTCCTACCAAACCAGATGTCCAGAGACACAGAGGCTCCCAAGACCTCATCACTGAAGCAGACCTAAAATGAACCCAACACAGCACAGGGATATTTGCAGAAGAGGGGTTGGGAAGAATGTCAGAGCCACACACTGGGTGATGATACACAGAGACATTGTCTCCTACTCATAACTGATGGCTAACCCCACAAAGCATGACCCATATTCCACAACAAGGAGGGTCCCTGTGGAGGGAGAAGGATAGGAAGAAGGTTAACAATGGTACCAACTTGACTGTATTCACTGAGTACAAAACTAATAAAAAAATGAAAAAAAAAACTCAACAATTGCATAAGTGAATTGCAATGGAATCATCTCTTACAGCATAGAACTTTCATCACTAGACTTAACCTAATTAAGGAAAGCCAGAGAGACCTCAAAAGAGAGATAAATAAACTGAAGGTAAGTCAACAAATAGAGGATCTCAATAATTAGCTGATTAAGCTTAATGAACACATTATTAAATGGAAGAATGAATTCCATAAAACATCAAGAAAATCAAGCCATTGAAATTAGAACTTCACAAAGGGTTGGAAATGGTATAGAAAAATGCAAGAGAAAACAAAAATCAAATAGAGCTGGTAAAAGCCTCTTGAGCAACCCTCACTAACATCATGTGGAAGATAGAACCTCAAATCTGAGACAATACAGAAGAAATTGTTTAGGATTCCAAAAACTTGGATAAGTGCAAAACATCATGAGAACAGAATATAAGGGAATTGTCCTATACCCTAAAGTGTCCAAACATCTACCTCATGGGAATATCAGAAAAGGAAGAAATTCAAGCCAAAGGCATGATGAACATAGTTAACAAAATTATTGAAGAAAACTTTCCCACCCTTACTCCAACCAGTATGGCAATCATTAAAAAATCAAATGACATTACATGTTGGTGAGGATGTGGGGAAAGAGGGACCTTCATTCACTGTTGGTGGGAATACAACCTTGTACAATCACTATGGAAATCAATATGCAGTCTCCTCAAAAATGTGTAACTGGAACTCTCCACTGAGCGAGCTATTCCAATACTAGGCATCTACCCTAAAGACTCCACTCTTTACTGCCAATATATTTGCTTAACCATGTTTATAGATGCTCAATTCACAATTGCTAAGAACTGGAATCAACCCAGATGCCCATCGTTTCACAATTGGATAATAAAGATGTGGTACCTTTACACAATGGAATTCTACTCAGCAGTAAGGAAAAAATAATATAATGAAGTTTGTATTAAAATAGACACACTTGTAACAAATAATACCAAATGAACTCACACAAGCACAGAAAGACAAATGCCACATGTTATCTCTTATCTGTGGTTCCTGACCTGAACAGCTTGAATTGTAGGCATAACTGACAGGCAACCCGAGGGACTTATAATAGAGATGGAAGGGTTTGGGGGAAGGAGAATGGGGGGAGATAAATACAAAACTGAATCCAAAATGAATTGGTATGATAGAAATCTTCCTCCTGAATAGTAGACAAAATCTTGTAACTCTCAATTGGAGTATGAGGGAATCTTCTGGTAACAAGGCCCCTGGAAAGAGTGGGATGAAACCTAACCCTAAAATATTTGGCTCTGCCTTGTAACTCCCAGTATCAGAAATAAGTTTCAACACACATTTATTTACTGATTGGAGAGCTCTAAAAGGTACTCAAAACAAGACAGTTTTCTGTCAAAGCAATTGATAACTCACCTGAGGTAAAAGGTAAGAGCCTATTGTTGAAGATGGCACATGCTGCTGACACAGAACCTCAAGAGATGCAGCTTGAATCTGGAAGGAAGCTAGTTACCAAGTGGCTAACCCATATAGTGCTGGAAAGTGCTCCTTGAGATTCTTGGGGGAAATGACCAATGATGTTATAAGCAAGCAAGAGACACAGATATATTAAAGCAACCATTCCGACAAGATGTACACACCTGTACAATGGTGGCATCCAGAATAGGTGGGTAATCAATGACTTTCTGATTGGCTAAGAGATAACACTCAGTGGAAAGGAACCCATAGGTGGAATTTAGAACCATGTCAGAATCCTATGCTGACCACAATTAAAGTCTCCACTCCTTTATGGCCAAAAGAGAGGCTACACCTCCCAAAATTTCTCTAAATTAACAATACCTATCGCCTTAAACCCATGGTGTATTATTACACCAAATGATGAAAGTTTTCTTCAATCTCTTTTAATTTTTTAGAAGGTAGTCAAAACTGTGGATAACCAACATCTATCAAGAAGACAAGAAAAGATAGCTGACTCCCTGACTGGAGATGAACCACCTCTCACACACCAGGTAGGGCTTAGGTAAAGTCACAGAGAAATGGGCAAGTTGAGTAAGAGTGTTGCTTCCATGGTAAACCTGATAACCAGTGTCAGGGTTACGTAGACAGACATTGAGGATATTCAAAATACACCATAGCAAAAATCAAGAAGTTGCTGAGAACTCAACACTTAAGTAAACTTAAACACATCCACCATTTCTCAGGGAATTTTGCAGAAGAGTGAGTGGAAAGATAGAAAGAGCCACAGGATGGGAGGAAATATCCAGAGCACTGTCCTCCACCACAATGGCTAAAGGCTGCCCAAATGACTAATCACCTACAATCCATAACCCCAGGTTGAATACCTGCACTCCCACTGAGGAGGGAAATGATGGGGCCAACACATGATATGCCCATACACAGATTCTACTTAATAAAAAATAAAATAGTGATTAGGTAACAAAAAAATTGTAAGAAAAGGTGAAGACTTTACAATATAATTGCCATTTCCTGACACCAATAAGTTGTTTTCAATTGTGCTAGGATAGAGGGTTTCTGAAAGTGAGAGGAGGGAACAAAGATGAGTGGGCCACTTGAATACTTCACCATAATAGATCTAAGTAAAGCACATTTGTTGAGAATATGTGGGACTGTGCAGCTAGAGAATTAGCAGTACTCTGAGTAACATTAGGTAAGACACTTTCCCCCAGCTGTAGAAAGTTTTGTCTTGGTTTGTTTGACACAGGCTTATAGTGCCAAGCACAACTGCTCAAGTCAAGAAGAAAAGCTTTGCGGTTCTAAAAGAAGCCAAAATCCTTTGAAATCCTTTCAGTCTATAGAATACATTTCAGGCTTGTTTCTCTGGAGTCAGCCATCTTATGAATGCTAAAAGTGTTCTTTCTACACCAGCCTTACTTTCCACATCAAATGCATTAGAAATCCTTGTCCACACTACACAGTGCTAAAGGAGAATAGAACTCTCCCCTGGTCTTGTATTTTTCTTACATTTCTCTTGAAGTCTAAACGACAAAAGAAAATGGAAAGTTTACATCATTTTTATGGGAGAATTTACAATGAGACAGAATTTTACTTTTCTATGGTATGGTCAATATATTTTGAGCTTTTAGTGGGCTAAATAGAAAACCATGCAATAGAGAGTCATACTTTATTTTCTTTCTCAACTTCAAACTTTGTTCCTATGTTGTTTCCAGTTAACAATACCTACCATGGAAAATAAATCATATGCATTACTATCTTGCATTCTTGTTAAATTTCACATGGAAATTTTGGTTTTAATGGAAAATACAGTGCACCTAACAGAATTTTCATTATAGTTATTCAAACTACCATATGACCAGAGTGAAATATTCATATCCATTTTTTATATAATCTAGATATTGTTACATCTACTAAAATAGAGATAGCTCACAACATATCCAAAAGGAGTGTATTATTACACCAAATGACGAAATTAGGACTTTCCATCCAGAGTTTTATATTAACTCTTCAAATGTTCATAATATGAATGTTTCTTATAGCAGCTTAGTGGATTATAGAAATCAGATCACATTGCTACTTCTTACCCAAGGTCTCTGTGGGGAAAAGCTGGTTTAGTTCATCTGACCAGAATACAGGATTTCTAACCCTTTACAAATGACACTAATTAATCAGCAATTCAATAACCAGATGGCTTCTCAGCTGAATTCTATCAAACCTTCATGGAAGAACTCAAACCAATCTTCCTCAAACTGTGCCACACAATTGGAGAACAGGGAAAGCTACCCAACTCCTTTTATGAAGCTAGTATCACCCTAATTCCAAAACAAGGCAGAGATGCCACAAGAAAAGAAAACTACCAGCCTATTTCCCTGATTAACTTAGATGCAAAGCTCCTGAACAAAATCCTCATGAACCGAATCCAACAACACATCAAAAGCATTATCCACCTTGATCAAGTGGGATTCATCCCAGTAACACAGGGTTGGTTCAACATACAGAAATCTGTCAATGTAATACACCATATAAACAAGCTTAAACACAAAAACCACATGATCATTTCGATAGATGCAGAAAAGGCCTTTGACAAGATGCAACATCACTCTATGATCAAAACATTGGAGAGAATTGACATGGTTGGTTCATATTTTAACATAATAAAGGCAATATACAAAGCTCTGAAGGCCCAAGTAATACTTAATGGAGAGAGACTGGAGGAATTCCCATTAAGATCAGGAACAAGGCAGGGTTGTCCACTCTCACCTCTGCTCTTCAATATACTACTGGAAGTCCTAGCTCATGCAATAAGAGAGGAGAAAGAAATAAAAGGGATACAATTTGGAAAGAAAGACGTTCAGTTAGCCCTATTCGCTGACGACATTATTGTATATGTAAGAGACCCAAGAGACTCCATCTCAAAATTCCTGAAGGTGATTAACTCCTATAGCCAAATAGCAGGATACAAAATCAATGCACAAAAATCAGTAGCCTTTATATATGCAAATGACAAAGATATAGAGAAAGAAATAAGGGACATGGTCCCATTTTCAATAGCAACAACAACAACAACAAAATACCTTGGAATAACGTTAACCAAGGAAGTGAAAGATCTATGCAACAAAAACATAAAAACACTCAAAAAAGAAATTGAGGAAGACTTGAGAAAGTGGAAAGGCCTCCCATGCTCTTGGATAGGGAGAATTAACATCATGAAGATGGCAATTCTACCAAAGGCAATATACAGATTTAATGCAATTCCAATTAAAATCCCAGCAGTGTTCTTCACAGAGATAGAAAAAATGATCTCAAATTTCATATGGAAAGGCAGAAGGCCTTGCATATCCAAACATATCCTCAGCAAAAGAAATACCTCTGTAGGCATCCCCATGCCTGATCTAAAGCTATATTACAAAGCCATAGTAATAAAAACAGCATGGTACTGGCGTAAAAAGCAGGAGTGTAGATCAATGGAATAGACTCGAGGACCCGGACTTTGGGTCAAGCAACTATAGCTACTTGATATTTGACAAAGGCCCTAACACTATAGGCTGGATAAAAAGGTAGCATCTTCAACAAATGGTGCTGGACAAACTGGATAACCATATGCAGGAAACTGAAACTTGATCCACCCATTTCGCCATGTACTACACTCAAGTCCAAATGGATCAAAGACCTCAATATAAGACCGGAAACTCAACTACCACTCGAAGAAAATATAGGAAGTACTTTGCATGATATAGGCATGGAAAAAGACTTCCTGAACAAAATCCCAGTAGCTCACTAACTTAAACATTCACTCAACCAATAGGATCATATGAAGCTGAAGAGTGTCTTTACAGACAAGCATCCAATAAGCAAAGCCAATAGATTACCCACAGAATGGGAGAAAATATTTTCTGGCTATCCAACTGACAGAGGCCTAATCTCTAGAATCTACAAAGAACTCAAAAACCTAAACAGTAAAAAGTCAAACAACCCACTCACAAAATGGGGCAAAGAACTGGACAGGCAGTTCACAGAGAAAGAAATACAAATGGCAAACATACACTTAAGAAAATGTTCATCATCCCTAATCATCAGGCAAATGCAAAATAAAACAACTATGAGATTCCACCTTACCCCAGTAAGGACAGCAAACATCAAAAAATCAAGTGAAAATAAATGGTGGTGAGGATGTGGAGAAGTAGGAACACTCATCCACTGTTGGTGGGAATGTAAGATGGTACAACCACTTTGGAAAGCAATATGGAGACTCCTGAAAAAGCTGACTATAGAGATACCAACAGACCCAGTTATTCCCTTACTGGGTATCTACCCTAAAACCATTAAATCACAGGCCAGAGAGATTTGCTCAACCATGTTTGTAGCAGCTCAATTCATAATAGCTAAGAGCTGGGAGCAACCCAGATGTCCATCACGAGAAGAATGGATAACTAAGGTGTGGTATATCTACACAATGGAATTCTTTATAGCAGTAAGCAAAAATGACACAATGAAATTTGAGGAACAATGGTTGAACCTGGAACAGATCATTCTCAGTGAACCTACCCAATTACAGAAAGAAAATTGCCACATAGTCTCACTCATCTACAGCATCTAACCTGAATCTACCCAAGATGCCTTACATACCCAGCAAGCAGCTCATGGACTAGACAATAGAATGGGAGGGGAGGGAGGGGAGGGAAGGGAAGGGGAGGGCAAGGGAGGGGTAGGAAACACAAATCTAGACCCAAATGGCAACGGTACCATAAAATTCTACATCCTAAAAGGCAGACCAAATGGCTGAACTTTCAGCAGGCCCTTAGAGGGAACACCTTAGCCATAAGACACTAGAGAGGGTATGACAAAGACTGACCTTAATCTTCCACAGTTTCTCTCTCTCTCTCTCTCTCTCTCTCTCTCTCTCTCTCTCTCCTCTCTAACTCTTTTAAATTAGTTATCTTTTCCTTCCTTTTCTTAGTGGGCACTGACCTATAACTCCTGATTTGTAGAATTTAGAGTAAAATTTCCCCTAGGTCTTCATACGAAAATCAGTTTCAGGACTCCCTAAAGTTATTAATATCCAAGGGTGCTCAATTTCCTTGTATAACATGCATATAACTTAACCCATTGTGTGCTTTAAGACATATCTAAAATATGAATAACTCATAATATAATGTAAATATTCTATAAATAGTTGTTATAATGTAGTGTTAATGCAAATAGCAGTTAAAAAAAAAAAACTATGTGTACAATGGTGGCACACACCTTTAATCCCAGCACTTGGGAGGCAGAGGTAGGAGGACTGCCATGAGTTTGAAGGCCACACTGAGACTACCTAGTGAATTCCTTGTCAGCCTAGAGCAAAATCGTACCTTGAAACCCCCCCCCCAAAAAAGATAATTTTTTCTGATGTTTTTGATCCATGGCTGCTTGGTTAAATTCATCAATGAATATATGAATATATATATATGCATATAAATTATATATATAATTTCAGTTGCATTATACATTCAATCACTATTATAGCTACTCAAAAGAAAGTTATAAATACATAAATATATGTACATGTGTTTTGATGTGTATATAAAAGAAATCTTGCTACCCTGTTAAATGCACCATTATTCTTAGACTCATTGATTGATATGTATTAAATATATACAGCTTTTAATGTACCACCAACACCTCAATAAAGTTGTTAAAAGCACAACTTTCAATGTAATCAGTGTTTGTAAAAATATGGAAAAATAAATCCATAATGAAATATTTACCCTCCATAAAAAGACAATAAGGGGGCTGGAGAGATGGCTTAGCGGTTAAGCACTTGCCTGTGAAGCCTAAGGACCCCAGTTCTAGGCTTGATTCCCCAGGACCCACGTAAGCCAATGCACAAGGGGGCGCATGCATCTGGAGTTCATTTGCAGTGGCTGGAAGCCCTGGCATGCCCATTCTCTCTCTCTCTCTGCCTTTCTCTCTCTCTCTCTCTTTCTCTGTTGCTCTCAAAAAATAAAAATAAAAATAAACAAAAACATGAAAATAAATTTGTATATCAAAATGACATGCCATATACAAAAATTTTATTCTGAACTATTAACATCATATGTATGCTTATAAATGTACTGAAATGTCAGGCTAGCAGACATGTCCAACCTGCAGCCCATTGGTCACGTGCAGCTGCATGTGGCCAAGGACACTTAAGAATGTGACCCAACACAAAATTTTAAACATGATATTTTTGTGATATGCTAATTATATTCCTATATGCATGTGTGTTTGTTTGTATAACTGTGGATACATGCCATGGCATGTGTTATGAGGACAGAGGGCATTCTGGGGTGTCATTCTTCACTTTCCATCTTATTTGAGATAGTCTTCTGTTGTTCACCACTAAATAAGCCACATTAGCTGGTTCATGAGCTTTGAGGATTCCAACTCACATCTCACTGTAAGAAGACTGTTTTATAAATGTTGCTACTTTACCTGGCATGGTATAGGTCCTGGGGATCCAAACTCAGGTCATTACACATTTTCAGAAAGCATTTTTACTCATTGATCCATCTTCGCAGTCCTATGATTGATTATTTATAATCATGGGGTTCTTGAGCCTGAACTTGGTAGATGACAGGGTGATACTGCAATGTCAAAACGCTGGAACAGGAAGGAACTATGTCTGTCTAAACAAAGCATATAAACTACATAGAAGAGATGATTAGTTTGTTTGGTGTCAAACATTTTACAGTAATTTTAAAGTTATGATAAGGTGACACATTATTACTAAGTTGAGAAGAAAATAAAATGAAACTCAAAAATTAATACCTTGTCAAGTTTTTCTTTGTGTGAAGAAAAACAAAACAAAAAGATACCATCTCTCATGAATCCTTTCTAAAAGTATTTTACAATAAGAAATACTTTGCGGTGGAAAAATGTGAGGCTATGTGAGTATGGGATTCATTTTTATTTAATATTTAGGTGAGCTGACTTTGGTATCATAGCAGTGAAGTGAAATGTAAAACTACTGCTTTATCCATTGTGCCAATTCATCTTAATCTCTAGTTCTGTCGAAATCAATTTATCCAAATGAGATATTTTATTTTTTTATTTTTTTTAATTTTCTTTATTTATTTATTAGTGACAGGCAGCAAGAGAAAGAGGCAGATAGAGAGAGAGGGAGAGAATAGGCGCACCAGGGTCTCTAGCCACTGCAAGCAAACTCCAGACATGTGTGCCCCCTTGTGCATCTGGCTAGCGTGGGTCCTGGAGAATCAAGCCTCGAACCGGGGTCCTTAGGCTTCACAGGCAAGCACTTAACTGCTAAGCCATCTCTCCAGCCCCAAGATATTTTATTATAATAAAAAAATAGCATGCTATATTACTTGCAATGTTTCCTAATCATTCTTTTCTTGAGTATTTATTATTCTCTTGATATAAAATTCAGGTACCCTCGCTGGTTTTCTCTAGGTGTTATATTCTGTGGTTACTTTTATTTCTTTTTCCTGTTTATGTTATTTAAATATTTGACTTTGCATATATTATGTTTAAAATCTGTGGAGTTATTTTGAAAATATGCAGGTGTTAACTCAATTGAGAAAACAATAACTTGGAACAGGTGTTATCAGTCTCACACACAAACTCCATCTACCCATCATGGCCACACAGCATGGACCAGAGTTGTGATAGAACTGTGTAGCAGTAAAGATTTATTGACTTAGAGAAATGATGCTGAAGTTCAGGACACTTGGCCTGAAGGACACCAAAATCACATCTGTTCCCCAAACTATAAACATGCAGATGGCCATTCATTTGTAAAAATGATCATTTCTATTCAGTAGTGCATATATCCGTTACTGAAAATAGAACAGAATTTGATATTGTAGAGTTTCATGATATAAATGATAGATTTGGCTACTTATATTTTTATAATATCAAAATTCCACTGACAAAACCCCAATTAGTGGGTGATCCAAACCTATATTTGCTATTTGGGTCAATATCTTCTTATGTATTAATAACAGTAAAATATAAACCTTCCTATTTTCCAATGTGTGTGAGACACAAGGTTATTTTTTATGAATTTGTTTCTATTCTAGGTAATATAATATGAAATAATACAAGCAAACTTATTAATTATAAAGCTTTTATATTAATATTAGGAAGAATGTTGACATTAAATAGAGACAGTATTTTTTTTACTTACACACAATATGAGAGTTGAAAAGATTGCTCTGTTCTTACGGTGCTTGCCTGAAAAGCATAATGACCTCAGTTCAATTACTCAGTACCAGTATACGTCCAGATGCACAGTGGGTCAAGTGTCCAGAGTTTATTTGCACTGTCTGGAAGCTCTGGCATGAACATTCTCCCTCTCTCTCTCTCTTTCTGTCTCTCATCTCTCCCCCGCTTTCTCTCTCGCTCTTTCTCTGTTTGCAACTAAATAAATAAAATAATTAAAAAATCATAAAATACTTTGACTGCAGATGACATTTATTATAAGAGAAAAATGGTGACATACCACAATAGAGGCCAGACACTTTAATACTGCCTGAAAGATGTCAATCACTTTAATAAGTGACTTAAATACATGTGATTATTGAACTCAGGGGATTATTGCTAAAATGTCCAATATTCTAATCATATCACTTATCACTGGCAATTATTCTATCATTTTTCAACTTTAGGTATAATTTTACTAAACATAACTTGCTTTTTTAGCCACTGAAGATCACTAAGACATCAAAATCTGTGATTTGAATTTCCATTCGGAATACATATGTCAATAGATTTGTATCTTGTATTCACAGAAATAATTAAAATTTGCATGTTTTAATAGTCCATTAGTCTGTGTACTATCCTAGAACTCATGGATCAAAAATACAGGATTTCTTAAAAATTCAGTGGCCTGAACTCGTATGTATTTGCGCCCCCTACTGTAATCAACTTTGATTCTTACTTTATGTATCCCAAAATATATGTGCTCATGCTTTTTAAGCAAGAATAACATTCTTTCAAATCTCATTTAAAAGATAAATGTGGCCTAGGTATATGAGTCAATGTCTACTTTTTCCCTTTTACTTGGTTTCCCAATGTTTTAAATTTTAAAACAACAAATTATGCCAAATTTTTTCTAACATAGAGGTGATATTTATGTGTGTCTATGTATGTACATGTGTGTGCTTGTTAATGGATGCATAAGGGCATATGTTCATTGGGGGTAACAACAACTTCAGGTACTCTTCACCTTTATTGAGGCAGAGGTTCTCATCGGCCTGAAACTCACCAAGTAGGACAGACTGTGGGGACAGAAAGCCCTAGAAATTGGCCTGTCCCCCTCTTCCCAGTGCTGGGATTGCAAGCACATGCTACCTCCACCCGTTGTTTTTGTTGTTGTTGTTGTTTTTTGTTGTTGTTGTTGTTTGTTTGTTTTCATGGGTTCTGGGATCTGAGTTCAGGTCCTCAGGCTTACAAGGCATACACTTTACAAACTGACCTATTTCTCTGCCTGGGGCGAAATTTATTTCATTATCTTTGTAGCAGACAGCTTCAGGTTCGCTGAAATGAACTTCCAGACCAGGCACAGTTATGGAGGAAGGGATATTTATTGAAGCTTACAGACCCAGGCGAAGTTCCATAATGGCAGAAGAAGCTCACCTACTTTCACAGGTCCAAGCCTACAGAAAGAGCACAAGCCAAAAAGCCAAAAGCCACATAGCACACTTTAGGAACTCCAGCTAGGCACACTTTGCATATCTTTAGATTGAAATCTGAAACCCACCACCACACCTTAAGATCCACCCAGTGACACTGCCTCTAGCCAGGTGGTGTAGATGCAAACTACAAATAAATAAAAAAAACTGAATATATTGGGGGCCATCTATTCAAACCACCACAATCTTTTTCATGAGAATTTTCTTGATTATTCCTAATATAAATCTATTTAGTTTTTATGTGTTAACATCCTCAACTATTTTCAAACTTAGATGAATTATTATTTGATGTTAATTTCAGTCTAGTCTGAAAAATAAACACTTCCTTATATGTAATAGTTTAAGAATAATTTTAGAAATATTGCTACTTAAAAATGCAATTTGTGTGCTGGCGAGATGGCTTAATGGTTAGGGTGCTTGCCTGCAAAGCCAAACAACCTCGGTTCGATTCCCCAGTACCCACGTAAGCCAGATGCACAAGGTGGCGCATACATCTTGAGTTCGTTTGCAGTTGCTGGAAGCCCTGGCATGCCCATTCTCTCTCTCACACACACTCTGCATCTTTCCCTCTCCCAAATAAATAAATAACAATAAGAAAAAAATGCAATTTGTGACTTTTGTGTGCTACTAAAGACAGTTAATCTCCATTATATCCTTTAAGTGATCATAGTTTACAGTGTACACTATGTGGTTGAATTAAACTAGCTATGCCTGGCAGATATTACTAAATTATGTAAATCTCATGGTAAGTTTATCAGGCAATATAATCAGAAAAATCAACAACATTTTGCTTGAAGGCATGTGACAATGGTCACAAAATGTAACAAAGGCCCACAACTTACTTTTTGTAACAGAAATTTAGAATGAGCGTCTTAACGGTACAGAGACAACTCTTACACAGACATTTCTCATAGTGTTGTGAGACAGAAAGTACACTTACTAGAGTGATAAACGTTGGAAAGGTTAAAGCCTTAGGCCAGTGAGAGCTTTATTTATTACTCAGGCAAGCACTGGGGATTCTTCCACTGACCAGGAAAGGTAGCTGTAATGTGCAGGCCCAACAAGGTAGCCTCCAAGTATCTGAACAAAATTTGCCTCTCTGCTTCCCCACTGAGGTTGGAAACTAGGGTGAAGAGTGAAGCCCACAGGATTTATACAAAATCTGAAAATTAACACAGAAAGACCTGGGGAGATGGCTTGGCGGGTAAGAGCTCTTGCCTCAAGAACGAGGCCCTGAGTTCAATTCCCTAGGGCCCATGCAAACAAATGGGTATGGTCACGCACATTTGTAACCCGAGTCCTGCAGGAAGCTGGGGCTCTGGGTTCATAGAGGGACGGTCTCAGGAAATATGTGGATGAGCCATAGAAGGACACCTGACATTCTCCGCTGGCCTCTATGCTCACAGGCACATGCATGTGACTGTATACACAAGCATATACCCTTTCCCCCACACACTGTACATACTATACACACAATAAAAAATAAAGTAGCATAGGAGAAAAACAAGTGGGCACAAGGAAGAGGAGCCCTTAACTGTGGCCAAAGATCTCAGCATCCACTGCTGATGCAGATACCGTGACATTTCACAGTGTCTGAAGGTGGCATGTGGCTCATTATAATACAACACACACACACACACACACACACACACACACACACACACACACACAAAACCCTGGATGGTGATTTAAAAAGCAAGAGACATGCTATTCATGCAGTTATATATAGAATTACATATGCATGAGTAACAACATGCATGGGAAATTCAGAGAGCCTGTGTTACGCAAAGAAGCCAAAGAGGCTGCATTATGTGACTTAAAAGTCCCAATCCTTTCTATATTTACATAGCAGGGCATTTGAGCAATAAAGCTGTAACTTTGCTCCAGTATACATCCTCCTTTGAAAGAGCAAACTTTCTTAAGGTAAAGCTTGGGATGAGAGGACTTGGAGATGAACTGTTGTTTCCTGGTCCCAAGATTTATTTGCCAAGCTAAAGAAAGGTGCCATCTAGAAGAAAAAGGGAAAGGTTTGGGGAACTATCAGCAAGGGAAGGCTTGGGGGAACCTTGTACTCAGAGACAAGGTCAGGACAAAAGAGTCACTGAGGACAGCAAGGAGGGCGCCAGGGACATAAGAAAGTGGGTAATCCTCATGCCTCAAGGAAGGGCCAGCCATTATCCCTTCTTTGCCTAACAACGCCCCAGGTCTAGGTTTCCTGCCCCCCACCCTTATCTCCCACCTGGTTACTTCTGGTCTCACCCTATGGCTAATGTAAAGAACAAAGGAGTTCTCTCCCCTTTCCTCACCTTTCCCCAACTGAAGAGTTTCCACTGCCTGTGATCTCAAGGTGACTGATCTGCTCTTGAGAGCAGTTCGTGACCCCCCTCAATAAAAACTTCCCGTTGTGCCTCAGAGTGGTCTCCGTGGTCTTGGTAACTCCTGAACCTTACCCAAGGGTCTTGTGTTAGACACGTAGATCATGTGGAACATGACAGGGGAAATTGTGGCTCAAGCATACATGATGCCATTTTATGAAGCATCTGCTAAACTCCTTCCTTGAAGTAAGATGTGGAATGTCACATCTCCACCCACGGCCCTCAGGACTTTGCTCCTCAGACCAGGAGGAAAGGAAAGCCTAAAACCCTAAGTGAGTGGTTTTAACACTGAACATTGCAATTTTACAGATCTTGGCACATTTGAGGATGCCTGGCACATCCATGGAGTGGAGGAAAAACCCACAGTTTGCCTAAAACTTAACACTTAACAAATTCTTTTGCTTTGTTTGCTACTATTCATGCGTCTCTGACTAATTACATGTTCCAGGATACAAGAACCTGTAACCTCCCTAGAGTTGCCCACTGAACCCCACTATCTGCCAGTATCACCACCACAATGCCTGAAATGGCCTCCCAAAACCACAAGTTAAAGGGAGATCTGTAAATATTACATTAGTTAGACCTCCAAATATGACCTCCAAAGTCCTAAATCCTAGGAGCTGTGAATATCACCATATATGGTGAAGTGAAGTTTGCAGGTGTGATTTCCTTATCTTGCAATGAGGACATTACCCTGTGTGGCTATGAATATAATCACTGTGTCTTCAGAACGGGGAGATGGAGAGATTGGGCTACCTACAGAAGAGCTCAATGTGACAATTCCAGCAAGATTCTACCATGCTGACTTTAGAGAGTAGAGCCAAGAGCCAAAGAATGCAAGGAATAAAGCTGTAGAAGCTAGAGAAGGCAGAGAAATATATCTCTCCTAGATACTCCGGAGAGAGTTCAACCCTGATCTCTAGATACTAAATTTGTTTAATGATAATGGTAGAAAAATATTTTATTTATATTTATTATTTATTTGTTTATATTATTTATTATATTATTACTTATATTCATTTATATATATTATTTATATTTATTATATTATTTATATATTTATTATTGAATTTTTATTTATATTGATATTATTTTTCTGTATTAAACCATTATGTGTCTATGAAAGTTAAGCTACTGGTCTTTAGTAATTTGTGATAGCAGCAATAGAAAATTAATGTATTTATTATCCATATGCATAAATATTTTGAACTTATCTCATACTTGTGTATTACTGTCAGCAATGGAGTTAGAAAGCTGAGGAACATCATGGGTGACTTAAACAGTAGTGGCTTAAATAAGGTGTCCTCCGTAAACTTATGTCTTCTGAATGCTTGTTCCTTAGCTGGCAGGTTGGGAGGTATAGTCTTGCTGGAGGGGGTGTGTTGCTAGGGGTAGATTTTGAGGTTTATTAGCATCTAATTTTCCAGTGTTAGACAGCTCACTCTCCTGCTGCTGTTTACCACCTGCTGTGGGAGAGGTTATGTCCACCCTCTGGTCTACCATCATTTCTCTACCAACACAAAACTTCCCCAAGAGACTGTAAACCAAAATTAAAAAAAAAGTAAGAAACAAGGTAAAAACCTTTTCTCCCATCAGCTGCTTTTGATTGAGTGAAGGCAACTGCAACAATGATATTAGGTCAGAATTTATTCTGAAGTCAAAAGGAAGGCTGTTTCAGTCATAAGACACAACTGAACGTGTCACATTTTCAAGTCATAATTTCTTAGTATTGCTTACTTATTCAATTTTGCCCTAGTAAGTATTATCAAATTGGTCATGCAATCTCAGCAAAAGAAAGCAACATCTAACTCAATGATGAGATGGACATTTCATCTCTTTTATGTCCTAGGAAATACAGGAGCACATGGAAAATAGTCTAAATAAATATACAAAGTTAAAGTTGCAACACTTTTCTTTTGCAAAGAAAAACAAAATATTCACATTGACTATTCAGATATCTTCCTTTTTGTCAAAAGTAAATATTTCCGGGTCTGGAGAAATGGCTTAGTGGTTAAGTGCTTGATTGTGAAGCCTAACGACCCCAGTTTGAGGCTCAATACCCCAGGAACCACGTAAGCCAGATGCACAAGGTGCACTCCAGATGCACATGCATCTGGAGTTCATTTGCAGTGGCTGGAGGCCCTGGTGAGCCCAAACTTTAAAATAAATAAATAAACAAACAAACAAATAAATAAATATTACTTCCAATCCAGAGAATTTCTCACCTGACTTTTGCCAAATAAATAAAATAACATTTATGGGACAAGCAAAAGTTCAGATGGATGAAAAATATGTTTACAGTGGTATACAAAAGAAATGAAAGAAACATAGTTTAGTGAGACCCAATGATCAAGCAATAAAGATGATTATACACTTATCATAATGTAAACCTGTACTATATTACAATCCATACTAGTTTGAAGGTTTCAGATTATATATATTTAAACCTCCCTTTAAACCAACATATCATAAATATAACCTAATGCAGCAGGTGCAATGAGAAGACGCTAGACAGATGTAATTGAACACAATTAATCAGGAAAGAACCTGGGAAAGGCATATAGTACAGTGTGATTTAAACACAAGAGAGTTATGGACTGGCAAAGAGGAAGGCAGACATTTCTGCAGGCACTGAATCCAGAGCCAGAAGGAAAACCACCTGCCCCAAGGGGTTGGGCACTTCCCCACATCCGGCATGGATCAGTAATGTAAGCGACACCTTATGCTGTATGCTGAATAGAACAAGTAGAATCTGAGCACTGTTTAAAGCCCATTATGGCACTTTGTTTAATGGCAAGTGTGAAGCACCCTGCTAAATCATTTCTGGCATAATCAACGTAACCACTGCCGTGTCTAACTGCATTCTCATACGTTTGCTGCCTTTGCACATTTCCAGAGCGATTTCCTCCTCTCCTTCACCAGCTCTCACTAAAATGCTCTGGTAATCATCCTTTACTGAACGTGAAGGCTGTGTCCTCTTCAGAATGTTCATCTATGCCGATGGCCTTCTGAGTTTAATGGCTTGTAATTACTGTTCCCCTCCTTCAACTGTGTAACTTCTGTAACTGTAAAAGTAAGCAGTATTCTGCCAAAAGCCTTTCTCTAGGAGAAACAAGAAAGTGAAGCAAGGTTATTGGTATCCATGCCAAAGAGAAAGACACTGACAATGCCGATTCATCCTCTTGTCTGCAGGATTGAATTAAAGGCACAAGCCAAGGCTTTCCCTGAGCCTTGACCTGACTGGGGCAATGTGAAGTAACCTTATTCCTCATCAGTGTCAGAGGGAACAGGGTCATTGTGAGAGTAAGCCAAAATTGGCTATTTATTTCCATTAAAACAATCAATTATGATGACAGTTCATCAAGGTTGGGAAGGAGTGAAATTTCTAAGGATGCTTAGTCTATGAAAATCCTGTTACTAGTGGCTCTGTAGATTAGTGTCAGCACAGTGATATTCACATACCCTCAACTTTAATACATATAAATAAACCCACCCATAAGTAGCAATCAATACACATCACATGTCAAGCCTCCACACTATTTTTGAAATATGTAGGTAGCTTTTATACCAAACCAACAAAATGCAATGAAAACCACAAAAGCGCTAACAAATATAGCAGGTGGTATTCATGGGAAATTCTCCTTGTCTATCAAAGTACACATGCTACAGAGCAAAGAGCACTAAAATGTTTTGAAACAGAAAAAAAACTCTGTATAGCATACAACTATATTCCACATATTTACATTTATATATAAATTTTGGTTATAAAAATTTTGCAAAAAAATGAGCTATTAATATGACCTATCACCCTCATGATCTCATACATTTTAAAAATTTTTTTGTTCATTTTTATTTATTTAGTTGAGAGTGACAGACAGAGAAAGAGGCGGGGGGGGGGGGGAGAGAATGGGCGTGCCAGAGCCTCCAGCCACTGTGAAAGAACTCCAGATGTGTGCACCCCTTGTGCATCTGGCTAACATGGGTCCTGGGGAATTGAGCCTTGAACTGGGGTCCTTAGGCTTCACAGGCAAGCGCTTAACCGCTAAGCCATCTCTCCAGCCCATGATCTCATACATTTTTTTATATGTCTGCAATAAGGACATTAACAACTTTTGCTTTTTTTGATTGCCAAATATTCACCAATGCATCACCCACAATGGAAGAGGAGTCAAAACTTCCAAGTGAGGATTATTTCACACAATGTGAAAGGTTCTCAAGTAAGTCTGTATCCCGTTTGGGTCAAACTGACCATGCAGTGCTATGTCTCCTTTTCCTGGACTAATCCTCTTTTATTTGCTTGATTTGTAGCAATCAAGGAGGTAAAGGAGACAGCGCAGGTTTTTTTCAATAGAAACCGTTCAGAAAGTACAGTTGATTGACTCCTTGAAGCTACAACTGTGGACCTTGCACAGTGTCCATGCCAGGTTTTCAGTGAGCATGTGCCACACAGGGTGGAGGAGAGTCCAGGACCCCTAGAACACATGGGTTCCTGTAATGGACATCTTTGTACAGGCTACTCTCCTTTGGCCTTGCTGAAAGTTTCTTAGGATAATAATTGCTGTCTGAGAATCCTCCTATCCAATTCTGCCTTCTTTCACTTGCAATTAGCATGTAAAACCTCCCTATTCCTCTCCCTGTTCCCACAGGTCTGTTATCTTTCCACTACTAGAACAAATACTTGAGGTGACTCACCTTCAAAAGGAAGGATTTACCTTGTCTTTCAGCTTCAGTGGCCTTCGTCCTTTGTTGGTTGACTCTGTTGCTTTTTGACCTGTGGCAAGGAAGTACCAGACAGTGGGAACATGGAACAGAGGAAGCTTCATCTCCTGATAGCCAGGAAGTTAAAGAGAGAAACAGGAAGGGGCCAGGGGTTATCACATTCAGTGGCCTAACTTCCACCCATGAATTACCATCTCCCAAAGCTTCCACCACATCATGATAATACCACAAGTTAGGAAACAAGCCTTCAGCACATGGGCCTGTGAGGAACGTTCAGGATATAGACTATAACAGTGTGGGAATCTTCTTTCTTGATAGTGAAGTATTGACCTTTTCTTCTTGAGTTGCCCAGATGAAAACAAGTGACTTTATTGGAGTGAAGGTGAGTGATTATAACTCTGCTATTGCTTGGCTGACTGAACTTTCCCACAACTCAGATCAGATGTCCAGGACTCCAACAGGAATATCTTTCCTCTGATGGAGCATGACAAGAGTTTCATTGAATTACTAGCTACAACTGCCAGAGCACTTTAGATTATTAATTCACAGGAACCATTAGGCAAAAAAAATGATCTATCATCTCTGCATTAAGAGATGTAAGATTGAAGGGCTAATGAGGTGGATCAACAGGTAAAGCCCTTGCTATGAAAGCATTAGGACCAGAGTTGAGATCCCCAGAGCCCACAGAAAGCTGGGCATGGTATCATGCACATGAGTTCTATTGGGCCCATTGAAAGGTGGAGGATGGAGAGAGGAGAGTCCTCAGAAATCTGTGAGTCAGTTTGCTTGGCATTTGGATTAGTGAGCAGGAGACCATGCTTCAAAGATGATAAAGGTGAGCATAGATATCCAACTTGTCCTCTGACCTCCACATGTGGAAATGTACACATATGTAGCTTTTGCTAATTTTTTGTGTGAGAGAGATAGAGTTGACTTTATACAGGTGTGAAAGAAGAGTACATTTGGAATTCGTGGGAACAAAAATAGTGGGGGTTAGTCATTAACTCAGGAGGAACATGAAGTAATTTCCTTGTGAAACCTTGGCAGTTCACTCAAGACATTCCCTTGGGTGTCTGGTACTAACTGCAATTAGAAATGTGATGCAACTTTGGAATGTGAAACTCATGACTGCCAAAGGCTGAGGCTTCACATTAGAGAAAGTTTAGGTCAAATATCCAGGAACACCATCTAAACTGCCAAAGTGACAAATGAAGGTGAAAAGCATTTGCAATTGTGAGAAAATGCATTTATCTCATAACCACTACAATCCCTCATCTTGTGTTTTCCATCATTAATGACCCACCACAATTTTGGAATAAATGCATATACCAGCTGAAGGCATCTTGTTAGTTTGGAGGGATATTGCTCAGTTTTTGCTTAGGGAAGGGATGGGAAAGGAAGGAAAAGGAAGAGAAGGGAAGGCAAGGGAAAGAAAGGAAAGGGAAGGGAAGGGAGGAAAATAAAAGAAGAAGGATAGGGAAGAAGGGAAGAGAGGGAGGGAGGGAAGAAGGGATGGTCTGTTGTTATGTCACCATAGCTTGTCACTATAATATTTCTATGGTAATCCTAGTCAGTGACAGACCCCTGTAGAACCAGTGTAACCTGCTGCATATTGACTACTTCAGTGGGTGACTTTCAAGATTCTTAATAAGCCTGACCATAACTCTTAAGCCTGTGCTTCATTATGAATCTTTTCCAATCCAGTATTTTTTTAATTTTCCTCTTTCACAAGTGACAGATCTGGAATGTGAAGTGGAAGATATGTTTACACCTATCTTGCTCTATCTCTTCCTTTCTCTCTCTTTCTCTCTTTCTCTATGTTTCACAACTATTTCACCCAATATGGTATCTGCAGACATGGTTCCGTCTTGTGTCAGCTTGTCAGAGTATAAGAAGTGATACAACTTCTTAGTAAAGAAAGATATTCTACTTTAATTGATTCAGCATACCACGTCACTGTGGTTTATAAGTGATTTGGGTGACCACAGAGTCCATAGTGATTGGAAATTTGGCTTTCAGGTTGATGAGTTTGGGAGGAATTGTTGGAACATTCATAGTGGGTCTTATAGAAGAAGCAAGTCTGGATAAGGAAATGGCTGGGTGGATTAAGTGCTAACTACTCAAGCCCGATAACCTGAGTTCAATCCTCAGGCCTCAGAAGCCATGGTTGTTTCTGTGATGCTAGCACTCTGACAGAGGCAGTGATAGACGAAATATTTAGAAGCACTCAGCAAGCACAGCAGAATAAGACTGAGGGAATCTCTCCCACAAATGCGGCAGAACAGTGAGGGTGGACCTGACAGTTATCTGCGACCTCCACACGTGTTGTGTGTTGTTGCATGCAAGTGTAGAAGTGCCCTTCACCCATTAACACACACATATATGCACAGATATGAGTGCCCTGGCTCTCTCTCACACACACATAAATAAATTAGAACTTTATTTTTAAAGGAGAAAGCCTGGCCTGGCCTGTCTCTTTGTGAACTGAGATGGAGTCAGGATGCCCCTGCATACACTCATGTCATTGCTACCTGCCAGGTGTTGGTCCAGCTGATGGACAGCCCTTGCTGAGTCTGTGCTGTGCTAACTGGACCTTGAGCCTATAAAACTACAACCTCAATAAGACTCTTCTTTATCATTAGCCTATGTCATTTATTTTTTTGGCAATGAAATTCTAACTACTGCACATGAGCAAATTAAATTTCCTAAAACATCCATTGTGTGATGTCTTCACTACTATATGTTTTTCAGTATCCGTCCCAGTTGAAGGGCCTTCCTATGTCCTTACATGGACTACTTTTTAACACTGCATCTACTCTTTCCAAAATACTCACTGTTTCCACGTGGTGAGTCTTCTCCCTGAACCTGAAAGGTGAAGTGTGTGATGTCACTACGGTTCAAGCTTCCCCTTCACAAATTTGACTGTAAGATGTATATCTAGAACATTTGGTTTAATTCAGTAATGATTTGCATTTATAATGAAAATATTAAAAATGTAAGAGCACCAAATAAAAAAGAACTTGGTCATATAGCTCATGGCTAATTACTATCCACATTTATTATATAACCATCTAGTAATTTTAACGCATAGATGCTTAATTAATATATACTAACATATAGCATTTACAAACAGAAATTTGGGATCAAATAAAAGAGATTCATTTATAAACATCCTTGATGTCCTCAAAATAAATTTCCAGAATTCTGGATCAAATTTCTTAATATACTTTTTAGGCTTTTTGATATGTTACTTGAAAAGTATATTATTCTAAAAGTTATCACAATTTAAATGCTGATGTTATTCTCTCTAACTATAGTAGTATTTTTAATATTTTGCATTTTATAAGCATAATGTTTTGTTTATATTTCATTACTAAATTGACTTTTTTGTCAATTATGCTGCTTCCAATATAATGTGGGGAAAGGAGAGTGAGTTTTGTAATCATTCAGACCTAGGATTCAATTCCATTTGATATTTTAATTATGTGATTCTAAGCCATATAGTTAGGTTTGGGGCCTGGGGAGATGGCCAGTGGATAAAGTGAGCTGCTGCTAGTGCATTCGATAAGAGGTGAGCTCTGGTTTTAAATAAGAGACCCTGCCTCAGTAAATGCTGTGAGAAATGATCAAAGAGGTAAGCTCTGGTTTTAAATGAGAGACCCTGCCTCAGTAAATACAGTGAGAAATGATCAAAGAAGATACCCAATGCCAACCTCTCTTCCACATACACCTAAACACATGCATATATGCACACACATGTGAAAATGCATGCACATACAACATGCAGACACATAGGAAGGTTTTATTTTATTTTATTATACAAAAGTTGGGACAATACTATTTATATTATTCATTACTAGATAAGGTGGATTGAGATAAGAGAAAAGGTAATATATTGTGTATTATATAAGGAGTACTGAAAAACTGCTATTCATTACTTGTATATATATATATATATATATATATATATATATATATCTTGAACTTCAATTGTTGTATCTCTCTTCCTGTTTTTCTCTGTTCCCCATGAGGTGTCTTCTTTTTCAAGTCAGGCCTGCAAACCTTACCTATTCCATTCAATCTCAAGTTTAGCTAATATCATTACAGATTTGGGTATCAACAAAACACTGGAAGCATGCAGTCCTGGACCACTGATGACATTCCTCTTATTCTACTGTACCACATTGCATCCTGTCACCCAGATGTAAGCTAGGACATTTCAAATTTACACAATCAGTTGTGTGCAAAATAGCAAGCTAGCATGTCTATTTATATGACATTAGACAACTGTTGGGGCATTTCTGAAAGAACTATGTCACATAAAGGCATAGATTCCAAGTTTTTCTGTATCTGTGATCTTACCTTTAGATTAACTAGATACATACTACTAAAAATAGACCACCCAGCCAGCAACTATGATTAATGTGTTACTTCTTTTTGGTAAGTTTACTAAGGCACACATTAAACTTTATTAATACTCTTTTGATTTATAATAATTTTTGACAAAATAAAAAAGAACCCTTGGATATGTTATAAATAGTTCCTCTTCAGGATTTTTGCATTTTAATATTGTTAGGCAAATTTTCTGACCAATAAATGTATTTATGTAGTATTATCTTTTCTTTATTCTAATTTGCCATTATATTTAACTGAAGAATTCAGCCATGTGGACTATAATCAGGTAAATACCCAGTTCTTTTTAGATTAAATGAATATAAAACTATTTCTTTAGAACTTGTAATATTCAAGTATTGGGAATTGACTTATTATAAGAAGTGAGGTTAGAATTCTTTTAAAAATGTTTTCAAAATGTTTATCTAAGCATGAAATAACAGAGCAAATAATCTTTGTTCTCATGTATTTGTACTAATGGGCTTATCAAAACATAAGTACTCACCATGCATAATTAATCTCTTTCTTGACTTTTCTGTCTCATGACTTGGTTTTTCTCACCCTCTCTTGATCTAGAAATTTGTACTTGCTCCTGTCCCCCACGTCATTTTTCTTTCTCTCAATATTTTCCTTTGCTATCCACTCCTAGTGAAGAGTTTCAGATGAAATCTTCAAATAGTATATGTATTTCAATTAAAATTGTATCTATAATTGATAGAGGAATGAATAATGACCCAGTTTTGTCTTTAGAATTTATGATATGGTATGTCTCTTCATAAGATGATCAGTTTTATGTACCATAGAACAATTTTGAGTTTTCCTCACACATATTCAATTTGTATATTATTCCATTTTCTCACACATATTTTTCTTTGTAGTCATTGTAAATGGTACCTTTTCACTTTATTCTTAAATTGTTATTGACTATTCTCTACTAGAATTCCAGATGAAAAACTTTGAAAAAATAATAGAAAAAAACGTATATTTGTTCTATGCTCTAAGACAGTTTTAACAATACGTACAATGTGTACACTTTCAAAGTTTTCAACAAACTTATAGCATTATAATAACACTAAAAGAAAATTCCTGTTTTTAACTTATTCACAGCTTTTAAAGATTTGCTATGCATATTCTCTACATCAACCAAATTTGAATTATTAAGCAGGTTTTCATGAAATACTCATAATTACACACTTTAAAGTTTACAAATAAGTAGAAAAAAGTAACAAAAATAAAGCACCAACCTCCAAAGTAGCAACAAGACCATTCAGTTTTCTTAATGGAACTCCTTTCAGATTCAGTTCTAGAAGGTCACTGTGTGGGTGGTTCCCATTCCTCTAGGGAGGAACTGTCAGTGCTTAGTTTTGTGGTACACTAATTTCCATATCTCATTAATGAGGTATTTACAGAGCCTATATAAATAATGTCCTCTCTGAAATGCAGATTTACTTCATAAATTGTAATATGTTTTGAATAGCCCTAATATGTTTTTGAATAACAAGTATATCCTCCTGAAATCTTGGATTCTTAGATATCATTTTCAGACATATTAGGCTATAATAATTCCTTTTAAAAATATTTTCATTTAATTGCAAGGAGAGGGGGAGAGAGAGAGAAAGAGCAAGAGCACCAGGGCCTCCATCCCCTGCAAACAAACTCCAGATGATGAGAATCCAATCTATCACTTTGATACTGTTTTGCTCAGTTCCATCTTTTTATTTATTACTTTTCAACCTGCTTTACTTGAGTTAATTGATCATTTCCATGATTCTAATTTATCTTCTCTATTAACTTATCTGTACTTAGATTTTTATTTTATTATGTGCCTTTGTCAATCCTACCTGGAAAATAATATTTAACTCCCTTAACATTGTATATTTTTGATTCTTTTTGTTTTTGTTGTTGTTTTGAGACAGGGTCTCAATCTCTAGCCCAGGCTGACCTGAAATTCTCTATGTATTCTCAGAGTGACCTTGAAATCATAGTGACCCATCTATCTCTGCCTCCCAAATTCTGGGATAAAAGGCATGCACCACCATGCCCGGCTACAATTTTGTATATATTTTTTTGCACCATCCCATTTGCTATTGTTATAATCTCTCTGACATTTTTGTAATGTCTTTATGAGAGAGAAAAAATCTTTGAGACTCCAGGTCCTGTAGCTACTGCAATCGAACTCCAGACACATGGACCACCTTGTGTGCATGTGTGACCTTGCACTTGTGTCATCTTGTGCATCTGGCTTAAGTGGGACCTAAAGAGTCCACCATGGGTCCTTAGGCTTCACAGTCGTGTGCATTAACTGATAAGCCATCTCTCCAGTCCCCCTTTGACTTCTATATGTGTTATGATTATATTATACATTTATGCTATTTTTTTTTTTTTTTTGGTTTTTCGAGGTAGGGTCTCACTCTAGCCCAAGCTGACCTGGAATTCACTATGTAGTCTCAGGGTGGCCTCGAACTCACAGCGATCCTCCTACCTCCGCCTCCCGAGTGCTGGGATTAAAGGCATGCGCCATCACGCCCGGCTTCATTTATGCTAATTTTTTAACTTAGGTAGTCAATTATATTTTTGAGAAATTAGAAATAGAAAGTTTGTTTAATATATTCCTTCCATTTCCAGTACTCTTAACTTCGTTGAATATACCTAAACTTCTTTCTAGTAACATATTTCACTTTCTGAACAACTTCCTTCAACATCTCTTGCATACTGTATCTGTTGTATCCTATTAAATTAACTCAACATATGTTTGAGAAATATTTCTTCAAGGTTTTGCAAGAAAATTTTGTTGAAAATAAGATACCATATTGATATTTGAATTTTTTTACAGTATTGTAAGTAGGTTATATCATTCTTTTACTACTAAAACATGTTTGCTATGATTTACACATTTACTCCTCTATGTGAAAAGTGCTGTTTGTTCTCTTATTGTCTTGGAGATTCTCTACTTGTGTTTTATTTATATCCAGGTATGTATGCTTTTTAAAAAGTCTTCTTACTATTAATTTTTACTTTCTTTTACTTAAAAAATTATATTATTTATCAGTCATACTGTTTGCTGTTCTTTAATCTGTGAAATGCAGTCTATCCTTAAATTTGAAAAAAAATTAACTTCCTGACTCATACTTTTATCACAAACTCATGTATATTCAACTATCATTTATCCTAAAGTATTAATAAGCAAGAAAATGAGTTGTGCTAACCATGATTCAAATGTCACAATAAAGAAAAATAATAATAAATGCTTCTGAATAATTTAAGATTATTAAAATAGTAGATTATATTTACATTTTGTAAACAGACTATATACTGTATTCTTACAATAATAATAAAAAAGGAGTCGTACAAATCACCATTCAAGTGACACAGGAAAGAAAAATAATAGACACTCTTAAATAATTGATGATTATTAAAATGTTTATATTTACATTTTCTAAATAGACCATATACTTTATTTCCACAACAATAATAAAAAAGGGTTGTAAACTGTGTTCTTCATATAATGTATCTGTTCCTGTCTCAGTCATCAAAGGCATTGGATTTATCATTACCAAGAGCACTCACTGTACAAAGATTAAGTTTCCAGTGAGTAAAGATATAAAATCAAAAGTCAAATATTAAAAGATATTTTTAATATATAGAAGAAAGTAATAGAACAACATAATCAGCCACCTTTAACCCAGGTAAATTATCTGAATAAGTTACAAATACATAATATATAGCATATAAATTACATGTATATGTATCATATAATATAATATTATGTGTACACACACATATATGAGCTGTAACATCAGGTGAGATGAAGAGAACTTTCCAAAAGCTGCTAGTATGCTTCAAATAAAGAAAATTTTAACAAAAATGGACTATACCATGAGAGAATTTTATGAGTAATTTTATCATGCTACTTTGTCCTAAATAAATACCTAACCTTATTGCTTATAGCTGACCAGATATTCTCCAGATTATAAGTAAAAGGAGGTCCAGGTTCAGACTATAATGAACTGTTATTAAGTCAAACTGAGAACAGAATGTGACTTTATGTCTGAGCAGAGCATTTAATTCTGACAGTCTAACTTCTTGGGGCTTCACTCATCAAAAGCTCAGCATATAAACACACTGCCTGCAGCCATGCATTGATTGTCAGCACAATTAATTGCAAGGAAAACTGCAGCTTTATTAAGTGTACGGCACTAACAATAAACACATCACTATTTATAGCACAGAGCATGACAGGATATCTATACAAATAAAATATAACAACAATAAACAAAAGGCAACGAAGAACATCAATGAATTTGTTTTAATGCCAGGTTACAACAGGAAACTCAAGTGACCCTGAGCCTAAGATACTGCAACCTGCTAAAAGACAAGAGGCTTTTGTGATTCCTACAATGTCAAAAAGAAAGCGGATATCAACTAGTCTGTCCAAAACTGTTCCTTATAGTTTCAAGTCTCCCTTGACCCTATATCCAACTATAGCTGCTCTGTGCTGTTTGTATAGATGAAAGAAGAGAACATCACAGAATCTAGTTAAAGGAAATACTAAGAAAAGCTGTAAGACAATTCTTGATATGCTAAAAGTAGATGCTTCAGTATGTTCTGGGGAATATAAATGCCACGTTTGTATCACTGAGTAGATTGCAATGTAGTATTTATTACACTGAATATTCTTCACTAAAACTTTAGCTTAAGATTTTGAAATGAGGAGAGAGGTGTGTGTTTTCTTTTTTTTTGTTTATTTTTATTTACTTATTTGAGAGTGACAGACACAGAGAGAGAAAGAGACAAATAGAGAGAGAGAGAGAGAGAGAAGGGGCAGGAGGTGTGTGTTTTCTAATATCATTTCATTGATACAGTTACCCAGTACTAAAGGTTTTTAGTACAGTGTTGCATAAATCTCAGAGTCTAATATCCAGTATAAGGAAAACAAGGAAGTACATACAGAGAGACTCACATGTTTTGAATGTGTTGGAAAATATAGGAGAATCAATGGCTGCCACTCATACAGCACTGGTTGGTTCTAGTACACAAAAGTATGATGATTATTTGGGTAAAGAAACTACAAAAATATGTACCCTCACAGGAAGTCTTTTAGATGATATGTCTAAGACATCTATTGAAGAGAAGCCAAATTAATTTTATTCAATATCATCATTATTATTGATAAAGGGTGTCTGTGAAGGAACATGTGCAAAGCCTTTGGTCTCAGTAGTAACAATACTAACAATCTAATCAATGGATTATCTATAGCAAAAAACCACGAGTAACTCACAGAAACACTGATGACTACCTAAGGCCACTTCCTTATGAAGTCAGTTAACTGAATTTGATTACAGGTGATTTATCATATCTGTATCAAGTGCTTTGCTAAGCATTTTATATACTTGAAAGTAGACCTTCTGGTTCATTCTTGGAAGTCACTGCTAACCTTACTGGGAACAAACTCTAAATTAAACATGAGAGATGCTGAAAGATTAGAGTGCCTTGCCTGCTTCCCTGCAGACTGGTGACAGGAGCAGCACAGAACTGTCCTTCTTCCTTGAGCTTAGTAGCAGACAGCAAGTCATCATGGCACAAGTGACTATTTTATTGGTCTACACACTGTGACATTAAAGAAACCATAGAAAGTAAAGTGGTTTCTGAAATGAAGAACAGAACGCGGGTTTAAAACTTTCAAATGCGCTTTCACTTGTCACATCACAATAGCCCGAAAGTCAAGAAGCAGACAGTCATGTATTATTCATCATTGTGGTCTCGGCACAACATACAGGAACAAGCACAGCCTAGACCGTGTTTCATTTATTAAGTCTCTCAAAATGAGAAGTTTTCAGGAGTATGCCTCAAATCCTATGGATGAAAGATTTCCTTTAGAGGAATTAGGAATGTCGCTTTCTGCAGTTATTGTCCCAATTGTCATGAATGCAAAGCAAGTGAGAAGAGACAGAATGACATTGTCTGTCGTTCGGTGAACGTCTCTCCCTCTGGTACCATAATGTTCTGCCTAAACATACAAGGCCATATGACCATAGGCTGAAATCTCTGAAGTTATAAGCCCAAATAAATCCCGCCTCATTTAAATTGTTTCTGTAAGGTATTTGTCAGTGATGAGAAAAGTAACTAAGCAGCATGCAAACCCAGGAAGCAGTGTTCACCCAGCTGCCATTTCAACAAAAAGCTACTCAGATTATTTGTACAAGACAATGTTCAATAATATACAGGAAATGAACTTTCTCTGATCACGGTGTCCAGCCGTTTTAATGGCTACGTTTTCATTGTTGGAAGGGTGCATTATGTTGAGAAAAAGGAAGCAAGCAGTTAACTGACCTTCCATAAGGTAGCCTTTAGTGCTGCAAAATTACTCAGAGCTTAATCTCTTCCTTCCTTAAATGATGACAGGCAATGATGGACCAAAACAGCATAAAAGGCTATCAATAAGAAATAATGTTGGGCAGAGATTTATCATAATATCTTTAAACAATAACAGATAAGTGTTTCATAGATACTATTTTTTTATTTTAGAAAAAGTTTTTTTTTTTAATATTCAAGTACTGTATCTGCATCTCTGCCATCCTTTGTGTACCAATTTTTAGGACTTGTTAAGTTTAAATGACTTATGATAGAAGGATGACTCATTTCCCCACCCGGTAAAGAGAATACAGGACTTAGCTGCAATAGACTCAAGACCCAAAGGATGAGTGGTTCTTTCCCTTGGGTTGGTCATAGCACCCGTGTGCATTTGTCTACGTGGCCTCCTTTCCGTGTGTACTGGCATCATCTCCTCATTCTTGGAGAGTCTCTGCAGTTGTTTAGCAGACTGGAGGAGCTGCTTTCTAAAACCTGTGTTAAAAACCATATGTTCCTTAATGCTGGCAGATAGCCACGGCCCACACCTGGTACTCATTGGAGCCACTGAGCCAGAAGCTGGATCAAAAGAATGGAATTACAAAAGCCAAGCTGCTAATCGTTTCTTCTCTTCACCTCATCCATCCTCTCAACAAGCAGATTTTTGACAATTAAAGTTAAAAAATGTATTTGCTGTAGCTACTACTGACCTGAGTTCTGCCAAGCTTGTTTAAAGTTATTAAACATTACATATTTGTACTCTTTTAACTTCACATTTTAAATTTTTTTGGTTCATTTTTATTTGTTTGAGAGTGACAGACAGAGAGAGAAAGAGGCAGATAGATCGAGAGAGAGAATGGGCGCGCCAGGGCCTCCAGCCACTGCAAACGAACTCCAGAGGCATGCGCCCCCTTGTGCATCTGGCTAACGTGGGTCCTGGGGAATTGAGCCTTGATCCGGGTTTCTTAGGCTTCACAGGCAAGCACTGAACTGCTAAGCCATCTCTGCAGCCCTGACTTCACATTTTAAAACAAAGTTTCATTTTGTATCAGATTCATACTTACAGAAAGAAAATTTGAAGTTGGAACAGAGAGATCCCATGGACCTCAACCCCAGTTTCCACTTGGATTGGCATCTTCCATGACTATGATGTATTTCTTCTAATAAATGAATCACTTCATCATACCTCAAAAGGGCCCCAGCTGAAACTAAGAATAATTGGTGAAAGAAGCAAAGGCTCTGTTTTCTTGGTGAACCTGGTAACAGCACAAGGGTGAAGGAGATCAACACAGAGAACAATCAACTCCTACTGAATCAGATATCCAGAGACAGAGGCTCCCAACACGTCATCACTGAAGCTGACCTAAAATGAACCCAACATGGCTCAGGGAAATTTTGTGGAAGAGGGGGCGGAAAGAATGTCAGAGCCACGCATTGGGTCATGATATGCAGAGACATTTATCTTACCCATAACTGTGGGCTAACTCCACAATGCATGACCCATATACCTCAACAAGGAGGGGCCAGGGGGAGGGGGTAGGACATGGACTAGCCTAACAATGGTACCAACTTGACTATATTCACTGAGTACAAAACTAATTAATAAAAAACAAATAAATAAAAATCCATTCAAACTTGAATATTTCCCAAAAATTTTTGCAAGAATAAAGTGAGACAGTCATTTCAAGGGAAACAACTGACAGTATTTGTGGCTAATAAAACCATTCAAACAAAAAAAAAATGCACATCCCATTCCATGTATTTCTCTAGAAAACCCTAATACAGAGGTTTATCAGGTATTAATCTCTCTAAATAACCAAATTGGTTTCACTGCAGTCCTGTACTATTCTTGCTTTTAATTTGATTAATTTCTGCTTCATTTTTGTTATTTTTCTCTTTGTTTTAAAGTTACATTTATTTTGTACAGTTTCTTAAAATGGAAATTTGGCTGAGATTATCATTTGTAAATATTTCTTCCTATCCATATTTACATATAAATTTCCTATAACCATTGAGTTTTTGATAATTTTGATAATTCATTTGTTTCCAATTTTTAATTGAAGTTAATTTTAGGGCTGGAGAGATTGCTTAGTGGTTAAGGCACCTTGCCTTTGAAGCCTAAGGACACAGGTTTGACTCCCCAGGACTCACATAAGCCAGATGTACAAAATTACTTATGCACATAGGTTGTGCATGTGCAAAAGGTACACACGTTTGGAGTTCATTTACTGTGGCTAAGGCCCTGGGGTCCCAACTTACTCTCTCTCTCTCTCTCTCTCTCTCTCTCTCTCATTCACTCCCATTCTCTCATATAAAAATAAATAAAAGTAATTTTAAAATTATCTTGAGAGTTTTTCTGTGACTGATATTGTTTACAAATATGCTGTGTAATTTTCGAATATTGGGTGTTTTCTAATAATCTTTATTATTGCTTTTTTTCTTCAGGTGTACTTCCTATGTGATTCAAGTATATGGTTTGAGAAAGAAGGACATTAATGTCTTAATGTCTTGAAATCTTACAGTAGCTTTTTATACCCTGCATTATGAGTTCTACCCTTATCTACAATCATGGTCTACTATGTTTACACATGTTTAAATATATTTTGTTGTAGTAGTTACCTTCTCATCCAACACAAAGCAGCTGATAGGATGAAAGTTTTCATTTTAGCTTATAGCCCAAAGGGGAAGCTCCACCATGGCAGGGAAAACACGGCATGAGCAGAGGCTGCACATCAATTCTGCCACACCAGTTAGAAAATAGCAGCAGAAAACTGAACCAAGCTTTAGCAAGCAGGAGTTGGATATAATATCCCCACGCCCACCCCCATCAACACACTTCCTCCAGGAAGAGTCACCTTCCTAATAGCCATCAGCTGGGGACCAAACATTCAAACTCCATGATTTTATAAGAAGGGGACATCTGATTTAAACCACCACATATGTCTTCTTGAAAGTTCAACCTTTTTTATCTTTATTATTCCTGCTCTACTTTGATGGAAGTGAATGGTGCCACTTCAGCGTTCTGATTAATGTTGGCAAGACATACCTTTCTCCATTCCTTTGCTTTTAAGCCATATGGACTTCCATATACATTTGGTGGGTTTTATTATAGTTGGACCACTTTTTTTTTTTTTACTGATTCAGATATTCTGTCATAATTGGTACATTCTGACCATTATAGTTACTTATAGATTATATATTATAGACTTATAGATTATTGGTAATCATACTTTTTTTACATTTGCACTTTGATTTGCTTTCTATCCTCTTTTTTCTGCCTTTCTTATATGTCATCCAGCTTCATTTTTTCCATTATGTGCTTACAAAGCATACTGCTTTTAGGACTTTCACTGATTGCCATAGAATTTCTATTATACATTTTAACCTACCCAAATCCACATATAAACACCACATTAATTTCATCATTGTACTGTTTTGTGTACCTTGTAATAGGTCATTTTTATTTATTCTCTTTATATTTTTTAGCATATTTTTATTTTAATTTTTTTAATTTTTTTGTTCAGTTTTATTTTATTTATTTGAGAGTGATAGAGAGAGGAAGAGGCAGATAGAGAGAAAGAGAGAGAATGGGCGTGCCAGGGCTTCCAGCCTCTGCAAACGAACTCCAGACGCGTGCGTCCCCTTGTGCATCTGGCTAACATGGGTCCTGGAGAATCAAGCCTCGTGGGTCCTTAGGCTTCACAGGCAAGCACTTAACCACTAAGCCATCTCTCCAGCCCTATTTTAATTTTTAATAATAACTTCCATAATTACATACAATAGAGCCGGGCGTGGTGGCGCACGCCTTTAATCCCAGCACTCGGGAGGCAGAGGTAGGAGGATTGCCGTTCACGGCCACCCTGAGACTCCATAGTGAATTCCAGGTCAGCCTGGGCTAGAGTGAGACCCTACCTCGAAAAACCAAAAAAAAAAAAAAAAAAATTACACACAATAAACCATGAAAATTTCCCCCTCCCCCACCTTCCCATTCACAAATCCATTCTCCATCATATCACCTCCCTCTCTCAATTATTCTCTCTTTTATTATGATGTTATCATCTTTTACTCCTATTATGAGGGTCTTGAGTAGGTATTGTTAGTACTATGTACTGTGAGGATATATATATATATATATCTGCTTGGATCTTCATAATTTTATAGGTCTATTTAAATGGTTTATCTCATTTTGATTTTATTTTGATAGTTCATATAAATCTAGGAGAGCATCCACTTCTTTCAGAGTTTGAAACTTAGTGTAGTATGTGTTCTTAATGTATGTCCTTATGATTTTCTTAGTTTCTTTGGAATCTGTTGTAATGGTGCCTTTTTCATCCCTGTGTTATTTAACTGTGTTTAGTAAACCAGCACTTATGGGGCTGTATGTGTATGTAAGTTAGGTATCAGGAACTTTGATAGCCTTGTATGTTTGCTCCCGAATGAACCTTGTACTGGCTCTTAGAATATTAAATGGCTGAATAGTACAGTACTGCTGACTCAGGCTCAACTCTGTGTGAAGGATCAATGGTAAAGAACTTCCTGGCCTTATAGAGAATCACATCTTTTTTTAAAAAAAATATATTTATTTGACAGAGAGAATGAGAGAGAGAGAGAGAGAGATAATGGGCATGCCAAGGCCTCCAGCCACTGCAAACAAACTCCAGACACGTGCACACCCTTGTGCATCTGGCTAACATGGGTTCTGGGGAATCAAACTTGGGTCCTTTGGCTTTGCAGGCAAATGCCTTAACCTCTAAGCCATCCCTCTAGCCCGAATCCTGAACCACATCTTTTTTTTTTCTTCGGTTTTTTGAGGAAGGGTCTCACTCTAGCCCAGGCTGACTTGGAATTCACTCTGTATTCTCCCGGTGGCCTCAAACTCATGGTGATCCTCCTACCTCTGCCTCCCAAGTGCTGGGATTAAAGGTGTGCGCCACCACACTGGCTCCCCAGATCATGTCTTTTTAAAGGACTCAACAGAGCATAGGTATTTGAATGTATAAAAATTTAGGAAACAGGTACATCTTTGACAAATGCCTGTTGTTTTTTTTTATTATTTTTTTAATTTTCTGAGGTAGGGTATCACTCTAGCTCAGACTGACTGGGAATTCACTTTGTAGTTTCAGGATGGCCTTGAACTCATGGCAATCCTCCTACCTCTGCCTCACAAGTGCTGGGATTAAAGGTGTATGCCACCACATCTGGCTTTCATTATTATTATTTTTATTTAATCAAGGATGTTAACTGCTCCTAAGACAATATTCCAGGCTAAGACATCATAGTGAAAATTGTTGCTTTCCCAGACATTTGGCTCTTCTCTGTGCACTTCCACTTTTGAAATGAAGTAATTCTTAACAACCAGAAAGTCCCTTAACTTTCTTTTTTTGTTGTTGTTGTTTTTTTGTTTATTTTATTTTATTATTTTTTACTTATTTTTATTAACAGCTTCCATGATTGTAAACAATATCCCATGGTAATGCCCTCCCTCCCCCACTTTCCTCTTTGAAACTCCATTCTCCATCATACCCCTCCCTCTCTTAATCAGTCTCTCTTTTATTTTGATGTCATGATCTTTTCTTCCTATTATGATGGTCTTGTATAGGTAGTGTCAGGCACTGTGAAGTCGTGGATATCCAGGCCATTTTGTGTCTGCAGGGAGCACGTTGTAAGGAGTCATACCCTTCCTTTGGCTCTTACATTCTTTCCGCTAATTCTTCTGCAATAGATGATGCTGAGCTTTGGAAGGTGTGATAGATACATTGCAGTGCTGAGTACTCATGTCACTTCTTTCCAGCACCATGATGCCTTCTGTGTCAGCCCTAGGTCACTGCCATCTGAAAAGAGAAGGTTCTCTGCCAAAAGTGAGAGTAGCATTAATATATGGGCATGAACATTAAGTGAAGTGCTTACTGGGCAGTTTGATAAGTGTAGTATATACATTTAGCCAGACAGCAGCAGAAGTTACACCCCTAGGGCTCATGAACACCCCTGTTTTAAGTTTTCAGTATCAGGGATGTATACCCTCCCATGGAGTTGGCCTCCAGTCAAACTATAGGGCAATTGGTTTCCATCATGACAGAATGGCCACTGTTGCACTTGTTGGCTCATTTGGCCTGCCTGGCAAAATTTAAGACTTGCAGTGTCCACTGTTGAGTATCTTCACTAGTGATTTATCTCTCTCCCATTGAACTGCATGCAGAATGGCTTCTTCTAGCTTTTTGTCAGCTGGTCAACATGGAGGAGTTATCAGCTCAGTTCCAGCAGGATTTCTCAATGGCCTTGCAGCCCAAGTATGTGGAGTCTTCAGCAATAGGGTCTTACCATCTATTCCTGGTGGGAAACCAAGGGTCTCAGCAATGGCCTATAATGTTTTAGGGGTATCAGTGACCTTCCTGGCCAACAACTCACTCAACAACTCAGGAAGGTATCCCATCCCTGGCACTGAAAATTTTCTAGCAACAATCCATGGCTCCTGAGTGTTCCATTGTCCAAAAAACTAGGATTTCATATGATTTATTTAGATCCTCTTAGATTTTGATTAGCCCTCCCTCCACCTTTCCTTTACTCAATCTCTTCCCCTGACCTCACTTGGGCCTTTTCACTCCCATATTTTATTTATTTATTTGAGAGTGACAAAGAGAGAAAGAGGAAGAGGAGGGAGAGAGGAGACACGCCAGGGCCTCCAGCCACTGCAAACAAACTCTAGATGCATATGTCACCTTGTGCATCTGGCTTACATGGGTCCTGGGTAATTGAGCCTTGAACCAGGGTCCTTAAGCTTCATAGGCAAGCACTTAACCGCTAAGCCATCTCTCCAGTCCTTAACTTTCTTTTATACACCTACAACTTGATTCCCCCTCTCTCTCTTTTTATGTTCTCTTCTTTCTCACCACTTTCTATTTTCTGACAAACAGAATTTAGAAATATAAATGTAAGAGGGATTATGCTCCAAGCTTATTCTTCATAAAAGAGCAGCTTTTAATTAAATTAGAAAAAAATACTGCCACAGGCAACACTTAAACTGACAAGGAATGCATTCTGTTAATCTTTGCAGAGAGGCACTGTACACTACACTTAATTTAATTAGGTTGAGAAAAGGCCTATTTAGTCCTAGGGGGCTTACCAATGTCCTTTTAAATTGAGGACACAGCATTTATATAAAGTCATTTTAATATCAGGCAATACATTTCTAAACAGTAATTTTAAAATATTACATTCTATTATTAAATGATACCATGCTACAACTTCTTTCTGGATGAGACAACTTTCATTTCTCCAAGAAATTTCACCCTGAACAGGTTTTTTTCTACTCTCTAGCAATTTATTGACTTTGAAAGTGTTAAATAATTAGAACAAAGTTCCCCGGAAACAACTGCACAGGAGAAATGCATGTCAAACCTATATTACAACAGATAATATATTTGGATTATGTCTCACTTCTGCACACTGGTGGTGAGTGATAACAAATAACTTTGGTAATAAAATTATATTTCAGTTGAGAATTAGGTCATTCTCTGAGGTCACTCTACTATGACAGATACAAAAGAAACACCAGGATATTTTATGTTGTGTTATTTTTTATTTCAAATACTTATTTGCAAAAACAAAGGGATGTAAAGGCAGGTGATTCAGTTGGTAATGTGTTTGTCTGACATACACAAAGCCCTGGTCTTGATCCCCAGTACCACATAAACCAGATTTCCCTGCTCATACCTGTAATCCAAACACTTTGGAGGCCAACAGAAGAGGATCGGGAATTCAAGGCTATCTTCAGACACAGAGTGAGTTTGAGGTCAGCCTGGGATACATGAGACTCTGTTTCAAAAAAAAAAAAATCTTTCTTTGCAGCACTTGAGAACTTTCATTGACTATAACCATCTCTTTTAATAATCCCAAGAAGCTAGGCAGATTATCAATCTTCCGTTTGTAAATTCTAGTAAAATTCGTTTCGAATGTGTGATGAGTAGTCAAGTACAAGCAGCTACATATCATTGGGCAAGTTGGATATTAACGCACGTTCTGTGTCATGGAGTACTAGGGCAGGAAATAGAGAGTTGGCTGCTTTTTTAATATTTCCAACTAGAAATTCTGTTGCATGCCCCCAAGTAACATGAAATAAATTGAAGATATGTTTTTTAATTCTTTAAATTTCATTTATTAATTTATTAATAATTGTACTGGAGTGTCTTGGTGAGGGCAGACATACCTATTGATAGTTATATCTCACTGAACTAATTTAGTCCTATTTCTAATAGACAAAGATTCAAATGGGTCAATCCTAGGAGGTGTTTCCATGTTAAAGGCAGATGGAAATTGCTTTCCCATGATAAAAACTGAATAAAAGATTGATTACAAGTAATTTCATGGATTTTTGTTGTTTATCTATCAATACAACAAAATGTCTTTTCAGCTATAAAGGTAATAGGTTGATGAAATTCACCCATAAGAAATGGTACAAATTCACATTCTGCATTAGCTAATGAGCATCTAATTTTTAGTTCTGGTCTGAAAATCCAACCTGACATCAGATTTAACATTGTAGTCTGGGGACTTATTAAATAGTTCTCAGGCATGATGTTACTTGGCTTTCATTTGCATGGAGAGTTATAAACTGGTCCAGATTCATCTCATCACTTATGTAAGGAGAATTCATTAAGTGCTGAGCAGAGTCAGAACTAAAAAGGTCCCAAAATGCTGGATAACCTAATTACTTGGGAGATATTACATTAGGGTTAAGACCATGGGCCTTCTCATGTGGATCTGGATTTGTACTCTTAATTTGTCACTTATCTGAATTATCTTAACCTCCCGAGGCTCAGACTTTTTGTGCTTAAAATAATAATAACAGACTGGGGAGATGGCTCAGTGGATAAAGTGCTCAGTACTTAAGCTGGACTCCCCACGTTCTATCCCCAGACACCACATCAAAAACCAGAAGCCATGGTGGGTTTCTGTAATCCCCGCACATGGATACTCAGGGAAAGAGGGGAGAATTTCACAAAATCTAGTGGGCAGCAATGCAAAGCACAGATGAGTGACAATCCAGAGCCAGAAACCCTGCCTCAAATGTAGTGATGACCCAAAGGTCAACCTAAAAGTTGTCCTCTGCCTCAAACGTAATGATTACCTGAAGACTGACCGCATATCTGTCCTCTGCCTCAAATGTAGTGATTACTTGATCAGTGACCCAAAAGCCGTCCTCTAACTTCTGCACATGTGCCATGACACACATGTGCCCACACTTTCATGTGTATCCACATAAGCATGCATACACACACAGACATAAGTATTTTTAAAAATTAAATAATTACAGCAATCATACTGAATTCTTGTTGGAAGGATTACACCTTAAACTTCAAATACTCATGACTATACTTGCATATGATAAAACTGAATATACATTAGATATTGCAGTACATGGTAGCAGCAAATAAGATTTCAGAATTGTTTTGTTATTATTATTTTGTGAAGATTTAGATGAAATAATTTTGGCAGTTAACAGGAAATCTGACTAAAATGAATTTTAAAAGAGAAAATGTATTGTCACTAAAATGAATCTAGAAACCAAATAGTCACCTAAATAATTATTGTAGAATTAACATCTTTAGGGGCCCAGGTGTCCTTCATAGATTTGGCTCTGCCATGTCCTGAGCTGACTTGATTTTTGTATTTGGACTCACATGATCATAACATGACTGCCACAGGTCTGCTCTCATATCATAACAGGATACTGTCTAATAGCCAATGGTGGGAAAGAGAATGTCGAAGTGTGTCAAAGGTCGGAGATTAGACACCACCAGGCAAGCAAATCAGCTTTCCTCCATTTCACTGTTGTGACCACAGTATGTGAAACCTCAGTGGCTCCAGATATGAACAGTTCATCATAGCTCATAACAAGAGCAATGGCCCAGTGTCATTCCAACTTATCTCTCTCAGTCACAGCTCCCACAGATGAACATGACATTGCCTGCATGCTACTTGGTTCATATCTCAGCATAGAGGTCCTGATATTAAGTCATTACAATCATTTATAATTGGATTTTAGTACACTTGGCTTATATTAAGTGGGGACTTTTGCTATTTGAATAATAAAATGAACCTGATTCACAAGAGAGGAAGAACACACATTTACTTCTTCTTTAATAGTAGTCATGAATAAATGAAGAAAAGAGAAAATCACCTTTATGGTATCACTGAAATAATTTCTGTTGACAAAGTTACTGATAAGCACTTTTTTTGAGGTAGGGTCTCACTCTGGCCCAGGCTGACCTAGAATTAACTATGTAGTCCAGGATGGCCTTGAACTCATGGCAGTCCTCCTACTTCTGCCTCCTGAGTGCTGGGATTAAAGGCATGCACCACCACGCCCGGCTCTAAGCATTTTTGTGAGTAAAATTATAAGATATTTCTATGGTTTCAAGATAGCATTCCCTCAAATATGTTCATGTCTGCACTCATCTTAACATATAACCACAAAAATTTTCATAACCTTACCTTCAGTGGACTAAATGGAGTGTTTTGCTTCTACCAGACAGAGCATTGAAAAGAAGGTAGGTTGTGTAGCAGACAGCTTCAGGTTTGCTGAGATGAACTTCCAGACCAGGCACAGTTACAGATGAAGGGACTTGTTGAAGCTTACAGATCCAGGGGAAGTTCCATAATGGCAGAAGAAGCTGGCCTGCTTTCACAGGTCAAAGCAGAGATAGAGAAGCCACAAGCCAAAAGCCACACCACAGATCACACTTCAGGAACTCTAGATAGGCACACTTTTCATATCTTTAGATTGGGATTTCAAGCCCACCACCACACCTTAAGATGCCCACAGTGATACATCCACCAGCCCGGTGGCTGCATATCCAAACAACAAACTGATAAACACTGAATATATTTGGGGCCATCTATTCAAACTACCACAGGTAAGAAGCAGAAATTAAATACTAATGCTAAGGACAAGGTCCCAAATACTCAGAATTCCCACTTTTAAGAGCTGAGGGATAGTCAGTGATAGGACATTTGCCTAGCATAAGCAATATAAGTGATGACTAGATTGATCTCCTGAAACACACACACATGTACACAATCACACATGCCTCACAACCACCACCACAAACATTAGATTGAATATTGTGCTTTATTCAAACAAAATCTAAGATAAAAGTAAAATAGATGATATTGTTCCCATTTCCACTCTCATTTAAAATGATTCCATTTCTGGCTTCAGATCAAAAATTTCTACACAGATTAGTGCTGTTGCCTTTTCGCCTTCTCAGCTCATATTAAAGGTCAATTAAGCGTTTCATTAGGACTTCCAGTCAAGATAGTATCCACCTAACCAGGCTTCAGCTCCCAGGATGGGAGTGGCATCTGAGGAGATAAACAACCCATGGCACTTCACCAGGGCCCCAGCTGAAACCACAGAGGAATTATGGGAATGAGCAAGAGAGCTGCTTTCTCCATGAACCTGATATCAGCACAAGGCTGAAGGAGATAGACACAGAGAACACTCAACTCCTAGCAAACCAGAGATCCAAAGGCTCCTAAGAGCCTACCACTGAAGTAGACTTAAAACACACCCAGCATGGCTCAGGGAATTTTGCAGAAAGGCAGTTGGAAAGATTGTTAGAGCCACAAATTGGAGCATTATGCACAGAGACATTGCCTCTTCCCCATAACCGACAGCAGCCCCCACAGTCCCCACGGAGATAACCTGCAACCCCAATGAGGAGGGTCCCTTTGGAAAAGGGGCAGGCATGAGGGAAAGGATGGTGCCAACATGTGCTGTTTACATACTAAGTATGTCCATAACTAATAAAAATAAAATAAAAAACAAAGAGATTCATTAGATTGAAGAATACATAGCAAGCAATGTATTTATATGTTAAAACAGACTTAATTCCAATGTATGTTTTTAAATATTAATGCTTTTTCTGTGTGATCAATCCCTTCAATGGAATTTTAGATACTGTTGTTTTTTTTTTTTTTCCAATAAATTGCCTCAGACAAAAAAAAATCCATGAGAACAGTGGGTTTCTATTGCTATAAGCCAGTTTTCTGCTTGGACGCCACTTTGTTATTATGATTTCTGCTTCTGGAGCTAGACTTATCCTGCTACTTTCTGGAGCTGTGTTTTTATGATTATATCTTTATATTTTATTATTCTTCTAATTGGTTTTTTTCAACTTGGAAACATTCTCATATTGTATTATAAAGATGATTTTCCTTGAGGCTCAGTTTTAATATATGAGCCACAGTAATACTGCTTCATATTAGCCACATGCCAAATGGAACAATCTTAAATTATTCTATAAAGTTTGGTGAGGCAAACAGGCTGATATTCAAAGAAAGCTAATGGATAAGGGAAGACAAACATTATAGATTTTTTTAATCTAAGTAATCACTAATCATTTTACAACAAAACCCTTTGAAGTCTTCTGTTGATAATTCCCTGCTGAAATGTCTTTGCTATCTTCATCCATTAACGGTCCATTTACAAGAAATAATGTGAAAAATACTTCAGTTATTCATCATTGCAGGTATGGCAATTTGCCTGGGTGCCTATAATATATTCAGTAACATTTCAGCCAGGGAAGAAAATGTTAATGGAATAGGGAGCTTTTATTCTAAAGAAAGCATATTTTTACCTCTGAATATGTTTTAGAAAAGTACTAGAAATAAATTATCACAGTGTGACATACTGAACTCAATGAGCAGGTGCGAGTGAGCTCCATCCTAGATGAAAATCACTAGAAAACACCTCCTTGATAATTTCTTTATGTAATTGGTAACTCATCAGATTTTAATTTTCATTCAGTTTTGTTCAAAAAGAAATGAAGTACTGCAGGGAATTATTTAGGGACACTGAGAGAATATGCTTCCTTATGTTTTGTTACATGGTCATAGAGTGCTCCATTGCTTTTGGTTTCTGTTGAAATCCTTCTCCATTTCTGTCTTTGGTAAGACATCCAGCCCCACTGGGGGAGGTCTGTGTGCAGTCCATCATTGACAGGATGATTATTGGTTGGTATGTCAGGGATAGATAGGGAAGGAAAAAAAAAATAGAATGAGGGAAGAAGAGAAGAGATAATGTGAGAGAAATGGGCATGTTTAAGTCTAAGCAAAGGACAAAATGGAGTTTATACAAACTAAGACATCATGTAGCCCATCAGGAGCTGCTCTGAGAAAGCCTCAGGATTAAAGAAGATGGCTATATGCAACCTAAGCAAGCTAGATCCTGTCCCAGCCAGCATTCTTGATACCGTGGAAGCAGAGTAGCCAGATTGTGTGGTACCACAAAAGCTTGGAGAGTGAGGAGAGTGTTAGCCACCATAGATACAAAATGTAGAAGGGTTCTTATCCTTGTTTTCAGTCATAACTCAGCTTTGTGAATTTTTGCACAATCCTAACAATGCAACTGTTATGCTTCCACTCTTGACTAAGAACAAAGCACGACATAAGTTATGCAACTATGTTGGCAATTAACATTTGTGAGGTCTTCACATGATTTTATGATAACAAATGATTTCTAGGTTTACTTACTCTTGCTTTGGTACTGAATGTTTGTGCCCTGCCAAAATCCATCTGATGAAAATTACTCCCCAATATGACAACTTGTGGGAAAAGGGACCTTCGGGAGGCAACTAGGTAATGTGACCAAGCCTTCTTTAATAGAATTAGTGTCCTGACAAGAGAGATCCCAAAGTGCTCCTTCACCTCTTCCACCATGTGAGACAGAGTTGAACCATTTATGAGGTAAAAGCTGACCACTACAACATACCAAAATTGCTTGTTCCTTAATCTTGAACTCCCCGGCCTTTAGAGGTATAACAGAAAAAAAAATTCTTTCTATTACCAACCTGACCTGTTATATTTGCTAAAGCTGCCAGATAGAGTAAAACAGAAATAAGAACCCTAGATACTTACCATGGTCCTTATAACTCATTTTCCTACTGTAGATAATATATTAAACTATTTCATAAAAATTTTAAGACCTTCCTCCCTAATACACACACACACACACACACACACACACACACACACACACACACACACCACTCTATTTATGCCTTGTCCTGTACAAGTTCTGGTCAATTCTTTTTCTTGCACATAAGTGAAAGCTGACAAAACAGAGCCAGTATATGTCTTTGAAATAGTTTTTCCCTTCCATTATAAAGTAAAGCTTTGCAGGCAAGTACCTTAACCACTGATCCATCTCTCCAGTCTATTATAAAGTTGATACAGTGCCTATCAAGGACTCCTTCCTTATTTTAATAGGTCTGGTTTAAGAAACTAAATCTTTACTTATAATGTTAATGATGCTACTTTTGTGAAATAAAAGTTCAATGAAAGAGGTTCTTCTTAGGGGGAAATTAATGAGATTTTATCATTTTTCTGACTAACTGGCAGGCTTCTATCCAAGAGATCTTTGACTTACACTCTTAATTAAGGTGTTTTTCAAGTTCTTTGTGACTGCAAGAAAACCTTTGAAACCAGCTAAAATTGTACCTACATCTAGGAAAGTTGTATGAGATATGATAGTTAACTGCCTCTTACACACAGTATTCCTACTCTGTACAGCTTTTGAACCTGTTTTCTGAAAACCACTTGTCAATGGACAGTGATATCTCTTCCAGGAAACAGAGATTCATATGCAAGCTGTGTATGGGGACTGCCTGTGGAAATTCTTGGTGGCCTCAGCTTATCTTGATAAGCAAGTGGAGTAGTGACAAAAGCCTGGTTAGGATTCCTTGAACATAAGATACTGGAGATATTTTTATAATACTGACAATGCCTAACCAGAATGTTACCATTTACTAAAATAGCTGCACAGTGAAAAAGAAAAAGAAAAAAAGAAAAGAAAAGAAAAGGAAAGGAAAGAGCTTCCATAACTAAGAAACTAGGTCAAAAGTCTAAAGTGTAGAATCAAAAATAGGGAGAACACTCCAAGATATAGGCACAGGGAAAGTCTTTCTGAATAAGACCCCAGTAGTTCAGGGAATTAGACAAATACTCAACCATTGGGACCTCATGAAACTAGAAAGCTGGTGTACAGATAAGCAAACCATCAACAATGTCAATAGAAAACCTACTGAATGGGAGCAGTGATGAATATGGTTGAGCAAGTGTCTCTGTAGTAAATAGAGTGTTTAGGGTATATGCCCAAAAGAGGTATAGGTAGATCTAATGGTAGATATATTTTTAACTTTTTGAGGAGTCTCCATATTGATTTTCTTAGTGACTATACAGGTTTCCCCTCACACCAGCTAGTCCTTGTAGTTATTGAAAATGCTATGGGAGCATCTAAGGGATAATGGTTACCAGCAGCATAAATAAGCAGGAGATCCTGCAAGTTACTAAATCAATGAGCCAGTTAAGAGGTACACAGCTGTGCAATAGTAGCACACAGCCAATGTAAGTAACCAATTGTTCTCAAATTGGACATGAGACCCGCTCAATGGGAAAGAACACATGCTTGGTACTGGTAACCAAGTCAAAATCACATGGATAGGAAACTCAGACTTCAGACAGTACCTTCACTGCTCTTTGTCTTAGAACAGTGGGTATACACAGCAAAATGTCCCTCAAATACTTGTACTTACCCCCTTGCATCCAAGCTGCTTTCACTTTTGATTGGAGAATCTATTTAATCTTGCAAATGGCAGTGAATACTGAAGAACTCCAATGTACATCAATACAACAAGAAAAGATACCCAACTGCCTGCTACAAGACAGGTTACCTCTAATACATCTGCAGGACCCAGGAGTCATTGTAGAGAACACAGGTACACAAGCACTGCTCTCACTGCTAGCCTGGAAACCAGTTCCAAGAAAATGGTGACAGACCCTGGTCACTCAAATCACATCAAAACAGAAATCAAGAGACTACAGAGAATTCAACATTCACTAAGTTTTCCAACCGAATAAGGCATCTGTCAGCAAAGACTCCAGATTGAGGTTCAATTCCCCAGATCCCGCTTGAAACCAGACGCACAAGGTGGCTAAAGACCCTGGAATATCCATATTCTTTCTCTGTATTAAATAAATAATTTTTAAATGTAACGTTTAATTTTAAAACAAGCTAGATCATGTCACACTGAGTATTAACATATTGTTTTATAAGGTCTTCATTTCTGTGTACAATGTCCTGTGTTTTGAAAAATAAATTGATTTTAGATAACAGGAAAAGGATCCTTTTTATTCACCTGTAAACCAACACAAAAGTAAACCTATATGAAATATTCATGTGAGATTGATCTTTAAAATATGAATTATATAGTATGTACTATATGTAAACATAAAATGAGTTTAGAAAGTTTTATTTCTCTATAGATAATAATTCTTTACAAATTGTGCTGTATAATAGGAAGACAGATAAATTGCATTACCACTGAAAGAGAGTGAGGGGTATAACTTTGCTATTAAGATTCAATAAATTGAAATATTTCAACATGATTAAATTTATTAGCAAATGTCTAAAGACATTTGTGAGAAAAATCTTTTGCTAACATGTACCAAAATATATTTTTATTTTTCTTATTTTAGTTTTGAATCACATTTACTGATTCAAATATATATAGTGATTTATAGTAGATTTTAAGGTGAACAAAAGTATATATATATACATATCTTCCTAAAGTTCCATAGTAGTCTCTTAATAAATATTCTGAATGAATGAGAGAATTTGGAAGTATACTAAGTCTTTATTTTAAAGGCTGGATATTCCTGTTTCTCCTCATATAAACCTTTTACTTTTTACTCTAAAGACTTTAAATGATACAAAACACTTTATATTGCAATTCCAAAAGTTATATAAAATAAAAAAAAATTCTGCACAAAATTAAAGAAGAAAATTCATGAATTTAAAGTAAGTCAGCTGTATAGTAAAAGTAACTAAAATTGGTATTCCTCTTAGAGAAGTAATTAAAATTCTTATATGGAATAGTCACATTTTTTAACAACTGGTAGATTGTTTTTATTATTATTATTTTTTATTGTCAATTTCCATGATTTAAACAATATCCCATGGTAATTCCCCCCCACACTTTCCCCTTTGAAACTCCATTCTCCTTCATATCCCCTTCACCTCCCAATCAGTCACTTTTATTTTGATGTCATCATCTTTTCCTCCAGTTATGATGATCTTGTGTAGGTAGTATCAGGCACTGTGAAGTCATGGATATCCAGGCCATTTTGTGTCTGGAGGAGCAAGTTGTAAGGAGTCCTACCCTTCCTTTGGCTCTTACATTGTTTCTGCCACCTCTTCCGCAATGGACCCTGAGCCTTGGAAGATGTGATAGAGATATTTCAGTGCTGAGCTGTCTTCTGTCACTGATAAATTGTTAAAAGTTGGTTGTGCAAATAATTTCTTCATTTCATCAAGATTAATTAAATATTAGTTCTTGTAAAGAATTGTTCACCCCAGGGCTGGAGAGATAGCTTAGCAATTAAGGTGCTTGTCTGCAAAGCCAAAGGGCCAAGGTTTGACTCCCCAGGACCCACGGAAGCCAGATGACAAGGGGGTGCACACATCTGGAGTTCCTTTGCAGTGGCTGGAGGTCCTGGTGCATCTACTCTCTCACTCTCTCTCTCTCTCTACCTGCCTATTTCTGTATTTCTCTCTCTCTCTCTGTCAAATAAATAAAAATAACATATTTAAAAAAATAATTATTGACCTTTTATTTCTTCTCTACCTATGTTACATGATTTACTTACATTACAAAGTAGATGAAATAAATATTATGCACTCTTACCCCCAGTTATGGTAGACTCCTATTTGTTGCCCCAAATATGTCCTCCCTTTCTCCACAGTAGTACATTTTGCTCAGAATTGTAACTGGTATTGTCTATTTCCAGGTGAGCAGTGGCCATACACCTAAGTTATATGTCTTCTGTATGAGTGAGTGTGATATGAGGCCTTTAGCGCATGCTTGTCCCTGTCCCGATGTCTCTAGTCTATGGTTCTTTTATCCTTTCCCGTTAGTAGAAATGGTGGTGACTACAGCAACACATGAAGTCAATATATCACATCTGTAACAGATCATCACAATTCAGTGAGTTTAAAAAACTACAAATTAGGGGTTGGAGAGATGGCTTAATGGTTAAGTGCTTACCTGTGAAGCCTAAGGACCCGGGTTCGAGACTCCATTCCCCAGGACTCACATTAGCCATATGCACAAGGGGGCACATGCATCTGGAGTTCGTTTGCAATAGCTGGAGGCCCTGGCACACCCATTCTCTTTCTCACTCTCTCTCTCTCTCTCTTTCTCTGTCTGTTGCTCTCAAATAAATAGATAAAAATAAATGAAAAAATTTAAAAAATAAACCACAAATTAGTCATCTTGCAGTCTCTAGCACCAGAAGTCTAAAATAAGTCTTGCTAAAATACAATCAATTATTTCCAGGGCAGGTCCTCTTCCATGCTGTCTAGGGCAGAATGTATTTTCTTTTCTATCCAGGCAGCAGAGGAAATTTTCTTCTCTTGGTTTCTGGTCCTCTATTCTATCATTAAAAACAGTAGCCTATCACCTTCCAATGTCATTCTCATTCTCTGACCTCTGATTCCACTGTTACCTTGACCCCTCTCACTCTAAGCCCTTCTCCTTTCCTCTTATAAACATCCTGGTACTTACACGGGTGCATCTGAATAATTCAGGATAATCTTACAGCACACTTCTTAACCTGAGGATAGCTGAAAAGTTCCTTTTGCTGTATAGAGTAAAACAGTGCCAAGGTCCAGGGACATCTTTGGAGAGGGTGCTTTTAACTCCACCACAGCCACCAACAGACTAAATCAATCCTTATATGCTCTCCAAGATCCCAGCACACACATATTGTTCCTGAAGGGACCTAGAAAAAGATGTTCCCCTTTATTTTGTAAATGACAAAAGACTAGTGTGGTGGTCACTTTGTTACACCAGACTAAACTAATAAATTTGTCTTGCTGTTTTGTACTGCATCAAACCTACTTTGAATTATTAGTGTAAGTAACCACAGAAATTCTAACAGATTGTTTCTTTTCATGAAAGTTACTATATTATGATGCAACATGTATTCTAGTTTATGATGCTCTCACTGTTTTGTTTTAAATAAATTTCACTTGTAATGGAATTTAAAAAATGAAAGTCACCTTAGAAATTAAATGGAAGGTGAGGTTGTGGTCCTGTGTAAGTGTCAGAATTGATGATCTTGACCCCTAGATTCCTGGTAGATCATTAAAGACAATTCCTGCCAGTTATTCTCTAATTCCATACTGTGCACTCCATCTGTTAGCTCATTTGCTATGGTTAGGGGATTCTGGTCTACCTTACTCCACAAACACACAATTCAACTGACATACACACATATTGTTTATGAAATTATGCCTTTAGAATATGTAATAAAAGAGGTCGAGAACAGAAGATAGGTAAACAGAATATCAACTTTCAGAGAACCAACCAAAACTCCAATCAAATTAATCTAAGATGTGGTATACCATTTACTTTCTTGTTGCTGGGACAAACCACCGAACCTGAAACAGCTTATGTGAAAGGCCTACAGTTTTGAACAGATGTTTCATTATGGTGGAGAAAAGCAACCAGTCCACAACATCACACATTTGCAGCAGAGATACAGAAGCAACCATGAAATGGCTCTGAACACACAGTAGGTTTGACTCAACCCAAAGGTCCACCCCAATACACTGCTGATAGCAAGGCTCCATCTCCCAAAGACTCAACCAGCTAGGGACTGCATACGCATAATAACAAACACCTAAGGCTAGGGGATATTTACATTCAAACCACTACAAGTAACAAATTTTGAGAGTGTTTTTTTTTTTTTCCGTTCTTTAGATAAGAATGTGTCTGTGTGTGTGTTGTGGTATAAACTCATGTGTACATGCAGTGCCTCATGGGCTCATGTGCAGCAGCTCAGGGAGAGCATTGAGTATTTCCACTCTATTGCACACTCTCTTGTTTTTTCCTTGCAACATAATCTTTGGAGCAATCCTCCAGTTTCTACGCCCTGCAATTCTGGGGCTACAGGAATGTGTGGCCATATTTACGTAGCTGTAAAGAAAGCATGTTTAACTGCTGAGTGATCTCTCCATTCCTTAGATCCTTATTTTGAAAGCTTAAATTTCTGAAAGGATATATGAAAAGACACATATTAAGATAATCAAACAGGTATTATGCTTCAATTCTAAACAATGAGGTGTTGAATTTCCTATATCCTAAACATTTCCATGAACTCCATCACAGAATTTTCCTCAACTAGTAACATAAGGCAGAAACCATACAGTTAAATTCATAATGATCAGTATGGCAATGAAAATTATTGGGTGCCAGATTTAGTAGATGGCATATGTATATATGTCCTGTAGTACTTGTTATAACAATATTTATAGGGTTCTAGATCATTCACTACTTCCAGAAGAAAAGAGATTGAAATAGAGGAGAGATTAATTAGAACAGTCATAAAATGAACACAAGGAAAAAGCATGTTCTTCAGTCATCAATCAAGAATATTCTTTGTTTTTAAAGGACTATCACTTTTAGGACTATAGATGAGCCTCTTTTTCTCTCTTCCCCTAAAATATTCCTCTTTCAATGTCAGTCTTTGCTCACACATGTTTAGTGAGTCATGTTAAGTGCAAAATCTATTTTATTGAAGAAAGGATGTCCTTAGGTATAAAAGATAGACAGAAAGGAAATCTTTCCATATAAAATATAACCAGTCCAAGAAAGTGACAGGTTTGGTGGGATGCAGTCACTATTTAGGTTTGGTCCATTGCTGTAACTTAGCAGCAGCAAGCTTAGCAACCAACTACACTTAGGAGAGGGAAGTGATGGTAAGGATAGAGATTAAATGGCGATTTACTGAGTACTAGTATTTTGGTCCAAGGATTTACATCATTGGGGATGCAAATCAAGATTCCTTCTCCTCACTTAGGGGTACATGGCTCCACAGCCCCAGTGGAAATATGCCCGCAGGGCTGAAGAATAGGGGACCTCAAAGAAGCACTGAAGGAAGAGAGTGTCAGGAGCCAGCTCTCTGGGTGCAAATATCTGTGCTTTGATAGTAAACACTCCCTGCAGTGATAACTACAAGTGCAGGCATCAATTGAAATTAGAACAAAAACATGGCGTATCCTGATATTATTCAAAGGAGTTTTCACAAACCCAAAGGAAGCATGCCCATGAACTCCCAGAAATATCAAGAACAGGGTTCCTGAATCATTTGTTTATCAGAAATAAGTAGATTGGTGTAAGAACTGGTGACCTGGTGACATATCAATTACCACTAAATGCAGGATTTGAGAATGGGGATTCAAAGAGGAAATTGTTTTCACTAGGGAATTTTCAGGCTATAACTTGGAAAAACAATAGTCAATGGAAAATCATGAAACACAGACTTTGAGTAATGATAGTATTCTATTAAGAGGAGATCACAGAACTTAAATATTCAATACTCAACAATATAAGTGATTAATCAAACACTGAATTTTTTTCAAATTTAACAAAGGAAAAACAGCAGAAAAACTAATAAGATATTAATCCCCACATAAATTTCAATCAATGTCATGGGATTGTAGGTAGGAAACCCTGTCTGTGACTCTAGCTCAGAATGAACGAAAGGACTGAAGCACACAGAAGGTGTTTCATTTCCCTGAATTACAGCAGGGCCATGTTCTCTGCCACAAAGCCTGTGCTCTGAGCCCTTTCCCAGATCCAGTTCTAGGCTTTCACCAGATCACAAGGAATCATTTCTCCCAGGATGACCCAAGACTCAGGTGCACAAGGCCATAATGGCTTCCACATTAATGAATGTAATGACCCTCATTTGCTATTTAGGTACAATGTGAGCTTTAGCAAAGACACTCATTTTATCTAGCAAAGGGTAGAATCTTAAAGTTATGTAATCACTGACTCCCTTTGTCCTGGTCACACTCAGTTATATAGAACATCTGTGAGTCTTAGTCCCACCACCTCCATAAGCCATGATATTACTCCGTACTATGTTTTCACACATGTGTGTGCACATGTGTGCATATTCCTGTGTGTACCAGCATATGGGTATATGCGGGTGCATGTGGATATGAAGGCTGGAGGACAATACCAGGTTTCATTCTTCAAGAACATTGCCCACTATTCACTATTTTGGAGACAAAGTTTCTCATTTGTCTAGAGCTAGCTAAGTAGGTCAGACTGGCTTTCAGGAGAGCCTCATGAATCCCCCTGTCTCAGCCACCCTAGCCATTGCATTATAAGCATGAACCAGCATGCACAGCTTTTACATGGGTTCTGGTGATTGAACTGAGGTCCTCATGCTTGTGAGGCAAACACTTTACTGACTGAGCTGGAATCCCAACCCCCATCCTACTTTTTGATAATGAACTTTAGTTTAGAAACAGCAACAGCAAATCAAAATGTGTTTCCTAATGCCTCATTTTCCCATCTCCACTCACACATGTAGTGATTTCCTACATTTTCTCAAATAACCCAAGCATAATTTCAAATCTCCCAATTTCTATATAGCCACTTTTTAAGCTACAATTTCTTTTTGCTGTACTTGGAATATGAAATATCTGACATGGGCTCATATGTTTGGACACTTGGTCCCTAGCTGTTTGGGAAGCAGCTCTGTTTAAGAAGGCTTGGAAAGGATTGTAACCTTATGGAGGAAGTGAGTCATTGTGGGGAGGGCCTTGAGGTTTTATAGCCCAACCTAACTTGCTCTCTCTCTCCTCTTTCTCTTTCCTCCTCCTCTTCTTCCTCCTCTCCCTCCTTTTCCTCCTTCTTCTCTCTCCTCTTTCTCTCTCATTCTCTTTTTCTCCTTCCTGACTGTGGATACAATGTGATCATCCATATGTTCCCTTCCTGCTATGACTTCCCTTCCATACCATGATGGACTATATCCTCTGGAATGATTAGGCATTATAATAACCCCTTCCTCCCTGAAGCTGATTCGTATGGGGTATTTGATCCCAGCCAGAAACAGTAACTAACCCAACCTTGTATCATTCCTGTAAAGAAAATTTAATTTCTTCAAAACCACTCTTTTACTAAGAAGGCACCGATGTGAAAAGAACAGAAAATGCTATTGGCTTGCTGTTGGGTTTCTGAGACTCTCTGTGGAACAACAGAATGGTCTGTGCAGCTGAAGGATTGTGGATCATTCTGAACTCTGCACTCCCTAACTGCAAGATTTGGAGGCAAATCCCCCAAACTTTGCATACCCCCACTTCTTTATTCAAATAATAATTTAAATATGCATGCTATGCTCTCTTCAAATTGCAAGGCACAAGTCTGTGCCTATCCTAGATTTCCTAGAAGATGCAAAGTATCATAGAACTTCAGTGATAATTAAAAATACATAATAACATGTCCTTAAAAACATTCTGTAGGTCAGTAGCCTTTCCTTTATATCCCTGTCCCCCCAATATGTAGGATTGCTTCTGGCATGTTTGTTGGCCTGTGACTGGCAAGCAATTACAATGAGTAATTCCATTTTAGGAGAAGATAATAAAACGTGATATCGTAACTACCCACAGAGCCTCAAAAGTATTTATGTTTCCTCTAATAACCTGGTGTGATGCTGTTAATCTTGACAGAGCCTATCTGGCAGGTGCTGGGGAGCTGAATCTTCATATTCTTTCACTGTTTGCTGACTCTTCCACAGGGAAGACTCCACGATATTAAAATGCAATGGCCCTGCTCTATTTTTAATTACATTTAGTTTATTAGAGGAAAATTAGATGCATATCAAATATTGGGAACTGCCGCTCCTCCATTACCTTTCTGAAGGAAGGCATGGAACATTTTATCACACACAAAATGAGTCATGGGAGTGAGTTCTTCACCAAGAAAAGTTAAAACACAGTTTGGAAGAGTAAAAGAAATATGTCACTCCCAGAGGGACCCAATTCTACATTGATAATTCCCCTTTTATCCAGTTAACCTTTCTGTTCTAAAATTCATCATCATAAGCTCTTTGTAAAGAAGTAGGTACCTGTGGGATATGCACCAGAGCAGAAATTATAAACCTTTCTCTTTCATATCAAGTGGAATCACTATGAAGCAAATCAGAAAATATGTAATATATATTTACTTTGGACAAACTCTGCTAGTGGTATGGTATTAACAAGCATAATTCTCATAGTTCTAAAAAAATGGGCAATATGATTTGATTGACCCAATCAATCCACTTTCTTTCAATACCCAGCATTACCAAACTATAATTTCATGCATTATTATGTGCAAATGGAATTTATGAGTGTCTTCCATTTTATGTGTAAAAAGGTACGTAGACTGCAGAAGAAGAATAATATATTTTTCACATTTATCATAAAGTTGTTTTTGAAGCCCATTTGTGAACTGAGTTTATATTTTGGGCAAGTAGCCATTATCATCAATCACCGAGGGCAGCCAGAGCATGGCAGGGTGTGAAAGGGAGATTGTCTGTTTTTCTCTCTCTCTTCTGAGAATGGGATTGTGCCATTGTTTCCAAACACTGGGTAGGACTGTTGTGACACAGAGCACGCAGGTGCAAGGAGGCCAAATGACTTAAGGAGGTGTGAGAGAAAGGCATAGGTGAGGGTTGCTTGGTTTGGAAGAATCAAGTGTGGTTTGTGTGTTTGTTTTTGTTTTGTTTGCTTACATAACATGCCATTCTACTGCATGTTTGCTTTCTCTTTGATCACCATGAACTCTTATTTTGAAAAACAAAGACTTAATGACACCCATAATAAACTGAATTGTACTTATGAGAGAAAAAACAATATAGCCTGTAATGAATTTTATTCTATTTTGTAACCTTAGAAATACTGAACAATATTATCAAATATGCTTAGATTTTTCATTTGCTTAGATATGACTTACCATAGACTTTGTAGAAATATGTTTTTGTTTACTCTTCCAATTTTTAAGCATACAATGACAACAAATGATTTTTTAAAAAATTGAGGTAGAGTGGGACATACGAAAATCAGGAAGTCCATGCATGATACTAAAATCCTAGCTAAAAGCCTAGGGAAGGTCATAGCCCCTAGCAAGGAAACTAGTACTGTTGTTTGGCTAAATGGATATGTTGTACCCATCGAATTTCCCTCTAATGGTTTATGTTTATTCCTACCTATGAACAGAGAAGATTCTGTTTATGCAGGTGGTGATGAATACTGGGGAGTCTCAAAAGTAGTCAAAGTCCTGAGAGTTAGTGGTTATTGAGTGCTCAGTAATAATGAGTCACCTCTACCATGTCTCCGTCACTCTAGGAATATCAACAAAAGGATAGAAACAATGGAAGACTAAGAGGGTGGGAAGGAATGCTTTGATATACTATCTACTGAACATAAAGTGGCCACTGTGTTCATTATCCCTCAGCAGCTGTCACTCCTGTCATCATTCCTATGTAATATTAAGCCCATCAGCATTTCCACATGGATGATGAAGGATAGACAAAAAAAAAAAAATACAATTAGCAGAGAAGAACGGTTAAGAAAGAAGAGGTTCAGTGGAGGGTTGGGAATGGGGATACGACAGAAGATAACAGGAAGGGATTATGATCAAAATACATTAACATAAACTTGAAAATTGTCAATAAATTTTTACTTTTCTGTAAGTTATAATCCTGGGCTGGAGAGATGGCTTAGTGGTTAAGGCACATGCCTGTGAAGCGCAAGGACTCATGTTCAACTCACCTGCTCCCACATAAACCAGATGCACAAGATGACACAAGCACACAAAGTTGCACACATGCACAAGAGGGTGCATGTATCTGGAGTTTGATTGCAGTGGCTAAAGGCCCTGGAATGCCAACTCTCTCTCTCTTGCTTTCTTAAATAAAAAAATAAATAAATAGGCCTGTCTGTTGGGCTTACCTCAAAGAAATATAATAAATTATACTCATTTGAAGCCATTTAATAAATATTTTAAGGATACATTAATGCATTTAATGAACATACATAATATCCAATGTGCCAGATTGTATTTACCATTGGATATACAATAAGGTAAACCCCTTTGGAGTTTACAGGCTTATAACACAAAATAGGTGCCTCTGTAGCAGTGTTACAGAGGGCAATAGAAGAGAACTGCAGCATGACACCACATTTAGAATTTAGGATGCTATAGGAACAATGGAAAGCCATTTTAAGGCTTTAAGCATGTTATAAACATGTTATAAACAGGCCTCTGGTTTTACCATAGAAAACAGAAGAATCAAAGTAGAGATATCCAGTTAACAGCAAAATTACCCCATTCTACAAAGAGCAGGTGATAATCATGGAGGTATGCAAGCTTTGTACTATGATTCCTGCCTTCAGTTTTATAGTGGATGACTTATAAAAGGGTGCTCTGTGAACATAGAGACAAGTGCAGGGTCTGGAAATGTTTTGATGAAACTGCAAAAGATGACTCAGTGATTGTTTGAACACAAGTGCTATAAGAGAGGAAAAAGTTAAGCCAAGTCTAAATATTACCCTGGAAACCCAAGTGTCACTGGAACATTATGGATAAGTGCTACTTTCAAGGAATCATACAAGACAAAGGAAAGCAAGTCGTTTCTTGTCACTTGTAGAATAAGTAAAATGTCTGATAACAGATTCTGCAACCATTACTGACAGTATGTAAATAAAAATGCAAATCTGATGTTTGGATAGTAGTTGATATGGCCACAGGAGGAAAACCATAGGAATTTTGTCCTTGGAACTATGCTGTGATGAAAGGAAGGCTTCAGAATAATAGATGGACTGAAGGGGCAGTTTATGCTTAACTAATATGCAAAGTCCATTTGGAATAGACGGCTTGTGAGAATAACAAGAGAAAGGCCTTGAAAGATTGTAGCTGACCTTGAATGCCAGGATTAGTGGTGCAGACTCAATGTAGTTTCTATTATGAAATATTTATTAATATTTTAATTAAAAATATTTTTGAGAGACAGAGAGAGAGAGGAGCAGATAGAAAGAGAGTGAGAAAGAGAGGTTCTCCAGCCATGACAAATGAACTACAGACACATGTGTCACCTGTGAATCTGGCTTACATGGGTCCTAGGACATCAAACCTGGGTCCTTTGGCTTTGCAGACAAATGCCTTATCCACTCAGCCATCTCTCCAGCCTTCAATTATGAAATTATTGAAGAGGGGAATACAATGTTCCTGTTACTGTTAAGAATAGGCTGGCATCACACAGATGCATCATTCTGAAGGTAGAGCATATGAACAGTCATCTGTGAAGGGATTCAAGACATAAACCAACACAGCTCCAGATCACAGAGATGATAGTGGAAATGGGCAAGAAGGATATTAATTTTAAAAGACATATTATAAATTATTTTAAATAATCAGAAGATCATAGCATTGAACTAATAGCATATATGTGTATACTATGAAACTTTTTCAAATTTTATTCATAAATTTTTGTTTTACTCCATATATGGATATTTCCAAAGATATATGGTATGTGTATGCATGTCATTCTGCAATTTTCTTTGCGAATAGACACCATAGTAGATTTCCTTTGCTAAAAAAAAGTATCTGCTTTTGTTGTCCAAAAAAAAAGAACCCTACAATTTGATTGTGCTCCCATTTCATTATCGTCTTTATTTAATGTTTATATATTTGTGAGGAAAGAGAGAGAGTGAGAGAGTAAGAGGGAGAGAGAGAGAGAGAGAGCAGGAGAGTATGGCCACAATACAGCTTCTTGTGACTGTACATAAAGTCCAAATACATGCTCCACTTTGTGTATCTGGCTTTACATGAGTACTGGGCAATCAAAATGGAGCTGGAAGGCTTGAAAGCAAGAATCCTTAGTACAGTGATCATTCATGATAAACACCTTGTGGTGGTTTGAATAGAATAGATGGCCCCAATATATTCAGTTGTTTATTTGTTTGTAGTTTGCATCTTTAGCCATTTGGCTGGAGGCAGTGTCACTGGGTGGATCTTAAGGTGTGGTGGTGGGTTTCAGGTTTCAATCTAAGGATATGCAAAATGTGCCTAGCAGGAGTTCCTGAAGTGTGCTGTGGCTGTGACGTTTAGGCTTGTGCTTCTCTCTCTGCTTGGTCCTGTGAAGGCAGGTCGGCTTCTTCTGCCATTATGGAACGTCCCCTGGATCTGTAAGCTTCAATAAATATCCCTTCCTCCATAACTGTCCCTGGTCTGGAAGTTCATCTCAGAGAACCTGAAGCTGTCTGCTACACACCCTTATCTACTGAGGACCCTCTTCTTTCAAGATAGTCCTTCCTTTGGTTGTCTCATTATTTTGTCCTTTTCCATCCTCCATGTTAAATGTTGTTAGGCTCAGAACTGTGCTGGTAATCTCTGTAGGGGTCATGAATGCACCAGTCAGCTCTGTCGAGAGCACAGTAGCTCAAAGTACAGCTTCTCTCAACTTGTGGCTCTTAAATTCTTTCTGACCACTCTTCAATAATGGTCTCTAAGCCTTGCAGGTTATGACAGAAATGTCCTTAGTGTTAAGCTCTCAACTTCCTTTTATTTTCTGCTTTGATAGGATTTGAGTCTCCTCAGTATCTATGTGAGTGATCAGGTTTATCAAATTGTGCAAAAAGTGAGGAGCATTGGCAGAATATTTCAGACTTAAACTGGTTAGGAATGAAAACAATGTGAAAATCTTTGAAGAGAAAGAGATATACCAAATGAACAAAAATAAAAAAGGCCATCCTCACATGGGAGAAGGTTCAAAGATGGGAATGATGATGTACAGACCTAATATGAAAGCAGATAGCTTTGCAAACCAAGAGGAAAAATACTTGATGTGATGTGATATATTGGCATGTTGGATCAAAAATTGACGTGGTCAGGATTATTTTTTCTTTTACTCTTTTTTTTTTTTTTTTTTTTTTGGTTTTTTGAGGTACGGTTTCACTCTAGCCCAGGCTGACCTGGAATTCACTATGGAGTCTCAGGCTGGCCTCAAACTCATGGCGATTCTCCTACCTTTGCCTCCCGAGTGCTGGGATTAAAGGCGTGCACCACCACGCCCGGATTCTTTTACTCTTTAAAAGGAGTTTTGCAAATGGAAAACACTCCATTATATGTCTTCTTGAGTTTTGAATTTTGTGATAACAGAAACAAAACAAGTTTTATACATTATCTTTCATAGTTTGCATGCCCCAAACAACTTCCACAAGATTTTGAAGTAGCTTAATGAAGTTTAAAACAGGTGTTATGCTTGTTCTTAGTGGAAAATGATTTTCATGATTTTCTTTTGAGAAAGATGGCAAAGAATTAGGAAACATCAAAAATGTGCATTTGTATGCATGTACTTGTATTTTTATTCACATATTTTTACGAAAACAGAAAATTCAAAAAATGCATACTCTTTTTGAAAGGGATCATAATAAACCAAATAATTATTTCTCAAAACATTCTAACACTGTGCAAATCTAATGAGGGGTTTCATTACTGCTAACAGTAGCTTTTTAGATAATGGCAGTGATGGTAAAAACAGATTTTTAAATTATTACCTTACAAAGAAAACAAGGAAAACAAATCAGTTATTTCAATTAAAACATTCGGGTTCCATTAACTCATAAATTTTCATTAAAGCAGTGAATATTTGCCTTAGTGGTATCCTTTAAAAATCCCTGCTTTTTTCACTTTTGGTTTTGTTTATTTTTGGTGATAACACACATTTTTGTGGGATAACTCCTTCCCTATGCTCTTTATTATCTATTCAAATTAACAAATAACATTCTGGACTGGGAATGGTAGTGCACACCTTTAATCTTAGCACTTCCGAGGTTGGGGTGGGAGGACCACAATGAGTTGGAGGCCAACCTGAAACTATGGAGTGAGTTCAAGGTTAGCCTGATCTACAGTGAAACCTTGCCTCAACAAAAGGGGGAGTTGGGGAGATCATTCATCAGTTAAAGGCACTTGCTTGCAAAGACTGCCAGCCCAAGTTTGATTCCCTAGTACTCATGCAAACCTAGATGTATAAAATGTTATACTTATCTAGAGTTCAGTGGCAGAAGGGCTTGGCATGCTCATCATCTTCTTTCTCTCTCTCTTTTTCTCTTATCTGCCTCTATTTCTCTCTCAATTAAATTAAAGTAACTTGGGCTGGAGAGATGGCTTAGCGGTTAAGCGCTTGCCTGTGAAGCCTAAGGACCCTGGTTCGAGGCTCAATTCCCCAGGACCCACGTTAGCCAGATGCACAAGGGGGCACATGCGTCTGGAGTTCGTTTGCAGTGGCTGGAGGCCCTGGCATGCCCATTCTCTCTCTCTCTCTCTATCTGCCTCTTTCTCTCTCTGTCTGCCACTCTCAAATAAATAAATTAAAATGAACAAAAGAAATTAAAGTAAATTTAAAAAAGAAAAGAAAGTAAGGTCCACAGAGTGGAAGGGAATTTCCAGAGGCACTGTCCCCCCACTACAATGACTGAGTGATCCTCTCACATCTATACCCTACAAGCCTAGGCGAATACTACCAATACCATTGAGGAGAGTCCCCATTGGAATGGAGGCAGGGAGGATGGAAATGATAGTACTGACATAAGATGTATCCATACAATTTTTTACTTAACAAAATAAATAAATAAACATAAAAACTATAATCATTACCCCAAGTTTATGCTATGAGTCAAATGTTTAAAATATAAAAATTGACTAACATTCTTTAAGACTCTGATACCATACACTATAAGCTGTATGTGTGAAGCTTTGGCATGTTTGTATTATGAGGGATAAATTGTATTAGTGCATGCTTCATGGGGGAGACTATGCCCTTTTATACTCCATATATAATAATGGTGTGAATCCTAAAGGTCATTTCCCATCAGGACATTTTGGATATGCAAGAATATTTTATAAACCATGTGTTGGGCAAAGGGCCAAATCATAAAAAAGGCTAATCAATATCAAATTCAACTTATACTTTTTTTGTATTTAAATATATAGAAATATATTGACATATATAGAGTTTAGTAACAGAAAATTACACTTAACCATTGCTAAGGGAATATAGTTTTAGAAACTTTCACCTATACACTTATGTATGAAGTGTGAAATTTAAATGAATAAGTTCAAATTATCAAAATAGAGAAGGAATCAGAATAGAGGCATAACAGAATACAGCTCAGCATGTAAATTATTGAACATGATATGTGCATCTGTACGGGTGTGAGTAGGAAATGAGAGTGATCACACATAAGTGGTTTCCAAGATAAACAGTTTTCTCTGGCCACTTCAACTAATCTAATGATGGAGTATACATGCAGTGATCATGTGGAAAACCATACCAGTGCATTTGCAAATGATGTCACAGGTGACAGAAAGTGACTGTAGAACTGTGTGAATTTCTGAATATTTACTTACTCTGTCAAAGGTGCGAACAATTTAGAAAGGGCAAACAGCAGAAGCTTGAAAAAACTACTCCGAGAATTCAAAATTTTAATGAAACTTAGGGAAGCTATCAATTTGCCTAGAGACACCTGAAATTCAGTGACAGCAAAGACAGAAGACTGCAGAAAGAAAAAGATTGAAAATCAGGAAAGTGAGACTCTGTGAGGCCAATCAAATATAAGTCCCAGATGGGAGTAATCAGCACACTGTCATCGGCATGAGATGACATTGCCTAGAAAGTGCATTAGACCTGCCACAAAAGCCAGGCTGGATTCTCTTCTTCCTGAGCTCACACCTCGAATGATGCTAACTCCCTTTGTCAGTCAAAAGAAGTTTGGTCCTTCCAGTAAATATCCCTTAAAAGCAACACAGACCCCTGGCAGGATCTGCTTATCCTCAAAAGCTGTGTCCAGTCACCTGTAGATAATAATATGGTGCCCTTCTACTCATGATGTTTAGACATATTTTGACTCTATTGGAGGATTGTTATAACAAAAAAATATGTTACTAGTAAGTTCCAATTGCTTGAGTGACTACTTCTTCCTTAAAGGGGGAGTTTTGACAAGAGACCTTATTTAAGATATCATTTCCCTCTGCAACAGTGGTCGCCTTGACAGAACTTGTTTAGTAACAATAATGATGGCTTATTAGTTCTACAATTTTTATGTAGTAGAAACAGGAAAATGTAGTACAAAGTGAAGGACAACCCATTTTCTGAGGTTCAATTATCGCATCCATCATAACATAACACTTCTACACTCAAGAACATGTCATAAGGGGGAAATATCAATCAATCAAAAAGCAGACTAATACTCCTGGGTATGGTGACTGTTCCAAATGAGAATGAGAGAAATAAGTTCACTTTTCAATCTTGGGAGATAACTCACTTGGAAAAGTGCTTGCCATGCAAGCATGAAGATCCCAGTATGATCACCAACACACATGTAATAATAAGCTCGGCTTAATGGCATGTTCTTGTAATCACAGTCCTGGTACTGGAAAGTAAGAGACAGGTGTATCTCTCTATCTAGGCTGTCTAGTCTTCTTGGAGAGTTCCAGACCAGTGAGAGACCCTATTATTAGAAAAGGTAGAAGATACCTGGGGTTATGCACACATACATATACATCCATACATATGCAACATGCAGACACACATGAACATACACAAATAGGTAATATACATATGTATTTATATATTTCTGCCAAACAAAAATGTAATAAATTGCATTTCCATTAGGGATTCAGCCTCTAAATGAGATTGTTTTATAAATGAGATTTTATAAATGAGATATTAAAGGATAGTTAATATAGGAAAAATTACATAATTAAGTGAAATTTCATTTGACAATACTCAATAGAGGGTAAAATGTTAATATTATAAAACAAATATATGAAATGAAAAGATACTCTTTTATTCTTAAGTAGAAACTTTGTATGATTACATCACGTGTTAGTACCATTATTTCCCTCCTCCTTGTACTAATTCTGCTAAGAGCCCTCCTCAGTGGGATTGCTGGTATTTAGCATGGGGTTGTGGGTCATGAGATGTCAGAGCAGCAGTCAGTCATTGTAGGTGGTGAGGAGGCAATGCCTCTGGACATTCCCTGCCACTCTGTGGCTCTTATAATCTTTCCACCTCGTCTTCCACAAAATTCCTTGAGACGTGGTGGGTGTGTCTTAAATCTGCTTTGGTGTTGTGCTCTTAGCAGTCTCTGGATTTCTGTTTTGGTACCTTTTGAGTATCCTCAGTATCTGTCTCCATCACCTTGGTGCTAGTTGTCAGGCTCACCACTGAAGCAGACCCGTTGCTCATCTCACCAATCCCTCTGTGGTTTCACCTGAGCTCTGGCTGATGTGCAAGGGGTGGTTTATCTCCTAAGTTCTTATTGACTTCTGAAAAAGAAAACAGATTCTCCAACAGAGAATGAGGTCAACATACGTTAAATGGGATAAACATTATAAATTAATAGAGATTTACGTGAGTGTAGCCTCTCTTTTGACCAAAGACCAGTGGAGCTGCTTGTTGGAATCCATGATCTTGGTCTCCATAGGATTCTGACTGAGTTCCCAGTTCACGGTATGAGTTCATGTCCACTAATCAGATCTCTTAGCCAATCAGACAGCTATTGGTTATCCCTTACGCTGGTGCCACTTTTGCCCATGTACATCTTGTCAGGCTGGTTGCTTTGGATAGCTTCTAGTCTACCATGTTGGCCATTTTCCTTCAGTAGCTCATGTAGTGCTTTCTAGCACTGTATGGGCAAACCATCAAGGAAATGGCCTTCCAGATTCCAGATGGATCTCTTGATGTTCTGTATCAGCAGCATGTGGTATCTTCAGCAATAGGGTCTTACATTTACCTCAGGTGAGCAATCAAGTGCTTTGACAGAAACTGTCTTGTCCTGGGGACCTTGTACATCTCTTCAATCAGTACCTCAATGTGGATTGTAACCAATTTGTAGTACTGGGAGTTACCAGTCAGAGCCAAATGTTTTACAGTTAAGCTTCATCCAACCCTCTCCTGGCCCCTTCTTACCTGACAATCCCTGCTATTGTGGGTTGTATCTTTTAGTCTGCTATCCAGGAGAATGGTTTCTATGGTACCATTACATTTTGGATTTAGATTTGTGTGTATCTCCAAGGCCTTCCCATTCTCTTCACCCAAGCACTTCTGTCACTGTTATTGACCCTCAAGTTGCCTGTCAGATATGCCAGCAACTCAAGCTGTTCTAGGTTAGGAAACACAGATGTGAGAGAACATGGAGCATTTTGTCTTTCTGTGCTTGTTCCAGTTCACTTAGTAAAATCTGTTCCATGACCATCCATTTTCCTACAGATTTCATTACATCATTTTTCTTTACTACTGAGTAGAATTCCATTTCGTATATGTACCACATCTTATTTACTCAGTTGTCAAACCATGGGCATCTGCGTTGATTCCAGTTCTTAGCTGTTGTGAATTGAGCAGCTATAAACATGGTTGAGCAAACATCTCTGCAGTGAAGAGTGGAGCCTTTAGGGTAGATGCCCAACAGAGGAATATCTGGGTCACTCCGGAGCTCTATTTTCATCTTTTTCAAGAGACTACATGTTGATTTCCATAGTGGTTGTACAAGTTTGTACCCCCACCAACATTTATTGTCATTTCATTTTTTTTTTAATGATTGCCATCCTGACTGTCCTAAGGCAGAATCTCATAGTTGTTTTAATTTGCATTTCCCTGATAGTTAAGGGTGTTGAAAATTTTCTTAAGTATCAGCTATTTTTGCATTTATTCCATTGAGAACCCCCTATTCAGTTCTCTGCCCCCCCATTTTTTGAGTGTATTGTTTGGTTTTTTACTGCTTGACATTTTTTTTAAGTTCTATACAGATTCTAGATACTAGGTCTCTATCAGTGGTATAGCTAGTGAAGATTTCCTCCCATTCTGTTTGTAGTCTCTTGCTTCTGTTCATGATAAGTTTGTCTGTACAAAACCTTTTTCTTCATGAGATCCCTCTGGTTGTGTGATTGCTTAATTTCCTAGGCTACTGGGGTATTGGTCAGGCAGTTTTTTGTTTTTTTCCCACCTCCAATATCATGGAGAGTTCCTCTATTTTTTTTTTTTCTTCCAGGCAATTAAGAGTTTCAGGTCTTTAAAGTATTAAATCATAAGTTAACTCACCTTCATACATATGCAAGTCTCTAGCCATTACCTTGGAGAAATGTGTGAAGCCAATATTTACCTGACTGTTGGATGGGAATATTTATGTGAGAATACAATCTAAATTATGCACATTTTAAACAGTTTGTCCCTATTTTTTTGTTTATTCGGTAAAAAGAGTCCCATGCTATTTAAGGATTTAACATATTCTATGCCCAAATGTTCTGTTTATACTCTTAAATATAAACATGTGTACATGCATGTGTACATGAGCACATACACATCACTGTTTGAGCAACTGTTCACAGAAAGTTCAGAACTGAAAGTCAGGAGAAGGGCACAGAGGTGCAAGGCTGTAACAGCATAGATTCCAAAGTGAAACAGACCCTCTCGGATGAGAATGAAGGCAGTGTGCTGAGAGTGGAGAAAGCAGAGGCACCATGAGGGCCACTTTACCCCAGAAAAGGACCTACTAAACACCCTCACCACTAAATATACATATATTCTCTCCTTTGTCTCATGTTTTCGTATAAATTGTAAGACTTTCATAGGCCCTGTGGAGAGAAATTAAGTTACTTAGTCTCTGTGGTTTGAGCAAATAAATAAATTTACTTATTACTATACATATAAATATATAAATATTATTTTATATTAGAACTATGGGTAAATTTATTTTTGTTATTAATTTCTGCTGCCTAATTTTTTTGGAATACAGGAAAATTAAAGTAGTTTATGGACCTAAATATGTAGCAACAATATGGTTCTCTCATGCAGGCAATGAGAGTGACTAAAGGAAGAAATATCACTGGAGTATCAAGGCTGTATATATTCAATATATCTAAAACTTAATTACACCATACATACTTATGCTAGATGAGTGACTTGATTGTCTTGCATTATCAGAGAATTGGGGTCCAAGTGTGTGTGCAGGACGAATTCCATTTCAAGAAGTGTTTGTTTTATTTATATCATGTATATCTTAGGATGTAGCAAATCTTAGTATAGGAAACTATCATTGGGCAGATACATCTTGGACAGCCAGAAAGGAATTCCTTCAATTTCTGAGGGAATTTCACAGGCACATGCAAACAACCTCATTTAAAAAAAATGAGAATTGCACTGTTAAATGGCACAGCAAAATAGTATCTAAGCACTGAAACTCCTAACCTGAGCTTCATCTGTCATAAGCCCACAGACATCCATGGTCGTGAGATGCACTAGAAATATTATGAATGATTCTCCATGTTTCTACCTTATAGCAGGCATTAACCTCAGCTTAGTCTTGTGTCAAATCATTACAGTATTCCCTCAACTAGAAAGACAAGGAAAAATACCCTTCCCCATTGCAGGACAAGATGACTACAGATGCACCAGCTTAATGGACAGGACACCAAGGCAGAGCCTCAGCATTCTGACTTCACAGAGGAGGAAACTCATCACACAGAATATAATGAGACAAGGAAAATGCAACTTTTCAGAACTCTTGACAAGTGAATTATTGCATGTTCTTGAAAGAAATGTTTGACAATATTTGATCTCTTCATAGTGTGGCAAGTCATGAGTATTGGGTTAAACACATGCAAAGAATGCATGTGTAACAGGGATGCTAAGCTCTCAGGTAAGATAATGTTCCAGGTAACTTTGGCTCTTTCCAATTAAAAAACAAAGGTGTGTAAGGCTGAGCCAGAGCTCAAACCCTTGGGTAAAGAGCTCAGGTCATCACCATCTGTAATAGTGTTTGGACTGCTGTGTAATGGTGGAAGATAATTGGGAATTTTCAGCTTACATCAATCCTGAGACTGCCCCAAGCAGCCCCGTGCTGAGTCAGACTCTGGGAAGCCACAGTGGACCCCAGGGTGACTATGTCCAGTATGGAGCCTTTCTCCAAAGGAAGGGATAGAGTGGGATGAAGAAGAGGCAAGGATGATGAGATATAGGATCATATTCTTGGGCATAGACAAACTTTCCTTGGAAGTAAATATGAGCCTCTAAAAAGGATTAAAATTGGGACGTAGCCGGACGTGGTGGTGCACGCCTTTAATCCCAGCACTCGGGAGGCAGAGGTAGGAGGATCACCGTGAGTTCGAGGCCACCCTGAGACTCCATAGTGAATTCCAGGTCAGCCTGGGCTAGAGTGAGACCTTGCCTCAAACCCCCCCCCCCAAAAAAAAAAAAATTGGGACCTGAAGCATCATTATCCTAGTCTGAAAGTTCCTGCCCCACTTCCAGATAAATTTTGTGAAGGTGCAGATGTAGTTCTGCTCCCTTAGCCCCTTTCTGGTTTAAAAGACTTCTTTGTGGAAACTAGGTTTGGATTATTTTGACTATGTGAAGGTGTCCTCAATTTATGTTCATGTACTAGAAGTGTAGATATGGGAACCAAATAAATAGATAATCATGCACATGTGTGTGAAATCTGTATATCTTACACAGAGAAGAAAATGCCTAATACAAAACAATATACTATCAACAATGTCTTATCACTAGTTCAGGTCATTACAACTGGTATTTTCCTTTCTCATATTTCTCTGTAATTTTAAAGCTTTGCCTAATTAAAATGAATTAATGTTATGAAAAGAAATACAATGAAACTTTCATAGAAATACATCCTAATGAGCATTTTATTATTTAACATAATTAAACAAAAATACATAGTCAGAAAACCATAATCACAAATGCCTTGTTTTACATGCACAATATCCTAAGATTTATTTATAATCATAGTTCATTCACATAAGTTATCTCCAAATCTCTGATCTGAAGGAAGCATTATAAAAAGAAGAGAACTAAAGACAGGAAAAGTAACACCTCTCATTTTTCCCTACTCCCCAAAGTGGAAATTAGCTTGTTTTTCATATGTTCCAACTCATGGACTCACTTTTTCTTTCAGTTTTGTTAATGTTTTATGTTTTTGACTAAGAAAAATTTTATAATATTGGCTTGGAAATATTTTTATCTCCCTAAATGAAATTGGAATAATTTCACTGTGACATTTTATTTATTGATTTTAAATATTCCTAATTTTATTTCTTCATAAATCTTTCCTTATGCCCTGATCAGAGAGCGCCTATAGGGAGGAACAAGGAGATCTAACACAGATCTACCATTTTAATGAAAAGGCCCTTTATTCCCTAGCCTGATGCTGCTTTGATAACTTTCACAAATGAGTTAAAGGGCAATAAAATGTCAAAAGAAACGAGGACAAATATCCTTCAGGCTTAATGGCTGTTCCACCTCCCTCCAGATATGCATCCCTTTAGCAAAGTAGGAGGACATTGTTCCCTGAGATGCTCAGACAATGAGTAAACATCAACTTGCTTTCTTGTGCTTCATTACTAATTAGCAATTAAAATACTGAAAAAAAGCACTCATCCCAGAAATTTTATGATTCCTGATTCTGAATTCTTTAACTGGAAGTATTTTCCAGAAACTCTTAATAATACAGCTCTATGATTGACTTTCAAAATATTCCCAGACTTAATACCAAAACAAGCTTCACTCATGATACCTCTCTAATTAAGAATTGTCAACTCATAAGCGAAGATGAAAGGAGACAGGTAAATTTCCCAATGCTGAATTGTATATTAGAAGTCCATCTCCCAGCATTTATTCATTGAGAAAATACACTCTGACTGCCTATTCAAAACCATGCACTGCATCAATAATAGTGCAAGGGATGCAAGGCTTATGTTCCAACTCTGTGTTCATTCCAGTGAGATACACAGAAACAAAGTAAACAGGTAAGTGACCAAGATAGACACAGACTGTTGGGACATGAACAGGGTAGCATAGCTAGGGTTGAAATGGCAGGAGGGGAGCAGTTAATCAGGCAAGGTTGCTCTCCAGAGAAAGCCTCGTTGGTCAAAGGTAGAATGGTGGAGAGAAGAGTGTCAAGGAAAGCATTAGGAGAGAGAACATTTGAGAATACACAAGTTACTTTATTGAACATTCTTATATAAAATAAATTTAAATATTGTCATTAAATTATCTGTAGCACAGCTGATGGGGTTAACCATTTGCTCATGGATTGGACCGGAGACCTGCTCAGTTGGGAGAGAACTTATGTCTGGCTCTGGGAACCAAAACAGATTCCCTAGAACAGGAAACCAATAGGCTCCAGAGAGAAACTCCACTGTTCTTTAGCTAAAAAGAGTGGGCAAATGCATCAATAAGTTTCTCTAATAACTAGTTTTATCCCCTTACATTGAAACTGCTCTCACTTTTGGTAGAAGAATTTATTCAATGTTATAGATGGTGGAGAATCCTAGGGATGACTAGAATACATCAATTTATTCAGATTAGAGAGATGGCTGTCTACCATGAGACAGGTCATGTCCACCCCATTTGCCTAGGCCCAGAAGTCATTGCAAAGGAAGCAGTGACATAAATAGAGAAAGCAACACCAAATCAAATCAGAATTCTTTCTTGCCTGCCAAGGCTTAGGGAAGATTGTCAAAGAAAGGCAGGGGTTATTGTAATAGCCTCAGAGGGGTAAGAATAGCCTTAGACACCATGTTTTCTCCAACTCTACAGAGGCTAACTGAGGCCTCTAAGCACCCACAATGAATACCAATAATTGTGCTGAATAAGACCCTTGACAGAATTGGGATGCGGGTGAGGAGGTATAAAAGTACAACCTTTTTTCTCCTTTTTGGTTTATTTTATTTATTTGAGAGTTTAGTCAAGTGTTATTTACATTATCCACCACTCATGACATAATTTTGAGTAAATGAATGAATTCAGAAAACATATTGAAGGTGAGTAGGAACTGATATGTTACCTAAGAAAATATGTTACCTAAGAAAAATAAAGTTTAAACATGATATAAAAATTTAAGATGTTCCCTTCTCCTTTCCCTATCTCCCTCTTTCTGTCTCTTCCCCTAAACCTTATCTCTCACCTATTACAAAAACACGTTTTAAAAATATGTCGTTTATTTATTTGCCAGGAGGGAGGGGGTATAGAGAGAGGAAGGCATTAGGGTCCCCAGCCACTTCAATCAAACTTCAGAGAACTGAACCACTTTGTGCATCTGGCTTTATGTGGGTACTGGGGGAAAAACTCAGGTCATTAGACATTGCAAGCAAGTGCTATAAGTGCTGAGCCATCTCTCTAGCCCTTCAATAAAATATTAAACTCATATAAGCAAACTTTAAATCTGTAATATGTCTATTATTTTATTTTTCTAAAAAATAATCATTATAGAACATGAAAATTACAGGGCTTAATATATTGATTAGTTATATACTTGAAATGATCAAAGGGAACATTTCCTAGTTTGTTATAGAACTCTAGCAACAATACATACTTTGGGTGATACCATGAATAATTATTTTTCAATGTTCTATAAAGTAGCATCACTGACATGTGCTAAACTATAGAGTCTGAGTCAGTAGATGAGATATAGTATTCTGCACGTTTGAACAAATTTCCAGGTGATTCTCCGACTGCTAATCTACAGGATTACCTTTCCAAGCATCAAGAGAGACATCCATGTGATGAATTAGATGTATGTACATGCATGTTCTCTAGTGTCAACATCTTACAGCTTCTCTGCACTCTAGGTTAGAATGTAGAGGTAAACTACAAAATCAATACCATGCAATATTCCATTAGTCAAATGAGTCTCTCAGCCACATTTTAGTTCCTTGGAAATTATGGTTTCAACCTCTGTTTTCTTTTAGCATTTTCCAACAGATTTTGCAGATCAACTTTTCATCATTAAAGCATTAACTAACTTGTGTGTGAGGATAACCACTAGTGCACAATTTACACCTTACAAAGAACTTTCAAATACAATACACTGTTTAACTCTCATAGTAATCCAAGATGTAGCAAAGGAAAAGAATCATTAACCTTATACTATTGAGAAAAACAAATTTATGTCCAGAAATATTAACTACGACAATAATCAGCAATTGTTCATAATTTCACATTCACAAATAACTTAATATGCATTATCTATTTGCATTTGATCATCAACATAGATATCTGTATGTGGTTATTGGTCACATGTAGCTGTGGCATCATATCATATCAGTTATTCTGCCTTTCTCCTCTTTGACTAATTTTAAAGAGCATAGAGCATTGGATTTAAAATTTATATTTCAAAACTTTTTCACTGTGATGTACTCTTGGTGAGACACTGGCTGAATGAACTTATACATTAGAAAAAAAATGACAAAATCTATTAAAGGGAGTCACAATGCTCAGGTTAAAAAACAACGACCTGAGACTAACTGTTTTAGAGCAACTTTATTCTCTGTCACTGTCCTCTTTACATACATGTCCTGCTTCCACTGGGAAGGGGTAGGTTACTAAAGTGACTGCTCTCATCTGTTCTCGTGACATCCTGTGTGCAGGACTGAAACCTTCTCCTGCAGGCATTAGTGTTAATGCCCATGCAACTGGTTTACTTCCAGAAGTGGTCTTAGAAGCCACCCCCCATTCAGAATTTACAGGTTCTCTGAACTCAGTGTGACAGAAAAGACTGAAAATCTCTCGTCCAGCTAGCAAGAGATCTTCTCTCAGTAATTTATCAACCTGAAGGTGAACATTTTCTAAATTCAAGTGGAAAAATTACTACACCAGGAGATTCATTTATAATTGCCTCATCCAATCCTACTACTTAAATGAAAAGCTGGTGTTTTCATTCCTTTCAGACTCATGTTTCTCATTCAGTTCACTGCTTAAAAATAAGCTATGTGGTACTTAATCTTTTTTTTCACAAAAAAACATAACACTTTGAGAGGTCTTTAAGAAAACTAAAGATATATTGTAATGCATAACACATAATGTGCATGGTGCTATGGTATTAATGGCACTAGTCTTATTAATATGCCCATCTTTACTCATTGGCTCATTGTAATGGGAATAATAAATTTCCATGGCAGTATAAACAAGTAAGAAAGAACAACCTAAGAGTAACTGAGAGCAAATGAAAGATACTTCATCACAGAGGCTATGAGTACCAATTCTTCATTTAGTTACAAAAACAAAAGAAAAATATCTGGGATACCATCCTTAATCCTGTTGAATAACATAAGATATAGATACTCAACCAGGTGATTTGCATAAGGACATATTCATACTAAGAGTCAAAGCAAAATAGAACTCAAGGCAGTAATGCATTTATTTACCAGGTGCTCTTCCATCATGACCTATTACTTCACTTTTGGTCATCTCATTTCACTTGATAGTGTGGCCATTGGCACAAGCAGCATATATATGTATATATATATATATGTGTGTGTGTGTGTGTGTGTGTGTGTGTGTGTGTGTATGTATATATATACACATATATATGGTTGAAAGATTCTAAGGGTCCACAGGATTCAGAGGCACTGGGCTGAAGGTAGGACACAGAGTTAATAACAAGGAGACATCACTCTCAGGGTCCAAATAAGAAGCTTTACAAACTACCAAGGCAGACTGAGCTGTGCAAGGTACAGAGCTGTCAAGTGCAGGATCAGGAGCAAGCTGGACAAGGGTCAAGATGCAGTGGGTTAGAATCACAAGCAGGAGAGACAGTCCTTTAGTTGGAGCCCAGGAATAGTCAAAGACCCATAAATAAGGTATAGACTAAAGGGATCAGGGAGCACATAGCGTGGATAATATGAAAGTGAGCAAGATCAAAATTCATAATGGATATATGTACGAAAGTGGCATTAAAAACCCAATAAGCTCATATATGAATCCCAGCTTTAAAAAAGAATAAATGAGCCTCAATGAGCCAAGAAGACTGATGAAAAAGTAATTTGTAATAAGAACTACTCAGGGACATGCAAGACATGAACATCACATTTACACATAATCTTTGACATCATGTCAGAGGCTTGGAAGAAGAGTGCTTTATCTCTTAATGTTGGCACAGCACGTCAATATTTGACACCTTGCCAGACTGCGTCCAACCTCAATAAGTATCTAAAACTTCAGAGGATGTGCTAAATTTCTAAGGCACATGTTTGAGAGACTCCTGGAATTGAAACAAAAAGGGAAGAAGTGATTCAAAATAACATAATACAATTATATTTATTATGCTTCCTAAACTACTTCAACAAGTGTTTCATGATTGCTTAATTAGATATCTCACTTAGCACTTCATTTAAATCAAATTAATATATGTACATTCTAGGTTTACAGGATTAATAAACATGAACAAGGCAGGATGCTGATTCCAAGTGACATGTACATCTTAAAATGAGAGTTACACCCTATAGCAATCGCTTTCCATGTAAATAATGATAATATAGTAAAGATACACACACACACACAAGTGGACTCAATCAGGAAAAAGCTCAAAGGGGCACACCATAGAAAATACAAAGACATTAAATTTCATATGAATAAAATTTAGCACAGACAGATCTCAGATGTTCAGCTTAGAAAATATAGTTGTCTGATCTAAATCTGATGGCAGATGGAGAGTGTCCTGGTACTCCTACCACACAAGATGCCACATCGTCAATGGGTGCTTAGTTGTGGTTCTTGTTAATGATGACATCACTAAAGTATTGCTTACTCTTGAAATGTCAGAATAATGGTTAACAAAAGGTGATTCAAGAGAATTTACAGAGAAAGTAGTTCTTAAATAAAAAGCAGAAAACAAAGAGAAACCTGTTAATCACATCGAATGACCTAGGAAATGGAGCAGAAAAGCATTATTGTCAGGAAAGGCATGAAGCCAGGTAACATGTGAGATTCTGAGAAAGCAGTTCCATTCAGACATGTCAGGTCTGGAAAATAGTGAGGAAATTGTTATTTTTAGGCCACATAGAATATATTCTTGGGTCCTATCAAATGGTGTGAATGCCATAGGCTTCAGTGCAAAAGTTGATCAAATAGAAAGCAAATGATAAGAAGAGTCACAGGAAAAAAGCCTTTTATATCTAAAAAGGAAAATGGAATGAAAAGATTAAAAAAGGAAATTCTCATATGATTTAACTTTATTTAGACTATAGTATGTAATGCAGACATGAGAAACACTATAAATTATTCTACTCATTTCATGAAAAGAATACATTATTTAAGATATCAATGAAGGAAATTTTATCTTAAAACCCTGAACCATATTCATGAAAATTGGCTCTTACTAATGTGATTAAACATGATGGAAGAAATAGTATTAAAATGAAAGAGAATATGAATTCAAGGAGTTCACTATTTTGAAATTACATATTTGCTAATATACAAAATACATCACATATTCGAGGTATGGCATGCATGTATTATGAACTTATAAAGGAGAAATTATAGGAAGAAAATTCACTGGAAATCTTTTTGATAATCTTCTTGATGGAGAGCTGGAGAAGTATACAAAATTAAATCTGGAAGAATATTTCAAAGCCTCACAAAGTTGTCTGACAAAGGAAGGAGATCGAATTGCATTTCACACTTTGGTGCTTTGTCCCTTCTAAAATTTGCCCACTGCTAAGTGGTGTAAGAAGCTAAATAGTTTAGTAGTAAGAGATTTGTGATTGAAACCCTAAGACTCTGAAGCAGAGACAAGACTCAAGTAGATGTAAGAGAATATTGGAGAGGAACTTGCAGAGGAACGTTGTAGAGAATATAGAGAAATGTTGGAGTTAGGATCTTCCATAGCAAGCCATAATAAACCAAAACACTGAACAGAAAGGAAGTTCAGTGAAGTGAACTCACATTCCTGCAGTCTTTAAGATGAGAAGAGTTTTCTATGACTTCAAAGAACAGAGGACATGGATACCACTGTTTAGGACAACCAGGGAAGAGCATCCACAAAATACAGTCCACACTTTGAGGCAGGACCTCATGGAAAGATGTGTCAATCAAGACCTCCCATCAACTGTAACATTTCCAGACGCCTTGTCTAGCAATGAGTGAAGTTACCAGACATTCCAAGGATAGGATGAAAAACGAAAAGAGAAAGGAACAAGGAAAAAGAAAAGAGAAAGGAACAAGGAAAAAGAAAAAAATAACTGATTCAGATATCAGAAATTTAAAATAATTTTGATTAATAGGTCTGAAAAATAGATAAGTATAGATTAACTAGAACAAGAACTTTTAAATAGTACCAGCTTTGGAACAGAAATGTTACATGTATAATTTATATTATACATAAATATAACTTATATACATGCATAAGGCAAAGGTTATGATGAATTTAATGGCAAATCACAGATAGCAGAAATGATCAGTGCATTATATACATCCCTTCCAAGAAAATTTGCACCACTAAAAACAAAACAAAACAAAAAGAATAAAAATCATGTCAGGGCCTAAATTAAGTTAAAATAGACTGAATATGTAGTCTGACAGTTGTACAACTAAATTAGAAAGAAACATAAATGGCAATAAGCATTAGGAATATGGCATAAAACAAGAAGGAGGACAGGAGAAAGAATAAATGGGGGAAGGAGGAAAAACCCTATAGGGCTAGGTAAGGGACAGAATAGAGGGGGGATAGTGGTGGAGGGGTAGGTAGTAGGGTGGGTGGGGAGGGGAATTACACATAACTTAAAACAACTTGAATCAGTTCCATAGAAAACCTTCCTTCTGATTACCATTCTACAAGATACAACCTTCAACAAGGGGGGAGGGCGGCTGGTCCAGGAAGAAGCATCCTGTAGAAGGTGGAAAAAAACAAACAAAAAAAAATTTTTTAAAAAAGGGCTAGGGGGATGGCTTAGTGGTTAAGGTATTTGTCTGCAAAGCCAAAGGACTCAGGTTCAATTCCTCAGGCCCACATTAGCCAGATGCACAAGGGGGCATATGCATCTAGAGTTGGTTTGCAGTGGCTGGAGGCCCTGGAACGCCCATTCTCTCTCTCTCTCTCTCTCTCTCTCTCTCTCTTCCCCCTCCCCCCTCCTTCTCTCTTTCTCTGTCAAAATAAATAAATAAATAAATAAATAAAATATTTTTAAAAGGTAGAAAAGACCCTAAAACCACAGGCTCTGTCTGGGCAATCCCAGGCCCAGAATTAAATCAGCCCAACAGTGATCTGTTAGCCAGAGAGACCGCTGAGTTCTACAAAACAATGCAGGCCTTTGCCATAACACTTGATTGCCCATCAAAGCTAAAAAGTAAGATGCAATAGCAGATGACACCACAGCCTTTGGTCACAGGTTGTGGAACTACCATACTGGAAGGGAGAGGGATACTACTTCCCTCCTTGCTAGCCCTCATAGAGCTGGAAAACGCTGCAAGACAGTGATCACCAACAGCATGAATAAGCAGTGGACCCTGAAAGCTATTAAATCAACCAGCTGAGCAAGAGCAATATTGGCACACAGACTTTGCAAGTAACCAACTGTGCTGAGATTGGCTACAAGGCACACTCAGTGGGGTAGAACTCATATGCAATACTGGAAGCTAAGTCAGAATCCCAAGGCCAGGAAACTCATAGACTCCAGAGAGAAGCCCCCATTGCTCTCTGAATAAAAGCGTGATTAAATGCCAAAACCTCTCAAATAACTATGCATATCCCCTCTAATCCAAGCTGCTCTCATTCTTGGTTGGAGAATCTGTTTTATTTTTACAGAGAGCAGAGAAAACTCGGGAGATTAAAAAAAAAATTGACATAACAAGAAAAGATAGCCAACTCCCTGCCATGAGACATGCCACCTCTCCCACATCTTGAGGGGCCCAAGAGAAATTGCAGAGGAAGCAACTGCATGATAATTCAGACTACTAGCCTGAAAGTCAAGTTAAGGAAAAGGCAACAGACACTGTGGTCAATCAAAATATACCAAATCAGAATCCCAGAGGATACAGAAAACTCAATACTACATCAGAGTATGAACAGACCCACCAAGGCTCAGAGACCATGGTGGAATAGAGGTGAGAAGATTGTAAGTGCCCCAGGGTGGGTGGAAGTATCCTGAGGCACCCCTCTAAAGACTGACTGAGACCTGATGTACCAAACAGTGAATACTAGTAACCCTACTGAGGAGAGCCCTCAGGGAAATCAGGGCAGGGGGGTAAAGGAGATATAAGACTTCAACCTTTGTAAAATAATGAAAATAAATAAATATCATTTTTTTAAGTAGCAAAAATACAAAGGGAAAAATCTCCAATTCTTTGGGAGGCAAGTAATAAACTTTTAAATAATCAAATATCAGACAAGAGATTGTAATAGAGATAAAGTGTTTTAAATGATATAAGAAATATATAATTCAAAATTTGGGGGATAAACTATAGGAATGTTTAGTGGAAAATATATAGAATTAATTAGAAATAAAAGGCTGAAAAATTAATATTTTGTCAACTATTTCAAAAAGCTGAAAAGAAGAGCAAATTAAGCTCAGAGAAAGTTGAAAGAGGAGATGCAGATAAACACAGCAAACAATAGTTACAGGCATTTGTCAAAATTTCCCAAATAAATGAAAATTCTCACGAATATTAAGGAAGTAAAGTGCTTAACTAGAAATTCCTGTGTGAGATAACATAAAGCTTACACAGTGTTTTCTGAGGACAGAAGAGAAAGGGACATGTAGTTCAGCAAGTGAAATCATTAAGCTACCTAGTATTAAAACATGACATGACATTATGAAAACACAAAGATCATCCCACTATAGTGACACATAAAAATGAGAATATGTCATAATACATTTCACAAATGTGAGCTGGGTTTGTCAATATAAAAATCATTCAGTGAATATTACAATATTAGCAGAATGCTAGAAAAATCATATGATCAGTCCAATAAATTCTGGGAAAGCGTTTGATAAAAATCAAATACCTGTTCAAGAAAATAAAAGAGAAAACTTAATAAACTATACATTCTTCACTATGATAACTATGCCTGTAAATTTTCTGGGGCCAATTTCATATCTTATAAAATATTGAAAACCTTCTCTCTGCCATCAGTATTGAGGAAATAAGTTCAATATTTAACTATAATTTTCAGGCAGTACAGTCAGTGGAAGAAAGAAAATGTAGGATTAGAAAAACAATGTATAAAAATTAAAATTTTATTATACTCCAGTTTGCCAATGGCATGATTTTGTACCCATAGGATGATGTACAATGAAACAATTCGATGATGAGCAAATTTGCCAAGTTGTTGAATGTAAGTTTCATATAAAATATTAATATTAGTTGCATTTACATATATTAGAAAAGTAAAATTTAAATGACACATTACATAACAGCAACAATAATCACACTCAAGAATAAATCTAGAGTGAAGTAAACTACCTAAATACAAATAATTCCTGAAAAAAAATAAGTTTTTTATCTTTATTTATTTGAGAGTTAAAGAAGAAGAAAGTACAGGCATACTTAGGCCTCCTGCTGCTGCAAACAAACTCACTGTGTGCAACACTTTGTGTGTCTGGCTTTAGTTGTGTACTGGGAATTGAACTTAGGCCACCAGGCTTTACAAGCAAGCATCTTTATCCGCTGAGCCATGTCCGCAGCCACATTACTGAAAAATTTAAAGAGCTAATGAAAAGAATAAGTAAAATATCTAATGCGAATGTGTTATAAAACTGAGTTTTGAAAAGATATAAGTTTTCCTCAGATGGATGCTATTCATCCAATCACAGCAAGCTATGTTAGGGTAAACATGTTGCATAGGCTAAAGAGCCAATGCAATCATGATCAAAGCTGGATGACACATGCAACTTTGGAACTATAGTTATTTAGACAAAGTGGTAATGACACAACTGCAGGTATTCAGGTCAAAGGAATACAAGAACTTCCATAAATAAAGCCACCTCCATCTAGGTACTTATTGTACCTAGATAATGCCTCTCTCTCTGTCTCTCTCTCTCTCTCGCCCCCCCCACACACACATAAATATAACAAATAAATAAAAAGACATAAGCAAAGATAAAGATAAAATAAATGAAAGTGGGAACCTTCTTAGAATGTGAGAGGATGAGCAATAGGAGAAAAAGAAAGGAAAGCCTACAGCCAGACGTCACAGTGCTTGCTTCAGTATGGGAGCGCGGGGTGTGTTCTACAGATAAATAGACTTTATTCGGTTACTAAGCATGTTTTGTCCCTGGCATTCACAGCGTCCAGCCTCATCTGTGTTTTCCTTTTCAGTAGAGGTCCATGTCAGAAGATAAAAATAGACTTCCCAGAAAGTAGCTTCCAGAGAGGAGAGGAAGAGCAAGGGAAAGAGAGGAGTTTAGACAAGCCAAAAGTGAGGAAATATCTGTATTCTCCTCTCCCCCACCCCTATTCCTCCATAATGTCCCAAGAAAGTGGTTTAAATTCTGCAGGAAGAGTTGTCATGTGAATCTAGGCATTTCGTTCAGAGAAACAACACAGCATTGGGATCTCCAAGGAACCCAGGCACGACATCTGAATATATTGGTTCCCATATGTTGCTTCTATTAGCTCAGAAGATTCAATGGTGGGAAATGATGAGTTATCTGAATATAAAGGGAAGGAATCTTCACTGTTGCATCTTGAAACTGGGGCAAGGCAGACAAACTTTTCCAGGAAGAGTTTATTCACACTGTTGGTAACAACTCCCATAGCGTTTCTCAGAACCATTAGGGTGGCCAGGAAGGAACTGGTTCCTTGTCAGTTCCAGCAAGGGGTTTTGATGTCCTGTGACTTCAGCCCTGATTACCACAATTCTTATAAGTATTTTTCACTAGTGCCACTACTTATGGACGTGTGTGTTTACTCTTATAAAAATACTAGAGAGTATTTTTTTTTTAAAGAAATGAGTGGAAGACAGAAGATAGATTTCGTAAAGCAGAAGCTTTGTGTCCATCACAGGCTGTAGGGTCATGCTTGCAATGATAAGGAATATTTTATCCTGTGTCCCTTAAATCTTATCATCTGTGGTGGCATTCATAATTTTAGAGCACAGAGTTACCATCTTGTCACTAATATAAAACTAAAATACATTCTGTGCTTTGTTGCAGACCTTGGAACTTATGAATGTTTTTGGCCATTTTAGCTATCTGCAGATGTCTTAAGTTTTATGGTGTTGTTCCACCCCAGTGAATGATATCTCCTTGTCTTAGGCTATTGTTTGTTTGTGTGTGTGTGTGTGTGTGTGTGTGTGTGTGTGTGTGTGTGCAAAGAGAATTTTTCAACATACCTTGAAAGAATCAAACTAAATTTTGCAAATCGAATTGAAATGTGACATTATGGTTAAGTCTTTAAAATAGAATAAGTTCATGCCATAGTTTAAATCAATACTTTTCAAATTTTAATATTAGTAGAGGCAGAAGAGTGAGAGGGTTATGGCTACATGATGATGCAAACGGCTCATGGACCATATCGTGAATAGGAGTTCAGCACTCCTATTGATCACTAAAGGCTGAAAAGTTAACTTAGGATTTACTTGTAAAAACTGACTGGGGCATCTAAAAGTCTTAACCAGGACATATCTAACATGGTGTGTATGTATGTGTGTGTGTGTGTGTATATATATATATATATATATATATATATATATATATATATGCATGAATCTATTTTAAAAACAGAGCTTATTTGATTGGATAATATTATACATTTATGCCTTAGTCACCTGTATAATAAAACATAAGATATATATGATGAGAGTTAAAATTTATTTCAAGTAGTAAAATGTTTGAGTACATTTCTGTCTTCCTATATAAATACCAAGCATCCTATGTTTATAAGGCACATGTCCCTGCCTGTGATTCAACTGTAGTTCCATCATGACAGGACTGTATTTTTTTTTACCTGATGTCTATGTGTAGTGACACACATGTGTAGTGGCTGGAGAACCTGTTTTATTTTTGCAGTAGGCAGAAATACAGGAGAATCAAGAATCATAAACATGACATAAAAATATACGTTACTGCTTACCATAATATGTGTTACCTTTATCACATCTGCTGGGACCTAAGAAAAGCTGCAGAGGAAGCAAGGACCCGAGTACTGCTCCCACTGCTAGCCTAACAACCAGCTCTAAGGAACAGAAACAGACACTGTGTTCGATCAAAACACATCAAATCAGAAACCCAGAGGCTACAGAGAATTCACAAGTAAACCAGACTGTTAAAAGTACCACCAAGGCTCAGGGGCCACTGCAAAAGAGAAGGCATGAAGATTATAAGAACCACAAGGTAGAGAGAAATATTCCATATTTATATGGCATAACCTACCCCCAACCAAAGAGTGACTGAGACCTTATTTACCTAACAACAAACACCAATAACTCCATGGAGGAGAGCCCTCAGGAAAAGTGGGACCAGGGGAGATGGGATATGAGTTTATAACCTTTATAAAAAATGAACATAAATAAAGTTAAGATGAAAGGAATTATGGTAATATATTATATTAAGTGAGTTGATATGACTCTAGTTCAACAACTTTACATATTCCTTTTGGTGTCTTTTGTTGTTAGAATTAAAAAAATGGAGCCTACTCTAGGGAAGAAGAAAAGGAAAAGAAAAAATTCTCATAAAATAAGTATTTAAATGAATTCATTACTCTAGGGTATTCAAAGACTTTTCTAAGAAATAATTTGATAATCATCCTCTAATAAGCAAGGAATTTAACACAAAATTATTTTAGCCTAAATTTGAATACAGGTTACATATCAAATCTCTAGAAAACCTCCTAGTCTGCCTTCATAGTCCATGATTTTTGTCAGGAAATTCATATTATTATTACAAAATTGTTATTATGTTTTTGGATACAGGGTTTCACTATAGCCTAGGCTAACTTGATATTCATGCTATAGCTCCAGAGTGGCCTCAAACAGCAATCCTCCTACTCAGCCTCCCAAATGCTGGGATTAAAGGCATGTGCTATCACACCTGCTATTATCACAAAATTTTGAGAGTATAAAAATCACTTACACCAATGATGAACATGAATACAATATGTATATATTGAATTTTGGATATCTAAATACACAAAAGTGCTGAGACTCTCAATAGTTTTACTAGTTGGTATTATAGAATCTGAACTCTCTACACACACATATTCCTTTTGGTCTCATTTCTTCCTGACTACAGCTTTATAAACATCTCCTAATTTGTTCATCTGCCTACAATCATCATATGCCATGTGCATCTATCCTACTTATATTTCCCAGAACTATCTAACTTCCTGATTGTTTATTTGGCCAACAATAACACATCCTTCTGCAGTTTAAAAATATTTGTTTTGTTTAGTTTCATTTGTTTGCTTGCTTGCTCCTTTGTTTATTTTTGAGAAAGGGTAGAAATATGTAAGCCAGACTTATTGTAAACTCTCAATGATCTTTCTGCCTAGACAACTGTTTAGTTTCTTTCAGTCTCCCGTTATGGTCCTCCGTTTCTTAGCCACAATTTTCCCTAGCATTCATCAGACTCAACATTTATTTATTGCTTACTCTGTGCCAAAGGCTATACTAGTGAGATATCTTTATTGGGTTAAGAACTGCCTAGAAAATTAGTGAGCTTTACCATTGGGTGTGTATAAGGGCATTTCCAGAGAAGATTAACTGAGACCTCACCTTGAGCATGGACAGAAACCACTACATTGGACTGGGTTCCCAGAATGAACAAAAGGGAAAAGAAGAAAGTCAGCTGAGCACCTGCATTCCTCTTTCTCTGTTCTATGATCAACTCCATGTTAGCCAGTGACCCCACACTGTGACACATTGCTGACTTCTTGAACATACATCATTCTTTTGGGCATGTTGGTTTACATAATTAACATGCTAGAACTTGGGATGTTGAAGCAGAAGTCTCTGGAATCAAGATCAATTTATGGTATATAAAAAATCTGTGATTTTGTGAAATTAGAATAGATATGTACAATAAGTTTTACACTTCATATCACTTGACCTACTATGACTCTGAGACTACCTGCTTATCCATTTTCATTGTATGCAATGGCTGAATGTCTATATAAGCCATGCTTACACATATATCATAGTTTACTTTGCTCCTCATACAGAACTGCACTTGAAACAGTGTCTCTCTGACACCCAAGACCACTTCATTTTAGGCTCATGGTCTAATCTAAACTACTTTATAGTTAGGCACTAAATGTGTCATCAGAACATGATCAGAGGTGGGGAGAAGGTCCCTTCTGAATGGAAGTCTTAAGAAGGAAAAAATTCACTACTAAGTGTGCTTTCTTCCACCTAGCTCAAGGATTTCTCATGGTACATATGTGAAAATCAAATCTCCAATCGGCTGGTTTAACTAATATCTATGACAAGTACAGCTTCTATGTAGAACTCTTGATGACCACATTGACAGGCCAGAAGCAAGCCTTTACTAAGCCACTGATATATTTTTTAATTTTTTTGTTTACTTTTATTTATTTGAGAGCAACAGACAGAGAGAGAAAAAGGCAGATAGATAGAGAGAGAGAGAGAATGGGCGTGCCAGGGCCTCCAGCCACTGCAAACGAACTCCAGACGTGTGCGCCCACTTGTGCATCTGGCTAACGTGGGTCCTGGGGAATCGAGCCTCAAACCGGGGTCCTTAGGCTTCACTGGAAAGCGCGTAACCACTAATCCATCTCTCCAGCCCGCCACTGATATTTTGTAGTTGCTTTATATGTAACATAACGTAACCTACCTGACACATCCTGATATATAACAACATCGGCAGTCCCAGGAAGACCACACATGCTTCTTCTCTCCAGGTCCTGCCACAGTGACTTTATTAAATATGAGGCACACTAAAACAAAAGACCATTAAGAACAGTTTACAAAGTTTTCAACTGCTGACCATGGTGGCACACAACTGTTGTCCCAGCTACCAAGTATAAATTGGCTCTATCTTTGAAATACCAGTCTTGTAAGAGTGTCAGGTTATAAGGTTTATAGATTCATAAAGATACCCACAACCAGAACTTTTTAGCATATAAAATATTACATAAAATCTTTCAACAGTCTCCAAGAGCATACTACCAAATTTGATGATCAAAGCACCCCTTGCAAATCTGTTCTAAGTAATTTATAAGCACTAAGCCAAAAGTTGAAAGAAATGAATAAAAGAGACATCATGATATATGAAAGCCTGCACTCTCACTTCAGAGCACAGAAAGCCGCAAACTAAAAACTGCTGTTACACCATAGATTAGTTCCTGGAGTGACACTGCTGAAAAATGTTATTTTTCCCATTACTATCATTTAGAAATGACATCCTTATGTGCCTGGACATATAAAAGACATTCTGCTAGGATCAGTGACAGTGGTAGGAAAGGCAAATTTTAATGGAAGGGCACGTTCAAAGTCAGTCATTTCAGTTCAGATCCCGCAGACTAGTTCAGAAACATAAATGTCATTTTTATAATTTTAGGGTTGTCTAGTGGAAAGAGCAAAGGTTTTCAAATCAGAGGTCCTGTTCGAAATATTTAGTTTAAGACCACAGAAAACCTTGGTTTTCTCTGTTCCCGAATTACTTCACGTACAAAGTAAGGGAAACGTTTTTTTTTTTTTTTTTGAGATGTTAAGAAAATTAATTAATTAATATGCAAGAGAGAAGACCTATGAATCAAACAAATATTGAGGAGAGTGAATAAAATTCTAAAGTGGTATCATTTTTAGGAAATATTAAATATTACTGAGTCAAGTAATATGTTTCTTAAATCAACAATTAAACTTCCTTTAGTAAGAATAAACTGAGATTGTAAACAAGAACATAGTTCCTTTCATATCATAGGGGAAGAGTTTTGTATTTCATGGCACAAAGCAAAGCAGAACAAAATGATAGGAAATGAGATTTTAGAAATCAATAAATTCTCAAAAAATTATTTTTTCTAGTTGAAGTTGATAGCATATACTGAAAAGGTGTTGGTTTTAAAAGACGAATATCATGAAATATCAGAGCAAATGAAAAACGCCATAAAAAGAAAAGAATTGCATGCCCTACTTCAACAGTTAAGAACAGTTTTTGAGGCATGGTCTCACTATACTCCAGGCTGACCTGGAACTCACTATAGCCTAGGTTGGCTTCAAGCTCAGGAGATCCTTCTACCTCAGCCTGCTGAATATTGGAATTAAAGATATGTGCCACCACACCCAGCAAAAACTTCTTATGACCTGAAGGTAGATGTAATGGGATTAAACATGTTCTGGTCTTCTGTGGTTACTTCATAAAGTTGCATTGCTATGCCACACACAGAATGCTAATATCTGCACTTTAAAAGTAGGCTCAAGTAGGCAAAAGTTTATGCCATAGAGTACTGACGTTCCCACTTGTGATGCGAGAAACTACATTTTTGATGATAGAGGTGACCACTGAGGAGAAGCAAAGTTCAACAAAGTGATGAGATGAAGAGAGAGTTAAAGGGTCATCATTAAATGTGACATCTTTCTCATACCACCAGGGCCTAGGGGACACTCTGGAAGAGGTGGCGGAAAGAATGTAAGAGCCAGAGGATGGGGAGAGTGCTTTGGAATGTAGTATTCTGGACACAAGGTGGTCATCGCATTTGTGACCTCACAGAAACTGCCTTACCTGCACATCACCATTTCACCATGGGTAATGAAGAAAAGCAAAATAAAGAAGACATCAAAGTAGAAGAGGGACTTGTTGGAGGGAGGAAGGAATATGGTGGAAGGGGTGTGGGGGGCAAGAGAGTAATAGGAGGGAATTAGTAACAAAGTACATTATAAAATATTAAAATTAGCCAATAAAAATTAGGATTAATCTGGGTCCCTACTTTCATTCAAAACTATGGAGAAAATGTATTTAGATAACTGGAACATAATTGAGAAATCAGTGCAGAAAGTGTCAACACTCCAGAAAAATAAAGATTTATAGAAGAAAAAAGGAGAAAACCTGCCAAGTGCTAATTAGTGCCTGGAAGAAGATCAAGAATGCAAGCTTCCAGTCACCTGGTTACCTTATGGTTCACTCGCTATTATTCTGACAAGGATTTCTAAGTACTGGATCCATTTCAAAGAGAATGGCAGGAGAAATGAAGGCACCAGGTAAAATATGCCTTGCAAAGCAAAAGACTGCCTAAATTCTCAATATGGGTTAGAGAATTCTAGCACACGAAATTTCCAAAGAGGACAAAAGTAACTGGTTTTAGTCAGTTTATAGAAGTAAGCAAGCAAACAGAGATGTTTGTCTCAAAGTGGTTAGAGAGGTTGGTTTAAATCCAGGGAGACTGCTTTCCCTCTACTCAGTAGTTCCCAACCTGTACGAAGCCCCAGGTGAGAAGGGGGAACTGGGGAGGCACGGCTGCAGCTTGTCCTTATTAGGCATGTATTCTCTAGTAGGCACTACTTGGATCTCTTCACATTCATTCTCCATTAATACCCAGAAAGCCAAAGAAATGAATCATTATACTTCTTCTAGAATTAGTTCCTGAGAGTAATACAGATCTCATAGCAAATTAGTGGTAGTCATAGAATTCTATGCATATTTTTTTTCTCTTTTTGTTTTTAATTCCAAACCTTATTTTCACACTATATAATCACTGTCTCATCTCTTGATACAGAGGATTACACAATAGACATGATGACATAAGGAGAGCTTCAACATCTTTTTTTTCTGTTGATGAAAACCTATAGCATCATAAAGCTGACATTTCTCCTACACCACTGAATAACTGCCTGGCAAACAATAGTCTGAAACATTACGGTTTAATTAGTTCATGTCAATCACACACACGTTATCATCCCCCTTATAATTTGTGGATGTCTTCATTAAACCATTTTTCAAATCACAGCCTAATTTGCATACACTGCAAAGAACTAACTAGCCATTTACTACATTCATACATGCAAGCTACAAATAAAAAAATGCATAGTCACAAACTCACAGAATCAGATCATGAAAATTCAGTGAGCTTAATCCTAGCTAACTAGGATCAGTAACATCTCAGAGTGTATCTGCTGTAATGTTGAAAAGACCTGCTTCTTCTCAACAGCATTCATCAAGGCAAATCGAGACACTTCCCCAGGGCTCTGGTCATGATGCTGTGTGAGAATGCTATTGAACCACAGAGGTAACCACAGCATGAATTCAAGTTTAAAAGACATAGAGCTATACTCTCCCTCTGCCATAGTCATATACTTTTAAACACATACAGAGAAGCAAAACTTTCTTCGAAGATATAAATTCCCCCAAAGCCCATATTTTGAACAAATTCAGAAGCAAAACCCAAGATCTTGTAGTAAATCCCTAAAGTAAGGCACAAAGAGTCCCAAATACATGAGACCACAGCCTTTATGACATCAATTAAGAGTTATAATCGTTTTCCTCTAGAAATTATTATGCAGTTATGTATGCCCAGTAATATCAGTTATGTTGTTATATGAAGTATGTTCAGTCACTCTCAACAAATCCTAGTGGCCTCTCTATAAAGTCCACAGGAAATAAAATTGACAAGTTAGGGCAAAGAGAGTATTGAATCAGGCAACATAATTACTTATGAAATGGATTGAGCTTAATACACAGAGCTTCTTGCAAGAGAAGTAGCCCCTTGAGAGATGCAAATATGTGACAAGCAGTTTTAATCTGAATATCAGAAACTTGAATTTCTTTAAAGTGTAAGTAACCTCTTGAAAGTCCAAGTCACCTCTAGAAATTGAACATAACATGTAAATTTTATATGTATGTGCATTTTATATGTAATTCCTCAGTTTGCATCACTTTCTCAGAGGAAACTGTGACATCCCCTCCCCCCAAATAAAAGGTTAAGAATTACTATATGGTGCTGCCGTTCTTAAGAAAATAATGCATCTGTTATTTTCAAAGGCAACAGTAAAAGTATAGAATCCCTTACTTGCCACGGTGACCAAGTCCTCACTGAAGAGAAGCAGAACAAAAGTAGTCTTCCAGGAATAGTCACCAGAGAAAGAATTTTTCCCTCACTAATTATTTGCTCCATAAGACAAATTATACTAGTCTAAAATTTTCTGTATTTCATTTGAAACTAAGTTCATTATCTAAAACTTGAAGGCAAGCAATAAGAAGAAATGATAATTACTACGCATTTGTCCTGATGTGTTTATGTATTAAAATTTTATTATGACTCTCTTTTCCTTTCAACAAATGGTTTAATAAATTTCAATCTTTTCATTTAAAAAAAAAACTAGGGAATGGATAGTATGTTAAAGCACCATATAGTGAAAAGATCCATGATTGTAGACCTTTGAGTTTATTCTGTTACTTAACAAAAGAGAAGGGTAGGAGCAGAGAAAGAAAAGGAGACAAAAGGAGTGAGAGAAGGTTAAGCATTTAAACTGCAGAGTTAATCTAAATATAATTAGGCCTAAATTGGCCCTTGTCCCAGAGTTCATAAATGTACACCAAGAAGCTCCCTGGGGAGTGATGTAGCCAAATTGTGTCTTCCATTAATGACCCATTGAAATTACCAGCCTCATCCTACCTATGCTTGGCTTTTTCCTGTTGGTAAACCATTCACCTTTCCCTTTTATGTGCTTGATTGGTCACCTGTGTAAGAAGTGCTTATAGGGCAACTCAAAAATAGAGCAAGTAGATTCTATAATTATCTTGAGTTTGTAAATATAAGAACATTGCCTTGAATGTTGAAATAAGCCACTATTTGTCTATGTCAGATCAATCACACCTAGTTTCTCATTTTGTTTCATGAAATTATATCATCACATGAAGCTCTCATGATTCTGAGTCAACTTGGAAGAAGTAAAATTAGAAAAGAACAGAGGTATATCTATCAGACCTTCCAAGGCTCAGAGTCCATTGCAGAAGAGGTGGCTGAAAGAATGTAAGAGCCACCAAGGGTAGGACTGCTTACAATGCCATCTTTGAGTCATAAAATGGCCTGGATATCCATGACCTTGCAGTGCCTGGCACCACCTACACAAGATTCTCAAAATAGGAGGAAAAGATTATGACATCAAAATGAAAGAGAGACCAATTGAGATGGGGAGGGAAGAGAATTATCATGTCTTATTGTCTATAATTATGGAAGTTCTCAATAAATTTTATAAATAAAATTTTATTTTATTTTTTATTTTTTGTTTTTGTGTTTTTATTTTATTTACTTATTTGAGAGCAACAGACTGAGAAAGAAGGAGAGAGAGAGAAAGAGAGAGAGAATGGGTGCACCAGGGCTTCCAACCACTGCAAACGAACTCCAGACACATGCGCCCCCTTGTGCATCTGGCTAATGTGGGTCCTGAGGAATGAAGCCTCGAACCGGGGTCCTTAGGCTTCACAGGCAATTGCCTAACCACTAATCCATCTCTCCAGCCCTATAAATGCTATTTTATAATGTTTAATTGGGGGAGGGCTGGAGAGATAGCTTTGAGGTTAAGGCACTTCCCTGCAAAGCCAAAGAACCTAGTTTCAATTCCCCAGTAACCACATAAGCCAGATGCACAAGATGGCACATGCATCTGGAATTTGTTTGCAGCAGCTGAAGACCCTGGATCACCCATTATCACTCTCTCTCTCTCTCTCTTCCTCTCTCTCTCTCTCTCCCTCTCTCTCCCTGTCTGTTTCTCAAATAAATAAATAATAAATAAATATTAAAAATGTTGAATTGGAAAACAAAGTCTAAGATTTTAAATAACAAATCATGGAGTAAAGAAAATACTAGACTCCCTAGGTTTAAATCATAGCCTAGACTCTGATCTTAATTACAACAAGTATAGTGCTGGGATTTCAAACTCTACAAAATGAATAAATGACCTCAAAACTAATGACTTTTCTTGGACCCACCAACTAATCAAGTGAAATTGTAATTAATAGAGAACAATAATTTAGTAAATATTAATCCAATAATATAAATAATAATTTTAAATGTAACTGGTATAAATACATCAATTAAAACACAAAGATTATTAGAGTATATAAAAGCCAAGATTCCAACCCTATTCTGCCCATAGGAAAAGAACATCAAATACAAAATTTAGATGTGCATATATTGGAAAATACAAAAGAACCAAAATCAGTGATCTAACTTAACCCTTAGGTTAAGTCACACTTCTCACAACATAAGGGACTCCAGAGACAAAGTCTGAGAACATATCTCAGGTGAATGAATGACCTAAAGAGAAGGAAATAATATTTCTTCCAGATAAAGAAGAATTATCCCTACAGAAAATAAAGATTTGGGACCACAATACGATGAGCCTTACCAAATGGAATGGTGTCAACTTGAAAGAGGCACAAAGACAACATTGTGTCTGTGGCCTTGTTAGATCCACTGAAAACTCAAGTATACTTGAGTGCAGGGAGAAACAAATGTAGATAAATGTCACTATGGTACATCAAAATATTCCTTTTAGATCTCCCTACATTTGCTAGGAGAATCTTTAAGGCATGAGTTGAGAACTGCATCCTAATACTTACATATGTATTATATAATCTTACTTTTGGTAGGACTTGCTAGATAATATAATTCTGTAGCAGTCAGCTTCAGGTTCGCTGAGATGAACATTCAGACCAGGCACAGTTATGGAGGAAGGGATTTATTGATCCAGGGGAAGTTCCATAATGGCAGAAGAAACTGGCCTGCTTTCACAGGACCAAGCAGAGAGAGAGAGAGAAGTACAAGCCTAAAAGCCACACAGCACAGGACACTTCAGGAACTCCAGCTAGGCACACTTTGCATATCTTTAGATTGAAATCTGAAACCCACCACCACACCTTAAGATCCACACAATGGCACTGCCTCCAGCCAGGTGGCTAAAGATGCAAACTACAAACAAATAAACAACTGAAATATATTGGGGGCCATCTATTCTATTCAAACCACCACAACTTACATATGTATTATATAATCTTGCTTTTGGTAGGACTTGATAGATAATAATAATAATAAATGAATTGTAAATAATGCCAGTCAGTTTCAGTTGTCATTCTCACCAAACCATAAATCTGGACCATCTTCTTGGCACGGCTATATCATAGACATGAAAGAACACTTGCAGATCCAATGCTGAGTTTCTCAATGTGGGAATAAGGCTTTCATAGAACTCTGTCAGCATCATTTTCTGAGGCAGTTCATTTGTGAGCCATTAGTCCTGACTATATGATTCAATAGACCCACCAAAAGCACTAAAAACCAAACAGACTGAGAGTTTGAAAAGTAAAGCATATGTGTACTTTGGTCAAATGTTCAGATTCAATTTGTCCAAAAGCACTTACTAAGAATATGCGCCACTTGACTGATGCAATTCTTTCTTTTTCCATACTTACCATGGTCCCTTGCAGATGGGTTGAACATTGGCCTCACTTTTCAGATAATAAATTTTTTCTATCTCAGTAATGAACACTAATATTTTTGCAAAAAACATTCACATTTAGATGAAAAAGAAAAGATATTTTGGGGTCTTCTGCCAATGCACAAATATATGCCAATGTGCCAATAATCCACAGATTCATGTCTTATAAATTTGACAAATTGAATCCACAGACAAGAGGATAAGGTTCAGAAAACTTTTATTACAGTTTAAGGCTTTAGGAGGGACAGGTTTAAGAGAAGGGGAGTTTAAGAGAAGGAAGAAAGACATAGCACTTGCCCAGCAGCAAGGAAGGTTTTGAGAAGCCCAGAACTTAAGGAAGCAAAACTGAGTGCTTTCCCAAAGATGCAAGAGGGGCTCAGAAAAGACCTCTCAATACTCAGGTTGAGCTTCTGTGGATGGGAAGCTGGTCTAGCCACCTAGACCTAATGTCAAATGGCATCAGGATCTTAATTCTTCAGGAAGGGCCCTCTCCGAAGGGAGTGGAAGACTCCCTGTGTGGAGAGTAAGGAAAAGTAAGATCCTTCTGGTGTTTCTGACCTGCCTTAAAGTGAAATGACCTAGATTTTCTCCTCGTTGTAGTTACATTCTACTTGCTAGAATAAGGCAATTGAACAAAAGCAGGTGACAGCAGGAAAGTTTTTATTTTGTGTTGTAGGGCAAAATTCCTCTGCATTAAAATGCAGTTAACACCCACATTGAGCTGTTGATGGGAGAGCCCTACAAGGTTTCCCAAAAGAAGACAAATTTCTTTCAGAGAACTTGATTACTCACCGAAGGTTAATAGTAAGACCCTACTACTGCTGGAGACACCATATACTGTCTGTATGGAACACGGAGAGACCTGGATGGAATATGGAAGTGAGCCAGTTCCCAGACAGCTCATCTATTGCCAGAGGTGCTACATGAGCTACTGGGGGGAAATGGCCAACATCTGTCCAAGAAACTCAAGGTCTAAACTACTCAGCAGCAAACAACATGACATGATGTACACCCAAGTACAATAGTGGCACACATCCATGGTGGGTAACCAACTGCTCTTGGATTGGCTAACAGATCCACTCAGTAAAAAGGAACCCATAGCTGGAACTAGGAAGCAAGTCAGAATCATATCCAAAAAAAAAAAAAAAAAATGAGCCTGCTGTCTAATATCAAGCTCCCACCAATCTTGGACTGCAAGAGGGCCTAAGCCTATGAAATTCTCTCTAAAGTAACAATGATTATTCCATTTAACTGGTGGTGACTTCACTCTCCATTGGAGAATCTGCTTCTCTTTTTCAGATGGATGCAGAACCTGAGAAGAGAATCAGCCCATCGCACCTCACCAGGGCCCCAGCTGAAACTATAGAGTAATTGGGGAAATGAGCAAGGGTGTTTCTTTCTTGGTGAACCTGATATCAGCACAAGAGTGAAAGAGATAGACACAGAGGATGCTCAACTCCCACCAAATCATAGATCCAGAGATACAGAGGTTCCCAAGAGCCCATGACTGAAGCAGACCTAAAATGAACCCAACGTGGCTCAAGGAAATTCACAAAAGAGGGGATGGAAAGATTGCTAGAGCCACAAATTGGGACATTACACACAGAGATCTTGCCTCATCCCCATAAGTAATGTCTGCCCCCACAATGCATGACCCACAATCCCCATGTGGATAACCAGCATCCCCAATGAGGAGGGTCCTATTGGAGGAGGGGATAGGGGTGAGGGCAAGGATAGTACCAACATGTGTTGTTTACACACTGAGTATGTACATAACTAATAAAAACAGGAAAAAAGTAGTAAACCTCTATTGCCAGCTCTTATAAAAAGCAGCTGGTTCAACTCCAAAGAGAAGGTGTGGGGAGGGACAATCAGACCTCACCTGAGATCTCAGGTACCCCCTGTGCCAGCTGTATGGAACAACTCACCTCAGGGTAGGAACAATGAGTTCCATTGAAATGGCTTCTTTGGAGTCTCCATGCTCTGTAAGTAAGCCCTTACATTACACTGAAGAAAGAGCATCCATGGAGGTAATCCTGATATAGGAAACTCCGTTGAAGTGGTTTCTTTAGTGTTTCTAGGCTCTATAGGCCCTCACCCATGGTTAAGGGAGGAGTATCCATGGGGGTCATCCTGACATGTGAGCCTCACTGAAGTGCTGCTCTGTGGTCTCCATCACCCTGGACATGGACAAGACGTTCCTTGAAGCTGCCGCTGGGAAGTCTTCATCCAGGATGGAGTGACACTACTCAGTGGTGTGGCTGCCCTGGGGTCCCTATGCTTTGCAAGTAAGCCCTTTCCCTGTTGTTGAGGGAGGAACCTCCAAGGAGTAGTCTCGACATGGGGTGCCCTCTCAAAGCAGCTGCTTTGGGGGCTCCATGCTCCTAGGAATAACCCTGTCCATTCTCTCTAAGTATCCCCAATAAACTTATTGTTTTGCCACACTGGTATTAGTGCAATCACATTTTGGTCAACCACATATGAGCACTGTCTGGGGTGAAGACGTGTGTTTGCATCTCCCTAAGGGAAGTTTCCCTGCAATGTTTTGGTGTACAGTCTCCAGGGGACGTTTCATGATGGCATGGGGAAATATAGCATGAACAGAGGCTGGACATCAACTCTGTCACAGCTGGTGAAAACAGAAGCAGAAGAGTGAGTCAAACTCTAGCAAGAGGGACCTGGCTTAAATGCTCCAAAGCCTGCCCCTAACAACATTCCTCCTTCGGCAAGGCTCTACCTCCCAAATTGCCATCCATTGAGGACCAAGCATTCAAAACACATGAGCTTATGGGAGACATCTGATGCAAACCAGCACACCACTACAGCCCAAGGACAATTCCTTCATGTGGTCTAGGAGAAAGTTATTTGCTCTGGAGCCCTATCATCCCCTGCACTGCCTCAAAACGTTATGATCAATGTTATGGTTAGTGGCTTTTCTATTAACTTTACTATTAAAGTTCCACTATCATGACAGGAATTGTACCATACTATGTACCCTTCAGAGCCATATCCAAATTGAAAATGTGTAAACAAGTAAGTGAATTTTTTTTTAGGCCTTCCAACTCAGGAAGCTTTGTCATATGCCAATAAAAAAATGAACTAAATGCTTCTCAGTGCCATTTAAACCTAAATTCAGGCTGGAGAGAATTGTCAGCGGTTAACATACTTGCCTACAAAGCTGAAGGACCGAAGTTCAATTCCTCAGTATCCACATAAAGCCAGATGCACAAGCACATGTATCTGGAGTTTACAGTGACTAGAGTCCCTGATATGCTCTCTCTCTCTCTCTCTCTCTCTCTCTCTGTGTGTGTGTGTGTGTGTGTCTATGCTTGTTTGTTTATTTCTCTCTGCCTTTCTCTGACTCTCTCTCTCTCTCATAAATAAATAAATAATATTATGTTTTCAAAAGCACTGAATTCTATTCTGACCATTAGCCTATTCTCAACCATGATAGTAGGTGTCATGGTGCATGGACAGCCCCAAGGCCTCTCTTCCTCCCCTCCCCCCTAAATACCAGAAGTCTAAGAGAATACTGTAAGAAATTTAATTCTTCCCCGTGAATTTTAATCATCTACTTTTGTCCACCAAAGCCTTTTCCCTGTTGAGGGAAGAACCTCCAAAGAGTAACCGGGACATGGGGATCCCTATCAAAGAAGCTGCTTTGGGATATCCAAAGCTTATGTTACATTACTGAAAATACTTGCTTTTTAGTTGATAACATAGCAATGACTGACCAACACATTGTTTATGTCTTTGACTATTAATAACTGTAAAAAGGTGTAAGAATTAACTTATCCACTGTAAGATTTTGGCAATATCAAGAACTTATTCAAATTTTCCTTGTCCTAGTAGCCATTTATTTAAGCATGAGTTGTAGTGATAATTTATCAAAGTGTTCTTCATGACCATAATTTTGATTGAACACAGTATATATTAGTTAAAAACAATATCTATCAATGAAATGTACATATGCTGTACAATCCAATAGAACTAAAGTGATATGAAAGAGGACTTATGAGAAAAAAACAAAAGAATATATATTACCTGAGGAAAGAGACCATCCTCTAGGTAAATTAATAATTATTACATACATGATAGATGATGAAATGCAAGATGTGGACCAGCTGTTTCTCATCTCCACTGAGTCCTGACTACGAGGAAATACATTTTAAAACACAGCAGAAATTTGTTTAACACACAGCAGAATATTTGAGAAAGCTCATTTTAAGGTGGAAAGTGATGATTTATGTTAAATTGCAATTGAAAGAACAATTATGATTCCTTTATCAAGAGATATGATAAATATCAGAATAGAGACATAATTCAACATTTTGACTCTTGATGTCCAGAAGGTTAATTCAACCTTCTAATGTTAAAGTTTTTCCTAGAAAGCTGCACATGCTATAGGATACAGTGAAAAATCATATAGTTTACTTCAAGTAAGAATGTTTTAACATTTACGATTCTCTTGAGTTTTTAACTGTGGCTATCATATTGTGTGTGTTTCTAATCTATCAGCTTCTTTTGTAAACAGATAAGGTGATACCAAGCCAAGGGAGCTCTTCACCAGTGTCTTCCTGGCCCATGTTCCTTGAAAGCTCCTTCTATTCCCTATTTTCAATGCCTTCCCCCATTCACACTGGCCTTTTTGCTATGCCTGCAACATGACAACACTGGCTATTCCTTCTGCCAGGAGTTCAATTCATATATTATGTATGTTGAAACCCTATTGATTTCAGGATTTTGGCAAAATGTTACCTTCTCATGGAATAATCACAACTCCATCTCCTACTAACTTATTCCCCTCCATAATCACTGGCCAGGGCATTCTTAGCCCTTTCTGTGTACAATTTACCTACCTTTCTCTCACATAAAATCACCATCATCTAACATGTTATATAGTTTTATTTATCATCATTAGCACTTACTAGAAAGTAATCTGCACATATTTAGGAAACTTAACCTGCTTTATTAAGGACAACTATACTGTAACAGGGGACATTTTCCCAGAGGAGGTACAAATAAACACATGTATATTCACCCCAGATAGGGCAAAGGTGATAGACCAAAATACAATTACACCAAAACCAGTTTCGGTGAACCAGTGAGTTTGTTGGGGTTACTCACAGAGCAGAGTGAGAGGTTGTTGGCAAGAGCAGTGAAGGGCTCAAAGGCAGCTGCTCCACCAGAAAGCTCACCCCAGCAGGGAAGCTTCAACTCTGGAGCTCGCTGCACAACCTGAGGGCAGTTCAGCTGCTCCTGAGCACAGTGCACAACCTGCAGGCAGCTCAGGTGAGTGTCATCCCCAAGCAGATGTTTATCCTTTACATAGCCTTAGGGATAGTTCTTACAGCCTTTGCCCACACTTACTGGCTTTCTGAATCTCCTGAAGTTCTTTCCTTCCACAGAAGGGAATCCTCTAATTTCCAATTAACATTGGTAAAAGTCTTCACTTCAACAATTGTTCATTATCCCTATAACCATGGCAAGTGGTCATGGTACCTTTAAGTTTTAGCTTCCCAGTCTTGATTTTCTGAATCCCTAGAGATTCCTTCCTCTCTTCAGGAAGGAAAATTTTATTCTGGAGGAATTTTGCCATATGACATATACCAAGTACTATAGAACAATTTCTCTCTTGTATTGAGTATATGAATAATGTATGAATTAATGATTTATTAATGACTAAATAAAAACGTGGCAGGCATTGCCAATATGAGTCTTACAAAGTTTTCAATCCCAAACAGCTATCATATAATTTATGTCAGCCTTTAAAGAGTTATACTTCATACACTACTTTTAATCTCAACACATACATAGAATCATTAATTGCTATATCAAAGAAAAAACTACTGTAAAACTTGGAACTATTGATTCAAAGAAAAATATATTGTAAGTTTGTCACATATGAAGAATCATAAATTAACCTACTTGTACTTTGCCTTCCTATATACTTTCCTTTCTTCTTGAAGCCATACTGTTCACTGAAATTTTCTATAATTCACAAACAAATATGAACTTTATGTTGACTATCTCTGGTCCTTTAGTAATTATTATACAATAGATGTTGTTGCATTATTTTACAGGAAAAAAGCAAGGTATAATGAGACTAGTTAAATTCTCCAAACTCACACAGTTAAAATAAAGATGTATCTGGATTTAAACCAATGTTGTCTTCCTTTAAGACCAGCAGTTTCTTCTGTTTAAATATGTGCATATGTATCTGTATGTGTATGTGTGTGAATATGATCTTGTGTATACAGGTTAACATGTGCGGGGAGGTACACATGCATGGATATGTATGTGTGATTATGTGTTTGTATGTATGTATATATGTGTGGGTAGGACAGAAGAAAACCACAGATGGCATCCTCATGATTGCCTACCACCTCTTTTGAGACAGGGTTCTATCAATCACCAATTAGGCAAGAGTAGCTGGCCAGCAGGTGCAAGGGATCCTTCTGTTTCTACTTAGTACTAACATACTCAACAACTTATGTATATGTGGAGGATAAGACCCACCAACTTAGCCATCTCTACAGCCCCAAGACCAGTTCTTTATTTGTTTGTTTTATTTTATTTATTTATTTGAGAGTGACAGACAGAGAGAAAAAGAGGCAGATTTTATATATATATATATATATATATATATATATATATATATATATATATATAGAGAGAGAGAGAGAGAGAGAGAGAGAGAGAGAGAACAGACGTGCCAGGGCCTCCAGCCACTGCAAACATACTCCAGATGCATGTGCCCCATTGTGCATCTGGCAAACGTGTGTCCTGGGTAATCAAGCCTTGAAGTGGGGTTCTTAGGCTTCACAAGCAAGCACTTAACTGCTAAGCCATCTCTCTAGCCCCAAGACCAGTTCTTTGCATTGAACAAGAGAACTTCCTTACTTATGATTCTTATTATTTCTTTCAGTACTACCGGAGAGGGCAGACATGGAAGTTATGAGTTAAATCACTAATTCTGGCCCCATGACAGCCAGAGAAATGTGGGGAAGGAACCCTAAAATTTCCTTTCATATCAAACAACCCTATAACATGACCATCCATATCAGATTACCCTAGATAATCTTGACTCTATCTTGGTTCTCTCTCCTCTATACTCAGACCAGGCAGAAGGGTCAGTGCTACCCAGCAAGGATAAACTAACCATGGCACACACACACATACTGAGTTAGGGAGAATATGTCTTAGAATGGTCATGGAAATGTTGTGCCTTGTCTTTAATTTTCTCCCACTTTCCTCTTCTCACACCATCTCTCCTATACCCCAAATATCCAATTTGTGCTCAAGCAGTAACATCCCCTAAGTGAAAGTAACTGGTCATTTGTGAGTTTGTTTGCTACAAAGCTAGAAATGTCTGAGGTTCAATAAAGAACAAAAGCTAAGGTATACTTGCATTTTATGTAAAATCAATTAAACCAAATAGTATCTATTTTGTCTTCATGGAGATTGTGGTCTCCAGATTGTAGAATTTAATGTGAAAGGCCTCATGCTATAGAGATAGGGATGTTAGGGATGTCAAAACAGTTGATTCTTTTAATATTGTTCATAAACATAATAATAATAGTTGGCAGGGTGTTATTTCTAGCACACAGAAAGCCATGGGGTTTATCCTCAGCATCACATGAAACCAGATGTGGTAATGCATTCCTATAATCCTCGCACATAGTAGATGGGGACATGGAGATTGTGTGCTTCAGAATGCTAAAGACCAGATGAGGATAAATGAGATATTACCTTAAAAAAAGAGAAAGAAAATAAAGGAAAAGCAAAACAGATAAATGAATGAGAAGAAAGGAAGGGAAAGAAAATGAATTCTAAGAGGAATGTTGTGAATTTAGCTGGTATAAACCCCTTTCCTAGCACACATGTGGTACTGGTTGTTAACCCCAAAGACACAAGACAAACAAAAATTCTCTAAGAGAAATTGAATTACTTGATAACAGAAACATTAATATAGCATAATAAAAAGAGTGGTAATTATAACATCATGAAAGAGATGTAGCCATGCCTCTCTGGGCTGTGGAGCTGTAGTGAAGCATGTGTGGCCTTTGCCTTTGAAATCATGCTACGGCCGTCTGCTTCCACGTTAAACATCACATGCTTTTCACATTCACAGCAGCTCTTGAAATTAGCCAGCATCACATGATGACATTTTGCCAATGATCATTCAAAAGTATCACAAATAACATCCAGGCCAAAGCATTTATGAGGTGGAGTTCAAGAGTACTAGTGTTTTCTCTTTTTTGGCATGGCAAACTAATGTGACCAGAGCACCCATATCATTGTGCCAGTGCATAGGGGGTCTGTAGTAGTTTTCCTGTACAAGAAAAATCCTTCTCTTTGTTCAGTTACTAAAATAGAACTGTGATGATGTACTGAAATATTATAAGCCTGCAATATTCATATATATATATATATATATATATATATATATATATATAATATTTTTATTATTTGTGTGTGTGTGTGTATAGATGTGCCACTGTCTGAGGGTCACTTCAGAATGTTTCTCCTCTCATGCCACCCTTTTGATACAGGGTCTCTCTTGCCACTGCTACTTTGGAATTTCTAATACTCCTGGTACTTACTCCCATTTTCATAAAGACACTGGGACTACAGAAGTGTGTACAACTTAGTGCCCTGCTTTACATGGGCTCAGAAAGTTTCAACTAAAGTCAGCAGGTTTGCAAGTAAGAGCCTTTAACATGCTGAATCATCTCCCAGCCCTTCAATGTATCTTTTCAGAGAAAAAAAAATTCTATGAATACTATATTCCACAAGGCGGACTGAAATGAGGTGTTCAGTTGCTTAGCAAAAGCCACAGCTAGAAACTATGGGGACAGAAGAACTTTAATTGATATTGGGTGGAGTTTCATGAGGTGAAGAAGACAAGAGAAAATTATATGATCAGAGAGTGAAAACTACATTAATAAAGGTAACAGACTGAGCTGGCCATAGAGAGTGTCAGTGATGAGATCTGTATGCTTGGTGCAAGAAATACTTATACGGATTAGGAGCAAGGAAACTTTTTCCTGTTAGGTAGTCAGCTAAGAACTGGTACAAAGAAACAGTCTGCCCTGGTGGGACTACAACTCTAGCCTGATTCAGTCTCATATGAGATGACTAAACAGCTTTCTAATGCTTTCTCAACAATAGAAACGGCTTCCTGCTTCTTCTCCAATTTTGGGACGTAGCCCCAAATTGTGGGTGGGCCCTTCCTATGCCAGTGTTCCTCCTGGGCCAGTCATTTAATTAGGTTCCTCCCAACACAACTGAGCCTGGTAAGGTTCATTCTAGTTGGATGCCTGTTTCATGTCAATGAAGGTGAAATATCTGTGAGGTCTTTTTCCCTATTTTCACCATATCCTTAGTAAATTCTCATAACTTACTCTTTGTGTCCATGTTTTTCAATTCTTTGATAATTGAATAAGGATCCAGAGTTCGGGTTCATGACCTAGGGACATCTTGCATAACTATGCACATATAATCCCTCCTTGAACTTCAATATCACAACAATATGAGTCACGGAATATTAAAAATCATGAAATAGTGAGTAGCTTTAAGGCTGGGCACTGTTTAGATTTTATTCACACCCAAGAGATACAGCAGTCAGTGTTCAAAGTTATGATTATGGAAAAATGCCTGGCTCTACCTCTTACAAAGGACTAGTCAAGACACTGATTCTCAACTGTGGCTGAGCATTAAAATCAAAGGGTGGAGGTTACCTGTGTCTGAGGCTCCTCACCTTATTTTCTGACTTAATCAGTAGATCTTGATATCCGTGTGAATTGAAAGCTGAGAAGGTGATTCTAATTATCCTACCTTGTAACAGGCATAGGGATGCATGGGGACAAAGGGCTTTTGTCCTTTAGAAGGCCATCTATGAGGATAATACACAGCATCCTTTAGGAGTGATGTTACCAAGAAGATTGGAATGATTTGATTCTGGAGTTAGACTAGGAAGGATAAACAGGAACTGGATCTTGTCTTTCCTGTGTCTCATTTTTTCCCCTCCGACAAGAATAAACCATTTGAAAACATTGGTATGGCTGACCTCCATTTTTGTTTTCTGAAGTCATGTCTGAAGATTCAGGGTTTGACAGTGAATAGCATAAAGCAGTGCCATTCCGACATTACCTTGCATTACATCTCACTCCCTCTCCCTGCATTAGAACTCTGGATTTAACCATCACACTCAACATTGAAAGGTTAAGTAATTTGTTTCATTTACTTGTAAAAGAATTTTCCAAACCTCTGAGTAGTTTAACCAGGTCTCCTGCCTCCTCTATGTTAACAAAGTTTAATATCCTAAAAACTCTCCAATAAATTCCAGTCACACATTTTATATATATAAGTATATATATATAATAAATTAAAATAAATTATTATATATATGATAAATTGTCAGTATAATGTTTCCAATTGTTTGCTACATAACTTGCTGTTCCAAGCTCCCTTTCCTATTCCCCAAAATGACAGTCACATATCCCCAAATACAAACACAATAGTCAAGGCTGACTGAGCCAAAAGTTTGTGAAGATTGGTCAGCTTTTCCAAAACATACAGAAATCAGCACAACGAAACATTCTCAATGTTAACACAACTCCACTTAGCTTTCTAACAAAACTACCCCAGTCATCAGAAGTCGTACAGGATAGAGACTCTAGTATGATTTAATATTTTAAAAGAACGATTTCCTTCATAATAATACTTATTCATTTGGCCTGTGCCCTTATATGCCCATGCGTTCATTGAGGAGAATCTTTTTTGTTTTGCTCTTTCTAGATAGTTGCCACCATAGGAAGCCATTGCCGTGTACAGAAGCCACTCTCCAAAGAGTGTGAAACTGCTGAAATATTTATGAAGTCTAAGCCCCCTACTCTTGATCTCTTTATAGAGATCCCAAAGGAAGGTGTTGAGGCTAATAAAGAAGGAAATGAAACTTATGAAAGCATCTACCAGTGTGGTCTCAGCAGACGGCTAAAAATGTAAGCAGAGCGGCAATCAATGACAGACTGTTTCTAAGTTAAGCCTTAACATACATATTAATCAATACCTTTTGAAAAAAACTTATTATATTGAGAATGGCACTTAGGCAAATAGAAACTATCTTAATGTTAGTTTAAGCTTCCCATTCAACTTAGTTTCCTAACATGAAAATACTTGTCTACTTACAGGGTATAGTTGTAAGGTTCGTCTTTAAAGTAATTTGGAAAGAAGCTTAAAAATAAAAACCAAACATAAACAGGTCAAAATGTGACTCTCAACTCACCACCAAAGGGTCCCTTAGAAAGAATCACAGATGCTCAGTTTTACAAGACCAGCTGCCATACTGGTGAAATTTCTTTGAATAGCAAGGGAAAAGAGCTAATGTCCTGGAAGTGAACATAAAAAACTGAGAAGATTAGAATTCAGTCTCTCAGTTGTATGCAACAACTGTGCAACTTACAACAGATTCATGAGTCTGAGAAGAAACGGACAGACTGAGCCCAGTTCAAACTGAATATTCTTCTGAGGCCAGTAGCACATAAAACCCTATCTTTCTTTTTATCAAGTAAGTGTCTAGACAAACGTGGTGAAGCATAAATTAGATGGCAAGTGAGTTTTATGAGGTGAGGCTAGCAAGGTGGTCAGAGGCTAGGTCATGCAGTCCTGTCCCTCAGCCAGGTGGCCTTTAGTCTTTGTAAAAGCATTCAGCTTCCTCTAAGCTTTTCCTCTGTGTTTTCACTCAAAACACAATGCTTTGTGGTTCTGACTTATATAAGAGTCGGACTACTCTGTATAAATAAAGAGGAGTATGGAGTAAGAGAAGGCAAGGATTGCTCCAACTTCCCTCCAGGTCCTGCCACCATGACTCAGTGCCTTTGTCAATGCCCATAGCCTTGTACCTTCCAGGGAAATATCTGAACATCGCTTACACTGAGGGCGAAGAGTCTTTAAAAGGTAAAGGCAAAGTCCAAGATGAGTCCAAGGCTGGATTTGAGCTTGTACATTTGTGGGTATGGAGGAGTAGGGAAACTACTGGAGGCTGGGAAAACAAAATGTCTAACTAGGATGGAGATGATCAGAATGAAACATATATCTGGGAGAGACAATTTTAAAAAACTTGATGATGGATTAGGTGTGGAATATTCAGAGATAAAGAGGACTTGAGAATATAGCTTAGTCAAGGTCCAAGACCCACAAGTGGGTGAGTGGTTGGGAAATAAGAAGAACAAATTTGAACTGGGGATGGGAAACAACCTGTAGTTATTACCACACACACTTAGTTTATGCTATTATTTGGATACATATCTCCCAAAGTCTATGTGTTAAAGACTTGACCTACTGGGTGACACTATTGGTAGGTGACAGAGTCTTTAAGAAGTGGGACCTTCCATGAGGAAGGACTTAGGTCACTGGGGGTTTGCTTTTGAAGAGAACTGTGAGATTATGGTCTATGTTCTCTCTCACTTCCTGACCCTTAATATGAGTGGTTTGCTCTGCTGCATGATCCCACAATGATATGTAGCTCTTGTCAGAAGCCCAATGAAAATGAGGACACCTTATTTGGGACTGTAATTTCAAGAACAATGAGCCAACATGAATCTCTTTATAAATAAAAGCCTGAGGTATTTTGTCACATATTGTGAATGTAACTAACACAGCCACTGTGTCTGTGTGTGTAGGCTGAACCTTACGCAATACTAATCTAGATATTTGGATTTAGGGACTGGTTTATAGATAGTGAATAATGTTATAGCAAAATAATGTACAGTAAAGATACAACTATTTAAGTTTAAAATTCATAGATCCACCACACTTTAAAAAGATAGGTGTAGGAAAGAGTCCTATGATAGAGCCAATGACCACAGAGAATGAGGAAGATAAGCAAGGAGAATGTCCTGTGAAAGAAGCCACACAAAGCATGAAGAAGGAAGTAGTGATTGGCAGTGTGAAATCTAACAGAGGTCAATGAGGATGAAGACAGAACAATATCTGTGAGGTGTAGTGCCTAAGGAATCATTTGATGACCGCAACAAATGTCACGTCATGTCACAGTTGACTGATGCTATACTGGAAGGTTAAAAGGAGTGAGTGATACCACAGAGGCAGATGTCAAAGACAACAACTGGGCAATGAAAGAGTTTTAGGTCAAGTGTTCTAGTACACAACATAATGCCTAGAAAACAGCAGAAGCAACTGATATTCTTAAAAGAGTAAATGAATAAATGTTTACCAGGAGGAGAGCATGAAATAAGGGAGGAGAATACCATAACAGATATCATGAATTTAGGAAAGAGAAGACATGCACAGAGGGATTACATTGCTTTTGTGTTTATCACGATACTTCAAATCTTTTTAAGAATGACAAATAATATTTTGTCCATTAAAAAATCCTTATAGTATGCAAATTGTCCTGGAGTGTTGCCCCGTTCCCTTACATTGGTTCTTGTAAGAGAAAGCATGGGAAGAAAAGGGCTGAGCTAACATTTACTCATTGAGAGCACTTTGCTTCCATTATCACATTTGATCTTCGAACAACCCTGTGAGGCAAGTATTATTATTTCATCATCCTACAAATGAGGAAACTGAAGTTCAGAGGGGTTAAGTGATTTGCCTGAGGTCTTACATCATTATTTATATGGTACTACTGTCGGCTATCAAAATCAGCTGTTATAAATACTACATAAAGAAGAAAATAGGGCTGTGAGTGCAATTTAAAATCTATCCTGACTGGGGAAATAAAATGAGTGGCAAGAGAATATGTTTAGAAAAACATCATAAGAAACAGAAAATTCTTTAAGCCCTTCAAAATACAAAGAGTAAGAGTTTAGGTTTTCCAAGCAGATTGTCTGTGTTTTATGACAGTATTAATCCAATCGGTATCCCTGTGCTTTTATTTGACAAGTGGATATTAGCATCCTTGCTCTCTAATGCATGATACAATGTATACAGCATACTCAACATAGAGCCTATAGCATGGTTGGCGCTTAACTCATACTTGATACATATGATCACAGATATCACCATCACTCTCTCGTCTTAAGCTAGAGTGGCATAAATGTGAAAAATTTTTAAAGTGGCATCGTCTTTTAAAAAGTGTTTGGAGATCCTATGAGTAAAAAGTACAAAAGGTGATCCTAACTAAACCCTCCCTGTCTCTGAGTATGTTCCAACCACAATGACTCCAGTGGTATTCTCTCAGGGGTGAAAGATGTATGTATGCAGTCTGCCAGAGGGGATAGGAGTCAGGCCAGATTTATCCAGGATCTATGACTGAAACTTGAAAGAACAAAAAGAAATCTCCTATTTATGTGACAGAGACTGTGGAATGAAAACATCCTTGAACTCTGTAGCTGAATGATAAGGTGACTTGATTTGAAGCTGGGTATATTCATAATGCACTGCGGGCAGCCAGGCTGACATGGTGGTGGTGCTTCTAAAAGCTATGCCCTGCTGGGGAATGAACCTGCCCTCTTGCAAAACATTTTTCTTCCTTGGTGAAAATTCCAAAGAAGAGAAGGCAGTTCTATTTCTGTGGATGCTCTGGAGAATGACTCTTTAAAAAGGAACATTATTGCTCTACCAGTACAAAGGCAGCTGCTGAATCCTCCATCACGACCCTGCTGAGCAGTGCCCCTTAGTACCACCACAGGTACTAAGGAATGAATCCAATCCTGGAAAGAAGGCCCGTGCAGAAGATAGCACTTCCACTATTAACAATGACAGGACAATTAAATGCATCAAAGGAAAATTTGGTTCAGGAAACAGATACATGAAAACAATAACAAGAGTTTGAAGAAAATCAGTATGACAAAATAAGTTTATTCACCATGCACAGAAGCTTAGCCTTTGAGTGGCAAAGTTTTCAGAGACCAGGTTCTGTAATGGAAACAAATCCCTGAAAGTGTGCCTAAGGGAGTCCAATGAAACATAAAAGTAAAATATAGCTGAGAGCTAGCAATGGTGAAAAGATGACCTGTGGCCCCTGGGCATTAACTCCAGTCTAAGGAAACATTTTATTAGCTTCAGGTAAAAAATCAGCAAGTGATTTTCTCTCTCTCATTCTGTTCTCACCACATCTGAGTGTAAACATCACCTGTGAACAGTGAAATGCTAGAGGAAGCCATTGATTGGAAGAATATGAATATGTGCAAACATTAATATAATAAAGATGGATATACATGCAGTCTACATAGAACTAGGATGAAAGACTAGGTACTACCAGAAGAGAATCTGAATCCTAGTTCCATCATGAATTAACACTTAGGCTACTTACAAGTCATTTAGCTTTTCTTTCTCTCAGTTTTTTCATCTGCAAAATGTAAACTACATCCGTACCCATATCATACATATAAGGTACAAAAATATTTCTTATCTTCTTTAACTGTGAGTTCTGCTGGGACTCAAAGTGTGTTTCATGAATGTATCTCTATATCCTCGATGTCTAGTAGCATGTCTAGCACATTTAAAAGACTTGTTCAATAAATACAGGATAAATTACTCCCTTAATGTAAACACTGAATTATGCATGAATTTTCCTATAACACACCCAATTTCATCTATCACTTAGTAACAAATAGCATCAAGGATGCTTTACATAACTTCTAGTTGGAATCTGAAAGATTATTTGGCAAGAAACATAAAAATTATAATCAAACCATGGTAAGCTATAAGGTAGAGGGCAAGGGGAGAGCTGTTTATTAAAAATAGTTTAGTATGGACAAGTCTAATGACATTCTGAAATCACTTTTCTCCTTAGCATTATTAGCTATATAAAATTAGGCTGTCAAATCCTGCTTTATGAATAGTCAGTGAGGAGGAGAGAGAATCACAGGGGACGAATCACTGTCACTCACAGACGGCTACCTGGCAGCCTAAGAATTAAGTTCACTATTCAGGGCATGCTATCCTCAGCTGTTATAAATATGCCGAATGTCTCTGTCAGCAGGCTCCATAAAGAAGCTGCCCTCACCAACATGGTGCATGTAAGGAGGCTGTTGCTAACAGGGGAAAGGGAACAAAGACATTCTGTTTCCAATTATTGTCACTTTGCCTTTTAGTTCAGCTGAGCAATTTCATGACCAGCAAGATAGAACTGATTCTGAACAGTAGAGTAACTACACAGAATCTTTCTAAGACTCCACTAAGAGTGGAAGACACCAGTAGCATCATTTAGAGCAAATTTCCCCAACACGGAATCAGAAGCTTAGCTTTAGTAGAAAGCACTGCCAGCATTAGAGATGACTCCACAACTTCTCTCTGAGCCATGCCAAAATGTACACTACAATATATTTTCTCAGGGGTTCACTGATTTGTTAATTCTACAGCATGTCATAGAATAAGTTGAGGTCTCTAGGGTAACTATTGTCTTTTATAAGGTGTATACAACAGCACTTTGCTGATCCATTTTTTCAGCCTGCTTTCCTAACAAAATACAATATGCCTTACTTGAAAGGTTGCCAAAATATCTCAAGTGTTGATATTCAGCCTAAAAATGCCCAAGGATCAGAAAGTAGCTTTAGAATATGTTTACAGCAGCCCAGGGACTCGGTCAGCTCATGACAGTGGTAGAGCTGTGTGATTGTTAGAAGAGTCAATGTAGCTATGCTTGCAATCCTAGTTCTGAGATGATAGAACCTTCTAGAGCTCTGACATCTAAGTTGCCCTAGGGTAGGAAATGAATGATGATTCCTACCCAAGTGGTCTTCATGAGCAACTGAATTTAAAAAAAAAAAGTCTATATGACACAAAATACAAATCAATGTTCATGTCCCTACAGTAGCTGTTGTTCTGCAGCCTTCCATCAGGAAACACAACTGTTATAGAAGCTGTGTCCACAGGAGATCAAAGGAGACTGCTGTGGAGTTACCAATGATCCTCAAACAATGATGCAGAGGAAACATTAGGATGAGGGAATATGCACATCTCTTATGCATAGTATGTTTCCTAAATGGACACTGGAATTAATAAATGCACTAATTTATCTACAACATTTTCTGAAAGCATAATGCCTATTCATCACCACACTGACCCATGTTTTATCACTAATTCTCAAACTTGAATGGATGGCAAGATGAGGAGACACTACAAAAACGGATATTGTTACCCAGAAGAAACCAGAAACCCTTCCAAAAAGAAAAGTGGCAACCGGGCAAATAATAAAATGGAAGCCAAATATGAAAAAACAACCAAATAAAACCAAATCAGGAACTACCTACCAAGTTTTCATCCCAAAGAAAATCCAGAATACTGGTGTTTACTTTAGATGCACTAAACCCTGTCTGCCTTCATACCATGCCAATCTTTTGCTGACAGAGTCCATGTCCATGCAGCCCTCTAGTTAGTACTGGGGCATTTTAGAGTGTGTGTCAATGTGGCTCTCCAGTTAGTACTGGGCTATTGTAGACTCTGTGTCTATACAACTCTTTAGTTAGTACTGGGGTATTTCAGAGTCCATGTCAGCATGGATCACTAGTTAGTGCTAGGGTATTTTATAATGTGTGTCTATGAGGCTTTCTAGTTAGTACTGGGATATTTTAGAGTCCATGTCAACACAGCTCTTTAGTTAGTACTGGGGTATTTTAGAGCCATTGCAATGTGGCTGTCTAGTTAGTACTGGGCATTAGTGTGACTCTCTAGTTAATACCAGGGCATTTGAGAGTCCATGTCAATGGAGCTCTCTAATTAGTATTAGAGTATTTTCTTCTTAGGCTTCTTTACAGGCAGCTACGGCTCAGCATTGAATTTGCTGATCTTCTAGCACAGCATGCATTTTATGAGACTTTCAGTAAGTCATTATTACTCTTACTTATTCATTCCTTTCATTTCCTCTATCATCTTCTATGTGTAGAAATCATATTCATAGATTATGCTGACATGCTAGGATTTTTTAAAACCTCTATCTTGTGATGGGTGAAATGATCTATACTTAGTAAAATCTGAATACATCCTGCAGGTCTAATTCCATTCTACTAGAAGGCTCAATCTAAACACTTCATGTAGGGGCTGCAGAGATAGTTTACTGGTTAAGGTGCTTGTCAGAAAAGCACCTTAAAGATCAAGGTTAGATTACCCAGTACCTAAATAAAACCAAATACACAAGGTGGCACATATGTCTGGAGTTCAATTGCAGTGGCTAAAGACCCTGGCATGCCCTTCTCTCTCTATCTTATCTGCCTCTCTTTCTCTCTCTGAGTCACAGGTTGGGATGTTAGTCCAGAGGCACTGCCTTCCCCCAGTAACAGACTGCTGCTCCCACAACACAGAACTCACAGTCCCAAGGGGAATACCAGCAGCCACACTGAGGAGAGGCCCCTTCAGAGGGGGTCAGGGAGAAGGGCAAACATGGTACCAACAGATGATGTATCCATACATATTATGTCCTTAATAATGAAAAAGAGGAAAATAAGTAAATAAATAATAAATAAATAAACACTTCAGGTAGAAGTGAATTATTTGCCTAGAAAAGCAATTATATTTCTAATAGCATCTAAAGTAATTTATATTTTACTCAGATCTAAGTAATACAGAATACTTTATTAATGACCTTCAGAATGGGATTAGGGTCATATGGAACCACAAACTAAAATTAACAGTAAGCTCTCTAAGACTTGGAATTTAGCCCTTTAAAAATTATATTTTCACTGCCACATAGCAAAATAATTGGTATACTATTGACACTTTCAGAGTTTTTGTTTTGGTGTGTTTTGTTTGGGGGACAAGTTCTCGTGTAATTCAGGCTGACCTTAAACTTGCTCTGTAGCCAAAGCTGGCCTTGAACTCCCTATCCCCTTGCCTTTACCACCCAACTGCTAGGCTTACAGGTATGCATCAGCATGTCTAGCTTACAGGTTAGTTTTGGAGTGAATAGATAAATGATCAAATGAATTAATTATAAGAAAATTAGTGAGTTGGTCAACTCATTTAGTTCAAGGTGTAGCTCAGGACAGGAAAGAGAGAGATATTTAGATTCATAACTCCATCACCACTTTTCCAGCCATTGGTAACAAATATGCAATCTCACTTAAAACAGTCCTCTATGTCGCCATGACAACCTTGTTCCATGGAAGCTCTGTTGTCACATCCTTCCAAGAAGACTATACTCAACCCCAAGCTTGTCTTATACTGTCAATCTACAACTCAATAAATAATCCACTAAGCTAAATACATCATTTCTTCCTCAGTTTTTTTTCTGCCAAATATTTATTAAACTTTCCAAAGTTCTGTACAAGCAAGCTAAAGCATTACCTTTCTCAATTACTCTCAGTCATTAGCCTATGAGCTACACAAAAGAACTCTGCTTTTTTTTTGCCTTTTTATTTTATTTATTTATTTATTTATTTATTTTTCTTTATTAGTCAGTTCTGTATTCAGCAAATACAGTCAGTTTGGTACCATTATTAGGCTCATCCATGACCTACCCCCTCCCCTTGGCCCCTCCTTGTTGAGGTATACGGGTCATGCATTGTGGAGTTAGCCCACAGTTATGGGTAAGCTAAATATCTCTGCATATCATGACCCAACATGTGACTCTGACATTCTTTTCGCCCCCTCTTCCGCAAAATTTCCCTGAGCCATGTTGGGTTCATTTTTGGTCTGCTTCAGTGATGAGGTGTTGGGGGCCTCTGAGGCTTTTTTATTCAACAACAAACTACAAACACCCAGAACAGACTGGCATATAATGGACACTCATTAATACTTTCTTCATTTCTCAACCTTCCATGTACTTCCATTAAGCATATCATAGTTCTTGTTGTTCTGTACTCAGTAACTTTTGTCCTGTATTCATTCCTTGTTATTCAACTTGGTACCTGCATTTTCAAATCATTTTCCTTATTCAAAAGGCATTTTATAAGAGTACTAAATGGATACAGTGAAGACTTTTAGTTATTTTTTGGTTAGTTATTTCTCCTTTCCTTGTTTTCTCATTATTGACCCATTGTGAGACTCCACCACTGAGAAATAGGATAGAAAGGAGTCAAAGCAAAACTGTGAAATTATGATACTTAAAACTGGAAGCTAGGCTTTATAAAACATCTTCATGTATGCCAACTTATATTAGAAGGTCTTACTTTATCAATATTCCAAAACAGAAGCTAAGGCTCAGAGATGCTGACTTGCACAAAGTACACATAACTAAGAAAGCCTGACCATTTCCATAGCACTCTCCCTCAAAACTTGTTTTCTATTTCACACTTTAGGTTCAAAGAAATTCCAGAGGCATATCAGGAAGTTAAAGACAAACGTTAAAGATACCTACTACTTTTGCCACCCTCAATTGTTATTGTTAGTCACAAAGTCAACAAGTAAATTGGGAAGCTTCAGACCCAAACTTAATCTCTTGGAAACAAGCCCTCCAGTGAAACAAATTTTTGTGTAATGGAAAGAAAATAGCTAAAATGCTACAAAAGTTAGAGAAGTAGTGTGTGGCACTGGTGGACAATCTTTGAAAGTGAAAGGGATAATTATAATTCTGCAGGGAGGCATACCTTCCAGACCAGGTGGCAGCTGCTTCCCAGACCTCTGTCACACTCTGCTCTGCGTGCCTCTGAAGTCAGTAGGGGGAGAGAGGGCCTCTTTCCCTTCTCACTAATCATCCTTGACATCCAGTTTGGACACCCATCAGAAATGGTCTATTTGTGGTTTTCTAGGTCAGCCCAGCACCAGGAGAAGAGAATGTCATTATTTATAGGTTGCCTAGATTAGGGTTATTTTGCATAGTTTGGGAAGCTCTGGGATACTTTTGCTGTCCATGGGATTCAGTTTTCACATGTTCTTTTCAATTTATTTATTTTTTTATTTAAGAGAGAGAGAAAGACAAAGGGAGAAAGAGACAAGGGCAGAGAGAGAGAGAGAGAGAAAAATGGGTATGGCAGGGCCTTTAGTCACATATACCACCTTAGACATCTGGCTTAGGTGAGTCCTGGGGAATTGAACTTGGGTCCTTTGACTTTGCAGGCAAGTGCCTTAAGTACCAAGCCATCTCTCCAGCCCACATATGTTCTATCTATCTATCTATTTATTTATTTATTTATTTATTTATTTATTTATTTATTGGTTTTTCAAGGCAGGGTCCCACTCTAGCTCAGGCTGACCTGGAATTCACTATGTAGTCTCAGGGTGGCCTTGAACCCACAGCAATCCTCCTACCTCTGCATCCCAAGGGCTGGGATTAAAGGTGTGCACCACCACACCTGGCTTAATTTTGTTTTTAGTTATTCATGAGAGAGAGTATAGTTATGCCAGGGCCTCCCAACACTGCCAACAAACTCCAGACACATGTGCCACTATATGCACCTGGGTTTACATAGGTACTGAGTCATCAAACCTGGGCCAGCAGGCTTTGCAAACAAATATCTTTATCCACTGGGCCACATCTGCAGTCAATCATGAGTGTTCTTACATTCTTTGAGAGAAGTAGATTCAACCGACTGAAGTTAAAGAAGCTTTAGCTTTAGGGTCTTCCAGTAGTTCCATTCCAACTCCTGGAAGGAGTTCTGGTAGTATCTGTGCTTAGTCATGTATTCTGTAAGACTGCCACAGTCATCTACCATTTAATTATGGTTTTCTTTAGGTCTACTAGCATTTTGTAGAAATGGCTAAATGTGTGTGTGTGTGTGTGTGTGTGTGTGTGTGTGTACCAGGCATTTAATCAGTAAAAATAATATACTACTTCTTTGTTTACATTTTGGCTTTTTTGTAATGTTGGTTATATTTCAAAATTTATACTTTGTGGTGATTATATTCATTTTAAGTAGAAATTTAACTTTGTCTTAACAATTTCATATTATTTTCCTTAAAGAAGATAACACAAATTCGTTAAGCTTCAGCTTCTGAAATACTTGAGTTTACCTTTGTTGGAAGGGATTTAAAAAATAAAACACAGATTAATATTGTATTCTGCAGACCTGACTTCAAATGTTTTCAGAATAATGCAAGGAGTCTTTCTACCAATATAGAAAGGATGAAATCCAACTGCAGCTAAAGGAATATTAATATGCTCCTTCCCTGCTTCAGCACACAGCAAAAGAAGCCCTGGGGAGTCAGAAATGTGACATGATGTGATGTTCCATGGATTGGTTTCCTTAGGCAATCAAAAACAATACAGAGAGAATTCTTAGAAAAGTTGCTCTCTGCAGACCTGCATTGCTATGGTGCAGGTGCTGGGCCACTCATTGGGAAGATGACTCAACATATTCTCCAGAGAGCTTGGAGGAAGTGTTAAGGAAAAGCCTGAGAGAGAAAGGCTTTAAGAGGGAAGGGGGAAGAACTACCAAAAGCTGGAGACCTGAAGCCCCCATTGTTAAGTGCACTGTCACAAAAGTCCAGGGCATTTGAAAGGAGCTACAGGATGCTAAGAGCAGAATGAGAAACTCATGCGAAGAGCAGAAATTCTCAGTGAAAGCCCTATCTCAAATTGCAGGTATTTTGGAAATTAATGGAGATATTTCTGTTATGAAAACAGAGCACTGTTGCCTGCCTTGGGATAAGATTTTCAATTATCTTCAATATCCAGAAAAGTCAAAAATAATAAATGGCCATGTGGTATTCTGCTATAGCTTGTGATATTTTCTGCATATTGACTGAATGAGTGATAACAATTTATAATATGATCATTTAGTCCTGTTTCAGAAATATTAGTCACTTTGTGTGGGTTGTTTTATTTGAAGAAGGATCAGGTACATCAGGGCTTCTTGCCACTGCAAATGCATTCCAAATGCATGTACCACTTTGTGCATCTGGTTTTACATGGGCACTGGGGAACTGAACTCGGGATAATATATGTAGGAAGCAGGCACTTCTTAACTGCTGAGCCATCTCTCCAGACATTATATGGTTTTAATACATTCGATTATTTCATGTGAAGGGTTGTCAAGTTGTTGAATTTGATTATAACTTCTCTAAGGCTCATTCGTCTCAAAGTTGGCAAAGCAAAATGTATCATTTTTGTTATGAGTAGACTATAATGAATTTATTCTGTATGTAATATTTACATGGGCCATAGTTATGTACAGAAATTTAATTAGTAAATATTGACTTCAACTGATCAATTGTTTTAAAAAAAAGTCTTCAAAACTCTTAACACCCATTCCCCATAAGTAAGTGTAAGCGCCTTTTTCATTATTCATTCAACTGTGGTTTCTTAATGTGAACCTATTGTCAGAAAATAATTCAAAGATGTTTGCTTAGTTATCTTGTCCCCAGAAAATAAGTTTCTCAAATATAAGAAGGTAAGCTGATAAGATAAAGCAATAATGGCAAAAATGTCCTATAGGAAGGGTAGTTTAACTGCAACCTCAGAATATTTAAACCTTGTTTATATGAATTTTTGTTTATTCTATTAGTTGTCACTAACATGGAAGTTAAGCTTTATGATTTTTTATATGCCAACAAAAATATTTAACCAAGAAAATTTAATTATTTATGGCTCAACTAGAAAACCAGAATAGTGTTAGGTATGGGCATATATGACTAGTGGTCTGTATCATATTGTCTGTGTTATATTCCCTTACTTGGGTCATCATTTCCTTCATTGGTATTTTCCAAAGTATTAACATATATTTTATTTCTCTAATTTCTTCACTTGATTTACATATGGTACTAAAGATATGCTACTGGGGGTTTATTTATTTATTTTTCTTTGAGGCAAGTCCAGCAGTCTAACTTTTCTTTATGCAAGAGAGAGAGAAAGAATTGGTGCCTCACGGCCTCCAGCCACTGCACTCGAACTCCAGACACATGTGCCCCCTTGTGTGCATGTCTGACAGTGAGCCCTTGTGTCACTATGTGTCTGGATTACACAGGGACCTGGAGAATTGAACATGAGTTCTAGGGCTTCACAGGCTAGCATCTTTACTGCTAAGCCATCTCTTCAGCCCTAATGTCTTTTTAGAAATTAAGTAAATATATAAGTTATGTTAAATATGACTTTTACATTAAGCTAAGAAAAGACATTCTGAAAATATGTGCTTCACAAAACTGAACTGCCTAGAGCTGAGGACTCGTTATGCCAAGCAGAGCAGCAGAGGAAGCTTTCGTAAGTAGAGACCTTCAGCTGTTTTTTTCTTCTAATATATAGACTTCTCCATTGAGTAGACTGGGCTGGTTAACACAGTGACTTGAGCATGAGAAGGACATGATTCTCATTTAACAAGTGAGTGCATGGATTTAAATAAAAGTAAGTTTTGTGCTGGAGGGATAGCTTAGCAGTTAAGACATTTGCCTGTAAAGCCAAAGGACCCAGATTATATTCCCCAGGACCCACAATAGCCAGATGTACAAGGGGGTGCATGTGTCTTGAGTTAATTTGCAGTGGCTGGAGGCTCTGGTGCACCGATTCTCTCCCTTTTCCTCTTTCTTTGTCAAATAAATAAAATTAAAATATTTAAAAAGTAAATTTTGGGCTGGAGAGATGGCTTAGTGGTTAAGCACTTGCCCAGGAAGCCTAAGGACGCCAATTTGAGCCTTGATTCCCCAGTACCCATGTAAGCCAGATGCACAAGGTGGTGTGTGCATCTGGAGTTCGTTTGCAGTGGTTGGAGGCCCTGGCATACCCATTCTATCCTCTCTCTCTCTCTCTCTCTCTCCTCTCTCTCTCTCTCTCTCTCCCTCTTTCTCTCTCTATCACTCTCAAATAAACAAATAAATAAAAATAAACAAAAAAATTTTAAGTAAGTTTTGCAAACCTCAGGTGCTTTGGTTTGGTTTGGATTGCTTTAAGAAATTATCCACTGAATAGAAAAGAAGGTTAACATATTTGCTACATCAGAGAAACTGTAGGCAGAGAAGCCAATGAGAGAAATTCAACATTTACCTATCAGAAACCTTTCAGAACTGGTCTACAGAAGCTCCCCTGAGCATCTTTTTAAAATTAATAATTTAAAGAAATTTTTACTTGGATAAAATAGAAGTAGCAATCATATGCCATAGCTAAGAAAGTTGTGAATTCTCATTGTTTTCTAATGTCAAAAAAGTCATCATGTGAGATACTCATTAGTCCCATAATATCATGAGTTCATAAAATAACTGACCCAACTAATTTGGACAGAAAAAATACCAATCATGCACTATGCATGGCAGGGTGCAAATGTGTCATATTCCATTCTGCCACTAAGAACTAAATCATGATATTCCTCAATATAATGGTGATGTTCATACATATGTGTCCATGTATGTGCACATCTGTGTGCATAGATAGATTTATAAACTTACATTCATATATTTACTGACAGTACCTTGTATTCCTTCCCAATGAAATAGAGAATATTTGTGTTTGTATCAGAACGAGAATGATATTATCCTTGAAATGCTTCATAATGCTATTCATGTAGATTATTGGTCAGAATTTCTTCTTGTCAATAATAATCAGGCATTTACAACTAATAAGAAAAATTACTCTCAAATTAAATTTGATTAAAATATAGCAATGTGATATAACAAATTGCAAACTAGGAAGGGATATGTGGCACAACATAGAACCAAAACAAAATTTGTACCTCAAATTTAACTAAATTCAATATCAACAGGAAGATGACCCAAAAATGAGAGAGAAAAAATAAAATTTCTAAGTGTCACAGATGAGAAATTATTAAAGAAACTTGGGTATTCACATAAATACAAATAAAAACCACAGAACAGTATATTTTAAAGGCATTTATTGCCAAAGATTTAAAATTCTGATAGTTCCAAGAACTGTGAAACACCTAGAAGCCAGTAGTGTTGACAAGAACACACTGGAAAACAGCATGCTAACAACCAGTCAGTATCAAGTGTTACCTCGGCATTCCCCAGATTTAAATGCATACAGGAGATGTACAGAAATATAACAAGGAAGAAGGAGAGAAGAATAGAATAATCTAAGTGTATCTAACAACAGAGTAGATAAATATTTAAACACTGGGGTATTACATACTGGTGGAACTTTAAACTGTCTCCATGCTCTTGTATAAGAGACTGTTACAACTATGTTAGGACACACAAAATCACCAAAGACTAGAGAATCTGTTCAAATCACATGATATACATAAATGAGGAGATATATATATATACATATACATATATACACATATGCACACACATATATGTACCATGCATGGACCAGGTCCTCCTGCATAACCCACAGGCTAAGAGGACCTAGATCAGCAGGATAGCCTTCCCCCCTCAGTTTTCCTACACTGGGGAACAACCATTCATGATCACCATCCCACCCGCCGCCCCACTGTACGAGCAGAACAGTTCCTCCTGTACTTCCTGAAGACTCACTGGACCCAGATCAGCAAGATAGCATGCCCCATCCCTTGGTTTTCCCACCACTAGGGACCTCCACTCATGACCAGCATCCCACCTGCTGCCCCACCATGTGAGCATCAGGTTCTCTTGCACTTCCTGAAGGCTACTTGGACTTAGGTCAGAAGGCTAGCATTCCCCCCACCCTCCCCCTTCCCACCACCAGAACTTCGGCCCACCTCCCACCCCCATGCATCACCTGACCTGTAGCAGTCCATATCCTCACCCCACCACATCACAGGACCCAGCAGTCCCATCTAACCCCTGTTAAATGGTCCTAGAGTACCCCATAGACCCATCTCCTCACCCTCAGCATTACAGAATCACCACACAATCCCATCCTGCCCACTTCCCCACCCTGCCACAACACCAGTCGTGTTTCCTTTTAATTGTAAGCTTTCCCTAAAACTCACTAAAACTGAATAGATTTCTCCAAATGAAAATAAAATGTTCAACATTCCTAACCATCAGGGAAATGCAAATTAAAACAACTATGAGATTCTACCTTACACCAGTAAGGCTAGCAAACATTAAAAAATCAAATTAAAACAAATGCTGGTAAAGATGTGGAGAATAGAAACACTGAGTCACTGTTGGTAGGAATGTAAGATGGTACAACCACTATGGAAAGCAAAAGGAAACTCCTAAAAAGGTGGATTATGAAGTTAACAACATACCCAGTATTCCCTTACTAGGAATTTACCCTAAAAGCTCCATGCTACAGTTAAGAGAGATTTGCTCAACCATGTTTATAGATGCTCAATTAATAATAGCTAAGAACTAGAATCAAACCATATGGCCATCATTAGACAAATGGATAACCAAGATGTTGTATATCTACAAGATGGAATTCTACCCAGCAGTAAGGTAAAATGACACAATGAAATTTGAAGAAAAATGTCAAACTTGGAACAGATCATTCTCAGTAAACTCACCCAATCACAGAAAGATAGTCAACACATGATCTCACTCATCTGTGGCTCCTATCCTGAATGTGATTGAGATGCTGACATACCTAATAGGCATCTAGAGGACTGGACAATAGGGAGGGGAGGGAGGGGAGAGAGGGGAGGGAGAGGAGGGTAAGGGTGGGTTGTAGGACATAAAACTGGACCCAAATTGAACTGGTACCATAAAATCCTATATCCTGAATAACAGACTAACCGGTTGAACCTTCATCAGATCCTTAGAGTGAACACCTGTATCAAAGGGCCCTGGAGTGAGTATGATAAAGACTAACACTAATTTTCTCCTCTCTCTCTCTCTCTCTCTTTCTCTCTCTGTCTTCTCTTTTTCTTTATATTACCTATCTTTTTCTTCCTTCTTCTCCCTTGGCACTGCCCTGTAACTCCCAGTACTAGGATGCAGTTTACATCCACAAAGAACTGTTGATCAGAGACCTACAAGGTTTCCCAATGGAAGACAAATTTCTGTCAGAATAATTTAATACCCACCAACTCAACTTCTATAAAACCATATATCCAGAGACACAGATGCTCCCAAGACCTCATCACTAAAGTGCACCTAAAACTAACCCCACATGGCTCAGGGAAATTTGTGGAAGAGGGGGCAGAAAGATTGTTAGAGACATTGCCTCCTCCCCATTATTGATGACTATATCCCCAATGAGGAGGGTCCCTTTGGAGAGGGGAGGACAGGGAGGAGGATAACGATGGTACCAACATGGCTGTTTACACACTGAGTATGCACATAACTAATTAAGAAAAAGAAAAGAAAAAAAAAAAAGAATTCCAGAATGACTTTGTGTTTCTTCTGGCTTCTAGCAAGTGGTGAAAGGATATCAAATGCAAGTGATCTTGAAAGAAAATATATGTGTATAATTGTCGAATTACAAAACACTAGTGAGGGATAATAACAATAGTGACTTTCATAATATATGGAATTTGGACATGGAGAATGTCCACAAACTTGGTGCATCACCATTTGCTGCCATGAGCGAGGCACCATTGCCACTGAGGCTCTAGGTACAATGTGATGAATGTGGAATGTGATATACTCTTGGAAGACAGGAAGCAAGCAAAGGCATGGTGTTTTCCAGGACAGTACTCATTGACTCATCTCATTTGTTTGTAGGAAAAAAAAATGAGCATTAATGGCTTTCCCACAAATCTAGATTTTCTCAAGTATAGTAGTTAGAATTGATGCTGGATATGTTAAGTACAATCCCTCTGAAAGTAATAGTCATAATTTGGAATGTGGAAAACATGTTTGTGATGACAAATTCTGACCAATGTCTCAAACTGTGTCCCTACCAGGGCCCTGGCCCTCACCCTGCCACCTCCACTTCATAGATGCCCAGCACTTTGGCATAAGGAGAAAAGCTACCACAGGGAAGGCACTGATATCCTGAAAAGGCCTAGTCAGAGGATTTGATGAAGGACACAGGTTCCAAATAGTAGTAAAGGTACTGTTGCAATGGAGGGGTAATTAGTAATTGGTGACAATTATCCAATTATTTGGTTATAGAAAACTAAGGAGATGATGATGATGCCAAAGAAGACAGCATTAAATACCACTGAGTTGTTAGTGGGCTTCTCATTGCTGTGGCAATTACCTGAGAAAAATTAACTAAGAATGAAAGGTTAACCATGTTTGATGCTTTCAGAGATTCATTTGGTACATTGATGACTATTTCCACTGATTTGGGCCTGAAATGAGTCCAACTATGGGGCAGAGAAGGCTGGTATCAGGGTTACTAAACTTCTGCAGGCAGAAAGTCAAGCAAGAAGAAGGGGTGGAGACAAGATGGGCCTTTCAAAGGCATACCCCAGTGACTACTTCCTAACAGCCCATTCAGCCAAGAACTCATCAATGGACTAAATAATGGACAAGTTTGGCACCGTCTTGTTCCAACTACTGCTCACTAGTGCCACCAGCTGTAGAGTAGATCTTCAACACATGAGCGTGTGGGAAACATTTCATATCTGAATTGTAGAAGGGTAGTGTCCTGGCATGAAACTCAAGGGTTGGATATTGGCAAGAGCAAGGCAAGCGACTAGTCTTGAGAAATTATCAATGAGAAATCAAAGCAGAGAGAAAATTATGGGGAAGGAAATCTATCACCCTTCACAGAAATTGAGGTAAAGCTAAGATTGGTCAGGATGAATGGTAAAAGCAGGAACCAGGTTGAAGTGGAATGCTGTCAATTTCTATCAACAATAAAATTGACTTATGTATTTATAATCCTTTTGATACTGGGCTGAGGCCTTTCAAAATTCCCTTCATGTGAGGAACCTCAAACCTAAACTAGGCCTAAAATTGAAAACAGCAGAAAAATATTGCAACTCTAAACAGAGTTATGAAAAAAAGGTGGAGTCTAAAAGGCAGCTTTTTCATTCCAGCAGAAAATAACTTTGTACATGTCTGAGGAGTAGCACAGAAATTTCATGGCCAGAGCTGGGCATTAAAGCTAGTCAGGAAGGTAAGAAATTGAAGGAAAAACCCCAGCTGTTTCTACAAACTGTACTTAGTCCCTCCTAGGACAATAGCCATAGGTATTGAATAGCCCTCATTAAGTTCAATTGAATGAATGGTTGCACAGACATATATGGCTAGAAAGGACAGCTATTCCCTTCGGTTGTCACATATCTCCAGGCACGCAATTGTTGGAGAGATATGTTTTGGTGAAAAGCTTACTACAGTTAGTAATTTCTCTTCAAATAATCTGACCCAATTTAAGGTTAACAGATTCCCAGTTCTTAGGTAAATTATATTTCAGAGGCCCCTGAAATTATCTCTCACACCCCTCAAAATTCTTTCACACTAAGTAGCTCTTGAAGCCGAAACCAACCCAAAATTATGTTCTAAAAATGTCATCTGTAATGTTTTATTCTTCCTTCCTAATTCACATAGATCCAAATCAAACTTTCTCCATTGAGTTAAGAAGTTACACAGTGACAACTCATAAAAGCAACACAGACTGTGTAACTGTTTGACCAAATGAAAATCAGTACCAACTTTGATGGTTTTTCATACAGTTTTCCATTTAAATGGCACTCTACTGGTTAAAATTCTCTCCAGCACAACTTGAGAAATTCTTCTTTCCCCAGTCAGGTGTTCATAACACCAACAAGAATTTTTAATTTTTTAATTTTATTTTATTTTGTGTGTGTGTGTACACACACATGCACTTACATGTGTGTTAGGATCTCTTGCCACTGCCAAAGAGGGTCCATCTAGCTTTATGCCAGTGGCTGGGAATTGAACCTGGGCATCAGGCTTTTCAAGCAAATATCTTTAACCACTGACTCATGTCTCCAACCCACAAATCTTTTCATAATAATATTGTGATCTTCCTCTTTTCATCAACATTAGGTAACATGGATCTACATTACAGATAATATCCAATTACCATTTTCTTCTCTAAGCTTTATGTCTATTGGAACAAACTGATTCTGTTTCTCAGACTCAGCCAATCTTGCAAGCCTTTGGCTTCTCATGGGTGTTTTTCTTCTTTCTGTAAATTGGTAGTTCCAATGATAGCAGAGATAGATGGAGAAGACATATCAGGTGTCACTGTGTTTCTGGAGGTCACCGTTTCTCCGCATTCAGATATAGCATAGGATGCCATAACTCTTACTTTCTTCCTTCGCCCACTATTAGATCAGTGGTTTCCTCATATATGAGATGTTCAGAGGAGTTTAAAGTCCAATACTACATCAATGAGTCCCAGAAGACACACATTCTCATCATTAGGACAACTATTTTCTGTCATTTGTCTGACTGCTATCAAGGTGACAGGAAAAAGAAAAAAAAAAGGTTCTGACAAGGCTCTTTCACTACACAAGACATGAAAATGATTGATGACCAAGAATCGCTAAAATAATCTAGCCTTTTGGGATTTTACAGCAGGTAATTTAAAAACTGTTTTAGGGTTTTCTTATTGGGACACAATTAATCAAAACTCAGGATTAGAAATCTAAATTTCTCTTCTATACTGAAAACTGTGGTGGTCTTGGATTAGAACTACAACCAACCACACACGCACGCACACACACACACACACACACACACACACACACACACACACACCATGCACTGAAAAGCATGCAAGCAGAGCAAAAACAAAACATTTTATTGGGCAAAAAACAGTTCTTGCACTTCATGTTTCCTTGGTCCTAAGCATGAAGTCCCTACTTCACAATAACAGGCAGACAGGAAGATTGTTACTGGGAATTTTAAAATGGAATCATTGAACTGAATTGAATTCATTGATGTGAATATGCTTTAGGTCTGGGAAGATGGCTCAACAGTTAAGATTGCTTACTGCTTAATCCTGAGGGACTCTTGGGCAGAAGACCAACAAGTACAACTTCCAGAACCCATGTAAAAAGCCAGGCATGGCTACACACTGGTAACCCTAGCTGGAGGGGTGAGGGGTAGAAATAGATGAATCACTGGTGCTTGCTGAAGGACAGAAGCTCCAGATTGAGGGAGAAAAGCTGTGTCAAGCAAATTTGTAAATGAATGAAATGTAAGGGCCCAAGACATTCTCCTCTGGCCTCTGTATGAGGCATATATGTGCACTATACAACACATTACACACACCTCACACACCACACACACAACAATGCTTTAATCTTTTGTTGCTAGTAGCAGCTGGAAAGAGACAGGGACAACACACTTCAGTTAAATTTTACCTTTCAGCTTTGCCGATTCCAGATGCTAGGATTACTTGGGAAATGCAATTAGTTTCAATTACCTAGCATCTGGCCAAACATAAACATTATATTTGGGATTTGGGTAAAGGGAAATATATTTCTACAGTGCAAACTTATTTACAAAATAGTCAGAATGAGATGAAGAAATCTTGTTTAGGTCACTGAGGAAGAAGTGTGTTATTAGAATGAGATTTTAGGGCATATTCTCTGAGTTTCTCTATCTCTAGGTTTCTGGTTTTACCTCCAACATAATTTATATGAGACAAAATCACTTTATATAATATCAAATCCTAATCCAGATAATGCCAATTCAACTGTCATCTAAGCATGTCTCAATTCCAGCTAAGAATTCACCTATTTCAAGAAAAATATTTAAGTCTAGGCCCATTATAACAAAAGTGCCCCATTTGAATTAGCTGTAATAGGATTTGAGTGGGTCTCCATGGTACAACATAGGGAAGGGAATAATTTGGCCTCATTAGTTATTTACACCAGAGCTATAGATAACAATATAGATGTCAAATATCCTAAATAGATGTCATAGGTAGAGATCACACTAAACACAGATTTAATGGATTCAGAATTCATAGTTCATTAAGAAAGCTTTGCCTTCACACATGCTTATGGTAGCATAAGAAAGACCCACTTCCATTTGAATTTGAAACCTTAGAGGTAATGTAACTGCCAATGAGCTGAACACTATCAACACAGACTTTGATCTGAAACTATATCAATGTAAGAATTAATAAATGTTTGGTTTCTTGCCTATTTCCATGTTTATAATATTCAAATAAGCATACCTTTGGGGCTGGAGAGATGTCTTAATGGTTAAGGTGCTTGCCTGCAAAGCCTAAGGACCCAGTTTTGATTCCCTATGACCAAAGTAAGTCAGATACACAAGGTGGTACCTGCATCTAGAGTTCATTTGCAGTGGTTGGGGGCCCTTGCAGGCCTTCTCTCTCTATCTACATCTTTCTCTCTCTCCCTCTCTTTTTCTCTCTCCCTCTTTCTCTCAAATAAATAAATATAAAAAAATATTTTAAAAATAAGCATACCTTTAATCATTATACATAATAACTCTTCACCTCAAATGAATGCTCAGTCTTAATGGATTAAAAATTTCAGAGCTTGGCTGGGTGTGGTGGCGCACACCTTTAATCCTAGCATTTGGGAGGCAGAGGTAGGAGGATTGCTGAGAGTTCAAGACTACCCTGAAACTACATAGTGAATCCCAGGTCAGCCTGAGCTAATGTGAGACCCTACCTCAGAAGACAAACAAACAAACAAAATTTCAGAGCTTGTTTGGAGGTTGTAGCAGGGGAGCTCAGTTACTTTCACAACCTTGTTCAAAGACTGGGCCTCCTCTGTACAGAGAAGGTCATCCTCTTCATCTGAGTGAGCAGCTTTGAGTGGTACATACTGTGAAGGAGGATGGGGACGCCTGCCTAGCCAGCCACATCTGCTGAATCAACTCTGGTGAGCAATGTGATGATAGATGTTGCAACCATATCACCTTCATATCCTGGATTGAAAACTTGATGCCAAGGTGCACTCAAGCCTATTCCAGATAATAATTTGTAAATCACTTGATACTCTGTTTCTGTACTCTGCAACAGAAAGAGCTGGTCCACCTCCAGACATTACATTTGGGTTCTTAAAAGTAGCATCCTACTTCTTCTCTATACATTTGTGCAAATTAAATATTCTCATTTAAATGCCAAGATATGTACACATCTAGAGTCCACATGTTCTTTATTTTATTTGCCTCTCTCTACTGCAGTTCTGGCTGAAATAATTCACACTGACTCCATTCTTTTTACCACTCACTCACCACCAAGCAGTGCTCTAGCACAAGTACACCATTGACAAATGAGAATTTTCCAATATTTATAGGAATACCATGTTTGTTTCACTTTGGGGGGTTGACTTTTTTATTTTCTCTCTTATTTATTTGCCATAGAAACTTGTAATCTCCTGGGTTGGTGAGGAATTTTTTTTAATCTCATTTCGTCTTTCCCAGTGCTGGAAATGCAGGCACGTACCACAATACCCAGCTCTTCATATTATCTTTATGCTGAGTTAAACACAATAAGTTGTGTAAACCCCCCAGTTGAAAACATCAGCCTTCAGCCCACTAGAGTTGTTTCCCTTCACCTTCCTTGACCATGACTTTCCTGTGGTCTGGCTGGCTCTTGTTTCTGGGGCGGTGGTAAATGGTGGTGGTGTCTTAGATTTCAACTTGAACCTGCTTCAGGCTCCAAGTCCAATTGATTCATGACTTCAACTACCATCTCTGCGTTGATGTTTGGGACTTTTATCTGAGTGAATGATTCTTTGCTAAGCTGCAAGCCTGAATCCTACCTATGACGTAAACTGCATAGTTTTCTACATTTAAGGTGAATCTCCTCGACATTACTTGTTATGAAATAGTTCCTTCTATGGGACTCCCTAGGTAAGGTATCTCATCATCTACCACAAAATATCTCAAACCAGACCTGTGGATAACATCCTACTTTCCTGGCTTCCTAACTGCCATCACTAGAACTCATGTGTTTCTCTCTCTTTCAGACAAGTGCTAAAGCTTTACAACAGTGCCCTTTTCTGAGACATTGCACCCCTCTTTCAATCTCCATCTTTAACAATTTATCTTTCTTCGTATAAAGGCAAATGGCCCATGTTACTTTCTTAAGTTAGAAATGTCATTTATACAGTAAAAGTTATCTACAATAAAATCAACTTCTGTCACTTAGGAAATATAGACCTTTCTTTTTAGCTCTATAGCACCACTTTCACTTAGACTCACTAGTCACCAAGCTCTGAAGTACTAACATGTTAACTTTGTTACAGTGAGAACTATATTTCCTACACTACCATTCCCTATAAAGTTATAGGCTAGAACTGACCGAAAGTAAAATCATACAAGATTTGGGAGGCAGAAGTACAGGAACCTTCGCTCCGTTCTGAAGGTTGCTGGTAGATAGAGGTGGTAATGTCAGAAGGGCTGGAAAGCTTAGGCTTCGCTTTTGTCCTTTCAATTTAGTTCTTGGCAGTCATGAAGCCACCCAAGGGCCATAGGAGGATTTTTTTTTCTTTTTTTTTTTTTGTTTGTTTGTTTTGTTTTGTTTTTGTTTTTGTTTTTGTTTTTTTGTTTGTTTGTTTTTTGAGGTAGGGTCTCACTCTAGGCCAGCCTAACCTGGAATTCACTATGTAGTCCCAGGGTGGCCTTGAGCTCATGGAGATCCTCCTACCTCAGCCTCCTCAGTGCTGGGATTAAAGGTGTGCTCCACCATGCCCAGCTCAATAGGAATTTTAAGTCAGTCTTTCCGTATCACCTCCTGGGTTTTCTTGGCTCTGAAGCATATTATGTAGTGACATTTTTTTTTTTCTTATCTTTCAATTCTCTTGATTGAGTCTGTAATTGCCCAATGCCTTTCAATAATATAAGGTCTAATTCCTGTGATACATGTCTTATTCCCTAACACTATGATAGATCTGACCCGTGTATTCCATTGGTCGTGAGGTCCTGTAAGCATGGACTGTTCCGCAGCACTGTTCTCACACTGCTCCCGTGGCCTGTTATTTCTTGTCTGTGCTGATGCTCTTCTTGCCAGCATTCTCTGATTCATTGTCATCTCCTGTCAGTAGGATTTCCACATTGTGCATCTCTTGCCTTCTCCTGACATTATTATATCAATTACCATAATATATTATAATTAATAATGTATCTCCTCTCACCTTGCATAGATTGTCAGATCCCCAATGGTCAGTGAAATGCTTATGCCTGTTCCTTCAGATGCTGGCACAGAGCTTATAAATGAGATCAAATACAATGGCCAGATTAAAGCAAAACTGTAGACAACCAAGTTGTCTGGCATTCAGATACAGATAACAGAATTCATATTTATCTTCAAACATGGTGACCTCAAAAAGACCCCACACCAGCTCACATTGGACCTCAGGTAGCAAGTAGACATTTTATAGAGTTGAAAACTCAAATTCAATGCCTCAAAGATTGCTATTTTTATTTCCATCTTACTCTCCACCCTGATTAACTATACCCCACTCTAGTTACATGCCTTATCATTTATAGCAGTGATATTCAAACTGGGGTTTCATAGCACTGTCTCAATGAACCTTGTGGTGAACTGAGGAATAAATATGAATAGGAAGAAAGAATGTTAGTGCTGTTTCTATTCTCTATTCTTAACACATGAGATTTCTTGTAAGTTTCTGTATGAAAACATGACAAAAATGATATCCATTAAGGAAAACTGAAAATTGCTGCCTGTAATCTCAAAGCTCCTTATCACTTTAGAATAAGTATCTCAGACTCCCATGCACCGGTCCCCACCTAAAGTCCTAGTCACTTCTGTAAGCATCCCTCCACTCAGGTTAGTCACACCACACATCATGCTGACCTACTTTGTTTCTGACTTGGTTCACACTGAAACCTCTGCCTGGATTTTTCCTTGCACTTCTCCCTAACTGCACACATATGTCATCTACAAGCATTTTATAATACTCCAGAGCAAGGACACAGTAGGTTTTCTTCCTTTCTATTGTTGCATTACCCCCAAATGCATCATCTATTATGACACAGCATCGCACTGGCATTATTTCCTCTCACTATTCCACATACTGCTGGGAATGCTAAAAGGAGCCTCTTGGTCATGTTGTCCCAGTGATCAGCACAGGCCATGATGCAGTTAAGGCTCAGTAAACACCAAGGCCAGAATTCATCAACAGACTTTAGCTTGAAGGAAGAAAGTGAGAAAAAGAAATATAAGATGATTGTCTTTATTCAACTCACAAAATGAGATAGCTGAATTCCATTCATAGCTCACTAGAGCCTCACTGGAACTCTCCAATAGGGAGGCTATTGTCTTCAGTTTACAATTAGTGGGATTGTAGATCACACTCATACACAAATTAGGTAAATCACATGGAATCAGGTACCTATGAAAGGAGTGAAAATAATTTGATTTCAGGGATACCTGATTTCCAAGTCTGCCTTCATGCCATATGCACATACATAATATATGTCAAGATGTATTAAATTGTAACAGCAAAGAACACTCTGAAAGAGAGTGCATGTATTTTGCAAATTCTCACAGTTTTTCAGCCCGTTTGAACTTCCCATACTTAACTGGGAACTTGATCTTCAAACAATCACAGCTTAATTCTAAGTATATGCCACCTACTCAGTCAATTTAATAAATATTTATTTAGTACCAACAAAGTTCAAGACACTGCATATAGCCTTCAGGGAGATATAAAATAGTAAAGGTGTGGTCCTTGCCCTTCAGGAGCTCATACTCTAGAAACATACATTAAGGACTCTGAATGAAGGCAGATGGTGATAAGTGCTGTAATAGAAGCACTTACAACTGCTAAGAAAGCATGAAATAGGGAGAGATTAATTCCAGCTGTGGAGTAATAAAACACCTTGGTAAATGTATCTTTCACCATACACCAGGAAAGTCTTTTATGGCTCAAGCCAAAGGATGCATTTCTTTGTATAACACCACAGCTTATTCAAGAACCAAATGTAGCTTTTGTGAGCAAGAATAGAATTGAACTACAATAGAAGTAGCCCTGCCTATATGTTTCCACAGTAAATGTAGGGAACCCATGGGTGTACTTATTCAAATAGACTTTAGTCTATTTCAAAAGACCTATATATGGTTCTGCCTACAAATCTAACTCCATTCGTAGCATGTCTTTCCAAGCTACTTGTGCACTAAATGTAAGACAGAGACAGTGGGTCTTGGTGTAGGGGATATAGATTTCAAAGGAAATAATTCTGTCTAATTAATGAACAAAGGCAAAAGATATTTTTTTAGTTTTTCAAGAAGCCACAACAATGTCCTAGCTGCTTGACACCTTGTTTCCAAATACTTAAATAACTGGAATTAAACTGATGTTCCTAAATGGCTTCATCTATGTGCCAAGGAGATTTATTAGGTATTGGTACTGCCAGACAAGCTGTTAAACAATTCCAACATAAAGAAACAACCTACATACAGAGTGTTTTTCTTTTCTTTTTTCTTGTTTTTTTCTGGGGGGGGGGGCTGTTCAGAAATCAGTAGTACGTTTTTATACAATAGCAAATAGATCATTCACACTAATATTTCAAAATGAGGAAGACCTGAGCTAGAGAGATGGCTTAGCAGTTAAGGAGCTTGCCTGCAAAGCCCAAGGACTGAGATCTGACTCCCCAGAACCCATGTAAGCCAGACACACAAGGTAATGCATGTGCACAAGGTCATGAATGAGAAAAAGGTTGCACACACATTTGGAGTTCCATTGCATTGGCTAGAGACCCTGACACAACCGTTTTCTCCCTCTCTCTTTCTCTCTCTCTCTCATAAAAATAAATAAAATAAATTTAAAATAGTGAAAAAATAAGGAAGTCCTTTCTTAAAAAAATCAATTATTATAAGTTATCTGTTTTTAAAAGTTAAATGCTTCCTTAATAAAAATATATCCGTAGGAAAAATATAAATGCGTAAATGTTCAATATGTTGTTGTTCTTACAATCCATCTTTCTCTTAGAATATTCATGTCATATAGCAGAGAACAAGCTAAGATTTGCCAAAAGCTGCTGGGCCATCTTAAGGTTTTGCATGTGTGAAATCTCCAATCTGCTTTAGACAGAATAGGAAATTGATAGGGAAATATCCATGACCTTTTTACAGCCCTATTTCTTTGAGCTCTTTCTATTTCAATTATTCTTTCTCTCCAGCATCTTTATTCTTTCATTTTGTAAGATCAACTTCCCTTACAGTTTCAGATCACAAAATGTTCTTTGTGTCTTGAAGAGGAAAACTTATTGTTAATAACATCATCATTGCTACTGATGTTTCCTTTATTGTAGTGGTAACCAGCAATTTTTATTAGCTGTTCATAAGACTTCTGTCATGGATAGTTTGCTCTCTAATGCATTCAAGCTAGTCTTTGTGCTATCTACTGTGTAGTAAAATAGTCTCAGTGTTTACCAGTGATACCCCTAAACTAGATATCCTCTTCCTAGTTCTTATGAAGGTAACATGTGCCTTTTATCAAACTCTAATATTGCTTGTTAGGTGGAAATCACTTCTTCCCACCTCTTGACTTTTCCTTCCTATGAAAAGGGCTCCTTAACACAACTCTGGACTCTCAGATGTACCTTCACTCAGTGTAATCACGCAAAGGTGGAGCAACTTTCCTGGCTCATACATTTGGGAGGAAAACTGGCCTTGTTTGGCCCCTTCTTCTTTGGGTGAAGCTGCCTGCAGGAAGCTTGTACTTTTCCCCACTATCCCACACCTATGTCTTTCTGTCCATGTGTACACACTGGCTTAGCTGAGTACAAAATTGACTGAGATCAATTCAGCAAGTTCTTCTCAGGCCTATTAGGACCTCATGTGTTTTCTAGCAGACCAAACTAGAAAAATTTGCATCTTTATTATTTTTATTATATATAGATAGATAGAGAGAGAGAGAGAGAGAGAGAGAGACTGTGAGAGACAGAGGAGAGGAGGAGGTAGACAAAAGAGAGAGAGAAACGGTGGAAGAGAAAGCAAGCATGGGTGCACCAGGGCCTGCTATAAACCAACTATAGATACATGTGCCGCTTGAGCTTCTGACTTTGCATGAGTACTGGGAAACTGAACCTGGGCCATCATGATTTCAAGCAAGTGCCTTTAACTGCTGAGCAATCTCTCTATCCTCTTTATTCTTTTTTTTTTTTTTTTTTTTTTTTTTTTTTTTGTAATTTACTCAAAACCCAAGTACAGATACAACTCAAGTGTATTTTGCCTTTAAGTCCCTCTCCTCCCATGGCTTTTGATATGTACTTCAGCTTCTCTTCCATTTCTCTGTTTATTATTTTAAACAACCCTGTCCTAAGTGAGGTCCAGAAGCTCTTGAATCTCCAACATGATCCCACTACAATGGTTGGGCTCAAGTACATAAGGACAGGCAACCATGAACCGAACCCTTTGAAATTGTGAGCCAAACTAAGTCCTTCCTCTCTCCACTTGTTCATTTGGCTTGTTGTTACACAAGAATTAAAGTAATTAATTCCCATGTATGCACATGCTCTCACTGAACAGTATAGAAAACTCAGTATTCTTTCATTGTACTGAATAAAATTCCAGACAACTTCTCTTACTAATTTACATCTTTTACAATTGAAAAGTCATTAGACCAGGCATCCAGCCTCAAAAGGAATGAAGCAATCTTAGATGTCTTTTATCCAGGTAACTGGATCCAAACATTTGCTATTAACTAATGTAATTATTATTAATTTTTAGATCATTTTAGATTACATAGCCTCAACAAAGCAATTATCAAGAAATCTTAAGCACTTTTGAATAATCTGCTATAGACTTGGCACAATATTATATATTAGATGGACAAGAGTACTGAACAGAACAAATAATCAACTCCCAAGAGAGTTTACATTATTTCCACATCTGTAGTTACAAAATGTGATAATGTTATAAAAGGAGTGGTACTGTGACAAGAAATAATGGAAGCAACTAATTTATATTGGTAGTAAAGACAGCCTCAGTGAAGAAATGACATGTGATCTGAAACCTAAAGAAGGGTCATGTTGTATGGGAACAAAAAGCAATTATATCTCTTTTGTGTATGTGTGTAATCGAATTCCTAAATTTTTATTTTAATTTTATAACTTTAGAGAGGTTTACATTCTGTTTGATTGTTATGTTATCTGTCTGTAAACTTTTGTTCTATGAATATGAAAATTTTCAGATATAGTAGCAGTTTTTGAATGAAACTACGAAACTACCCAAACCCATATAACATATTCTCAAAAAAAGTGTTTGGGATGCTGGGGAGAAAGGTCACTGGATAGTGACCTTAGTGCACAAGTATGAGAACTGGAGTTTGGATTCTTTTTGTTGTTGTTGTTGTTGTTTTGGTTTTGGAGATTTTTTTAAAAAAAATTATTAATTACTTTTGTACTCAGTGAATACAGTCAAGTTGGTACCATTGTTAGACTCGTACATGTACTACCCCCTCCCTGTGGCCCCTACTTATTGAGGTATATGGGTCATGCATTGTGGAGTTAGCCCACAGTTATTGGTAGGAGAAATGTCTCTGCATATCATGACCCAACATGTGGCTCTGACATTCTTTCTGCCCCTCTTCCACAAAATTTCTCTGAGCCATGTTGGGTTCATTTTTGGTCTGCTTCAGTGATGAGGTGTTGGGAGCCTCTGTGCCTCTGGACATCTGATTTGGTAGGAGTTGATTCTTCTCTGTGTTGATATCCTTCACCCTTGTGCTTGGTTCACCAAGAAAACAGCACCCTGCTTGTTTTGCCAATTATTCTTAGTTTTAGCTGGGGCCCTTTTGAGGTATGATGGGGTGGTTGTCTCCTTAGGATCTGAGTTTATCTGAAAAAGAGAAGTAAATTCTCCAATAGAGAGTAAAGTTAGCACCAGGACAAATGAGATAACCCTTATTTTTTAATAGAGAATTTAATAGGTGTAGACTCTCTTGTAGCCCACGATTGGTGGTAGCTTGATAATGGAGAGCAGGCTCATGTTTGGATATGGTTTTGACTTGTTTTCCAGCTCCAGCTATGGGTCCCGTTCCACTGAGGGGATCAGTTAGTCAAATCAAGGGCAGTGGGTTTCCCACCATGGCTGTGTGCCACTATTGCACTTATGTGAGCATCACAGCAGGTTATTTGCTGCTAAGTAGGTTAGACCATGAGTTGCTTGGACAGATATTGGTCATTTCCCCACAGTCACCCATGTGGCACCTTCTGGCACTAGAGGCACTGACTGTCTGGGGACTGACTCTCTTCCAGCTTCCAGGCATGTCATTCCATTTTATGTGTCAACCGCATATGGTGTCTTCAGCAGTAGGGTCTTACCACTAACCTTTGGTGGGTCATCAAGTACTCTGACAGAAATCTGTCTTTCTTTTAGGAAACCTTGTAGGTCTCTCTGATCAAAAGCTCATTGTGGATGATAGCCACATGCTGGTACTGGGAGTTCATAAGGAAAGGCAGAAGACCTCGGATATCCAAGCATATCCTCAGCAAAAGAGCTACCTCTGGAGGTATCACCATACCTAATCTAAAGCTATATTACAAAGCCATAGTAATAAAAACAGCATGGTACTGGCATAAAAACAGGAGTATAGAAAAATGGAATAGAATTGAGGACCCAGATTTTGGGTCAAGCAACTACAGATACTTGATATTTGGCAAAGGCCCTAACAAGATAGGCTGGATAAAAAGACAGCATCTTCAACAAATGGTGCTGGACACACTGGATAAACATATGCAAGAAATTGAAACTTGATACACATATCTCACCATGCACAACAGTCAAGTCCAAATGGATCAAAGACCTCAATATAAGACCAGAAACTTGGTCGGGCGTGGTGGCGCACGCCTTTAATCCCAGCACTCGGGAGGCAGAGGTAGGAGGATCGCTGTGAGTTCGAGGCCACCCTGAGGCTCCATAGTGAATTCCAGGTCAGCCTAGGCCAGAGTGAGACCTTACCTCGAAAAACCAAAAAAAAAAAAAAAAAAAAGACCAGAAACTTGGCTACTACTGGAAGAAAATATAGGAGAACTTTCCATTATATAGGAATGGAAAAAGACTTCCTGAACAAAACCCCAGTAGCACACGCTCTTAAGCAGTCACTCAACCAATGGGATCACATGAAGCTGAAAAGTTTCTTTACAGACAAGCATATAATAAGCAAAGCCAATAGATTACCCACAGAATGGAAGAAAATATTTGCTGAATATCCAACTGACAGAGGCCTAATCTCTAGAATCTACAAAGGACTCAAAAACCTAAACAATAAAAAGTCAAACACCCCACTCACAAAATGGGGCAAAGAAATGGACAGGCAGTTCATAGAGAAAGAAATACAAATGACAAACACACACTTAAGAAAATGTTCATCATTCCTAATCATCAGGGAAATGCAAATTAAAACAACTATAAGATTCCACCTTACACCAGTAAGGATAGCAAACATCAAAAAATCAAATGAAAATAAATGCTGGTGAGGATGTGGAGAAATAGGAACCCTCATCCACTGTTGGTGGGAATGTAGGATGGCACAACCATTTTGGAAAGCATTATGGAGACTCCTAAAAAAGCTGTCTATAGAGATACCAACAGACCCAGTTATTCCCTTACTGGGCAAGTACCCTAAAACCTTAAACCTTAGTCCAGAGAGATTTGCTCAACCATGTTTATAACTCAATTTGTAATAGCTAAGAGCTGGAATCAACCCAGATATCCGTCACTAGAAGAATGGATAACTAAGATGTGGTATATCTACACAATGGAATTCTACACAGCAAAAAGAAAAAAATGACACAATGAAATATGAAGAAAAATGGTTGAACCTGGAACAGATCATTCTCAGTGAATTTACCCAATCACAGAATGATAATCATGCATAGTCTCACTCATCTACAGCACCTAATCTGAATCTACCCTAGATGCTGACATACCCAGCAAGCATCTCGAGGACTAGACAATAGGGTGTGTGGGGAGGGGGGAGGGCAAGGGAGGGGGTGGGGAGACACAAATCTATACCAAATGGCAATGGTACCATAAAATTCTACATCCTAAAAGGCAGACCAAATGGGTGAACCTTCACCAGGTCCTTAGAGGGTACACCTGAGCCACAAGGCACTGAAGAGGGTATGATGAAAACTGACTTTACTCTTTTATAGCTTCTCTCTCTCTCACTCTCTCTCTTTCTCTCTTCTCTCTAACTCTTTTATATCAATTATATCTCTTAAATTCACATCCTAGATATTTGTTTTACTGTGCTTCATAAGTGATACCTCTATATAACCCACATTGAATTCAAATGCAAGATATATATGCAAGAAAATGAAAAGAATTCAAATGCCATTGGCACGCAATTTTTTCCTAGAAAAAATGATTAAAGAGATGCTCTTCATTACAAATATAAGACTGCACATATAAACACACACACACACACACACACACACACACACACAAGCATGTTTCCTTATAGGACTTATACAAATACAAAGAATCAAGTCAGACAAGGCTCATAGAATGCAGTCTAAAAACTGTCTGTATTTCTGCTAACCCAAGAAGTTAAAATGAAACTTCACCAGCAGAAAATACAAGATTTTCATATCATTCACATTGTGGTAATTTCTTCAAAAGTTAGCTTAAAGTCTGGGGTTTACTCCAGGTCCATTGATTAACAATCACATTGCCCTCAAGATGGAAACGATGGAGGAGGTATAATTACAAGTTCACAAGGCCAGAGAATGAGTAAAGTACTCCGATTGACTTACAACTTGATCCTAGATATGATTCCTCTTTCCTCATAACTGAATACTCTCTAAATTTAAAGAAATATTCATCATATAATGACAGCAGCCTCTAGGCAATATTCTTTTTGGTCCCCAAACAGGACATTGCAACTTTATCTCTACATCATCTGGCAGGTGTATGCCATGGAGTATTATGTTGACGGGGATTAGGGGACTACCTTAGAGCTTCTCCATGTAGCATTTATGTCTTAAAGTAGAAGCTTAATTATATTATGGTCCCTTGTTGCCTCCTAGACTTTTTTCTTAATTGAAGTTATGAAGTCTTTTGACAAATATCAAAATTATGATGTTAAAACTAGTTCCAAAAAATGTGAAATGGTTACTGGAGTTAAAAGATTCAAATAATGTGTTAAAACATGGCTACATTAATAGATTTTGTTAAGATATCAGCATATATTCTGAAATTTTAGTTTGCTGATGAATATATGCAAATGTTCATAGAGATGAAATACAGCGTAAATATGTAGTTCTAATTTTTAAAAGTGGTATTTCTAAATTCTGAATCCTGTTGTTACTTTCCTTGATAGTTAGACAATTTTCTGTATGCTTAGGAACAATTTTAGATCTGAGAAATAATGGCCCAGGTTCTCATCTAGATTTCATCCCTACAATCCCTGAGTCCCAAGCTGATTCCCAAGGAGACTGGTGCTCAGAAAGTATGGCCCATTTTCTATAATACTAGTTAATCTTTGAGCCCCACAATTAAGAATGAAAAATGAGTAGACAAATTTTACTTGCCAGACCTTGCATTCCAGGCGGAGAAGCAGGGCGGGAGAACAAAGAGAAAAAGTGGCCATGGCCTTGTCCCAATAGTGAGCACATGGTTTAGAAAACTTACCATTACCTGCATTTTCCCTGCACAGAAACGGAAATAGAAATCTGACAAGGAGAGACTTCCTCATGCCCTCCCAATGCTCACTCTGATCCCTCATGCAGTACTACAAATTAAAATGCCAGTGTTGGTAGGGTAGGGGCTGATGGTCAAAGAAGTAGTTCCTGCACTTCTTGGTCTACTTTCTTTGTGAATCAGAGGGGATCTTGAGTTACTCTGACAAGGAGAAATTATGAACATGCGGAGGACAGAGGAAGTTCCTAACAATTCGTCCAAGACTAAGTTCAAAATGCCTTGTTGGAGAGGGGACTTTAGGCTTTTGTTAGAGGTAGTACCATCCCACTCATAAATGAGTATCTACTTCAATTTCTGTCTGCTTCTACCCAACTATTCATAAAATATTCTTCTATTGATGCAGGATTATGCTGTTCAGGGTAGTCCCCCACCCTACTGTCAGGGTCTGTGAACCCCAATATTTGGGCTATTGCCCATTTTAATAAAGAATTGATCAAACCGATTCCTAGTAGTGTAAATTATGGCATATTAGGTTTGTTCAGGGGAATTAAGATCCAGGGAGGTGGTTAGCTGAAAGGTGCAAGTCAGGGGAGGATTCTCCTCCTTGCCCAACTGGCAGAGAGAATCTTCATTACAGAAAAACCTCTGGAGACAATTATTACCCAGGTATCCAACTTGGGCAGACCTTGTCACTGGGCTCAGGGGTGTTAGGAAGAGACCTGATCGGTTCATGATTTCAAGGGGCTGACACCGAAGAAGCTAGCCCACCTACGTGTGCTTGGCTGGGGACAAGGCAGAGGGCAGTGATACTGAGGAATCACTTGTGTCCATCGCGGATGAGACGAGATCACACACGGAATTCTCGTTTTGTCAGGACAGGCCAAGTAGCATCTCCTTGTTCTCTCTTTGGGTTTCTGTTAATGACCTACTGCCTACAACAAAACTGTCTTCTTCCTGTTTCTTCTTCACTATCCTTCACCCCAAAACATCCTCCCTCCACAAAGCAATTAAGCCCATTACCGTTGAACAGGCTAGTCAGTCACAATGGTTGCTGACAGCCTGGGAAATTGTCATGGGAAAACCAACACGAAGTTGGCCCAGAGCTCCTGTCAAGAGAAGCCTGTGAAATTCAGCCTGGACTGCTGAAAGTTACTCTGGCACTATCTAGGGTGCTGTACAGTCCAAGAGAATCCAGACTCTGGGGCTTTCCTTAATGATCAGTCCTACCCAGAATATCCTGTTGTGGGATTTCCCCCTGGGCTAATGCCCAGTCACCTGTCCACAGTATTAAGCCACCAGGAGAATAGTAGTACTTAACATGGGCGATTCACATAATCCCCAAGTGAGTAAGATAATTGGTGTCATTTTCATATCATTAAAGACGAGCCCCCAGCAAATAGTATTCTCTGCCATAGAAAGGAATGTGACCAGCAGTCAGAACTGCCCTTTGCCCTGAGGGTCTAGGAGCAGAGCTCCCTCAAAGACTCTCCCAGTTCAGTGTGTTCTATTCAGCACTCTTTGTACAACTCACAGATGCTTTAGGTACAAGGTCAGTTTTCATAAGTCATGTCAGCCTATTAACCTTTAGAATATTGTTAGGTTTCCAGCCTTGCTGGTAAATAAATCTTAAAAGAACTGGAGGCAGACAATCCCCAGTGTGCAGCTCAGAAAACAGCACTTGAAGCCATCTAGCTTGACTTAGAAAGGGCAGCTACCTTCAGCTCCTTCAGAGTAGCTCTCACTTGGTAGCCAGCAGAAAAAGGATATCAGTTCTTCCCTTTCTCCTCTGCTCAGGAAAGGGGATCAATGGGAAGCGATTAACAAATTATCATTGAATGCTTGCTGTGGTTGATTCCTCTATTAAAGGTAAGAAAGGGAGAATTGCGCAGTAATATTCAAAAAGCAAAAGAAGGAAAGAGGAAAAAAATAAAGAGAAGCAAACCTGTACTTCTCCGTTTATCTATATATTACCTATAAATGTTATTATTTCTACACTAATAATAAATTAACTTAAAATAAAGCTTTTTGTGTATAAATCATGGCTTATGAACACTTAGCAGCAAACACCTTAAGATGGGCACTGTCCAGGTCATAGAATAAAGAGTTGGAAGCTATCCTAGAGATTGACTTGATTAACTGACCTGAAACCTTTTGAAGGATCTACCTCAGCTCTAAGTAGCTCGTGTACTTCCAAGCGTGCTTCTTATGGGCAGAGGTAGGGAAGACTCTTGATAAATTAAACACAATTGCACTCACAGCACTGCCCACAGTGATAGATTGACTAAGAGATGGGAGCATGACCTGCTTGGGTCAGTGAACACAGGAGATGTTGGTATAAAGTTGTGAAACCTTACTTTCTTGGTCCTCCAGAGAACTCCCTGAAGAAGCCCTAACTCTTCTGCAAGACAGTGTACTGTAAGGTCCTGCCATCTGGACCTGCAGCCGCTGGTTCTGCTCTCATGCTATAAACTCTGAACCAATCCATGCCTGAAGGTGAGTGAATGACTGAATTCCAAATAGCCAAGGGATTGATAGAGGGGTAGATTTAGGGTGACTGGACTCCTGAAGGTGAAAAGCACAGGAAAGTTGCACTTGTTAGAAATCAAAGATGACATCTCTTGCCTAGTGCCCCAGACCTATTTTTCCACAAACAGTCAGGAGCTTTCCTGGGAAGGAGGTCTTTAATAGGATTTAAACAATGTGGTTGGTTAAGTTCAGCCCCCAGAACTTGGTGCCAAAGCCAATCTCTTCCTGAAACAGCAACTACCCCTAACCAACCAGCTGTCCCTCTGGTTCACCTGAGCTGGAAGATAGCCTACCACTACAAGGTTATAAATACCTTTTCAAGGGGAGGGCCATCTGTCTGATCACTTGGGAACTTCTAGCTGTGGGTGAGTTTTGTCCCTCAGCTGGGCCTGGCCAGCCTAGGCCCAGTGGGAAAGGCCCCCAGCCCTTACTCTCTGCATGGGTTCTTTGTCCCCTCGAGCTCTCCATATGGCAGGAGCTCCTTGACTTTTCTTTTTCTTTCCATGCTTGTTTTCAGGCCACTACATGGGATCTCTGGCCACATGTGTGCCTTTCCTTGGCTCTGTACTTCCCTCAATAAATATAATAATTTAATAAATATCCTTTTCAGTCTTTCTTTAAATTTAATTCTTTGATAAAAATTGGAAGTGAGCCAAGTGTGGTGGCCTATGCCTTTAATCCCAGTACTTGGGAGGCAGAGGTAGGAGGATTGCTGTGAGTTCAAGGCCACCCTGAGATGACATAGTGAATTTCAGGTCAGCTTGCGCCTACCTTGAAAACCAAAAAAAAAAAAAAGAAGTGAACCTAGAGTTTGGGGTGCAAGGACTTTCCTGGACCCTTAGCACCCCATTATAGAAAGGTCTTAGCAAAGAAGAGGCCAAAATCATTAAAATAAATTACTGAAGTTTTAACTGACATATAAATACATCATCAAATTCTTGGAAGAGTTTATTGAATATAAATATTACAAGTATGGTAAGAAACATATATATGACAATTTTTCCCCCAGTGGGTAAAGCCAGTTGAAAGCTTATGATCACCTGAAAAGTTTAATTGAGTTTACCATTGAAGGGCTTGTCTGTCACAATGGCTGGCACTATCCTAGCTTGTAAATCCCTGTAAACCCAGTTAAGAGAGGATGCTATTCTGCATGCAATAAAGGAATGCTATATGGTGAGTAAAAAGAGAAAAATAGAACAAGTGATATATGTGAGCTGCCTTCCTAACTTTGATCATGTTCTCTTGAAAAGCTGCAAGTCCCAATGAGCAGATTCAGTCTGAAAACCAGGCCCTAATATATAAATTAATCCATGTATGCAAAAAGCATATATTTACATAGAGCGACCACAGGCTTCACTACATATGAGATTTCTTTGTATAGTATGAGTGCCCATGAACATGTTTCTTTTCATGTTTTCCCTCCAATAATCACTGAGTGGAAAATACTGCTCTTGGCAACTTCCAAGTACCCTTTATCATTATGACCTCATTAAAATGATATATATTACTCTGTATCTTTATGTAAAGTAGGACTTCATGCTTTCTAATGCTTCTTCCTTAGAGATGTTTCATGGAAGAACAACTTGGGTAGTGACACAGGACACAGGCTGAACTTAGCTGGTTAATTCTCTTTTATTGCTAATATAAAATTACTGATAATATTTGAGCAAGAGGATTTATATTTTGATGTGCCCTGTGTCTATATGTACACACACACACACACACACACACACTTTTTACTCTGTTATGTTCCTACTTGAATAAGAAACTAAGATTCAACAGGGCTGTTTCTCATATTAACTCAGAACTCTATTTAGCATTTTGTATACATTACTTCATTTAAATTTGGGTAGCTTTCTGTAAGAAGATGTATTATTCTCACTGACAGGAAAGCAGGGTGAGATTAAGTAATTTCATCATTTTTGAATATCTGAACAAAGGTTTTGGGCCATGGAATCTAGCTAATAATCACTATGTTATACTGAAGAATAATCCTTTTTTTCCATCTTTCTCCACATTTTACTTTATTTATAATAATTCCCATGACCTGAACTTTGCCCATTTTCATAATTCAGTGTCTTTTACTTCAGCGCATTCATGGGAAAAAAAATGACAACTGTATACATGTATTCAAGCAAGAGCCTTTAACCACTGAACTATCTCCCCAGCCCCCATGCACATGTGTATTCAGTGTGTTATGGTCATTTTCATCATAATTAGCCTCTTATTTCTCTCCAATCTTGCTGTTTCCCTTCTTTACAACCAGCTGCCCTCCTGTTCTCACAATGTTTTCTTTGTTCTGTGCAAGGCCTGTGCAGGTATTCATAGCTGCTGTGTAGATCTAATTGTTACTGCTATGTCATATCCAGGAGACAGCATCTCACAGCCCACTTCTCCATCCCCCAGCTTTTAAAATCTCTATAGCAGCCTTCTCCAGGTCTTGGAGAGGGTGATGTAGATATCCTACTTAAGGATGAACACTCAGCAGTCACTTTTTCTTACCACTTTGAGGAGTTAAGCATCAACCTCAGCATGAATCACCAACCACTGCAGAAAGGAGCTTCCTATGAGTTATTAGTGGGAAACCTAGGACATCCCCCAAGCAATGCAGGCTCCTGCCATCGCCCCTGGTTGCTTACAGGAACTAGATGGTGTGTCAGTTAATTTCTCATTGACATGACCACATATCTGACAAGAAACTGCTTAGGAAAGGCATTTATCTTGCCTTACAGTTCCAGAAGACATAGTCCACCATGGGGGGAAGGCATGACAGGAGTGGGAGCAGAGCCTGTCATCACAAGTCACATCATCAGGCAGGAAGCAGAGACTAATCAGCGAGTGGGGCATGATTATACAACCTTAAATTAAGCCCCATTGAGCAACCAACTTCTTCCTGCAAGGCTCAACCTCCAAAAGGTTCCATAAGTTTCTCAAATAATTGCTAGGGACCAAATGTTCAAAGAATGAGCCCATAGACTGGTACTACTCTCAGCCTGAGCCAGAGAAACTTCTTTTTGCAGTGGGAAAATACAGAAATCCCCAATAACAGACTTCCTATTCTGTATTAAAAGAGATCATAGAGAAGGATACGACATGCCCAGGTCTGCTTGCTGTTGCAAATCAACATTGGTGCTTTAATTCCAAGCCATATCACGTAGTCCACATTATTATCAGAACCACAGATAACAATAACCGTTCCTAAGGGAAGCATGTGTATGTGGCTGCTGTAATAGAAACAAATCTTTTTCAAATTATACTCTACTAATATTCTATAAGGCAGCTATGGAAATTAAAATTTATGCACAATATTTCCCCTTAATCTTCCTAAATATCAAATTTTGACTCACCCAGTTGTTTAACATTCCAAACATAATGTTATTGGAGTTGGATATGAATTATTAATCTGAATATGAAGAAAATCATAATTACATATTTATAAAAGTAATCCCTCTCTTTGGTTCTACTTTGCAGAGGAGAAAAGGCGGCTGAATCTCGACAACAGAATCCAGCTTCCAGCTCTTTTCATTAGAGCAAGAAACAATTGCAGATGCGATATCATCCTCAAGTGGTTAAAGTGCACATTTAAAAAATAGTTGGACATTTCCAAAAATATACAAAAGGTATTAATAAGCTATGTTATTAACATTAATCTTTTAGTAGGAAACAAAGGCCACTTACTTATTAATGAAAAGGGTTAATTTCTGGTACTCTCAGACTTTCTGATAACCTAGGATATCATTTTCTTGTGGCACTGGAGTGAGACCAGCCATGTGCCAAGCAGAGAAGAATGACCCCATGGTGGTATGAATCAGATGCCCTCCATAAAGTCATGTGTTTACAATGCTTGGTCCCCAGCTGCTGGCAGTTTGGGAGGTGGAGTCTTCCTGGAGGATATGTGTTTTTGGGGGTGGGCCTTGGGGTGTTATAGCCAGCTCTTTCTTGACAGAGGTTAGCTCACTTTCTTGCTGCTGTTTTCCACCTGCTGTGGCAGAGGTGATGTCCAGTCACTGCTTGTTCCGTAGTTTCCCTGTGTCGTCATGAAGCTTCCCAATGAGACTGAGACTTTAAGCCAAGATAAAATCTTTTCTCCCATCAGCTGCTTTTGGTCAGGTGTTTTGTCCCAGCAGTATGAAAGTGAATATAACACACCCTTTCTCTCTGCTCTGTCATCCTCTACAAGGAGGCTACTTCCAATTCATTTCCTTGTCCTTACTTTCAGGCCTTGATGTAACTCATTTCATTTACCAGCTAATGACTAGAAGGCTCTGTTGAGTATCATTTCCTTACACCATGGGATAATAATAAAAATTCCCGTTCATTTATCTTCAAATTATTCATGTTTACTTTTCTTAAGACCAGATACTTCTCTGTGGGGGGGGAGGTATTTCTTTTAAATTTTGAATTTTTTTTTCCCTTATTCATGAGAAACCACATGATTTTTTTTCTTCCCAATGAACCACATCACCCACACTCCTGTGCCTTTAGTTGTCACTTGTCTGTAGCACCTGGCAAATGAACCCTTTCTTCCTCAAATAATTCAAAACACCTATCCTAAAATGTTCTCGTTTCCACACTTCTGCAGTAATCATGACGAGAATCTAATAATTCTCCTAAACTTACTTTTATGATAAAGTCTGTTCATATTGTGTCACACTGGCATGTTTTCCTTATTGGATTTTTGATCTCTTTGCTACTACAATCTAACACATAGCAATAAATGGTTGTTTTAAGATGTTAGCAATAAAACACAACAAGAAAAAATTCTGAGAAATCTTAGGGAATAGTTCTGGGTTACTATTAAGGTCACTGTACTCTAGGCTGTGTGGTGGGTTAAATCACTGTAGTGTGAGTACAGTTCAATAACAGACCTCAGTGATTACATAAATGTTATTTTATAATGGTTGAACCACAATATTTCTGGCAGAATGTTTCTGGTTGTTCATTCTATGAGTCTCAGTCAGAACAGGACTTTTGCACAAATTTTATAGTTAGTGTCCGAGAGAATATTCCCACTAGCATACTTCTTTTGTTCTTACGCCATTTCTTTTAAGAGATTGGTTGGAACAGGTGACTGAAAAATGAGGTTCTCCAATATGTGCTTATTACATGGTATTTGATTACATAGAAGACCTTTAACTTAGGCCTTTCCTTACAACAAGTTAGGACAACTTGCAAACCTTTTAATTACAACACCAACCGAACACTAGCAGTGTAACCTGATGATCTATCATAAAGGAGAGTAATCCCTAAAGGATGACATTCCTCATCCCCACAAGATCATCCACTGCCCCAAAACTGCATCTCCAGAACCATGGGTAATAAACCCTCTCATTTTGTAGTGCCTCTCTCTTAATGGCATCTTCGTTGTCCTCATGCTCCTAACTCCATCTGCACTGCCTGGAAATATCGAATGTTTGTGGATTTACTGGTAACAAATTTAAAAAAATTATCTAGGTGGGTGTGGTGGTGCACACCTTTAATCCCTGCACTCAGGAGGCAGAGGTAGGAGGATTGCCATGAGTTCGAGGCCACCCTGAGAATACAGAGTGAATTCCAGGTCAGCCTGGGCTAGAGTGAGACCCTACCTCGTAAAACCAAAAAAAAAAAAAAAAGAAAAAAAAATCTGGTAATAAAGAATTTTATAAAAGCATAATTTTAGTGTTGTCAGTATGTTTGTCATAGTAAAATGTGCAGATGTAATGTAAATTATGAGTAAAGCAATAACCCAAATATTAAATCTTCAGTATGATCTTACACGAAATAACACATTTTCACAAAAACAAAATAACAAACAAGCTCTTGACAACTCATCATTGTATAATTCTGCATATTTGTTAAGCAAATTCCACAATCTTCATAGAATCTCTTCTAATAGCGATTGTTTTCACTTAGAAAGCTTTACTAACAGTTAACATTTCTCTCAGTATATTATTAAATTATTCAACAAAGAAGCAGATATATTTACATAGGTTTAGAGTATAGAGTCTAACTAAAACCATTCTTAAAACTCTCCTTGAGGCCTAGGAGGTAAGATCTCCAAATATATAAGCCAGCATACAAGAAAAGGGGAACTGGGTGTTTTTATTGCCTTGAACAGCTGTGGCCAAATACCAGAACAACATGAAGGGTGGAAAGTTTTCTTTTGGTTCACAATTTCAGAGGGCTCAGCCCATAATCACGTGGTTTCATGCACATAAGAAGAACATCATGGCAACAGGAAAGTGTGGTAGAGAAGAGCTGTTCACCACATGTGGACAGGAAGCAGAAAGAGGAGAGTAGTCTGAGGACCTGGCAGAACCTACAAGGCCAGTCACTAACTTCCTCTACGTAGGCATCACCCACCCCTCCAGATTTCCACAGCTACCATTCTGGGATCTAAGCTTTAACATATAAGTATGTCTAACATATAAACATACTAATGTAACAGATATTTCCTTTTCAAATCATAACATATGATTATACAAGGGAGTCATGGAAACTTCCAAATATAGGTATCACACTAGACATATTAAAACTTCAGAAAGAATGACTTCAGATATAAGCCTCAAAAATAAAATTTCAAGAACAGACATTTTGCTGCAGATGCGTCTCAGGTAGGCAATTTAAAAATGTGACAAAATTCAAAATATCAACAAGGGATTTTTATTTTAATAGATAATGATTGCCTACAATGAGAGTGTAAATATCAGAAAATATCTAAATACAGAAGCCAAGAATTCAGATGAAACACCACTACTTTCCAAACAGTCTAAATATACACACATACACAACATTCATTAGCCAAAGAATTATTTTCCTTTCACGTTCATTTAAAATTTGGGGCATCATGTATTTATTGTTGGCTATTATGAATATGAAATTTTAACAAATCAGTATATTCATTTTATTTAAATGATCTAATAATCTGTCATTTGTATTTCACCAAATGGAAGGAGAATTTAATTTAACATCTCACCAGTTTAACCACTGATCTAAATACTTTTTTATGCCAGTAGTTTTAATAATATTTGTTGGTAGCAAACAAATATAAAGCTTGTCCTTACAGGACTATAAACTCATTTATATGAATAATCACCCACAGATTATGACTGTGATTCACCTTCATGAGTCCCCAGGGTGTAAAACAACAGAAAAATTAGATAAGTAACAATAACCCTAATCAAACTAAGCAAAACTCTCTTCTCACTGGGTTTTCTATTAAATTCCCCAAGGTCATTTGACTTATTCTGAGGTTTTTAGGATGATGTAAGTGGTGACTACTAAGATCTCTGACTTTTTAAGCAAACTCAGTTGTACCCACTGCCCTCCCTGGACCATCAGGGACTTCGAGTTAGCCCTTATAAAATGACAGAATGCCCACCTCACAGTCCCTAACCCACTGACAATTCCTGGTAGAGGAATGGCTGGTTTGATGTTCCCAACAGCAGCATCCTACCTCTGATATTATTCTTTCCAGACATGAAGTCAAACATTTAAGTTCTAAAATAGAATTGCTTTTAAACAAAAGAATGTCCAGGAATACGAGTCAATCTTAGGTGCTTAATATTTTGGATTCAAAACTTCATGTTTTATGTACAACATGTTCAGATGGAGAGGCCACTTTTCATGGAACTTCCTTCATTCATTGTAAACTACATTTAAGAGAAAGAATCAGGAAAGAGCAGTTTTTACCACAATAGAGACTGTTTCAGCTAGTTCATCTTTTGCTTCTTATGTTGTTTTCACACCAGGTGATTCTTAACAACAAAGCAGAACCTCTCTTCTCTTAAGTAAAGAATCCATCACAAGAAATCAGAGAATGCTCATGCCTTTCCATATACAAATCCTGTGGTAATCCTGTTAAACACCCAATGGGAATTTAAACTTAACTTTGTAGCCCATCCACCTTGAGTGTGACCTTTAAGTACCATGATCAAAACTAGAATTAAGAGCTGGAGAGATGGCTTTGTGGTTAAGCACTTGCCTGTGAAGTCTAAGGACCCCAGTTCGAGGCTTGATTCCCCAGGACCCACGTTAGCCAGATGCACAAGGGGGCGCACGCATCTGGAGTTCATTTGCAGTGGCTGGAAGCCCTGGCGCGCCCATTCTCTCTCTCTGTCTGCCTGTTTCTCTCTCTGTCTGTTGCTCACAAATAAATAAATGAATGAATAAAAAAAATTAAAAAAAAATAACTAGAATTAAAGCCGGGCATGGTGGCACACGCCTTTAATCCCAGCACTCTGGAGGCAGAGGTAGAAGGATTGCCCTGAGTTAGAGGCTACTCTGAGACTACACAGTGAATTCCAGGTCAGCCTGAACTAAAGCAATATCTTAACTCGAACCGCCCCTCCCCCCAAAAAAAGATGAATTACAATTTTTTTTTTTTTAACCTGGGCTTGGTGGTGCATGCCTTTGATCCCAGCACTCTGGAGGCAGAGATAGGAGGATCGTGGAGAGTTCGAGGCCACCCTGAGACTACATAGTGAATTACAGGTCAGCCTGGGCTAGAGTGAGACCCTACCTCGAAAAAAAAAAAAAATTAATAGTGGGCTTTTGGAGATAACACAGTGGTTAAAGACACTTGTTTGTAAGCCTGCCAGCCTGAATTCAATTCTTGAGTGCCCACATAAAGCAAGACCCAAAGAGATATACAACATCTGCAATCCCAACACCCAGGCAATGAGAAATGGAGTCAGGAGAAGTCAGAAACTTGCAGGCCAGCTAGACTGGTGCCCATGAAACAGCAAAGGAGAGAGAGAGAGAGAGAGAGAGAGAGAGAGAGAGAGAGAGAGAGATTGATTCCGCCTCAAGTAAAGTGGAAGGAGAAGAGAAGCACCCCAAGGTTGTCTCAGGCCCCCACATGTATGCAATGGCACACACGTGCACACACACATAATACATATTTCACACACATAAAACATATTTTAAAAGTACTAACACTGATCAAGGCCCATCATGTTTGCTAAAATACGAAGTTCTTAAACTCTTAGTTCTACACTGAGGCAAAAAGCGGCAGCATGGTTGAAGATTTTATTTGCCAGTTCACAATAGTCACAATGATTGCTCACAAATTACATGGAGATCTACATTTAGTCTACAGAGTTTCAACTACCGCTAAACTGGCTAATGTTAAAGTGGCCCGTGCTCATGCTAAACATGGTTTCATTTACACTAAAAGGTACAGACAAAGCCAGGTCTCAAGAAATTGCTGAAAAAACATTATAAATAAAAATTCAACAAACAATTCAATCAGCCTTATTCTTTCATTCAATAATTAATGCATTCAATAAGTCTGCTGAGAAGCTACATTGTATCATTTGATAGGTGTTGGAGGTTGAGTAAACAATAAGAAACATAGCTATCTGTGTGATTTAGTAGTTTATACCCTAACAGAAAATGAAATAATTAATAGACTGAATAAATATGCAATATGCCCATGGATAATCATACTATTGGGGGAAAAAGACAGAAGAAAAAGGTAGTAAAATTAGAGAAAATGGGGGAAAGAGAAAGATTGTTTTAAAGGTAAATAACAACAATGAAAGAGTCTACTAGGAAGGATACATGTGAGGAAACAATTGACAGTGTCAAAGAAGCCTTGAGACTATTCATTGAGCATTCCACGCAGACAGAACAGACTCCTACTGGGAGCCAAGGGAGCCAGGACAAGGTTGGTAGGCAGAAATCCAACCAACTGGAGCGTGTCAGAAACAGTGGAGCATAGCTGACGAGTAGGGCCTGGCCTGCTTATAGGGTTCACTCTCAAGGGTGCTGTGGGTGGCCTTGGTGGGGCCACATGATTTCAGTAAGGACTCCTCATAGCTGCCCAGATGAGGAAGGATTCTGGAAGAACCACACAGAGCCCAGAAGCCTCCTTGCTACCTGGGTCTGTCTCTTTTCTTCTCTGAGGAAGAATCCAGCATCTATTTCCTCGTGTGACAAAACTCCAAGATGTCCCTATCACATTTTTTCCTAAGAGAAATCCCTCCCCACATAGCAAGACAGCTTCCTGTATGTTAAGAGTCATTCCATCAACTGAGCCAAGGCTCCCTCTGGGCACAAATGCTTTGAGAGAGCTCCTTAATTGCATCTAATTAAAGAGCATGTAAACAATCTTAATTTGAGATGTCTGTGTGAGGATGCTTTTTAATTATTTAATATTAAATTTAAAAACCCTTCTCTATAAGTGGATTTTTTCCCTTATGCAAGGTTGTAGCAACATTCTATGGACTAGACATATGGTGAGTAACTTTCTTAACCAAGAAAATGTAAGCAATTTAAATCCTGTGCATGCTTAGAATCCTATTATGTTAGAATGAATAAATAGTATATTGAAATTCTGAATTATAACAGAAAAAAGTTAAAATATCTCAGTTTGAGGGACTTCTTTCATCCACAAATTAGACCACCATAAAAATCCACCCAATATAGAGCTCTCATTGTGAATTAATGCCTTGATGCTAAGGTATTGAAATAAATGTAATAGTTATTTCTATTCATATTTATTTTTTAATTTTTATTTATCTCCCTCTCTCTGTGTCTGTTTCTGTATGAGTGCCATGCCTCTTTGTCACTGCAAATTAACATTAGATATTTGTGTCACTTTTTGGCATCTAGTTCATGTAGGAGTCTAGGGAATTGAATCCAGCCAGCATGCTTTATAAGCAAGCACTTTTAACCATTTCTAAGTGCAGAGTCCTATACTAACCACAAAGAACCTGAAGCATGGCCTACCTCTACTACGATTTGTAAGAGCCATTACTGTCTTCCAGACACAAAATGGCCTTGATATTCATTTTACAATGACTGATACCACCTACACAAGACCTGCAAAATAGGAGGGAAAAAAATGATAACATCAAAACAGAAGGCAAAGTAGTTGGGAAGAAGAAGGGATTCATTTGAGGGCAGGGTTGAGAGGGGAAATAAGCATGGTGGGCGGAGATCATTATAGTTTATTGTTTATACTTATGGATGTTGTTAATGATAAAAAGGTTAAAAAGTAAAATAAAATCTGCAAAAGATCAGTGCAGGGAGAAGGCAGGGATGTTATCTGAGCAATGCACAGAAATCCAAACTCACAGTATTAAGCCAAAAAAATTATTTTATTTAAAAGTTCAAGAAAATGGCATAGCTCTCCAGAACCATAAACATGGCCAGGAACCATCAGAACTGGAATATTCTTTCCTGCTCTTTTCTCCCTTCTTCTACTCGGCAGTATATAGTACCTGTTCTGCTGTCTGCCAGCATTTCTAACAGGCTTATGATTCTTGCTCCTCCAAACATTGGCTTGTGACTGGTTTTGTATCACCATGAAATTGATTCTGAATCCCCAGTTCACCAAGCTTTCATGTCTCTCAGGTTAACACAATCTGATTCACCTCTTTCATATTAGAGTATAATAGATCTCTAGATCTATTCACCTCTCTCATCTTAGAGTATAATAGATCTCTAGAGAAAGGGAATTCATATTCTCTACTTGGATTCTGAATTCAATCCTGGTCCAAGAAGAGATGGCATTGTCTTCTGTGGCTGTCTTTGTGAAGGGGGAGGTGAAACTCACCCAAAGATGTTGCATAGCATTGCCTGACATCTGAGTGGCCCCTCTCACCCCCACCCCTACCCCCACACTTCCACCAACTACACGAGCAGTCCAAGTGTCCCAATTGGTCAGTATTGGCTTTATCGTTAATTTGTGAAGTACCTATGATTAACTTGGTACTCATTACATATATGTGTCTTCACAAAAGACATCCTCCCATCAGTCTCACACACATGCAGCCACTAACAAGGCCGCCCCTGGTACTGCTCAGCCAAGGGGATAAAGACAAACACAAATCTCCTTATCTACCTCTTCTCCTCGGGGGCCTGAAAATTCAGTACAGTATTAGAGTCATGGTAAGTGTCCAGTGTGCGATCCAAACAAGAGGAATTCTTAGAATACCACCTGAATCACATCCATTTTCAAGACATGATTCTCCTATGTAACAAAGTTCTTCTCAGTCATAAGATTTAAGGCAGTTGTTTTCTAATACCAAATCCTTGAGTCAGTCTCATTCATTTCCATATAAATTCCTGATATATTGGTCAGGAGGAAGAATATTTGAGTTTGTATTCAGCACCATTCTTATCTTCAACATACAAGTGTAGTTTAATCATGAATTTAAGAACTATATTTGTAATAAGAAAGTACAGTGATCGTAAAACAAAACTACAAAAGAGAAAAGCAGACTTATTTCAAATATATAATTCTGTGGTTTATGTGTTCTATGATTAAAACTTAAAATAAGTAGGCAAAATGGATCAGATGTACTTGAAACTGAAATGACAGGTGCCTTCTTGTATTTGGACTCAGGAACATAGATCCCTGAATCTCTATGTCATGAGCTTTCTCATATGGAGTATGCATATAATTAAAATTTATTTAGACCTTTGTTCAGTCAATGATTTTTTTAAGAAAGCAATACTTTACCATTGACACTGTTTAGAAGTAACAGTCATGATGATAATAAAAAACCTAGGCCTATATCTGTATTATTTTTTTTTACATTTTCTATAGACCATCCTACCCAGGGAGACTTTCCTTCCTGTTTCTAACACCTGCCTTGATGTGTGGCTCCACAGAGCAAAGGACTTGGAAGTGGAGTGACAGATTTTAATGCCAGCATTATATAGGACATAAACACCATTAGCTAAATATTTTAAAGTTATCATCTTAATGACTTTAGACATTGGAAATATTGTGAACTGTGCTATCATGAAAGGCCAAAATATTATCAGCTTCTTCTTGTGCTCTGTTTCTGAGTATGAATCTACCTCTGTGGAGTCCAATAGCAGACAAGCTTGCTCCAGGTACAAATATGTCTTCCTACTTCCTCAGCTTTCCTTTTCCCAGGCAAGCCCAGCAGGAAAAATATGGTCTCCACCATGCTTCTCTAATTGACTAGGTCATATACCTCCCCTAAAGCAATTACTAAACTCAAGGCCATGCAATGACTGGGTAAGTATGGTGACCATGTCACCTTTGGAAGTAAGAATCAATTAACTAAATTCCCACTAGAAGTTGGATTAAGAGATGTTGCGTTGATAACAAGAACAAAGAGAATTTTTTTTTTTTTTTTTTTGGTTTTTCAAGGTAGGGTCTCATTCTAGCCCAGACTGACCTGGAATTCACTATGTAGTTTCAGGGTGGCCTTGAACTCATGGCCATCCTCCAACCTCTGCCTCCCGAGTGCTGGGATTAAAGGTGTGCACCATCACACTCACCTTCTTTTATTCTTTAAAAGGATTTCTAAATTGGTGGGTCATGAAATAGGCTTCCTGGTCTCCCTATGTTTAACAATACTAATGACCTTGATTCTGACAATAGAGTACTGATAGCTCGGAGTTATGAGGTCATAGATACATGCAAAATATTGCCACTAAATAATATTTCTAAGAGGTAAGATTCTAAATGGCTATGTAACTGATATATTATAGGAATTTGTCCGATTATTATGAAAAGACTGGATGGTCACTTTTGTTGTGCTGGACAAGGTTGAGTAAAAGACGAGTACAGGGACTCATATTCCCAGATTAAGTACCAGTTATATTACTTAAGAATATTTATGTCTGCCCTGAAAGAAACCCTTATTTCCTATAGGTACAAAACTGAGAATACTGAAAACTAAACTGATATACTCATCTATGAACGGATAATTTCAGCATAAACTGACTTCCTGTTCTCACATGGTAACTGCTGCTAAAATAAGAGTATTAACTGAGATGGGATACAGACGTCTAAGAGGCTCTTAGAAAACCTTGTAACTAACCCTAAACTATGTTGAGACTTCTTTGTCAGAAGCTGCTGTTTCACAACCATCTGGGGATTTTTAACTGTGTTTCCCTCAGGAGATCATATGGTCTCCCAGAAGTACTTGCCTTACATGACATACCTTATAATCATAATTATCTCTCCTCATTATCGTCACTACCACCACCAAGCTTCTCTTTTACATGCATAACTATGCTCCAGTATGAGCAGGCCCCCAAACATCTCTTTTATGACATATGACCCTGTGATGGGTACTACATTCCAAAAGAGCTACATAATTGCCCCAACTTATACAGATATAATCCAGGGAGTATTTATGGGTATAGATGCTAAGGTGCGATATAATACTGGAAGAAACAGAAAATTATAACAAGCACAATTTATGGGCCATGAACTACTAGCCAGAAATCAAGAAGTTGGTGCTGCAGGATTGGTCTTACTGTTTGATCAGTTATTTAACTACGAACAAAAGTTTATACGCTATTAAAATGAAGCTTAAATGTCAAAATAGTGTTGGTATATTTTGAAAGAAGGGATCCAAAATCTTGGGAAGATTAAAATGTTCAACAGGACTTTTATTTTAGATCCATTGACCCATCCCAATAGTATCTGGAGGACACATCTTTAATAATGTGATAGACAAGACTGTTGGAAATAAACTTGCAAGGGGAATCCTAGCATTCTTTTTTGTTTGTTTGTCTTTCCCTTTTTATTTTTATTTATTTATGTATTTATTTTTATTAGTTATGTACATACTCAATGTGTAAATAGCCATATTGGTACCATTGTTAGCCTCCTCCCTATTCCCCCCCTCCAAAGGGACCCTCCTTGTTGGGGACTGTGGGGTCATGTATTGTGGGGGTAGCCATCAATTATGGGGAAGAGGCAATATCTCTGTGCATAATGTCCCAACTTGTGGCTCTAACAATCTTTCCACCCCCTCTTCCTGGAATTTCCCTGAGCCATGTTGGATTCGTTTTAGGTCTACTTTAGTAGGTTTTGTGTCTCTGGATATCTGGTTTGGTGGGAGTTGAGTATTCTGTGTGTCTTAGAGTTTTGCCATTGTTCTTTCTTTGCAGGTCAGAAAACACGGTGGGACCTGTTGCCATTCATTAGGTAAACCTAAATGCAGTGGAAAAATCATTGGATTTGTGGTAGCACATAATTGCTAAAGGAAAGGGGGTAAGGATACCACAAGGAGAGTCAGATCAATCACCAAAATAACCTCACATGCCAAGATCTGGGGCCAGTTGACCACAGTGTTTTAGAATTAAAATAGTTGTGCAGTTAATGAAACTCTTACTCAATCTGTGTAAGTGAAAGAGTTCTGGATCAAGTGAACAAAAATGTAATTTGAATCATTAAAACCAGTCAGGCACCTTCAACCAATTCTCTGGAGAATCATGACTACTCTAAGGTTTTCCTGTTTGGGGGAATTATATATTACCTTTATAGTACAGATAATGAGATTGTGGAAATTGAGCAATTAATTCAATTTCTAACATTGTGGAATCATGTTATCCTGATATTTTTAACCTTGATATAGAAACAATTCCGGACGTGTAACTTTCCAGCAGCTCATCTGATTTGTAGTAGGTATTCAGGTACTATTTTAAGAATTTTCAAGATAATTTTAAGAATGATGCCTATAAATGTATCTGACTTTCATTTTTTATAATACAATGAAATCATAAAAGTATTACTAATAACATTAATAAGTAGAAGCTAACAGAAACATAGTTTTAAAGTGTCTGATAAAATTGACTGAGTAAGAGTAGAGAGTTGAAGGCAGAAGGAGAGAGAATACAACTACATGGTAACCACAATAGAATTTCAAGATTAATGTCTATGCTGCAGTGAGATGAGGGCCAAGCATGCCTTCCTTTTTTCTCTTGGTAAAAGCAGATGGGTCCTGAAGTAGGATAGTTTGACACACAACCTTTTGACTTTATAATTATAGAAAAGCAATTTGAAGTCAAGAGGAGGCATACTTTGCATTTTGCATTTAGATTTTTTTCCCAGGCTACCAATATGCATATAGTTTAGTACTTTCTAATTATAGTGGGCAGTGGGCAGTGGGCAGTGTGCCACACATCCCCGGTTCATTTGAGCACCAGGGTAAACAACTGATAACTCATTGCAGGTGCTGCCAGCATTCTTCAAGCATGATGCTGCTTTGGCATCTTTCATGCCTGCAAAATGCCCATCTGTGCACGTGTATGAGATACTCAAAACTTGATTACAAAATAAGCAAAGAATAAAACTGAGACTGACTGAGGACACTATGTCAGCTTATGACCTCTTCATGCAAACATACACACACAAATGTGTGTGAAGACACACCCTCATATGTGTTCACAGACATACAGACACAAGCACATACAGACACATGCACACAAACTTCAAACAAAAACATACGGCACACAAAAAGAAAAAAAAAAGGAACAATAAGATTTGTATGAGAAGATTTTGGATAAAACTGAGCTAACTTAAGTTTTGTACGTTTTCTTTTTAGGATTTTTTGAGGTAGGCTCTCAGCCAAGACTGTCCTGAAACATATCCGGGTAGTCCCAGGCTGATCTCCAACTCACACCAATCTTCCTACCTCTGCCTCCTGAGTGCTGGGATTAAAGGTGTGTGCAACCACACCTAACAAATTTTCTATGTTTATCTTAGGGTAGGCTAAGGTATGATGGTGGGTGGAATAAGTGTATTAAATGCATTTTTGACTTTTATTTTATCATAGTCAAAGAATATGATAAGGAAACGTTGAAAAAGGAAATCAAAATTTTAAATAAAAATAACTTCTCATGAAATAGTTTTTCTCCCAACCTACTAGACTGAATTTTAACCTGCACAAAGAAATTTAATCAGCAGAAGTGAAAGAGAATTGCTCTTATTTGAAAGTTTAAGGTCATAGATATGTCCTTGATTTTTCTGTCCATTTTCTGGGGGGAAACCCAGCTCAGGCTCATGGTTTCTCTATGCCTATGAAAGTAAGGTGTAGCCTGTAGCATTCCTTGAACAATATTTCATCACACACATCATTAAGTTCTCTTATAACAACAGGACCATGAAAAGTAATTGAGCCACATTAACTTACTAAAAGATCTTTATCTCTACCAGCTGAAGGTTCACTAGATATGTAATACATATTTTCCTGACTAAAAAAGCAATTATATATTGACAAACACATAATTGCCAGTTTATAAGACACAAAAGCAAACCACAATATACCAGAATCTTTAGGCCGCATGTATCTCAACTCAAACAAAATTAATGACTATATTTAGCCATTCTGAAAGTTTATTATTTCTGTATTTATTATTTACCTAAATATGTTATTAAATATTTATATAAGACTTTTTGAGGCAATAAAGAGTCACTTGCAATTGTGAAGAAAATGAATTGGGTTAGATGCATACAATTTTGAATTTTATCTCTTCATTACAACTTAAGTATTTCCCAGGACTTGCTCTGGACCAAATATTTACATCTTCCTTAAAGTCCCTGTGTTAGCCAGATGGAGGCATTCATGCCTACTGTCTCAGAATTCATAAGGTATAGGTCAGAGGATCATGAGTCCTAGGCCAGTCAAAGCTATTGAGAGTTGTTCCAGGCCAGCCAGGGCAACATAGCAAAACTTTGCCTCAAATTAAAACAAATCAAGAAGTTTATCTCAGACTGAAAATTCTATTCTTTCATTGTTTCTCCTGTGGGCTATGAGTTACTTTTTTTCTTTAAAACAAAATCATAAATTGAATTTTGAAACCCTAATGTAAGAGAAATAGGCAGTGAAGAATTCAGTTGGTAATTCATGAGGCTAAAGTCCTAGTGATTGTGATTAATGTCCTTGTAAGAGATAAGAGAGCTTGGTCTCTCAAAAACTGCTGACTGCAAACCAGGACAGGAGGCCTTGCCTGACACTGGAAATACCTTGAGCTCAGACCTCAAAGCTTCCAGAACTATAGCAAGCAAATGTTTGTTATTCAGAAAATCAATCTATGGTAGTTCATTTAGTAGCATGAACTAGACATAAGAACACATGGGCATACCCAGGGTATTGCTCAAATATTCAGATACCTTCTGAAAATTGTACTGGAAGGAATATTTCATTCTTTTAATATTTTATTTATTTGAGAGAGAGAGAGAAAGGGAGACAGATAGAGCTGGGAGCAGGGGGAGAATGGATGTGCCAGGGCCTCTAGCCACTGCAAATGAACTCCAGACCGATATGCCACCTTGTACATCTGGCTTTATGTGGGTGCTGTGGAATCAAACCCGGCTCCTTAGGCCTCACAAGCAAGAGCCTTAACCATGAAACCATTTTTTGAGCCAAGAAACATTTCATTTTATCATTATTGATGTTCACATTTCCTAGAAAAATTAAATATTTTCATTGAAGCCTAAATGCCTTAAGTTATGGGGCAGCAAAGTGGAAAAGTATAAAGACACAGAGAAGGTAGAGATATTAAAGACTGAGACCAGTGTGAATGCATCAGAATCTCTGTAAACTGGCTACAGATTTTGTATGGATACCTGAGTTCAGCCATTGCCAAATACTTTGGATTTTCAAGATGAGAAAGAAATCAAATTCATGTTTTTTTTTTAAAGCAAATAATAAGCTTTCAAAGTGGTATACATGTGACAGGAGATGAATGATAGGAACTTGGATTTGTCCTATCTTTAAGACTATAGCCACCTATGTACAATTCCTTGCTCAAATAATCCATAAAATAATTTAATTTCACATATCTTTTCTTTACTAACAGGAACTGAGTGCTACAAGCCTCATATGTCTAGATGTATAACTGGGAACTATTGTTTAGTATAAGAACACTGACATAGAAAATAAATCTAATTCCTGTTTTATAACCAGGCAAAATAATTGTGATGTTAACTGATACACGGAACAAGATTGGGGTAGGTTTATTTTAATGAGGCAAACACATAGTGCTCTGACAGGCAGAACATATTCTAAGAAAAATATAAGAAAAAATTCCCACATAAGCAATCTTGTCATGATCACAAACTGTTTCAAATCAACATCATCAATCTGTTTTAAATAAGCAATAAACAACTAATTAAAGTGAGAATCATAACAGAGTCAACAGCTAAAATCCTTGCTGCCAAACCAGCTATTTTTTATCTACAGATAAATCTTGGTTTGACATACTCATAAGTTATAGCTTCTAGGCTTCTATGCTCCCACCTCCATTATAGAAAGGTGATGAAAACAGCATTTAATTATTTCATAAGTGCAAAAAATTATCAGATGTAATCCAATCAAAAGTTTTGTCAAGCCAATCCCGGTGGTGCACGCCTTTAATCCCAGCACTTGGGAGGGAGAAGAAGTAGCATTGCCATGAGTTCAAGGCCACTGTGAAACTACAGAGTGACTTCTAGGTCAGCCTGGGCTAGAGTGAAACCCTACCTTGAAAAACAAAACAAACAAAAAAAAAAGTTTTGCCAGATTTTTAAGCTGGAAACACTTAGAGAGTTGGGTGGTGAAGTCAGCATAAAATTGTTCATTCACATATCTACCTGAAATTGTCCCTGGTATTTATTGTTTCATAAAATGTCTAGTCTTAACAATAAATGAAAATGAAAAAAGTCCACACTTAAATAGAGGCTATCATGATTATTAACTATATTTAAATCATATCCTCAAATTGCACAAAAGTTAATATATCTCCAACTACAACACAAGCTAACACTTCCAAAATTATCTCCTTGCTTGAAGTTGGCACCCAGCATCTAACATTTTTACCTGATTCTTTATCTATATCTTTTTGCTTATTCCTCAAAAACAGTATACCATATAATTTATTACAAGTGTTGCTTTTCTTTTAAATAGCTTCTGTAAACCTCTAAATAAGTAGGTATTTGGTAGAGATTTGGTTTTACTTCCTTGATAGAAGACCAGTCCATCTCAGAGCAGATACTCAATGTTTGCCAGTGTTTTCAAACATGAAAAACTGGAGATGTAGAGGTATGAAATCAAACCATCCTTTACCTTGAATATTTTGTTTAATTGACAATAGCCTCATGGCTCCAGGTACTACCCAATGATTTTACAAGATAATTATCTTCTACTTTAGTTATATGGAATTCTGTTTTGCTTACCCATTTGCTAACAAAATATATTTAAATGACAATATGGTTGAGACACAAATGCCTTGACCATTTAGATAGTGTGTGAGGTGATAAAATGTGAGCAAGTTGCATGTTATATTAACTGTTCATCACTTCCTTAAAGCAGAGGTTCTTATTTTTCTTCACTTAAGCACCTTTTCACATAAGAAATTTTTTATGTGGGGGCTGGAGATATGGTGTAGCAGTTAAGGGGCCTGTCTGTAAAGCCTAAGAACACAGCTTCAATTCCCAGAACCCACATGTGCCAGATGTACACAGTGATACATGTGTCTGAACTTTGTTTACAATAGCTAGAGGACCTGGTGCACCCATTCCCTCTCTATGTCTCTCTCTCTCTCTCTCTCTCTCTCTCTTTCAATCTCTCTCAAATAAATAAATAAATAAAATTTAAAAATAAAGAAATTTTCATGTGACCACCAAGTATAAAATAGGTACAAGAAATAGGTTTACAAATCAAATATTTCCTGATAATAAATCATTAATGAAGTTATTTTAAAACAATTATGTGGTATTATATCAGTTATGTTCTCATTTATTGCACAAATACCAGACAAGAAGCAGATTATGATGGAAAAGAAATTTAACCTATTTATAGTTTCAAGGGGTAGGTCACCATGCATTGCATCAGAAAACAGAGATAGAAAATCAAGAGAGGCCATCAAGGCTCCACCTCCAAAAGGTTCCTCAGTCTTTCCTAACAGTACCGCAGTACCACCAACTGGGGATTAATTATGCAAGCACATGAACCGATGGGTCACATTTTGCATGCAAATTGACACATTCCACGTCTGACCCCTATACTTATGGTCATCTCATAATGCAAAATGCCTTGAGCCCAACTTTAAAAATTCCCATAGCTTTTAGCACTCTCAACACTGTTCAAAAGCCCAAAGTCCAAAGTCTCATCGAGATTCAGTGCACTCTCTTAACTGGGAGCCCTGTAATACCAAAATACAAGTTACATACTTCCAACAAATAATGGCACATAAAAAACATCTGCATTCCAAAAGGAAGAAATGTGGTCATGGCAAGGAAATAATGGACAAAGGAATGCCAAAACATAGGAGGGCAAACATCAAATCCTGCAGCTCCATGCCCAGTATCTGGGACTTGTGATAGAATACAATGGGGTCCAAAATGCTTGAATGACTGTATTCCTTTAGCTACACTGACAATAATATCTCTCATGAGCAGAATCTCTCCTGAACTCACTCTCCTCTGTAGCCATCCTAAAGTTCTGGCATTTCCAAAACCCCAGAGCCTTCATTGCAACTTTGGATACACCTGCACAACTTCATACAGAGAACTCATAGGGCCTGCTTACAGCAATTTCTACCCTGCCTTACAACGCTTAGCCTCAGTAGCTCTTTGGAACCATGCTGAAATTCATGACTCCCTCCATCTTCTATTTTTCATGCTTCTGACGCCATCACCACATGGTTTACACTACCAAATTCTGCTGCCAGATCAAGATGAAACCTGGCTTTTGTATACAGCTGTAGCAGCCTCTGTAGGTTTACTCTTGGGATAAAAAAACCTCTTATAATGTTTTCTCTGAATGTCTTTCATTTCAAAAGAATTTATACTCTTCCTATCCTGGACTTTCAAATAATTGGGTCTTGCCCTTAGTGCATCTTTTCTATTGCACCAGTACAGAGCATTTTGCTTATTTTTATTGTTGGTAATCTTTTAACATCTTCATTCTCTGGGCCTGAGATTTTAAACTTGATCATAATTCTTTTCTTTATGAACTTCATATTTTTCATCTTTCTCCTCTGCATCTTCCTCTCTTTCACTGTAGACCTGAATAAGAACAACTTACTATTTTAGTGAAGCCACATAACAGACTCTGTTATTCTGCCTTGAAATTTCCCTCAACAAACAAGTTAGTCCATTACTTTTAAATTCAGCCACACTCAAGTTCTCAGGATATAAGCATAATGCAGTGAATTTCTTTGCCAGAAGATAACATTAACTGCCTCTATTTCAGTTCTTGAAAAAGTCATTTTTTACCCCCAGAATCTTATAAGTCAAACCTCCATAATACATAGTTCTCTTAGCATTCTTGTCTTCCAAACTCCCCCCCACCCAGAATGGCAAGTTGATTTCTACTTACAGCATCTTAAGGATTCTATAGTCCAAATCCTTCCACATTCTTTCCACAAACCAATCTCAAAAGACTAAAATTTACTTGGTCAGTTTTATCACAATAATGGTCCCACTTCTGAGTCAGATTTTCTATCACTTTGTCAGTTCTAAGACAAATAGTGGACCAAAAGCAGTTAATGAAAGGAAAAGGACTTAATTCAGCTTACACTTTGGAGGTAGGGAGGGAGGCATTAATCCATCCCTGCATAGAAAGCATGGCAGGCATAGGAAGCCAGTGTCACTTGAAGTTCTGGAAAACAGAAAGCTGAGAGATATGGCAGTAAGTGGGACTCATCTAGAACTTTAAGGCTTGCCTCTAGTGACACATTTCCTCTATCAAGGGTCCCTGCTAAAGGTTCTACAGCCTTTCCAAATGGTACTACCAACTTGGAATTAAGTAATCAAACACATGATCCTATACATATTCCACTTAAACTCCCACAGGTACAAATGTAATTTTACCATTTATAAAGGATGAAAACAAATTTGAATACTAGTGATATGTATATGTTTAATTATTTTTTACATAGAGAATTAAATCTTGACTATTTTATACTCCAGGACATAGAGAACCTTCAGCTGTTTTCCAGATCAGCATATTGGTTTTATAATCATTAATGGTCAGGGTATATGTTTGCAAAATATGTAGTACAAAATGGAAGAAGTAAAATTAGGGCCATTTGAGAAACTGTAGGAAATTTTATCCTAATCCCAATTTAAAATTCATTTAATGATTTTTTTTTAAATTTATTACATTCATAGTGTGTATACAGCCATGTTGGTACTGTCATTAGCCTCATCCCTGTCTTCAGCCCTCTGTGGGAACCCTCCTCATTGAGGTTCATTTTAGGTCTGTTTCAGTGATCAGGTCTTGGGAGCCTCTGTGTCTCTGGATATCTGGTTTGGCAGGAGTTGAGTGTTCTCTGTGTCTATCTCCTTCACCCTTGTGCTGGTACCAAGTTCATCAAGAAAGCAGCATTCTTGCTCATTTCCCCAATTGCACTTGGTTTCAGTTGGGGCCCTGGTGAGGTGCAATGGGCTGATTATCTCCTTAGGATCTGCATCCATCTGAAAAAGAGAAGCAAATTCTCCAATGGAGAGTGAAGTCAGCACAAGATAAATGGGATAACAGTTATTATTTTAGAGAAAATTTAATAGGTATAGGCCCTCTTGTAGCCCACAATTTGTGGGAGCTTGATAATGGAGAGTGGGCTTATTTTTTGGATCTGGTTCTGACTTGTTTCCCTGCTCCAGCTATGGGTTCTGTTCCATTGAGCAGATCAGTTAGCCAAATCAACAGCAGTTGGTTACCCACCATGGCCGTGTGCCACTACTGCACTTGTGTGAGCATCACTCAGGTTGTTTGCTGCTGAGTAGCTTAGACCATGATTTGCTTGGACAAATGTTGGTCATTTTCCCCTAGTTGCTCATGTAGCATCTTCTGGCATTAGACAAGCTAACTGTCAGGGGACTGACTCTCTTTCAAATTCCAGACAGATCACTCCATGTTCCATATGAACAGAAGATGGTATCTTCAGCAGTAGGGACTTACCACTCACCTTTGGTGAGTCATCAAGTACTCTGACAGAAATCTGTATTCTTTTGGAAAACCTTATAGGCCTTTCTTATCAACATGATGGTACTAGGAGTTAGAGGCCAGCACCAAAGAACAGAAGGAAGAAAGAGATATGTAATATAAAAGAGAGAAAGAAAAGAGGGAGAGAGAGAAAAACAGGAGAAGATTAAGGTCAGTCTTCATCATACTCTCTCCAGGGTCCTGTGATTCAGGTATTCCCTCTAAGGTCTTGAAGGTTCAACCATTTAGTTTGTCTTTTAGGATGTAGAATTTTATGGTACCATTGCCATTTGGGTCCAGTTTTGTGTTTCCCCAGCTCCACTCTTACCCTCCCCTTCCACCCCACCCTCACTTTTGTCTGGTCCTCAAGATGCTTATTAGGTATGTCAGCATCTCAGGCAGATTCAGGTTGGGAGCCACAGATGAGTAAGACCATGCAATGGTTATCTTTCTGTGATTGGGGAAGTTCACTAAGAATGATCTGTTCCAGGTTTGACCATTTTTCTTCAAATTTCAGTGTGCCATTTTTCCTTACTGCTGTGTATAATTCCAACATGTAGATATATATGTTTCATCTTAGTTATCCATTCCTCTAATGATGGACATCTGGGTTTATTCCAGCTCTTAGCTATTATGAATTGAGTAGCTATAAACATGGTTGAGAAAATCTCTCTGAACTGAGACATGGGTCTGTTGGTAACTCTATATTCTTCCTTTTCAGAAGTCTCCATATTGATGTCCATAGTTATTGTACCATCTTACATTCCCACCAACAATGAATCAGGGTTCCTATTTCTCTACATCCTGGCCAGCATTTGTTTTCATTTGATTTTTTTTTTTGTGGGGGGGCGTTGAGGTAGGGTCTCACTCTAGCCCAGGCTGACCTGGAATTCACTATGGAGTCTCAGAGTGACCTTGAGCTCACAGCAATCCTCCTACCTCTGCCTCCCAAGTGCTGGGATTAAAGGCATGCACCACCACACCCAGCTATCATTTGATTTTTTAATGTTTGCCATCCTTAATGGAGTAAGGTGGAATCTCATGGTTGTTTTAATTTACATTTCCCTGATGATTAGGGATGATGAAAATTTTCTTAATTGTGTGTTTGCCATTTTTATTTCATCCTCTGAGAACTCCCTGTCTAGTTTTTTGCCCCATTCTATGAGTGGGTTGTTTGACTTTTTATTGTTTAGGTTTTTGAGTTTTTTGTAGATTCTAGAAATTAGGCCTCTGTCAGTTGTATAGCCAGAAAAAAACTTTTCTCCCATTCTGTGGGTAATCTATTGACTCTGCTTATTGTATGTTTGTATGTGAAGAAACTTTTCTGCTTCATGTCATCCCAATGGTTGAGTGAGTAGTTTAGCTTCCTGAGCTACTGGGGTTTTGTTCAGGAAGTCTTTTCCCATTTCTATAACATGGAAGTTCCTCCTATTTTTTCTTCCAGTAGTAACCAAATTTTCGGTCTTATATTAAGGTCTTTGATCCATTTGGACTTGACTTTTGTGCATGGCAAGATGTGTGGACCAAGTTTTATTTTCCTGTATATGGTTATCTAGTTTGTCCAGTGCCATTTGTTGGAGATGCTTTCTTTTTTTTTCCAGCTGACATTATTAGGGCCTTTGTCAAATGTCAAGTAGCTGCAGTTACTTGACCCAAAGTCTGGGTCCCCATTTCTGTTTCATTGGTCTGTAATCCTGTTTTTATGCCAGTACCATGTTGTTTTTATTATTATAGCTTTGTAATGTAGCTTTAGATCAGGTATGGTGATGCCTCCAGAGATGTTTCTTTCTTGTGCTGAGGATATGCCTGGATATCGGAGGCCTTCTGCCATTACATTTGAATTTAGAGATCATTTTTTCTATCTCTGTGAAAAAAAATTTGGGGACTTTTATTGGTATTGCACTAAATATGTATGTTGCCTTTGGTAAGATTGTCATTTTTACAATGTTAATTCTGCCTATGCAGGAGCATGGGAGGTCTTTCCATTTTTTCAAGTCCAGTGAGTGCTAGCCTGCTGACCTGGGTCCATATATGGAGGGGGATGCCAGCTAGTAGAAAGGTGTTCATGCATGACCCCTGGGGAAACACTAATCTGCTAATCTGCTGTCCTTGGTCGGTGCACTGGGGTGGGGTGGGGGTGAGTGGGAAGGTCTTCCTGGTGTAGTTCCCCTAGGGGAATGCTTTCCTGACCTGGGTCCAGCATGGGGGTGGGGAGACAGTGGAATTCTCGTGTGGAGCTCTGCAGTGGTGGGAACACCTGAAGGTGGAACACTAGCCTTCTGGGATAGGTCTGCACATGGGGTGGGGGGTGGTGGTGAATGGGATGGTCTTTGCGCGTGTAGGTCCCCTAGGGGAATGCTAACCTGATAGCCTGAGTCAGCACTCTGGGGTGGGGGGCATTCATGAGTGGGATGGCATTCACATGTGGAGATCCCCTAGGGGAATGCTAGCCTGCTCTCCTGGGTCTGCACACAGGGGTGGGGGGCAGCAGCAAGTGGGATGGTGTTTGTGAGCTTGGAGGTGTACATGGTGTTATGCTAGCCTGTTGTCCTTGGTCCCCTTGCCTGAGGTTGTGCAAGGGCAACCTGCGGCTGGGACTATGGCTAGCATGGCTGCTTGAGGGTATTGGGGAAGTGGTGGGCTACCCAATAGTGTGGGAATCAGCAGATTCCCTAGCTTGCTCCTCAGCGCCCTCCAAATGGAGGTCTATTAGAGACTGCTCACCCCTAGAAGACTCAATAAACCTTAAACATCTTGCCTTTCTTTCCTCAAGAGGTGTGGTGTGGTTAGGCAGATGCCATCTTGACTGGAAATCCTCATTTAATGATTGTTTTGAAGAAACTTAAATACAAACACAACAGCTATTTTTAATTAAGCACTATAATACACTACAATCCAAAGACATGCATTTGATACTTCTATAATGAAGAATAATGGAGTATTAAAGGAAAGTATAAAAGTCTGTGACTTTCATAATTAAACCATGGTGCTGCCAAAACAGCAAAAACCTTTTTGGGCAAAGTAAAATCATTGTTATTCATAACGTATAATAGTCTTGAACCTGAGTGGAGGCCCTGGTGCGCCCATTCTCTCTCTCTCTCTCTCTCTCTTTATGGGCCTCATTCTCTCTCTGTCTGTCACTCTCAAATAAATAAATAAAACAGAAAAATTTTTTAAAAAGAGCTACATAATAAACAAAGATACTTAGAACAATGACAACCAATAATGGATCAGTTTGAAAGATGACAACATTCTCACAATCAAGTCCATTAAATACATAAAGGACTTACATATAGATCAGATAGTGGTGGCTGTCTACATCCAAATCTTTCCATATACATTCTCCAAAAGCAAACAAGTCAGATAAAAGGACAAATAGGGCTAGAGAGATGGCTCAGGGGCTAAAGATGCTTATTTGTCAAGCCAGATGGCCTGGGTTTGATTCCCTTGTACCTATGTAAAGCAAGATGTACCAAATGTCACATGCATCAGCAGTTTGTTTGCAATGGTAAGAGGCTCTGAAGCACTCATAATCCCTCTCTGTATCTCTCTATCTGTGTCTCTCAAATAAATATTAAAAAATATTAAACAGAAAAAACAATAAATTTTCATATTTTCAACAAAACTGAAAGGACAACAATCATAACAAACTTCAGACAACCTGGACACCACCATCATAACTACTTCTTGAGCTCCTGACATAACCTTTACAAATACTTTATAGAATTTGAAAAAAAAATGTACAACAAAGATAAAATTGAAGTGAAAAGCAATCATGTAATATGAAATAAGAATCTCAACACTAAGGAGCAAACAACCTAACAATATTAACTAAAATAACAAAAAATAGCCCTACTATATCAGATCATTGACCACAGAGGTGTGACTTCAAAAGTCACATAAAGAATAGCATCATAGGAACATAGGTAGCTTCAAGGCTTGCAGGAACCAAGCAAACACTCAGCCAAGAAAGAAACAATTTAAAAATTGGAGGAAAGTTTTGTGGACATTTTTTACATGCTCTTATCCAACCAGATTTCTGGCTCAGTCATGATCTTGACATTGTCATCAAAATTCACAACAAAGCACTCTGGCTCCTAGGTCAAGAGAGAACATGAGACATTTTCTTAAAAACGTCTGTCTATCGTAAGTTGTTTGTGGTCACTTGAAGAATAGACCTAGGATGTTGCTTAGCTAAGTCTGAATGAACTCAGAACAGAAAATCGGTTATCCAGAAGGCATTCTTCAGGAACATTACAAGGCATCCTATGTTGCAAAAGATAGTGTCAAGAGAATGAGAGGGCAAAAGCATAGACTTGCAAAATAAATCTGCAAAGACATATCTAACAAAGATTTGTTATTCAAAGTACAAAAAAACTCAAAACACAAATAAGCAATAATTTAGGATAATACCTAAACTGATAGATAGATAGATAGATAGATAGATAGATAGATAGATAGATAGATGATAGATAGATAAGCTATCTGCATGGAAATTGCTTATCATAGGTCATAATAGAATTTCAAATTAAAGTAGCAATGAAATATTATTATAAATCTATTAGAGTGACCCAAATCAAAACACTGTCAATATCAAATGTTGGTGACACTTGGAGAAACAGGAACCCTCAATAATTGTTAATGAGCATGCGAAATGCTATAGCCTCTTTGGAAGAGAGTTTGGCCTGTCTTTATTAAATTAAACATATTCTTACCATATGTCCAGAAACTGCAGTCCCTTTCATTTAGCCAAAGAATATTAACTTATATCTCCACTTACACCCAGTAATTTAGGTTGGATTTCTAATACCAACCAATTTAAATCTTTTATAATATAGTAAGCATTGCAAAATAAAATAGACACCTATTAAACTAGTAGCTTAATAGAGAATTAAAATATGTGTTTCTTCCTTAGTGACTCTTCCTTAATGTGAATGTATTATTTCAAACGAAAGATCTTTAAATAATGTTTAATGTTATCTGCTTCAAAACATAGCCAATTGATTTTAAACATTTTCTCTAGAATTATTTAAATGATAAATTTTGAAAGATAGAAGATTTCATTGCTACTATTTTATCTTAAGCAACTCAGGTTCTATACTTTATAACCATTAAGTACTTGAAGTAAGCAAAAGTATCTTCATTGATAATTTCAGCTAACTTATATAAAAGCTTGATGCTTCTACATAACTACCTGTAGCTTCCACTTAAATTTTGGAGCTATTTCAGTCAGGATGTTAATATCACCAAACATTCACTTCAGTTACTAATTTCTAAACAAATCAAAATACATTTTTAAGACATTCATTCAAATTAATTTGATGATGTATCAATGAAAAAAACAATGTTTTGTACATGATAACTTACTTTATCTTACTATCATTGATTTAACTAATCAATTTCTTTAGAAGTGTACACATAATCATATATCCATTGGCAAATGTAAATAGAGGTTCTGAACATTCTGTTAAAGGGTTGCGACTGGTAGTGTAGCAGTCACCTATTGTGACCTACTGGCAGCCAGTAATGTTATAAAAGAAGAAAGTTGACTTTTCATGATCATGTACTGAGGAAGTTTATATTGCACTAGGTGGATAATCCATCAATATGAGACAAACCAGCTATGAATTCTTAATTGGTGAAGCCGTGTGTGTCCATGGGAGGTCTAGCAGATGTACAGTGGTAGTTTATTGCTGCTTTGGTTGAGATGCTACAAAAACCTATGGTCATAAGCATCTTTTCAATATGCTTCTTTGCTACTTCTTTGTACTGGTTTCTTATTATAATGAAATACCCAATAAAGCAACTTAAAGGGGGAAGAGTTCATTATGGCTTCATATCTCTTCTACATTATGTACTCCTATGTTTGCTATTACTCATTACATTTTAAATAAGGCAACTTTTCATGATACTAATAGGTAACAATATGCATATAAAGTTTAGAAAATGACATTTCAAAAGATGTGCATAAGTCCATCCTTCAGCTGCTTCTTGTCAGGCATTTGGTCTCAGCAATAACCAAAGTGAGTAATATAATAAATGTCACCTCAGTTCAGTTGGGTTCAAGTTTAACAGCAAAATGCCCTGGAAGAAAACTTTAGTTTTCTTTGATTCAGGCTTTAAGAATTTCAGAAAAAAAGTCCTGGATCAATATTTCATATCTACTAACAAGCTGAGCACAAGAGAATTCCTTATATACCTGTTAGCAACGTGATTGCTGGATATGAGAACACATTTTATCAAGACATTCTTCTCTTTTATTTTTTGAGAATCAAATGTTCACATCATTCAGATGAAATTCAAAGTGTCAGCTGTGAAATCATATACTTTTTCTAGGCAAAGATCTGGTATAATTTCAAAATGGGCATATGTACCCAGTAATTTGTCCTATTAGGAGATCTGTGATAGTCTTTATGGCAAGATTGGATTCTCCTTGGTATTATTTACTAATTTTGCTTTGATTCTTCCAAAAGTCTAAAAATAGAAGATCATATAGTAAAAAGAACTGAGAAAAAAAGACGATGTACCACAAGGGGGAAGGAGATCAGCACAGAGAAAAATCAACTCCTACCAAATCAGAGAGCCAGAGCCTCAGAGGTCCCCAACACCTCATCACTGAAGCAGACCCAACATGGCTCAGGGAAATTTTGCGGAAGAAGGGGCGGAAAGAATGTCAGAGCCACATGTTGGGTCATGATATGCAGAGACATTTAGCTTACCCATAACTGTGGGCTAACTCCACAATGCATGACCCATATACCTCAACACGGAGGGGCCAAGGGGAGGGGGTAGGTCATGGATGAGCCTAATAATGGTACCAAACTGACTGTAAAAAAAAAAATAAAATAAAAAATTAAAATGAAAAAAAAAATAAAGTGAATGAAGGGCATCAATTTCTCTCAGGAAAAAAAAATTAAAAACCCACGTGGAGAGTAAAGCCCTCAATAGCATTAGAAAAAAGAGATTAAAAAAAGACATAGTGAGTACACTTAAGGGCAATTCCTAAATGCTACACTCATGAATAAAAACCAGACTTTTACTTATTTATAAGGTAACTTCAACTCTTGAAAAAGAAAAATACTAATTGTAATAAATATTCTTAATGACAACCAGACGTCAAAGTAAAAAAAAAAAAGACGATGTAGGTGGAAGATGAGGGTGGAGATGCAGGAGGTAATAGAAAAACTATCATACATCCAGTTCAGTGGAACATTCTTTTCCTTTAATATTCTATTTTTATTTATTTATTTATTTGACAGAGAAAGAGGGAGAGAGAAAGAGAGAGAATGGGCATGCCAGGGTCTCCAGCCACTGCAAATGAACTCTAGACACATGTGCCCCTTTGTACCTCTGGCTAACGTGGGTCCTGGTGAATCAAACCTGGGTACTTTGGCTTTGCAGGCAAATGCCTTAACCACTAAGCAATCCTTCCAGCCTTTTTTTTTTTTTTTTTTTTTTTTGGTTTTACGAGGTAGGGTTTCTTCACTCTAGCTCAGGCTGACTTGGAACTCACTATGTAGTCTCAGGGTGGCCTTAAACTCTTAACTCTGCCTCCCGAGTGCTAGGATTAAAGGAGTGCGCCACCACACTTGACTCAGTGGAATATTTTTAACTCAAAGTTCACTCCTGTAGCAATGAGCATTTTTAAAAGTTTTGCCTTAACTATTGTCTATACTTCCTTTTCTAATGCTATTATTATAATCTGGAGACTATAAAACTTAATTTTTTCCCAAGAAACAAGTGTCCAAATTATTTTCCAGATATCATCATTTTGAAGTCTTCAGAAAATGAATAATTTCTTTACAAAGGTCAATAAATAGCCATACTTTCACTTGTTTCTCTGGATTTACAGGAATTAGCTAACATTGCATATATTTAAATATAGAATAAATCATTAGAATGTTTTTTACTGTCTGGGTGAAAAGTTTTATAATTATGATGACAATTATTACCAATAATTGCAATGGGTGATTCAGTGTGATTTAACTTTACATCTACTGAATACAATAAGGAAATTGTATACTGAGCCTGCAAAAACACTATTTATAATCAATTGTAATTTCTAACTCAGCAAATTTATTCTTTTTTTTTTTTTTTTTTTTTTTTTGGTTTTTCGAGGTAGGGTTTCACTCTAGCCCAGGCTGACCTGGAATTCACTATGGAGTCTCAGGGTGGCCTCGAACTCACTGCAATCCTCCTACCTCTGCCTCCCGAGTGCTGGGATTAAAGGTGTGCGCCACCACGCCCGGCTTTGTTTTTTTTTTTTTTTTTTTTTTGGAAATTTATTCTTCATATTTGGTCTACACCACAAGCCCTGAAGTCTGCGAGTGAAATGAAATGAGCCAAAAGACACTTTTAACGTAAGAGGTACTTCAACTCATAGACACAAATCTCATCACTGCCTCAAACTGCATATTTTACTTGGTCAAACTCACTTTAAGGAGGAGGAAATCAACATAGGAAGTTAAATGTTACAAATGACATTTATTTTATTTTCTAAATATAAAGAGTGCTGCAGTTTCAGCACTACACCTCATAGCACTCCTGTTGATCTGTGTGATGTTTATTATGATATTTCAAGTTCTAGAAATCAGCATGCAGCAGTAGAGCCAAGGAAATACTAATTTGCAAATTTGACCATGCTCTACTAGTGTCTTACAGATCTACAAGATGAAATCAATAATCTACTGTTTTAAAAGGAAGCAGTAGTTGTTTTCAAAGTCTAATACTTTACCCATTATGGCTGATAAAAATGATGACTGAGACTGCGCTAGCCCTTCAACCTGGTCTCTCTAGAGTTGAGTACCAGATTGCAGAAGAAAGAATACACCCTGGCTACCACTGCTCCAGTGGACCAGGATGGGAAGCACCTCTTCATCCTTTATCTTTTCCTAGACTAAAATAAATCACTCACTACTCAGCTTGACATTAACTGCAAAAGACTTTATCTGCGCTGGCAAGGTCCTCTTCAGTTTGCCAAAGGAATGGAAGTGACATCTTTTTCTGATGAGTGTCAATTGCAAATGATTAATGAATCAGCAAAAACTAATAGGAAGGGGAGTAAATCAATGGAATCCAGGGGTCTAGATGCCAAAAAGCCATTTTTTGTATTTTTTTTTTTTTTTTTTTTGTGGAGGATTTTCCCAAGGAAGGTCACAAAGCACTGTGATTTCAGACAGGAGAGGTATGAAATCTCTTCCACTGACTTCCTGAAAAGCAGCTGTCTTCAGTCTTGATGGATGCTCATAATCAGGTAGGTTCATGTGTGCTTGCTGATCTTGTTAGAGAAGATGGTACCTTGACAATGTCTTCTCTCTGTCCTAGTTCATGGCAACACGTGAATAGGTCCTAGGCTGCACAGGATAAGTATTTAGAGACAGATGAGGCTCAGTGGTGTGGACAAAATTCTAGAAGATGAATCAGAATAAACAGAATGAAAGCCATTATAAAGTAAGACATGGGACATGAAAAAGAAAATCTACATCTGTTTATCAAAGATTTAAAGCTTTGCAAAAATATTAATGATAAAGCCACAGGATCTTATCCTCTATTGCACATGAGGAAGGAATTCTTTAACCCTCAAAGATAGGAATCTTTATTCCATACATGACCAAAAGCACCTTTTGAGGAGAAGAGAGGACTAGACCAGTGGTTACTAACTACTGTTATTTGTTCTCAAAACCACTGTGAGCTGTGAGCAGTTAAATCCATTGTCCATGGTAGCAAGGAATGTGAGAATATATCCCTATCAGGTAATATGAGTGTTCTTCCATTTCACCAGAATAACAGATACCTCTGTAAACAACCCTGGACTAACACTTTAATGCATGATATTTTTAAAATTTATTTTATTTTATTTTATTTATTTATTTATTTGAGTGAGTGAGAGAGAAGGAGGGAGGGAGAGAGAGAGAGAATGGGTGTGCCAGGGCCTCCAGCCACTGCAGATGAACTCCAGAGACATGTGCCACCTAGTGCATCTGGCTTATGTGGGTCCTGGGGAATGAAATCGAGGTCCTTTGGCTTTGCAGGCAAACGCCTTAGCTGTTAAGCTATCTCTCCAGACCCTAATGCATGATATTTAATTTGGGTCCATAAACACTTCTCAGGAAATCTAAAACTCAATGTGCATCACATACATAGTCCCCTAGTTAATCTGTGACATTGTTCTGAAAATACAATGGCCTCCATTTTACTTTAAATAATCCTTAAAACATTAAAAAATCACTAGCTTAATATCTATAAGGTGGGTAGTAGACCAGGGTTGCAAAGAAGAAATAAAAGTCACCATTCATTTAGCTAGCTAATTAAAACTAACTACTTGTCTCATGTGTGTATTGCATATAAATGAAACAAAAAATTAAACATCTTTATATTATGTTGCTAATATTAATTAATAACTCAATTTTAATTAATTTCAAAGCAGAGTGAAAACTTGAGCAAGTTATAGAAGGATGTCTGGATGAAAAAATACCTTAGATATTTGCTAATCAGGATATCTTTAAATTGAAATTATATATAAAAGCTATGGATAAATAACATTAAATATTTTTGTTATTATGGAGTACATGTTTTATATATTTTGCTGCCTTATCATTCTGATGTTGTACCAGGAAGAGTACTCATACTCAAATGTTTTCTCCTGGAATGTTCATGGGAGATTCTTCTGTATGGTAAGTGGGTAATAATTCTGGCATTGAAAAGATTTTAGGGATTTAACATTGCATTTGAAAATAGGACAGCATTCCTCAGGGACAAAGTGTAAAATTGTACAATTTCAATCTCATTGTGATCTTTTAGAAGTGAATGTCAAAAATGGAAGGACTAGGCATAAAGATAATTAGGAGATAACTAAATCAAGTATAATACAGACAATTTGATATTTAGCATCCTGCTCTCTATCTCTCTATCCATGGGAGAACTTAGTGAGAAGGCAATCATGAGTAAGCCAAGAAGGCAGTGCCCTCCTCCACCAGAGTCACAACACAGACATCCTGAGCTCATTCGTCCAGCCTCTAGAATGGTGTAAAATGATCTTCTAATGATTATACCATCCAGCTTGTAGCATTCTGTTTGGATTGTATTTTGCATTTCCTGTTCTGGACTAAGAATCTTCCATTTCTCTAGGGAATTATAGTTTCTTTTATTGAGGAATTGTACTGGAAATCAAAGATCAGAGTTGAGGTAAGCTTACTGCTAATAGGGTGTCAATGCATGAGTAGCACAATCCCTCCAAACTGGTAGGGCAAGGGAAACACATCTGTGCATACTAACCTGTGTAAAAACTAAGTGTTCTCTCTCTTTTTATGCATATGTGCGTACATATATACATGTACAAGTATATATGTATATATACATAAATATGTGTGTATATACATAATGTGGATATATGTATATATCAAATATCTATATGTATGTTAGGCAAATATGGTATCACCTGGATGTTTCCGCCATTAAATCCATCACCACAGGGAGCATTATAAACTATTTACATCTATCCTTCTACTCCAAGTATTGAAAGCCAGGCTCTACATCAGCCATCTATTCATATGGTTAATGGTATCAGAATCTTTAGATGTTTTCTATCCTTTATTTATATATTTATTTAGATATTTAGATATTGCCATGGGAAATATCTTTACCCATTAGTTCACAGTGCTTATATAGTTTATTTGCATTTGGTCTTAAGGCTTTGCTCATATTTGAAGTTCCTGATGCTTAAAGCTAATGGCAATAAGCTGTGTTGGTCAAACACACCTTAGATATGATATTGTTAAATGGCACTTGATATGTCTGATTTTCCTTTACAAAAAATTTAAGTTCAATCTAATTATGAGAAAAAAATATCAAAAAACATGGATCGTAAATGTTAGATGCTATGAAAATATTTTGTTAGCAATTCTCAAAATTGTGAAATTGCCAAAGCCATCAAAATTAACCTTAAAAGATAGCCTGAGAAATTGTATAGCCAATAGGAACTTAAGGGGACATTAATAATAAATATAATATGATGTTCTGGGTGGAGTGCTGAGACATAAAAATGACACTGACTTAGTTAAAAATATATCAATGAGCTGTTAGTAACTGAGGAAATGAAGTGTGAAGTGTATAAGAATATCTATACTGTATCTGTTTCTTGTGTTTAATTTAAGACCCTTTTAAGGTAAAAAACAGTTTTGATAAGTAAACACATGATTCTAAGGATACAGCATTATTGTACCAACCGCTATGGAGTCACTTCAAGAAAAGCATCAAGAGGATTGGAGAAAGGCTCAGGGGATAAAGCCCCTTGCTTGCAAAGCCTGACAATCTGTTTGATTCCATAGTACCCACGTAAAGGCAGATACACAAAGGGGTGCATTTTTCTGGAGTTTGTTTTCAGTGTCAGGAGGTCTTGGTGCACCAAACTTTTCTCTCTCTCTCTTTCTTTCTCTCTCTCTCTCTCTCACTTTCAAATACACAAAATACATATTTTGAAAATAAAAGCATAAAGAAATAGAACTGGTGATCCTGGGAAAGGTGATCCTAACTCTTCATCTGGTTTATTGCCAGTATCGTAATTCAACTACCAACTACTCACAACTTCTACTTTTCTCTTTGTCAAAATTTCTAATTCTCAACAGAAAACTGATCAGTCAAACCTCATCATATGCCTAATATGGATTTGAATAGCTTTTGACTGAGAGCACAGGTCTAGTGGAATGTGTGCATTTTGTTTACTTTCTGAGGATTCAAAAAATAGGAAATGTGTATTTAGGCTACTTGTGTGTCCATCCTCTAGGAAAATATCAATGGAGACTGTCTCTGCTTCCTAATGCCCTTATAGATACTCATCTAGTGATTTGGGGTCAACATACACTGCTTACAAAGCCTAAAACTCAACTCCCACCCCATTCCCAGGGAGATCAAGAACAGTATAATATATGTACTAGTTAGCACAGTCAGTAAGATCTAAAACAAGAGGCAAAAATACAGCTCAGTGAGACAGAATGCTATTCTAGCCATGTGTAACAATTTAAACGAAATTAATGCAGGCAAAATGGTGGCTCCTGCACACTCAACACTTGGTTTTGAACCTGGGACCTTGACAATTAATTTTATTCCCACCATTTCCCAGATTCTGGGGAAAGGACACATAGAATATAAGGCAAGATGTTTTCCTATTTTAAAAAAGTGAAAAATTTCACAATCCATCCCTACTCATGTTCCTCTTACCTCACTCCTACCAAAAATACTTTCCACCTATCACAGGTCATGTCAAAGTGCCATGAAGTTTATAAAGTATAACCTTGAGCCAGGCGTCATGAATGACCTATAAACTGTAAAATTCTATTATAAAAGGAAACACTGGAAATCATTAGTTATCACTGCCACACTGATAATCCTTAACCTTTGCTACCAGGGATAATATTTTCTATGTTGATTAATTTGCCTTGTTAATATTTTATGATTTTCCACTTCCTGTATTTAATCATATACAGTAAAAACTTGAAGTTTCATTTTATCCCAGGATTTTTTCAAGTATTATTAATTGGCCTTTTATTATATAATTAGAGTTGACATAATTTAATGTCATCTTGGTGTAACCTAAATGCCACAGGTATTATAGCTTCAGAATCCATCCCATCCTCTATAGTTAGAAAGTAGTAAGGGTAACAGACACCATCTAAGTGCCAGGGGGTGATACACTACCTTTTCCTTCAGTCATTAATCTCAGCGGTGAACACAAAGAATAAATTAACCCAATCAGAGTGAGTCTTATAAATGTGCTTAATGGTTTGAGCTAGTTAAGATTTCCTTTCCCCTTGATAGAATATTTTTAGCCAATGCCCTGAAGATACCATAAGCTTCTTCTCAAATCTATGCACTTATAAAATTGCATTATTACATAGGGTGGCTTATGTTGGGCTTTCTGTGAAAAGAATTTATATTTATGAATAATCTTTGCACTTACCTTATCAAGCATTTATGTACATTAGGTACGGTAATAGTTCTCTGACTTTGGCAGGTCCTAATTTTCAAGTCTTGTCAGGTACTAGTTGTTTGGTGATATTTGGTATTAGAAGGGCCCACAGAGGGAGGATAAGATGCCCAGAAAAGACCTCTAGACTAATGACTAAAATTGTGATCAAGTTATAATAATTTATTTCTCTTGGGCTTCTCTTACTTTCCATGCAAAAGATCTCACTGCTTATAATGGAATGGGTGCTGTGAGATGATTGTGGGGGAGCTCGATGATTATCATAATAATATGAAGGGTGCCATATAATATAGAGATAGTCCAAATAAACTTGTGAGAGGTTAATCACAAGTTTAAACTTTAAAATGTTATCTCATCCTCTGGTGAAAATATAATTCATCCCAAAGTCATTCTAAGATTTTAAATTAGACAGGTCTGTTAGCACTATGATATCCAGATCCAAGGAGGACATGTCCAATGTTTGCAATATAATATGAGGATCAAATAAATAGACTTTAGATCCAATCAAAGGTTAAAAAGAAGCAAACAACAGACAGTAACAACAAAAATATAAATACATATGGAATAAAGTGAAGGAAAGAAAGGAGGAAAGAGGAGCAGTAGAGAGAAGTGAGGCAATGTGAGATGAAGCAATGCAAGGGAGGAGAGCAGCCAAAGTGTCTGGAAAACTTGACTAAATCATCATTTACGTTAGTAGGAATAAGAGCAATGCCCAAGAACATTTCTTTCTTACTCCTAAATGAGACTTGAAGTTTCCATGAGTATAAACACCAGGTTTTTTCTTTCATACTTCTCTTAAGCACTCTTTCCAACCTTCCCTGCTATGCTGAGTTTTCACATTTCTCAAACAAAAATTACTTGTTGGCAGATAGGTTTCAATTCAGAAACTGCAAAATTGAAACTGCCTCACAACATAGTTTTGCCTCACAACATAGTGGCCACCCGATGGCTTGTTTTCATCATTTTCTATCTTTTAGTCATGTGTGGGCTGTAGTACCAGTACACCCAAAGCTGGGGGTAGAAAAACAATGCACAAATTGAAAACCCTCCTTAAATGGGAAAAGTTAAAAACAGAAGCAACAATGAATTAAACCTGGCTAGCTTAGGTTGAGAAGACTGTTTCATTACGCAATCGCTTGAGTCTGAGGAACTAGAAGCATAAAATATTTGTGTCACATTTCTATGTAGCCTCTGTATACCATTATTAAAATAGAGAGAGGACAAAAAGGACTAAGATAGCATGGATAGGGAAACACCAAACAAAATGTCATGGAGATTAAGAAGAGACCAAATATCATTTACAACTTGGCTAAGGAATTTGGGATGGTTGATCTCCTCTTTAGCATGTAGAGAATAATAAAGTCAGCATGAGGAAAGGTTGTAGTAGAAAGGAATATGGAATGACATTTTCCTTCAAGCTTGCTTTCTAAATTTGGCTGAGAAGTTTTTCTGGTTTCCAGGGTGTGAGGGAGTGGTCAAGCATAGTTGTGTAGTTTAGTGGTGTGGTTATTGCTGCTTTGCAGTAAGTGATTAAAGTCAAGTTGGGCTACATTAAGAAAAATGAGTAAAGAACTGGCAGTAGAGTAATAGGTTCCCCAAACCCAAGAAAATCTAGAAAAACAGGCTTAAACATTGGAGGAACTTAGAGCTAGTCATGATCTAGGGACCAGCCACAGTTCCCCACAGACTCTTCAAAAGAATGAGCATTTCTATAAACATTTTCTATCATGATTCAGTCAAATATTAAAATATTCTAGGGAGGGCTGCAGAGATAGCTCAGCAGTTAAGGTACTTTCCTACAAGGCCTAAGGACCAGGGTTTGATTCCCCACCACCCATGTAAAGCTAGATACACAAGATGGCCCATGTGTCTAGAGTTCGTTTGCAGTCACTAGAGGCCATGATGTGCATTCTTTTTCTATTGAATATTAAAATGTTCAAGGGATGAAAGTCCTTGAAACTAACTAACTTCATCCCACCATTTCTCATTCATCAGTTCAATAAAAGATTCCTGTGATTTTATTTGTAGCTAATCAGTTAATGACTATACTAGAGCCAACAGTTAATATGAGGTCTCATAACATTAACATCTACTTTAGGATAATAACTATTAGTTCAGGAAACAAAGAGATCTTATAAAGCCTTTTAAACTATGAATGCCTTATCATAGGTGGACATGAGTCTCATTTTCAGGATTTCTAATCTAGACCAATGCAGATTATGTCAGAAGTGCATAAAAATGTTAACAGAGTGATATCAAGACTCACTATGAGACTGAAAGCAGGGAATCTACCATCATATGAGAGGATGGGAACAATGTCATGCATAGTATTAACCACTGAGCAACTTTTCTAGCTTCCCTCAAGCCTCATGTCCATTGTCATTGTTATCTTCCCAGAGACTGGGAGGACTCACAATCATAGTGCACTATTTTAGGAGACACTACTAATTCTTACCTAGCATTTGCTTCATCTGCGTTCCTAAGTAATGTAGCTAAATAAAACACAACCAGAGGTAAGACTGTGGTTCCCAGCTTTTCTTATAATGACCGTGCACCAAAGCCTTAGCAGATGAGATCAAACCTCAAGAGACACCTGTTGACAAGATACCAGCAGGGGTACTTGGCCTTATTATCCATGGCATTTCTTACCTGTTATGAGGCATATGGACACTCAGGCTGGGGCTGAAGGGGCAATTTTGTATTCTGATGTGACCTTGAGAATTGAGTGTACACATATTAAGAAAGACATAGAACAGGCTGGAGAGATGGCTCAGCGGTTCAGGTGCCTGCCTGCAAAGCCCAACAACTTGAATCTGGTTCTACAGAACACCAAGTCAGATGCACAGTGTCACATGCATCTGGAGTTTTCAGCAGCTGGAGGCCCTGGCATGCCTTCCTATTTCTCTCTATCTGTCATCTCTTCAATCTCTCTTCTTGCAAATAAATGAATAAAAATATTTAAAAAAAATCTTAACCCAGAAAGAAAAAGAATAAAACTGAGTCCCCAAAACACTCAGTTCTCCTGGATTCCTAAGTAGTCTAAAGTCACTGCTACAGGTCAGGAGTGGCCAACCTAAGTCATAAGTAGACAACAACCAACCGCCCCCAGCACACAGCCACCTGACCCAGACTGGACACATTATTCCCCCAAAAGGCAGATGGCTTAGAGTAAGCACCAAATGTGAGTCAGTCCAGTAGCTGTCCTGTAGAGAGGTTGTATTCATTCACTCCTACTTCTTTATCCTTTGAAGGATGAAGTATAGCTCTGGTTGAAATATCTTCAGATCTAGAACCACATTGAAATACTTTCTTCCACTGAGAAAAAGTGGACAGAGTGCAGAGAAAACAAAGGAAGACAGGAACAGTCAGTAGAAGAGCATGTTAGCCAGATACCCATTACTGTAACAAATAGCTGAGGTAGATGGAATTACAAAGAAGAAAGGTATGGTTTGGGAGGTTTCAGTCCATGGACGATTGTTCCCATTTCTTTGAGCCTGTGAGGTTGCAGCACATCAGGGTAGGAGTGTGGCAATAAAAGCTATTTCCTCTCATGGCCAGAAACCAAAATAGAAAAAAAATGTAAATACAGAACAATCCTCTTCAAGGGCACAACCTCCAGTGTTATTAACTTCCTAACAGGCCTCGCATCCTAAAGTTTCCATCATCTCATATTAGTTAGTGCCACAGGCTGAAAGAATAGACCATAAGCCAACAGGCCATTTGGGCATACTTACCCAAACCACAGCAAAGAGACACAAAAAATATCTGACATCATATGCATTTCTGATAGCAACTCTACCCATAGATTCATCAAGACTTTTTGAAGCACCCTTTTGGTGAGGGAGAGAGGGATGTGAAGGTTAAGGTATTTTGTCTGTCAACTTAACCCTATACCACCATTTTATAAAATGGTTGTTCCAATATAGCAACTGTAGACCCTCTACACACTTCTAGTACTCCTGGATTTTGTAGATATTTTTAATACCTATGTTATACTGAAGGAAAAATAAAAAGTAGAGTGTACCATGTGGAATCTCCTCCAACGTTTTAGACCAGCCTGTGGCCATGCCCATCCTGTGCACAGTTATACATCTTGTCTCCTTTCTTTCATTCCTTCCATGAATATACACGCAACACCCTTGCTTATGGGGTACCATTCACTGTGTTAGGTACTGAAGAGATAAGAAAGACTAAGACCCAGCTCCCACTCTTAGGACACTCACAGCTTAGTAGAATAAACAGAAAGAAAAGAGAGTTGAACAATATTGTGTTAAATGACGTGATAAAAATGGACATAGGGCATTCTGAGAGTAAAATAAATTCTCTCCAGCCATGCATGTAAGAAAAGGGGGATGAATGAGAGAGAGTTGGTATGCACATGGCCTAATGGAAGAGCAACATTTCACAGGTAGAAGTTAAATAAGCAAGGAGAAAGAGTAAGAAGGGAGCCCCATTCCAGTCTGGAGGCAGAGGAGGAAGAAGCGCTAAGGTGTATGCAGTGAGACAAACAGTGCCTGAATTACAAACAAACAGAAGGCAAAGAAATGAGACCTACTATGGTCATTTTAGTTTACATAGCAAGGCTTCCTCAGGTGAGGAGATAGTACTGAACTTCCAAGCAAAAATAAACAAGATAGAACTCATATTTTAAAAGGGGTTCTGATGCTCTGTGCAGGAAGACAAGAAGTGTGATGAGTGGTACCAAGAAATGAGGAGGTTAGTTCAAGAGACCAAGGGAAAAAGTGTAGCCCAGATGGAAGTCGTCATGATGAGAATGTTTTTGAAGACTGAACTCAGCTCACAGGATTGGTTAATGGAACTAGAAGGTTTCCATTTTTGGAATATTTGGGGTTCAACTGGAAAATGAAATACAGTTTCGTAAACTAGAAAAGTATTTTGGAAAAAGTTTCTAGAAGAACACAGCGAGATCATTTGTGAACATAGTATGAAAGAGAGGATAATGGGATATTCAACCATGAATACCACATTGGGGACTGGATATAGTCGGCAATTAAGAGGAGGAGTCATGACTAGTGATATAAAATTTGGAGTATTTGTATTGATGGGGGAGATGGGAGGTTTGATTTAGAGATATATAGGTAAGATAACTTAGACTAAGATAAAGATTGGCGGTAGGGTTCTGAGGTGTTTCAATGCTGAGAGATGAGAAAGATGCTCCTACAGGAAATTGGGAAGAATCTGCCTCCAATGGGATTGGAGGACATCAGAAAACACAGGGTTTTGAGGCAAGTGAGAATATTTTTCTAGGTCATAGGAGTAAAAAGAATGCTGTTGAGCACTTTATTGTAAATGTGGGGTCCTAACACCTTACAATAACTGGTTCTCCCCCAGAAACTGGCAGTATATTCCTTTAATTCTTTACATCTCTTCCAAAAGGTATGGTAAGTAAAGCCCATTTAACATATATCAGGGAGCAATAGTTTAATAGTGCAGGAGATACCAAAAGCAAGGAAAAGCAGACTCAAAAAACAATTGTCATGGGCATAAAATTAAAGTCGTTTAAATCAGTTGAAAACATGGCAGTCTTTTCTGCTTTTCTAATTTTCTTGTTTCCATAACACACCAGTCTAGCATCACATATGGCTTAGGGATTACCCCAATGGCAGGGTTTCAGTTCTTTCCATTTTGAAGGTAATTCTGATAGATAGTATTAATATTTCATTATTATATCAGAAAGCTATCAAATATTCATTTTTTAAGAATTTTCATGAACAATTTTCATCACATGGAATGATAATAAAAATTACCTAGGCAAAGACAGGCAATTTTCTAAACAAATTCTAAATGCTATCTAAAAGTTTTATTGATTTAATTCTAAAAGCAAAAATCAGAACATCATATCAATTGAGGAACTGGCTTCTTAAATTTGGCCCTTCAATAAGCAGAAGCAGTTGTTGCCCAGGAAATACTAACTTGCCAGCAAAACCTTGACCTTCTGAATCAAATCCTTACTCAGGGATGGAAAATTGGTATTTTAACACTCTATTTCCAGGTGACTGTCAGGTAAAGAATGAGGAACATTGGGATAGTATAGGAAAGAAATAAAGCAAGGGATAAACATGAGAAGAAATAAGGTGGCAGAATAGAGAAAGAAAAAGGAGAGAGGGATAAGAAAGAGATACAATAAAGAAAAGATGTGGGCACAAGAAGAGGGCAGGGATGGGTAAATTGAGGAATAGAAAGAGGAGGAATAAGAAGAATGGCAGGATGGAGAGAGAGTGAAAGGGGAAAAAAAGCATAGGTATCCTTTGATAGGTAATTAGATAGCCACTAACTAGAAGATGATAATTGCCTCACAATATTTTTTTAAGAATTGCAACATTAGAGCTGGAGAGATGGCTTAATGGTTAAACACTTGCCTGTGAAGCCTAAGGACCCCAGTTCAAGGCTCGAATCCCCAGGACCCACGTTAGCCAGATGCACAAGGGGGCGCCCACGTCTGGAGTTCCTTTGCAGCAGCTGGAGGCCCTGGCGCACCCATTCTCTCTCTTTCTATCTGCCTCTTTCTCTCTTTCTCTGTCACTCTCAAATAAATAAATTAATTAAAATAAACAAAAAAAAATAAAAAGAAAGAATTGCACACATTAATCATATTTCAAGTGTTCTGGCACCTAAAAATTTTAATATCTGTATAAAATTATTGACAAAACCAATCAATATTAATCATCTCAACCTGTTTGGCAATGCCAATTTTACTCTATTATTAATGTTTCTGTGGTTGAATCTAGTTTTTCTTCTCTGAAACTCATGTTAGAGTTTAGTCTCATAAGTTATTAGCAGTGTGGAAACTTTACCCTAAATGTAGTATTTAGAGGTGTGGCCTTCCAAAAGCAAACAAGATTAAAGTCATCAAGGTGGGACCCCCTGAAAAAGAATATCTGTGGTCTCACAACAGAGGGAGGGACCAGCCATACATTTGTTATCCATCTCTTGACATGTGGTACCTGAACCACCTCAGCCTTCAGCTCTTGAGAAGGCCAACACTGGAGACAGTCCTTAACCTCGGACTAGAACTATGAGCCAAAATAAATCTCTTTTATTTACAATTTTACTCAATCTGTGGTGTTTTGTTATTAGTAAGAGAAAAAATAGACCAGGCTTAATTTAATGCTGCTCTCATTCTCCATGCTTTTTAAGGGTTCCTCGAAACCCTCTGCAGAGTCTGTGTTTTACCTCTCCAACCATCCTCAAACTAATGGAAAAAGTTATTAATTGATGAGTGTTGAGACCGCCTCTGCCATGTCATGTGATATCGACCAAAAATAATAGATGAGATTGATAGTGACTCACACTAGCACAAGAACACTTTTCTTTTAAATGACAGAGCCTAAAAGAAGCAGAACTGAATGTGTGTGTGTGTGTGTGTGTGTGTGTGTGTGTGTGTGTGTATGTGTTTTGTATCATTTGACTTCCTGGTGAAGCGAAAATTTCTTGGAGCTTTATTGCCCACAGACAGCACCTGAGAGGCCAACTCATTCCAGGGATTCAGCTCTTCCTCATTGTTTAATAAAAGCCGTAAAATCGCCTGGGTAGGAAATTTAAAGATTAAAAAAAAAAAAGACAACTAATTAAACTTAATTGGGTCAGTCTGGGCAGGCTGATTACCCTGCTTGATTGGCCTCCAGAGAATCTGATCTTGGCTTCACCAAGTACAACTGCCAAGGAAAGCCTAAAGTCAGAATAGGTGCTATGTAAATTTCTGTAAGAAATACAAAGGCAAAATAAATAAATAAGAAAACAATGTACCCTGCACTGGGACATCACCTCATCAACCACCACCAAGTCATTTCAGACTCATCCTATTTTCTCAGAGTATAGCAAAGGGAATTATTTGAAACATCCAGACAGCAGGCTCATTTTATAGGAAGCTTTGCATTTCCTTCACCTGAATTAATCAAATATATTTTCATATATTTTCTTTTCAGGTTCTTTCTTGCCTGCAGCCAAGACAGAAAGATGCATGGAATGAATCAAACCCATGGCAGAAGGTCAAACAGGCCTATGGAGCCCAAATCACAATATTCTACAGATAAGAGTGCTGGCGCCTAGGATTGGGGGAAAATCTTAACTCATCAGTGAATACTCCTGCGGTAATCATGCATTCCAGAATCCTTTGTTTTGAATAATGATCTGGTTCACATTAGTTCTGATTGCATCAAGATAAAAATGAGCTTGCACATGGAGATGACTCACACCTAGAAAAATTACTTCAGAATTTCAGTCCTACATTTTACCTTATAGATGAATTCAAGAGAGCAATGATAGACCCACGTTTCTCAAAGTAGTCTAAGGAACACTGACCTTAGAATCATGGAATAAAAATATAGATTTCTAAGCCCTAAAAGGCTATTAAGTCACAAACTCTATTAAAAGGCCAGTAATACTACATTTATAAATAATATTTTCCTTCTACTCCCATTTTTTTCTTTTCTTTTAGAGAGAGCAAGAGCAAGAGAGAGAGAGAGAGAGAGGGGTGAGGAGAGAGAGAGTAAATTGGTGAGCCAGGGCCTCAGCCACTGAAAAAGAATTCCAGATACTTGCGCCTCCTAGTGGGCATATGCAGTCTTGTGCTTGCCTCATCTTTGTGTGTCAGGCTAACATAGGATCTGGACAGTAGAACATGGGTCCTTAGGCTTCACAGGCAAGCATGCTAACCACTAACCATCTCTCATGCCCTTCTTCTACTCTTATTCACTCCAAAACTTGAAAAAAAAATGTACTTCCACTGTCACACTGAGTGGTATAGTAGTTAGAGTTGAAGCAACAGCTTCTTTATGTAGTGACCTGGGGCAAGTTGTTTTACCTCTTTGAATGAGGATATTAAGAGCCATTTCACAAAATGTTGTTTTTGCAGAGACTAACATATGGTGTTTAGTATAATACCTGACTAAATAATGTTTGCCCTTTGGTTAGCCATCTAAATAGAAGTATTAAATCAACAAAACATGCTGTCTCACTGAAACCCTAGTGATGACTATCTTGTACATCTTTCTGGTCCCTGAAACTTACTGAAACCTTCATTAAACATTTGTTTGTGTGGTTGAGTCAACCTTCTTTTCCTTTCATTTCTTGCACTCCCAGCACATATCCACAGAGTGCTAGAGAGATAAAGAGAGAACACATCTGTTGTAGACATATCCAGGTTCCTGGGATGAACTTCCAAACCAGGCACAGTAATGGAGGAAGGGATTTATGGAAACTTATAGATAGAGGGGAAGTTCCATAATGGCAGAAGAAGCTGGCCCACTTTCACAGGTCCAAGCAGAGAGAGAAAAGCAGCCACACTCTGCATGTCTTTTGTCTGGAAACAGATCTGCCTCCAAACGCACTTGTTTACAATCATGCAAGTTGTCAGTTAAAAAAAAAAAAAGAACAAACACTTTGGGAATGGACCCTAGATCCATCCACTGTGACACCTCCTCTAGCCAGGTGGCTGGAGAAATAAGTTACAAGCTTGAGTGAAACTCCTGTATCCATTGGGGAACATCCACTCAAACTACCACAACATACATAGGAAAAGAAATTATAGCTCAAAGATGTAACCAGGATAACACACTAGACTACCTAACTCATAAAATGCTCATATGATGCAGAAATGTCCTTCTGGTGCTGATAGAAGCCATCTTCCATTAGACAGCATAAAAGAATCATAACCCAGCATGAATAACAAACTGACATAAGCCAAATTTGTCAAAAATGAGTTAAAGTATGCATATTATGAAATACAAGGTATATGCCTCAGTACTCTGAGATAAGAGGATTTAAGATTGTGTCTTAATTGTGAGTGCTGTAAAATGAAACAAGTCATATACTTTCAACATAAAAAGGCACAGAGTGGGCTGGAGAGATGGCTTAGCGGTTAAGCGCTTGCCTATGAAGCCTAAGGACCCCAGTTCGAGGCTTGATTCCCCAGGACCCACGTTAGCCAGATGCACAAGGGGGCGCACGCGTCTGGAGTTCGTTTGCAGTGGCTGGAAGCCCTGGCGTGCCCATTCTCTCTCTGTCTATCTGCCTTTACCTCTCTGTGTCTGTCGCTCTCAAATAAATAAATAAAAATAAAAAACAAAAAATTAAAAAAAAAAAAAGGCACAGAGTAAGCATTTCCAACTGCTACAAAGGCATAGCCAGGAGAAACAGGAGCAATGGAAACTCAAGAATAATCAAGCAAACATCTGCAGTTCAAGTCCGATAACTTGACCTTGATAAAAAGGCCACACAAGCTCTCTGTGCTTCTTTAGCCAGGACTTGAGGCTGCTTGTGTACGTCCATGTGTGTGCTCTCCTTTAATGCAGTCTCAGAAAACTGGTAATGAGTACATCTAACCTTTCCATATGGATTGGAATGAGGTTCAGTGGGATTAAGTGATTCCTCCACGATTGCACTCCACATTCTTGTCAGTGACTAGCTATTCGGGCATCCAAAGTCCTGCCCTTCATTACTTGGCCTGCTCAGTGCTCAACACTGAAATGAAAGTTGTAGGCACAAGCATGGCACGCCCTCAGACAGCTCTACGTCTACCAGGAGGGGTGAAAAATGAAATACCCTAATGAATATTTTCAGCACTGTGAACCACAGGAGGAATGAGGATTTTTCAAGTATATAAAAGGTAGACAGACTACATTGTAAAGATAAGGAAAGAACCCATCAGGAAGGCAAATTTAACCTGAGTCATAAACCATGAGCAAGATCAAGAAAAGAAAAGGTAAGTATACAGAGTGAAGGGAGCCACACCGCATGCTGAAACTAGCATGCATCAGACACTAGCATGCATCAGACATGCTGAAGGAAAAATCATGAGATCCAGGAATTCTGGGAAGATGGGCAAAGGAAAAATAATGAGAGATTTGGTAGGTCAAGGAAAGTGTGGGGAATTTGTTCTTGAAGCAAAGAGAAAAACATTTAACAAAAATTGGTTAAGCAGATGATCTGTGTGAGCTGGTTTTCCTCTTTGTCATCATTCCATGTCAGTCACTGCCATGAACAAGTAGGGAGAGTGGCTGGAAATGGGGACCTGGCTACCACTCAACATTATTTTTAGCTGGAGATCCATGACTCCCCTAATAATAAACTCTTGCCAATCCAACTAGAGCACCACAAATACAATATGAACCATAAACACTCTGCAATTTCTGCTAAACTATGGCTGCAAGCACCACCTCTTATCTTGATCTCAAGATGTATATCAGCTGTTCCTCTCTCAGATTACTATCTGCAGCTGTGTAATAACAACACCCCAAGCACCCATTAGAGTCAATTTTATTGGTAACTTCTGCTTGCTTAGAAAGCCCACCATCAATCAGCTTGTGGAAGTCAGCACTAACAGCAGCTTCTGCACTGACGTATACTTGCAATACTGTGAGCACTAGAGCCATGTGGAAAGATAAACAGAATCTTTTTGTTGTTGTTGTTGTTAAATAAAAGCAGTAAAGAGAAATGCCCTTTTCTGCTAGGGTAATAATTCTGGAAGTGCCTTAATAATTTTTAGTTAGAGTCACTTCTGACTTCAGAATGAAATTCATTGTGTTAATCTTGAGTAATGTATTCGCCATGTATGTTCCTCACAGCTGTTAAAATCTATTTTTTAACTTTTCATTAACTGATTTGCTAGAGATTTTTTTTAAAAAGTCTTTCTGAGTAAGCAACTAAGCTAATTTTATTCCTGCTTTGATTGGCTCCTGACCTGTGCCAAGGTATAAATCTGTCTCTGTGTTTCCTTGCTGCTCCTACCCTCCTCCTGGATCTCCTAAAGTCACCCCTTGGCTGACCTAGTCCTGTTTCTTCATACCTCTTTTCTCCCAAAGTTCCACTTCTTCTGTTTTGAAGATTGAACTTAAGGCTTAAAATTTTTAAGGTTGTCCAAAACTCCTTGGAGAAAGAAGACACCAGAATTTAAATTAGAAATGGAAAATAAATAATGTATATTTTAATTTGATGTTATGCTTTCCTTCAGAGTGAATGCATAAAGAGTGGAGTGCTTCCCTGAGAGGAGAGATGGAGAGATTCTACATCAGGATGATTTGAGATAAAAATGATTAGCAGACTCATTGACCTGAACTGCCTGTCCCACCAGTAACCTACCACAGGCTCTTCTGAAATTTGTTTTTAAAAAATAATAAACATGTATACTGGAAGTGAATTGAGTTCTTATTTAATCTTCCCTCTCTTGTACATAAAATTTGCATGAGCTTTGGCACACATGGTTATGGTCAAGGTGATGGAATGTTATACCCTTCATTTGGGTTGCTTTATGTAGACAAGGTGATGCCATATCATTTGAACCTTTATATTACATCATATACAACTCTAAGAAAATCAGAGAAAGTCACCTGAAGATCACAGAGTAAGTAATGCCAGCATGAGCAGGCTGACAAAGGAGCTTGCATATCCAGTTGCTGGTGTGAACTTCCAAACCAGGCACCGGTTATGGGAGGAAGGAAATTTATGCTAAGCTTACACATACAGGGGAAATTCCATAATGGCAGAAGAAGCTGGCCCCCTTTCACAGATCCACAGAGAGGAAAAAGCAACCACCACCAGCACAAGCAAGCTCACTTCAAGACTCCCAGGAAGAACTCAAGCATTTTGCATATCTTTAGACTGGAATTCCTGGGTCCACCCCCATACCTTAGGACTTACTCTAGGACAGTGACACAGTGACACCAAGCTACAAGCTTGAATGAAACTCCTGAATCTACTGGAGGACAGACATCCATTCAAACTACCACAGGGACATTTCACATTCAAACCACAATATCCATGGAACAGTTATGACTAGTGGAAATTGAGTCTACCAATTTTTTAAAATCTGAATGTTTTTCTAAGAGAGTACAGCAAATGAGGAACTGTTTAAGGCAATCTATGAAATGCTGGTGAGAATCTGATATTTTCAGACATTACCTGCCTTTCTAGTGTGAACTAAAATTCCCAGAAAACAGCTCTATCTACTCCTACTTCCAGCAAGGCTGAATGGACTGATAAAGCTCCTGCAATCACAGATAGATGGAATGTTGCAAGTCAGAGCCAAACTACCTTGGGCTGCCTTTAGCCACTTAATAGTCATTTACTGCCCACCTCTGTGTCTGAACTAACATCCTGGTGACAATCAGTTAATCAGGTGTAATACCTTTTGAAATCCAAGAACATACCCCCCAACTTCAACCAACCCAAGGGCTAAGAATGTCATCAGATAGCATCTGAGGCCTATGGTGGTTTCCCCAATTCAGTGTAACCCTGATGGCCAGTCAATGTATTTGAAAGATACCTTGATTTATGATTTGTTCTAGAACTATAAAACCTTCATGAAATTGTTAACATGTTGGAACATGGAATTTGGGGTAACCTAAATCTGTGTTCCCAGGCTATGATCACTCATTTGGCTCCAGAATAAACTATCTCTTATCCCCTTTGAGATGAGAGCTGTATCTTTGGATCAACACTGCCAGCTCACTGTGACCAAAGTTGAATTCCAGGCAGGTAGAGCCAAGAACACAGGATCTGTTCCCCACAGCTCAGAATGAGGAGATGCAGCCTCTGCCCTAGGAAAGCGAGCCTCCACAACTTCGCCTCCAAGAGCTGTGGCAGAAACTCTTCCACACAACGTACCTGAGAGGTTTAAGGCTCTCTTAGGCCACCACGCTCTCACCCAAAAATGTGAATACTCTATTCTAACTTCCTGAAAATGAGATTTTTTTTTTCCTATTGCCAATTTCCCAGCTGCTTTGTCACTAGAGCAAAGTTTCATGGCTAAACAGGCAAGCCAAAAGACCAGACATTGTTGCCCCAGGCACTTGCAGACAAGGGCTATGACGTTACAAGGTGGGTCACTGTCTTTGCCCATCAGCTCTGCAAAAATGAAGCACAGTTTTAGCTGCTATGCAATTACGAGGAAGCTGGTAGCTACATGAAAACAGCAACTAAACCAGACCAGATAGACATTTAATAGAACTAAGGAAAGACACAGTGAAGAAGGTCTTTCTGAGCTGAGGACAAATCTCAAAAGGAAGCTTCAAAGAGCACTCCTACAAAGAGAATAAAGTTTAATTAGATGGACTGTAGGGCAATTCATGCCCAAGGATATTACTGAAAACAATGGATTGACTAGCAATTAGTGATGCAAGGAGCTAGGGGTGATATTATGAAAGACAGAAAATTTAGAAGAGATAAGGGGGAAAGACAATAAAAGGGAGCCCTGGGTAAAATCACTGTCATAGCAAGGTGACCATGCAGTATGGATGGCCACACCCCCAGGAACCACAAAGTGGGGGAAATGGACATCACAGAAAATAGTCCAGCAGAGCCAGAGCCACTGAGAATACAAACAAATGTTAACAACCACCATGAGCACTGGAGAGGGTGTGGTGGCTTGATTCAGGTGTCCCCCATAAACGTAGGTGTTCTGAATGCTAGGTTCCCACCTGATGGAGATTTGGAAATTAATGCCTCCTGGAGGCAGTGTATTGTTGGGGGCAGGCTTATGGGTGTTATACCTGGCTCCCCCTTGCCAATGTTTGGCACACCCTGCTGTTGCTGTGATCTACCTTATGTTGGCCAGGGGGTAATGTCCACCCTCTGGTCATGCCATTGTTTTCCCTGCCATCATGGAGCTTCCCCTCAAGCCTGTAAGCCAAAATAAACCTCTTTTTCGCACAAGCTGCTCTTGGTTGGGTGATTTCTACCAGCAATGCAAACCTGACTGCAACAGAGGGCTAACTTGACAAAATCCAGAGTTGGAACCATCATAGCTGGTGGGAATGGGAAGGGGTACAGAGTGAGCCTGTACTAGCAGCACTACCCCTCCTTGGTTGAGTCTACAAAATAAAAACAAATCTTCACACAAAACCTTCACAGCATTATTAATTGTAATTAAAAATAAAAGCAACCCAAAATAGCCATCAAATGGTGAATGGATAAACAAAATGCAGTATGTACATAGAATGGAATATTATTGGGCAATATGAATGAGACATGAATGTATGTTCAAATATGAGTGGACCTTGAAAATATTATGCTGAGTAAAAGGAGCTAGTCACAAAAGATTACACATTGTCCCCACCAAAAAAAAAAAAAAAGACATAAATAAGTGGTACACTAATGAGTGGTCCTAAAGCTGGGGCTGTTAGAAGGGAGATGGAAATTGAGTGCTCTTACTTACAGGGGTTCTTTTGGGGATCAAAAAATAAAATTGCCCAGGACCCATGCAAGCCAGATGCACAAGGTAGCACATATGTCTGGAGTTTGTTTGCAGTGGCTGGAGGCCCTGACATTCCCATTCTCTCTTTCTCTTTCTCTTTCTCTCTCTTTCTCTGCCTCTCTCTCCCTCTCTCTCTCTCTCTCTCTCTCCCTCTCTGTCTGTCTCCTTCTCTCTCTCCCTCATAAATAACTGAAAAATGAATAAAACATTTTTTAAAAAACTCTCCGTTGGAGAATCTGCTTCTCTTTTTCAGATAGATGTAGATCCTAAGGAGAGAGCCACCCCATCATACCTCAAAAGGGCCCCGGCTGAAACTAAGAAAAATTGGAGAAACAAGCAAGGGGGCTGTTTTCCTGATGAACCGGATACCAGCACAAGGGGGAAGGAAATCAGCACAGAGAAAAATCAACTCCTACCAAATCAGAGAGCCAGAGTCTCAGAGGCCCCCAACACCTCATCACTGAAGCAGACCAAAAATGAACCCAACATGGCTCAGGGAAATTTTGTGAAATAGGGGGTGGAAAGAATGTCAGAGCCACATGTTGGGTCATGATATGCAGAGACATTTATCTTACCCATAACTGTGGGCTAACTCCACAATGCATGACCCGTATACCTCAACAAGGAGGGGTCAAGGGGAGGGGGTAGGTCACAGATGAGCCTAATAATGGTACCAAACTGACTGTATTTGCTGAATACAAAATTAACTAATAAAGAAAAAAAACATAAAATTGATTATTTATTCACTGGAGTCCTAGGCCAGAGGCCTTGTTCTAGGGGACCTCAATGTACTGGGTGCAACCACTCCCTTCCAGAATGAAATAAAGTGTGCAGAAAGGAGTGGTGAAGAAGAAGAAATTTCTTTCAGGATGTGTAGCTCTGGGCAGAGAAGCTGGCACCCTCAGTGATGATTTTGGGCCCTACAGCAGCTGTGGTTTTAGGCAGAGGAAGAGGAAGGGTAGAAGCAGGAGGGCACAGGCACATAGTCTTAGTCAAAGCATAGGTGCTTCTTCATGATCATAGTTTAGTATGTTCAGACTCTTCCTGACAAAAGGGATGCCATTCTTGCTTAGAGGGATGTTTGGATTCCCACCATGAGGTGATGCCTTTCAGGGATTATAAGTTTTAATATCTAAGATAAACTGAATGCAGAAATCATGTGGCTAAATTGTACACTCAAGTGGGTGAATTGTGTGGTTGGTAAAGTACAATATAACCAATCATCTTCCTAACTCAGCTAATACGTTTACTCTAAATTTCTTCTAAAACTTTAGCACAATCTCTTAAGTTATGTAGTAGAGAAAGAATTTTTACTTGACTGATGCACAGGGATTTTGTTTTCAAAAGTAAAGTATATATAGCTATAAATTAACACATGACCAGGAGTTAGAAGTTCAATATTACTCATGATATGTGGTTGCTTCAAAAGCTTCTAAAGATTCAAAAGCTTCATAAATAGAACCACATTGCTCCTTCTGTTTCCAAACCAGCAGTTTTTAACTCATCATCAGTGACTCTATGCAGGAGTACAATAGGCTTCAATGATCTGTTTTAAGTTACAGATATGGAATGTTTACAATCAGGCTTATTCACCACCCAGAAACATGGCCTACATTTCTAGATCAGTGTACCACTTCTGTGCTTCTTAAGAAGGCAATGCTTATACTTTTATATTCAATAAAAGACTGACATATATTTTGATTTTGAAGTATTACTTTATTAAAGTAACTGGATATAAATGATATTAACCAAACCAACACTCTTTTTAGAAAAAAGTTTTAAGAAATGAAGACCTACCTTGCATTTCTTTGTAATTAAAGAGAAAAAAAAGAGACCTATCTCAGTCTATTTTGGTTGCTATAGCTGACTGTTCAAGGATGAGTAATTTCTAAACACATTTATTTCTTGTAATTATAACTCTATAGGCAGAAAAGTCCAGGACAAGGTGCTGGTATCTTTTGATTCTGGTGAGGGCCTTGCTGCATAGTAACATGGTGGGTGACATCACCTGGAGAAGCCCAACAAGATTCTAGCTCAGATCTCTCTTCCATTATGTCACCTAATCCTAACAACTTCCCAAAGATGCCACCTCCCAAACTGAAACATATGAGCTCTGGAATTGTATCTAACACATGTAAAGTTTGGGAAAACACATTCAAACCAAGGCAACCTATGATGATTTGATTTTAACACACATCATGAGTCAAATTTCAGTTTGTCATTAAAAAAAAAAAAAAACTGTGCTGAATTTTATTCTCAAGAGTCTTCTATATTAGAAGGTCTAAAATCCCAGTTTCTCTAAGATCTCACATCACAAAAAGGAGGGAAATTTACTTTACCATGATAATGTACATGTGCTCGGTAGTGCTACATCTTTGTGTGCGTGTGACAGAGAAGAGAAGTTCACACTTTACTTATCTTATTACTCAGACTTGGTCAGGGTTACCTAAGAAGCTTGCTTTCGCAGACAAAAGTGTTATTTTTTTCTTTTCCTCTTTGAAAGTCTTCTTTCCCATCAGTTATTTCTCCTTCAGCATAGCCAGATATTATTTCATATGTGAATATCTGTTCATATTTTGAAAATAACTTAGGTACCAATAAAATTGCTTTAGTTATTCTAAATGATCAACATGCCAACTAAAACAAAAATTTAAATAGAATCCTGCAAGGTGTGGTATGCTTATGCTTAGCCAACCACATCCAATCCCAAAACCAAGCCTCTCCTGACTGTAAGCAGCCATGACAACTGATGTTAAGGATGGGTCATTAAACTCTGCTAGTTAGTCGATATGATTCCTTCTATTAAATGTGCAGCATAATTGATTATTCTGATTAAGATTTGTTATGTAAATTTATATTTTATATCTAAATAGCAATCTCTTCATGCCTTTGTGTGTTTATTACAAAATTGTAGATTAAGTTATTAGTCAATAAATCTTTACAAATGCCAAAAATAATGTCTTAATATGCTAGTCTGGATTGAAAAAAAAATCAATGATAAATCTGGGTGTGGTGGCACACAGCTTTAATCCCAGCACTTGAGAGGCGGACATAGGAGGATAGCTGTCAGTTCAAGGCCAGCCTGAGATTACCCTATCTTGAAAAGCAAAATAAAGTCAAACAAAGTACATTAAATCTCTTTCATCACCAAGTTACCTAAATACTAGATGAATAATTGAGAAGTAAAAGATATTTAAAGAAAATAAGATATGATGTAATAAGTTTACCAAATGGGTAAATTCGATGTCTTTTCACAGTGGCTGCCTTCATTATACTTAGTGGTAGAAATACAAATACTTTTCCTTACTGCAAAAAATGATAATTTTAGCACAGCTCAGTTTCTAGTGCCAGAGGTCAATTTTTTGTTTTGACTTCACTTTTTCAAAATTGGCCTTTAAATTATTCATGGAAATATTTCTTAAAGCACTTTTATAACCAACTATGGCTTTTCACATTAAGCTGTCATTTTTTTAGTGAATATTGCTACATCTATAATATAGCCCCAATTTTAAAATTTAACCTGCAAAATCAAGTACAAATTGAAAAGTTGCCTATAATTCCCACATGAAAAAATCAAGTCAGTTAGCCGGGCGTGGTGGCGCACGCCTTTAATCCCAGCACTCGGGAGGCAGAGGTAGGAGGATTGCCGTGAGTTCGAGGCCACCCTGAGACTCCATAGTGAATTCCAGGTCAGCCTGGGCTAGAGTGAGACCCTACCTCGAAAAACCAAAAAAAAAAAAAAAATCAAGTCAGTGACTATTTGGCTAACTATTTAAAAAATATAGTAGGCAAAGCATTGACAGTTTGTTCAGAGGGCTTTTTTATTTCTTTAATAAGGGTAGGAACATGTTCACACTAGATTATTTCCTTTCTGGTGGATGTGTAGGTCTGTGTGCATTTCAGCCCACTTTAATCCCTGGCTATACAAATCATTTCCTTCAAGAAGACAGCTCATGGACAGGAAGGAAAGCCCTGACCTGGAGCTCCACAACTAGTTTCATCTCTAGCAGGTATCATATCATAATTTCTTCCTCAACCTCCTTTGAATTTGATTAAACAAAGAGCAAATATGTTACTGCTGGGCAAGGGTGACACATTCATTAATCACAATACAATTTACAATAATGAGCTACATTTGTTTATTATACTAAAATAATGGCTGCCACATGAGTAGCTAATCTGATAATAATATTCTATTAGGATAATGCAACACTGCATTATAAATCTAAACAAGTACAGATTTGGAATGATGGGAGACTATCTTTGTTCTACAGTAAAAGGTATCACAAGTTGACTATTTTCATAAGATAGTCATTAGAAAACATTTAACACACTGATCCTATTGTAAAAAATAATACGTGTAAGTAAACACACAAGAGAAATTTTGCCATTTATCCATATAATATCTTAATTTAAGTTATAAAACTGCTATATAAAGAGTACATGAAGGCTTAGGGTTATTAAAGCAATATGTTTTGCAATATAAATACAAACATAAAAGTTATGGCAACTGCCTGCTTTCTAACTCATGCTGATATTTAGGAATTTCCTCCTTCTCACAAATTCATGTTCCTTGTAGATAACAAGCTTCCCCGGGGAAAAGGGCCCTGGAGAGCTGAGAGTGGGAGCTATTACTGAGGTTTACAGAGTGTTAGACTCTATTAACATTTCCCATTCCCTTGGAGCCTGTCTCTGACAGCTCCCAAAGCTCAGCACTAAGCATGAGCCCAGCAGGTGCATAATGGCAGGTTATAGCAACACTTTTGCAATTCTGAAAATAACACAAATTTTAAATCAGACAGGTCTGGGTTCAAATCATGACTCTTCTTCCCACTGTATATGTGGCCCTGGGCAGCTGGCAGCCTCTTGAATTTCAAATTTATCATGTGTAAAATGAAGAGAGTGTTATTTCCTATCAAGTTAAAATGGTAGATTTAACTATCTAATAAATAGTTGGTATTCAGTTAGTTATTGGTAGTATTTACTTGAAGTATTTAAAGATGACCATGTGGCAGCTTTAGCAGTATAATCACAAGCAGAGCAACTTAAGTTACCCAATGGTCCCAGTGTACTCAGGACTTTCCTATGTCCTCATGTGAGCACAGAAAAGTGTCACGTCCCAAAACCCAGGAAATCCAGGACTGCTGATCAGCCTATGACATTGCAACCTACCACACATTAGCTCGGTGTTAATAATGATATGATCACAGAAGAAGGTAGCTTCAGGAGAATGGGCAAAGAGAAAGCAAAACATCATTCCTGATCCTGAGCTTAAGTGAGCCTGAGGATTCTAGGAGAAAGGGATTGATGGGTAATAAAGCATGGATTACAAATGAGGTGCTAAAAAATCATCAGGAAAACAAACAGCTGGAAGAACCATGCAAAATTTCTCAAAGCTCCAAAAAGCACTTGAGAAAACCACCTATATGGTGGATGTGACCTCGTAATACATGAAGGAAGAAGTGTGTAGAAAAGAGGCTGAATGATAGCGTAGGTAACCAGGTCCCTGCATGGCACTGCTTTGCTAATGTGTTCAATGAGTGAATACTGACCAGGCCACATACTGGAAGATTTCCATATAACCTTGTAAAATGCATCCAGAATGCTGGTGCTTCATAGTCAGGGGAATCAAAACTCCAGGAATGACCCTGAGCTTCATCTTCCTTAAGTACGGTTCCAAATGTCTACCTTCTGTTTTTCCTTCCACACCCACATATAGCTGAATACTACTCCAGACTTTCTTCCAATATGGCTTACTCCCGTCGCTTCCCACACAATCAGAGCTTCATATGGCCTCTACAGCCTTATCTTTATTGACTCCCACCAGATTTGATCTACCTAATTCACCATTATTTCTCTTTTAGTTCCATACCACTGGCACTTGGTTCTTTCTGCTTTCTTTCACTGTTTTCTAGTAGGGCCTCCAAAGCTGGAACGCTGTCAGCCACCAGAGCTGCTGGGGAGAGCCCCAAGATGAGAAATCTGTTCATGTTAGTTTGCTGCTTTCAAAGCAATTCAAATATTGCATCTCTTTGTTCCAGATAACATCTACAGTTCATAGTCTTCCACTTGTGCTACCTTCATGCTTCCTAAAAATTTTACCATGTGTATGTCCCAAAGGGACTCATATTACAAGAAGTACCATAAGTTTTAGGGTAAATGACAATGCTAACATAAAACTTCCCCAAATTTCCAGAAGAGGAATACAATTTTCTTTGTCTATCCAAAGTCAACTGTGACAGGAAACTTTATTTTCAAGGTTATAGAAGGACAAATGCATTCAAAAAGTACTTTATGTGTGGTTTAATGGCTTAGTTGGTAAAAGTCTTGCCACACAAGTGGGAGGGCCTGAGTGCTGACACCTTGGACCCATGTAAATGTCGGTACTCAAGGGGCAGAAACAGGAGGATCCTCAGGACAAGCTGGCCAGCTAGATGGTCCAGTGACCTCATTGCTGGAATAAAGCACCTAACCAAAAGCAGCTGATGGGAGAATGTTTCTTATTTTGGCTTACATTCTCAAGGAGAAGCCCTACAATTGTAAAGGAAAGCATAAGGAGGGGAGGCTGAACATCACAATCTGCCACATCAGGTGAAACCAGCCGCGAAGAGTGAGCCTTGTTCTGACAAACAGGAATGGGCTATGACACCACTAAACCCACCCCGAACAGCACACCTCCTCCAGCAAGCTCCACCTCCCAAACTGCCATCATTCAGAATGCCAAGCGTTCAGAATCCAAGACTTTATGGGGGACATCTGTTTCAAACATCCACACTAGACTAGCTGAAATGCTGGACTCAGAGTTCAGTGAGACACCCTATCTCAGTAAGTAAGGAAGAGAGAGACTGAGGAAGACACCCATTGATGTCTGGCTTCCACATGCAGGTGCACCCCCTGATCATATGCCCACTTAAATACAAACATGCATGTGTGAACACCATAAACACAAGGATATACAACAACAAAAACTGATGTTTAGGGGAGTACTGACCTAGCCTCACTTTCTTTCTTCGCCTTACTTCAGGCAGTCTTTACAAATTCCATGTGTGTGGTACTTGTGGAATGTGTCACAATCAACACACCCTCTTTACTTTGTTTGCACTAATTCTGCTTTCTAGATTTTTACTCTTCCTTCTTCCTGATTTATATTTTACCTTCAAGGTTCAGTTCAAATACACTTTCCTAGGCTTTCTCCATCCATTTAGATGCTCCTACTCAATTCCCAGACCACCTAATTTTTGCACCCTAGCACTCTGTATTCATTCCTCTTAAGAAAGAGGACATCTGGGCTGGAGAGATGGCTTAGCGGTTAAGCGCTTGCCTGTGAAGCCTAAGGACCCCAGTTTAAGGCTCAGTTCCCCAGTACCCACGTTAGCCAGATGCACAAGGAGGCGCATGCATCTGAAGGTCCGTTTGCAGGGGCTGGAAGCCCTGGCACGCCCATTCTCTCACTCTCTCTCTCTCTATCTGCCTCTTTCTCTCTGTCTGTTGCTCTCAAATAAATAAATAAAAATGAACAAAAAAAATTTAAAAAGAAAAAAGAAAGAGGACATCTTATTCACTGTGATGAGCCCAGTATTTAGTATCTGGTATATGTTTGATAATTGTGAATATATGAGATACTGAACATGACAGAGCAGAAACAACTAAAGCAAAATTTAATGAAAGAATATAGACCAACCATTTGGCTAATCCTTATCTGAAAAATAAATAAAATGAAACAAAGCTGTCTTTCCAAAGTGCTGTAAGTGCAAGAAAATGAACTATCCAACCTCTGGAATCTTCCAGTTGTCTTTGGAGTCCAAAGTTCTAAGAGAGTAATATATACCTGTATGAGTTTGATCAAGCCTTTTCAAATGGGTTTATTGTTCTTTAGTTAAGTGATATATGACTTACCCTGCCAGCTGAATGTCAGTAGGAAAAGCTAATAGGATGTTAGGCTTCCTAATACCTCCAACTTAGGCCCTGAAATTCAATAAAATTGAAAAACTTTGGTTATCTCCTGTTATTTTATGTGCATGGTCTGTCTTTTTTCATGTTTATTTTGACTGTTTAAAATCCTCTTACTGAGATTCTCTAAGTTCTCCTTTCCTGACATGTTTAGTGAAAACATTTGAATCTCAAAAAAAAAAAAAAAAACTGTATTTATAACCATCCTTTTCTCCCTGGCAAACACTCCCCCCCCCCACTTGTTTTTCATACTTTCTTTGCTCTCTAATCTACTCTGCCAGGGATTTTGACAGATGGAATATGTGATTAGTGCCATTTTGTATCTCAATGTATGGACTTAATTTAGTTGCAGTGCTTCTAGCTGAAGTTCTGATTTATCAAAATATTTTAGTCTTAAATAAAAGCTATCCACACATCTCTCTGGCCAAAAAAAAAAAAAAAAGAAAGAAAAAAAATTTTTGCATGCATAGAGATTTACAGTTTCCCTGTCTCTTAGTAATCTGAACAGATAGATCACCTTAGAGTGTCTAAAAATGACAGGTTTCTTTCTTTTTCTCTGTTTTGGGTTTGGACATACACAGTGGAAGCTTCTATGCATATCATTACTTAGACCTCAATAAGGCAAGTGCGTTTCTCACTTCTAGGAAAAAAAACTGTCTTCTAGCTTTGTTTTTCTTATCCACTCTTCAGCACGCCACAGCATGGCTTCCACTCCAACACCTCATGAGAACACTGTTAAATGCTGATGACCTTTGTGACATTCCTCAACATTGATTGATTAAGAGGAAAGGAAAGACAACGTGTTTTAATGCCTGGTGCAAATAAAAAAAGAAAGAATTTTGGAAAAACAGGACATAGTTTCCACTAGTTAAACAACAACAAAAAATACAAAGACATGTTTATCATGTTAGGTAACTTTTTATCGGTCCATACCATATGAAGATAGATTGCTACTCTTTTTAGATTATTTAAATTTATTTCATGTGTGTATGCATGTAAAATCATGTCCACATGAGTGTGCATGTGCATCAGGAGGTCAGAACAGAACTTTCAAGTTTGTCTGCACGTTTCTACTTCATTTGAGGCAGTTTATCTCCAGCTCGCTCTGCTGAAATTCTTTTTGAAACTTTCACCAAGAGCTTCCAGGAAATTCTTTTGTCTCTGCCTCCCATCTTACTGAGTGCTGATAGGACAGAAGCCTGGACATCTTCCAGCTTCTTAGACAGGGTCTGAGGATAGAATATAAGTGCATATGCAACAAGAGCTTTAGCCACTGTGCCATCTCCCCGGCATGGTCACCACTCTTTCAACAAGAAATGCTATCAAAATATCAGCAAAACCAGCAATTTATAAGTCTAGATTGTCATACAGACTTTGCATATTGACATAGAAAAATCTAGGTGGAACTGAGCTAGAAGTCAGCTCCCTACAGGCTATTTGCCATCATGCTGAGGAGCAATATGAGAGCCGCTGAGCGATAAAGTCACCGACAGTGTAAACAAGTGGTGGATCCTATAAGCTACAAAATCAACACAACAGCAAAGTGCACCTATAGATACAATAGTGGCACATAAATTACATAGATAATAAACTACTCCCTGATTGGATATAAGGCCTCACTCAGCAGGAAGGAATTCATGCCTGGTATGAAGAATGGAGTCAGAGTCTATGACTTGGGAGGTAATAGATCCTAGAAGGAAGCTACTACTTTTCTATGGCTAAATGGTGGTGTTATGCCAAACAGAAAGTCTTCTAATTGTGCATGCTTCTCCCATCTGATTAATGCTGTTCTCACTTTTGGTTAGAATAGCTTCTTTCTGTGTAGAGCATCAGATATCAGGGAGATCAAAGTCTCATCAAGATGATGAAAGCAAGAGAAAGCCCAGTGCTTAGCACTGGACGGGTCACCTCCAGCATACCCAACAGGGCTCAGGGAATAGGGCAAAGGAAGTGACAGAATAGCCTGCAGGTAAGGACTCTGGAGAGAGACAACAGTGGGGAACTCACTGGCAGGCAGAGAAGCCAGGGTCATGAAAATAATATTCCTTTTGAAGATAGTCCCAAACTTTCTGGCAAAAAAAAAAAAAAAAAAATCACAATGAGTCACATTTGTGTTCTCTCAACGTGTTCTTTCAGCCTTATTATTACCTGCTTTCCGAAGCTTCCCTTGACCATTTCAAGATTTTATCATTGTCCTCAAATTTTTACCCTAATCTAACTTCTCACATTTCAGGAAATGACCCTCTTTCTAACCCTTCTAGGAAATTATAGCCATAATTAAGGGACTTCTGCAGCTATGATCAGGATAGGGAGGATCCTTCCCACATAAGTACCCAGATTCTCTTCCTCCACTTTGAAAATGAAGGAGACATTTCTATTCCTACAAAGGGTAGCTGCCTACCTGTCCACCAACCTCCTCCTCCTCCTTCCTCTTCTTCTTTTGTTGGTTAACATTTTCTTCTTTAATTTTGGGTTCACGCAGTTTGTTCCTGTGCTTTTGGCTCCTTGACTTACACTGCAAACGCTTTCTACATCCTGTTAAATGAATGTAGGAATAAGCCAAATCAGTTCCTTCACATGAAAACTAACATCAGCAGAGCTGCAAGTATCAACCCCAGGTTTTTGAAGGAATTTCAAATGCAGCAAGGAGTGGGATGTCCTTCCTTACAGTATTGTAGCTGTATATGAAATTGCAGTGGTTATATTACTAAGGAAGGTTGTAGGAAAGTTTAAAGATGGCCCACAGGGGGACTACTTTACAGTCACTTCCAGTTAGCCTAAATCACAACTTTTCTGGAAATGGAAAATGTGTTCTTCATTCAAATATATTGGTTTTTTTTTTCTTATGCTTTTCATGAATCTTCCAAGGCAGCTAAACATCCCTTAATCACTACCTTAAAAAAGAAAAATAAAGTGATTAAACAATCCTTGAAGTTTGCATTCTCCTAAGGTCCACTTTTCTTTCTTTCCTTAACTTTTGTGCATAGTTTTCTACTTTCTACAAATGCTTTTACCTATTCTAGTGTAGTGCTGCTACACCATCTATGAAAATAAACTTTCAACAAAGTCAATAAATTTTATGACTCAATGCAAGTTTTGTTCATTGATTTTATAAAATTTCTTAACTGTGTCTAATATGATTGGCCTCTGTTCTAAAATCACATTTTTCTTTGAGTACTGTGAGCTCAGGCTTTCCTGATTTTCCTCTCACTTTCCTCTGATCAGCTCAGCTCTCATCTTTAATCACTCATCCACCCTTAACCAGTTTCCAGTGAAGGAAGGGGTGGAGATTATGAGAAGTAGACTCTGTGGTTGTATTTAATGCACCTTTCATCACTGTGATTCTTATATGTAAGTCATCTTTCCTACAGTCTCAATTATCTTATTTACTACAGTACCATCCAAAATTATGTCTCCACCTCAGACCTTCCTTCTGAGCCCCAGATCACCCAGCCTACTGCTTGCCTGAAGTCGCACTTCAGTATCCTTTATATACCTGAAACTCAATGTGTTGAAACTGAATTTGAGACTTTTTATTCCCAAACCTGATCTATATTACCTGAGTAGTATGTACTTCAACTTACTGAAATAAGGAGCCAAACTATGGGAAAAGAATTCTTCTTAGACAACTTTTGCCCATTGATAACAAGTTTATGGAGGATATTTATGGAGTATGACCTACCATTTTTTATTAGTTATGGACATACATAGTATGTAAACAGAATACTTTGGTACCATGTTTTCTCTCATCCCTGCCCCTTTTCCGAACAGACCCTCCTCGTTGGGGATGCAGAGACCTACCTTTTTTTTTTTAACCAGTTATCAACACACACACACACACACACACACACACCTCCCAATTTCCAAATAACTTCCTAACATACTCAAGTAAGGATTGAAGAATAATATATCTAATCCATATTTTCCAAATTAATATGTAGAAAGAAATTATCCTGAATTTTTAGGGGTAGCCAACAGGATTATTTTCCTTTACTCGAGTAGAGAATATCTTCCCTCCCTTCTGTCCATGCCATCAGCCTTTATCAAATACTACTTACCCCCATAGTCCCAGGGTTTTCTTATACTATATCCCCTCGCAAGACTGCATCCTTCCCTGCCCTTCCCCGGCTGTCAGTACATGGAGATAGGAGGAAAGTTGAGATCACAATGAAAAAGAATGAAGCAAGACTATATCAACTTGTTTATGCTCTGGAAATGTGCACATTTTAGACATGTTTTACTGATTAATTCAATCATATTGACTTACATCCTGGTAACATTATATTTGTTTCAAAGCAGCAAAGATACTCCAGAAGTTTTTCTCTATTTTCTTACATGTGAGCTGCACAGGAATCAAGAAATAAAGGTCATATTGGTAAGTTCACCATTGTAAAGCAGCTTCTTCAGTAAATGAGATCACCATGCACAGGGTTGCATATGCCAGAAATATGTCAGTCAACCTATACAATAGGGAAACCAGCCCTGAGACATTACCTTTAAAGAAATTCTCAGACATCCATTAAACAGATCATGGGAAAAGCTACCAAGTTCAATAAAAGTGAAAGAAGAACACAAGAATGTACCAAGGAAAGAAACATATGGATACTAGACTCAGACAAAATGTATCATGTTTTCTCTAATATATTCCATTAATTTAGATGGTGACAAACTCTGAGAGTTGAAATGAAATTTGATAATCAGCTTGATATTTTCTGTTTGTTCATCTCTATTTGGTCAACCTACTTGGCTGTGAGTTCAGTCAACCACTATGAACCATTACCCATATAATTTTCCTTTCTTATAGCTTATAACTGACTGATTAATGGAAATTTTAAGAAAATGATAGAAAAGGAAGAAAGTTGAAAAAGTTGAGATATTTATCCCCTCAGTTCTCTCCCTAGTGATTCAGAGGTTGACAGTTCTTTAACAAAGGACCTGATTATATTAGGATATCAGCTTCTCTCTCACTCCTCTCTCTCTCTCTCTCTCCTCTCTCTTTCTCTCTCTCCTCTTCCTCTCCCATCTTCTGAATACAATTATTTCATTTATACCTTGTCTTTGAAAATTCTAGCTCCATATACATTTTCAGTCTTTTGGTATTTCATCATCTCTTAGTGGTTTCCTTTGTATATGAATACACCTTTATTAAGGATACTCTGTATGAAATTATTTTAAGTTATTCTATTTATTCTATCTATATTGGTCACCTGCTTTGAATTGGGATACCAAATGATGTGCGCTGTCTACAACAACATAAAAAGGATAAACGAATTGTGAACTGGACTTTCTAAACTACAAATTTGGCATCACAGATGAGATGCATGATTTTTATAGAAAGCACTCTTCAGGTGACTCTAGAAATGTATTGAATGATAATCAGCCGTGGCTGCTAAAATTAGATATAAAATTAGTCATTAGTTTATGCAGATTCTGGAGGACAAATGGAAGCTAAATAACTCAAAGTACAACATATTACTGCTAGTTATACAACATTTTCCAAGCAGTGCCCCATATAGGCTTTGTGAAAATCATTCACTCAAGTGTAATTCATCCCATCAGTCAAGAACGGGTTATCGTAGAAAGATAGAAAGACGGCTGGAGAAATGGCTTAGCAATTAAGGCACTTGCCTGGGAAGCCGGAGGAGCCAGGTTCAATTCCCCAGTACCCCCATAAGCCAGATACACACGGTGGCACAAGCATCTGGAGTTTGTTTGCAGTGGCAAGAGTCCCTCACAGATCCTTTCTCTTTCTCTCACTCTCTCTCTCTCTCTCTCTGTCATAAATAAATTAAATAAATTAATTAACAATGAAATGTAGAAAGAATATTTAAATACTGTAAAAAGAAACAAAAATAGAAAAATAATAGATCAAAAATACAATAAACAGAAGAAAACATTGCTATCAGATGAAATCTTAGCCAAGAACATTGCCATAAATGTGAAGTAACAAAGCAAATTAGTGAAAGAGTTCAAAGAATTACAAGCACTGAGAAAAAAAACATTCTCTCTTTCTCTCTACTCTCTCTCTCTCTCTATCTCTTTCTCTCTCTCTCAAATAAATAAATAAAAATAAAACAATTTTTTTAAAAAAGGAATAAATGGGGTAAAAGAATATTTGAATTGTTAATGGTATAGAATTCTACAACATAAATATGTTCTAATAAACCTCAGAATATGGAATTCAGAAAACACCAAGCAGTTAAACCCTAAAATAAATATACACCTATCCATATATTTAAATTTCAGAAATATGAATACATAATAGGCCTCAAAAAATAAAGAAAAGCAAAGAAAAACTATGTTGAAGAAATATAGAAAAGAAAATGCTTTATTAATATAGACAAAGGAATGAATTAAAAAATAAATGTCTTTTTATATTTATTTTCATAGATATGGACATATTTAACATGTAACTAACACATGTTGGTACCATCCATTGTGGATGGAAAACACATCTTGGTACAGAGAGTTATAGGCCAGCACCAGGGGAAAAGAAAAAAAAAAAAAAAGAGAGAGACATAAAAGAAGGATAAATGGGACAAATTTAAGGTTAGTCTTCATCTCACCCTCCCCATGGACCCTCGATTCAGGTGCTTCACTTAAGGTCCTACTGAGGGTTCCATCTTTTGGTCTAAATTCCAGGATATAGCATTCTGTGGTACCAGATCAATTTGGGTTCAGTTTTGTGTTCCTCCTACCACCATTCCCCTTCCACAAAGCCCTACCCACCCTATTGTCCAAGCCTCAAGATGCCATTCATGTATGTCAGCAATTTGGGCCGATCCAAGTTAGGAACCACAGATGAGTAAGACCACCAATGATTTTCTTTCTGTGATTGTGTGAGTCCTCTTAGAATGATCTTTTCCAAGTTTGACTATTTTTCTACAAACTTCATTGTGCCATTTTTTTCTTACTGCTGAGTAGAATTCCATTGTGTAGATATACCACATCTTGGCATCCATTCATCAATGATGGGCACGTGGTTAATTCCAGTTCTTAAGTATTGTGAATTGAGCAGCTATAAACATATTAAGCAAATATCTCTGAAATGAGATGTGGAGCTTTTAGGGTAAATGCCCAGTAAGGGAATAACAGGGCTTCTGGGTAGCTCTATATTCATCCTTTTAAGGAGTTCCCATATTGATTTCTATAGTGGTTGTACCAGCTTACATTCCCACCAATAGTGAATGTGTGTTCCTATTTCTCCATATTCTCATCAACAATTGTTTTCATTTGATTTTTTAATGTTTGCTATCCTTACTGAGGTTAGGTGGAGTCTCGTACTAGTTTTAATTTGCATTTCCCTAACAGTATGGGATGCTGAACATTTTCTTAAGTGTGTGTTAACCATTTGCAATTCTTTCTCTGAGAACTCTCTATTCTGTTCTCTGCTCACTTTTGGAGTGGGTTGTTTGATATTTTATTGTTCAGGTTTTTTTTTTTTTAATTTCTTTGTAGATTCTAGATATAAGGCTTCTGTCAATGGTATATCTGGCAAACATTTTTTCCCATTCAGTGTGTAATCTATTGGCTCTGCTTATGGCATGTTTGTGCAAAAGCTTTTTAGTTTCATGAGATCCCATTGGTTTTGTGCTTGTTTAATTTCCTCAGCTACCAGAGTCTTGTTCAAGAAATCTTTTCCCAGTCTTATATTGTGGAGAGTGCCTCCTTGTTTTTCTTCCAGTAGTTGAAGAGTTTCAAGTCTTGAGGTGTTTAATCTATTTGGATTTGATTTTTGTGTATGGTGAAATGAGTGGGCCTAATTCCATTTTTCTACATATGGTCATCCAATTTGCCCAACACCATTTGTTGAAGATGGTATCTTTTCTACAATCTACATTATTGGCACCTTTGTCAAAGAGCAATTAGCTGCAGTTACTTAACCTAAAGTTTGGGTCTTCAGTTCTGTACCAATGGTCTATGTTTCATTTTTATCCCAGTTCCAGGATGTTTTTGTCACAGTGGCTTTGTAATATAGCTTTAGATCAGGTATGGTGATACTGCCAGAGGGTTTTTCAATAGCAACGAAAAAAATTAAATACCTCAGAATAACACTAACCAAGGATGTGAAAGACCCAAATAATGAAAACATAAAATAACTCAAGAAAGAAATTGTTGAGGACTTGAGAAAATGTAAAGACCTCCCATGCTCCTGGATAGGTAGAATTAATATTGTGAAAACTGCAATTCTACCAAAAGCAATATACAGATTTAACACAATACCAATATAAATACCAGCAACATTCCTCATAGAGATGAAAAACCAATATCAAAACTTCATGTAGAGTGACAGATATCAAAACATATCCTCAGCAAAAAATAATAAATAAATAGATTAAAAAACTGATTTCTTTCTCTGCACATTTGTCCTTTGCAAATAGAAAAGTTACTGATTGTTGTGAATTGATTTTATATCCTGCCACTTTGCTGAAGGAATTTACCACCTTTAGAAGATGTGAAATGGAGAGTTTTGGGTCACTTATATATAGGATCATGTCATCTGCAAATAGGGATAACTTGACTTCTTCCTTTCTAATTTGAATCCCTTTTATTTCTTTTTCCTATATTATTTCTTGAGCTAGTACTTCTAGTACTATGTTGAAGAGCAGTAGAGGGAGTGGGCACCTCTGTCTTGTTCCCCAGCTTAGTGGGAACTCTGAGTTTTTCCCATTAAGTATTATTTGGGCTTTAAGAGCTTTATATATAGCCTTTATTGTGTTGAGATATAAACCCTCCAAGCCTATTCTTTCCAGTGTTTTGATAATGAAGTGTGGTGTTGTATTTTGTCAAAGGCCTTCTCTGCATCAATTGAGATGGTCATGTGGTTCTTATAATTAAGTTTATTTATGTGGTGTATTATGTTGACTGATTTCCATATGTTAAACCATCCCTGCATCACTGGGATGAAGCTTCCTTGATCAAGATGGATAATGCTTTTGATGTTTTGTTGAATTCAATTTGCACGGATTTTGTTCAGGATCTTTGCACATAAGTTCACTAGGGATATAGGCCTAAATTTTTCTATCCTTGTTGCATATCTGTCTAGTTTTGGTATTAAGATGATGCTAGCTTCATAAAAGGAATTGGGGAGGATTCCCTCTTCTCCCATTATGCAAAACGGTTTGAGAAAAATTGGTTTCAGTTTTTCAATCAAGGTTAGATAAAATTCAGATGAAAATCCATCTAGTCCTGGACTTTTCGGATAGGTTCTTGATTACCTTTTCAATATTCATGGATGTGGTAGGTTTGTTTAGGAGATTAATCTGCTCTGAGTTTAGTTCTGGTAGGTGGGATGTGTCTAGGAATTCATCCATTTTCTTCCAGATTATTCCATTTTGTGTAGAGGTTTTTGAAGTATGACCTGAGGATTCTTCCAATTTCATGGGTATCTGTCATGACATCCCCTTTTTCATTTCTGTTCAATTTCATTGATACAATTGATACAATTGTTGTTTCTTTGATGGTTTGCTGACAGTTCAGTGAGTTTTTTATCAGAATCTCATTGGTTGTTGTGTTTTTATTTTGGGAATAAATTTCTATTGACTTCTCTATGATTTCATTGGAGGTTTCCATTGTAGGACTAGGCATCTTTGGTGGAGTTCTCTCAGTTTTCTGACTTTCATTGGCTTTTGTGCAATGTTGTCTACACATTTTAGGGAGATTCTTAATTTTATTGAGGAGGAAGCAAGTTTTTGTCCTTTGGTCCAGGCACCCTCTGTCTCAAGTGAACAGGAATGTTGGCACCCAGTGGTCAGTCAGGCTACCAGAGCAAACGGCCTGATTCCACAGCCAACTCAGGGAGCAGGCCTCCCCAAGCAAGGTACAATGAGACCTACCAGGACCAAGGGGGGAAGGAGCTGGGAGGAGCCAGGATTCAGGAGTCTGGCCTACTTACTCCACACTGCTGCACCCACCTGCACACCGTCCATGTATAATAAGGAATCAATCAATAATGAAGGAATGTGACATGTTGAATGAAGATAAAATACAAGGACAACTGTATTAGCTATCTTCTTATTTTGGGGACAAAATACCTCACAAAAATCAGTTTAAGGAAAGAAGGGTCATTTCATTTTACAGTTCCAGATTATACCCCATCATGGTAAGGAAAGCTAGAAGGAGGTTTGGACAGAGTTGATGCAGGGAGGTTAATATTAGAGGAGGAGATAGTAAACATGCAAGTGGAGATACAGAATACAGGCATTAGAAGGATGGGGGGCAGGATTAAGGGAGTAGGGTGGGGACATTCCCCAATCTAAAGATAGCATGTATCAGTACCAGAGAAACTTATCTCTTTAGCTAATTAAAAGGCATAATTCCCTTGAAAAGAGAGAGATACAGAGAAAAGGATTGTTTGTGCAGAAACACCTTACTGGGGTAAATAAACCTTTAATCCAAAACCATGGGCTGTTGTAAGTGAATCCTAGTTCTAGAACTGGATCATCCACCATAGTGAGATGTTGGTCAGGGCAGCTCATGAGGCCACCAAAACAAAGCACTTGTTTATTCATCAGAAATAAATGGTAAGACCCTATAATCCCAGCACTGTAGTAGCAGAGGCAAGTTGAACTGCAGGGTTGACTGGCTAGTTAGTCTAGACAAGTCTAGGTTCAGTGAAAGACTGTGTCAAAACAGAAAGTAGAAACTGAGGAAGACACCCAACATCAACCTCTGGCTCCCCATGCACAAGCACACACATGCCACACCTGGCTACACCCATATGAAGACACATACACAAATAATATTTTTTTAATTAAAAAAGACTTGTTGGACTAAAAGATTGCTAAGTGGTTAAGGCACTTACTTGGTGAGCCTAATATTCCAGGTTCATTTCCCCAGTACCATGGTAAAGCCAGATGCACAAAGTGGCACATGCATCCAGAGTATATTTCCAGTGGCTAGAGTCCCTGGCACTCACTTGCTTTCATGCTTTTTTCTCTCTCTGCTTGCAAGTTAATTATTAATGAATTAAAAAGGAATTATTAAATAAAAATTTGGAACACAATTTGCAGATTATTATGAAGTAATTGGGATAGAAAGAGTAGGAATGAGAATCTCTGAGACCCAGATCGAATGATTACTAAAAGTAGGATACATAGCATAGGATACATACTAATTATAAAAAATTATAAATAATTTTTTTAAAATAAAGGGCTTGAGAGATGGCTTAGTGGTTAAGGTACTTGCCTGCAAAGCCAAAGGACCTCAGTTCAATTCCCCAGGACCCACATGAACCAGATGTACAAGGTGGCGCATGCATCTGGAGTTTGTTTGCAGTGGCTGGAGGTCCTTGGGTACCCATTACCTCTCTCTCTCTCAAATAAATAAATAAAAATATATTAAAATAAAATTTAAAAATAATTTACATAACAATGAATACATGCTGCTACAATATCACCTAAGGAAATTTGAGGACATAATTAGTAAAAGAAATAGTAGAAATCAATCACTTAGTAAAGGGAACAGTTATACCTGTAGAAAAGTTTATGCAGATTATTAGTGGGGAGAAATATATAATCACACATAAACTACTGGCCAACCAAGTGAAGAAAAGTAGATAGACAACACAAATATACAAAAGAACTATAGTACTAAAGTCGACAACAAATACATTTTTAAAAAGTATTAAATATTGTTGGGGCTAGAGGGATGGCTTAGCAGTTAAGGAGTTTGCCTGCAAAGCCAAAGGACCTTGGTTCTATTCCCCAGAACCCACGTTAGCCAGATGCACAAGGGGACACATGCGTCTGGAGTTTGTCTGAAGTGGCTGGAGGCCCTGGTGCACCATTCTCTCTCTCTCCCTCTTTCTCTCTGTCAAATAAATAAATAAAAATAAAATATTTTTAAAATGTATTAAGTATTGTACTTAATACAAATTTTAATCCCCAAGTTAGATTAACACTTTATCTAGAAAATCACTCAGGAGGCAGAGGTAGGAGGATTGCTATGAGTTCAAGGCCAGGCTGAGATTACATAGTGAATTCCAGGTCAGCATATGGTAAAGAAAGATCCTACCTCAAAAAAAAAGAAAAAAAAGATAGATAGAATGAAAGAAAGAAAATAAATTCAAACAGTAACATAAATATAAACAGAAAGTTCTTTGGTGTCTTCAACAATACCAAAAAAATGCTATTATTAGAATACTTCACAGGGAATCAATACCACCTTCAATTAAATTGTTAGCCCCTAATATTTCATAGATATAAAGCTATACTAAAGAGCAAAAAATAGAATAGAAATTCTCATTTGTGATTGTAGATATAAAAATTTTAACTGATGATCAAGTTATGAACAAGACTGTGCTTAATGGAAAGATGTTAGACACATCCATAAGATAAGTAAATGTATTAATATATCAGTTACACTAGTATTATTTCTAATACTTTAAGAACTAGCTAAAGGAAAGATGAATGAATAAAAGGAAGTAAATATTTCAATAGGAAATTATTTACATATGACATGTTAGGAAACCCTAGTGAAACACCTGAAAATAACAATAAGGGACTTTAATAAAAGGGCTAGGTACAAAATCAATATACAAAAATAGTAGCCCCAATAAATATAATAAAAGCCTAGCAGAGTATATAATGGAAGAAATATATCACTTGACACTGGTGATTCTGGAAACAATGACTAAGAGGAAACATAGAAAAGTACCACCTCTTTACACAGAAAACATTACAGAAGACTAGAGTCAGTGGAAAAGCACTGCCTCTTCTTGAATGCTAAAGCTGTGAGAATTAGTTCATAAATTTAAGGTGACTGTAATAAATTCAAAACATGCAAGTCAGTGAAGGAGGGACAGTCTTTTCTATGAATACAGCTTGGAAAGCAATAAATCTTACCACTTAATTCACACCATGTACAGAAATAAGTGCTAGATGGATTGCAACTGTAAATGTGAAAGAGAAAACTGTGAAGTACTTAAATTAGAAACAGAGGCAAGCACACTGAAACATGTGGGTAGGCATGAGAAAATTCCTGAAATGTATGGAAACTATGGTAACCAAAAAGTAAAACACTGCTCAATTTAGTAATTCAAACTCAATATTCATCTATGAAAATATGTCATTAAGATTCTGTAAAATAAAAACCAGGGGCTGGGGAGATGGCTTAGTGTATAAAGCATTTGCTGTACAATTCTGCATACCTGCATTCAGATCCCCATACCTCATGGAAAAGCCAGAAGCTGTGGTGGGTTTCTGCCATCGTAGTGTGCCTTTGGAGAGAAGGGAGGAGGGACAGAAGAGCTGCTAGAAGCTCATGAAATTTCAAGGATGAGAACAATGAGAGACCCTGACTCAAAAGAGATGGAAGGCAAGGACTGATCTGAAAGTCACCCTCTGACTTCTGTGCAACAGCACTCACACACACATACAACACATACAGACACACACAACATATACATACACACACACACACAACACACACACACACACACATACAACACATACACATACAACACATACACACACAACACATACACACACACATTCAACTATATTCAGCCTGAAAGTTACCCTCTGACCTCTGTGCAACAGCACTTACACACACACACAACACATACACACACATACACACACAAACACATTCAACTATATTCAGTGAAAAATTAAAAACCAGACTGTATAAAGGACAGAAAAAAATATGAATGGCCTAACAGACGATAAGGGGTTGAGGCAGCAGTTCACGGTAGTTGACATCACAAAGGCCAATAAGCATATCATGCAGTGGTCAGATTCATTAGTCACCACAGAAAAGCAAAGCTAAGCAATATTCCATAATCACCACACACCCACCACAACAGTTAAAAATCCCAAAACAAAATTTAAAAGAAAACTAGAAAACAGACAATGCAAGTATAACAGAACAGACATAGCTCACCCACTCCTGGTGGAAACAGATATTCTTGAAACATCTTGGAGCCCTGAGCACACCAAAGCTGACCACGTGCACACATTCTCGGATTAGCAGATCTTCAGATCAATGAGCCCTCTAAACAAGCACATCATAATCACCACAGGCCAAATAAAAACATATTCACAGAGCCTGTATTTAGCAAAGCCAAAAAAAAGAAAAAATTCACAACCTAACCTCTGACATTAGAGGAATGGATAAAATGTAGTATATTCATGGAGTACTAGCGTTCATCAATGAGAATAAACAATCTGCAGCTATAAGTAATATGAATGAAATTTACAAACAGTTTTTAGGCAGATACAAATGAGTGCATGATGCAGAACAGCGATGATATGGAGTCAAAACAGTCACAGCTTATATCAGTTTTAGACAAAACAATGGTCAGCATTGTGAGGAAGTGGAGGGCAAAAGGGTGTGCTGGAGACCTTGTGCATTACTTTTTCTGGATCTGGGTGAAGGTTTTACAGTATGCATCTGACCTTATGTGGACACTGCGGAATGGAACCTGGGTCATTAGTCTTTGCAGGCAAGTGTCTTAACAACTGAGCCATCCCTTCAGCCTCCATGCACCTTTATAATCCCAGAAATTGGGAGGCATGGGTAAAAGTACCTAAGTACTAAGCCAGTCTGAGTAACATAGAGAGATTTTTTTTTTTTTTTTTTGAGGTAGGATCTTGCTGTAGCTCAGGCTGACCTGAAATTTGGTATGTAATCTCAAGTTGGCCTCGAACTCTCAGCAATCCTCCTACCTCTGCCTCCCTAGTGCTGGAATTAAAGGCATGCCCCACCACGCCCAGCACAAGATCCTATTTATTTTAAAGTAACTGGGTATAGTGGTTTGATTCAGGTATCCCTCATATAGGTGTTCTTGGGTTCCCACCTGATGGCAATTTGGAATTAAAGCCTTCTGATGACAGTATATTGTTGGGGGCAGCCTTATGGGTATGATAGCCAGCTTCCACTTGCCAGTGTTTGGCACACTCTCCTGCTGCCGTTGTCCCCTTGATGTTGGTCAGGAGGTGTTGTCCAACCTCTGCTCATGCCGTCATTTACTCTTGCCATCATGGAGCTTCCCCTTGAGGCTGTAAGCCAAAATAAACCGTTTTATTCCCTACAATCTCCTCTTGGTCGTGTGTTTTCTGCCAGCAGTGTGAACCTGACTGCGCCACTGGGGGATTACAGAAGTTGCAGAATAAGAACAGAACAGCTTTTTATTAAATCATATTTAATGAATACAATAGTTTATACTAGTCACTGCCCTCCTCCAAATCCATTATCTGTGTTGTTTCTTCTACCCTGCTCAATACTCCAAGGAGACTGAACTTCTAGGATTTCCTGTCAGAAAAGTTTCTGAATTATTAACAATGCAAGTGCCCACAGGAGGATGGAGGAAAGTAGTAGGAGGAGGAGGACAGGCATGCATGTCCTTGACCGTGATCCTCTGTGTGGAGGCTGTAACTGGGGTTGTGGTTGATCTCCTCTATAGCCCGGGCTTCTTTGTTCTAGCCTCCTCAAAAGCTACAGGCGTCCTTGGTTTATGACAGCAGTGGTCTCTCTTTGTTTTATCACTACATGACTTGTTCATTCCTTTAACTTTGTCCAGCCTTGTGCTAACCCTATTCATAGCTCTCAAATATTTTTTCCCCTGAGGCAGGATCTCAGTCTAGCCCCAGCTAACTGACCTAAAACTAATTCTGTTGCCTCAGGCTGGCCTCAAATTCATGATGATCCTCCTACCTCAGCCTTAGATTAAAGACATGAGCCACCACATCAGTCTTCAAATAATTCTTTTAATGTACCATTTGTTGTCCACAAGAACCGTAGAACCTACTGTAATAGAAATAAGGCTGGAGAGATGTCTTCGTGGTTAAGCACTTGCCTGTGAAGCCTAAAAACTCTAGTTCGAGGCTCAATTCCCCAGGACCCATGTAAGATAGATGCACAAGGTGGCACATGTGCATCTGGAGTTCGTTTGCAGTGGCTGGAGGCCCTCGTGCACCAATTCTCTCTCTCTCTCTCCCTCTCTCTCTTCCTCTTTCTTTCCCTGTCACTCTCAAATAAATAAATAAACAAACAAAAAAATAAAAAATAATATAAATACACCATCATGAATACTCATTAGATTGTAGGAGCACATAAAAATTCAGAAGCATAGAAATTTAGTTACATGGTAAATGTGGCAAAACATCAGTGAGGAAAATTGTAGAATGCTAAGTCCAAGTTTTCCCATCTAATTTGAAGAAACTTGTCCAAGGAACCTTCAGCCCTGCTTCAAAATTATATCAGTCTAGAAAAAGCTATAGCACAATATTTTGTGTGCTTCTAGTCAGTCAGAGACCATTGCCTGAATCTAGACCAGGGGCATGTTACATTTCCACATGATAATCTCTCAGAACATGGCAGGATCTTTAAAACTAATACAAAAGCCACACCTGGAACCTCTTTATTGTATCTTTGGGCATATGTAGTTAATATTTTGTATTCTTTGGGCGAGAATTTTAAGCAATTTAAACCCTTACATTCGTTGAAAACCTTTGTTAGAGCTGAACACATCTCAAATTGTTACTCCCAAAGCTTCTTTTCACACAAGAACCCAGGTTAGAGCATCAGAGTTTCCTATCAGATGCCTTGGTAGGTGAGAAACATCTGTTTCTTTTTCCAAAGAAGGAGACCAGAAGAGTCAAGGGGATGGTCGCAGATGAAGACCCTATGTTTCATTGTCACTAAGACTGCCCTGGTAGACAACTGATCCTGTCACCCACTCCCTGTTAGAGAGTATGCCTTAATAACACCCACTCTACTGCTTCCCTAATCATTTTGGCAGACCTCCAAAGCTTAATTGGCTTAGAGTTAACAACTTTATAACATAGGTCAATTCATTTAGTTACCTATGGCTCTATTTTTATAACCAGTTTATCTTGGAGATACACCAAAAACTGTCTCTGAATAACATTAGGCATTTTGTTGTTGTCTTGCTAATCCTTTTGTTTCCATGGACAAGTGGGAATACATGCTTGGTTTTTTTTTCTGCATAAAATTATTATGACAATGTAATATAAATTTGATGACAAATTCTGCTCTTTGGCGTGCAATTTTGGAAGCTGTAATACCCTTTTATTAATTTGTTGGAATAGGCCTGACTCGGAAATTGCTTTAGAATCACATGACTTGTCAAATATTCTATTATCATTAAGATAGTGATTAGAGGTGAGAATCAGTCTTAACCTTCGCTGATTTTCTCATTTCTGGGATTTTACCAGAGAGGGTATTTTAAAGTTATCTGATATCCAGTAGTGCATAGCTATTTGGCAAGAGGCTAGACTCAAAAGATTTCAGTTACCTGTGTGCGAAATCACATAATGTATTCCCATTGCTCTTGGAATAAAATCTGCATGTGTTTCTGTAGGTTAGCCTGCTTACTTCTAATGTCTCAGCTTCTCGTCCATCTGCCCACTGTGCTCCAGCTGTAGCAGCTTCCTTGTTATTTCGCCAACTCATCCAGATTGCTTCTTCCCCTGAGACCTTGAAAACGGCTGCTCTCCATGCTTGTAAATCTTCCTGCCTAATCTTGTCAGGACTACTTACTTCCTTCTCCTCATTAAAATGTGACTCAAGCCGTATCTTCCAGGGATGCTCTGCTCATCTTCCCACTTATTCTCCTTCACACAATCTGGTTGTGTCATCTCCAGAACACTTGCCCCTCTTTTAAATGAGTTTATTGACATGCTTATCACCTTTTTTTTTTTTTTCCAATCGGACTGTCATCTCTGACTCACTACCTGTCTTACTTACCAGTTTATCTCTAGGCCTATGGCAGGATCAAGCACATAGCGAATTCTCAATAAACATTTCAAATATCGCTTAATTGAATGCATAAGTGAAGCAAGATTGCCAGAGTCGCCTCCAAAGTATTTACTTCTTGTGGTATATAAACAATTGTGAATGTTTAATATATTGTGTACTACCATATTTTTCCAGAAGATTTATTGGAGACGTTTATCTTGTATATTTATGTACAAGAACAATGAGACACTCATGTGCCATCCTCTGGGAATATATGTCTCAAATACCTAATTTTATTCCTGTTTCTGAATGCCAAGCAATTCAGGATCAAATAAAAGACTCATCTCAAAAAGAAACTTATGGGCATATTTGTAGTATGGCATTCACTCACCTAGCCAAATATAGCACTTACGTATTTTAGCATGTTCTCTTGTACTCGTTTCTATGAGTTGTTTCAATCCTATTTGAATTAAGTTAGAGAAAATAAAAACTACATAAAATATATGCATTCATTTAAATATGCACATCCATTTAAAAGGCAGCCTAGCTCCCAATTCCACATGTGAGTCCCTCCAGGGTTCATCAAACTCAGAGCCAAGGTGTCCCCTAAACTCCTGTAGTTACTCTGCAGCATTTAATGAAATGCTGTCCTATGTTCTAACTACTTCATAACGGAACTCTGGTAAGATTAAAAGTCCATCTACAATTATATATGTTTTCCGTGGTACCTAAAATTATACGCCAAATAATAGATGCTTAGTAGAACTTTGTTAAATTAGTAGAACAAGAAATGACCCAACATGTCTCTCATTACTCAATGAAAATGTAAAGTTGTTTCTAAAACAGCTAGACAATAGAAATTCTGGAGTTACTCTTATCAAAGCAATGGAAAAATAGAGAATTTTTTGTGTGTAGCAGAATTTTTTTTGCAAGAACAAAGAAAGCATTGTGGATATTCAGCTATATAAATAACAAGAAGACAGTCATGCCATGTTTTCAGGATGCACAGTTGTACTGGACACAGATTTGTCAACTGTGCATGGCTTTTGTATTGATTCTGAAGTGCTTTTTGGATGAACTTTGAAAGCCATTTGCTGAGTGTGGGATTTTTCAGGCTTGGGTTTGTCAATAAATGTGTTTTGCTGCAATTAATAACTATATGCTCTTGCACCTGTGGCGAAGATGAAGCCTCTTTCTAATTTCATGTTCAGCAATAAACATGAGCAACTGTCTGCATGATTTCTCTTTTGATTCCAGCTGCCAACAGCTTGGAATGCTTTGAGTCCATCTAACTCTACATTCCCTCATTAGCTGGTGTCCCCATTTATTTTTCTGCCTAAATGGTTAGAACAGTCATTTTGTTTAGCTCATTCGGTTCTGTTGAGAAAGATACCAGCAAATCAACACCTGTCACTTTTCAGTAAATCCTGAGAGGAAATGGGCTTTGTAGAGATTTTCCTTGGCAGCAAACAGAAAACCCATGAATTGCAGTAAATAGCTGGGTTCTATGGATCAGCCATCTCCTACTTTAAAGTGTGGGATGAACATACTTCTGTTCTGGATGTAATTAATCCAAATCACTTATAAGACAATAAAATTTAATTATGGGTTCTTCCTTTCTAAGAACCCACCAATTATTGTTAATGGGCTTTCTCTTGTTCATGGCTAGTGAGTCAAATTTGTTGAGGTTATTTTTCTAGCAGTAATTTTTTTTTAATCATGCTATCTTTAGTTAAGTAGATTTAGCCAGCATTGCTTTGTGGTGATAGACCAAATAGTCTGGCCTGCTGAGTTTCCCTATTTTAGAAAATAATTCAAGACCTAAATTTCTGAGACATTTTTATATGCATTCTCTGCATTTAGAGAATTTCGTGCTCCATTACCAGTTATAAGTATGTCGCTTTCATATTGGAACAGGCAGGTGTCTGTTTCTACATTGATTTTTTAAATATCTTTGTGTTGGGGAATGCAAACATAGCAACATATTTCAAAGTTCACTCTGATTTTATCAGATCCTATAGTGGCTCAGTTGTTGTTTAATCCCTTGATATGTGTTAAGAAGGACATTTTTGTACTAATGATCCCTATATTTATAAAGTGTTATGCTGCCCTTAGAAATCAGTGTTTTCTTTTATTGAAACTACCTTTCAGAATAATTTTTTATTGAATTTCTGCTACAAGCTAGGCACATTTCTATAATAGTCTGTGAATTGTCTTACTTGCCTTCACTACAACCCTGTAAGCTGTTGCCCCTACTATCTCAATGTTAAGGAAATGTAAGCCAAGGATTTAAGGTAGGATGGTGAAAGTCATGCAGCACATAGTGGTTAGCAACAGACTTTAAATTCAAGAAGCCTTGAATTTATACTGCAGACCTCTCATTTGACTAGAAAGTCAAATAATATGTACATGCAATGTGGGCACTGTGTTTGTGCTATTGCAAAGCAATGTAATTGGCATCCAAAATTCCTATGTTTGTGCCTGCAGTGTGTAGTTGCCCCTTGAGAGAATATTAGAAAGTGATTACTAGAGCCATATTGGACTTCCCTGATCTAGCTAGCTATGCAGCACCAAAAATCCTGCCTGTTTTTCTTTCAAGTTTCATCCAGGTATCTATTTCCAGGAATGATTCTGCTTGGTTTTGAGTCAGTCAGAAATTGCTATTATCATAGTCCTTGATCCCAGCTGACTTGAAAGTATCACCTAGCTTTGACAACAAAACATTGTTTTGGGTGTATCTTCAGATGAGAAGAAAATGCTGCTTGTCCAATGATAATAGATTTGAGCTGTGAAAGGTGGTTATAGCTGGAATGCTAACTGTACAAGGAGAGATTCTAATTCTCATACCAACTGAAATTATTTACAAGTTATCTAACTGAAGTTAGGGTGTGTGATTAATCAAAGGTGGCTATAAATTCTTTGCTATTCCTCCTATTGAGAGATGGAGTATAATTCCTTTCTCCTTGAATCTAAACCGCCCTTAGCTATTGATGTATTTAACCTAGAGAATGCCGAGCAAGTGATATCCTGGGAGTCCTAAGGCAAGATCATAAGAAGAATTGCTACCTCTACTTTGTAACTTTAAATGCTCACTCTGGGAAAACCAATTGTCATGACTCAGCCTTGAGACTGATATATATATATTGTTGAGGTACAATGAAGGCACTCTGGTGAAGCCCTGGCTGAGTGCATGTTTTCAGTCATCCCTTCCAAAACTCCATACATATGAGTGAAGCCATCTTGGTTCTTCAATCAACCTGTCAGCTTCATGCCACAAAATGACATTGGGCAATGATGCATAGAAGGACCATGCATACTAAACCAGTCCAAAATTCTAGCCTTTATGGTTATATTTTACAATATAATAAAAATGAATATTTTAAGTCACTAAGATCTAGAGACATTTGTAATGTAGCTATGTTAATGACAGAGAATGGCTCTGCCTAAAGGAAACCAGACCTTATAATGATCCTATTTTCAAATAACCCCAAAACCCTAAGAAAGTCACTCACACCCATAGCCACATTTTAATTGAAAATGCCACAGCAGCAGCATTGAAGGTTTCACCACAACATGGAAAACAATCTCACCACAGCTGGATGGGTGCTACTTCCTATCCCTTGATCTTTCACCCTTTATATATACTGCAGTTACAAGACCCTGTGCATCACTACATACAGCTGGCAAAGGGTTACCTGAGGTCTCATGTGAGTATCTGTCTTCCCCACCTCTGCCCTTCTATGGGGGAATATCAATAGTTCAGACCTAGGGAGTCTCTAGTGCACCATCAGAGCAGCTCCTAATAAAGATAGCAATAGTTGTTCATCTTAGAGTCTGACTTAAAACACTTCAGCAGCTTTTAATTACCCTCGGCCAAAGTGCTCAAGTCATTGGCATAGTTCACAAGGCTCTTGTGAGTTAGTCCTGATTCCCTAGCCTCACCATTAATCTTGCCTTCTCAAGTGCCCCAGTTATCCTCAGCTTCCCTTAGTCCTTCAAGCATAATGTGTTTTCCAGGCTTCATGCACATTGTTTCCACTGTGCAAAACAAGGCCACACTTTTTGGGGATGGTAACTCATGATTCATCCCTTAGTTTTCAACTTAGATGTTACTTTGTCATGTCTGCATTGGCCTTATCTGCTCTCAGCAAGTGCTCCTATAGAACCCCAAACCTTCTTTACACTTCAGGTTAATCAGGATCCACTGTGATAACAGTTTTAAGGTCTGTAAGCATCTCTAGATTGTAAGCTTCATGCATCTAAAACTGTTCCATACTGTGTAAGGTAACTAATCAATAAATATTTTGATATAATTTTTGGCAATTTTATACAAATATACTATGTATTTTGATCATATCCACCCCAATACTCCTCTTATCCACCCACACTCCCACTCACCACCTTCTACTTCCCAGCTAGTCCTCTCCTATGTTCATACTTTCTTCCCTTCTTTTGTGACCGACTGAGTTTAGTTAATATTGCTTGCATGAGCATGGGTGAACGGTTATTTACTGGAATGTGGTCAAATTCCTAGTGGCTAACCTACTGAAGAATGTGATTTCCCCTCCCTCACCAACCATTAATTGCCAGTAGATATTCTGGCAGTGATAGGGCCTCCTGTGCCTCTCCCCCATTCATGATGTAATGTTGATGGGCTCAGACTTCTACAGAAATCCAGTCATCAAGGCACTTCCAGAAGATAATGTCCCATAGCACTCCTCCCTATCATATATTTTCTTTTTCTTCATATGGTTTTTACACTTTCTTCTCCCTCTTCCACAGTGTACTTTGAGCCTTGGAGAAGGTGATATATATGTCCAGTTTAGAGCTGAACATACAACAGTCATTTACCCTGAGTCCTTTGACTACATACATGTCTCTACATTAACCTCTAATCACTGCAAAAGGAAGCTTTTCTAAGTGAGAGAAGCACTAATCTATGGGCATAAACACAAATGTCCAGAAGACATTTTGATAATATGTATAAAAGGATAAGACAAAAGGGCTCTAAGGAAAGTCACACAAAAATATTATATTTCTTAAATTATGTATTCTTCATTATCTATTTTTATCAAATATAAACATTTGTATGAATATTCTACATAAAAACTCTATAACATAAATTCATAAACAACTAAAAGGAGTAGTGAATAGATAAAACTATAGGGGAAAATAACAAGTTAAGGCACTGGTAAAATTTCAGAGCTCTATCATATACATAATAATTTAGTATCATGGAGATGTACACAAGCATCTGCTGAGTCACTGGGGAAATAACAGAGATCTGGGTTGTGGGTATCTTATGGAAAATACCTTTAAAGAGAGAATGTAGTCAGCTGGTAAGTTTAAGAAAATGACAACTTTACTATTCCTGGAAAAAGACTTTTATGCAAAATTGATAACTTTTTGTGGATACAAATTCTTTCTTTCGCCGGGCGTGGTGGCGCACGCCTTTAATCCCAGCACCCGGGAGGCAGAGGTAGGAGGATCCCGGTGAGTTCGAGGCCACCCTGAGACTCCATAGTGAATTCCAGGTCAGCCTGGGCTAGAGTGAAACCCTACCTCGAAAAACCAAAAAAAAAAAAAAAAAAAAAAAAAAAAAAAAAATTCTTTCTTTCTTTCTTTCTTTCTTTCTTTCTTTCTTTCTTTCTTTCTGAGAGAGAGAGAGAGATAATGGGCACACCCAGGCCTCTAGCTACTGTAAACCCTAGATGCATGAAGCCACCTTGTGCATCCTTACATGGGTACTGGGAATGGAAACTGGGCCCTTACACTTTGCAGCAAGTGCCTTAACTGCTAAGCCATCTCTCCAGCCCGGAATATAAGTTCTGAACAGAATAAAAGTTCTAAAGACTGAAAAATAATCATTAGGTACCAAAAATCATGTACAAATAGCACTAATTTTGATATTCTAAGATATTTTTTCTCTACCACTGCCCTGATCTCAACAGCTGTAGTGACTTTAGTCCTACTTTTGCAGGCCAGACACCCTCCATGATGCCCAAGAGAAGTAAAGACAATTATTACCAAATTTTCACACAACCTGCCTGGGGTGCCACTGAGCCGGGCATGGAAATTCCTCCTCGCCCCACATTTCCTTCACATTCACCAATGGAAACAAGCTTCCCGTAAAGTAGCACAGTAGTGTTCATTAGGGAAATTAGAAATTGTACATGTAAGAACAAAGGAGAAAGAAATGTAAGAGAAAGCAGGGGGAGAAATTAAGTTGAGCATTTTTTTTATCAAGCTAAGGGTGTATCAAATGCTATGTAATGAAAGGTCTTTGTGGATTTGATTGGGTGCATGTGAGCATTTATGGCACCTGTGCCCACAGGGGGCCGCACCAGCAGCCAAATGGTAACGCGGGTGTGTAATTACTGAGCACTTAACTGCATTCAGACATGGTTTGTTTCTCTGATAATTTCCACTTTCATTGTTCAAGAGGCTGTGGACACTGTGGAAGCTGAGGTTCAAGTACCTACAGCTGTTGAGATAAATGAACGTTGTGGCTGTTTTACAGAGTTTCCGGTAGGAATGCTACTTAAGAGGAAAGTTTGACAGAAGTACTTTTGAAATCTTCCTCTTGCCTTTCCAAAGCTTTGAGACCACATATCTATGAATGGATTGTTCTCCCTTTTCCTCTTCTTCAGGTCTGAAGTTGGCTGAGCTCCCTTTTGCTCCCTACCCAATAGGACCTATACTGTCTTCATGCTGTTAAATTCTCAGTGTGGAAGAAAATGCTTCAATTTACCACTCAGATCTACAAACACTGTCACTGTGTTGTCTGAGCTTGTGGTGTGTAGCCAATTTAGACATGTAAAAATGCATTCACCTGTTAGTAGGAAGAACACTTCACCCAATAAACAAAGCCTTGGCAATCTGAACACAAGTGCTTCCACTTTCTTGAATTTCTTTGCTCCAACTCAAAGATCTTCAATGCAATATTTATTTGTATTTAGGTATTTTAATAGGTCAGAAAATGGGGGCTGGAGAGGTAACTCAGTGGTCAAGGCGCTTGTCTTCAAAGCCTAAAGACCTAGGTTCAATCACCTAGTACCCACATAAAGCCAGACGCACAAGGTGGTACATTCATCTAGAGTTTGTTTGTACTGGCTAGTGGTCCTGGCACACTCATTCTCTATCTGACTCTGTCTCTTTCACTCTCTTTGTTTCAAATAAATAAAATAATTTTTTTAAGTTTTGAAAATGAGGCTCAGTGGATGGCTGATGGGATAAAGTGCTTGTTGTTCAAGCATGAGGATCTGAACTCAGATCCTTAACACCCACATTCATGGGGTCAGCCCACTTATCTTCCCCCTACATGGTAGACAAAGATAGGGAATCCCCAAGACAAGCTGGCTAGCTAGACTCTCCAAGTCAAGTAGCTCTGGGTTCAAAAGAGACAGCCTGTCTCAGTGAATGAAGCAGAGAGTGATCAAGGAAGACACCAGATGTCAGGTTCTGACCTTCACATGTATATATGTACAAACAAGCATCTGCACATATATCCACCCACATAAGTGTGAACACGCATATACACACATGTATACCAAATGCACATACACCTAAAGGAAAAAAAACCGGAATATTGAAAAACAGCAAGCTCAGTGGCTGAAGGCTTGCCTAACAAGCCTAACCACCTGGATTCAATTCTGCACTACCCACATAAAGTCAGATACACAAAGTGGTGCTTGCAACTGGAGTTTGCTGCAGTGTCTGGAGGCCCTGTTGTGCCCATTTTCTCTCTTCTCTCCATCTCTCTCTTCTTATGCAAATAAATGAAAAACAGAAAGCTAAAACAAACAAAAACATAACTTCATTTTTAGTACCATGGAGAGTATACCCACTCTGGTGTTGCAAATATTACTTTCCCTGCCCACAAAACAGTTTATTTAGGGACTGGAATGATTGCTCAGTGGTTAAGGCATTTGCCTGCAGAGTCTCACAACCTGAATTCGACTCTCCAGTACCCGCATAAAGCCAGATGCGCAGTGTGGGCCATATATCTGGAGTTTGTTTGAGGTGGCTAGATGCCCTGTAGTGACCATTTTCTCTCTCTCTCTCTCTCGCTCTTCTCTCTGTCTCTCCTTGCTTGAAAATAGATAAGTAAAATATTTTTTGAAAGTTTATTTATACTGTCACTTAATTATTACTCCCCATTTTACTTACTTTACAAACAAATATTAAAATTAATAAAAAATTAGAAGTCTTTACTAAATTACCACAATACAAAAATTGCATGATATTTTGGGTACTTATTTCCAACTATGACTTGAATTTTTAAATTGCCTGTTTACTTTGGGTTAAAATGTAATCTTTATGTCTGTGTGTGTGTGTGTCCATGTGTATTTTCTGTATGTTTGATGGAAAGATGCATGAATCCACAGTAGATAGATAGTGCTACAGTTTGGATATGTTTTATGTGCGTCTCTGTAAAAGGACCTGTAATAGGGATTAGGTCCTCAGGATGGTGGTGTCTGGGGTGATATAGACCTGTAAGAGTTTAGACCTACTAAGAAGTCCTTAGGTTAGTGGGATATGTCTTTGGAAGATATTAATGTGTTTCTCCAGGGACTCTGGATATTTCTCATGAGAGTAGGTAGTTGTAAAAGCCTGAGCATGACCCCTACTTGGCAGTGTAAGCTTTCATCCCCTCCCATATTCTCACCTTGGTGCCATAAAATCTTAGCACATCTGAGATGATTCTCATACCATGCCCAGAAGCCTCTAGAACTAGGAGGTAGGTAAGCCTACTTCTCTTAGAATGTTAGTCTGCCTTTAGTACTCTGTTACAATAACATAGTCTATACATTTATAAACACAGGTTGGTAAATAGATAGATGATCTATGATAGATGATTGATAGATAATAGATAGACAGATGATAGCTAATTAGATAAATGATAGATAGATACATAGATACATAGATACATAGATACATAGATACATAGATAGAAGCAAATGAAGTACAATGTCACCAGCAGGTAACTATGAATTATTTTATCCATTTGTTTTGCTTTAAACCAGACATCATAATGAATACCTGTAATCCCAACAATTGTGAGGGTGAAATGGGAGGATCAAGAGTTCAAAGACAAGCCCAGCATGGTGGCACATGCCTTTAATCCCAGCACTTGGGACACAGAGGTAGAAGGATTGCCATGAGTTCAAAGCTACCCTGAGACTAGAGTGAAGTCCAGGTCAGCCTGGGCTAGAGTGAAACCCTACCTCAAAAAAACAAAAAACAAAGAGTTCAAAGCCAGTTTGCACTACATAATGAGACTCTGTTTGAATAAAATTTTTGAAAGCCCGAAATTGTTGCCTAATAAAAGCTTTAAAAGTTGTATCTTATTTAAATGTATACAACTTAGGGAATATGGCCTCACTTTATGCCTCTAGAACTTTCTCTCCACATACACCTTGATCTCCAGTCATCAAATTCTTTGTAATTTCCTTAGCCGAATGTCCTCATCTTGTAGCCTGCCTTAAGAATTATAAGACATTGTTCAGAACAATACATGGGGTCACCTTTCCCAATGTCCATCTCAATTCATTACAGACAATTTGTTATACTATTAAAAATGAATTTTTATTATGACAATACAATTCATTTACTGTGGCCTTGAGCATGCTATTTAACTTCTATGTGAATAATGCTTTTTTTTTTTCTGGTTTTTCGAGATAGGGTTTCACTCTGGTCCAGACTGACCTGGAATTAACTCTGTCATCTCAGGGTGGCCTTGAACTCATGGCAATCCTCCTACCTCTGCCTCCCGAGTGGTGGGATTAAAGGTGTGCGCCACCACGCCCGGTGTGAATAATGCTTTTGTCTATGCTATAGAGAAAATATCATCTCATGGGATCATTTGAAGATTAAATGGGTTAATTCGTATAGCGTATTTAGAATTTTAATTAGCAAGTATGGGTTATGACATCACTGTGTCCACTGGCACTATCCATCTCAACCAGAAAATATTGACCCACCTCTGGCTATATTCAGTAACTTCTCTCTGTGTTATACAAGATATTTGTTTAAAAATTATCACCATGCTTTGTATGTAGCTCATGGCAGAGAACTTGCTTATTATGCATGAGACGTTGGGTTCATCCTGAGCACCACAAAAAAGGAAGGGAGTAATTATTATATATTTATGGCAGCATTAAGTCCCCATGGGGTTGTTTCCATATATTTGGAAAGAATCCAGATCAAAGGTGGTGTGTAAGCACATAAACATATGATAAATATATGAAGAAACTTGTAAGAAAGAAATGGGTAAGGAAAATGATGAAAATGATATAGCCACAGCTCTGTGTATATGCATACATTTGGGTTCCTATTTATGGAGTTCACATGTGTTCGTGAACACGTCTGTATGGAGAGGCCAGAGAATGATTTTGGACGTCATTCTTCATGTATGTCATGTACCTTTTATTTGAGACAAGGTCTCTCACTGGCCTGGGGCTCATCATTAGGCTAGATTGGTTGGCAGGGTCTCTCCCTCGCCAATGGTGGGATTATAATCATATGCTGCCACACTTGGGTTTTTACATGTGGATTCTGGAAGTCTGACTCAGAGCCTCATGTTTATGAGAAAAGCAAAGTATTTTACTGTCTGACCTAGCTCTCAAGCACTACCTCCTATGGCTATTTTCATCATGAGTTTGGATAGGGAAAAAAAAGCAATGTGATCCTGACCCCAAACCCTGTATCAGTGTTAAGTAAACAAATAAATGCAATAATCCAACTGCATGGTCTATTAATAGTATTTTATTTAAAAGTTCTCAATTAGAATACTTGAATAACACAAAACATTTAAAGGCAACCAAAGCTTCTCTAAAGGAAAAGCTTTTCTTGTCTGTAGGAGAAATGAGGGGTCCTGTGTTTAAACTGAGTGAAATTCATAGCATTGTTTGGGACTCAGTAGTTGAACAGAATCCACCAAATGAAGGGATCAGTGAACACTTCCAAGTCATTTCACAATTCAGGCAGAGGGTGAATGGCATAAACATGAACATTTACTTTGGCTTGGGTTAAAGTCCCATGATAAAACCAAAACCATAACCACCTCAGTGTCTTCTGACACCTGTTGACAGCACTAAAGACCAAAACCTAAGCAAGTATCCTTTAGAAAAATCCATAATTTCACATGTAGTATAATGGGGAGAGAAAATGGTTAACCATAAACAAGCGGATGATTTTGAAAATGAGGCACTATACAAACATCATGATGGAGAACTTCATAAATTAAATCTATATTTTATCTTGCCAAAATTTTAGGGCACTCTGCCCCTTCAATAGGACCTGAGTGTGGCAGATACTACTGAAAAATTATGACAAGACTGTGTTTAATGGATAGATAGCACAGAAGACAAAACAGCAAGTTTTTCTACCTTGATCATTATTAATCAGCACCATAAAATGTTATCTGCAAATAAGCACACAGGGAAGCCTAATCTACCAAAAATAATGTATAAATGGTTGAAATTCTTGTGAAGAACCAGGTCCTATGGGCATACTCCAAGTAAGGTTTTGAAAAAGTGACAGGCAACAATTTAATTGTGAAAGATACAAGATATTAGGGGAATACAGAGAACCAGAACTAAGTTTTGGCATCACTACCCATGAATGGACAAAGGTTAGGAACAGTTCCTTCTGATGAACGTGGCTGTCACTGGTTGGAGAGCAGGACTGGGCATCTGCTTCTCTATGCAGCTTTCCCAGCACTGTACTGTCGGTAGTGGAACAGACTCTTGGAGTCCACGTTGCGAGACTTCTGTACAGCTTCAGCAAAAAGTTTGGTCACCTGCAAATAAAAATGACAAGAATCTGAGCAACCCACATGACATGAAAGCGAATGCCAAATGAATCAAAAATGAAAAGCCACAAGGGCCTGGTCCTGTTTTCAAAGGGGAAAGGGATGAAAGACTGCATCTATATATTTCATAATCTTTCTCCCCATCTCTAGGAGGAACCTAATTTTTCCACACTCCCACCCCTACCAATAAGGGCTAATAATGATTTAGGAAAAAGTGATGATGCACAGAAAAACTAATGATCCTCAAATTTGTGACTTTCCCTGTGATAAATTTGGTGATTCCTGTCTGAGGGAAACTGACCTGCCTCATATAATCATGTCCTCTGAAGTAGAGAAACACTTATGTAACATCTAAAACATCTGCTCATTAAGCTACCACTTTCCTGGGGTGGCTTTCAACTTAGAGACAATGAGATAGAAGTTTGTAGCTTTATTACATACCTTACTATCACTCTGTATTCAAAGGCTAATTGAATGGGTAATGAAAGCTCTGACTATGCCTGGTTTTTGATTATCTCAATTAATTGATCTTCAACTCCCCAGTTTAGGGCATGACCTACCCTATTAGCAACATTGTTTCAGATTCTATTAAAAATTCATCCCTACTTTGAATGTGACAAGAAGCAGAAAAGAGAGATGTACATATAATAACAGCAATCTTAGGGGAGGCCTGGACATATAACCTGCACACAGCCTATATCTACAGGAGAAAGCATACCTGAAAATTAGTGAGGAGAGCAATTCCACTGTCAACAGCCGTCCTCCGAATCACATAATTGTCGTGGACAAACTTAGTGTTGTTGTTGGGTAGGTTAATCACTAAGTCAATGCTGCCATCTTTTATCAGTCTGGAAAAATAAATAAGTAACAAATTTACAGGTGATTATGTGTATTTTACAATTAGTTTCAAAACATAAATTATTCTCTCAGCCATTCAAATCAATGCCATATTGAGTTGACTGCCACCTGCCCTCCTACACATTTAAGTAGATATTCAAATTACTCTCACTTAAGGGTTATAACTTTTATTGTGTTCTTGAAAGAAATCTAATGAAAGTCTTACTAACAGGATGTGAAATCTGTTTTCTCTTGGAAATGCCACCTGGTCATAGTGAGAATTGAGAAATTGATAGACATTTACTTGGTTTTTATAAAGAAGTATTTCCCTCTAGCACTAAAAGCCCCTTAGCACCTATCGTCCCAACCCCATCCTGTATCTACACCACATCTGCTTCCCAACACCCCACAGAGATGGCAGGAAAATGCAAGTCACCTGATTTTTAAATTAACCCATATCATTTCTATTGCTGGAGTGCTCCACATACTGAGAAACATTTAATGTCCAAAGCATGAAATAAGGGTGATTTCATTTTACCAATCTCTAAGTAAGGGATATAAAAGCAACCTAGAAAGGCTTCTAAGGTCTACATACAATGTCACTCCTTTCTTTAATAATTTGATAACGAGTTCTTAAGATCCCTTAACAAATGACACACTGCCTACAATTTGGGATGACACAGTCATTGGGTAGAATGTGATATCCTGGAGTGAAGGAGAAGAATCTACTATTCACATATGGCATATTAGTCTGTGCTGGTATTCCCGACAGCTCACTCAAGATGCTAAAATTATCTGTCTCACAAAGTCTGGTGATAGCATGTCCTGAGGCTTAATAATCAACTTAATCAAGGAACACAGCCACTACTTCAGTAATGCAATGGATGACATTTCCATAGCACCCACTCCAATTTTTGCATGCAGCAAATAAATATTCAATAAATTGACTAATTCACCTATACCAAACCATAGTCATGTATATATGTATATAAGCTTGTCATGAAATATAATATATATACACACACACATATATGACTTCATTAGGCTCTTCTTTTCTCACTTATTCCTGTCAAGGAAACATCCTTCCTGGAACAGACATTTTGAAAGATGTTTCCTAACACCATGTACAGAGGTAGCAGTGTCGCAGCACTGGTCTCAGTAAACACTGGGGTGGAAGCCCATTGAAAATAATCACCATAACAATAATAATAACAACAACATACTTCATAAGAGTGAAACTTTACTGTTTTCCATAAATTTATTCATCTGTAAATTAATTGGCTAAGAAGACTTTAGAAAGATTTGAAATCAAAACATTCATATTATACTAGTTCCCACCATTAATGTTCTATTTTTTTTTTTTTTTTTTTTTTGGTTTCTTTTAAACGTAGGGTCTCACTCTAGCCCAGGCCAACCTGGAATTCACAATTTACTCTGTATTCTCAGGGTGGCCTTGAACTCAGGTGATCCTCCTACCTCTGCCCCACAAGTGCTGGGATTAAAGGTGTGTGCCACCATGCCCAGCTTTCTACTTCTCTGGGTTTTTTTATGTTTTGTGGGGTTTTTTGTTGTTGTTGTTGTTGTTGTTTTTAACCAACTCAGAAAACAGTCTGTACAGTTCTTACTTTCTGATGGAAGAGAGGCTGGGATTTTGTCCTTCCTGAGATGGCCATGCAACTGGCGTGGCAGGAACATTGTTGGCATTGAGCCAGTCTGATGTGGCTTCTGTGGCGAAAAGCTGCATTTGAAATGGAAACATCAGTTGCTGTATCAGAAGGGGCTTTGTGGAGGGAAGAAGCCCACTGGGATAAAGGGAATGTGGTAGTTTGAATGTGGATTGTCCCCCAGAGCCTCAAGTGATTTGAATGTGTGGTTCCCAGCTGGCGGCAGTTTGGGAGGCGGAGCCTTGCTGGAGGAGGTGTGTTCTTGGTGGCGAGCCTTAGTGTGTTAGAGTCCAGATCCCTTTGCCAGAGCTTAGCTCACTCTTGCTGCATTCTGCCAGCTACTGTGAAAAGGTATGATATCCAGCCTCTGCTCTACATCTTCCCCTTGCCATGATGAGGCTTCATCTCCAGACCATAAGCCAGAATAACCCCTTTCCCCCCATCAACTGCTTTTGGTTGGGCATTTTGTCCAAGCAGTACAAAGGTAATTACAATTGGCAAGTACCACTTAAAGCAAAGAAGAAACTGAAAGGCATGTAAAATAATATGTTGATAAGCCTCAGAATCTGAAGGGGGTGTGCACTTTAAATTATTTTAAGGTGAGTTGCAATGAAAGGCTGGGGAGATGGTTCAACCAGCATGAGGCACTGAATTCAAATCCCCAGCACCCATGCAAAAGCCAGGTGCAGAAGTGCATGCCCATGACTCCAGCCCGAAGCATCAGAGGCAGAGTCCCTGGGGCTTGCTCGCTAGCTAGTCTAGTCAAATCAGTGAGCTCCAGGTTCATGAGACATCCTTTTTCAAATGATAAGGTGGAAAACAATTGAGGAAGACACCCAAGGTTGACCTCTGGCCTCTGCACACAGGTATACACACATGTGCACCCATGCACATATTACCACCCACACAAACACGCACACATCATGCATATGTACCAACAAAAATTGCCATGAAGAAAAACTGCAGAACCTCAATTGTAACCAGTTTTGCAGAAAAGAAACAATAGAGAATTATTCATGGCTTAGAATTTATTTATGTGAGGTCAACAATGTCCACGGCCATGGGCCCACCCAGAGCCATGGGAATAACTGTGCTTCACTGAACCAATCTGTCTTCAGAGTTACTCACTGCAAAGAAGTTTTGCTTGCAACTATCACAACTGGAAACTATGACCTCATGTGAAAACAAAAAACAAAAACAAAAACAAAAAAAACGAAAAATATATAGAAATAGACTTAAACTTGTCCTCATTGTGCTTCAGGTCATTTCTAAGTCTTTAGCTACAACTTCTATTGAATTAAACTTAGTATCTCTAGTTATTTTATTCTATGGAAGTTTTGAAAATGCCAAGTTAGTTAAACCTTTCAAATAAAAAGGTCACATTTTAAGCTATTTATTGTCTTATTTCTGCAGTATTTTATTTTGTGGTAAAATTTCAATACTGACGGAACAGTGCCTAAAAAGAAAAAAAAAAATAGAATAACATTGGACTGTACCTTGAAACCTTCATTATGTAACTGCTCAGCCACACCAAGGAATCTTGGACGGAAAGATTGCTACAAAGGAATTTTTAAATATTTAGTTTTTAGATATAATACTCTTTATTTAGACTTATGCATCTTGGCGTTACCTCATCCCATCATACGAGATAACCACACATTCTTTTTTTCATTGTTTCCCTTAATAATGAGCATGAATTCTTTTAATTTTTGCAAAATAGATCAAATTCTATTTACATTGTCTTATTCACTGACCACCTCTCCTCCTCCTCGGTCTCTGTGCCCTTTCGCCTCCTATTGAGTTCACTCAGCCTTGGTCACTGTATCCAGCCCCAGCCTGTTCTGTAAGAGTAATTATGCGTAGTCAGGGAGACTAGGGGAGTGGGACTAGAACAGCAAGTCGGCTTCGCTGGCAGTCGCTGTTCTCCTTGAGCTAACAACTGGCTTGAATTACACTGTTCTAACTTTGCATTGCCCTTCATAACTCAGATACTGTCCTAGTACCTCAGGCACAGTTTCCTGAGGTAATTCAGTCATTTGGAAGTCAATTTTGCCTTTAGTCTGAAGTAATAATAGGTTATGACTAAAGAATGAGCTTCGGAGTCACTGAGCTTCACTTCGCATCCTGTGGCCTCACCACTGACTAGTTGTGTGCTTAGAAAAGTTAAGTGTTCCTGAGCATTTTCTTTTAAATCAATGAAAATAATCATGCTTCTGCTTCTTGAGATGCTTCTTGAGATGTTTTATTGAACTTTGTGACCTTGAGCAACCTAATCTCTCCCTGATAAAGTCTCCTCATCTCCTCCATGGAAATAGAGTATTTGTGCCATGAGGTCATTATGATTATCCAGTAAACTAATTTATAAGCAATCACTATAGACATGTTATTACTTCATCTCAGCAGTGCCTGAACCAATAATGGTCCTCAATAGATATTAATTACTTCATTAGCATTAAAATAGGTGTTTATACAGTTTCCCAAAGACTAGATCCCTATCTCTGTAACCTAGTTTCCATTTGTTATAACACAAAACAATGTCTCCATCGTGTGTGTGTGTGTGTGTGTGTGTGTGTGTGTGTGTGTGTGTGTATACTTCCATATAGATTTTCCTAATGTTCCAGTTCACTTTTCAGGTATTTTCATGTCATTTCTAGGACCCCAGCTAGACCTGCCTTTCTTGGATTCCTGCCCACTGCCTTCAGGAGTTCCCCACTTTGAAGATGGATATCTTCACTAAGAACTAGTGCTTTCAATAGCATGATCAGGATTGTAGAAAACAGTGCTGAATGGCTTTCCCAGAGATCCAACTCAGACCTTGTCCTTACTGTCATGAGGTCTCAATAAGTGAGTTAAATGGAATATTTAAAATCATACATACTTAACATTATATCCATTCTTCTTTAAAACTCACTTTACTGCTGGGCGTGGTGGCACACGCCTTTAATCCCAGCACTTGGGAGGTAGAGGTAGGAGGATCACTGTGAGTTCGAGGCCACCCTGAGACTACATACTGAATTCCAGGTCAGCCTGGACCAGTGTGAGACCCTACCTCGAAAAACAAAACAAAACAAAACTGACTTTACTAATTTTGCTTGAAAAAGTCTTTAATTGAATGATATAATTTAGTTACTGGAGTAAATGTCTTATAATCTATTTGTAAATCAGATTAGTGATGGTTTAAAAACATCATGGATATGATTTTATTCCTAACCCAGAAACTAAGAATTGTGTTTAAAACATCTGGAGATACTGGGACAATCTTTATAATGCTCAGCCCATAAAAAAAAAAAAAAAAATCTATCATTTACATGGAGAGATTTTTCTGAGAACAGATCTAAATCCTAGGAAAAACTCCAAAGACAATGTTCATATTCTCTTAGATTCTGGCTCTCTCAATCCCATATCTGTAGTTTTATGAGAGAAAGTCATTGGTAAATAGAAAAGATAAATCCACGTGAATGAATCTCAACTAAGGCACGATTGGGATTATTCATGACAGTTGTCTAGAGCATGAATTGTAACCATGCCCAGGATAGTAGTTCTCTATGTCCACAGAGTACCAAGCCAAAATAAATGAGCTTAAACACAAGAAGCTGATAGCAAGAATAGAGGAAACAGGGAATGATTCTTAGTAATATCTGAACAAGTTAGTGAGCTATGTAACCGTCTCTTAAAAATGAATTAGGCAGACAAAACTCTCACACTCAAGTTTGATCTTGCTTAGAAAGCAAGGAGCTGAATTAAATGACATGTTAGGTTTTATGTTACTTGATAAATAGCAAACATACAAGAAATATTCAAAATTTATCTCAGAACTTTATTAAATCCTCCTCAAATGGGATAATTAAATTCTGCCCTTCTGATAAACACGTAACACACTTAAGTTTGTACTAAATCACGTTAGAAGACGTTAAACATGATTATCAAACATTACTTATTGACTAATTAATGTATTAGTCATGCATTTAACTAACCACTCTCAAGTTTGTAAACTTTCCCCTACAGCAAGTCATTGAAGGCATGGAGAAAATAAATGGTACCATAACTTTTCTTAAGATTTCTAAAACAAAATGTTAGTGTCCAAGCCTGTAGGAACTGCATGACATGGAGCTTATAAAAAGTATGAAAACCGAGACTTCTAGGGCTGTCACATCAGGAACTCTGAGAGCAGATCCAGTGACCTATAATTTTGCTAACACTCCAGGTGACTTTTGTGCAGACTTGAGTTTTGAGTTGGGAATGAATGTGGGTCAGGGGGACTCTCCACTTGTTTTGCAGTTTGAGGTCAAGATGCATTAACCTCGGCCAAAGTCACAGTGAAAAATGTTGAGGGAGGAGTATTGTAATGTCATTCTTTTTCCTTTGCCATTTTAAAGTAAAATAAGTCAGCAAGTCCTCTAAGACCTGCAGACACTAGGCAGAACCTCATTATGGAGCTGTTTCAGCACTGTCCCCCAAGTGGAGAAGATAAATATCCAACATGACAGTATTGGCAGTTCCCAGCCAGGGAACCACTCTGGCCTTCTGGTGTGGGGTGTTGGCTTCCATAGACACATTATAAACTTCTATCAAGCATGTATTGAACACTTGTGACACATAAAACAGCCTCTCTACAAAAAAGAAATTACAGGTGTCAGCTTGTATCTGAGTAGCCTCAGATTTAAAAGCTGATTGAAAATACCTGTGTAAGAAACCATCTGTTACTAAGGGTGAAAAGTACAGGATGATTTATTTTCCTGCAAATGTTTATGTGAAAGAAAGTCCTTTTAAAAAATGAAATACATATATATTTCCTCCAACGATCATTTTCACATTAACCTAACTTCGGGCTGCAGCAAAGGAAGCCAAGTTCATACTAACTGATGCCTGCAAATGCTACTGGGTTGTCTAGGTTGACAATTTGTAGTTGTTCCTAATGATGCCTTTTGGAAAATAAAAGGTTATTCATGTCACTTGGACTTGTCTTTTCAAATAAAATGCTTGCTTTGTGCTTCTAAGCAATGCTGAAGCACAGATGTCAGGTCTGTGCTTGCCACTTCACAAGCCCCGCTGAATAGCCAATCAGGGCAGAGGAACACAGAGAGTGCTCTAGATCTACTCCAGAGTAAATCACTCATTGTGAAAGGGTGTTCCAGAAAAACTTCAAAACAAGAAAGATTGCCTGATCACAGCAACTAAATATAATCCATGATGGAATAAAAGGTGGCTGCAATGATTACAGGAGAATCAAGGATGATTTTGTTTTTACATAAACCTGTATCATGCCTCTCATATTACAGGTGCTTTGGAACATGGAAGACCTCTTAGTCTAGACAAAGATCTTTTATAAAAATCAACATACTGACCCTACTTTTTCCTCTCCTAAATCCGAGTTACATGAGATTGATAGCAACAATATTTCAAACCCCCTGGGTCATTTGACCCTGAGATTTAAATTTGGGAGGGTGTGAATGACAAATTCAAGGTTAACAAGGATGCCATTAACTATGTGCATATGTGTACAGACAGGCAAGCACATATAAGGTAATTCCTAAGTATTGAAAAGTAGCTGAAAAATGCTATGAATAAATGCCACATTAAAATATGTAGAAAGGGCTGGAGAGATGGCTTAGCATCTAAGGCACTTGCCTGCAAAGCCAAAGGACCCAGATTCAATTCCTGAAGACCCACTTAAGCCAGATGTACAAGGTGGCACAGTGTCTGAAGGCTCTGGTGTGCCAATTCTCTCTCTCTCTCTCCCTCTCTCTCAAATAAATAAAAATAAAAAACTTTTAAAAATACTTCTCCCTTTATAAAATAAAATATGTAGCAAGCTTCAAACACTAAGAAAAAAATGTATCCTGGCACATACCACTGTTTTTCTCTAATTGGTAGTTCTCTGCTCCTCCAATTTTCTCTTTAAAATTGCTATGTTAAATCCCTCTACTCAGCATACCTTTGGGCCAGGGAGAGAAGAAGAAAAGATTTTCTCCATCAATGGGAAGTTGTTGTCTACCTGCTCTGTTGATCCATGAAGGAATAACCAAGCATGTTCATTGCAGCAATGTCTGTGAGTGAGCCTGCCCCAGCCTCATACTAAGTGACCTATCACCTTAACAAACCAAAAGGCAAAAGTAGACTATCTCTTGGAACATCATTAAACAACCATCGCTCCACCACCTGCTTTTCTCCATGTAATATCCAGCCCTAATTGAAACACGAGCAGTTTTATTTTAGACCTTTTTAGTTCTGACTATATGTTTGAAAGAGTTCATATACATTCTTCTGACTCAGTGACACTGTGTTAAAATTTTTTTTTAGGTGCTGGAGAGATGGCTTAGTGGTTAAGACATTTGTTTGCAAAGCCAAAGGATCCAGGACCCACATAAGTCCAATGCACAAGGGGGTGCATGCATCTGGTGTTCATGTGCACTGGCTGAAGACCCTGGCATGCCCATTCTCTCTCTCGCTCTTTCTCTCTCTCTCTCTGTCTCAAATAAATATATAAATAAAATATATTAAAAAAATTTTAAGGTGCAGTGTGTCCTGAAATATGAGGCCAAAATGACTACTGTAGTTGCCTGAAGGTTTGGTAAAATGTTGAGATAAGATTTTATGCCATTCTAACTAAAATGATGTCTCCTGAGTTCCATAACTCTTAACTCTACAGATAGTATATTATATCATGTTTTTCAGTTTATCATACTAAACATTTTAAAAATATTATGAATGAACTTGCCCCCATAATGTGGGAGAGACTAAATATACATTAACTTTAGCAATGGCAGATATTCCTTGCTTCTCATATAAAATAAGTCAGAAAAAGTTCTAGAAGTTTATAATCATGCTGGTCTTTTTGCAAATACTGTCAATATTTCATTAAGTATAATGTTATTAAATATTTCTTTAGAATACATTTTATACTTAAAATATATTTTAAATTTCTAACGTTTTTCACTTACACAGATAGTATATGCTTTGAAAAACTCATATACATGTTGAAACATTAATTTCTTTTAAAAAGAATGCCTTGGCATATCCATTCTCTCTCCCTATTCCTGGCAATAAATCAATAAATAAATAAATGACAAAAGAATGTACTGAAAGGCAGAATTTCAGCAGACAAGACCTTATTGATTGAAAAAATTCTTTTTTGCCCCAATGAAACCTCCTTTTTTTCCCCTACAAAGCAAAGTTATGTTCACTGATGCCCAAATCACACAAATACTTCAGAAGGATCAAATTAATTTTAGCTGCACATTTCCCTGCAGCAGTGGAACCAAACAAGATACAATTTTATACATCACTGCTTTCTTAAACTGGTATTTTAAAATGTTAGCACTATTCTGATTAGTTGTGAAAATGAGGGCTAAGGACATGGTATCCTCTGAATGCCCCCAGGTCTCACATTAAACTTTAAGTCATCACTGGAAGTTGGGCAAATATTCTCATACTTGAGACTTAATAACACTTAATACCCATCTATAACGTGATGAGTCACTCATACGATGTGATTTGTCTCTAAGCTGCCATTAAGCTTCACAACTGCAAGCCATCTTGTTAGCCTCCACTTTAACTACTTACCATTGCCCTTCGGACACCTTTATAATGCACAATCCCAAGTTACTCTTGCCCAAAACTTCCCCAATGCAACTACCTGTCCTGTCTCCACAGTCTAATTTGCTGATATTAAGACACCCTAATGAGACAGCATTTATAATCATCACCCACCGGCTGGAGAATACCTGGTTCTGTTCTAATTATGTTTTTATCGATTTTTGTGCAACCACGCAGGGTTTCAGCTTATTAAAAGCACAGCAGGGGTGCTATATATGACCATTCACTGTGTAGCATATAAGAATTACTAATCTTTCATGAAAATGAATGGATATTTGAGAAGTATTCTCTAGTTTTTTTCAAGAAGATTTCGAAACAGAACATTTGTATACAGTTATACAAGGAGCAACAGAAACTCTCTGTCCAAAATTTTACCAGATTTACATTTGATTTGCAAGAGCAAACTAGTAATGTTCTTTTTATTGCTTTAAGATATAAATTGGTAATTATTTCACCTAGTATTGTCCAGAAAGGCTGACCAAAATAATATTTCAAGAACTTATACAGTATCATATGAAAGATTTCTTGAAATCATAAGTCACTACCCTTCAAGAAGACTCAACTTAGAGTATGAGACTGATAAAAAAAATTTTCAAATGATTCTCATTTCTTTAATTTTGAACTCTTGGCATTAATAGTGGTAGAAACAGGAAGGGGAGAGAAGGAAATGAGGGCTGGTGAGGAACGACAGATTTCTTCAGTTTGAGAAATGTGGGGATTAAGATAGCATGGCAGAGGTGTCCAGCAGACTGTTGAAAATATGATCTGGCTGAGGACTTAAAGGCAGAACTTACAGATATAAGAGCAGATACTCTAGACATGGAGGAATCAGCAAGGGAAAAGGCTGAGAAAGAGGAAGGAAGACACAGTATTATTGAAAGCTTGTATTCAGGAACTGAAAAAGATCTATGAGCAAAACATATTTTTAAAAGAACATAATCAGGCTGGAGAGATGGCTTAGCAGTTAAGATGCTTGCCTGTGAAGCCTAAGAACCCAGGATTGACTCCCCAATATCAATATAGGCCAGATGCACAAGGTGTCACATGCGTCTGGAATTTGTTTGCAGTTGTTGGAGGCCTTGGAATGCCCTTTCTCTCTCACTCTCTCTCTCTCTCATAAATAAATAAAGTATTTAAAAGAAAAAAAGCAGAATCGAGAATAGGGAATATTCCTTTTCTAAGGTAGCCAGAGTCCTTCTTAGAAAAAAATAGTCTTTCACTAGAAACTCCCTTCTAAATATTTTTTAATATTTTTATTTTATTTATTTATTTATTTGAGACAGAGAGATGGGCAGAGAGAGAGAGGGAGTATGGGCGGGCCAGGGCCTCTAGCCACTGCAAACAAACTCCAGACGCATGCACCACCAAGTACATCTGGCTTATGTGGGACCTGGAGAATTGAACCAGGGTCCTTAGACTTCGCAGGCATGCGCCTTAACTGCTAAGCCATCTCTCTAGCCCTTCCTCCTATATTATTTTATTGTATTAGTTGCTACAACATGACAAAGCAAAAACCAGAGAGCAAATAGACCAAATTACCATCCTTCTTATAAATGTGTTCATTAGTGGGACATACAACAAGTCTCATCATTTCTGTACAAAAATTATTATCCCAAGCACTCATTGTGTATCACCCAGGATTGCACATTGCCCATACCACTTACCTGAATTCCAATCAGAATGCCTTTCTGTGGGATCTTAAACCCTGTAGAAAGCATTGCCTTTAGGAAGGCTGTATGGATTCCTTCACCAAAGCAAGCCACCTGTTTAGAAATAAATGAAAAAAAAATAAAATAAAAAGGAAAGGAATATTCAGCTATACTTACCAAAAGATATATATATACTAATGGAAAGTAATGTATTGATGGATTCCTTCTCCAGATTTTATCGATGTTGCCCAAAGACCATACACTCTGACCAAAGAGATTAAGTACATGGCCAGGGCAGATGGGTCTTGCATTTTTAATTAAGCATAGTGAATGAATAAGCACTTCTTTCTCTATCTAACAACACTCCATGGGGCAACATACTGAATTCTACTGTGAGATATATTGTTACAAATCACAGGTTCTGGTGCATAATGTAGTGAGTTTCCAAATGTTGATAAGACTTGATGTTTAAATAATGGCACATGTCATGTATACTATGCACTGGTACATGAGTATACAGGTCAGTACTAGAAATGACTAGGTACTGATCAGTTGGTTCGGAATCATTTCATTTACCTTATGAGAAAGCCTTCTGAGGAATCCAATAACCAGACAAAAATCCCAAAAGAGCATGGGCTTGCTATCATTTGTATAAAATGAACCAAAATATCCTAGAACTAGTCCCAAATACCACAGCCACATGTCAAATTTGTTCCCCTGCTAGCATATAATATTAGGATATATTGAGGTTTCATCGAGGGTAACTGCATGACACTCTAACTACAAGTCAAATGGTCGTCATAACTAGAGGGCAAGTGATATATTTAGCATGATGGGAGTTGGTTCTGCTATGTACATCATCATTTGGCATAAGCTCAGAATGACCATTATAGTAAATAACACTGATGGCTGAATTCATTCCACACACAAATGACTCTCTCTTGCTGGGCAAGGAAAGTTGTCATGACTATAACCTTCAGCTGACCACAATACATGCTGCTTTTTACTCCACAGTGAACATTTTAAACAGTCGAATACTGGCCAACTAACATATGCAATGTCAACCTAAGGTAATGGGTCTAAGCTACTGCAAAGAACTCAAAAGAGGTTTCAATATTTTCTGCTTAATCACATAGTAGAATCACCTCATAAAGATTAAAACTCATATCTTGCTTTTCCTCTAAAAGTGAAGTGTCTCTTATATAAATCAGGAGCTGGTGGCTTATGCTATCCTGTGAGCCATTTAAACACTGAAAAGGTCTCTCAAGAAAAACTAAGATTACTAAACTGGAATTATTATTCTGGTATCAGTTATGAAACAGAACTTGAAACATCATTTTTGGTGACACTTGGAAATACGACTATTATTGGAAGAATACTTTTTAGAGAGGGATCCAAGCAAGGGGTTAGCTGAACTTTGAATTCTTTCCTCATTTTGTAATTCATCAACTCCAAAAATGTATGTGTGAAGCAGAGAAGGCATAGCATTGAAAACCAACTGGCCATACTAGAGAGGTAGCATAATGGAAGAGACTTTTCCCTCCACCTAATCCCAGACCAGCCCCACTGGATCAGGATGAACGTGGAGAGAGCATCCTTTAACTGGTAGTAATCCAGCACCCACATTTTACAGCTAGGTTGTTGTCATAAATTTGCTACTGAATTTAAGACAAGTAGCAAAAGGGCCAAGAGTCCCCCTTTAAAAGTGCAGCTATAGACAGAGTAGTCATTTATTCCTCACTGCCTGCCTCCTTGTCTCGCTCGGCTTCTCATTACAGATCTTGCTTGTAACCAAGCAACCATATAAAATATCATGCATTTGTTGCAATTAAATATTCCCCTCTTTAAGATTATCCTTCATACCAAGAGAAACACTGATGCCTTACAGTGTGATGTTGCCACTCCAGTGTGCACTGATGAGGATCTGAAGGCTGTGTTGAGTATGTCTGTCAAGGGCTAGGTGATTCATAAAATGTCCTGACACTGACATGCAGAGAACTTTCTGGAATCTGACAGCTCTCCATGAGAAAACACATTTTGCATTCTTAAAGAAACATTTACTTGACGTAATCCCAACACAAGTGAAGAGGGACATCCAGTGGCCAGTCCCATTATAATTTTCAGATAATCTCTGAGGTTGAAGTTGCGCTAAAAGTGGACCTGGGAGTTTTCATGTGTCTTTAGCTTACCATACTCTGTAGGTCTAAGATTGTTTCTAATTCTGTCATTCTACATATTGCTAGTGGAAATATAATGATCTAATTTCATGGTAACAAAACATAAAATGAAGTATTACTACCTGAAAACCTTAAGAGTTTGGCATAGGACATAGTTACTTAGATGTCCAGAGCAATATATAAAAGCTTTTCTCATTGGGTACTGTGAAAATGAATGTCTGTTTATATTCTCAGATTGAAATGTAAATGAGAATATAGATTCTATTCCTTTAAAAAAGGTTAAAAAAAATCTTTATTTCAAACTTTGTAAACCGATTGAAATTCCCTCTGAAAATATATTTTGTTCCTCTCACTGCCTTACCTTACCTTCTTTACCATATTCAGAACATAAAACCATAGATTTCTCAGTAAATTTAGAGGATGTGTTCATGGGTCATTAACTAGTTACCTCTCCAGTGGAAGCCATCTCACATCTCAGAATGGGGTCAGCATCCCTCAAACGGGGCCACGAAAACATTGGAGCCTGTCAGACATACCAGGGAGAAAAAAACACATGAGATGAAGGCATAAAAGGATGAGAGGAGGAACTACACAGTGAATCACCTCTCACAGGGCTCACTTAGGCTAAACATTCTCTTTGGCCCAAAATTCTGACTTGAAAAATAGCTTTAAAATTTGTTTCCAAGAATCTGTTGCGATCTTGGTCCAAAATTTGAGCTAAATAAATACAAAATATTTCTGTAAATAGGTCTCTTATGATCAGTCTTAGACCCGTGCTTCCAATCTGGTCTACACGTATTCTTACTGGAGAGATTTCAAACAACATATACTGGGCATTGGTCTCTCCAAACAGAGTTCAAATACATTTTTTTCTCCTTGATAGGCTTTTGGAACATTCCTCTTCTCATTCTGTTCATTTGAACTTGCAACAGGCCACCTTGCCAGAAATGCTGTCTGGAAGCTGACTTCTGAGACACTGCAGAGTTGACACCTCTTGAAAGCTGTGAAAAACATTCTTCTCGGAAACTCCTTTGTTCAGTTCTTTCATATGAACTGGAGCATAGAAGTGCTTCCTTTCTAATTATTTTATCAGTATGATTCATAAGAACCAAGTTCTTCTTTCCGCATATGTCCATTTATCTGATCTAAACTGTTCCTCCCTTGATTCTGGCACCCTGTAAATTATCATGGGAAATCTAGCCTACGGTCATTTCCAAGGATCATCTCAATCAAGTTACTATATACTCCTCCATTCCAGGTTCCCTAGTGCTCCATCTGCTCATTTCCATCAGATGCACTATGCTTGTTAAGACTGACAATGAATAGATAATTTGAAAATAAATTGATAATTGTGTAAAATGGCAATTAGAAAAGAAGTTGGAAGATATACTATATTTTGAAAAATACAAATATTCATCATTGAGTAAAATAGTTGGAAATTATAATGCATATTCATATAAATCATAAATAAGCATATAGTCTTATATCTATGAATAAAGAAAAATTTAAAATTTATACATAGTATCTACTATGGAAAAAATATTTTATCACCTACTACCTGTAAGTCTCAAACAAAAACCAAAAACTATTAATAATCTTAATAATGAAAAGTGATTTCTCATCATAACACACTGTATAGGAGGAATCCTGAATTATTAACTTAATAAATAATTTTGACTCACAGCTAAACTTAAAGCTTCCAATATAAAAGCTAGAAATCGCCGGGCATGGTGGCGCACGCCTTTAATCCCAGCACCTGGGAGGCAGAGGTAAGAGGATCGCCATGAGTTCAAGGCCACCCTGAGACTACATAGTGAATACCAGGTCAGCCTGGACTAGAGTGAGACCTTACCTCGAAAAACTAAAAAAAATAAATAAATAAATAAAAATAAAAGCTAGAAATCAGAGTCTTAGCTGTAGCACAATTATGGTTGAGGCCACTTAGCATATATAGAAACAGATAGTTTAGAAGGCATTCAAATTATGTCAATGTCACATAACTGCATCACACATTACAAATTAACTTCATTTTGTGCCCCATCTAATAAATTCACATATATTTATATAACTGACTAATCCTCTTGACTGTCCAGCGAAGTCCATGAAAGTTAGAATTATGAAAATTCTGAGTCAGGCGGGGAAATATAATGGCCTTAGTATTAAGGTATTATTATTAAAATACGATTCCAATTCCATCACCCTCATAACACATCTATTATCTCAATTTTCCAAAAGGAAAACACATGCCACTGACAAAAATGCAAATGGAGCAAAAGTGACCAAGATGGTAGGAATTTAACCAACCCTTCAGGGTAACCACAGTAATGATGTATATGCATTCCTAAAGACTCAATACATGATTCAAGCCTTATCCTAAGAAGTATATCCCAGAATTTCTGTGTCCCAACTGAACCATCATCAGTCAGTTGAATTAAAATGCATTATAATTCACTTGGGTAGTTGGTGGTAAAGTTATATTATCCTAGATGGCTTTTGAAATCTCTGTAATTACTCAGTAGTTCACATGGAGTTACCTGTCGTATAACTGCATGGCATTATTGAAAGAAAACATCAATCCTCAGAAGGCTCATAAAGGTACATCATTCAAAAAATAAATTTATTTGTGAGGAGAGAGAGAGAGCAAACCAGGGCCTCTTAGTGCTGAAAATATACTCCAGATAAATAGGCCACGTTGTACCTCTGACTTCATGTGGGTACTGGGGAATCAAACCTGGGCTGTCAGGTTTTGCAAGCAAGCACCACCTTTAGCCACTGAACCATCTTTCCAGCCCCATCAGGTTTTAATGGAACTGTTTCCTTTCAGTTCACTGGGGTTTATAAATGACTAAGAGATTTTGGAAAATGTTACCTTAATTGCAACATAGTCGGCAGGAATAATGGGATGCTCCAAGGTTGGGAGGTGCTGTTCATCAATGCTCTCTCCAATCATCACCTTGGTGGCTACATCAATGAAGTCTACCCCAAGGGTCTTGGAAACAAATGGGAAAGATCTAGAAGCTCTCAGGTTGCACTCGATCACCTGAGGTGATAAAAAAAATTCAAAATGAGAGAGCTGATAAAAATCAATAACAATATTGATATACATCTTACTACTTAGTTTCCTTCTGTTTTTCAGTAGGTGTGCTAATCCTGTCCCTTTTTTCCCTCCTGCTTAGACATGTTTCTCTCTAGTTTCTTTGAAGTCAGTGTCTTTAAGCTCTGACTTCATTCCAGAACCTTTCCCCAGTTCAATTCCCACACACTATCGATAGACTTAGTTTAATGCTGAGCTCAAATAATGTCACACCCTTACTGAAATGTCTTCTCTTCATTGGATTCCCCCTGGCCTCAGATTAACATCTAGTTGCTGAAAGCCTTGTAATTTCTTGCCTCAACATATTTCTTGGTTTTATCTTTTACTGCTTTGCTGCCTGCAGTTCTACTTTCCAAGATGACCTTCCATTATTTACTTAGAAAAAAAATATTCTTTCTAAACTGAACTATTCGTTAGCGTCTCTTAAGATTGATGCTTTGCCCATTGTAGATGATCTTATATTTATATATAATAGCCTGTCTATCTTCAACTTGTGAAAATTTTAGATGTTCTACAAGGTCCAATTCACAATACAAACTCTTCCTTTTTATGATTTGCCCCAGTGCAGACTTGTGATATTCAAATACATGGCAGGACCCACATGTGTACATACACTGGCCAATATGATCTCCAAAATCTTTTGTACACCTTACCACCAGCAGCTACTTGAGCTGTTACTATACCTGCAAGTTATCTTTTATTTCCAGATCTCATTAAGTTACAAGGGATTTGAGAGCAGAGACTACATCTCATACATCTTTGACTGCATAGTTAAAGGTGAAGAGATATTGGTTATGTATTGATTAAATAGAATAATTAGAAATAACCTAGTTGATCTAAATTTTATTTTGTTTGTTTTTGTTTTCAAATGGTATCTAAAAACAACTCTGTTCTCTGGGTAAGAAGAAAGAACTTCAGTAAAATATTTCATGAATGCTCCACATATGCCATTCACTTTAAGATATGCATGTCCCTACTCCACATTGTGGATGGAATACAGTGATTTCCTTTTAGCACACTGAGTACCTTACAAAGCTGTGACTGGCATATTAGTGCCAACAAGAGCCTGTGCCTTCAAACAATACAAGCATTCTATGCCGCGCAACATCCCTGTCAGACAAGAGCAGCTGCGGGGTCCTCACGGGTCCTGTAGCTTGTGTTCACAGAGATCTTCAGGGGGACACAAGACAACATGACCTAAATACATGGCAATATCCTCCCAGCACATCAGTATTTCTTACCAAGACCTCATTTCCTTTGACAAGAAATTGGACATTGAATGGTCCAGAAATGGCAAAAGCCTTCGCAATCTTCCGGGTAGCATCCTTCACCTAGTGCCAAAGGACAATGGTATATTGATAAAGATCATAGCACGGATTTCAAAACAAACACAAAGGCATGACACCTTAAATTGAATTTATATTTCTTTCATTTCCATTTATAAACATCTACATCTAAATGAATAAATAATAATAAAATAACAATAGGTACTGCAAGACCTCTATTAACAGAAGAAAAACTTAATAATTTTACAGGATCATCTACCTGCCAAATAATCCTATCACTTAAAATTATATACTTTGTTCTTAAACTGAGGGTTAAGTGAAATCCTTTCAGTCTGCTTGCTCCTGCACCAGAAACTGCGGTCCAAACTCTCTATCAATCTAATGACCTACCTGCTGAGAGGTGCAGGCCCTAAAATTACATGGTACTGCAAAGAGTCCCGGGAGATTTCTTTCATGTTGCTTTTCTGTTGTCCTAAACTCTACAAGAGTAGATATTATGGTCAGAAGGAAATGATGCTTGCCTGCGGGGAGGCCCTGTGATGTCTGCATGCCACATGTAGGAATTCCTATATCCAAACAGAAACAGAAGATTCTCGCGCCAAGAGAGGGCCGTGATGACAGGAACGAGAGCCCCCTGCTCATTACAGTTACGGGACTGGGTCAGCAACTTAATGGGGAATGAAAGGAAACGGAGTCTATAAAAACATTGTATTCGAAAAGCCATAAAAAATCTGTTTGGGGTTTTTTTTTTGTTTGTTTGTTTTTAGGTAATTGATCCTGACATGAGGAATTGAAGTGAATTTAAAATGTGGGGACCTTCTGCTTTTATCCTGCTGCTGCTACAGCAAACTAGGACCTTCAGAACATGCCCAGTGAATGCGCAGACATTATGCTAGCATGGATTCCTGGGGCAGGATCAATGAAAACACTCAAAAAATAAAAGCCAAGCATTCTTGCAAAGCCTGGTGGCTGGGTTCGATTCCCCAGCAATCCAAGTAAAGCCAAACAGGCTTTCACAGGCAGCAGCAAGGCACCCCCAATACACATAGAAATAAATATGTTTTTAAGCCAAGATGACTCATATGTGAACATCAATGGGACATCCTCAAGAGTGACTTTGGATGTCAGGACCTACATGAATACCTTGCCACACGTCCTGTGTACTGAAGCAATCATTGTGGAAAATTCTTCAAAGGAGTGGCTCTCAAAAAGGGTTGAGACATGTCAGAAAGTGCTGGCTTCAAGAGAGGGTTAGAGAGAAGAGTGAAAACACAGTTCTAGGAGGCTCCCCAGCGGCTGCTGCCCAGCTGCTCCCTCTCTCCTGAGAAGCATCACTTTCTATGCTGCTCCGGTGTAAGTGTCTCTCAAGTATCAAAATCACCCGGAGCATCCACTCAATCTGGGCCACAGACCAGCAGCAACAGCATCACTAGGGAACTTGGTAAAACTACAAATGTAAGGGCTTTCAGAGCTATGGAGTCAGAAGCTGTGGGGGAAGCCCACTAATCTGCATTTTATTGACCTCCCTCGATGGTGTGGATGTACACTAAAGTGTGAGAACTATTTCAATAGCATATAACCAAGTAGACTCGGACAGGCAGTGAAATAAATTAAAGTGCTCAGCTAACTAAATGCGAGGTAGTTCTCATTAAATTTAACTTGGAGTTTGTCTTACATTTCTACCTATTTAAAAAAAAATACTAATGGTATTTGTTGTTGCTTCTGTTATTTATATCTTCAGCTGTTTCTCTTCCACTTTAATTTATAAGTAATGACCTTTTCAACGGCTCCTTGGCTGATGGTTTGTGTGGGCAGCATTAGAGTGGCATCCCCTGAGTGGACTCCTGCATCCTCAACGTGCTCTGAGATGGCATGGGAGATGACCTGACAAGAGAAGATTTTAGAAGGGGTTGTCAAGACACTGACTTTACAGAAGCCACTCCGTCACCCACCTCTTTGACTTTCACCAATGCTGAGACCATTAGTCAGTTCCTCTGCTGAGCTCCTAGTAAGGGCAGGAGAAAGAGATGCATGCATTTTCGAGGCCTCCTGGTACAGTCACAGTCTCCAGACCAGCTGAGAGGGGCTCATCTCACCCCTCTCTTCTGCTGAGTCACATGAATATTAATGAGAGAAGAACACTAAGTCCACTCATGCCGACGTGGTAGAGTAGGGGAGGAAACTCAGCATGGGGAAAGCACTTCTAATGCCAGAAAAGGAGAGGAGACTGGCTAGCTAGGCAAATGGTATGAGGTTTGACCAGAGAGACTAAAGCCCTGACAGAGAGATGTTTAAAGTGATATTTGAGAGAGGAGGGAAGCAAGGGGGAAACATTCTTGTCCTGTTTGAAACATAAGTCAATGAAAACCATTGAAGAGTCAGCATCGAAGTTCATGGGACTGGTACGTTACTGAAGGAGGATTTGAACCCTCACTGTTCACACCCTCGGCTCACTTTAACCTGTACATCAAGAAGCTTCCTGTGCTCTGGAAATAATGAGGCTGAAGAAAAAAGAAGAAGCATTTCACATCTGAAACAGACTTAAGTAAATTACATGGGAGAGGTAGTTGTTATCAGATCTGTAAACTGCTTAAACCAGAGTGGCCCTGTGTCTCCTCCCTTCCAATGTCGTGTTTGGGCTCTGGGACCAGTGTGAGCCTACTCGGCATTGGTTTCTAATGGAAAAGGGATAGCTTGATAGTTGTCTCACAGAATGTAAGACAGAGGAAAATGCCTTTGAAGTGAGCTCAACGAGAGAAAAAGAGAGAAAGTCTCTTTACATATGCAGCATCAAAAAATATGAGGCAGTCTTCCCACCATGTTCTCAAATGATCATGATGCACCTAAAGTAAAATGATGATTTTTGAGTATGGCAAACATAAGTATTCATGCATGCACAATGTGCACCCACACACATGAGAATGTGTGTACACACATGCACATGTGTACACACACACACACACACTCCACATTCGAAAAAGACAATAAAAAATGAGAGAACATGTGTAATCTTAATTTGTGATTGCATCACACAAATCACATGACCACCTTCTAAAGCTGCTCTAGATGAAGTAGTGGAAAAAATTATCTCAGTGTTTGAAATCAAGGGTGTGATATCCTGGGGTTTGTCAGAATAAGTGTAACTAAAAAGGTAAATACTAAAACCCTACTCTTAATTACTTATATTAGAAAGGACAGAAAAAAATGACACATTTTGTAGTTTTGAATTGTTTGCAAAGCCAAATATGAAGGCCAACTTTTTCCTTTTCCCTTAAAGCAAGTCAAATGACATGGATTTTCTAAATCATCACCTGCTATGTTTCAAAATACATCATCCTCCTTTCTCTGTGAAGTTGGAGACATTCATTGTCTGTCAATACCAGATGTGATCTGTTAGCTAATTGTATGTTATTATCCTATCTACCTGATTGTTGGGCTTTGCCTTTAATCCAATGGAATGGGGAGGGTGGAGAGTAAAAGAAGAAAACCAGGAATTCAATTAGAAACCAGTGAAGAAAAAATTGGATGTGTTTATAATGTTCATTGAAACATAAAAGGGAAATCACAAACAAAAGAAAATGAGAGAAAATCTGTTCAAAAAGGATGATGAGTACAGGAGAATAATAATTGATTTTGAATGTCATCAAAGAGAAATGCTAATAGCCTGAAATAAAAGAAATAGAATACCCATGACATGTCAACGGAATTGTTAGAGAATTAGAGAGGGTTTTGGTTTTGGTTTCTGTTTGTTGTTTGTTTGTTTTCTCATACTGATCAGCTTCTTTACCTGCTCTGTAGAAATTGTGAATTCTACCCTGTGAATGTTTTAAGCTTGCTAAAGAAAGACAAGGATGGGAAAAATGAAGATGAGGCACATACCCTTCCTTCTTTGCCAACGGCATCCATCTCTACTTCCCGGGCACCCTCAATGAATTTTGTCAGAACCACTGGGTGCTCCTGTCAACAGAGAAAGCAGAAACCGAATTTCAGCTGAAAGTATGTATATAATGCCACATAAGCTATGCACCTTAAATAAACACCAGGACAATGCTTAAAGAAAACTCAAGGCTAACATACAACAACATAAATCCATTAGCCAAACTGCTTTGTAAGAATAAGGTCATGTTTTGCTTACAGTAAGAACAAGACTTTTCTATAACTCCAAGGGCTCAGGAAAATAAAAATGAGTTTTAAAATGTCAACCATTGGCTTCTGAACAATTGAAGGGAAGAAGTACTTAAAGATAAAGCAGGATGTGGTTCATTTTTCTGCTATCAGAATCATAGACATATCTCTACATGTAATTGTGTGATCACGGGGTCAAGTTCTTTCTCTATTCTTACTCTCATGTTTCCTCAAGTGCTACAAGCTCCTAAGTCAATGTTCCATACGAGCATGGAATGAGCATAGAAGGAGACTAACTTTTCTTTTGGCTTTTTGCTTTAAAGATGAAATCCTTTGTTTGAAGTTGTTACACCTCCTGCCTTTAGAGTATGATGTTGGCAACTAGAAAACCAAACATGTTTCTTTATTAATTTCAGAACATGCTTCTCTTATGGGGTTTTGAATCAATAACTCAGGAGCCATTCTTGATCAGCTTTCTCCCTCACCCTCCAATATTTTACTAATTTCTTTCAAAGACCATCTTCAACATTTTTGTCCACCTTGTCACCACGCTGGTATACAGCACTGTTATCTCTACCCTGAGCTACAGACAACAGTAGCTCGCAAACCTCTTTCCAAGAGCTCAGTCTTGTTCTATAATTACCTTTTTCTTTGCTACAGAAGACTGACCCGTAGAATCAGTATCATATTTGCTGTCCTAACCTTATAAAGAATGCTGTTATCAGTTTCTAGAAACTGTATGCTCTTTCTCACTTTTCGGCCTTTACACGTGGTGTTTCTTCCTACTCATACCCACAAAGCAAGGCTTTCACCCAATTAACTCTGAATCACCCATCAGACAGCAATTTAAAAATCCATTCCTCAAGGACTGAACGCCAATACAATACTTCTGCAGCATCTCAGCACCCTGCATACTTACTGCTCTAAACAGTTAATCATATGACGTTTTGATGTCTCTAGCAAAGAAAATCTGCTGTGAGCACAGACGGTATATATCTTACAGATCTATATATCTTTTCAAGAGTTTATACTCTGGTAATGAGAACAAAACCTTATCTAGCAGCCACTATATATGAATGAGTAGATGAATAGAGGCATGGTTTATAGCTTGAATTTAACTCTAAATGTACTGAACTACATATCATATATTCTGTCGTAGTTTGATAAGGAGACTTGAGCCAGAAAATATTCAATTAGGATATTTCCATTATAAACCTTTGGCTCCATATTGGTTCAATCTACATGGTAAGAGGAAAACAAAATAATAAATTGTCTACTGAGTAGAAATTCTTCTGAGGTTCAGTGTTGCTGATAAACCTCTATATCACCACTCAGATGATGGATAGAATTGTTGGCCTTTCAAAGGAGGAACACAGCAGGATCCTATGCAGAGATTAAAATAAAGCAGAGAAGATAGTTCCCTACCTGGAAGAGATTCCCCTCAGTTACTGATTTTCACCCAAATATAAGTTTTAACCCTCCTAATTTCCTTTATTTACACTCTGCCTCTTCTCACTTGTCATCCTTATCCACTGTCTTCATGACCAGGAACTCGTGGTGAGCAGCAGTTACATGGAGAAAGAGTCCAGCTTCATGTGCTCAGGAACAATCCATGTTTATCCCTTCTTGAGATGTTTCTGATTCCATTCTTCAGCTCCCTCCACATTCCACCTGCCTAACATCAACTCTGCAGATTGTTCTTTTTATCAAACATCGCCTAGCTTTTGAAAGCTTTTTAAAGGCAAACATTGCTCTCATCCTCTACAACTCAAGGTCTGCCAATCAATAAATCCACTGGGTAAATCTTAAACAGATCACACCAATGTAACAAAAAAGAGAATTTAAAATCTGGGGAGGTGAAGAAAGGTGTTCGAGTCACTACAAAATTATAAACATTTTCACTAACTCACAAATACAATGTGCTAGGATAGGGAAAAATATCAATAAGTGAACAAAGAGACTTACTAATGAAGTTCATGGTTTGTTAAGACAAACTCTAAAAGGCTGAGAATGAAACACCTGGAAAGTTTTCATCAGTTAATGATGAGTGTGGCTTGGTAGTCCTTGAGCCTGGAAGTCCCAGGAATAAGGACCAGTACTTAACTCATTAAAGAACAGGCCACTCATTCAGCAACCAGCACTGGTGTCTAGACTCTCAGATTCCTGCAGCTCAATTATTGCATCTGGTTTGATCAAACATGCATCTTCTTCCACTGACACTAAGAATATTGTTATCATTTAATATTTTTGAGTCTTCTCATTTTTACATGGAAGACACTAACATACAGAAAATAGAGGAAAGAAAATATCCTAATGGCTGTGTAAAAAAAAAAATCAGCATACAAAACCAAATAACAATAATTGGAAGAGGTAAAGTCACCAAAGGAGATGAGACACTACCTGAGAGACTCGAGTGGCCTCCTCAAGGAACTTCTTCATTTCATCCTCAGTGAACACCACGTTCATGGCAGAACCACTGGGAAAGGAAGCACGGAGGAAAAGCCGGTGAGTCTACCACTTCGAAAGGAAGGTAAACTCCACTTGATTGATTCCCAGAACAATTCCAGGCAATCTCTTGTTCCAGTCTGAGCTAAGAAACTATCTTTTTCTAAACTCCACTTAATCACCAGAAAAATCCCATTCCAATTCACTGTTTCAATGCTTTGCTGGTTCCAGGTAGTTCTTAAAGGTTAACAGGATTCCGCTAAGAACCTAATTTCTCTAACCCTTCCCTTCAGTGTTCATTAAGAGCTAACTTTAACCACTGGCTCTCTGCCAAGGCAGGTCATCCTATTGCCAGTATTATAAAAGAACCAATTCTTTAGTAACATTTGCAAACATAATATGCACTATCTGAATGAAATGTATTCAACTGTGTCCTTGCTTCTAAATATGTAAGAAATAATGTCATCTTAAATCAATTTATTCTGCATTTTGACATTTTCAAAAAGAGATGGGAAGGGAGAAAAAGAATAAGAGAAAATAAAACAACGCACATTTTCTTTTAAAAGGCATTATTTTCTTTCCCTTTCCTACTCTATTACAAATTTCTATAGAAATGACTTTATTGTTTCATTTGCTTGTGAAAGGATAGCTACAGCAATAAGGCTGATAACATAGAGTCTAGAAAACACATTGCAATAGGCAAAGATTTTTTTCCAAAGCCTCTTAAAACATGTGCATGTTGTTTAAGTTAATTTACATTAATTTCTCAAAGTAGTATTATTAGACTGTAGTTTACACAAAATGTCATTTCAATAAAAAGAAAGTTTCCCACCTCATTTAAAATTTTTCATTATTTTAAAGGATCTCATCTCAAATTCCATTTACACTTTCAAATTGTGCACAGCAAATTGTGTTTCTCTTATTATCCACTGTTCAGTGAAGTAGATCCTTACATGTGGCAACATCTGAAGGGAGCAAGTGATAATTCACCACTTCTCCTTTGATGATAGAACTCCATTTAAAAGTTTAATATAAAAGCTCCCCATTACACATGTTTCTCACCATTATAATTCACCTACTTAAAAAAATATGATTTCAAAACTTCAAAATTTCAAAACAAAAGCATTATCAGAAGGTGCTGATCATAGTCAAAGTGCCATTTCTGGCTACCAGAAAATAGATAATGCTAAGAGATATGTCCATTGTGTTTGAATTGCCCAGTTCTCTATACAAAGCTATCATTCTTCAGATTGGTAAGGAAATGCCTTAAGCTACATTTCTTCTGAATGTGGAACTGGAGTATATATTTGCTGCCACTCCCTGAAGGAAAGGAGTAGAGTAGGAAGAACACATACTGCTCCATCTGTGATGGTGTAGAGACTATGGGCAGATCACCAAATTACTACACATCAAAGCCTAGTGTTGTCAGTATACAGCATGTATTTTTGTATTTCCCAGTTGTTGAATCACTGTTTCAGAAAACAATATATTACCTCAAAACATAGGAAGGTCTCAACAAGCAGGGGTAGCCCACAGACTTTGCAAATTCCAGAGCTTCATTCTAATTAGTAGAAACAACACCACAAAATGTGTGAATAGTTGGAAATATGCAATAAAATTTCAGAATCACATGGTTAGATCAAGGGATCACCTAACTTTTTATTCGTTCTCTCAAAAGACTCCATTAAAATGTAAATTGAACATTGAAATACATAAAACTCCTACTTTCTCATTCTAAATATCAAATCTGGTTCAAAACTAGTTTGAACTTCTTTTCATAGTCTGAATTGTAATGAGAATGCTGCTATGTATTTATAATCAGCATTTATGTGCAGCCATGGAAATAGAATTTTACCCTAAATTTACTAAGCATAGAGTGTATTCTATCTGCCCTCTAGTTAACATCTTTAGTAGTTAGCATTCAGGTTATGACTCTTCAAAAAACAACCTTGAAAAGAGACACATGTTTGTTTCGCTCCTTACCAATGTATTAACAGCTTTCCATGGTGCCTGAGCCACCTTCAGCTCATCTAAGACAGCTGAGAAGATGGAACGATCCTCTGCCCTGTCGATCTGGAGTGGGCTCGTGCCCATGATCTTGACACCGTTTTTGTATAGAGGAACCGCCAGGTTGTTTGGAATCTGGCCCCCAACTGATATGATGCAACCATTGCAGGCCTGGAAGAGATAGTCCATGCCATCAGACACTGGAGAAACTTCAGCATAAGTTGATGGCTGAGTTGAAACTACCACCATTTCTGAACTGAGAGGCTCTGATGGTGATTCTTTCATCCCTCTTATCAAGGAATATTATTAGATCATGTCGCAGAGATAAACATATTAAGTTTTGTCTTTACAGACAATTGCAGCCTAAACTCTATGCAAAAGATTCACAGAATTATCACTTGAGGCATTTTTATGGATAGCAGTATGGAAAAAAATCAAGTGGATGAATTTGTACCATGTTTTCTATATTATAATCAATGGCTTCTTGGACCACTGATGTCTTTTCTTAAATGAATTTTTTTTTTTTTTACCTTCCAGCACACCTCTCCATATCCTCCATTATAGCACTTTACCACACTCATGTTTAAATCATTTTATTTCATATCTGCACTTTTATGACATAAGCCACTATCTCTTCTCCTTTGCTGACTTATTGGCACCTGTCCCAATACCCAGTAATAGATTTTAGTTTTTAAATCCTTTGTACCAGTGATCCCAGAATCTTTAGTCTTACCTTGGCTGTATGATTAGCAACATTTCCTTACTTAAAACTAAATCTATCCAGGTATGTTGGTGCATACATTTAATCCCAGCACCCTGGAGATAGAGGTAGGAAGATCACTGTGAGTTCAAGGCCAGCCTAAGACATAGTGAATTCCAGGTCAGCCTGGGCTAGAGCAACACCCTACCTTGAAAAACCAAAAGAATAAATTAAAAAGAAAACCCTCTATCTCCTTTTAGTTGTAAAAGTTTCAAGATAAACATAAATGAAGCCAAGAAACAAATCTCAACATTTCCTAATACTGGTGTTGGAACAGTGAGGTTGAGCTGGTGTGTGTTGACAAGGAATTGCATTGCAGTGGGTGGTTCCTTTTCATATCAGTTTCCTCTGTGAACCATGTTTACCCGAGATGCAGTCTTCTTGTCTATGAAATTAGTCAAATAATATACCCTGCTTCACAAGCCTGCCTGTAGGTTAACTAAGATAATCAGCATGCAAGGTCCTAGGAACACTGTAAATTTATAAATGAATATTACAAATATGAAAAAAATGACATCCAACAACCACTGAGCTTGGTATAATTAGCATGTGCCCTAATGAACCACTATTGAATATCAGTGGAATTACTGAAGTGATAGATACATGCCAAAGTATATTATCATGATTTGAAATTGTTCTGAAATACTCATAAGGAATGATGCTAATTTCTCTCTGGTGACAGAAATTACAGTGCTATGTAAACAAACACTCTGCCACCAGATGCTTAGAGCCATTGTAAACAATACCAATATTTACATGTGCATATAAGCTACTCCCATCCTTTAAAATATATTCCATATACATTTTTAAAAGCTTTAAAATTTATTTTCTTTACTATAATAATGCTTGTATTTTTCATTTATGAGAAATGTTATTAAAATGTTATAAAAATATGAAACTTAAAAACAGATTATCCAATTAAATGTATTTTTAAAGGATCTGTGTATGACACTTCAAAAATTATTTAAAAATTAGGATGAAGTAGCAACAGTTGGAGTCATTTTGACTAAGTGAGAAGTTAACGTGGAATCATATTTCTGAAAGTCGCTATATTAAACTGAATTCTATTTTCGAAGAAATCAAAAAATTTTGAAGCAAGAATAAGACAGTAGCTACTTGTCTTTATTGAGAACTTACTGTTTCCTTTGTACCAAACTTCACAGTACCATCATGATGATGATTATGATTATTATTAACCCTATTATAGAGCTAAAGAAGCCAGATTTCAATGGTGGTTATGTGGCTTGCCTATATCTCTTATCCAGCAAATCCAGAGCTGACATGTGATTTCATTTCTTTAGACTGTCCAGCAGCTGGGCTTAGGTAATATACCAACATTTGAATGTTCTAGCTCTTTTCAGAAGTAGTTAATATTAGATGATAAGATGATAAAAATGGTAATACTAGAGGGAAAATGATGAAAAATATTTCAGTGCAGAAGCAAATACTCATGACTGATCTCCAGATCAACACTTGGAAGATATCAGTCCCCAGGCATCATGTAGAGTAAGGATGTGATGCCCGTGTAGAAGCAAGAACGCAGCATTAGAACATGTTCGTTGGATGGAACTGATATAACATGATAACCCAGAAGAATCTAATCTTAAACTGATCCTGATTCTAAGTAAAGGAATTATATGGATGTAGGAGCAAGACTCTGGTATCCCAAACAGATCAATCATTATGAGCACCTAGGCATAAATGGTTGTATGTCATCTAATGAAATAAAATATTATAAATTTAAGATAATGCTTTATGTATTTCTAATATATATAGTCCTAAAATAATCCAGTATGTTCCCAAGTTGCATTGGTACTACAGACTGAACCCAGGAACTGAAGCAGGCTAGGAGAGAACTCTGCACGGAGCTCCAGCCTCCAACCCTACATCTCATATTCACTCATATTGCTTTCCTGTTTTCAAGCCTAATATCACTGTGTTAACACAAGATTATTTCTGAAACAATAGTGAAGCTATAACACAACAGTAATTTATTTAAAACCCTAGCAAGTTAAAATAAACGGTTTCAAATTTTTGAAAACATTTAATTTCTTCTAGCAGCTAATCACTTTGGTTAGTGCTGATAAAAGACTGCAATTCAAGCAGAATGCAAAGTGAGAAATTTTATCTTATCTTACTAATAAAAATAACATTTGCCTTATTAAAATGGCCCTGACTTTTGCAATTATAAGGGTATCTCAAACTTCCAAAATGCTACTATTTATACATCTTCCAGCAGGAAGTACCATGTTTTATATTTTGATAATTTGTATTTTAGTAACACATTTTACATTTTGGGCATAACCTTAGGACCATATTTAATTATAAACTAAATTATAGAAATAAATCCCATATGTTCCTTAATGAGTTCCTCTTATCACTAATTAATGTTTGTAATTCATTCCTTGTTTTACAGAAGTATCATTGGCTATAGTGTATAGTACAAGACATATAATGTTAAGACAAATATGACTTAAGCATTAATCAGAATATATTTTTACAGCACACAATCAGGTAAAATGTGCATTCTAAAAGCAAGAACAACTATCCAAGGAGGACTCATACTAGTCAGGGACATCTGAACGTGTCATATAGTTTGCTTGGCATTCTTAAATTCATTCGTTTGTTTGTTTATGAGACTGGGAATTTCTATATTGCTCAGATTGTTCTTGATTTCATAGATTTAAATTATCTTCTTGCCTTAGCTTCCTAAGTCACTGGGACTATAGATGCATGCTACCAGGTCTGGCACAGATCTGTTTGTCAATGAAAAAATATTGAAAAGTAAGTTCAAAATGAGGTATGGATATAGAAGGAAATCAATGTTGTCTGTTTATAAGCTTCTCAAACAGGAGTCTAATAGTGAATAAAGTGGATGTGTGAATTCTACCAGAGCTGTGTGGCTTTAATTCATTGTACCCTGTGAAGATTTAATAATAGTTCATTCTCCACACATAGATCTAGTAAAGAGAAACACAGTGTTGGGATTTCTATAAACAATGTGACAATTTCAATTTAATTACTTCAAACTACTTCAATAACATTTTTTCCTCCTATAAAGACTGTACTAAGCAAAGTTATGAACTAGGCAGGATATTATCTATCAGAAGCTTGTAAATGACAAATGTCATCTTTTTTTTCTTATCCTTTCCCCACACTTGTTAACAAGCAAATAAACATAAATATCAAAATTCAAATCTGATCTCAGGAACCAGAAGTTTGGTACATATCCCAAGGATAAATGACTGATTATAAGGTTCACTCTATCAAGTAACTTCTTTCCTTGAGTGATGCATCACAGAATGCTGTCCCCAAAGGAATCTATCACTAGAGAACTTTACAGTAAACATTAAAAGCCAGTGGAAAGTTTTTGTCAATGCTGCATGGGCTTTCTCAGCAACGGTGCTGCAATTAGGCTATCCTGGGAAACCAGTCCAGATACCAATCAAAAAGGCACATTCTTTATGATAATAAAATCATCATATTGCTCAAACACTGAATATTGCACTTTATTATTTTTTAAATTTTTTTTGTTGTTTATTTATTTATTTGAGAGTGACAGACAGAGTGAGAAAGAGGCAGAGAGAGAGACACAGAGAGAATGGGCGCGCCAGGGTCTCCAGCCACTGCTAACGAACTCCAGATGCGTGCACCCCCTTGTGCATCTGGCTAATGTGGGTCCTGGAGAGTTGAGCCTCGAACCGGGGTCCTTAGGCTTCACAGGCAAGCACTTAGCCGCTAAGCCATCTCTCCAGCCCAGAATATTGCACTTTAAAATGCCATGTCAGACATAAAAACTGCATTGCCCTCACAGTACCAGCATGTACTGTGCTTTCATTCTCATAGTATTCGTCAATATAAACATGATACACAGAGAATTTAAAAAATGTATAAATGTCCAGTCAAAATTAGAATCCATGAATTGTGATTCCAGTTAAAGTGTATTTTTTTCTAACTGATCATATTTTATACATAGAGTTATTCTTCATGGGAAAGAATAACTAGAAGGACATCAAAGTCACTACTGCTGGACATGACTATGGAATTTTCCAGTGGCTAGCTCTACCATGGTAAGATAACCTATAATCAACAAATCCCCAGTGAAGATACACTCAATAATATTGGTGTGGGGATAGAGAAGTGACTGGACAAGAAGGACATGTAGAGACAAAATAGATTCCAAATGGATGCATTCGTCTAAAAGTGAAAGTTAATAACCTCATCTGATTGAAAAGGAACTGAAGTGGTCCTTGAAGGTCAACTGACCTCCCTGCTCTGGGAAGCACTCATCATTCAACCACACAATTTATAATATATCTCAATGACTAATTAAATTATTCTACAAAATATTTATAGGGAGCTATCATATGCTAGTTAATATGTAGATAGTACATGTTATAAAGTAGTTTTAACTATATTTGGAATGCTTGGAAAGAAAATGGGGGATTTAGTATGAACGTAATTGTTCTATGCCAAGGCCTGTTATTGGAATTTAACAACAAAATTTAGCAAAAAAAAAAAAAAAAAAAAAAAAAAAAGACTGACAACTCTTTCTCCTAAGGGAAATTACAATATAAATCTACATACATGAATGCAGTTATATATAAAGCATTACTGAATATACTTTTCTGCTTTCTTTTTGTTTTGGTTTATTTCTTTTCTTTACCTCCTGATGGTAGATGTCGAGGATTCTCTCCAAAGACAACTCTTCAAAGTATAGTTTGTCACACTCATCAAAGTCAGTGCTCACAGTCTCAGGGTTACAATTCACTACCACTGTCTTCTTGCCAAGTTGGCGCAGTGTGCGGATACTGGAGACAGCACACCAATCAAATTCCACACTGCTGCCTGCAGAGATGAGGAGATTGGGGAAAGGCGCAAGAGAAGCAGAAATATATTGTCATCCAGTCCAGCATAAGGAAGCTCAGGCCATTCAATTCAATTTCTCAAAATAAAATTTCAAACCACTGGAATATACAACTTTAATAATAAGAAAAGCAAGGAATAATTTGACAATCATGAAATTTGGATTTTCTTATACCCTAAGCTCTGCAATAGATAATTGTCATATTTGAAACATTTGGAGATCAATATTTTTATTTATTTATGTGAAAGAAGAGGACATAGATAGAGAAATAGCACCAGGGTTGCATATGACCAGACACATACACCACTTTGTGCATCTGCCTCTATAGGACTAGGGAATTGAACCTGACCAGTAGGCTTTGCAAGCAAGTGCCTTTGACCACTGAGTCATCATCTCAGCCTCAGGGGTCTCAATATTAAAGTAAAATGATTTTAACCATAAATAACCTTCATCTACTAAAAGAAATTCAATACAAACATAACAACCACAGTATCTAAAATCAATATAGTCATCAGAATAGTGGACTTCATGCTTTAATCTTTCCATCTAATCCTATATTTGAGGACTATATCCAGAAATGCCTGAGGTGCCTTGCAGCTCTGACCTATCTTGATTTTTTGAAGAGTCCTGCTTTGTAAGCATTTCTCTTAAGCCTGGTAAGCTCCTCTACAAGCTGAATGAGTGACCTATTAACTGATAACTAATTTGAAACATAATCAGTGCCTATGGTGGAGTGATTCAGGTGTCTCTTATAAACTTATGTGTTCTAAATACTAGGGCCCCAGCTGGTGGCAATTTGGGAATTGAAGCCTCCTAGAGGCAGTTTATTATTGAGGGTAGACTTATGGTTGTTATAGCCAACTTTCCCTTGCCAGTGGTTGCCACACTTTCCTGCTGCTATCTACCTGATGTTGGCCAGGAGGTGATATCCATCCTCTGTTCATGCTGTCGTTTCTCCCTGCCATCATGGAGCTTCCTCTCGAGTCTGTAAGCCAAAATAAAACCTTTCCTCCCACACGCTACTCTTAGTCAGGTGTTTTCTTCCAGCAACACAAAGCTGAATACATCAGTAAAATTGATACTGATAGTGGGGTACAAAAATCACCCTACTGGATGCTATGGAATGAAAGGCCTAGTTTTTAAACTAATTATTTGCATTAGAATATTGTCTCCTAAAAGTTCTCAAGCAAAACTATTTTACAAATCTAGTAGCATGGTTATTACCATTATCGAGGAATACACTAAATACCAACTCAGTATTTTTGCCTGAAACATGATGTAATGCAGAAGTAGTACATAAATTAGGTAAAATTTGACTATAAAGAAGAAAAAAAAGTACAAGAGAGGGGAAGGGCAAGTAGATATCGGTGAAAGTGTTTAGGTGATTCACCTCTAAGACATGTACTCTAGTGTGAATGGGTCAACAATTATATTCATGTGTTGGAAAGATGATAAGTTAAGGCTATTATGATCAGTCCTTTGAGGGGGACTGATTCATTTGTGCCTTTCTTTCTTCAACCATGTGAGAACACAGCATTTCTCTCCTCCAGAAGACACATAAGTGACAATGTCTTCTTGGAAGCAGAAATACAACATTCATTAGATAACTGAAGCTTGCTAGTCCATGGTTATTGGGCTTGCTAATATGCAGAACTGCAATTAATGCATTTCTGTTCTTTATAAATTACTTAGCATCAGGCATTTTTTATAATAGCAAAAGCAAGTGAGGTAAGTAACTAAGTAAACAAAGATATAACATTTTAATGCCACTTAAAAATTTGACCAAAGACATATAAGCTAGCATCATGTTGATGCTTCTAATAATAAAATCCAAAACATATGGCTTCAAGAAGCAGACTGCATATATGTAATCTCACATTTCATCATTTTTATATTAGAATTTTATAGGGATTAAATATGAAATATACTTATTAACTGACATCACTGTCCATTTGATCCATATTTGCAATTTTAATAGAAATTGAGTGGTTAGTAAATATCAAATCTTAAGAGTAGGGAGAAAATGTCACAATCTTATATGTTTTAATTGGTTATATAATGTTCTTCCCACCAATGAAGCAAACTCTGTGTTTCATATCAATAGAAGTCAGATGTTAGTTCAAAGAAGGTATCAATGTAGGTCATGACTGGTGTGTAAAATCTTCAGCAAATGGAGATCTCTATGGAAATTGTGTTAGAAGAGAAATAGTCAAAACCTAATCTAGTCCTCAAAGAAGTTTCTGGGTTACTCAATTTAGTAAATGAGTTTAGAAGTAATCTGATGAAAAGAGAGGAGATAGAACTTGTGATTGATAGATATATTTGAATCTCACTTTTCTATCACTGCATTACTTAACAAATTCAGATTTTGTTTCTCTGAATCTCAGTATCCTAACTTGCAAAACAGTTATTATAATGTCATTTGTTTTACATCCTCTTAGAAATAATGGAATTGGTATTTATGAAGATCACTCTTTTAATTGCAAAATCCTATTTAAAGTAAGTCATCACTTTACCGATGTGATATGGACCACAGCCCAGAACCATCAATCCATGTTCATCAAATTTGATATCATGCTCCTATGGGGGGAAAATTGAAAAGGTGGAAATTATTATATGTTCTTCTTCCATTTCAGTGCAATATTTGCCCTGCCTTTAAGTGTCTTTTCCTTATTCTTTGTCTTGTTCATATCAGTCTCAGGGACCCATACATGTAAGATGTTATACAAGTTCCAGTTACTTGCAAAAAGAAAAAAAAAAAGAAGTTCTAGCTCAATTCTTTTCATTTAAATAGCTATAAGAACCCAGCACGTGTCACTTGGTTCCATGTTCTTCGGGTGCTTCTAGCAGAGTAAGTTACAGAAATATACCATTTCATCTTTTCTACCTGGTGTCATTTTATTGCTAAAATCTACAAATAAGCAAAGATGACAAATACATGTGAACAAAAATACAGCACCTACTAAATTCAGAGCTGTCTGCATACGACCCTTTGGCAGTTCCTACCTGGCCATTGTAGGTAACATACAGGTAGTTTGTTATCGATGGGTATTCTGCAGCCAACGTGTCAATCTGCAAGAGAAAAATCATTAATAGGAACTTGACTTCCTTTGGGTATATGGTATGTGTATTTCTATGTGCATATATTCAAGACTTTTGACTTTTTCCTGTTGCATTCATATTTCTTTAGTGCTTACTGTTAAATAAAAAGACAAGAAAAACTATACAATGTAATTGTTTTCCAATTCTAAAAATGAAAGCAACAAAACAATATGATATGGTTATTATATAGCAATAGATAACCAGATATCCCCCAGACCATCTCTGTAGTAACACCTCTATGGGTCGAACAGAATCTGTGGGGAATGCTCATCCAGGAAGCTATATAAAGCAGCTATGGGTGGAATCCCATTGCAAACAAAATGACCTATATGTAAGGATATCTTTGACTTTCAAATAATTGCAGATGCTTTGGGTTACCAATAGTATTTAGGTCACCCATAACACTATGGGGTGACACAAATACCACAAAGTACAAGAGGGGAAGGAGATCAGGATCTTATTGAACATAACTAGAAAAAAAATGGATCAATTTCACACTCTCAAGGGCCACTAGCTCAGCTTAGTGAGAAGGAATTCAGGGCTGACAGGGCAAGCTGGTGCAAGGCAGGTAAGAAGGAAGAAAGATAATAATTGCTGAGTAGAAAATATTTAGAATTAAGTTTAAACCCTCAGGGTATACATATGCCCTGAAGTACAGGTGAAAGTCAATGATTTATAAAGGACAAAAAGAAGTTGGTGGTACCTAAGCCAAGATATTCTTCCATTAGAAGAAGAAAAAAAAAGGAACTAGCAAAAGCACATCTGTGAATGTTCATGTGTGATTGCCGCGAATACTAGATGAACTCATTACACCCAGTCCTATCACAATGACTACTAAATTAACTGTAACGATGGAGCACTTAAAGCAAAGTATGGCCCTGTAAAACATTAGTGCCAAAAGAGATAACTATTTGTTTTTCAAGGTCAGCCTCCATGCCTCCATAGAAGTCCATCTATGTATGCTAAGAATTTTTGGCACTGAAGTATATGTAATATTCATGTTTGTGCATAGTTTTAGGAAACAGGAAAAAGTGGATCAGGGGGAAAACTGGGACAAGTTATTTTATATTTATAGCATAAAAATTTTTACATCTTAATGCCCTTTCATCCTTTGCCTGTTAGGTACATCAGCCTTGTGCTGAACAAACATTATGACAGCATGGGTATCAATTGAATAAGTATAGTCATTTTCTAAACATGCCCTTCCCTTTTTTGACAAAGGCTTTCTTAGATTATGATATATTTCAATATAGAATTCCTATAGGCCAAACAGGAAACTCTCTTACCTGTTTAACCCATGGGTGAATGTTTTTCTTTAATCTCAGCTCCCTTGTCTGGGCCTCAGTCAGTCCTAAGCATTTGGAAATCTGCTTGTCTGAGAATCCAATCTCCTTGGCCTTTCTCAGGGTTTCTTCTGTAATGGACTCACTAAGATCAAATGGAAAAGAGAGATTCACATTTAGGCCAAACACAGTAATAAGGAATGTTAAGTTACTGAGGTAAACCAGGTCCAGAAAGAAAAACTCACATGTTCTCTCTCATGAATTATTCTTACCTTTTAATATTTCTATATATGTAATTATTGGATGTATGTGTGGGATATCGGCTATACAGTTCTTTTCTTTTATAGTCATTTTCCATTCTAGATACATTTATCCTCTCTCCCACCCCCCCAAAGGTAATTTCCATAGAGTATACTTCATGTGTATTGTCTCTTACTTGTGACGAATTTAACATACCTTTAATCTGCTCAGTTTATCCCCAGTTCTCAGCCACCCCTCCAAAGTCAACTAAAGCCATGTCTCATTCACTACATCTCTCAGTTCCCCTTACAGAGAACCCCACCCCATGCCTACCTTTCTGAATTATTCGCTACCTTTTTTGCTTACTGTCCTGGGTATTGACAGAACTGAGTCCTTTAGCCTGCCAGTATTACCTGGTATTTTTTTTAATTTTTTTGTTATTTTTATTTATTTATTTGAGAGCGACAGACAGAGAGAGAAAGAGGCAGATAGAGAGAGGGAGAGAGAATGGGCTCACCAGGGCCTCAGCCACTGCAAACAAATTTCAGACACATGCGCCCCCGTGTGCATCTGGCTAACGATGGGTCCTGGGGAGTCGAAGCCTCGAACTGGGGTCCTAAGGCTTCACAGGCAAGCACTTAAATGCTAAGCCATCTCTCCAGCCCATTACCTGGTATTTTAATGTTTCCTAATATTCTGTGATTAATGAATAATTCATGATAGACTTAAGTTCCATGAGAACAAATGACATATAAAGCTCATTTATTATATTACTCACAAAGCCTAGAGTATTATCTGACCATCAGACAGCATTCAACAATATTTATTAAATCAATCGAAATTATAACTATAATTTTATGTTACATAAAATACAAAGAAGTAATTGAAATCAGCTTATAACTAGATTTCAAAACTGTATGAAAATACTTTATAAAAAGCTAAAGCACAGAAGTAAGTAAAAGCTATTACTGTAAAATATCTCTAACCAAAAACCTGTGGGCTATTTCAAGCAATAGCCAGTACAATAAAATTCAATTACAACAGCTTTGACAGTCAATATAAAAAAACTAAAATATACCACAATGTTATCAGAAGATCTAACTTATACTAAATAAAATATTTTCATGGGCTGAAGAGACAGCTTAGTGGTTAAGTACTAGCCTGTGAAGCCTAAGGAATCCGGTTCAAGGCTTAATTCCCCAGAACCCATGTTAGCCAGATGCACACGGGGGTGCACACCTCTAGAGTTCGTTTGCAGTGGCTGGAGGCCCTGGTGAGCCCATTCTCTCTATATATATATCTGCCTCTTTCTCTCTCTGTGTCACTCTCAAATAAATAAATAAAAATGAACAAAAAATTTTTTTAAATATTTTCACAAACCTGGTGAATAGATTATAATTGAACTAAATCACTTGTATTTTGCTCAATCTGATCATTAACCTTTATTTAATTAACTCATAGCCTGAGTTTGGAGAGGAGAAAACCACGCCAGCATAGATAATGCTATTGCCCTGCCTTTTGACATCTGTGTCAGTGCATATTTTTGTAACCCAGCTTTTTCTATCCACTTACTTATATGCCTGCTATCTGCATCATTTCTCCATATACCTTAAATTCATGTTTTAATTCCCATTTGAGTTTGGATAGTCACAGGTTTGTATAACTATTCTCTTATGCCCCCATACTTTCCTAGCAAGTTCTTGAATTATAACCTTATAATAATTCATATTATTACTCTGGGAGCTATGCCAAACCCCATGCTGCATGCTTACGAACTGTGCTGTCCAGTGTGGCAGTCACTGGCCATATGGTTATTTAAATAGCAAAGTTAATAATTAAAATTAATTTAGCTCTGGCCCAGAGAGATGACTTAGTGGTTAAGATGCTTGCCTGTAAAGCCAAAGGACTCAGATTCGATTCACCAAGACCCACATAAGCCAGATGCACAAGTTGGCACATGCATCTGGAGTTTGTTTGCAGTGGCTAGAGGCCCTGGTGTGCCCATTCTCTCTTTCTCTATCTGCCTCCCTCTCTCTATCTCTCTCTCTCTCTTTTTCCTCTCGCAAATAAATAAAAATAAAACATAGGTGGTGCAAAGGGCCATCCACTGTCAGTGTTTCATTAGTGCTTTTATGCATAGTGAACCTGCATATGCTTCAGACCTGGGTTACCGGAATGGATGATGGGGCATACAATACCTAATTCATACATGCAAAGAGGTTGGCACATAGAAAGAGACAATTAGCTACCGGTGTGTCTGAACTGGGACAAGAGCCAGGAGGGAGGGAAACAAGCTGGAGCTCTGTCAGAAGATACTTTACCCCAGAGCTGATTTCTTAGCTCCTGAGGAACTTTGGAACTCCTAAATTTATGGTTGACTTCAGTTTTGCAAACAAATGACAGAAAGGATTTTTGTTGCTGCTGCTCTCTGGTTTCCTTACCCAGAAGCCATTCCTAAAGCCATGGCTTGCTTAAGTGTAAGTGTTCATTTGGGCCCCAAATTGGATGTGTACAGGAGGCAACAGGCTGTTTTTTTCTAAAGTAAGACTTTTAACTGTGCTTATTTTGAAAAATTATGTCTCATTGTAATGTTCATCCATCTTAAATCATATTGTTTGCATGCTGCAGAAAAGCACGACATTTTCTTTATGGCCTCTAACTGCTATGAAATCATAGATATGAGGCTTGGATTTGGGTGGAGAAATAGCATAGACATGACATTGAGCATATCCTTACCCATAGGCTTTCTACTTACTTACTATGACATTTTCCTGTCATTGTTGGATAGCAGTGAAGAAAACATAAAGAATAATTGCATTTTCAACATGGCATCTATTTATTATTGAAAAGATATCTGAGATTTAAAAAAATACACATTATGTTACTGTACAGACACCATTAAAATTAACTGCCTGAAGTCCTAGCCCTGAAAAGAAGGGGTCCAGACACATTTATGCAGCACATCTCCAGAAAAACCAGCACACTTCTTGTGGAGATCAAGCTAGTTGGAAAAAAGCTGATCTTTGCACAGTCTAAGCTCAGGGATATGGAAGACTATGTGCCTTGGATGGAGCTTCTTGGAAAAATATGGGAACTCACAGCTTCTCCAAAGATTTCCTGATAAAATAAATCTAACAAAAAAAAGAAGCTCATGATCTGATGTGATGCAAACTCGTGATCTGTCTCATCTAACTCCCCATAGCTTTGCCTGCCTGAAACTGAATAAAGCTGTGGGTACAGTCAGTTCGAAGACCACTAAGAGTGCATCCCCCCGACCCTCCATGAAATACTATTTTTCCCTGTGTGTGTTCATTTTGCATTTTTCCAAACATTGCTGGATAGTGTACGCACCTCTAATTATGAGGATGGATGACAGCATCAAGGACTGTGAGCTCTTCAAGTCCAAAGGACAAACAGAACTCAATATGGTACTTTAGAGTTACTTTTTTTAATCATATTTGTTTGTTGCTGTGGATCTTACCATTTTGCATTTGGTTTTGGGGTCTTTAATGATTTTTTTTTCGTTTTTATATGAAATAACTGAATTCTTCAAAAGTTGCTGTACTGCTTTAAATGAAATTATAAATAAAGGTATTTAATGAACATCAAAAGAAACCATTTAGATTCCTCACATTTCTACTAGAGATGCAGTAAATTTGCATTTATTCAGTCAATGTAATCTTTTCTATTACTGGGATAGACATAATTCCTCTTGTTTTTTACACAAGAGCTCTATAGCTTATTCTCAGCTCTGGTGGCAGAAAGAAGATAATTGTCAGTCACTAAGAGTACCCTAGATAGATGTCTTCCACTATCCTGTGAGAATGACCAGGAAGAACAGCTGTAGAACAAATTTATGACTATGCAGACACTGCAGAATGGGGGTGAAAACTATCTGTAATAGCCCCCATCACGGCATGCCAGGTTAGAACTTTCAGACAGATACATCAAACTACAACTGAATAGTGCATATTTTAAGCTCACTAAGCTGATTCTTAGAATATTTTCCTGATGAACCAAAAACTGCTTTGACTTTGAATAATTTTCAAATATCTAGATTAATAAAATGGAATATTTTTAGAATGTGTGGAAAATTAGAGTGTATTGACTCAGAATGGCATACTACAACATTCCTGACCATACCCTAAATTAAATGCAAGTATTGGGTAGGTGTGTCATGTGAACCTAGAGTGATGGATCTTTATAGCATTCCACTCCTGTTCTCACTAGTTAGTAATTTCTACTCTTTGGACATATTCATGAGGTAACACAAAATACTTGGCAGCCCTCATCACTGACAAACAGAGGTTAATCTTGACACACCAGAGGAGTGACAAAGACAAAGAAGTTAGTTATCTTCCCCAGTTGAGTGCGGCCTGCTTTTGCAGTGGCCCTTGCCTCTAAGACAGGGAGCTGGCTGACTTGTTTCCCTTATTTGTCTTCTCTTCTGCTTTTACATACAAGACAAAGCTGGCCTGTCATTACCCAAACCTCTTCTAATGCACGTTTTTATTTTGTGCCCCTTTATAATAAAATAAAATAAAGACAGTTGAAAGACATGATTCATAAGCTTTGGTCCAGTGAGTCAGATAAGGTTAAATCTCCTCAGAGACAAATTTAAGACAAATAATCATAAGTGAACATAAATGCCATTTAACAATGTGGAGTTTGAGAGCTCCGTTCCTCCTTTATCTGCCCAGGTTCAGCTGGCTTCCATTTTGTCTGCAAATAGAATTTCCAACATAGAGAGATTTCTTTTTTTTTTTTTCTTTTGTTAAGTCAATCTATGTAGAATTGTATTTTAGGAAAGGACTATATCATTTTAATTTTTTCCAAAGGAAAATGTAAAGCTTCATTTGGAACATGCTCAAAACAGAGTAATTACTAAAAGAAATATAAATGCTGAATTTGTAATTCAAAACTGCTTATTGAAAGCTCAATAGGGATGTGCCATTTCTAATCAAGGGAGCATTATACCATGCTAGAAACATGCTCAACTGAAGGGAATGCATTGCATTAAAGCAGAGTTTTAAGCTGTGTAATAAATGGTCCTTCTGTTATTTGATGTGGATTTCTGTATACTAGTTATTTGTATATGTTTACTCTTAAACACACACACATTAAGTCCCTATTACAGAACTGCATCTCTAAAATATGCTATAGATACAACCGCACTTTCCCTACCAGCTTTCCTTGCTTTCAGAGTTCAAGGGCAAAGCCTTTAAAGGTTAGACTTTCATCATGGCATAATAAAATCGAAACAATAAAACAAGATAAACCCAAGGTCTGTGATACTGGCCTTTACACAACCTCCAGTGTCTCTACTTAGCAGCCCAAAAAAGCAGGGTGAAATTTTAGAGAGAGACAGAACATCGTAAAACCCGACAGGCAGAGTTTTTTACACCCCGCAGTAGTCTCTTCACGGTTAGACAGTGAGGCTCAGCTCTAGGGCAGGAGGCCTCTGGTGTGTTCTCGGCTTTATAAACACTACAAGCTTCTTTCCTCCTCTCTGACTTCCAAGGTAGATGTTGTTTTTGTTTAAAATTCTACCCTTCCATGTCGGAAACTTACCCCACTCACACTTAGTCTTCAATAATAAATGATCAAAGGAAATGGAATAAATTCCCCTTAATGAGGAAATTTTCACCTGGCACCTTGGAGCTGGGGAATCTATTAAGGGACTGGTGGGACGCCCGCAGCATGGCAGTTACCAGGGGAGGCAGCACACTTGCAGGACTTTGCCACTTGACTGCTTTTATCTGACCCTGCTACCCACCAGTAGCACTAAACAAATCTCCCTCCAGATTGCACAAGCTCTAATGCGAAAATCAGCACTCCGTTTGGCCTGCAATTATGAGATGGGCTTGCAATTTTACCATTGTCCTCTAAAGAAAAAAAAAAAAAGAAAAAACTGAAAACTCACCAGGCTTGGTGCTCCGTAATAACACCTGGTTTGTAAGAAAATTGGACTAAGATACCTGCTCTCTGCTTCCTGACCCTTGAGTTCTGTGCAGCAGCACTTATCATTTTTATCAAAGCACAGGTTCAAGACCATGTCACAACCATAATAATGCCACCAGCGGAAATTCTGTCTTTCTTTTCTTTCAAGGAGAGAAGACATATCTCTTTCTTTAAGAGAAATGTAGAGGCTGGGCACGGTGGCGCATGCCTTTAATCCCAGCACTCGAGAGGCAGAGGTAGGAGGATTGCTGAGAGTTCGAGGCCACCTCGATACGACATAGTGAATTCCAAGTCAGCCTGGGCTACAGCGAAACCCTACCTTGGAAAACAAAAAAAAGAGAGAGAGAGAGAAATGTAAATTACATATTGCAAAAACATGATCAGTGTTTAGAAAAGTAGAAGCCTGATACAACAGAGAAAAGCCCGTAGATTTCTCTTTTTGAGAACACCACAGCTGCTCCCTGAGTAGGTATGAATTCTTTGAAGGAATTTATCTTTTATCTCACACACTGAGCTAGCACAACCTACACCAGGGTTCATGGGGAAACAGCATTCTGAACATGGTCCAATGCATCTGAATGCCCACAGCACATTCTAGTGATGCCACAACATTATATATACTGGTTTGAAAGAGATGGCATCATGGAAAATTATGTTTAGGATAAAGCATATTAACACCAGTACCACAAGAACAAAACAAAAACCAAAGCACTATGAAAAATTAGTAGTGTCAATATTTTGGTCAATTTTTAAATACATGATCCTTTTAGAGTGAACAATTTAATAGTTTTTAATATATTTAGTCAAATAACAATCATCACTCCTTAATTTCAGATTATTTTCACCATCCTTTCAAAAGCCCTATGCACCTTAGCAATCACTGTACATTGCTCTCTTCCTTCACTGCTTTACACACTTAGTCACTAGATTTGTCTACTTTTGATATTTGATATCAACAACCATATAATATGCGGCCTTTTCTGGCTGGCCACATTCATGTAGCATAAAGTTTACAAGACATTTTGTAGCTTAGTTTTTGGCTTGAGGGGTTAATATATACTTTAACAGTTACTATTGCTGGCTCTGCAACTTTTAATTTCTTTATTCTTTACTTTTTCCATATTTTAATTAATTTCTGTGGTGGGGATTTAACTCAGTACCTTCCATGTATTAAGCAAGTGCTCTGATACTAATTTACATCCTCAAACCTATACCTATTTTTTAAAATTTTCTTTTTATGAGCTTGTGTGTGCATGTACACATGTCCGTGTGTGTGTGTGTGTGTGTGTGTGTGTGTGTGTGTGTTGGTGGGGGTGCATGCCAGGGTCTCTTGCCAGCACAAATGAATGCTCATCCAGCTTTAGCTGAGTGTCTGCGGTATTTAATGCAGGGCAGCGGGCTTCACAAGCAAGCACATTTAACCACTTAGCCATCCTCTAGCACCCCCATATATATTTTAAATAAATTTTAATTGCATGGGCTTGGGAAATGGCTTAGCGGTTAAGATATTTGCCCATGAAGTCTAAGGACCCCAGTTCGATTCCCCAGTACCCACATAAGCCAGATGCACAAGGGGGCACATGCACCTGCAGTTTGTTTGCAGCGGCCGGAGGCCCTGGCATGCCTGTTCTCTCTCTCTTCCTCTCTCTCTCAAATAAATAAATAAAATATTTTAAAAAGATTTTTAAATTTTAGTTGCATAGTAACACAGAAATATGTATTTTTCAATCTGCTAATTGAAAATCTGTTAAACTTTCAATCTGTTAGTCTACTGAATATAATACTATATTTTTCTATGAATATGAACTAACTGAAAAGATAATAGGCTAATGAATATTATTATAATTTTGAGCCTGAATAAATCCCATTTTATTTATTCTTAATTGAAAATGCTAGAACTCTTTTTGTCTGTCCATGACTATGAAAAGAAAACAGAAAGCACTTATCTAGACTGATAAATAGAGTATTTGTAGTATTTACACTGTCCTGTTACTTTCAAATAAACAAACATCAAATTGAATAAGATTCACCTGGCTAGACTGAACTAAACAACAAAGTTTAGACAATGGGATATTACTTCTATTCTTACTGATACATTTATTCATAATTTTAAATCCATATTTTCCATAAAACAAAGGGAATGTATCTTGTAAATAGAATCTGAGATTTTCTATGAACATAGGTCCAGAATTTGAGTCTCACAAACAAAAGAGGAGTCTTTAAATTTTTAGCAGAAAGCCAAGCCTTAGTATTCTTTGATGTTACAATTGATTATTTCAACTCATAAGTCCATTTTAAAATCCTTAGTGTAAAAACCTCTTCATTATCTTTGTTCAAATCTAGTCATTTTCCACAGAGTATGTTTCTGTACACCAAATGCGTTTTCCCAAGGAACAAACATATATCTTTCAACACGTAAGTATTTTTTTTTTTTTTTCGCACTTCTAGAAACTAGTCAGACCATAGCATCAAGTTCCAACTATCCTTAGGGAGAAAAAAAGACTGGAGATGCAACAACATGCTTGTAAAGTGAGAGCCAACACCAAACAGAGTAAGTGCTTCAAGGGGCAAATATCAGAGGAAAAGAAGAATGGGAGGCATAGGACCAAGAGGGAAGAGAAACAGGAAGAGACAGAAAAGAAATGGAAGCAGCTGTGCAGGATTGAGAATTGGAAATTGGAAAGTCACCTAAGTCCCCTGTCTCTTTGTCTCTTCCTGTCCTAGGGAGCATTCCCATGCCTCTTAAGGCTGCGCAGAAGAACACTACAGTTCTTACTCTATGCAAATAAGAATTGATCTTCTGGAGGGAATGTACTCTCAGGTACTTTGAATAGCAACAGGACGCAAGGCCATCGCCTCGTGTTCCTTGGGTAGACCCCTATGCCACATCTTTGTGGTTTTATACCCACCTAATGACATCTCAGGTATTCATTAGCAGGACAGAACATCTCCTAGGGGTCAACAACTAATTATCTAGCTTCTGTAATTACAGCTGTGGCAGGTTGTTTTACCTAAATTTAATTTCCATTCTAACTTCCATTATTCCACTCACACTCTAACATAGGAGGCAAGATATATGCACTATTTGTAAAGGAAAATATAGGTATGCATATATGTGAATATGTTATATTACTTACAATTAATAAAGCAAAATTTTAAAATAATATACTCTGAGATCCCATGCCTTTGAAAAATCTGTTTATGTCTTCTAAAGGTGACCTTTTGGGATTTCTCCCTGCCAGGCTCCCTCTGTTTTCCCCACAAGTGTTCTAGAAAAGGGCATGTTCCTCACAATGCTTCCTCTCTAAGTGGGGTCAACAATTCAGTCAGAAAACATGCAGCTCACAACGTGACAGCTAAGAACTGATTTCCAGCTGTCTGATTTAAAAGTCATATCTCAAAAGAAGGTTGGAAGTGTTAGTGACTAGACAGAAGGCAGAAGCACTGAACTAGCTTCTCTGATTTCCTCTGACTGACATGACACAAAGTATGACACACATCTCAGTGTGACTTAGTTTTGCCATCTATAATAGTAAAGGACATGCTATCTTTTACCTGTATTATAATGGAAACACACTTTAAGGTCATTGGATATATGCAAAGTTACAAGATTTCAAGTGTTCCATGGTTTTGTCTTGACTTTGTTTATTCATATTTCTAATCAAAACTTTTCATAAAAGTCTATAAATTCAAAAATGCAGATTTTTTAGGAATAGTACAAAAAAGCTAAATTATTCTTAACAAGCAAGAGACCTTATCATTGATGTATGAGGACTGTAATACTTTCATGTACATAATCTCTATTTAATAGAAATACAAAATAGTTACATAAATATCTTATTAGTAAACAGTTTATTCAAAGCCTTCCTTGATAATTAGAGAAAAATTAAAACCTAGAGGTGCTGATCTACAGTGTCTCCCAACATAGTAAGTTCATATCATGAATCATCTGTTTTCCAATTAATAATGTGGTTGTACTTTTCAGCAACCAGGAAGCATGTATTCTCTCCTTTGCCACAACTGAGAGATTCTGATTTTTACTTCATGCCAATAATATTTTTATGTAATTAGAATCTTATCTTAAAATATTTCTAAGTGTTTAGTTTATGCCAATTGCCTAGAAAATACATGAAAAACAATCAGAAATCATTTGTATGTTTCAGAATATGTCTGTACCTTATAATGATAAACTCTATGAAGCACTCTTACAAATCAACAAAAATTCTTGCTAAAAAATATCTAGCTAAAATTATACAAAGACATTATGGTATTCAGTATTTGTTTATATTTTAATTGGAGCGTGCTGTCAACATATAGGAAATAATTAAAGACCAGTAAAAAGCAACCATAAGGCTTCAGCTATTGCAAATCATGAGCAAATAGGCAGATAATACTCAGTTTACTTCCTGCCCTCAAGCTATCTCCATTCTTCTGTAGTAAGACCCACATTTTTGAAACATAACATGAGTCAAAGAGCAAAAAATAAAATGTGTATAATTCATACCTTTACCTCCTCTTATATTTGGTGTCAGCTTCTACCCTCCATTCCTGTCTCTCTATTATTAAGTTTAGCACATTTTCTTAGTTTTATTTCTCCTTTCCCTAAGTCATACACACTTGAAAATAACTTCCTATATATTCATTTTGCCTGAAATCCTCTCTTCCTACTGCTTTTGTGACAGTAGGATATATGAAAGAAAAGCATGCTTCCTGGGACTAAGAAAGTCCTAACCTCAAATCCCAACGGCAGTATGTACTACACGTAAAACCTTGCAGAATTTACTAAACTATTCTGGGCCCTCATTTCACCATAACGTACAGGTAATAATACTATTTCGGAACTCATACTGAGACTTGCATGAGATTCATGTGCACAAGTGTTAGAGCTCTTGTTTTAACCACCATCAAACTTTTATGGATTATGGATTAATATTTTCTCTTTCATTATGTCCATCAATGTATCCTGTCCATGTGTAACTACTCATATAGATTACAAACACACTGAAGATAGGTTAATGACCACGATTAATCAACAAATGACATTGGACATAGTAGAATGTTTTATATATATTAGGTATCAAATAAATATTAATGACTGAATATTAATAAACATTTGGTCTAAGAACTACTACAAAAAAATCAAGTAGGCAAATGTATAATCCATCATTTTGAGATTAGAAACATTGATTTAGAGATTACCTAAAATAAGTGTTAATACTATATACACACTCTCTAAAACTATCAGATTTCAAAATTAACATACAAAAATATATAATATGAATGTTATATAGTAACTGAATAGTACATATGTCTAGTCCATACCAGATTCACAAACTCATATCTACACTTTTAACACTCCACAATTATTTGTTAATTTTATGAAAATACTAATAAAAAATAAATGAAGTTTCACAGGATATTAAGTACCTGATATAACATTTGATATCACATATAAATTAATAAAATCTTATTAGATGATGTCACTTAAATACCCTATTGCATCACACAAAACATAAAATTCAAAATATAAAAATATTTTTGTTAATAGTTCAGAGACATAGAATTTCATAGCAATACCCCTCTTTTTCAGAAAAAATAAACTTGTTTATTAATTAATTAATTTTCTTTCCTGGTTTTTTTAATACAATGTCTCACGCAGGCTCGCCACACTCAGCTACTTTTATATGTAGTATTTTAAAGCTGAAGTTATTGACTTTTTCTACCAGAAAATGTAAATTATCACCAGGAAATACAGACCATGCTTTTTCTTATATCTAACTTCTAACAGCTCTCAGGTGACACTTTCCCTTAGAAACTTCAATCAAATCTAAACACAAAGCATTCTTGTCTGATTTTGCCATGCCTTGTGAGCAAGTTAAATAAAAAGTCAATAGGAACTAGAATGTGTAGGAGAGGACATTCAAAGGGAGTGTTCCTGCTAAGGTGACACCAGCATTATTACATCTGCCAGAAGTCTGTGGCTGCAGGGAAATGGCCAACTTTACTGAGCTCAATTTAGCACATGAATGCCCAAGTGGAACTCACTAGGCTTGCCCTAGATTGTTTTCCTAAGCACTAGACATGCCTATGATTTTTCAGCACCCATGGATGGGCATAGTTTATCACACTGAACATAGTGGTGTTCAGATGGAAATTGGAACCTTCAAAACTGCCTTTTTCTTCTTTGCTACATAAGCTATAGCAGTAAGCAGCAATGAAATAGCAAGAGAGTATCAACATTATCAGAATGAGTGTAGCATAAAATTGTATGAAACACATAGAATGTGGAATAAAAATAATTTCTATATTTTCCACAACCCAAGAGTAAATCTATGCCAATCATTAATAGAAATGAATGCAAATCTAGCTTCTAACATGTCCACGGTATAAATTGTATCTCACTAGTCATATACTTTCAAAAATCTAAAACAGGGGAAAACAGAATCAATTTCTAGTCATCTACAACTAATGTAGATCGCATCCTTGTGAACAAAAATTAAGAGCAAAGTGGGCCATTCCAGGAAAATTGCCCAAATTGAGTTTAATGAAAAGGAAAAAAATCTGCAATGGTGGTAAATCTTCCACTGGTAATTTAACATGGAGAGTCTGTATGCCTTTTTAAAAATAATCACTTGAAGGAAAGATGTAAAACTTAATACAGCTTTGTTGTAGCAAGTAAAAGAGCAAAATTCTACTTGCTAGGCAGGTATAATTATATCCTTAAAGTAGGTATGTGAAATAGACAAAGAACACAAAAAAAGAGAATGAAGACATAAAAAAATAGTAGAGTAAGCAGATGCTCAAAGTGTTAATTAGTATTCATGTTTTCTGTCCAACTAATAGTAAATATTATGATCACCTTTCGATCTAAAGTTGCTAAATATAAATTAATGTTATAAATAAAAATATTTGAGGTGTAAAATCCTGAAATGGTTTTGCTCACAAACAAGCTTCCTTGTTTATAAATAAAAGTCCACATGAAAGATCTTTGTGTCATGATTGTCCATTCATTATTAATATTAAGATGTGTATTCCATGTTCTGGCTCTACAGTGATAGAACAATCATGACTGTACTGATTACTGATATTCTACCAAAGGTGTTTATTCATATAGTTTTCATTCTCCCCAATGTTATGTAATTCATCTTTCCTAACCTATATGTGTATGTGAGAGAGTGTGTGTTTGTATACATTTTTAATTCTGCTAGAAAGTTAAAGACCTAACCTTTCTTAAACTCCTTACAGAGTGATGTGGCAACATGAAATTAATAGACTCTGGAAAACATTAAACACCTACTTGTGTATGTAAAGAAATGTAGCTGATTAACAGGCATTAGTAACCTGCATAATACAGCTCACATGACATTGAAGAAAAAGAAAATTCTTAAACCCTAAAGAATTATGTAGTGTACATGTTGTCGCCTTGTGTTCATTAATGTCAGTGTAATATTTTATAAAGTTAAAGACCTGCCTTAGATAGTCAACTTTCCTCACATGCCTTTGGGTAACAATAAACAATTTAGGAGAAGGAAGAGCCCATGAACTCAAGTAGAAAAACAGAAAATTTTTGATGAAGGTCTCTAAATAATCTTTATCTAATCAGTGAATAAAAAGGATATTTCTCTTGAAGTCTTGTGAGATCACAGTTCCTCTGGTCTCAGATTGGGGACTACAATGATCACAACTGGGTTCTGATGAGAATTAGCACCCAGAGCCAGGACGCTGAGCTGATTATTCCAACAGCTTTTCACCTTAGCTCATCACGCTGAGGGTTCTAGGATGTGCTTCTCTCCATCCTCCCAGGAAAGGGATCTCTTACTACTATAATTTCCACTTTCTCACAGTCATGGAGATAATGACTAACTTGTTGCAATCCATTTTTTTGTTTTGTTTTGTTTTGTTTTGTTTTGTTTTTTGCTTCCCTTATCTCCATAGGTGGAACTCACATATGTTGCATTTATTTTTTATTTCCTTTTAGTTTCTTGTTATTAAGGTAGGTCATTATCTAGCCTGCACTGACCCATGACTCACTCTGTACTCCAAACTGGCCTCAAGCTCATGATGACCCACCTACTTCAGCCTCTTGAGTGCTTGGATTATAGGCATGATGTTGGCTGACAGTCACATATATTCTAAAGATACAAATATATACATATGGGAGTAAAACTCCAGACTTCCTTTCAGGTGAACATATGAGAATACAAGTCACAGAATGGCCATCAGTTTGAGTAGCATTACCCTCTTCTACTGAATTGCATTTATTGGATATTAGAATAACTTATAGCATGACTGAGTGCATACTGATGTTTTGCTTCATTATCATAATGGAGCACTAATTGTTCTTTGGATAAGGGTAGTGATTACATCACTATCATCTCATCCTTAAAAATATGTCCGATATTAAAACAGGGGCCAATACGTCACAAGTAACATTAAGAAATGACAAATTACAAAATATATAAACAAATTCAGTGACTCTTAAAATGAGCCTGTAAATGTATTTAAAATCATGAAATACTCTTTATTATAGCAAATAGAATTTTAGAGCAAAGGGAAAGAACCTTCATGGGCACTCACCAAGTAACAGGGGACCTTGGTTCTTATGTTATTTAAGCTTCACAACAAACTATGAAGTAGATACTAACAGAAAGAATATGACGCTGGAAATAATGGACCCATGATTCTATACTGGGTAGGCTTGCTTGCCAACCTCTATGCCTCCATAGCCTATGCATCTTCAATGTATAAGGAAGAAACAAGTGGAACTTGACCCAGGTCTATGATCTACATTTATTCCACTACAAGTTTCTCCTCTTGTCCCAAATAAGTCCCCATTGCCCATTCCCACAGGTATCTGTGTGAAAATTGCCAAAGGACTTGAACACCTTAGCTCCAGAGATATGCCAAGGCAGGAGAACTTTTGAGTTCTCCCAGCACACATCAAATAAATAACAACCTTCTGGACCTACATCAAAGCCAGATTTTCCAACACATGAGCAGCTGAGAGCTTAAAACAACTGGAACCACAAATAAAAGCAAAGGCAGAAAGAATTATGGTCTCAATTCTTCTCCAAACTGACAACAAATAAGTAAGTTCTATATTGCCTGCTGGTCATAAGGAGAACTAAACTTCTCTGGATATTTACAAGGTATTGGGGGTGGGGGGTAAGCAAAAGACTTCATGGTTCAGGATAGCAGTAAGAACAATCCAAACTGGGCCAGGAAATGTGAGTCCTAGTCACATAAAATTAATCAGCTTTGTTAAACTTTGGATCATTTATACCATAAAAGGAGACAGCTGGCTTCAGTAGCCACCCATTTTGGTCATTTACACTAGAAGTTTTAGAATATCATTTTTAACAATTATTATCAATTTGCTAAGGTACATCAGAGATACTTGAAGAAGAAAAAAAATGTAAACAGTGAAGTATCTATCGGGTCTTGAGATTTGGTTCTATAGTACCAAAGCAAACATACCAAAGAGAGGTAAAACTTTAGAATATTTAAATTTTAAAAGCTCTAAGCAAAGTGGATTTATATAGATCATTATGAATAAGAGAATCTTTAACTATAAATATGTGTATGTCAGAAAATAGAAACGGGCTGGAGAGATGGCTTAGTGGTTAAGGTGCTTGCCTGCAAAGCCAAAGGACCAATATTCAACTCCCCAGAACTCATGTAAGCCAGATCACAAGGGGGCACATGCATCTGGAATTTGTTTGCAGTGGCTGGAGTCCTTGGAGCACCCATTCTCTCTCTCTCTCTCTTTCTCTACCTGACTATTTCTGTATCTCTCTCTCAAATAAATAAAAATAAAATATTTATAAAAATAAAATAAAAACAAAATGTCAAATATTCAGCAAGTAAATAGAACAAAATATGGAAGTCAGAAAGATATTTTTAAGTGATGTATAACAGTGAGTTGTTCTAAACCTCCAGGGACTTTATTACTATCAAAATACACTTAATTCTGATGAGCTAGACTTTCAACATACCCTCTGGCTCTAGAAAAAAAACTATTCAATTAAAACATTAAATCTGTCCCAAAATGAGAATGTATATCAAGTGGAAATTTAAATCACAATAACATCTGCTTTTTCTGCCCCACATCTCTTCTGCTGGAACATTTGGCATACTATAAGTTTCTAGCACCCTCATGTGGCTTAATTGGAGTGGTTTCATAGGCTTTTGAAATCAGTGCTGAAATTGAACAGTGGAACAGACTGTAATTCAACAGGGAAGTTCTGCAGGCATCATAAACCAAGAAAGAAAACCTTAAGTCAGCAAAACCCTAAGACAAATGGATAGACTCAATTCCTAACTTATTTTCTACCCAATGTTCATGTTATGTGAGCCCCAGAGAGCACGATTTACAAGCAAATATAGCTAGTTTCATCTTTGCTCCTTGGAACTCCCCCAATGTTAAAAATCAAGAATTTGATATAGACAACTATTGAATAGACAAAACAAACCTAATTTTGCTTCAAAAGAAGAGTAGTGTTTTATTGGACACTTTGTACAACTCTGAGACAAATATAACAGCCTAGTTACATGTTGTAATTACAAAACATACAATTAGTCCACCTTTCATATGTTTTACTATTCTCAACAACATCTGAAGTATAAGCTGGTTACATTGCCTCAATGTATTGAGAACAATTTGCATTCCCAATATTTTCTTTCTTTAAGTATATCCCTAAGCTTGTATGTGAGATTTCTTTCCAACTATACTGTATTTCACTGGTCAGTTAGAAGGAAGAAGCTAGAGAACCACGTGGTCTTTCTTGACTAGGTAATAGATGATCCTGTATTCAAAGATGCATACTTAAAGCCTGTCTGTGATGACATAAGCCTGAGCTGCCCATGGAAAATAAAAAAGCAGATTTTAAAGATCTGATAATATCAGAATATTCTCAACATGAAATGAAATTTACAAATAATTGCCCATAATGGAGATAAAAGTTTAAATTAGTAAGAGGTAAAGGGTCTATTAATAGAAACATGAATATGACTTATTTGTATGCTGAGCTGGAATCTCCAATGTTAAAAATATCAGTAGAATGCAAGAGGACTGCACTTTATTATCAATAGGCAGCTACTCATAGTTTAATATTAAAATCATAACTAGGCTTCAGAACATAAGAAAAATGTATAGAAATAGGCATGTTATTCATTGAATTAATGATTAATAAAATTGAAATGTGCCAACATTCATAAATGTACATTAATTTTTGTCAACTTAAAACCTGCAATGATTGATGACAAGAATAGAGGTAGAGGAAGATTCAAAATATTGATAGATACCTTTCAAAATATAGTGTCTGAGAAACTGCCAGTTGACTTCTGGCGAGAGTTACTTCCTCCTCAGGTTGGTACCATTTACCTCATCAAAGCAGACTTTCTGCCAAGCGCTTAAGGATAACAAAGCAATTCAAAAAGAAAAAATGCACAGAAAATATGTGGAGTGACTCACCACAATTGTGTCTTACCTGTTGAGCTCCTTCAGTGTCTTTTGCATGTTTAAAATATCACGCATCTTATACAAAAACCACTTGTCAATGGAGGTGAGCTTCACGATCTCATCGAGGGGCATCTTGTCTTCCAAGGCCTGCCAGAAAGAGATGCTATCTTTCACAACTATTTTCTAAATGTCCTACTTGGTTGGAAACACAGAAATCATTCCTCTCCATGTTGTTTAGAGAGCCTGGGGCTCTCTAGTAAGATATGAAACATGAAACTGAATCATTGATGTTTCTTGCAGTAAACGTAAGGATGCTGCCAGCCACATCCACAGATGGGATCCAAAGGAGGCACTGGCCTTGAGCTGCCAGAGTGCTGTACAGAGGCTCTGACTCCTCTTCTTTATTGGATCATATTAGCAATTATGCATATGCTAAAACTGGTACATTGAAGTCCAAATGATAAAAAAAACTATACAACTAAATATAATGACTACTTAAATGTGTTTCTAGTGACCATCCTTCAGTACACAGTCTAGTTTCCTCACTTTATTCTACATTCACACAAACAAACAACAGTCAGTGAGAATCCATATGTCAGGCCTGCTTGGCATTAAAATTCTAAAATGTGGGCTGGAGAGATGGCTTAGAGATTAAGCGCTTGCCTGTGAAGCCTAAGGACCCCGGTTCGAGGCTCGATTCCCCAGAACCCACGTTAGCCAGATGCACAAGGGGGCACACGCGTCTGGAGTTCGTTTGCAGTGGCTGGAGGCCCTGGCGCACCCATTCTCCCTCTCTCTCTATCTCTCTCTCTCCCTCTTTCTCTGTCACTCTCAAATAAATAAATAATAAACAAAAAAAATTCTAAAATGTTTCATCATGGAGGACTTCTAATAGAAAATTATTCTGATCAGTTACTATGACTTTTGTACTAAGAACAGACACTTTATATGATTCAAAACAATTTTAATAACTTGTGTTCAATAGGCAGCTCAAACTTTCTCTTATGCTTACTTTAGCTATTCCTTAAAAACAAAATTCCAAGCCGGGTGTGGTGGTGCATTCTTTTAATCCCAACACTCGGAAGGCAGAGGTAGGAGGATCACCATGAGTTTGAGGCCACCCTGAGACTAGAGTGAATTCTAGGTCAGCCTGAACCAGGGTGAGACCCTATCTCGAAAAACCAAAAAAAATAAAATAAAATTCCAACTGATAAAGCTGAGTATAAAATGCAATTGAAAAAGAGATAAATTCTCAAAACTAAAGTAATCATACTCAAAATGTATATTTATTCATATATATCTGTTTAAGAATAATAATCATGTTTCAAACCTATTTTCAAATTACTTTCTGTATTTTTAATTCCATTTAAAATTATGTGACTTAAAAAAGAAAACTGTTTAGCTAGTATCTCTATGGCCATATACTAGCCAAGAAAGTTTAGCTTCCTTAAGGCATTACTTATTTCTAATATCAGAAAGACCATAATGATAAGTTTAAAATATAACATTATTCACAATTCAATTAACCATACTATCATGACATCTAATGAGAACACTCAAAGTCTGTTAATTTTTCAACTTTATATATCTTTTAATTTTTCAAAAATTATGACCATATTCCCAAGAAAAATATGTCACATTTCCTAAAATGATTGTAGACTATAGAGTGCTGACAGATTACTTTTCTTAAAGTGACTATAGATTTTAGACTTAGCTGTCAGCCATCAACAAGGTATGGTGGATAGACCTTAAGTTGCTCATGCATTTTACAGATCCAATGATGTTTACATTCAATTACACACAATAAAGGAGGTCCCACATCCAGAAGCCATTTGCCTCTGAGGAAGGAGAACCAGTGGTCACATCTGGCTTCCATCAGAATGTAAGAACTTCCACTTTTAAGACTTCATCTTCTGCTCTGTAACTTTGGCAAGTGATACCACTGTAATGAAGTCCATGATGACCCCAAACACATTAGAGGAGACTTTAATGCTGTACAAATCAAAAAGAATGCCCTGTCTTCTCCCCAAATCAAAAGAGGTGATGATCCAGTCATACTGAAATAAGACTGCTGCAAAAATCAGACCTCAGAGCAAGTTGCCCTTTGCTGAGAATCATGAAAGCAAGTGAAGATTTACACACTCCTTTCATTCTTTTTCCCTTCAGCCTTCCACCGTCCTTACACTCTTTGTCAAAATCACTAAGCTCCTGGTTGCTGTGGAAATGAACAGTAATGATGACCTCTAACAAACAAAAATCAGTTCCTTCTCCTAGCACTCTGGCAGAGAATAATTTATATCTCAGACTCTGAATGCCATGCTGGTATACAGCGTTCTCTGTGCAAGAATGAACTTCCACACATTTGCCTTGAATTCTCATCCTTTATGAGTCTGTTAGAAAAGAATGAGAGATTTGCTTGAGTTTTACAGCCTAGCTGGGAACTGGGAAATGCTGCCCTTTTTCATCTGCTTCAAAGTGGCAGAAACATGATTGCTAGACTTAAGGAAAAAATCCATTTTCTGTCTTTTGCCTGAGGAAAAAAATAATATCTATCTATGTATGTGTGTATTTATACATCCATACCCACACATATGAATGTCATGGATTGCTTTTAAATAAAAGGCTAAGAAAGGAACAATCCATAGAGTAAGACAGTTTTCTAGAATAACCTCTATTCACTCATGGCTGTCCACCACCAGTCTAGAAAAACATTACTTTTGAAGCTCAACATTAAAAAGTATTCATCAAAGATATTAGTATCTGCCAGAATTATAGCAGGAGTTAAATATTCTCTATGTAGAAACCATAAGAATGAGGAGAGTATATATTAGATGCAACCAAGGAAATATCCCTTCCTCTTCCTCTCACCAAGGCTCTTGAGATATACACATTAAAATTTGAATGAATTCAAAATCATAAACAGCATTTTCTGTTGATACAAAGGAAATGTATAAAGTCATATTTCTTCTTTAAATATTAAAGTCATGTTTTCACTAACACATTACACACATGCATGTGCACATGAGCACACACACATACACACACACAAAAAAAAATAATGGTCAGAGGAGCTCTGTGGATACAGGGTTGTGTGACAGTGTTGGAGGATTAATGCTTGTGCTTTCTTAAATGTCAAAAAGACATTCAGGGATTTCTGACCAGACAGATTCCAGCTGCCCAAGTCACCTTTTATGAAATCAGATGAGCTGAAACTTCAAAATTCTAAGCACAGTGAATATGAAGGGAGATTAATAGAGCATTTAATTTGCATGAAAAGGAACTAGTGGGTAGAGGTGATAAATTTTGGGCTTCTTTGTTCTAAAAGTAACACCAATAAAATAATTGTATGGAAAAGCCTGTCATAATAGGTCTTTATAATCTCTTGTTTCAACATAGAAAAAAAGAAAATAAATTAAGATTATGGCAATATGGGTGTCAATATGTACTTCATGACACCACTGTGTGAATCTTCCTCTCTCATATACAATTTTATCTATTAAGAGAGAAGATAGGAAAGGGCAAGTCAGTATTGTCAAATCAACTTAAGAGCACCAATACTGTACATACTAAAACAAGGGGACACTTTTATTTTTGTAACATCCTTTAAAACTTCAATGTGCATAATGTTATGCACACAGACATTGTCTCTTACCAATAACTGACAGCTAACCCCACAATGCACAACCTACATTCCCCAATGAAGAGGTTCCTTGCGGAGGAGCGAGGACAGAGAGGAGGCTAACGATGGTACCAACATTGCTGGATACACACTGTGTACATAACTAATAAAAAATTTTTAAAAACTTCAATGTGCTCGTAGGTCCAGGATTATAGTCAAATAATAAAAGATGCATTTTGTTGATGATAGAATATTTGATGAAATCCACAGAAGCCTCCAGTCTTCCTAAGAAGTTTCTGTTGAAGATTGGTTAAGATTTTTCCTCTAAATCTCTGAATTAAGAACACTTTGTAATTTAGTTTGACTTGAAAAACCAAGATGACCATATTCTGAAGTTATTCTGGGTCCTTTGTCCCATGTTACCTTGGCAATTAAATCTCTGAATTAAGAACACTTTGTAATTTAGTTTGACTTGAAAAACCAAGATGACCATATTCTGAAGTTATTCTGGGTCCTTTGTCCCATGTTACCTTGGCAATGGCATAGATACGGGTGCTGGAGGGTTCCAACAGCTCTTTTCTGAGGTCCAAGTTTGAAGGCCATTCCTTGTTCATGGGAAGACGAGGAGTGAAACCATCCACAGATGGGTGGCACATCCTTAAAGCCTTTTGGAAACTCTCCTCAAAGGTGCGACCAATAGCCATGACCTGGAACAAAGTCATGATCTCATGTAGAGAAGAGGAACTCACCTATGTTTGTTTAATTTGTAGCAGATTGCATGTAAAGACTTAACCAAACCAAAATTATCTGAGAACACTACTCAAATTTTAGGGTGGTATTTTTTTTAGTTCCAATTACCTTTTGCCATGGTTTTAGTGTAATTAGTCTTTAACATCCCATTAACATGTTTTTAGCAGTGACACAATCCAGCTATAGTTGCTGAGACTGATGAAGAAATTGACAGTACCTTCGCTAAACCACAATCATATCAAAATAAAGAATATATGGCCAGAATATACAGACTTTTAGAATAGAAAGCGAATAAGGAAAATAAAACATAAATTAACACAAAAAAAATGAATATCAGTCAGTACCTCTGACCGAGTGGCTTTCTTTGTAGCTAAGCATTAATATTAATAGAACTTCAAGAAGCATAACAAATACTGATAGATATGACATTTGAATGTAGATGTGGAGATTAAATTCCCCATGACTAATTCAATGTGTCTCTCCACAATCCGTACCAGTGATTGTACACTAATCAGTTACAAAAATCATGAAATGATTTAGTTTGAACAAATTATAACTGAGAACTAAACTTAAATTGACCTTGTGACCTATCCAATAATTATCACTGGGTGAACATTATCTTTGAATCTTTCCATGCAAGAGTAGGTTGCTTTAAATTTTTTGTTCTCTAATATAAATAATAACAGTCATAACACTGCCTTCAGTAAACTTTCTTGAGTAGTCAAATAGACTTGAGTTCCACTAATGTTACTTTGGGAAGTCTTTCTGTCAATTGTATGAAAAGGTATATGTTCAAAGATCACTGATAACAAGCAAATAACCTTTTCATTCTGTTCCAGATTTAATTAGAAATGAGGGTATTTATAAAAGAAGGCAAAAACAAAATGTTAAACAATACAGGTATGCAATTTTGAATTTGCAATTCATAGTGATATCTTGAAAAGTTAGGCAATATAATTAAACATAGTCTAGCCTGGGCATGAAAGAGACTATTTTATGGTGCTGTAAAAGTAAAAAAAACATTGGGGGTTATAATAAAATGTTTCCCTAAAGTAATTAGACCTCTATAATAGTTTTTATATTGCATCATTGCTGAGCACAATGAACATAATGGTATGTGAAATCCATAGAATAAAAATAGATCGGCACACCTTTCTCTCAGTGTTAGACATGCTTAATTTTAAGTGGCTGTTCAAACTGAGCCCTTTTTGATAGTTGATAGTGTTAAAATTTATGTTTGCTGAGGTAATTTCACCATTCTCTATAGTCAATGGGTAGTGTTTTTCCTTCCCTGAACTTATTCCACCACATTCTCATAGCTCCTGACATAAACTACATTTTGACTTTTACTACAAATTATTTATATTACATTGTGTTATGTTTATATATCCTAAATTTATCAGCTGCAAATGATGTGTTACTATTGTGTACAACTTTTATCCTCTGGTATTTTATTTGTAGGAAGAATTGAAGAAATGTTTGCTAACTTGAGTTGAAATAAATGTAAAGTGTTAACTATTCACTGCCAACGAAAAACACCTCAGATAATAAATCCAAATTAAAGCATTACAAAATTCTTTTAAATTCTATGTTTTACACATTTGACTATGAACATTCCAAAACAATTTCCTAAGAAGTGTAAACTAAATAACAATTGGTTATTTGGCTGAAACAATATTGACACAGTGAGATTTCCATGTCATTGAATTCTCATTCTATTTTCATTGAAAAGCATAATAGAAAAAATAAGGTTTAAACAACTAGAAAAGAAGAAAAACACTTTTCAGTGCCTTTTAATGAGATATTTTAATTTGTAAGGCCAAATTGTTCCTTATCTGTCATTATTAGAAAATCTTCCATTAATACATTGGAAATTAAAGAAAGCAAAATAGTAGTAACTGTAGAAGTGGAATGTTCAAGTCCAAGGAGATGGAAGCCACAGCTCACATGAGTTGATTAAAGTCCAATGCTTAACCTCAGATGTGTGGTTTTTTGGGTACACTATGCTGTCTTTTATACAATTTTACTTTCTTGAGTTGGTAATAAAGCATACTACAACTCAGTTATGTTTGCATAAATCTTGATTTTATATGTGTCAATGCACTGCATACCAGCATATACAGCTTCATCTTTGTATAGACAGACTCTGAATTCATCAAAATGTCATGTAACTAATGACACATGCTTAAAAGGGGCACTGTTAAAACAGTAAAGAAAATATGAAATTTCTATATGTTCACCAACCAGAAACCAGTGTCCAGGGAACCTTAAAGCTTTAGTTGGTATAAAAGATCTAGCCAAATAACTGAAACCAAATATAACAGTGAATAGAGTGCTAAAACCAGGACTCACCTCTCCTACACTTTTCATAGAGCTGCCAATTCGGCTAGATGTTCCATGAAAACGGTCAAGATCCCAGCGAGGAATCTTGGTCACCATATAGTCCAAGCTAGGTTCAAAGCAAGCTGATGTCTTGCCAGATACAACATTCTTGATTTCTGGCAGTGGGATTCCCAAAGCAATCTTGGCCGCAATGAACGCCAATGGGTAGCTGAAAGCAGGAGGTTCATTTCATTTTTTGTCTGTTTTTCTTTTAGCAATAAGTATTGGAAAAAAATCTCAAAATATAAATGAGTCATTCTTTAAAATTCTAGCATTATACTCCAGTGTATAAGACACTAGATTTTGTACTTTGTATAAATGTTTAATATCCACTTATAAAATAATGTTAGTGATGATAAAATATAGAGGCACTGGAGAAACCACTTTCTAAGTCTTGCCTATACTGCAGCAACTTATGGCCTTTATCTCTTCAATATAAAATCTATAACTTTCTTAGTAAATTAGGTTTAGCCTCCACTATTTTTGGTAGTGTCCATTCAGATTAGAATCTGCAGAATATTTTTTGAGAAAACCATATGAACATATATCTGTATGTAGGAAAGCAACGGGTAGTTGTAAGGATTGTAAATTTTTTTAAAAATGCAGGTATTGCAAGTTTGAGTACCCAGTACTCTCTCAAAGTGAAATAAATAATTTTAGAAAATAATTCATAGAACTTAGCTGATGGAGGAAAAATAAGTGCACTGCCCACAGTCACATAGTCAGAAGAAGAAGCAAATGAGAAATCAAGTCTCCTGACTGCTGTCTGAACAACTACTACCACTCCCTGTAGCACTGTGTAAGTAGGTTAAAAAAAAAAAACCTAAGAAGTTAATGGTTTTATTTGTTAATATGTTAGAAGATTTAAATGCCAGGTGCTAAAGATATAAATAGAAACAAAGGTTTTATTTACTGTCCTTCCAATTATGCTTGCTAGCAGTTATTAAATAGATAATTATTTTGCTCTAATATTTACCTATACAAAAATCCTATATAGTTTTCATCTTGTGGAGTTTTAAACTCATTTAAATTGATAGATAATTTTGTATTTTTATCATGTGTGGCATTTCTAAAGTCAAAATAATAAATGTTGTAGGCTTGAGTTGAGTAAAGTCTGTTTTTATTAACCACTTGCCACAGGTCTATTCACCTGAAGAACAGCTGAAAACTGAAAATAAAGATCATGTGCACTTTTTATCAACACCTGCGATGTAAAATTAAGAAGCAGATTTTCACAGCTTGTTCTGTCCATCCAGACTTTGACTAGTTTATGACCAGTCAGCAAACAAAGTCTGCTCACAATGCCATTCACCTCAACCTGGTAGCAAACTCATTAATAATGGTGTCTTCAGGATTCCCTTAATGACTTCATGCTAACACAGAGAAAGTGGGAATACAGTTTATAACTTCAGCATGGCCTTCTACTAAGCAAGTAAACTTTGTACTGCTATCTACAAGCCATCATCCAATGCATGGTCAAATATTTTGGTCTTACCCAGTGGCCTTTGAAGCCAGGGCAGAGCTGCGGGACAGTCTGGCATTCACTTCAATGATGCAATATTCCATCGATGTAGGATGAAGGGCAAATTGAATGTTGCATTCACCCACGATGCCCAAGTGGCGAACAACATTGATTGAAGTGCGTCTCAACATCTGGAACTCTGCATTAGACAGTGTCTGGGCCGGGGCCACAACTACTGAATCACCTGGAGACCCAAGCAGCACTCATTATTTGACAACATCTTTTAATAAACAACTAAACTGTAGGATTCTACTTCAGTGATACAAGACATGGAACAGCCAGGGGGCTTGTTGAGGGAAGACTTGAGAGAGAGAGAGAGAGAGTGAGAATGTGTGTGTGTTCGCATTTATATGTATACATGAGAGAAAACTACTAATTCTGGTTGTTCCAATAGTAATTTGACACATTACTTATAGAAACCCTTCTAACTTTGCCTGCGTTCATCTATCTATTAAAGCTTCAATCATCTACTTTCCAGAGTCACTTGTAATTCTTCAACTTCTCTTAATTCATCTCAAATGAGCTCTCTTGAGTTTTTCCTCCCATAGAATACCATCATGTTTTTTGTACCAGGCTGGCTCACACATATATCTTTTTCTGTATATCCCCTCTTTCCATTCTCATCCTTCTCCATTCAGAGACACTGCATTTTACATCTCATAGTCTTCTCTCTGCCTGCTTTTCATTTTCTTCATCACTAAGCCTCTCAAAAGATAGTCAATATTCTTATCCCTCATTACAACATAATTCCATTCAATTTTGCATCCCAAAGTAAGTTTATATTGAACTAAACTATTTTTGTGTTGAATTTTTTTTCTTTTTGACATCTAAAATCAACAATTAAATTTTCATTCTTCACTGGATGTAGCACTACATACTGCCACATGTAAACTTCTTTTACAATATACCTTCTCACATTGACTCACATGATACCATTCTACTCTGATTTTCTTCCTAACTCTCCTTAATTCTCTTTTTACTGACATATAAATCTGTCTGTCATAGTTCAAAGTTTGGCCCTCTTCTCTCATTCTGTATCTATGTCCTTGAAAAATTTGTATGTGTGTCCAGTTTCAATTATTACCTTTATACTCAGTGATTTCAGTGACTTTGTGTTAACTTTTTCATTACTCTTTGCTTATATCCCATTTCCACAGCCTTAACTCCCTTCTCAAGAATGCCACCCATATCTTATGTTTAGCATTTCCCAAAAATGTTATCATCTTTGTTCTCATGACCGGTTTTACTTGGTGAAAAATCTATTTTATGACTAGATACTATTTTCTCAATCATTCTGTGGCTAACAGATCAGTTTGTTTAAAGACATTTTGACATCTTTCTTTATTTCTCAAAGTCATAGACTTTACCTCCAATTCACTGCTTGTATTTGATTTTCCTCTATTGAAATCAGAATAATTGTGTCTGCCTTACTTCATAGGTATACTGTGAAGACCAAATACTGCCAATACTATAAAATGCTATATCTATGTGTTAAATGCTATCAGTTGTCTGTCATTGGGGAACAGCAAACAAGTTCATAAAGGTAGCTATGATCAGCACTGTGAAGTGAAGACATTGGTACAATTCTTGGAGAGTCTTTGCCCACCTGTGTGAACACCCATGGCATCCACATTTTCCATGTTACAGACAGTGACGCAGTTATCATCAGCATCTCGGACAACTTCATATTCTATTTCCTTCCAGCCTGTCACTGACCTTTCCACCAGAATCTGGTTGGTCATAGCAAATGCCTGGAAATTGGTGACAGAAGAGCTCAAAGGTTAATAAAGGTATTGGCTTAAGCAAAGGGTTCGCACGGCACCCCGACTCAAACCCCAGTCACCACTGATGTGTAAAACTCAGTCTCTATTCTCCCCAAGGCTGCAGGAGGTTCAGGGTGTCAGGGAATCAGTGAGACCAGAAATAGCATCCTGCCCTGAATATGCTTGATTGGCATTAGTGAGGCTTGCCATTCAAAGTGCTGAGACGACATTAAATCAAACTAATTTAGGAAAAAGAGAAAATAATTGAGCAATCAAGCAGAGGGAAATGAAATTATTTCAGCAGCTAGGCTTCTGTGGAACTAGAAAATGTGATAAGTACAAATAAATGTAGGAAAATAAGTCTAAATACTCTGGCTTTTGCTAAAATAGCTGAAAGAGCTCTGCACAGTGACACACACAATAAAAGTTAGTTGGTGCTGATGAGGAAGAGAAAGCAGACGATGATGGTTGTAACAGTTTGCCAAGATGGCATATGAAACTTGAGAATTAGAAGACTCATATGCGGCTATTATTGTGGTTAATCACTGCCTAAGTGCTTAAATACTCAGAGTCGTATATCATACATGCCTGATTAGACAGATATAAATTAGTATAATTATCATTTCATATTTACTGCATACCCACAGTTGGTAGAACACTGAACTCAAAATATGAAAGAAGCAATCTCTGACCTTAGGACAGGTAGTGACTGATCATGAAAAACATAAATATCCTTCATAACATATTTGACTTGCGAAGGCAGAAAATTAGAAGGCACTTTGACGTTTTTCAAATTGTTGTTAGGCTCTGTGATAAAATAACTCAATTTATAATTTCCCACAATCTATCTCAACATGATATATTTTCAATCTTAGTCACCACTGCAGGTTCCGACACACACACAAAAAAAAATATATCTCATCTGTTCCACATCTGCCCATGCCGAGGTTCTCAAAGAAGTCAGGAAGCTTGGAACGCACAGTTGAACACTAAGTGATGATTTAATGATTTAATTTGTAATGTGGGTTGCTGGATAATGAGCCAGTAAAACCAAAAAATGTGAATTATAGATTTACTGAAAGACCTATTTCAAAAAATAAGATGGACAGCAACTGAGGAAGACACGTGGCATCAACCTCTGGTCTCTTTAAGCATATGCGTGTGTGTACACACATGCCAACAAGCATACACACATGCATGCCCACCACACATACCTATATATACAAAAGTGATGATAGGAACATTTGTAGCACCTAGTGTGCTGTAGTAACTTCATTGTCTTATATCCACAAATACATGTGTGCTTTAAATACATGATTGGAGTCCAGAAAGCAAGCAAGAAACATTTATACTAAATGTGTTGTCTCTTCTTTGTGACCTTGATAACATTAGGAAAGGTAAATCTTGTTGATAGGCTAACTATCACTATAACTATCCAAATGGACTGAATTGTATTTATCTTTTCTTAAATTCCAATATCAACAAGTCAGGGATTACGTTTTGTTTCAGTTCAAAAAAAACAACAAAGCAATGAAAACCCTACAGGCTGAGCTTCTGTGACAGCCCTCCTCTCGCAGAAGAGCAATAATTTTGCCAGGTTCACCTCCTCACTTTCGCAAGGCCTCTTGGCTGTGCCTCTATTTTTTCATTCAAAGTAATTACTGAGCCCCCAGTACTGCCAGACACACTTGTGCAAAAGTCGGTGGGGTAATGGCTTCTATATTTCTCTGTATTCTGTGGAACATATCTTAATTTTCACAAGACAATTTTTTAATCCTCAAAATGTATTTGATAATGCATTAAAGTGATTTTGGGTGAAAAACAAGTCATAAGCATTCAATCTCACTCTGATTTTTAGGTGAATAAAGTAGTTGGCAAAGGTCACTCATTTATTAAACTGATAAGTTAACTCTGTATATAATTTAGACACTTGAATTTTAGATAGAGGTATTACTGCTCTTTTATTAGTCGCTAAAATATATTTCAGCATTCTGTATATTTTGGGGGTGGTTGTGATACAGAGGAACAGACAGGCCGCTGCAGTCAGGAGAGCAATGATGGATGTTGGCAGAGTGCCTGTGGGTTTACTTGAAATCCTGTGGTTCACATTGTGCCCTGGCACTTAAATTCCTTCTCAGAAAGTCAGTTCTTGGTCTGGAGAGTTGGCTCAGCAGTTAACACACTTGCCTATAAAGCCTAAGAACTGGAGTTTAATTCCACAGTACCCACATAAACCAAATGCACAAGGTGGCACATGTGTCTGGAGTTCAAGTTAATTTCCCATGGTTGGTGGTCCTGGTGTGCCCATTCTTTCACATTTTCTCTCTCTCTCTCTCTCACTCGCTCGCTCACTCACTCTCTCTTAAATATGTGAATAAAATATTTTAAAAGTCTGTTCTTTCGTCAATATTTTTTAGAGAACATATCAGTGATTTAGTGAATATAGAAATGACCATAACGGGGCTGGAGAGATGGCTTAGCAGTTAAGCGCTTGCCTGTGAAGCCTAAGGACCCCAGTTTGAGGCTCAGTTCCCCCAGGACCCACGTTAGCCAGATGCACAAGGGGGCGCACGCATCTGGAGTTCATTTACAGAGGCTGGAAGCTCTGGCGCGCCCATTCTCTCTCTCTCTCTCTCTCTCTCTCTCTCTCTCTCTCTCTCTCTCTCTCTCTCCCCTCCTTCTCTCTGTCACTCTCAAATAATAAATAAATAAAAACAAAAAAAGGGGGAAAAAAAGAAATGACCATAACGGTCTCTAATATTAATTCTGGTTAGTAAGACTATTGCCCAAGAAAATGCCTACCTTTGTGCCAAGGTCCACTAAGGTCTCCTTATTTGGACAGATGCCTGAGCCTAACCCACCCAATGCATATGCAGACCGAATCATCACAGGGTAGCCAATGGTGTCTGCCGCCTTCAGGGCATCCTCCATCTGTGAATAAGAACAAGGTTACCAAGGCGGTAAAGCTGACCCAGTCTAGCAGGAACACACACATCCACCAATACGGCCAGCAAGTGTGAGAGTGGATGTGGACGTGCTCTAGCATTGCCTTATCTCCTTCCGAAAGAGAAGATGCAAAAGTTAAATAAAATTTTATAATTCTAGAAGAACATAATTTTTTCATTTTTTTATAAATTTAAAGTTGTTTTCTAAGAGCAAGATATGGCAAAAGCAGAAATAATTATCATTCATTTGAGAATGAGAAATATGGAACTATGGAACTATTGAATTTTAGCCTCAGTTTAAAAGTCTATGTTTCAATGGAAAATAAAAGACTTTCTGTGCTTAAGCTATCCTGGTATTAAAGCAATATACTGTTAGGAATACTTATAAAAGGAGATATTTCATTCTTCAGGTTCAATATCAGAATAGTCCCAGAAGCTTGAGAATTTTTTTAACTTACATAATACAACATATGGTGTCAATATTTTTCTGACTTGGAGAATTATTGCACTACCAATGGGAATGTAATTACACCTTTCCCATATGCCTGTTTCTCATCATGGGAAAGCAAGGACATAATTATATCTGGCAGTGAAAGAATGAGTGTATGGCAAGAGCTTCCCAAAGTGTTCAGTAGAGCTATCATGGGATAGCTCTTGATTGACAGACAGCTTTGTAGCATAGCATGTACTAGGTAGCATTGTTTTCTGAAACATGCAGACCCAGGTTTAGTCACCCCACCATAACTTGACTTGTCCCCAAGGATTTGCCTGTTTTATAATGGGGAAGTTGCTTTTAAACTGTATCTAGAACCTCGACCAAATATATGCCTGGAAACAAAAATAAAGTCAAGGGCAAACAAATGAACAGTGACTTGACTTCTTCCTGGCAACTGGTAATAGCCTACAAATAGACATAATGTACAGTGGAAAAATAAATACTAGAAAAAGCAAACAGTGCTCCTTAAACATTTCCCAGTCATGATTCTTACTAAGTATATTTCATTCCAAAACATTTATTCCATTCAAAAATGTTTCAAAAACCACTGGCAGGGTATGCATGCATGTGCACAGGCATGCGCGCACATGCGCGCACACACACACACACACAGCTTATCCCAAGAGAAACATAAAAACACTTTGCTCTCAGATGTTGGCATGGTTATTAGCTTCAAACCAGAGATCTGAGATTCAAGGGCAATTCAACCAAAACTAATCTACTACTTTTGGGACTTATAGTTTTCTTTTTATAAAATAAAATATTAATATATGACCCTATTACTTTAACATTGAATTTTTTCATGAATAACAATGTCTCTGAGGTCCTAACATATTTCTAGAAATAATGCATGCAATTATAATGGTTTTAAATATTATTGTCAAGCATGACAAATTGTTCTCCCTACAACCCAAACAAATAATGTGCTGCTTCCCCATAGCAAAGACTCCTTACTGATTCCACTGCAAAACTGGGAGCAATCTTTTCATTGATCTCATTGAGTTTGTCTGAGAATAGCTGCCTGTCTTCTGTGGCCATGATGGACTCAACCGAAGTTCCCAAAACCTTCACACCATATTCCTTGAGCACGCCTCTCTTAAATAGTTCCACTCCTATAGGAGAACCAAATATAATCAATTTTTAATTTAATTTTAATTATAAAATATGTGTCTTTTTAATAGAGTCATGAATACATCGTTCAAAAACTATTTAAAATTACACACAAATAGCTACCATAGTCAATAAAAGAAAGTTACATAAGAAAAACCATTATAAAATTCTGAAAATAAAACATCTGAATGATGCTACTACTACTCATATTACCGTAAGTTGCACATCAATTATTTATTTAGGGAAAAAGAGAGAGAAGAGAGTGAATAGGAATGCCCGACATTTCTGCTACTGCAAGCAAACTCCAGATGCATGCACCACTTTGTGCATCTGCTTTTACATAGATGCTGGGGCATTGAACCTGGGCTGGCAGGCTTTACAAGCTAGTGCCTTTAACTGTTGATCTAGCACTCCAGCCTCAATTTATTCTTATCAACATAAATTATAGCATTACATGAGCCTTTAACTTTTAGTATATCCCCTTTCCTTCTTAGATACATTACCATAATGAGATTTTATTATTCAAACCATCTCAGAAGCATAGGTTTCTAACTAGGTTATAGCAATCACCAGAATTATTTGTTTCAACTGCTTTGCCATCTATGTTTGGATAGCTTCTATGTTTGACAAATTATATTCTCATTCATACCCCAAGTGCCTAAGGAGATTCCCATTCATGATAAATATTTCACCTATCATACAGAGATTGGGGCAATGACTTAAATATGCTGGAAACAACCATTAGGCTGGTCTATGTTGTCATGAACATATATGTGAGCCAAATGTTGCATGACTGTGCTACATAGAGCATGTGATGTGAATTGTAATTTTCCATGCATTGTAGCTCTCAGAGTTTCAATGATAAAAGAGAAAGTCAATCCCCTAAGATGACGGAGGAAATCCAAAAAGCCCATTTGGCCACTCTGGAGCCTTAAAATGAAAGGAGTCTTTGTGACTTTGCTATTTTTGAAATAAACTAGCACTATTTATTGCATAATATTTTCACTGGCTGCTTGGTAACTGCTTCCTTACATACTCAGAGCACTGTTATTAGAGGCACACAAGCAAAACATGCTACACATCAGTACATGGCTCAAAAGTGTACAACTGAACTTAAAGGGACTTACCACAGTTGAGAGCTGTCTGGCCACCCATGCCTAGGATCAGCCCATCAGGCCGTTCTGCCTTGATGACCTCAGTGACAAACTGAGGTGTGATGGGCAGAAAGTAGACAGCGTCCGCTTGCTTCAGGCCCACCTCATTGGTCTGTACAGATGCAATGTTTGGGTTCATCAGGACTGTCTTGACATTTTCTTCCTGAAAGGGAACAGACAAATCAAGTATCTGAAAATATGAACTAAAAAAAGCAGTGGCGATGGCACTCACTCAAATGGCAGGAAATAGAAACAAAGCTTTCAGATTCTCCTCTAGGTTGGCTGAGAAATCAGGAATATTGAAGAATGGAAATCAAAGGAAGACAAGAATCTGATCAAAACTGCTTAAAAATGAATTGTAAATTTCTTTAAAAAAAAAACAGGGTGCGGGGAAATGGCTCCAAGGTTAAAGTCAATCTCTCTCTCTCTCTCTCTCTCTCTCTCTCTCTCTCTCTCTTTCTTAGTATATATATATATATATATATATATATATATATGTATATATATATATATATATACATACATATACATATTAGAGACAACATAAGAGCTGCCTCCCCTGCCATAATCTATCTGAGAACATCAAGTACATTTAAAGTGTTATCTAATAAATTTCCTTTCTAGTAGCACTAAGACTCCTTCACTGATTGTTTTTATAGATTTTCAAGTCTACTGTTGCTCTCTAATAATGACCATTATACTAGCATTTATACATATCATATAAAACCAAAAGAACCATATGGCAAAATTTCAAATACAAATTTGTGTTTTTGTATGTGCGTGTATGTGTGTACATACATCATGTGTACATTTATGAATATATCCATTGCCGTATCTCATTTCTGACATTATAAACATCTTCAAAATAATTCTTTACTTTAGCTACTATGAATAATGGTGTCATAAATGAGGATGAGGCTGACACTTAACAAACTGTGAAACATAGCCAGATAGCTCTTATTCATGAATTAATATTCCCAGATGAAATTATTTTAAAAGTCAATGAAATATTGAGACAAAAGTAAAGAAACCATTCTTGAATCCATTGAGCCTTCAAGGAAGAGCTCAATATAAAAGTTGAACATACTTTATGTGACCTTAAATTCAAATAGACACTTATTGCATGTGACATAGTTTTAATGCATCTGATTTTACACATCAATATAAAGAGAGAACTGTGTATCTTCCAGATGAAGGAACTGAGATGAAATAGAGGTCAGGTGACTGGTATGTGGCAACACTCAGAACACACATACAAGTTTTATGACTTCAGATGTTTGTCTTCAACATGAGTCATCTCTCAAGATTTAAAGATTTTATTTAGAATATTTTTCTAACAAAATGTTAGAAAGATATATACAGTTAAATGCATTTTGAGTGTGAGTTAGAATGTAAATAACTGAAACTAAACTATAACATATCATTAACAGTTTTAGAAAACTCACTCTAGGGCCGGAGAGATAACTCCAATGGTTCAGTCATTCACCCGCGAAGCCAAAGGACCCAGGTTCGATTCCCCAGTACCCACATAAAGTCAGATGCATAAAGTGGTTCATGTGTCTAGTGTTCATTTGCAGTGACTAGAGGCCCTTGTACACCCATTCTCTCTCTATCTGACTTTCTCTTTCTAAAATAAATAATAAATAAAATATTTTTTAAAAACTCAATCTAAGATACCAGCAAGCTTGGGTTATATATTTTTTCTGAATGTTGTGCACTGAATATTATACAAGATTATACAAAACATCTCATGCTTATATCTATGCATTTTATAATTTATTTTAAAATTCAAACCATTTATTTAAACTTATAATGATTTATTTTTTTCTAATTTTTGGTATCATTCATCTCTTACTAACCTCCTAATTAACACCATGTTACATTTAATATGTCCTCTTCTTTAGTTTCATGTGGATAAATCAAATATAAATGCTAACTATGAAATATTAAACCTTTATAAAATTCCCAAATGGGATAAAAATTGTATATTACTTAAAGACATTCTAAATCCCGAATACACTGTGTTCTCACAAACGTAAACCATTGGAATCCTCTAATTGAATCATAATATACTGAAGCAAACGATCCCTTTGAAAAAGCATAGCAAGCATGTGCATGTGGCAAGAACACCTCTGCTACATGGAGTGCAAAGAAAGAAAGAAACCACATGGGAAAGCCGTGAGGACTTTGGTCCACCTCTTTTCAACAAACATCTGTCAGGGAAAAATTCTGGACTCTAGGAAAACTTTAGCCAGCTGTTTCTGATATTGTTGTCCCCCAGCCCAGCTGGCATGGTGTGCTGGCATCTCTGCTAGCCAGGTCTCTGGCAAATCGCTATGCACTGAAGTGCCTGAGGCAGAGTCAGTGAGCCAATGCTCACACTGCCTCTGGAGGCGTGATTAGCGCCAAGATGCATGGCATGTGGGTAAAGGACACCAAAGAGAGGTCAAGCTATCTCTTCAAGAGAAACTCCTTAACTACACAATGGAATTCCTCTCAAGTTTGATTTGATCGCAGCAACAGTGGAGATCTCAACAGAATGAAGAAACAGGGAGTGTTTCTTTCCCAATTATAATATTAAGCCCTACTTTCCACTTGAGAATCTAGCCATACCATCCAGTTGTCCAAATTACTGATAAGGGAGTTTAGTCCCTTAGTAGGAGTGATACTTTGCTTAGACACATTCAGTGTTGCCCTGGCATTCTGAACTAGAGCTTCCCATGTACACCACAGAGATGTCTGAGGCATCTGACACAGCGTCTGAAGTATCTTAAAGCAAGCTAAAAGGATGGCCCAAATTCCCTTCATCTCATCAAAGATAGGAGTATTTGTAAAGTTTGCCACCTCAAAAGGAATAAGCAGTATCTATAAATGTAACTTGATATTTTGTATAGGAAAAGGCAATGATATAACTAATTCTAACCACCTAAATTCAGAGATATACACATTAGAGAAAACCACATATCTAGTTTTTGATCAAACTTATTTTAAGACAGCTATATAAAAAGAGTTAAGTAAAATAATTATGGTGATTTTGAAAAGAAGGAGTGTCATAAATCTAAATTACCCAAAACTACATAAGCTCATTAAAGGAGTGCATTAATCCTAACTGTGATCCCATTCTCTCACCTTCATGGCCTTCACAGCTTGAGATCCCGAGTAGTCAAATTCACCTGCCTGGCCAATGGACAGACCTCCTGAACCTAGGATAAGGACTTTGGAAACCTATAAATAATTTAAAAAAAGATATTACTTTTATTGCTAAGTAGTGAAAATCAGGCATTTGATTACTAACTAGTGAAAATAAGACATTTCTAAGAGTGGAGAGGCAAAGCAGATCATTTGAATCTACATGATGATCCACAGCAGGTTGAAAAAATTAACACTACATGGGAGAAAATAATAATTTAAGAATCTCCATTCTCTGGATGTGTGTGTGTGTGCGTGTGTGTGTGTGCCTCCTCTGTGTGTGTGTGTGTGTCTGTCTGTCAAATAAATAAATAAATAAATAAAATATGAAAAAATATATTTAAAAAATATGGGCTGGCAAGATGGCTTGCCTACAAAGCCAATGGACCCAGGTTTGGTTCCCCAGGACCCATGTAAGCCAGATGCACAAGGGGGCATATGCATCTGGTGTTCAATTGCAGTGGCTGAAGGCCCTGGCATACCCATTCTCTCTCTCTCCCTCCCTCTCTCTCTCTCAAATAAATAAAATTTGAAAAAAAATTCAAAAAGAATCTCTAATTTCAGTATTTTTCCAAACTTCATGAACATTTTTTGTTTGTTTTTTTTTCAAGATAGGGTTTCACTCTAGCCCAGTCTGACCTGGAATTCACTGTGTTGTCTCAAGGTGGTCTTCAACTCACACTGATCCTCCTACTTCTGCCTCCCCAAGTTCTGGGATTAAAGGTATGTACCACCACACCCAGAAAACATTGTTTCATTTAAGTTAAAATTTCTTGAAAGATATTTACATTAGATTTAGGTATAAGTAAAAACCTAAGGATATTAATATATTTTGTATGTAACTATGTCTGTATGCATGTATGTGCATATATTATGAAAAATACAGGTACATCATCCCAAATCTTTTATAATAATCATGTGAGAGAGTAGTTTATATATGACAACATGAGTAGAAACCTTATCACACTAGCATATATGTTCACGTAGATAATGATTCAAGTCATCCTATATTTTTGTAATGCTGAATAACAATATATCCAGTTGAAACAAAGAGTTCTATCAACTATGATGATTTTGGACTCCAAACTGAATTTCAGGCTTATCTAGGACTATGTTTTGGAGAGATGTTGGAAAAATATGAAATTGTAAACTAAAATGAATACTATTCCTCATTAAGTTATTATTAGTCTATAAGAAGAAAAATTAAAAATAGAGAATTTAAAATAAAAAGTCCAATGTATGTTACCTAGAATGGGCTAGTTGTGAAATAACAGATGGATGGAAGGTTACCATTTGTTTTTTCTTGGACATCCATGTGACTTAGATCATTTTCTTTCCTTAAGAAATGAAATGATAGAGAAGACTGCGAATTCACAAGCCAATGAGAGCCCACCTCTACTGACCTCGACTCGAGATGCGACCAGTGCTGGCTTTGGCAGAACGGATGTGATGGTGGTGCCTTTTCCCTTCTTGATCAGTGAGAAAAAGGAATCAAATAGGTACTAGAAGAAAATATAAGCAGCTATTTAGAGGTCATGTTTATAAAAGGTGTTTTCTGTAGACAAGAATGATTTCAGATAATGCCTTCTAAGAATATCAAGCTTTCAGCCCCTCAATTATGTATAATATCTTCTTCTAAATCACAGTCTAGTTAAACAAAACTTGAAGCTATATGACTCATACACATTAATTTTAGAAATAACCACCATTATTTTTAATTCTTGCAGTTCAAAAAAATAACCTCTAAAGATGATTCTTAAACTTTACCAATGAGCTTATATCTTTTGCTTCAGTAGACATGACAAATTTCAACACAGGTATTCATTTTAAAATGAGTCAGTAGTATCAAAAATATTGTCGTAGTGCATTCAACTATAAATAATAATTGCAATGTCTGTAAGGTGAAGCACCAATATTGACTAACAGTTAATATTTATATTAAAAAATACTTAACAAGTGCTAGACGACCTATGTAACTAAATTTTATTTATGCACTCTATAATGGGAGATTATATCACACTGGTCTTTCCTTTTAAAAACTAACATCTCTTAGTAAAGTAAAGCAAGAACAAAACACGAGCATCTGAAAAGGTCATTCAGGGATGAAGGAGCAGAGATTTTAAAGGAAAGCTCATCTGCTCCTCCTCTTCATTTTGTCTGGTTGTCTTTCCTTCCTGAGAGCATCTGCTGACAATGATGAATTGTCATGAATTGCTGGAGGAGGCTCCTGGGTATGGGAGATGAAGAGTCAAACCCACACTGCCCAGCCCAGACTTTTCTACAAGTCTTTATATGCTTTTATTTATTTATTTTGGAGAAATGTGCCTGAATACTGAACTAAGAGCTCACACAAATAAAGTAAAAATATTCAGGTTAAAAACACAGTCTTCCGAGCATTCCCTACGGATTCTTCCTTAAGCCATCTGAATCACATGACACCACAGGCGGTCTCTCCCGCTCCATGCCTGCCCCTCTGAGTCCTCCTGCTGCTGTTTACTCTCCCTCAGTGGCTACACAAACAGTTGCCATAGGGATTTTTTTGAAGACACAGATGGGGGATTAAAATTTCATTTCAGTTATGAGATAGAAAGAGCAAAAGGGAATTCATTTGCATAGCACAACAATTGTAAATTTCAGAGCTAAATATATTAGAATGATAATGGGTTTAAGTAAAAATAGCATCATGGCATTTCTTCAGATTTCTTAAGGGCTTTTCCCACTTTAAATTTAAGAAAAGATTAAAATTTACTCCATGAGATTCATGGGGGAATTTCAAATCAAAATGCAGGCTACCAAAACATTTTTTTTTGAGAACATTCTGCACCAATTATTTTGGTTTCTGGAGTTTTCATATAAATATATCAATGATTATTTTAAAGTATATAACAAGCCTTATCTTTCTGACATACCTCAGTGTCTGTTGGCCCTGGGCTGACCTCTGGGTGGAACTGCACGGCAAAGAAGGGTTTGCTCTCATGCATAATGCCCTAAAGGAATAAGAAATGGGAAGACGTTCCTTCTGTACCAAATGTCAAGTGTGGCATTGTAATATTCAGTCAACAATAAAGCTCAAATTAAAAATTAAGTTAAGTGCTTAATAACGTTCTGCAAATTCCCAGTTCTACTCAGTAAGATGATTGGAGATATTAAGGACTCACATACCCAACAAGAAACCAGGTCAATGATGAGCCAACCCAAAGAAGGTCTCATTATAACAACAAATTTGGTTCATAGCCTTTGGGGTCCTCTGGGATTGTTCAGAATAAACTGAACTTTTCATATCCAACTCTTAAAATATATTCCAAGGGTCTTCTTAAAGGCTACTCCAGTGTTGGAGAGCCCCGGGGACACAACCAGGCCTGGCCTCATACTGACGTCAACCAAATAAGCACTAACAATATATGCGCAAAATGGTTGTTGGCCAAGGACACAAACAGTGGATCATCACAATAAGTCAACTGATAAAAAGTTAAGAGAAAGATTATTTTCAGAATGTGGAGTGCTTTAGAAAATAATAGTCAAGGGTATACACACACACACACACACACAGAGAGAGAGAGAGAGAGAGAGAGAGAGAAATGAATCTGCGTCACAAAATATTAAAAGCCTTGAATTTCTCACCACTAACCAAGCAGGTTTGTTGAGAGCACTTACCTCATTTGTTTGGTCATTGACATTCACAAAAAGTGGTTTCCAGCCAGCAGGGAGGGTATTTTCCAGGGCATAGCCATGATTCTGAGCAGTAATGAAAGCCTGCCTGTTTGTGATATTCAAAACAGGCTGATTCTGCCCTCTGGAGAGAGAAGAAAAGGAAGAAGGGAAAGAAAAGTGAAGAGGATATAAACACGTTAGTTGTAAAGTAAAATCAAAAATTCCAACTGCTTAGGGAAAATCATTTTGATAGAAAGTCACAGATTGTTAATCCCAGTAGTTTTAATAGCAAAAAATCAATTCAGGAAGCTTTTTGACTGTTAAACATCAGGTCTATTAAACTTCTATAATCGGTTTTTAAAAAGACTCATAACAAAAGTAGTAACACACTAGCTTAACAAAAACAATTATGAGAAACTTATTTTAAAGGGTCTACATTAATTTTTTAAGCCAGAGGAGAATTTAGGGTGATAATTAATAGACTACTGCTCAAATCAGAATCATTTTGAATTACAACTTATGTGGAAAGGGGACCATGGAGAACACCTGACATTGAATAAATTAACTAGTGCAAAGGAGTGAAATGGAAGATCTGAGACTCTCTCAGTTCTAAATCACACTAGCTTCTTACATTGCTTTGAAATCAAGCTTAAATTCAGAACAAGTTCTCTTAGAATACCATTTGATTGGGTATTATAAACCCAATTTATTGTGGCTAAAGGGAAATAACCTCAAACTATAACAAAGTTATCATTACAGAAGGCTGCCTCTGAGAAACGCAATAAAAGTGATATCAGATAGTCAGGCAACTGTGAACCCTATAATAGGATATCTGTCATTTATTCCAAAGAAATGGTAGGTAACTCTCTATGCCTTTTGTGATTGGGTAGCAGTGGTATTTCAGAGCTAGTTTGACCATAAACAACCTCATAACTGCTTTACCTGTTAGCCATGGACATCTTGTAGGATTTGGCACCTGCAGCTAATCCTGTGATGAGATTTCCTGTACTGATTCCAAACAATGGCTCTTTGCGATCACCGTCCAAAATCTAAAGTGAGAAGACCATTAACCCAGGTGCACAAGTTACAAATAACACTGTCTCTGAAAAAAAAAAAATCAAAAATTGGGCATCCACTTCACTCTTTAAATAGCAAACTATAAGGAATATTAACAATAAAAAGTTAGAATGGGGGACTAGAGAGATGGCTCAGCAATTAATGGCTCTTTGGCTTTAAGTTGATGGCTGGGGTTCGATTTCCCAGTACTCATATCAAGCCAGACAAAGTGGCACTTGCATCTGGAGTTTGTTTGCAGTGGCAAGAGGCCCTGACATGGCCATAATCTCTCTCTCTCCCCCCCCCCCTCTCTCTGTGTATGTGTGTGTGTGTTTCTGTTTCTCTCTCTCTCCCTCTCCCTCTCTTGTAAATACATAGCATGTATTCTAAGTTAAAAGGTAAAGGAAGACATGGTTGACAAATGTATAGCATTAGAATTCAGTAAGATGTACTTGCCATTTAGACTAAAGTGGATTTAACTTCATATTTTGGAAATCTGAAGGTCTTACAGGTTCTGAAGTGCCTGAGCTGTCATCTTGTAATTATAAGAAAAGTTGTACATGGACATTGGACTCCAGTTCTTGTAAGTGGAAGGCACAATGTCTAGGTTACTTTGCCTGAAGCAAAGCTTTATTTCCTCTGAAAATCTGTTCTCACTGGTCTCTTTCTGAAATATCTATACTGATATTGCCTCCAAGGTTCAAATATGGCTGTAAAAAATAGCTGAGTAAATGAAATTTAGCTCTCAACGCCCAGAGTAGATGCCCTCACCTCCCACACAGATACGCATAACCCCCGGGTTCCCTGCACCTTTTTCACATTCTGAATTAGTGGCTGGGCAAGAGCTGGGTTCCCAGGTCCTCCAGCAATCACAAGTCCATCATACTCCATCTGGGTGAAGTCATGGTTCCAGGGAACTAGGTGCACCTCAGCTCCTCGCTAAGAGAGAATCACAAGAAAAATAAGAGCATCACTGTTTGCTAACATTTGATCTCGCTGGGTATTTTGATGAACCAGTTCCACACTACATAATTCATGTAAATAAATAATGCTGAGCAGAAAGTTCTTTGAGTGGTTCATGGTATCTTATATGATAGAAATAGACCCAATGGTCAGTGGAAAATACTGGGGAAAAAACAAGATTTGATGCTGAGAAAACAGGTGACACATTCTTCTGCACTTGAAGCAGGTGGCTTCAGTTCCTAAACCCTCCATGGCTGTATGGAAAGAGTGTCAGATGGAGCTAACAAACCCACATTGTGAAAAATTTCAGATGACTACATCTCATCTTTTTCACCAAATTTAAGCATCTTTCTTTCCTGGGGTTTATTGCCATGATATTTATACTCTGAGGAAAAATAGATATTTTGTCATAAAAGCATATAGAGCAAAGAGAGAACACCTTAAAGACACATGAAAATGCAGAGTTAAAGAGAAATTAAGGGTGGCAGGATATTAGGATAAATTCCACAAAAATATTATTTACTAATTTAATACCTTTGAGGTTTTCCCTATCATTTCCTAAGATAAGATTTTGAAGTTTTGTTTGGAAGTTTTTACCAAAAACAAAAATAACAACAGGATAGGTAAGAGACACCATGAGACACCCCAATATAGTACAGCTTGTCAGTTACTACTGTGGACAAGTAGAGCAGGAGCTCACTGGGGTACTCTGAGCTGGTGTGGAGCACTTCCTTAAAGACAACCTATGCATGCCACAAATGTCCTCCACTCTGACTCTATAGTCTAGTTGTACATGCCATGGAAATTTCCATGTACTTCCTCACTGCCATCAAGCTCCAACCACTGAAAGAAACTCCCCAAACAAAGGGATATAAAATACTTAGAATTGAAAGATAAGCAACAAAAACTTAAATGAGAAATGGGGGAAGATGATTCAGACCATCTATGTATGTAATACTAAAACAATTCCAAGGAAACATTTGTTCATTTGGATAGGCCATCCATGCATCTATCAAGAGAGCTGCGAAACATAATTAATAAAATTGACAAGAATTTTGAACTGTAATTGGATATTGGTGATAGTTTCTAATCTAATCTAAGTAGGTGAATTAAAAAATAGCTCTTGGGGCTGGAGGGATGGCTTAGCACTTAAGGCATTGGCCTACAGAGCCAAAGGACCTCAGTTCGATTCCCCAGGACCCATATCAGCCAGATGCACAAGGTGGCACATGCATTTGGAGTTCATTTACAGTGACTGGAGACCGTGGTGTGCTCATTCTTCTCTCTCTCTTTCTGTCTCTCCTCTCTCTCTCTCTCTCTCTCTCTCTCTCTGCCTCTTTCTCACACTCTCAAATAAATAAAAAAATAATTTTTAAAAAATTCCTCTTATAGTCAAACTAATCTTATGTTATACAAATATGTGTATGTATGTTTGTGGGAGGGTGTGGGTGAAAGAAAGAGAGAGAACATGTTGAAGAGAGACAAAGGCAGAAAAATTGAGAATGGAAAGGATATATGGAGAAATGCAGAAAAACCATATTTTTTGCTATATTGGCATACAGTATACAAAGTGTTTGTGTCTGTTTTCACATATGTGTGCAGATGTGTGCAACCTATGTATATGCATGAGGAGACCAGCAGAGAAAATCAGGTGTACGCCTCTATCACACTTCCTCTGTATTTTGCTCAGACAGTCTCTCAACAAACCTGGAGTTCACAGTTGTCCTGTTCAGACTGACTGGCCAGCAAGCCCAGAATCCTCCTGTCTCTATTCCTCATTGAATGCTGAGGTTACAGGCATGTGTAGCCACACACAGCCTTTCACATGGATGCTGGGTGTTGAACTCGGGTCCTCATACTTGAGCTGCAAGTATTCTTATCCATTAAGCCATCACCCCAGCTCCACAAAATAGTATTTAACAAAATATTGGTATAATGGTTTAAAATCCTCCTGAGGAATTTTATGGTTTAATTTTAATTAGTTGCTTATCTGTTTACATAGGGTACTATGAAAGTCTTATGAGATCAGGACACAAGCTCTCCAAATGTGGTTCATAATAAATGTATGCCTTGGATGAGCAATAATACTGACTCTAGCTTTCTGATCATCTCCAAGCCTCAACAGAGGTGAATGTGGAATGTCTCAGAATAAACGACAAAAATATTCAATAAGTGATGTGAATAGTCATTTTCTTTCATGTGTTTGTGGCCCTTTAGGATGTTTCTAAAGGTGTGTCTTTAATTTTAATCGGCTTGATTCAAATTAAGTGAATATATGTCTTTTTTGTAGATCAAAGGCAACAAGAAGAAAATAGATCCTTAACAATCTGAGACAATACATGAGCTCACTCTGAAGTGGAAAACAGTTAAGCACTAACAATACTATAAACCTTTCCCTTAAGATGGCTGAATTACTTACCTTAACTAATAGGCGGATGACATTGTTTTTAATGCCACAGTCCACAGCTACCACTTTCGTGGGGTTTCCTTTGCCATATACCTTGACATCCTGCCATTAAAAAAAATGCAGTGAGAGGGAATTCCCAGCTATAAGCAGCAGGTCAGTATCATAAATGCATCTGAGGATGCTTTGCACTTTGATTGATGGGTGACAGATTGATTGTTAACTGCAAGAGAAAGAATGGCAGTTAACAATCAGTTTGTAAGAAAAGTACAGCATATACCACAGACTGTGCCTTTTTTTCAGAGGAAAATCTGCTTCACTGTTTTATATAAACTGTTCATTATAGGGATAACAAAGATCCTTAAGAAATTGGTTGTTTCCGTAGTTAAACATCTTCCCCATAGTTTGCCTCATTAGCCCCGGAATTTTCAAATATCATTGCCTGGTTCAGCAGGAAACAGATGTGGTAATCGATGCATCAAGCTTTAAATGCCACTTGATCATCATCTTGCACTGAAGATAAGATGGGGTGGCATGAGTCACTATACATGAGGCTTATGCAGAGAATCTGAGTGGGTAAAATCAGTGTGACTTACAGGAATTGATAAACTACTATAGGCTCCTGGCCCTTTCAGATGACCAGACAGTCATTTACATTTAAGTAGTAGGTTTCATAAAAGGATCCCAGAGCATATCATAATCATTATCTATGTCTTAAGAACTGCTTGGAGGCAGATTGATTTTCACAGGCATTTACCCAAGAAGCATTTCTTCAGTCATAAAAGAAGAAAGAACAGAAACAGAGAGGCAAAGCCTAGAGCACTTGGCACACTTGCCCTGGCTTTGAGAGTTAGCTAGCATATTATGAATTTAGAATGACTTCATGATTTGCCAAAGGTGTTGGACGAAAGACACAACCTGACTACTTGAAAGAGCATTTTATTTTAACTGAAATGTCTACCTCTCCACAACTTCTTATAGAATATAAAACTGTAACTCATACACTGTAGTTGAGGAAAAGATATAAAGATACCTTTGTCATTTCTTTTTCTCTGCTGACTACTCTGGAGAAAAATATACCCTAGTCCTTCCATGATGTGGGAGAATTCTTGCTGAACTGACCCATGACTGCCACAGGTAATCTCTCTCATTACATAACTTAAAAAGGTGTAAATTTTTTCCTAACCATAGGCTTTTGTCATATAAAGTAGGAGCAGTTATCACTATGGAATTGGAGGTGCATCAAATTGAAATAAAACAATGAATTAAGTTGTCAACATTACCAAGGCACATAAGCAAACAAAAACTCATAAGTACATTTAACTTCCTGATTAAAAAAGCAAACTTTATCACAGCTATCATAAAATTATTCCATTGCAATGGCCTTTACAGGGTCAGTTTTCATCACTATAATAATCTTTATCTTGATTTGATAGGATACACTTATTATCACTGGTCTCTATATAAACACATTACGCTCATTCAATTAACACCATGGAAAATTGGTATCAGTAAAACTCTGACCATGGTACCGATATCCACAGATACTGTAGTCCCTTATCTAAAAGGATGCGGTATTAACATAGAAGCTACAACATCCTTACTCAAGTACACTTTAAATCATCTCTAGATCACTTGCAATATGGAATTGGCAAATAAATGGTAAGTAAATAACTGTATATTGTATTGTTCAGGAAAGAAATTATAAGGAAAAAAGTTGCTTACATTTAGTACATCTCAATTTTATTTTAGTATTTTCAGTCTATGGTTGGCTGACCCCACAGATGTGGAACCTGCAGATCGGGAGAGCTGACTATACATTCTTTCCATATCCAATGACAGAAGTTATGATGAGCCTCATGGACACTTGAACTCCAAGAGAAGAGTGTGTCACACAGCATTTTTCAACTTTGCTTGATCACAGAAACTTTTAAGGTAAATTTCTCAAGGCCAGGGTTCCTCAAACTTGGAAAATGTCACAATTTTAGTATCTAGGTATTTTCTTCTTTATCCACTTACCTTTTGCTGAATTAGTTATCCACAATTCCCAATATTATTAGTCAATCAATGATATATTTCATGAAACCCTCCATATTGTCTCCACTCAACTTCACTACATTGTGAACCATATATATATGAACTTTGATTCAGCCACTTCTAATCAAACACAGCTTTTCAAACATATCTAAGTGCTTAAAATCTCTATGGCTATCAACTTGTATCATTCTTTCTGCCTGAATCAGTTCTAGATCTCCATCGATCTAACTACAATGCTGGTTCTTTGTGTCTCCAACAGCCCTAACACTCCTACAAAGCCTTCTTTGATTGTCCCTGTCATGTTTTGGTACTGCCCCATGAATGCTCCTACAGTACAGTGTAAGTACTCCAAAATAGCACTTATCACCGGGTGCTCTACACTGTGGTGAACTTGCTCTCTGCTCTTTCCAGACACTGGCTCAAAAGATTCACTCACACTTTCATTAATAGACATCCAATCAAAATCAAGAAACATCTTTCCAAAATATATTCTGTACCTTATGGCAAATACACATTAAGCATGCTTCACTTAGGGATAACACAGACATCATTATAAGCATTGTGTTTTTAACTCAAATAAAGCACAATGAATCTTCTAAGTGCAGGATTAGTTTTCCCTGAATAAAATGATGGTGAACCCTATTTTACCTGATTCCTACAAGTTCCCTTGACTCTTTGGCTATGCCTACCTTTGAATGTTCTGTACTTCCTTTATCTGATTCTGTTTTAATCCTTCAACTGAAGAACAACTGAAAGAGGAGAAGAATGCTGAAATGATAGGAAGCAGCCTCTAAATGAGGGCCTGAGGTTTCCATTAATGTCTCTAAGGAAGGGTTATTGACTTCTACTGCACTAATTTTGTAATCGATATTCTAACTGTTGCGAGACCCCTTTTCCCCTGTACTCTGGTGCTTCTGAACAATGACCTCTGACTAAATGAAGATTTTGATATTACAAAAACATCCAAACAGACACAACATGAGTGAGGCAAAACTATAAAATATGAAAGAAAATTTCTCACCTTCCTTGAAACCTCAGCAATCAAATTCTGTTTATTTGGATCCACGAAATCCACTGGTTGACCTTCAAATTCAATTTTCCCAAGCATGGTGCCCTATCAAATTAAACAATTAGATAATGAAAAGTAAGTAATGATGAAGAGCTGATGGCACAAATCCATAGGGACTTTGAACAGCTGCTCCAAGACATAGGTGTCTTCATAACATCAGCAGATTCTCAAACCAAAAAAATAAATAAATAAGTAAATAAAGCAGTTGCCACTTACACTGAAAGAAACTTTCAGGGAAATGAGGCTACTTCCCAGGGCTAAGGCCATTTCCTCCTGTAGGCTAAGTTAAATGGCATCAGAATTCAGGTAACCAGATGCCTAGATTCCAAAGTGTAGTAGTTGGTGACCTGTATACTTACTGCTTAGCATTTAAAGATATTTCAATAGAGAGAGGGGGGAGTGAGGAAATAAGGAAGAGAGAGAGAACAAACTACTGGGAAGAAAATAAGAAAACTAAAAAGTGCAGAGGAAAAGACATTATTACACAATTTTAAATTAAACTTGATTCTCAAAAAGGATGAAATGCATATAAGACAGAAACTTCTAGAAGATACAATAGAAATATTCGGTGTGTTAAATATGTTACTATCCAAGTGTCCCAAGTGTCCTGAAATTTAAAGACTATTCAACTCTTTGTGAAATTTTCACAAATGAGCCTTGCTAAATTGAACATGGCGAGATTGCCTTCTTTTTATTAGCTGTATATTGAGATTTATTTGTTAGTAATCCTTCTTTGAACTATTTAAGAAAATGGCATTCTGCATTTAGTTATAAAGATTTTTCTTTTTAAAAAATCATTGCATTGAAAGAAATAGAAACTTTCATTTCCCTTTTAGACCTATTCCTTGGAGAAGCTACTATGTGAGTTAGCATAGAAGATGCCAGCAAACCATGGATACATGATGGTTAGTATTGTGCTACTGTTAAATCTGGGATGCCCCGAGTCTGAAAAAGCTAACCCAAACCCTCTTTCACTGGCACACTGGGTAATTGGTGCTCTCTACCTATTTTTCAAACCCAAGCCATGTAATCCATTGATCTTCTTTATGTAGCTCTAATTTTGAAGCTTAGTTTTCTCCATTTTTAATTTTACCTTTGCTATTTATTGATTTGGTTTTTCAAGATAGGGTCTTGCTCTAGCCCAGACTGACCTGGAATTCACTATGTATTCTCAGGGTGGCCACAAACACATGGCAATTCTCCTACCCCTGCCTCCCAAGTACTGGCATAAAGGTGTGCACCACCTTGCCCGGCTTAGTTTTCTCCTTTTTTTTAGGCATGCTAAGTGAAATGCAACTTGAGTTGCAAACTAAGATCAGTAGAAATAAAAGATTGAATGTTCATTTTTATTATTAACAAAGACTTCATAAATGTGTAAAGCCATGCTAATATTTGATCTATACTACTCAACCAAAATTTTAAAAACTGAACTCCATATAATAAAAGTAGAGTCCATCTTAGCCTAACATATCACACAAAAGACGCAATTGGTCTTGCCAAATCATTCAACTTGACTATATTCTATTCAACCTGCTCATTTTTCATCCTGAATTGAATTTTGCAACTGCATTCCCTTCTCATGCTGGGTGCTTCATCATGGTTTATCTTTCCCATACACTAATAGTTAGGTTAAGAATTCACTTGGAATATCTAATATCAAGAATGTCTATTTCCAGGACATTCACAGAACAGATAATTCAGAAGTAACACTGAAGAATTGCATGAATTATCGCTGTCTTCCTCCAGTCATAGTCTTGTGTGCATGGTTTTAATGTTGAAAATATTCTTCCTTTCTGTTTACAAAGAGTCTTTATCAATACTCAGTGGTCTTTTGTTCTCCTTAGGAGATTGGTTGCAGAAACCTCTTCAGATACCAAAATTTTCTGTATATCTGTGACTTTAAAGCATCTCAAGAATACTTACTGCAACTGATATAAGCACTATGAAAATAATTATTGTCCTAGACTACTTAGTGAATAATGACTATATATGTATATATATGTGTGTGTGTGTGTGTGTGTGTGTGTGTGTGTGTGTGTGTGTGTAGAGAGAGAGAGAGAGAGATTTGGATTTGCATATGCAAGACTGCATATGCAGACACAAAGTACTGAATATAACTGATTTTTTAAAAATCACAACTGATTTTTTTAAACAGTCTGTTTTGCATATGGACTTACTTGAAAGTAGTAACACTCAGCAAAGCTCAGTTGCTTCGGAGGAGTGTAGTGGACACTAGTGAGGGAATGTTTCTTTCTGATTTGGGACATGAAGCCTTCACGTAGCAAAGAACAGTAGCAAGAAGAAACAAGCAGATGGTAATGAGAAACTCAGAGAGGGAGGGGCAGATGGTGTAACAATCAGATAAGAAAGCAAACGTTTCAGACACTTTGGTCAAATGAAAGTCTGCTTAGCTAAAGTAACATGCAAAGCACATGTGCCACCCTCATGAGATACCTCACCAATTCCACAGCTGACTCTTCCAAGAGCACTGAGCAATGATAGCACTGATGCTACCTAGCTTATGATTTGCATTCTTCCACAGGGAGGATTCAGTTTAGGCCAAATCATCATTACTTCATTACTTTCTGAATTGCAAATGTCTTGACATGTTGACATAATCAACACGGAGTAACAGTCAGTAAACTCCTGCCAAATGATTAATCTCAAGTCCACCCAGGTACGAATATACTGATCAAATATTCTTGAACACTACATCAACAGTAAGGGAAAATGGTAGATATCTAAATACTAGAACTAGCAAGATTTGTTCCTTTACAGTTGAGGGGTCCTTCATACACTGGGGAAAATGTGAAAAGACATAGATTTGGCTAAAGATGATGAACATACCTTATCCCGAATTATTTTAGTCAGCATTCTTGTATCCACTCCATAAATTGCAGGAACCTGTAATAGAAAACACTCATAGTGACAGTGAAATTGGGGGAAATTAGATCCAGCATATTATTTTCAAGCTACACACTTAGCCTCATCTGTCTCCTCAAGCAGTAAATAATCTCCTCACACCTTCTTGCCTGTGACCCAGGGTGCTATGTTGTCAGAACACTGTAAATTGCTACTCTACTTGAGCACAAACTCTAACTACCCAAGCTCTTCTTCAGAGTGAAAAATGAGAAATTATGAACATTAATCTCCTTGTAAAGTTTGGTTGCTTAACACTAGTATGTTAAATAAGTAATATTATCTATTTTTAAAAATAGTAAAGTATGTATTGTTAAATAATAGAATATGTATGCATGTATATACATATAGCTTTTTCTTGAAGTACGTGTATAATTTTTGTATAGGTGTCACAACATGTACGCAAAAACCACATTTTGGAATAGTGAGGTCAGAGAACTTCTTAAGCAATAATATGAAAATATGTTTGGAGCCAAATATTTCTGGCACACAGTACACACTTAACACATTTTCCTGAAAGCCTCTGCTCTATAGTAATGTGATCTCAATATATTTCTAGCCTATTAATCAATAAGGCAACACCTCCATGATATTTCATTTTCTTGACTAATTGGTTAAAGGTAAACATAGTAAAGAGAAAACTAACAAGCCATGAGACAGTCTTACAGTTAATTCTCACATAAAGAAACTTAAAGCAGATGCCCTAAATAATATAAGGAAAATGTCTTGTGTGAGAGAGAAAGTCAGACACACAGAGAAATTTCAGAATGAGCTTTACAGAAAATAGCCATCTTCCAACTGAAGATAAATGGTTGAGAAACAAGCAATAGTACTTCAGGACATTATGGAAATACCTTCTTGCCTCCTTTATATTTTAGAAAGCCTGAGATCTAGGAATCCACAGTCAAGATTTTTTTATTTGTCCGGAAGAGGCAACATTTACCTCCAATATGTAGACACTTACTGGAGAGGCAGAGCTCTCTTGGAATAGTATTCTATTAATTACTGGTCCAGAATAAATGAAAAAAAAAACAGCTACAGTAAATAGAGACCTAGCTAAATATAGCAGGTCTGTTAACATGATGTATTTCAACATGTAACGAAGGCGGATCCTCTTAGTTGATGAGAAATTAATATTTAAACTATAGAAATACTAAGACAATGTTTAATAAGTCTTGTTTATATGATTACGTATGATATTATATTCACTATATATGTCATGTTTAGCCCCAAAATACCTATCAGTAATCTGTCTATACTCATAAGAATTCAGGATACCAAAAGTATTGTGTGGGATGATACATAGTCTGTATATATAGAGAACTGTACCTAGCACTAGAACGCATAAAGCAAGTTGTGTGACTAACTGCTAGATAAAAGAGCGGGGAGGACTTAAATTTGCTCAAAAAAATAGAAAAAAAAAAAATCCAAACTTGTTCCTACTGCTTTTGTAAATGAGAAATGCTACAAAGCATATGTGAGTGCCACCTAGTGGTTAAACTGAAAATACATGTGGTTCTGTGTGCGCAGAGGAGTGATTTCTGTACCTGGAAGGCTTAGCTTCTAAATTAAAAAAATAAATAAATAATAAATCACTATCGGAAATAGAAAGTAGAAGTAATGCCAAACTCTGAAAAACACCTATGGCTTTTTAAAGTCTACATGGCCGTTCCCAATTTCCCTCAGACATATCCATCACAAGACGAGCTGCAGGCCCCGTCCGATTTCACACCTTCTCTTCCTGCAGCCATTGCCCCAGACTCTTGGTGGCCAGCCAGTGGTTGTAGTCATTGCTGTAGCTCAGCACCAGCAGCCCTGCAACCTGAAAAGACGGGGAATAATTTCTAAGGGTTGTGCACAGAATATCATCCAATGCCTGTGACTCATCTTGAATGTCAGCTTGCATTTCTTAAAAAGTTTTTTTACCCATTTACATGAGTCTTAAAATGTTGAAGACATAAAAACGTTATCAACATTTTTATTTTAAAATATACTATTTTTAATTATCATGTGTAATACAAGCTTTACTTCCCTTACATATCTGGAGACTAAGCTTTTCTCTTCTTGGCACACCCTACCTTATCACTATTGTGATTTTCAATATTATTCTTAGTTACTTGTTTAATGCACACAAGAGTTAAAACGTTTTTCTTCTTATACATGTAAAGGAGATAAAGAAAAATTGGAGAAATATGTGAGAAACAGGGAAAGCCAAACTAAATAATAAATCCAAGTGATTTCAAACCAGAATGATGAAAACACAGTAAAACTGAAATGTAAGTTTTTGAATTGTTTATATGATTGGTATTCCAAGGTAGTATCCAAATATTAATGGCTAGGTAATTGTAATATGTTACAGTTAGACTGTTGTATAAATTATCTTTCATCAATCCCCTAAAGAAGCTAAAATTAAAAGGCAGTAAAGTGATATCTAGTCTCAAAAGATAATTCATCAATTATTTTATTTTATCTCACTGACATATATTCATTGTACATGGTACTGAGTTACATAAGGACATTTTCACCTAAGATTGCCCTCCAGACTCACCACTCTCTCCTTTCTCACACCTGTTCCTTCTGGCTAGTCCCTTTGGTCCCTCTAGATAGCATCTTCTGCTGTCATGTCACATGTATTTTTCATGTCAGTCACACACACAGATAGGTGTGTGTGTGTGTGTGTGTGTGTGTGTGTGTGTGTGTATAAACTTCTACTTTCTTGTCACATGTACATACATAATTTACTGGTGTCTATATAAAACAAGGAAAGAACAAACAAAAGAAACGTGGCATTTGTTTTTCAGAGACTGACTTAATTCACTTAATATGATTATCTCCAGTTATAAGTTTTTATCTGCAAATGACATAACTTTGTTCCCCTTTATTGTGGAAAAAACTTCCACAGAGTGCACATGACTCATATTATGTACCATTCCTCTGTTGTTGGACACCTTGGTTGGTGCCATAACCTAACTGTTGTGACTAGTAATGTAATAAACATTGTGGTGAAGTATCTCTGGGATATGTTGACAGGAGTCCTTAGGGCAAATACCCAGTAAATTTTTAGGAACCTCCTTAATGATTCCTCTAGTTAGCTGAAGTAGTTTACATTCTTAGCAGTGATGTGTAAGGATTCCCTTTTTCTTCATCAATTCTTATAAAACAGTGGTGATTTTGGACTTTTAATCCAAGGTGTTAAAATCAAAAATATCCTGAGAGATGAAATTCATAATAACATCAATTTAAAGATTATTTTCATATACTTAGGAATAAGATTAAGAATACAAATGTAACTGGTACTAAAATATTGAAGGAGAGAGAGGCTTTGCTTGTCCTAAATCCTTTAAAATCAGTCAACTAGAACCCTTCAAATTAAGTGTTCACAGAGTCATCTCAGGTGCTACCTTGATTCCATCAGATTCCATGTATTTGCTAAGTCCCATTTCATCCCGTGCAGTGGTGTCTGGGGCTCCACCATTCCCAATAATAGGGTTGGCCATAGTGAGGATCTGCCCCTTGTAGGCAGGGTCAGTAAGAGCTTCTGGGTACCTGTGAAGACATGACAGAGTGTTACCAATAACAAATGTAATTATGAAACTCTAATCCACGTACATATTCTAAATCATTTAACCATTGAAAATTAGATGAGAATTATAAAGGCCATCCTCTAGACTTTAGCAAACCTCTGAAAATTTCACAACAGAATACCAAATTTTGTCCATGATATAATGAATATAAAAAAGAAAAAGAGACACGTGGAAAGGCATATTCTCATATCTTATTCCTTATTTTATTAAAAAGATTCATTTTCGGGCTGGAGAGATGGCTTAGAGGTTAAGCGCTTGCCTGCGAAGCCTAAGGACCCCGGTTTGAGGCTCAACTCCCAAGGACCCACGTTAGCCAGATGCACAAGGGGGCGCACGCGTCTGGAGTTCGTTTGCAGTGGCTGGAATTCGTTTGCAGTGCCCTGGCGCGCCCATTCTCTCTCTCTCTATCTGCCTCTGTCTCTCTCTGTCTGTCACTCTCAAATAAATAAATAAATAAAATTAAAAAAAAAGATTCATTTTCTTTAAAAGAATCTCCTATATTATTTCAATATTTTAAATTGTTGCCCAAATTAACATTTGAAAATATCCAAAAGATCCCCATAGGCTACCAGATATTAAAGAGTTAAAACTGATATTTATTGTTGAGTGCTGCCAATTGCTTCAAGATATTAACTATCAAAAATTTTGATAGTTTTTCAATATTTTGGGCCACTGAAGAGTATTGTGATTATGTTACTAATAGCTGCAAGAGTGCATATATCTGTTAAAATCAGTAAGCATTGACAATTTCATATTCATAATGAGTATGGAAAAGTAACTGAATAAAATATTTTAAAATATTTTAGTTTTAGAGGGAAGCATATAAGTTTTGGAGTTATTATCAATTTATAAAAAGTCAAACTCAAAAATCTTGATGTGAAGCATATCTTCTGACTTCTAAATAAAAATATCCCAAATAACTAAAATACTTATGATGGAATTAGGGAAAAATACAAGATTTTATTCTAAAGCTGAATGGATGAGAATATGCATCAATAACATGTATGACATGTGTCTATAAGAAACATACATACAAATGCCAGGAGTTAGCCACACTTATCCCATGTGCTAGCAGACATTGCAACTAAATTATTTTGGCTTTCTGCAGACTGAGTTAAACCAAATCTTTCTTGTGGATTACACCTGAAAGTGAATTTAGGGGCTGAGGGGGGCAGAATCGACAGCTTTAAAACCAGTAAAATTCCACCTAGGTAACAGTCAACACAAATTCCTCACCCCATCCAGACTAACCTCTCCCAGAAATAACTTTCTCAACAGAACACCTTGTCTTCCAGTTCGATAATCCTCAAGTGGGTTCCAGTGCTGTGGTACTTATTTGTCCACAGCCTACATCATCCATTTTCAGATGTCCCTCATCTGTCAGGAACTGGTAACTTTTTAATCAAGGTTTACATGCAATATAAATGCATTTCTCAAGGATGAAAAACAAAATACCCTCTTTAATTATTGAGTGAGCCCTGCAATTAATGAAATCTGTATTTCTCAATGAATAAAAGGGTCTGAGGACTAATCTTATAAATGAATACCTTTTCCTACATCAAAAAGGCTTTAATTAATTTGATCTGACTTCCTTTCTTCTTTTTTTTCCCTAAAAGGGAACTGGCCATTCCCTTTAAGCACAGGGCTTACAGGACTTTTCATCAAGTGCATAACTGCAGTATGTCCTAGAGAATTGCAGTGTTGGAAGCAAATTAATTCATCAGGTCCTGTTTGACTTTTGTGATGTGACAAGATTTATTACCTGTAATCTATCACAGAGAAGAAAACTCTAGTGCCCTCCATCATTCTGATCTATATTAAACAGTTGTTTGTTGGCAGGTATATTAACACAGCTAGTAATTAGTGCTGTCGAAAAGCTGAAATAATTGCCTGGTGAAGCAAAACTTTGCAAACAGGTTTCATACGCTGTAATTTAATGTTCTCACCAGAGTAACTGTTTTAAAACCCATCTAATACTCTTCATTTTACACAGAAAGGCAAGCATTCAGGAAAGAACATACATTAATAACATAATGACAATTTGGCCAATCGATACCTTCAGTGGCAATTAACCTAATATGCCTTTGTCTTTACAAGCCTAGCTTGAATTTTCCCCATGAATTTGTCCAATGTCTCATAGGTTAGTTTGTTGATTCCCTAATGGAAACCTTTTGAAACAATAGAGCCATGTGCTTTTAAGGCCCATATAGATTAAATCCCCAGTTTTAAATTATTATTTAATTCATTTCCCTTACTTTTTAAATAGGGAAAGCAGAACTTCAAAAGATAAAGGAATGTCTTGATATTCCATACTCAATCATCATTAGAATTGAGACCAGAATAATTTCAGACTTCTGGGTCTCAGATGAACAAGTACTGGCTATACAGGTAAGACCACCAAGTTATTTCTCCAGTAACTCATATCTTCATTGCCTTATACTAGTTAGTAAATCTCAAATTGGGACACAGTAGAAAATTATTTAAAATATTAGTTCTCTGTGCCTTTACTCTTTTGACTACTTTAAGGTAGTAAGTATATCTGTAAATTCATTTTTATTTGAAAGTAAAATTACTTAAAATACCTAAGTATTTGATATTAGATATACAAATGTGGTTGTTAACCTCGCTGGTGGAAATGTTCTGCAGTGTATCACCCATCCTTGTCCATTCTCTAGGTTCACCTTAATCTGATTCATAGTTCTCCTAGCAGAAGCCATTTGGTATTCTCACATAACTGACGTCTTCATAACAGAAGTTTCTAGAATTAGTTTTGTTCTTTTTGTTTCAAGGGTTCACCAAAACATCTGGGTTCTCTTTATTTTGCAGTAGCAAGAAGATCCTGCCAATACCTATTTTCAGGGAGGCCACAGTGAACCACACGCAGGGCATTAGGCAACCACAGGACAAGATGTAATCCCATGATGCAGCAATTTCTACTTGCCACCATGGGTAAGATCACCTCATTATTCTTTGATGCAGAAGAGGAATGAAACCTTGGAATAGAAGCATTACTCACCCTCCCAAGCCAGTATTAAAAACCACTTCACCAGCAACTGAGGAAGGATGGCCAAAAGAGTAGCCTTTCATCTTCGTTCCATCTTCCAGGACAATGTGTGCTGTCTGAGCCTAAAGAAGCAAGGGCATGGATATTTCTTATTCAGGCAGAATACAAACAGAAGACACACAGAAAAGAAAATTCCAAAAACAAAATATACACATTAAGCACATACATATATCTAATAAAACTAAACTGCTACCCAGATTTCCAATTCCTCTCATGTCACTTTCTTCAAAAGGCACCAGCAGGTGTGTGTGTGTGTGTGTGTGTGTGTGTGTGTGTGTTGCTTGAAAGTGGATCTGAAGCATGTAGATATATTGCCTATTCTAAGTCTACTTATAAAGCTGTTGAAAAGCCAGAAATACTTCAATTTAGCTAATATGCTACAGTCTTAAGTTTTCTTCCTTGATAATCCTTAGCTTTTCTCAAGTATAGCTTCAAGAGAAGCTGATGGTTCGCAAAAACACTACGAATTGTACCATCGAACTCATGCTTACTCTGTGGTTAACAGCGAGAAGGAATCCTCAAGATTGCCTGTCAAATTGTACTCCTTGAAGCTCTTGTATTTGATGGAGTTTCCCAAGGGTTGTCCTCTCCACACCACACTGTGGTCATAACAAAGCTGGTGCTTTATCACTCTAGTAATACTGATACAAAAGCAAGCACCAGGGAACGCTTTAAAAGAACATCGTATTTTTCTTTTTATTAAGTTTAATTATAGCCATGTCTGGTTTCCTCCTTAGGCTATGAGTATTCTGAATTTGATTACTTTTCTATATTAATCTTTGAACTAGCTTCTATAAAATTCTAAGCTAAGAATAGGGACAATTAGAAAACTTATCTAGGAAGTAAACATCACCCAGTCCCCATAAATACTGTAATTCTATTGTTGAAACAACTTAAATCTCACTCTCCAATTTCACACAGGTCACAGGAGAGAAAAAATATGTTCATTAGACCACACACTGGGGAGGCAAAAATGTAGCCTCCAAGAAACTCCATTGGACACATTTAATTGGGACATGTAGCAACGAATGTCTCTATAATAACTGAGGAAATCAGAATGAGAACTTGAATGATAACTGACTATATTAGGTATAATTATTTTTTAGGGCAATGATGGTATAAAGGCTACATTTTAAGAGTTCTTATTTTTAAAAGATATATACTGAGATATTAAAGGATAAAACTAAATGATATCTGAGATTTGGTTCAAATAATCAGGGGCTAGGGAGACCCGTAACCACCTAAATGAATGCAGCTTGGCCATGAGTTGAACATGTTGAAGGAAAGGAGATCCTTAAGCTGTTTTTCCTCCAAGGTTAAGTACACTCGTTAAAGATAGAAATACTCCCATTTTCTACTTTCCTGTCCCTTTTCACCTTGGGCCTGGAGTCACAGTGTCTAATCCCTTTGTATCTTGCTACAAGCCCTCCACTATACCACAAACACACATATGTACACATGCACACGCACACACACACATACATGCATATACACTCATATGCAACCAACTTTATAAGGCAACAAGTACTCAGTAAGTGGTTCTAGACCTTTGCTTCTATATTTTGATAAAATGAAAAAAATTCTCATTATTTTTCTATAATAATCTCTACCAAAATAAGATGACCTAAAGTACTCAACTTTCCTGCCACTAGAATATTGTTCTTCCATATGACAATGCTGTGATTACCTTCAACCACTATACTATGCTCCTAAGTCTTGCTTATGTGTGGTGTATGTACAGAGAATTATTTTAGTGTTTCCTCTTAAAATAAATAGGCTTATCATGTTCTTCTCAAAAGGTAGTTCTATTATTTTTAAATCAGAATACCATGTGTAGTTCAAGCTCATATTTCTAAGAACGGAATAAAGCTCTGTCCTGATCACCTGAAAGATGTTTCTTTGGGTGAATATGAGAGTGATTGTGTCCAATGAATCAGGAAAAACAAATAAATTCTGCCCTTTGCTTGGCATATCAAGTTACCTTTGACATTTTATCTATAACATTGGAATCTGTTTGAGATGACAAACTTGACACTGTCTTTGAATGGTTATACATTGTCTTCATAGACACTAAGAAATATTTTGGAGTTACTCAGTGCAAAGAAAATACAATGATGAAACTTCATCATATATCAATGATGACAAGATTTCTCTGACAAGGATTACCTTAATACACATTTGAATTGTTTCCATATAAAATCAACTGTGATTTCTTTATCTTGTATTTTCTAAATCTTTTATTATTTTTGCATAATTATAATTCAAGACCTAAGTTTTAGATTTGGGGAACTAAGAGTGATAATGTTCAGTATCTCTTCAAAGCTTGTTACAAGCTGCTCCACAGAGATGGATCTCAATAGGGTGTGTTTATTGTGAAAACTCCCCAGGTAACTCTGACATGTTTCACTAGATGAAACCTTTTGGTACAAGTAATGAAAAGTCACTGTCAAAAAACAATTTCTACTGGAAATATTATGTTCTGTTCTTGAGGAAATTGTGTGTAGCTGACATACATTCAAAATATAGAACAAAAAAGGGAAAGGTTTTCTTGAATAATATGTAAGTTTTATAGATCTTAAAATAATTGTACTTTGCAAAACTTGGGTGTGAAGTTCAAATTTCAAGTATTTTCCGTTCACCAGTTTATTCTGAATCATGTCTGGCCAATCAAAAATAACTTTTATGTTTTATCTTACAGTCCTTTCTCTTATTATCATCAAAAAAATTTAAATTGTCTGATCTCTGAGTTCAACACCATTGAATACTCTAAATAAGGTAAAATTTAACATAAGCACATTCAACACAGACTGTTCCTACAGTTCCATTTCATATTTTCCTTCTTCTCTAGATGGAACTAGTTTTCTACTTTGCTTTCATTTTTCTAAAGATATATTTGAGGAGACATTTACTGCTGCCTGAAATAGTCCCTGTGATTGTGTTCAATATGTCTTTTGCTCCCTTAATTATATTTTTGTTCTTTTTGGCAGCTTTTATAGATCTTCCAATTCTCTTTCCCACTACACATTATATTGTTACAAGGCTTCTGTTTATTGCCTACAGTACCCTTTATATTCCTCTTAACTATACTGGCCTCCAATGAGTTTAAAATGATGAGTGCCAATTGACTTATCTACGAATTGGTAAAGGAACTCTGAACAAAGAGCTATTATTTGAATCCCCTCTTCTAGCTAACAATTCCCTAAATGCCCTTTCATTCCAGTGAATCCATAAGAAATCACCTTGCTACCATCATAAGATATTTTAGTAGCCTCCATCCTGGCAAACAGAGGTAAGAAAGCTATGAATTATATTTCTATTTATTAAACTTATAATTTAAGTGGTGACTGTCACAACATTCAGTTTTTTGAAAACTGAAAACATAAAGGAAATCTCAAATAAGAGAAGCATGTATACACTGTATAATATCAGGAAAAGTAACCAAAAGGTTATACAAAGTGAAATGCCTTATTATGATATGTGTGTCCTTGTGTACTTAGTAAAAATGTATGTGCCAATAACATGATTTAGGCACCAAAATCACAAATAGCACTCATCCACCACCTGCTAAGCCCCTGGGCTAGGCTCTGGAGACACACAGGAGATGATCCCTGATCCTTCATTTAGTAAAAGGGCTAGATGTTCATGGATTGTAAAACAGGTGAAACCTCAAGGTGACCAGTGCTGAAGCATCGCCTAAACACCTTGAAATACAAAGTTGCCAAAAATATCATCCTTTCCTTTGGGGAATTTTTCTTTGTCTTTATTGTTTTTGTTTGTCACACAGCTATTTTAATTCAAAATTAGCATACAATAAAATTAACATTTTATTTTATTGAGGGGGGAGAAAGAGGCAGATAGACAGTAAATGGGCACACCAGGATCTCTAGCCACTGCAAAAAAAAAAAAAACTCCAGACACATGTGCCATCCTGTGCATATAGCTTCATATAGGTACTGGGGAATTGAATTCAGGTCATTATGCTTTGCAGGCAAGTTCCTTAACCACTGAGCCATCTGTTCCAGCCCTAAAATTAAATTTTTGTATATAATTCCATGCTTTCAAATTCATATATATATATATATATATATATATATATATAATCAGTGACCTAATCAAGACATGTAAGAATTCTATAACCTATACCGCTCCCATTCACTATTTCTAATTACATTCCTCTATGTCCAACACCTAATCACAGTTCTCTTTGCTGTGACTATAGTTCTGAGAATGTCATGGAAAACAGACATATAGATCAATGGATTTCTCTTGCCTGCCCATGCCTTACATAATGACACAAATAAAAATTTTAATAAAGAAGCTCTTGTTAAATGTATTGAGTCCCAAACTTAAAGATTTCTTCAAGCCTTTGCTCAAATATCATGAATTGTCTACTAAGCCTCTACTTTAAATTGCTGTATGCCCCTGACTGGTCTAGTTGGCCAGCCCTGTTGATGTAGCACCACGTTTTCCAAAACATAACCTAGTGTTCTCTTTCTTTGTCTGCCTTCCCACTAGACAGTGAACTTCATGTGGCCAGAGTATTACTGCTGTTTTGGTCAAATGTGACTATCACATTTTTTACTTTTATCAGTAGTTACTTTTCTAATTTTGCATTTTAATCCATTTGGTTTATTTTTAATCTGAGTTCTTCTTTAAAGGGTAAAAACCTAACTCTGTGGTTTTTCAATGGTGGTTATTGTTGCGAATGCTTTAAACCCAAAGATAGGAAATGTCTTGGAGTTGCATTCTCTTTCTCTTTATCATCTTCTCCTGGCATCTCAGAAGGAACAACGTTCATATCACATCTGGCCTTATAGTCTCAATAATCAAGTTTTAACTAAAAGTGCAATTAAAAATAACTCAGCATATAGTATCTGATACTTAATAATGATGATTACCAACACTATCACCCATTTGCATATTACATAACATTTTGTCACTACCCAAGAGAAAAGACTTATAATCATTTTCTTCTGCTTTTCAGTGGCTCAGCCTGAATCCAATATCTCCCTGCATCTACCCACCCTTTGCAGTACAGTTAAAGCTTTCCTAAGCATTCCCTAAAGTACACTAGTTCTCAAATTAATCAATTAGCATATGAGGTCCCTTCCTCTGGCCCATTTTATATATGTAACACTGTGGATTGTCACTCTATGACAGTCCTTTGTGTGTGAATGTTTCTGCGTCTGTTTACATTCCACTATCCTTCCTAGTGTCCAGGTTGTGCCCCTGAAGATCACTTAAGTCAGAATTAACACTCATGTCCTATGTGAACTCTGCATACAGTATTGTGTCACCTGGTTTTGGCTTAAGGTGTTCTTCCTACTGGGAAGTGACCTCTGGAACAGAAAGCTGCAAACACAGTCCACCACTGAACCCTTGCAGAAAAAGCTGACCGTGGTACACAGTGTGCTGGTCACGACACACAGTGAAATCATGGAATTGAGGACATAACGTTAGGATTTGAGAATGCCAACACAATATTCTTTGCTGTTAAGTTACATCTCATTATTTGTATCAATTTTCACCTACTCCTTTTGAAAGCAAATGCCTTTTCTATATAGTTCATGATAAGGGATAGGAGAAAAGGAAACAGGCAGTTGAGGATAGCTGGTAACTCTTACATAATCCCAGCTTTTGCACACCAACCAGGTGTCCTGAAGGGGATGACTTCAGAAGACAGTCTCAAAGATTTCTAGACATCATTTTTTGATTTCTCATGATTTCACTATTAATAATTATCTTTGTTACTAGAAATATATTCCTCTATCATTTGCAAAAACCAGTGATGGATTTGATATACATAATCCAGACATTCTATTTTATCTGCTTTTATCTAACCTGCTCACCAAATTTTACTCTAGTTCCATAGTAAACACTTTTGTTTTAATTCACTGATTATATTTCTAAACCAAATTTCTAAACATTTTATTCTAGATAATTAGTTCATTTTTTCTCCCTCCAGTGAAAACTTAGGCTGTTATGGCTTTGTGATTGTTGTTGGGCTGTATGTATAATGCCAGTACATCCTTGGCAATAATAAAGATTTGGATAATTACATTTTTTAAAATTGTAATTGAACATGATATTTACTTAAAATTTTCACCAGTAGGACCCCATACATTAAGGCATTTGGAAAAAATGCCTTACATTTGAAAAAAATGAGAGACTATTACTTTTTACATATGTATGTATACTTTATGTGCATGCATATGTGTGTTGGACATATATGTATGTGAGTAGGTACCCAGGCACATATGTGTGCATGTGGAGTTCAGAGGTTAATGTTAGATGTCGTTATTTACTGAGGCAGGGCCTCTCACGTGAACACAAGGCTTGCCAACTCAGTTTGTCCCAGAGGATCTCCCAAATACTGAGATCACAGGGTTAGACAACGCCCTCCTGGTTTTCATGGGTGCTGGTTGCCAGAACTCTAATCCTCACACCTGCATAAGTGCTGGGCCACTGAGACACCTCCCTCCACCCCAGAATTACTCTTCTTAAGCACATCTGATGAAAGTAGAATGATCTGTCATTGTCCATTTCCTATACTTTGGCATGGCTTTTATGAGAAAGCACATGTAGTTACCTATGTTAACTAGACTTGGTGACATCAACAAATTGAGTGTATAGATTTCAGTAAGAATTTTCTACTGTTCTGGAAAAGATTTCTCATTTCAAATAGAATTATGAAGCTATGTTGGGAAAATAGAGTGTGGAAGCACATTAAGTCACTGAGAATATCACCCTACCCCCCTTTTGCCCCCAGTCTCCCTAAGTAGTACTAGTTAACGAGAGTGTGTAGGGCAGTGTCTCTTAAGCTATTACTGGATCTTCTCATGTGATCCTCAGATCAAAGCCAGAAGGTAAGCAACACTACACTCTCCACTTTACACATGAGCTGACTACACAGCAAAGATCATTCCAATAGAAACTGAAGGAATAGCAGATTCTGAAGCCAGTCAAACTTTTCACAGGCTTTTGTCCCTTTTAGAAAGCTTACTTCTATTTTCTGCTTTCCAGTTTTGTTTTGTTTTGTTTTCAGCTGGAGATAAAAAGCAGTTCAATCATGCTCTCTAATTTATTTATAAGAACTTTAATTCAAAATTGCCATGGATAAGCTACAAGGAGACCCAGGTCAACCAAGAATTACCTCTCTATAAATCTGTAAATTGCCAGAGTGAAATGTCAACACATTGATTACAAGCTGCAATCTCAAAAGAAGCAACAAGATTTGAAAACTATTCACACTAATTCCCCATCTTGAGCTCTCAAGCTCTGAAGACAGGTAGGACCACAGATGTGAAGGTAGGTAAAGAAAGTCTCCTCTAGCCCCTCCATCCAGGGAAGGTATGCTGCTCCTCAGATACCAGGTCAGGGGACTGTTTCCTACTGTCAGGTCTCAGCTGCCTGCCTCATGATTCTCCCCAGGACTTGTACCTGGAGACTTAGCCAGGCAGGGAATAAGGGAGAACCCCAGTGCAGAAAGTTGACACAGCCAGTGTTTCCTAACAGGTTGACTGAAGCTTTGTCAAACTGATATCACATGGTGTTCCTCTGGCAATCCTGCCTTGGGAAACTTCCCTTCGCAGAAATCTACCCCAATAAATAGTAGTCTCCGTCAATAGCATCTCCATATCTTTCACAGAGATCCTAACTCATGAGACATTTCATCTGAGTGGTGCAGAGAAGCTAATGTTACTCCAAAGCTGGACACTATTTAAGAGTGGAGGCAAGTGGGGCGTGGTGGTGCACACCTTTAATTCCAGCACTCTGGAGGCAGAGGTAGGAGGATCGCCGTGAGTTCGAGGCCACCCTGAGACTCCATAGTGAATTCCAGGTCAGCCTGGGCTAGAGTGTGACCCTACCTCAAAAAAAAAAAAAAGAGTGGAGGCACCACTAGACATGGTGGGGCACACCTGGAATCACAGAATCTGAAAAATGGAGACAGAAGGATCGCAAGTGCAAGGCCAGTCTGGGCTATATAGTGACCAAAGAGGTATAAAGACTGGAGGTCACATATGAACACCTACTTTATTTGGGCCAGTAAGCACAATTTCAACATATAACGTTCTAAAGTAAAATTCACACCTATATACATACACTCAAATATTCTGTACTTTCCAAAATTCTTAGGACTTACCCTGCACCTATGCTATTTTGTGTCTATAATTAGCAATATCTCCATCTGCTCAGAGTTATATTGGTTTTCTTCTACCCAAATAATTATTCTTGGAAAACATACAAGTAAGCTAAAAAAAATAGGTCAAGGACTTGGGCCAATATAAAATAAGTACTGAAAAACAATAGAATATATTCTATTGTCACTACTATATATATATAAATATATAGATATATATTTGGTTTTTTGGTTTTTCAAGGTAGGGTTTCACTCCAACCCAGGCTGACCTGGAATTCACTACGGAGTCACAGGGTGCCCTCAAACTCATGGCGATCCTCCTACCTCTACCTCCCAAGTGCTGGGATTAAAGGCATGCACCACCACGCCAGGCTTTGTACAATATTTAAATAGACTAAAACTTAATTTTTCCATTCACTTGTAATTACTCCATTTTAATCTTCTACTTTGTAATTTTATCTGATATTTGTCCCTAAATTAAACTGAATTACATAAATAGTTACACAAGCCTCATTTTATATTACTTTTAAGATAAGCAATATAAATGGAGTGAATATTGTTTTCTAATATGTATGAAAATGGGAACTCACTAATTGATAGTCATTTTTATGAAAATATATTTTTGTGAGTTTTGCCTATTGGCAGAAACTACAAAAGTTTTTCTAGTAGTTGACTTGTAGTGTGTGTAAGGGGATGTGTGTGTGTGTGTGTGTGTGTGTGTGTGTGTGTGTGCATGTGGGGTGTGTGTGTGTGTCTTGGCATTGTTGTTTCACCATTCCAGAAAAATTTTAATTTTATTAATGGCACTTTATATATTATGATAATGCAGTTTCAAATTAGGCCCCAGCATCTCATCTCTCTGGTGCTTTAATGTTTTCTCAACATTAAACTTTTGAAATATCATGTATGGGTCTGTTTCATTTTCTAGTATATGATTGACTACCACTATGGGGCTACACATAAATGACCCAAATTTGTATTTTAATACTCTCCATTTGCAATTGTATTTAAGAGGTAGATGCTTAAAAGAATTTCCTAGGATAAGAACAATGCAACAACTATTAATGGGAATTGCACAGATAAATTCCTCTTCAGAAAGCTTTCAAAATGCATTCTTGGTGTTAACACTAAACTGACTCAGAGGGCTTAGTCTTAGAAAATATAGTTAAAATTGGAACACAATTTATAACTAACCTACAAAACTTTTGAAGCAGCCTGATTTGTATTACTACCCTGCCCTTTCTTTGCATTCAGTATTATATTACTGAAAATATCTACTCATTATTCATTCATTGTTCCACATTCCAGCGTCACCAGGGCTTACTTTAAGGATATCGTCCCCTGACTTTGAAACAGGTATTTTGATTTGTTTTTGGTTTGAATCTTTTATTTCATTGTAAGTCACTGGAAACAAGCCAATAGGAGTCTTCTTACAGTCTAGATTTTTGCATATTGGAGCACATTGGGCATCTTTAGATACATTATGCATATTTTGCATATTGGACCACATTATACGGAAAAGGAACAAGTTGCAAACTAAAAGCAGCGTGCTTGGTCCCAACTACATGACAATATTTTGGTTGAGAAAGAAGAAAAATGTCAACTGTAAATAGCATTATCCTAAAACGTCCTATTTATATTATTTCTGACAGCCATAGAAAGAGCAATCCTTATTGATTCTTTGATTTAAACAGCCTCTTCTGGGCATGCAACAAAAAAGAAAGGGAAACTCAAATTTATGTGGTCTTGAGAGAGAATATAGATACAAGTGACTCTCGAGTAAACAATGAAATCCCAGCAGGAAAAGTGAATTAGAAGATCCTAGTGGCAGGCTAGACAACAGCTATGGCTTTAGATGCACATGCAAGTGACAAAATGTCAAATTAAAAATATCTGTCTTGTATTTAAGGCCTACTTAACATTGCAAGTCCTTTTTTAATGTAAATCTCACTCTTTAAGCAGAAGCAGTCTGTGTTAATAGTGGCACTTACACATCTGTGAAATGGAAGGGGCAAATCAAGTTTCTTCCCACATCCCAAAATTCATCAATAAAAGGTTCTGTGTGCAAAGCCTCAGCAGTACAGTCCATGAAAGATTTGAATATATAACATTATAGAGATAATAATCCCCTAAAGCTAGTAGAGGAAATGAAAATGATTTAACTGGGAACCCAACTATAAATCTGTTGAAACATTTATCTGAATAGGTTATCTGCATATCAGAAAAAACAGAGGCCCCATGTGTTCATTTCCATTTTCACCACAGCCTAAAGCTATATAACATATTTGATTTCTAGCTTACCTGATGTTTTGTAGCTATTAGCTCACCTCAGTATTCAGACTCATAAGATATAACTCTGAACTAAGCTTTGAGAAACAGGAATCCTAAAGTCATAAATTTGTTTCCATAATTATGAAATGGATAATATAAAAACTTATAATTAATTTTTGGTAAATGAAGCCTAAATTTTCATCCTTGGAGCTATAAAATCAAAATATGTACATTTGAAATTCATAATTAGAAGACTATTTTCCATGTCTTAAAAATATTTCATGAGAATTCTCTGTAGTTCTGAATATTATAACTATAGTCAGAAAAACTACAACTCCAAAGTCCTCTGCCTTTGGTTAAACGTAAGCTAATGGGGTAGAAAAATCAGTCTTAATTTACTTGAATAGTTCCACATTCTGGACATTTATAAACAAAAGAGATGCATTTATAAATAACATTTGTAATTTCTCATTATGAGTGAAATACAGTATTTATAAAAATTCCATTACTAATATTTTCAGGATAGGGTTTTTTTAATAAGCACTGATTGAGCATGTGCTAAGGGAAAATAGTTCTGAAGCTGTAAGACTTCTTGTTATCTTCTGGTAATAAATTAATATCATCTTATATTTAGTTCCATGTCATAGATGAAACATACTCAAGAAAATTCTGTAGGCCTGTACCAACCATATTGATTAATTTATGAGGATTTCATATGAGCCAACAACTTCCCTGTGAAATTGAATTGGTCCCATATAGGGCCTTTAATAAGCTGAAAGAATAGAGAGTAGCCTAGAAAGTATGTTCACGAGTCAAACTTATGTAGATGTTTGAAGAAAATTAAGTGTAAGCTAAAGATCTCTAGGCTAAGAAGTCAGTCAATACAAAGTGTGAGCCTTGCTCATGACACCTTCCTCAAGGCGCAACCATTGTTATGTCCTTGGGAAGGCTAGTGGCACTGAGGTCAGTCAATCCAGTATTGCAAACTCCTAATACTTGGAAGATAGCTCCAGCGTAAGAGGTACTGAAATCTATACTGAAGCTCTCTACCTCTCCCGCACATTAGAAATATGAAGAGATTCTAAAGGAAACATAAGGGCAAAAGAATTCCCCAGTTCCATAGCAGTAGAACCTTACTTCACCTCTAGGCCATCAGAAACTCTGCCCAAGAGCAGGGCATATTGGACCTTGATGAGGAGTGAGGAAAATAAATCAAGACCAGGCTGGACCTTCAGGCACGTCCCCAAGCAGGATACCTTTTGTCTGGCCCAAACCAGAGCTACTCAAATAAGGCAAGGCAATGCCTCAAGTACAACAGTGATGGAGGCACCAGGTGAACCATGAGCAAGCATTCATTAAAGTCTGTTACTAGGCATCACTCACTTCCCTCTAGTGAATGAAGGTCATTTGATCTGTAGCTTTTTCAAGTTTTGTGCTGGATGCACAAAGCGTGAAGGCACTATTAATGGCAAACAAATAAATCTCTATTTTATAAAAGAGAGAAAATAAAATGTGGAGAATATGCATGGAAATGCACACAAGAGAAGCTACTACCTGCAAACTGCAGAAAAAAATGTGGACCAAGACATGTAAAGTTAGCTCGCCCAAACTAATCATACAATAAGCTCATTGGAAACTGGAACATAATCTTTCATTAAAAATCTTGCATTATAAAAAAAATTTAATAACAAATAATTTAAAAATAGCTAGGTATGGTGGCACACACCTTTAATCTCAGCACTTAGGGGGCAGAGGTAGTAGGATTGCCATGAGTTCAAGGCCACTCTGAGACTACATAGTGAATTCCAGGTCAGCCTGGGCTAGAGTGAGACCCCATCACAAAAAAAAAAAACAAATAAATAAAAAAATAAGAAAAATAAATAAATAAATCGTGTATAATCATGAATGAAATCCAGGTTTGCTGTATATTTCTTAGCAGTAAAAGTCTAATAAAATAATAATTCTTGAAAATCTGTGATTATCTTCCCCTATCTCTGCCCCTTCCTCCAATATGCACTGAGGCTCAGCTATAATAATGAGTTCCATTTCCCATGACTGAGTCTTAAAGCTACTGCACTTTAACTAATTGATGCTAATTGTAGGAGTTTTGGAGTTGCCTATTTCTATGAGATGGCATGATAATAGTTTCCCTACACTGAACTAAAGAGCTACCTCTGTGTTCGAATCAGCATGTACAAGCTGACAAGATGAAAGCATCACAGAGGGAATGGAGACTCTCTGGATGTTTCACATCAAAATGCTAAAGAAGAAACCTGAACCATTAGTTGCCTGAATTAATTGTAACATAGGTCTCCATTTCTAAATATGAATGGATTAATGTTAGAAGCAATATTTACTGAGCCTTTTTTTCTATTCAGACAACATTTTCAATTTAAAACCTTTGATTTCCAAATTTATTTGTAAGAAAAAAGTCTAGGCGGATTTTTAAGATTTATGAACTCAAAATGCTTAACTATGTAACTTTATTATTTTTTTAATTTTAATTTAGTTGTTTATTTTTAAGCAGAGAAAGAAAGAGTGACGGAGAGAGGAAGAGAGAGAGAGAGGTAAAGAGAGAGAGAATGGGCATACCAGGGCATTTCCCACTGCAAACAAACTCCTGATGCATGCACCACTTTGTATATCCAGCTTTATATGGCTACTTTGGAATTGAACATGGGTCGTTAAGCTTTGCAGGCAAGCACCTTAACCACTGAGCAATCTCTCCAGCTCATTAACTGTGTAAGTTTCATGAAGTCAGGGACTATATATTCATTCTCAACTTATTTTTCCTGTCATATATTCCCATGACATGCTGATTTGTTAATACTGGGCAAATGAATAATTTATTCAAAGATGTTTGGCATTTTGTTGTAAATTCTGACTTTAGATATTTAATTATCCAGATATTTTATTTAAAAAAAGAATGCTTGCTTTCTAGGCTTGGATCCCAATTTATTACAAAAATAACTTCTTAGAGAGGCTTAATATTTAAGCAAAAGCACAAGGTATTATCTTAAATATGTGAGAATTCTTATCAACTATCTTGTCATTGAAACAATTTGTAGTTCATAAGAAACCTGAGGGCACTAATTAATCTAACCTTCTATTATGTCCCTCTACTAAAATGGATAGAACAGAATGTTGTTAAAAACCCAATTTTCATTTTCAAATGTTTTATATGTTTTAAGCCTTAATCTTGTATGACGACTACACATGCCTTTAAGTAAATGAAGAGCATTTGTTTCAGAACATAGATGGAAAAATCTATGTTCAGAAAATACAAGAATTAACAAGGTCACAACTATAGGAAATTATGACAAAGGTTAGAATCCAGATTTTTTTTATTTCCCATCCAGTCTTTTTTTTTATATCATACTGTTCCAACTGACTGAATAATAATATGTGCTGGGCATTTTTGCTACTTACAGAAAAAAAAAGGATTATGGTCTCTGAAACTTTCATATTTTATGGTTGTTGATCATTTATACCCTTGATACTAACTTCCTTTAAAAAGTTGAATACCTTGAAATTCTTTTCTCTTCCCTATAAGTGAAATGCAATTGTGTCTAGTGGCAAGGCATACTCTATAAATATTAGCCATAAGCAAATATGCAAGGAAGCTCCACAATAGTACAAATTCTTTCTCTCGTCCTCTTGGCCTCTCTCTTTCTCTCTCTCTCTCTCTCTCTCTCTCTCTCTCTCTCTCTCTCTCCTCCAATGACATTGAGAAAGCAACCTGAATTCCAGGACAATACCTACAGATCTGACTACAGGGTGCCTTTCACAACCCATTTACTATCTCTAACTAGTTATAGTGCTGCTAACCTTTAGGGACTCTTCTGACCTTTGTAGATCATGATGTAACTACATCCTAAGCATTTTTAACTCTCTTTAAAATACCCCCACCTGAAAAAGAATACATTTGAATTTATCTGTCCTATAGAATTGAGTTTTGAAAGGGAAGTCAGGAAGAAAACATAAGTAGAGGATTATTTCACAAATAAGTAAAGGTCTAAGGGGGGACAGAAACACCCCCTGCCTGGACAGCTTATGGGGATTTCATTCACTGCTGCGAAGTTCAAGAACTTCTATTTTTCATGCCTGGCATTCCTCTGAAACACTGGCCAGTAATGACTAAGTGTGAGTAATGGCTTCAACACCAGAAATGATGGCTTATTCCTCCTACAAATTTGTCATTCTTAGCTGTGCACTAGGGCAAACCCTTGAAACAGATCTGCCACCTTGAGCTAGAACTGCTTTCACAGTAGTCCATCTACATTAATTCCATCCTGTGGCTGCACACGTGATACCGATGGTAGAGTGTAACTGATTCTGAGGGAACTGGCTTCTAAAGACTATAATGCCACCAACTTAAGCAGTCGCTTCATTTTTCTTTCTGCTGTCTAGAAAAGACACACTCATCCTTAAGTGCATCATATGAGAAAAAAAAAATTCCAGATTATTTAACCTCAGAGTACCAGAATACTCCACAACCATGGGAGATACTGTTTTCATTGCTGCTCGTTCTCTGAAGTGGCATATGAGTGTTCTTGTGTCATTACTAACACAAAACTAAACCCAAATATTCACTCCTATAGTATATACCTAGTTCTTATGATGATGGTTTAGAATATTCTCCATTCTAGCTGTCTTCTTTTAATTCAACTGAATCAAAAAAAAAAGAGTTTTCATTATTTTCTTCACATGGTAGTATCATGTACTCTTAGAATCTTCTCCGTGTAGAAGACTAACATTTCTACATACCACTAACCCTATTACAGATGTTTTCTCCTTTCTCCTGGGATCTCAAGGAAATTTCCCTTCCTTTCACCATGGCATTCCCTCACCCTCTTTGTCTCATTCTTTTTCCCCCCTCTTCTTCCTCTCCTCATCTCCCTGCTCTCTTTTATCTCCCTTTCTCTGCTTTTCCTTTAATTCCTATTCCTCCCCCACTCCTATCTTTAGTCACTATGGGAATTCCCGAGTCCAACAGGTGTCAAGATAGAAACCCACAGGATACTGACCAGAGCAGTCTAAATGAGAGGAATCATGAACACACATGGAGGACTTTTAGTTAAGCCAGTGAGTACACAGAAGATAAGCAGAACACTCAACACTATTCTAACCTGTTTTCACATCAACAAAAAAGTGGATTTTTTTTCTTACTTCATGTTTTACAGCTCTTTCTACTGAATAATCAGAATAATTAAGCCACTGTGATTAAACTCTGCAGTCAGTAAAGATGATGTCCATTGGCAAAGTTCCCACTGAGAAAGTAATTCCAGGATTTTTAGTAACAAATGTCTTCATAAATTTATAGGGTTTCCTATAGAAATTTCATTATCCGATGGAAAGGCTAAATTTTAATGTCCATCCCCTGTACTGTCCCCCTTAGTTGAAGATATACCTAGAATACCACTCTCATCCTTGCTATCTACCTCAAGGTCTAATCTGCAGAAGTAAAGTAATGAATTTGGCCATTTGTAAGAAGGGCTAATAGAAAAATGAAGACCACTAAGACAATGTCCACAGAATGACTTCCAAACTTAAAATTCACAGATACTATGCTTCTAAACATTTAAGGTATTTAAAAAACAAACTTTCCAGTGTGTCATTCCAGAAGAGGGGTTACCGTTCTCAGTGCAGAGGTGCAGCTGGTGCATGTACAAGCAGCTCCAGTGTTTAGACTCAAGCTATCTATGATAACTTATTTTTTTAGGATTTGTTTTCTACTAGCACAGTGATATTCATCTTTACATGTTCACAGGAACTATAGTCATTCTTTGTATTGGGTAAAAATTATGATAAATTGACTCAGAAAAGATAAAATAACCATTTGCTAAGTCAATAGCTCCTATGGTAAAGCAAAGGTTAATAAATGACTTTGAAACCATGTTGACATCGGTGTTTGCTCTGAAAGGAGCAGCTTTGCATTACTGCTAAACTGTGCCCTGTGAAACATCATCAGAAACAAGAAACACGGGTGTTACCTTGACAGAAAGGAGCCTGATACCAGGTCTGGAAAATTCCCATTGTCGCTTTGAAGTCACCTTGGCAAGACCAAAGCCACTCTTCAGGGTCTTCACCACTTTGCAAGCTGTCAAAATCCTCGTCATTTTGAAGATGTACTGTGACTAAAAATTAAATGAAATCACATACACTTTATGAGTTTTAATTAATGTGAAAGAAAGCTAGGTGGAGGCAGACCAGTTGGGTTTGAAGGCTGACTGCCCAGCAATCCTTCACTATCCATTCATTCTGCCATTAAATGTCTTCAGCCACAGCTCCGCCTTTGCCTAGCCCCTCCCACCTAGCTGATGTCCAGAGATGTTCCATGGATATGTCATACACATTGCAACATATCAAATACTATCTTCTCCTGCTGAAATAATGCTGGTATTGAAGAAAGCTAGTCATCCATCAAAGGATTTGCTTATGCAGCTGAATAGAATGACCTAGGCACAGTGGGCAGCCATGAGAGAACCACTTACCTTAATGATGCTAAAGATCAAAGGTTATTACTTGTGTTATAAATGATGCCTGATTTGTCTCAAAAGAGATTTGTGTATTCCCAAGGTAACCTGAGCTTGGCCATTTTCTGCTTGGACAAAGATAGTGGAAACCACAAATAATAGAAAGAACATCAGAATAAAATTTTCTCCACAAATATGCAGTAACCCCATTTTAATTATGTCAGGAATAATAGAGCTGTACATTATATACTTATTGCTGCATTGGTGTGTCTTCCATATTGTAAATCTCTCCATAATACCAAGAAAAACACAGCTGGAACAAAGTAACTTCTTGTATACCTCTAAGCTTCTTAAATTAAAACAATGGGAGAACAGAGCTTAATATAAGCACTATTGCTAAATTAGTAATTTTTTTTAAAAAAATGTATGTTTTTTGAGCTTTCTTTTTCAATATTTTATTTTTTATTTATTTTAGAAGGAGAGAGAGAAGATGGGTGTGCCAGAGCCTCTAGCCGCTGTAAACAAACTCCAGATACTTACGCCACCTTGTGCATCTGGCTTTGCATGGATACTGGGGAATCAAGCCTGGGTTCTTTGGCTTTGCAGGCAAGTGCCTTAACTATAAGCCATCTATCCAGGCCAGGAACTTTTTGAGTTATTACACTTTTACATTACAAAGTTTTTCGACTTGGGTAGGTAGACAGATGGCTGAGTCAGTGAGTACCTGCCACAAAAGTGTGAGGATGCAAGTTCGGATTCCTAGTACCAAGTAAGTTAAATGCCTGTGATAGCAGTGCGTGCCCACAACCCCAGCTCTGGGGAGGTGGGAACAAGACAGATCTCCAGGACAAGATGACTAGGTATACTAGCAGAATCAGTGATCTCTGGGTTCAGTGAGAGACCCTTTGCCATTAAATAAGGTGGAAAACAATTAAGGAAGGCACCCCACATCAACCTCTGCCCTACACACACACACACACACACACACACACTCACACACACACATAGATGAACATGCACACATATACATACCACATACACACAGAGAAAAATCAAAACTTGAGATTTTGTATTTCAACCTAAGTAAAATTGATTCACTTCATCTGCAAACTACGTGTATAATCAGGTTCCCAAGGTACCACTGAGTGGTGGGATCTCTCACTTGTCATTGTCTATAAAGAATAGAAAGTCCAAGAAATTAGAGCAATTAAGACTCGTCTCTAGAGCTTTTCATAATTAAAAGGGTGACATGGAGATTTTAATTTTTATTGATAAAGAACAAGTGTTGGAATGGGGGAATGTGGATACTTTAAAACAAACAAGACAGAACAAAATTTAAGTTAATCTACTGTTCACATCAGTGAACAGTGTACAAATTTTTCCTGAAATCAAACTATATCACAGTTCCTGGTAACAAAAAGATGAATAAAAGAATCTCATACTACACAAAGTAATTGATTAATAAAATAACTAGCATTATAGATGAAAGCCAAATGTAGTGGAAAGGTAACGATAGTAGGAAAAAAAAATAAGGAAAGATCGTCTAGTACCTTGTGACTATCTGGTAAAATTTAACTATCAGATTACATTGAACTATAGCTTGAAGGATACAAGTATTCCAACTAGATGGAGTAGAAAACAAATCCAGACATAGACATATAAAGTCTCACTTTATGGACCAGTGGCAAGCGCCTGTAATCTCAGTAATCAGGAGGCTGAGGCATAAAGACCCCAAATTCAAGGCTAGGCTGGACTGTACACTAAGAACCTGCCTCAAAAATAAATGAATGAATGAAAATTAGAAGCTGATCCTAATAAGCCTAAAGGTCAGGCATGAGCAGAAAATCATATACTAAGCACTATGTCACATAAGACTTTGTATACATTAAAACAGTTGGCCTTTTATTGGATATGTTTCTGCCTTGTTTCCCAGCTCCAGCTATGGGTTCCGTTCCACTGAGTGGATCAGATAGTCAGATCAAGAGCAGTTGGTTACCCACAATGGCTGTGTGCCACTATTACACTTGTGTGAACATCACATCAGGTTGGTTGCTTGTGAGTAGCTTAGACCACTAGCTGCTTGGACAGATGTTGGTCATTTTCTCCCAGTTGCTCATGCAGCATCTTCTGGGACTAGATGAACTAGCTGTCTGGGGACTGACTCTCTTCCAGATTCCAGCCAGGTTGCTACATGTTCCATACCAACAGCATATGGTGTTTTCACCAGTAGGGTCTTACCACTAACCTTTGGTGGGTCATCAAGTACTCTGAAAGAAATCTGTCTTTTTTGGGAAACCTTGTAGTTCTCTCTAATCAATAGTTCACTGTGGATGTTAACCACATGCTGGTACTGGGAGTTACAAGCCAGCACCAAGGAAAAGAAGGAAGAAAAAAGATAGGTAATATAAAAGAGAGAGAGAAATAAGAGAAGATTAAGGTTAGTTTTCATCATACCCTCTCTAGGGCTCTGTGATTCAGGTGTTCCCTCTAAGGACCTGATGAAGGTTCAACTATTTAGTCTGTCTTTTAGTATGTAGAATTTTATGGTAACATTACTATTTGGGTCCAGTTTTGTGTCCCCCAGCCCTACCCTTTCCCTCCCCTCCTGCAGCACCCTCCCTGTTGTCTGGTCCTAGCGATGTTTATTAGATATGTCAGCATCTCTGGCAGATTCAGGTTAGGAGCCACAGATGAGTGAGTTCCTAACCTGAATCTGCCTGAGATGCTGACATTATCAAGCTCCCAACAAGAGGGCCCTACACCTATTAAATATTTTTCTAAAATAATAATGGTTATCCCATTTATCTGGTGCTGACTTTACTTTCAGTTGGAGAATATGCTTCTCTTTTTCAGATGGATGCAGAACCTGAGGAGAGAATCAGCCCATTGCACCTCACCAGGGACCCAGCTGAAACCAAGAGTAATTGGGGAAATGAGCAAGAGTAATGCTTTCTTGGTAAACCTGGTAGTAGCACAAGGGTGAAGGAGATAGACACAGAAAACACTCAGCTCCTACCAAGCCAGACATCCAGACACAGAGGCTCCCAAGACCTCATTGCTAAAGTAGACCTAAAACAAACCCAACATGGCTCAGGGAAATTTGCAGAAGAGGGGCCGGAAAGATTGTTAGAGCCACACGTTGGGTCATTACACACGGAGACATTGCCTCTTACCCATAACTGATGGCTAAACCCACAGTGCATGACCCATATTCTCCAATGATGAGAGTCCCTGCAGGGGGCGGGGGGGGGGACAGTGAGGAGGCTAACAATGGTACCAACATGACTGTATACACACTGTGCACATAACTAATAAAAAAATGTTGGCCTATACCCATAAACTTGCTTAGGGTAGTCCTTCAAGTGTTTTTTGAACAAGGAACAAAGATTAATATTTCTATTAAAGAAAGATCATAGAAAATTAAATGGACAATGAATCTTGCAAAAGAAAATTCCCAACTTAGAGAACCAAGACCTTAGATTCAGAGGCTGTTAGTTTTGTCTAATCCTAGCTTAAACCTATTCTCATCTCTACTATTTCCACTGAGATGAGAAAGAGTGATGGAGAGACGTGTGTGTGTGTGTGTGCGCACGCGCACATGTGCATGCAAAGGTTGCATTTTCATAGCCATAAAACTGACATACTCATTATGAAAAATGTTTTGATAAAAATCAATTAAAATTATCATAGTCCCATTTTCCAGATATGTCAATGTAGTGATCATTATAATATAATTTCTCTCTTTATCCCTTGTCTTTTAAGTAGGCAAGTTTGGGTGCAAGTAGCTGTAGACATTCTTAACATTTATAACAGCTAATCAAAAGGCATGGCCAACTGAACATGGTTTTCTGGAGAGCTTTCAACAAATCTTGGATGTAATTCTGTGATTCTGAAATTTAGGGGAACTGTGAGCATTAGGATTGAGATGGGCTGTTACTTCCACAGTCAAAGGTCCTGAATGCAAGCTCTGGCTCATGTTTCTTTCTCTAGAATAGGGGAAGGGGCAGAAGTCTCAGATAATTATTAAAATAGTCTGAGTGAGAAATGGAAAATCCATACGTTATGATTCTATAATCACTGATTAGATTGGAAAGGCCAATGTGTAGATGACAAGTACTTTTGGAACTGAGTGTTCAGGTATGCAGATATTTAAAATCAAACTGTATAAAAAGCTATTGCATGATGGAAGAGCTTACATCTGGGCAGGTTAAAGGGGTGGAGCTTTATAGCAAAAATAAATTGAAGTATTATATTTTTATGAAAGACATATCAGAAAAAAATTTGAATTAAAATTTAAATGTCCAGGATCCTTTTCTTATTTTAGCTCCCTACATTCACCTGAGCAAGGTAACCAGCGTACTTGCATGTATGTGAATGAGAGGCTGACTCTTCATGAGACAGGCTATTATAGACTCTCTTAATTTATAAACAACATTAGGTAAAGTAGAATATTTATATGGATTGGCCCTCTATTGACAATCATACCATTGTTGTCTCTATTTACAGCACTTTGCTATTTTTCCCTATACAATCACATATAAAAAATTAAAATCTGGCTGGAGAGATGGCTTAGAGTTTACGGTGCTTGCCTGAAAAGCCAAAGGACCCAGGCTCAATTCTCCAGGACCCACATAAGCCAGATGCACAAGGTGGAACATGGATCTGGAGTTTGGTTGCAGAGGCTGGAGGTCCTGATGCACCCTTTCTCTCTCTGTCCTCTTCTCTCTCTCAAATAAATAAATATAAATGTATATACATATAAATTAAAATCTAGATTTTTTCAAATTTAATGGAGGTAAAATATTCTAGAAACTTATTTTAATGCTGACTTTTTTTTATTTCTTCCAGAAATTGGAAATGTCTTGATATGAGTAAAGCCCCTCTCTTTCTCTTCTCTATTGTTTTCTTTTTCATCCAAAATGTGCATGTGTGTATATATACATGTATGCACATATGTAGAGAGTTATTAACTAATATGGTTGATTATAATAATCTTTGCAAAGTAATAGAATCATTTTCAGTATTCCAAGTCCTTCACAGTACTTAATTTTAGAAATTTCCAAATGAGGTATCAATTATTGAAATAGTAATCTATTAAGTTAGATTTATTTTCACTTGATATTTAAATAAATTTTGAAAATACTGGCCTGAAGAAATGGCTTACTGGTTAAGGTGTTTTCTTTAAAAGCCAAATGACCCAGGTTCGATTCCCCAGGACCCACGTAATCCAGATGCACAAGGAGAACATGCACCTGGAGTTCATTTGCAGTGGCTAGAGGCCCTGGCGTGCCCATTCTCTCTCTGTCTGCCTCTCTTCTCTCTCTCTCTCTGTTTCTCTCTCTCTCTCCCTCTCTCTCTCTCCCCTTGCAAATAAATAAATAAAATTTTAATCTTTTTTGAAAATACTGAAAAATGGATAATATTTCTCTCCAAACATACTTCTGTTAATATCTTACTCTATTTTCTCCTAATGTCTTTGTCTATGTAAAGGTCATTGTTTTGAAAATTGATCAGCTTGCATTAAATCTTGTGAGATAGAATTATACTAAAAGTATGTTTAATGTTGTTTTAAAAGTCCTTTTCAGTCCTAATTGAAAGGCTGAAAATCATTCCATTGTCATTGCTTCTGTCACTGTCACAGTATATCAGTATTGCCTTTGTAATAATATTGGCAAATTTCTTGCTGACATGAATACACAAGCTGGGTGTGATGGTGCACAACTTTATTCCCAAATCCTGGAAGGTAGAGGTAGGAGCATCATTGTGAGTTTGAGGCCAACCTGGAACTACAGAATGTTTTGCAGTTCAGCCTGGGCTAGAGTAAGGCCCTACCTCAGAAAAAGAAAACAAACAAACAAAATAAACGCACACATTTATATACAATTTTAAGTATCTTTTTAAAATATACATAAGCACTAACATTGAATGATGTCTTATTTTATTGGCTCAAATGTAGTCAATAGCTTTGGATTTCATTTAAAGTTTAGGATATTGGTAAAATTCAACACTTGTACTTCATGTTAATGATATTAACAACATAAACATAAAAGATTCTTAAAGCAGCAATGACTGTTGGTTCTCTATCAGTTGTGTATACATATAATATTGGCCTAGACTATATCTATATACACAACTTGTATATATAGCTATATAGTATTTTCTTCACTTAGCAGTAGATTGTCATAAGTGAAGGTCAGCTGCTAATTGTAAAATTAAGAACAACTCATTGTAGAAAACAAAGGCCTTGGGTTCAGAGACAATGACTTATTCCTTCTTCAAATATGCAAAAACTGTCAGTCACCCTCTCTTGAAGTGTGACTTGCCTTTCTGTCAAAATCCATGTTCAAAGCCAGGCGTGGTGGCACACACATTTAATCCCAGCACTCAGGAGGCAGAGGTAGAAGGATCGCCATGAGTTAGAGACCACCCTGAGACTACCCTGAGAGTTAATTCTGGGTCTGCCTGGGCTAGAGTGAGACCCTACCTCAAAAAAACAAAAAACAAAACAATCTTAATATTCATAGTAAACTGAAAGAAGTGCTTCTGAAAAGAATGAATGAGTGAATGAAAGAATGAATGAATCCCTATGTTTTGAGCTCATGCTCATCAGTGATGGTTATCCAGATGGTAGCAAACAAACTCCTGTCAGTCATTAAGAAAGAATAAAGATTCTCAAGAAGGAAAAGATACTCTCAAGTAATATTTCTCTATTGTAAAAGTCTGTTGTGAAGAGCAAATGTCAAAGCCAGAGGAAAGGTATGACCAGAGGCAAGTAAACTCAGAGAGAAAGGAAGTGTGATCACTCCCTGGAAAGGCCACTGTTTTGTGTTTCAGCACAGGTGCATGAAAATGGAATAGGCAAGGGAGATGTGATCAGGTTCAATTCCGTGGTTTGAATTAACCTAAATAACACCCTCGTATTATCATAGTAAGGATATGAACTATGAAGGACATCCTTTGAATGACCGTAATGTGGATTATACCCTCATAAAAGGTACATACGTTCTCTCACACACAAACGAGTGCATGCTGGCAGGAGAATTCCTCAAGTTAGAACAGGAAGAAGACTTGAAGCTGCCTTAGCACCTCACTATTATGTCAGGGGTTGATGGTGACCATAGACATATATTAAGAGACTAGAAGATGAGTTTTTGAAATAACCAGTATCTTCGGAAAACCAATCAAGTCAGACATGCTCACTAAGATCCCATTGGCACTTTGAGGGACAGAAAGTGAAGAACCAGTTATGATGAATGTGTTTATCAACCTAATATTTGATGACATAAATGTTAAAATGATACAAAAGGAGATGAAAAATGAGTGAAGAAAAGAGACCTTGTAAAATTGGTTTCACATAATATAATCCAAGGTACATGTGATTTATATCCTAGGATAATAAAAAAGCAATCATTTATAAGACCTCAGGTGTTTGAAAACACCTTAAAGAGGACAGATTAGTCAGCCTAGGAGCCTGCATTTTATAGTTATCAAGAGTGAATCTTGTCACACTACTATTTGCTCTGAAATGACATTAGTACTAGTTGAAAGAAAAGTGTTAGAAACAATCTTCCTTAATTCAAGAGCACTATAGATATATTCTAGACCAACATTAGATGTATACAAAGCTTGTAGAGCATGTATATAAATACAGTGTTACAGATGTAAGAGTGAGCCAGGCAGCAAGTTACCAGAGTGTGTTAAGCACATGTGATAAGCCAACAGAATAGGCATAGAAAGTTGTTTCAGAATTCAAATTACCTTGGAAAATTGAAGACACAATCAGACACAAACAGTAGTGGTCAAATGTGAGTCCCAAAAGAGGAACATGGCATGTAGAGTTTCTAATCAAAGTCTTTCAATCTTCCTTAAAATAGAAAAACGGTGAAAGAAATTCTTAGGTAATAAAAGCAAAATGTTTTTTTATGAAGAAAGCTAAAAACACTGGAATTTATGACCACAATATGTTAACATCTAACCTATAGCAATATACATAAAGAGATAGATGTAGACACCCCTTGCTATTATGCCAGCAAGTCTAAATATGTATTAAATAAGGTTGTTTCCTGGTTCCAACCATAGTTAACGTGCTGCTGAACTGATTTGTCATTTGTTGATCCCCAGAGTTAACCTGAGAGTAATTAATGTTGTTCCTAATGCTATTTCTATTTTTCAGATAATAGTGAGTCCCAAAGACCTAAGTAGTTTGCCTCACCTCCCACAGATATGAAAGAAAGAGTCAGAATCAGAATTCAGCTCGTAAGTGAAGGTCCACTGTCTTCCTGCATGTGAATTACTTCCTGGAAAAGCAGAGGCAGCACCATGGAATGACCTGGAGAGAGAGGCCTGGGTGAGGTCCAGGATGATGGGAAGACTGCATGAGTGTGGAGGTTGCAAAGGCCAGATTTATGATGCTCACAAGTGTGTATGTCATCCCATGAAATCAAGCATAGAACAACTTCAGTCAAAATCAAATAAGAATAGGCAAGTAAGTATGACTTCTCTAATTTGATATTGCATTTTAAATTAAAATTAAGGGGCCTGGAAAAATGGTTTAGTAGTTAAGGCACTTGCCTGGGAAGCCTAAGGACCCAGGTTCAATTCCCTAGTACCCGCATAAGCCAGATACACAAGGTGGTGCATGCATCTGGAGTTTGTTTGCAGTGGCTAGAGGCCCTGGTGCACCCATTCTTTCTCTCCCTCTGTCTCTAAAAACTAAATTAACATAAGAAATAAAATAAATTAGGCAATGAGGAAAGAGGTGAAAATAAAGCTGGCGATCTTTTTGCTACAATCACCCTAGAACTAGTTGCTTTGGGAGCCTCACTCACTGACTGCTTTGGCTAGATGCAACTAAAATAATAAAGGATATTTTATATTTTTCTACCTTATTGTTTTTAGTTACTCATTCTGAGGTCAAAGAATCTGGATAATTTAATTCCATTGAAATTTCATGATTGCTCAGGCAAAAAAAATAAACAAGAATTACTAAAAGAATAACGAATTCAGGAAGTATTTATTGTGAAGTGTCAATATACCAGACACTATATATAAGGAAACAGAATTGTGTGCTGAAAGAGGATTAAGTTGAAAACATTAAATGTTTCACTTACATTCTCATAAGAAAAACAGAAATGGCTTAGCAGTTAAGGCACTGGCCTATGAAGCCCAAGGACATGGATGTGATTCCCCAGTACTTATGTAAGACAGGTGCACAAGGTGGCGCATGCATCTAGAGTTGGTTTTCAGTGGCTGGAGGCCTTGGTGTGCCCATTTTCTCTCTCTCTCTCTCTCTCTCTCTCTCTCTCTCTCTCTCTGTCTCTCTCTCTCTCTGTCTCTCTCTGTCTCTGTCTCTCTCTCTCTCTCCAATAAATAATAAAATATTTAAAAATTATTTTTTTTCTGATTTGTTTGTTTTACTTATATATGAAACAACAGATACCTAAATGAGAATAAGTAATGTCTTTATCCTTGAACTATTTAATCCTTTAGTAAAAATCAAAGTAGAAAATTGAGTTCTGGACAATTGCTACATTTTCAATAGAAATAATTTTGTAAATCATTCAATAATTAGGAAAGAAGCTAACAATTACATCAATCAAACTAAATCTGGCCAAATCATTTGCTTAAAACTTGACCTAAATATGCTTACAAAATAAACTTTACAAAGTAGAATGATTAAATCATTCGATAAGTATTTATTCTCATTTGTACAATATTTCTAAGAAACATTTAAAAAACTCAGCAGCCTTTTTTGCACTATTGTTGTTGCCAAAAAAGAACTCCCATCTTATAATGTGCTGAACAGAACAAACTGCTCTTATGGGCTTGTTTTTTCAACTTTTGTCAAGAGTAAACTCAGGTGATTTTGCAAGACTCTAAAGAGCAAGCTTCACCACAAGAGGAGAGAATCCGGGTCATTTGCCAGGACTGCATCAGACCCACTTTAAACTAAACATATTTGATGATCACAGTTTAGAAGCATGTTGCGCAAGGTCTTGAAGGTACCGACCAACCTAGTGAAATAAATTTACATTACAGTGACGTAGAGGACATTTTAAAACAGCTCAGCTATGCAAATTCTTTCTACACTCCCTTTTACAGGGCATTTGTTATAGTAAACCAGACTCCCTCCATGGCCTTCTATTTTCAGGAGGATTTGGTTCAGGAAGATGTGGTTCACTCTCCTGGAAATTGGATGAATGCTTTCACAAACTTTAAGTTTCATCTTTTTAAATTTTAATTCAATTCACCTGGAATGGACCACTCAGCTATTTCTTTCTCCAGGTCTAGCGATTTCTGAATTTAATCATTATGGGGCAGGAGTAGAGTTGGTTTTGGGTTTTTGTTGTTGTTGTTGTTGATGTTGTTGTTTGTGGGAATTTTTGTTGTTGTGTTGTAAAAATAATAATGCTCTGCAATTGAAAAACAGAACAATATGGATAAGAAGGGGAACACAAAGTGCAAGGAAAAGAAGCCAACATTCTCTTCATTGTTAACATCAAAAGTGCATACTGGGTTCTCAATCCTTGACATGACTTTGAGTCTTGAAATATTTAATGTTTTGTTCTAGAATTGTTTATTTGATGTTATTTATTTTTAATCTGTGCTTGATTTTATCAAGATAACTCTCCAGCTCTTAGGAAGGGAAAATATGCATTACTACTAATTAATCTTTGATTAGAAAATTCATTATTTCAAGAGAAGATTCTTGGGACTGTTTTATGAACTGTAAAATCAAAGGAATGACCTTTAGGAAGTCAGGAACTCTGTCAAAATTTCAAAAATTTATTTTTAAAAGTTAACTGACTGGCTGGGTATTATGGCTCATGATTTTAATCCCAGCAATTGGGAAATGGAGGCAGGAGGATCAGGAGTTCAAGGCCAATCTTAGCATACTGAAGTTGAGGTCAGCCTATAACGAGACCCTGTTTCTAGATGGAGAGGTTGAAAGAAAAGACACATAGAGATGAGAGTTTGTTACCAAAAAAGAAGAAAATTGATTTTGATAAAATGTTTAGATAAGCAACACTACTGAAAATTTCTTGAAAAAACATAATTAGACAATTGGTAAAATGTAAGAGAAAGCCACATAATGGAAGTATTATCAGTAGAACTGTGTTAGTTACTTGGGACAGTACACTGATGCATTCCTCATAGAAAGAAAAGCTTTTAATGTTTGAATAAGATTTTTGAATAAGATAAAATGGTGAATACATTTTTCAAATTATTATATAATTCTCATCCAAATCATCACTTGCCCATAAGTATCTGTTTTTCTACTGTTGTTAGCAGGATTGATAAGTATATGATTGAATATTCAACATTTCTGTTATTATAACCTGTATGTATTCAGATGCAGAGCTTTTAGTAGCCAGGCTCCAAATACAAGAATTCAAAGGCCCTGTAATGAATTACTGCTAAACTCATGGGAACTGGGTAGAGTCCAAAAATTTTTCCAGCTCTTCTCCAAATTCTCAAATACATAACCTTGTGCATTCTGCAAGTAGACTCACTTAATAACTAAACATTTTAATAAAAGCAAAAAAAATGCTTTAAATAAAAGCCTTAGTTCACACTTCAATGTTTCCTTTTTATATTGACATAACTTCAAATTTGAAGGAAGATACTGGTAACTTCAACTGAGCAATTTTCAGAAGTGCAATTTTCACTCACAACAAAACCAAAGCCCTCAACAAAAAATGAAAAATGTTGTTTATTGGAAAATTATTGCAAAACTAATCTTGATAATATTTTTCTTAATTTTTTAATTCTTATTTATTTATTAGAGACAAAGAGAGGGAGAGAAGAGTGAGAAAGAGAGAGAGAGAGGGAGGGAGAGAATGGGCATGCCAGGGCCTCTAGCCACTGCAAACAAACTCCAGACACATGTGTCACCTTGTGCAACAGGCTTACATTGGACCTAGAGAAGTGAACCTGGGTCCTTAGGATACACAGGCAAGTATCTTAACAGCTAAGCCATTTCTCTAGCCCTTGATAATATTTTAACTAAATTATTATAGTGGGCTGAGAAAACAGAAAGCAAATATGGTATAAAATCTTTTTCTTTCCAAAAATTAAATTTGGAATTGTCAGCACTTTCAAATTGTCTTATAGCTAATTCTCTGCTCAGAGACCAGAATCAGTTGTCATGAAAGTCAATGTTTTAAAGACGAAGGGCTTTTCTAAATAACATTCAAAAATAAGTAAATGTTTATCAAATAAAATGACAAAAAATAAATGTTCATTGAGCACCATTATGCTTTAAACTGCTATTTTCAGCCCTTGGGACTCACAAGTAGAATTTCTGGCTCATATTCCAGGCAAACATCAAGGTGTTGGCAGGGATACTGATGGGCCAAGATAGCTCTTGAACATGAAGGTCAGGTCTGACTCCTGGCAAAGTGTAGGCCAGGGGAGAGTCCAATTCTGGTGTGAATTCCTTCACTCCCTCTTTACCACTGCTGGCTGGCATCCAATGTGTACCAGTATTCCAGCTCTCTGATTATATTTTTCTCCTCTTTCCTTGCCCTGCCACACAATTTTATCAGCGAAAATATTTAACAAATAACAGAGGGTACAAAGAAGATAGGAATAAAAGGAGAAATCTATAATAGAATACATATAAATGCATATCTGTGTCTCATAGTTGCTTGACATTGTGTCAAAAATAATCCAACTTCTGTTTACTGACTTTTTTTTCCTCTGTACAAAATGGAGTTGACAGAGGACAGGTTAACAAAACAGACTGTGGTGAACTTAGCCAATATAAAATAATGCAATGTTTTACCTGATGAAGAAATCTGAGATAAATGTTAATTTTCTCAACTTGCCTATATCTTATCAATCCTGCAAAGTCATGCAAAGTCATACTGTTTTTTATTGAGACATCTTCACATACATCTTGCTTATACCAGCCAATATGCTATAACAACACTATTTCATACACTGATGTTATCCTGATTAAAACTATTAAATATCTCTACACTGCTTATTAACTATAGCTATCATAAAATCATAATGTCATAAATATGCTATTTCTTCCTCTTTGCATTGTGTGATCCTGGTAAATCTCTTCCTTGCTTCTGTTTATCATCAACAAATTGGAAATAAGTGCAATTCTTTCCTCTCTTAGGCCATAAATGTTAAACCTTCAATTCCTTCCATCAGCATTGGCAGAAAGTCTTTTACATGCCAAGCATGGAGCTAATCCTGAGAATAAAAATAAGATAAGAAAACGGGTTTGGCTCCACAAAAGCTCATTCTCAAAAAGCTTTAAAGTTAATTCTTAAAAACAGACACAACATATTTTCTACTCTCCAGATTTAACAATAAAAAAAAAATCACAATAAGAGCTGAACTTCTAAGCAGCTCAATACCCACAAGATCCAAACCTCATAGACCCAGTTGATCTCCTCACCAGCAGCACACGAGGGTAGACTGTAAGCACCTGAAAGCCCCCACATCCTCTTTCAGATCCCAAACAAGTTGGCCTTCACTCTGGAAACACCCTTAGATCACACTGTTTCTCAGAACAAAAAGAATCACACTCTCTACCAGACAATTGTTTCTAAAAGGTCTAGCAGGCAACACTGAACAAATTACTTAAAGTAAATTTGTTAATGTGGAGTACATGCATAGCTATAAAGGCCAGGTATAAATCATGAAGTCTCACATGAATATATTTTTAAACAGGTCATAGCAGAATATATTTCAAAATGAATTGAGATTAATAGTCAATGCTAAAAACATCTAAGGCACAACATTTTCCAGAGAATAACAAATCTTTAAATAAAACTTCAAACACTCATGAAATAATAAACCTGTAACTGCCATCCCACCCAGCAAGTATATCATAATTACTAAACCAGAGAGAAAAGTAAAGGCTCATACCAAAGTTATAGTCAAGTCCTAAGGGTGAAAAGCTCAGGAATAATAAAAATTTCTCAAGAACTCCTCATCAGAATCCAATGAATTACTCTGCTCACCACTGTTCCTTCTTTTCCAAATCTTGAATATGAGCAGCTAAGAAAAGATGAGCCTCATCAAAACCAAAGCAAGCAAACTTTTGACTGTTAGAGCATGAGCACAGAGAGGCTGGAAAGAGGACTTCCATGTCCAGGCCCAAGTCAGCACAGTCCTTTCTTAAGGAGATTAATGTTTTTCTTCAGGCTTGAAAACCTGTGCTCTCTGGGAAAATAACTACACCACTACCTTGATACTGGGCTCCGTGTTTCTTCCAGACCTAAGATAAGACACTTTTCTTTATCTCCTCTGAAGAAAAGAAATGGCTTCAAAGTCCAGAAGACAGGTCATACAATAATGCCAATAGGATTCGAGGCCTTGTCAGATCACCTGACTTAGAATTATTATAACGAGGGGGAAATTTACTAGATAGATTCTTCAATTTTAAAAATCCCCAAATTAGCATATTTCCTCACTACATAAATATGCCTCATAAATGGCTCAGTGAATGTCAAGAGTAAGTGACAATTATTCTCTTGCACACTAAGTGTATTACTTTTCAGAGTGACATGGCCCACTTTGAATTAATCAACAAAATATGCTCCAAGTTTTACTTGAAATTATATCTCAAGCCTGATACACTAGTTTTCTTTTAAGTAATATCTATACTTTCAAACTAATATAAGGAAGAATTTTAATTAAATGCAGTTGAAAATAATTTATGGCCTTAAATCTATTCAAATAACATCTACATGTATAAATGATAAACAGTTAAGCAAAGTGTTATATAAACATTTCCCTTGAAGAACGCAAAGCATCATGGTTCCTGTTCATCTTCCTTTGATAAGTTTAAATCTTAGTGGTTTTTAATATTAAATGTATAAAATGTTCTTCAAATGAGGATTAAAAACATAATTATGTATTTATACAAGTCAACTGGAAGCCCTAGAACGAGCTTCCACATGAATTCATTCCCTCATAGTAGCTGAGTTATTTAACCTTTGTGTACATCATTTTCCCATAAAAAATGAAAAAATTAATGATTCTGAAAAGAAAAGTTTTCCTGGTCTAAAGGTGTATCTCATCAAATGTGCTGTACTGAGAGGTGAAATATTAATAGCCAACATTAAGTTGCCAATGTTGCAAATCTACCGACATGAAGTTTTTTCCAAACTATTCCCTTTAACTCCTAAGTATACCACGTTAAGGTAATCAAGAAGGAAAGGTTAACTCTACCCCTGGTTCTCCCATAACTTATTTCTATCCTTGGCCAAGTCAATTAATCTTACTATTGCCCAGTTTCTCTGGACAAGTCAACAACATAGTAAGGATAGAGTTATGAAAAAGTTACTAAGAGACTATCCATCACCAACTATGATGTCAGAAGAAAGCACCAAAGAAACACCAAGTGTTTGAGATGCTAAGGTTGTACATAAGACCTCATTCCCACCATCCAAATGCTATATCTACCTCTAAGGTACATCCCCACCCAATAAATACTTATTCAATCAAATCTCAACAGCCCAATCAATATTGAAATCTTTCTTTGAATTGTTAAGACATAATTATCCAGAATGACTAATTTCTGACCCCTCTGTGGGTCTAACATTCATCTATTGCTCATTAATTCATTAGCAATTTGAGCATCCTTTAGTACCTACTAGATGCTACAGTTTATAATAGTTGAATAAACTGACTTAGTTCTAAACCTCATACCTCAGGGGAGAGGCTTTAAAAACATAAAAAAACTTATAGTGCCAAGCTCAGATTGTAAGTGCATCCTTCAAAGATTCATGTCATAAGCTTGTCCCTGGTGTGGCATTGTTAATATCCTGAAACCTTTAAGAGATAGCTCTGAACGGGAGATTCTTACTGGCCGATACTCGTGTAAGCTCTGTTTTTCTGTCTTTCTCTGTGATTCCACTAGTGTCCTACCATGGTGCTAACATCACTACATCACCATGCCCTTTAACCTCCAGGACTATGAGCTAAATAAACCTTTATTTTTTTCATATGCATTAGTGCCTTATGTATTTCACATAGTAATAGAAAAGCAAGTAGTATAAGAAAATTGGTCATCACTACTAACTCTACCTAAAAATGTGGAAGCCACTTAAAAACTAGATAATGAACCGTGGTTGGAAGGGTTTGGAGGAGGGAACTAGAAAAAATCTGGAATATTAGAAGCAGGTCAGTACAGGAGATTCTGGGTGAGGTCTCAGAAGACAAGGAGACTAGGGAACTGGTCTGGAAATGAAAACTCTATGGGAAATCAGGAAAAGGGCAGCCTGGTTCTCTCTACTGCAAAACAACATGACATACTGGGCCTAAGCCCTAGACTGTGTGTCAGGCCAAACTTCAAAGTGACAAACTACTTTTTTTCAACAGAAGTTTCTAAGCAACAAAGAGTTGGGCATTAACACAAGTCTTATTGTCCACTTCCAGTCAGATTCATAGTGAGTTTCAGGAGCAAAAGGAAATGGGTGGGGGGAAGATTTAGTAAATTTATGGCCTGGACACGGGAGATAGAAAAAAGACATGTTCTTAGAGCAAAACTGTAATGTAGCCCAGTGACCTGCATGCTAAAAAGCATAGCACAGGAATATAAGAAGGATCCACTAGTTTACTTTCAGGACAATTAGAAAACAGCCTTAAATATTCTTCAGAAATCTTCAAGGCTGCCACTGGAATAACAGACTCAGAAAGTATTCAGTGCACAATTACTTCTGCAAAGGGCCCACAGGCACCTTCCATGGGCTCCAAACCCAGAGCCACCCTGAACAAGGAAGCCCTTAATGATGCACCCTCACCTGCAGCCTCAGTTCAAGCAGATCCAGGGACAGCTATTGCCAGTGACAGACCATGGTGGCATCAACATAAGGCTGACTTTGCAAATAAATAGAATGCAAGAATTATGATGGTGTGATAGCTTGCACTGAGACCTCCAAGGAAAAACTGAGTAGCCACATAGAAACTTGCCACAGGGTTGGAGCACCTGCAGAGAGCCCCCAATGGCATGATGCCAATGAAGCATGTCAGTGGAGATACAGTGGGGATCCTAGGAGGAAGACCCCAGCAGCAGAACACCACATCCATCTCTGACAAGCACCAGATGCAGAGAACCATGTGCTCTGCACCTCAGTGATGACAGGAGCCGAGGATGTAGTCAGTGTCTGATCTTCTGGGGTTCTGTCTCCATACTTAGAACCAATTCTACCTCTTTTTATTTTCCCACATCTCCCATTGGGAACAGGATTGTCTATCTTATTGAAGTCTTACCATTTTATATTCAAAGCATATACTTGATTTTGCAAGTTCTTGACATGCATGCTTGTAGTGTGTGTGCATGTGTATGCATATTCATATGTATAGTCAATATGTGTGTGCGCACACACATGCTCGTGTGTGGAGGCCAGAGGTCAGTTAGGTGCCTTCACAGTGACTCCACCTTATTCTCTGAGGCAATGTTTTGAATCTAGAACTCATTGGTTTGACTAGACTGGCTAGCCAGTGAGCCCTGCAGATTCCCATGTCTCCACTTCCTCAGAGCTGGCATTACAGGTGCATGCCACCATGCCCGAGATGAGGCCAAGATGAGTTAAGACCTCAGGGATTACAGGAAACAGGCTATTTAAGTTTTTGCTGTGAAGTCATAAGCTTTAGGCAATAAGGGAAGAAAGCTGTGGTCTAGATATGATTTAAGTCTGCCTTCAATGGATTGGAAGCTTAGTCCTCAATGTGGTAGCATTAACCTAATCTTTAAGAGGCCAGGTGTAGAAGGAGGTTGTGATTGGCCCTTCCCCATACTGTGGCTTCTTATCTCACCAATATAATCCCTTTCACCTGTGCTCCCATCATGATACTGTCTACCACGGGGTCCTCAGGAGGGCAAATGTTGGCATCATGCTATTGAACCTCTAGGACCATAAGCAAAAGACTTTTTTCTTTATAAAACCACTCTGCCTCTAATGTTTTATTATAGCAACAGAAAACAGTAACAAATAGGGATTTCAGCATATCAAGATCCTCAGTAATCAGTCACAAACATAATCGCAGCATATGTTAGGGACAGTTGAGATGCAGATGATGCATATTAATTAAATGTGGAAGGTGGACAGAAAATGACCACAGCTGGCATCAGATGGGAAGATTGTGAGATGGGAATTGGTGGCATCTTCCAATAATGTCTTGGTAATTCAGGATAATGGTAAACAAAGCAGGGAGTATCATCAAGGAAGATTGAGAGGAACCACATCTTTGATAGGATACAGTTAGACACTGGTATGTTATTCACAGTGCAATAACACATTGAAGGAGTCTATCTTGGAAAGTCACATTTTGATGTGACAAAATACTAGATTGATATGGTTGCTGTAGGGCAAAGCATTGCATGGAAGGTGAGTCCATGTAAAAAGACAACTGTGGCTCGACACAGATTCCTTTACTTGGCCAGTGAACTCCTCTTTAAGCCACTGTGCTACATAGTCACCCCTGAGACTTGCTTTTGAGAAATGCTTTGTTTTTTCCTTCCTAGGGGAAGGAAAGGTCAAACTCCTTTGTCTTTTTTTTTTTTTTTTTTTTTTTTTTTTTTTTTTTTTTTGGTTTTTTCGAGATAGGGTCTCACTCTGGTCCAGGCTGACCTGGAATTAACTCTGTCACCTCAGGGTGGCCTTGAACTCATGGCGATCCTCCTACCTCTGCCTCCCAAGTGCTGGGATTAAAGGCGTGCACCACCACGCCCGGCTCAAACTCCTTTGTCTTAAGGCAACTCTGCCACACGCTCCGTGCTCTACAGCCCTCCTCTGTGGACTAGGCCAGGACTAGAAGTTACATGTGACCACTTTCATTTTGTTTAATAATGGAAGTAGAAGTCAGATTAAAGATCACCAAGTAATAAAATAAAAACAATAAAACACTTGAGAAGAGAATATGGAGTAAAGAAGGGTTGGTGAGGTTTCGTTGTTTTGAGTTGGAAGGTGATGGAATCACATTTGTAAGATGGTAAGATTGCTCTACTTGCAAACAGGGTGGAAAATTTTCATGAGAAACATCGTATAACTCATAAGTGAAGACCTCGAGAAAGTGTGGTGAGATAGGAGTTAAAGAGCATGGAGAAACAGTTTTTACCAAAAGGAGATACATTTCCACCAGGATAACTGGAAGGTAAAATAAGTATATTCTAGGGCTGGAGAAATAGTTTATGGTTAAGGCACTTGTCTGCAAAGCCAGAGGACTCAGGTTTGATTCCTCAGGACCCATGGAAGCCAGATGCACAAGTCAGAGGGCCCATGCATCTGGAGTTCGTTTGCAGTGGCTGAAAGCCCAGGCATGCCCAATCTCTCTCTCTCTCTCTCTCTCTCTCTCTTTCTCTCTAGCTCTCTCTCAAATAAATAAAATAAAATAACGAAAAGAAGTAGATTCTCTTCTCTGGGTAGAAGTGAGTCAGTTCTTCAATGTAAAAATGAAAGCATGGTCGCTATCCTTTTAATGAAATAGGATATATAGTCTTCCTGTGAAGACTCGGAAGGTTGAAGAATTCCCATGAAAAGTAGCAGCCTGCTTTCACAATAGTATCATGAGGTAAGTGAGGAGTATCAGGTCTCCATTTTGAGATCAATGATTGAGGATCCAGTGATTTTAAAATGTCCAATACAGTTTTCTTCCACCATTTTCAAAGGCAGGGAGCAGCATGGAGATAGAAGATTGCTCACTGAAGTTTCATCCATTGCCTGGCCAGATAGAGAGAAATGAGGGCATGGAAGCCAAGAGTATCAGGAAAGGAATAATTACAAGGGCAGACCTTGTGATGCTAATTCTACTAAAAAGGATGCTAAGAGAACTGTGATAGGTCAAGGAACCACATAGTAAGTATATGAATTCAAAAATAATAGAGGAGATGAAGGAAGAAGGATCTGTAAATTACAGTTTCTGGTGAAGAGCAATCCGAGTGTGGCCATGGAACTTGGTGGAATAAGATTAGATGATTTGCTGAAATTATTTGCATTGTATCATTTGTTTCACAAAGCTCCAGCTCTGTGGTGAACTAGCATAGGCCAAATGATATGAATTTTCTTTACAAAAATAATTACCCATCATTCCATTATAAAGCATTCCATATGAGCAAGTTATAATAAATGTAACCACAAGCATTTATCATTTTTCTGTTTTGGAGAAAGTCAACTTCACAGAGCTATTGGTTTAAAATAGGTTGTAAGAACAATCTTTGTTTTTTGTGTGTGTGTGTGTGTGACACGGGTTAATAGTAATAATGTGGCCTTGGACTTCCCTAAGTCAGCACAACTGATCAATCAGCATTGCGCTGATTGCTTAATTCTTCCTTCTCCACATAAGAGGGGGAGAAATCCCTTGCAAAACGTGTTTGTTCTGTTTGTTATTCTGGACAAAGCTGATAACGAGTTGCAGCTGCTGTACAGCGTGTACTGCTTGCTGAGGCTGTTGCTGGAACTTATAGATAGAAAGGAACAGCCAGAGATGTGCCTCGGGCTGAAGCCAGTGCCGCAAATGGGACTCACTACCTGCTACCGTACGCCTATGTCATTACCCAACAATTTGTTCTGGGGGGACAGTTTGATTGGCCCAGCAACAGATTCAGAAGGAGAGATTTTTAAATATCACAACTCAGCTGAAAGAGTTTTTCTGTTTCTCTGACCTGAGGAATTCGTTCCTGCCAGTCTCAATAAAAGTGCCTGTAATAGTAGGTGAGGCTGACTCTGAACTTGTGTTTCCTCTGGATAGAGTACACTCCTGACAACTCACACCTTGGGGCGATGCCCAGGGCCTCATGATTCCCAATGCTGAAGCTCCTTGCACACCTAGTCCTTCATCCAACTGAGTTTTCTTCCTCTTTCCTGTAACTAAAGGCTGTGAGTCAAGAAGAAATTAGATCAACCATCTGCCCTAGACCATGAAATAGAGATTTAACCTGAGCTAAGTACATAGCATATTTTTTCCCATTAGTTGTGATATAAGTTTCTGATTTATTCTAAATCCACTACAAGGGGAGATCGTACCCATCTAAATGTTTGTTTATTGCCCTTGATCCATGATCCTCTCACTCCTTGTCTAGAGAATCTGCTTTTTATATATGGCAATGAATAGTATGACAAGAAAAGAAAACTGGCTGTTTTGCATGAGACTAGTCATCTCTATCATGTCCTCCAGGACCCAGGAACCATGACAGAGGAAGTGGAGGGTAAACTATGAGTGCTTTTTGCACTGCTAGCCTGAGAACCCCTGCAGGGAGATGGTGTTAGACACTGAGGAGACTCAAAACTCACCAAAGCTGAAAATCAGGGGTGCTGAGAACTCGACACTAAAGGAGCCTCCAAGGTTCAATGAATGTTGCAGAAGACGTGGTGGAACAAACATAAGAAACACGGGATGAGTAAGTGTACCATAACATTGTCCTCCCCATAGGAACTAACTGGTGCATTCATGACCCTGCAGTGGTAACCAATAACTCTGGTGAAGAAAGCCCTCAGTGGAATGGGAAGAGGGGAGCATATGAATATAACTGGATAGGAATATCACTAATTTTCAGTGTGTTCATATATTGAACGTCTCAATTAAAAATAAATAAATAAAATGATGGACAAAAGCATGGTGATACTACCAATATTATCTAATTATCCATAAAATGTTTATATTACAGGGCTGGACAGATGACTTGGCAGTTAAGGCACTTGCTGGCAAAGCCAAAGGACCCATGTTGGACTCTCCAGATCCCATGTAAGCCAGATGCACAAAGGTGAGGCAAGCATAAGGTTACACATGCCCACTAGTTAGAGCAAGCATCTAGAGTTTGATTGCAGTGGCTGAGGTTCTGGCATGCCAATTCTCTCTCTCCCTCCATTTCTGTCTCTCTCTAAAATAAAAGAAAAACACTAAAAAATGTTTATATTACAGAAATATAAGAAAATAAATGTGTGTATTTCCCTAACATTAATAATTATTGTCAAAAGACTGAACTTTTATTATCAATGGTAATTAAATGGGAATCAATGTCATTCTCAAGAACACTAGCTCAAGCAAAAGTAATTACTGTAGACAAGGTAGTTTCTATTAAACAATAAAAAGGGAAATTATTTCAATGAAAAACACAAAGATAACTTATTTCATGTATTGAATAAATATAGCTATTATAATACTCTGTTTTCCTGATTTTTCACTTGGTACAGTGGTGCACACCCATAATTCCAGTACCTGGGAGGCTGAGGCAAGAGGATCACAAGTGAAGCTATGTTGGACTACTTAGTGAGATCTTATCTTAAAATAAAAAGTGCTGATTTATCATGAAGAGTGTGTGAAACCCCATTCTACATGAGCTATAGTAAATGATCTAGAATGTATAGTAGTAAAATATTTCAAAGTGATATTATTGTGCATATGTGCATAAAATAGAAAGAAATAAGGATAAAACTTTATTATAATATGAAATTTAACCCCTTATACAGTTCATAATGTCCTTTAAAACTTGAATAACATTGGAACAAGAATAAAATCTGAAAATGACACTTTAATAATTTTTCAAATAATTTTATTATATAATAATATAATTTTTAGCCCTATTTAAAATTTTGTTGTTTTTGTTATTGTTTTCGAGGGTCTTGCTCTAGCTCAAACTGACCTGGAATTCACTATGTAATCTCAAACTGGCCTTGAACTCACAGCAATCCTCCTACCTCTGCCTCCTGAGTGTTAAAATTAAATTTATCCCTATTTAAAATCCTGCTATAAGCAAACAAAATGCCTAATGTAATGGGAGATAATGAATGAGGTCACCTTCCCTCAGGCCAAGAGGATCAAAGAATCCATATTAAATAGAAAAAATAATCCATAACTCATCACCCAAATAAAATCAGTTAAGTAAATTATGCATTTTTGTTTCAGCATCGTACTTGATCTACATAGCAGGAAATATTTATGAATGCATGTATGTATGTGTGCCTATGTATTATAGTGTTGTGTTGCATCTAATAACATGTCTTACTTGCAGCATGTAAAGATGAGTAATCCCGGGTGTGGCATAGAAGAGGAAAGAGCAGGTGTTTTGCAGAAGAACAAACTGCTTCAGTCTCAGTGCAAGGCCAGACAACATAAGCACATCATCTGTCAACAGTAGCTGATGAATCATATCTCTGCTGGTCCTAAGATAATCAGTACAGTTTTATAATTTCCATATAAAACAGCATATTGTTTAGGGAACTGTAATGACTTACTACAAGAGCTGGAGGTAAGAGACATGCACCTTGGAATCATGGAATCGTGTTTGATTATGACTGCAACTGAACAATGTTTAAACAATGCTGCTGTCACCTCAAGAACACTGGGATGTGTCAGCACTGGGGACTTCAAAGGGTTGGTTTGGCAGGTGTGACTTGTGTTGTTTATGAGTGGCAGAGACAGCAGTTGGCAAAGGATGGCAGTTCCACACAAGAGTGAGCTCACCAGCCTAGACAAAGCACCTTGACTAGCCAGACTGGAATGGGCAATTGTCATTTCTCCAGAATACATGGCAAAGAGAAAAGAAAACAAAGAAAATTATTCACATGGAAAGAGCTTTTCCAGATCATAAATGCTCTTTTCTTTAGTCCATTTCACCACTCACTGGTTTGAAAATTAACCCCTTAGCAATGTGCAATGTACTGTAACTGAACCTGATGGTGATTTAAGGAAATAGAAATCCAAAATTGATAATATCCACCTAGATAATATGCAATACACCCCTGAAGCTAATCAACATCTCAAAGTTCAAAAGCTGAGTAAATTCTCATTAAAATACCTCTGATATCGTTAAGGAGGAGAATGGTGACCTTTATATCTTTCTAGGTTTCTGATGTCTTCATGGATACTATATAAACTTATCACACTCTCCACTGCTACTATTTTTGCCATGTAAAACAGTGAACTCACTGTGTGAGCCTTTTCTCTCTTCGTGTTCTTCTTATCTTGTGTTATTCAGCTTTAGTTTGCAAAGTAATCCAAAAATTATTCAAGGCTTCCAGCTAACAATTTGCTTGTGTTCTTTATCCTTTACTCTTGTTTTTCTCCTGATGGGTATAAGATCTACTGAGCAAATTAATTTTTTTTTCAATAAAAGTGCTGTGGTAACTGGAATTTATAGGATATAGGGTTCGTTGAAGACCTACTGGCATTTTTGGATTGCTAATCCACTGAGCTGATTCTAGGCACTATTTAAATCAGAACATTTATATAGAGATATACACCTTTAGTTTTTAAACTGTATAGGAAATCATTTGACAAACTGGATGACTATATGCGGGAAACGGAAACTTGATCCACACATTTCACCATGCACTACACTCAAGTCCAAATGGATCAAAGATCTCAATATAAGACAAGAAACTCGTATACTACTGGAAGAAAATTTAGGAAGTACTTTCCATGATATAGGCATGGAAAAAGACTTCCTGAACAAAACCCCAGTAGCTCATGAACTTAAACCGTCACTCAACCAATGGGATCACATGAAGCTGAAGAGTTTCTTTACAGACAAGCAAACAATAAGCAAAGCCAATAGATCACCCACAGAATGGGAGAAAATATTTGGGGGTTATCCAACTGACAGAGGCCTAATCTCTAGAATCTACAAAGAACTCAAAAATCTAAACAGTAAGAAGTCAAATACCCCACTCACAAAATGGGGCAAAGAGCTGAACAGGCAGTTCACAGAGGAAGAAACAGAAATGGCAAACATACACTTAAGAAAATGCTCATCATCCCTAATCATCAGAGAAATGCAAATTAAAACAACTATGAGATTCCACCTTACCCCAATAAGGATAGTAAACATCAAAAAAATCAAATAAAAATAAATGCTGGTGAGGATGTGGAGAAGTAGGACACTCATCCACTGTTGGTGGGAATGTAGGATGGTACAACCACTTTGGAAAGCAATATGGAGACTTCTGAAAAAGCTGAGTATAGAGATACCAACAGACCCAGTTATTCCCTTACTGGGCATCTACCCTGAAAACCTTCAAACCACAGGCTAGAGAGATTTGCTCAACCATGTTTGTAGCGACTCAATTTGCTAAGTGCTGGAATCAACCCAGATGTCCATCACTAGAAGAATGGATAACTAAGATGTGGTATATCTACACAATGGAATTCTATACAGCAGTAAGAAAAGATGACACAATGAAATTTGAGGAAAAATGGTTGAACCTGGAACAGATCATTCTCAGTGAACTTACCCAATCACAGAAAAAAAAAATCTCCACATAGTCTCACTCATCTACAGCACCTAAACTGAATCTACCCAAGATACCTTACATACCCAGCAAGCACCTCCTAGACTAGACACTAGGATGGAAGGGGAAGGAGGGGAGGGCATCAAAAGGGTGGGAAACACAAATCTAGACCCAAATGGCAATGGTACCATAATTTTCTACTTACTAAAAGACAGACCAAATGGCTGATCCTTCACCAGGCCCTTACAGAGAACACCTGAACCACAAGACACTGGAGAGGGTATGATCAAGACTAACCTTAATCTTCTACATCTTCCCTCCCTCACTTCCCCTCTCCCTCTCTCTCTCTCTTTTATCTCTAACTCTTGTATAATAGTTACCTTTTTCCTCATTTTCTTAGTGGGCACTGACCTGTAACTCCAAGAACCAGCATGGGGCTATCATCCACAATGAGCTTTTGATCAGAGAGACCTACAAGGTTTCCTAAAACACAGACAGATTTCTGTCAGAGTACTTGTTGACCCACCAAAGGCTAGTGATAAGACCCTACTGCTGAAGACACCTTATGTGATTGACATGCAAATTAGAATGGCATGGCTGGAAGTTGGAAGAGAGTCAGTCCCCAGACAGTCAGCGTGTCTAGTGCCAGAAGGTGCTACATGGGCGACTGGGGGAAAATGACCATTATCTGTCGAAGCAAGGCATGGTCTAACCTACTTAACAGCATTTGAAATACCATGCAACTAATTTTCTGTCAATTTAAATATTACATGTAATTTTAAAAGTTTGTGTGCACATAAAATCTTTCTTCAGAAATTTTATCTTCATATAGCATGTTCAAGATGGATATAGTTTAACTTTCAACAGACCGAAGTATGTCCTTAGGTCAGTGACCCCTAGACATGGTCTCTCCAAATCAATTTTCTTATTTCATTTTATTATTATTTCTTTTTCTCTTTTGGTTTTTTGAGGTAGGGTCTCACTCTAGCTCAGACTGACCTATAATTCACTACATAGTCTCAGGGTGGCCTTGAACTCATGATGATCCTCCTACATCTGCTTCACAAATGCTGGGATTAAAGGAGTGCACCACCATGCCTGGCCAGTTTTCTCATTTTAAAAATGAATATCATAACAGTCTAGACCATCTAGAGATGGGCAACTACCTGGCCAAGCAGAGTTAAGCACAATAATGAGGAAGGTTCAATATCATAAAAGAATAGAGAAGGAAAAAGGAAGAAGAAACTCAATGTTATTAAGAGCATGAGTAAAATCATGCCATCAGTCAAAGAATGTGTTGTGCTAGAATGATACTTTTGAAATTTAAAAAAAAAAAAAAAAGATTTGTAGGTTCCAACTGACCAGCACTTAAATGACTCAGTATTCTAGTTGCAGCATAAAACTGAAAGCAAGAATTAAAGGAGAGTGTTGCCCAACACTGAAAAGCATAATATAGCCCTGGGGTGGTGGAGTAGAGGGAGTAGGAGGTGAGCCTCTTCAAGACAGGGTGAGCATAGTGTGGCGTGCTGACACTGGTGAGGGATGACTGAGTCTCTGCACTCACCCATCCCTCTGTGAAAAACCCAGGTTTGAAGGCCAGTGAAACCCCTAGAGCAGGGGTCTGATGGTTTGTTTCTCAAAGTATAGCTGATGAGTGTAGCAGGTTCTTACTGTTTATGTACCACATGTATAAGTCAGGGTCTAGAAAAAAGAACCAATAGAATGCATTGTATTAAACTGTATTAAAAATTTATTGGATTAGATGACAGCAGTTCAACAATAGCAGTCTACAGGCTTGAGAGTCAAGGAACCTGGTACCTGCTCAGTCCAACTGGCTGGATGCCTCAGCAGTCCCAATATTGAAGGCCTCTGGAAAGCTGTTGGCCTTCAGTCCATGCTGGAAGGCCGAGGAAAGTTGGTTCCAATGCCAAGGAAGGACAGCTGAACAGGATAGATGCATGTGCAAGTGAGGCACTCACCAGCAAGCAGCACAGGCAGCCCAGCACAAAAAAGAAGCCCTTTCCTCCCAGGTCACCCCTACATAAAATCCCCCACTGGGAGGGCTGCCTACTCTGGGGGAAGGTCTCACTCTAGAGGAAAGACTTCCTCCTTCAGTCAGTCCTCCCTGGAAGCAACCTCAGAGACCTACTCAAGAGGAATGTATGTGGATTCCTAGCCAGATCAAGTTCACAACAGAACTTAACCATCACATGAGGCCAGCAAAGCGATGTTACAAGAGGGCCCCACAATAGCTGGGGAAGGTTCTAGACAAAGGAGCCAGAGGGAGACTCTTAGAGACCTTGGGTCTACTTTCCTCACAGCCCATAACTACAAGTTCTTGAGCATCCCTGAGGAAACATAGCAAAGTGTTAAGGGGATAGGTACCTTAAAGCAGCTGCTGTTTGAGCACCTGGTATGGTTTAGACACTCAACCCAGAGACCTAACCGAGTCTACATACACCAAAGATGCCACTAGATGCAACCCATTGGCCTAAGGGATCCAACAGAAGTTGTTGCCTCAGAGAAGCCAGGAAGGATCAGGAAAAATCAGGACAGAGGACACTCTCCCAAGATCAGGATGGCCTGCAAGTCACACAGCAACTCAGACTGTCTCTGCAGATATTTGAAGAAGGGACAGGGAAGAAACCTTAGCATTTGACTAAATAATATGTCAATAACTAACTTAAGTTGAAGTGACACGATTAACTTTTCCATCAACCAAGCAAATAGGTACTTGGGCTAAGTTCAATAATTGAAAAACAAGTTTCCTTTCTATCCCCATGAGTTACAATTGTCAATTCAAAAGTCAATATGATATCATATCAATTACATAGCCACAGATAGAGCTATCCACTGAGACCTGTTGTAAATTTACTCCTTATTCTTTCTTAGATACATTAGAGTTAACAAAGCCATGCATCCAGGCTATGTAGTAAAACCAGTATTTGTCCTTATGGACTAATCCTCGAAATATTCAGATGGAGAAATGGAGAGTAATGGTTTGGGAGAATTGCTATAACAGAGAACATTCGTATATTCTTCCAGAATGAATTTGCAGAAGGAAGATGAAGTGATCACTATAGTCCCTCCTCTTCCTAAGGTGCCCTTCATCCTTTCCCCAGCACTAAAGTGCACCTGATGGGAGCAGAAGATCCATCAATCACTCCAGGGCTGGCTGCGAGCCGAAGCAACATGTGCATCCATGGGCAGCCCTCACACAAACAGTCTCTTTGCCATCAAAACACTGCTTATTTCCCCACAGGATATCCTGATGCCTCTTTTAAGAAGCTGCATGACAGTAACAGCGTGCTAACTCATCAGAACATGTGGCAGGAACATCCAACATGGCTGCATCACTCAAATGACACTTTGACTAATCAAGGAACAGCTAGAAAAAGACAGCCAAGGACACTGACTTAATTGAACAGCTCACTGTCTGAGGAAAGCATGGGACGAGGACTGGAGGCTAGTTACTTGTTCTTCAACAGCATTCCTTTGAAGAAAATGAAGAACAGAGGATCATCCCTCTTACACGGAAACAAGCTTTTGATCAATCTCCCCTACACTGTCTTTACAAGATCCCTCAGGTTTCCTCTCGAAATAGATGTAAACAGCATCCAAGGAGACCCAAGATTGCAAGCAAGCTAGTGAATAATAAGTAAGTGATTCATTTCCAGAGAATAAATGAGCTCTTTTTGTTTTGAAGAGCTGATTATAGAGCTTGTTACTACCACTTCCACCCCTATGAATCTAAACACACAACTTCAATCCACCTGTGTAGGTTGTAGGAAGCTTCACTATGAACATTGAGAGCACAGCCTTAGGAGCCACATCGTGGCTCTGTCATTTATTCAGTGTGTAAACTTAGGAAAATGCCTAATTACATTTACTGTTCTTGGTCTTTATAATTAAAATAGTGGCATTCCTTATACCAGTGAGGATTAAATGAGTGACACCTGAAAAATATACTTACAACCATGTCTAGTATATGATAAGTACCATGGAAACATTAGCTTCTAGTACTATTGTTATTAATGTTTTTGTAGTGGCAAGATCTTTGTTCAGGTGATGTTTGTTTTCCAAAGATCGTATCTAAAGCACTTGGAAAACTCACACCCTTTCCATGGCTTATGGTGTCCTCCATATCACCCTATCTACATGAGGTAGCATGAAGAAGTAGCAATCCCTGCCAGATGGAAGGTCCCTGTCCTTCATGGTGTATGTAGCTACTCCCGAATGCCTTCTATCAGAAAGGTGACTTCTTTCTTCCCTTACCATTGTGATTCCTGAACTTTCTCAGTTTAGTTACCCACTTGCACTCACAGTGTTGTCCATGTTAGCTCAGTAACAGTAAAGACTGATTCTCATACTAGAAGGTATGTCAACCATAACCGAAGAATGAGTTCATAAAAATTTAGTTCTTTTTCCTACCCAAATGATAACAATTTCCATTTGGCCTGTGAGTCAGCATGTAATCAGGGAACTAGAACTTCTTACCTGATTTAAGACACCATGAATAGGAACTGGGTTATCAGGAAACTCACTGGAAAGAATGTATGTTTGTTTAGCAAGTCATCTTCTGGTTAGACTCTACCAGTGAAGACACCATATGTTTCAGTTATAAGACACTGAGAAATCAAGGTAGAAGCTTTATTCCTGATGGCTAGCTGTCCTAGTGGTAAGAGGTATTATGCAGGCTGCTGGAATGATGGCAGATGGGAGGAGAGTCACTAACAATATTACCCAAATGTAGACCCTGCAAGATACTCAACTGAGCAGCAAGTAAGATGTGCCCACCTGTGGTTTGGCTGTTATGGGGATAACCAAGTGTTCTCTCATTGAAAAGGCCTGCTCAGCACTAAATGAGACATTTACATTACCCCCTTCCATAGCTCAGAGAACATTGTGGAAGAGGGTGCAGAAAAAAATTAAAGAGGAGGACTGCTGTGGAACTCTGTCATCTAGACATGGCATGGCCATTGCACTGTGGTTACCTAAACAAGACCAGCACAAGATAGGGCCAGTCATCATTCTTCCATGGACATAGGAAAGGCTCATAAGGACCCATATCTTCTTGAGGAGCTAATGGCAGTTTATGAGTTCTGGGGAAGGAGGAGTCATTTTCTTCAGTGGTGTAGCCAACGATAAGTGGTATGAAGGAAGTTCAGCTTGAGTGGGAGAAGGATAGTATCAGATAATGGGCATATATATGATGCAAATAGAATGTACACATGTATAAATTATTTAAAAATACATAAATTTAAAACATAATATCACATAATTAATAAAATAAAGTTTCCTATCAAAGTCTTAAATAATGTCAAACTAAAATAAGCACTTTGATTCCTTAGAACAATTCAATCCAAAATTATGTGCATCATAACTATAATACCACAACATGAAGATTCAAAGCATAAAATTCTATACCTGATTCAGAGTTATGTACAATTATTTCAAAACTAGAAAGTTATTCAGAACTTATAAATGCTATATATACATACATATATGTATAAAGCTTTTATGTAGCATTTTATTAAGATGGCCCTTCGTTTTTCAGAATAATTTTTTAATCTAAGACTTTCCAAGTAACAAAACCCTACTTCTAAATAACTTCATGGTCAAAAACTAATTGACCTTTTTTTCTTGAAATTTGGCAACATTGCAGGCTTTTTTGTCTTAAAGTTTGTAGTCTTCTTTTATTCCTCCAAAATAATTTAATCTCTCTCTAAATTTTTCTTAATTGTTCGCTGTGACCCAGTCACAATTAGTGAAATGCTAGTGGTTTCACCCTAGAGGTCCTACATGAAAAATTACAATGAGGAAATATAGAGGTAATCAAAGAACTAAGTGAATAAGTGCACCAAAGGATTGTGGAATTATCAAGATGAACAGAACCATGCATGCCAGGAAAGAGTTTCATTTGAAACAATCAGAAAACCTGATTATCTCTGGCATGGGGACTTAGAGCTTCTTCCTTAACAGGGAAATATACATTTTCCAGGAAAGTGCTAGGAAAATGAGATTTGATGTGTCTATCTCCCAAGAGCTATGCAGTTTACAAAGCCATGTATCACACCTAGGAACAGAAAAGTAGGGTAAAAGGGCTGTCTACTTGTGCTAAATTTTAATGTTCAGGATATGCTAAGCATTTAGAATCAGGTTATAATCTCATTCCCAAATGCCTTTTGGTGATTTACTTTGAACAACTTAGACAAACAACCTGTTCAAGGACTGTTCTACTGTACACCCATAAAAAAACTTTTTTTTCTTGGTTGTTTATGTTATCAGACAGCTGGGAATGTAGCTTAGCACTAGAGCTCTTGCTTAGCATGTGTAACACCCCAGATTTAACCCCAAGCACCATAAGAAGAAAAGAAAAGAAAACGTTTCTAGAAATTCTCTCATCCTTTTTCTGTCTTGGTTAGGCGAAGAGACACAGATTTTGTAGGCATAACCTCAAATTTGAGCAAATCATTGAATGCAAAGCTTTGGGTTGGATTGCCTCATTAAAATGTTCCCAATTGATTACTTTTATTGTTCACTTTTTCAGTAGGCATGGAATGATAAGTACCAAAGAAATAGAAATCCTAAAATAACTAGTAAATCACTTGACAATTGAAAGACCATTACACAGTACTAAATAGAAACCACAGGAGCTAACGGCTGGTGGAGGAGTTTTGTTCAAAGTTACAAACCAAGCCAAACAGAGAATTATGCAGAACTGCAGAGTTCATACTTCTTGCTTCGTCTCAGCAGCTAGGGCTGCAATCGATTCCCCAGGGCCTTCAGTCTCAAGGCCATGATCTTGCAACTTGCAGACAAGTTACTCCTTCTGTCACTGTTTTCCTATACCTGATGTGAGAAAATTTAAGTAATACTCCAGAGAGTTTCCAGACCTTAGAATTTTATTCAGTGGGAGGTATAGGAAGAGTTTGTTGGGCAAAATTACCACTTAGGTTTCAAAAGACATGTACAGGGGCTAGAGAGATGGCTTAACAGTTAAGGCACTTGATTGCAAAGCCAAAGGACCCAGGTTCAATTCCCCAGAACCAACATAAACCAGATACATAAAGTAGCACATTCATCTGGAGTTCATTTGCAGTGCCTGAAAGCTCTGGTGTGCCCAGTCTTTTTCTGTATCTGCTTCTTTCTCTCTCTCTCAAATATATAAAATAAAATGTTCAATATTTAAATAATGATAAAGCTTTCAAAAATATTATCTCTCTCATAAACATTTTCTTGATGATAATACAAGCAATCATAGTGCAGATTTGAAGCTATTGGAATATTGTTTGTTTGTTTGTTTGTGACAGAATCTCACTATGTAGCCCAGTGTGGGCTCCAACTTGAGATCTTCCTGCCTTAGTCTTCTAGGTGTTGAAATTATAGATGTACACCACAAAACATGGCTAGAGATATACATTTTTTTAAAGATTTTTATTTGTTATTTTCAAGAAGAAAGAGAGAGGGGGGAAATAAAGAAAGAGAGAGAAATGAGAGAAAGAGAGAGACTACAGACACAATGGGACCTCTTGCCACTCACTACAAATGAACCCCAGATGCATATGCCACATCTGGCTTTATGTGGGTACTAAAGAATCAAACCCTGGCCATTAGGCATTTCAAGCAAGCTCCTTTAACCATTGAGCCATATCTACAGCCCTAAAATCTACATTTTTAAGAAGCACATTTGTTAATACTGAAGTAGGTGGTCACCAACTATATTCAGTAGAATTAAGAGTATGAGTACAATGTTTGTGACAAAGATTCTTTGCTTGACCAACAATGAGTCAGGCATCTGAATATTCTGCTAGGCCCATCTCTGCATTTCCTTAGATAATTCAGATTCATCAAAGAACATTGATAAATCAGTATAACTGAACTGCTCTATCCTTGATATCTTATCTCTCTAAATAACTTATCATCTTCTTCATCCTCCTGGGTGACATCTAATAACCCTGACCTGTCTTTAGCAAAGATCCTCTGGGGTTGCAATAGTCAGAAACCCTCCTAACCCTTAATGTTTCCTTATTGAATTTCCAGCCTGTACTCCCACTCTCCTTACATATTAATTCCCACTTGCTCACGCTGTTTTTGGAGTTGAATCCAGTCTCTCCTATCAATGATGACCTCCTATGCCATAGTCCCTACAGGTATCTCAGTAGTGTAGAATAGAGTCTACCTCATTGGGCACTAACAAATATTTTTTGAGGGGGGGGTCAGATTTTGAGGTAGGTTCTTGCTCTAGCCCAGGCTGACCTAGAATTCACTATGTAGTTTCAGGGTGGTCTCAAACTCATGACAGTCCTCCTCTGCCTCCCAAATGCTGAGACTAAAGCCATGCACCACCACACCCGGCTCAAATATTATTATTTTTCTTTTCATTAACACTTGCAATCCTGCATGAAGGTTTTGGAACGCTGTCACTCCCAGCCACTGTCTGAGATTAACTGTGTGAGCTTCCTCACCCTGAGCTGCCTTGTCTGAAGACTCATACTGAAAACAGTAGCATACCTTGGAGCACTGTTTGAGTCTTAGGTACAGCACGTGAGTGATTGATACTTTAACTTCACTGCTCTCTAATCAAAGACCCTAACACCAGGCCAGAAAATGCTTACTTTGCTTCAGAAACTGTGATGTTAATCCACAGGTCTTCCATGTGCAAAGCAAACATGACTATCTCAGAGAAAAAGATGCAATCGGTTAAAAAAAAGAAGAAGCAGATCTGGAGTTAAGAAGCCAACTGAGGAGAGATTCTTCAGTGGAGCTGCCTGCTAGTTGTGCTGGAGACTTTCCAACCAGCCACACTGCCTGTAACTCATGCCATGCTCCAGAGATGCAGCTTCTGGGAGTTGTTACCTGTGCTAGGATGGGCTTTTAGGTGATGCAACTGCCACTGAGTCATCTGTTACTCCTGAAAGCAACCCCTCACCATGCTCTGCAAGTAACCCCAATCAATTAATAAGTTCACAAAAAAAATAAGCCAACCAAATTTAATTTGTAATAGCAACATTTAATTGAGAAAATGTGTTAACGTTTATATCTTTCTGGTGCCTCCTTTATAAAATTGGCGTAGTATGATTCATACCACCTATAAAATGGTCAGCAGAGGCCTAAACAGGGCTCAGTAATTCTTTTTTTATAAAAGAATTATTTATTTATTTATTTATTAGAGACAGAGAGAAAGAATCAGTGTTCCAGGGCCTCTAGGCACTGAAAACGAATTCCAGACACATGTGCCACCATGTGTATCTGGCGTATGTGGGACCTGAGAATTGAACCTGGGTCTTCAATCTTCACAAGCATGTGCCTTAACTGCTAAGTCATCTCTCCAGCTCTCAGTACTTCTTTTGTAGTTGGAACATGAGATCTTGGATCTGGTAGAGAAGAGTGAACTATTTTATTTTATAGTTTAGGAAAGAAGAAAAAGAGTAAATTACTTTATTAAGGACAGATGCAATGTTTTTAAAAGAAAATGGTTGGCATTTTTCAAATATGATTTACATCTATTTGAACAATCCAATAATTCTATTCATCTAAAAAAAATACATTACACTTAATAGTGTGACCTCCCATTTTGTACATCAATTAGATCCTTTTGCCTAACTTTTAGCTAAGACTCTTCATGTCCATGCCTTTATGTAGGTCACTACATTCCTTCAGAATCCACCATTCCATCAATAGAAATAATTATGAAGTAGTAAGTCTCACCAATATATTATAGTATTATTTTTTAATGAAATATTTACAGTATCCAAGTTGAAAATTATTAGGAGATTAACTTCACTAAACTTTTATCCATAAGAAAATGTTTCACTGATAACAAGATCTAAAAATGCTTTTGACTAAAAATATCTGACATCATATTGTATATATCACAAGTTCAAGTAGAATAGAATTGAACTGACCCAGAGCAATGGATGTACAATAATATGGGCATAGAACCAATGCAACTAAGGTGAAACAAAGTAAAACATATCCATCCCATCCATTTCTACAATACTGTCACTTATTATCAGGATGCCTAACGTACTTTCTACTTGAAATGTGGGAGAATACATCCTGTCTCCAGCTTCTGGTAGAAGTAGTACTTAAGCAGTGAAGAATATTCTGAAATGCTTTTGGTCATAGCTTTGTTTTCGTCACAGTCAAAGAAAGCTCAGACAAAAATATATCTCTTATAGTTTTCTTTCAAGATGCTGATGTTATAAAGCACTATAATGAAGTAATTTCACCCTTGAGGGGGAGCAAAGGAGCATGTCCTTCTGAAATTGTCTAAATTGGACTGTACACAACAAATGGTCCAGGTGGACTCTGACTACTGGAAGAGGGAGCTTCTAAGGTAGGATTATTCTGGCAGTCTTGAAAATGAAGAAGAAAAGTTTGAACTCATTTCAGGAGAAAGCTGAAATTACTCTTGTCATTGTGTTTCTTTTTTCTGGAGATTCAATTCAATCTAATGCCACAGGACCTTTTTCTCTACCTACTAAGTGTTAAAATTTAAAAGGCTAAAAGAAGATCAAGGCATAATTCTTGTGCTGGAAGAAATGAGGAGTCAGAGATATATAAAATGAATGTCAGAGATAATTAGTTATTCTGTTCTGATGGCTGTCCTAACACCAACTTCTAATTATATTATCACTATAATTCCTTTAAAATTCTTGGTTTGAACATCTCACCATCATGGTAAATTCACGCCTATACAAAATCTTTCTCCACCAAAATAAAAATGTCCTCTATACTCCATATGTACTTGGGATATCTCTATTATTCCAGTCTCCCAAAGCTATAAAGTTAATATTGTTCTTATCTAATCTTTTTGTTTCTTGAATATATCCATTTAGCCACCAAGTCCTACCAAAACTTACCGAAGAATTTTTTCCATAAAAACATTTTTCTCTCAACTCCTACAACTGGCTGCCTCTTATTTCAGATTCCCTTTATAGTCAAAAGTAAACAGGAGCCAGGCGTGGTGGCGCACACCTTTAATCCCAGCACTCGGGAGGCAGAGGTAGGAGGATCGCCGTGAGTTCGAGTCCACCCTGAGACTCCATAGTGAATTCCAGGTCAGCCTGGGCTAGAGTGAAACCCTACCTCAAAAAACCAAAAAAAAAAAAAAAAAAAAAAGTAAACAGGGTGGCAGAGATCTGCAGCACCCACACCCATGAACTTGGAACTAAGTGAATCACAATGTATTAGTCACCAGAGGGATGACTCACAGGCTCCCCACATTAAATCCAGAGCACCATTTTTCTGCCTATCCTACAGCAACACAGTTTGGCTTGTCCTTTACTTCTTTGCGTTACTAGTGTATTTATAATAAATTATCCTTTTTTTCTATTTGATTTTTTGAAGTAGGGTCTCACTCTGGCCCAGACTGGCCTGGATTTCACCATGTAATCTCAGGATGGACTAGAACTCAAGGTAATCCTCCTATCTCTGCCTCCCAAGTGCTGAGATTAAAGGCATGTGCCACCATGGCCAGCTCAAAATTATCCTTTTTTTTTAAAACTTATTCACTTTTATTGTTTACAATCAGATGAAATTTAACCAATCAAAATAAAAATAAGTTTAAAAATAAAATGTATCAAATCAACTTATAATAAGACAAAACAGATAACTCTTCAGATCTATAATAGTTTTGCTAAAGATTATATGGTGCTATTGACACAAAGAAATTTTGTATAATATGGGGACATCATCACTGAAATGTGTTTTAAGCTGGGGTTAAATAACACTATACACATGAAAGGGCCTTCCATTAGATTGTCTTTTACTTCTGAGGAATAAAAATGTTTATTTGTTCCATAGAAAACTAGACAAAAAAAAATGCCTGAAGATCATTGTCCTCCTATGTTATTTTCATATTTAATTATGTATCCATTTGACAATTAAATATGACTGTACACATTCCCATAATACAACACAGGCACTAGGGTCACCTGTATTGAGAATCTAAGTACTTTAAAGGGACAACTTCTATTTAAATTAGTAATACACCTATACATTTAGTTGCTGTGAGCCTTTTACCAAAGTTTCATTATTTCTGAGAACACCAGTAAATATTTGTGGTCCTAACATGTGAAGGAATAAATTCACTTCCACAAATTCACAAGGAAAAGACCTGTCATTGAGTATTCCTCCTTAGTGACCTTCTCCTCAGTGACTCTCACCCACCACTTCAACAACACTGCAACAATATTCAGCAAGTGTTCTGGCCTTCCTCCACTACATATCCACCATGCATTCATCTGTTCTTGACCTCTGTGAACTGCAAAGTGTATATTAGATAATGAAATGTCATGCCACAAAGATGGAAAATAACTAGCTTATTAATGGTAAATAATTTATTAACACTATGCTAGTGGATGAAACAAAGAATCAACAGAAGCTTCTTTTAAAGCATGTGAGAATGGACTTATCTGAGGCAGGAGAATTGGAGAATGCTTTCCTGAGGAACTTCTATTACAGTTAGACCTGAGAGATGGCTCCAGATTATTATCTCCAAGCCTTTTTTTTTTTTCTTGTCTAATACTTAACAGAACTTCAGCACTTCTCTTGTGTTCAAAATATCCACTACTATGAAAACAATGAAACTGGGAAGTCTTATCTTTGGGAACCACCAAAATAGGTGATCTCTAAGGTCCCATATAGATGTAACACATATATGATGATTTTGAAGTGTATTTGTTCTTATCAGAGTCCAAAAATTATTTCCATGTCTTTGATACATTTTTATGTAATAAAAAAAAAAGGTTGCAAAGAATTATGTTATTCTCTCTTAAGGAAAATAAACAATAATTTAGTATGTGTTTTGTTTATATCATGTTTTAAGATATTTAAGATATTATATTTTAAGGAAAATAAACAACTTAATATGTGTTTTGTTTATGAGCATAGAGAAATATGTGAAGGAAAAATACCAAGGTATTAAGAATGGGTTTCTAGGGGGAAGAAACAAGGCTGTAAGCAATACAGAAGAACAAAAAATGGCTGCAATTGGCTGAAGAATATCATGGTCTAATTTTAATTAAAAATTCAAGTGTGGGTATCTGGACTGTACTATAATTGAAAATCTGTAAAAATTTGAAAATAGTGGATATGTTGTTGTCTGTTGTCTTTTTCCAGTTAGAAATATAACTGATAAATAATAGTATTGACTGACTATATGACAAGAATTGTAATAATATACATTATTGCTCTTTTTTAAAATACTGTGCTTATAATTAAGTAGTGGGTTGTTTTTAGTATAATTTTGCTACCCAGCTTCAAAACTCTAATTCAACTTCTGCCTCTTCAGTCAATTTCACACTATTTCCCAACTGCATCTATCCAGAACTTCTTATCAGGTACCTTAGTTTATAGAGTCTGTGATAGATTTTCAGGGGGTAGAGACCAGGAAGGGAAGAAAAAAAGAATTCTTGGTTTCTACTATGTGGTAGATGCTGTGTTAGGTACTTTCAATTCATAAATCAGTTAAGTTCTTTCAATCATGTGAAAATGGAGATTGTGTTACCTTCCTTTTACAGATAAGGAAGCAGGTAAGTCTCTTACTTGAATTTATAGAACTAAAGGAGTAGAGCTTCAGTTCTCCCACAGGGCACACTAATTATAAATGTCTTCCTTTACCTGCCCAGTTTTGTCTTCGGCCAGTTTCTATACTTGTCTTCCTCAAGTCTCCCAGTGTGTTCTTCACTACAGTCACCTCGACATGAAGGGCTACTTGGAGTGTCTATTACAGGTCATTTGCTTTTCTCTCACCCAATCGCCCTCTCCCAACCATCAATTCCTTTTACTTTTCTTTCTCCTCTTCTTCTTCCTGTTCCTTTTTCTCCTTCCTCTCAATCTTGCTTCTGCCTCTCCCTCTCTTTTTGACTCTCAAACATTTGGAATTTAGTACTCGTATTCACCTATATATTAAGAAAATTACCGCTTGCTCCCTAGCATCCCCTGGTACACATGGTGTTTCTTCTGTGCTCTGATGATACTTATTTTATACCTCTATTATTACTTTTTATCACTGCCATAATTACTTAGCCACTAGCTCAATTACCGTTGCCCTTATCCACTGCACCATTATAAGACAGAAGCTATAAGTTCTTGACTTTTCAAAGGGCCATACAGGAACTGGAATGGGCTAAACATTTAATAAATGCATACTAAATAAATAAATCCATTCATTGCTCCCTGTGGTTTCATATAACAATGCAGAGCAACTTAGAGTATATGGGTGAGTGAATAAGAATGAACATGATACTTTGCCCTCTGTTTATAGAAGATAGCAGAGGCCTTCTGATAAATTACCTGTATGAGGGAGGTTTGCATCAGAGTAATTAGCTAGAGGGTACAAAGTCTCCAGGACATTATATAGACTCATACATTAGATTTTTCATGTTGCACCTGCAAAAGCTGAAACTTAACTCTGTGGTGACCATCTACTCTAATGATTGCTATGTCCTTGGCATAGAACAAAAGCTGAAATAGTAAATAGTTTGGCAATGATCCATGTAGAAAATTGATTTGCTGATGACAGGAAACTCCTTAGTTCTTAGGCTTAGAGGAAAGGAGAATGCCCATTCAAAATTTAATTTAGGGCTGGAGAGATGGCTTATCAGTTAAGATGCTTGCCTGCAAAGCCTAAGAACCAGGTTTGATTCCCGAGTACCCATGTAAAACCAGATGCACAAAGTGGTGCATGTGTCTGGAGTTTGTTTGCGGTGGCTAGAGGCTCCTGGTGCACCCATTTATTCTCTTTCTCCCTCCCTCTTTCTCATAAATAAATAAATAAAGTATTTTTTAAAAATTTAATTTAACTTCATACCAGCCCAATGGATAAGAACTGAGAGTTGAATTCTAGAAAATCAATTAAAAATAAGTGTCTTCTCAGTCCAGGCCCAGGCAAAATCACAGAGCAAGTGGAGAGAGCAGCAAGAGTGCTGCTTCTATAGTGACTGACAAGCAGGGCCAGGGTGAAGAAGACAGACACTGAAGATACTTAACACATGCCAAAGCAGAAACCCAGAGTCTCATAAGAGTTCATCACTGAAGTAGACTTAAAACACACCCACGAAGGCTCAGGAAATGTTGAAGTGGGAGCAGAAAGATTGTAATAGTCACAGCTTTGGATGTCATGCCCAGAGGCTCTGCCTACCCCCAATAACTGACTGCTGTTCGCATAATGCATAACCCACAACCCTATGGGGGATACCTGCAACCCTACTGAGAAGGGCTCCCTGTGGAGTGGGGGCAGGGAGGAGGGAATAGATGGTATCAACACATGACGTATCCATACCAAATATGTTCTTAATAAAAACAATAAAATAAAAAAATGAAAAAATAATAAAGGAATGTGCTACTTCTCACTTTACTAAATATTCTCTATTAGAATTACTGGGTTGCAAGCAAAGCAAACATGTACTGATTAATTTATGAAGAACGTTCAGCACAGGAGGAGCAGCCAGGGACTAAGGCCTTTGCAGCCAATGAGAGCTAGCAAAGCTCAGAGGTTCTAGGAAACAGAAGCCCATGAACAGGCACTCTGAGCTGAACTCAGCCTAATCATTTTCAGGGTTTTAAAAATTATCTGATTGGCCAAGCATAGTCATGTGTCTACAAATTGGCTAAGAGAAAGAGATTAGAGTAAATTCAGGGGCAGTCCCACTAAGATTCCAGTCAAGTAAGGAAGAAAAGTTTCTCACAGAAATATGAGGGTACAGAAATTAGAAAATGAAGGAGCATAAATGGATTTTGGAATAGCAAAACTATTATATCCACTAGGCATTCATGCCCCTGAATTTCTTTATGATATTGAGAATGTAAGCTCTATGGAGGCAGAAAAAGGAATCTGTGTTGTTCCTTACTGTACCCTAAATCACCAAAATATGGCATGGCTTGCAATAATCATTCAATAAATAGACAATCGGCCACATATATAGCTCAGTGATAGACCACTTGTCTAGCTTTAATTGTCAGAGCCATGAGGAAGGAAGGAAGGAAGAGGAAGGAAGGAAGGAAGGAAAGAATGGAGGGAGAAATGGAAGAAAGACTGTTTAATACTTTATCTCTAAATAAAATCATTGTGGCCAAACTAGATAGGTTCAGCAAAAAAAATAAAATAAAGTAGTCAGTGAATTATACCTAAAAACAGGTTTACAAAAGAATCGAAGACTGAAGCAGACTCTAACTGAGAACTTTAATTGAACAGAAAGCCATAGGAAGGTTCTAGAAGCATGGATTTTTAGTCACGTAGAACAAGGCATAGGAAAGCTAGAAGTAAGGCTTGCTGAGTGTCTACCTCCTACCAGTTGTTGTAAGCACTTTTGCATATGCTGTCTCATTAAAATGGTGTGCCAACACATCAGGGAATATGTAAAAAGTAATGACTATCACAGAATATGGACTTCATTTGCTTCATAATCATGTGTACAAAAGGCCCTTGACCTGAGGTACCCTCAGCTAAACACACATTTGATTTGCACAATGGGGCCATTGACTCAGGTAAAGAGCAAAGTGTCAACATTGCTGATCAGAGAAACAATCTTTCATGCCCATCTCGACCTCACCTTTACACACAACTGCTGTGAGAAACAACGCCAAGCACTTTAGACATGGCTACCTGAGAATTCTGTCTAAATTGTGTAGGCATGAAACCCAGTTTACCTTTCTAGGAATCTCCCTTTCCTCTAGCTTCTAAAGTAGTTGGAATCTAGCTCACTGGTGGCTTGAGGAAGAAAATTGTATGTTTAGGGACATTTCGGTCTAGAAAGACCCTTGCTTATTTTACAGTTCACAAAACAGAAGCTTAGATAAGACAAGAGAATTGCTCAATATCTGACAGCTTGCTAGTCAAGGGCCAAGACTTTGACCTAGGCTTCTGGGGTTTTTTTGTTTTTTGTTTTTGAGGTAGGGTCTCACTTAGGCCCAGGCTGACCTGGAATTCACTTTGGAGTCTCAGGGTGGCCTCGAACTCACGGTGATCCTCCTACCTCTGCCTCCCGAGTGCTGGAATTAAAGGCGTGTGCCACCATGCCCGGCTTTAGGCTTCTGTTTTATTAATTCAAGTCTTCTCTCATTCACCAGTATTTGTTCAGAATTCATACCAGATTGGAGTTGTCTACAATAGCCTTGGTTTTCTCACAAAGTGTTTCAACCTTGGAAATGTTTTTTTGAGGATTCACCAGCATGATTTAATGTTCTTTTAAATTATATAATATGATAATGAGGTCCATGAATCCCACAAGCAACATCAAATAACCACTATGCTCTCTGGTGATTTTTGTGATCAAACCAACTTCAACCACCCAGATAAGAAAGTGCCTTGGTCACTGGTCATTGGACCAATAGCACCCTCTGGTTGACAGAAGTGAAGGCAAGAACAAAGCAAGTGTATCACTCTTCTGTTCTGTATTCAAAATCCTTAGAATGCAAATATATTTTTTCTCATCTCCTTTAAGTACTGTATCAGTTGGAGTTGGTTTCCTTAATTGCACACAAGAAAATATGCTCTGGCTAATTTTAATTTTCTTTAAATAGTAACACCCTTAACTATACCTAACCACGATCCCCCAAAGTACACAAACAGAAAATAAGAATTCATTAAAATTTAAAATTTTGGACTTCAAAAGTAGTATTAAGAAAATGAAAAGATAATACACAGACTTATTGAAAAATATTTGTAAATCATAATATTGGTAAAATATTTGTTTTCAGGACTGATCAAAAACTCTTACAAGTAAATAAGCAGACAATCCAGTTTAAAATGACAAAATAGCACTAGAGCTGTTTCACAATAGATGTTCCAAAGACTAATCCATGCAAGAGCATATGTTAAGCACCAGTAGTCACTAAGAAAATGCAAGTTCCAAACCACAGTGGGAAACCACCGGATGCCCAGTAGAAAAACTATGATGAAAAAGAGAGGCAATGAGAAGTCTTGATGAAAATGAAGAAAGCTAGAAACATCATGCATTGCTGCTGGCACTGTCTATGGTATGGGTTCCATGGGAACAATTATCCAGTTTCTTGAAATGCAAGCATAAATTTATTATATGATCCAACAATTCCACCACTAGAGGCTTACTTGAGAAATTAAATTTAACTATTACAGTCTCACAAAGACTTATACACATACTTTCAAAGAAACATTACATGCAATACCCCAAGACAGAAACAAGCCAAATATTCATCAATTGGTAAATGAACAAACAAAATGTAGTACATTACTGTCATAAAAAAAAAGTGGATAAACGTGAAAAGAAACTCATCCTAACTAAATGAAACCAGATGTGAAAGGCCACATGGTATCTGATTTCAGTTAGATTAAGTGTTCAAACAAGGAAAACTATGTAGAATATAAATTAGTAGCTGTCTGGGCAGGAAGTGAGAACAAAGAGTGACTGCAAATAGGCAAGTGTTCTTCGTGGGCTGATGGAGAGATCTAAAACTAGAGGAGTGCAATGGCTACACAGTTCTGACAATTTACTAAAAACCACTGGATTGTACATTTAAAAGGATAGATGTTATAATATGCAAATTACAACTTAATAAAGCTCTTCAAACAAAGAGTAAGACTTCCTTTTTGTAACTAAGGTACCATGTGAAACACCACCAAAACATAGTAGAACCAAAACAACTGTTTTAAGGCTTAAGGAAACAACAGCAAAGGTCAGGCATTACCAGCTAGACACACATGAAGAGATCCCTGAGATTATCCCACGGCCTCAGTGTCTGGAGCACTTTTCAATTTGTGGCTCAGAGAAGCAGGATGGAGACACAGCCCAATAGACTTACTCAGTTTTAGAAGGTGACACCAAGAACACAGGGGGAAAATGAAACTGAATTCTTTGCTGGGTATCATAACAGAGTGAGCCAGACAGAGAGAAATAAAGGAGATCTACAAATGGTTTCCTGAAGAAGTCAGCATCTTCATGTAAGGAAGTTACACAAGGTCAGGAGAAGTTCACCTGCAAAGATCAAAGACAGTAGCCAGACTAAAGGTGTCACAATCCACAGAATGCTGGCCACAGCTTTAGTGGCAGGAAATAATTGGGCTCAGACTCCAGCTTCCTCCTAAAATGTAAAAAAGAGCAAAACTCAAAAGTACCACAGTAATATCAAATAATCTATCAGTGTCCTAGAACAGAACGCAGGAATAGTGACGGCAACACACCAAGCATCAGAAGCAGGTAGATTACAGTGTCTGGCATCCAATCAAAATTTACCAGTAGTGACAATTGATCTCCTCTGACACCTTGACTAGATTTGGAGCCACCTAGTACATACCTTTGGGTGCATTGTTGGAGTTTCTAAGAGGTCCAACTGAGGAGTGGAAGACCCACCCTGAATGTCAGTGGCACCATGCCATGGGAAGACAGGGGCAATAGAGAAAGCAAGAACAGCAGCACTCATCTCCCTCTGCTTGCTGACTGTAGACACAATGTCACCAGCCACCTCAAGATCCTGCCACCATGACCCCCCACCACAATGGAACTGTAACTATCCTTAAACTGTGAGCCAAAATAAATCCTTCTCCCTTTAAGTTTCTTGTGTCAAGTATTCTCTCACAGTGATTATAAAAGTAACCCATACACTAGGCATGCACACAACCATAAAAATATGCAAGAAAATCAATCAATCAATGCTGACACAGATATTAGAATTGACAGGTAGGAAAATTAAAGCAGTTATAACTATTTTTTATGTTCAGGCAATTAAGTAGAAGCATGAGAGTTACAAAAAGAGGTACTGGACTTATAGAGAAAAAATTATAATGTCTAATATAAAAAATGGCTACACAGATTAAAATCAGTCTAGATATTTCAGAACAAAAGATTAATGAAGTTAAAGTTGAGGTGTGGCTCAGTGATAGAGTACTTTCCTATCCTATCCAGGCTACAGAAAAAAATGAACTCAAAGATATAACGATCAGGGATGGAGAGGTGGCTTAGTCCTGCAAAGCCAAAGGATCAAGATTCGGTTCCCCAAGACACATGTAAGCCAGATGCACAAGGTAGTACACGCATCTGGAGTTCATTTTTAGTGACTTAAGACCCTGGCCCACCCATTCTCTATCTGCTTCTCCCTTTTCTCCCCTCTCTAGAATAAAAAAATAACTAATAACAAATTTTTTAAAAGATATGACAATAGAAATGCCTAAACATGAATAGAAAGAAAAAGAGAGAGAGAGAGAGAACATATGAATGCACCAGGATGTCTTTCCACTGCAAACAAACTGCAGATGTGTGCACCAATTTGTGCATCTGGATTTCCACAGATGTGAAGGAGTCAAACCCAGACCAGCAAGTTTTACAAGCAAGGGCCTTTGGTCACTAAGCCATCCCCCCAGCTTCTTTAGAAATTACTTTTAAAAAAAGGAAAAGAACAGGGCTGGAGAGATTTCTTAGTGGTTAAGGTGCTTGCCTGTGAAGCCAAGAGACCTAGGTTCAATTCCCCCAAGACCCATATAAACCAGATGCAGAAGGTGGCACATGCATCTATAGTTCATTTGTATTGGCTGAAGGACCTGGTGTCCCCATTCTCTCTCTATCTGCTACTTTCTCTCATTTCCTCTCTCTCTCTTTCTCTCTCTCTCTCAAATAAATAAAAATAAAGTACAAAAATTAATGAAACAAAGAGTGAGCTGTTAGACAAGTTCAAGTGGTCTAGTAAATATTTGGGGTCCCTAAAAGAAAGAAACATGGAAAATGGAAAAAATAATAATGCTTGAAATTTTCTAAATTTGATAAAAAACTATAAGCCCACAGCTAAAATAAGTTCAACATCTTTGATCAAAATAATTCATCAAGGATTATTGGATCCATACCAAAAGTATAAAATCACTAATATATAAAAAGGGAGGAAGTGACAGATAGAAAAAATGATGAGACCGATAGGAGAAATCTCCTAAAAACAATGTAGGTTGAGCAACATAGTTGAACTGTAATTCCATAACATCAAAAAAACAATTCAAAAAATCAGTCAGAAAATACAACCTGTAATTACAATAAGATGCTACTACCAAGTTATAAGAGTGACCAAATACTGGTGAGGTTTTGGAAAGGCAAGAAGTCATAAACTGCTTTAGGAAATGTAAAAAATTACCAATATATTGTTAAACATTTTAGAAGTTCCATAGAACCTTCATATACACTTACCATGTGATCTACCCATTCTGTTACTTGATTTTTACCCAACAGAAATAGACTTTGAAACTAATATTCTTTTAATTTTTCATTTATTTGAAAGCAGAGAATGAGAGAGACAGACAGACAGACAGACAGAGAAAATGGATGCACCAAGGTCTCTATCCTCTGCAAATAAACTCCAGGTATATGTGCCACTTTAATTTGTAAGTAGAGAAAGAGAGAGAATGGATGTTCCAGGATCTCCAACCACTGCAAACAAATTCCAGATGCATGGTTCACTTTGTACATCTGATTTTATGGGAATAGTGGGGAAACAATCTCGGGTCATTGGGTTTTGCAGATAGCACCTTAACTGCTGAACCATCTCTCCAGTCCAAAACTAATGTTTTTAATAGGTTCATCTTTGAATAACCAATACCTGGAAACAAATTAAAATCATTGTGATATTCATATAGGTAAATGACTAAAAGAAATTGTAGTATATACATACACTAGAATAAACTTAGCAATGAAAACTCATGAACTATTGATTGCTGCATGGCAGTATGGATAAATTTGAAAATAATTGATAAAATATGCTACACAAAAACAATCCATGCTGTATGATTCAATTTTTATAAAATTCTACAAAGAACCAGTTTATAGTGACTGGAATCATCAGCTTTCATTGTTATAGTGAAATATTTGAAGTAGGAAAACCTTATAAAGAAAAACTGTCCTGAAGGCTAAAAATTCAAATGAACTCCAGATGCATGAGCCACCAGGTGCATCTGGCTTACATGGGTTCTGGGGACATCAGGCTTTTACATCAATTCACTCTTGCAAGCACTCCCTCCAGAAGACCTACATAATCTTCCAAGGACAATACCTCAAAGGTCTAATGAACTCCCACTATCCCTCCTTTACAAAGCTCTCCCCACCTCTATGTCATCACAATGGAGGACATGATTCCAATAAAAAGAATTACACTACATCCATGGTCATGACATAATAAGGTCAAGCTCAACTTAACTGTGAGTGGGGAGAATAGGAAGGAAGAATTACAAAAAGGCATGAAGATTTGGTTTGTAAATTAACATGATTAAAAATAATAATTGGAGGGGCTGGAGAGATGGCTTAGCAGTTAAGCACTTGCCTGTGAAGCCTAAGGACCCCGGTTCGAGGCTCGATTCTCCAGGACCCACGTTAGCCAGATGCACAAGGGGGCGCACGTGTCTGGAGTTAGTTTGCAGTGGCTGGAGGCCCTGGCACGCCCATTCTCTCTTCCTCTCTTTCTCTCTCCCTCTCTCTCTCTCTCTCCCTCTTTCTCTCTCTCTGTCTGTTGCTCTCAAATAAAAAAATAAAAATAAAATAATAATAATAATAATAATAATTGGAGCAAATTTGGAGAAGTACTAGGTTGAATTTGGCGATTTTAGCACCTGCAAGGTGGCAAGATTCAGTAAATGGAAGTTTTAGTCTGGTTTTTAGGAATCGTGGAATTATTAGTTCTTTCTTGTTCTTTATTTTGTTTATATCATGCAATGATGAGAGTTAGATTCCATAAAGAAGCAAGTAGCTGAAATTTAAACAATATACAAACACTTCTCTCACATTTCTGTTAAGCCAAGAAGTTGGGGTAGTTATAAGGCTCCACAGAAGCAGGGAACAATCTACTTTTCTCAGTAATTTTCTTTCTCTATAATTATATCATTGGCTAAGAGAGCTTCAGGAGTTCAAATGATGATATGAATATTCAAATCAACCAGAAAGAAAAAGGTAAACCCAGCCCCTTCTGTTAGCAAAGCTGTCTATTAGTGACACGTCATTTGTGGTTTCATCTCACTGGCCAGAACTTAGACCCTGGCTGTCTTTATACACAGGAATAGTTGGAAAATTGCCTTTGTTCCCAACCATATGTCTAACAACAAAAAACTGCTTTATTTTATTATAAACAAAAGAGATCGCATAGTGGGTAATAATTAGCCCTTACCTAAGGCAGATAGCTCTCCATAGTCCCATCTCTCCCACTGGAGACAGGAAGCATTCACAAGGGTCACTGTGAAGCCAGTGTAATTTACTAAGCATGAAGATATTCATAGTCTTTGGTACTTTACAAATCATTATTGACAAATTACCTGCAAGACACAGATTGTAGTACATCCAAGTATCAGGACCACATCCACAAAAGCGTCATAGCTTAACCATCAAAAGTTTGTTGTTTCTAATCACTAATGTAAAGGAGCAAATGAGCAGACTCTGGAAACATGATGTCATGTGCAACGCCCTGCTTCTGATATATATATAATCATGATATGAAATTTTAAAATGTGTCTTCTAATGATAAACCCTCACTTGGGATGAGTAATTGGTTGACTCATTCAAAATACAGGAGAGCCACAGTGGGCTTCAACACAAAAATTCTTGATGAGTGTTATGCTGTTTCATTTCACATGTTCCTCTATTCTAATATGCATGTGTGTATTCAATACAAAAACTAGAAGAAGGTTTGAAGGAGCATCATTGATTACTAAAAGGGCTACAGTGTGTAAATGGAATAACTGCTCTCATTTCTCTTTGTCATTACCTTGACAATAAAAAGTTTCCATGGACACTCCTGATTTATGGTCCTTTCAGGCAGTCACTGCTGAACAAAGCCACATTGATTTCCCAAGATCCAAGGTGGGGCAGGTCAAGGCCACTAACAATTCCAGCTCACACCTCTATTGGTTGATATCAATGAATTGAATCTGACCCAGACCAAATTTATGAATGGGGCTGATCCTGGCTACCTGTCTTATCACCCACAAATGGAAACTTGTACCTTCCAATAAGTCATGCATAGAAGTGCACCCTGGACTTCTGACCTAGGGCTGTGCTAGCTTTCTGGTTTGGAGACCTTAAGACTCTCTTTGAAGATTATGCACCAATAAAGGACATTAATCTTTGATACAGCCAAACCTTTAACTGCTGAGAACAAAGCTATTACAGCAAGAAGATTGACTCAGAAGAAGTACACAGAAAAGCCCAATGTGTTTGTTCACAGTTAATGTGACTAGAAAGTGGGATTCAAGTTGCTTTATGAAACATTTTCTCCTTCACAAAAAATATGCAGAAAAATAAAATAAGGACATAAGAGAGGGAAACAAAACTCAATGCCATGGACATTTATAAATTTGTGAATAAATTATAGAGAAAAGAAATGAATATTAAAGAGAACAGAACCAAATAATTTGAAAAAAATAGCCAATAAAGAGGAAGAAAAGCCTAACCAAAAAGAATGGTAAAGAAAACAAGTAGGAAATGTATTGAAGAACTAAAGAAAAAAACTATAGTCTTTGCTCTATAGCTGTTGTGTGTTGTGTAAAAAGTTTTGGAAGGAGGTAGCTAGAGTTGAGTTTTGAAATATAAAAGTTAGTAGAGCTATAGATGTGATTATAGAAAGTTCTTCAGGGCTGGAGAGATGACTTAGCAATTAAGGCACTTGCCTGCAAAGCCACGTTCAATTCCCCAGGACCCATGTAATCCAGATGCACAAGGTGGCACATGAATCTGGAGTTTGTTTGCAGTGGCAGGAAGCCCTGGCATGCCCATTCTCTCTCTCTCTCTCTCTCTCTCTCTCTCTCTCTCTCTCTCTCTCTGTAATCAATAAAATAAAAAAAAATGAAATAAAATAAAATAAAATAAAGAAAGTTCTACATGGCAACCCATCTGGGGAATGGCATCTAAAAGTAAGATGGGCTTAAAGTATAGCCAGGGTAAAACTTCTCCTAAAACTTCCATAGAGCTGCTAAGAAGTAACATCACATAATGTGTTTTAGAAAAATCACTAATTCAGAAGATGCATAGGAATGTGGTGAGACAGGAGACAGAAATATAATATTGGTAAGAAATGACAAGATATTGAACTCAGACACTTGGAAAAAGTCACAAAACCTTGGGAAATTGAAACTGTGAGCTTTGTATTCAGCAACTGACCTCATTTTCACTGAATTCTTTTTCACCAGGAGAATTAAGAGAAATGAGGGGCAAGCAGTGACTTCAATATTGGTAAGGTTCAATGGGAGGTGCCTGTGGAGGACCAGGAGGTATCAGAGGGCAACTGAATGATGAATTGACAATTCAGGTCAATTCATGATGCAATGACTCACATAGACTGAGACCTAGAGAAACTCTAACTGGAAGATAATGTTGATGTGAATGTATTTGCCAAGAATTAGGGAAACCAAAATGTATGGGAAAAATACACCATCCTATATACTATGTACTCCAAACTGTAAAACATAACAATTAGGGGCTGGAGAAATGGTTCTGCAGCCTACAAAAGCCTGCTGGCCTGGGTTTAACTCCTGAACCACCTGCATAAAGCTGGATGGGAATTCACTAATTCACTTGCAATAGCAGAGACCCTGGTATCCCCCCATACATACACACATACAGAGACATAAATAAATAAAAGTTTTTAAATTGCCAGGTTTGTGTTTAGTCTTCAGTCTTCCTTGTTAAGGCACTGCACCGCCATTCACCAGTTTGGATTTTGGATGCAGGAGTAATTTCTCTGAAAACCTTTCCAAGTTGTCTAAGGCATAGGTCATTGTTCTCTTGACTTCTTAGGTTAGACGACAGTTTAATATAAGCTTATTTCTAAGCCTTGAGTTTTGTTCCTTTACTGATTGAAGGGCTTTCAAAGCCTAACAATGGGATGAGTTCCTTCCTTCTAGAGTCCCTATTCACAATACCATAGTTCTCTAGAAATACCTAAAACAGAGAAGTGTTGCTGTTTGCTTCTTCATGCTCAACACAGATTACTGAAGAACCTTCTATCACAGGTAGAATGTTTGGTGGTCTCTTTGTACTTTTGTTATTCAAAAGAAGCTAAAGTATGGCTAATGGGGAAAAGTCCCTGAATGCTATGTGCTAGTGTTTACTACACACTGACCCTTTCTGCATCCTTCTCTGAGGTATCAAAGTAGTGAGTCAAAAACCCAACACTGACCATCCTTCCAATTGCTGGCTTCCTAAACCTGTTCAGTACTGTGCAGACCTTGAACAATGCTGGTTGTAGTGAGGAAGTCTGTTTCCTTCTCTTGGTTAGTTCACCAGTGAGACACATGTATACAGCAATGTTCTTAGATCCTCCAGACTACAGAACTGGTTTTGGAACACATGATCCATCTTACAGTAAATGAAATGCAGCTACAGGCCAGAGGGATGGCTCAGCAATTAGGGTGCTTGCCTGCAAAGCCAAATGACTCAGGTTTGATTGACTAATTTCCAGGTAAAGCCAGATGCATAGAGTGGTACATGCATTTGGAGTTCATTTGTAGTGGTTGGAAGCCATGGCACACCCATTCTCTCTATCTCTCTTCTCTCTGTCACTGCTTGCAAGTAAGTAAATAAATATACCTTTAAAAAATAAAAAGAAATTCATCTAAATTAGCAGGAAATGTGCCTTTCCTAATGGTTATTCCATAGCGCAGTCTACCTCCTATTTGCATGTGACTTCAAGACATAACACTTTAGAATCAGGATGTAGGGTTTAGATGTTCAACCAACTGCCTGTACTGAGAGACTTGACTCACTATTTTAGAGCTGCGTGACTTACACAATTGAAGCAAAGCAATTTACTTTGCCTTACTTTTACTCAGTTCCCTTGTCTGTAAGATAGTAGGGCGTAGCTTATGGTGCTGATGTGAGGATTAAATAATGACTCATGTCAAGCGTTTAAAGCACTGTGTACTACAAACACTTAGCAAACAATAAGTACTAAATGAACATGAGCTATTCATCCCAAAGAGCCTTTTTCCATGTACTGTTGTTTGTCTTTTATGGCTTAAAGATTTTTAGTTGGGTGGGTGGTGGTTTTGTTTATTTTTAATGAAGATTGGAGTCTGGTACTGCCAGAAGGGAAGCAGACATGAGTAAGCTAGGGATCGTCCCCGGCAGACACACACCCTGCTCTGCTCCACAGTGCTGGGCAGTGACATGCACCGAGGGAGGAAGAAAGCATGGTGGTGTGTCCTGGCAGCCAGAGTGTAATATCTCCCTGAGCCATAGGCAGCTGAACTGGAACAAAGCCAAGGAGGGAACACAATCTCTTTGAAAAACAATCACAACACTTCTTCCTATTTTGACAGCTCAGGGGAAAGAGGCGGCTTTTTGAATAAAGCAGTGAGTGTGCTTTGAGAGTCTCCATTGAAAAGGAGAAGAGGCGCACACCCCGTTATTGTGCAGAGCCTCTACCTATGTGCATGTGAAGAGCTGAGGCCCTCACCAGAACTGTGCTCTAGAGAGAGGACCTAATTTTCTTTTTTTTGCATGATAGGGCATAAAATTCTTCCTTGTTTCTTTCTCTGCTCAGACCAAGCATGCTATCTCAGAGGAAGTCCGATGGACAAGAGTTTTCTTATTTTATCCTGAATATGTTCACCCTTCTAGGAATACTGGGTTGGAGTCATATTTGGACCTCTGAAATTTGTATACACCAAAAACGTAGTAAATAAAATTTAACCCCTATTGTAAGGCTCATTCTTATGCTATCCTGATGGTAACCAGTAAAGGCAGAAGACAAAAGAGGAGATGAATGGAAAAGAGAGGGCACTGATAAAAAATAAGGGAAAAGAAGAACACTCTTGCCGGACGTAAAAAAGAAAACTGTGAACTAATATTTATGCAGAGTGTTCACCTTCTCTCTCCCTTCAGTGCCAAGAGTGCTTATTTAATGAGTCTCTCTCTATCAACTTGTCAAGCAAAACAGCTGCACCTACTGAGTTAAAGCGACACGTTTCCACAATGCCTCCTAAACTGAGCACCTCAAGTATATTGCACCCTGGAAAGGAAAATGCAGCTAGCCGCAGAAATCTCTTCTCCCTCCCAAGAATTGCCTGCGCCATCTAGTGGCAGAATGCAATGTGACTTCCAAGTAGTTTAATTCCCAGACCTGACTTTCTGTACTTAAATTATCCATCTAGTCAGTGTGACCTCAAAAAAGTCAAATTCAAAAAGAAAAAAAATGGCACAATGAAATCTATAGAAAAATGGTCAAACTTAGAACAGATCATGCTCAGCGAACTCACAATCACAGAAAGACAATCATTGCATGGTCTCACTCATGTGCAGTTCCTAACCTGGATCAGCCTGAGTTGCTGACATACCTGATAGTTATCTTGAGGCCTGGAAAAAAGGGTGGGTAGGTCTTGAGGGTAGGGGAAATCTGGCGGAAGGAGGACATAAAACTAAACCCAAATTGAACAGTTACCATAGAAATCTATATCCTGGAAGATAGACTAAATGATTGAACCCTCAACAAGACATTAGGGGGTACACCTGAATCGAAAGGCCCTGGAGAGGGTGAGATGAAGCCTAACCTTAAATTTCTCCTGTTCCTATTCTTTCTTTCTTTCTTTTTCTTTTTCATTTCCCCTTGGCACTGGCCTTTAACTGCCAGTACCAGTATGTAGTTAACATCCACAATGAGCTGCTGATCAGAGAGACCTACAAGGTCTCCCAAAACAAGACAGACTTCTGTCAAAGCATTTGATTACCCACCAGAGGTTAATGGTAAGACCCTACTGCTGAAGACACCATATACTGTTGGCACAGAACATGGAGAGACCTGGCTGAAATCCCGTAGAGAGCCAGTCCCCAGACAGCACATCTAGTGCTGGAAGGCGCTACATGAGCTACCGAGTGAAAGTGGACAACATCTGTCTGAACAACTCAAGGTCTAAGCTACTCGGAAGCAAACAACCTGACGTGATACTCACACAAGTGCAGTAGTGGCAAATAGCTATGGTGGGTAATCAGCTGCTCCTGGATTAGCTAACATATCCACTCAGTGGAAAGAAACCCACATCTGCAACTGGTAAACAAGTCAGAATCATATCCAGATAATGATTTTGCTTTCCAGTATCAAGCTTCCACTAACTTGGGACACAAGAGGGTCTATACCCATTAAATTCTCTCTAAACTGATAATGGTTATCCCATTATCCCATTTTAACCTGTGATAACTTCACTCTCCACCGGAGAATCTGCTTCTATTTTTCAGATGGGAGCAGGATTGAGGAGATAAACAACACAACTGTGGTAGTTTGATTCAGGTGTCCCCCATAAACTTAGGTGTTCTGAATGTTAGGTTCCCAACTGATGGAGATTTGGGAATTAATACTTCCTGGAGGCAGTGTATTGCTAGGGGTGGGCTTATGGGTGTTATAGCCAATTTCCCCTTGCCAGTGTTTGGCACACTCTCCTGTTGCTATTGTCCATCTTATGTTGGGCAGGGGGTGATGTCCACCCTCTGCTCATGCCATCATTTTCCCCTGCTTCCCCTCAAGCCTGTAAGCCAAAATAAACCTCTTTTTCCCACAAGCTGCTCTTGGTTGGGTGATTTCTGCCAGCAATGTGAACCTGACTGCAACAACAGCCCATCACACTTCGCCAGCTGAAACCACAAAGGAACAGGGGAAATGAGCAAGAATGATTCTTTCCCAGTGAACCTGATATCAACACAAGGGTGAAGGAGATAGACACTGAGGACACTCAACACCTACCAGAGATCCAGAGGCCCCTAATGAGCCCATCACTGAAGTAGACATAAAACTCACCCGACATGGCTCAACAAATTGAGACATTATGCACAGAGACATTGCTTCTCCCCCATAACTGACTGCTGCCCCCACAATGCATGACCCACAATCCCCATGGAGATTACTTACATCCCCAATGAGGACTGACCCTTTAGAAAAGGGTCAGGCATAAGGGAAAGGATGGTACCAACATATGTTGTTTACATACTATGTATGTCTATAACTAATAAAAATAAATTAAAAAAAAACTTTTAAAAGTCAAGAGGGAAGCTCCATGATGGCAAGGGAAAACCATGCCATGAGTAGAAGGTAGACATCACCTTCTGGCCAACATAAGGTGGACAACAGCAACAGGAGAGTGTGCCAAATATGTCAAGGGGAAGCTAGCTATAACACCCACAAGGCCATCCCCAACAATACAGAGCCTCCTCCAGAAAGTACCAACTCCCAAATTGCCACCAGCTGGGAAACTTGCATTCAGAACACATAGGTTTATGGGGGACACCTGAAAAAAACCACCACATTCCACCTCTGGTCCCTGTAAACAGATAACCATCCATGATGTAAAATCAATGCATTCACTCAAACTTTAAAAGTCCCCACAGGGCTGGAGGGATAGCTTAGAGGTTAAGGTGCTTGCTTGTAAAGCCAAAGGACCAAGGTTTGATTCCCAAGGATCCCAGTGAGCCAGATGCACAAGGTGGTACATGTATCTGGAGTTCTTTTGCAGTGACTGGAGGCCCTCGCATGCCCATTCTCTCTCTTTCTCCCTCTTTCTCATTTTCTTTCTCTCTCTCTCTACCTCTTTCTCTCTGTCAAATAAAAATAAAAGTCTCCATAGATTTTATCAATCCCAGTGATGTTCAAATATCCCTATAATCCAAGGTCTTTTAACTGAGCATTACACACTTAGCAATAAGAAAAACATAATGGCACAGAACATACATTCACAAGGCAAAAGATGACATTGAGCATAGCAAAGAAATAGTCAGAAAACACAATAATTAAAACAAACAGGGCAAACATCAAACTCTGTAGCTCCAAATACAACAACTCTAGCCAGGGACAAGTTTTAAAGTCTGATAATTCTAACCAGTGAAGAGTCTCTGGAATTCCAATTCCATGCCTCCAGCTATGCTACTCACAGTGCCTGAAATTTTCATTCAGTGCCAACAGCTCACTTTGGCAGCCATCCTATGGTCCTGACGTCTCCACTGGGTCTCCACTGCAACCCATGATTCAAGCTCATGGCCTCCATGCAGGTAATCCAACAAGCCTGCTTCACACTGCACATTGCCATTTCCAAAAAAACACAACTGTGTTGCAAATTCAATGACCCCTCTCTTTTCTGCATTTGTTATACTCCATAATGCCAGGTAGAGTGCCAGCTATTGATTCCAGGGGATGGGGGAGTAAAGCAGACTCTGAAGAACAGGACATTCCTTCAGCATTCAGGTACCTTCAAAAGAACTTGTTGTCCCAGTGCAGATCAGCTGGCTCAATTTCAATGGTTGCAATTTCTCAAACAATTGCAGCTAAATGTGCAGCAGTTTCTACCCAAAGATTTCTTTTTTAAAAATATTTTATTTATTCATTTGAGAGAGGAAGAGAGAGGGAGAATGGGCACACTACAGCCACTGCAAACAAACTCCAGACGCATGTGCCACCTTTGTGCATCTGGCTTGTGTGGGTACTGGGAATCTAACCTGGGTCCTTAGGCTTCATAGGCAAATGCCTTATTTGCTAAGCCATCTCTCTAGACCCAAGATCTCATTTCTTTCTGTACCATATCCCTCTGTTCACACAAGTCCATTTTTATGCAATACAATGTGCAGTAGTTTCCAAGACACAGGAAGGCAGAACACAGAAAGCATCTCACACAAATGGCTTCTCAACCAATCCTGACAAATTCTTTCTCACCCTCATAAGCCAAACCTCACAGGCCATAGTTCTCACTGCATCACATCTTTCAACTCTGATCAGAATAGTCCATCAAGCTGTACTTACAGCCCTACAAGGAATCTCTTAGGCCAAGGTTTCAAATCCTTTCATAGTCCTTCCTCAAATCAGTTCCAAATGACCAAAGCCACAGTAATATTTCTAGCATTTATAACCCCACTCTCAGTACCAATTTCACTTTTGTAGTCAACTTCGCATTGTTGGCAAAACCCACACCCGACCAAGAGCTGTTTGTGGGAGGAAAGGGTTTATTTTGGCTTTCAGACTTGAGGGGAAGCTCCATGATGACAGCGGAAAAGAGTGGCATGAACAGAGGGTGGACATCACCTTCTGACCAACATAAAGTGGACAATAGCATCAGGAGAGTGTGCCAAACACTGGCAAGAGGAAACTGTCCATAATACCCATAAGCCTACCCCTAATAATACATTGCCTCAAGGAAGCTCCAAATCCCAATTGCCACCAGCAGGGAACCTAGCATTCAGAATACATAAGTTTATTAGAGCCACATGAATCATACCACCATACCCATGTTTTGTGCCAAAATAAAATAGTACAATAATGATAATTGATAATTTGTTGGAATTGTTTCTCTTCAGGTCACTTCAGGTGAATCATGTTATAGAAATGCAGAAATAATCCATGCCTTCCTTGTTTAAACATGTAGAAAGTAGCAACAAATTATCCTTCCTCATTTAGTTGCTAGGTAATAAAGATGGAACCAAAATTCTTACTCATACTGTCAAGTCTTATTAACTCTGGTGGAAGCCGGAAGGCTATGTTGACTTGGGACAGCAGGGAGGCAAAGACCAAAATGGACTTCCCGTCACAGTGAGCATGTTTTACTCTATTCCCTCCCCTCCCCTAAAATCCACTCTTAAAATCACTCAAAAAGTCAACATATGCAAGCCATAATCTTGAAACAACAATGGACAAGTATAACCTGCCCAAGATAAATAGAATACTTAGCACATCGCATTTATTAAACTTTCAAACAATTCTATGTGCACAAAATTTTCTTGTGTTCAGAAACAAATTCCTTTGTATAACTTACTTGCATTACTTTTATAAAGATTGTGAACAAAAATGGACATAAATGATAACCCCTTTTCAAAATCTTTAAGTCAGAGTGAAAGAAACAGTAAGTAAAGTAGATGAAGAATAGCGAATGAAGAAATAGTCAATGAAATCAGAAAGATTTCATACAGAGAAAAATATTCCTTAAATTGGGGGCACACAAATTTTGCTGAGCTTCTTGTAGTTAAGAGTAGAAAGGGGAAGATATGATGAGTTGTAAGATTTTCCCTTTGGTAAAAACAAGTCAGTCACTCAAATTAGAAATAGTGTTCTTTGGCAGAAAACAAATGTTACAGAGGCAGTACATGGTATTAGGTAGTGATGAGCCTGTTAAGGAAAATAAAGCATGTAAGGAGATTGATAGTGGTAAGAAAAACAGTGAGAGTGGAAAATACACTTCTTAGGTCCAGGGTTCCCAAATACTTATTGTATCCTATCTAACACACATACACATGTATTTACCCATGCACACACACTTATACACATACATACATATTCACATACACAGTGCAAGCAGATAATTAATCGCACTTCAAGCATAAAGAGAAGTATGACATAGCAGAAATTGAAAATCACCCATTAAACAGTTTTAGACATATATTCTGTGCTAAAGTCTTAGCCTGATTTGGCAGAGGGGAAATAAAAGGTGAGTCTTATGGATTTTTGCATCAATTGGGATTTTGGCAATTTTACATAATTTGCTTGGTTACATAATTTGTTTGATGACTGAATATTTGGCCTCGCTTAGTCCTGGACCTCATCCCCAAATGAAGACCCATCCCAATAAACGATGTCAGCCCTCCAAGTATACCATACTCCTGGACCCAAAACGCCACACTAATGGGCTGCTGGCTTCTCTGTGAAGAGTTTTCTTTAAATAAGTGGTTTCTCTGCTCCTTTCAATCCTAACAGACAAGGGGAATCACCTGGAATGCTGTCAATGTACACTCAAGCCCTATGTAATGGTGTACTAGGGGTCCAGGAAAGTCCTTGAACCCCAAACCCTAGTTCGCTTTTTATTTTAATCAAAGAATTGCATTTACAAAAGACTGAGAAGAATAATGATTGAATTTTTATATTTATTGAGGAAAGTACAGAGCCAAAGAAAAGTACCCACATGGCTAGAGATCCCACATGGAGGGCCTGAGGGGGAAAAAAAAAAAAAAAACATGGAAAGAAAAGAGGAAAAAGCAAAACCAAGGAGCTCCTGCCACGTGGGGAGAGAGAGGGGATAAAGGAGACTATGTGGAGAGTAAGGGTTAGGGAGACCTCCCGGCTGGGCCTGGGCTGGTCTGTCTCAGCCTAGGCCTAGCGAAGGGAAATTCTCACCCACAGCTAAAAGTTCCCAAGTAGTCCAAGAGCCTGCCCTCCCCTTGCAAAGTATTTATAACCTTATAGTGGTGGGCTGTCTTCCAGGTCAGGTGAACGAGAGAGACAGATAGTTGGTTAGGGATAGGGGCTGTCTCAGGAAGAGGCTAACCCTGGCACCAAGTTCTGGGCTCTGACCTTGATCAACCACAATGTTTTCTATGAAAGACCTCCCTTCCAGGAGAGGTCCTGGTGAGAAAACAGGTCTAGGGAACTAGGCAAGTTATAGGAAATCAGATCATCTTTGATTTCTAGCAAGTGCAAACTTCCCTGCCTTTTTTTACCTTCAGGGGTTCAGTCACCCTAACTTTACCCACTTCTCACCTACCCCAAGTGGTTCTAATTTAGTCACTGTATTTTCAAGACTGCCAATTTTTATTTTTATAGCTCACCAATTTATACTAACGTACCATCAAATTCAAACTCACCACCCTGCACGCTGTGGACTTTCTGGCAACTCAGCCTAGGAGAACCCAGGCAGCCACTGCAGACACTTCACTCTGCCTGCCTTCCTGGTCTTCGCTTCTAGTGTAGCTTCAAAGTAAACCACAGTGCAATGAAAAATAAACAAAACTGAGCCTGCTGCAAAACCTAGAGAGTATGGGAATGCAGTTCCCATGTCAGATTTAAGAATCCCGTCACTTAAGCCCCAAACAAGTTGTAAAGTATATTTGCATTTATGTGATCATTTTGAAAGTCCTTTAAAGCCCTTTTATCATCAGAAAAGTTAGGGAATAAAGTAAACACACTTTAGGAATAAAATAGCACAAAGCCTACTTTAGTTCTTCTTGATGAGATTAACTAGTTATCGTAGTTCAAATATTTTCTGTATATATTCTACTGGGGGCATGATAGCAACAGACCCTGAGCCACTGCTGGCTGGAAATCAAGCACTGCTCTCTATGCTGTATTGGTATGAGCCTGGATTTGATTAGGTTTCATCCCGCTTTTCAAGGTGCTTATAATCTAGCAAACTATTGGTAGTTGAGTATTCGGCATCATGACACCATGATGAATGTCCCTGAAATGTCTGTGAACCAGTTTACAGCTGTAGACAGCTTTATTAACCCATCTGCTCGCTCACATGAATGAAATCATTTCTCTGCAAACTACACATGGCTATCATCTCAACTGACAGCACTGCAAATGAGATGCTCAACTTGAAGGAGTATTTGTTTGTCTCTAGGGAAATGTTACTGCCAGGGTAAGTAGAACCAAGAACAAACTGGAAAAAAAAAAAAAGAGAGAGAGAGAGATAAAACCTAAACTGGCTTATGATAGCAAAGAGAATAGCCAGTCATTGAAAGATGTCTGTAACAGCCCAAAATATTCCCTTTTCCACTACCCTGGTGCTAAAGAACCCGAAATTCATCCTTGGAACTAGATTCTTTTGCTTTATATAGTGCCATCTCCCTATAGAATGTGTGTAAATATGCAAACTTTTTAAATGAAGAATTTCAATACATTAACATGCTGTAATTTGATTATAATCCCCTCCCATTAGCCTCTTTTGCCCCCCCTCAAAGACCCCTGAACACCTTGCTATTTCAAAATATTCATCCTATTTTGGTATTTCATTCTTTTTGTTCTCCTCCATCCTCTAGGTCAAAATATTGATGGGATCCATATTGTGCAGGTTTTGTGATGGTAATGACATCCCCTGTGAAGTTATGTACCAATGCACGTATCAATGCATGTCCATAAAGTCATGTTCCAAAGTCCTCCCACCCTTTGACTCATACATTATTTCCACTCCCTCTTCCACAATGTTTCCTGCACCTTGGAAAACACTATAGAGTTATCTTATTTAGCATTGACCTGTCAACAGCATCTTATTTTCAGTACTTTGATGAGTTTTATGTCTCCTTAGTGTCCACAATTCCAAGGAGAAGTTTCTCTGACTAGCGGGGAGAGCCTCACTGATATTCTGTCTGTCACCTCCTCCAAAATGTTCTGTGAGCCCTGGCAGGTGTGACAGAGATGTCCCATCCAGGGCTGAGCACCTGTCACTGCTTGCTACTACTTTAATGAGTCTTGGATCTCCCAATAGTCACTGCCATCTGCAAAAAGAAACTTCTCTAGCCAAAAGTGAGACCAGCACTAAATAGGACATAAACATAATCATTTAGTGTCAAATCTGATGAGGACAATGTATACATTTAACTACAGAACCATGTTTCACTCCTATGACCTTCTAAGGCATAGGCTTTTGATACAGTTTTCAGTACTAGGCATGAATTCCCTCCCATGAAGCAGACCTCAAATCCAATTAGGGATCAACTGGCTACCCCCATAACTTACATGCCACTATGGCACCAATAAGTACATTTTTGTCTGGCTGGCCAGTTGTGTAACTTGCAGGATCCATTGCTAATTAAGACTATTGATGACTTTTCTCCTTCAGCCTGCATAGCACGTTCTAGCACTGTGACGAGTTAGTCAGCAGTGGAGAGGCTTCCAGCTTAATTTCTCAGTGTCCTGTGACTTAAGCATGTGATATCTTTAGCAACTGGGTCTTACCATATAGTTCTGGTATGCAACCAAGAGCATTTGCAATAGCATGTATTTTTGGGGGCGGGGGAGATCAGGGAAATGCAAATTAAAACTCCTATGAGATTCCATCTTATTCCAGCTACACTGGCTATCATCAACTCAAGTTACAACAAATTCTGGTGAATGTATGGGGAAAGAGGAACCCTGAACAACAACTCACTGGAGTATATCCAACTCCTGGTACTGGGATTTTCCTATAATAATGTATGTCTTTTTAATTAGCTCAAAAAAAGAAGTAGGTTTCCATATGACTTATTCATGAAATGCTTAGTTTTGTGTCTCTCTCCTTCAACCTCTCCTCTCATCTACCCCTTTCCCTGACCCCACTTATTATACCTTTCCATCTCCTATATTCTGTCCTATTTACTTGTATGTGGAGATGAACTATAAGGACTATGAGAACTAACTATGGGAAAGAATTTAGAATATTTCTTATGGATCTTACAAATAGCTTTCATAATACTATTGCTGTGAGATGCTAAATTCCCTAATTCTAACTTGCTCTAAAGTTACTCTTGCAACTGTATGATCTACCTGCTTAAAGCAATGTGACCAGGTTTCCTCTGCCTTGGTGTGCCTTTGGCCTGAACAGCACAGATGACCAAAATTGACAACCAATCTTTACAGATGATGACTGATTTCTTTTATGTCCTGTGCTCCTTTCCTCAAAGGCCTGGTTGGACTATTGGCTCAGAAGAAGCATACATGCATAAGAAGTGCTGACCCACAGTGTTGAGGACAACAAGGTCAGTAACTATAGGCCCGGAGATCTGTTAAAGGAAGAAGGTGGGCTTAATGTGATCACCTGTGTGTGTGTGTGTGTGTGTGTGTGTGTGTGTGTGTGTGTGTGTGTGTGTTCTGGATCAGCAGAATCCAACAGTCACACCTAAAACCCTTTCCTTCACAAATGTTTTAGGATTGTCCAAAGTTGAAAGCTTCTTACCCTTTGCTCATTCAGTGTACCACTTGTTCACATATCGCTGGCTTTTTTCTGTTCAATAAAAGTGAGTACCTGTCTGCAGAAGAAGCCACAGTCGCAGTAACATCAGAGCAGCAGTGACAGCAGATGCAGCAGGTTTACTAACAGCTTGAACTAAACTTCTCTTCACTTTCTTTTTCCCTCAGGCTGCTGCTAGAGGGAGCTAGCCCACTCCTAGGGTGGGGGTACCAGGAGTTAGCTCTCCCACCTCTCAGGCTCTTCTCTTCAAATCAATTTGCCAACTTCCAATAGGAGAGTTTCAGAGGTTAGTCTTTTCTACATTTGGGGGATGTGCCCCCAAATTGGTGACTTCTATACTAGCTCCAGTAGCCACTGCCATCTACCCTAGTCACTCCTCACTCCTCCTTCTTCCTAACCTCTTTCTAGCTTCCTGACCAATACTACCAATAGTACAAGTTATTACAACTCTAACAAATATACAAATCTAACTGTTCCAAGTTAATATCTGCATATGAGAGAGAATATGTGATGCTTTTCTTTCTGAGCTTGGGTTACCTCACTTAGTTTAATGTTTTCAAATCCACCAATTTTCCTACAAATTTATAATTTCACTTTTCTTAACACCTGAATAAAACTCTCCTGTATATGAACCACATCTTCATTATCGTTGTTTGATGGGAAGGTGGGCTGATTCCATTTCCTAGCTATTGTGACTCGAGCAACAACAAACATGGCTGAGCAAGCATCTCCACAGTAAAATGTAGATAGCTTAGGCTGTATTCCAGGACTGGTATAGCTGGGTCATATGGCAGATCTTTATTCAGGGTTTTAATAAACCTTCACACTGATTTCCATCGTGGCTATACCAGTTTACGCTCCAATCAGCAGTGAATAAAAGCTCCTCTTTCCCTATATCCTCTCCAGCATTTGTTGTCATTTGAATTTTTTGTTGGTAGCCATTCTGACCAGAGTGAAGTGGAATCTCAAAATAGTTTTAAGTTTTAATTTGCATTTCCCTGATGGCTAAAGATGGAGAATGTTCAACAGAATATTCAAATATTGGGCATTTGTGTTTTTTCCTTTGAGAACTCTCTGCTTAGTTTTCTGCCCATTATTATTTTTTTTTTTTGACAGCATTGATTAATTTTTAATGGCTTAGTTTTCTGGGTTCTTTGTTTCACTGAGTCATTTAATTGTTTTCTTCATTTCCACTTCTTTAATTTCTGCTCTCATTTTGATTTCTTCCTGTCTGGTACTTTTGCATTTGACTTGTTCTTGTTTTTCCAAAGCCTTAACGATGTCTCTATTTTTGTAGTATAGGCATTTAGAGCTGTAGATTTCCCTCCCATTGTTTTTTGGTAGGCTTTGTTTTCATTTTCATTCAGTTCTAGGATTTTTTAAATTTCCTTCTTGATTTATTTGTGACTTATTAATTGTTCAATAGTGTTTTGTCCAATCTCTAGGAGTTTGTGTATTTTCTGTTATTTTTATTATTAGCATCTAGCTTTATTATATCATGGTCAGATATGGAGTTATTTTAATGAACAGGTTTTTGTAAATTTTTTGTTCATTTTTATTTATTTATTTGAGAATGACAGACAGAGAGAGAGGCAGATAGAAAGACAGAGAGCGAATGGGCGTGCCAGGACTTCCAGCCACTGCAAATGAACTCCAGACGCGTGCGCCCTCTTGCGCATCTGGCTAATATGGGTCCTGGGGAATCGAGCCTTGAACCGGGGTCCTTAGGCTTCACAGGCAAGAGCTTAACCACTAAGCCATCTCTCCAGCCCAAGATATGGAGTTTTTTGATTTGCCTAAATTTTTTGAAACTTCTTTTGTGTTCTAATATGTGATCTATTTTAGAGAAAGTTCCATGAGCTGCTGAGGAAAATGTTTATTCTGTGGTGTTTGGATAAAATGTGCTTTAAATATCTGCTAGGTTCATTTCATCTATGGTTTCATTTAACTCCATTGGCTCTCTGTTTATTTTCTTTCCAGATAACCTGTCTATTGGTAATAGTGATATATTGAATTCACCCACCATTATTGTGTTGGAATTTATCTCTGACACACATCACAAGGGTGATCACATTAAGCCCACCTTCTTCCTCTAACAGATCTCCGGGCCTATAGTTACTGACGTTGTCCTTAACACTGTGGGTCAGCACTTATGCATGTATGCTTCTTCTGAGCCAATAGTCCAACCAGGCCTCTGAGGAAAGGAGCACAGGACATAAAAGAAATCAGTCATCATCTGTAAAGATCGGTTGTCAATTTTTGTCATCTGTGCTGTTCAGGCCAAAGGCACACCAAGGCACAGGAAACCTAGTCACATTGCTTTAAGCAGGTGGATCATACAGTTGCAAGAATAACTTTAGAGCAAGTTAGAATTAGGGAATTTAGCATCTCACAGCAATAATACATTTTGCTTTTTAAATTAGTTGCACCTATATTTGGAAGAAACATGTCTAAAAATGATAACATCTCCTTGGTGAGTTATTCCTTTGATCGGTATAAACTGACCTTCTTTATCTCTCCTGATTAATTTTGATTGGAAGTCTATGTTGTCAGATAGTAGGATAGTCACACATTTGCATTAAGTTGTTTTCTTGGAATATCTTTTTCCATCCCTTTCACTCCTGTGGTAGTATCTGTCGTTGATTGTGAGGTACACTTCTTGAAGACAGCAAGAGGATATACCCTGTTTTCTGATCAGCCTGTTAGTTTGTCTTTTGATTAGAGAGTTGGGCCTAGTGATATTCATAGCCATAACTGAAATGTGTGAGTTAATTAATCCCTTTCATATTGATGAGTTTGTAGAGTTCGGTGTTTCTTGGTCTTCACTTGCTTATCAACTGTTCTAACTTTGGTTATTTGTTTTTTCCTACTATAGCCTCTTGAATATTTTTATTCTTCTCTTCAGTATGAAGCAGTACATCTAGTATTCTCTGTAGTGCTGGCTCAGTGCTCATATATTCTTTTATCCTGATTTTAATTTGGAAAGTTCTTATTTTCTGTTCTTCTTTCTCTTATTATAAGAGATAATTTTGCTGGATATAATAGTTTGGGTTAGCAGCTGTGGTCTTTCAATATTTAAAATACATCATTTCAAGCCCTTCTGGATTTTAGAGTTTCTATTGAAACTTCAGCTGTAATTCTGATGGGTCTGTCTTTATATGTGATGAGTTTTTTTCTTTCTTGCACCTTCAAACACCCTTTCTTTGTTCTGTGTATTTAGCATTTTGGCTATAATATGATGTGGGAAATTTCTTTTTCTTGTCCTGTCTATTTGGCATCCTGCATGCCTCTTGAAAATGGATGAGTCACTCTTTCCTTAGATTTGAGAAATTTTCTACTAGAATTGTATTAAAAATATTTTCTATGCCATTGACATAAAGTTCTTCTTGTATTAGCGTCATTCAAACATTTGATCTTTACATGGTACCCTACATTTCTCTTATGTTCTGCTCACATATATTTTTGAATTTGTCAAAATTTAAAATTGGGGCTGAAGAGATGGCTTAGGAGTTAAGGTGCTTGCCTGCAAGGCCTAAGGACCCAGGTTCGATTCCCTTGTACCCATTTAAGCCAGATGCACAAAGTAGCACATGCATCTGATCTTTACATGGTGCCCTACATTTCTCTTAAGTTCTGCTCACATATATTTTTGAATTTGTCAAAATTTTAAATTTGGGCTAGAGGCCCTGCTGTGCTCATTCTCTCTCTCTCTCTCTCTCTCTCTCTCTCTCTCTCTCTCTCTCCCTTTCTCTTTCTCTCTAATAAGTAAATAATAAATAAAATATTTTTGAACAAATTTAAAGTTGACTTTGATATCCCAATATGTTTTCTGTACCTTGGCCTCAAGTCCTGCTATTCAGGCCTCCACATGGTCTATTCTAGTGATAAGGCTTTCCAGAAAGCTCTTTATATTAAAGTTATTTCATTTTTCATTTTGGTTTGTTTTTGTTTCTTCAGCATATCTTTCTCTTTTTAAATTATTTTTTCTTATCTTGGTTTGACTTTGTCATTTCATTTACCTGATTTGGTGTTCTTGAATTTCATTCAAGCATTTGTTCTTATCTTCTTTGAATTCATTCAGATGTATATTGAGTTTTTTCAGTTGAGTTTTTAATTGAATTTTACTTCGGCATTCCTGAAGTTTATTGTATATATTTGTTATAATTGTGTTTTATAATTATGTATCTGGATTTTTTCCTAAGTAGCTATCATAGGAAGATTCTCTTGTGTGAATAAGCATTCTTGTTGGGGGATATACTGCCTTGGTTTATTATGTTATTTGTTTTATATTGGGATTTTCTCATCTGGAGATATTCCATTTGTTCTGTCAAGAATGCTGGGGCTCACAGTAGTTAGTGGCAAGGTCATAATAAGGCACAAGCAGAGTAGAGATTAAGTTTACACATGGCAGGCCCACATAGGCTGGAGGAGGAGCTTGTGTGGGCTTAGGGAGGTTGCTCAAGGCTTTGCATGGAGAAGAATGGTGTGAGTTTCCAAAGTGAGAAGGAGTGGCCACTTGGACAAGTGGGCAAATCAGAAAGAGTGGGCTAAGAATAGGGGACTCACTTACAAGGGCTTGGCTAGACCAGACCAGGTGGCAGGAGGAAAGTGGGAACACAGGCAGAGTTGGAGGAGTGTTTTGAGAGATCAGAAAATTCACCTGCAGTAGGCTCAGAGGGTCAGAAGGCAGGTTGGGAGAATGACTCAGAACTCACCTGGAGTGAGGTAGGGTTGGGTGAGGGGAAGGAAACTCGCTCACATTAGGGTTCAACTAGCTAGGCAGAAAGCCTGGCAAAAGGAATTGGGGGAAGAGACTAAGCAAGAGCTCACCTGCCATCATGGCTCTGCTGGGTGCCCACAAGGACACAAGGCAGGGTTTGGGGGTAACCCAACAAATATATACATACCTAGCACCTTCATCTGAAGGCTGCAACAGGGTCACTAGCAATTGCAGCTAAGTGATTTGTGCATATCACTCAGAAGCATCTAGCTTAGAGGAAAATTATGCAGAAAGCCTGATGAATGTCATAGAAGAAAACTTACCACTTTACAATTTGATCTAGAATTTACCCAGTCTGTGTTCCTACTGCAATTTTCTTCTGACTTCCCTTAATTCTCCCCCAGTGAGCCTACCTGTTTACCCTTCTTTGAACAGCATCTTGGAGAAATAAATACTGAAAAAATGGTTGGAAATCCAACAAAGGATTTCTTGATTTTAAGCTCATAGAGAGAGAGCCAGTGATAGAATTCAAAGGATTCATAAACCTTAATTGGAAAAAAAATCTATCATTTATTTTTGATAACCTCTAACTAAAATTTAATATTAATTTTGACATAAATGTAGGAATCAAACTTTAGTGGTATTTGAAGTAGCTGTGACTTCATCATAGGTGTGACTTGAAAAACTGAATGCACCATTTATTTGGGTTGAGGATGGTTATCAACTAGACTCTATTGTAAGAAGCATGTACATTATTGTACTATTTTATAATTATATTTCAATGGGTTATGTCTTTGACTCTTTTGTGTGTTATGCTGTGCTTTTTAGAAGCATTATTTTTGACTATAGAGATGACATAGCAGTTAAGGTACTTGCCTGTGAAGCCTAAGGACCCAGGTTCAACTCCTCAGTACCTATGTAAGCCAAATGTGCAAGGTAGCACATGAATCTGGATTTTGTTTGTAGTGGCTAGAGTCCCTGGTATACCTATTCAGTCTCTCTTTCTTTCTCTGACTCTCTCTCTCTCTCTCTCAAACTCTCTCTAAAATAAAAAATGAATAAAAATAAATTTTAAAAAGCTTTATTCTGAGAAGGGATTGATTTATTTCACCACGTCAGAGAAAGAGAGAGAGAGGTGTATGTACACATGTGATGATGTGCCTACCGTATGTGTATGCATGGAGTGGGCACAGGAGAATGTGGACATCCTTCTCCTACGGCTCATCCACATATTTTCTTTTAGACAGGGTCTCTTCCTCATCCTGGAACTGCTCTCAGTCTGCCCTAGCAATTTTCTGGTCTCCTCTTCTCATTCCCCACATTCTCTCAGGGCAAGACTAGAGTTACAGAAGTGTGTGGCATTATCAAGCTTTTCATGTGAATTCTGATGAGTCCAACTCAGCAATCACAGACCCTTCCAATCCCTCATGCTTATATAGCAAGTGCTCTTAATGCTGAGCCATCTTACAGTCCAGAAACTTTTCATTATATAGTGATTGTTAGATTTTTGTGTATTCATAATATATATCCTAAATATATGATTTTTTCTCATGAAATTTGCAAATTGTCACATTTGCATCAGCTACATAGACAAAAAAGAAAGGATTTTCTACTAGATTCTGAGCTACAAGTGGACCTCTGGGCTTTATAGTGAGTAAAAAATAAAGACAGATATCCTCAGTGCCTCATTCTGACTAACGCGTTAAAAGTTATTTTCTGCAGATGATGAAATTGCTATAATATGAAATACTTTCATTTGCATGTCTTAAAAAAGAAATTCTCCAGTGCACATTCACAGTAGTTATGCTCGTTCTAAACTTCTCTAGTGGCTTACAAGGAGAACTGCAGGAATTAACTTAAACTTTTGGAACTTCTTCCTTGTGTGTACAAAGCATAAGCTGTCATGCTGCAACACTATGTCTAAGGATTTGCCAGCCACTAAATACTGCTATTGTTTATACATATTTTGAGATTCCAAATGATGAATGGGATGCAATCATGAGCTAGTATTGCATAGAAAAAGAATTCTATAAGGGCAACGATATCTAACTCTTGTGTATTAGCACATCAGGTTAGCCTCACACTAAATCCACAGCCACTGATTTCATTGACTTGTGCTCTGTCACCTGATTCTGAGAATATCATTCCCCGGGCTTGTTAGTTGCTGCCAGTGGCTTCACTGGCATTCTTCTCTGATTTACTGATGCCACCATTAAGTCATCACTGGAGTCCCTCCTAAGTTAGAGAGGAAGAACCCTGACATCTGACTACAACTCAGATTAATAAGCTGAAGGGAAGGTCTGTTTGTCCAGTGGGTAGAAAACACTCACAATATAGGGAGGTAGTGCCACAAACCAGTTATATGACTACAGTTGTATTTGATTTGCTGCCTGCTATCTTAAGAATGAAGGAGAAAAAAAGATGAAACAAAGGAAGAAATAAAAGGAAGGGATGAAGGAGGAAGAAAAAGACAAAGAGAAGAAAGACATACTACTTTATGCATGCATTGCTCAGCAGTTAACAGCATTGTATGTGGCAGCTCTTTCTACAGTCTTTCTACAGTCTTTCTACAGTAAGACTCCTCTTTGAAGAGTGGTGCCTGCAGTTCTGCCACGCAAACAGACTATACTAAGGTGACTAGGCAGCTTCTTAAGATAAATAAATGGCAACTTTGTATCTTAATGATGGAGGTAAAGAGCTGACTTCGTATTGCCACAGGACACCAGGGAGAACCAAACCAATCCAGAGATCTCCGGAGCAGGCTTTTCCCACCCACACCACTCAAAATAGCCAACATGTAAGTTCTTCTTGCAAGAACTTGACACAGGTAATAAATGTGTCTTTGAAGAAACAAAACACTCTCTTTTCAATTCAACTCATTCAAGTTCATCATTCGAACAATTCCTACCAACATGCAATTCAAATCTCCATTTCAAGAGACATTATATTTACAAGCCTGCTAATGGCCTCCAGAAGTTAGTGTCCTGTGAATATCACAGTGTAGAGTATTCTATAGAACAAGGCTCTACTGTATAATGTTTTTTGAGTGCTATCTTGAGCTGCCACATACAATGCTGTTAACTGCTGAGCAATGCATGCATAAAGTAGTATGTCTTTCTTCTCTTTGTCTTTTTCTTCCTCCTTCCTTCCTTCCTTTTATTTCTTCCTTTATTCCATCTTTTTTTCTCCTTCATTCTTAAGATAGCAGGCAGCAAATCAAATACAATTGTAGTCATATAACTGGCTTGTGGCACTACCACCCTATATTGTGATTTGAGGCTTATATTTCTATATCTTTGAATTCTGTTTACATACCATTTGTTTAGTTGGTCCTTTATCCTAAAAGCAGAAGTGTTAGTGAGCTACCAGGTACAGGAGAGTACCAGTCGTACTCACACAGAAAGCTGGAGTAGCCCAGTTTCTGGGTCCTGCCGCTAGGGTATAGTCACTATGTGAGGATGAAAGTACTCATTCGTGAGCTATGTCAGAGAAAGACCAAGTACTTGCACGTATCCACTCACATGGTGGCCACCAAGATGTTTGTTCTGTTCTCTAAAACACTCAGTAGGCAGAAATACAAAACAAAGTCAGTAGTCATCATTGAAAATTCTCACCACCTCTAATTTCCATGGGCTATATAAAGACACACAGATATCTTTGGAAAGATATTTATGAAAAGTGTGCATCTGTGTTCCACTAAAACTGCTAAATTTGACAGAAAAAAATCAATAGCCCACTTAGTGAAATTTTTCACTTTTTTACTGTAGCTTTTTAAAATTAACCTTCGTAATCATTCTTTCTGGCTCTGAAATGTAATTATAAATGATAAATTAGAAGGAAAAAGGAGTGGGAAAGGGGAGCTATGCATAGTTGCAAACATAAGTTTTTAACCCACAATTCTAAAGAAAAACATTAGTTTCCCAAGTGATCATTCAGTTATAGTACAAAAGATGGGTGGAATGTGTACAGTCACTGATAAATCCATTGGTTTATTTCTGCTCACAATGCACCCTTAGTCTCTGAAGGCAATGGTACCTATACACACAAAACAATCACTATCACAGCAGGTGCAGAGAAAGCAGAGAGGAGGAATGAGCAGCATGTTAATAAGGAGACAGTCAAAAACCCCCAATCTGTCAAGCCTTGAAAAAGAAATGTGGTCATGAGCAAATTTCAGCCTACAATCAGAGACAGAGCTTTTACAGATGGGCTTGAATGAAAATCAGGGCACAGATGTGTGTTACCCTTCGTCGCTGTTGAAATAGATGTTTTAGCTCAGCTATGGCACTGGAAACATAAGAATACTGTGCACTGACAACTGGCTCCTCTCCACTCTATACCAGAGGTGTGTTACTTCCTCCAACAGAAAAGGGATTTACTCAGATCTGAACGCCTGATTTAGCCTCAGTTTCTTCTTTTCTTTTTCCTTACTTCTCTTTTAACCTTGGAGGAGAGCCAGTTTTTACAGCTAAAAACGAGTAATACAAGCAAGCCAAAGAAAAAGGCTGTAAAGCAAATCAGATATTTAATAAAGAGTAAAAGGCCATTTCAATGCAAATTCAATTAGGTTCCAGTCCAAACTTTTCCCACAGGCCCCCAACACAGACCTGTGAGCAGTACCGAGTGAGATGAAGATGCTGTTTTTTTTTTTTTTTTTTAAATAACTAGGACACATCCCCATAGTCCATGACACTGGCAGGAAAAGTGATTTAGTGGCCTAATTCCATTCTCAAAATCTGAAACTCAAGTATTGCATTGGTGCCTTGTGGGTATTGTCCTGACATTTCACTGATGCTAAACTATTCTCTATTTTACTTTCTACAAATTGATACATATGGCTGGGAGCACAGACATGTGTAAGGGTAAATTTACTCTCCAAATATGTGAATGAGAATAGCCAAACTGTGGGGAAAAGAACTCATAACATAGAGAAATCAGATTTAGCTGCACACCCAAAAAACTGGGGGAATCACAGTATACCAAATAACCCTTAAAATAACATTAAACGTATAGACAAGTCATTCAAGGAACTTGAGGAACATTCCTATAATTTCTATCAGTCAACACCTTCCCTTCATTTCTTACTATGTAAAACCAATACTTTTCTGTCTTGGTAAAGCATCTTACAAATACAGGTTCAGACAACTCCATGGTATACTTCTCCCAAACAGAAGCCGCTACCACTTACAAATTACTGAACTGCCATGAAATTCAGACCATCAGATTGAGTCTGTTATCTATCAGGATCCACCTATCATTTGTGCCATAGATGTAAGACAGGAGAGCAGTGCTTCCTAATGAATAACTTAATGGCTGGAGTCACAAGGAAGGAGACAGATTATAGAGCCTAGCAAGAAATAGGTGGTAAAAAGCAACAGAGCCACAACCCTGTGAAAGGAAAGCAGTGTCATGGAACTTTGTAGAAAGTTCCATAGAGCTTCATTAAAGAAAGGAGAAAGCAGAAGAATAAAATCATTCTTGGGCTGGAGAGATTGCTTAGCAGTTAAGGCGCTTGCCTGCAAAGCCAAATGACCCAGGTTCAACTCCCTTGCACCCATGCAAAGCAAGATGAACAAGGTGGCACATGTATCTGCAGTTTGCTTGCAGCAGCTAGATGCCCTGGTTTACCCATTCTCTGTTTCTCTTCTCTCTATCTTGCTCTGCTTGCAAATAAACAAATAAATAACACTCTTGAGCTAGACTTCATGTCCAGAAATAGCAATTAGAGGTAAACAAAGATGTGCTTCTTCATAAATTTTCTGTGTTGCAGGATATGGTTCACATGAAGAGATAGGATCCAAGTCAAGCAACTAAGGTCCCATTATGTGTTATGGTCTTTATAACAGATTTCACTCTGGACTCCTCTTGGCTCCCGACTTGTGATAACCACCATAGAAAGAATCCATGAGAGACACACAAAGAGAAGTGTAAATGACAGGTAATTTACTACAGAGTATAGCAAAACACTCCTAAGGAGTGAAAGTGGGAAATGATTGGGCAAAGACTGGAACAGACCAGATATTGACAGAAATGTGAACAGTAAAAACCATGCTGATGGAAATGAGGACTCAGTTGTGAATTGGACTACAAGTCATTTTCATACACCATGACAAAGAATTTGCTTGCAAGTTCCCATGCCCTAACACTTTGGGAGAGGCCCAAAAGAGAACGGATGGACAAATTTACTTGGCAGAAGAAACATTCAGGTAGCAAAGCCTTCAGGCAGTACTGTGGGTACTACTGGCCAATTTAAGCCAATTTTACAATAATAATCAGGAACAAATAAAATGAGAAGACTTGAAAATTTTGAACAGAAATATCTATTCAAAATAGGACATATGAATAGATGCAACTTAAGAAGGTACATTTTCTTAAAATAATTGATGCCCATAAAGAGAAGTCAAGAGCTTTGTAGAAGGACATTGGGGAAGAGACCTTCAATATATCTTGGGAACCTGCAGACACCCCACCCATCGCAGCTGTTGTAGTTACCTTCATATTGCTGGGACAAAGCATCTGACCAAAAGCAGCTGATGGGAGGAACGTGTTTACCTTGGCTTACAGTCTCAAGGGGTAGCTTCGTGTGGCAGGGTAAAGCATAGCATGAGCAGAGGCTGAACATCATCTCCTTACCAACAAGTGGAAAACGGATGAGTGAGCCAAGTTCTGGCAAGTGGATGCTGGATATAACACCCATAATCATGCCCCCAATAACATACCTCCTCCAGCAAGGCTCTACCACCCAAACTGCCACCAGCTGTGGACCAAACATTCAGATCACATGAGGTTATTGGGGCGGGGGAGGTACATCTGATTCATAGACTCAAAAGTATAAAATGCAAATTTGTTTACAAGACTTCCCAAAGCAAAATTTGTTGAGCAAAGAACCCCAGTGTACCCTGTCTTGCAATCTTGTTTCCTGAAATTTCCCTTTAACAGTCAGCAGTCAGATGGCTGAGCAGCTAAGGGTCAAGTGGATCAGGTACAACATGTTCTGGCAGCTAATCCTGATGCCCTCCAACTATACTGTGGTTGCAGGCATGTAGGATGCAAGGATAATGTGACCAGGGTGGTTTTTACCAAGATTTTGAAGAAGAGTCAAGGAGGTTAGCAGTGAGTGGCAGGGTCAGTCTCCCCAGGCAGTGCCTGACCAAGCATTAACAAGTAAGAATGAGATAGAAGTCAAAGCTGTGGTAGAGACATCAGAAAGGTGGTGGTGCATGCAATTTGCACTGTTCCAGGAAATCTGAAGTCAATGTGAAGAGCAAGTTCAAGAAAGCAACAAATCCTCTGGGGAAGGTGCTCATACCGTATAAGCCCACCTTCCACTGTAGTATGTCTAGATATGGGGTGTAGAATTTTAGAGTTAGCATTTGCCCTACTGGGATTCAAGCCTTGTTTTGAACTCAACCATCATTTCTGATTTCCTATTCGTCTCTTCTGTGATGTAAATACATACACTGTGCCTGTCCAATTTGTTGTGGTTTAAATTAGTTGCTCCCCCATACACTCATATGTTTTGAATGTTGGGCCTCATCTGATGGCAATGTGGCAGAGCCTTGCTGGAGTAGGTCTATTTTAGGGGGTGGGTTTAGAAGTTTAGAAGTGTTATAGCCAGCTTCCCCTTGTCAGAGTTCAACTCACTCTCTAGCTGCTATTTTCCACCTTCTGTGGCAGAGGTTATGTCCAGCCTCTCCTCATGCAATGCTTCCCCCTGCCATCATGGAGCTTCCCTTCAATACTGTAAGCCAAAATTTAAAAAAATATCTGTACCAATCAGCCTCACACTTCTGGGATGAACTTCCAAACCAGATACAGTTATGGGAGAAAAGAAATTTATTTGAAGATTAAAGATCCAGGATAAGTTCCATAATGGCAAAAGATGTTGGCCCCTTTTATAGGACCAAGCAGAGAGAGAGAAAAAACACACACACACACACACCAGTACAAACAATCACACTTCAGGAACTCCAGGCAAAACTCTAACACTTTGCCTATCTTAGGCTAGAATTCCCCAAACACACGTTAGGGATGGACCTTAGGGTTGGCCCACAGTGGCACCTCCTCCAGCCAGAGAGCTGGAGATCTAAGTAAGCTTCAATAAAACTCCTGAATCCACTGGGGGACATCCATTCAAACTACCACGCTTTCCTGTCATCAGCTGCTTTTGGTCAGGTGCTTTGTGCCAGCAACAAGAAAGTAACTGCAACAGTAAGTTGGTACCAAAGGAGTGATGGTATTGCTGCAGCTAGAATCAGGATTGTGTAGCTTTTGGCCTTTTGTAACTGGCTTGCAGGAGAAATGTAGAAAGATTTGAAACCTTGGCCTAAAAAATACCTTGCAGTGCTATAATCAGAGTTTGGGTGGACCATTCTGTTCAGAGTTCAAGAGACCTAAATTCAGGAAGAACTGAGAACTATGTAAGTTTAGCTTATGAGGGGAAGGAAGAACTTAGTCCAAACTGGACTAAAAGCAGTTTGTATGAGAGTCCTGCTGTATTCTATCTGTGTCATGAAAACTTGAGCAGGATCAGCTTAGAAGAAACAGACTACCATGAGCAGAAGGATATGGCACAGAAAGAAAGTTTCAGGGTGAAGAGTACACATTGCTTCAGCTGTTATGGTTTGAGTGATTACTACCACTGTGATTTTTCCAGTTCTTCAAAATCAGTTTATTTCCTCCCATAGATTAGCAAATTTGGTAGCCCACATGGTACTATGGGAGTATAACAAGTGCAGGAAAATGGAGCTCATTGAATTTGTAATGTGGCATTTTTGAAAATGGACACTGGCAAGACAGGGTTGTTGGAATCCCTATATGGCTCAAAGGAGACCCCATAATTGTGGAGATATCAGTATTGTTGGACAGATGTCAAGGAGGGCTTTCCTTAAACTGTGGGTAGCCCACGTGGAGGGCAAAATTAGAACCCCAGAGACTTTATCACTGGTTACTGATGTTGGTCTGGGGGCCACAGGATTTCATGTTTGCACTGTTTGTTTTAGATCTTGCATTGGCTCAATATTTCTTCTCAATGCCATCTTTTGTAGTGTGAATGTTTACTCTATTCCACCATGTGTTTTAACAGACTGACAGTTAAGAGACCTTGGGCTATGGGATGTTGGGATGGATAAAAGCTATGGAGACTTTTAAAGTTGGACTGAATGTATTTCATTTTGCATCATGGATGGTTATGAGTCATGGGAGCCAGGGGCAGAGTGTTGTTTGAATCAGGTGTGCCCCTTAAACTTGTGTACTTTTGAGTGCTTGGTTCCCAGCTGATGGCAATTTGGGAGGTGGAGCTTTGCTGGAGGCAGTGTGACATTGGGGGGCTATGGAGTGTTATAGCACATCTCTCCCTTGCAGTAACTTGACTCACTTGCCTGTTGCTGGTTTCCACCTGCTATGACAAGGGGGTGATGTACAGCTTCTGCTCATGCCATGCTTTCCCCTACCATGAAACTTCCCCTCAACACTATAAGCCAAAATAAAAACTTTCCTCCTATCAGCTGCTTTTGATCACTGCTTTATCACAGAAATGAGAAGGTAACTGCAACACCCACCATTGTATCTTGAAAGTATGAAACTCTTTTTTCAGTTTTTATAGGGGCTCATAGCTAAGAGTTTGCCATGTGTCACAGACAAAATTTATTCTGAGACTTTTGAGCAATGCTGAAGCAAGTAAACTCTGAGAATTATCGGGGATAGGCTGAATGCAGTATGTATTGTGAAATGGGAATGAGCCTTTGGGGACATGTGGAGAATGCTATTATTTGGCTGAGATGACTGTCCCTTAAAATTCTATGTTAGATACTGGATCCTCAGAGTGGCATCCTGTGGAAGGTCCTTAGATGATTAGACATATGCACTTGAAGAGTCAAAGTATCCCAGCCTCTGGCTCTTCCTCACATTGACTCCTGGTCTGTGAAGTGAATCACGTGCTCTGCAATATACCCCTGTCATGAATATTAAAGCATCTGAAGAGGCAGTGCTTAAGCTGGGATGTAAACCCATTAATATTGCCTGAAGCACCAGACCTGAGCTCTCATCCATGATTTTTTTTTTTTTTTTTACCAAAAGCAGATGGAAAATACGTGTAAAACTCAGAAGAGGTAAGGTATGTCATCATCAGCTTCATAATGCTGGGATGAGCATCTAACCAAACACAGTTTATGGAAGGAAAAGGGTTTATTTCAAGCTTATAGATCCAGGCAAAGTTCCATCAATAGTGGGAGAAGGAAGAAGCTGGCTCTCTTTAACAGATCCAAGCAGAAAGGAAAAACACCGGCAGCCAGCAAAACCAAAGAGCATATAGGAACCCCACCAGAGCTCACACTATTCTCCATATCTTTGGGCTAGAATCAGATCCCTCCCAAACACACCTTTGAGATGGACCCCAGAATACCCCACCGCTAGTGATGCCTTTTCTAGCCAGGTATCTGGAGACCCAAGTTACAAGCTTAATAAAACATCTGAGTCTATGGGGGAACATACATTCACATTCAAACCACCACAAGGTATGACCTGGGAAGCCTTCATCAAGTAAGAAAGAACGGAAGCCCTATGCTTCCATAGATGAACTCATCAGAATATGGAATGCAAAGTAGAATTGGAGCAATTGCTTTGTTTAAAAGTGGGCTGAGGAAAAAAAAGCCACTTAGCACAAAACAAAACGAGAATAGGAAATAGACAAAAAACAAAAAGGAAAGACCCATAAAGCTAAAGGAAGAAATGGCTCCAAGAAGCAGAAGGGCATGATTTCATCTCTTTTTCTCTTATACATGTATGCCTTCCACAGATCTTGATGAAAAGAGCTACAAGTGGTAGATGGCACAGTCACGTGATGAATGAGATCGTCTCTTGCTCACAAGGAGTTTATAGTATATATATACTCTATAAATCAATGAAAAAGCAGGCAAAACTATATCAAGTTACATTCTCATTGTTGAGAAAAAAGACTCAACCAGAAGCAATGTAAGGAAGGAAAGAGTTTATTTCATCTTATAGTTCCAGAGGGTGAAGCCTGTTATAGGGGGGAAAGCATGGCAAGAACAGGAACCGGAGTCACATCATCATACCAGCAGGGAGAAAGTAGAGAGAGAGAGAACAGCAAGCAAGACTGGAATGTAAAACCTCAAGACTTGCCCCCAGAGACACATTTCCTCCAGCAATGCTCCACCTTTCCAAGCAGCACCCCCAGCTGGTAACTACATATTAAAACACATGAGCCTATGGAGGTCACTTTACATTCAAACCACTTATTATAATAAAAGTAGGTCCAGTTTTGTTGAGGTTCAAGAAGGAAGTGGTATGGAGCCAAGAAGATTTGGGAAAGCTTCAAAATAAAGAAAAATTCTGGTGTAATTCTGTAGTGTGGGAGCTGAGCACTGGAAAAGTTAAGAATTATAGATGCTCCCTAAGTACAAGCAAGACTGACCACCACAGCATTATTAGGTAGTTAGAATTAATTTAACGAGCCTCAAACTGCAAATGGCAATAATAATGAAGGAAAATAGAAAACAGAAGAAATACCACAATGAATAGAAATTAGAATGTGGGGATAATGATGCATGCCATAAGGATCAAACTCAAAACGATGTTGCTGGGCTGGAGAGATGGCTTAGTGGCTAAGGCACTTGCCTTTGAGGCCTAAGAACACAGGTTCAATTTCCCAGTACCTACATAATGCATATGGTGGTACATAAATCTGGAGTTCATTTGCATTGGCTGAAGGTCCTAATGCACCAGTTCTCTCTCACTAGCTGCCTCTTTCTTTCTCTCTTTCAAATAAATAAATAAAATAACATATTTCAAATGATTTTGCTAAATGAAAAAAAGCAAGATTATATACTACAAAGGTCTTTTTTGTTTGTTTGTTTTTTTGAGTTAGGGTTTTACTCTAGTCCAGGCTGATCTGGAATTCACTATATAATCTCAGGGTGGCCTCTAACTCACAGTGATCCTCCTTCCTCTGCCTCCCAAGTGCTGTAATTAAAGGCATGCACCACCATGCCCAGCCAAAGGTCTATTTTTTAAACATTCTAGATAAGAGATAGCAGAACAGTGATTTCCCAGATTTGAGGAAATTAGGAGACGTTAACTATCACTATCTCAACTGTAGCTATGGTTTCATTGGTGCATGCTTTAGTAAAAAATTATCATATGACATACTTGGATATTATTAAGTATATGGCAATTGGATCTCATTAAAAATGTTTTAAATCGGGCTGGAGAGATGGCTTAGTGGTTAAGCGCTTGCCTGTGAAGCCTAAGGACCCCAATTCGAGGCTCTACTCCCCAGGACCCACGTTAGCCAGATGCACAAGGGGGCGCACGCGTCTGGAGTTCATTTACAGTGGCTGGAGGCCCTGGCGCGCCCATTCTCTCTCTCTCTCCCTCTCTCTCTCTCTCTGCCTCTTTCTCTGTCTGTCGCTTCCAAATAAATAAATAAAAATAAACAAAAAATATTTTAAAATGTTTCAAATCATCCTGTATTGCAGAATGACTCAGCAGTTAAGTTCTCTTCCTGAGCAAGCTTGAGGGCCCAAATGGAGCTGTGACTACCAAGTTCAAATATCCAGAACCCTCATAAACTGCTGGGTGTGGACTTCCATGCCCATAACCCCCAATCCTGTGAAGAGCCAAGACTGGAGAATCACTGGGGTTGATGAACATCAAGGTATGGAATCAGTAAGAGACTTTGTCACAGGAAACACAGGCAAATGAGAGACAAAAGGGGATAACTGATGTTCTCCTCTGGCCACTGCAAACAAAACTGCCTGGCACCACGGGGGAGTACACAGAATGTGACATGTGCATACTCAACACACACCACCACCACACATACTGCATACAGGCAAAAAAAAAAAAAAAAAAAAAAAAGGCATCCCATTGCTCCCTCTTGTCTTTAGAATACAGCATAATCTCCTCGTCTATCTTATGAAAACTTGTAGGACCAAGATGTCTCTCACTTCTTTCTCTTGCAAGTCTTTACCCTTTGCTTTCAACATCCCAGGTGGGCTACTGGTGTTCATCTGAATGTGCTGTAATTTTACTTGCACTCGCCTTTGCACAATTTGATCCTCTTGTTTGGGATGATCACCCATGCTACTCACTTTTACTTGACTATTGCTAAACTTCTTTCCAAACTCAGCTCTGATGTCACCTTCCGGGAGACACCCATGACTGCCCTCAGTTGGTTTATTGCCTTTCCTATATAGATTTTTGGCATTTTATAGCACACCATGTATGAACCTTGCAATCATTACTTGTGGCCTTTCTACTCATCGTCACAGTACAGTAGAAGATAATTTAGATCAGAAACCACATTTTTTAAAAAAAATTATTTATTTGTAAGCAGAGAGACAGAGAGAGAATGGGAACACCAGGGCCTCTAGCCACTGAAAATGAATCCCAGATACATGGGTCATTTTTTTGCATCTGCCCTTATGTGGGTACTGGGGAATCAAACCCATTAGGTCATTAGGCTTTGCAGGCAAGCACCTTAACCACTGAGCCATCTCTCCAGCCCAGAAACCACATTTGTAATTTTTGCAATACCAAAACTTAGAACATAATAGGTATGTCATAAACACCTAGTTGAAACAGCTACATATATAGAATGAATAAATAGTGAGTAAATGAATCAGAAAATATTGAGAGATTTTAGAAGCCACAATCTTATGTATTCATGCAGGTTCAATCTTGATATAAGCAAGATACACAGACATAAATAAAATGTGATTTTTTTGCAGGAAAGTGGAAAAATGTTTGTCTTTTGTCACATGCATCATTACTGTTTTATTTGAATTCTACTCCAATATACAAAGTAAGGCAAATACATGGTTAGGGCAAAGAAAGTCACTTAAGACTTTATACAGAGGTCTGGGAGCTATGAGAGAAACCATGTTGCAGCTAGAGAGCCCTGACTTCCAGCTGGGGATGGAAGTGGAAATGGAAGTGCAGAGGACTGGCTGGAGCTGCCCGTGTGCAGGAACGTGGCAAAGCATGGTCATGCGCAGGGCTCCTAAGTCAGGAAAACTGGTGTCACCACTTGCTTCATGGGGACCCTGGACAGGTGACTTACCTTTGTCAACCTCACTTTCCTCACATGCAGAAGTACATAACAACACTGGTCACACAGTGAGGTTGTCAGAATTAAGACAGTGGTTTAATAAAAAGCCTGGCATGCGGCAAAGGCCCTGTGAACAGTGGGTGTTATTAGAAAAAAGGCTGTGGCCCAATCTCCTCTTTCTGGCCTTTTCTTGTGTCCCCCAGCTATGCCAAATGCTCTGGAAGGTTTGTGAGAGTTTGTGCAGAATGACAATAAGCCTCCAGTACCCTCAGCATTTGCCCCTGGCTTGGTGTCAAGGAGCTCTACTACAGAGCTTCAGTCCCAGCATGAAAAGGTGTACAGTGGGATTATTCTGCCGGAAGAACAAGTTTGAGTTATACAACTCATAAAAGACTCGTCCTGACTAGTTATTCTCCACCCTGTTCAAGACATGTTTGAACTTATGGTTGGGAGATATTCAGGCTACAACTAAGAAATAAATCCTAAGAAAGTGAAGGAGAAATGCAACACCCATTTGACTGCCAAGGTAACTGATGAGAGCTCTTCTCTGACGGCGTTTTGGTGAGATGTCCAAAATACCCACCTGAAGTATACCTTGCCTTAAGTTAAAGTGACTACACACTTCCTTCTTTTATTTTTTCCTTTCTGTCTTTTCTTCTCCTTTTTTTTTCTTAACTGTTGTCTAGAAAATACTTCAGAGACTATAATATGCCATATATAAATTAGAAATCATAATAATTCAGCAAACCAGTTCATTATCATTTAGAGCCATGGGGTTTTTATGTTCAGAATATTTTTTTTTATTTCTCTTCTCTCTCGAGAACATATAAAACTCTAGGCTGCAAAAGAATCACAAGAAAACTCAACCTCATCTACAAGACTCAAAAGTGAAGGAGGTTCACATATTTTCATAATACACAGTCAACTCAAACCTCCTGAGATAAAATGCCTGGCAAAAAAAGAATCTGTATTTTAAATAAGCTATGGAGTGACACAGTGGGTGGAAATTAGTTACCCATGGGACAAGTTTTATATGATTTCTTAGGCTCCAAGTCCTGTCCTCCAAAGGTCAGGAAATTGAGAATTTCAGCCTCCCATTCTGTGCCAGTTTAGTGAAGAGCCCTGAACATGGTCTCAAGGCTCAGCATAGGTGTGGGGATAGTAAAGAACCAGGTCCCCTCTGTAGCCATAGCCCTGATTGTCACAGCCTGTTCTCTGTTTGACAGTCAGGTCTGCTACGTGAATAGTTCAAATGTGAGACCTGGTGGTAACAAGCTAATGCAACTGTATGCTTTAATTTTTAATTTTTATTTTCATTTTTTGTGAGTGGTGTGTGTGTGTGTGTGCGTGCATGTTTACATTTGTACATGAGTAAGTACACATGTGTATGCATGTACATGCAAGCTAACATGGCATAGGACAACTTCCTTATTCGTTCTCTACCTTATTTTTTATGAGCTTTTCTGAGACTATCTATTCAGTAAGCTGCAATGATCCTCTTGTCTCTGCTGCCCCACACTGGGACATACCACATACACACCATGCCTGGCATTCTTTTAGTTATTCCTAACAACATATTTTGTATAGATACATCATGTGCTGGTACCCTCTTTTCCTTCATCCCTGCTCCCATTCCAATGGGGACACTCCACAGTGGGGTTGTAGGTATTCCCCATGGGGTTGTGGGTTATGTATTATGGGAGCAGTAGGCAGTTATGAGGGGGGGGGGGCAGGGAATGTCTCTGGGCATGATGTCTCGACCTTTGGCTCTTACAATCTTTCTGCCCCCTCTTCCACAAAATTCCCTGAGCCATGGTGGGCAAATTTCAAGTCTACTTCAGTGATGAACCCTTAGGAGCCTATGGATCTCTGCTTTGATTAATGTTGTGCAGCCTCAGGTGTGTCTTTATCACCCTGGCACTGGTTATAAAGCCCAGCATGGAAGCAGCACTCTTGCTCGTCTCCCCAGTTCCTCTGTAGTTTCAGCTGTGGCTTGGCTGAAGTGCAAAGGGTAGTATATCTCCTTGGGTCTCACCACCTTCTGAAAAAGAACAGATTCTCCAACAGAGAGTGAAGTTTAAATGGGATAAGCATTATTAATTTAGGGAGAATTTGATGAATGTACCCTTCTTTTAGCCAAAGACTGGTGAGAGCTCTGCACTGGTGAACATAATTGTTGTCTTCATAGGATTCTGATCTGGTTTCCAATTCCAGATAAGGGTTCCTTTACACTGAGCAGATCTCTTAGCCAATCAGAAAGCTATTGCTTACCCACCAAGGTTGTGTGCAACTATTGCACTGATGTGTACCTCCTGTCAGGGTGTTTGCTTCTGAGTAGCTTAGAACTCTCATTGCTCAGGCCATTGTTGGCCACTTTCCCCCCAGTAACTCATGTAACCCTTAATGTTTAAATGAGTGAAGGGATCCAAACTCAGGTCCTCATGCTTGTGAACCAAGCACTGTACCAACTGAGCCATCTTCCCACCCCTAGATATTTATTCTTCTTTAGAGAGAAAGAGAGAGGGAGAGAGAGTGTGTGTGTGCGTGTATGTGTGTAGATTATGTGCAGTGTGCTGTGTGATGTGATGTATGTGTAGTTTATGCATATGTGTATGTAGATGCATACTTTCTGTGCACACATGTGGGGAGGCCAGAGAATATCAGGTACATTCTTTTTGTTGATCCACCTGTTTCCTTAAGACCAAGTCTCTCACTCAACCCGAGCTGTCATTTTCGTAGTGTATTTTTCATAGTTTTATTTTTTTGTCAGCAAGCCCCAGCAATTCTCCACTATCTATTGATTCTTCTGATCTCCACTGGTCTTTCCTCCACTCCCAAGGACTAGGGTTTCAGACGTGCATGCTGGGGAATAGAACTCTGGAGTCTCTGGCCATCTCTGGCCCTCATGCTTGTGCAGCAAGCACTCTTAACCACCAAGCCATCTCTCCAGCCCCTAGCTGGATGACTAAGCTCTTCTTGGGGTGACGTAAGTTGTCCTGTTGAATTCACATTGCCCTGATGAAGCTGCTTGTCCACTTCTTATTGTCAACTGCACTTGCTCTACAGTCAGTCACCCAGGCCTGTGAACTCTTGCCATTATGGCAAGTAGAAAAGAAAAATGGAGTTCAAATAGTGAGGCTACCAGCCAAGTTGGAAATTTTTGGAATTTTTCTTCTTGATGATTGAACAACACCCATTCGAGGCAGTACTGAAACTTTAAAGAAGCATTATAAGACATTGTCTCCTTGTTAGATTCAGGACTGTGAGGTATGCCAATGGACATCTCAAAATGGGACAGAGCCAGGCTTATTAATACATCATGTCATTTTGTGGGAAAATGGTGCATGATTGGATGATTGCATACAGAAACACAAGCAGTCTACCATTGATAATCAATGGTTTCTGGTTGTGAAAAGGACCCTCCAGGTAAGAAGCCATAATTATTTTCCATCTCTCTCACCATGTGTATTTCAAGCATATAGGAAACAAGGGTCTGCGTAATCTGAACCATACCATGCAGGTACATATTTTCAACAATGAATGGAAAACCTGCTTTCTTTTTTCTCCAGAAAATGTGAACTATACTCTTGATCAGGATCCTTTCTCAGAAGTTAAGTGTAAAGAGGGAAAACACAGGCTATATGTTTGAATATATTTGATCAATTTTCTATACTGACAATCTTTTCACTTTCCTAAGTAAACCCTAACAAATCTGTGTTTCACATCATAGTGGCTCTCACCTAGCAGGTGCATTTAGAAAGGAACTTGTCAGCACACTGTAACAGTCCTGACAAGGTATAGTGGGAATGTTGCCTGCACCACAGGAAATCTAAAACGTGCCACACTGTGCTTGTTGTGTGTTTCTCTTCTTGTTTCCTCCATTAGAAATCACTTGTGTCAGCCCATGAATTCACTTCCGTGAGTGAAACAGAAAATTGTTTCAGTAGTACATGTCCCGGCTAGATGTTAAGCCAAAAGAATGGAGATATTAAATGCAGTTTTAGATAACTCTCGCTTTATACCATGCTGAGCTAAAAAGAAAGGAGTATTCTCCCACAAGAAGATGAAGAAAAGGAGAAAACTGAAGAAAAGTCATGGGCCTGAGGGTGTGTGTGTGTGTGTGTGTGTGTAGAAGGAGAACTTCCTTTTAAAAGATAAAAAAGGGATGGAGATATAGCTTAATGGTTGAGGCACTTGACTGTGAAGCCTAAGGACCCAGGCTCAATTCAACAGTACCCATGTAGGCCAGACCCACAAGGTGGTGCAAGTGTCGGGAATTTGTTTGCAGTGACCAGAGGCTCTAGTGAGCCCATTCTCTCTCTCTCTCTCTCTAATAAATATATTTTAAAAATATGGAGTCACATGATTTGTCTTCTACCAATGGACCAATGAGATAGCAGCTAAGTAAGTTCAAGGGAAAGTGTCATAGGAAATATAGGAGCCCTGCAATGAGACAGGAGCAAAGGGAGGACCACAGGAACTGAACTACCCTTCCCTTTGCCAGTAGACAGGTACTATCAGTTACTAGAACTTCCACTTTGCACTAGAGACCACTAACTCTCCTCAAATCAGTCCTATTCCTGTCACTAAAGCTTGGTGCCCACTAGCTCAGAAGAAGCCCTCATTTCTTAGCTTCCTGGGCAGGGAGAGACAGCCATGTTCTCATCAGTATAACAAGAAGGGAAGTGATGGATTCCACTAACTGGGCTATGCACGCCTGTCCTTGCCTGACCATCTCACAAGACGGAATACAGACATGCCTATGACCAGCATGGGCCCACCTTGGAGACAAGAATTACACAGTGAGGGAAGGATGAACAACATAGAAGAAATTTATAACACTGATTACATAGAACAACGGTAACCAGAAGTAAAAGAAATGCATTTATGTTCTTTGCAGTAATTATGAATCCGAATTTAGCTTTTAACCTAATATTTGTTATAACATTTTGAAATTGAAATCTTAAAAAGGAACTAAAGAATGGTGAGACAATATTGACTTTCTCTGTTTAATGTTAACCTCAAAATTTTAGCACTATTCTCTTTTAAAGGCAATAATACAGTGATTATTTTCTGAGATTTCACATGACATCTTCATAAATTAAGACAGGGAACATTATAATACATAAATATATAAAAACCATTAAATTCATCAAAAGTGGAAAGGTCCTTGAAAAAATATAGGTATCAAACCTGTGTTAGTCATAACTGTTCAGATACCATAATTACTGGTGAAAGGAGATACTCCATTGGGTTGAATTGTACTCAAAATTTGTATGGAGTAGTCCTAACACCCAGTACTTCAGCATGGCTACAACTGGAGATGGAGTCTTTAAAAAAGTAATTAAAGTAAAGAAAGTCATAGTGTGGGCTTTACTCCCAGAGGATGATATCCTTAGGAGAGAAGGTTAGGATACAGGCAGCAAAGACTAAGCCATCCATCAAAAAAACAGGCAGGAGATGACCATTCTTAAGCCAAGTAGAAAAGCTACAGAAGAAATAAATGCTGCCAACATCATGACCTCTTTTACCCTTCAGGACTTTGAGAAGCAAATGAATTCTTGTTGTTTAAGCTACTTGGCCAACAGTCCTCTGGTATGACTGCTGGGGCAGACTAATGTGAGTAGGAAGTCATCTTTGCAGCCTGTGAGCATGAGGCTAAGTCTTCAAATCACAGTACCAAAATTATATGGGTTTAACTTCATTGAAAGCCTAAAAACGTTAACAGACCAGAGAACATACTTGCAATATTGAAAGCCAGGGGTGATTCATACCTGGAGTACACTCTTCAAAAGAAACAAAATAACTGAAAAGAATAAAATAATGTCATAACTGATGGAAAAATACACATAGAATATCCACATATAAATCCCAGTTGTCTAATACAAGCTCAACACTATTAGCAACTATTAGCATGCACATGTGCGCGTACACACACACACACACACACACATACACACACACACACACTCATATTCCCTTTTTAAAAACTGCAAACGAACTCCAGATGCATGCGCCCCCTTGTGTATCTGGCTAAAGTGGGTCCTGAGGAATCAAACCTGGGTCCTTTGGCTTTGCAGGCAAATGCCTTAACCACTAAGCCATCCCTCCAGCCCTGATATTTCCTCTTTACATGTTTTATGTCACCTCAGTTTTCTGACAGCAAGGTCATTGCCTGATTGTGTTCCTTGATCTGGCCTTTCCATAATTGTGGGACCAAACAAACCTCCTTTTTTATAACTTACCCAGTTTGTGGTATTGTTCATCAAAAGAATAAAGAGTAATACAGACACAATGCATGAAAATATACAATTATCTAAAGCAGCAAACTGTACCTAAAGTAGCTCCCACCTCCCAGAAAATAGACATTTGACATCTAGAAGCATCTTCTGTCACCACTTGGAGAGATGATCTGCTGAACGGCCATGTGAGAAGACTTCAAAGAAGCATCTGTTTCAAAATGTGCTAGTGTTGAGGTGCCCTGCTGTCCCTCATTACCCTTGTAGACAGTATTTTGCCAGGCCCCTCAAAGCTGACCAACATTCTCTTTTCTTCCCTTTCTCCCTGCAGCCATATACCACTCCCATCTTCCTATGCACACTTTAATTTGCTCCAACACTATCTGCTTACATAAGATGTTGTGTTATGATGTTATTCCTTCTATATGTCATTAGTAAGTCTGAATGGAATACAGTGAGACTAAATTTGAAATAATAATTGATAAAATGCTTCTCACTCCTTTTCCTTTCCTCTTTCCTAACTTGAGCTTCGAAACATCCATATTTTTAAAGATATTTATTTATTTGCAAGGAGATAGAGAGAGAGAAAGAGAGGGAAGGAAGGAAGAGACATCGGGAAAGAATGGCTGCACTAAGGGCTCCAGTCATTGCAAATGAACTCCAGCTGCATGCACCACTGTGCATCTGGCTTTACATGGGTACTGGGGAATCAAACCTGGGTTGTTAGGTTTTGCAGACAAACACCTGAACTGCTGAGCCATCTCTCCAGCCTCAAACATCCATATTTTAAAATATGAAGGATTTCCAGGTTAAAATTTACTAAGGTCCTTTCTAAATCTTCATTTTGGTGAGGGAACTGAGTTAATAAATTTTCTGGGAGATCAATAACTAGAAAAACACTGAGCTAGGGGGTGGGGTCAAAGGTAAAGTTTGGGGTAGCATCTACACACGAAATAGCTTGCACCAAGGGGAGATAATGGTGAAGACTGAACTTTATTCTGACTGGAGAGGTCTGAGGTTAGGAGCTTCCACCCAACAAAAGCAGTGGCAAGGAGTGACTGACACTTCCACTGGACTCCAAAATTTTCTGAACAGAAAGAAACTAATATGTACCAGGTAGGTTTAGGTTTACGGGAAAGGAAATGATTTCAGACCATGGAGATCATTAATAGCTGAAATTGCACGCATGGGTCTCTTTTCTGTTGCCTTCGATTTAGTCATTAAAGGGATTCAATAGAGTCTAATTTAGGCTCAGTAGCAGACTAGATTTCCTGAAAGCTGTAATTTGAGATTTTATGTATTTTTCCCTCACTTTTTATCAGTTGTTATTCTATACTTGCCCTTTGGGCACCTACATAGCCTCTGCACTTTAAGTAAAAATTATCCCCAAAGGACAATGATATCCCTTTCCAACACATACTGGTTTCCTTAATAATGTTGTTTGTGGTGGCTGTAATGGTTTTCTTTTCTTTTTCTTTCTTCCTTCTTTCCTCTCTTCTTCTAGAAACAAAAGGGTCATAAGATCTCTGGAAAGGCATTGTCATCCACAAATTTTGTTGAATCACAGCAAAAGTAATACATGTTTAGATCCGAAAGCAACTTTTTACTACTCTAGATTTTCTTAAAAGTTTCTAACTGCTATGAATCTGGAATTGAATGCTTTCCTTCATTTCTTTTTCTTTAAATATTAGGTACCTTTGCACATTTTTTTTTTCTAAATCAGCTGCTCACTGCACCTACCCAAGAATTAAATTATCATTTTATTAGCTTTCAGAAATCAGTCCTGTGTCTTTAACAAATTGAAAGCAAGGGGGCGGGCCTGGGCAGCGGCGAAGGCTCTGATTGGTCGAGGTGGAAGGAAGTGGGCGGTCAAAGTTCCGCTTGTGTTGTGGTGCTACGCTGCCCGCGTGAGGCTGTCCTGCGGAGGCTCGCTGTGCGCGGCGTGCGCCTGTCCTCGCGTTCGCGGCGTGGGCCGCGGGTGTACCACGGGACCCGTGCATCTGCGTGGGCTCCGCGCCCTGGCTGCCTGTGTGCGCGTGTGCCGCTCGCGCCCGGGTCCCTTCGGCCGCTCGGCCGTGCGCAGCGGCTGCGCGGGACAGAAGCGGCTGCCGGGGCGCCTGCCGCCGCCCTCGCCTCCCGGCCGGGAGCCCCAGCGCAACCTCGGCCCTCTCTTTCCCCTGTTCTGCAGGCTCGCTTCCGGCATCATGGCTCAAAGGGCCTTCCCGAATCCTTATGCCGATTATAACAAATCCCTGGCCGAAGGCTACTTTGATGCTGCTGGGAGGGTGAGTCCGGGCCTACCTGCCTGCATCTACCTGTCCCTGCCAACCCCAGGCTGGGAACGGGCCTCCCCTCCGCCCTCGGAGGAAGGGTTGCTTGGCCTCTCTTTTCTGAAAACATGTGATTGGAGGAGAAATACTTAAGTATATAAGAGGCACGTTAAGGTATACCATTTGAGCTCTTTAACATGTTGAATATGAAATTTAAAAAAAAAAAACCTCACTGTTAGTATTTCTGAAGAAATAGCCTCAAGCATTGAGAATATAACATAAAAATCGGTGGCTTCACAGCTTAGGTAGTTGGTATTTGCGATTGCTTTTGAAGGGACACGAAGACATGTGATGCTATTCCCCGTTGGATGTTATTCCTTTATCACTATAGACAGTTATGGGAGGGTTATGACAGAGCAAATGACATGTGTAGCTGACAGTACTGAGAGAAAAGTGCCTGAGGCCTGGGATTCTTTGTACAGCTGCTCTTCTTTCAAGAACATCCCCAGAGCTTTAAGGAAGGAAGATAAGAGGACTGTTGTGGTTTGATGCAGGTGTCTCCCATAAACTCAGGTGTTCTGGATGCTAGATTCCCCAGCTGATGGCAACTGGAAATTAAAGCCTCCTGGAGGCGTGTATTGTTCGGGCGGGCTGATGGGTGTTATAGCCAGTTTACCCATGCCAGTGTTTGGCCCACTTTCCTGTTGCTATTGTCCACCTGATGTTGGCCAGGTGGTGATGTCCACCCTCTGCTCATGCCATCATTTTCCCTGCCATCATGGAGATTCCTCCTCGAGCCTGTAAGCCAAAATAAACCCTTTTTTCCCCCACAAGCTGCTCTAGGTTGGGTGATTTCTACCAGCAATGCGAACCTGACTGCAACAAGGGCCCAAATGGCTGGAGAAGGGGGTATAAAGTCAAGTCTACCAAAGTGTGTGTGTAGTTAGGATCTATTAGCTAATGATCAGTATTGAGCTGCCATAATAAAGCTTTTTGTCGTTGTCTTAAGTTGGATAGCTTGCCTGTTGCCTTCTGGGCCTGCCTTCTGCCTCACTCGCCAGGTTGAAGCTGCGGGATGAGTCCTGTCTTGTTGGAGGAAGGCATGCTGCTTCATACTAGCTTGGCAGAGGAACACTGGTAGCTGACTGAGGAAGCCTCCAGAAGTGGAGTTCACTTGCTAGGCTGCTTATAAGCTAATTGCTTTTACAATTTTTTTTTTCTGTTTCAATTTTTGAGATGTCGGTCTAGAACCTGCCTTATAGCCCACCCTGGTCTCAAACTCACAGCAGTCTTCCTGCCTCAGCTTTCTGAGTACTCACATGATAGATTTGAGCCATCACATCCTGCCCTCAAATTTAATCCATTGCTGAGGAAGGCAAAAAAAAAAAAAAAGGCATAAATCTGACTATACATAGTTTGGGATCCTGTAAAGAAATGTCATCTGGCTCTAAAAATAGTGTTGAAGCAGAAGACCAGCCCCTGGAGATCTGTCCTCAATTTGTTAACATAAAGATTGCAGTAAGGAACTGATCTATTCTGGTGGCTGTCGGGAAAGGGGGACTTTTAGAGACTCTTATCTTATTGCTACAGTTCCAACAGTTTGGTGGGCTGCCACAAGCAGTCAGTATTCACAGGCAGGTCACCTTAAATGCAGTATGTGCCAAATAGAAAATGGCCCCTTCTTGGAGCTGAGGAGTTCTCTTTATCCATGGCTTCCTGAAGACTGGCCAACACAGTGATGAATTATTTTACATGATCTATGTACAAGATGACACGTTCTCATGCCTATCTGCTTCTGCTTCTCTTTATATTAATATTAAAAGTATTTTATCTTGCTAAATCTGTTTGCAAGTCTTGTTGAAGACTTCACCTTTTGGCAGAAACTGTTAAATAATGGTTGAAGTAGATAATATGGGCTTCTCACTGGGTGGAAAATTATATGTAAAACATTTAGCTTACAATAATTATTTCTTACCTTAAGTAGAAAAATCTACTAGTACTTTTGAGTTTCATTAATGTGTTGTTATTGTCTGGGTCTCCCAGGCAGTAAAATGTGACCTTAGGGGTGATAACATACTTTCCGATTTTTGATACCCTGGTATGAAAGAAGTTAGATGGCTTTTTTCTTTTTTTTTAAAACATACTAATGTGTGTGTGTGTATGTTAATTTCTGTAGCTGACTCCTGAATTCTCACAGCGTTTGACCAATAAGATTCGAGAACTCCTTCAGAGGATGGAGAGAGGCCTAAAGTCAGCAGACCCTCGTGATGGCACGGGGTACACCGGCTGGGCAGGTAAGGAGTGCTGGCTGAGCTTGCATGCTCATTTTGCATGAGAGGGAAAGAACTGTGGAGGGTCACACTCACCACATGAGAGGGAAAGAGAACTGTGGAGAATCATGCTTACTGCATGAAAGGGAAAGAGAGCTGTGGAGGGTCACGCTCACTGCATGAGAGGGAAAGAGAACTGTGGAGAATCACGTTCACTGCATGAGAGGTAAAGAGAACTGTGGAGAATCACGTTCACTGCATGAGAGGGAAAGAACTGTGGAGGGTCACACTCACCACATGAGAGGGAAAGAGAACTGTGGAGAATCATGCTTACTGCATGAGAGGGAAAGAGAACTGTGGAGGGTCCCGCTCACTACATGAGAGGGAAAGAGAACTGTGGAGGGTCCCGCTCACTGCATGAGAGGGAAAGAGAACTGTGGAGAATCACGTTCACTGCATGAGAGGGAAAGAGAACTGTGGAGGGTCCCACTCACTGCATGAGAAGGAAAGAGAACTGTGGCGGGTCCCGCTCACTGCATGAGAGGGAAAGAGAAATGTGGAGGGTCCCGCTCACTGCATGAGAGGGAAAGAGAACTGTGGCGGGTCCCGCTCACTGCATGAGAGGGAAAGAGAAATGTGGAGGGTCCCGCTCACTGCATGAGAGGGAAAGAGAACTGTGGAGAATCACGCTCACTGCATGAGAGGGAAAGAGAACTGTGGAGAATCACGCTCACTGCATGAGAGGGAAAGAGAACTGTGGAGAATCACGCTCACTGCATGAGAGGGAAAGAGAACTGTGGGGTCCCACTCACTGCATGAGAGGGAAAGAGAACTGTGGAGAATCACGCTCACTGCATGAGAGGGAAAGAGAACTGTGGAGAATCACGTTCACTGCATGAGAGGGAAAGAGAACTGTGGAGAATCATGCTCACTGCATGAGAGGGAAAGAGAAATGTGGAGGGTCCCGCTCACTGCATGAGAGGGAAAGAGAACTGTGGAGGGCCACACTTACTTACTACATGAGAGGAAAAGCAGCCTGGAGTAGTGAGACTAACAGTGGAGCCTTCAGTGCTCTTCCTTCATTTGCGTGGAGTCACTGCCTCTGAGGAGTGTTGTGCTCTCTACCCATGCTAACCCTCAATATTAACTGAGCCCTACATATAGGGCAGAGTAAGCATACTGCTAGTCTTCATGCCTGACATTGGGTGTCTACTGTACTTTTGAGGGGAAAATTTTATTTTCATCATTACATAGTTAATTTGAGGAGTGCCTGAAACAGAGGTAAGAGGATTGATCATCAAGGAACCAAACATGTCTAGAGGGTCATTTTTAAACAACTGCCCTGTAACATTGATCTGTGCAGGCACATTAGGGAATCCAGGCTTAGTGAGTGAATCCTTCCATGCAGTCATTGCTGGCTGGTGGCTTTCCTATTTATCAATCCCAATCACTGAGAACTTACAGGAAGTTGAAAAACTGGTATGCTGGTTTCAAAGAAGTGAGAAAAACCCAACAAGGAAAATTGAAGGGCTGCAGTCAGTTTACCTGATAAAGAGACAGAAAGACATCTTCATAGTCTTGATGAAGCTAGAGATTCTGTTTGCCATGTTTGCAGGTTAAGGGCATTGAATTTCACTTTAAGGCATGGTGTTTGTGAGGCAGTGCAGATTCCTGGGCCTTACAGCAGAGATTTTGGTTGAATAGGTTATGAGCAGGCACCTGGAATATGCATTGGACCGCATCTGCCATCCTGGTGTAGATGGTGGCCTATGGAGTGCTGTTCGGCAGCCAGCGTCTGTTGGAGAGCTGTTGACTAGTGGCAACTTCCTAGCAGTTCTCCTTCATGTGACTGATGATGCTCTTTTTCCCAACAAGGCAAGCAAAGGTAGATAAAATCAGAAATAATGTTAATTACAGAGAGCCTTAAGGTCAGTATTTTGAATTATAACAGATAATGTTGAGACATTTCTGAACACAAGGAATAGTGCAATGAGAATAATATAACATCATTTTGTTTCAAAAAGAAAGTTACCACCTCTCGTTTATCATGTACTGATTTACAGCTGTAGTGTAATTGATAGGTTACTCTCACTGATAGGAGCATTACTGTTCTTTATTTGACAATAACTGTTTGAACCAAGCAGGGCAAGTGCAGTGCACAGCTGTCTTTAGCTTCCTTCCATTGCATGTTATGATACACGAGGCCACACTTACAGATCCTTTCTCAAGGGATTTGAAGTTTCTATTATTTTATTATCCCAGGCCAGAGAAAAAGAGGCAGAAAAGCACTTAAAACAGATGACAGATATAATTTCAAAACAGATTACAAAAAGAATGACTCAAACCCCTAAATCACCCATTCAAGTGAGTTTACATTATTATTTATTGTAAAGAACCTTGCTTTAGAGGGAAAAGAAAGGGAGATTGCTTTTAACAATGCCAGGAAAAGCCATCAGTTGGACTTCCCTCATTACTAGAGCTAACTGAGAAGCTAAAAGTCACTCTTTCTTTAGAAAATGAAAAGAATTTTCTTTTCTTTTGAAATGCAAATTTGTTAGTGTAAATATTCTGGCTGTGTTAGTTTTCTGGCCTGATCTCCTTTGAATGCCAGTGTCTTTTATCCTCAAATATCTGTCACACTCATTGCTGGCTCCTGAAAGCAGCTTATATGGCAAGTGTCTGAGGCAAACTGGCATACTAAGCAGGTTAGGATATCTTCAGTTGCTGGTAGTTTTATGAGGTAGCATAAAATCGTCTAGATAAATTTGCTAATGGCTTTTGGGGCAAGGTTCCTAATGTGCCTTAATCGAACACTGTTAAAAAGCCATTATTCCCATATAGGATGAACTGTCTAATGCAGTGTTTCAATATGTAAAGTGCTACTCTCTGCCCTTCAGACAGTCTGAAAAATGTAAAGCTCCGAATTGCCTAAGAAATTAACACTGATTGGCCACAGAAAATCATCATGTTACTGCCTTCTCCTTGCCTAGTCACAATTGTGTTAATATACCCATAGCAGCACAATATAAATACTTGGTGTTACTTGATAAAGCACTGTTTTTCAAAGGATATATATGTATGTGTATGTATGTATGTATGTTTGTATATATATATATATATATATATGTGTGTGTGTGTGTGTGTGTATGTATATATATATATATATATATATATATATATATATATATATATATATATGTATGGTGCTTTGTGCATGTCCCATATTATCTTTATAAAAATGCTTTTTATCTGTTTTAAATTCTATTTTCTATATATTATAATATGTTATACTTCTTTTCCTTCAACTTCTTTTTCCTCACCCCAGCTCCCATTACTCTGAGGCCCTCAATGGGGTTATGGTATCCGCTGTGGGGTCATGAAAGCCTCAGTCAGTCCCTGTGGGGTGGGGAGAGATGCCTCTAGGCATTCTTTCTCACTTGTGGCTCTTACAGTCTTTACACCTTCTGTTCCACAGTGTTAAGAAATAAAACTATACTTCTTTAGCATAGTTCAGCACAAAATTTAATACCATATTTTTTATAAATATTACCTAATTGTTAGAACATTTTACTAATAACCAAAACCACATTACTTTGGGAAAATTTTCAAAACACGTGGTAGTTTTTGAGCATTTGTTGTCAACATAACTCTTGCAAGTGATACTATGTATGGTTTACAAGAGAAAAAACATGTAATTGCAATTTATTAGAGCTTTAAATTGCCTTCTTATTCTGTTACATTTCATTCTCCAGTAGAAATGTGGGCTGATAGCCCGTGCTGGTTTATGGGATTAGGATTTGGAGTACAAATAGTTTCAGTGGTCTGAGTATGATGGTTTATTTTTCTCCTGTGGAAAGGAAGGCCAGAGAGAGGCAGTCAAGGGCCCATATGGTAACCTCGGCATGGTAATTCATTTCTGCTTCGGCATCCCTCAGCCATTCATTAGGCCTCTTAATCAGTCTAGTCATTATGTGGTCTCCTCAAGCTGAGGGAAGGATGAAGAGGCAAAGAAAAATGCATTCCTTTCCCTGCAAGACTTTCTTCATCTCCCACTCACTATTTCTGCTCACTTTATATTTGCTGCCCATAATCACGTAGTCACTCCTGTTAACAAGAAAAGATGATAAATGTAGTCTGTTAGCTGGAGTTCTAGTAATGTCTCCTACAAATCCCATGTAGCACCAAAAAAAGAAAAACATCTTTGTCACTATGTTCTTCACAAGCCACTTGGACCTGGTCCTCCTTTTTTCCATTTGCTTACGATGGCTAATGTCTGCCCACTCTGGTGGAACTTGTTATGAGAATAAGTTTACTGGCTAAGGACATGACTTGCTGGGTGTACAGAGCTTACTGCACGACCATGAGGACCTGAATTTGGATTCCCAGCAAAGTGAAAGCCAGGCATGTTGGCACACACCTGTAATCTCAGCACCAGGGGGACAGAGACAGGAGAATCTACAAGATTCTCGTAGTTTGTTTAGTGGATCAGTGAATCCTGGGCTCATTGAAAGACCTTGTCTCAAAAAATAAGTTGGAGAGTGATTAGGGTACATATCCGACATTGACATCTGGTCTCCACACACGTGTGCACATATACACAAGCATCCACACTCCTGTGTGCCCCCAAACATACAAACATGCAGGCATACATATGCACACACCAAAAAAAGAGAAGAAAGAATCCATTTACCAGTGTCAGAAAGTGTTCCTGAATTCTGCTAAGCAGTTCTTTGCCTGTTTTCCGCTTCAGGTTGGTGTGAAACAAATTTCTTTCTTTCTGAGTTTTGTCCTCATTTCATAAATGTTGTCTTGATGAAGCTTACTGTGGAGATGTCTTATAGGTATGTGAAGTCATAAATAATTTTCCTAGAACTGAGTGTAAATGTAAAAGAGACTGTAACTACTACTATGAAACATTTCCATTTTCTCTGCATGGTTAACTAGTTCTCTACCTCCCCTTTCCGCCTTTCAAACAATTATTTGCTAGTATGGCATTATGAAGTCCTTAATTTGCTTGTACCATACATCAATCCATACTAAACTCAATACACAGCTTACTTTTAGAGAGAGTGTATGTGTGTGCGCATGTGTATGTTTTGTCCACCATTCAGCAAAAATTGGAACAAATGGTTACAGACTCGTTAGATTTTCTGCTAGCTCATCTGTGTGTGTGATACATGCTTTGGAACATGATTATTACAATTAGAAGTTTAATGTTTTGTTAGTGGTTAATTCCTCTGTTCTAGTGTGTCTGATAATTAATTCTGACTCAGATGAGATTAAGATCTGTAATATAACAAATAATCCACAGATGTACAAAATACTTGGTAAGATTTAAGTATGTAGAAATTTAAGAGAAATGAATAATTTCCTCACTTTTCAAAGTATTTTGCAACTGAAATTAATTTGCTCTTTATTTTAAAATGGAAACAAGAAAAGAATTGCAAAGATGAAAGTATTTGACATGACGTTTTATGAGACTTCAAACATACAGATAGACCTATGAGTTGTCATTGTATGTTATCAAATTCCATGTCCCTCAGTATTACCTTTTTATATTCACAACAGAGAAACAAAATTCCTTGATCCTAGGAAATAGAGAATAATTTTCAAAACTCCAAAACTCTCTCAGAGCCGCAAATCCCTCTGGTCTCTCCGTTATCCGGAAATGAGTGTAGTTAGTAATCAGATTTTCAAGCAGAAATTGAGAGTTCAGATAAAGAATTCAGTAACTTAATAATAAAATAGATGGAATGAGCCTGGCATGGTATTGTATGTCTATAATCCCAGCGCTTGGAAGGCAAGAGGATCAGAAGTTCAGAGACGCTGTTGGCTACATACCAAGTTCATATACATATGTATTCTATTCCAAGTCTCCATGTCACAGGTGGGAAAAATGAAGCAAAGCCAGGCCAAGTACCTTGTTCAAGGTTACACAACTAGCAAGTGACAGAGTTAGGTTCTGTTCCAGCAAGCCTGGCTCCAATTGTGCTTCATAATCTTGGGGGAGGGGGTTTGCGTATGCACATTGGTACAACCAGGTCCTACAGCAGGTTCATTGGGCACAGTTGGTAAGTGAAGGTAAAAACAGTGAGGTAGAGGAATTCATGCAATGACATTCTGCCTGCCTAACACTGTAACGCTGATGACCACTCAAGGTTGCATAAAGTATGTAATGACTTTGGAAGGAATGGAAAGCAACACTTATTCCATAGGCAAGAGTAATTACTATTAAGTCTGAGAAAAAAAAATCCTTAGAAATGGACATAAACTAAAACCCCAGGAACATGAAGGAGCATTTGCAGCCAGAGCAACGAAACCTTGGGCATTCTTTTATAGAAGGTATGTTCCCAGTCCTCCAGTAATACGTTCAAAATGGTTTCAGGATAAAACATTACTTGACCCAAGGCAGATTCTCCTCATAAATGCTTGTGTTTAGAAAGGTTTGATGAGGATTTTTTCAAGTGGGTTACCACCCACAGTCTGAAATCAGTAGCTCTTGCAGCTGCTCATAAGGAATAGTTTAAGTGAACGACCTTATTTTCACTGAAGTCCTTCTTCCTAAAATCTGTTACCTTGCATAGTCATGCATCATGGCAAATAGATAGCATATGCCAGCAGTGAACATTAGTTGTTGGTTTATAGCCTTAACCCCCTCCATAGACCTGCAGGAGTTGTCACCAGTGTGTACACACAGCATGAAGAGTGAAGCATTTTGCTTATTCAGGTGCTCCTTCAAGGACTTCATCATGACTGTATATACATGGCAGCAGACAACAGGTGCGGAGGCACCCTGGAACCAAACAAGTCCAGCTTCTGAGTGGACCTTGATGGGTCCAGACATGTGTAGAACTCAACAGAGACTGTGATGCTACCTATCACAGGGTTCGTGTAGATTTTGTTCCAAGCAAGACTATAGGTTCTAACACAAGGGAGAGAAAATTTTAAAGTGCTTTCTACAGTGGAAACCACAAAGCCCTGGGAGAAATTATTATAAAGGATTAAGTGGGCATGTTAAGTGTTCTTGTGTTAGAAATAAGCATTTGCTAGAAAGACTGCTTCTCTTGTAGATAACATAGTAGAAAAGCTAAGTAAACTCAAGGGATAGCTGATCTCACTAGTGTCTTAAAGAAAAAAAATGAGGAAGGGAGCTAGCCCTCATTTAATTACATATTTCTCCACTCTTAACTATAATGATTCATTGGAGAAATGGTGATCAGCTCGCACTTTTTTGCGCACACAGGACTCAAGGGGCTTTATTTCTAAAAGACATGACCCCAGCTTCTGTAACCAACTCACAAAGTTAATGAGACTAAGATTGGCATGCATTTCCTCTTCTCAAGTATTAGATAACATTTTAAATAAGAGTCTGTGCAGTGTAATCCCTAGAGTAATATTAACTTGCGCTCTAAATGCAAACCATTATAGTATTTCAGCACGCTGTTCCTCTGATCTGCCAAATGTATAGCCTTTAGCTGCCACTTTATCATGCAGAGCTTTAGTTACTGCTGACACTAGATTTATTTCAAAGAAAATCATTCTGGCCAGGTGTCTTCTCTTTTTAATTTGATTTCTTTTCAGGTCACTCTGTACTAGAGCCAACATCCCAATGTCTAATTTGACATTGAGTAGATGCCCATCCCTCCCAGCCAGAAGGGTTAGGGCACGTGGAAGAAGTCAAGGGCAGGGATGGACATTGGTTCACTGAATCTTTCATACTGACTACTAGATAGATAGATGACTGTGTAAAGAGTGCTTTTCTCAGTACACATTGGGTAACATTGATGCCATAGTACTATAGATTATCTTAAGTTACTAAGGCACAAGCTTGAACAAGTGCGGGGCTTAGGTCTCACCAGTATGTTGAGTAAAGCATAGATAACAGATGACAGTGTTTGTATATAGACAAGGAGAAATGGTAGAGAAAGCAGACACCTCTAGGCAGTGTGACTCACAAACAAAGGCTGCAGATGTGCCTGTCATTTCCACCTAGCACAATGCCATGCCCATAGAATAAAGGTGTTTGTTGAATATGAAGGGTAAGTTCTGCCTGTGATTCAGTTAGTTACACTCCCCCGTGTGTGCCATGTGAGCTCAGAAGTTGATGAGGTTCATCACATCCGCTTTGTGAGCGGGAGAAAGAGCATGTAAAGTGGCCTCCTCCTTCTCACCCGTTGATGGGAACCTGCCTCCCCAGATGCACAGAATCTTGCAGTCCTGAGTGAGCATGGCCACATGGGAAACAGGGAGGGAGGGAGGGAGGAGGTGATGAGATGGACCAGAGGACAGGGCAGACTTCCAGAAAGCTAAAGAGAGTTCAGGTAGCATGTATACAGAGAATGCTATTCCATCCTCACAGCTCAGAGGAGGAGGAAAGAAGCAGGTATATGGGAAGAGAGAGTATGCTTCCCTCTAGACTTTGCCCTTTTACATCAGGGATCAGAGACAGGGTTAATGGCAAAACCCAGCAGGTTTGCAGTGTAAGAGAGTGGGGCATTTACCAAGTCGGCACTGTATGTCAGGGAATATCTAAATGACCCTCGTGATTCACAGTAACCTGTAGAGTAGCTGCTGTTATTTCTGCTTTTCAGATAAGCTTGGGCTCAGCCAGGAGTAGTAAATGGGTTGCACAGCTAGTAAGTGGCAGAGGCAGTCCCCACCCAGTGCCATTGTGAAGAGCCCATGCTCTTCATACTGCTATGCTGAAGGGTTATCATCTATTGCAACAGTCCAGTAGAAGACTGTGCTTCCACGTTGGATGTATACAAAGCAGTGGACTGCAGGTATTCTTGGGCATAATACTGAATTACAGTGCAGATTTGCTGGTTCTTTGCTCCATAGATTACCTATGGTAAAGCCCTGGGGTGTTTGTACAGCAAGCAGCCCCTGGTGCTCAACTTGAATTTCACACCTGCAGTCCAGGTGTCACCCTTCCACCCAGGCTTGCCAGGGAGCACTGTGCACTAACAGTCATGCCCAGGAAAGACACTGCTGCTCCAATGGTAACTGGAAGTGTGTGGCTGAAACAAAGGCACATGCTCAGACATTCACATGCACAATTGGAAACAACTTTAAGAACAGTAGAAAGTACCGACATGGCATAGAAAGGCCGAGGTTTCTCAAAAGGGCCCCGGCTGAAACTAAGAAAACTTCGAGAAACAAGCAAGGGGGCTGTTTTCCTGATGAACCGGACACCAGCACAAGGGGAGAAGATCAGCACAGAGAAAAATCACTCCTACCAAATCTGAGAGCCAGAGCCTCAGAGGCCCTCAACACCTCATCACTGAAGCGTACCAAAAATGAACCCAACATGGCTCAGGGAAATTTTGCGGAAGAGGGGGCGGAAAGAATGTCAGAGTCCATGTTGGGTCATGATATGCAGAGTACATGTTAGCTTACCATAACTTGGGCTAACTCCACAATGCATGACCGTATACCTCAACAAGGAGGGGCCAAGGGGAGGGGGTAGGTCATGGATGAGCCTAATAATGGTACCAAACTGACTGTATTTGCTGAATACAGAACTGACTAATAAAAAAAAAAAAAAAGAAACTTAAAAAAAAAAAAAAAAAAAAAAAGAAAGGCCGAGGTTTCTCTTCTCTTCCCCTAAATCTGATCTGAAGAAAACAGCAATTGATGAGATGCCTTTAGAGTTCCAGTGAGGGAACAGTGCATTTGAATTTAGATTAGAATGCTCTCTCCCCCTCCTCTAAGAAGTAGCAGACTTTCCAGACTTCTGAGTGATAGTGGACTGACTCTGGTGGCTCCAGAAAATGATATAATCTGACATGATTTTCCCACCAGAGTGCATCAGAGGAATCTTTCAAAACATTTGACCTATAAGGAATTCCCTTGCAAAGTTGAAGTACTGTGGTAAAGGCTTTCATACCACTGTCAGCTGGTTGTAAAATAAATGAAAAATGTTAAAAAAATTTATCTCTAGAAGTGCAAAGAAGTATTTTTAGAGATTCATATTCTATAGAGAGAGTGTGTGTATATGTGTGTGTGTGTGTGTGTGTGTGTGTGATAAAGTGTGGAGTGAGTGTGTGTGTGTATATATATAAAGTGTGGAGCGAGTGTGTATGTGTAATATGGAGCTTTTTATCTTTATATACATTTAAGAGACAGCAAGGTCTTGATTGGTCAGGATGAATAGAAGTAATGATCCCTCAGAAATCCAAAGACTTAGTATTAATTACTTCCAACAGCTGGCTGTATTTATAGTACTGCTGGCGATAAGTAGCTGAGTAAGGAAATCACATATTTAGAATGTCCCTGAACAGTTATATTCCCTTCCAAGAGGAGGGGCTGTAGGAGAGGAAACAACAGTGTGGTTTTGGGCTTCCAGGCTGCGAGTCAGGGTTGATATCTATGACAGCAGAAACTCTTTTGTCTTCAGTGTTTTTTTCCTTTTTTTTATTAGATATGTACATGTTTTGTATGTAAACAACACATATATCATGTATTCCATTCTCCCCCTTTTCTGAAGAGACCTTCCTCATTGGAGATACAGGTCAACCCCATGGGGATTGTGGGTCATGCATTATGGGGGGGGGGAGAATGTTTCTGTGCAAAATGTCCCAGCTTGAGGCTCTGACAGTCTTTCTACCCCTCTTCCCCAAAATTCCCTGAGCCATGCTGGGAGCATCTTAAGTCTTTCAGAGATGGGCACTTAGGATCCTGCCTCTGGATATCTGGTTTGGTAGGTATTGAGTGTCCTCGGTATCTTTCTCCATCACCCTTGTGCTGATATCAGATTCACTAAGAAAACAGCATTCTTGCTCAGTTCCCCAATTCCTCTGTGGTTTCAGGTGGGACCAGGGTGTAGTGCGCTGGGCCGTTTATCTCCTCAGGTCCAGCTTTCCATCTAAAAAAGAGAAGCAGATTCTCCAACAGAGAATGAAGTCAGCGCCAGCTAAATGGGATGACCATTATTAATTTAGAAAGAAAAGGGTTTAGACCCTCTTATAGTCTAAGGTTAGTGGGAGCTTGACAATGTAAAGCAGAATCACTATCATATCATATTATGATTCAGACTTGTTTTCCAGTTCCAGATAGGGTTTCCTTTCCACTGAGTGGATCTGTTAGCCAATCCAAGAGCAGTTGGTTACCCACGATGGCTGTGTGCTATGATTGCACTTATGTGAGCATCACATCAGGTTGTTTGCTTCTGAGTCCCTTAAGACTTTGAGTTGCTTAGACAGATGTTGGCCCCTTTCCCCCAGTAGCTCATGTAATGCCTTTCAGTACTAGATGGGCTAATTGTCTGGGGACTGGCTCTCCTCTGGCTTCCAACCTGGTCTCTCCATGGTCTGTGCCAACAGCGTTTGGTGTCTTCAGCAACATTAACCTCTGGTGAGTAATCAAGTGCTCTGACAGAAGTCTGTCTTGTTTGTTTTTGGAGATCTAGTAGGTCTCTCTGATCAACAGCTCATTGTGGATATAGACCACATCCTGATACAGGGAATTACAGGCCAGTGCCAAGGGAAAAGAAAAAAGAAAAAGCCAAAGAAGAAAGCGAAACAGGAGAAATTTGAGATTAGGTTTCATCTGACTCTCTCCAGGGCCCTTCGATTCAGGTGCTCCCTCTAAGGTCTTTCTGAGGGTTCCACCTTTTAGTCTCATTCTTTTGAGATTTTTTTTTTTTTCTCTCTGTGAAGAATTGTGCTTGAATTTTATTGGTATTGCATTAAATCTATACATTGCCTTTTATAAAATGGCCATTTTCACAAACTTAATTCTACCTATCCAGGAGCATGGGAGGTCTTTCCATCATCTCAAGTCCTCCTCAATTTCTTTCTTGAGTGTTTTTATGTTTTCATTATATAGGTCTTTCACATCCTTGGTTAGTGTTATTCCAAGGTATTTAAAATTTTTTATTGCTATTGAAAATGGGACAGCCTCTCTGATTTCTTTCTCTGTATATTTTTCCTTTGTATATGGAAAAGCTACTAATTTTGTGTGTTGATTTTGTATCCTGCCACTTTACTGAAGGAATTAATCACCTTTGAAGTTTTGAGATGGAGAGTTTTGGGTCATTTATATATAGGATCATGTCATCTGCAAATAGAGCTCACTTGAATTCTTCCTTTCCAATTTGATTCCCTTTAATTTCTTTCTCCTGTCTTATTGCTTGGTCTAGGACTTCTAGTACTATGTTGAAGAGCAGTGGTGAGAGTGGGCATCCCATCTTGTTCCTGATCTCAGTAGGAATTCCTTGAGCTTTTTTTCCCATTAAGTATTATTTGGGCCTTTATATATAGCCTTTATTGTGTTGAGATATAAACTCTCCATGCCTATTCTCTCCAGCATTTTCATCATGAAGTGGTGGTGTATTTTGTCAAAGGCCTCTGTATCAATTAAGATGATCATATGGTTCTTGTGATTTAAGTTCATTTATGTGGTGTATTATGTTGACTAGTTTCTGTATGTTGAGCTATCCTGGCATCCCTGGGATGAAGCCTACTTGTTCAAGGTGGATAATGCTTTTGATATGTTGTTGAATTTGGTTTGCGAGGATTTTGTTCAGGATCTTTACATCTAAATTCATCAGGGATATAGGCCTATAGTTTTCTACAAAGTCTGTGATCAAAAAGAAAGAAGAAAATATTTAAAAGAGACGAAACTCTGTAACATAAAACCTTTTACCCCATTGTGGTATGGTGGGTGTTCTAGAAATATTTTTTTTCTCATTATAGTAAGTGTCCTTTAAAAACTACTTCATATTTGACAATGAGTTTCTACATGGGCACCACTGTAACTCCTTTGAAAAGTGTTCATACATAAGGACTAGAGTATTTTCCCTGAGAAGCTGTAGTTGGTGTCTTGAGTCTGGTATTTATGCATAGTTGGTGTCACATGCATGAATACTGTTGAGTTGGGGAATTACAAGGATTTGAATCAAGACATTTGGCCACAGACGACACATCGTATTACTAAATTTAAAACATATTGATAAGACATGAAATGTCTTTGAGGTATGTAGTTTGTATAATTTTCCTGACATGGGCTGGTCTGTCCAAAAAGATTGGTAATAGCACTCATCACTTAAAGGCCTTTTCATCCCTGAGTACTTTGTGGCAGCAAGGTAGCACCACCAACTGCAGCCTGAAGATTCCCTACTCAAAATTTGACACTGATGCCGAGAGCAGGAGGACAAAAGAAATGGAACCTGGGCCTGGGCATGGTGGCACACGTCTTTAATCCCAGCACTCGGGAGGCAGAGGTAGGAGGATCTCTGTCAGTTTGAGGCCACCCTGAGAATACATAGTGAATTCCAGGTCAGCCTGGACTAGAGTGAAACCATACCTTGAAAATCCCCCCAAAAAGAAAAAGAAAAATGGAACCTGGGACTGCAGCCCACAAAGCCAGAGAAATTCTCCACTGATCAAAAAGAACAAACGATATAGTGTGAGACTTGAGGAATGATAGCCTGTTCTTTATAAGAAGCATACCAAATCTTTACTTGCCAGTCTTAATAGGTTTGCTTGTTAGCCATTTAAGCCAGAAGGAATTGTTGATCAGAAGAGACAGAGGTCTGGAAGGGAAAGCAATCATTGGGCTTGTATCTAATAACTTTGTATTTTTCCAGATCTCGGTGATGTCATTATCTAGCATTGGTGCTTACATAACTTAATTAGGGGAGTTCGGGAAGCAGTGGGAATAAGAAGACAAAATGAAAGGGCAACAGTTTCAATGGGTTGCCAGCAGGTTCGTGATATGGGTGAAGAAGAAGCCTATTAAAAGACCTAATTTTGGAAGAAGCTCTTGACATTGATCATTGGTGGAAAGGGGAATTTTTTTTCCTCACTCACATATGTGGTTTTGTACATTTGTCTACAGCCTTAAGAACTGGCACATCTGATCATTGGCTTATGGAAGTACTAACACCAAACCACTTTGAAAGAGCAGAGAAGGTTATTAACTTAGGCAGGAAATGAAAATTTGGCCTTAATATACATGTGAAATTGAATTGTCTGTAGCACAAAGCTTTGGAGATTACCCATACAAAGTGAGAAAACTATCTGAATTTAAAATTGTCCTCAGTACAGTGAAAAGTAATTTTGTGGACTGCATTGAAATCTGTGAAGAGACTGGCTCTATTAATTTAGATTTAAACAGAGGATCTGTGTCTTCTAAAAGTGGTAAATGCGATGGGAAATGTACTTGAAGGGAACAAGGAACTTCTGGAAATGCTGAGGGCAGGCCGACTTCCTGGCCCACATCCCTAAGTCTGCTGTGAGAAGCTTTGGCTCTGTCTCTTGTAACAGACACTGGGAATAAGGACATGCAGACAGTGCCTGTGTGCAAAGTAGGCTGATAGGAGAGGACAAGAAGCAAGGCAAGTGGCACCCGCAAAAGTCACAGTTCCAAAGAAGTGGGTCCTTGACAGAAAATTCAGACCTGAATGCATTTTCTCAGATGTCAGATTTTATAACCTCTGTCTTCAAGGATACTGGAGTGTGGAATTTGATTATACAAACTGCCTTCTCTCACACAATCAAAAATCTTGTTTAAAGAGAAATTGAGATTGTCTTTCCATCCTCTGATTTTCTTTGTATCATAAGGATAAAACATTGCTTGTTCATTATTAAGTTGTTCACTGAGTAGATGGCTTTATTTGGAACTATAATTTGATGACCTATTTTTACCCATCAAAACAATATATTGAGGTAGAGTTTTTTTTTAACTCAGTAGTAGAGCACTTTCCTGCATGCATGAGGCCCTGGGTTCCATCCCCAGGGTTGAAAAAATACAATAACATATTAGAGTGCCAAAAAAATTTTTAAACAAAGTATATGACTGTGTCTGTTTATTGGCCAAGGTCTTAATTAAGAGTTCTTATTGCTTAATTATGAGGAAACTGAAGACAAGTGTTTGCCTCTACTCTAGTCTTATAGCTGCTTAGCAATAAATGGAGCTGAACCTAGAACTAAAGTCAACCCAAACTGGCATATAATTTGCATATTTTCTATAGCCTATAAAAATCAGCATTGCTGAGGAGGGAACACATGGCCACAAGTAACAGCATCTCTGCCCTGTCTTCATCTTCACCTTTGCTTTCAGGCATTGCCGTGCTTTACTTACATCTCTATGAGGTGTTTGGAGACCCTGCCTACCTGGAGATGGCACATGGCTATGTAAAGCAAAGCCTGAACTGTTTGAGCAAGCGTTCCATCACCTTCTTGTGCGGAGATGCAGGACCCCTGGCTGTGGCCGCAGTGCTGTACCACAAAATGAACAGCGAGAAGCAGGCAGAGGACTGCATCACACGGTAAAGTGCCTTTTTGAGGCTTATCACCTAGACATCAGTGTGCACGCTGCAGATGTGAAACAGGACATTCTAGTGGGTTTGCTTTCCTCTCTCCACAGACATCTCACTCCTGCATTTGATCAGTTTTCATAGGCCTGTGTTGTAGTTTAGGAATAGCCATGTAATTCATACTTCATTGCAAGGTAGAAGACACTGTCATGTTCCAGATCAAGCATCAGTTCAGGGAGATAAAGCTCAGTGGTAAAGACTAAAGCCCAGTGCTCCACAGGATCAGTGGTCTGCAGGAATGTGTGTTCCTGCTCGTAGGCCAGTTGCAAGGGACAATAACTGATTCAAGACCGTTAGAACCAGACATAGTGACATACATCTATAATCCCAGCACTCAGGAGGCTGAGGCAGGAAGGTCCAGTTTGGGTCAGCCTGGGCCACATAAGGAGACTGCCTCCAAAATCCACTAATAATAATTTCACCATTATAAATTACATTGTCATCATTAATTTAGCTTGCTTTGGATCTGTAATTAATCTTGTATAGTTATCCCTCTGTATTCATTGGTTTATGTTTACATTCAGTCAACCATGGATCAAAATTACTAGGTGAGGGGCTGGAGAGATGGCTTAGTGGTTAAGGTGTTTGCCTGCAAAGCCAAAGGATCCTGGTTCAATTCTCCAGGACCCATGTAAGCCAGGTGCACAAGGGGGCGCATGCATCTGGAGTTTGTTTGTAGTGGCTGGAGGCCCTGGCGCACCCATTCTCTCCTTCTCTTTTTTTCTCTCTCTCTCAAATAAATAAATAAATTGTATTTTAAAAAATTACTAAGGGAAAAATTATATCTGAAATGGCACACTTAATGTACTGGTGTTATATCAGTTAACTGCTATGGACAGAACACACTTTAGGTAGGTTTTTAATTTTTTTTTTTACATAGATTATAGCCTTATATCCCATCTCCCCTGGTCCCCACTTCCCTGCAGGCCCTCCTCAGTGGGGTTATTGGTGTTCACTGTGGAGTATTAGGGCCTTTGTAGTAGGAGGGGGGCCCAGTGCTTTGCCTCTTAGAATCTTCTAGCCCTCTTTTCCATAACCATCCCTGAGCCTTGGCGGATGTGTTAGCAGTTTATTTTAGTTGTTGAGTTTTCTGTAGCTTTTCTGTTCCTGCTATGATATCTTCCAATTCACCACAGTGTTGGTTGCTGTTTCCCTGGAGATGGTTTCAGGCTAGCATTAGAAGTAACACTTGATTATATAATAGAGATATTTTAAAGGATTTGGGAGAACGTACATAGGTTATATGCTGATTACACCACTTCATACGGACTTCAGTGCCCATAGATTTCAGTATCCACTATAGGTGCCCAAAACATTCCCCACAGATACCTAGGGATAACTCTACTGTGTATATATATTTTATCAGCAGACTTTTTGAGCTCTTTGAGGTGTGATTGTGCTATAAAGAAGGAATTATCCACATCTTTGTTGCTTAGTCATTTTGTATTTGTATATTTTGTGTGTATACATATGCTTATACACACATATATGTAAATCCTCCCTCCTCCCACAATTTTTTCCCATGCAATGATACTTTCTCATTGTAACTAACTTTTACTGCTAGAAATTATGGTAGTAATGTGTAAGGCAAGGAATGTTATGCTCTACCTGTAATTATAGTAAATCATTCCCTGAACCAGTAGGTTTTCTGGTGTGTGTGCATGTATATACAGATGCGTGCACCCTGTATGAACACTCCAGAGGCCAGAGAAAGATGCCACCTTCCTCCTCATTCACTCTTCCATCATATTTGATGGAGACAGAGTCTGTCATTGAACCTGGGAAAACTGGCTGATCACTGGAGTGCCAGTGATCCTCCTGTTCTTCAACTCCCTCAGTGCTCAGGTTACTGACATGGACGGCCATGCCTGGCCTTTTTCATGGGTACTGGGGATTGAACTCAAGTCCTCCTGCTTTCTCACCAAGTACTCTTACCTGCTGAGCCTTCTCCCCAGCCCTCTTTTATGATACTTTTTATATTAACTATGCTATATCCATCAGAGGCTACAAATTACATAGTCCAACTTCCAATTAAAAACTATATTACTTAAGGTGTGTAGATGAAAAAACTATGGTAGAGAAATATTAATCTAAAGATTACCAAGCTTGATTTACATGGCAAAAGATACAAAGCAGTGGTTTTCCCCAAGTTTAACTAAAATGTGTTCCTTCCATAGCATAAGACCAGCCAATATAAAAGTGTTTGATACATGCTTAAATTTGAAACACAAACTACCTTATTTTTTGGTATGTCCAGTTTAAAGCCATTAGCTACATGAGGTCCATAAGATAGTCCTTTTGATGAATCAGTCTTAAATACCATCAGTTTAGATTGTAGTGGTCCCAGTATTTTATACATGTCACCTTTCCTGAAATGCATATTGCCCAATAGCAATAGTCTGTTACATGAAAAATGGGCATGGCATTGGCTGAAAAAAAAAAAAAAAAAAGATACTCAAGACAGATTTGGGTTTGTATGTGTTTAAATGCTAGTTAGGCAAACTGAACTACACGTGCCTTTGCTAGCTGCTCAGCCTGATTAGCTTGTGCATGGAGAAGCACTGCAATGTCTGTCTTTCATATGTGTAGGACCCTTCTCCGTCACCTTGAGGGCGTGGCCTGAGAAACGCTTTTTGGGAAGTGGTACCGTATGTCCATATTGCTTTATTAAAATTAAAATGTTCTGAAGAGTAACATAAAACTCTATTCTCTCTCTGTGTCTCTCTTTGATACTTGTTAATAAAGATGTATATCCTCTTAATCTTTTATGACATTTCAAGAACATTTTCTTTGTAGAATGTTGTTGTCAGTTCCATGTTGCTAGGACAAACTTCTAAGGAAACACAGTTTGTGGAAGGAAGGGATTTATTTCAGGCTTACAGATCCAAGGGAAGTTTCATCAATGGTGGAAGAAACTATTTACTTCATACATCCAAGCAGAGAGAAATAACTGCAGCAATCAAACACGAACCAGCTGCCAGCAGCACAAATAGGCACAGCCAGAGTTCAAGCTCTATACCTCTAGGCTGGAATTCTGATCCACTTCATTGCCTGCCCTCCCCCCCCATAGCAGGAGTCTGCCTGCTAGGGGCTGAAGCTGCAAACTCAGTTTTAATAAAACGCCTGAGTCTATGGGGACATACATTTTAAATTGCCACATTCAAACTACCACAAGATAATAGGCTTGTTAAGGATAAAGATATAAAATGTGAGTTAAGACGTGGTGGCTCTCATCTGTAACCCTGGTGCTTGAGAAGTTGAGGCAAGAGACTTTCCATGAGTTCAAGGCCAGGCTGGGCCACACTGAGTTCCAGGCCAGCCTGGGCTGCAGGGTGGGAGGGGGAGGTGTGTGGAGATATGAAAGGAAAGCACAGTATTTGTGGCACAGCTTTGGCTGCCTAGCTGTCTTTCATGGCACAAGGAGAGGACAAGGAGTGATTTGCAAATTACAGTATTTCATCTTTTACTCTCCCACTTAGTGAAAAAAGTTACAGTCTCTTCCCATTCAATTTGTAGAAATCCAAAATTATTTGATCTCACCATGTATTTATTTAATCAATGTATGTATTTCTTGTGCGTCTTAACAAGCCATCTTCTCTCATAGCCCTCTGGGGACATTGTCGACCCTTGTGTTTTTTTCTGTACACTGTCTGTTTCCTATATCACATCACAGCTTATCTGTCCTGTGTTTACTTCATGAAATGGTCTTTCAGAATTACAATTTTGAGATTTAGGGACCGAAAGTGCCTTTGAGATCATCAAAATATTTTAACCCTTGAATAAAGAAACTGAAATCAAAATAAATCAGTGTTTATTCCAGATAAAGGTTCTTAACCTTGAGCCCTTGAGAATCTTTGGCTTCCAGAGAATTAAAACTCCCAAGTTAATTTTAAGTGTGGAGAAAACACTTGCAATTTTGGTGGTGGTGGGGTGGATGTTCATATTCAGATGTCCTGCAGATAGCTTGCATGGATGACACTTCATAGCACTGATATTCTTCCTGTTGTCTACAACATATAATTTTTATTTTTATCTTCCATCTATGTAGAGGCATTGATGCACAATAAAGATAGAGAGCATTGCTTCTTTTGTACACTGAGGTGGCCAGCTGGTGTAGACAGTGCTCTGAGCTCAGTATTTAGAATGACAAAGAACTTTTTCTTTGTGGACAGAAAATGTCTCCTTTATAGTATAATGGGCCAGGACTTTTTAAAAAATATTTGTTTATTTATTTGCAAGCAGAGAGACATAGGTAGAAGAGACACAGACAGAGACAATGGGCACGCCAGGGCCTCCAGCCACTGCAAACAAACTCCAGATGCAGGTGCCACCTAGAGCATCTGGCTTTACAAGGGCACTGGGGAATCAAACTTGGGTCATTAACCTTTGCAGGCAAGCACCTTAACTGCTAAGCCATCTCTCCAGCCCAGGACTTTATATACATACATACATACATACGTACGTACATACATACATACATACATACATACATACATACATACATTAGAAATCTTTTGATATAATAATGCAAGGCAGAGACCTCCAATTACACCATGGGGGAATATTGCTAGAAGTGGAACAGAACCATCCTGATTTCAAATGTCTCTTTTCCGTCCAGTGCCAGTTCAGTGGCTTGCTTCTGTCTTCTAAAGATCGGTTGCTGTTAATGTCTGCATATCCAAACAAATAAATAGAGCTGCAACGATATGCTTGTGGGTGTGAGAGTCTCCAAAGACATAAAATGACCATTTATAAATGCCATCACAGCTTTATTCTATCTTGAAAATATAGCATGTAAAACATGCAGTTTCAATTCCCACCTTTAGTAATCTTCAGAACCAACTGAATAAATTTTATTGATGTGAATTCCTATCCAGGAAAAATGAAATACTTCCTTATTAGTGCAAACTAATAAGGCTCTAACCAATATGATGATGATTTTCATTGCTTGGAGGGTATTGGATATCTGTTTTGAACAGTCCAAATGAAATGAGTTTGGTTTTAAAATAGTTGGAATGCTAATTTTGTATCACCGCCTAGTGGTAGTGTGGGAAATAACACTGGCAAATGAAGGAGTGGTGTTTTCTAACAGAGATTCATTTATTTCGGCAGGACATCATAATGCAATAATTGTTCTGAATAATACTTCCTGAGATCAGTGCCTGCATTTTAAACAATCACTGAAATTTCCTTCTTTTTAATATTTTCATCAGTCTCTTAAAAGTAAATCAAAGGTACATTTTTATTTCTGAATTTTGTACCACTTGATTTATTGATATGAAAACTTGATTCTGCATTCTTATTGAACCCTGACACACCCTATTTACTACAGCAACTAAAATTATATCTAGTAAACAGATTTGTTTCTTATGGTCCTAAAGTTACTGAGCTGCTGGGTTTTCCAATTCTAGGAACTACAACTAGTCATGCTTTTTCAAACCCCTTTCCTATTGGCAAGCAAGCTCCCTCAATGGATCCTTTCCTTTTCCTTTTTCTCGGCCTTTGCTTCATATTCATCAGCTGTTTTTTTGACTGTTTGAGGCAGGGTCTCACTCTGGCCCAGGCTGACCTGGAATTCACTATGTAGTCTCAGGCTGGCCTCAAATTCACAATAATTTTCCTACCTTGGGCTCCTAAGTACTGGGATTAAAGGCATGAACCACCATGCCTGGCAGCATGGGCTCTTGTAGTCAGGAAAATCATCTCACTCAGATTATGGAAACAAATCCATTTCACTGAAGTGTACGTTCCTCTCCTTTCCCAGAAGTTTGTAGAAGTGGTAGAAACAGTGCTATGAGAGGAGGATTATTCTAAGAAACCTCCCTGCCCAGCCTAGCTAGGACACCATTTCAATACGTGTCATACATTCGGTGGTAGAATTACCTGATTTTTATGTACCTGGGCTTCTTGTGTTCTTGTTTTGGGTAAATATTAGCCTGCAGAGATAACCAGTAGGGGCGTATTCCATCTCAGCTGTGTCCTGACTCCTGAGTATATTGAGAGCATGGGTGACTGCCCAATTCTACCAACTGTCCCAACACTTATTGGAATAATAAGAAGAAAACATAGAAATAGTTCCTTAACCTGTTTTGTAGCTCAGAGAAATTCACATTGTTCTGTTAGACTATATCCACTAGGACAGAAAGCTTGTACCATAGCCCACACCTCAACCCCTATCTAGTACACATTCCAGTGAATGTCATTTTCAAGCGTGAGAATGGGCATGCCAGGGCCTCTTGCTACTGCAGATGAACTCTAGTCACTGGGTATCTGGCTTTATGTGCGTACTGGAGAATCACACCCAAGCTGTCAGGCCTTACAAGCAAGCACCTTTAACCTCTGAGCCATCTCTCCAGTCCCGGCGAAAGCCATTTTCTAACAATGCTCCCTATGCTTTTGTTGTTGCTCTTGTGGGCACGTGTGTGGGTGCCTGCTCATGTGTGCCATGGTGCTCTGGTGGCGGTTAATGGACAACTGTTGAATGTTCGTCCTCACCTTCCATCCTGTTTAAAAACAGGCTCTCGTGGTTCGCCAGGCTAGCTGGTTCATGAGCTTCTGAGAAATTGTCGTTTCTTTACCTCCTATCTCACCACATGCACTGGGACTGCAGAAGTGTACCGTTGGCTTTGAGGTGAGGTGTATAGATCCTAATTCAGGTACTTAGCTTACACAGCAAGTGCTTTATCCACTGATGCATCTCCCCAGCCTCCCCAGCCTCCCCAGCCTCCCCGCCTCCGTACTACACTCATTAACCAGTGCTTGGTGTAGATTTCGATAAACATATTTGAAGTACTGAGTCTCTGTGAATACTGATTCCTGATTATGTTATTTTAAATTGAACCAGTCACACCATGTGGAATGTAATACTTCAAATGCTAGTTAACCATCTGGTGGAAGATTAATTTAGACAGGCACAGCACCCTATGCAAACTACTTAAAAGTAATTTCCCACACAGATAACAAGTAAGAGAATTTTAAGTCAGGGCATTTTATAGATGAGAAATTTTAAGGATTAATGAAATAGTACATAGATTGCTTTGTGTCAAAAGCTATCAGATAACAACTGAATTTTTCTAAAAATTCTATTCTTTATACTGTTCTTTGTATTATGTATATAATGTCATTTTGTCAGTGTTTTCCAATGTGTCCCTGTCCAGGGGAAAGGGAGAATGGAGTCTGGTTACTACATCTTCCTTGGAACCAAGACCCCAAAAATCTTTGAGACGTGAACTGAGTTCTGTCAATAGAACCTGATGGTAATACATCCATTTAACACCACTCTAGTTCACAAAGCAAAAGACTATTTTGTGTGTGCTAATAAGGATGGTTGTGAGGGGTGTTGTTGTTTAGTAAGCAGAGGACATTGGTTGGGATATGTTTATATATATAGAACGTTCATTGTTGCAGTCAGGTTTGCATTGCTGTAGAAATCACCCAACCAAGAGCAGCTTATGGGGAAAGGTTTATTTTGGCTTATAGGTTCCAGGGGGAAGCTCCATGATGGCAGGGAAAAACGGTGGCATGAGCAGAGGGTGGACATCACCCCCTGGCCAACATAAGGTGGACCATGGCAACAGGAGAGTGTACCAAACACTGCCATGGGGAAACTGGTTATAACACCCGTAAGCCCACCCCCTACAATACACGCCTCCAGGAAGCTTTAATTTCCACTTGCCATCAGCTAGGGAACCTAGCGTCCAGAAGACCTAAGTTTATGGAGGACACCTGAATCAAACCACCATATTCATTTGTGCTTATATGTGCATAATATAAAACTAGGAGCATACACACAAATTGGTAACCAGGTTGTTTCTGAAGATAAGAACTAGATGTCTGAGAGACTGACTAGGAAGACAGACTGATGATTTTCCATTTTCATGTGAATTGTGGGAGCTCCAGCTATAGTACAGGCGCTTCACCTAGGCCTGCTGACATTAAGGAATAACCGAGAGAGGAGACAAGTGGGCTACAGCAAACATTTTGTTCTGTGGAAGCAGACGATGCTTTGAGTGTTGAGATAGACCAGGCTGATGCTCTGAGAGCCAGCAGTTCTTGGTTTCTCTGATCACACCACTTAAGCTCAAGTCTCGGAGCATGCTGCTCTGAGGAGCTTGGGAATGTCAGGCAGTCTCAGTTGCACATGTGCATTCCTCCATTCATAGAAGTGCCAGTTTCATTGTGAACTAAAGAAAAGTAGCTTAATTTAGGACTAATATTTAAACTCTGCATATATGCGTGTGTTTCTTTCCTAGGCTCATTCACCTAAATAAGATTGATCCCCATGCTCCAAATGAACTGCTCTACGGTAGAACAGGCTACATCTATGCTCTTCTTTTTGTCAATAAGAACTTTGGAGAGGAGAAGATTCCTCAAAGCCATATTCAGCAGGTAACAAAGTCTTATTCTTTGTCGGGATCCCACTGACTGTCCCTTCAGTTAGCCCACATGGGATTCCTTGACCTCTGGAGGTAAGGCAGAGCAGGATGACCTCCCACCCCCATCATCCAGAGAGACTGGGAGTCAGAGGGCCTTCATGTTCCATTGGAGAGTTCAGAGGCCCTTGCTCAGATATAAAGAGGCCAGGTCTGATATTTCCCTTAGGACCTGGCGTAGCTGGTGCTTTTCATTACAGGCAAGTGCTGTTGAGTGGAAGACCCTCCCCACTCTCCCTCCGCTAGGCCAAGCAGTCACACACTTCTCTGGGGCAAAAATGAGCTGTCCTCTGGCTAGAAGATCGTATCTGAGTCCCTACCAGTTCTCCAGTACCCCTTAGCAAAAAGATTTTTACTGTGATTGTCTTGTTGCTTTGGTTGGCTTTCTCCCTGCAGGTTTGTGAAACAATTTTACACTCTGGAGAAAACCTAGCTAGAAAAAGAAACTTCACAGCCAAGTCTCCGCTCATGTATGAATGGTATCAGGAATATTACGTGGGGGCTGCTCACGGCCTGGCAGGAATTTACTACTACCTGATGCAGGTAAGAGACGAAGATGGCAGACTGGGGATTGTGCTTCCTTTTCTTTCTGTCAGCCACTACAATGCACTCCTCACTCCTCACATGCGACCTGGACAAATAGTATACTACTTTGCCAAAGTGCTGCTTCAGATGTGAAACACCTAAGGCACTGCCTTTGAGAGCGCGCTGGACTGTCAGTGAACACACTGCCTCCTTCATGCTCCTTGTGCAGCACCTAGCATTTGACCTCTACTTCTACTTGAAGTGCTCTTCTGCTCTTCTCCTTCAGCAGATGCCTTAATTAACAGTGTTGTTCTCTATTATAAAGTACAACGCACTGAAACAAACTCCAGAGTGGAAACAAAATCAATGGGAAATAAATGATCACAGGTTGCCTGAGGCTCACACTTAGAAAGCAAGACTGAGGGCTGGAGAGATGCATAGCAATTAAGGCATTTACCTGCAAAGCCTAAGGACCCAGGTTCAATTCTCCAGTACCCACGTAAACCAGATGCATAAGGTAGCACAAGTGTCACATTTGTTTGCAGTGGCAGGAGGCCCTGACATGTCCATTTCCTCTTTATCTTTCTCTTCCTCTCTTTCTCAAATAAATATTTTTTTGACTTTTTTTTAAAAAGGAAGAAAAGCTGAGAAGCCTTTTGAGTAAGTTTTGTATACCTAACCAAAAAAATAGCTGAATATGTTGTGCCCAACAGTTCTGTCAGCACATTGGGAGATATCAACAAAAGTCACAAAGACTGAGGACATGTTTGATAAACTCTTTGCAGCAAATGTGACTTGGGAGAAAAGGTCAGAAGAGAACTCTGTGTCAGTATAGGGACATATGAAGCTCTCCCTAAATAGCAGTTGCTGCTTCTGAATAAAGACTTAGGAAAAGGAAACTTGATTCTTAATGGCAGCAGAGATAACCCTTCATCTTCCTGAAGCACAGTGGGGCTTAAAGGAAAAGGTTTATTAGTCTATTTGACATGAGTGGTTGGATACACAGATCCCTAGCTGGCTGGGATGGTGGTGTCATAATGCACCATCAGTGTCTGACCTGCCCTGTGCTTTAACTAAATAATGCACCAAAGCTGAAAAATTCAAAGTGAATTTTGCTTTTGAATACACAGTCACCTTGAAAAGTAGGGTATTCAAAAGCCTATTGTTATATTTATTCTATACTTCTCAATTACAAGTTTTATAATTTGGCTTTTGACAATTTAGGTTTTAATTCCTTTTCTGGCATGTTCCTCTGACTCTTTATTTCTAGAAGTACATGTAGAGTCATGAAAATTTTCACAAAAGGAGAGTCCATGTCTTCTGAAGTTTATGGTGAGTTAGAATCATATGTCAGTGACTAGATGGTCTTGTTGACCTATTATTAAAACATTATCAGTCCTGCTCTCTGTGACTTGTAATAAGTTTGAAAAACAAATCTTTGATTTTTCCATTTGCAGGTTATTATCTATCTGAAATGACTTAAGTTTTAGTGCTAGAAGTCCATTCATGTGTGTACCTTTCTATCAACATAAAATTCAATAGTACTGTTTTTAGGTCATGTTGTATAATTGCTGGAGATTTACTTATTCTACATTTAACTTGTTAAATTGGATTCTACTATTTGTGTAGAATAAAATCCTTATGTTCTCAAAACAAGTTGCGCCATGTCCCTTCACCCCCACTACCTCCTGCCTGTGCTTCACACCACTCCCAACTCCTCACCCCTGCACCCCACACTTTCCACCCCACACCTGCAAAAATACACCTTGAATTTATTGTTTAAAGAGTTAGCGGGACATTAAATTAAGAACAGAACCAAACAGAGAAACTACAAAACTGTATTCAACGTGGTACCTATATGCCCTGTGTTTACATGTCCTGTATCTCCATGTCGTTTCCCAATAATCCTGTACATTGATCAGTTTCAGGTGCTCCGCAGAAAGATTTGATCTGGCATGCTTCAGTTTGACAACAGATTCCAGATCTTCTAACTTTGTCCTTCCCTACCACATCTCTGAATGTAAAACTGAATATCATGTTGGCTACCTGAATTGTCCTTTTGGCCGGCAGAGCGCTGTCAGGTAGTGAAGTGTCAGAAACGTCTTCACTCTCACTCTCAAGCACTGACTACAAGAGTTATTTGGATAAACATAGATGCCACCAAATGTTAGAAAACTACATACAGATTCCCCAAGAGTTAACTAGTGGCTTGATTTTGGTTTGTTTAGTTTACTTTGCAATCATTAAATGAAGTTGGCATGATGGCACATGCCTTTAATACTACCACTCAGGAGGCTGAAGTATGGGATCACTGTGAGTTTGAGGCCAGCCTGGAACTACAGAGTGAGTTACAGGTTGGCCTGGGCTAAAGTGAGACCCTACCTCAAAACAGAAAACCATAAAATGAAATCATGGAAGATTAAAAGTAGCCAGGAAGTGGAAAATGGGATGAAATCCAAAACCTTTCAGTGACTCTAAGCCCTGTCAGCCATGCTTTTTTTTTTTTTTCTTTCTGCTTCTAAACTCATGCTAGGTAGGTCTCGTTTCAGCAGAATAAACCATTCTTTTTCTCACTTTCAGCCCAGCCTCCAGGTGAACCAAGGGAAGTTGCAGAGTCTGGTGAAGCCCAGCATCGACTTTGTCTGCCAGCTGAAGTTCCCGTCTGGCAATTACCCACCCTGTGTGGATGATACCAGAGATCTGCTTGTGCACTGGTGCCACGGTGCCCCTGGGGTCATCTACATGCTCATCCAGGCCTACAAGGTTCTGTGGATCTTCTCGTTTAAGAAAAGTAGAAAGCATAACAAAAACTTCTATAGTTTTACTCTTTGACCCTTAAAGGAATAGCACATAAACTTTACTTTGCTAAATGGTTTACAGTTCATTCTCACAGTGTCCATCACACAATAGCAGACAGCATCTCATAGCGCAGATGGCTGCTTCACAGACAAGGAAGAGTGACTTAAGATTATTAGCGCCTGAGGCAGGTTGAGTGACCCAGAAGCACATTTGAAGATAGAACACTTATGCATTGATGGTGGCAATGTGAAATGGTACAATTGCCACAGAAAACAGTTGGCTGATCCTTCAAAAAATTAAAAGTCCAGTTAATATGTAATCTCACAATTCTACTTATAGATATAATACGTGGTATATATGTGGGAGGGGAAATTTCACAACAAAAATTCAAACAGATAAAAACACCACTGTTTATAACAGCTCCTCTGTAGGCCAAAAAAGTGAAAAATATGGAAATGTCCATCAGTGGATGAATAAAGAAAATACACTGCATACCTATAATACATACCACAATATTCTTGAACCTTGAAAACATGCTAAGTAAAAGAAGCTAGACACGAAAGGATGCATGATTCCATCCGTATGAAATAATGGTGAACATGATGTGTCTAAAAGGCAAATTTGTAGAGACAGTAATTAGATGCTGTCAGGTTCAGGAGGTACGGAGCAGGGGGTAGGAGTATATTGCTTAATGAGTAGACTTGCTGTTTGGAATGATGAAAATATCTTGCACAGGATTGAAATATAGTTAATGCTACTGGAGTGTGTGCATAAGTATGATTCATATGGTAACATGAAATGTGTATATTACCACTATAAAAAATACAAATGTCACTCCTAAAAAGCTAGCCATTGAAGAACTGCAAGCAAGGAAGAAAAGACTTAATTATAAAGCAGTAGAAGTAAGCCAAGGCATCTGTGACAGTTTGTACCAAATCAACAGATTTTAAATCCGCAACCTGTAAACAGTCACCATTAACATCTCACAACTCAATGTGCTTTTATTAATTCTGTTTCAGAAAGTGGAATGTAATGGAAAAGCTTTTAAAACCACCTTATTCTACGTTTAAAGATACTTTGTATTCAATGAAATTCTTACTCGGAATATTTAAGTCTTTTTTTTTTTTTTGACCAAAATATGAGGGCAGCAGATTACTAAAGGTCTATCTCTATTTTTCTGTCAGCCTAGGGTTTTATAATAAACTTATATGTTAAAAGCTCACAGTTTGTTCCCAACTGTGTAAAGAGAGCTTATTTAATCATGAAGGGTATCATAGTTACAAAAGAAGTTGGCATGTTGACATGTATTCTTTGGAGAGGGACTAATAGTGAGGAGCACGTGGCTGGTTCAACGTGCTGCTTTATCGGTAACACTCACATGCGCAAATTCCTGCACATAACACTGAGACTTCACACTCAAGACCAGACACAATTATTTTTTAAAGGCAAAGGTAGGGTTAGGAAGATGACTCAGTGGGTAAAATGCTATTCAGGCAAGCATGAGGACCTGAATTCAGAGCCTCATTACTCATGTAAAATGCTAGCTGTGGTGGCACACCTAAGGCTTACTGACCAGCTAGTCTAACTGAATCAGTGAGCTCTAGGCTCAGTGAGAGACCCTGTCTCTTAAAAGCAAGGTGGAGAGCAATTGTCCAATGTCAACCTCTTGTCTTCACACACATATGTGCACACATACACTTGTGTACCCATACACATATGAACATGCATTCATGCACATATGACACACAAAATGCATGTAAAAAGTGGTGCATGCATCTGGCATTTGCAGACACAGGATATCCTGGAGCATACATAAATGCATACACACATAGACATGTGCAAATAAATAACAGTATTTTTTAAAACAGTTATTGTTTGAAAAAGTGAAAAATATTGTTATTACCAATATAAAACACATGCCTGTTGTCACATCCCTTACCTTCTTTTTAAATATTTTTGTGTATTTATTTGCAAGCAGAGAGAGAGAGAATGGGTGTGCTAGCACCTCTAACCACTGCGAACAACTCCAGACATGTCGCCTTGTGCATCTGGCTGCACATGGGTGCTGAGAATTGAACCAGGGTTGTTATGCTGCACAGGAAAGCACCTTCACCACTGAGTTATCTCTGCAGCCCTTCCTTACCTTCTCTCTGGGCCATCCTCTTCTCTCCTTTCCTAGCAGATGGAATGGCAGTAGAATTTTCCTTTGTGTCCCAGATGATGAAACTTACAGGGACTCTATGTCCGCAGGTGTTCAGAGAGGAACAGTACCTGTGTGACGCCTACCGTTGTGCTGATGTCATCTGGCAGTATGGGTTGCTGAAAAAGGGCTATGGTCTGTGCCATGGTGCTGCAGGCAATGCCTACGCTTTCCTGGCACTCTACAACCTCACACAGGATGTGAAGTACCTGTACAGAGCCTGCAAGGTAGGAGCCAGGCCACTTACGGGAGAGCAGCTCCTCCAAGAGGCTGAAAGGGCTGCAGCTCATCTATGGATATTTAGACCCTGAGCCTGTAGATAACCTGTAGATAAGGTGTAGATAAAAAACACCTTCAAAAATTATTCAGGTCAGTTAACATACTCTTTAAAGGTTATGATGCTGCTCCACAACATTTACTGGAGTAGAGAACGACTGCTACAGAGTGGTCTAGTTCTTTTCTTCTTTGATAACCTGTCAGCATGTAGCTTAGACAGCTCACTACATTCTTCCCCAGCCACATACTTGCTTTCAGATCATGTTTCTCAGCATTATCCCCTCTTCTCTCATTTGCTAGCTTTTGAATTTTTCAGAATAGTACAGACAATCTCTTTATCAACTTAGGGCTGTGGACAAAATCATTATCATAATCCATTATTTTAATTTCACATGGTCTCATTTTCAGTTTGCTGAGTGGTGCTTAGACTATGGGGAGCACGGGTGCCGAACGCCGGATACACCCTACTCACTCTTTGAAGGTATTTTTCACACATGACTTATATCAGCTTCTACTGTACTTGATAATAATGTATTTGAGATTTGAGGCTATATCAACAAATTAATTTTCACAGTCATTTCTTATAGTACTCCTTTACTTTCTAATATGGTAAGTCAGTATTTAAAATCAGGTAGCAGACTGAAGATGAGGGTACCTCAGTTGTTAGAGTGCTTGCACAGCATGCATGGAACCCTGAGCCTGATCCAAGCACTCGGCGTGGAAGCAGAAGGATCAGAAATTCCATCTCCAAGTATATATGAAGCTCAAGTGCAGCTGGGATGTAAAAGACCCCATCTCAGAAGTGAGAAATCAAAAAGAATCAGCATAGTCATGTCACAGACTTAATACCAGTAGTTGTAATGTTGACTGACCATCATGTGTGGAGTGGGAACATGCACAGCATTTTACAGATCCTGTGACAAGTCATTTCAAGATACATGGGCATTACTGTCCTCGGGTCAGAAGGAGCCAGAGAGGCCCTGGCGGCTATGTTGCCCTTGTAAAGGAGCCAGATGACAGGGCAGTGACTTGAACTGGTTTGGCTGCATTCTGTCTTTCCCCAGGATAAAAACCCTCACTGGAGATCCCTTCTAATGCTGACTGCAGTGTGTGGATTATAGACAGCTGCCTTTGTCCTTTAAATGCTTCCATTCTTACTGTAATGCTGATGCAAAAAGCTGTAGCCACTGTAAGATGAAATCACATGCTGTAATAACTTTTGCCTGTTTCTCTTCCTTTAGGAATGGCTGGAACAATATATTTCTTGGCCGACCTCCTAGTCCCCACGAAAGCCAGGTTCCCTGCATTTGAACTATAAGAGAAGCATGCCCCCGCACTTAACAGCATGACCCTTCCTATGTGTTCAAACCTGGGCTAAGAGCTTTTGTTGCTTTTCAAGGAAACTGATTCAAACTGTGTGCTTCATTGAGTTGTTTTTTTTTTTTTTTTTCATAATTTGTCTTTAGAGTTCAGTTCTATTCTTTTATTACTTACTTTTATTTAAAAGTGTACAAGAAAACCTTTACGTTCCAAAAGGAAGGGTAGGTGATAAGTACAGTATTTTGTAGTCATTTACATATATTTCCAAACTTGAAGGAAATCTTATTTAAAGTTTATGAATAGCAATCTATTCCTATTCTTAAAAAGTATTTCCAAAAAAACTAAATAAGCCAGGCCTGATAACATGTGCCTTTAACCCCAGCTACTCAGGGGATTGAGGCAGGAGGATCACAAATTCAAGGCCAACCTGGACAACTTAATGAGACCCTGTCTCAAAAGTGAAAACTTAAAAAGGAGTAGGGTTATAGCTCAATAGTTGAGTTTTTTTTTTACCTAGAATGCAATTGCCCTAGATTCAGTCCCCAATAAAAATACCACAAAATAATAAGCAGGTGTATGTATATGGCCAGTGTTGATATTACCTTCCATCTCTCCTATTTAATATATTTCCTCCAAGAGAAGAGTAGTTTTAAGTGGTTGATTATGAAAGGGGACAAAAATATAACTATATGCTTCCAGAAGAAGACCCACAAGAATCGCAAACTGTCCTAGGGACCTACATACCATTTTCCAGATCCTGGTGATTGTTGGAAAGAAGTGAACGTACTTCTGAGCTTGTCTGTTTGTCAGTAAGTGGCCCAGGCACTGCAGGTCAGCATTTTTATCAAAAGCTTGTAAAATTTACGTGATGGTTGTCATGAAAATTCTCATTTGGTAGTTAATTTGTTAATAATAGTTTATTGTTTTCTCCTTAAAAACTAACTTGTGGATTTGGGAACTGTTGATTTCACCTGTTTATCCTGTAGTGTTCGTAGAGCTCAGGAGGCGTATCTCCTGTGTGGTCTGCTGTGACTGGGATCCAGTCCACCTCGTGCAGCCACACTCCTCCAGCTTTGTTCTGCACAGTGTGCTTTCATGCTGAGTGTTTGGCACAAGCCATAAAATATATTCCTCTGTCACTTCACTTAACACTGATCTTTGCATTAAATAGTATAGAATTCTGTGTATGTTTAGGAGGGCAAAAAGAAGAATGCTATGGAGGCAATAAGTTGAGACTAAGCTCTCCATAAGGAATACCATGTTTTAGGAGGTACTAGTTTGTTCTTACACAGATGAATCTCAGCATCCCCAAAGAGCAGCCCTTCATCAGTTCCGAGAGCAGAACGGGGTTTATGTGGTAGAGGAAACTCCCTGGGGCTTCAAATTCTGAACAAATGTTCACTCATCAGCTCTTCCTCTTCCTCCTCCTCTTCCTATTGCTGCCTTTCCCACATCTGTTTAGACTTGTTAACTGCTTTCAGAACATTTTTTTTTTTATTTTAAAGCAACAGGGCTTGAGAAATTTAAATGTGCCTATTTTATGGCTCTCTTGGCCACAAAAGCATGCTATTTCTACTAGAAATTTATATCAAATTATGTCCCCATAGAGTGTGTGTGCTGGTTCCTATGAGGAAGAGTCCCCTGTTATATTCTATTTAGCACCCCAAAAAAGCTAATATTAGCAATTTCTGGACCGTTAAAGGATACCTACCACAGGATATGAAAAACAGCCCACCGCTCATGCTCTTGAGTTGGATTGCTCCATCTGTGACTTGAGTGAGTCAGGGACCTTGCTTCTCAGCTTTCTGAAGTGGTGCGGGTACACAGGCTTTTGCCTAGGTGTCCAGCTTGAAGGACAAAGCTTATTTAATTTAGTTAAGTGTCTTACATTGTGCCTGGACTTAGCAACTGTAGTTACTCATCAAAGAAAAAAGAAAAAACACCATGGGTGAGTCAAAAGGAAACTTCCTCACAGTGTTTCTTTGAGTATCTTGACTATTAACCCCAGGAAAAACTCAAAATGGAGTACATTTGATTAAGTCTTGTCACTATCTGAATTGCCTGTTGTTATCCATTAACAAATTCCTCAGCACAGATACAACTTGGGTTTCTATCTTATTTCAAAGTACAAAGATGTTTGTGCCACCACTTTATTTATGCCATAGAATGAGGAATGCTTTATTAGGATTTTAAACTCAGGCAAAGTGTACAAACCCTAGACCAGTGCCTCAACATCATCATAGTGTCAGACAGAAGCATTTCCACTAACTGTCTCCGTTTCCACAGGAAGCAGCTTCATTGGTTCTATCACATTTTTAGATGGCTGGTTCTATCAAATTTTTCCCTCAAATATTTTTCTTCTTGGTTAAAAAAAAAAAAAAACTTTGCAAAATTTACTTCCCAAAAAAACCAGTAACACTGCTTACCTCCACTGAAAGACTAGACAGTGAAACCTTTAGAGCTTATCAGGCAGCACCCTTCTATCCCAACATAAGTTTCTGTTCATGTAGTGACGAGAAAGTGCAAAGGTGAACTTCTGGTCATGTAAAGCATGCCAACATTATCGTGACCCTTTCCATAGATCCCACAGGATATGACTTTCCTCTGAACTGCCAGTCTTTAATCCTTACCCTCATCCAGCTCCCTTTCCAGCTTTGCTGTCAGAAGCATCCATGGTAGGTAGAATTTTAGGTAAAAGGGGATCTAAGGGTATTTTTCTGTCCTATCCCCACTTCCCTAAATACTTGAGAAAGATGCTCAGCTCCTATATTCTCAGGTCCGTGTGTGTCTTTCTGATTTTATGTTCTTGCCTTCTACCTTACATAAATGTAAAGGGTGGCATGTATTCACATTCTCCTTTTATTCCTAGAGCTCATCTGTAGTCCCTGATTACTTATCCTGAATTTTGATTCCTTTTCTACTACCTTGAAACATGTCAGAGCCCATTTCTGAATGCTCTGATTATTGGGCTGTAGAACTAATTCCCTCCTATAGATATTCAGTGAACCACCCCAATGTTACATTACCATTTATTAAAAAGGGCGGAATCACCTGTACTTACTTACATGTTATGTAAAGGATTTAACTTACTTGTTCTCAATAAAGTTTTATTAGACTATATATTGTTCTATTATTTTTGTTTGTGTGTTTCTTTATTTTCAAGTTTAAACTTAGTGTCTGTTTCCGTAAAGAGAAATAGTAGCTTTCTCTGTATACACTTACCCTCTGGGTATGTTTCTGTTCACTTATTACTTCATTGTCGGGTCAAATAAGAGTTCCATATTTTATAATAATCAATACTATAAAAGGAAAACATTTTCACATTTGGTCATCATAGAATTGGAAGGAATCTACTAGCTCAAACAGAGCAGTGTTTATGTATATATGTATATTCACATATGTGAATAGACCCTGTAGTCAGTACCTAACACCCACTTCTCAGAAGTCTCCCTGCTTACCCATTAAGGGAATTTGAATTGAAAAGGGAATTAAATGAGGCAAAATTGTAAGGAAAGGAGTGTGCTGAATCACCTGGGGTGAATTTATACCCCTTCCTGTCATGACACAGCTAGTTAGTATCAGCATCCCAAAAGTTCACTGCAGAGATAGCTTAGTGGTTAAGGTGCCTAACCTGCACAGCCTGAGGACTCAGGTTCAACTCCTGAGAACCCACGTAAGTAAGACGTACAAGGTGGCACACGCATCTGGAGTTTGATTTAATTGTAGTGGCTAGAGGCCCTGGCATACCAATACTCTCTCTCTTCTTTCATAAAAAAAAAAAATTTGCCATCTATAAAGTATAATTTTCAGTTCTAAATCACATATGATTAAAATGTCCTTCATCTCTCCACTGTTGACTGAATGCCTCATAATGATGAGGATAAATGACTTATTTTTATTTTCTCCTCTTTTTTGTTGTTGTTGTTTGTTTTGTGGTAGGGTGTCACTTTAGCCCAGGCTGGCCTGGAATTCACTCTGTAGTTTCAGGCTGGTGTCAAACTCACAGTGATCCTCCTACCTCTGCTCCTGAGTGCTGGGATTAAAGGCGTGCGCCACCAGGCCCAGCTGTTTCTCTCCTTTGAATAAAATGCATGTATGCGTGGTGATAATCCAGTATTGATGAAGGATTCCAACCTTGTGAGTTGATATTGTCATCTGCAAACATGTTGGGCTGTATTCATAGCAGTCCTGGGACACAGTGGCAGTAGGCTGGGGCACAGCTGCTTTAGATGTGGGCGGTGACCCATAGATGGAACAGTGCCTTACAGCAGGCATACAAGTGCCAAATGACTCCGCAAAATTTCTTTCCGGCCAGGAAGACCAGTTGGCATTGGTCTACCTTATCCCTAAGGAAATGAGATGCCACACTTTTTTTTTTTTTTTTTTTTTTGAGGTCGGGTCTCACTCTAGCCCAGGCTGACCTGGAATTCACTATGGAGTCTCAGGGTGGCCTTGAACTCACGGCGATCCTCCTACCTCTGCCTCCCAAGTGCTGGGACTAAAGGCGTGTGCCACCACGCCCAGCCAGAGATGCCACACTTTTAATCTCATTAACATATAAAATGTAAAAGTAAATGGTCTCATGTAATGTGGTGGTTTGAGTCAGGTGTCCCCTGTAAACTTAAATGTTCTGGATGCTAGGTTCCCCAGCTGATGGCAATTGGAAATTAACGCTTCCTGGAGACAGTGTATTGTTGGGGCCAGGCTTATGGGTATTATAGCCAGCTTCCCCATGCCAGTGTTTGGAACATTCTCCTGTTGCTACGGTACACCTTATTGTTGGCCAGGGGATGATGTCCACCCTTGCTCATGCCATTTTTTTCCCACAAGCTGCTCTTGGTCAGGTGATTTCTACCAGCAATGCGAACCTGACTGCAACAGTAAAGTGGTATCGAGGAGTGGGATTGCTGCTAGACACCTGACTGTGTGGCTTTGGCCTTTTGGAGCTGATTTTCAAGAGGAATGTGGAAGGATTTGAAACCTTGGCCTAAGAGATGCCTTGCAGTGCTGTAAGTACAGTTTGATGAACTATTCTGGTTAGAGTTGCAAGACCTGGATGTGGTAAGAACTATGGACTGTGAGGTTTGGTTTATGAGGGTAAGAAAGCTTTGTTTAGACTGGGCTAGCAGTTTGAATGAGAAGCTTGCTATTATGCCCATGTCCTGAGAAGTTGTGCAGGGTTGCTTTGTGTAGAAATGAACTGGTGTGAGCAGAGGGATATGGCACAGAAAAAAAAAAAAAAAATGAAATCTTTGGACCTAAACTGCTGCCCATTCACCTGCAAATTGTTTGAGAGATTATAACCTTTGAGATTGAGTCAGCTGACCTGCACTGGGACAACATAAAGAATGTATACTCTTTTGGAGAGGACTGGGTGCTCAAGAAGTGTCCTGTTCTTCAAAGTCTGCTTTATTTCCCCCTGGATTAACAAATTGGCACCCTATCTGGTATTGTGGAGTATAAGAAATGCAGGAAAGAGAGGGTCATTGAGTTTGCAACACGGTCTTATGTTTTGGAAATGGCCATAGGCATTTGTGAAGCAGGTTTGCTGGTTGCCTGCATGGAGACCCAATGGAGCCATGAGGATGAACCATGGATTACATTGGAGACCCAGTGGAGATGCCGGGATCACGAGATGGCTGCTAAGGAAAGCTGCTGGCCCAGATGAAGTTTTCCAGGACTGTGAGTAGCCTAGCTGGAGGGACAGAATTGGAATGCCAGAGACTTCTTGCTGGTTAGAATTAATTGAACTTGGAGATTTGTTCACTGGCTAGAGTTGTTGGGCTTGAAGTTAGAGTTTGATGTTTGCCTTGTATTGGTTGAATATTTAATCGCTATGCTCAATGCCATCTTTTACAGTGTATTTATTCTGTGCCATATGGGTTTGGGGGGGATTTTTTGGTTATTATGGCTCAGTTAAAAGATCTTGAACTATGGGGATGTTTGAACATCATTGCAATTGATAAAAACTATGGGGACTTTTAAAGTTGGATGAATGTATTGCATTTTACATCATGTATGGTTACCAGTTTATGGGGGCCAGGGGTAATGTGGAGGTTTGAGTCAGGTGTCCCCCATAAACTTAAGTGCTCTGGATGCTAGGTTCCCCAGCTGATGGCAATTTGAAATTAATGCTTCCTGGAGGGAGTGTATTGTTGGGGGTGGGCTTATGGGTGTTATAGCCAGTTTCCCCATACCAGTGCTTGGCACATTCTCCTGTTGCTACGGTACACCTTATGTTGGCCGGGGGGTGATGTCCACCCTCTGCTCATGCCATCATTTTGCCTGACATCGTCAAGCCTGAAAGCCAAAATAAACCTCTTTTTTCCCACAAGCTGCTCTTGGTCAGGTGATTTCTACCAGCAGTGCGAACCTGACTGCAACGCAACTTATCCACACTATTTTTCCTAACTTTAATAGAAAAGACCTTTGCCCCCCCCCCCAATAGTAGTCTCTGTTCAGAAGAAAATAATAATGTTTATGTCATTTCTTGTTCTCGTTGTAGTTTTCATTGTGATCCAATGTCCCTAAACAACTATATTATTTTCTTAGGAGCATCTCTCAGAAAACTACACATGTATTCCCTGGATATTTGCTTGCTCATTGTTTGCCATCCACACTCTCCTTTCCAAAGCTGTAGGTTAATGAACAAAGGAGAATAATGGTCTTCTTAGAATGGAGAACATACTGGTTCAAACCCTTGTTATGTTAACGGTCCAAACATTGCTTTCTAAAAGCCTGGAGCTGGTGCATCCTTGAAGATGTATTGTACAGTTTTATGAGTAATGAGAAAAAGCAGTAAACACAGTAAGTGAAAGGTGAAATAATGAGGAAAGAAGAAATACATCTTAGCAGGGCTGCTCCTGTAGTTGACCAGTTTAATTTCACAATTCTACATTATACTAACTTTTCATCAATATGCAAATTACAACCACAGTGACATTCAATCTACAGCTAATATTCTGTCAGTCTACAAATAAGTGTTAGAGTCATTATGTATGGAAAGGCTACACTCCTGATAAATCAGTTTATAAAGTATTGTCCAAATTGCCTAATTTTTCTGATGGACCTGGAAATTTAAGAAAAGCATTTGTAACCTGAAAAATACTGATGTGACTCACTGTGTGAGTTGATTGTTTTCTTGAGATGTGGCATTCTGGGATCACGTGATTCTTCATAATGTGAACTACTGGCTGTCAGGTAATGTGCTGTGGACCTACTGTTGTCCTGCTGATGGTGTGAGGAAGACTGACTAAATATGTGTGCAAGGTATCCGGCTACAAGTACTACACACACAAAATAGAACCCCTACTCTGACAGGGGCTACACAAGTAATTACAAGGAAATGCAGTCTGACATTCTCACTAACTCAAACTACCTTTCCCTTGTTTTTATTTATAAAGCTTCAGGTAAGCCTAGGTCACATAGGTGCACCAAGATTTCTGTCTATGTTTGGAAATATTAAATTTAGATACTCTTACAGGGAGAAGACACTTTATAGCCTCTTAGCAGGATCAGAAGCATTCACAGTTAATATATTTGTGCTACCTTGGCAAAGGACAAAGTGGAGGGAAATCTGAAGACATAAAACTACTTGCCCCCAAAATTACTTCAATCATTTAGTCAACTCCTGGAAAACAAGAAAGAACTTGTTGGAAGTGGCATGCAGATGACAAGTAAAGGAAGCCAATGGCACAGAATGAGACAAGACCTTTCTATCACATTGGCCAGGGCCCAGAGGAAGTAGTGGATTAAATGAGTGCTGCTAGCTGGAGATCCTTCTCCTGGGAGATAGCAGTAGCCACTGAGGAGACTCAAAACTTATCACAGCTGAAAATCAGGAGGCTGCTGACAACACTAAAAGAGACAGAACACATCCTCCAAGGTTCAGACAACACATCCTCCAAGACTCAAGACTTACAACACATTCTGCAAGGCTCAGACTTACAATACATCCTCAGCCGACTTAAAAACAACACATCCTCTAAGGCTCAGGGAATATTGTGGAAGAGGGGGCTGCAAGAATGTAAGAGCCACAGGGTAAGAAGGAATACTCTGAGGCATTGTCCCAAAGGGGCTGACCCCAGAGTGATTACTTATAAGCCCACTGAGAAGAGCCCTGAGTGGAATGGGGACAGGGAGAGGGAACAAAAATATCACCCAATAAGAACATGACCAAACTGCAGTACATTCATATATTAATATTCTAAAAGAAAAAAAAAGGAAAAGATGGGCATCTTGAGGCTATGCTGTAACCACCACATGTCAGCTGTGGCATGTGCTGTGTCCATTATCCCAAGGTCCTCCCTGTGGAGGAAATGAACCAGAGCAGGGTTGTGCTGTCCATTAGTCAACATAAATATGGTGCGTTGCCTTGAGAATTTTCCACAGACTTATGGGTGTGGGTTCTAAAATGCAGTAACAGGATATTTGGAACCCCCCGCTTTTCAATTAAATAAACATCAGGGTTTCATTCTTGTTACTTTGGCCTTTAAAATCCTCTTCAGGCTGTAGAGATGGCTCAGTGGTGCTTTCTCGTAAGCCTACTGACCTGAGTTTGATCTTCCTCAGTGTCCATATGAAGCTGTAAGCAAAGTTGTGCTCCTGTCTGCAATCCAAATACACCTGTACCTATCTGGGGCAATGGGAGGTGGAGCCAGCAATCTGGATGCTCACAGCAGCCCCAGCAGTAGGAGAGACCCTGTCTCAAAAGAAGGTGGAAAGAGAAGAAACACCCTGGGGTGGCATCTCCACATGTATGTGGCATGTGTGCCCCCCATCATATACACACACAAAACTAATAATAATAATAGAAAAATGAATAAAGTCCTGGGTTTTCAGCAGGTCAAAATTGATGAAGACCCAAACCCTTGTTAGTTGTTCACCTTCACACAAGTCTTTGTTCTCCTGAGACTTTCCCAGAGATAAGACCCACCATGGAAAATCCTCAGTGTAAGGTACTGTGTCTGCATTGCCTGATGGACAACACAACCCTGCTCTGGTTCATTTGTTCCACAAAGATGACCTTGGGATTATGGAGACTACACGTCCTCTATGCTGCTGAGAGGAGAAACCTGGAAGGAACGCTTCTGAAGGACATGTTTAGATGTACGCCATCACCAGCAGACCCTGCCTGCACCCCATGCAAGGAGAGCTCTGCTTTGTGCAGCTGGGTACACACTAGCATGGAGTGGGGGCTCGGAAAATATGTGTGGACTCCCAAACTGAAATGCGACCTTTACCAGCTAGGGCAATGGACTTGAAAAACACTTTATTTGGTACTAATTATTCTTGAGCATAGCTTAGTTCTGATTTCCATTTCGTTTGGTCTAGCTTTGTTCCCAAGCCAATCATCAGATTACAAAGACAGATCCCGTCCAGCAGGTGTCAGTAGAACTCAGTTTAATAATCTCCATTGTGATGAATTTAGAAAATCGACAGAGATGATAAGAGGGAAAATTCCTTTCACCCAGAACAGCATTTCTTTGTTGACATTTGGGGAAATATCAAAGCAACAAACATCCACTGAATTAAGCAATTTAGAAGCTACAAATATTGATTCTATAGCATGGTTTTAATGTTTCTGCTTGGAAGTTTAAAGTGGTTTAAACTGGATATCAAGTTGTTGTCCAGTAGAGCCCTGATTATAACAGATGGGCCAAGAGCAAGGTTGCATATATGAGAATATTATTCAAATGTGTGTCATGATGCCAGTTGAAACTGTTTTCTTAAGACCACATCATTATTTCCCTTTACTAATCATTTAATTCTCTCCTTTCTCCAGAATTATATTAAACCATCCCTTTATACTTTTAAATTTTTAACAGCCTTTACATAGCTTTAAATTTAAATGGAGAACTAAGTAAAAGAAAGCCCATTTTTAATTGAAAAATTCACACACACAACACAAATTAACCAATCCCAGTGTTTTTAATAAAGCATCATGAAGCCATCACATAACAATAATAATAACTAAGCATTTCCTAGTTCTGAAAATCCAATCTACTTATGAAGAAATTGCTCTTTCTAATAAGTCTTAAAAATATACATCTCTATCTGGAAAGTGTCATAGAATCAGGCCGTGTATCTTTTGGCCTTTCACTCTGTCTCCAGGCTTCTATCCTCAGTCCAGTGCTCTCTTCTGTGTAATTTGTGCACACCTTCCTTTCAGTTCCTGATGGGCAGAGGTATGAACTCCCACCAAAGGTCCATGGTGCTTAGTGTCTGCATGGAAGTCTCCCCAGGCTGCCATAGGACTTGGACGACATAGAAGGAGCAGGGATCAGTGAGTCCTTCAGACTTTCTGCCACTCCTCAACTAGGACTTCCATTGTAATCGACTGTCTGCTTTGGTAGCTATTCCCATTTTAATTTTTGCAGAACAGTTCTTCAGTACAACAGTATAACTTTAAATGTTTGTAGCAAACTAACTGATGCTTCAAATTTGGGAGAATAGCTTATATTAATGAAACTCATCTGTAGCCTTCTTCATGCAGACATGGTATTTAAATGCTCATTCATTTAAGCCAGCTTCCTCTGACCTAAAGTATATATATTTTCACTATGTTTGTGATCACATTTGGTTATTACAAGAAACTGCAGTTAAATCTGCCACTGACAACATCCTTTAAAAAGTGAACAAATAATAAGCTAAGAGGTCACTGATACATGTTTGACATACTTTTTTTTCCCTTCAGAACAAAGGAACCTTCACCTGGGCAACCCCCAGAGACTGACATCCACAACATCTTTTCAGGAGCGCTCTAACCAGCCATTCCTCTTTGAGTCATTGAATGTGGGCTGTAGCCTTCAATCTGAAAGTCTTCAGCTTTGAAACCATCAATCAGCTCAATGTTCCAAAGGAATCTGAGCTTTTGGAAATGTCTGGGTTCTCACTGAAACTGGATTTTCAGGGCTAAACATGAATCAGATAACTATATGCATCTCCTACAGTGTGTTCAAAGTCATCTGGCTACAGGCCTGTGATGTGCAAACATGTAGGTGAACAGAGTACAGCTATCAATGTTGAAGGTCATGCCCAGACCCATGTCTTCTTATCTCTGGTACCCATTTTTATTTTCATTCTCAGACAGAAGTAAATGAAATGGCTCTTTGAAGCTAAAATCTCCCCAACAGCACACGCATGCATGTGCATGCACACATACACACACACTTCCCCCGCTCACAGTCCCAATAAGCCTTGGCTCACACAGAGTCCTTGGTGGACCATTCATGATGGGTAGACACTTTTACAAGATCAGCTTCCTCTGTCATAGTCCCTTTACTGTACCTTTGAATTATCATATCTTAATGGGGAGAAAAGTTGATATTCACAGAAATATTAAAGGATAAAAGAGACAAGAAGCAACTGGCTTTTATTAATAAGTTTGCTGGAAAGCAGCAAGGCAACATCTGGAATACTTATTACCCATTTGGCATGCTGTTCATCTCCACGGATGAGATTCAACATGACAAGCTCTGTCAAAAGGAAATAAGCCCCATCTAGTTAAATTAGGATGATTAGGGTCATTTAGACAGGGGAAGTTTAATTTGTATGGATCTAGAAATTTTATATACACTGGAATACCTAAGTATTTAATCTTCCCTGAAACTCAATTTAAAATTGAAAGAGGCTGCTGCATAGATCTGTAATGAGATGAGACATATTAGAAATTAATTTAACTATTACTGCACTGTGAGCATGTAAACCCGGGAAACCAAAGGACATTTCACTTGCAGTTTGTACACAATAATGGAAGCAAGTGTTCTGCCACAAGTCATTAGCCATTCTATTACTTTAAATGCACTTTAAACAGAAACATGAATATCCAAAGTGGACTTAGATTTTTTTTCCATTTCTCTTTTAAAATCTGCCTCTTTATGCTGCAAAGTAAATTTAAAAGAATATCTGTAGATGGATATGGTGGCACAGGCCTTTAATCCCAGCACTTGGGAGGCAGAGGTAGGAGTATCACCATGAGTTCGAAGCCACACTGAGACTACATACTGAGTTCCAGGTCAGCCTGGACTAGAGTAAAACCGTACCTCAAAAAACCAAAAAAAAAAAAAAAAGAAAAGAAAAAAGAAAGAAAGAAAGAAAAAGAAAATTTGAGTAAATCCCACCATAGTTATACTGGAAGTAGAAATTTTTAACCTTCCTAGTATCTGCTGAGAGCCCACTGAAAGCTATTGAGACCTCAGATTAATGTTTTAAAGACACAATATAAAATACATGTGGGCTTTTTTTTTTTTTTTTTGCTTTTAATGAGTAACTTTTTACATATAGGTTTATCAAGTAAATTGCCCATGTTTAAATTTGTATATCAAATTATGTTCGAATATGTGATAGAGAAGTATATTTGTTGCCTCGTTATTATTATTAGCACATCTAATAAAATCTAATGACATATCTAATAAGCATTATTATTTTGAACTACTTATAGATAGATATGACTACTTCAGTATAGTATAAAAATAAAAGTGGTTTCTATTTTTTTAATTCTTTATTTTACAAAGAGAGCAAGAGAGAACAGGCATGTCAGGGCCTCCAGCCATTGCAAATGAACTCCAGATGCATACACTACCTTGTGCATCTGGCTTAGATAGGTCCTGGGGAATTGAACCTGGGTCCTTTGGCTTTTCAGGCAAATGCCTTAGCCACTAAGCTATCTCTCCAGCCCCTATAAGTGGTTTCTATTAATAGCAAAGTCTCAGGTACCAAAAATCCAACTGTGTCTGTTGTCTGTGTTACCCATCTCAATAACTGAATTGAAAGAAATGCTTAATTTTAGTAAGAATTTAGTGAAAAGTCACGTGTGATTTTTTTTTTTCCCATCCTTGGTCATAGACTACTAAATCTATATCATAGACACCAATGGTTGGTTGGAAACCCAGTTAAGAAAACTAAGGGTGGCCACTATAGGTGCTGACATATGTTGACAGCAAAAATTAGGATGTAATGGTGGATTGGCCATTCATTCTTTAGTTAGCCAATTCGCAGTCCACACAGATATAAGAAGACTTGAGTTACCAATCAGAATTAGAGCAGAACTGCCAAATTTCCAGCTTACATCATGCTATGCTGCCAAATGGCACAAGCTTATCCCAGATTTGTAAAGGACACTGATCTAAATTACCTGCTTGGAGAAAGTTGTTTGGCTAATTACATATCTTAGACCACTCTTCTTCAAGATCTCCTTTTGTGTTTTTTTTTTTTTTTTCATTTCACTGGACAGCAAAACTGATAAAAAAAAAAAAAAAAACACCTGGTAATTTGTGAACTCCAAGAAGAACCAAATGAGTAGATCACAGCAGCAAGGTATAATTCTCACAAGACCACTGAAGCCCAGAATGAGGCCATCCTTCCCAGCTGGAGGAAGACTGCAAAGTGTAGAGAAGAGTGGAGGACAGGGAGGAATGGGTGGATTTGTCGAGGATTAGTATTTGCAGAGGCTGTACAAAGATGACAAAAGGGTGGAGCTCCACAGGAAGTATCGGGACCTGGATGGGGAGGAACGACTCCTTGTGTGCATACCATCTTGCTGCATACCTGGGGCTTGCTGGAAGGATGTTTTCTCAGAATCCCACCTGAGACTGATGATCTGAAATCTGAGCGTGGAACCTAGAAGTCTGCATTAGCACATCCCCCTGCCAACTGGTATACACACTAAGCACTGAACTGCCTTGACATAAAGTAGCCATTTCACTAAGAGCTAGCTTGATAGAAAAGCCACCCAAATATAGGAAAACTCCTCTACCATATTAGCCAAGTGAGCAATAGAGCTGCATTAAGAAAAAAGGACTACTTCTACATAAAAGATGAAATAGAGAAAGAAGAGAGGAAAACAGTAAAACTGTTAGGAGTCTGTGCTGTATGACAGGGAAGACCTGGGAAGGATTAAAACCAGTGAGGTGGAGATGGGAACAAGCAGATAAAAATCAACAGATGCAGCACTAGATCATAGGACATGGGACAGGATGGAAAATGCTGAGGGCGACCTGTTTGCACAGCAATTGCTTTAAAAGGCTCGCTTGGGCTTCCATCTGGAGGCTAGCACACTCAGCCTTTGATGTGTGCACACCTCTCATTTGGGTGCTCTGACAGCTGCAGTTTAGAAAAGGTATACATGAGCCAATAATAATTAGTAGTGCACAAATAAGATCTGTGAACTGTTTCAGCAAATAAGACCCAGGATTTTAAGAATAAATACGAAAGTATAGTAATCAGAAAGGCCTGCTAGGAGGCTTTTAGGGAAGTGATTAATTCCAGGGCTGGGCAGAAAAGGAAAAGGATGTCTGGAACATCCTTTGTTGTTACAAAATAAAGAAATACTAAGAAAAAAATAAGGAATGCATACAGATTGAAATGACCCAGCAGGCAACCTAAAAGCAGCTTCTAAAACCAGAGCTAAAACATCCTACTGAGAAAATAATAGGGGCTAGGGAGATTGCTAGTGGGTAAAGTGCTTGCCATGAAGACCAGAATTCATATTTCCAATATTCACATAAATGCTGGCTATAAACTCAGTGCTTGGGAAGTGGGCAGAAGATGCACTGAGTAAGCCAGCTGGCTAGGCTAGCTGGATTGATATGCTCTGGATTCGAGTGACACACCTTGCCTCAGTAAAATTGGGGAGGATATACAATGTCAACCTCTGGCTTCCTCACATGTGCATGCATAAAAAATAAGTAAATGATAAAAATAAATAATATAAGCCAGAAGCAGAGCATCTACAAATATGCATAGGCTCAATCTACTCATGAGAAAACGTCATACTGCACTCTACCTGAGCAGGACTACTCCAAGTGTCAGGTCTATGAAAGCTAACTGGAGACTGAGAGACTGTCACAACCAGGAAGAGACTAACATAACAAGGAAACTGACAAGATCTGATTATATACCAGAAGTAACCTGGAGGTGAGAATGTGACCTAAACCTGGTACATTTTAAATTAAATCTGTAATTTACTTAATAGTATTTTGAGACTGCTCATTTCCAATGTTCTGTGATTGTACATTGTATGGTGTTAACATCAGGGCAAGGTAGGTGAAGAATAGACATTCTGCATATAGTACTTTTGTATATAGTATTTTTGCAACTTCTCGGTGGGTCTAAATTCATCCCAGAATAAAATTTTAAATAAAATAAATCATCATCATTGGAATCATAGTGTAATCTATAAAACTATCCCAGAGAGATGAATACCACCAAGAATTTCTTTCCTTGGGAGATTCAATGACTATTGTTATTGTAACTTATTTGGGTCTGAGAACTGTGTTTTATGTATCTTCATTCTCTATTTAGACAGAGCCATACTTACTTTGAAGCTTTGTGAAGCGTAACAGCCAAGGCTCTTTCCTTCTATAGACCCCACTGGATGATGAGAGTTGCTGGGAGCTATAGAGTACATTATGTAGGTGAGGAGGAAGAGAAGCCAGGTTTTGATTCGAAGTACTGAATATATCATTTTTACAGATTACCTAAGGAGAGCTCAGGAGAAAGATTTAAATCACAAAGCCTCCAGTAACTTGCTATTTCTCTTCTCATTCAAGTTATATTTACTCTAAAATGTCATGTTACACCTAATTTTATATTGACTTTTTTGTAAATAGGACCCCTAGAATCATACAAGATTCATGTCCAATTAATCGGTATATGGTTCTGTTCCTAGTACAAATGCTCAACAAATGTCAATTGAGTTACAACAAAAATCATCCCACTTCTTTTTTAATTTTTTTTATTTTTATTTATTTATTTGAGAAAGAGAGATAATGAGTGTACCAAGGTATCCAGCCACTACAAACAAATTCCAGTTGCATGCCCCATCTTGTGCATATGGCTTATGTGGGTCCAGGGGAATCAAACCTGGGTCCTTTGGCTTTCTCTGGCAAGTGCCTTAATCACTAAGCTGTCTCTCCAGCCTAATCATCCCACTTATATAAAATGGGCTGATATTGATCAGTCAGTCATTGACTACCAAAGTTTGAAAGTGCAATTTTAGGGACAATTTTTAAAGGATAATAATCCTCTGTACAATACTTTTAATCTTTTTTTTTTTTTTTTTTTGTCTGTTTGCTTTTTCAGGTAGGGTCTCACTCCAGTTCCCTAGCCTAGGCTGACTTGGAATTCACTATACAATCTCAGAGTGCCTGGAATTCATGGTGATCCTCCTACCTCTGCCTCCCCAGTGCTGAAATTAAAGGCATGTGCCACCATGCCCAGCTAATCTTTATTTTTAATGTGTGAATATGCATATGTGTGGATGTTTACATCTGTCCAAGTGTGTATGCAGGTGTGTACAGATACATTTGGAGGGCAGAGGACAAGTTCAGGTGTGATTACTGAGGAACATCAAACACCTCTTTTTGAGATAGGAGTCTCTTATTGGCTTGGAACTCTTCAGTTAAGTTAGACTGGCTACCTAGTAAGCCCCAGAGATATGCTTGTTTCTGCCTTCCTAGTACTGGTATGACAGGCATGTACCACCATACCTGACATTTTAGGTGGATACTGAAGAGCCACCCTAGGTTCTCATGCTGTAAACTATGGACTGAGCTGGTTCCCCAACCTCCAACATCTTTAATCTTTAAATATACTTTACATCTGCATTGGCAGGGTGTTAGTGCTTTAAAGATCTTCTAAACACCTCCTTTTTACAAATGGATGACTAATACCCTGTCTGGCAACATTTCCACTTAAGATTTTCCAGCTAGACCATTTTGCCAAAACAATACCCTACCCAGACTTCAAATTTTGAGTGTTGTTCTTTTCCTGGCCTGTGATACACGGTATCATGTTCTCTCACAATTCAGAGAACCTGCTGTGAATAGGAACAGTCAGACAGCCATGGGGTCACAAGGCCACATGACCCTCACTCTACAGTATCCTGTGTTGCCAGATTATGATATTTAGTACATTGGGTGACTAAATGAATTGTTGTGTGGGAATATTTTCAACTTATGATGCATTCATGAGGATATAACCACTTAGTAAACTGGGGATTGCCTGTAATTGATTTGGAAGGTCAGTTTAGGAATTTATATACACTTCCCTATAACAAAAGCCTCTAATTTTTTTTTCCTCTTACTGTTATCAACTATCACAAATCCGAAAACATCAAAAGATAGCTTGTCTCTTTTTGTACCCATTACAGTAGCATATGCAGTTTTAAGAGACAATAATCGGGCTGGAGAGATGGCTTAGTAGTTAAGGCACTTGCCTGCAAAGCCAAAGGACCCAGGTTCGATTCCCCAGGACCCACGTAAGCCAGAGGCAGAAGGTGGCACATGCTTCTGGAGTTTGTTTACAGTGGTTGGATGCCCTGGTGTGCGCTCTCTCTCTCTCTCTCTCTCTCTCTCTCTCTCTCTCTCTCTCTCTCTCTCTGTCTCTCTGTCTCTTTTTCTCTCTCTCTCCTTCTCTCTCTCCCTCTTTCTCTGTCAAGTAAATAAATAAAAATAAAATATAAAAAAGAGACAATCATATATTAAACTAGCTTTGTACACATTAAGCTACCTCTACTAAAAACTCTTCAATCTAAGCAACCATACTTACGTATTAAAGAGTCAAAAAGAGTAATATAGGAGAAGAGTAAGGGTTGCATAGGACTTGGGGTTACAGGAATGTCCCCTGAAGGATGGGACATCCGGACGTCTTCTCCAAGCAGGTGTGTGCTCCAGAGAACACTTGGTGCCTGAAGACTTTGCAGTGACTGCAGTCTGAGACTGATACACTGCACTCCCGGCTGAAACCAAATCCACGGATAGCTCATCCCGTCATCTGGAGCCAAGCCCAGGAATAGCTCCACTGTGCCTTAATGGCATTTGGGACAGGAGCAAATGTTCTACACAGTGGCGCCTGTTGGCTCTAATCAAAGAAATTAAGGAGTTGAGCATGTTTCCACCATTAGGCTTAGTTTTATTTTAGTCCCCAAGTCCCTTTGCTCCCATTTTAAGGCCTGGCACTCTCACTGTGAAAGCCACACAGCCTTGTCATGAGAGAAGCTTCCTCAAGTAGAAGCACTACACACCACGTTGTGTGGGTCCAGAGATGCTCCAGGCCCACAGACCCCTGAGGCGGCTGCTCTGAGACATCACAAGGGCCACCTCTTTGTCTCAGCATGCTTAAAATCACCTTCCAGAACAAAACACAGTAATAAAAAAAACTTATCAGAGTGAGATAGGTGAGTGTTTTGGGAGTGCAAAGGGTCTTTTCACACAGAGAATGCAAAGATTGTGTAAATAGACTCTGGCTTTGTTTATAGAAACAATATAAAGAACAATATACACTTACATATTTGTTGACAGGGATGACTCCAATTACAGATCTTCTCCCAATGCAGTGCTACTACTTAGTTAAATCATATCATCTTGCCAATAGTCACTGCCTTTGACATACAAGAGCTGTGGCTTTACATGATTCAAACAGACATGTGCTTATACTTCTAGATAATTGGCTCAGCTCTCTCATGCTTACTTCCTTGTACAGCTATTTCCACTGACAGGAAGCATCCCAAAGTGAGTGTTGGATGCGAAAGATGCTCTCTGGGGTTTATGAGGAATCATCTGATAGCTGGACCAGTGCTGGCAAGCAGCTGCTTAATGGAAGTTCATAAATTGTCTTCAAAAATGTAAGGAATACGGGGCTGAGGAGATGGCTCAGTGGATAAGAGCACTTTTGGCACAAGTGTGAGGGCCTGAGGGGCCTCATTCATCATAAGCTCGATTCTTTAACACTCGTGCATGTAAAAATAGCTGGTTTGGGCCAGTCGTGCCTGTGACCCACAGACTTGAGGGAGGTGTAAAGACCAGCGAATTGCTGGGGCTCATTGGTCAGCTAGTCTGACCAAAAACAGCATCTCCAGGTCACAGTAAGAGACTCCAGGATGGAAACTTATTTTCATCCTAGAAATAGCAATAAACTACTTTCAGAGGTGATGAGCAATGCCAGATGACTAGGAATCTCAAAAGCTCCAAATATTGCATGATGCAGAAATAAGGAATACCCGCTTGCTCTCCTCAGTGAGCTCAGAAACAGTAACTGTGGACCCTCTTTCACATCATCAAAACGTTCAGACTAAATAGAATCTTTCTTCCCTATTTAGTGTAATGTCACGTGCAATGACCACCCCTTAAGCTATGCTTTTATATAACCTCCTGTTTGGCCCAAGCTCTGTCCTGTAGAACTTTGTCTATTTATCATTGCATCCTATGTCTGGCACGTAGTGTGCAATCAGTGGATATTTACTGATCTAATGCTAAAGAGATGGGATTGTCTCTATGAAGTATGTTTTGAACAATCACCTAGTGGCATATTTTTATTTATCAACTCTTGCTCTCACCCATTAGAGAATGATATGAGCATTTCTGTCATTCATGAAAATTCACAGTTGAGGCAATGGAGCAATTGTGTGAGGGGTGGTCTTTTCTAAGGACACACAGTGTACCTGTGGCTAAGCAAAGTTGATATGTTGTCCTTATTTCACTCTGGACTCTGCCTGCTTTCCAGACACACTAACTCTTCTTGACAGACTTTCTTCCAAACTGAGATACTTTTGACAGTGGAAAGAGTGTGATTAACACAGTAATGCAAATTAGAACATTCCAGGATATGTAGTTGTCCACTTTCATGATGCCTCCAGAATGCCTGCTGTATTAAGTAAGTCCTGAGGGGAAAAGCCAATGAGTAGGTTTGTGTATATAGTTGACATGTGGTGGTGAAAGTTCTGGAGAAATGGCTCATCAGAACAAACCTCCTATCCTCAGTGCCTTCACAACCAGAATTCCCATTGCCTCCAGCACACGTTTGCTCTCTAGACAGGAAGTCTGGCAACAGTATATCTGAGCCAGACTCTGCCTCACTCGATTCTCACATGATGAAGTCTTCATCTTGGATATCTTTTAAGATTTTTTTCCTAATAATTCAGTGATAGATTTATTTTTAAGATAGTTTCTCACTTTTAGCCCAGGCTGGCCTTGAACTCACTGAATATCCTAGGATGACCTTGAATTTGTGGTAGTCCTCCTGCCTCAGACTCCCAAGTGCTGGGATTATAGGAGAGCCACCATGCCTAATTAGATATTAATGTTAGTAACTAGCAACAAGAATTAAAATGAGTTTTTATAACAAATCCATATTCTCGGTAGTTTGAGAAAAGGGGAATAGATCACTAAAATAAAAACAAAGGAAGTCATTTTCTAACTTGCTTGTTTATTTTGATGTAACTTATATAATAAATTTTATTGCCTCCTACATCAAGACGTCAGACTCTCCCAACACCTATGAAGGATTCCCGATAGTTCCTTGGAAAGTCAGGTTTAGTAATTCCCAACTAACATTTCTATTATTTTTCTTTTTTTGTAGTTAGGTTCAAAACTCTTAAATCCAAAGGCTTAGGCAAATGTTAAGCAGGGATAGTAGCTTCTTATCAAGACACCGAGGATGGTAGAAAAGAAATGGAATGTGAAAGGGGAAAATTGAAAGATAGTAAACAGGAGCGTCATCACTGCCCAGCCCTCCTCTGGTTCCTCGCCCAGGCAGTCAGCTCTCCAAAACCATTAAATCAAATGTGCTATTGACTGAGCACTTACTAGGAGGCAGGGAGCCCAGCCCAGTACTCAATGCTTCGTGCACCTCCCCAGGCACCAACAACCACCCAATAGAGAGGACCTACGCTGCTCCACTATGCACTTAAGAAATCAAGGGACCCAGAGACTTCAAGCCATTTGCCTCACATCACACAATTTGGAAATATTAACACCAGTATTCGAATATGTTCTGCCATTATAGCACTCTTTTGCTAGGGATGCATTCACTGTTCCAATGCAAACTTCTCATCTATCTCCAGTCCTTTGTAGCTTCAAATTTATGTGTCTCTGAAATTAATTTTTAAGTTATAGGTAAATTATATATGAAATTACTTAAATTGCATTTTTTTTCTCCATGTGGGAAAGGAGAATGTTAAGGAGTCAGAAGCAGTGGAATTTCTAGCCATGTATATTAGTGCATGCCAGTAACTGCAGCGTTCAGGGGGGTGGAGCAGAAGGATCCTGACTTTGAGGCCAGCCTGAACTATACAGTGAGACAACCAAAAAAAAGAATTCTTTTTCCCCTTTGAGAGCCTGGAGTGTAGCATGAACAGGAAATGTCTGAAAATGAAAGCACAGAAGAGGCAGGTGAGGTAAATCACCACAAGAGTTCTTGCCTGCTGGTTCAGATACTGAAAAGCAAAGTAAGTGAAGGGCTTAGAATAAGGCGGCCAGGTCGGCACCTTGAGCAGGGAGTCCCATGGCTAAGCTCTGTTTAGCAGAGCCAGGTATCTGGTGGGAATGGAGGGCAGAAAGGACAAATACAACTGAGAAGGAACAAGGGAAAGACTGTTAGTGATTGTAAGAATGAGTGAGGGAGGCTGGAGAGATGTCTCAGAGGTTAAGGCACTTGCCAACAAAGCCAAAGGACGCAGGTTCAGTTCCCCAGTACCCATATAAAACCAGATGTACAAGGTGGAACATGTGTCTGGAGTTCAATTGCAGTGCCTAGCAGCCCTGATGTGCCCATTCTAGACTGTTGAAGGTGCCAAACAGAGCAAAATGATGCTTTGGGAGGTAAATAAAATGAGGATAAAAATGATGGTTTTGTGATTAATTCATTTCATTACCAGAAATTTGGAGATTTATTCTGTGTCTAGACATGTGCCGGTATGCGCATAATGGTTTCATAAGAACAGCTGGGGCTGGGAAATGCCTTGCTCAGCACGAGGTACACATGCACAAAACCCCCAAGCTTAGTCCACAACACCCATTCCAAAAAGGTTACTCTCCTGCCCTTTCGGATAGAACAAAGTAGTGGAAGGTAAAAGGCATGACAGATGAACAAGAGCTAAACATAATAGCAAATTGTGCTGAAGGCTCCACAAGAAAGTTGAGCTCTAGAAGAGTCAAAATGAAAGGAGATTGGCATTCTACTTGATTCAGGTGTCCCCCCATAAACGTAGGTGGTCTGAATGCTAGGTTCCCAGCTGATGGAGATTTGGGAATTAACGCCTCCTGAAGTGTTGGGGGAGGGGTATTATAGCCAGTGTGTGGCACACGCTCCTGTTGCTGCTGTCCATCTGATGTAGGCGAGGAGGTGATGTCCACCCTCAGCTCATGCCATCATGGAGCTTTGCTAGAGTCTTTAAGCCAAAATAAATCTTTTTTTTTTCCCCACAAGCTGCTCTTGGCCCAGTGTTTTCTGCCAGCAATGAGAACCTGGCTACAACATACTGGATGTAGCCTTAAAGGTTACACTTAGGAGCTGTTTCTCATATTAAATGAGTTATGACAAAGAGAGTTAACCATGAGTGACAGAAAAACGGCAAGAGATTGCTCAGTGTTTAGGCTGGAATCTTTAAATATGCAAACAACATATAATTTAACATTCCAAATCAGACTTGTTCCTTACCTAGGATGTAGGATCTAATGAATAAATTAATTATTTTGGTCACTTTCTACCAGTTGGTTGATAGTGATGGTGTTTGTAGCTCTAGCCACAAAGGTACACTACTGGTCTGGCTGCATCAGGAGGGTTTCTTGAGTCCAGAACTCCTGGAGAACACTGAGTCCTGTGAAAGAAAAGGGAGAAAGGGGAAGTTACTTCTTTGTTTTCCCTTTTCTAGGATTCAAGTTTATCATCACTTCCTCCTAAACACAAAGGACAGTGGCCTATCATGCAGAGGCCCTAGGTCATATCCCCAGCACCACTACCAAAAAAGAAAGAAAAAAAAAGAAGGGCCAGTTCTCATAATTCTCATAAGATTTCTCAAATTTGCTTTGGAATATTTCCCAACTGTCATATTCTTATTTTCTTTTCTCTTTCTTTCTCTCTCTCCTTCCTCCTATTCTCTCTCTTTCTCCTTCTCTCCCTCTCCCTTTCTTCCTCCTCTCTCTCCCTCTCTCTTTCCTTCTCTTTCTCTTTCATAAAAATATATTGAAATATGACATTTATACTGTTGTTTGATAGCCTATGGATACTAGGAGCAGCATTACCCATCTATATAGTATGGTGGGGGGAGGTACTGGGTTAGAAATGGTCAATCAGGGATAAGGGTGGGGAGATGGGTCAGAGCAGGAGGTGAGTAAGGATAAACCAAAACTTAGGCGATATTAAAAAGCCATAAGAAAACCTATCAAATAAACTTAATAAAAAGAACACAAATGGAATTTTACAAGTCTTCTTTGTATTATAAAATGATCCACACAGTTCAGGATTTTCAATCAGTACTTTTAGGAAATTTTAGTTGGCTCTGCTAGTAACAGAAAGAAATGAGGCCATGTCTGTAACATGATGACCAGGCTGGCATATTGTTTGTGAAAGCAACTCTCAGATGTAATTCTGTCACTTATGTATATTTCCATTGACTAATTGCCACAAAACTAACCATATGGCTTTGCAGCCTACTCTGGGAGTTTTGTGAGCCAGTTAACTGCCCTTGAAGCACTTAGCTACCTTAGATTAAAAGTGATACTGATAATAATTGTCCTAAGAATGTGTTCCAAGGTCACATATTGTACAGTATAGGAAATAGTCAATCTAGTGAAGAATATATTTGCCAGAATATATAAAGAACTAAAAAATAAGCATTAAGGGCTGGAGAGATGCCTTAGTAGTCAAGGCACTTGCCTACAAAGCATAAGGACCCAAGTTTGATTCCCCAGTACCCATCTAAGCTAGAGGCACATGTTGACGCATGCATCTGGAGTTCATTTTGCACTGACTAAAGGCCCTGGTGGACCCATTCTCTCTCTACCTATCTACCTCTCTCTCAAATAAATAAATAAAAATAAAATATTTAAAATAAGCATCAAGAAAGCCAACAACCCAATCAAAAATTGGCTGCAAAACTGACCAGAGGGTTCTCAAAAAGAAGAAATAAAAATAACTCCTCCTTGGGGAGTTTTTGGCAGTTAATGATTGATGCTGGAGAGAGGGGGCAGTGTTTCTACAGTGGTATAGCCACTTGTAAATTTCATATGCTCTGATAACTAGTCTCCCACGTATGCTCGTATATGCAACCCTAATTAAACTCTGTGACACACACACACCCATGTGCTCAAACATGCAAAAATTGGACTAGTTGGAAGGAAGAAGGTTTTCCATGGAAGGAGAATGGGGAAAGGGAATAAGAGAAAGTGATGGGAGGGGATTATATTCAAAATATGTTATATACATACATTAAAATACCAGTAAAAATAATGTGCTGGGCATGATGGCACACACCTTTAATCCCAGCACTCAGGAGGCAGAAGTAGGAGGATCGCCATGAGTTCAAGGACACCCTGAGACTACATAGTGAATTCCAGGTCAGCCTGGATGAGAGTGAGACCCTACCTCAAAAAAACAAAATAATAATAATAATGTTTTAATCCTCAAAAACTATGCCATAAAAGCATTTAAGTCTGTACCTATAGCCAAATGTATTTCCCTATACACTTTAGGCATTCATCCCTATTGGTGATTGATAGTTATTGCCATTTAAAATCTGTCTCACCAAGTGTTAAGACAAATACAGAAAGAAAAAAAAAAAACTTTATGCTGATAAAATTCCCCTCTAGATTTGCCAAGGCAATACAAAATGTTCTGTATTCTACAATTATATCACCATTGAATTTGTTAGCATGATGATTAAATTGATAGTACCATCTTCTACAATATATTTCACTGAGATCAAGCAGTTATGAGCCTCCCAACTGACATGGACTTAAAAAATAACACACTATTATTGAGCCACCTAGAGTTCTAGTAGGAGAGTATTTTCAATTCCAGATGTCTTACGGCTGCTAGCATGCCCCATCATTTTCTTGGAATGTTCCTTTCATTTATTTTTTTCTGAGATACTTAGGAAAAAAGAACATTGTTCACATAATCTCAGGGAACAGGGTACAAATAGACTGAGAACAGAAATACTCAGCTGGACATCGTGTTAATACCAGAGCTGAAGCTTTGTTCTTGTTCCCTTTGAATGTCTCTCAAATGAGCTGATGCATTTTAGAACTAATTACATGAATACCACTTTAAGCCTCATTGTATTCTACAATGGGCTTCAATTAGATGCCATGGCACTGTATTTGGAAGAGAGCTCTGTATTGTCCCAAAAGCTCCAATTTTAAAGACAATGTGTTTGAGCAGAGACTTTCATGATACATATTAAATATTAATGGCCCCTAGGGACCTTCAGAACATCATAGGTATAAGTATAGGGAGTTAAAACACTTCTTGCATGTTTTTAAACATTCAAATGATTATGAGAACATATTAATTCTTATTATGCATCACCTACATTTGTTTAGTAATATTGTACTGAATAAATACAAACTAATTGAAGAAACTGCACTGCAGCTGCTGGATCATTATGAAATTAAGAAAACACTAAGAATTCTAATCAGAAAATCGTCAACAAAATAGTAACAAAGATGAACTGACGTGTGTCCCCTGCACTGGCATTTTTCTCAGGATAGGAAGCCTCAGGAGAGCTTAGCCTCCTGCCTCCTGCCCTACTCTAATTAGGATTCTTTTTTTTTTTTTTTCTTGTAGTCAGTGAATGCAGTCAATTGGTACCATTGCTAGCCTCCTCCCTGTCCTTCCCCCTCCACAGGACCCTACTTGTTGGGGTATATGCGTCATGCATTGTGAGATTAGCCTTCAGTTTTGGGGAGGAGGAAATGTCTCTGCGTGTCATGACCCAACAAGTGGCTCTGACATTCTTTCCGACCCCTCTTCCGCAAATTTCCCTGAGCCATGTTGGGTTCATTTTAGGTCTGCTTCAGTGTTGAGATCTTGGGAGCCTCTGTGTCTCTGGATATCTGGTTTGGTAGGGGTTGATTGTTCTCTGTCTATCTCCTTCACTGTTGTGCTGAATTCTTGTATTATTTATTCAACATACACTTACCTAGTTCTGACACTCGTGACCTAGCTTGACGATAACCTGGTCCATACATTGGAAGCCCCTGAGGCATTTTCAGAGTATCCAGATAGTCTGACCTCATGAGTTCTCGTATACTTATGGTGCTTTGTGGCTGGGCATCTGCGAAGGAAGGAAGTCTCATGTATGAAGAGAGGAATTCTAGAACCTTTTTTTCATCCCAAAGCCACAGTCTGTGTTCCTCTTGCTCCCAACTTCCTACTGAAACTATTACCCAAGGTAATGGGAGAATTTCTGTGTCAGAGAGAAATTAGAGTTTTACCAAAAACATGACATTTTGAGTAACACTGAAAAAACTACAAGTAAGCGAAAGCATCAACTTTTCACTACTTATCACAGGCAGAAGGGAAGCCAGCCTGCCAGAGAGAAAATGAATGTCCTCTTGACCCTGATATCCCCAACTGAAATCCTTTCCTTAGAGGAGGAGATGGAGAAGAGATGGCGGAGACAGCTCAGGAGAGAGGAAGATCCCTAGTCTTAGCTGGATCCGGCTGGACACGCTGAATGGGACCTGCACACTGCCAGCAGCCCACGGGCAAAGGCTGCGTGGTGATGGCAGATTTCTGGTAATCAGCCATATGAGTCATTAAGAAGCTTGAAGGAGAAGACGCTCAAGTTGTACAATTGCACAAATGCTATGCTAAATCTTTGGAAATGATTTCTTAAGAGGATGCATAAAATTAATTACCTTGATATACAATTTCAGATTATGTCAACAAACTTTGGGGAATAAGAAGAGGGTACGTTGGCAGGGCCTGGTGTTTCGCACCTTTAATCCCAGCACTCAGAGGCAGAGGTCAGAGGATCGCTGTGAGTTCGAAGCCAGCCTGAACTACAGTGAATTCGAGGCCAGCTTGGGCCAGAGGAATACCCTACCTTGAAAAACCAAAAATTAAAAAATAAAAAAATTGTTCACCTTTCTCAAGGAGAAGCCAATAGAAAATATATGATTGTTGAATTTGATAGTAAAATAAATGTCTTTAAGGTTGTCCAACAATGGCTATAAAACTATTAGGTAGCCAAGTAAAATACAGGAAAAAAAAAAAACTAAATGAAGAAAGCATAACCAACTCTCAAAGACAGAAAGATTTATACATATTACATTCATTCTTTCATAAAACTTTAGTGAGATGAAAAATACAAAGCTTTTAGTAGTGACAGTCATCTCCCCATTTTGATGGGATTTTATTAGAAACAGAAAGCACAACAGGGTGGGCTTTTGGAATATTTTACAACCATGACACTCAGCATAGTCATGTCTTATGAATATTAATAATCTAATTTCAGGTTGTTCATCGGCAGTGACCTTCAAGCATGCTAAGTTCTCTTCGTGAAGCTGAAATGGGAAGGAAGGGGTCCTGCGGCTGAGAGTCTGATTTCTTCCTCATGAACGTAGCAGTCAGGGAGTGCAGGGAATAAAAAGATGATATTTCCCTCTATCAGTCATTCACTTAATATTCAACCTATTTTAATTAATCATAACTATTAACATACTTTAATATACTTATCCAAAATGTAATCACTAAGAAAATCACTTTTCTACACAGTACTGTGGTGGCTTGAATCAGATGTTCCCCCATGAATGTATGTGCTGGGGCTGGAGAGATGGCTTAATGGTTAAGGCATTTGCCTGTGAAGCCAAAGGACCAAGGTTCATTCTCCAGAACCCACATAAGCCATATGCACAAGGGGCACATGTGTCTGGAGATCGTTTGCAGTGACTGGAGGACCTGGGGTGACCATTCTCTCTCCCTGTGTCTTCTCTCTCTCTCTCTCTCTCTCTCTCTCTCTCCTTGCAAATAAATAATTTTTTAAAATGTATGTGTTTTGAATGCTTGTTTTCGAGCTAATAGCAATTTGGGGGAGCTGAGATTTGGGGTGTTATAGTCAGTTCCCCCTTGCTAGAGTTTAGCTCACTCTCATGCTGCTAGTTTCTGCTTGGCAGAGATGGCGTCCAGCCTCTGTTCATGCAATGCTTTCCCCTAGGATATTAATGTATGTCCATTTCAACCAATCTATGTGTGAAAAGTTGCGTTTTTCCCGTTTTGGTAAGAATTTGTAGTGCCATGAATTTTCATGCACTGATAGAAAATTTTGACTAAGAGCTGGGCAGATGACTCAGCAGATATGCCTTCCTGCACAACTGTACCGAAGTTCAGATCCTTAGTCCCATGTAAAAGACGCAAGCTAGGGCAGGCTTCTACAAGCCCAGCTTACCTAGAGCAAGAAGGGAGGTGGCGGCCGGCATAAGGTACATGCCTTTAATCTCAGCAGGAGGATCACTGTGAGTTCAAGGCCAGCCTGCAACAACATAGTTAATTCCAGATCAGCCTGGGCTACATTGAGAGCTTACCTCAAAAATATGAAAAAAAATATATTTTAAAAAGAAGGGAGGTGGAATTAACTCACTAACCAAGTGGTTCACAACAAGAAGAAACTGCCTAAAAGGAGGTGGAAGATAAGGAACCATGAAAAGTTGTCCACTGGCCTTCTTCATACATGTGCCTGCACTCACACACATGAACACACATTCACATACATGTGCCTGCACTCACACACATGAACACACACATACACACACATGCGCCTGCACTCACACATGAACACACATACACGCATGTGCCTGCACTCACACACATGAACACACACATACACACACACATGTGCCTGCACTCACACACATGAACACACACATACACACACATGCACCTGTGCTCGTATACACATACAGACACATGTGCCTATGCTCATATACATGAACACACACATACACACACATGCACCTGTGCTCGTATACACATACAGACACATGTGCCTATGCTCATATACATGAACACACACATACACACACATGCACCTGCACTCGCATATATGAACACACAAGCACACACATGCACCTGCGCTCATATACATGAACACACATACACACATATGCCTGTGCTCACACACATAAACACAAACATACACACACATACACCTGCGATTGTATACATGAACATACACATATGCATGCACTTGCACACATGAACACAAACACCAATGAAACTAATTTAAAATAAAAGAACTATAAACTTGAAGTTCAGCTTTGGAAGCGGATATAAAAAACATGGCAAAGTTGATAAAGCATACATCCTGTGGAGCAGCAAGTACATTTTATATTCCTTAAAGGAAGTTTTACAAGCACATAAGAACTTTTATATAATTATGGTTATTTTATCCTTAAAAGGAAACTAAATAAATAAATTAGAGTTCACTTCTATTGTGAAATATTAATCATGGAAATGTGCAGTGATATGTACCCATGTGGATAAATGCCAAAAATAATGCCAAGTTTATAAGTAAGATGCAAAAGTATGTGCATCCAGGCTGGACAGATGGCTTAGTATGTAAGATACTTGCCTGTGAAGCCTAAGGACCCACGTTCGACACCCCAGAGTTTACATAACCCAGATGTACAAGGTGGCACATGCATCTAGAGTTCATTTGCAGTGCCTAGAGGTACTGGCATGCTCATTCTCTCCCCCTCTCTCTCTCTAATAAATAAATAGATAAATAAATAAATAAAATATTTTAAAAGTATGTATACAGTTCATTGCGTCTCTCTCCCTCTTTCCTCCTATTTTTCTCACTCTTTCTTTCAGTATATATACTAGACAAGTGCTCTGTCACTGAGCTATATCATCAGCCTTCTTTATACTTGTTATTTTGAGACCAGATCTCACTAAATTGCCCAAGCTGGCCTTGAACTTGTGGTACTCCTACTCCCATAGAATTCCTGGAAGAGGAAACAAGGTAAACATAGAAAACCTTTGTGAACTGCAATGACCTTTTAGATATAACACCAAAGAGATGATCCATGAAAGAAACTAGCAATAAATAAGTTGGGTCTCATTAAAATTAAGGGGTTTTGCTCTGCAAAAGACACAGTCAAGAGAATGAGAAGACAAACCAGACACTAGAAAAAATAATTTTGAAAACATAACTATGTGGTGGTGGGTTTAAGATTTCAATCTAAAGATATGCAATGTGTGCCTAGTTCCTGAAGTGTGCTGTGTTGTGTGGCTTTTGACTTTTAGGCTTGTGCTTCTCTCTCTCTCTCTGCTTGGACCTGTGAAAGCAGGGCCAGCTTCTTCTGCCATTATGGAACTTCCCCTGGGTCTGTAAGCTTCAATAAATATCCCTTCCTCCATTACTGTGCCTGGTCTGGAAGTTCATCTCAGCGAACCTGAAGCTGTCTGCTACAAAGGCTGAGGAAGAGCCATCTTCCTTGTGTTCATAGAAGTAATAGCTTATGGTAAATCCCAGTGCCAGAATTGGGTTACCCCCATAGGGAGCTGTTGTTCAAGTAGATCTATGAGGCCCCCAAAACAATGCAGGCCATTGCCAAAGCACTTGGTTACCCACCAAAACTAAATGGTAAGACCCTATTGCTGAAGATGCCACAGGCTGTGGGCACAGGATATTGAGAACTCATACTAAAACTAAGGTGGAAGTAAATCACTGCTGGCTGTTTTCATGGCTCTAGAAAGCAGTATGTAACCTGCCAGGGAATAAAAACCTGCCAAGAGCACGAACAAGCAATAGATCTTGTAAACTACACAATCAACAAGCCAGGCAAGATGTGAAGAGGTTATAGGAGTAATCAACTGCTCTCTAATTAGATTTTAGGCCTGCTCAGTGGGAGGGAGTCCATACCTGGTACTGAGAACCAAGTCAAAAGCTTATGGCTTAACAGGTCATAGAACCTGGAGGGAATCTTCCCAGTGTTCTTTGCCTAAAAGGAGAGGTTATGCTCATCACAAAGTCTACTAAATCCTGTGTTTATCCCCTTTGACCCATAATGCTCTCACTCTTGGCTACAGAATCTGTTTTTCACAGATAGCAAATACCAGGCGACTCAAGACCAATCAGTTTGACAAGAAAAGAAAGCTCACTGCCTGGCATAAGATGGGTCATCCCTACCACACCTGTACAGGCCCAGGAGACATGACAGAGGAAGTGGAAGATTGATTATGAGTGCTTATCTCGCTCTAGCCTGAGAACCTCCTCCAGGAAGATGACAGTAGACACTGAGTAGACACAGAACTCTTCAAAGCAGACAAGTCGAGGCTGCCCAGAACTCAACACTCAAGTAGACTTACAGCATTCCCTCCCATGCCCGGAAAACACTGCAGAAGAGGGGACAGAAAAAAAAATACAAGAGCCACAGTGTGGGAAGGTGTACTCTGAGGCATTGCCCCACAACACACAGAGAGATTGACTGGTGCATTCCTCACCGCACAGGGAATACTGGTAACCCCACTGAAGAGGAACCTTAGTAGAAAGGGAGCCGGGGAGAAGGGAAATAAGAGGATAACCCAATAAGAATAAGCCCAATTTGCAACGTGTTTGTATATTAAAGTTCTCATAAAATAAAATGTTTAAAAGGAAAGAATGTCTTAAGTGGATCTGGGAAGACAATGCAAGCTTACACTGCACACACAGGTGCATAGTGCCATGGTATGGACGGGAGGTGATAGAAAAATGAATCCATGATTTTCCTGCACATGACAATCTGGTGCTGGGGATCGACTAGTGGAAAAAAAAAACTAAGTAAAAATCACAGGTAAATAAGATAATAAAAAGTTTACTAAAGCAAATGCAAATGTAAAATGTAAAGGGAATTCAATTGAGATCTGAAAATTTAATACATTTTTTTTTAATATTAGGTAACTCAGAACTGCTAAGACAACACTCTCCCATGAAGGTGAAAAGATAGCAAGGATGTACTATAAACTAAAACAAGGAAATATGAAATCTGCATAGTAATATGTAAGAGAGATAATTTTGTTCTTATTTGATAAAATAATTTAATTATTGCATGTGTTAAATTATTGGAGGAAATGAGAAATATATCCTAAATATATGCTATTCTACCAGTTGTAAATTATTGGAGGAAATGAGAAATATATCCTAAATATATGCTATTCTACCAGTTGTGGTAGTGGGATTATAGAATATCTACTCTGTTACAGATTTCTGCAATATTTAGATGTTTTACAATGAGCAGATGTTAATTTCCTAAACAGATGATAAAGTTTTTTAACAAAGAGTTATATCACTGAACCTTATTTACAGGTTTCATGTTAAAACATCTAGTTTTGTTTGGTATAAAAAAAATAAGCAAATAGTACTTCTGTTTTTAAAATGAGAAAAAAATATCCTGAAAGTTACCTATGTCTTTCCTTTCTATTTCAGACTCAACTTTGCCTCATAATATCTGGTCTAATGTAAAAGCCAGGGACTGGTGAGCTGTATTAGCTGGTAAGTGCATGCCTCACAGGTATGAGGACCTGGGCCAGTGAGAGACTCTGTCTCAACAAAAAGGTGGGGCTGGAGAAAAGGATCAGTGGTTAAAATGCTTGCTTGCAAAGCCTGGTGGTCTGGGTTTGATTCCCAGGACACACATAAAGCCAGAAACACAAAGTGGTGCATGAGTATGGAGTTCATTTGCAGTGGCAGGAGTCCCTGGTACACCCCCATAATTGAAAGGACACCTGAGGTTGTCTTCTAACTTTCACACACATGTGGACATATGTGCACATGTATACATGCATCAAAATCTTAAAAGCCAGAGCTGGACTCTGGAAAAAGGGATTGCACCCCCTTTATCTCAAACCCCATGCAAGTTTAAGCCCCGGTACCCCAGACCATGTCCAGAAACAAAATGGTCAATTGTCTCTGACAAGGAAAAGGGAGTGACAATCAGTGTGTAACTGTGGTTCTCTTTATAGTTCCTCTGTTTTGAACATCTAAAGTCACCATTGTCAGATGAAATTTCTCACTAGACAAAAAGGTCAAATGGGTAAACTGAGTCAAGGTTTGATCAGGTTACAAACTCCTTATCTAAGATAAGCATCAGGTGTACTTAAAGTGTATATCAGGGTAAAACAAATATGATAAAAAGGTGATCTCTCTCATCTGTCTCTCTCTCACAAATAACAACAAAGGGTAGGATTCTACTGGATGTGATAGGTCACACCTCTAATCCCTATATTTAAGGTAATAAAACCAGAGATTACCTTTAAAAAATACACTTTAGTCCCTAGACCATTCTAAAACATTTGCAGGGCTGGAGGGATGGCTTAGCCATTAAGGCATTTGCCTGCAAAGCCAAAGGACCCAAGTTTGATTCCCCAGGACCCATGTTAGCCAGATGCACAAGGGGGCGCATGCGTCTGGAGTTCATTTGCAGTGGCTGGAGGCCCTGGTGCGCCCATTCATTCTCTCTCTTTATCTCACTCTCTCTCTCTCCTCTCTCTCCCTCTTTCTCTGTCAAATAAATAAATAGAATATTTAAAATATTTGCAAATTGGGGGACCCATATTCCAGGTCCCCACAAAGGAGAGAAGGGACAGGGGTCCCAGGACTGCCCCCCAGAAGGGCATTTCGGCTATCAAGGCCTATCTTGCCAGTGGCACTGCTTACGTGCCCTGATGTATGTGCAGGGCTGGCACAGTGCTGGGGGTTCTCGGGCTTGGGAGTTGGCCTAGTAGGATGAGCACAGATATCCTCTCTAGGAGGCACATAGACCACGCTCAATGTCTCCTTTTGATTGGGGAGAAAACAGGGAAATTTGGGTTAGGAATAGTCCTAATTTATTCTCCCAAATCTAGCTGGGCCAATGCTCCTGTTCAGTGAGAACATGCAAGCCAGGATAGAGAATATCCCAACTCTAGATTCTTATTTTCACCTTCCTCCACTTTGTTTCAGATGGGACAATCAGCTTCCAAGATACGCTAAAAGTCTCTGCCAGCCTCACTCCTGGAGAGCTGGGCTCCTTTAGATGACACAGGGAGAATAGGAATTGCCCATCACTTCTCTCTGGAGACATACGGAGACAATTACAAAACATACTAATGTAACTCTAGATACCTTGGAGGAGGAAATTCTTCTTAAAGATAAATTTTAACTCACTCAACACCTGATATTCATAAGAAATTACAAGAATTTGTATCCAAAACAGACAAGAGCTTAAAACATTTGCTCCAGATGGCAACTTCTGTTTATTATAATTGGGAAGCCAAGGGGGAAAAAAGATCAGAAAGGGAGAGAAAGAAAAAAAATAAAGAAAGATGTCACCAGGAGATAATAATTAATGGTAAGGGAGGTTGCTCAGGGAAGGGGCCCTCCATCGAAGCACTTAATTGGGTAAAATTTAAAATATATTTATATATGTCAAGGTTTTAACCAGTAGAGAAGCTGAGTCTTATGGTTAAGAGTTCACTCAGTAACAGCTCACTGACACTAACTTGTTATGGTTTAAGTGTTATAAGAACTGGCTTTAGGGCTGGAGGGATGGCTTAGCAGTTAAGGTGTTTGCCTACAAAGCCAAAGACCTTGGTTTGATTCCCCAGGACCCACGTTAGCCAAATGCACAAGGGGGTGTATGCATTTGGAGTTTGTCTTCAGTGGCTGGATTCCCTGGTGCACCCATTCTCTCTCTCTCTCATTCTCCCTGTCAAATAAATAAATAAAAATAAAATATTGAAAAGAAAGAACTGGCTTTAAGGATCTCAGTAAAATAAGTTAGGTTCCTCTTTCAAGGTTTTAACTACTAGAAAAACTGAGTCTTAAGATAAACGCTCACATTTAAGTGTTTAATTTCCAAAGAGGAGGTGCTCATACCTAAAGACACTATGACTTGAAAGATACCTCCTGGTTTATATATGCTAATTCTATCAAATGGTCATCACTATTTTTAATTGCTTAGGTTTAAGTCATTTAATTTCAATCACTATAACTTTAATCCTCCTATTAAGTAAAACATATTGGGATAGCTTGCCAAAGTTTTATCAGTTTTAAGTCAAGGGTAAAATTATTTTATGTTAATAAAAATTCTTATAATAAGATCAATTGCTAGCCAAGATTAATCTGAAAACATTGGTTGTCAAACAGTATTTTTCTCTTTCACAACAGATCTGTCGTGGGTTGCATTAAAGCTTAGCTGTTTTGGCGCAACAATGACCAGATTCTGCTTTATTATTATGTGTAAAGTAACTGTCTCATTTCTGGTATCTCAAGTTCATTGCTCATATGTAAATTATCTCAAGGCATAGTCCCTACTTCAGGGTATAGTCTCATGTTCAAACAATGGTCTTCATTTAAAAAAAATGATTTCAAGCTCTGCAGTTCTGTTTCCAATGTTCTCTGGATAATTGGTACCCACACAGGTCTCTAAACTAACCAAAGATGTTTTCAAACACAGGTGCCAAGTACTTTTGCTGACAATGTCTAGGTTAAATTAATTGGTTTAGATTTGTATTGCTTTCAAGACTGCTATAGCTATTAGATATTTAAAGGATAAGACATGCCTACTTTCTGTGCTTCAGATATGGTCTATGCCATCACAGGATAACTAAATTTAGATGTTAGACAAAATAACTTAAAACATTCATGCTATTCTTTAACTGTATATGTTTTACTAATCAAATGTGCTTCATAGCCTTCATACCCTTCAAGGTTGGTGTAACTTCCTTTCGAAGGGTTCTAATAACGTATGTAGAAGCCAAAGCCAGTTGGATTCACCAGAGCTAAAGAGGTCAATATTTTGGCCCCTGATCCCAGGTCGTGCCACTGGAGATGGTGGGACACTTCTACATCGGCCCCCTGGTAAGTCACCTGTCTTCCTGATCATGGAGGATAAGGGGACCCAGAAACACAACTTCATTGTGCAATCTGAAACAGGAGAGTCACAGCTGAGAAGAAGTCAGTCCTCCTTGCTTCCCAGAGGAGGGAAAACTACTCATCCAGCAGGGCCCTGACTCACCCTAATAGACAGCACCAGTATTGGAGAAGCTATAGGGCTACTCCCAGGTCCCTAAGGTCTCACTTGGAACGCCATTAATTAATCCTTGATTAAATTTTGGCTACCTGCTTGGTCTTAACACTCAGAGAGAAATGTATAACCAAAAATGAAGGTATAATTCAAATATTATATAAATGACCTGTTAAGTAGCATAATAAGAACTTTCAAAAAAGGAAAACAGAGAAGGCCTTAAGGCAAGTTGTCCCCTTGCCTAATAGTTCTAATTCTACAACAAGGAAAAACAAGCCATAGAGGTCAAAATGGTTATTTAAAAATTTAAATATATATATAGGTGACTCTGACCAAGGGTTGCTTAGTTAAAAAAAAAAAAAAAAACTTCCTTATACTGGGGACAATGGTGAATCCCTTCTAACTTGTGCCAGAACATCATTAAATAAGTCCTGAGATGAAAAAATATGTTGTAAAGCCTGCAATGTCACCCAGTGGTTCTGTGGTGTGAACCTTTGGCCCTGACTGCCCCCAGGACACATCAAAAAAGGTCCACTCTGGGAGGCTATTATACAATGGTATATTCACCATTATCAAGGTTAAATGCTGTGCATACATTCGTGACAACTCTGCTAATATCTTTTCTGTTTTACAGGCCATACAGAAACAGAATCAGACCATATCAGACACTACTGCACCATTTGATGAAAAGTTCTGGGAGCAAGCCTCCGCCAGCTCACTCTCTGATGGTCCTGAGACAATCCAACTCCACCTAAGTGGGTTCTCTCGAATGCTCCCCAAGGCCTAGAAGTCCACAAAAAGGACAACCCTAGAGGTGACCAGTTTGCTGTGTGCTCACTTCTCATTAACTCCTTACTTCTATTCTTTCTCCCCAACATTTTCTTCTAAGACTGTCTTCCTGTATTCCATCAATACGCTTTCAGGGTCCTTTATAATAGCTCCCCTCTCTGGGAGAGATTCTCTAACTGCCATGTTTTTATACACCCATTCAGCTAGAAGTAGTTCAAGATCTGACATCATTGTCCCCTTTCCTCTAACAGCAGTTAAAGTGTCTTCTCATGAGAGGGGGGAATGAGAGGGAGTAGAGTTGAGTAACAGGACCCCTGAAAGTAAAAAAGGCAGGAAAGTCTGCAGTTGCTAGAAATCAAGATGATCTGACTTTTTATCTCTTGCCTGTTCCCTAGACATATTTCTCCACAAACAACCAGGACCCTCCAAGAAGGGAAGCCTTTCATAGGATTTAAACACTGTAGTTGATTAAGCTCAGGGCCCTGGAACTTGGTGTCAGGGATAGCTCTTCCTGAGACAGCCCCTGACCCTAACCAACTAGCTGTCCCTCTGTTTCACCTGAGTCAAAACACAGCCCACCAGTATAAGGTGATATACCTTTGCAAGGGGAAGGCAGGCTCTCTGACCACTTGGGAACTTCCAGCTAGACAGAGTTTTCCCTTGGCTGAGCCTGAGCTGGCTTGGCCCAGGCACAACTGGGCTGAGCTAAGAGGAGAGCCCCCTAGCCCTTATTCTTCACATGGGCTCTTTACCCCATCAAGCTCCCCACATAGCAAGAGCTCTTTAAACTTTCTCTTCTCTCTCTTTTTTCAATGGTTTGCCCAGTCCCCCCCCCCCCCACACACACACATGGGATCTCTAGCCAAGCGGGTATCTTTCCTTGGTTCTGTACTTCCCTCAATAAATATAAGTTAATAAAAAAAATTAAATCCAGAAAAAGGCTCATTCCTTTTCCTAAGTCATTTTTCTTTTGGTCTCCATTTTTCTGACACACTTAAGCACTTAAAAAAAAAAAAACTAATTTCTTCCATGTTAGCTGAAAATTTGTCTGTAACACTGCACATAACAGGTCAATTAGAAGCTAGCCAGGTATAGTATTGAGCCAAATGACAAGGAAGCAAGCACTTCAATATTTTCTTTTCTCACTGGGGAGGATTAAGAACTTAATTCACGCTGAAGTGGTGTAGACATCCGCAGATGAAACCCCTTGTCACACATACACAAGTGACCAGAATTGATGTGAGGAGGCTTGGTGCAGTCTCAAAATGAACGCACATCTTCAGTGAACAAGCTCACACCTGTCCAGTGGGAGGTCAGGAGCACCAACATGAAGGAGCAAGTGCGGCAGGCGGAAGGGAACATGCTTTCTGAGCTGGTAAGGAAATTAAAAATAACCTCAGGGCTATCATTCATTCATCAAATGCACTTCTCAATACCTAAGATAATCAAAAGGGAAGCAGATCTCATCTTGAAATGCCCTTTGCTGGTCAGTGTTGATTTTATTTTGGGAACCTCTTGAACTTGGAACAGCTGTGAAGGAAGATCTTCCCTTTTCTAGCTTGCCTGGGGGGAAAACTAAGTAATTGGTAGCAACCCCAAACTGAGAAAGCAGCAGTCTTCATCCTTGTTTTGGATCAGGAAGAATCTACATAAAAAGATCCTTGTTCCTTTCTATAAACGCCAGAGAAATAAACAGAATCAAGACACTGCACAGGATTTCAGATCTATAGAACTTCTAGGTGATGTTGTTTGTTACAAGCTTGAGCTTTTCGCTGAGTTTTCCTCCTCTTCAACATTTCCTTCTTGTCATCTGTTAAGAGAAAGAATGCATGTTACACATTCACTATGTCCGAAGCACAGCTAAGGATTTCTCATGATGCAAGTCCATAGTTGCTTAACATCCAGGCCCATGGTTGACGGTTCTGGCTTCTACTCACAAGAGAAGGAAGGGCCATTGTTCCCTGCTTGCATTTGGCTATCACCCCATGTCTGTCTATACTGAGCGTGCCTGTGGATAGCACTGATACTTAGTTACGTACCTTAAATGCCAATGAGCTGATTCAACAGAGGTTAGGACTACCTGTGAATTACAAGTCAATATGTTTTGATTAACACGTTGAAGCTTACTTGGGCATAAAAGTTAATTTAGCCAGGCGTGGTGGCACACGCCTTCAATCCCAGTACTCAGGAGGCAGAGGTAGGAGGATTGCCCTGAGTTTGAGGCCACGCTGAGTCTACAGAGTCAATTCCAGGTCAGCCTGGACTAGAGTGAGACCCTACCTCAAAAAATCCAAAAAAAAAAAAAAATTTAGTTTAATACAGTGAGTAATAAACTTTATTATATAATATATTCTCCTGAAAAGCTTTTTTAAAAAGCCCAGTATTACTGGGTATAGGTTTCTTCTCAGTTCTGGTTGCCTCAAAGGAAAAAGATTCTGCTGAGAAACAATTTAAGCAGAAGTTGATTCAGCAAAGCTGAGCGGAGCAGAGGCTAGCACATTTGGGAGAGATTGGAGTGAGGAGAAATGAGGGGCATTCACAACCCATTGTTTTGGATTTCTAAAGAAGCTTGAATTAGTATTTATGATGTGGATAAATGATTTTTTTTCCCATGCCTGACTTATGGTGAACAGTATCTCCTTTTCATGACCCCAGGATCCTCTTTAAACTCCTGTAAGAGGTATAAAGGTGTAGAATCAAAATCACAATGTAAATAATATTATAATGAAGTTAGCGTGTTTAGAAGATACAGACTTTCCATCAGTACACATGTGTGGCAATTTGGAAAGTACCCTGGCACCTCAGATTCTGGGATAGCAGGAAAAACCTCAATGCAGCTTTAAGGATGTGGTATGACAAAGGGATGTTCTAACCATGGGGAGACACAGCCAAGACACTGTTATAATTTCCTGGATCACCTCACATCCAACCCCTTGCCTGCCAGGTCTCACCAGCACCCAGAATCAGAATCCCCAAGGATGAAAAGAAACATTAGTATATTTTTCAACTCTTCCAAGTGATTTAAATGTGCAGCCCAACATCAGAGCCAATGCTTTAAAGAGTGCTAAAACCTTGAAGCAATTCTGTCCCTGCCTCTAAAAATTATATTTTCTGCCATCAATGGTTTTGTTTTTCTGTGTTTCTGACAACTGAATGTTCCCAGTGATCATTGGTGTTGTTTCCTAAAGATCATAGAAAATTAGCTGCTATTTTTGTAACTTAGACTAATATAACCATTCCAGGATAGCCAGTGCCAAGCATCAAGGCCTGCATTTCCCCAGCTATGGGTAGAATGCTTACAGTCCACATGATAGAAGTTCAGCTTCTATAGTAAGTTAATCTTCAATTCCCTAAGTACTGGCCTGGTGGCAAAAATGCAATAGTACACCATTCACAAGATAAAATCTAGCTCCCCTCTGCCTGCCCCTCAGCTTTTCTATACTTCTATTAGCAACACTTCAAGGCAAACAGAAAGCACATTATAATGTATTTTCATACCTAAGTCAAACATATAACCCAACAACACAGTAGGTCCAAATTTTCCTAATTGATGAAAGTGAGAGAGGACTACCTATAACTTTTTATAAAGTAACTATATCAGGGCTGGAGAGATGGGTTAGTGGTTAAGGTGTTTGCCTGCAAAGCCTAGGGACTCATGTTCAATTCTCCAGGTCCCAAGTAAGCCAGACAAGGTGCAAGGGTGCAAAGTCACACATGTGCAAAAGGGGTGCATGCATCAGGAGTTCAATTGCAGTGGCTAAAGCCCTCGAACACCAATTCTCTGTCTCTGTCTTTCTCTCTCTCCCAAAACAAAAAGGCCTGTATGTTGTGCTTGCATCAAAAAAATAAAATAAAAAGACTATATAAAAAAAAAAGAGTCAGTATTGGAAGCAGTTGAACTATATGTAAAACTATGCAAACTCCAGTAAAAATACTACTTAAAATGCTGTGTCAATGCATGTTGATCGCGGTTATAACCCTGCCATAATTTCTACAGTGAAAGAAGCAAGCTTACAATTCCCAGATTTCAGCAATCCATTGACATTTTCAAATTATTAAATACTCGACAAATATAGATATTCCTACCGCCTAGTGTAATAAACTACATATATAATTAAACCTTTCTTTTTTGTTTATTTTTAAATTTAATTTAATTATTATTATTATTATTTGGGTGGTTTTTTTTTCTTTATTAGTTAGTTTTGTATTCAGTAAATACAGTCAGTTTGGTACCATTATTAGGCTCATCCGTGACCTACCCCCTCCCCTTAGCCCCTCCGTGTTGAGGTATATGGGTCATACATTGTGGAGTTAGCCCACAGTTATGGATAAGATAAATGTCTCTGCATATCATGACCCAACATGTGGCTCTGACATTCTTTCTGCCCCCTCTTCCGCAAAATTTCCCTGAGCCATGTTGGGTTCATTTTTGGTCTGCTTCAGTGATGAGGTGTTGGGGGCCTCTGAGGCTCTGGCTCTCTGATTTGGTAGGAGTTGATTTTTCTCTGTACTGATCTCCTTCCCCCTTGTGCTGGTATCTGGTTCATCAGGAAAACAGCACCCTTGCTTGTTTCTCCAATTTTTCTTAGTTTCAGCCGGGGCCCTTTGGAGGTATGATGGGGTGGCTCTCTCCTTAGGATCTACATCTATCTGAAAAAGAGAAGCAGATTCTCCAACGGAGAGTAAGTTAGCACCAGGACAAATGAGATAACCCTTACTTTTTTTTTTTTATAAAGAATTTAATAGGTGTAGGGCCTCTTGTAGCCCACAATTGATGGTAGCTTGATATTGGAGAGTGGGCTTATGTTTGGATATGGTTCTGACTTGTTTCCCAGCTCCAGCTATGGGTCCCATACCACTGAGGGGATCAGTTAGCCAAATTGAGAGCAGTTGGTTCCCCACCATGGCTGTGTGCCACTACTGCACTTGTGTGGGCATCACAACAAGTTATTTGCTGCTAAGTAGGTTAGACCATGCATTCATTGCTTTGACAGATATTGGTCATTTTCCCCCAGTCGCCCATGTAGCACCTTCTGGCACTAGACGCGCTGACTGTCTGGGGACTGACTCTCATCCAACTTCCAGCCATGCCATTCTAATTTGCATGTCAATCACATAAGGTGTCTTCAGCAGTAGGGTCTTACCACTAGCCTTTGGTGGGTCATCAAGTACTCTGACAGAAATCTGTCTGTCTTTTAGGAAACCTTGTAGGTCTCTCTGATCAAAAGCTCATTGTGGATGATAGCCCCATGCTGGTTCTGGGAGTTACAGGTCAGTGCCCACTAAGAAAATGAGGAAAAAGATAACTAATAAACAAGAGTTAGAGATAAGAGAGAGAGAGAGAGGGAGAGGGGAAGTGAGGGAGGGAAGATGTAGAAGATTAAGGTTAGTCTTGATCTTACCCTCTCCAGTGTCTTGTGGTTCATGTGTTCCCTGTAAGGGCCTGGTGAAGGATCAGCCATTTGGTCTGTCTTCTAGTAAGTAGAAAATTAGGTTACCATTGCCGTCTGGGTCTAGATTTGTGTTTCCCGCCCCTTTGAATCCCTCCCCTCCCTCCCCTTCCATCCTAGTGTCTAGTCTAGGAGATGCTTGCTGGGTAATTAAACCTTTCTATCTACCACCCTAGAGCTCATATTCTCTCTCTCACATACACACAATGTATTTTAAATTCAGGGCTTATCCTTTTGAATAACATTATCCTCTAAACAATACTAATATTAAAATACATCAAGAGCCAGGTGTGGTGGCGCACACCTTTAATCCCAGCACTTGGGAGGCAGAGGTAGGAGGATCTCCATGAGTTCGAGGCCACCCTGAGACTCCATAGTGAATTCCAGGTCAGCCTGGGCTAGAGTGAGACCCTACCTTGAAAAAAGAAATCAACAACAACAACAAAAAACCATCAAAATGCTTCATATATTCGAATGTACACACTAATACACTTCTACTATTTCACCTTTGATCTTTCAATGGAAACCATGTGTTTCATCCATGTTATTTTATTCCCTTTTACTTCTGTAGTCTATTCTCTTGAATGAATTTTATCAATAGTTCACATTTTAATGGTCCACATCGTTCCCTGTGTTTTCACCTTGTATACTTCTAAATTTTTCACCACAGCAATGCCATAACACATATTTTATGCTTGTGTGGTCGATCATCCCTGTTATATATGGTTGCTGCTGAAATTAAAAGGCCATGGGATAGATATAATTTCACCCCCACTAGATATTGTCAAAGTGATCTATAAAGGGCTTATTCCATAAATGCATCTTCCTCAAAGCAGTGTGTGAGAGTTCCTAAGTTTAATTTTCTGGAAGTGGCCTAGAAAATATCTTCAGCAAAGCCTAGCTCCCACTCACTTAAATGAGAATCATGTTTTCTATCTTCTTATGGTATAAAACATTGCTGTGTAGTTCAGTGGGAAAGTGGGATCTCGGAATTGCTAAGCCTTTGAAAGGAAGATAATTGGGGTGGGTACTATTTGGTTATAGATATTTTAAAATTCTATAATTAGATGGGAACAAGACCCAAGGAGATAAAGTACCCATCACACTTCAGCCTAGCCCCAGATGAAACCACAAAGGAATTGGGGAGATGAGCAAGAGCACTGTTTCCATGGAGAACCTGATAATCAGTGCCAGGGGTGAAGGAGACAGACAATGAGGACACTCAAGACCTACCAAAGCAGAGATCCAGAGGATCCTAAGAGTCTATCACTGAAGTAGACTTAAAACACACCCAACATGGCTCAAGGAATTTTGCGGAAAAGGGAGGCAGAAAGATTTAAGAGCCACAGGTTGGGACATCATGCCCAGAGGCATTGCCTCTCCCCAATAACTGACTGACGCTCCCACAAGGCATAACCCACAATCCCCACGGGAATAACCTGTGACCCCAATGAGAAGAGCTCCTTTGGGAAAGGGCAGGGATGAGGGAAAGGATGGTACCAACATGTGCTGTTTCCATACTGTGTCCATAACTAGCAAAAACAATTTTTTTAATTCTGTAATTACATTGTGTCTACCCCTTTATAAAACAGTTTTTGTGATGAATTATGACCAAGGAAAGTGCATATACGATTAAAAATACCCATTCTCTGCATTAGGCATTAAAAGTTAATGATCAGAATAAATCCAACCAAATGCATTTTTAAATCAGAGAGAAAAAGGGTAAAACCACCCAAGAGTGCAAGCGAAGGCACTACCTGACTTGTGTTAAGCGAGTGTCAAGGCTGACAGGTACCTATCCTAACAATGAAAGGTAAAAGTTAATAGCATGATTCATCTTTTCTATAAAATTAATGTGCATTTCCTAAGGTGGAGAAGTGTTTACGTAAGTCACAACACAAAACCAGCTCTCAGCATCCTGAGGGGAACAGATCTACCCTTTTGTTTATTCTTCATTCTCTGATGCAAATGCGATTGTGAAAGGGGAGAACCATGTGAGAGGAAATGCTCTAAAAACAGCCTCACTCACATACAGGATCTGCTTTGGAGTATTCCCCTATCCTCTACATCTAAAAAACATTTTTGCAATCCAAAGGAAGAAAGGAAACCCAACCAAACAGCAAACAACTACCTTGAACCTGTGCTTACTCATCTCCCATGGTCCCCAGAGAGTCTTCCTGCCTTCTCCAGACCCACCATCCCCAGATGATCTCTATGCACTATCATGGTGGCTCTCCATATTTGAGCTGGAAAAAAAGTACAAAAAAATAGGCATACATCTAACAGTCTAAACCTGAGAGAAAACCAAAGGAAACAAAAGTTAACAATGACCTGACTGGTAAAAAGGTTTCATTGGAAAGTTTCTGACACATGGCAAGGGAATATGTCACACCTTTAGAATTGCAAAGACCACATTTCCTGAGAACTCAGATTTAAAATTCTGTCTCTGTGTAAGACCTTTCAGGCTCTGTTTGCAGAAGGAAAAGAAATGTATGAAATGTAAGGCCTGGAAGTCACACTGTAACATTGCAGGCTGGCCAGGTGCCCAGGGGACCTCCTGCTATTTATTTAGCCCTTGTTGTATTGCCCTTTCCAATCCCAAAATCAGTCTTGCTTCTCGAAGATTATTGAAATGGGACTAGTGTGATGCACAGTCCATTTCAACAAACAGCAGCCTGGTTCTTCCTTTACACGTTCAAGGAAGGGGAAATGCCCCTTGCAAGCTAGCACAAGGCTAAAGTGCACTGAAGCTATATGAATCCTAATGCCGAAGGCACCAGGGAGGATCTTAATATATACAGAAGGATGTGTTAGAGGATGAATCTTATGAGTGTGTTAATCTGTTCATTTGAAAGACTACAGCATGAACAGCCCCATGGGGCTCTCCGCCAGGGCCGCCAGTGTTTTCCCTCTGTCAAGGATCCCAGTTGACAACCATCAATATGCACTCTTGGTCTAGACTACAAATGTTTCATCAGCTGCTGAGACAGGGGGCTATTGCCGTTCTATGTAGCTTCCTTCCTGTCCTTCACAGTCCCCACTTCCTCCCTGAGAACAAAGCCCAAGATTATGTGATGAAAACAGAAAGAAAAAAAAAAAAAAAAACCAGAAATCTGGTCATTTTAAGAGGTAGGCCTCAAGTTGAAGTTGACAATTGAGAGGAACAGGCTCAATCCCAGCACCAGGTTTCCAGCCTGAGTGCAGCACCCCTTGGGCGGCTCCCTCCTCTAAACACCAGGCCTGAGGCAGCCAGTCCTCACAGAACGTCTTACATGCTGCAGCGTGTGCGCCTGGACACTTGGATAGAGACACAGATACTTCCCTGGGCCGGATTTAGAAAGCCTTCATGAGGATGAGAAGAAGCAAATGCTCGGTCAGCCGCTAGCTATTCTTGTCCCTGCAGTTGGTGCCTGTCCTCAACATGCAGACAGCCACACTCATTATCTCTGAAGCCCCCTCACAGGCTAGGAAACAGGGCCCCTCTGAACCACTGATTCCCGCTGACTCTTGTCACCCTCGTTCCTTTACTTTGGAGAGCAACACCACTTCTTTAACTTATTGAACTTTTCTTTTAATTTTAATTTTTTAATTTATTTATTTATTTATTTGACAGAGAAAGCAGAGGAGAGAGAGAGAAAAAAAAAAAATGGGTAGGCCAAGGCCTCCAGCCACTACAAATGCCCCCTTATGCATTTGGCTGATGTGGGTCCTGGGGAATCAAACCCGGGTCCTTTGGCTTTGCAGGCCTTAACCACTAAGCCATCCCTCCAGCCCTTATTGAACTTTTTGATTAAACTGTGGGGCACAGTTGGGCGAAGGACAAAACAAGCATAGAGCTTGATGGATCATGACCAGGGGAAGCCAAGGACTGTCACTGCACTGTGCCTTTCTCTCCAGAGCTCACCACATTCTCGTCTCCTAATGCTTCTTTCACTGGGCTTTGAACTTCCTGTGAATGGAATATACTGGATATTCTGCTTTTAATCTGAGTTTTTAAAGATACTATGTGATATTATCCCACCTTATTTTGTGTATCTATCATCTGTCCATTCTTATTGCCATGTAGTATTCCCCTGTATGAACGCACTACATATTTACCCATCTCACTCTGGGTGGGCACTTGGATTATCTCCAGTTCAATGCTGCTAAGTACACATATGTCCAATGTATTGATTTATTTGAGAGAAAGAGAAAGAGGTAGGTTGAGAGAGAGAGAGAATGAGCACACCAGGGCCTTTAGCCACTGCAAATGAACTCCAGACACATGCACCACCTTGTCCATCTGGCTTTATGTGAGTACTAGGGAATTGAACTCAAGTACTTAGGCTTTGCAAACAATTGCCTTAATTGCTGAGCCATCTCTCTAGGCCATATATTCCAACTGTTGTTTTTTGGGGTTTTTTTTTTGCATTCATTACACATTTTTGTAGAGTCTAAGGCTAGGAATGGAATTATTTTTAACATGTTTATTTATTTGTTTGCAAGCAGAGAGAGAGAAGGGGCACACCAGAGCCTCCTGCCACTGCAAAAACACTCCAGATGCACGTGACACTTTATGCATCTGGCTTTACGTGAGTACTGGGGAATCGAACCCAGGCCTTCAAGCTTTGCAAACAAGTGTCTAAGTAGATGAGCCATCTCTCCTGCCCTAGAATTGAATTCTTGACTTTTCAAATATGCATGTGTTTAACATTTCTTCATCAACTTTTCATTTTAGACTGTGCTGTCCATTTTATTTCCCAGAAACATCTCACCTTCCAAAAGTCCCTTTTGCCAGTGGGTTCTTGGACCTCTACAAATAACTGTACAGTGATAGTGAGCTGATGGGAAGACATCACCATTGGGCATCTTCTCTCAGTTCTCCTCAGGAAGTAACCAAGGAAGATTCCTGACCAAGAGTAGAACCACTTGGCACCTGTTCTCTTACCACCACAGCCCCCTTTCTTGAGGTAGCATGTGTATCGTATGCTCTTCCATGCCCTGGTCGGGATTTTCTGTCCCTTTCTTATTCCCCTCTTGCAAGCATCACATACTAAAATAACAGAATTACACAATGAAGCAAGCTCTGAGCAATTTTAATCACTACAAATGTCCTTCCTTGAGAAACTCTACACCCCGCCTCCAAGAGAAACAGCATGCTAACCATGCAAAGAATCAGGTTGACTCTAATCCCACAAGGCCGCTTGCTACCTCCTTCAGAAGGCAACATTCCTGAGCACTGGTCTCAGCTTGGCCCCATGAGATGTGGCATGACCCTTTCTTAACAAGGTAACTCTAAGAGCAAAAGGAGAAATAAAACACCAGTCTCCTACTGACTCAAGGATTGAATTCATTGAGTGTTAAAGAAACAATGTTGCTTAAAAACTTAGTGATGAAATGCATTCAAACATTAAAAACATCATTTTTCTTATCCAGTGCCCATCACCTAGCCAGTTTGCACTTAAGCACAATCCTGTTCTTGTGAGGACGTAGTTGACAATATTTCAGAGCACTCTGGGAAAGTCTTCCATGCCAAGTTAGTAAGTTTTATTTTTAACTGAAAATCCTTTCACTCATCACAGTTAGTCTCCATTAAGAAAAGTTAATGGGATAGAGAGATGGCTTAGCAGTTAAGCGCTTGCCTGTGAAGCCTAACGACCCCAGTTCAAGGCTTGAATCCCCAGGACCCACATTAGTCAGATGCACAAGGGGGCGCACGCATCTGGAGTTTGTTTACAGTGGCTGGAGGCCCTGGCGCGCCCATTCTCTCCCTCTCTCTCTCTCTCTCTCTCTCTGCCTGTCTTTCTAAAATAAATAAATGAAAAATAAACAAAAGAAAAGTTAATGTCTGTTCTCTTTATCGTGAGATTAATTTATGAAATTAAAGTTACTTTTAAGCCCCCTTTATACTTCCCTGAGGAAAGTAGTTGTCTCCTTCTGTAAGTAATGCTAGCACCCTTGATTTCTGCTAAGAGTGGGTTCTGATAGCTAAGAATTTGTTCTTCAGTGTTATTTTCATCTAGCTATACAAGCTCTGGATGCTGAAATGTAGGAATTCACTACTCTCTCAAACAATGTAATTATAATTGGCAAGTTGCAAAGCCTGTAACCTTTATTCATTTACTTACCCATTCTATGAAAAAAATTCCTACCATCAAGTTGCTATGAGTTGGGGCCTGGAGATTCAGCAGAGAGCCACATGGACGAGCCCTGCCCTCATAGAGCCCACTTCCTAACTAGATTGGAAAATAAGTACATTAAACACTGAAAATTAAACACTGAAAATGAGAAAATACATAGTTGTTGTGCTAAATAATGACCAAATGGGGATGTTTGAAATATCATGATGAGGCAAGATCTTTCTTGGGAGGTTATATTTGGATTAAAAACTCAGTATTCTAGCCTGGTGTGGTGACGCACACTTTTAATCCCAGCACTTGGGAGGCAGATGTAGGAGGATCGCTGTGAGTTCGAGGCCACCCTGAGACTACATAGTGAATTCCAGGTCAGCCTGAGCTAGAGTGAGACCCTACCTTGGAACACAAAAAACAACAACAACAACAACACACACACACACAAACCCTTTTATTCTAAGGTGTCAAAGCACAAAAGTTTGTACAGGAAAGTGTTACAGGCAAAGGGTAGAGCAATGGCAGACCCTGAGGAGGGAAGGTCTGGATGACTAGAACATGGCCAACAAGTTAAAGAGCTATGAGGGAGTTCAGGGGGAGGCGAGGGGTAGAACAATGCAGGCCTTGATGGTCATCATTAAGAGTTCTTCTCGAGTCCCTCATGTGTTTATCCCTTCAGTGACTGCACACGTGCGTCAAAAAGCCTGGTTTATGATCGTTTGGTTACTGCACACACTTCCAGTGTGTGATTCCCTGCGCACCGGCACTCTGGACCCCTTCAGTAGCTGCATCCCAGTGCTTCTTCCATAAGCCTTTCTGCCTCTGGCCCCTAGCCTTCAGCTACATCATCTTACAAGCCAACGTGTTCATAACTAAGACACAACACCCATCACTTTTCACAGCTACTTTTCCTTCCCTTAGCCAACAGGAAGTGGACAGTAAGAGCCGAGGATGCAGATTTTATTGAAATTCAGTTCTATTTCTGCTTTTGACACTTTCTGTGCTATAACTAACACATCCCTTTGCCTACTTGAGTCTTTTAGTCTGTAAGACGGAAATGACAACGTCTGCCTCAGAATAGCGGAAGGATAAGAGGAGACAGTGTACATTAACCTTCAGTGGGTGTCATAATTATGCCACTTTGCAAACAAAGAAAATTGCTGAAATTTTCAGTAAAAAAGACATTGCATCTTACCCTAACCATTTGGTTACTCTTGCTTTTAAGTCTCCCTAAAGCTCATATGATTGCCAGTAGTTGCACAGTTAGCAGTAAGCCAAACCTTCCTAATCAATGCTCTTAATTGAGGAATAATTCAACCCTTCACCACTTGCTTTAGCATTGAGCTTGGGCTTTGTGAACATCTCTATCACTCCCTTAATCAATCAAGAGTGTGGTCTGAGTTCTGATGAGACAAATTGAGGTTGGGATAGTGCGTGGTTTAACAAATGCTGCTTAGGAGGGCTGAGGATGTTGGGAACCATGAACTCTACTTTTTAATCAATTTGTTAAGGAAAAAGTCGATGATAAGATGTGATTTTCATGCAGACTTCATCCACCAATGGGAATTGTGATCAGACAAAGAGGCAGAGAAGCTTTGGTGTGCTTTGTGGTAAGCAAACCCTCAGGCATAGTACATGCATGAAGGAGAAGCTGCTATCACAGGAGTGTTGTAAGCTACTGTGTTAAGTGCTTGCCTTGGAAAGTTTTCAAGTAGTCAACATACATACACACAAAGAGCCATGTACCTATGAAGAAAAACAAATGTCCATTTAGTAAGTTGACTATTTAACTTTTTATTTTACTATATTTTTATAATAAGAGGACCACAATCAGAGAAGGAAAAATAAAAAAATATAAATAGACAAAAAGTAAATCAATATGTAACTCAACCACTCAGAAATAAGTATTACTAATATATTGTTGTTTCATGTGCCCACAAAGGCTAATTCATACACCCCATTTAATTTTTATTGGGCTAAAAGAAGCATGACAAAGGGAATTGATTCAAGCATTGAAACTCAAGATAGCACCTCATGATGCCAAAACAATAACTATGCAAATAAAGACATTTCAAGAACTTCAAAATTACTGTGCATTAATCCACAAGCCCTTTTATTCAGAAATATGTAATGAGCTAATAACAACAGATTTAAGTTTAACTCAACAAGACATTACTATACACCTTTAATATAGTCCCAGTACTGAGGCAAATGCAAAATAAATGCCCATGCTCTTTGAGGTCTTACTGTTGCAAATCAATGCACATGCAAATCTGAGTTGGAAAAGTTGATTGGTAGGAGGCAAAACAAAACAAAATGAATATCTGATACCGAGCAAGCCAAGAATTTTCTTCTGTAGCATTCACATTACAAAGCAGAAACAACATTTCTTGATTCTTCCTTCCTCACAAGACTATGCTCAACACAGGGGAGCTCAACACAGGGGAAATTGTACTTGCTTTACACTTATTTTTTAAAAAGTGGTCACCCTACTTGTCCTTCCAGTCTGTTGAGTATGTGGGTATGTGGTATTCCTACTTTACTCTGAAGATATACACTCACACAAGATGAATATTCAAGTCTCTCTCTCTCTCTCTCTTTTTCCTTCCTCCATCCCTCCTGGTCAGAAAGGATGACTGATACAGCCATGTTCAGTCTACTTTCTTACTCGTGGTTGAAAGCTATTTTTATAATTTACTTTGATATTTCCTGATAAAAAGTGATCCTTTTTATTGCACTTGAAACTCCTCTATTATGCACTACTCTCTTCTTTTGCCTGGAATCCTCTCCCCAACCCTTTATGTATAAACTACTTCCTGCCTTTGATTCTCAACCTTATCTTTTCTGTATGGTTGTCTTTACGGATGTCAAGAAATCAATCTTTCTAACTGCATGTTCTCAGAACCTATTTGTATAACTTTCCAAATGCTCATCTGTTTTCCAAGAGACCAGGAATGAAATCCAACCTCTTTGCCCAATAATACCTAGCTATAACATGCTCCTGGCATACGCCCTAATGCATGTCAGGCGTGTAACAGATGAACAGTATGATATCTTCAATTCCCTGGTCAGTGGTTAAACATGCCAGGCTGCTGGATGGATGAGGGGAATGAAGGGAAATAATATTTGCTTCATTTCCCACAAAAGACAAAGATACTATCTTAGTAAAATAAGAAACAGATTGGCATGAGGAAAAGCTCTAACCACGTGGTTAAACCAGGGCATGAAGAAGCACAATGGACTTAGAAGATAGCTTATGAGAACTTTGCCTCTCCATGCCATTCCCTGGGCTTTGGTAAGCATCTAAAACTTCACGAAAAATAAATAAATTAGACTTAACTTAGACCACAAATGGTAAAGTTAAGCTTAAGGAACACTTGGAAGACTTGGGAATTGTCAGCTGTCACTGAGAACATGAGTACTCAGCTGTTGTCTTTTTCTCTCCTATAAGTATGCCATCACATAGACCCATGTGTGGGTCAACAGAAATTTCATATTGATTCTGATCACCACATTAAATTACTTTAGGATTATAGTCCCATTAAGCCTCTAAATTCTTTTTCCACATGTAACTTCTGTAATAATGCCTGCATGACATATATGTGAATAGGTTCAGCAGAATTAACCATTTTTAAAGGCCTAGGAGCTGTAAATCATGAAATATTTAGACATTCATATTATATATAGCCAAAATACAGAGAATGTCTACTAAGTAAGAAGGAATTCATGTACTCTATTTTCCTTAAGTTCCTGGCTAGGTTGTTTGCTACATTTTTCACTTCTTGATTTTTTAATTTTTTTTTTGTTTATTTTTATTCATTTATTTGAGAGTGACAGACAGACAGAGAGAGAAAGAGGCAGAATAAGAGAATGGATGCGCCAGGGCCTTCAGCCACTGAAAACGAACTCCAGATGCATGTGCCCCCTTGTGCATCTGGCTTACATGGGTCCTGGGGAATTGAGCCTCAAATCAGGGTCCTTAGCCTTCACAGGCAAGCGCTTAACCGCTAAGCCATCTTTCCAGCCCACTTCTTCATTTTTTTATGATTAATTCTTTTCTTTACGTATACTCTTAGATTAACAGGAATTAAGAAGAAAGTTCAGAGAGTTTCCAATTATCTTACACTGTTTTCTTTATTGTTAATATCTTACTTTAGTATAACATATGTGTCATTACCAATCAGCCAATCTTACTATGTTATTTATAGCTAATGTTTTCTTTATTCCAGCATCCTATCTAAGATATAACATCACTTTTATTCATTTAATGAATAAATAAAATGTTCCTAAAGGAATATTTCCTTATGTTTGTTTAGGCTGTGACAGTGTCCCAATCATTCCTTGTTTTTGATAGCTTCACAATCTTTAGATGTTCTTATCATGTATTTTGTAGAATGATCCTTATTTTAGTCTGACGAGTATTTTTCTCAGGATTAAACAGGGTCATGGGCTTGGCGTCCTTAACCTTGGCCACATGATTAAAGTTACCATCAAACTGAAGTCATGATGGGATACAACCTTAAAGTGAGAAGAATGGTACCTTATCAGTGATTTCAGAAAGAAAAATGGACTCCAACACATAATCTGTTGAACACTCACAAATCTGTGAGATACACACACACACACACACACACACACATATATATATATATATATATATATATATATATATACATACATATATATGTTAGCATGAAGAGATTTAGTATGAAAATAAGATTTACCCCTTTTAAATCTTGAGTTTTTGAGATTTTAATTTAGAAAGTGTTTATATCACATGGTGGGTATTACTGATATAAACCATTTGGGGTGAATGTATTAATAAAACATAAAGATTAACAAATCTTTGATATTTCAATATCTAATCTGAATGTAAGGAGAACCAACTTTTTTCTCAAGGTAAATAAAGCTCTTTTACCTATCAACCCCCTGTTATATAACCTAAGGGATTTCTGCATATGAAGCAAAAGTGTTACTATCAGTTGCAAAATAAAACAAGAGCATATTCATGGCAGAAATTGCAGAAACTCTGGTCCAACCTCTGAAAATTAAAAAAAAAAAAGAAAGACAAAACAAATCAGGAACAAATAAAAATAGTGATTCTGTTATAAACATAGCATGATTTTTAAGTCGATTCTAGTTACTCAAATATGAGACAATGTACTTAATTAGAAATTCAGATTTTCATGATTGCTTTGAATATAAGAGTATCAACAGCTAAATCTAAGTAATAAACACAAATCCATAGTAAGAGCAACATGAGGAAGGGAACTAACGAAAATTTTTTTCCTTAATCCAGAAAGACAAGCACTGTGTGATCATGTTTATATATGTCTATGCAGAAGTTGACCTGAGCTGGTGTGGTAGCAACATGATGGTAATCCCAGTACTTGCAGGCTGAAGCAGGAGAACCATTGCATTTTGGAGGCAAATCTAAGCCACCTAACAGGATTTCATCTCACAAAACATGGGCATTGAAATTGACGTTAGAATGCTGACCACAGAGGCAAGGGAGGGCAGTGAAGGGCAGGGATGCACATGGACTAATTAATGGACTAAGTGATGAGTGCATATGCATGGGCACAGAATTGCTGGACAAGAGGACTTTGAGTGTCTACACCATGTGGAAGTGATCACATTTCAGGGAATAGATGGGTTTTAATCTAATTGCACCATATACACATATGTAGAAACAAGACATGGGACCACATAATATACACATTTGGGGCTTTCATATTTGTTTTAAATATTTTAAAAATCCTTTTCCTGGGCTAGGGATATAGTTCAGTGATATAGTGAACATTCACGTAGCCCTGGATTAATCCCTAGCTCTGGCCTGGAGGGAGGGGGGGACTGCTTTTCTAATCGCATGTGGATACTTTAGTCAATTAGACCAACACATGAGATAAAGAGACTGATCAATAATAGGTCACTTTTGGGCTGAGGAGATGGCTTAGCAGTTAAAGCGCTTGCATGTGAAGCCTAAAGATGCAGGTTCAATTCCCTAGTATCCATGTAAGCCAGATGCATATGGTGGCATATGCATCTGGAGTTAATTTGCAGTGGCTAGAGGTTCTGGTATGTCATTCTGTCTCCCTCCCTCTCCTCTCTCTATCTGCCTATTTCTCAAATAAATAAATAAATAAATAAACATTTTAAAATAGGTAACTTATAACTCATCAAGTATTATTAATATGAGAGTCATAATCATTATTAAATATAATGTATGAAGAGGACTTTTATGCCAGACAAAAAATCATTATCTATCTAAATTAGTATATATATATTTATGCAATACATTAATATGTGTATATGTAATAATAATTTCATATGGTATAGAGATATGTTCCCTTAAAAATCCCAAACTAACTACTGTTTGATTTTACTAGCTACTATTCATTAATAAACATCACACATATTGCACAACAGAAATGAAGATGATACTGAGCAATAATACTGATTGCTAATTGTAACAAACTGTAGAATGTTCCTTTTACAAGTAGGAAGTGTCCATTATTTTCTAATGCTTTTTAATGTGAGTCTAGCCAAGTAAACTGAGAAAGCCAGGGACCAAAAAAAAAAGGCAGGAGGGTAACTAAGTTAAAGTTCTTTTCTCACTTTATTTCTCTAAAACTGTATTTTTCTCTCTTGTGTGGATAAAAGTTCAGGTAGTAACAACTGGAATGTTATGTCTTTTAGGAAGAAAAATGGCCAAGTGTAATTATTTATTGAAAGGTACAATGAGAAAGTGGTTTTACAAAAAGGTAAATTTTGCTGTCACCTTCATAACCTTTGATATCTTTATTAAAATAAATATAAAAATAAATTAGAGCCTGGCATGGTGGCACACAGCTTTAATCCCAGCACTCGGGAGGCAGAGGTAGGAGGATTGCCATGAGTTCGAGGCCACCCTGAGACTACAGATTGAATTTCAGGTCAGCCTGGACCAGAGCGAAACCCTACTAAGAAAAACTAAAAAATAAATAATAAATTTTTAATTATTTCCTTTGGGAAAAAGAGAAAGTGTGCTCTCTAGATGGGAAACCACTTTAGTACTTGATGGGCTTTCCTTATACGTCCGCTTTTTATTTTTAAATATTACCAGTGACCTCTTTGCTGACCAACATTTTCTTGCAAACTGTGGCCAGGAGGGAGGAGCATGAGCAGAGAAGAAGCAGGGTGAAAGTTGGTGACGGCCTCTGCCAAAATTCCAAGTTGAAATTGAATCCTTCAGTAAAGTGTCTTAGGCAAGGGGGAAAAAACAACAGATTTACAACTTCAGGAGAACTGTAATTATACAAAGAAAAAGTACGTCAATCTGCTTTGCTGTCAGCAAAGGGTATGAAGTGGCTTTGTCTTCTTTCTTCTTTATATGTGGAGGTAGAGAGAGAAAAAAAATAAATAAAGCCAAGAGGAGCTTTAAAAAATTGAGGAAGCCCTGACCCTTTAGATTCCATTTATAGTCTGAGCCGGAATGCCATCCCCTTGACTGGCGAACCGTCCAATCCAGCCGCATGTGTCAAGGTTCTACTAGGCACTAAGTGAAATATATATGTGCATGCCCTTATACCATTTAGCACTCTGGGTCCACCTGCAAGGCGCTGGGCTGTGGGTCAAGGGAGCCTCCACTGATTTTCCAAGTGTCCTTTGACAGGCTTTTCTGGAGAAGTTCCTTCTTTTTATAACCCATCCTTTTGAACGACATGGCACCGAAGAAGGACGTGAAGAAACCTGCTGCCGCCCCTGCCCCGGCCCCTGCCCCGGCCCCTGCCCCTGCCCCTGCCAAGCCCAAGGAAGAAAAAATCGACCTCTCTGCTATTAAGGTAACTAAGCAAGTGAATCGTTTGGTCACTGAAACATCTTCCAGCAGTGGGGATCTTGAGGAATTTGCAAAGAGCTATATTATTTTCGTTGAAAAGAATGGCATTACTCAGTGAAGGTGTTTCAGAAGAAAAGAATCTCGCTTAATAAAACAAGTTGTAGCACACAGTTTCAGTGAAATTGTTGAGCGTGGTAGTGTGTGTTAGGTTTCTGTTTATTCTTTTTGATTGTTCTGTTTCTGCTTTCCATTTGTCCCTAATTGATCCAAGTGTGATGTAGTGAGAAGTATATAAACACAAAGGTGTTTGCGTTTATAAATTTAAACAGAAACTTTCTAAAAAAGAAACTTGCGAATCTGGATCCGGACCTTAAAACAATATCATAAGGAAAGTTTGAGCCCCTCCTTGTTTCCAGAAATTTAAAGACAGCTGATGACCCAGTTGTCGTGGGTATATCTATTTGACAGCTGTTTTACTTCATCTGGAAAAGAGGTTTTATTCTTTGTTTGTTTTTGGTTTTGCCATTCAAGTTAATTCCCCTTAAGCTTTGCTTAATAAGACTTGATGCAACAACACAAAATGAGACCTCAGTGCAGAAAATTATGCACTCAAGTGTTTCAGTGACCATTAACTACCATCTTGTTTATTTATATACAGTGTTTAATTCAGAATTTGTGATGACTTCTAAATTTAACTAACATAAAAGAATTACAAAACTTCTCTCTGTGGCTTTTAGCATGACTGAGCTTTCACATACCAATCTTGAACTAAGGGGAATGTGATGATTTTGTGTCAACACTGCTGTGATCAGAATCCTCAGTTGTACAGAAGTTATCTCCTTTTGAAAAGTGACCAGTGAATGTCCCTGTTACTTCTCAGTGAGGTGGCCCCTCAGATGTGCACCTTCTTCTACTCACTGGGCTCTGATTGGCCTATAGGACAGTCTGAGAATCTTCATTAAAGAAACCCTGCCTTATATGGAAAACAAATAAGTAAAGGTGCACATGAGGTGATCCTTTTATTGAAGCCAAATGTCTGTGCATAGAAAAGCTGAAGTTTCTAACTTAACACCTTTCCCTAAAGCCATAATGCTGACCTGTAAACATTTCATCATCTTAGTAGAGTCATGGAAGGTGCAAAATATGCCTAAAATAAACATAAATTAGAACTTCCTTGGATTTCTGTAGACAGTTCCATATGGTCATAAATCATGCCAGTGGAATATGGAATTATATGTTTTAAAATACAAGCAGATTGTCAAGAATGCTTAACCTTTATTTGTATGTATCTGAAGTTATATATATAAACATTGATTAAAGGATATAAACTTGCTTAAGAACTACATTGAGGACTGCATGCATACAGTTCATTAAGAAGTGGCCAAGTTTTTCATCTCTAGCAATCCTAGTGAACATATTGTCATAGAAGCATGGTGACCAGTGTGGTGACAGCCACACTTCCAATTATCCTGATCCTTTAGCTCTCACTCTGTAGTGATGTTAGTGATTAAAAGTTATTATCAATTCAAAACTTCTTCATATTTATTGTGTTTCATAAGACAATATCACCTCTTGGTTTCTACGATAAACTTCTAGAGAGGAAGCAAAATTTTTCTTAAATTTTTTTATTGAAAAATGAGGTATCCCACTCATAAAAACAGCCATTAATTTTCCTCCCAGAGCAACTGGAAAACAATAAGTAAATAAACAAAAGTATACCTTGGTGGATGAGAAATCTCCAAGGAAATACAAGTATCACTTCTCTGACCCAGACATTAAGTGCTACAGTTAGCAGAGAGGTGACACTTATCTGAATCCTGAAAAGTGGAGAATCTTCCCATGCATATGTTAGGTGTAAGCTAAGAAACTAAGGAAATATTGAGTCCTTGTAAGGATTCATTATGCTACACTGTAATTTTTTCCATTGCAGAACAAGATGTGGTAGATGCTGGTAAGATACACATGTGAAATAAAAACAAAACAGATGTGAAATGAATTTGGGAGAAACCAGAGGAAATTAACTTTCATGTTTCATTGTGGGGTGGGGGGAGCATTTCTAATGGAAAGAGAAAGAAAAAATTGAAACCATATAACTTTTTGTAAAGAAATTTAAATCCCTAAGTGATTTTCATTCATAAATATGAAATCAGCACATATTTGGACATTTTCTAGCACAGCCAAAGAATGTGATTCAACTCCAGATACTTATAAAATTTTATTTCATCCCAGTGGGTCACAAGGCTAATTAAAAAGTACATTATGACATTTTGTACTATGATGCTTTTAATTGGTTAATGATGTTTCTAGTTCCATTCCTTCATATAAGATATAAACTTTTTTCAAGCATAGAAAATGTACTTCAGAAATTAATACAGCTATTACATATACATATATATATTCATTAACATCCTGAAAACTATATAGAACAAAATTTAATTGAACTATAAACTTTCGTTCATAAATCATGTAAGATTAGAAGTCTAGCTTTCCTTTAAACTTTGAGTAATGCTATAGTTTAACTATCTTTATGCAATATATATCAATAGTAAAATTTAATTCCTCAACATTATTCCCAACCTATGTTCCATCTTAAAATGTGTCACACTTAATTGGCATATCTGACTTCTGTGAACTCTGAACAATGGGATATTATTTATTAGTTTTATCAGTTCCTTAAATGTGATTTCCAACCTGATTCCTGGTTTTTATTTGTTTAGAATATTTCTTCAGCTAGTCTGGCATATAATCTTGACATTCTCTATATGAATACTTACCTGATGTCTGATCCCCATAGGTTTTTCTGAGTAATCTTTTCAAAAGTGAAGTTTTGCTGATACTTGAGCACAAGTGTTACTGTTCCTGGTGGCCTCAGCTTTCTTTGTTTTTAGGAAGCTGACACTTCCAGCAACAACCGTAATTGTCCTCCATATGATTATGGGTGAAAACACAGGCATGAATATCAGTGACAACTAAATAAATGATGAAGTAAAACACAAACGGAGATAACCATTTTCCTGGGTGTTGAAAGATTGTTAATATGTAACTGAAGTTTTTGCATGATGCATGCATTGGCTGGTATGTTCGGGTTGCTGTGAGATGGGGACTTGGAGTTTTATCTCTCACTATGCTGCTTAAATATTAATTTTCACTGTATTCATACTTTGATCTGGTCATTCCTGACTATATACTGCAGGAAATCTTACAAAAGTGGTAATGGTATCGAAATGCATTGACAGAAACCCTGCCAAATAACAAATACCAAAGCAACAATTGACCACATGATTAGGAAGACTTAAATTTTCAATGTAATAGATAGCTTGGGCATCCGTTTTCTCCAAATATGTCTGTCTACTGATGAACACTCCATGAGGCACATAGCCATGTGTGCACAATGACTGATGAAAACTTGTTTGAGCTCATCTGTAATATTTTTTTTCCTCATTCCTAACAAGTCTAATGTTAGCCCAATCACATTTGCACAATGTCTGGGAATGTCAAATGAAGCAATGCTTCATGAAAAACTCTAGAAATGATAAAGTTCACTGTAGTAATAGCAACCAATATTTGCTGTGAATTTACCCCGTGCCATGTCATCTTACTTAACCCTCACGGCATTACTCTGTGGTTGCCTTTGTAATCTTCTTGTTCCATGTAAAGGAGCTGACCCTAAGGATCAAATAAACTGTTATCAAGAAAGCATGTAACACAAGTATATCTAGAATTAGCTGTGTTAGCTGTTCTTAAGCTACGTCTGGTTTTCCGAAGACTAAGTTGCTGTCTCTAAGAATGTGTGAAGAAAACTTTTGTGCGCCTAAAGGCATGAAGCAGAGCCTTTCTTGTGTTGCCCTGCACCGTTCTGTGCAGCCAGAAGAGGGGGTGAGAGACACGTCAGAGCAAGTTCTCCAAGACTGACCTTGGTGGTTCACTCTCACTGGGTCTCCACAGCTTTCCTTCTCCTCCCCACCACCTGTTGCTGACAAGCCAGGTTCTGTTTTAGAGACAGAGACTGAAACCTTAGGAACCTAAAAGAAGTCTTACTCACTCACTTTGTTCCAGCTTCCTGTGAAGAAAAAAAAACAGGTTTCCAAAAATAAATGGATATAAAAATACCACAAGTGGAATGAAACATTATTTTAAAATATTTGTTTCACTAAACACATATACACACCAAACCTTATCTTCAAATCTTGCCATTAGATAATATTCTGTGAGGATATCTTTACTTCTTGAAAATAAGCAGCATAATTTAAACTACACATCTCACCATTATTCTTTGGAATAATATGCAAATATGCAATGCTATACATCTACCATTTATAACATATGAGTGAAAACATTAAGCTGCTTCTAACTATTCTATATACAAGTTTAAAAGCTTGTTTTATTATACATTAGCCATTTATTAATATAAATATAAACTAATTTTTCATGAAACCTTCTAGTTGACCAAATACAATATTCCTTCATTTGAACTATAAATATATCTTCAGGGGTAACCCAAAATTACTTAAACCCACATTAGAAATCAATAATGCCTTTCCTTTTTTGTATATGTACCCTATAAAAGGAGAAATTCAATGAAACAGAGTGGGAAAATATTTTTTTTTCAGAGTGGGAAAATATTAAAGAGCATCTTGTAACTCTCTCTAGAATTGTTCTTTGAAGAATGTGTAACTTAATGATATCTTTGCAAAGTAAAACAAGGCCTTCAAAGGAAGAGATATGTTCATTAATTAATAGTGAATTTTTTTTTCATTTTAAAGACTATTAAATCCTTGCATGACAAGGAGACCACAAAGTAACAGTGCCAAATTTAGCTCTTGACATTTCAGTGCTGCCTATGAAGCCCCTGGCACGTTATCGTTAGAAGTCGTCCATAATTGTGCACCATTAAGCGCCATCTGACTCATGGAAACTGTGGAAAGGATTATATTTAGTCTGCTGATGCCACACTTTCTTGTGCTACTCTTCGGACTGAAACACTTTTGTATGAAAAGAGAATCTTGCATAATTTCTTTCTACTCGAACTTGTCAGCTTGTTTTTCACCCCAAAACACAATCTAGAGAGCAAAACCTGCAATATAAAAGTACTGATGACTTCAAACATAGCAACTAAAATTTCAAGTATATGGATGATAAATCCTGGCTACTCTAGGCAGAAGCTAATAATACTGAATTGAAATCAAAGAGGAAAAGTTTCCCTAAAGGCAAAACCACATGTCAATTTTGTGTTCTTCCTTCTAATAAGGCTGGTGAGAGGTTTTCACCTGTTATGTCCCAAGTGTAGATGTCTCTTGTTTACTCAAAGAAAACAGGTTAGCTGAAATGTGATGCTGTGAAATTATATTCTGCTGAACACTTCTTTCTTTAAACTACTTCAAATTATCATCTATAGAGTTTATAGGCATTCCAGAATCAGGATATAAAATTCGCAATATTTACATCCATAGGAAATCCCAGAAACCATGAAAATAACTTAAAGAAGTTATTTAACCAAAGACAGTGGTATGTTATGACAGCCCAGACAAGATTACTGGGCTAGTTTTCTTTGTACCCCATCTAAAGGCTTGAAGCCACATAAGGAACTTCTATTCCAAACAAGCAGAAAAGCACATAATTATAAGTTATTAACATAGACACACAAGGAAGTTTTCTAATGCTTACCTTATAAAAATTAAAAGATGAAGAAACAAAAATAGTTTTAAGAAATCACATGTAAATAAAAGCACAAAGGAAAAAAAACTCCAACTCTCAAGAAATTGTATGTCTTTCTCAATTATTAACTATGAGAAAGCAAAAAAGAAGACTGAAAAAGATTCAAACGTGGATCACATTTTAAAATTTATACCAAAATTCACCAAGATCTTGATCCATCCTTCCATATCTGAATGTGTTGTTCTTAGCTATGCAGCTTAGGTGATGCAATATAGATGACTTGTGTAGGTCTGCTGAACATACAATTGCTCATTTTTCTTATTTCATATCAACTTATTCATTGTAACCATCTTATGACTTGTGCTGTATTCTTCTCATTGTTCTTTATTGCCCTCTTTTATACTACATTAAAATAACCAATAACCTCCAGCCTGAGTACAGACTTTGTTGAAGTAAAAAGTGCAAGGGAGGATATTTCTTTCCTTTGATGTTAATAACTTATTCTGAAGCACAGAATTTTAAGAGTTCAGAACAAATGTTCCTACAGATTCTAGAAAGTCTATAAGACTGAAATGAAATCGGATTAGTTTTTCTTAATTTACAGGACTAGTGTCTCTGGCAGGAAAGAATTCAGAGAACAGCTGAAAAAATTCTCCTGACTGCAAACTGGCTCGGGGTAGAGCAGCTTCCTAACTTGACCAGTCGGTAGTATCTGTTGTTTTCACTGGGACAGGGAAGATCTTTGACAAATATTATCCATGTTCCTTTATAGGGCATTCTCCCCCAGTATTCAAAATGGCATATTTTCCAGATTATCTTAAATTATAGCTCTTCTTTTTTTTTTTTTTTGCTTGCTATGCTGAACATCAATTCCAGAACCTGTTTAATTAATTACATTATAGTATTTTTCCTATAAAACAATTCCTTCTATATGCCAGAAAATTTACCCTTAAGCAGTTAACCAATGTTCATGATTACTAGAAGACAATTCCCCAAATGAAAAAGAATCTATAAAGACAAAATAAAAATTCCTTCTAGTTGTAGTTTCCTGCAGATTACTGTTTACATAAACCCAACACCAAATGATGACCAGCATGATAAAAAATGTGGAATGTAGCCTGTTACCAACAGAGATAAATATGCTAGGATAATAAAAATGCCTTTTTAAAAGGAAATGCAGAGTTGACAAATTAGAAGTCTGAACCATAAACATTCATAAAAAAGAAACCTAAGAGAACGTACTGGAAGTATAAAGTACATATATCAAGTAATTAAAAATTAGCATGCCTACTACGTGCAGGTGCTGCAGGTGCACCGCTAAAGTAGAGTGCATATTCCTCTAGCATGTGAGCACCTCGACAGAGTGATGCAGTTCCTATCTCCAGGGACTATCACCCTCTACCAGAGGTACTTATGTACATTCTAACGACTTTACTTGAGTGAAAAATACATTGTACAACTAATAGAGAGGTGCCACCTATAAAGATGAAAGGGCTAAAACCTAGGTATAAGGGAGAGGCCATGTTCTGGGGAAGATGTTAGGGTAGGACCACACCCAATACGCATCAAAACAAATAACTGGCTTTCCAGAAGGGTCTATACTTCCCAGAAGGTTGAACAAGAAAGCTAATCAACTTGTAATAAGAGGCAGGAGCTTAAGTAGAACATAGAGAAGAAAGATTTCTTTCAAGAGGACTATGAAGAATATTTAATTCATAAAAAGGAGGAGATTGTGTGCTAGACAGAAAACTTATATCCAGTTTTTAAAACAAACTAAATGGTTATCTAGCAATCTGGGACCCACATATCTGACGGCATAATCATTTCATGCCTTTGTTCCAAGAATGATTATCTCCCCATTATGACACCAGTGAGAAGAGTCAAGAGAGGCTTTGTCATCCTAAAAGTGTACCAGAGAATAAATCGCATTTTTCATTTCTTCTTGAGCAAGGACATAGATGTAACCTTTAAACTTTATTCTCTAGACTTTTAAGTTTATATTTTGGCTTTCAGTAAGTAAAAACAAACTGAACTGTTCCTTCTGTGTGTGACAAGGATGTGGTGAAAAAAAAGAAAAAACAAACAAACAGGGTTTTAAAAAATGAACAACTGGCCAGGCATGGTGGCATGTGCTTTAATCCCAGCACTCAGGAGGCAGAGGTAGGAGGATCACTATGAGTTCAAGGGCACCCTGAGAATACATAGTGAGTTCCAGGTCAGACAAGCATAAAGCAAGACCCTACCTAAAGCAAGACCTTACCTCAAAAAAAAAAAAAAAAAAAAAAAAAAAAAAAAAAAGTACAACTGCTTACCACTTGACAGCTTCTATTTTACTAATAACAAAACTTTACATGGTATTAAGTTGTTAGGAATAGCTTATTCATGACATAAATGAGCTTAATTTTTGTTTATTTACTTGAAAGAGAGAAAAAGAAGCAGAGAGAGAGAGAGGGAGAAAGAGAGAAAATGGGTATGCCAGGGCCTTTCACCCCTGTAAACGAACTCCACACACATGCACCACCTGGTGCATCTGGTTTGAATAGGGGCTGGGAAATTGAACCTGGGTCTTTAGGCTTCTCAGGCAAACACCTTCTCCACTAAGCCATCTCTCCGGCCCATACATGAACTTATATACTAACTTTCTAGTTCACCCAGTAGATTTTATACAAATTAGCATATTTTTATCTATACCAGAACACATCTTTCCACCTGAAAAAGGAATGAAAATATGAAATTATTATGTCTACTATAGCAACTTTGATATTCATTTTATAATATTAATACTCACTAGCACTACTAAAGATACACATCAAGAATAAAGAAAGGCAAGCCGGGTGTGGTGATGCACACCTTTAATCCCACTTGGGAGGCAGAGGTGGGAGGATGGCTGTGAGTTCTAGGCCACCCTGAGGCTACATAGTGAATTCCAGATCAGCCTGGGCTACAGTGAGACCCTACCTCGAGAAACCAAAAAAATAAAAATAAAAATAAAGAAAGGGAAATTGAAGCACAAAGAAGAAAGCATGTTCTCTTCTTAGGAGCTCAATCTATGTACCAAAAACTCATGACATTTCAAGTCAAACAATTACTAAAGACTATAAGTTTCTGCATTTAATCTCTTCATTTTCCCTTAGTGACTCAAAGCATTTTTAATTTTTCTATTAATTTTCATCCTCTAATAACATGTCAAAGTGTCCATCTATTTATGATGTCATGTTTACTAGTCACTACTAATTTAAAATTATATTAGCATTCTTCATTTGGGAACTCAAGAGCGTAGGCAATATTTTTCACAACTAATAAATGTGCCCATAGTAATGTTTCTTGGTTTTATTTTTTATTAACATCTGTTAATTACATAAAATAATAGGTTTCATTGAGAAATATTCATACTTGCGTGTAATATACTTTGCAAAAGTGAGATACATTTAAATGTTTCTTTCTTCCAGAATAGTTTGAGGGCAAGCTTTCCAAGTACACACCATTCTAGCAGGAGAGACTTTGTGCTTAAAAACAGTTGAAGAGTTACACTTTATCTCCAACTTACTTTACTGTGAGATACTTGAAATACATATATAACATCATAACATAATAACATGACATAACATCATAAGCACCTTGTTTGAACTTTAGTGGCCCTTCTAGAACTAAACTCTTCTAGTACCAGTTTCCCTAATACCATTCCAATTTTCTGTTTTCAGACAGCTGCCATGAAAATTATTTGCTGGTCAGTTCCTTTAGATACCTTTCAAGTGTTAATGTGCAATTTTGTGTCCACAAGCCTTCTTTTGTTCTTAGTCCAGAGACTGAGGCATGAAGTACTTGACAAGATGGAGACAGATTCAGCATGGTCCAGTAAGAACTCAATGTAAAAATTTAAAAGAATATGTGCAAGCAAAGAAAAAGAATGCAAAAATGAGCATGGTGGCGCACACCTTTAATCTCAGCACTCGGGAGGCAGAGGTAGGAGGATCGCGGGCTGTGAGTTCAGGGCCACCCTGAGACTCCATAGTGAATTCCAGGTCAGTCTGGGCTACAGTGAGACTCTACCTCAAAACACCAAAAAAAAAAAAAAAAAAAAAAAAAAAAGAGTGCAAAACTAGTTTGTCAGATTTCCTGTTAGAAGAACCTCAGAATTTCAAAAATAAATAAATAAATAGTTGGCCACTATGAAGAAAACAGAAGGGACAGTGCCTAGACATGGTGTCAAGAGAGCAGTAGAAAGTGGAGCCCAAATCGTTCCTTGCTGAGTTTATACCTCTGTCTTTATGAATACAGCTTGCAAAAAAGACTAATCTTCTTTTGTACCGTTTAGAGAGACTTTATTAGATTAACAGAAGGAAAGAGGAGATAGTATGAAGAGTCCCTGCCCAAGAGAAGGCAGGAGGGGGTAAACTGCCCAAAAGAGCAATCTTTAATGGGAAATTTCGGGACCTGACTATCGTGCCACATGCATACATCCACAGCCTTTGTGAGTCCTCTGAACTTTACCATAAAGGACAGAGTTTCAGAGAATGATCTTTCTAAACCAGTTGCCATTTGAAACCTCAAACCAGTTTGGCCAAGAAGTTCCGTTAATACTGACACTTGCTGACTAGACATTTGCAAAGTCCAGAATTCACCAACAGAAGGGGTCAGCCTGAGCCTTAGAGAAATTCTGAGCTCCTCTACCACTGAGCAAAGAAACTTCTGAAAGGAAGACATTGCAAGAAGGCATCTCAGAGATAACAACCATAAAAGTACTGACAGGCTTCAGTCTCACTAGGGCTGCACACTCCTAGGTTCTGGTTTCCTAAATATAGCCTTCAGGGTACAGCTACCTCTTTCTCTTTGCCCTAAGAAAGCTAAAGAACTCTCCAAGGGGAGTGGCAACTGCTCTCTGAAACCTGATGCTAGCTGTGAGATCAGTTTGCCCAGAAATAAAAAGGAAGCCTTAGAGGAAGAGGGCTTACTCAGGGATTGGAGCTGCCTTCGACTTACTCTTCAGGTTCACTGCTGTTTCGCAGCCCAGAACTCCATCATGGTGGGTCCTATGAGAAAACTATTTGTCATTATAAGAGGATATAGATGGTGACTGGGAGCTTATTAAACAGACAGGTAGACAAGGAATGGAGGAGAGGACATAGCCAGCATAATGTCTACTCCTCTTGGTTTTGATAAACTATGGTGAAGACAAGAGAGGTTACTTTGAGCTGTTGCCAACCAGAAAGTATGTCTTCCTCCCCAGAGTGGTTCTTTATGCTTCACCAGCTTTGCTGTAGCATGCAAGATCTGTCTAAATTTAGAAGAGAAAAAACTTGCATACATAACAAAATATTATACTGTAAAATGGGCTTCCATAATTGTTAAAATTAAGTAAATTGCTTCTCACTCTTTGGGGCATCATATACTAGTATATATGAACAGCAGAAAGACTTTAGGTAGTCTATATATGCGATTTATCTGCAGTTTTTAATATCCTGCACTTTACCAAACATATGATTAAAACATTATATCTTATTATGGCATTCTAGGAAGTGCTAGGATTGAGCTTTTTTTTTTAAAAAAAAAATCTTTGATTCATGAAGATATAGAGAAATGTTTCCTAATTATCTTTTGCAATAGATTTTTATGTTCCTAGGTCCAAAAGTATCCTCAGGCAACCTTCTCATACTAGCCACTTGCATGACTTCCTAAAGGTCTCAGAGCAGAAAGCACTTATTCTGTCAATGCATTTCAAAGAGTACTAGTTGTTTCTCTCTTTCTCCCTCCACCACTGCAGTCCTTCAGTGCCGACCAGATCGCTGGTAAGTGATTTGAGTTTCTCTTCTGCAGATACAGGCAGAACTCTGCCTAGTCTTTGAAATGTCACTTAACCCCAAGGCATGCTATTTTGTGGCTCAAGCTGTACGTGTCCAAGCTATGCCTGAACTCGGGAAAGTAGGCTGACTTTGAGAGCTTACTTTGAAGATTGTTCAGGGAATTGGCTGGATGCATCTAAAAATCAGGACATTTTTGTCTGGTTAAAATATTCTCTGTGATTGAATTTCTTTCCAACAGATCGAGTTCTCTAAGGAACAGCAGGAAGGTAAGTTTAAAAGCTATAGTTGTTAATACTTACAGACTCATAAAGATGGCATGTGAGTAAAGAAACTCCCTTGGGATGTACTAAGCTTTTTCTAATTATCTACACTGGTGTTACCACTCTAAATATAAATTGCTTTAATCATTCTAAATACAAATCTGTGTAGTCCTAGCTTATAATCAGTAGTCAAAGATTTAAGCAAATAAAAAATAAAGATCATAAAATAAGTTCTATATTCACTGATTACTAAGTAAAATGAGATTGATAATAATAGGAAATCCCATATATGATATGCCCAAAAAGGATGTATATTTTAGAAAGCTAATTTGCTAATCAAACAGTAAAGATTTAACAATTCTGAAGTGTTCAATTGGGTAAATAAAATTGATTACAAAACTGTCCAAATTATCAGATCTATATAATTTCAATGAGAAACATAGTCAATTGTGGAGTAAAAGTAAATTCATACAACAGAAGAAGCATTAGACATCTCCTAACTAGCTCTTCCTTATGATTTACAAGGCAGAAACAGACAGAGCATAGACTTTTCTCAAGCATCTAAAGAATTCATCAAAATCTGACATGAATTCAAACTGATCAGAATTTTTTTTTTCATTAAAAGTTACTAGGGGGTGAGAGATATGGATCTAGGGAAGGAGAAGGAGGAAGAAAAGGAAACAAAAACATTATTTGAAAATACCAAAATTAAACTTGTTTGTATTCTAACAAATTTTAAAAATAAATAAATAATAAAATACAAAGTTACTACCAATGAATCCCCAAACTCGAGATTTTAAAAATCTGCATAGCTGTCTTAACATTTTAATTTTTATTCCCTTTGGGGCTTTGGATCTAACAGATCCCTTAGCACCAAAATACTTGGGTTTTGCATTGGGAAGTGTAGAGAGAAATGTTTTATCAAAAAAGATGAATGAATGGAAATAAAAATACAACTGTAGAAAAGAAAGACAGAAATGGTTTATTTATGTGATGTTATGTAAATTATTGTTTATAATAATATGACATCATGATACATAAGGATATAAATGATTATGGGTGAGTAATAATTGCTCTCTACCTAGAGAACTCCACATCCTTTAGTCTGTTTCAGTATCATAATTGTCATATTTCTGCCTAGATATCAATTAAAATCAAAAGGATATGTGCTGTCATCCAGACTCCCTGACCTTTGCATCATTGTTGATGGTCTCATACAGATTAGATGACTTATGGCTCAAGACTGTTTAAGATTCTATCATGAAGAAATTTATTCTTAGTGGGAATGATGATTCTACTACAATCTGTTTGGTTTTAATGCACTTTTAACTAGATACTGCTATACCATTAGCTCCTGAATTCTAGCCCTCTCCAGTACTTCATTTACAATATCTTTATAGCCACTAAAGTAGTGGACCAAGCAATGAGAGATTTAAAAACCCTTCTTGAGACAAAAGACTTAATGCTGAGCATGAGCCCTATTACTCCACATGGGAAATAAGTTTTAGGCACAGAAGTTGAGTCAACATTGATGTATATAGATTGGTTGTCTTTTGTATCAAGAAAACAAATATGAGCTTTTGAGCTTTTTAATTAAATGGATTTCCTATACTTTCATAAATAACCCAAACTAATTCATTTCCCTACTTAGAAATTGAATTAAAGGCAGAAAATACAATTAAAGAGAAAAAAACCTGGGAAATTGTAACATTCTAAATGTTCAAGTTTTGTACTTGCCAGTAAAGTAGCGAGCAGCTACTTTTGGCTGCTTAAGCATGAGGTAATTCAGAAGGTCCTTCAGTGGAAGGAAGCAAGTGGGAGGGGACATAAAAGTATGACCTGATGGGAATATGGCCAATTTGAAATATGTTCATATATTAACATTTTCAGTAAAAAATTTTAAAAAACATTGATATGTACATCCTCAAGTTTACTGATGACATTGAAGTGTTCAAAACCACAATTAGTAACTGCTTTTTAGGGCACAGAAAACATTATTAGCTAAAAGTTCTAAGACAGTATGACCGAAGGTAAGAAAGTATTTTCATAAAGGGTCAAATAGTAAAATTCTTGAACTTTTCTTGCAAGCTAGTATGTAAAAACAACTCCACTGTGCCCATGAAGTGTACAAAAAGATCAGACAATATGTAAGCAAATGGGCATAACTGGATGCCAACCAAACTTCATTTATAAAACCAAACAGACATCTTCTGGAAAGTAGTTTGCCAATCCATGTTCTAGACCCTTGAAACGAATAACTGAGCCTTGAGCGAACAGTCTGGGCCCAAAACCTATTTTTCTGGCCTCTGCCTTTAAGTCACCAAAAGGATTAATGTCAGAGTGATTCCATTACAGCCATAAAAATCCTATTTCTACATCAGCATCTGACCAGGGTAACTGTGAGCCTTCAGAGCACTCTGTGCCTAAAAGCCTGGAGCCAGTAACAAGAATAGTTCAGCTTCACATGTCCTTTACAACGATGAGAACTAGTATTTGACTAATGACACCACAAGGCTTGCAGTGTGTTTGTTCAGATTGGGGAAATGATGCATTACAGTCAAACTGCACAGAGTTTTAGCAAAGAATGACAGCATGATCTAGAGCCACTAGTTGTAAAAAAGTGCAGGTGGTAGAATGTCAGATTAAGGGAACAGGGATCATGAGACAGGATACTGGGCTGAGTGGCCTGTACAGAGAGCGCAATTTTATGCTGTGACCACTCACAGCCTACAAGGAATGTTCTCAGCTCTACAAGCTCAGTCACAATTGTTTTCAGTGTTATTGGAATTCAGTATCACCATCAACACCTCTGGGTTCCCAGAAAATTTCATTTAGCTAAACCTAGAAGCTTCAGTTTAAATGCCTTTACTGTCCCTAAATCCATGGTAGCCCCCCTTTCTGTTTTGTTGTCATTGAAATATGTAATATTTCTGAATTATTGTCAAGATAATTGGGAAAGGCAAAGCCAGTTCTATCAAAAGGAATGACAAATTATAAAGAAAGTAACCATATAGGGTGATTGTAATAAAAAAAAAAAGCTGTATGTTAAAATATGCACTACACATGTTCACACACACACACACAAAACACAAGTACAACTAAACTTGGGAGACATGGATCTTTCTGAAATATATCTTACAGAAGCATATGAATCTATAATTATCTATATAGCATTTATTTTAAAAATGCATTCTTGGGACTGGGTATGGTGGCACATGCATTTAATCCCAGCACTAGGGAGGTAGAGGTAGGAGGATCACCATGAGTTAGAGGCCACCCTGAAACGACACAGTGAATTCCAGGTCAGCCTGGGCTACAATGCAATCATACCTCAAAAAAAAAAAAAAAAAGCAAGCTGGGCGTGGTGGCGCACGCCTTTAATCCCAGCACTCAGGAGGCAGAGGTAGGAGGATCGCCGTGAGTTCAAGGCCACCCTCAGACTCCATAGTGAATTCCAGGTCAGCCTGGGCTAGAGTAAGACCCTACCCCCCCCCAAAAAAAGCATTCTTGGGGAGAGATGGCTTAGCGGTTCAGCGCTTGCCTGTGAAGCCTAAGGGACCCCAGTTGGAGGTTCAATTCCCCAGTACCCCTGTAAGCCAGATGCACAAGGGGGAGCACGCACCTGGAGTTCATTTGCAGTGGCTGGAGGTACTGGTGCTCCTATTCTCTCTCTCTCTCTCTCTCTCTCTCTCTCTCTCTCTCTCTCTCTTTCTTTCTCTCTGTGTCTATTGTTCTCAATAAATAAATAAACATTTTAAAAATGCATTCTTATGTTATAAATCTGATTCAACAACATTTTGTAATATGAGTTGTTTGAAATAAAAAGCTGTGTAAGATATAACAATTCATCCAAAAATTATTTATTTCTCTGAATCCATCATATTAGGAGCATACTAGAGTCAGAAATAGAGATGGTTAAGTGACACTATAAATTTGATGGGCTTGTTTCCCCCTACTAATCCTTCCTGAAAAAGTGAAGTCATTTTTGGAGAAAAACAGTTGAGAGAGTGCCTGTGAAATTTGTACCTCAAGAAGAGGTTTTTTCTGTATAACTTAAGGTTTCTGAATTTAGCTTACATAACATAACCCTGGCTATAAATAAGATTTTTTGAAATTTTATTAACATTTATAATTACTTGAAGGACTGAGCTTTTTCAGTCTTTTTAAAGCCAATCCATTGGTGAAGGAAATAGGAATAAATTGTGACTAGAAGCTCTAATTTCCATATATTATTCATAATAATATTACTTGAAACTCTAAGTGCTGCTTAAAATAATCCCCCAAAGAAATGCCAAAAGTATTTCTGGTGATTGTTTAACATAAGAAATTGGGAAAATGACAATAACTTGAGTGGTTGGCAAAAGGAGAAGACATAGAAGAGTTTGAGTTGAGTTCTTAAAGGAGCAAAGGTTAAATGAAAGTTTTGCTGAAGAATAAAAACACATTAATGTTCCTTGCTTCTTACAGACTTCAAGGAAGCCTTTCTCCTGTTTGACAGAACAGGGGAATGCAAGATCACCTTAAGCCAGGTTGGCGATGTCCTCCGGGCTCTGGGCACAAATCCCACCAATGCAGAGGTCAAGAAAGTTCTGGGGAACCCTAGCAATGAAGGTGAGTTCATCATGGGGAACCCTAGCAATGAAGGTGAGCTCATCGTGGGGAACCCTAACAATGAAGGTGAGCTCATCGTGTGGAACCCTAGCAATGAAGATTATCTCATCATCACTTTGTGTGGATCTCAAACATTCAATGGCAAAAGTCCAATTGGACAAGAATGTTATGTATGGTTAAAACACAGTGTACATAGCATGTGCTTTTGAATGAATCATAATTACATCCTTAAGAGAAAACCTATTCTTGATTTAAATAAAACACTGTGAAAATAAAGTCTCAGTGTTTTTTTCATAGATTCTGTTTTGTTATTATTATTGTTATTATTAACAACATATTTTAGATGGATACATCATGTGTTCATACCCGCTTTTTCCTCATCCCTGCCCCCAATCCTCTGGGGACCCTCTTCAGTGGGGTTGCAGGTATTCACTATACAAGAGTGTTGCTTCCATGCTGAACCTGATCATTGGTGCCAGGGTACAGGAGACAGACCTTGAGGATACGTAACACCTACCAAAGCAGAGATCCAGAGGCTCCTAAGAGCTCAGCACTAAAGTAGACTTAAAACTCACCCACCATGGTTCAGGGAATTTTGTGGAAGAGGGGGAGGAAAGATTGTAAGAGCCACAGGTTGAGATATCATGCTCAGAGGCATTCCCTGCTCCCAAAACAACTGACTACTGCTCCCATAATGCATAACAGTGCATAACCCAAAGTCTTAGTGTTTTGACATGACTGAAAAGCTCCCACTGACTTCGGACAGGGTACTGTCTGTCCTCTTGCATTGCCTCAGTGGCCATCCTACCCTACTTAAGAAAAGACAGATTAACATCTTAATTATTTTCTCTATCCAATCAAATATATATATATATGAAAATTCTAAACTAAAATCTGCATTCAGTTCCCCCAGGTAAATCCTGGAACAGGAATCAGTGGCAAAATTATAAAAGTCATTCACTTGATACAGAAATCCAATCATTAGTCTGGAACAAGGAAATTGCTTTGAATCCCAGTGGCACATGGCAAAGTAGAATAACCCATTTAAAATGTGACCACATAAATAACATAGGACACAAAATGGAAAGTTTGCCAAGTAGATATTAGGAGAAAAATGAGAGGGAAGACCAATAATCATGTGTTTATCCTTAATAACTAAGACTGTCTTAGAAATTCTTTTTGTTCCTTCTTTTACTTTATTATTTTACTTCCTTTGTAAACTATCTCTACATAAGTCTCCTCATATAGAATAGTCCACAGTCTTTCTCTTCTTTGGAGAAATGTTCAGTGAAATTATCTAGAAAAGAACTGAGAACATGGTGTAATGTGAGAGAACAACTGGGTAAACCTTATTGTTAAATGTCGTTGCTTCACTAACATCTGTCTTTAATGACATTACTAAGTACAGGTTCATTATTAAATACTCAAATATAATCTTTCTAATACTACATAAGTGCTAGATTTCCATTCTTGGAGAGAACAGGGGAGTTTTATTTTGAGACTATATAATTTCATCTATTTGTATGTATCTGAGTAGTCTAATTTATACTTTATTGTGAATGAGTTTTATCTTGTCAGATTGTGAAAGAAGTTGTAGTATCTCTGGGCCTCTAAATTGGAAAGAAGTCAGTATATCACAGGATATTAGACATTCACTTTTTCCTCATAATATTCTTTTAAAAATTACTTCAAAATTTAGAAACACTGAAGGCCCTACAAAAGCTTAGGGCACTGGAGAACTATGTAAGGTTTGGTTAATATATGTCTGTAATAATTCACAGAACTTATATATTAAATTGGAAATAATAACAAAGTTTATTAAGCATTCAATTAGCCTCAAGCATTTTTAATTTTTTATTTATTTTTATTTGCGACAGAGAAAGGGAGAGAGGGAGAGAATGGGTGCGCCAGGGCCTCTAGACACTGCAAGCAAACTCCACATGCATGTGCCACCTTATGCATGTGGCTTACGTGGGACCTGGAAAATTGAACCTAGGCCCCTAGGCTTCGCTGGCAAGTGCCTTAACCACCAAGCCATCTCTGCAGACCGTTTCAGGAATTTTAATAAGTTTTGTATGCATTATGTTATCTCAAAACACTACTACTGTTTTCCAAATGAAAATATGATGAGCAAATTGCTTTAAAAAGTCAAGTCGAGGATGGTGACGCATTTGGGAGATAGAGGCAGGAGGATCTAGAGTTTAAGGTTATCCTCAGCTACATAGTGATTTTAAGGCTAGCCTATAGTACATGAGGCTTATCTTAAAAAGCTAAAAATGAAAAACACGCTCAGGTTAATAAAGTTGCCGAATGCCCCATCATTGTGAGAAGTGGGAACGGGGAAACAGCTCAGCACTGGACAGCAGAGCTCATACTGTTGCCCAGTATCATATTTTTGTCATTTAGCAGCTTACCCACTGAAATTCCAGCTGTGCGAAAGATATTTTTAGGTCATCTGAAATGAACTTTCAAGTCTGGTTTGTGACTCAGAGATGGTATTTTATAGTAGCTACTAATTCTGCAACCTGAAATTTCTTCCAGAGATGAATGCCAAGAAAATTGAGTTCGAACAATTTCTGCCAATGATGCAAGCTATTTCCAACAACAAGGACCAGGGAAGCTATGAAGATTTTGTTGAGGGTCTGCGTGTCTTTGACAAGGAAGGCAATGGCACAGTCATGGGTGCTGAGCTCCGCCACGTTCTAGCCACCCTGGGTAAGGAGAATTCATTTCGGTGGGCTTAATAGGACAGAATGTACAGGAAACAACATCATGACAGGAGAATTATGTCATAACCAGAATAGTTGGGAGAAAAGACTACAAAGTAAAAAAAACAAAAAAGAATAGTTAAAAGTCAAGGACTATTTCAACTGGCCACTGTGATCATGAGCTTTTGGGTGAAGTAGTAACATGAAGTACTGGCAATGAGTATACGAAGCATTGTGGTTGCTATAAGGTACATTTGGATGATGAAGGACAATATGCACTTCATTCATTCATTCATTCATTTGTTCATTCAAAACCAGTCTATCAACAGCTTACTATATGCCAGGGAAATAGTAAGACATATGTGTTTATCCTCCAAGAGTCAAGTCATAGATCCAAGAGCACACAATTGATCACTCATGGGGGAATTTTGCAAATATCCTCTGATCTTATTTCTGAAAAGGGGTTTTGTTTCATCAGGAGAGAAGATGAAAGAGGAAGAGGTGGAAGCCCTGCTGGCTGGTCAAGAAGACTCCAATGGCTGCATTAACTATGAGGGTATGCTTGCCACACACCTGTAGCTTCAGCCCTACTTAACTGAGTGGGTGGAGGATAGATTCCTCCTCTTGAAATTATTGACATGTATATGCTAATTATTTTATTGATTATCAATCAATTTCATAACTCTAAGAAAATGTCCAGTGGTGATTCAAATAGGTAAGTGAAATTCATCCCAGTGTGTTTCAGCAACCCCACGAAGCACCTTTCAGGTTAACATGTGTTTTCACATATATTTTCTTGTTAGATCTCCACAATATGCTAGTGAGATAAACAGGGCTTATGCCAGAATCTACACTAAAGTTGGGGAAATTTTGAAGTCCTTTAATAACTCCAAACAATCATGAAAATGAAAATATGAAAATGAGGTGACTGAAAGTCAAAGCAGTTTAGTTACTTAGTGAAGTCATTCATAGCAGAGACAGTGCTAAACTTTTGTTCTCTTGTGTAGTGTTTATGCTAACATGAAAATCATTTTATAGCCAGGTATGACAGCACATATTTGCAATCCAAGCTTTCAGGATGCTAAACCAGGAGTTCAAGGCTACCCTGGGCTACAGAACAAAAGACATAGTTGAGAAGGAAAAAAGAGGGAGGGATAGAGAAAGAGAGACAGAGAGAATGAAGACAAGCCATAGTAGCCAATTATTTATTTCCTGCTAGTACCAATTTATAGTATTTTCACCTAAAAATTATGAAAGCAATATATACACAAATAAAAGTTTAAAATAAAATTGTTTAATCAAATTTGAAAACATATTTCCAAAGAGTACTAGGCATATAAAATAAACCTATGTTGATAGCTTTGATGTAAATATAGGCTCAGAACATCCCACAATAGAAAAAAAAAGTAAGAAAAAAGAAAAGAAAAACCAAAACAGGAAAGGATGGAAGAAGACAAACCAAGTAGACCTTCACTGTCATCGTAACTAAACCTAACTTTTTACCTGTAAGCATTTTTCCACATTACAAGGCACAATAGCTCAATAACATGGTTGGGACAAGTAGGCAGTCATTTAGAAAATAAAGTGAAATACAAACTTCTTTTGAATGAAATGTTCTGACTGTCAACCATCTTTGTCATCCAACAGCTTTTGTCAAGCACATCATGTCTGTCTAAATGGAGCTCTTAAGGTACATAATCATTTCCTCTTTAATTTGTGTCTTCATTAATGCTGTATTGCAAAAAAATAAAAGCGTCACTTTATATGCTTTAGTTATAACTAATATTGACACCTAATTGAAAGTTATTTATATTACCCAGTATACACTGTCCCCTTGGGACTGGTTGTATAGAAATACAACATATTTATATGAGTGTACAAACAAAAACTTATAGTTTTGCCTCTATCCATAAACCCTGTCTTTTTAACTCTACTACAGTGAAGCAATGGAGATTGAACTAACCAGAGCTAGTAAATTTAGTTGGCAGGTAATACTACTGAAAACATGGACCTGAGTTCTTTGAATAACATAATAGCTTTTAGCAATGACTATTCAGTTCAAATTCAAGTACCTGAAAGCTGGTTGTTACAGCAAGGAAATGGCTTACCTTGGAACTGTTGGCTCATTTTGTGCCTTTTCTTCTTTTACACTTAACATTATTTCTTCCCAAGTATTCTTTCCAAAGAAATGCAACCAATATCTTATTCTCTTCTTTTACAGAACACATATTGTTTTGAATGACTGGCTGGAACCTTACTTGATAACACTCATGACTAAGTGTCCAGGTCTGTTAACCATCACTCAGAAGAAGAAAACGATCTCCATCATTCTAAACTGAAGGACTCCCTGAATTTTTACATCCTTAAGTTTTTCTCTGAGTTTTACTGAAAACAAAAAATCAAGAATCTGCTGCTCTACATAAGAATAAGATATTGACAATCACAAATCCAAGTACCAGCTTTATTATCTCCATGGGTCAACAAACATCCTTAAAGTACCACATCAATAAATAATCTTGGTCAGTCTGGAATATTCAAGTCATGTGTGTTCATTTATTTATATTTTTTGCTTTACAGAAATAATTTTGGAAACTTCAATTCTTTTGTTAAATGTAGAGAATATTAGTTATAAATTTATAAGCAAATCATTACAGGGGGAGAGAGAACATAAAAGTATAACCCAGTGGGAATATGTGCAATATGTAATATACTTATGCAGTAAAGTTCACAATTAAATTTAAAAAACTATTACAGTCTACATGGCAAGAACAGATTGAATAATAAATAATCACATATTATTGGAAAAGTGAAATAGAGAACTGAAGAATGAACACAGGCATTTTAACAGATTATGTCTAGGCAATTTAAGGTGAAAGCAGAGTTCTTTTTTAATGTATAATTTTTTATTGACAACTTCTATACATACAGACAATAAACCATGAAAATTCCTTCCCCTCCCCCACTTTCCCCTTCACAACTCCACTCTCCATCATATCCCCTCTGTCTCTCCATTAGTCTCTCTTTTATTTTGATGTCATTGCCTTTTCCTCCTATTATAAGGGTCTTGTGAATGTATTGTTAGGCACTGTGAGTTTGTGGATATCGTGGCCAATTTTGAAAGCAGAGTTCTTTAGATTTCTGTAAATTAATTTTTATGGCTTGATCTATTTAATGTCTAGTAATAAGCCTCTTAGAAAACTATAAAAGGCCTTGATCCTTCTCTGTAAATGTCTTTAAGGATGAAATTCAAAGTGACCTTATAGCTGTAACTGAAAAAAAAAAACTCCCTGGGGATGATGGGATTACTAGCCTGTTTATTAATATGCACTCCCTGACTGTGATATCCTCTACCCACCATGCCCTGTGCCCAAATCTCAGTCCAGTCCTTGATGCATGGAAGTGAAAAACAGTAACACAAATAGGAAAAGTCCACAGAAGAAGCTACCATCTCAGAATAGCTCACAGGTCACTGTTTCAGAACAGAATTCAAGAGTAAACAAAGATTTAAACACAGATGAGTGATAAGTTGCTCTCCCTACCTCCCTGAAAAGATCACTATAGGTGGGAGAGATGGCTAAGCAGTTAAGGCACTTGCCTGCAAAGCCTAAGGACCCTTGTTTTATTCCCTAGTACCCACATAAAGCCAGATGCACAAGGTGGTGCATGCATCTGAGACTAGAGGCCCTGACATCCATGCCCTTCCTCCTCTCCTCCTCCTCCTTCTTTTCTTTCTTTCTCTCTCTCTCTCTCTCTCTCCTTCTTGCAAATAAATAAATAAAAATATGTTTTCAAAATATAACTGTAACATATGGAATTACAAAATCTCTCAAAAATACCTATGTGAACATTTTGGAACTGGAAACAGTAGTTTAAGGGCATTGGCAGCTGTGGGCCAACAATCTCCTTCTATCTAGTGAAAGTCATTTGGGTTCTAGTAGTTAACCTGTGCTTTGGGTGGCAATGATAATGCTGGGATATCAAAATACATTATTAAATAAAATGTACTATGGTCTCCCATTTGTCTAGTACCAGGAACTAGAAATACACAGGAAATGCAGTAGAACCTTCTATGGAAATGGAAATTTGAGTTGGTACATTCTCCTTTACAGAAGCCACCATACATGTGCAGCTACTGAGAACTTGAACTGTGGCTAGTGTGATGGCTGAACTGAATCTCAATTATACTTCATTTTAAATGTAACTAAAAGTTTAAATTTTCTCAGTCACATGTAGCTCATGACTACCATATTGAACAGTGTGGCTCTAAACATAAATTCATTTTTGAGATATGAAAGCATTTTTAAAAATTATTTATTTCAGAGAGAAAGAGACAGACAGAGAGAGATTGGGTATGGTCTTAACAGGGCCTCTTTCCACTACATGTGAATTCCAGATGCATGTACCACTTTGTATGTCTGGCTTTTCATGTTTACTGAGGAATTGAACCTGGACCATCAGGCTTTGCAAACAAGACCCTTTGACTGCTGGGCCACTCCCCCAGCCTGGGAAGCATTTTTATTAATTACAAAGGTCACAGAATAGAGACAATAATAGCTATAAATAATCATCAAAGACTTTTTTTGTTTTAGGATCTGTGGCTAGTACTCCAATGACTACATTTCTTTACATTTTTTCAATTAGAAAATTATGATGTCTACGTGACACTAAATTGATAACCTCAAGTTTTATAAAAAAAAAAAAACTTTGCCTTCAAGACCTTATAAAACTACTTTAACCTCCAATGGAACAACTTCTTGCACATTGTCATGGAGCCTAACCTTATTAAATTACCCTGTGTGAAATGCTTATAACTCAACTAGCAGCAGGTGCAAAATAGACTTGCAGGCAGAAGAGTGACAGTCATTTTTAACATCTATACCAGCTGGCAAAAACCACAGGTGCCTAATTCCCCAGTCTTTAAAAATAACTTTTGAAAAGCCTACACTGACTGCATAAGCAAATATTTTCAAATCTGTTTTTTAACTGTCTTCAAGTTACCTTTCTGACAAAATCTAATATACACTGCTTTTTGCCTCAAATTATGTTTGAAACTCAAGCTCTTAAATTTTTCCTCTTGGGAATAAAATGAATTATTATTATTTAATTGGAAAATAATATTTTATTTTAATACTTCTCAGTAATATTTCTTAGGAAATACTATATAGAAAAGGATATGTAATGTACCTTTCCCAACTCTTCATCTAAATCTAGTGTTTCTGAGCAGTTGCAAGACCCTGTTTTTAACTATAAAGGCAAATATAACTTGTACCTTAACAGAATGAGAAAAGAATTCCTTTCCATAACTCCTAAGTCTAGAGAAAATTGTGACTATATACATCTATTCAGTAAATGAAGTGTATAATCCTGTAAGAAAAAAAGAGAGAGATTAAACAGCAAGCATCTGGAATCTAGTCCAGAGAACTAAACACTGCAATTGTCAAGGTAAGTAAAGGAAAGAAGAAAAAATTGAATAAACAATGCTCTTAATTTAAGTTTGATGAGTAAGCCCGAGGCTAAGAAAATGGTGCACAAGGGGAAAATGATGGGTTCCAAGACCTGCTGGGAATCTGTCCAGAAATGTCATACCAATATAGATGCTCATTAGTATTTAGTAGGAAGAACTAGCTATTTCTTTCCCCAGACTTCAGCTCACAGCAGGTGTGGTGGACACAGCTACTCTGCCTCCACCACAGCCACACAAACGAAAAGCAGGGTCCTTCCAAGACCAAGGAAAGGGCAGCCCATGCTCGCAACACCAGCTTTTGAGGGCTTCATTCCAGCCTTCCTCGGGTCACACACACACACAGACGCAAGAAGCACACCCAGAAATAGAACATGCCACTCTGGAGCTGGTGCCCCCACTCCTAGCCCATGCTGGGTCCCCAGAGTGCAGTCTTTCCTCCCCAAATGCTTCCAGGCTTTTCCAAAATGTCAGTGGGAGTGTTCCTAGGTACATTCTTCCATGGGTAAACCTCCACTGGTGTATGCCACTGTAAGACCAATAAGTGGCCAACAATTTCTGGTTTTGATTTGTTTACATGAAAAATTGTGTGTCATAAGGCTAGAGGTGGAAAATGAAGGGCAAGCCACAGAGTTCTGAAGCAGGCCACCAAGAACTCATAGAAGTCTAGGCTGGTCTTCTCAGTTTTCTAGGAAGCTGTGTGTATTTAACTGCATGTTAGTTTGATCAATGAACAAATATTTAAATTTACGGCAAGTGAACTTGTGTCTGTGTTCTTGCCCAGGTACACACATGTAAATGTGAGCCTTTTGTGCGGGGAATAAAGCTTAGGGACCAGTCTTAAGGTTTCTCAGAAATGCTCGTTGGTCATTTGAACCATTTGAAAAATAATTGCAAACTCCTTGGTCAGCAATTATACAAGTGACAGACAGGAAGTTTAGTAGCATAGAGGGTATTTTTTTCCCTTTCTATCCTTGGAAAAAACAAAAAGACTGGCCTTTTATCATTTCTTCAGCCCTTAAAAGGGAAAACTTAATGCATCTCATAATATTTTTTGGTATGAGAATCAGCATAATATCATTAGCTTAAAAGTAGGTCATTGATAATGCTTGATGGTACAATAAAAAATGAAAATTTAATGTTATAAGAATATCTTGGGGCAGATACTGTTTTGTTTTAATTGAACAAAGGCTCAACCTATATGTATAGTGTACTGCTCACAATCATTTGATGACAACTGGTGGCACTCAATGCAAATTATAACTTGGCAAAATGTACAAATAACAAATATACACTTATTTCTGTTGATTTTTCTACCTCACCTATTAGATTATAACGAGAGAACTGAAAGCATTCCTTGAAGAGCATGTGCTTAGGAGTCAAGCTTAGATTAGAATCCTGCTGCTGCCTCTTCTGAGCTGTGCAAACATGGAGGGTTTGCTTGACCTTTTTAAGTTCAACTTCTATAAAACAGTGTCTTATAATATTGCTATAAAATAAAATTCACAATGTGGGTTACTGCAGGTGACAAATTCACAAATACTCTCCTTAGATCCTTTAGTACCATCCTCTAGGTCTATAGGAACAAGACATGATAATGGACTAACTTTATTTCATATTATCCATGCAAAGACTAAGTCCACACAATAAAGAGATCTACTTATTTAACACAGTAAATAAATAACAGTAAGAGGAATAGAAAATACACTGCCCAAAAGCAATTGAGAACTAGCAAATTCTCTTTAGCTTGTGTCTTATTTAATCTCTCTACAACATATAGTGTTATTTACCCATTGTCCTTAAAACGCTGTCTCTTGTTTTCTGGGCATCTGTAATACTACACTTTTACTTTTGCTGCTAACTTGCTGATGCTTCTAAATCTCTTGTGGCTTCTGCTTTCGTTGCTCATTTCTTAAATCTCATTATTGCTCAGATTACTGTCTTCTATCTCTTCTTCTTTTTTTTTACTTTCTATTCAATTCTACTTCTCTCTCCTGTCATGCACATATCTCAACCTCTTTTCTGAAGAATATATGTACATATATAGATGACTCACAAATCTTAACCTTCTCCCATGTGATTCGAGATGGTATATACAACAACTTCCTGGACATATTCCGCTGACATCTCAATGTCAAAAACAGAACAATGTCCAAAACAGAGCTCCCATTTAATTCAGAGTTTCATATATGACACTATCTCCTACCACATCCTTAGTCTTCACATTCCATCAATCTATCTCTCTAACATGTTTTGAACCAGTCCACCTCTCCATTTCCATTATCATTGCCTCTGTTAACATAGCTACCAGCTCTTCCCTGAGTGGCTGATATAGTACTGAATGTTCTTTGTCTCCAACTTCAATCTGTTTTTAACACTCAACTAGAATCATCTTTCTAAGCTGGAAGTATTATGGTATCACTTTCTCCGTGTGAGCACGTCAAAGGTTTTATTCTCTCCAGAATAAGATTTGTGACCCCCCAAAGTGGCTGAAGGAAAAGTTTTGTAACGTCTCTATGTATCCTTGCAGCTCATCTTTCAGTGCCCCCCCCCCCGCTTCACCCCGCGCTCTCATGCTAGGCACACTGAATCCTGACAGCTGCGCTTCACCCTGCAGTTGCTGCCTGCTTCACCTGACCGAGCCTGCTCGGCTTTCAACCACAGCTGCTCTCAGGTCCTCGTCTCCAGCCGCCAAGCAGGCTGCTCCAACTCAGCAAAGCCTCAGTTGTCCTGGATTTTAATTCTCAGAGCGGATTATCATCTAGTCCCTTTTTATACACTAACTATTCACATGTATGTACTAAATATAAGATTAAACATAACTATGATTGAACTGCATAAATCTCGATGACACATTCAGTCTTTCCCAGTGCTCTCCAGTTTCCATTATCCTATCCCTGTGCAATATCCCACCTCTCTTATGCTCCTAGTTGGAAAAAAATTATTATTTTTATTTTATAAACTGATTATGAAACTGTTCTCTAAAGAAATGAACAATTGGATGGAGAGATGGCTCAGTGGTTAAAGGCGCTAGCTTATAAAGCCCACTGGCCCAGGTTTGAAAATAAAAAATTATCAATTTTTTTTGGGGGGGGCGGGGATTACCATGAGTTGAAGGCAGCCTGGTCTACCTAGTGAGTTCAGGATAACCTGAGCTACAGAGTGAGATCTTGTTTCAAAACAAATTAAATCCAAAGGTAATTTCCTAGTTCTAACCCTACTGAAAAATGCATCAGTTTGACCTCTTGTCATTTTCTTCTTCTTGGCCTCTGGGGAAATGGCTTTCTGGCTCAGGTGTGATTGCCCCCTGACTGCTGCTATCTGTATATGTTCCTCTGATGTCCCACATATTGATGCAACATCCTTCACCATGTACACATTCTCTTTCTCCTACGTGGCAAACCCAGGTCAATGCTGGCAACACCCAGATCTGTTTCTATTCAGACAGATAGCTCTCCTGAATAGTAAATTCAGCCATCCCTCCCCCTCGTCTACCAGGCATGGTCATACATCCAAAGTAAAAACAATTATCAAGTATTTTCCTTTATTTATTTATTTTTTCAAGGTAGGGTCTCACTCTAGCCCAGGCTGACCGGGAATTCACTATGTAGTGTCAGGCTGACCTCAAACTCACAGAAATCCTCCTACCTCTGTCTACCAAGTGCTGGGATTAGAGGTGTGCGTCACCACACTTGGCCAAGCAATTATCATCTTTGAAAAACACCTTCTTCCTCCCTCTCTTCCATTTCTTAGCCTGTATCCGCCTTACTACCCAGACTATACACTTGGGAAACATAGTACACACACACACTTACACACAACATACATATGTGTATGTGTCACCCTCTCTCCATATCAATTCAATCACCAAACCCTGATGATTTTATTTATATGTTTGTCTCTCCATTTTCACTCTCACATAGGCTTCCATTCATTTTGCCCTCAGACTCTGGAGATAATCTACTAACTTGTCTCCTACTTTCCACTTTTATACTCAATCTTTCAATTTCACCCTTTTCTTAAAAAATTATCATACAATGAATTAGGGTTCATCATGCCATGTGTCCCAAAAAATGTGTTTTCGTTTTCTTTTCTTCCTCTCTTCCTCCCCTAAGCCCCTTCCTCCCCTTTGTATCTTCCCCTCCCATTAGCTTCCTTGCTGCTTTCATGTCACGTGTGCCTGTGGGCTCACCCTTCTGTTTCTAAACACCTCTTGCTCTTCTCTTATTATTAAACTTTTCACAGTATTCTTTGGGTTTTAATTCATTTCCTAGAGGATGAAGTCAAGATACACATGGGCTTTGAGGAACTTCCCAGTTTTTCTTATTTCCTGGTATTTCTTCTTAGTTGCCCCTCCTCCCATCATGCTGAACAACGTGGTGATTAAAGGTCACGAGTTTTGCTAGGCATAGCGTCCCAGTCCTAGAATTCCAGCTCTCAACGCGGAGGTGGGAGAATCACTGTGAGTTCAAGGCCAGTCTGGGATACAGAGTGAGAACCTGCCTCAAAACACAAACAAGGGCTGGAGAGAGAGCTTAGTGGTTAAGGCATTTGCCTGCAAAGCCAAAGGACCCAGGTTCAATCTCCCAGGACCCACGTAAGCCAGACTCACAAGGGGACACATGCATCTGGAGTTCATTTGCAGTGGCTGAAAGCCCTAACGAGCCCATTCTCTCCCTCCCTCCCTCTCTCTCTCTCTCCCTCATAAATAAAATATATATTTTTTAAAAGCCAAGTGTAGTGGTACACACCTTTAACCCCATCATTAGGGAGGCTGAGGTAGGAGTATTTCTATGAGTTTGAGGCAAGCCTGGAGCTACAGAGTGAGTTCCAAATCAGCCTGGACTAGAGTGGGACTGTATCTTGAAAAAAAAAAAAAAACATAGAAAAGTTTAAAAAGCTAACAATGGTACCAACTTGGCTGTATTCACTGAGTACAAAACTAATTAGTAAAAAAAGAAAATAATTAATTTTAAAAAATAAAATAAAAATAAATAAAAAGTTTAAAAAGCACAAACTTAGGTTTCATTATATTCTATCATATCCCTCATAATAACCTTCATTATTTCATAGATAAAATAGGGTTTCTTTTTAAGTGGTGCTGGGGATCAGAATCGGAGCCTCAAGCATACTAAGCAGACACTCTACTCACTGAGCAACATCCCTAGCCCTATAATTACAATTTTTAAAAAGTGTTTTTGCAGTTTCCCACCTCCTGATCTTTCTTCACTCAATCCACCCATATCCACAGATGTGTCCTATAGTGTCTTGTATCTGTTATTAATCTGTTAAATTATTTGTTTGTATCATCACATACCTATATTCCTAGAATCTATAAAGTACCTGATATATGGTTGGCATTAAAAAAAATTAAGTTGGGAAGGGGTGAGACAGGGTCTCACTAGATAGTCCAGGCTGGCCCTAAACTAGCAATTGTCCTACCTCTACCTCAAGTGATAAGAGTTATATGTGTGTGCCATCACATCCAGCATTTTTGTACACTGTGTATCAATATGTTTCCTATGCTGGTCTTGAACTCCTGGGCTCAAATAATACTCCTGTCTCAACCTTACAAACAGCTAGAATTATAGGAACACACCATCTTGCCTGGCTAAATAAATATTTTTGAAAGCACAAATAAATGGAGGAATAAAACTATCCCCAGCTTTTCCCATCGCTTTTAATCTTTAAGGTAATAAATGGCATGCTGACATTTGTGTCCTGGATGCTTGGCACTATAATAAAACCTAGTGGCTGGCTGCTAAATAAAAGGTCTAATGAATTATTAGATATACAAATGTATTGATGAATGAAAATCCCTCAGTTAAAAGCAAGATAAGCCTAGGGGTTGAGGATATAACTCAGTTGGTAGAGTATTTGCCTAGCAGGCACAAAGTCCTGAGTGTGATTGCCAGTATTGTGGGACATCAGAAATTCAAGGTCACCCTAGTTTCCATAGAAAATTCAAGGCCAGCTTGGACTACATGAATGTGTATCTAATTTTTAGAAGCAAATGGAAATGAGTGCAAACCCTTTTCAGATGACACTGCAGGTTTGGAAAACTAAGCCCACATGAAACAAGAACATACACTAAGAAATTGCTGCTCCATGGGGCCTAGGAAATTCTCTTCATCCTTGAGTCCATTCCTATAAAGTATAAATATTACAAGGACAATGTTGAACTGATCTGTCATTTGAAATTATTCAGGTGAGATTAAGTTTTCAATATCCAACACAATGAAGTTAGTAAATTTCTATAGTTAATTTCTGCCTCCACAATCCAAATTCAAATGGCATTACTTTTAGCAAATAAAAGCCAATAAAATCCCACACTACATATAAAAATATCAAGGTGTGTGATTAATGGTTAATGAACAACTAAGCACTTGAAATTATGAAATTTTAGTTTCTTTGCATGTTTTTATTACTTTTACATAGATATTCTTGACTCTCCTACAAGGGAAGCCCATATTTGTTTTGTTATTTTTAATGAAAAACAAAATACACATACATTGCTTTTAAATTCTAAGACATAAAGTGGCAGTACAACTAGGTCAAGTGAAGGCTTTGCAACAACAGAAATTGTAAAGAGAAGTATTTTACTTCCAAAACAATAAATATGGGGCTGGAGAGATGGTTTACTGGTTAAGGTATTTGCCTGCAAAGCCTAAGGACCCAGGTTTGAATGCCCAGTACCCACTTAAACCAGATACACAAGATGATGCATGTGTCTGGAGTTTGTTTGCAGTGGCTAGAAGCCCTGGTGCACCTCTCCCTCTGCCTCTCTCTCTCTCTTTCTCAAATAAATAAAGTATTTTTTAAAAAATAAAGATTGTATGAAAGTTATTTGTTATAAAATGTCTATCCAAATAAAAATTAAATGAACACTTAATAAAAACATTCAGGGCTGGAGAGATGGCTTAGTGGTTAAGCCACTTGCCTGCAAAGCCAAAGGACCTAGGTTCAGTTCTCCAGGACCCATGGGAACAAGATGCACAAAGCGGTGCATGCGTTTGGAGTTCGTTTGCAGTGGCTGGAGGCTCTGGTGCACCCATTCACTCTCTTTCTATCTGCCTCTTTTTCTCTCTGTATGTAAATAAATTTAAAAAAAAAGAATGTCTAGCTTTAAAAAAATTCCACATAATTACCAAAGTTACCAGTGTCATTTACTTGTTCACAGGAGAGAAGCTACAATATCCATATGATTTCAAAGTCCAGGGATAAAGCTATTCCCATTAGAAAACACCTTGCAAGAATGCTGGGGTTTTAATTTATTTGGAGAAGAACTACTAGACATGGAATTCTGGGGTTCTTGGCTTTACCCACGCTTCTGTGGCGTGCTATGTGTACTACCCATGATGAAGGGAAAACAGGGCAAGACCTTGCTTCTGAATAAAACCAGTAAGTTCATCTTTTGCCTTGGTAGTCAGGAAGCTCAGAAAAAATTAACACATTTTACAATCCCCCCTTGCATAATACTATTTTTATTTCCTCTATATCTTTTTATCTCAGTTTTTACCTTCATTATTAACTGCCCCATGGAAACTACTTTTACTGTCAGTCACACCAAGACTGCTTGGTGGCATAAACTGCAATACAGAATACTGGCAGTCTTCATGATTTCATCCTTCTAGATATAAACTTTATTTACCACCCATGAAAATCAACTTCCTGGATCAAATAAAAAAAGATGATAAAATGGATCATAAGGTTTCTGGACATCAAGTGTTTTCTACCAAATAATATGTCAATGAGTAATGTATAACTAAATCAGAAACAGATTTAATTTCCCTTGAAATTCACATGGCCTTAGATTGAGGTCTTAGCATATTATTTGTTAAGTTTTCTAAACCCAAGCAAAAGAGAACTATTTGAAGTTTTCTAAACCACTAAAATTCTAATTTTTCCTGTACTAATTGAAAAAGAAGATCAAAATTGAGAAGTATCACAATAACTAATAGAAAATATGAAGATGCACAAGGAAGGATGAAGTGAACTCTTTTATTGAGAGGGAGGGTTTCCTTGCTTCTAAAACCAAACTGTCAACTGGCCATCCCTTCATAGTAGCCTATATTTACCCAGAATTGAAATTAAAAGCCTGCTTTGTTCTTTCCTTGATTGTAACACCACTATACTGTCCTCTGTGTATTCTCTTAAACTACATTAAGCTTGAATACAAGCAAAAATATCTGTACTTAAAATTCTAGCTTTTTCTCAGAATCTTCTCTGAGCTTAAAATTCAATGTTGTTACTTGATGAACTCCTGTGCAATCATTAGGCAGATTGTGAAAAACAGGAAATATTTTTATATATATTGAAGCAACCCCTTGATTTTTACAGGAGGAATAATGATGTATTCATATCACATAGGTTTTCACTGTGAGAAAACTTCTCTCAGAACCAGTAAAAGTTGTCTTGTTTTATTTTTATTTTTGCTGTTGCTGATGTCATAGTGGTTTTATCATCTCATGACCATGTAAAGTTTGCACATGATTATTTTCTTCCCTTCCATGTTCTGTTTTAGACCCGCCTCTAGCATCTATATGGAACAATACACCATGAATTTCTGTATGTGTCCTTGAGGTTCAACTTTTATACAATTTTCTTATTTAATCACTATTCAGTGGTAATCATTAGCTCATTTTCATGTGCTAAATGAATTCCTCATTTTAAAAAATATTTTATTTTCATTTATTTATGTGAGAGAAAGAGAGAGATGCCCACACAGAGAGAGAATGGGTGCTCCAGGGCCTCCAGCTGCTGTAAACAAACTCCAGATACATGTGCCACCTTGGGCATCTGGCTTACATGGGTCCTAGAGAATCAAACCTGGGTTCTTTCGCTTTGCAGGCACATGCCTTAACTGCTAAACCATCTCTCCGGCCCAGAATTCCTCTGTTTCTTAAATCTCCAGTCAAATGACTAATTCTAACTATTTTTGTTGTCTTTTTCAACTAATGAACAGTCCTTCCAATGAGCAAAACAATTTAGATTAGCACAGCAGATTGCCTGTACTGGCATCTTTCAGGAATTATTGAATGTTTATTAAGTTTGCCTATAGTCTATAAAAATCAGTTTAAACTTAAAACTTAAAGTATTTATGGTAAATTTAGTACAAATCAACCAAGATAAAAAGTATTAAGTATAGTAAATCAGCAAATCAGCATCTATTCAATGCTGATGTGTTGTTGACCAAGAGGTATTCAGTTTTGAATAAAAGAACATTTTTTTCAATATTTGTGTTTACTTACTTGGAGAGAAAAAGAGAAAGATACACACAGAGAGAGAGAATGGACAAGCCAGGGCTTCTTCTTACTGCAAAAGAACTCCAGATGCATGTGCCACTTTGTGCATCCGGCTTTACATTGGTACTGGGGAATTGAACCTGGGCTAGACAGCTTTGCAAGCAAGCACCTTTAACCACTGAGTAATCTCCCCAGCCCTAAAGAACAAATTTTTAAAGTGTGTGAACATCTAATGTATAGTGAGACTTAAAGACAAGAAGAATTTTGATCATGTAATTATTTGAATCAATGTTTACAATACTGCTTTTGTACCCTCTTTAGAGTAAATGTATTATCTTGATTCATCTATTTTGCTTGTACCTAATTCTATCTCTATCTATCTATCATCTATCTATCTGTAGCTCTCTTTCAACCTATTAAGTTTACCCTATTTGCTTTGATAAACTTCCTCAATCTTTTTGTAATGAGATGGATTAAATGATTGCTCACTTGCCTTCCAAACCATGCTGAGAAAAGTTAGTTTCATTTGTTTTACTTGTTGAATAATGTGTTATTATAGAAGATTTGGGGGTAGCAAGCCCAAAAGGTTTGAATTAGGGGTTATAGGCAAGCCACTTAATCTTTCTAAATTCAGTTTCTTTTTCTGCAAAAATGGGAATAATCGTGCTTTCCATACAATGTGGGTATCAGATGGCTTTGTGCATTGGGTAAACCAGCCTGCGTTAAATGTACATAGCTAAATGTTGGCTACTATTCTGACAATGATGTATAATTAATTTACTGCTTTAACTATTGCTTCAGGTACTCTGTGTGCATGCTTATACATATAAACATTGATTGTAGCATAGTTGGGTTACATACTCATAAACACATCATAAATTGAAAACATTGTAAGTAAAAAAAAAAAATACACATGACCTACTGAATACCATGCCATAGGCCTCCAGTGCAATGCATAATCTGCATACCCCAGGAAGACTGATTGCAAGCTGGAACTTCTGCCACCCAGCCCTGCAAGAGAGAATTGCTCGGTATAGTGTTGGCTTGGAAGAAGGTCAAAATTCCAAATTGGTTTCTACTGAATGTATGTCATATTACAAAGGATCATAGATATACAATGGCAACATCTCTATGATTTCATTGATTAATTTTCCTTTGTTTGTTTTTTTTTTTTTTTTTTTTTTTTTTTTTTTTTTTTTTGGTTTTTTGAGGTAGGGTCTCACTCTAGCTCAGGCTGACCTGGAATTCACTATGGAGTCTCAGGGTAGCCTCGAACTCATGGTGATCCTCCTACCTCTGCCTCCCAAGTGCTGGGATTAAAGGTGTGCGCCACCATGCCCGGCTAATTTTCCTTTGTAAATAAAGGGACATATATATTTGTAGTGACTTTTTTTCTAAAAGGTCCCTTCCAATTTAATAGAAAAGTAGTCTTCACACTTGCAAATTACTCATCCACATTAGGAGTCACCTTGTTGTCTTTCATGCTAAAAATGCACAATACAATATATTAAAAAGAATAAAATAATTTTTAAAGTAATTTAATGAATATCCAGAAAATTATAATAACAGTCACCTTAAAGAAAGGAGGGAAGCAAGTTGGTTTCCAGTGACTCCCTGTGGCATAGACATGAGAGCTCAGCTTATATAATGAAAAGCAAATAGCTGCTCTCTCTCTCTCTCTCTCTGTGTGTGTGTGTGTGTGTGTTTGTGTGTGTTTATGTGTGTGTGCATGCGTACATGCATACACGCATGCACACGCAATTGCAACAAGTCAAGGCTTTGAAGTGGTAGACAGTTGAGAGTGGGATATGTTCCCCAAAGTAGAATTAGAGCTCTCCTCCTCTAAAGAAAGAGTCCCAATTTAGTTTAATTGCTAATACTATCTCACTTTGCAAGCTCCAATTACATAAAGCAAAAGCACCTAGTGGTTCTCTCTTAATAGTGCTATTTTGGAACAAGGTGACTATTAAATAATTATAACTGGAGATGGTTTATGATAGAAAGACTCCTCTAATCCAGTGCATATTCTATCAAATAGGAGAAAGGCTTCCTATCACAACTTCAGCTATCTTACCTATTTAACCAGGCTAGGCCTGCTAAAAGCAGTGAGATAAAGAAACACTTTCAACTTTTGAGGGGAAGAGTATTATATGCACTTTAAGAAACACTTCAATATGATGCATCTAATACAAAATTAAATTACAGAATTATTGAATTTACATAATAGAAGTTTCTATTAAATTCAGGGCTTATTTTTATTTGTTGTTTGTCTATTTTGCTTACTGCAAAGATAAATGGGGAATGAAAATCAGTTCAGAAACACCCAACAGGATTTGAAGTTGTCCTCTGATCTTTACATGCATGCATACACACACACACACACACACACACACACACACACACACATAAAATAAAAAAGAAATTCTCATGGATATTGATTTTTATCTATAAAAATACCATAGAAAGTGGGTTTTCATAAAGTTCTAGAGAATATGTGATCCACTATTTTATTTGTGTGTTTATTTTAATTTTTATTCATTTTCTATTCAGGCTGGCGTCAAACTCATGATTCTTTTGCCTCAACCTTCCTAGTACAGGGATTATAGAAGTGTGTCACCAGGCCTCTCCATTTGCTATCTTACGTGGGAAAGAAATGGAAGTCAGAGTTAAGAGACTTGCCCAAGTCTGGCAAAAGTAGGAAGCAAAACAGAACATAAATGTCCTTTGTTAAATTTGCCTTCAGCACATCCTTCTGCCTCTGATATGTGACAATAGAGTTTTTTTTTTTCACTAGATTATAATACACTATTTCCGCTAAAATACAAATTCTTGTTAAATAGATACTATATCTTCTTTTTTTTATTTATTTATTTTTTTTTTTTTTGGTTTTTCGAGGTAGGGTTTCACTCTAGCCCAGGCTGACCTGGAATTCACTATGGAGTCTCAGGGTGGCCTCGAACTCACGGCGATCCTCCTACCTCTGCCTCCCGAGTGCTGGGATTAAAGGTGTGCGCCACCACGCCCGGCTTTAGATACTATATCTTCTGAGGAACATTCACTTCACCTTTCTAATATCTGCACCTCCTGCTTAACCGTGCTCTAATTTTCTTTGAGGAATCGTCTTCCTCCATTGTATGCACTCTGTGAGATCATAAATCGAGTTGCCTCTCTTCTCCAGCTGTGAAAGCCAAAGGTGAGTTAGACCTTGCTTCATAGTCCAGCTAGGATGTAAGATTGCTAGAAGGGTCATAGTTCTCCAGAACAAAATGAGAACGTATATGTATCTGAACTCTTGAGTAGAAAATGAGGAAAATTTAGGACAGGGAAAATAATGGGCCACAGAAAGGGAAAGGAGCCAAGAAGCTGGACATGGTGGCTCTTGACTCTAATCCCAGCATTTCTTGGGCTGAGGCAAGAGATTCACAAGTTGGAAGTCATTCTGAGGTACACAGTGCATTTGAGGCCAGATTAAACTTGTAGCAAGACACTGTCTCAAAGTAAACAAAACTAGTTTCTCACCATGAATTTCCAAATAGTCTATAAAGGCCTATAATCTCTTTGCTGAGAACATCTCACAAGGAAAGTAACAACCATGTCTATAGTCAAGCATAGATCCTCTGACCCATCCATAATAGCAGTTCTTTGACCTTTTGTGCCCATGTTGTTATCTATCAGTGGGTGAACTGGACAAAGTACTTCATAAATAATTCATAATCTCATTCACTGAAGAAAACTTCTTTAAATAATAATAAGCACACCAAAATATTTCTACTTAATCTTTTTATTTATTTATTTTTGTTTTCTGTGGGTTTTTTTTGTTGTTTTTTTTTTTTTGAGGTAGGGTCTCACGCTGGTCCAGGCTGACCTGGAATTCACTATGTAGTCTCAGGATGGCCTCAAACTCACAGCGATCCTCCTATCTCTGCCTCCCAAGTGCCAGGATTAAAGGCGTGCACCACCACACCCAACTCTTTTCATGTATTTTTAACTTATGTATTTTCAAAGGAATAAAGAGGGAATATGAGTACACCAGGGCCTCCTGCTGCTCCTGCATCTGGCTTCATGTTGGTACTGGGGAACTGAATCTGGGTTAGCAGGCTTTGTAAGCAAATTTCATAGTAAATGAGAAAGGATTTTACCCAGGATGGAAGATACTCAACAGAACACACTACAGAGTGAAGAGACTAAAGAACATGAATTTTCTGCTTCTGGCCCATCAAGTCCAAGTCATTCTACAATGGTTATTTCTGGAATGCAATCCCTTGTTATCTTGCCTGTTTCATGAAAGGCAATGAAAGCTATGCAGCTCTCCCTTTTCCTTCTTATTGTGTGCCATCTTTCTATAAAATTAATTATTTAATCAAATGTCCAGAGAAGTTTTCAAAGTGGTTTTCTCACCTCCCCAAAAAGTCATTTTCTTACTCATTCTATTTGGCCAGCCAAATTCTAAAATCTGTTGTCTGTATATCACCTCTTCAGTGACCCCCACCCCCCACGCCAAGAAACTCCTTGTCAATTTGCAGCTGTTCAGTACCTTGCTTTTATTAATGTTATTTGTGCCATGTGTACATTCCTTTTTCCTGCATTCAGAATTTATCATAGATTGATTGGAATGTGGCTTGTACAAAAGGTAAAAACCTAGCAAATTTTCTATTAAACAAATAACATTCCTGTGGGAATGACAGCAGGCAATAGTTTTTTTCTCTAAAATATTTTTAATTTTTTTTTTTACTTGTTTATTTGCAAACAGAGAGAAACAGAATAAGTTGGTCAAGGCTGTAAAGGAACTCCAGATTCATGCACCACTTTGTATATCTGGCTTCCCAAGGGTACTGGGGGATCGAACCCAGGCTGTTAGGACTTGCAAGCAAGTTCCTCAATCACTGATCCATCTCCATTTTTTTCAAGGTAGGGTTTCACTCTAGCCTAGGCTAACCTGTAATTCACTATGTAGTCTCAAACTGGCCTCAAATCCATAGCAATCCCCCTGCCTCTGCCTCCCAAGTACTGGGATTAAAGGAGTGCACCACCATTCCAGGATAACTTACTTTTCAAGTTTGACTTCCAACACAGTGTTAATGATGAGCTGCATTAGCAGTGCTTAACTCATGTTTTATTTATGTATCCTGAGTTATGCCAGGCCTCACCAAATTGAACAGCAGATAAACGAATATCACTAATGTCCCCCACCATGGTCTTCTATCCTTGTAGAGGCAGGACCTCCAGGCTCCCATATAGGGCATCTAGCTGATACTGACATTGGTAACAACCAAGACATCTCCAGGGCTGGCTCACAGGCATCTTCCTACTAAGCATTGCTGCTGCATAACTGAACACCCAGTATAATCCCATGTCCCTTAAATTCTGGTTCTTACTGGATACTTCCAAATCTGCTGGGTACTGGCCATTTTCCACAAGTATCACTGGGCACCAGAATGTGTGAGGAATACCCACAATTCTTGCACTTGTTCGTCTGCTGATGCCACTGTCTTCTGCCACTGTGGGCTCATTAAAATCTATCAAGTCGGGCTGGAGAGATGGCTTAGCGGTTAAGCACTTGCCTGTGAAGCCTAAGGACCCCAGTTCGAGGCTTGATTCCCCAGGACCCACGTTAGCCAGATGCACAAGGGGGCGCACGCGTCTGGAGTTCGTTTGCAGTGGCTGGAGGCCCTGGCGCTCCCATTCTCTCTCTTCCTCTCTCTATCTGCCTCTTTCTCTCTGTCTGTCACTCTCAAATAAATAAATAAAAATAAAAAAAAATCTATCAAGTCATCAAAATTGTGTAATTCTCTTTTCTTTTGTTTTTGTCTTTTGAGGCAGGAACAGAGTCACTCTGAAGTCCAGGCTAATCTTAGACCTTGCAAGTCTTTTTCTTCCCACAAAGACTCCATCATCTTGCTCTGCCACTTAGCCTTGTGTTTCAGGGCCACATCTACCTAAATGAGGAAGCTTTTCCTGGTTTGCACGCCAACCCTCTGAGGCTGGTGGCAGGCAGAGGCACACACTTTCATTGAGCTGAGCAGAGGGAGGAAGGAAAATTGTGAGAAGTCATGAGTTATATTCAGCAACATTTTTCCACCTATGAACCAAAGCCTGCCAGCCAAGGCTTTCTTACCTAAACAAACCCTTGTGTACTATAGCAGTCAGATTTGCATTGCTGGTAGAAATCTCCCAACCAAGAGCAGCTTGGGGGAAGAAAATAAAATAGGTTTATTTTTGGCTTACAGGCTCAAGGGGGAAGCTCCATGATAGCAGGGAAAACAATGGCATGAGCAGAGGGTGGACATCACCCCCTGGCCAACATAAGGTGGACCACAGCAACAGGCGAGTGTGCCAAACATGGCATGGGGAAACTGGCTATAATACTCATAAGCCTACCTCCAACAATACACTGCCTCTAGGAGGCTTTAATTTCCAATTGACATCAGCTAGGGAACCTTTCATCCAGAACACCTAAGTTTATGGGGGACAGCTGAATCAAACCACCACATTATGACCCTGGTCCCCATAAACTGATAACCATACATGATGTAAAATGCAATGCATTCATCCAAAAGTTCCCATATTTTTTATCAATTCCAATGATGTTCATACATTCCCATAGTTCAAGATCTTTTAACTGAGCATAATATCAAAAAGTCCCCAAAAACCTATAATGGCACAGAATAAACATTCACACTGCAATAGATAGCATTGGGCATAGCAAAGAAATTCTCAAGCAATACATGATTTAAACAGAACAAACTTCCAACTCTGTAGCTCCAAGTCTAACAACTCTAGCCAGTGACAAATCTCTGGAGTTCCAATTCCACCCCTCCAGCCAGGCTACCCACAGTCCTAGAAAACTTTTTCCATAGCCAGCAGCTGTCCTCAGCATCCATCTCATGGTCCTGGCATATCCACTGGGTCTCTACTGCAATCCACATTTCACCCTCATGGCTCCATCAAGTCTCCATGCAGGCAATCCTGCTTCACACTGCCCATGGCTGTTTCCAAAACACAAAACCATGTTGCAAACTCAATGACCCTTTCTTTCCTGCATTTCTTATACTCCACAATACCAGGTAGGGTGCCAATTTGTTAATCCAGGGGGGAATAAAGCAGACTTTGAAGAAGAAGCTTGTGGGAAAAAAGAGGTTTATTTTGGCTTACAGGCTCGAGGGGGAAGCTCCATGATGGCAGGGAAAACAATGGCATGAGGCTGGACATCACCCCCCGGCCAACATAAGGTGGACCATAGCAACAGGAGAATGTGCCAAACACTGGCATGGGGAAACTGGCTATAACACCCATAAGTCCATCCTTATCAATACACTGCCTCCAGGAGGCTTTAATTTCCAGTTTCCATCAGCTGAGGAACCTAGCATCCAGAACACCTAAGTTTATGGGGGACAACTGAATCTAATCACTGCATGTACAACCCCATCTTTTCCCCCAGTGAATTCTTCCAGAAGGCTACTGTCTTCATTCATAGGAGTTTCTGGAGGGGTCTCTCATCTAATGAAACAGAAATGGGCAGACACAGATGAGTGTGCCTTGGACTAAGTGAGAAATCTGCTATAAATAAATAGTCCCATTTCTGAATGCTGGGTATGACTTTTCCTGGATCCTCTTCTGTAGTATTTTCTGTTTGTGGTGGCTTGAATAGACTAGATGGCCCCTAATATATTCAATTGTTTATTTGTTTGTAGTTTGCATCTTTAACCACCTGGCTGGAGTCAGTGCCATTATGTGGATCTTAAGGTGTGGTGGTGGGTTTCAGATTTCAATCTAAAGATATGCAAAGTGTGCCTAGCTGGAGTTCCTGAAGTGTGCTGTGCTATATGGCTTTTGGCTTCAGGCTTGTACTTCTCTCTCTGTCTGCTTGGTCCTGTGAAGGCAGGCCAGCTTCTTCTGCCATTATGGAATTTCCCCTGGATCTGTAAGCTTCAATAAATATCCCTTCCTTCATAACTGTGCTTGGTCTGGAAGTTCATCTCAGCGAACCTGAAGCTGTCTGCTACAGAATTTGGTACCGAGGAGTGGACTGAGATGAACCTGACCACGTGGATATTGATCTTTTGGAACCTTTGTTTTGGAGGAATAGGCATGGACTTGGTGCTTGCAACTGAAGATATCTTCTGGAGTGGTAAGCCAAGTGTTATGGACTATTATGATGAGAGTCTGAGAAGTCTAAGTGTAGACAATATTGAACTTCAAGGCTTGGCTTATGAGCTTTCTAAGGTGAAGGAAAGACTACAGAGGACTTTGTTGGAACTGGGCTACTGGCATAAGGGCTGGCTGTGTCCTGCTGCTCAGGACCAGAGAGTTTGATCAAGGTTAAATTTGTAATGGACTGATGTGCTTGGCCAGAGATATTGGACTGAGAGATTTAAGATTCTTAAGCTGGAAAACTTTAAGCAAGTTAAATTTACTGGCACAGAGACTGGTTTTAGGTTACTGAATCTGCTATTGTCAAACACATTAGTAATCTTAAGGAAGATGGTCCAACTGCTTTACATTAAAACAATGGAAAGGATGCCTGAGGAAGGACTCTCATAGAAATGCAAACCCTTTTGGAAAGAGTTGACTGGAGAAGGAACCTGCTTTTCAAGGTTATGATTTATTTCATCTGTGAATTAAGAATATGGCTGTGTCCTGTACACCTGATATTGGTTTCAGAAGCATGGAAAATGCGAGGAGTGGTCATAAGTTGCACATGCTTCCAGGAGCTGCTGTTGAGATGTGGCATGAGGTAGGTCCTGATGCCCTGATAGGCTGAAAGAGCCTTTGGAAAATTTGAGGAGTGGTCATGAATTGCACACGGTTCCAGGAGCTGCTGTTGAGATGCAACATGAGGCAGGGCATGATGCCCTGATAGGCTGAAAGAGCCTTTGGAAGATGGACCATGGTTTGCATGAAGACCTCAAGATGTTTTGGATATACCAGGACTATGCAAGTGCTACCATATAGCGCACTGTTGGCCTGGAATGGAAGTGTTCCCTGGCTACTATGCCCAGCTGGAGGGGCAGAATTGGAAAATCTGGAGACTGTCAGTCTCTGGTTATGTTGAACTTGAACTGCAGAAGTTTGATGTTTGGTTTGATGGTGGTTGAGTTTGCATCGTTTTAGTCTCTCCTTGGTATGCCTTATACCAGTTGAAAATGTTTACTCTGTGCCTTTATGTGTTAGAAATGTTTAACTTGTTTGATTTTACAGGTCTTAATATCTTAAATTGGTGAAGACTGTGGGGACCTTTGAAATTGAACTGAGTACAATTTACAATGTGTGATGGTTATAAATCCATTGGGGGCCAGGGGCAGAATGTGGTGGTTTGAATAGAATAGATGGCCCCCAATATATTCAGTTGTTTATTTGTTTGTAGTTTGCATCTTTAACCACCTGGCTGGAGTCAGTGCCATTATGTGGATCTTAAGGTGTGGTGGTGGGTTTCAGATTTCAATCTAAAGATATGCAAAGTGTGCCTAGCTGGAGTTCCTGAAGTGTGCTGTGCTATATGGCTTTTGGCTTCAGGCTTGTACTTCTCTCTCTGTCTGCTTGGTCCTATGAAGGCAGGCCAGCTTCTTCTGCCATTATGGAACTTCCCCTGGATCTGTAAGCTTCAATAAATATCCCTTCCTCCATAACTGTGCTTGGTCTGGAAGTTCATCTCAGCGAACCTGAAGCTGTCTGCTACACTATTTGAATCACACTTTGTTGCATAAAGTACAGTAAATGAAGAGGATTGCCAAGACTCACTTCACTCTCGGTGTCTGCAATCACCACAGGTCCACTGTGCAGCACTTAGGGTATATGCCCGGTCGCAAAGGTAGGATGGGGTTACATCCCAAGGCCTGCTCTGACCTAGAAGTTTAAGCAGCCTCTGCTTATGAGAGACATTTTTATTTAGTCCAAGGAACAGCTGAGTGTACATTAGAAGCCTTGCATTCTTGTTTTCCACTGGTTATGACTATAGCCCAATTATCTAAGCCATGAAATGGTGGCAAGACCCATTTGGTGGCCAAAGATGTTAGTGCACAGCTGTAACTCCATCACTCAGGAGACTGAGACAGGAGGATAAGTGCAAGTTGGAGGCTAGCCTAAGGTATATCTTGAGTTCAAATCTAGCCTGGGCTACAGAGCAAGTCTATCTCAAAAAAATCTTATTTAACATGATTTTTAAATAATTTTATTTTTTATTAGTTATGGACATGCTCTGTATGTAAATAGCACATGTTGGTACTATCCTTACCCTCATCCCTGACTCGCCTCCAAAGGGAGCCTTCTCATAGGTGATGCCAGTTATCCCCATGCAGATTGTGGGTCTTACATTGTGGAGGTAGCCATCAGTTATGGGGAAAAGGCAATGTCTCGGTGGATAATTTCCCAACTTGTGGCTTTAACAATCTTTCCACTTCCTCTTCCACGAAATTCCCTGAGTCATATTGGGTTTGTTTTAGGTCACTTTAGTGATGGGCTCTTAGGAGCCTCTGTGTCTCTGGATCTCTGGTTTGGTAGGAGTTGAATGTTCTCAGTGTCTATCTCCTTCACCCTTGTGCTGATATCAGGTTCACAAAGAAAGCAGCACTCTTGCTCATTTCTCATATCCTCTGTAGTTTCAGCTGGGATTGGGGTGAAGTGCTCTGGGTTGTTTACCTCCTCAGGTCCTGCGTCCCTCTGAAAAAGAGAAGCAGATTCTCCAACAGAGAGTGAGGTCAGCACAGGTTAATTGGGATAACCATTGTCAGTTTAGAGAGAATTTAATGAGTGTAGGCCCTCTTGTAGCCCAAGATTGGTGAGAGCTTGATATTGGAGAATAAACTCATTATCTGGATATGATTCTGACTTGTTTCACAGTTCCAGATATGGGTTCATTTCCACTGAGTGGATCTGTTAGCCAATCCAACAATAGCTGGTTACCCACCATGGCTATGTGCCACTATTGCACTTGTGTAAGCCTCACGTCAGGTTGTTTGATTTTGAGTTGCTTAGACCTCCAGTTGCTCAGACAGATGGTTGGCCACTTTTCCCCAGTATTTCATGTAGCACCTTCTAGAACTAGATGGGCTGACAGTGTGGGGACTGGCTCTCTTCCAGATTCAAGCCAGGTCTCTTTATGTTCCATACTGATAACATATGGTATCTCCAGCAGTAGGGTCTTACCATTAACCTCCGGTGGGTAATCAAGTGCTCTGACAGAAGTCTGTTTTCTTTTGGGAAACGTAGGTCTCTCTGATCAACAGCTCATTGTGGGTATTAACCACATCCTGGTACTGGGAGTTACAGGCCAGCACCAGGGAAAATAAAGAAGAAAGATAAAGAAAATATTTAAAAGAAAGAAAAAATAACAAGAAAAAAAAGAAATAGCCAAAAAAAAAAAAAAAAAAAGTTCTAGCCGGGCGTGGTGGCGCACGCCTTTAATCCCAGCACTTGGGAGGCAGAGGTAGGAGGATCGCCATGAGTTCGAGGCCACCCTGAGATGACAGAGTTAATTCCAGGTCAGCCTGGACCAGAGTGAGACCCTATCTCGAAAAACCAAAAAAAAAAAAAAAAAAAAAAGAAAGAAATAGGAGAAAATTAAAGTTAGGCTTCATCTCACCCTCTCCAGGGCCCTTTGATTTGGGGTTCAACCATTTAGTGTGTCTTCCAGGATACTGGATTTTGTGGTACTAGTTCCATTTGGTTTCAGCTTTGTTCAATTTTTATATATACAGGCTATACTCTTGTATTCCCTCACTCCTTCTCCCATTGCCCTGGGGGCCCTCCTCAGTGGGGTTATGGTACTTGCTATAGGGTTATGAAGACTTCAGTCAGTCCCAGTAGGATATCAGGGGACCATGCTTAGAGTATTCCTACCCACTCTGTGGCTCTTACGATCTTTCCATCCTCTCTTCCACAATGTTCCCTGAGCCATGGCAGTCTAACATGGTGTTGAAATCTCTGGACCTTCTGGACTTCTCTTTTGATGGGTTTTGATTGATCACCATGTCTGTCACTATCACCCTGGAGCTGGTTGTCAAGCTAACAATAAGAGCAGTATTCGTGTTTCTGCTTCCTCTGCAATTTCTCCTGGGCCCTGGTAGATGTGGTAGAGGTGGCACATGTTGTGGAGGACAGTTGGCTATCTTCTTGTCTTATCGATGGATCTTGGCTCATCCAATTTTTTTCTGCCATCTGTAAAATAAAACAGATTCTCCAACCAAGAGTAAGAGTAGCACTGAGTTTCCCCTGGTTTGTTTTCTCCCAGACAGCCACCATAAAATGGCGTCTAGCCCTGGCTCTCAACTCTGGAGCTCCAGAAGGCATTTTTTTTTTAAATATACATATCAAAAAACAGGAAAATTTTAAGTTCCAGTACAGACCAGCCTAGAGCACATGGTAAAACTGTGTCACCAAGTTCAAGAAACAAACAAAAGCTATATGGAAAAAAATTAATGGCAACAACAAGTCCTTATATCAATTCCCAAGAACATAAGATCCTGTGGAATGTGGAGGTGTAAGAAAAACCTGGAGGAAGAAAGCATTGTTAAGGGTCACTTGAGGTTCAACAAATAAGAAAGTGAGAGGATGTAGAGCCAAAGCAAAGAGAGAAGACTATTGAATGGGCTACCCGTAACTAGTCTGGTTGGAGTAGAATTGTGTATGACAGAAGCGATTGATGACTAACACGGGAGGTGGCCCTCATGGTGAAAGATACTGCATTATGGCTTGTGGCTCTGAGCAGAGATGTGAACTAGAAAGTCTTGAAAGTGTTTGAATAAAGAAGTGAATTGGCTCACAGTAAAACTCTAAGAATATTTTTATAAAACTAAGAAACTGAACATCTGCTGGGAGAAGATAACATGATCCTCCTGTGCTAGAGGCACTGGAAGGTGAAGCATTTAGGACTCAGATGAATGAATGAGAAATCTGAATGGATGTCTAAACATGGGCACCAATACTACAGGAGGTCAGGAACTCCACTCAAGGCCGAGGTTTGAGAGAATGGCCTCTTCATTTACCTGGTGGCTAACATGCAGCTATGCATAATGGTCATTCCAATATTTATTTTAAAAGGTTAATGGTTTGATTTTGATTAATTGGTGAAAAGAATGGTTTGGAGCAAATTAAATTGTTGAGAGCATGTATATCTAGCCAGCAGACAATTAAAAATACAGAAATTGGGCTATAGAGGTGGCTTAGCCATTAAGACACTCGTCTGCAAGCCTAAGAACCCAGGTTCAATTCCCATGTAAGCCAGATGCACAAGGGGGCATGTGCATCTGGAATTAGTTTACAGTGGATGGAAGCCCTGGCATACCCATCTCTCTCTCTCTCTCTCTCTCTCTCCCTCTCTCTATCTCTCTCTGCCTCTCTCTCTCTCTTTCAAATAAATAAGTAAAATATGTTTTCTAAAAATACAGAAATTAAGGTTTGGTGATAAAAAATTAGCTTGTCTAAGACCTATTACAAACATGTTTTAAAATATACATATCCTAGTGCAGTAGTATTGTCATGAGTTCTACGACAGAATGAGACCACATCTCAAACACACAAACAAACATCAATATGTAGTCCTGGAAATATTTTTAAATGACAATAGAATGCTGTTCTTGCCCTGAAGATGCTAATAATTATCAGGTTTGAAATTTTTATTTAGATTGTTTATTTAAATGGAAGTTATCATTTGATGAAATCATCAAAAAATGAAAGCTAGAGAATATTAACAGTATGAATGGATATGAGAATGCAAGAAGGTAAAAAAATGTATGAAGAACTAGAGGCATAAAATGTAAGTTACTCTTTCATGAAAATTAGCAATAAATGGAAAGACAGAAAGTAAAGGACAATAATTTAAAAATCAGGGGAAATTGATGGCCATTTAGATTATGTGAAACTGACATTTTCTCAGCATACAAAGATCTAGGTACAGAAAAACTGGCAACCGCCTTCTGTTTTGCTCCTCCTGTGTTCTCAACATATTTCCCTCGCTGCCCAAATTACACCGTGATATAATTGGATCTGTATTTCTTTCCTTTTCCTTGGCAAGATTCTGTCACATTCTCCTTTTGAGTCCTAGCACCTGGTATATAGGGATGCTCAGAATTGCTGAGCCTGAACTGATAACTTAGGATGAGAGAGGATAGTGGAGAAACCAAGTTCCTAAAGGTAGTAGTGGGGAAGGGGGCGGGGAAGACCCATCAGGCTTTGTGGCAGGGGAGAGGCCCCTTAAAGGATATTAAAAGCTCATTAGGCATTAGGGAGGAGAGAGGGTGGGAAGCTGAGGAAATTTCCTCCCTGAATTACATTTGGTGCAGTCACTGGTTGGTCTGCTGAAAGGTGGAGAGACTATAAAGCACTTGAAGAGAGCTAGAGAGGGAGTTAATAAAGACTGCCCAGGGCCGTGCTACAGTGCCAACCTCCTGACCTTGAGCTTGCTTGTGCTCAACCTTACTACACTCACCCAGGAAGCACAAAAAAAAAAAAAAAAAAAAAAAAAAAAAATGATGAGTTACACTTTTGCCCCCAGAGATTCTGATTTAAGAAATCTGGAATGAGACCATAGATGTTTTTAAATTCTCAGGTGTTGCTAATGTGCAGCCACAGATGAGAACCACGGGCTTGGTGGAACTCTTAATATTTAAAGGGAATAATACTTCAAATATTGGTACTGCCTAGATTCCAAAGACTGGTAAAAATGACAGTAGACCAGGACCAGAATGCACCATGTCTATAAAAGACAGTGTCTATGCAAACTGTGTATACTACAATTCGTTGACTCTCATCTGTGCCTCGTAGGAAAGAGATTGTCACCTTGGGTACAGATTTTTTTCCCTACTGACTAATTTACCCTCAGTATCATTTCTCTCTCAGATTAGAGGTTGGAACCCTTCTATCAATTTTAATGAATCCTTTTACTTGATGAAAATTAAAATGACAAAGTTCATGTCTGAAAACAATTGTGTTTTTATTGAATACCTGTATTGCAGGTGGAGCAATCACAAAACCATGATTCACTGATATGTTTACTGCCATCACAATCACGAGATCGTTTCACATAGCACTGCTGGATAAATCTGCACTTACATCATCCCTGAGTGGCAATGGCCTATATTTACTGTATTGAAAAAGACTGGGTGCAGCACATTAAGGATAGATCGTATACTACCATCTCTATCCTGATAAGAAAGTAGCACTTTCTTATCATTTCAAAATAGGACCAGGCGTGGTGGCGCACGCCTTTAATCCCAGTACTCGGGAGGTAGAGGTAGGAGGATTGCCAAGAGCTTGAGGCCACTGTGAGACACCATAGTGAATTCTAGGTCAGTCTGGGCTAGAGTGAGAGCCTACCTTGAAAAAAACAAAAAAAAAAAAAAAAAAAGAAAAAGAAAATAGAAACTCTCAGCCTTTCCATAGTAAATTTTATTTCTCTTTCAGTTTGTTGCAATTACATTCTTATCAAGCAACAACATCAAAAAAAAAATCCTGCCACAATCCAATGATTAGTAATAATTTGAAGCTGATACAAAGCATATCCATCTAAATTTAATGGTAAAAATAATAGCTAGCACTTTTTAGCTTCCTTTTATATGGCAGGCTTAAATGCATGATCTCATCTCGTCCTAATATTACCACAAGATAATTGGCATCATTAGTATTACTCCTATTTCGCAGAAGAGGAAATTGGGTGTCAGAAAGTAAAACTTGACTGTGCTGCATGACACATCAGAATGAGTGTGAAAGCCATCTCCTGAATTTTTTTTTTTTATTTTGTGCTGCATTGCTTTATCCAGATGGTCTTGACTCTTTGTTTTCACCTAACTTCTAAAAATAAAAACTTGGGGCTGGAGAGATGGCTTAGCAGTTAAGCACTTGCCTGTGAAGCCTAAGGACCCCAGTTCAAGGCTCGATTCCCCAGGACCCACTAGCCAGATGCACAAGGGGGGTGCACACATCTGGAGTTCATTTGCAGTGGATGGAGGCCCTGGCGCACCTATTCTCTCTCTATCTATCTATCTGCTTCTTTCTATCTCTGTCTGTCTGTTGCTCTCAAATAAATAAAAACAAACAAAAAATTTTTTAAAATAAGAACTTGCCTGACTGAAAAAGTCTTTCATATATTCATCTATACACAGCAAGAAAATGCTTACACTATGTAAGATTTTAGTACTGGTTTTTTGTTTTCTAAAAAAAGGTGTGTATTTCAGACTTCTTGTACAATAAGCTATTTGCAGGAATTGGGAGACAAAAGGTTGGAGTACTAGCTTATAGCAGTATATTGAAGGACAAAGGCCACATCAAACTTCATGAAGGTTGCTGGTGTCTAAATTTACGTAACTCTATTGCCATCTTCTGGTTTTATCAGAAAATGCATTTTATAATTAACCTGGTTGTAGAGATAGGTGAGAATATTTTCATCACATTGCATAGCCAAGCATTTGAACTCTGAGATTACAACATATAGTGTGACTTTAGAGTAAGTTTTTCATTGTATGTATTAGCTTAGCTGTTTGTTAATATTTTCCCCCTTGAGATGGGTCTTCATTATGTTGTCAGGCTGATCTCAAACTCCTAGGATCAAATAACCCCCCCCTGCCTCAACTTCTCCAGTATCTAGAACTACAAGCAAGACCACTAGACACCAATTTGTTTGACTAATTTGTTAACTCAGCAATTGAGCTGTGTGCCTGTGATATCTGATGTGTGTTTCATTCTATCAGGAAAAGTTAGAGCCCTCAAAAATCTAAGACACTTATTCAAAGTCACTCTGCATTTCCCCCAGCATATAGCACACATACTCTTATTATGCAATTATATGCGCACTTTAATATTATATAAAGCATTTAATTATAACTTTGAGCAGTTGTACAAAGTAGAGCAAGCAAACAATAGTCAGCTCTCATCTACACCTCAGCAATCTTCAGTTTGACTTCATGTTCAGCACGAGTGAGGCTCTGTGGTCAGCCACACACTATAGACACTGCTCACTACCACGTTAGAAGATTGTCTGTGATGTGTTTCAATAAGCCAAATGTTCCTACAGGACAAGGTGAATCTGAAATCAGATGAGATTATTCTAATATTTTAATGACTTGCAGTTGGTATGTCTATGAAAGAGAAGACAGACTGATGACTTACTAAAGTTGGCTTTAATCATACTTTGTTACAATTGTCATATGTACACAATGGATTTCTTTTTAGCTATTTACAGATATCCAAACATTAGGATATTTCTTTTTAAATATATTTTATTTATTTATTTATGAAAGAAAGAGGCAGAGAGAGAAAGAGAGAGAGGGGAGAGAGAGAGAATGGGCGCTCCAGGGCTTCCAGCCACTGCAAACAAACTCCAGACGCATGCACCCCCTTGTGCATCTGGCTTATGTGGGACCTGGGGAATCTAACTGGGATCCTTTGGCTTTGCAGGCAAACGCCTTAACCGATAAGCCATCTCTCCAGCCCTAGGATATTTCTTATAGCAATCCTAATACTGATTGTACTTCAAAAACAATTTAGGAAATCTGCAATTGGATGAGCATTTCTACATGTTAATGGATATATATATACATATATATATATATATATATATATATATATATATCATATATGATATATATATACATTTTTTCCTATCAATAAAAGGGGCAATCTGTCAATCTGTCTCTACTTTGTCCCCACACACCTCATATGGTCCACTTTTATATGTAAACTTTTCACTTTAGCATGTCAGGCATGCAAAAATCATAGAGCAACATAACCACCTAATTAGTCATCACAAAGATATTGAAATATAAGTTCACAAGTAGAAATGACATCTTCTGTGTCACTCCCCCCTGATCCTATTCCTGGCTTCCCCCCAAGAGATAACCACTATTTTAGCAGTTTTCGTGTAGTTCCCATATTCACATGCTTATTTTATATTTTTACGACAGATGTAAATGGAATTTTAAAAACATTATAGAAAGGATATTTTTTAAATGTAGTATTCTATGCATGTATGTGGAAACATGCATACATGTGCATGTGTGTGTGTGCAGCTGAGGATCAAACCTGGGGCCTTGCACATTCTACCAATGATTCAGATCCCTAGTCCATGCTAATTTTTTTTCAACTTATCACCGGATGTTATAGATTTATCCATTTAACATATAAGTTCTTGGAATCAGGGCTAGCTAAGTTGGTAAAGTATTTGCCTTACAAGCATGAAGACATGAGTTCAATTTCAATAACCCATGTAAAAATGCCAAGTGTGGTATAATCCCACTGCTGGGAGGAGTAGATAGGCAAATACCAGGGACTTTCTGGTTAGCCATTCTAGCCTAATTGGTGAGTTTCCAAGCCAATAAGAAGGGGAGAAAGTGACAGCATTAGACACTTTCGACAGGCCCACACATGTGTACCCCCCTCCCACACATAAATACACACATATACACACATTAAAAAATACATTTAAATTCTTCATCTATTTTAATTTCTGTAAAATATTCCACTACAACAGAATTTCTGTCTTCTCCTTATTGATAAATATTTGAATATCTAGGGTATTTCCAATTTGTATACTATCACAAATAGTTCTGTAGTAAACATTCGAGTAGCTCTTTATTCTTGTAACAAGTGTGGGTTTCTTCATAGGTGGTGGAGAGTGCGCCAGAATCTTGGAGAGCTGGTCAAAAGCAGACTAGTGGGGCTGTAAAGATGACTTCGCAGTTAAAGCTCTTGCCTGTAAAACCAAAGGGCCCAGGTTCGATTCCCCAGTACCCACACAAAGCCAGATACACAAACTGGCACATGTAATCTGGAGTGTCTTTTCAGTGTCTGGAGGCCCTGCCATGCTCATTCTCTATGTCTGTCTTCTCTCTCTCTCTCTCTCTCTCTCTCTCTCTCTCTCTCTCTCTCCCTTGTATATAAAAAAATAAAATATTAAATAAAGCAGACTGGTGAGCAGTCCATTGTTGTAGAGATACAGAATTTCCATTTCTAACATGTTCCCAGGCAACTCCCAATTTTTGCTAGGCTTTTCAATTTCATATAAAGTACACGATTTTTATTTCATGGGTATTTTATTGATTTACAAAATAACTTATAGGATGAAACATTCCCTGGTCTCAACTAGCAATGCAGTCCAGAGTATGGAGTCGACATTAAGCCATAAGAAATGATGGAGATCTCACCCAGCATCAAGTTTGTTTAGCTTGAAGAACAAACACATAATGCCAACCAAACAGCATGCCTGGCAGCAGTAGAAACAGCTTGCCTAACAGCCCAACAGAAAGTCTGGTGTTCCAGGCCTGGCTTGTGAATTTCCAAAGCTCACCACCATGGGGCATGTGTGACCAGGAAAGATAAAACTATATACAAAGAGTAGCTCACCGTAGGCTCTGGCTCTGAGACCCTTCAGCTTTTGTACTGCCTACTAATGAAATGGCTTCAGGTCTTCCTGAAGACTGCCCATTTCCCACTGAAGCAACATCTCATTAACATTGATTGCCATCGATTTTAAGTAGTGTGACAATGACGATCAGGAGTTAGATAGTCATCTCTACCATACTCACATTTTCTAATTGTGTTTGATGCATAGGTAAGCAATTGGGGTATGAATATTGAATTTATGTGAGATCCTACTGCTAATCATTTATTCCAGGATTGTTTTGGACTTTTCCATAGATGTCAGCATCATCTACTAAAAACATCTTTTTAACTTCCTATTCCATCCATGTAACTTTTCTTCCATTTTCAAGTTTTAGTCTACTAGCTACAATTTAATCTTAGGTAAAAGTAGCGTTATAAAAGAAATAGTTATGAAGTTTTGACATTTATTGTAATTCATACTATAGATTTTTGTACATATTTTATTGGGCTTAAGATGTTCATTCTGGTCTGGGGAGCTGGCTTAGAGGTTAAAAGCACTTGCTTACAAAGTCTGCCAGTCAGGGTTCAATACCCCAGTACCCATGTAAAGCCAGATGTACAAAGTGGTACATGCCTTTGGCATTTATTTGCAGCAGCAAGAGAGAGCCTTGATGTGCCCATACTCTCTCATAAATAAATAAATAATAGGCCAGGCATGGTGGCACATGCCTTTAATCACAGCACTTGGGAGGCAGAGGTAGGAGGATTGCTGTGAGTTCAAGGCCAGCCTGAGACTACATAGTTAATTCCAGGTCAGCCTGGGTTCAAGTGAGACCCTACTTTGAAAAAAATAATAAATGAATAAATAAATAATATTTTTTAGAAGATGTTCATTCTTGGGCTAGAGAAATGGCTTAGTAGTTAAGGAACTTGACTATGAAGTCTAAGGACCCAGGTTTGATTCCCTGCAACCCACATAAGCCAGGTGCACATGGTGGCACGTGTGTCTGGAGTTAGTATGCAGTGGCTAGTGGCCCTGGTACACCCATTCTCTCTCTCCCTACCACCTCTCTCTTTCTCTCTCTCTCTCTCTCTCTCTTTATGTCTATCTCTCTCTCGCTTGCTCTCATAAATAAATATATAAAAATAAAACATGTTTTTCTTCCTTCTACTATACTAAATTTTTATCATGATTGAGTTTGGATGTTATCAGTTGGTCCTATTATTGTGTGTGAGGGAGAGAATGTGTGTGTAAGTACTCATGTGAGAGGTTGCTGATAGGCATGTATGAGTGTGGAGGCCAGAGAACAACTTTGGGTGGTGGTGTTCTTCAGGTGTCAGACACTGTTTTTGAGACAGAATCTCTCAAGTTAGACTGGCTGACCAGTAAGTTCCAGGGACCTTCCTTGTCCCACCTACCCAGAGCTGGGATTACAGGCACATGCACCATGCTTGGCTTTTGTAAATGAGCTTTAGGGATCAAACTCAGATTTTCATGCTTGCAAGATAAGCACATTATCCACTGAGCTATCACCCCAACCTCCTCTGATAATTTTTAAACTTTTTCATTTTATTTTAATATAACCTGATCTTCTCATTGATACTTCTAGTACTTTTATGTCTTTTCTTCCACACTTTAAGTTCTATATTTTTAAAATATTTTATTTTTATTTATTTATTTATTTGACAGAGAAAGAGGGAGTCAGGGAGAGGGAGAGAATGGGCATGCCAGGTCCTCCAGCCATTGCAAACAAACTCCAGACGCATGCGCCCCCTTGTGCATCTTGCTTATGTGAGTCCTGGGGAATCAAACCTGGGTTCTTTGGCTTTGCAGGCAAATGCCTTAACCACTAAGCCCTCCCTCCAGCCCCTATATATATTTTTTTAATTTTATTTATTTATTTGAGAGTTGGGATGGATGGATGTATTAGGGATTCTTGCTGTTGCAAATGAACTCCATATGCATGTGCCACTTTGTGTATCTGGCTTTATATAGGAACTAGGAAATTGAACCAGACCATCAGGTTTGCAAGCAAGTACCTTTAACCCCTAGACTGTCTCTCCAGCCCCAAGTTCATATTTTAATTATGTCTCTTGATAATTTATACCTGAATTTTTTAAAATTTATTTTATTTTAAAATCCTCATGTTGTTCATAGTTTGTTTTTGTTTTTGCTTGCTTGTTGTTTATGTTGGAACAGAATCTCACCATGTATCCCAGGCTAGCCTCAAACACTCCAACCTCATGCATCTAACTCCCAAATGCTCTTGTTAAAAGATTTTATCCAACTGAATAATATTTAGATTCCAGCTGGCAAGCTGAATCCATTGCATCCTATGGAATATCACACTCTTTCTTTATTCCCTCCATCCATGTAAGCTCTCTTGTTCTATTTTTTTACTCCCATTTGCTTATTCAAATACAGGAAAATAAAGCATTTATGTATAAGATTTAATTTTACTCTGCTACCTTACTAAATTATTATATTATATTATATAAATTAGCTTATTTTCTTTTTATTTTGGTTTCTTTTTAAAACAATCTCATATAGTCCAAGCTGGCATCCAATTTGCTACTCAGAAGAAAAATTTTGAAGTTTCTGGTAACCTTATGTAGTAACAAACTTGATTACTATTACATAAATATTCAAAGGATATAGTCATTACAGTAAAAAGACAATGTAGCCTGGTATGATGGGGCATGCCTTTAATCCCAGCACTCGGGAGGCACAGGTAGGAGGATCACAGTGAGCCCATCCTGAGACTACATAGAGAATTCCAGTTCAACCTGGGCAAGAGTGAGACCCTACCTCAAAACAAACAAACAAATAAAAAGAGACAATGTTGTATAGACACCATAAAATTTTCCTTTTTACTATATGGAAGTAATTTTATAGTATCCTTCTTTTATGTAGTAAGTTTTATGGTTTTGGTCTAATGATTTTCTACATAATTATAGGTTAATATAAAATTCACCCATCCTCCTTTAAGTGTCCCCTATGAATAATGATAAAATTAGCCTGTTTTCTGTTCCTGTTCTTTAACCTCCACCCTTAACTATTTAATTTTGATGAATAGTATTATCATTCTAATTGTTTTTCTGACCTGTTACTATGATTCTCTAATCAAAACTGTGTCTAATCATGTATCTAATCATGATGTAAAACTCTCAGGACTAGAAATAAGAGATGACTTTCTCAGATTATGAAGAGTATCTGTGGTGGTTTGAATATGAACGCATGACAATTAAATAATGAAATTTGCAGGAAAATGGACAGAGTTGGGAAAATAATCATTCTACGTGAGGTCACGCAGGCACAGAAAGCACCGCATGTACCCTCTCATCTGTGGCTCCTAGCTAGAATCTATTGGAGATGAGTGCAAATGGTAGTAAACATCAGGAATCTGGGCATAAAAGTAGAATGAGAGAAAAGAAATGTGGAGAGAGGAGAGGAGAAGTTACTTCACAGGTTAGGAAGGGTTTATGGGAGGTGGGAGGGCCTTGGGTGGGTAATGGGTAGGAGGTAGGGAGGGCTGGGAGGAAGTTACACAAAATTAAGACAATGTGAATCAGGTCCATGAATGTGAATGTATGTCACCCATAGCCTCAGAGACATTTGAGTAAGGTTATGATTCTTACTTAAGTCTCTTACTTAAGTCTGCTGGAAGAGGCATCACTGGGGCCAGATCTTAAATCTGGCCGTCAGGGCAATTTGAGCTCTACCTGCTCCTCTTTGCTCATGGTGGTGTCTCCCTGCTACGCAACTATGAAAGTGAGCCAGCTCTTTCTACCATTAGTGGTATTTCCCCTGGATTCATTCTATAAACCTTAAATAAACCCATTCTTCCCATAAGTTGCTTCTGGCTGGGTGTTTGTCCCAGCAACAAGAAAGTAAGTGCAACTGTCTCTTTCAAAACATAGTAAGCAAGGGCTAGAGAGATGGCTTAGTGGTTAAGCACTTGCAGGTGAAGCCTAAGGACCCCAGTTCGAGGCTCAATTCCCCAGGACCAACGCTAGCCAGATGCACAGGGCGGGCGCATGCATCTGGAGATCATTTGCAGTGACTGGAGTCCCTGGTGCACCCATTCTCTCTCTCTCTCTGTCTGCCTCTTTCTCTCTCTCTCTCTCTCTCTCTTTCTCTCTCTCTCTGTCGCTCTCAAATAAATAAATAAATAACCAAAATTTAAACTTGCCTGCAAAGCCTAAAAACCCAGGTTCAATTACCCAGTACCCAGGTAAGCAAGGTGCACAGAGTGCCACATGTGTCTGGAGTTTATTTGCAGTAGTTGGAGACCCTAGTGTGCACATTCTCTCTATATATCTGCCTCTTTCTCTCTCTCTCTCTCTCTCTCTCTCTCTCGCTCGCTCATAAATAAATAAAATCTTGGGAAAAAAAAACAGTAAGTGAAAAACTAAAGATTTTTTTTCTAGGACCAAGAACAAAAGAAAGACATCCCCTCCCACAATCTTTGTTTAATATGGTACTCAAAGTCGAAGCTAATTTAATAAAATAAGAAAAAGAATAAAATCCATATATATCAAGACATAAGAAATGAAATTGCATCTGTTTCCATGTGGCAAGATTATCTGAGTGGTATATCCAAAATATAAAACTCCAAAAGAGCTGGGGATGGTAGCAAATGCCTAAAGTCCCTGTTCTTCTGGCAGCCAAGGTGGGAAGGAAATGCATTATTTACACTAGTAGTAGTAGTCGCCCAAATAAAATACTTTCACATGACCTCCAACGAATCACAAAGAAGACCTGTCTTAGGAGATCTATAAGATAATAACTTTAAAAAATTAAAGAATTTTGAAAATGGAAATGTGCTTGCTCTATGTCCATAGATAGGAACATCAGTATTGCTAAGATGACAGTTCTCAACTTGATCTGTATATTCAGTGAAATCCCAGTCAAAATCACAAGTTATTTTGTGGATACTGACAAGCTGGCTTTATGAAGAGGCAAAAGACCAATGTAACATTAAAGGAACATTAAAGGAGAGGTGAAACACTACAGCCAAAGCATTATTAAAGAGAAGAGCTAAGTTTGAGGACTGACTGTCCAACTTTAGGACTTGCTGTAATTCACAGTAATCAAGACAGTGTGGAATTGGTCAAAGAGTAGACAAACATCCCAGAACAAGACAGACCCAAAAATAGCCCTACAGAAACATTCTTTGACAAAGATGAAAGCAATGCTGAAACAGGGTCTGACCAAGGAGCAGGAAGGGGTCAAAGGAAAGAGCTTTGTGAAAAACAGGGTTTGAAACTCAATAAACCAAATACTATATAGACATAAAATCAATATCTATCAAACTAGACTTTGAAGTTCAAGAAAAACAACTTAAAATTCAAACGCCATGTCTAACCTTCTAATCATTTCCTGGCATAACAATGAAATAAATATTCCTTGACAAATCATCCTAGTTAAAAAAAAAAAAATTATATAACCTTGTATCACGTCCCTAGGATTTAGTGTAGAGCCCACTGTTATGCTGTTACGGTTTGAACATGACACGTCCCAAATAGGTTTATATGTCAGGAGGTTGGCTGCCAATTGGTTTGGGGAAAGTGGTTGGATCTCAAGAGTTGAGGTTAATCAATAGATTGGTAACTGGATGGATTTATAATCTGATGGTGAAGAGTAGGAGGTGGGGCCTGGTTAAATGAAGAAAATATGCCCTTAAAGAGGTATCTTGTACTGACCCTATCCTGTATTCCCTTTCTCTGCTTCCTATGTCTAAGGTAAGAATCTCTTCCACCACACATTCCCACTACCGTGATGCTCTGCCCCATTGTATTGTCTCTAGAAATCATGTAATAAAACCTCTAAGGCCATGAGCTAAAGTAAATCCTTCCTTCTTTAAATTGATTATATCAAGTATTTTGACCATGGCTACAGAAAGCTAATGAATGCATCCACCCAGGAAAATCAGCAATGTACTGTTTTCATGAGAAGCTCATACTTCCTCTGATTATATACTTTCCTTCTAATAAAACTTCCTTTCAGATTCCTATTGCATCTCATCCCTGAGATCTTTCTCTGATAGTAACAAACACTGAGATCTATCTAGTGACACTATCTGTCCATGAGACTTCCTCTCCACTCATGTCCTACTGTGAAGAAAAGAAGCTAAAAGTTAAAGTGATTCACTGAGTTAATTGAAAAAATATCCCAAAGAGAGAACTGCCCAGAAAGGGCCCAGAGGGACAATAAGAAGGAAAGACAATTTAGGTTAAAACAAGATAAAATAGAGTTCATTGTTAGGGTGGCCAGACTACAGAAATGATTGATATGCAAATTGCCACATCTTGTTTGTTCACTGACCCTTCCCCTTGGCTATGAAAGCTATAAAATGGAAATAAGATCTCAGCTCAGGGGCAGAGCTTCTTTGGAGAACTATCTCAAGCTCTATGAACCTTGTGCAAATAAACTCCTCTACTTTCACTCATACTGTCATTGGAGTGATCTTGCCAGAGAATTTATGCATCACTACAATAATAAGATAGATCAAAGAGCATCTTTTAAATAAAATAGTGCCAAGGAAACTGGACATCCACATGCCAAATAATTGAATCAACATACAGACTTTGCACCCTTCAAAAAATTAGTTCAAAATGGAGTATAGACTGGAAATGTAAAACAAAATAAAACAAAGAAAGCCAGATGTGGTGGTACACGCCTTTAATTCCAGGACTCAGGAGGCAGAGGTAGGAGAATCATTGTGAGTTTGAGGCCAGCCTGAGACTTCATAGTGAATTTCATCAGGTCAGCCTGGACTAGAGCAAGAGCCTACCTCAAAAAAAAAAAAAAAAAAAAAAAAAAAAAACACGAACAAAGAAAAGAAAATAGCACAGGAGAAACCCCAGATGATTATGGATGTGGCAATGACATTTTAATGTGTTTCTTTTTTTTCATTTTATTTGAGACAGAAAGAGGGAGATAAAAAGAGGAAGCTAGAGAGAGAATGGACATGCCAGGGCCTCCAGCTGCTGCAAACAAACGTTAGATGCACGCGCCCCCATGTGTGCATGTATGACATTGGATACCTGCATCACTGTGTATCTGGCTTGTGTGGGACCAGGAGATTTGAACATGAGTTCTCAGGCTTTGCAGGCAAGTGCATGAACCACTAAGCCATCTCTACAATCCCTACAGTGACAACTTAGATACAACACTAGGTATGGAGAATGAAGGAGTAAGCATGTCAGAAATTCAACATACTCTTATACCACATATATATATAAATGCTGGAGAACACCAGGAAGTCTGACAAAACAGCCCCCTGCTACCTTGACCCATGACAGATGCTGGCTAAGGAGGCCCTCACTCTTCAGAAACCTGTGTTGAGCACATTAAAGTTCCCCCCGCCCCCACAAGGAAAAGAAAGTATTTTACATATTTAAATGTGAGAGAGAAACAGACAGAGATAGGGAAGATAATGGGAGAGATAGAGGGAACTGGCACACCAGGTGCCCTACCGCACATGAGCACCCCCTTATGCATCGGGCTCGCATGTGTCCTGGGGATTCGAACCAGGTTCCTTTGACTTCCCAGCAAAAAGCTCTAACCCCCAGGCCATCTCCCGGTTCCCACAGTGCCTGTGCCTGGTCTACTTTCCCTTGCTTTTCCCAGTCCACCTAGGGTGAGAGCGAAGATATCAGCCTAGGTTAGGGAATCAGCTGTCTTCAGAAAATGGGTCAGTTTTATCCCATCCACAAAGGCGGCCGAGCCACGGCCATATCCCTGCCAGAGACGTTCTTGTTCAAATTGAGCAATTTCTTCGGGTTCACAATCTCACTTACAAGTGTTGAGCCCACTGGAATGGGGATGTCTGAAATGTGAGGGAGCAGGGCCTAGAGGGTGTGTTTCTCTGGGAATAAGAGAGCTCCAGAAAGTATCCTTTAATTGGCTGAAGGAGGAGGGCCTCCATGAGTGCCGGGCCAGCTGACAGACCAGGAGAGGCTGCCTCACACATCAAACATTCAGACATTTGAAAATCGTCGAGAACGCCTGAGTCCACTTGCGTGGACTGCCCACTTACCCCTGTCCCTGGTGAAGATGAGGTGTCCCCTTTTCTGAAACGTGCAGGGATGCTGGTCCAGGTTTCTTGAAAGAGAGGCTGACAACTCCAGGACTTCTATGGAGTGGTGCTTTGCTTCCACCCAATGACAGAGGCGGCAGGACTCTTGCTTCTGGGTGGAACGCCACTCACATAGGTTCTTTAATTCCTTCTGGATGGGTTTTGAATAGGAATTGAATCAGAATAAAATTCCTAGGTAAACCAGGGGTGTCAGATATGTGTCTGACAATCTGAGAAGAAAGAGAGCAAAGAAGTCCACTGTCTTCACACTTGCTAATGCTTCTCCATTCCCCCTCTCCTTGGACATAAAAACATTCCTGTCCCTATTCTGGGGAGACACCTCACATTTCCAGAGACTCTGCTGCTGAGATGTGAAATGCACCTCTAGGTCTAGACTCTCCAATAAAATCTAATTCTTCTGTAATAGATATTCCTACTTGTGTTTTCTTTTTCTAACATATGGTGCCAAAACCCAGGAATGAACCAAAGGCACTACTATTTCCTATCTGTCTCTACTACCACCACTGCTGAGATTCTGACCCCTCCCTCCACACGTCAGGAACTTCTTGAACTTTCTTTTCTTTCTTTTCTTTCCATAGTTTTTTCCAGGCCCTCCATGTGGGATCTCTAGCCATGTGGATACCTTTCCTACTCTCTGTACTTCCCTCAATAAATATAATTTAATAAAAAATAAAATAACATAAGTTTTATTCTGGACTTTTGGCTTTATTCCTATGCATGATACACATGTTTGCACACCAAAGTTTAATCTTGCTTCTAACATAGCCTTCTAAATGTTTATTATGGCTTAACTCCTTAATCTTTAAAGAAGTGATTAAATTGGTTTATAACTGTTATGATACAATACACATGTTTTCTGTTAAGCCACAGCTCCATTGGTTTTAAGGTTAAATTCTAAATGTTTATAAGGGCCAGCAAAATTACAATTAGGAAGTGTGCTTTCAGTTAAGATAAAATGGATTAACAAAATAAGTTGTACCTCTGTATTTCTCTCACTTTAATTGTTTATATAATTCAAACAACTCTTTATAATATGTTGATAAATTTATTGTCTCATATCAAGGTTAAAATTTAAGTATATATAGATATTTTATGTTAAGGTTTGATTACTGAAAAAAAAAATCTTAGTCCTTAACAAAATCAAGATATTTTATCTAGCTTTGTTTGTTTAAGCTTAATCTAAGTGTGACATAAGTCAAAAGTACAAGACTGGTGGAAATGACCTTCTGGACTTTCACAGTTCCACAAATTCACCTCATTCCTATAACAGACTAACTCTGTCTATATGGACGCCTTTTTTGTCCTCCAAGTGTAAAAGTCAACAAGAGTAGAGACCCCACGCCACCCCAATTTTTTTTTCTCATCTTCCCACTTCAGTTACAAAAAGTCAAATTCAAACTCAGTGCCCATCTCCCAGAAGAACTGGAGGTCTCTCTCCACTGACATTAGTCTTGGAAGCCATTAAACTTCCTTTGGCCCTGGTAATATTAAAATAAGAAATGCCACTGCCTTCTGACCAGAGGTCTGATCCTGAATAGGATATAGAATTTATAATGTGTGCTAATAAATTTGAAGGGTTGTAGAAAGATTATTAAATTTGTGACTGAATATATTATTAAATAATCAAGATTCAAGTTTAGTTAAATACTGATATTACAATAGATCTCATAAATATTACCCTACTCTTACTAATGTTCATAAAATGGTTTACAAACAAATTTTGTATAAAAGAAATTACTTAAAATTTATAATTAAGTTTTGTACAAATATGAAATTTGTATGTTTTCCATCTGATATTTTGTTTAATAAAACATCTATTTATATTAATAGGTTTCTTGAATATTCTACTCATATATTTTCCCATTGGGTAAAACTTTTATTTGTTTACTATAAACTGATTCTAATAAAAAAAAATGGGGCCTAATTATATAAAATTTCATTGTGCTTGTAAAATAAACAATTGATAATAAGAAATTTATCGAGGTTAATCAAACTTTTAACTTTTTCAGCCTGACATACTTTCATTAGTTCTTCTAAAGCTAAGACCTTTTGACTTCTAGACTGAGTAAGAAAAAACTAAGCTTTCCATGCCAAATATTACTTAAACTAGCTTCTTATACTCCCCACCTCCACCTTACCTAGATCAAATCTGACATACAAAAATTTCAACCATCTCTTCGTCCTTACTTCTACAGACAACATTCCTTGTCTTCTTACTTTCTATGCTATCATTTCTACCCTAGATATAACACTCATGCATTGCCTATAAATGTCATGTTACATACAGAAAAATTAATATAGATATATAATGACCAGATCATAATGGCTAATAAAGTTAATATGATCTAGGAGTTTCTTTCATAATGGCTCTGGTTAATATCACTCTCCTGAAGAAGCTGTCTTCATGCCTGATTCAGTGTCCTCTATAAGACTCTAAGAAAAAGCCTCTTAGCCATATGGGACAACAAAGGGATGTTTGATGATCCCAAAAGCCACACTCATGTGACTGAAACTTCAGTGATGGACTGCAACAATTGTGGAGAAATAAATGTTGCTAGTCGAAACAATAATATTTGGGGCTGGTTTTTCAAGGTAGAGTCTCACTCTAGCCCAGGCTGACCCGGAATTCACTATGTACTCTTCAGGTGGCCTTGAACTCACGGCGATCCTCCTACCTCTGCCTCCTGAGTGCTGGGATTAAAAGCATGCACCACCACACCCAGCTGTATTAGCCTTTTCAATGTCCAATAATATTTTTATGTATATGATTTGACAATTTCTATGATCAGCTCTATAAGTTATCTGCAACTATCTATAAGTTATAATGCTATCTGTAAGTTATAATGAGAAGGAGTAGGCAGTTAAGGTGACTGGGCCCCTGGGTAAAAAGCAGGAATGCCTTTGGGCCTATCCTTGCAGTCTTAACTTGCTAGCCAAGAATGATCTGACATTTTATCTCTTCCATAGATTTGTTTTTCCACAAACAACCTGGGCCCCTCTTGGGAAGGAGATCTTTCCTAGGATTTAAAAACTATACTTTTGGGGCTAGAGAGATGGCTTAGTGGTTAAGCACTTGCCTATGAAGCCTAAGGACCCTGGTTCCATGCTCAATTCCCCAGGACCCACGTTAGCCAGATGCACAAGGGGCACATGTGACTGGAGTTCGTTTTGCAGTGACTGGAGGCCCTGGCACACCCATTCTCTCTCTCTCTCTCTCTCTCTCTCTCTCTCTCTCTCTCTCACTCTGCCTCTTTCTCTGTCTGTCGCTCTCAAATAAATAAATTAAAATAATTAAAAAGTTAAATATATATATATGTGTGTGTGTGTGTGTGTGTGTGTGTGTACTTTTTATCATTAAATAAAGAAAGGGAGAGAGAGAGAGAATAGGTTGCCAGGGCCTCTAGCCACTGCAAACAAATTCCAGACACATGTGCCACCATAAGCATCTGGCTTATATGGGATCTGCAGAATTGAACCTGATTCCTTAGGTTTTGTAAGCAAGTGCCTTAACTGCTAAGCCATCTCTGCAGCCCCTTTCCTAGGATTTAAATCTAATACTAATATTGCGGTTGGTTTAGCTTAGACCCCAAAACTTGGCATCATGGCTGGCCTCTTCCTGAAATAGCCCCTAGCTCTAAACAATTAGCTGCTCCTCTGGCTCATCTGAGGCAGAAAGTGGGGCCCACCACCATATTATTATTAATACATTTGCTGGGGGAGAGGAAAGGCTCTGTGTTGCCTGACCTCTCCTGAACCTCCACCTGCTGGTGAGGTTGTTCCTCATCTCTTCCCAGCTGGACCGGGCAGAGGGAAGAAACCCCTAGCCCCTAGCCCCTACTTTCCACTTGAGCTCTTTGCCCACTCCTGCTCTCCACATGGCAAGAGTTCTTCATACTTCTTTTCTGTCGTTCCCATGGGTTTTTCAGGCCCACTATGTGGGTTTCAAGCTACATGGGTGTATTCATTCTCCTTTCCTTGGTTCTGTACTTCTCTCAATAAATATAATAATTTAATAATTATCCTTCTCATTCTTATTTTATTCAATTCCTTGTTTAAAATTAGACATAAACCTAGGGTTTGGGGTTCAAGGACTTTCCTGAACCCCTAGCATGCTGTTACTCTGGTGGCTATCCAAAACAGTGCAATTACTTTGAAAAATGGCTCAGTAATTTCATACAAAGTGAATCATACTCTCACCATATAACTCAGCATTCCTCCTCATTGATATTTACACAAATGACTGAAAACTTTCATTGAGTAATAAATTAGGTTGCTAAGACTATTTTATCAAAGGACCACAAATAACTACAATGGACTGCCTCAGCTATTGTAGCAATTACCTTCCCATACTGCCTCCAAACCAGAAGCATCTGATTGAAGGAAAAAGTTTCTCTTGGTTTATAGTTTCAAAGGGAAGCCTCATCTTGCCAGGGAAAGCATGGCAGTGCAGACAGCCAGGGCATCACATACTGTCACAGGTACAGCAGTCTGTGTAAGCTAGCTCTGAACACCTAGTTGGCTGGACTAATAAGCCTCAAGACTCACCCCCAGCAACCTACCTCCTCCAAGGCTCTACCTCTCAAAGGTTCCCCCAGCTGAGGACCAAGTAGGAGTCTCAATCACAAACATGAGGCTACGGGGAACAATTTACATTTAAACCATCACAGATCTGAAAGCTAGATGCCCAAGACCAAAATGATGAAGAAATGTTTTCACCTGAGAGATGTGAGAAAAGATCTTTCCCTTGCCTCATAATGTAGTTTCTGACAGCGTGATGACAATTGTTGGCATTCCTTGGCTTGCAGAAACATCAGCTTAATCTTTGATTTTTATCTTCAAAGGAGAAATTTATGTCTAACTTCATATGAACTACTTCCGTCTATAGGTACTAGTTCCAAATATAGTCACAGTCTAAAGTAATAGGGTTTAAGACTTAACATATGAATGGACAGAGAGACAACATATTAATTGGGAGGGGGGATACAGGAGTGAGGAATAGATTACTGGATAAATATAATGTGAGGATGAAGAAGACTCACTCCAAGTTAAGCGATAAGTGTGAAAATCCCAAAGCAAAGTTGGCAATATATAAAGAAATGACAGAGGAATGTGACCAGGACCTAATTACAAAGGTTTTAGAGCTCCTGAGGACACAAATCCTAGCATTTCTAAGAATCCACTGATTGAAAAAGTTTGATGGGTTTTTGTTGTTGTTGTTTTTGTTTTGTTTTGTTTTGTTTTGTTTTTTTTTTTTTTTTTTAGGTAGGGTCTTGCTCTAACCCAGGCTGACCTGAAATTCACTATGTAGTCACAGGTTGGCCTTGAACTCATGATGATGCTCCTACCACTGCCTCCAAAGTGCTGGGATTAAAGGCGTGCACCACCACACCCAGCCTTGATATGTTTTTAATCTTAAATTCCTCTGAATCCTTGTGTTCTTAGAAACATCCTATCCTCTCCTTCTTGTTAAAGGCTAGAAGACTGTTGCTACCAGATGAAGAGAACTTTGTTTAAAAGACAACATGTATCCTCTTCAGAATCTCATCTGTTCCTTGTTTTCTAGTCATAAGAAAAACAACTAAGGTGAAGTTACAGAATAATCTGGTAGGAGTTAAAGAAACTAGCCACCATGTATGGGTTGAAGACATGAGACTATTATTAGATTGGATCCTTAAAGTGACACATAGGATGCTTATTGATAACCATACTAATATAAGATTTTAGCAATAAAAAACAGTGTGAGATACCTTAAACTCTATGAGCTTTTCTCTTAACTCTTGTTAAACTAAAAGTATCCCAAAGTAAAAATACTATTAATAATTTTATTTTAAAAAATCAAGAATAAAAAATGTAGGGAACAATTTATCCAGAAACTTAAAAAAAATACACACATGAGCTCCATCCTACTTAGTGACATTTTTGGTCATGTGTAGCATGCAAGTCTAAAAAAAATCATAACTTATAGCATTAATGCCTTTTAGAAGTGGTTATTTATATCAAGGAAGAGAAGTTGGAAAGAATGTAAGAGACAGAAAATTGGGGAGTGCTGTGAAATGCTATCTTCTGGACATGACAAAGCCATTTGCACTCATGAAATCACTCACAGCAGCTGTGGTCAGCTGTATAAGCCCTGAACAAGATTGGGCCCTTCAACATTCCATGATGAGGCTATGTGAAAAGACTTACTTTAAGAGGGGGGAAGAGCAACAGCCTTGAAGTTATGTTCTTAGTGACAGCTGACAAGTGCCTAAGCCTTCCCAGTGTTCCTTATGCTTAACTGCACCATTTGCTGTATAAGGCATTTAGATGCTTACCCAAGCACAGTGTAATGGCAGAGAAGGACAAAGATGCTATTAAAGGTGGTCCATCATACTCTTCTAATTCCATTGTGTTTCTTCTACCTGTTAGCTTACCATATGGTTAACCTTTTCCACATGCTAATTTGTTTCTTATTTGTCTAAGAATACATGTCCTCTGTTGGGAAATGCTGGACTTCAAAATAAAATGAAACAACCAGTATTTCATTTCCCTCACCCATACAATGTCCTACATGCTTAACCATGAAGTAGGTGTATCAGTTACTTTCTCATTTCTGTGAACAAATGCCTGATCAAAAGTAACTTATGGAAAGAAAGACCTGGTTTAAAATTTCAAGGGAATATTTCATGACAGTAAGGGCATGCGTCGGGAGCATGAAGCAGAGCTGTTTATATCACCAAGCATAAAGCAAACAATGAATAAGAAGTGGGGTCAGGCTATAAAATCAAGCTCTGCCCCCAACACACACACACACACACACACACACAGTGACTCACTTCCTCCAGCAAAGTTCAACATCCCAATGTTTCCACAAATTTCTCAAACAGCACCACCAGCTGGGGATGTAGTATTCAAAAACATGAGCTTATGGGAAGCATTTAATGTCCAAACCACAACACTCTTCCTATGACCCCCATATATAGGCTCCATGTCCATCTCATGATGTAAAATGCATTCAATTCAAGCTCAACAATCACCATAATCTCTAACAGTCCCCATGTTGTTCAAAAGTGGGGTATATTCTGAGAATTAACTGGAGGCATTCCTTTATAATCAAAAGCTATATACTTTTAAAATATAAGGGTACAAAGTAAACATTCCCATCCTAAAAGGTACACTAAAACCCAGAAGAGCAAATGTTGCAGAAATTTTCTGGAAAGATTACTCCAATACCAGTATGAGTGAAAGTAGAGGAATTTATTTATCTGGAGGCCAAAGAGCTTGAGATAGCTCACTCAAGAAGCTCTGACCTCAAGCTGAAATTTTATTTTCATTTTGTAGTTTTCATAGCCAAGGGGAAGGGTAAGTGAACAAATAATATGGATAATTCACAAATCAATATTTCTGCAGTCAGCCTGACCTAACTATAAACTCCATTTTACTTTGTTTTAGCTTAAACTGTTTTTTCTTCTTATCATCCCTTTGGGCCCTTTCTGGAGAGTTTGCTCTTCGGGATTTTTCCATCTGCTAAAAATATAGGTTTAACTCCTCAGCAACTAACTCTTACAGTAACGCAATGAATCAGCTCAACTTTTAGCTTTTTTTTTCTACCACATTCCCTCCTCTTTATCTTCAGAATACCTTCTGATTGTTTATGTAGTGGTTGGTACACTTGGCGTATCACCTGTATTTTAATTGTTTTCATGCTAGATTGGATGAACCTGGACAGAGCATTTAGAAAAACTGTTAAAACCATAAGTCCCAGCATAATTATTATGAAAGGCCCCATTAAGGGTGCTTCCCTGGGTCCCCATGAGGTCCACATAGGGGACAAGGCCAAGGTCTGGAGTCCATCATCTATAAGACCTCTGAAGTCTTGGGTAAGTGTGGCCTTGAGGGTCAAGCACCTGTCCATTGTCAATGGGAGCACTGACACTGTTACCATTAAATCTTGTAGTTTAATTATCAAGGGCAGGAACTGGTTTATGATTATTGTCCTTGAAAATATGAATGGTAACACAAAAGAATTATTATAATAAAATAAAGTCAAAAAAAGGAGCATGAAGGGGGCCTTCTCTCCATAAGATTAGTCAGTGGAAGTAATTGTGACTATCCTAGTCTGCGGAGGAGAGCATAAGACATTCCTGCAGTTAGAGGGAGGGAGTTTTACCACATTCCTCAAAAAGAAACAGACATTCCCATGGAAGGAAAAAGATATAATACAAAGCAATAATAAAACACTGTATATATTCAGGGATGAAAGTTATAAAAATCCCCTGGAGCTAAATTTCTCCATGGATCCCACAAGGTTATCAAGCAAGCTGATCCATCCTGCAAATGGAAGGAGTTAGGATCCTTACCATGTGTCTGATGATCTCTGACTGGCAGAGTTTAATAGGGCACAGGTTACTATAAGAAGCAAATAATTTTTTAACCAGTCATAGCAAACACCAATAAACTGGTGGACATTTTGTCTATTTTTTGTTTTGGCATCTCATGTTGAATTCCTCAGGCTTCTGTCATGTATGGACCAGTTAGCTTTCAGGATTCTGACTGGAGCAGGGCCATCTTTTTGGCAGGGGTAGGTATCCTCCATAACTTGACCTTGAGGGGACTCTCTGGGTCCCTAGTCACCTTTAGCTGTTATGATCAGCTAAGGATACTGTATTCTTAACTCTGGTGTGATGAGTTTACATCTATTGGCTGATGGGTGTGGACCCAATTTCCCAAGAGTATTTGGGTCCCCATGTGTTACAAGTTTTAAGTGAGAATTATCAATGGCAGAATAATCTGGCTATCTATAAATCTAAGCAAAGAGACACCATCAAACAACTAGCACTAACATTAGGAAGTACAAACAGAACTCTAAGTTGTTTTTACATCTTAGAGCTAGGCTCTAGATTTGTCCCAATTGTACCTTAGGGCTGGGCTCTGAGATCTGCCTTTAATTATGTCTTTTAATAAGACATATCAAGGAAAGACTGGACTAATACGAATCAATAACTATCAAGTAAACATAATCAGTGAGGACAATTTTTGGATCCTTGATTTAAAGGCAAACCATGGCTGACTTACAAGGGCAGGGAGAGGCAGAAGGCATGAGTTAATGTTACAGCTTAATAATGTAAACCAGCACCAGGCAGGACAGTCTGTTTGTCTGAATCTTGATATATATTGTAATATCTTATAGTTATAGTCTCTTACTGGGTATTTAAGATCATGTAGACAGCCAAAATTAAATATGTATTATATTTTAGAGGTCATTCATTGTTCTGTAGAAGAGATTTTTTTTTAGGGACCTGCGAGGAGTTCTATGACTCTCAGCATTGTCATCTGCTAGGATAAGTAAAGGTTGTGATGACTAAGTGGCCCTCCCTCTTTTGGGAAGCCTGGAGGACTGATTTTGCTCTGATGTGACTCTTCTGTTGCAGATTCACTGACTTGGAGTCCATTTCCAGGTCTCCATATCCTCCCTGATCAAGAAGAAAGGTAACTTGCCAGAGACCAGAAGTTAGCAAGTGTCTCATTGTCTCCTGTGGCCTTCTGACTTCAGGGAAGGAACCAAAATATGGGTGATCCTTTTAACTCCAATGTTTCCAATTGACTTTGACTTCTACATATGGTTATTCACTCAGGGAGCATGCACACATCTGATTAGCAAAACAGAGCTAGTTAAAGAAGTGCAGAACACACCTGGTTAGAAAAACAGATCTGGTTAAAGAATGATCCAATAGTTTGAAATCATTCTGATTAGCATTTAAGTTTAGTTGCCAGGTGACAGTATAAGCTACATATATAGAACATAGAAAACATACATACTTTATCTTTTAAGAATCTGCCAGTTATAAGTCCAGGCAGAACATGTTAGCAGCCCTGGAAAAAATATTTTACCCACAACTTTAAATCAATTGATTTGATAGAGAAAATATGTCAGGAAAAGACAAGACAGAATAAAAACTTGGCATCTGTGTTTGAAAACAACTTTGGCTAGTCTGTGTACCTATGTAGGTACCAATTACCCCCAAACTGGAAGCAGAACATGAGAGTTCAAGATCATTTTTCTAGAGCAGGGAACATGTCTTAAGTATCAATGTATCTATAAGCAATGAACTTAAGATACCACAAATGAGACAATTACTTAAGTAAAACCTTGACTGAGATAGATTATACATAGCTTAAGAATAAAGCCAAACCTGGTCATTGTTGAGCTAAACTAGCCTGATTTTAACATGCATTAGAGACATTATGACAGACATAAAGTAATTTCTTAAACAAGTACCTTTAACCATTGAACCATTTTTAAGCTTTTAAAATTTTTTGTTTATTGTTATTTATTTATTTGAGAGCAATAGACAGAGTGAGAAAGAGGCAGAGAGAGAGAGAGAGAGAGGAGAGAATGGGCATGCCAGGGCCTCCAGCAACTGCAAACGAACTCCAGATGCATGTGCTCCCTTGTGCATCTGGCTAATGTGGGTCCTGGGGAATTGAGCCTCAAACCGGGGTCCTTAGGCTTCACAGGCAAGCGCTTAACCACTAAGCCATCTCTCCAGCCCCATTTTTAAGCTTTCCATGACTGTTAGAATATATGAAGCCTAGACAAACTATATTAACATGGTTTGCATAGTTTTCCTAGAACATGAGACGCTTCCTCAGTTTTCCTAAGAACAAAGTCACAATGACTAAAGCACCTTTCATAAGACTTAGAGAATAATCTCAATGATAATCACCCAGCAAAAGAACATGAACAAGACAGGAACCATCATAAGGTTATAGTGGTTGTTTTAGATATAATAACCTTATAAGACAATTAAATACTAAAATATTGACAAGTAGAGGAACATAGCTAACTTGGTTGAACACTTTAAAGCCAGTCTTTTATAACCCAACAAGTATTATCATGACCAGATTAACATCAGTGATTTGAAGTTTTAAATTTACACCCTGAATATCATAACATCCTGCAACCAGCCAGAGACATCCTTTGTAAGTCTCACATAAGCTCTAGTCTAATAGTCATCTTACATCCAAGTAGTCTGTAATCTTACTGTAATCGTCTCAAGAACTTTAAGACTTAGTTAATCAACTTTGCCTTTAAGTTTTCTGTTTAAGTTTATTCATACCTTCATTTATATACTCTTACCTTATAATCTGTGTAACCATTCTGTAACAATATTTTTTAGTCAAACATTTAACCTTTAATGTTTTTCTGCATTTTATCCTATTATATAGCTTTTCTCATTATAATTACCAGCAAAATTTTTATTGTCCTTATCATAAGACCTTTTAATATGACCACCATTTAAGTGTTTTTTATATTGTCCTCAAAAGGCTCTTTGAAATAACCTTTTATAAGAGTAGACCAGACTTGACTTACATTATTTACCCAGAATATATAGACAGTTAGATATAGATATATTAATTAATTTTATCAGTTGTTTATTTTCAAACCTCTTTTTTATCTTCCTTCTGAAACACATGTTTTATAAATATGAAAGCAAGCCAAGCATGGTGTGCACGCCTGTAATCCCAGCACCTGGGAGGCAGAGGTAGGAGGATCGCCATGAGTTTGAGGCCACCCTGAGACTACATAGTGAATTCCAGGTCAGCCTGGGCTACAGTGAGACCTTACCTTGAAAAATCAAAAACTAAATAAATAAATATGAAAGCAGATTAGAACATTATTAGACATTTCCTGACAAATTCAGTATTCAGTACTTCTGAATCTAAACACAAATCTTGGGGCTATTGTTTGTTAGCAGTTCCATAGAAGTGTAGACAGATAAAGTAAACTTAAAACAGTTACAAATTTCTTAAATGAAGTCCCCATCTGTCCTCAGCAACTTGGGACTCACCCATCATCATGTTGGGGCCAGGACCCTGAAATTTCCTGTGCCTTCAGATAACCCTGGCTCTGCAAGGCAGGAAGGCCAAGGAAGCAGAGCCATCAGGGATTTCCCTGGGGGTGCCTAAGCCCAGAGAGGTTTGTGCCTCATCTCCCTGTCCAGCAATGAGACTCGTGTGTCAGGTTTCCCTTGCTATTCCGGGGTCATCTGGCCATTGTGCAGATCAAGCCCTGAAGGGGCTCTAAGTGACATATTTCAGTTACAGGTGCCTGCTCATATGCAGTCCCCCATTTTGTCCTTGCCTTGGAGAGCTTCCCAGGCCACAGCACGTGAGAGTAAGACAGACAAGTTTCCCCAGGTTCCTAGCATTGGCCTTGGACTTGCCCCAGAATTTAGCTATGCCTGATTGACTTTTTTCCCTGGGTAACACAGCAGGGCAGCGTAGGCCTTCTTTGCCAGGTGTGGAGGGGCTCTCCCTCCTCCTCTGGTAGGCCTGTGGCTGGGTTTAGGGCTTGAGTGGGTTTCACTGGCGTTCCTTTAGCTCAGAGGCATTGGTAAAATCTTACAGAGAGACTTTTAGCATGGTTTGTCTTTTTCCATCATTTAACCCCTTCCTCAATGTCAGGCCCTGGTGTGCTGGAATTACCCAGTAGCACAGATAGCACTTTCTCCCTCTTCTCCCCTTCTGTGGCCTTGGGCTTAGCCATTTTCAAGCTATGGCAGCCAGTACCTCATTACTGCAGAGTGTGTTAGGAAGCAGCTGTGAGTGTAGGGATGGGGGGAATCTCTGGCCTTGAAGCTTCAGGTTCTGGTCTGACTCTAGTTGAGTTCTCTTTTATTTTGAGTTGTTTTGTTTTGTTTTGTTTTTAATTCTAGGAAGAGTTTTGGATTTCTCTCAAGGCTACAGGGCAGCTCCCTGGTCTTGTCATTTTATAATATTGAAGAGTAGGAGAATCATGCATTTTCCCTTGTCTATAATCTTAGTTACTTTTAGTGTTTCCTCTGGGGGCCATTCAACATTTAAATCTGACCATCCTAATTAGTTTATAGAGGCCTTTAATTTTCCTGGTGTTGTCTTAGCATTATAACCTCTTGAATATTCCCTTTTGAAATACGGTTTACTTTTTATCATGCAATCTAGGACGGTGGGCTTGGTGGAGGACTTCCACCACAATGAATTTCCCACTGTGCTTCAGAACAGACACAAAGACAAAGTTCTCCTGAGTATGTACTGCTCAGGATAGAAATCAGTCTACAGCCTTAGGGCCGTGAGCCACATTACGCTCATACACAAATTTATATCAAGCGGACTTTTCATACTGACTCTGGACTGCCTTCTCCCCCTCACACAATTATTCATACATTCAGAGTTCACACAATTTTCCCTTATCTAATCCTACTGATAATCCTGATCTAACTAGTTACTGAGACTGGGACAATTTCGGTCCTGATGGAAGAATGACCTTCACCTCAGAATTGCCTCAAGGTTTGGAACTCCTCTTCCAGGAGCGATGTGCACAAGTGGCTCTTTCAGACCTTGAAATCAACTTGGGTATAACTCAAGACCTCAAAAATTACTTTGAGTATAATTCAGACCTGACTAGTCACAATCCCAATTTTAAATTCTAATTTTCAATTTCAAATTTCATGGGGGAGTTCTTCCCTGGTCTAGGCATCTGGCTGGCTCAGTCTCATCTTCCACTCAAGAACTCTGGTCCTGGGTTTCACAGTGTCCTTGGGCCACCTGGAAGGGAACCCTGGAGTCATGTTGAGGGCACACACTTCCCAGTTCCAGGGACCTTTGGCAGGCAGGGAGGCCCAGGAGTGGCAGCCCTTCCTAACCGATGGAGTCATGGCAAAGGAAAATCTTGCTGAGGCCTCCAGAAATGTTTCAGAAACTCTCTGGAAAGATCACACCAATGCCAGTGTGACTGAAAGTAGAGGAGTTTATTTCCCCGGAGGCCAGAAAGCTTGGCATAGCTCTCCAAGAAAGCTCTGGCCTCGAGCTGAGATTGAATAGTTTTCATAGCTGAGGGGAGGGGTAAGTGAAAAAGCAAGGTGTGTCAATTTGCATATCAATCATTTCTGTAGTCAGGCCACCCTAACAAGGAACTCCATTTTACTTCATTTTAACCTAAACTCTTTCGTCTTCTTATTGTCCCTCTGGGCCCTTTCTAGACAGTTCTCTTTGGTATTTGTCCATTGCTGTAAAGATAAATTTAGCTCCTCAACAGTAACTCTCACAGTAACTAAGTGAATAAGTTCAACTTTTAGTTTTTTTCTTTTTTTCTACCACACAAACACAAAAACCTGCAGCTCCATGTCCAGTTTCTGGGACATGTGATGAGATCATCTGGGCTCCAAAAGGCTTGGGTAGCCTTTTTTCTCCACCTCTGTCAACTATAGTAAAAACAGTCTCACTCATAGGCCATCTTTTCGAACCTATAGTTTCTTCTGACAGAAATCCCCTGTCCCTGTCATCTCCAGTATCCCAAGATCTCCATTTTAATTTAGATTTTTTTTCTTCAATACCTCTGTACACTAATCCTAGGAAACAGATAATTCTTTAGCATTTTCCCTTCAGGACTTTTCTTTAACAAGTTAGAGATTCACATGTTAAGGTTCTGTCTTGGAGGTTCTTTTCTGTTCTTCCAACACAGAACAGTATGCATCTCTTTTGTGGTGTTATTGCATTAACTTTTCCTAGGGAGACATGAACACCAAACATCTATTCACCCACAGAAGAGGGCATCAACAACATACCAAAGTATTAATTATACCAAACTCCAATTTAGTGAACCAATGAGTTTCTTGGGGTTACATACAAGAGTGTGGGGGGAGGGGATAAGCATGGAAAGTACATGACTCAAAGGCAGCTGCGTCACCCCAAGGCCACCCAGACTAAGTGACAACTCATGGTGGCTGCATCCTAGAGCTCACTGTACAACTTGCAGGCAATAGCTAGCAGGAGAGTCTCCCCTTCAGCAAGTGTTTCCTGCTTCTATAACTTTGGGAAGAGATCTTAAGACCTTTGTAAGTGTTGAGTTTCCTAAGACCTGTGAGTTTTTTCTTTCCTGAGTCTTGATGATAGCTGCTTTTCCCTCCAGGAGAAAATGTTTCACATTTGAGGAGCTTGCTGTAGAACAGGTGCTAATTCTCTGAACAATCAAAGCTGCTTTTTCAGTTACAGTCTCCTTTCATAGAACTTTAAATTTGCTCACATTTCTTTCCTTGATAAACTTTATATTATTCAGATCTTTCTTCTCTGAATTTTGATTTAATCATAGATCTTAGTAAGGGCTGTTAACAGAAGCCGTACCACAGATTCAATGTTACACTGCCTTGTAATTTTCTCCAGCACACACATTAGTCCATAAGAAATTCAGCCTCGCTCAAGTAGACATGAGCAGAATGCAGCCTTGTTTTCTGCCAGAATATTACATGAACTGCCTCTAGCCCTCTGAAACCTCATGATGTGGGCCCCTGAAGTCCATATTTCTCTAAGCCTCCTGGTCTTTCAAACTCCCACCAAAATTGCCTACTAAGCTCTGCTTACAGTATAAGGCTTTTCTAGCCCAAAGTTCCAAACTCTTATGCATGCTTCCTGCAAACAAATTTATCACAGAAATGACCCCACTCTCATAATTAATTCTTTGTATCAGTTACATTCTTGTTGCTATGAGAAAACAACAGATTAGAAGCAATTTTAAAAAGAAAATGGTTTATTTTGGACAGATATGAGGGGAAGATTTTGTTTTGTTTTGTTTTGTTTTGTTTATTTATTTATTTATTTTTGTAGTGAGGAACTTGGGACAGGAGTAGGTAGCCAGTTGTCATGTGGGCAGATTAAAAGCAGAAGAAAAGGGCTGGAGAGATGGCTTAGCAGTTAAGCACTTGCCTATGAAGCCTAAGGACCCCAGTTAGAGGCTTGATTCGCCAGAACCCACATTAGTCAGATACACAAGGGAGCACACGCGTCTGGAGTTCGTTTGCAGTGGCTGGAGGCCCTGGCTCACCCATTCTCTCTCCCTCTCTCTCTCTCTGTCTCTCTCTCTCTCTGTCTGTCTGTCTCTCTCTCTCTCTCTGCCTTTCTCTCTCTGTCTGTCGCTCTCAAATAAATAAATAAAAATGAACAAAAAAAATTTTTTAAGTTTTTTAAAAAAGCAGAGGAAAAATAGGAAGTCGAGCCAATTAGCAAAATTTTTAAGGTCCAGTGACCTACTTCCTCCAGCAAGACTCTACCTCTTAAAGGAGTACAACCTTCCCAGACAATGCCATAAGCTTAAGACCCACTGTTTAAACACATGAATCTATTGGGGTATTTTGCAATCAAACTCCAGCAGCAGGCAACCATAGGAATCTATCTTATACATATGGCTCACCTATTATAAGCCTGACATATGTTAGGGTATATGTTAGGAATATCCTCCTTTTTAACAGTTTATTTGCAAGCAGAGGGAGGTAGAGAATGGGCACACCAGGGCCTCCATGCAAATGAACTCCAGGTGCATGAACCATTTTGTGCATCTGGCTTTATGGGGGTACTGGGGAGCCAAAGCCCAGTTATTAGGCTTTGCCACCACGAGCCTTGACTACTGAGCAATCTCTCCAGCCCCCAAAGAATATTCTCTTATAGATAAGCATTATTGAGTGAACAAGTTGAATTTCATTCCTGTTCTCTTAGAAAACTGAGATGAACATTTGAAAGTGAGAGGGGCCCCACAACACCCTGCACCACAGACCCAGTGCCCAGGAGTCAGAGCATGAGTAGCCCCTAGCATCACTCTGAAACTGCAGCTGAAGGAGCTGCCTATGCCGCTGCCTGGTGGGCTCACACTGCAGAGAATGGTCCAGATGTTGTGGAGTTTCTGGACAGATTGAGACTCAGAGCCATTTGGACAGAGGAGAGGAAGCCTTACTCATGCTAGGGGGCTGACACACAGACCTCTCCATAATGGAGCCATCCCTGGGCATAGGCATGCAGGGTCTCTTATACTTTTATTTCTCTTTTTTCTTCAATGAGAGAGGGCGAAAGAGATAGAGAGTGAAACAGAGAGAGAATTGGCTAGATTGTCTTGGGTCATGTTGAACAGGATTAGGTTGGTAATTCCTGCTCCAGTGTAGTCTGGCTAGCTCTCAAACAGATCCAGCAATCTTTCATGAGCTCCAGGTCTGCTTGCCTTAGTAACTCATGGCTGGTGTTTGTTAATTGAAGCATTTTTTCCCCTAGTTTTTCAAGGTAGGGTCTCACTGTAGCCCAGGCTGTGCTGGAATTCACTATGTGGTCTCAGGCTGGCCTCAATCTCACAGTGATCCTCCTACCTCTGCCCTCTATGTGCTAAGTGCACAACCATGCCCGGCTGAGTTGAAGCATTTTTATCAGGGGGCCATCTGTGTTGAACCCAGGAGGATTAGCATTGCCCTTGGGGGTCCCTGGGTTTGGGTTTTCCTGTGGAGCCCAGGAATCCAGCATGTTGACCCTGCTCATGGGCAGCGACACACTGGCAGGCTCAATGACTAGTGTGCGTGTGACCAGTGGTTAGCTCCCTGCCAGTGGATTTTGTTACACCAACACATTCTAAAGTTTCGAGAGTGCTACTGTTGGGGCCTCTCTATAGTCAGTTCCCAATTTACTCCATGGCCATTCCCTAGGTTAGGATGGGCATTTTTACCAGTCACTGAGACCCCTTGCCCCTTTTCAGGGGCTCTTTCCCAAACCCCTGGAATGGCAAAGTCCATGCAGGATCAATATCTAAAGTATGACTACCAGTATGCTCCCCTGCAGTCATCAGTGCTTCTTGGTATGCACCTGTAGGCCACATAGCCCCAGTCATCTCCTATGCATCCATATTGGTAATTTAGGCAGGGATCCACACCACATTATTTCTGAGCAGTGGTAGGGAGGATTATCGTGTTGTCAGATCCTCCTGAGAAGCACCACCTGAAAGAGATGAGACAAGAGCCCTGAAGAGGGCAGTTAGTCATGTTGATCAGTGCCAGTCCATGGTACAGGCACTCCTCCCAGACTAGCTTGTAGGTTTGTTGGGGGGGCGGTGCCAGCAACAGGGCTGAATGGAGGTATTCAGCCAGGCCAAGTTCAGAAACAGCAGGGCCGTCCACAGCTGGAGTGGATTCCTGAGGGTTATCTCCAGGTCATCTGGACAAGGACAGCTTCTGGGACTGGTCCGGGTGTAGTTCAGTTCTCCACTCCTGATCTGGATTGGCAGCAGCTTTGTCATGGTGTGGTGTATCCATGACCTGACACCTGCAATGGAATGGCTAGTATAACCTGATATGGTCCCTCCCATCTTGGATCTAGGCTTCCCATTACAAGGACCTTGTAATCCAGTCACCTGGATTCCAGGGTGTAGGTAAAGGGTTAATAGCCCTCCCTGAAAACTAGAGGTAACTAAAGAGTTAATAACTGTCCCCAAGACCAGCAAGCAATACAGAAACTTCAGAAGCATGGCCTCGACAGGCCTGTCCACTCCAAATGATAAACTAAACTTCCCTCAGCTCAGAAAACCTTGAGGGAGCAGAAACCGTCTGCTGGGTTATCCTCCCTGGACAATTTGACTAAAAAAGCTTATTCTGAGCAAGGACACAAATAACTACAGTTCCTTATCTACTTCCCTTGGACTAGCAGTTGGTACAGTCTGTTTTTCTTAGAATCCGGCTTATAAGCTTGAACCCCAGCCTGGCCCAGCACTTCAGCCTTCATCCAGCAGGAAAGCTGAGGCCCCTTGCTGTTTCTCTCAATAAACTGTCTGTCTGTAGAGATCAAAGTCTGGAGTTCTCTTTTGCTTTTCTCTCTACAGTAGGGGACCTTGAGCCATGAAGGGAGGGGTGATATTAAAGTGTCCAGTTATCTCCTTTGCAGTGTTGACCAAGTCCTTTAGAAACCACTGGAGGTCAGTCTGTATGTACTCCTAGAGATCACCAGAGTCCCTTGGGAGCAGCAGGGGAGGACTTACAAACAGGATTTCAGAAAGGGAAAACCCGCATTTGTGGGGTGTGCAGCGCACTCTGAACAACACAGGGGGCAAGATTTCTGGCCAAGCCAGTCCTGTCTCCTGGAAATGTTTGGCCATGGCAGTTTCCAGAGTTCTGTTCATTCTTTCAACTCTGCCTAAGGACTGGGGTACAGGTCCCAAGTTAGTCCTACTGCTGCACAATTTTGCTGACAAAATCAGGGCCACTACCTGATTCAATGCGTATCAGGATCCCAAAGCATGGAATTATTTCTCTGGCCAGAGCCTGAGACACCTCTGGGGCCTTCACTGTGCATGTGGGAATGGCTTGTACCCAGCCTGAGAAAGTACAGACTATGACTAGCAGGTATCAGTAGCCCTTGATGGGCCAAATGTCCATGAAATCCACTTCTAAGTGTTTAAACAAATAGGATCCCTGCTTCTGAGGTAGGAGCCAAGCCTAGGGCCCCTGTTTAAGATTGTGCTGGGCACATCACAGACATGCTCTGACAGCTTGTTGAGCCAGCATTGCCAGTCTCAAGACCACCGTGTACCTCTGTAACAGGGCCTGCAGTGCTGTCTTCCCCAGGTGGGTCCCTAGGCCGGGTGCTGCCGGTTCTGAGATGATTATTCTGGGTGAGCAGCCATCCCTTTGAGTTTTCAGTTGCTCCTTCCTTTAATGTTTCCTCCTTTCCTCGGGGCAGCATTTGGGCTGCCCAGCGAAGCCTGGGAAGGCAAAAATATATCTTCTGGAGTCTCAGGAGGGGAGAGCTCGCTTCCTCAGGAGGGCTGCCTATCTGGCTGTGTGGCCCACCAGCCGGTTTCCTCAGCTCACTTTATCTCTGTTTCGAGTGTGAGCTACTCAGTGAACTACTGCAATGGCCCAGGGGCCCAGATAACTTCCAGAAGCTGAAGAATCTGGTCACTGTTTTTGATTTCTTTCCCTTCTGATTTAGCAGTCCTCTCTCCTTATAGATGGCCCCATAACTGGGTAGGGTAGCAAAGGTGTACCTGGAGTAGGTACAAATTATAGCTCGCTTCCCTTCTGCAAGGAGGAGGGCTCTGGTGACCGCATGTGATTCAGCCTTTTGGGCTGAACAATCATTGGGAATTCGCCCCTTCTCCAAAGTATCATGAGCAATAGTTATCACATAGCCCATGTGATAGTCTTCTTGCTTTAAACTCCAGCTCTCATAGATGAAGAGTTCTAACTTCATGTTAGGGAGTGGTTCATCCTTATCAGGTAGGGAAGAGAACACTTCCTCTATCACTTCCTTACAGGAATAGAGAGGCTTTCCCTCCTCTTCTGGAAAACAAGTGGCAAAAGCTGGGCATGGTGGCGCACGCCTTTAATCCCAGCACTTGGAAGGTAGAGGTAGGAGGATCACCATGAGTTTGAGGCCACCCTGAGATCACATAGTGAATTCCAGGTCAGCCTGAGCTAGAGTGAAACCCTATCTCAGAAAAAAATAAATAAATAAGTGGCAAAACTCAGGGTTCAAACAGTTTCAATCTGCACCTGGGGATTTTATCCCAGCATTGTCTGATACCAGGCCACCTGCTCTCTGGACATCCACTGGCTACCTGTCCCATTGGGTAAGGAGTGACATGGTGGGGTACCCTGACTGTGATGGTCTGTCCCAGAGTCAGCTTATCTGCTTCTTGTACCAGCAATACTGTGCCCACCAATGCCTGGAGACAGAGTAGCCACCTTGTCACCACAGGGTCTAGCTGCTTGGACAGATATGCCATTAACCTAGTCTTAATTGTGGGGTCAGCACCCCTAGCTCGACTGCCTTGCTTATGTATACACACAGGGTGAAAGACCAGGGGATGGCTGCGAGTGCTAATATGGGTGCTTCACTTAACCATCCTTTGAGCTAATTAAAGGCTTCCTCTTCTTCTTGTGTCCATTTTAAAGGGTCCATTGGCTTGGAGAGATGGCTCAGTGGTTAAGGCACTTTCCTGTAAGGCCAAAGGACCCAGGTTCAATTCCCAGGATGTACATAAGCCACAAAGTGACACATGCATCTGGAGTTCACTTGCAGTGGTCAAAGGCCGTGGCATACCCATTCTCTCTGTGTCTCTCTGCATCTTTGTCTCTTTCAAATAAATAAATAAAAATAAAATATTGTTTAAAGTGTCCATTGAAGATCCATGGAAGGCATGATGGAGGGGCCCTGCTACCGTGGACAACTCTGGGATCTACAGCCGGCAGAACTCAGCTGTCCCCAGAAATTTCTGGAGTTTTTTTGTTTGTTTGTTTGTTTGAGCAAGGGGACCAGGTGATCACTTGTTTTTGTCCCTCTCTCAATTTGCTTTTTCCCGGCTGAGATGATATTCTAAGTAGGTGACCTCCTCCTGGCAGATCTGGGCCTTCTTCTTTGAGACCCTGTATCCTGTGTCTTATAGAAACCACAACAGTTCATCAGTGCCCTTTTCACAAGCCCCTCTGGAGGGAGTGGCCAGAAGCAGGTCATCTACATATGGCAGTATAGTGCACACTGCTGCTCGGCAGTTCTCTAGATCGTTTGCCAGTGCTTTCCCAAAGATGGTGGGGAACCTTTAATCCCTTGGGGCAGTCAGGTTCATGTCAGTTGGCTCTTTGTCCCTATCTCCGTATCTTCCCACTCAAAGGCAAACAAGGGTTGGCTAACTGCAAACAGAAGAAAACATTCTTCAGATCCAGGCAAGAAAACACTGCTGCTGTGTGGGGGAGGGGGGGCATCAAGCTCAGCAGCGTGTATGGATTTGAGACCATAGGGTGTAGATTATCAGTGGCATTGCTGACCCATCGGAGATCCTGCACTGGTCTCTAATTGTTGGTCCCTGGTTTCTTTACTGGGAGCAGGGTGGTGTTCCATGGAGACTGAATCTCTCATAGAATTCCTCTTTCTTTGAGCCTCTTGATGTAGGGGAGTATCCTGATCTGGACTTCTAGGGAGGTTGGGTATTGCCTCTGTCTTATAGGAGTGCTACTAGGCTTGAGGGTCATCGCCACAGGTGGGTGGCTGTGATGGTTTGATTCAGGTGTCCCCCATAAACTTAGGTGTTCTGACTGCTAGGTTCCCAGCTGATGGAGATTTGGGAATTAATGCCTCCTAGAGGCAGTGTATTGTTGGGGGTGGGCTTATGGGTATTATAGCCAGTTTTCCCTTGCCAGTGTGTTCCCTTTGGCACACTCTCCTGTTGCTATTGTCCATCTGATGTTGGCCAAGAGGTGATGTCCACCCTCTGCTCATGCCATCATTTCCCTCTGCCATTGTGGCAATTTTCCTCAAGTCTATAAACCAAAATAAACCCTTTCTTTCTCCCCAAGCTGCTCTTGGTCGGATGTTTTCTACCAGCGATGTGAACCTGACTGCAACAGTGACCTTTAGCAAAGCCCTTAGTGAAGCTAAGTTGGCATGAGTTTTGAATGTTTCCTATAGGGGTGGTCTTTTAGAGTCAGCACTGGCAGGGTGACAGAGTTGGTGGTGGGGCTAATTTAGATAATAAATCTCTTCCTAAAAGGGGACACAGAGCTTCAGACACATACCAGAACTGGTGGCATACTCGGTGGGCTCCCCCTGAACAATCTTTTGGCTCAGAAAATTGGTACCTTTTGGTGGTCCCTGTCAGCCCAGTAATTGTGATAGAGTCCTTGGTAAGTCAGCCAGGGGGGATGTCACTGTGCTAATGGATGCACCAGTTTCTAAATTAAAGTCCACAGTTTGGCTTCCCAGGTTTATTTTGATTGTGGGCTCTTGGGGGCTGATTGTGATTGAGCCTAGTCACCCTCAGTCAGAGTCAATCTCCCATCCTTGGTATTTGACCTTGGGTAGACGGGTCTGCTTGGAGACTGTAACCATGGCAGGTCTTATCCCTTTGTAGCCTTGGGTTCTTTTATCTCCTGTTTTCTTGGGGCATTCACTCTTCCAATGACCTCACTCCTTACAATAGGCTCTCTGATCCTTTCCTAATGGGGTGTGACCGGTTCCCTTACCAGCAGGTGGCGGCAGCCTCAGCAAAACGCTCTAGCTTTTGCAATTTTCGGCACACGTCTGAAGCTGACTGCTGGACCAAGGCTGTGTTCACCATGGATAGGTGGTTCCGGGATCCAGGGTCATATGGAGTGAAGTGTCAGTATGCACCATAGAGTGTCTCATAGAATTGGCTGGGTGACTCATCTGGCTTCTGACTTACCTCACCCCTTTGGTCAGATTGGTGGCTCCCCGGCCATTCACTCAGGCTCCTTCTAAGATTGCTTGTCTCCTCCCAATAAGGGATTCTATCCCTTCTTGGGTACTGGGGTCCCAGTTTGGGCACTCATCTGGAAGGACAGTGTCTTCAAATTGCTCAGGATTCACGACATCTATGGGGGGGGGGGGCGGCTGTGTAATCGGCCAGGCTCTGGTGGCTTGTTAAATGCACTGCCAGTCATCAGAGGTGAAGAGGGTGGAGAGCAGTTGATGGCAATCATTCCAAGTTGGTTTGTGGCTGTGCATGATAGTGGTCAGGAGGTCTATCATGGCTTGGGGTTCTTCTGAGTATGTCCAAGCATGGTGATGCTAGTTCAGGTGGTCAGTGGTGATGAAAGGCTGGTAGGTATATTGCATCAGTCCCATCCCATAAGTTCTGTCTGCCCTGGGAAGAAATGGGCCTGGAATTTGTCTCAACAGACAGAGGGGTACAAGTTCTTCCCTAGATGTCAGGCAGCCAGAATTCAGTGATGTTCCCCATTTTTCAGCTGGTGGGGGTGCTGATGGGAGTGGAAGGTCTTGGATTTCTTCTCACAATAGAGCCAGATAAATGGTGGGTGGCAGTGCTCCTGGTTTCTGATCAGTTTCAGGGGGCCATGGGTTCATGGGCAGGAGATACAGGAGGGGAGTGCTCAGTGTCTTATTCAGAAGCCTGATTGATCAGAGGTTTCTCTTTTGGTTTGGATGTTCATGTGGCCAGCATGGCAGCTGATTTCCTTGGTGTGTGGAAGCACAGCCAGTCAGGTGGACATATAGCTAGCACATACGAGGAATCAATGTATGGGAATTGGTCAGGAGAGCCAATATCTTTGGCACAGACTTCTCTCACTCTACAGATGGCAACCAGATCTAGGGTGCCCTCAGGTAATCATTCCACCTCAAAAGATGGCCAGCTGACTTCACAGCAGGTCTTCAGCTTTGATGGTGTCAGTTTGATGCCATAATCCCCAGAATATCCTGCCTTAAATTTTTCTAACATAGTCTGGAGCACCATTAGGCACTTTGACTGGGAGGAACCCATCTTAATTTATCTGTGCCTAGAGTGTGTGTTTTCCATGCACAGGGAGGAGTGGAGAGTCCAGAGATTCTCCCTCAGTCAATTGCCTGCCTGACTGGTCACCTCATGGTGGCTTAAGGGGTCTTACCTTAGGGCACATAAACTCCATGCCATGCCAGAGCTCTTTGTTATGTGGACATCAGTACCTGTTTAGGTGAACAACCCCAGCAGAACCAAAGGTTAGGACCCAGTCAGTCTCCATAGCTCCAGAGCTGTGGACATCACTCACATTCTCACATTTGGACTCAGTCACTTTAAACAGTTTCCCTATTTAGTCCCACTAGTAATCCTGATCTAGCTAGTTTACTGAGACTGGAACAACTTTGGCCCTGACAGAAGGAGGGCTATCACCTCAGAATCACGTTGAGGTTCCAAACTCCCCCTGTGGAGATTATCTGTGCTGGCTCCTTACTATATTTAATACCCCAGAGCTTTCTCTTTTTTAAAATTTTATTTATTTGTTTGAGAGAGTGAGAGAGAGAAAGAGGCATGCCGGGGTCTCCAGCCACTGCAAATACTCTTCTACTAAAAAGTGAAGGTGTATAAGAAATTATCAACCACAGCAGAGAAGTAGGAGACATCCTAAGTGTCTAGAGACCACAGAAGCAGGCAGGAGCTGCTCCAGCAGTGAAAGCACAAAATCTGTGTGGCCATGGTTGCCAGGCTTGGCCTGAACCACAGGAAAAGCCAGGTGAGGGGATTTTTCACTCATACCAGCCTCCTTGCAAACTCAAGAAACATGAAGGGGTGGATGGCAGGGACCAGCATAGTGGCTCATGAGGAAGAGGATTGTGAGGACCAACAGAAGAACTTCAGCCATCATCCACAGCCTCCCCTGCTCCCACTGCCAGTACAAGTGCCAGAAAGCACCAAAGATCTGGGGAAGGGAACTCACCTACATAGCACCAGCACAGGCTATCAGAGCAGTGACTCACCGACCTAGTCAGCCTACCTGAGCCCACAGCACAGCAAAGAGGGACTCAAGTGGCATGCACCATAACTGAGACCAAAGCCTTCCCAAAACGTAATTGGAATTACACCAGGTCAGTACACCTCAAAAAAGCCTGGTATGTAGACTTCCATCAGAAGAGTTAATTTCACCTTCCATGTCATGGTAAATTATGTGTTTAATCTGATGGATGGTTGGATTTGCCATTCTTAAATAAGATATATATTAGGCTTGTCATTTGCTGCTTCTGGATTCATAGTGCCTTTGTCTCCTCTTCTGTCATTCGTTGGGGCAGGGTCTCAGTCACAAAACCTTGGAACCCTCTACAGAACAGAAATCACAGCCTCCAAGTTGACAGGATTAAGAGTGTGGGGCGGCATATATCCTTAGGGACTTTGACTTTGTTAGAGGATCTGTTTGTCACAATACCTACTCTTGCATAAATTCTCTGTGCTGGTTTTCATTGAATGTGTATATTGTTTAGTTAAATTTTCAAATTCATCTGTATTTTATTCTACCCAGCCTACTGGAATACTATCGTAGCAGGCAAACCCAACACCTACGTTTACTTTTGTAGTTACTCTGAGAGTCTTAAGAGCCACACCTAGCACCTTAAGCTCCTACCTTGAAGATATATAACATCAGATTGATTGATACATCTAATAATACTGCTGATAATTAGAAAACCCAAGCATTATATTAATCCAAGATGCAAAAGTCTCTACGTTATATTTTGAGAAACACAAAAAAAAATCAAGATGATATAAATCCACCAAAAATTATAAATCCATAAGAAATGACCTCCAGTGAAACTGATTTAGAGGAAATGCCTGAGAAAAATGTCAAAACAATAATTATAAATATGCTTAAAGAAATCAAAGGAATCAAAAAGACACAGGAAACCAATTTGATGAAATAAGGTCAATACAAGACATGAATAAGGAAACATAAATAATAAAGAAAAACCAGTCAGAAATAGTAGCAATGAAAAACACAGTAAGCAAAATTAAAAACTCTGGAGAAAATATTACCAGTAGAATAGATGAAGGAAGGAACAGAATATCTAAACTAGAAGACCAGGTGGCAGATCGAATACAGTCCAACAAAAAGAAAGATAAACTAATAGGAAGGTATGAATGGGAATTTCAGGACATTTGGGACCCTATGAAAAGATCAAACATAAGAATTCAGGGTATAGTAGAAGGAGAAAAAAATTCAATCCAAAGGCATAGTAGGTGTTTTGAACAAAATCATAGAAGAAAACTTCCCCCAAATTGGTAAAGAGATGCCAGTATAGATACAAGAATCCTTTAGAATGCCAAATAGACAAAACCTGGAAAAAAATAAACTCTCCTCACCATGTTATAATTAAACTACCAAACACACAAACCAAATAAAATATATGGAAAGCAATTAGAGAGAAAAATCATGTCACATACAAAGGCAAGCTCATCAGGATCACAGAAGATTACTCAACACAAACTTTAAAAGCCAGAAGGGCTTAGAATGATGCAATCCAAATTCTAAAAAATAACAACTATCAACCAAGATTACTTTATCCTACAAAGCTATCCATTCAAATAGACAGAGAAATAAGGACATTCCACAACAAAAGCAGGCTAAATAAATATTTGAAGACAAAACCAGTTCTACAGAAAATACTTGAAAGGATCCTCCATGCTAAAGACAGAAAGGCACACATACACAGAACCTCAAAAAGACAAACCATACTCAAATAATATTTAATACAAGAAAGCAAAGGGAGAACCAGAAGAACTACAAAACAAAAAAATGGCAAAAATAAGCACATACCTTTTAATAATAACTCTTAATATCAATGGCCTCAATGGCCCAAAAAAAGACACAGATCTGCAGATTAGGTTAAAGAGCAGGATCCTTCAATTTGTTGTCTCCAATAAACTCACCTTTCTACAAAGGATGGACCCTATCTTAGAGTGAAAGGCTGGAAAACAGTGTTTCAAGCAAATGGGCCTAGAAAACAAGCAGGGGTCGCTATCCTAATATCTGACAGGGTAGACTTCAGACAATCAGTTAGGAAAGATAAGAAAAGTCACTTTATATTGATTAAAGGAACACTCCAACACAAGGACTTTACAATCCTAAATGCATATGCAGCTAACATGTGGGCCCCCAACTTCATTAAACAAATGCTATTAGAACTAAGGTCACAGATAACAACAAACACAGTTGTAGTGGGTGACTTCATCACCCCACTTTCATCAATTGACAAGTCATCCCAGCAAAAAATAAAGAGATGCATCTGGATTAAATGAGGTCATAGAACAAATGGACTTAACAGCTATCTACAGAACCCTTCACCCAAATGCTACAGAATACACATTCTTTTCAGCAGCACATGGAACATTCTCTAAAATAGACCATATATTAGGACACAAAACAAATCTTAACAAATACAGGACAATTGAAATAATTCCTTGAAATCTATCTGATCACAATGGGATCAAACTATAAATCAATAGTAAGAAAAGCTATAGAGCATACACAAAATCATTGAAACTAAACAATAACTAGTAAATGATGAATGGGTCAATGAACAAATCAAGAAGAAAATTAAAAAATGCATAGAATCAAATGATAATGAGAACACAACATACCAAAACCTTTGGGACACAATGTACTCCTAAGAGAGACATTTATAGCTTTCAGTGCTTATATTAAGAAATTAGAGGGCTGGAGAGATGGCTTAGTGGTTAAGCGCTTGCCTGTGAAGCCTAAGGACCCCGGTTTGAGGCTCAATTCCCCAGGACCCACATTAGCCAGATGCACAAGGGAGTGCACGCATCTGGAGTTCGTTTTCAGTGGCTGGAAGCCCTGGCGCGCCCATTCTCTCTCTCTCTCTCTATCTGCCTCTTTCTCTCTCTGTATGTCACTCTCAAATAAATAAATAAAAATAAGAAAAAAATTAAAAAAAAAAAGAAATTAGAAAGGCCGCAAGTAAATAACTTAATGCTTCACCTTAAGGCCTTGGAAAAAGAACAAGGCAAACCAAAAATCAGTATACGGGAAGAACTAATAAAGATTAGAGCAGAAATTAACGAAACAGAAACAAACAAACAAAAAAATCCAAATAATCAATGAAACAAAGAGTTGGTTCCTTGAAAGGATAAACAAGATTGATAAACCCTTAGCAAATCTGACCAAAAGAAAGAGAGAAATGACACAAATTAATAAAATTAGAGATAAAAAAAAAAGGGCACCATCACAACAGATACCAAAGAAATTCAAAAAATCATAGGGACATACTACAAGAACACATACTCCACTAAGTTTGAAAATCTCAAAGAAATGGATGATTTCCTTGATTTATATGACCTACGTAAATTAAGTCAAGATGAGATTAACCTTTTAAATAGACCCATAATAAGTATGGAGATCCATGCAGTTATTTAAAAAAAAAAAAATCTCCCATCTAAAAACAAGTCCAGGCCCAGATGGATTCACTGGTGAATTTTACCAGACCTTCAGGGAAGAACTAACACCATTGCTTCTTAAGTTTTCCATAAAATAGAAAAAGAAGGAATCCTACCAAACTCCTTCTACGAAGCCAGCATCACCCTGATACCAAAACCAGGCAAAGATAGAACAAAAAAGAAAATTACAGACCATTATCCCTCATGAACATAGATGCAAAAATTCTCAACAAAATATTGGCAAACAGAATACAAGAATATATCAGAAAGATCATTCACCCGGACCAAGTAGGCTTAGATGCAGGGATGGTTCAACATATGCAAATCAATAAATGTAATACATTATATAAATGGACTGAAGGACAAAAATCATACGATCATCTCATTAGATGCAGAAAAATCTTTGGCAAAAATCCAACAACTCTTCGTGATAAAAGTCCTACAGAAACTAGGAATAGAAGGAACATATCTCAACATAATAAAGACTACTTATGACAAACTCACAGCCAACATAATACTAAATGTAGAAAATCTTGAAGCTTTTCCACTAAAATAAGGAACAAGACAAGGGTGTCCACTGTCCCCAGTTTATTTAATATAGTACTAGAGGTCTTAGCCATAGCTATAATGCAAGAGACACACATAAAAGGGACACTAATTGGAAAGGAGGAGATCAAGTTATCATTATTTGCAGATGATATGATTCTATACATAAAGGATCCTAAAGACTCTAGAGAAAACTGTTAGAGCTGATAAATGCTTATAACCATGTAGCAGGATACAAAACAAACACACAAAAACACACAGAGGATGAAATCAGAGAATCACTCCTATTCACAATTGCATCAAAAAAAGATAAAGTACTTTGGAATAAACCTCCACCAAGGAAGTGAAGGATCTCTACAATGAAAACTTTAAAACACTCAAGTGAGAAATTGCAGAAGACACTAGAAAATGGAAAGACATCCCTTGTTCATGGTTGGAAAAATCAATATTGTGAAAATGGCAATCTTACCAAAAGCAATCTACACATATAATGCAATCCTTATCAAAATTCCAAAGGCATATTTCACAGAAATAGAAAAAACAATCCAAAAATTCATTTGGAAGCAAAAATCCTCAAATATCTAAAACAATTTTTAACAACAAAAATAAGGCTTGTGGTATCACCATACCTGATTTTAACCTATATTACAGAGCCACAGTATCAAAAACACATGATACTGGCACAAAAGCAGACACGTAGATCGATGGAACAGAATAGAGGACCCAGATGTAAGTCCGGGTAGCTATAGCCACCTGATCTTCAACAAAAATGCCATTGGAGAAAAGACTCTCAGCAAATGGTGCTGGGAAAACTGAATATCTATCTACAGAAGGATGAAAATAGATCCTTATCTCTCTCCATGAACAAGAATTAAGTCCAAATGGATCAAAGACCTTAAGGTCAGACCCAAAACTCTGAAACTGCTAGAGGAAAAAGTAGGGGAGCCAGGCATGGTGGCGCACGCCTTTAATCCCAGCACTTGGGAGGCAGAGGTAGGAGGATCACTGTGAGTTCGAGGCCACCTTGAGACTGCAGAGTAAATTCCAGGTCAGCCTGAGCTAGAGTGAGACCCTACCTGGTGGAAAAAAAAGAGAGAAGGGGAAACCCTTCAATATGTTGGGCTTGGCAAAGATTTTCTGAATATTACCCCAATTGCTCAGGGAATAAAACCACATATCAACTGCTGGGACCTCATGAAAGTAGAAAGCTTTTGTACAGCAAAGGACACTGTGAATAGAACAAAGAGGCAACCTACAGAATGGGAGAAAATCCTTGTCTGCTATACATCAGACAGAGGATTAATATCCAAAATATACGAAGAACTCAAAAAAAACTAAATAGTAAGAAATCAAACAACCCAATTAAAAATGGGCAATGGAACTAAATAGAGAGTTCTCAAAAGAAGAAATACAGATGGCATACAAACATCTAAAAAACTATTCTACATCCATAGCCATCAGGGAAATGCAGATTAAAATTATGTTGAGATTCCATCTCACTCCTGTCAGAATGGCTACCATCATGAAAACAAATGGGCATAAATGCTGGCGAGGATACAGAAAAAGAGGAACACTTCTACACTGTTGGTGGTAATACAATCTGGTCCAGCCATTGTGGAAATAAGTCTGGAGATTCCTAAGACAGCTAAAAATAGATTTACCATATGACCCAGCTATACCACTCCTAGGTATATATCCTAAGGACTCATCTCACTACCTTAGAGATACTTGCTCAACCATGTTTATTTCCACTTTATTCACAATAGCTAGGAAATGCAACCAACTTAGATGTCCCTCAACTGATGCGTGGATAATGAAGATGTGGCACATTTATACAATGGAGGTCTACTCAGCAGTAAAGGAAAATGAAATTATGAGATTTGCAGGAAAATGGATGGATCTGGGAAGGATTATACTTAGTGAGGTAACCCAGGCCCAGAAAACCAAACATCACATCTTCTCTCTTATAAATGGATCCTAGCTACAAATGATTGGACTTCTATATAAGTAGGAATAAAATTCAGTAGAAAGATCTGGAGAGATGGCTTAGTGGTTAAGGCACATGCCTGTGAAACTTATGGACCCAGGTTCAATTCTCCAGGTCCCATGTAAGCCAGATGCACATGGTGGCACATGCATCTGGAGTTCGTTTGCAGTGGCTAGAGGCCCTGGTGTGCCCATTCTCTCTCTCTCTCTCTCTCTCTCTCTCTCTCTCTCTCCCTCTCAGTGTATCTAATAAATAAATAAATAAAAATAATAAAATCTTTACAAAAAATTCAGTAGCAGAGGCCAGTAAACTAGAAAGGGGTTAAAAAGGGAATAGAAAGAGAGGGGGCCACTTAATAGGATGGTATTGTATATATGTAAGTAGAAGAACAGATTAATGGGGGTGAAAAGGCCTAAGTGAGGTCAGGGGAAGAGATTGAGTAAAGGAAAGGTAGAGGGAGGGCTAATCAAATCTAAGAGGATATAAATAAGTCATATGGAAACCTACCTTTTGGACAATGTAAAACTCAAAAGCCATAGATTGTTACTAGAAAATTTTCAGTGCCAAGGTTGGGATACCTTCCAGTGAGTTGTTGGCCAGGGAGGTCACTGATACCCGCCAAAAATTACAGGCCATTGCTGAGGCTCTTGGTTTCCCACCAGGAATAGATGGTAAGACCCTATTGCTGAAGACTCCACATATTTGGGCTGCAAGGTCATGGAGAAATCCTGCTGGAGCTGAGCTGAAAACCTCCTCCATGTAGACCAGCTGACAGACATCTGGAAAAATCTATGCTGCATGCAGTTCAATGGGAGACAGAGAAATCACCAGGGTTGATACTCAACAGTGGACACTGTAAACCTTAAATTTGGCCAGCCAGGCCAAATGAGCCAATGGTTACAATAGTGGCAGGTCTGTTAGGAGGGAAACCAACAGCTGTATGGGAGAGAATACATTCCTGATACTGAAAACCTACAACAGGGGTAGTCATGAGCCCTAGAGGTATAACATCTGCTGGTATCTGGCTAAATGTATATACTATGCTTATGAAACAGCCTGGTAAGCCCTTCTCTTAACGTTCATACCCATATATTAATGCTATTCTCACTTTTGTTTAGAGAAGCTTCTCTCTTCATTCTCACATCATTCTGTCCCTAAACTGGATCACTGGGGAGTTTACTGAGTGGGAGAATGATCTCCTTCCTGTAAGGAAGGCAACACAGTAATTCTATTGTGTAAATAATGTCACCCTTTGCTTAAAGGAGAAAGTACAATAATTCAGTGGACCATTCTCAGACTTAAAACCCAGCACCAGAGGAAAATTCAACATGTTAACATAGACCAGGTAAGAGAAGACAAATTTTTCCATTGACTATTTGGTAACCATAAAGTGGCCATGTTTCCAACTAGCAAGTAAATTATATATTCTATCAATATTCAAGGCAAACTTGAAAGTTGCTATAATGAAGAGCTTTTTAAATCTCAGAAGTGAGATCAGCTTTGTTATTTTCTTCTTATTTCTTGCCCTAAATCTATCTTAGCAAGTCCTGTCAATATTTCATCCCTCAATATCTGTGAGTTGTTTCCAAGAACATCTGATCATACCAAGATCTATGAAAATGTAATGCCTTTCGTATAAAATGGTATTTAATGTTCAGGTAGCTTTTGTTCTTCCTTAAGTATTTAAAGCATCTCTAAAAAATTTATAATGCCCACTACTGTGCCAATCCCATGTAAGTAGTTATTATCCTCATCATTTAGTAAATGAGCCCCCAAAATGTCTACATATGTTTATCACAGACCCAATAATTATTTTTTCCAAATATTTTTGACCTGCAGTTGGTTAGACCAACAGATATGAAACCCACAGACACGGAGCACCAGTCATATGTGGAGACTATTCACTTTCCTTTCATACCCACTATCACACCTGTTTCCAAGTATCCTTCATCTCTCACCTAAAAGGGTGCAGTTACCAACTAACTAGAAACACAAACCTCTTCTCCACACATACTCAGTGCTCATCTCAAAATGTAAACAATCATTACACACCCGGGTTTAAAATTCCTCCATAGCTTCTATTTTGCTGCTAAAATTAAAATGCCTGGGCACCAATACCCTACATTACGTGGACCCACATTTCACCCCTTTCCCTGTATCCTGGATACCACTCTCTCACTACATTTCAAACACATGGTCTGTCTGGACTCAAGGTCTTACAAATAATAGAAATTGATTTCTCACAGTTATGGACTCTAGAAAACACCAGCAGAGCTGGTGAGATGGCTTAGCAGTTAAGGCACTTGTCTGCAAAGCCAAAGGACCCATGTTCGATTCCCCAGGATCCACATAAGCCAGATACACAGGGTGGCGCACAAGTCTGGAGTCCATTTGCAGTGGCTGGAGGCCCTGGCGCACCCATTCTCCAACCCCCACCCACCCACCCACCCACTTTCTCTACCTGCCTCTTTCACTCTCTCTCTCTCTCAAATATATTTTTAAAAATCCAGCATATTCTGTGTTGGGTGAGGGCTTGATTTCAGGTTCACTGGTGGTTATTTTTTCTCTGGATTCTCACATGGTGAAAAAAAAGCTAAGGAATTCTCTGAGGTATCTTTTATAAGGGAACTTATCCCACTTATGACGACTATTGCTTTTCTCAGTGCTATGACCAAATACCTGATAAGAAGTGCCTTAACGTAGGAATGACTCATTTTAGTTCACAGTTCCAGAGGCTACAGTCCATTGCTTTGGGTAAGGCATGGTATCAGCAAGGGGAGGCTGTCAGCTCACATCACATACCCACAATCAGGAAGTGGAGAGAGAACAAGAAGTGATGCCAGGCTACACTACCTCAAGGCCCACCCACACTTCCTCCAGTGAGGCTCCACTTCCTAAAGGTTCCATCATAATTCCAAATATCATCACTCTCTGGGGACCAAGTGTTCAAATACTGTACTCATCAGGTTAAAAATGCCTCAAGCTTTATTTGTCAACAATGATAGTGTTTCTGAAAATTACCAAGGAGAAGAAATTTGAGAAATGGTTAGCCTGCTTGATCACCTTTCACAGAACAACCTGATAAGATAGCTTGATCCACTTCTGGGAGTGTATTAGGAACCAGGTCTCTGCAGAGGTCTGAGTGGTGGTTTGAATTAAATGTTCCCCGTAGGCTCGTGTGTTTGGAATGCTTGTTCCCCAGCTGGTGGCAAATTGGAAAGGTTGTAGAGCCTTGCTGGAGGAGTGTGTCTCTGGGGTGAGCCTTGATATTAATTAGTCCCGACCACTGGGTGTTCAGAGCTAGCTCACTCTTGATGCTGCCTTCCAGCTGATATGTTGAAATGACACCTCAACTGTCTGCTGTGCCATGCTTTACCTGCTGTGGTGAAGCCTCCCACCAAAGCTGTATGCTGAAATGAACCCTGTCCCATTAGCTGCTTATAGTCACGTATTTTGTGCTAGCAATGAGAAAATAACTGCTCTTTGCTTTTTCCTAAAGTATGTGATACAGTAGATTGTTATAAAAGTAACCGAAGGCCATTATCCTGTTTGCCTATTCTAGTCTCCTTTCTATTTTCTATGTCTTGGCATCTATTTGCAACTGGTAATCTTGACTACCTTTTTTTTTTTTTTCTCAGAGCTACTAGAGGTGATCACATCTATGAACCTTGGCCTTGACAACATAAAATTGTTTAACAATTATAAGACTTTTCAGAATGCTTATTAATGATTTCTTTTCACCCATAATTCCCATTGCCTGGAAAAAGTGGCAAAAAATATATGCACCTTTCTGAGCTATACTGGCTGGAGGTTATACAAATCTAAATTACTAGATTAATCCTGAACACTTTGAATGTAACAGTCTCCTGTCTCAATTCCTATCAACATCTCTAACATTGTGACATCTTCAAGAACCCATAGGATATGTAAATATTGCCTATCCCATGTTGTTAGACTTTAGATGTACAAGGTCAGCCAAGGTCTTGCAGTATAAAATGGTTTATGATAATGAGAAGATGGGTATGACTTTGTTTTTGGTAGACTTCCACATCATAGAGCATACGCTCTCCTCTCCCTTTAGATATAAGCTGAATGTAAGTCATGCTTATTATTTATACAAGTTGGGGATAACTTGATGATAAAAATAAGGGTGAGGATTTTCTGTTATAAAATTACTTAAAATACTTAAACTTTGATACAATTTTTACTGTTTGAGATATTGCATTGAATTTTTTTTGAAGAAAAGAGCTAAAGGTGGGCATGGATGCTCGTGTCTATTATTCTAACACTTAGGAGGCTCAGACATAAGAATGAGTTCAAGGTTGGCCTGGGCTATACAGTATGTTCCAGGACAGCTTGGGATACACATTAAGACCCTGCCTCAAAAAAAAATGATAGAGAAAGAGAAGAAAGGAGAAAACAAGAAAGGAAGGATAGAAGGAAGGAAGGAAAAACAAAAGAAAAAGAAATAAAAGCAAGCCAAGGGAAAAAAGGCATAGAGTTGAAGAAGAGTATCCATCATGGATGAAGGTCAAGCAAGGAGAAGGGTTGCCAGTGAACTTTCACTATAATGGTTGCAGCAGTAAGCCAACCCCACCAAGGGTATTGTAATGTGATGCCATGCGAAGTACAAGTTACATAACAGCTCTTTTTCAGAATCCACGTTCCTTAGGCAGCCTTATGATTTATCATTTGGCTTCCCAAAATATCTACCTAAAAAAAGAATGTCAAAAAAAAGAGAATGTGTTAATCATGGTAACTTAATTATTTTACCTTTGTAACAATTCTATTTATCTGTGTGAATGAACAATTTGGCATTGTAACTCTATCCATCATTTCTAAACAGTTTGATTAATATGACCTTCTTACTCCCAAGCAGATCCACTCTCAAAACTCATGTAATGACATTTGAATGTCATAAAGGAAAAAGATCCCCTTCTGCATCGTGGAAAATTCATCAAGGCAATGTATTTTGGAGTCATGTCTGGAAAGCCAACCTTCCTTCCTAATGGTTTTCTGCATGTGCTGTGCCTTGTGCTACCCAATGCCCTTTTTATACAAAACTGTAAGACTTACTAGCGATGTTGAGAAACACATTGATATATTTACATAAAATTACTTCATATTTTATTTGTGACCTAAAAATAAATATTTATTGAAGAATGTCTACCACTGTAGCTTCTGACAGACATTGGGAAACTTCAGAAAATACATACTACAGTTGACAGAGCCATATTCCTAGCTTCTACAAGGTTATTAAGTGAAAAGACACATACATAGAAGTGGAAAGGGTGAAATCTAATGCGAATTTAAATGGAACCCACCAAGTGATTAGTAGCAGTTCATGTCTGAACTAGTACTGATCACTTAATGCATGCAAGACAAGCATAGCATTGGCAATAACACAAGGGTGTAGCTATACAAAGACTACTAAATGTGTATTTTTTAATTTTTTTTCTTTCTTTGTTTTTTTTTTCAAGGTAGGGTCTCACTCTAGCCCAGGCTGGAACTCACTCTGTAGCTGGCTGGCCTTGAACTCAGTGATCATCCTACCTCTATCTCCTAAGTGCTGAGATTAAAGGCATGCTTCTCTATGCCAGGCTTTCTTTTTTTTTTTTTTTTTTTTTTTTTTTTTGCAAGTAGATAAAGAGAAGAGAGAACAGGCATGCCAAGGCCTGCAGCTACTGCAAACAAATCCAGATGCATGTGCTTCTTTGTGCATCTAGATTTATGTAGATACTGGGGAATCAAACCCAGGCCATTAGGCTTGGCAGACAAGCACCTTAACCACTTAGCCACCTCTCCAGTCCAAATGTGTGTTTTCGTTTTGTTTTGTTTTGTTGTGTTGTGTTTTGTTTTGTTTTGTTTTGTTTTTGTTTTTGTTTTTGTTTTTGTTTATTGACGTAGGGTCTTGCTATAGCTCAAGATGACCTGGAATTCACTATGTAGTCTCAGGCTAGCCTTGAACTCACAACAATCCTCCTACCTCTACCTCTCAAATGCTGGAATTAAAGATATGCACCACCATACCCGTCTCCTAAGTGTATATTTTTAAAAGTGGCAATAGTTAACATGCCTTTTCTACAAATTGCAGCAAACCCTTTATTCACAGAAATTTCATGTTTATTCTTCACAAATCTAAATTATCTCATAATTTAAATATTACATATTAAGCAAATGTAAATGGTTGAATAATAGCTTCCCAAAGGTCTTTGAAGTGTGTATCAGTGTGTGTGTGTGTATGTAAACAGACAGATAGTAAGGCTAGGGTGTGGGCCCAGAGCCTTGCACATGCCAGGCAGGTGCTTTACCACTGAGCTACATTACCAGCAAACCTGTGAATATATTCATTTCTGTGGTGAAATGGGACTTTTCTGATGTCATGAAATTAAGGGTTGTAAAATGACATCATCATGGATTCTAGCTGGGCCCATTGTAATCACAAAAACACTCTTCAGAGGCTAGTGAGAGGACCAGCAGAGAGGTGGTTGTAAAGATTGAAGAAGAGGTTAGTTAGGTGTGGTGGCGCATGCCTTTAATCCCAGCACTCGGGAGGCAGAGGAAGGAGGATCACTGTGAGTTAGATGCCACCCTGAGAATACAGAGTGAATTCCAGGTCAGTCTGGGCTAGAGTGAGACCCTCCCCGAAAAAAAAAAAAAAGGATTGAAGCAGAGGTTGGAGTTGGGTCCTCCCTGGAAGATCCTGGGGGAAGGTAGGCCTGCACACACCTTGACTTGAGTCAAACCAGTGAAGCTGATTTCAGACTTCTGATCTCCAGAACCCAGATAACAAATTTAAATTATTTTCAGCACTAAATTCCTGACAACTTGTTGTAGCAATTGTAGGAAACTAACTGAGGAAAGCAGGATTGCCAGGCAGAAATGAGGTAAAGTTCTACCCACTGTGACTGATTCACAAAATCTGATGTGGGAACAGATGTGAGGATCAGGTAAATCCAATATTCACTCACCATTGACCATGAGCTTTGAGTAGGCAAATAAAAGGTGAGGATTCTAGAAATATCTTGATAGAAGAGAGCTTCTGTGGCCTGACTTCTTGGGCCTGTGATACATACCTGTAATTCCAGCACTCAGAAGGCCAGGGCAGCAGAATGAGTGTGAGGGCAGCCTGAGCTCAAATTGGAAATGTACCATGTTGTACTAAAAAAAAAAATGAACTCATAAAAGTATAATTTTACTATATAATTAAAAGAATATGAGTTGGAGAGATGGTTTAACAGTTGAGACATTTGCCTGAGAAGCCTAAGGGCCTGGGGTTCAATCCCCCAGTACCCACGTAAACCAGATGCACAAGGTGGCACATGCACTCTGGAGTTCTTTTGCAGTGGCTGGAAGCCCTGCCTCATTCCCTCTCTCTCTATCATAAATAAATAAAAATAAAAATAAAAATAAAACCCCACAACTTAAAAAACAATAATCAAATTTTGAAAGTTTCTATCTAAATACATTTAACACGTCATAGATTAGGAATGGAGGATTTGTATCAGTTTTTGTAAGGCTTTTCATCATTTTACACATTCTGTACATAACTGAAACTCATTTAGTCATTTCCACTTATTTTATTTAAAATTATAAAATGCAAGACCCTCTTCTCCTTAGGTTCCTCTGTACACAACTGCATGTATTTCATACTCCTTAGGAGTCATTCATACTTTCCCTATTAGTTTCTTTGTTCCTTATCCTCACATATCAAAGAGTACTGGATCTGGAGCATGTGCTAGACGCCTGGAATGCATGCCTTCTACTGTGGACTCCTCTCCCCCAGCATATATGTAGTTTACCATGGACTCCCTTCCCCAACATACATGCCTTGTGCCATGAACTCCCCACCCAAGCATACATGCCTTGTACCATGGACTCCCTTCCCCAGCATACATGACTTGTACCATGGACTCCCCTGCCCAGCATACATGCCTTCTACCGTGGACTCCCCTCCCCAGCATACATGCCTTGTACTGTGGACTCCCCTCCCCAGCATACATGCCTTGTACTGTGGACTCCCCTACCCCAGCATACATGTTTTGTACTTTGGACTCCCCTCCCCAGCATACATGCCTTGTACTATGGACTCCCCTCCCCAGCATACATGTCTTGTACTGTGGACTCCCCTCCCCAGCATACATGTCTTGTACTGTGGACTCCCCTCCCCAGCATACATGCCTTGTACTGTGGACTCCCCTCCCCAGCATACATGTCTTGTACTGTGGACTCCCCTCCCTAGCATACATGTCTTGTACTGTGGACTCCCCTCCCCCAGCATACATGCCTTGTACTGTGGACTCCCCTCCCCAGCATACATGTCTTGTACTGTGGACTCCCCTCCCCAGCATACATGTCTTGTCCTGTGGACTCCCCTCCCCAGCATACATGTCTTGTCCTGTGGACTCCCCTCCCCAGCATACATGCCTTGTACCGTGGACTCCCCTCCCCAGCGTACATGCCTTGTACTGTGGACTCCCCTCCCCAGCATACATGCCTTGTACCGTGGACTCCCCTCCCCAGCATACATGTCTTGTACTGTGGACTCCCCTCCCCAGCATACATGTCTTGTACTGTGGACTCCCCTCCCCAGCGTACATGCCTTGTACTGTGGACTCCCCTCCCCCAGCATACATGTTTTGTACTTTGGACTCCCCTCCCCAGCATGCATGCATTGTAATGTGGACTCCCTCCCCAGCATACATGTCTTGTACTGTGGACTCCCCTCCCCAGCATACATGTCTTGTACCGTAGACTCCCCTCCCCAGGATACATGCCTTGTACTGTGGTCTCCCCTCCCCCAGCATACATGTCTTGTATTGTGGACTCCCCTCCCCAGCATACATGCCTTGTAATGTGGACTCCCTCCCCCAGCATACATGTCTTGTACTGTGGACTCCCCTCCCCAGCATACATGTCTTGTACCGTGGACTCCCCTCCCCAGCGTACATGTCTTGTACTGTGGACTCCCCTCCCCAGCATACATGTCTTGTACTGTGGACTCCCCTCCTCAGCCTACATGTCTTGTACTGTGGACTCCCCTCCCCAGCATACATGTCTTGTACTGTGGACTCCCCTCCCCAGCGTACATGTCTTGTACTGTGGACTCTCCTCCCCAGCATACATGTCTTGTCCTGTGGACTCCCCTCCCCAGCATACATGCCTTGTACCGTGGACTCCCCTCCCCAGCGTACATGCCTTGTACTGTGGACTCCCCTCCCCAGCATACATGCCTTGTACTGTGGACTCCCCTCCCCAGCATACATGTCTTGTCCTGTGGACTCCCCTCCCCAGCATACATGTCTTGTACTGTGGACTCCCCTCCCCAGCGTACATGCCTTGTACTGTGGACTCCCCTCCCCCAGCATACATGTTTTGTACTTTGGACTCCCCTCCCCAGCATACATGCCTTGTAATGTGGACTCCCTCCCCAGCATACATGTCTTGTACTGTGGACTCCCCTCCCCAGCATACATGTCTTGTACCGTAGACTCCCCTCCCCAGGATACATGCCTTGTACTGTGGTCTCCCCTCCCCCAGCATACATGTCTTGTATTGTGGACTCCCCTCCCCAGCATACATGCCTTGTAATGTGGACTCCCTCCCCAGCATACATGTCTTGTACTGTGGACTCCCCTCCCCAGCATACATGTCTTGTACCGTGGACTCCCCTCCCCAGCGTACATGTCTTGTACTGTGGACTCCCCTCCCCAGCATACATGTCTTGTACTGTGGACTCCCCTCCCCAGCCTACATGTCTTGTACTGTGGACTCCCCTCCCCAGCATACATGTCTTGTACTGTGGACTCCCCTCCCCAGCGTACATGTCTTGTACTGTGGACTCTCCTCCCCAGCATACATGTCTTGTACTGTGTACTCCCCTCCTCAGCGTACATGCCTTTTACTGTGGACTCCCCTCCCCAGCATACATGCCTTGTACTGTGGACTCCCCTCCCCAGCATACATGTCTTGTACTGTGGACTCCCCTCCCCAGCATACATGTCTTGTACTGTGGACTCCCCTCCCCAGTGTACATGCCTTGTACGATGGAACACCACAAACTGGACATAGTCCTCACCAACCAGAAACTATATCCATTTATGCTTTATCAGCAGTAATACCTATGTAACTGTGTCTTTTATGTCATCTCATAATTCTGTGTCTATGTCTCTCAGGAAGGCAAACTGTTATGCACAGGGTTCAGGCCATGGCCATTTTTGCTTCTGTGAAATTCAATAAATGAGTGTTTATGCATTGCCTGATTAAATCAGCCTAGAATTGGAGTAAACACATCAGAAAATCATTCTACAAATCAAAGTCCAACAAAAGTAAACAACATTATACTGGGAAGATTTTACCAGATCTACATCATAGATGTGGCTGAATTCAGGCTAGTGCTCAGCAAGTTTTTCTTTTTCCCCCTTAGTACGCAAGGCTACAATATTTCCATTCTCCTCACCTGTAAATGGAGACAAGTAAGGCCATAAGCAGTCACATAACTATTTTTGACTCACAGCAACATAGATGAAAAGAATGCAGGCCCCTTCCAGTCTGCCCATTTTCCCTCTTTTTCTCTGTCCTGACAACTGGTGTAGCTTCAGTCATACATATTTGTGCCATAAAATGGAAAATATTGGATACCTAAATGCCTGAATGGTGACAGCACATAGAAGTGATTGAATCTAGACCCAGGATTAAAGTCTCAGTGGCCCAGAGAAAACCATTATCCTCAACAGACTTGGGGGTGCTGTGGGGGAAAGGGAATAAAGGGCATCCTGATTGATTTGCATATTCTGTGTGGATCAGTGAAGACAGAATAAACTAAGGCAGAAGACAGACCAGTTAGTCATCCATCTAGCTGAAACAGCAAAAATTGATTCTAAATCCAGAATTTTCAGAAGTTATATTCTGAATTTCATTTTTGGTATATATATTTAATTCTTTATTATACATATTACTTTTACTCTGGAAGAGTAGTTTGGCAAAGGAGAGTTTTTAGAAAACATCATTACCACTTTTCTCTACTAACAAAAACTGGAATTGCTCCTGGTAAATATCATAATTATTTTAAAGTACTTGATGTCAAATATCCACAGGATATCTGTAAGAAAATATTAAATTGTGCCCAGGTATGGTAGCATATAATCCCAGCACTTGAGAAGCTGAGAGAAGAGGAATGCTGTAAACTCAAGGTTAGCCTTGGCTACATGGTAAGGCTGGCCTGGGCTTTAGTGAAATTCTCTCTTGAAAGAGAGAGAAAGAAAGGGAATTGAAGGGAAGGAAAGAGAAGAGAAGACAAGAGAAGAGGAGGGAGGGGAGGAGAGGAGAGGAGAGGAGAGGAGAGGAGAGGAGAGGAGAGGAGAGGAGAGGAGAGGAGAGGAGAGGAGGGTGGAAGAGAGGGAGGGAGGGAGGGAGGGAGGGGAAAATATAGATCCTATAACTAGGATATTTTGTTAATCAGAACATTCCTAACCATCAAGATAAATGGTGACCTGGGATCACTATTCTTTCTTTTTTCTAAAAAAATTTTTTAAAAATTATTTGCAAGCAGATTGATGGCAGATGGCAGAGAGAATGGGTGCACCAGAGCCTCCAGCCACTGCAAACTCCAGATGCATGTGTTACTTTGTGCATCTGGCTTTACGTGGGCACTGGGGGTTGTTAGGCTTTGCAGGCAAGTGCCCTAACCATTGAGCAATCTCTCCAGCCCCTAGGGTCAACTATTCTTAAAGCAGACAATCTTAATTAGGAGTCACTTTCTTCATTCCACTGTTAGGACTCTGAGCCATTTCTTGCATTACAAGTTTTGTCTTCAGCTCAATGACAACCTATTCTTTTCTGCTCTTAACAACAGTGGACTCAACCTGGTCCCTGTGATCTTGCCAATACACATCATTGCTCAGAGAGCACAAGCTGCAAATAAACAAACTGGACTATGTTCTAGCCCCAAGACATGAGAGGAAACCACTGAACCTCTTTGTATTTCTAATACTTCTGCATCCTCTGTGACTCAGGCATATGCAAAATGAAAAATGCCACTCTAAACAGCAGAGAGACTATCAGAGACAGACTCTCATTAATAAAATTAGTGACTTGCTCATTGTCATCTTGTTCAGATCACCCTGGCATAACTTTTGTTACATGAGATATAGGATTAGCTAGGAGGCTGGAGAGAGGGCTTAGTGGTTAAGGTGCTTGCCTGCAAAGCCTAAGGACCCAGGTTTGATTCCCCAGTACCCATATAAGCCAAATGCACAAGGTGGCGTGGATGTCTGGAATTCATTTGCAGTGGCTGGAGGCCCTGGTGCGCCCATTCTGTCTCCCTGTCTGCTCTTTTCTCTTTCTCCAATAAATAAATAAAATATTAAAAAAATAAGATTAGTTAGGGATTGGGAGATATAACTCAATCATAGACTGTGTTCTTAGCATATGCCAGGCAATGGGTTCAATACCAGCAATGAACACAAACAAGAAAATAATTTTAAAACACACAAGATTCACTGAACTATTTCATAAATGTTTGCCAATTCAGTTCCTCATTAAGCATCTATCATGGTATTCCTGACAATAATAAGCATAATAGCATTCAGTCTCTGGACTGTTTTGCTGTGCATGAACTCCTATGCAGAAGACAGCAGAGCGCTCATGGAAAGGGCAAAGAGCTGTTTTTAATCCTGTGTGCACTAATTTAAGCTTGCTTACAAATGGTGTTTAATAAATGCCTGCATAAGTGACATGGTTTGGGGACATGATTTCCTAGTAACCTTTCTTCATATCTAGGGAAATGAACAACCTCTGCTCATCTCAACTCTCCCACAGTCACTGCTCTCTGCCAAAGACAAATCTCAAGGGTTGTGTGTGGCCAAATAAGTTAAGGGTCATTCACAACACCGATCACCTTGAGTAAAATACTTGCTTGAAATAGGATTGAAGCAAATAATTTCTAGTTCTATAAATCCTAATAAAAGAAATCTTCCTTACTACTCACAGCTAATAGTAATTTTGGATAGAAAACCAAAATTTGCTGTATAAAGTCTTTATTGGCCAGCAATCAGTATTGATAATCAAAGTTCAGAATAATGGTTCTAAATTATTTATTAAGAGCTAAGTAAAAGATAATGATACCTAAATTCATTCCTTGATTGCATTCTTATCTAAATTCTAGAGTCCAGGATCACAAAATGAGACATAAATTTAATGGAATAATTAATACTTGACCACTATCTCCAAAAACCAGGAAATTGATTCTCATAGGAAGTTCAAAGTTATTAAAAAAGAAACATAAACTTTATTTTTATTCACTGCAATTCAATTATTAAACTCCAAGGATGACTTCAGTATAGCTTCAATCATACAATTGTGTACTCAAAGAAAGATTTCTAAACACATTAATTGGTTCAGAACAAAATCTATCTTTGCAAACATGTTACTTGTTTGCTCATTAAAATACAAACTTCTCATTATGGCTTAATTATGGAAAATTTCAAATACAGATACCTTCAAATTCATACTTAGTTTTATAGATCATGAAGATACTTTGTTAAATATTGCAGAAGGTAAATACTGGTTTTTGGAGTCCTTATATTTCTTTATCTTATTTTATTTTTCAATGAAGGTGGCTTTTATTATGAAACAACACATCAGAAGAGTACACGAAAAATTTATTACAATATTATCAAAGATCATGACCTAGAAGAAACACATGACAGGGTGTAGTGGACAGCTTCAGTTGCTGGGATGAACTTCAAAACTAGGCACAGTTATGGAGAAAGAGACTTATTGAAGATAGAGAGGAAGTTCAATAATGGCAGAAGAAGCTGGTCCACTTCCACAGCCTCACACAGAGAGTAAAGCCATCACAACATACCAGCACCATCAGCAAGAGAACTTACGAATTCCAGGCAAAGCTCAGGCACTTTGCATATCTTTAGACTGGAATCCCAAATCCACTTCCACACCTTAGAGCTGGACCCTAGTGAACTCCCAGTGACACCTCCTCCAGCCAGATGATTTGGGGGCCATCTATTCAAGCCACCACACAGAGGCACACTTACATTATATCTTCTCCCAATCACTTTCTATCCCTCCCAAAGTATTGTCCTAACCTTTAGGCAAATGACCTCATTGCTTTTCTTCATAATTTGATCACATAAGAATGCATCTATAAAGTTTTTTGTGTGATGTCATGTGTCAGTAATACATTATTAGATGTGCTTTTTGGCCACTCACATATTTTCCTTTCAAACCAGGCAAGGTGGCACACATCTGAAATTCTACCACTCATGAGTCTGAGGCATATGGACTACAAGTTTAAGGACAGCGTAGATTGCATAGCAATCTGGGTCAAGGAGGTTAGAGGGGAGTTTTCAAAGGTAACAGGATTATTTGACTATAAAAAGATTAGCTAGCTGGGTGTGGTAGAATACATCACTAGTCCCAACACTTGGGAGGCTGAGGTACTTGTATTTGTTTTTATTTTTTCCTGTTTTTATTGTCAGCTTCCATAATTATAGACAATAAACCACAGGAAACTCCTCCCACTTTCTCCTTCACAACTCCACTCTCCATCATACCCCTCCCCCTCTCAATCAGTCTCTCTTTTATTTTGATGTCATCATCTTTTCATCCTATATGATGGTCTTGTGTAGGTAGTGTCAGGCACTGTGAGGTCATGGATATCCAGGCCATTTTGTGCCTGAAAGGGTGCATTGTAAGGAGTCCTACCCTTCTTTTGGTTCTTACATTCTTTCTGCCAACTCTTCCATAATGGACGCTGAGCCTTGGAAAGTGTGATAGAGATGTTTCAGTGCTGAGCACTCCTCTGTCATGTCTTCTCAGCACTGTGGTGCCTTTTGAGCCATCCCAGAGGTCACTGCTTTCTTAAAAGCAAAGCTTCTCTAAACAAAAGTGACAGTACCATTAATATATGGGTATGAACATTAAGAGAAGTGCTTACTGGGCAGTTTGGTGGGCACAGTATATACATTTAGTCAGACACCAGCAGCCATTACACCCCTAGGGCTCATGACTTCCCTTGTCATAGGTCTTGAGCATCAGGCATGTATTCCCTCCCTTGGAACAGGCCTAGACACATGCCACTATTGCACCTGTTGGCTTGTTTGGCCTGACTAGCCAAACTTAAGGCTTGCAGTGTCCACTGTTGTTTACCTCCACTGATGACTTCTCTTTCTCCCATGGAACTGGATGCAGCGTAGTTTTTTTCCAGCTTTCTGTCAGCTGGTCCACATGGAGGAGGTTTGCAGCTCAGCTCCAGCATAATTTCTCAGTCACTTTGTAGGCCAAGCATGTAGAGTCTTCAGCAATAGGATTTTAGCATCTATCTATTCCTGGTGTGAAACAAAGAGACTCGACAATGGTCTGTAATGTTTTGGGGGGCATCAGGAACCTCCCTAGCCAACAACTCACTGGAAGATATCCCATCCCTGGCACTGAAGATTTTCTAGTAACAATCTATGGTTTCTGGGCACACCATTGCTCAAAAAAGTAGGTTTACATTGACTTATTCATACCCTCTTAGATTTTGACCAACTCTTCCTCCACCTTTCCTTTACTCAAACAGGGGAAGAGATTGGGTAAGTACTTTTAAATGTGGAAAATGTGACATTGTTTATTAACTCTTTGACCAGCTATCTAGAAAGAAGATAACATTTTGCTAGCATATAATTCAGCAGCAAACTTTACCCCAATAGCTTAGATGACCAGTGTTTGATCCAGTAATATCTAGGTGAAAATCCATAATACAAATATAAATTAGAGACTGTCATCTCCGTCTGATTATTTCAAGAAAATTGTAATAGGTTAAGCATCTTTACTTCAAAAATACAAACTGTTCTCAAACACAAAACTTGAGTGCCAACATTATATCACTAGTAGAAAATTCCTTATCTGATTTCTTAATATTACAGTCAAAAGCACTAAATATATTGCATAAAATTATCTTCTGCTATGTATGAAACCTAAGTGAATTTTGTGTTTAGACTTGGATCTCATTTCCAACATATCTCTTTAAGGTATATGTGAATGTTCCTAAATCTGAAATTATTCTTCTGGCCCCAAGCATTTTACGTAAGAGATATTCAGCTTGCACCTCTCAGCATTCTGTACTGGGATTAGTTGTTTCTGTTTTCTGCCTAGCAGGTAGGCTTATGTTCATGTAGCCTGAAGCATGGATTCAAAAAAAAGCTTCTATATAAAAGTCAGGCAAGCAGCCAGAGCCTGGGAAGCTGGCCTGGCCTTGCACTGCCTGCAAGGGCAGAGATCTGCCTCTTAGGAGTTCTACAAGCACTGGCATTGTTCCTTCAAGAACACAAGTAAAGAAGTTAGCCCTGGGAATCTAAGTTAAGTACTTGCATCACAGTAGCAGCTCCCAAAACATTCTTTATGGCTTTCTTCATGCCAGTGCTTAGCACGAAAGTCATGTTTTCTTTCCTAAACTGTATGTAAGAGCCTTAAAGTTCCTAGGAATAGGAAGGCTTGAGTTTAGATATTCAGGAAGCGTAGGCTGTTTTCTCCCCAATTTTCACCAAGGAATGAAGTCTTCCTCACTCATTTAATCCTCACAAGCCTCAAACCCATAGGATCTGTTCCAAAAATACCATTTTGAAAATTAAGCAGCTACAGAATAGGAATCTTTCCCCAAATATGAAAAAGTTAAGAAAATGTTTTAGGGATATTAGTGTTTATATTAGACCAGGTTTTTTCCAATATTTTTCATCACAACAATCCTTTGTGATATTTCCATTTTATAGTTGAAAAATCTGAGATCTAGTGTTAGTAACTATCCCATGGGTCTGTTGATATCATTGGCTAGGATTGACAAAGCCCATTTGGGTTTCTTTAGTATCTTTAGATTTAAAATATGTTTACTCTCTAATGCCCACATTCCCCCAATTCCTGCCCCCCTTCTTCTCTCCAGTACTTTAACTCCACTCTCTTTCCCCCAAAAGTGCAAACAGTACCCAGTTCACTTATGAAGAGATGTCAGTTGTGTTATACTTACTTTTCTTCTTTGCCTCAACAAGCAAGTCCTGCAAGGTTAAGGAATAAATTTTATTTAATCTATCAGTAGGATAGTGAAAGTCACCTGTATTAACCTCTAATAAATATTTGTTGAAATCATGGATGACCAAACAAATGAACAGGACAGAAAACCTACAAAGAGACTTCAAAACACAAGAGAATGCATATAAAAAGGTCATATTTTAAATGAGTTTAAAAGGTGAGTTATTGTAATTCCATGAATGTTTATCTTACTGCCAAATTTACATGTAGCCAAATCTTAATTCCCTTTGGGGAGTGATCAGAGGTGCGACAGCACAGCTCCATGAATAGAATTAGTGTCTTTATATAAAAGCTCAGAGACATCTCTTACCCCTTCAGCCTTTGAGATTATAAGGTCATTTTCTCCTTTTCCTTTTTAAAATTTTTATAGGGAACTTTTGTTGATTTATTTATTTACAAGTAGAGAGAGAAGAGAAAGGAGAGAATGAGTGGACCAGGGCCTCTAGCCACTGCAAATGAACTCCAAATGCATGTGCCACTGTGTGCATCTGGCTTTATTTGGGTACTAGAGAATCAAACCCATGTCATTAGGCTTTGCAGGCAAGTGTCTGAAGTGCTAAGCCATCACCCCAGCCCTATAGGGAACTTTAGTATATGAACATATTGAAAAGTGGTTGTATTTCAGTCAAGCTATCCTCTTTTGTCCCCTTTCCCTAATCCCCATTCCATCAAAGGCCCTCCTCAGTGGGGAGCCCATGAAGACACCAGTCTTTTTGTTTGTTTTTTGTTTTTGTTTTTCGAGGTAGAGTCTCACTCTGGTCCAGGCTGACCTGGAATTAACTATGTAGTCTCAGGGTGGCCTCGAATTCATGGCGATCCTCCTACCTCTGCCTACCGAGTGCTGGGATTAAAGGCATGTGCCACCACGCCCAGCTAAGGCACCAGTCTTTATTGGGGGAGGGGAACAATGTCTCATAGTACACCTTTTCACCCTGTGTTTCTTATATTCTTTCCACCCCCTCTTGCACAATGTTCCCTGAGCCTTGGAGCTGAAAGGCCAAATATAACCATTTTAAGTAAAAAGGCCCAGGCCTGACTTAGAAAACTAGCCGGCTAATGTGCTGACCTCTGCTTCTGTAAACTTTGCTTGCTTGCTAAATTGCTGCCTTTCTCCCTAAAGTTTCTGGGGAATCTCCATTTCAAGGGCATTGCAGAAACACTCCACTGAGGAGACCTCTGGCCTATGACCTCAAGCTTAGATAAACTGAGGAATCTCCATTTCAAAAGTCGTAAAATACCACTGTTTACTTAGCCCATCACAATGGAGATTACCTCATCTGCCTGGAGTGCCCCTAGCTCCTGCCCCCAACTTTGCCCGCTGAAACCCCAAGCCAATCAAAACTGTTTAAATCAACCAATCATGTATCTATCCCCTACTTCTTTGTTCGAATTCCTATGTGAACCCCTTCCCCCAGAAGGAAGGGGCTCTTTCCCTTACTACCGCTGTGTCGGACTGTAGGGATGGAGCCCAGGCCTAGGCTTGCAATAAAGAAAGCTGTTGCTTTTACATTCGAGTGTCTCAGCTTCTGTGGCGGTTCTCTGGGTGACTCCTGGGTGACCAGGGATCTTGGCTCCTGGTCAGGGGACTTGGCACAACAGAGCCTCCTTGTTGAGCTCTCAGCAGTCCCTGATTTTCTGCTTTGATGAATTTTCAGTCTCCTCAGTGTCTACCATAATCTTCCTGGAGGAGGTCCAATTTGGGTTCAGTTTTCTGTCTCCCCTCCCACCCTCCCCCTGCCCCTCCCCCTCCCCCAAGCTCTACACTCCTTATTATCCAGGCCTCAAGATACCTATCAGGTATGTCAGCAACTAAGGATGATCCAAGTTAGGAACCACAGATGAGTGAGACCATTGTCTTTCAATGATTGTGTGAGTTTGGTGAGTGTGAGCTGTTCCAAGTTCTACCATTTTTTTCCACAAATGTCATTGTGTCATTTTTTCTTACTGCTGAGTAGAATTCCATCATTTAAATATACTACATCTTGGTTATCCATTTGTCCAGTGATAGGCACCTGGGTTAATCTAGTTCTTAGCTAATTGTGAATTGAGCAGCTATAAACATGGTTGAGCAAATCTCTCTGAACTGAGGCATGGGTCTTTTAGGGTAAATGCCCAGTAAGGGAATAATTGGTTTAGTTGGTAACTCTATATTCATACTTTTCAGGCATCTCCATATTGATTTCCATAGTGGTTGTATCAGCTTACATTCCCACCAACAGAGAATAAGGGTTCCTATTTCTCCATATCCTTACCAACATTTGTTTTCATTTGATTGTTTAATGTTTGCTATCCTTACTGGGGTAAGGTGGAATCTCATAGTTGTTTTAATTTGCATTTCTTTGATGACTAGGGATGTGGAACATTTTCTTAAGTGTGTGTTTGCCATTTATATTTCTTCCTCTGAGAATTCCCTACTCAGTTCTATGCCCCACTTTGTGAGTGGGTTGCTTAGTTTTTTTGTTGTTTAGGTTTTTGAGTTCTTTGTAAATTCTAAATATTAGTCCTCTGTCAGTTATATAGGTGGCAAAGATTTTCTCCCATTCTGTGGGTAATCAATTGGCTCTGTTCATGGTATGCTTATCTGTGCAAAAACTTTTCAGCTTTATGAGATCCGATTGGTTGAGTAATTGTTTTAGTTCCTGAGCTAGGGTTTTGTTCTGGAAGTCTTTCCCCACTTCTATATTGTGGAGAGTTCTTCCTATTTTTTCTTCCAGTACTAGAAGAGTTTCAGGTCCTACATTGAGGTATTTAATCCATTTGGTATTGATTTTTATTCATGGTGAGATGTGTGAGTCTAGTATCATTTTTCTGCATATGGGTATGCAGTTTGTCTAGCACCATTTGTTGAAGATGCTGTCTTTTCTCCAGTCTGTTATTGGGGACTTTGTTGAAGATCAAGTAGCTGTAGTTACTTGACTTAAAGTCCTGGTCTTCAATTCTGTTCTATTGGTCTGTTTTCCTGTTTTATGCCAGTACCATGCTGTTTTTGTTACTATGGCTTTGTCCTCCAGAGGTGTTTCTTTTGCTGAGGATATGTTTGTATATCTGAGGCCTGCTGTCATTCCATATGAATTTTGAGATCATTTTTTCTGTCTCTGTGAATAATGATGCTGAATACCCCACTATTTTCAATAGACAGATCATGTAAGCACAAATTAAGTAGAGAAATAATGAAGCTAACAATGCCATAGATCAAATGGACTTAACAAACATGTATAGAACATTCTACCTAAAATCTACAGAATATACATTCTTCTCAGCAACTTATGAAATCTTCTCTAAAATACATTATATATTAGGACAAAAACCAAGTCTCCACAAATTTAGGACATCAACATAACTCCTTGTAGTATATGTGACCACAATGCAATAAAGCTAGAAATTAACAAGAGAAACAACAGAAAATATACAAACTCCTAGAGACTGAATAATACATTATTGAATAATAAATGGGTCATTAAAGAAATAAAGAAGGTAATCAAAAACTTCCTAGAACTGAATGAGAATGAAAATACAACATATAGACATGTATGGAACAGAATAAAGGCAGTCCTTAGAGGGAAGTTTATAGCTCTAAATCCCTATATTACAAAACTGAAGCCATCTCAAGTAAATAACTTAATGATCCATTTGAAGGCATTGAAGAAAAGGAATAATTCAAACCCAAAAGAACCAGATGAAAGGAAATAAACAAGAATAGTGCAGTAATCAATGAATTGGAAATGAAGAAAACAATCACGCTGGAAAGGAGATGGAAGCCAGCATCCTTCTGGCTAGCTCTCATAGTGCTGGAAAGTGCTATCCCAGCTGCTGGAGGGACAATATGAACAAGCAGCTGATCCTGCAAGCTACAAAATCAACCAGCCAGGTAAGATGTGCCCACCAGTGCAATAGTGGCACATAGGTTTTGGGGGTAATTAACGTCTCTCTGATTGGATATGTGGCCCTTAGTGGGAGATAATCCATGACTGGTACTGAGAACCAAGTCAGAAACCTATGGCTTAGAAGGAAGGTCATAGACCCTAGAGGAGAGCTTCCACTGTTCTTTGTCTAAAAAGAGAAGTTATGTCCATCAAAGGGTCTTCTAAATGTCTGTTTATCCCCACTGTTCCATTATGCTCTCATTCTTGGCTAGAGAACCTACTTTTTTAACTGGAGAGACTCAAGAACCACCAGTGCAACAAGAAAAGAAAGCTGATTGCCTGGCACAGGAGAAGTCATCTCTATCATCTCTGCCAGAGCCCAGGAAACATTACAGAGGAAGGGGCAGATCAAATATAAGTTCTGTTCTCATTGCTAGCCTGGTAACCTCCTCCAGGGAGATGGTGGCAGACACTGAGGAGACTCAAAACTTATCAAAGCAAAAGAGGCTGCTGAGAACTCAACACTAAAGGAGACTTATAACATGCCCTCCTAGACTTAGGCAGAGAATGTTGTGGAAGAAGGCATGGAAGGAATATAAGAGCCAGAGTGTGGGAAGGTATACTCAAAGGCATTGGTCATGCAGCCCCAGAGGCTGACTGGTGCATTCATGATCTCACAATGATTATGGATAACCCTGATGAGCAGGGTTTCAGTGGGAGGGGTCAGGGGAGAGGTGACACAAGAGTATAGTCCAGGGGTGGAGAGATGGCTTAGCACTTAAAGCACTTGCCTGTAGAGCCAAAGGACCCAGGTTCAATTCCCCAGGACCCATGTAATCAAGAAGCGCAAGGTGGCACATGTGTCTGGAGTTCATTTGCAGTGGCTACAGGCCCTGGTGCCCCAATCTCCCTCTAAAATGAACAAATAAAAAAAGAGTATGATCCAATGCAAATATGACCAATGTGTAATATGTTCACATAATAAGGTTCTCAATTTAAAAAACTGTGAAACCCTTACCTCATTGAGAAGTGGATCTTTTGGTGGCCAAGGAACTTGAACTTTTCTGTGCACAAGGCCTCAATCACACATTTCTTATTCTGCAGCTTGGTAAAGTTGTCCATGATGATCTGGCCAATGTGAACCCTCACCACTGTGCTCTTGGGATTTCCAAAGTCCTTCACATAATTGTTTGGAGTTTAGAGCCAATACAGCATATTAGAGATGCGAACATTCACCAGAAAGCACCAGCTCCAAGGTCCTTGAAGGCAGCCTATCCAAGGAACAGGCTGCTTACACTACCAATGAGGCTGCTGTTTGCTCCACTGCACATAGGGTGCCCATGAGAGAAAGAACTTGCATGATACTATCTTGTTCATTTCCATTGCTAAATGACCTTCAAATATTCCATCACTTCATGGGCTAAAGCTTTATACTGTCCTTGAGGAATAAATGTTCTAGTCCCCTAAGGAAAAAAAGGGTTAATGTATAATGTTGTCAGTTACTTTTACCAGATCAGAACGTTAAGCCAAAACTGCTACTCAGCTTTAGAACCTGGACAAATGAAATTCTTTTGTACTTTAACCTATTTTTGTATTAGCTTTAAAATCCCTTGGCAGCTTATGAACTCTGGGTCAAAGGATACCAAGGTTAGAATTTTATTAAATGTTATTAGCAAAAGGGGCTTTGATACTTTCTCCCTTGCCTTTTCTGTAATGGAAACAATAAGCAATTGAAAGAAATGAGTACAGACTGAATGTGAAGGTTGTATCCCAGTGGAATCTAGAAACATTACAAGGACTACAACACTGGCCAATAAAAATTTCAGCACCAAACACTGAAAAACAGTAGTATTAACTACCATAAACACCTTTGTTTTCTTTTCAAAAAATATTTTATTTATTTATTTACAGGAGAGAGAGAGAATGGACACACCAGGGCTTCTAGCCACTGCAAACAAACTTCAGATGCATGCACCACCATGTGCATTTGGCTGATGTGGGCAATGGGGAATCAAACCTGGGTCCTTAGGCTTTATAGGCAAATGCCTTAACCACTAAGCCATCTCACCAGCCCCAAACACTTTCCCAATGAATGACAGAGAACTGAATCAGAAGGCAGAGTCTGGTTCTCTGGGGTTTATTTGTTTCCCTGGTGACTTGAGCAGAGCACACCTCCCCTTAGGCTTGGGTAAGGACACACACCCATGACGTGACCATGTACTGGGCTCCCACTGCTGCTGGAGCAGATGCTTCACATACTTTGTCTTGTTTTAGCCTCACAAGTAGACCATGAGGTTGTTCCTATTAATATCGCCACGTTACAAATAAGAAATCAGAGACACAGAGAGATTAAGGGACTCTAAGGGAAGATTTGCAGCCTCTGCCTAGGCCTGTTGAATATTCTTTCCTATTTTTCCACTATGCCATGAAAATAAACAGGAAAAAGAAGCAAGTCAAGATGGCCAGCACTATGTCAGCTTCCTGCTCTGTCTTCTAGCTTTTCTCTTCCATGTATCACACTGTCTTATAATTTTATGCCAGTCTTATTTTTATAACTATATCCCTAGCTGTTTGAAAGCGAGAGTTTTATCTAGTGTAACATTAGGCCCTCAACATTAGAAGGAACTAATAACTGTTCAGTGAAAAAGAGAATAAATGAGGTTCAGTAATCATAAAAATACTGGCCAACAGTAATTCACTGCAAATAATTTAGGAGCACCAATGCACTTCAATCTCCACAGTGATAATTGACTGCTGGTAAGTAGTAGTCACGCTTCAAATGCTAGTAATTGAAGTCTGTGCACTGCGGTACGCCAAGCTCTTGTCCAAGGATTATTCCCACTTCCAAACATGTACCCTGATTCACTTACACTGATTATCTTCCTGTTCTTCCTCCTACCATCCCTCCCTTTCTTCTTGATATACTTTCCTTATTTTGCTACACCCACTTCTTAATAATTATTTTTATTTTTATTTCTTTATTTGCAAGCAGAGAGAGAGAGAGTGGGCATGCCAGGGCCTGTAGCCACTGCAAATGAACTCCAGATGCATGTGCCCCTTGTGCTTCTGGCTTACATGGGTCCTGCAGAATCAAACCTGTGTTCTTTGACTTCACAGGCAAACGCCTTAACCACTAAGCCATCTCTCCAGCCCTACACCCGCTTCTTTATGTCTGGTCTTTCTTGTTAACTCTTAAAGGTTCAAGTTCAGATATATCAACTGACTGATGACTGTGGCTACACTTGGCATTTCAATGAATAAATGTGTACCTTTTGCCAGGCAGAGGGGAAAATGCATATAGTTCCAGCTACTTGGAAGCAAAGGCAGGAAGATAGCTTGAGTCCAGAACTTTGAGAGGCTCATCTGAGCAATACAACAAAAGCCTCCCCCATCCTCCAAAAGGCATGCTTTATACAACTCTCAACTGAAAGATGTCCCATATTCCTACAAGAGAAATGTAAGTGGCTCAAAGGATTTATGACATCCTGGTTCTTTTGCTTGGCCTTCCATAACATTTTATCCCAGCTGAATCTGCACTCAATAGCTGATTTGTCACATGTGCAAGGCCCTGAGTTTCATTCTTAGCTACACACACATAGACTTGCTTATTTGTTTTCATTTCATAGGAGGCAACATTAATGCTTTGGTGTACAAACCCAATGAACCAGAGCTTATCCAAATGTGGCTCCAAATAATGTTGGCAAGAGCAAACAGCATCAGATACAACATGTAATCTATATACCAATTCTGTGAGTAGGAAACCTAAAAAAAAAAAAAAAAACTAAAACTAAATTAAGCTGCTTCTGTAAAATGAATGATACAGAAAGGAAAAAAGAAAAGTGAAAGTAAAAGCCAAACGTAAATAAAAAGGCAAAAACAGAAACTGCTACAGAATGAAGGATATTACAAAGATTGGTACAATGTCCTGGGGGAGAGGGCTTAACAAGCATACAAAAGACTCTGGATTCCAAACTTTTAAGCAGATATGGGATTCTGGATTAAATTTTATTGTAATGAAGGGGCAGCTGTTGAAACTGAAACATGGACCAGGAATATTGTTATATTTGCTATTATTATTACTATCATCACCAATATATTTTGTATGGATACATCATGTGGTGGTACCTCTTTTCCCTCATCCCTGCCCCCAATTCCACTGTGGAGCTCCCCATGTGGTTATGGTTTATGCGTTGTGGGAGCAGCAGTCAGTTATTTTGGGGGTGGGGAATGCCTCTGGGCATGATGTCTCAACCTGTGAATATTGCAACACAATAAGCACTACACATAAAGCACCTAAAGCCCAAACAATAATGGGAAAGACTCAAGGAGTTCCCATTGAGATCAGGAACAAGATGGGTACCCACTCTCACCACTGCTCTTCAACATAGCACTAGAAGTCCTAGCTCAAACAATGAGACGGGAGAAAGAAATAAAAGGGATACAAATTGGAAAGGAAGAAGTCAAGTTAGCCCTATTTGCAGATGACATGATCCTAAACATAAGTGAAGAATTTTTTAAAGAATATTACCTCAGTGTTAAGTGTCTATACTTAATAACTCTGCTATGATTCTTAAGACAATCCTTTTGTTCTTAAGAAACAGAGGGAAAGGGGCATTATAGAACCAAGACTGATTTTTCCAAACAAACAGTTCAGAAAGCCTTCGTATTGTGACAAATGGAGCAAAATGTTAACATTGGATACTTGAGTCAAGGAAAATGGCAGATACTTCATTATATTTGTGATTTTCATTCATTTATGAAGTCATTTCTAAAGAAAAAGTTAAAACATCTAATTTTTCAAAATACTGATGTTGAGTTCAAATATTAATTTTGAAAAAAAAAAGAACATATCTAAGAAGAAACAAAGGTACAAAACAACAAGATTCTAAGCCAAAAATAACACGGCACACTGATCATTCAGACAAGATTGGGCGTGTTCAAGGTGGTTTGGCCATAGACCGCAAGCTTACCATTCAAAGAGGTGTTAGGATTACACAAACCATCTGTTTAGTGTTTACACATCTGAAATAGTTCATATATTATTTAAAGGCTATGTAAAAACAACAAAAGCTGAGTAGACACTTTGTAATTGTAATAATCTTTTATGTAAACGTATGTTACAATAAATTATATTTCTACAGAAACCACTAATTGCTTGCTCTGAAATTAGATTTTCCTAAGTGCACTGTAGTATTTCTTAGTCATAAGAAACCTTGCCTACATGAACACTCTATCCCTACTTACAGACTAGAAAGAGGGTGTGGTGGTTTGATTCAGGTGTCCCCCATAAACTTAGGTGTTCTGAATGCTAGGTTCCCAGCTGATGGAGATTTGGGAACTAAGGCCTCCTGGAGGCAGTGTATTGTTGGAGACGGGCTTATGGGTGTTACAGCCAGCGTCCCCTTGCCATTGTTTGGCACACTCTCCTGTTGCTATTGTCTATCTGATGTTGGCCAGGAGGTGATGTCCACCCTCTGCTCATGCCATTGTTTTCCCTGCCATGATGGAGCTTCCCCTTGAGCCTGTAAGCCAAAATGAACCCTTTTTTTTTTCCCCACAAGCTGCTTTTGGTTGGGTGTTTTCTGCCAGCCATGTGAACCTGACTGCAACAGATGGCCATCAACATGACTTGCTTTGAAAAATTATCATTAAGTTCTGAGAGTCCCAGATTAGTCCTCCACAGTCCTGCTTCAGCACCACCTTTCAGGATACTGTTGAAGCCTATTAACTGAAAGGAAGGATCTAATTTTACTATAAAAGATCATTATTAAAAGTGACCACCCCATGAAAAGGCAGAAGCTGGGGAGTGTGCAAGTATAAACAAAGACAGCTAATGGACTAGGTAGCGAGCTAGCTCAGTTCGCAAAACGCTTGCCTCACAAGCACAACGAGCCGAGTTTGGTCCCCAGTTCTCTGGTCTGGTGGTGTGTCCAGGTGATCTCAGAGCAGGGAGGCAGAGAAGGGCAGTGTCCTGGAGCACCCAGCCAGTTGGTGAATTCCAAGCCAATGAAAAAAACCTTTCTAAAAAAGAGGTGGATGCAGTGCCCTAAGAGGAACAACTGAAGTTATCCTCTGGCCTCCATATGCATGTCCACTCACTACACATGTGCCCACAGACATACATACATGCACATGCATAATACATAGATAAATGAAACAGCTAATATGCTGGGAGCTGCATGGGATGTTTCATTACCCACTCACAGCAACCTTATGAGTGGTTTACACCCTTCTGCATGTAAGAAGCTGTGAGAGTGTACCCAGTGTACCTCATCATCAGAAGGTCTGACCAAGCAGTGCTGTCACTGAGGTACACTGAAGTGGCTTATCTTACTGTCCTCGTGTCTCAGCAGCTCAGCAGGATCATGCAGCAGATGGTCTTATGCAATAACATGTAATGTTTGTGTTTTGTACCTGGTTGTTGTCACACAATTCCTAAAATGCTCAGAATTTTCTGAGTGATGGACCACACCATACAAAATGCCCCTGCCATAATACCTAGGTGCATGGTAATGTGGTGACTGACTAGAGCCCTGCATAACCCAGAGTGAGAAAGTTCAAGTGATTAGAGGATTAAACTCCAGGAAACAAGGGCATGACTGATGATCGAGCTCTGTAGAAACACGACTTGACCTGCCAGATTGAGGAACACGGGCGTGCGAGGCGGTTGGTGTGACAGAGGGCATGGAAGCTATATCCTCCTCACTGTATTGTACTCTACCTGTACTCCCCACTCTACTCCATGCCTTGTTCTATACATGTCTCACACCCTTCTGTTCTTTAGTGATATTGTAATGGGGAATTTGGGGTCCTGGGGTGCTTCCTGGAACCCCAAGCCCTGAGTTCCTATCTGCAAACTAACCAAAGAATTGGCAACTCCAGATTCAAGAGAATGATTTTTAAAATACCACATATTATTCAGGTTTTACAAAGGAATGTGGAAAGGGGAAGGCTGAGAGGTAAGGGGAAACAAAATGGGGAGAGGAGAAGTATGTCATGTGGAGTCCAAACACTCATGTGGGCCAAGTGTAGCTCAGGAGTTCATGTGACCAGATGTGGATCTGGGGAAAAAAGCATGGAAAGAAAAGAGTGTCCCGTCCAGCAGGACTCAGTTATTCGGGGAGCGCGAGGGGGACCAGGCCTGTGAAAAGATGGGTGAGAAAGAAGGAACGAGACCAAGCAAAGAGTTGTCAAGGTCTCTAACTTTATTTTTTACACAGTGGTTATATAGGGGAAGAAAGTGGGGGAGTAAGCTGCCTGACGTGATTTAGGGCCGGAATTGTTAGGAAACTAAGAGGAGGTGAAACTGGGTGTTTATCTAATCTTAGGGAACCTACAGGAGATGTATCCAGGTGTTTTCCTAATCTTGCCTTAACAGCTTGACATCCTGATCATAAACTGGCCTTTTGCAAATGATAAGATTCTGCAGACCACATTCCTAACTGCAAGCTGGATGGACCAGCTTTCTGGTGAATGAGTCAACTTAAGAACAGGCCCAGGCAAAATGGAGAGGCTTTTGCTTTATGGCTCCCAACAAAAGAGAAAATAAAGTTCAGGGAGCTCGTGACATTTGGGGAGCTAGAGGGATAAAGAACCCATACAGACAGTAAGGGTTGGGGGGCCTCCTGTCTGGGTCTGGCCTAGCACCTAGGCTGAGCCCTACCGGCTGGGCCTGGGACTGGGCTGAGCCATTCCAGGCCCAGCTGAGGGAAAAACTCACGCACAGCTGGAAGTTCCCAAGTGTTCAGACCTAGCAGAGCCTTCCCCTTGCAATGGTATTTATAACCTTAGGGTGGTAGGTAGGCTGTCTCAGGAAGAGATTAGCTCTGGCACCCAAGCTGGGGGGGGGGGGGGGGCTGAACTTGACCAACCACAATGTTTAAATCCTACCAAAGACCTCCCTCCCAGGAGGGGTCCTGTTTGTGGAAAAACAGTTCTTTGGAACTAGGCAAGACATAAGAAAAACTTTCCTGCCCTTTTCAGGTTCAGGGGTCCAGTCACTCTAACTCTGCCCCCTTCAATACCTCAGCCCAGTCATTTTAAAGATAAATTTGTTTCTCTAGCCACAAAGCCTTATAACTCCCCTGAATCTTAATCAATGAATGACAACCTGCTGAGGTCCCCTCTCTGTTGTGTTCTTTCCCTTTTTTTTGATAAAACTTTACTTGTTTATCTTTCTTCCAGTTATCATTCCTGGCTCTTCATGATTGTAAAACAACAAAGGACCCAGAAAATCCACAAATATAAGGAGAGCAGTTGAGCTAGGCCAGATTGCTAGCTGTGCTTATGGGAGCTCTGGGCTCTGCCTGTAAATAACTATTCCTATTCTTAAACCTAGGGCTTCTCTAGGGCACTTTCATTCTACTAGGGAACTGCACGCTGAACTCTTTGTCTTTCGTTCACTTAGTTGTTGCTGATTTCTAATGCAAAATGTCCCGTATTTCCTGCATTTCAAACTCATACTATTGTCCTTCTAGACTTCCCTCTTTAGAATTATTTACAATTCAGGTAATTCCCATTACAAAAGTCTCACATTCATAAACTTTAGACTTCAGTGAAATGATGACTCAAGTGCTACTGGAGCATCGATGCGGTTTTTATTTGCATATCATATATACATATATATATATATATATTTTTTTTTTTCAGGAAGGAGTCACTAACTTTGGTAAAAAAAAAAAAAAAAAAAATCGACACAGTCCTTTAAAAACAGTATTCAAGCGGGGCGTGGTGGCTCACGCCTTTAATGCCAGCACTCGGGAGGCACAGGTAGGAGGGTCGCCGTGAGTTCCAGGCCAGCCTGAGACTCCATAGTGAATTCCAGCTCAGCCTGGGCTAGAGTGAGACCCTACCTCCAAAGACCGAAAGAACAACAGAACAGTGTTCGCATAGCTGTCCGGGTGAAGCATCCCAACTTCCAATGCCATCAAATAAACACCGTTCGCAGCTCGGCGGCTACTTTTGGTTACCACATCGGCAGAGCGGTTGGGGACACTCGGAAACTTGGGGGTGACAGGGCGCAGCCCCCGCACTCTGCGGGGAAGGGACGCGGGCCCGCCGCGGCCGGAGGCGGAAGTCGGCGGGGCCGGGCCGGGCCGGGCGGCGGGGCGTGCCGCGGAGGCCGAGGGTCCGCCCACCCGCCCAGCCGCGCCGCGCCGAGCCGCGCCGAGCGGAGCCGCCGCCCGCATCCGACCCTGCGCCCGCATCCGACCCTGCGCCCGCATCCGTCCCGCCATGGCCGCGCGTCTGCTCCGCCGCTCGCTGCGCGTCCTGGGCGGCCGCTGTGCGCCCCGCACGCCGCCCGCCGCCAGGTGAGTTGCGGGGCCGCGGGCGACACCGCGGGCGCCGGACGAGACGGGCCGGGCCGGGCACCCGCCATCCGGGCGTGAGCCGCGGAGGGGAGCGGTTGTCCGCGGCCCCGTGTCCGCCCGCGACCCCGCCGGGGGAGACGTGTCCGCCCCGCGAAGGCTCGCCCCGGGGCCGAGGCCGGGCGCTCCCCCCGCGGGCGCGGCGTTCGCGGTGACCTTTCGCCCACTTCGAGCAGCCCCGGCGGGCGCCTCACCGAGCCCTTGGAGCGCCCGGGCCTGCGCCCTGCCCGAGCCCCGAGCGGGCGAGCTGGGTGACAGTCACCTTCCATCAGATAAACTAGCCGCGGGGTTGGTAGCAAATCCTCGAACTAATTAACTGTGGAGGGGATTTAATGGGCAGCTTCTGAGAAGAGCTTTACGTGACGATTAAGGTGATGTTTCTAATCAGATCAAAAGTTTCAGATGGCATCTGAAACTCATTCATAGGGTAAGCCAACTGGAAGCACGAGGGTTTCTTAATTAGAGTGGCAGGGCACTTAAAATGAGCTAATTACCACACTGTTGTGTGAAGTGTATATAAGGTACTTGGAGAAACAATGCTTGCTCTGTGTGTGTGTGTGTGTGTCTAGTCAGTTTATTAACTAATCAGATTACAGAAATACTATGATACTTAGTTCACCCTATTCTAATAAGCCTGCTCATCTGGTCTTCCCTGTTGGCAGTGCCTCCACCTTTTCAAAGTGAGCTGTTTGGTTTTTTTTTTTTTATTTTTTATTTTTTTTATTTCACCTCGTAGAGAAGACAGTTTGAAGGGCCACAGGAAGTTACTTGCTTCCTGAAGTGTTTTGATACTCTACAGATCTCCTGAATCAGGTCCTCCAAGCAAGTGATACCGCATTTACCAAGAGCCCACGCCAGCAACGAGTTACCAGCCAAGACAATTCACTTCTTAGGGGTTTTACCTTAGCCACGCAAAGATCCACAGTGCTTGTTCTATCTTCAGAGGCTTGGGGAAGCTTCACAGGCTTTAGGATATAGCTTTTCTAAGTTCTTACCCACAATAGCATTAGACAGTGAACTTCCAACTTTTTAATACCAGCTCTTTGTGCTCTTAAAGTTAGGGAACTCCTAAGGGCTGGAGAGATGGTTCAGCAGTTAAGGCGCTTGCCTGCAAAGCCTAAGGACCCAGGTTCAATTCCCCAGTACCGATGTAAGCCAGATGCACAAGGTGGCACATGCATATGGAGTTTGTTTGCAGTGGCTAGAGACCCTGACACACTCACTCTCTTCCTCTCTCTCTCTCTCTCTCTCTCTCTCTCTCTCTCTGCGTCTTTATCTCTCTTAAGTAAATTAATTAATTTTTTTAAAAGTTAGGGAACTCCTAAGATCTTTTTTGAATTATAGGAAGAAACTTCACTGAAAAAAAAAAAAGGAAGCTCAGGGGACTCTCTACGCGGATCAGGAGTTGTAGTTTTCTTGGTACAGGCTTCTTAAAGTTTTGTGTGCAGACAAATCACTTGGGAATCTTGTTAAAATGCAGATAGATTTCTTAGTTCTGGAAAGAGGCCTAAAAGTAGGTCCTGAGGTTGTGTATTTATAACTATTTCTCAGGTGTTGAATGTGCTGGTGGACATTGCTTATTTTTTAAAAAATGTAAATGAGGCCTGAGAAATAATTACAGCTCAGCATGTCCTGTTGGCAAACACCTGCCGTATAATGATCATGAATTTGAGGCCAACCTGGCCTACAGAAAGTAATGGGGAAGGGATGGAAGGGAAGGGAAAAGAAAAGAAAGATTTAAATGAACAGAAAATCAGTTATTACTGATTTGCCCAGTACAGGTGCCTAAAAACATAGATGTTCCACCAAACTTGCTGACAAGTGCTTTTTATTCCCTCTCCATATCCTCCTAAATATTTTATATCTATTTATTTGACAGAGAGAGAATGGGTATGCTAGGGCCTCCAGCCATTGCAGACGAACTCCAGACACGTGTGGCCCCCTTATGCATCTGGCTTACGTGGGTACTGGGGAATCGAACCTCTGTCCTTTGGCTTTGCAGGCAAACGCCTTAACTGCTAAGCCATCCCTCCAGCCCCCTCTGCATATCCTCTTAACCACATTTACTCCCCCTGGACAGTCTTTATTCTTTTGACATTTCTTTCACTTTCGTGTTTCTTAGTGTATTTTACGTAGAAATGCTCCAAAGATTTCTTTAGCATAATATGGAGTATAAAACTTTTTTATGTGTAAATTCTGGCTCTGTTATTTACTGATTATCTTGACAAAGCATTCCATGTCTTAGTACCCCAGATTCTTAGTCTTGAAACATTTTCACATAAGAATTCCAAGTATGGAGAATCTATCTATATGGAAAAAATACGTACCTTATAGTTTTATTTCTACTAGCCAAAAAATTGAAACCCTTCATTTCAGTTACAGGAATAAAGTAAACTTGTCATATCTGATTCAATATGGCAGCGATCTGTAAGGCCACCTGCAGGTGTTGGTTCCTTGTTACCTCTGACCTCATGTCTGCTCTTCTTGCTTGATCTGTTTCAGTCACACTTACCTTGCTTGTACTTTGCAGAACATGACAGTCTTTGTCTAGTCCTTTTTGTTCTAGATCCTGTTAATCTAGACACTGCTGTGTTTGGTTCACTCTGTGGTGTGGCCTTCTCACCTTTGTTGTTTCCATACCTCGACTGCACTTTGCACTAATCTTTTCCCTGCCTCGCCCCAGGCACACACTGCTGATACTTCTCCACTTTTCTTTTTCCATGGACTTACCACTTGCTTTTCTCTTTTCTCTCTTCTCTTTTCTTTCCTCCCTCCTTCCCTCCCTTTCCTTTGCTATGTTCAGTATATGTGGTGTGTAGTGTGTGCATGTATGTGTGCATACACACATGCCTAGCACACACCCTTGTGGAGGCCAAAGGAAGACATTGCATGTCCTCTATCTCTCTTCCACTCTGCTGCCCTGAAACAGTCTCACACTGAACCTGGAGCTCCCTTCTTTCAGTTGGACTGGCTAACCAGGGAGCCTCTTCAGCACTGGGAACACAGGTATATGGGACCATATCCCCCCTTTTTTTTTTAACATGGATGCTGGGGATCAAACTTAGGTACTCATGCCTTTCAGCAAGCACTTGTACCTGCTCCCAACACTTTCTGACAATATAATCTGCCGGCTCACTGTGCTTATCACTCATGTGGTGTCCTTTAGCCAGAATGGAGGCACGAAAGCAGGGATCTCTGGTTCATTCTTGTATCTTCTAGACTTTCTAGACTAGTCCCTGGCACAGATTAGGTACCCAGTATGAAAGTATGTGTTAACTAAGTGAATGAATAAGCCATGTAAAATGATAATTTGGATAACAGAGAAACAAAACAGGACAATGTTTGGGAAGACAAAGGACATAGTAAGCATTAAAACTGTAGAATAGGGCTGGAGAAATGGCTCAGCAGTTAAGGTGCTTGGCTGCAAAGCCTAAGGACCAATGTTCCACTCTCCAGATCCCACATAAGCCAGATGCATAAAGGTGAGACAAATGCAAGGTTGCACATGCCTGCTAGGTGGCACAAGTGTCTGGAGTTTGATTGCAGTGGCTAAGGCCCTGGCACACCAATTCATATTCTCTCTCTCTCTCTCTCTCTAAAAAAAAATAAAATTAAAAAAGAAACTGCAGAAAAATATGTTCACAGCTAATGCTTGCCACTTAAAAGGCCTCTTAACAGCCAGCAGCTGGGCATGTAGCTCAGTGGTAGAGGGCTTGCTTGGTATGTATGATGCTCTGGGTTTGATTTCTAGCACTGGATGAAGGGAGAAGGCATCTCTTTCATAAGCAGCTATGTAAACTTAGAGCAAAATGGCACTGATTGGATATTAAGTATTGAGTTGCCAAAGTAAATTACTATAGACTAGGTGGCCTAAACAGTAGAAACATCTCAGTTTTCTAGAGTCTGTGAAGTTCAGTGTTTTGTTTCTAGGTGTGTCAGTTCTTGGTGAGGACTTTGGCTAGCTAGCAGTCAGCTCACTGCCTCCTTAAATATCTTGGAAGAAATTTTCTTTCTCAGGCGCTTACCAGCCTCCTTAGAGGAAAACCTCTTTTATCCTCACTTAACCTTACTTGACTCCTAAAATCCCTGTTTTGAAATGTAATCTATATTGTAGGCTAGGGCTTCAGTGTAGTTTTTTAAAAAATATTTTATTTATTTGTTTGAGAGAGAGAGGGAGGGAGGGAGGGAGAGTGAAAGAAACAGGCAGAGAGAGAGAATGGGCATATCAGGGCCTCTAGCCATTGCAATGGAACTCCAGACACATGTGCCACCTTGAGAATTTGGCTTTACATGGGTACTGGGTAATTGAACCTGTGTCCCTAGGCTTTGCAGGCAAGGGCCTTAACTGCTCCAGCCCCAGTGTGTATGTTTTAAGGGGAACATAATTTAGTCCATAGCATTAAACAAAGATACAAAAAGTAAACTAAAGGGAAGGATTCATTTTGCAGGGAAATGGTTGAAGCCATCCTATGTATCAGTGAACAAGACTGATTGATACTTGCATGCTAAGTGAACTTGCTGAGACCTTTACAAATGTAATTATGAAGACTTAAGAAATAAGCTTTAAGGTTTTGTTTAAAAGCCCTGGAGGGAAAAAAAAAAAAAACCTTTAAATCTACCTTGATTATGAAATACGTCTTTTCTAGAAGATGACTAAAGTCTACCTACATAATAGAAATCCAAATCAGAACTTAATGCAAAATAGACGTGTTGTATCAGTATTTTCATACACATTGAGTGTTGAAGGGACAGCAGTGGTGCAGTGAAAACCAGGTCTAGCACAGTTGATTAGCACTGTTGGAGCCATGTAGGGGCTTATTTGACTCATCCTGTGAAGGAGGGGCCATCGTGGCTATGCAGGGGAAGAAATGTGTGGCCATTGCTGCATTAGGTACATCAGGATATTGGCCCACATGGTGTCCACATACTTCTAGAGGGTCTCTCTCACGGGAGAACAGCTGTACATCATGCTGGCTAGGTTTGCCACCAATGTCCAGGTGGGTGCACAACATCTCAAGTTCTGGCTGAACTATATGAGCTAAAGGAAGGCTGGCATACCAAGCCTTACACTCATATGAAGATGGTGGCCAGCCTCTTATGTGGGAAATGTTTTGACTTTTACTAAACAGAGCCAGTCATTGCTGGGTTGGACCCCAAAACCTTTAAGCCCTTCCTTGGCTTGCTAGAGCTCATTAGCTACCCAGTGGTGGTGGACTTTGTAGTCAGCAGCTCTGAACAAATGTATGGGATGTGCAAGTCCCTCAGGGACCCCAGCATGGATACAGAAACCTGCTGAAACCAACTGGCAAGCCATGCCGAGTACTTTGGAACAGGACACAGTGTCAGACAGGGGTCACTGTCCACATCACTGAGAAAGACAGCATCACAGGGCACTGAAGGGCTGAATGACTAAACCTGTTCTCTGGTCCCACATTTTTATTTTCAAATAAAGTAGCCTTTCTTTAAAAAAAAAAAAAAAGTTTCTATTTTTTGTGGTTTTTCGAGGTAGGGTCTCACTCTGGCCCAAGTTGACCTGGAATTCACTATAGATCCTCAGGGTAGCCTCGAACTCACGGCAACCCTCCTACCTCTGCCTCCTGAGTGCTGGGATTAAAGCCATGCGCCATCATGCCCAGCGTTTTTGTTGTTTTTTAAGTCAGAAAATGTTCTTCCAATGGGGAACCTCAGAAGATCCCCCCCCCCCAAATTGAATACCATTGAAATAAAGGAACCACAAAGCAGTGTCATTTTAAGTTTCTTGAAGGGGTGAAAAAAGTGGGTGGAGAGGAGAGTGAAAGGTCCGCTGAAGCTCTTGAGGAATTCCGTACAGATGCACAGAGTTTTGGGTGGACGGTTTGATTTACAGCCAGATTGGCTCCAGAATGTGACACAGATTATATCTTATACCTGCCAGATGAAATTGTGATTCTGGATACAATACTGGTATTACTATAAACATTCTATATGACCTGAAAATGCTGTAGTCCTGGCTGAGTTTGACATAATTGAATGCACAGGCTGTGATAGCACTGTCACTTCCTAAGCACTTAGAGCTGTGCTTAGGTTATTACCTCCTCGCAGATTTTGAGCTGAGTGATGGCACACTGCTATTTTATGTATTCATTGGTTTATGTCCTAAGACAGGGTCTTGCTGTGTGTCCCAAGGTAGCCTGGAGTTCACCATTCTCTTGCCTCTGCCTCACAGGTGCTGGGGTGACAGACATGGGGCTACAGGTCCTGCATGGTGAAATACTTAGTCCCAGGGAGGTGAGGCAATCCTATCACAAGTGGTGGTACTCAGAAATGTCTCTAGGGAAGATTCCAGGGTTCCATGTTGTTCCCTGGCATTAACTTGGATACGAAGAGTAACAATTCACTTAATCTTATGCTTGTTTTTTTTTAAGATATTCTCATTCTGGAGGAGAAGCACGTCTAGAGACTTGTTCTGCTAAAAAGTTTACAGATATCGGAATTAGAAGAATCTTTTCTTCAGAGCATGACATTTTCCGGGAAAGTGTAAGGAAGTTTTTTCAAGAAGAAGTGGTTCCTCATCACTCAGAGTAAGTGCCTGCATTCCTGTAGTGTAACAGAGAACAGCTCCTGCAGTGCTGTGTCACCCAGAAACTGCTGAGTAACATTCTCACTGCTTGTCATTATTCATTCATGTTATCCTTAGCTTCATCTAATTTTAATCACTGGCTATTTGCAGGTGGGAGAAAGCTGGAGAAGTGAGCAGAGAAGTTTGGGAAAAAGCTGGCAAGCAAGGCCTGCTCGGTGTGAATATCGCAGAGAAGCATGGTGGCATTGGTGGGGACCTCTTCTCCACTGCGGTGGTTTGGGAAGAGCAGTAAGTATGCAAGCCTTCATGTCAAACCTTATAAGGTCTCCGTTCTGGATGGCAATGATAATTTCTAATATTGCTAAAAGACTGAAAAGTCTTTAAAATGTGAAATATTTCACCACTTGAATACTCATTTTTGGATGGGGAAGGGATGAAAATCCTCTTAGTCTCTTTCTTGCAAATATTCTTACATTCTGCTGTTTTCCTTATTTTTATTTTCTTAAAGTTTTTTTAATTTTTTGGGTTTTTTGAGATACGGTCTCACGAGGCCCAGGCCGACCTGGAATTCACTATGTAGTCTCAAGATGGCCTCAAATTCACAGCAATCCTCCTACCTCTGCCTCCCAAGTGCTGGGATTAAAGGAATGCACCACCATGCCCGGCTTTGCTGTTCTCTTTTTAAATAGCAAATCTGCATCTATTTCAACAACTTAAAGGATTTTAAAAAAGTGGTCAGGCAGTAGAGCTGGGCTGTAAAGCCTCAAGGCCCATCCGCCACTGACCCACTTCTTCCAGCATACTCTATCTAAGGCTCTGTAGCTTTCCCAAGTAGTGCCACCAACTGAGGGCCAAGTATTCAAGCACATGAGCCTGTAGGAGGGGCCATTTTACATTCAAACCACAGTCATTTGGTTAAGTGGGAACCGGTCATCCTTACTGTCAATCACCTGCAGATTGTCCTGGGAGTATCATTTTGCGTATCTGCAAAATTATTAAAAATAACAAACCTGGGCTGGAGAGATGGCTTAGCGGTTAAGCGCTTGCCTGTGAAGCTTAAGGACCCCTGTTCGAGGCTCAATTCCCCAGGACCCACGTTAGCCAGATGCACAAGGGGGCGCACACATCTGGAGTTCGTTTGCAGTGGCTGGAAGCCCTGGCACGCCCATTCTCTCTCTCTCTCTATCTGCCTCTTTCTCTCTGTCTGTCGCTCTCAAATAAATAAATAAAAATGAACAAAAAAATTAAAAAAAATAACAAACCTCAGTACCCAGTATTGACAAGTTTATTGTGAAGGTAGCTTTTTTATAAACTATTCATGCATTATAAATTAGAAAAATAAACATTTGGGGGATTAAAAGGTGAATATATGTGCAAGATAAAAATGTCCCTGCTCTTTGAGTTAGGGTGCCATTTTGGGGATTGATCTTAAGAACATGATTTACTAGGAAAAGTAGCAGCATTTAGAAGTTGTCACCATGCTTCATCATAACTCCCCAAACTTTGAAGCACTCTTAAGTGTCCAGCAGCAGGAGAATGGATAAGTAAATTCTGGAGCATAAGTAATTCAAGATATTTTGCTCTGGTAAAGAAAATAATTATTACAGCTAGATCGAAACTGGGATTTTAGGGGCTAGGAAGATGGCTCAGTAGTTAAAGGCGCTTGCTTGCCAGTCCAGGTTTGTTTCCCCAGTTCCCATATAAAGCCAGACACAAAAAGTGGCACATTTATTTAGAGTTTATCTGCAGTGGCAAGAGGCCCTGGTGTATACACACACATACACATACTCTCTCAAATAAAAAAAATTAAAAAATGGTATTGTGTTATGTCATATAACAGGTAAGCAGTAAAGTACAAAATTCATAAATTGACTGTAGCTACACTAACATATATCCAAAAATAACTTGCTATCATAAAAACAGTTGCTGGGCTAGAGAGATGGCTTAGCGGTTAAGACGCTTGGTGGCAAAGCCAAAAGTATTCAGGTTCAATTCCCCAGGTCCCACATAAGCCAGATACATAAGGTGGCACATGCATCTAGAGTTTGTTTGCAGTGGCTAGAGACCCTGATGTGCCCATTCTACCCCCCCCCATAAATAAATAATTTTAAAAAGTTGCACTGTTATGGTAATATAGTTGTAGCTAGTCAGTATTATATTTTAATTCATCAAATAGCTGTTGATATGTTAAAACCAACAATTAAGACATTAGTAAAAACACACAGAAGACTGAAAGGTAAATGTGAAGATAGGCTCTTACCACATAATACGATAATACTTTTAATATATTGCTATTATATTAGTCATTTTGTGCTTTAAATTTTCTTCTCTTTTATTCTTAGAGCATATTGCAATTGTACAGGTCCAGGTTTCAGTCTTCATTCAGACATTGTTATGCCTTATATTGCAAATTATGGCTCAAAAGAACAGATCCAGCACTTCATCCCTCAGATGACGGCAGGCAAGTGTATCGGTGCCATAGCAATGACAGAGCCTGGGGCTGGAAGGTGAGTCAGCATTCAGTTGGTGTTGGATTCTTGGAAGCTGTCTCTATCAGCAGATATTTTTTCATACACTTCATGGCCATCCCTATCCGTGGGTTCTACATCTATGCATTTAAAAAAACTTCAAATTGAAAATATTTGGGGGAAAATATTTGTCTTTGTACTGAACATGTCTACATTTTTTTCTTGTTATTGTTCCTTAAACAGTGTAGCCTAACAAGTATTTATATAGTATTTGCATTGTCTTAGGTGTTAAATAATTGATTTTGAAAGGGACTTGGGTGATAGCTTGGTCAGTGACATGCTTGCCAGGCATTCAAAAGGATCTGAGTTCAATCACCAAATCCCCCATATAAAAGGCAGGGTGTCGTGGTACATGTTTATAATCCCAGCTCTGTAGAGGCAGAGATAGGAGAATTACTGGGCTCACTGGCCAACCACTCTAGCATCCTTGGCAAGCTCCAGACCATTGAGAGACTGTTTTAGTCAGCTCCAAGTTGCTGGGATGAACATCCAGACAGTTTATGGGAGGAACAGGTTCATTTCAGGCTTATAGATCCCAGGGGAAGCTCAATTAATGGTGGAAGAAGCTGGCCCCTTTCATAGATCCAAGCAGAGAGACACCACCAAACGGCCAGCACCACAAGCCAGCCAGAGCTCACACAGCTCTCTCTCCACACCTTTGGGCTGGGATTCAGATCTGCACTCAGTGACTCCTCCTCCAGCCAGATGGCTGGAGACTCAAGTTACATTTAATTTTAATAAAGCGCCTGAGTCTATGAGGCCATGCATTTACATATTCAATCTAGCCCAGAGACCCTGTTTCACAACAGGTATATAGCGTTACTGAAGAACAACACATAAACACTGAGTTGTCCTGTGGCCTATGCACATGCATGCACGTGCACGCACATAATCTAGAAATCAGTTGGAGTTTATAGGAAGATGTGTGAGATTATACAGTGAGTCTACCATTGTGTAGTATTAGTTTCCAATTTAGTATCCATGGATTTTGGTATCTGTGGAGGTCCTAGAATCAGGTCCCAATTCCTTATGGATACCAGGGGCAATTGAACTTTATAGGGACTCAGCTATGTGCAAGACAGAAATGAACACAGCATAATTCACAACTTAAAACTACTAGGAAAGCCAGGCATTGTTACATGCAAAGGACAGTAAAGCCATGTGCTGTACTTGAAATGTTAGTACAGTGTTAGGCAAACAAAAAGTAAGAGAATGCAAAATGGAGAAATGAAGAATGTCAAAGTGGTGAGAAGTTACAATGATAAATAAGGAAAAATGTGTGAGCTGGAAAGACTAGAAAATATGGGCTTTCTTTCAGCTAGGCTGGCTGCTGTTTTCCTACTTAGATTTGCCCTCCACCGACAGGTGGCAAATGTTGGAAATCATTTAAAGTTCCATTGCTCTTCCCCTCCCATGTACATGATACTCTCATGTTTCATACGGTCAGAGGTCCAGAACAAGTATCATTAACCCAAATCAAAGGTATCAGCTGGGCCACACACCCTCCAGAGAATATAGGGGAAATTCACTCCTTGCCTGTCATCTCCTAGAGACCCCCAGTATTCCCTGGCAATTGCCACTGATCTCTTTGCCCTCTTTTCTCACTCTGCCTCTCTTTAAGGACATCTGATTGCATTCAGAGCTCATGCAGATAATCCTTCCATCTCAAGATCTTTAAATTAACCATCCTGTTTTCCAAATTATGTAACACAGACATCAGCCTGATACTTAATAGGGGATTGTCATTATTCAGCCTAATATTGTAAGTCATAGTAAAAAAGTAACACAAACTATAAAACTATAGAAGACCATATCCAATCAGAAGCAGAGAAATTTTTACAATAATGCAATATAAGTAGGGGGTTGTTTATTTTTCAAAATAGTAAATTCCTATTCTGTATAGATAAAATTGTCTTATAGAAAACCATAAGCTATTATTAAGAAATCAAAATCAGAAGTTCCGACTTCTGGCCAAGATGGCGACCGCCTAGCTGCGCTGCAAATCCTGGGGAAAGAAAGATAGATGTAGATCCTAAGGAGAGAGCCACCCCATCATACCTCCAAAGGGCCCCGGCTGAAACTAAGAAACATTGGCGAAACAAGCAAGGGTGCTGTTTTCCTGATGAACCGGATACCAGCAGAAGGGGGAAGGAGATCAACACAGAAAAAAATCAACTCCTACCAAATCAGAGAGCCAGAGCCTCAGAGGCCCCCAACACCTCATCACTGAAGCAGACCAAAAATGAACCCAACATGGCTCAGGGAAATTTTGCGGAAGAGGGGGCGGAAAGAATGTCAGAGCCACATGTTGGGTCATGATATGCAGAGACATCTTACACATAACTGTGGGCTAACTCCACAATGCATGACCCGTATACCTCAACAAGGAGGGGCCAAGGGGAGGGGGTAGGTCATGGATGAGCCTAATAATGGTACCAAACTGACTGTATTTGCTGAATACAAAACTAACTAATAAAGAAAAAGAAAAAATTTTAAAAAAGAAATCAAAATCTTATGGTTCCAGTTTTATAAAATATATATACATGTATGTTTATATCCATCAAAAAATACTGGAAGGATATATTTTAAATTAATTTTTTATTTGAGAGAGCAGAGAGGAAGAGAGGGAAAGACCACGTGAAAAAGTATGAGTACAGCAGGGTCTCCTGCCACTGTAGACAAACTCCAGACGTATGCATCACCTTGTATATCTGGCTTTACATAGATACTGGTGAATTGAACATGGGAAGTCAGGCTTTGCAAACAAGTGCTTTTATCCACTATGGCATCTCTTTAGCCACTGAAAAGATACATTTTAAGAACATTTATTTAGGAGATAAAATTATTTTTTAAGCATGGGGCATGGTAGCACACACCTGTAATCCCAGCATTTGAGAGGCTGAGGCAGGAGGATCCCAAGTTCATGGCCAGCATGAGCTGCAAAGAGAGCCCCATCTCAAAAGATAAAATATTTGTATATATGTAGAAAAATACTCTTTTTTTTTCAAGGAAGGGTCTCACTCTAGCCCAGAGTGACCTGGAATTCACTACGTAGTCTCAGGGTGGCCTCCAACTCATGATGATCCTCCTACCTCTGCCTCCCAAGTGCTGGGACAAAAGGTGCATGCTGCCACACCCAGCTTGAAAAATACTCTCTTTTTTAGAGCAGGTTTGCTATAAGAAAGGCATTTGAGACATTTTTAAGTATATAAATTTTTGATGAAAGATGGTAGAAGGACCAAGGGAGATAAAAGCTGGTAAGTACTTCCAGGTTATAGTATACCTCTAAATACCACTGTAGTCCAACATGGAGTTCCTGAATGTAGTCGGCTTTCATTGTACTTGACAAAGTCTGGCTAATTAATGTAATTTTCATGTAAGATCTTTATAATATATTAGGCATAATTTTAGTACAATTGTGCAAAGAAATCTTTTTTTTTTTGCATTTTTTGTCTTCATTTTTTAATTGTTTTTTCACAGCAGGGTCTCACTCTAGCCCAGGCTTATCTGGAATTCACTATGTAGTCTTAGACTGGCCTTGAATTCACACCGATCCTCCTACCTCTGCCTCCCAAGTGCTGGTATTAAAGGTGTGTGACACCATGCCTGGCTAAACTTTTTTTTTTTTTAATCTATGTAGGGTCTCGCTCTAGCCCAGGCTGACCTGGAATTCACTATGTAGTCTCAGGATGGCCTTGAACTCACAGCAGCCCTCCTACCTCTGCCTCCTGAGTGCTGGGATTAAAGGCATGTGATACCACGCCAGGTTAAAATTCTTAATTCTAAGATTTTTATGGTCTGGAGAGATGGCTCAGCTGTTAGGGTACTTGCCTGCTAAACCTAACAACCTGAGTTCAATTCCCTAGTACCCATGTAAAACCAGGTGCACAAAGTGATGCATGCATCTGGAGTTCGTTGGTCGTGGCTAGAGGCCCTGGTGGCCTATTCTCTCCTCTTCTCTCCCTCCCTCCCTTTCCTTGCAAATAAATAAAAATACTAGAAAAAAACTTTCTTTTTTTTAAAAAAGGAAGATTTTTATGATGGTATATCCAGTTTGAATTATATTACATATGGACTTATATAATAGTATTTGGATAATTTGATTTTTACCAACTGGTGTATCATTCTTTTCAAATACAGTGACTTACAAGGTGTAAGAACAAATGCCAAGAAGGATGGGAGTGATTGGATTCTCAATGGGAGCAAGGTGTGTAAAGAAGAGCTTCTCTCTATAAGCAGACCATGGGCACCAGCATCTTGAAACCACATATTATTGATTCTAGTAGATCTATGGACTCAACACAGTTGTTTGCTTAAATGCTTTGGGGATCCTAAGACATTTACAGTCTTTATATGACATAGGACCTATGGTAGCCTTCTCTGTATTCTACATTGCATACTCCTCGCAAGTCCCGCAGAGGTGTTCTTTGCTTCCCAATGCTGCCTCGGCTTCCTGTGTGCTAGGATTGTAGGTGTTTATGTACCACTACACCCTGCTTTCCTCTTTTATTTTCTAAAATGTCTTGATTTCTAATTAGACTTAAGCGAATGCCTTTATATTTACAAAAATCAAATACTGGGCACTGTCAAGTTCCTAATTTTTTTTTAAACAACTTTGTGTACTTATGTTGTTAGAGGCTAGTAACAGTTTGTGCTCCAACCTTAGTAATTACTGTGCAAAAAAAAAAAAAAAAAATCTATTGTACTGAATAAATTTGAAAAATGTGCACACCTTAGTTCTTTGACATACTAATGTGCATTGTGGACCTCTAAAGTTGAATACAGTATATCATGTCCTAGGACATTTTGTGTGTGCACACGTGGAAGCAGAAAAGTAATTCAGGTGCCATATTCTTCAGGCTCCATCCACCTTTTTTGAGACAGAATACTGGCCTGGATTTTGCCATGTAGGCTAGACTGGCAAGTGAGCCCCCAGGGATCTGTTTATCTCCATCTCTGCAGCTCAGGGGTTGTAGGCATGTGACCCCATATCTGGCTTTTTATATGTGTGCTCTGGGAATTGAACTCAGGTTGTTATGCTTTTAACAAGTTCTTTACTGACTGAACTATCTCCTCAGCCTCCCAAAATTTTCTTTTTGTAAACTACCATGTAGGCTGGAGAGATGGTTTAGTGGTTAAGGTGCTTGCCTGCGAAGCCTAAGAATGCATGTTTGAATCTCTAGATCCCACGTAGCCAGAAACAAAGTGCTGCAAGCGTGCAATGTCGCACATGTGCACAGGGGGTGCACACGTCTTGAATTTGTTCACAGCAGCTGAAAGGCCCCGTTGCACCCATTCTCTCTCTGTCTCTGTCTCTCTCTCTCTCTCAAAAAGTAAAATAATAAAAAATTTTTAAAAAATTAAACTAGCATGAATCACTGATATTCAACTGTATTTTAAGAAATATTAGCCTAAGAGCTGGGAGTGTGCTCATTGGTGGACCACCTGTCTAGAATGTACAATGCCCCATCATAAAACACACACACAGTCCTGACACAATAATAAACTTACGGTGCACTGGGAATATTTAGCTTAGTCTAGAGAATTAAAAATAAGTTTGCAAGATAAGATGTCAGAATTTAGTTCAAGATAAGTAGGACTCTGGGTCAGCTGGGAAAGGGCTTCCCCAATAGATGAAATAAAAATTTCCAAATCTCATACTTCTGGAATGTAGTAGACAACAAATGATTCAATGGAGACAGAGAGGGGTGCAAAGTAGGCTAAGAGAAAAAGAGTTTTAAGCAAGTACTTTTAACTGCTTAGCCATCTCTCCAGCCCCCAGAGTAAGAGTTTTATATGTCCTGTGATGGTTTAGAATTTATCCTGAAGCTTTTTAGGAGTGTATCAAAGATGTTTGAGTGTGATATGTTCAGATTGCCTCTTAGATTCCTCTGACAGCATGATGGATGATAGTGCTGCAAGAGAACTGTCATAGAAACTTATGCCAGAACTGACAAGGTCTGGAGAAAAGGTAATGATAATAGAGACCCAAAAAGTATAAAAATGGATTGAGAAGAAGCAGATGCCGAGTTGGCTATGTAGCAGGATGACAGCGTGTTTTATTGCAGCATTGTTCACTGAGGTAAATAGGCTGATGTTTAGGATATGGTATGGGTAGAGTGAGAAGGAATGTGTTGTTCTTACGAGACAGCAGGTAAAATACAGGTAGGTGTACAGGTCTAGATCATGTCAAGAAATGTGGCTTATATAGGTGTATGCATACCTACAATCCCAGCTCTCTGGAGGCTGAGGCAGAAAGAATGTGAATTCCTAGCCAGGCTTAATAATAATTCCAGGCCAGCTACTTAGTCAAACCCTGTCTCCAAAAAACTGAATAAAGAAATAAAAAAAGAGGGACTGAGGAGACGGCTCAGCAGATAAAGGTGCTTGATTGCAAAACCTGCTGACCCAGGTTCAGTTCCCCAGCCACTCACACAAAGCCAGGCACAAAAGGTGGTGAAAACATCTGACAGTCGTTTGTAGGGGCAAAAGAGACCCTGGTGTATGTATTCTGAGTCAATACCATTTGATAACCTTTCCTTTTTAGGTTGTTTATTTTTTCCCTCCTTAAACTTGGTATCTTCCTTATTTAGACCATTCTGGAAGAAGTGGTATATCTGTTAAAAATTCAAAACTAAATCTTTTCAAAAACTGATTAACCTGAGCATATACTTGGGGTTTTGCAGGTGTTCATCACTAATGGGTGGCTAAGTGATGTGGTGATTGTAGTTGCTGTTACAAATCGTGAGGCTCGCTCCCCTGCCCATGGCATTAGCCTTTTTCTGGTAGAAAATGGAATGAAAGGATTTATCAAGGGACGGAAGCTACATAAAATGGGATTAAAAGCCCAGGTAAGTCATTAATATAAATCATATTCTGGCAATGAATTGAATTTACAGTCAGTTGAAAAGTAGGCAATAGTGATTTATATGTGGTACCTTCCTATGCTGGATTGCCAACATGTTTTTGAGAAATGGTAGGGAAATTGTTTTTTTTTTTTTTTTTTTTTTTTTTTTTTTTTTAGCAGCGCCACTGTATCTCTTGCTGGTACTCAGCAATGGAAATGAATCAGTATATTTTGACTGTTTGCTTTCAAATTAGAAAATATTGGGTGCATGGGGCTTGAGAGATTGCTCAGTGGTTAAGGCACTTGTCTGAAAAGCCTAAGGACCCGAAATCAGTTCCACAGTACCCAGGTAAAGCCAGATGAACAAAATGGTGCATGTGTCTGAGTTCGTTTGTAATGGCTGTTCTTCCTTCTCTCCCTCCCTCTTTCTCCATCTCAAATAAATAAAAAAAAATAAAATATTTTAAAAATAACAGGTACATGGTAGTAAGCCGTCTATGACATTTATTTAATTATGAAATAAGAATAGAAGTATTTTTGTATACCAAGCCAGACAACATGATTTTCCTGATATGTATTAGGAAGTCTTCCTTCCCATCACCTAGGTAACTGGGACAGCATTAAACCCTGAACGGTGATGTATTATAGTTGAGAAAACCACGTTGTAGAATCTGATAGAACTGAATTTGAGTCCTTGCCTTGTTGGAAGGATTCATTGTAAATCAGAGATTTGAATCTCTGGTTTACCACTTAGTTCTGTATACAGTGTGCAGTTCCACTTCACTGTTTTTTTGTTTGTTTTTGTGTGGGAAATGGTAAAAGTGACCTTTCTGGACAAGCTCATTCTCTCCTTGATTGTATGGTCCCTTAGGACACTGCAGAGCTGTTCTTTGAGGATGTCCGGTTGCCAGCCAGCGCCCTGCTTGGAGAAGAGAATAAAGGCTTCTACTACCTCATGCAAGAGCTGCCACAGGTCACACTTGTTTCATGTGTCCATCTTTTGATCAGTGAGCTGCAATGGGGGCATTCAGGACTGTGCAAATCCATGCATGTGAAACTCAATATACAATTAAGCGTTTGAGTATAACTTAAAGTTGTAAAGAAGCCAGGCATGGTGGTGCCATGCTTTTAATCCTAGCACTAGTGAGGCTGAGGTAGGAGGATCACCATGAGTTCAAGGCCAGCCTGAGGCTACAAAGTGAGTTCTAGGTCAGCCCAGGCTGGAGTGAGACCCTGTCCCTCAAAAAAGACAAGAAAGAGCCATGTGTAGTGGTGCACTCCCTTAATCCCAGCACTTGGAAGGCAGAGGTAGGTGGATAGTTGTGAGTTTGAGGACAGTCTGAGACTGCATAGTAAATTCCAGATCAGCCTGGGTCAGAGTGTGACCATACCTTGAAAAACCAAAAAGAAAAAGAAAGAAAGAGAAAGAGAAGAAAAGGAAAGGATAGAAGGGAGGGAAGAAGGGAGAAACAGAAAGAGAGAGGGAGGGAGGGAAGGAAGGAAAATTGCAAAGAAGTGTGAATGTTACTAGTAAAGTAAATAACTAAACTTGGGAATATTCAACCAAAAATCATAAAAGTAAGGAAAATAGATTTTTTTCCCCATGATTCTTTCCTGGAATGATTTCAGTTTCTTATCTATAAGTCAAGAGCTTTTAGCTCTTTGTAAGAAAATGTCACTAAAGGGCTGGAGAGATGGCTTAGCGGTTAAGCACTTGCCTGTGAAGCCTAAGGACCCCGGTTCAAGGCTTGATTCCCCAGGACCCACGTTAGCCAGATGCACAAGGGGGTGCACACATCTGGAGTTCGTTTGCAGTGGCTGGAGGCCCTGGCGCGCCCACTCTCTCTATTTGCCTCTTTGTCCGTCACTTTCAAATAAATAAAAATAAACAAAAAATATTTTAAAAAAAGAAAATGTCACTAAAAATCTTTGGCAGGTTTTATGTAGCTGAATCAAAAGGGAGAAGGTCACTGGGTATGGTGGCACACACTTTTAATCCCAGCACTCAGGAGGCAGAGGTAGGTGGATTGCTGTGAGTTTAAGGCCAGCCTGGAACTACCATGTTAGGCTGGGATAGAGCCAGTCCCTACCTCAAAAAAATTTTTTTAATAATTAAAAGAAACCCAGACAGAGTTTTCAAAGTTTTCATCACAGTCTCCATGTCTTTTGGAATATAGATGTGCAGTCACCACTGGACCTTACGCGGTAGCATAACTGCTGGCCTGGTGACTGCTGTAGCATGAGCTGAGCATGCAATTGCAAAAAGAGCTAGAAATACCCACACTTGAGTGGCATGTAGAAATCCCTAGCATGATGGAATTAAAATTTGACCTGTGTACTTAAAGGTGTTGATTTCCACAGACATCCTAAGTGACATCCTAAGTTATGCAGTGCTCAAAGATCAATAAATAAAATGGTCAACTATGAAAGTTAATTATACAGTCACTAATAAAAATTAAGCCTTTGCCTCATTATTTTTAGATGTGTCATAATGATAATATATCTCTGTGAGAGCCTTTCTTACAGAGTTAAATAAATTACTCTTTAGTAGTTCATTAAAAATATTATTTTCAGATTTATTAAAATGGTGAAAAAATATTTGCGTAATAATGGTTAATACCAAATTTTTGGGTTGTAGGAAAGACTGTTAATTGCCGACTTGGCAATTTCTGCCTGTGAATTTATGTTTGAAGAAACCAGGAATTATGTCAAGCAAAGAAAAGCTTTTGGAAAAACAGTGGCACACATCCAGGTGAGCTCATCATACAGTTTTATATTAGTTAATCATCTGAAATGGGGATAGGTGAAACATAAATTAGGCAGAACTTTGATAGAGGTACTTTGATAGAGAACATTGCATGTCTGAAGGTGACATCGGAAAGGAAGACCCTACACCTGGGACCCTGGGGATGGGAGGAGAGGGAGAAGCCGGTCAGGAGTTGTCGCAGAGGCTAAGTAAGGGGAAAGAAGCTCTTGGGAAAGCATGGAGCCTCATTTTGTGTCTTGGACTGCCTCACGAGCAGGAAATTTAGCACTGGAACCCACTTTGTAGCGTTTAAGCAGAATGTCTGTGGCTGAAAGACTTAGCAAAGGAAAAGGTAGCGACGAACATCAGAGTCGTGTTGTGGGACCAGTTTCAAATGTGAGATTTGATCCAACATCACTCTTGACACCTCTGGTTTATTAGCAAGTGTGTTCTCTCAGAAATATTTTACGGTTTAGGTTTATGATACAGTTCATTTGATAGGAAAAACTGTAAGATCTTATAATTATAAAATATTTAAATTTGTAAGATTTGGAAATTTCATTTTCAGGTAGGAATATTTATTTATGAGTAATAATAACCACCTTCTGTAGTTTCTGTGTGCATTTGATGGAATACTACAGATGAAATGCTTGGAATATTGTCGGGCAAAACAAGCCCTCCCTAAAGATGTAATTCACTAAAATTTCAGTAGGTGGCAGTAGTAGTCTAGCATTCTTTCCCAAGTTTTTTTTTTTTATACAAAGGGCTATTGTTTTCCTAATAAGTGTATGTGTTTTGAGATTCTAGTCTACTCTTTCAGTTTTGTTTTTCTAGCTAAATAAGTGTCTTTGAATAATATTCTTATATTTTAGCTTTGTTAGAGAAGATGAATGACCAATACATGCCCGGGCTTCCTATTCTAGAGCTGATTACATTTTGGTTCTAACTATTCAATTGAAAAAGGAAACCTATATATGCCATATTACACTTGGCCAGTTATCACTTTCTGACAACATATCTGTCAGTTTCATTTCTCTTTATTGTTCTGAGTCTTGAATATTTTGGCCTTTCTGGCCATCTGGGCACATGTCACAAAATTTATTTTCTTTTTATACTAGAAAGTTACCATACTGATGTAACAATAATTGCAGAATTCTCATGTATATGTGCCATAGGTGATACCACAGCTCATGATTTACCCTGGGATAGACAATATAATAGTAAAACTCAGAAGCTAAATGATAATGAATATCTTTTAGTTACTGCACCCCACATCCCAGACACGATGCTTAATGAATTGCCTTACTGTTTTCCTTTACAATAAGTAACGTTATGATTATATAGTTTTTAATTATATGACTATTATCTTAACTTATAGGTAAGGAAATTGAAGTCAAGAGGTTAAGTAACTTGCTTAGAATTACAGACATTCTATTTCCAGAAAGCACATTGTTAGTCACACACTTTTTACTGGAAAGTCCTCTTTTCTTTCCCTGCTTCTTTACCAAATGGGCAGTGAAGTGAAAGTGGAATGTTCCTTTCTAACAAGAACTCTAGTCATTTCCTGTGTGGTACATATTCTTGACTTTAAAGGCACAAAGTATTAGGGAAAGAAATAGGAAAGGGGAAAACATGCTTTTTCCTTCCAGAAAAGAAGAGATCCCATTCCAGAGACGTGGGATTAATCAACTAGAACATTAGGCAGCAAAGTCATTTGTTTTATTTTACATTTGAAGTCATTAAAAAAAAACAGTGTTGCTTAAATGATTACTGGTCTTCGTAACCTTTCCAAGGTGGCTTTCAAACTCTGAATTCTAAGACACTTGTTTTTCAGACCTTTGAAAGAGATTCTATCCAGTCTACTTGGTAACTTACAAAGATTCCTTTTTGAAATACTGGTAGTAATGTGAGATACCATTTTCAGCTACCATTCATTAGAGAGTGATTTCAGAAAGCATGATGCCATTTATGTGGAAGTGTAAGGGCCTATTCTGTTCAGTAACTCCAACTTCAGTGCCAAGTATATGTAAATATTTATTTGCAGAGGGTAAATTATGTATGCTTAGCAATATTAATATTTTTGGACATTTGGACCTAATGGATATGCTCAAACAAGAATTCCAAATGACTCTGTCCTGGTCTGAGTTTTTACATCAGCTTCATTCACATAGGAATAGCTTTATATGAGCAAGATCATGATTCTTCCTTATTGAAAATAGTGCATCAATTCTCGTATGCAGCATTATACAAAGACAAAATTTTTTGAGAATTGTCAGATCCCCTTGTTTTCCAAATGAAATGTTACAGTGTTGCTGAACTCTAAATGATTTAGAGTAATTTTCATATTTTCTATTTTTAGTATTTAGAGAACATTATTATGCCATTCTTAGATTTTTGTTAGTAAAGTTCAATGTGTGAGGTGGGCATGGGGAACTTGATGCTGAGATTTGTCTTAATGGAATGTGTACTTGGTAGAAATAGAGATAGAAAAAGTATGAACATTCTCACATGTTCAGAATTGGGCAGTACCCACAGGTAGAAGTTGGGTGCTTCCAGCCTTCCCACTACTTGGTTTTAGAATTATCAGATGCTATTCCTTTTGCTTTTAGAACAGGGTGAGTCAAAACCAAGAAAAAGATCATTGGGCTTTCATCAGCATGATAATTGATAACCTTTGAAGAATCTGTTCCTTAGAGTACCTGCTGCATCTGACACACCCAGCTCTTGTCTATTCCCAAGTCACTATTGCATTACCCACCTTTGATTTTTCCAGAAGTGAAAAGTACAAAACACTGCTGCTCCCCAGTCACACTGAAAGATTCAGTTTTGTGGTTTGAGAATTACTTTTCCCAGTGGGGTAAAAGTAGGTCTGCTAATACACCCTCCCAAGAAAAGAGCATCATAACTCTCCTTTAACTCAATCATGCCTTTGCTGTAAAAGTGTATAATTGGGATGCATTTAATTTCTAATTTGAGTTTTACTGAACCACTTTTATCAGTAAGTTCCACATTGTGTCTTCTTACTAGCCTCTGTGAATGCCTCAAATTCCATAGCAAAATGATTAAAATTGTTTTATCAGAATTTCTACAAGGAAGGTAGAACCAGCCGACCATAGCTGGGCCTTAGACCTAAGAAGCCAGCTAGAATAGGGTGTACTTTTGGAGGCTACCCAAGCCCAAGCTAGTTTCCTGAAAAATATTTAAAAGCTGGTGCCAAAATGAACAGATGTAAACTCAAAGTTCAGGCTTTGAGAATCAGGAGTCAAAAATGGAATAAAGCTTGATTAAAGTGAGAACAGTCAGAAACAGTTGAAAACAAACTAAATAAAATGATTTCCAAGAATGCTGTTGGATGCCCTGGCCAGTAGGAGGAGATAGATATGTAGTATATTAATACCAACACTTTTAGGCCACTCAGGTGTAGTTAAAGACTACACGAGACACTCTTCTGATGGATGGGAGTTGGGAGGGGTGGGAAAGGATAGGGTATTGGATTTTGATCTGTGCCTGCTGTGATTCCATTTGTAATACTGTAGATAATTATTAATTTATTAAATATTTTGATGTGTACATGATAATATAATTCCCTCTTGTCCCTCTAACTTACTGCTTCATTATTTTACTTCACTTATTTTACTTCATGGCAAAGAGGCACAATAGGGAAATGCATAGTCTTAATTTCATTAACTGAGAATGAACCTTGAAGGATTCAATCTGTGGAGAAAAGTAGGTGCTTTCGTCAGCTGCACCTGGAGGACTCCGCAACACTAGCTCACACCTCAGTCTTGCTGCTGTTTCAAGCAGTCTGACACCTTTAATGATCTAAAAGTTTACAGTCTAAAGCATGGCATGCAGCCTGTGCATTTACCTGTTTTTACATCTTTCAGTACAACTCTGCCTAGCACTGAACTATACTGGGCTTTCCACTTGAGCTGATTCATTTCACATATGTCCGTTTTATGGAAGGAAAACCCCTGCAATTCCATGTTTGTTTTGCCTTAGAAACCCCTTATTACATAACTTTTGGGATGCTCAGCTAAAATGTGTATTTTTAACACACTCGTCTTTATTTTCTTTCAACTCAAGACAGTGCAGCATAAACTAGCAGAATTAAAAACACACATATGTGTAACCCGAGCTTTTGTGGACAGCTGTCTGCAGCTGCATGAAACAAAACGTCTGGACTCTGCCGCCGCCTCCATGGCGAAATACTGGTATGCATGCTACGGTGATTACAATGTGGTGTTCGCTCAGGCTCCTGTGGAGTTCTGCCAGCTTTAGACTTGGCCTTGAGGACATTCAAGGAAGAAGTCTGTATGAATGAAAAATAGTGGTGAGAATCAACTTTAAAAAAAAAAACACTGAAAAGTCCCATTGGGTCTATTTATAATGTGCTAAAATTACTCAAATTGGTATTTAATTCAAAACATGCTGTTGAAAATAAAATATTAAGAGACTAGCCGGGTGTGGTGGCACATGCCTTTAATCCCAGCACTCAGGAGGCAGAGGTGGGAAGATTGCCATAAGTTCGAGGCTACCCTGAGACTCCATAGTGAATTCCAGGCTAGCCTGGGCTAAAGTAAGACACTACCTCAAAAAACCAAAAAAAAAAAAAAAAAAAAAAAAAAGAAATTGAGAGACTAAAGTAAGGTGACTGATTACTTCAATCAAGGGTGAGGCTGAAAGTATAGCATGGCCAAACTTAGGAACTTCGAGAGGAGTCCCACTATGCTTACTAAATAACTCCAACTAAATTTTGTTCTTTCTTGGACACCTTTCTGTTATCTGTGAAATGTTTAGATTGGATAGAATTTCAGGTGTTTTCCAGCTCTGAGAAAAAAAATATTGAATTCTTGATTGTCCAGTCAAACGTTGCACATGTTCTATTAAGTGAAAGGGGGGAAGTCCCCCTAAGTTTAGAAAGTCATTTCCATTAAGGATAATTAATACAGTGCTAAAGATGGGTTAACTGAGAAAAAGATTCTTTTAGGGCATTTGTGTATTTGATGATGCAAGAACATGAAGTCGAAATCAGATTGTGGGAAGAGGATTTTGTTTCTTTAAAAAAAAAAATCTCACATCTCATTAGCCCACAGGTAGCCTAGAAAAAATTCCTGTCATTATTCATTAACTGGGGTTCAGCCCAGTCATAAGTAGGATAGGGGAACATGTGGCATGTTGCTTTGTGCAGTGATCCCATAATAATAAAAATGCCAGATTAAAAAGTGATAGGAAATTACTAGGAACTCACACTTTTGAGGGAAGACATTTTATGTTTATAATAAATTGTTTGGCTAATAATAATCAATGTAAAAACAATTTTAAATATCTTGCGGGGGGGGGAATTTTCATAGCTATTGGCCTTGTTCTTGTTCTTGTTCATGTGCATAACAGTGTTGAGCATTGAAGCAGAGAGAGCAGCCAGTGATGTAACTAGTTAATATACCTCTCTAGTACTTGCCAGATTAAAAAAGAATGACTTCCAAATATTACTGACTCCAGAGAATTGTGGTAATTATTGCATTGTTAGTGCAATTGTGTTTCTTACACACATCCACTCTGTTCTGTGGTTCAACTTAATTTTTTTGTTGTTGTTAGTGGTAGAGGTTATTTTGAAATAGTGCTCATGCAGCCGAGGCTGACCTGGTACTTGCTGTGCATTGAGGATGACACTGAATTTATGATCTTTCTGCTGTCAGCTCCCTAATTCTAGGATTGCAGGCATGCACTGTCATGCTTAGCTTAATTTTTTTTTTTTTGAAGTAGGGTCTTACTCTAGCCCAGGCTGACCTGGAATTCACTAGGTAATTTCAAGGTGCCTTCGAACTCACAGTGATCCTCCTACCCCTGCATTCTCAGTGCTGGGATTAAAGACATGCACCACAACTCCTGGTTTAAAAATTATTTTAAATAGAAAAATGTATCTATGCCTACCTTTGCTTTATGCTGCCCACTACTGAAAAATACATAGAAAAAGAGTGTTGAACTGTCTTATTTTTATATAAAGGTGAAGGAAAAATCCATACTAGTTACCTTATGGATTTCAAAGATAGTTAAAATTGTTTACTATGCTTTCTTGCTTTCTTTCCTTCCTTTCTTTCTTTCCTTCCTTCCTTCCTTCCTTCCTTCCTTTCTTTCTTTCCTCCTTTCTTTCCTTCCTTCCTTCCTTCCTTCCTTCCTTCCTTCCTTCCTTCCTTCCTTCCTTCCTTCCTTCCTTTTCTTGAGACAGGCTGTCATTAGACCAGGCTGGCATTCAATTCATTATGTAGTCAATACTGGCTTTGAACTTCTGATCTTCCTCCCTCAGTTTCTTCACTGCTGGGATTATGCCATAATTTATTTTTATGGCTCATCACCAGATGTCCTCTATCTTCAGTACTTTGTTTTAAAATTCAAGAAGATGTGAATGCTTTCTTCTTGAAGACAGGGTTTCATGTAGTTCATACTGGCCTTGGAATCATAGAGCTGAGGATGACCTTGAACTTCTAAATATTCCTCTACCTTCTGGGATTATAGGCATGTGCCATTATTGCCAGCAGTGTTAAAGATGTTGCATATCATGCATGAGGCCCTTGGTTAGATCTCCAGTATTGCAAAATAAAATTGAGATAGGGTCAGAAAAGACTTCCCCAAGTTCTTTATGTTAATACGTACCAATACACATGTTCGGTTTCTTCAGGGATCAAAATTGTCAAGCAGTTTCATAGTGCTTCCTATGTGATGGCACATTAATAGTCTACCCTCCAGGTTCCCCCCCCCCCCTTTTTTTTTGACTTAGGGACTCTCTCTAGCCCAGGCTGACCTAGAATTCGCTATGTAGTCTCAGAGTGGCCTGGAACTCGAGGCAATCCTCCTACCTCTCCCACCCGCATGTACCACCGTGTTTGGTTTAGGCTTTCACTTTGACTTTCAGTTTATTTCAGAATGAACAGAAAAGAAAAAAGAAAAGAAAAAACTTTGACACTTTTTACATTTTGCAATAGTGAGCTTCAGATAGAAAGTTCACTATTTGGGGCAAAACAAGAATATTAACAAAGGCAAAGGATCTGGACTGCTGTGTAACTTAAGTAATACAGAGATCTAAATAAATTAAACATAATCAAGTCTTTTCTATATTCTCTTTAAAACAAAAACAGTGGCTGGGGAGATGACTCAGTCAGGAAAGTACCTACCATGCACACATGAGGACTGAAGTTCACATTCCCAGCACCCACATAAAAGTTGGACACGGTGGAGCATGTGTGTATTTCCAACACAGAAGAGTACATATAGGAGGGTCCCTCCATTTGCTGGCTAGTTAGTCTAGTGGACTCATTGAACTCCAGGTCAGTGAGAGACCCTATATTAAAAATAACCTCTCTATGGTGCACGTCTTTAATCCCAGCACTTGGGAGGCAGAGGTAGGAGGATCACCATAAGTTCAAGGCCACCCTGAGACTACATAGTAAATTCCAGGTCAGCCTGAGCTAGAGTAAGACCCTACCTCAAAAATAAATAAATAAATAAAAAATAAAAACCTCTCTATGGCACACGTCTTTAATCCCAGCACTTGGGAGGCAGAGGTAGGAGGTAGGAGGATCGCCATCAGTTCAAGGCCACCTTAAGACTACAGAGTGAATTCCAGGTCAGCCTGAACTGTAGAGTGAGACCCTACCTCAAAATAAAATAAAATAAAATAATAAAATAAAATAAAGCTCTCTAGTCTCCATATGCATGTGCACACAGGTCCATATGCATACACGCCCCTACTCACCCTAAACATCCAAAGTAAAAGACATTTTTCAGGAGATAGGGTCTCATTTTCCAGGCCAGCCTCAAAATCACTGTGTAGTAGAGGCTGGCCTTGAGCTTCTGATCCTCCTATGCTACTATGCCTGGTTTTGTACAGTAAACCTGAGGGTTTAGCCTAAGGTTTTGTGCATGGTAGGCAAGCACTTTACCAACTGAGCTACACCTGTAGCCTCAAGAAGTAGTCAGACCTTATAGTCAAAAGACTTCCATATTTTGTTTCTAGGTTTAATAAAAACCCAGATGGAAACAAAACATATGAAGGTATTCTTTATGTGAAAATTTTAGCATCTTCTCTAGTTTTTAGATTGTATACTTGAATTGTGTGACAAATGTATGCATTGAGACAATCACAAATAATTTGCTTCCTGATTATAAAGCATCTCATGAAAAGCCATGCCCAGCTTTCCTTTTCTGATTGTTACTTTGGTCATCTAGGGCATCTGATTTACAAAACACGGTTGCTTATGACTGTGTCCAGCTCCACGGAGGCTGGGGATACATGTGGGAGTACCCGATTGCAAAGTGAGTATGGTCCTTCTATTATGCTCTCGATGATGTGAAGAAGAACATTTCCATTGTACTTTGTATGTCAAATGTAGAGGAAAGAAGATACAAAGCCTTTGCATTTTCTACTGACTATATTCATGCAAATAGAAGTAGCTTTATTTTACCAATTTACAACTAGGATTTTATTTTTAAAAGGAAGTGAAGAGACCAGTCTATTTTTTAACTTGATAGTTTGCCTTGAAAGACATATCATTTTCTAAATGCAGTTCTTATTTTATTATTTATTTAATAGTCCTGAGGATTGAACCCCAGGGTTATAGATATGCTGGGCGAGAAGTCTACCACTGACTCCCAGCTAGTTTTTAAAAGCCAAAAGTAGCAACACAGAATGATTAACTTGCATATCAAGTAGATCTGTGATGCATGTCTTAAGTATTGATTTTGCTTGAAAATAAAAAGTATTTTTCCAAGTGGAATTTTTATCTTCAAAGTTAAGAAAAGTAAAGATACCTCTTTATTGTGTTAGATACAGATATTCTTAGCTCAAGTAGTAAGTAACATCTTGTAATTCTCTTCTTGCATAGTTCTTCCTGCTCCAGAATTCCTCTTTTCTACTCTTCCCATAGTCTTTTGCCTCCCCTTGACATTTCTTCTTATCACTCTAGAAAATATTTTTCCTCTTACTAAATAACATTTTTAGTTTCCACAAATTTCCCAGTTAAGTTTTTGATACCCACACTCACACACACAAGTTCAAGTTACTTCTGAATCTGACAGCAAAAATGTTGCTAGCTTTTGAAAACATTTTAGTTTTATCTCAATACAGAGTATAGAGAAAAATTATCAATTCCTATTGAAACTATGAGTCTAATACTTTTAAATTTATCATTTTGGCAAGTATAATTTAAAGTATTTGGTTTGTTTACAATCCTTACTGAGGAAAAAAATATTTAAAGTTCCACTATGAACAGAAGTTCAGTGTACATGCAATTTACTAATTTTTCTCTAGTTAGTAAGCAGCTTAGACAGCTGTATTTACTGGGGTATTTATGATTTATAACTGTTTAGAAATACTCAAGGAGCCTTTAATCCCAGCACTCGGGGGGCCAAAGTAGGAGGATCATTTTTGAGTTTGAAGCCAGCTTGAGACTACATAGTGAATTCCAGGTCAGCTTGGGCTAGAGTGAGACCCTACCTAACTAAAATTTAAAAAAGGGGGAGAGATGGCTTAGCGGTTAAGGTGCTTGCTTGCGACTCCAAAGGACCTGGGTTAGATTCCTCGGGACCCACATTAGCCAGATGCACAAGGTGGCACATGCGTCTGGAGTTTGTTTGCAGTGCCAGGAGGCCCTGGTGTGCCCATTTCCACTCTCTCTCTTTCTCTGCCCCCGCCCCGCTCTCTCTCTCACACACACACTCACATAAATAAATAAAATTTAAAATAAAAAAATCAAAATAAAAACTCAAGGTTTTTTTTTTTTTTCTCTTGTGAGAATCTAAGCATGAAACCAATTTTGTTCAAGTCAGTCCTTGGACTTGGATATTGTTCTATCCTTTCAGAACTACTTCAGTTAAGCCTTAAATCAAACGCTAAAATTTTGTTTTAAATCTCTGTGTAGTCATGAAATCAGAAGTAAATTTTTATATTATACAAGGTTAATCATCACTGAAATTTTTCTTATGAATTTATTTCGCATGTTCAGTATGTTTGTATATGTGTAGGTATGTAAATATGTGTATGGCCTGGGGGCCAATGTCAAGAGTCCTCCTCGATTACCTTCCATGTGTTCATGTGTGTGTGTAAAATTATTTTTGAGATAGGGTCTCTTGCTCACTAAGTTGGCTCAGTGCTAGCCAACATGTCCCAGTGGTCCTCCTATTGCCTCCACCTCCTCAGTGCTGGGATATAGGCATATGTAACCATGCCTCTTTTTTTTTTTTGTTTGTTTGTTTTTTAAGCAGCTACAGATGTCATTTAATTTTCAATACATATGAAATTCTGGAAGATCCAGAGCTCTCACAAAATACACAAAATGAATTAGTAGAATTTTTATAAACATACCCTTTTTTATTAATTAGTTTTGTACTCAGCGAATACAGTCAATTTGGTACCATTGTTAGGCTCATCCATGTCCTACCGTCTCCCCCTGGCCCCTCCTTGTTGAGGCATATGGGTCATGCATTGTGGAGTTAGGCCACCGTTATGGGTAGGATAAATGTCTGCATATCATGACCCAACATGTGGCTCTGACATTCTTTCCGCCCCCTCTTCTGCAAAATTTCCCCGATGCCTGGTTTTTATGTGGCTGCTGGGGACCCTAACTTAGGATGCCAGAACAGTGAGCACTTTACCCACTGAGCCATCTGCACATCTCTCTGTGTGCATGTTTATGTTTTCACAGTATTCATCTGATTCATAAGGTTCTGAGTGCTTAGAAAGTAAAATAATAGTGGATATTTACGTCTTTGTGCTCAATTCTGTTATTATAACTGCCACTGGGAATGTAGGCATGTATTGGCTCAATGTCTGTATAGTTTGGGTTCTAAGAACAAATAGCATGCTGAGTGGAGATGAACCTGCCATCTAGGCTGCCACTCTAGGGTTAGATTAGAGGGTGGCATAAGCCATGGTCTTCGTTTTCTCAGAGTTCCTTTCAGTCAGTAGCAAGAATGCTTGTAGCTTGATGACTTAAAATCTCTCTTTTCAAGATGATGACGTCAAAATAGAAGAGGGACTAGTTGGAAAGAAGAAGGGATTCAATGGAGGGCAATTTGAGAGGGGGAGAATGTGCATGGAGGAGGGGAATTGTCATGGTTTATTGTCTATACATATGAAAGTTGTCAATAAGAAGTTTAAAAAAGCTTAAGAAAAATAAATAAATGAAGTCTCTCTTTTCATTTTGAAACATTCATATTCCCTTAAGGAATAATAACTGTCATTCTTGGCTGGCTTATTCATTCAAAGATTATGTGAATCTTCATCTGGACTGCTCTTCTTGCAAAAGCATAGAAAATCCCAGTATCATCTGACACATTAGACACTATGTAGATATAGTGTGCAGGCTTTGACTTAAAATCATTCTACTTATGTTTCTTATATCCCCCCCCCCAGTTTACATTACACTATACACATATGCATGCATGCACACACACATGTATGTATGTTGTTGAGTATTGGCTTCACAGTTAGGAGTGTTTTGTTTCCTTGTTTAAATTTTTAAATACCTGGTCATCAGCCTATGGGGTTGTTTATCTTGTCCACTGGGCGTTGCCTCAGGACAACTGAGGTTTAAACTTGGATATTGGAAGAGTTCTCTGCCATGCTCGGGAGAGCAGCCCAAGCTGGAGAGCCCCTTTCAGGGCAGTTAAACATTTCTTCTGCTGCCTTTCTCTGTTAATTCTAGTTATGACTAAATTTAATTAGTAATGTATGAAAAGAACTGTTGATCTCTGTTATTACATACCCTGTTGGGAAACAAAATGCCCAACCCAGCCTAAAAATGTTTAAAAGCACTGGGATTGCTGAAGAAAGCTGGAGTGACTAGAAAATTCTCAAGGTACAAGTGCTTGGTCTTTGTAGGGGGGAAAAAATCTTCCTAGATGAAAGATATATTTGAAGATGTAATTATTCCAACATTTTAAGACTTTGACTAGAAAGACCTGAGATTCTTAATTTTCTTTATAATGCAGTAAATCACACCAGTATATATTAACTAAATGCCCACTTGTGTCCAGAGCACCATAATGAATGTGGGACAGCACACATCTAGGATTGGCTATGTTCCTTGAGAGCTAGCACATTTCATCTGCCTTACCAATTTAGTAATTAAGACCCAACTATTATACTTGCCTTTGAATTTATCTACTACAAATGTCCAAAACTCCACTACTACTCCAAATGACTGGGTCATTGAAAATATAGTCATATGCCAGGCATGGTAGTGCACATCTTTAATCACAGCACTTGGGAGGCAGAGGTAGGAGGATCCCTGTGAGTTCAAGGCCACTCCAAGACTGCATAGTGAATTCCAGGTCTGCCTGGGCTACAGTGAGACCCTACCTCCAATATATATATATATATATATTCATATCAAGAAGACACCAACATTCTTGTTCTAGTCTGACAATTATCTTATATGACCACTAAATAGTAACCATTAATTAGTAAATTCATTAGCATCTCAGAATCTCTTCCTACATGCAAAACAATACTTGGGCTGGAGAAATGGCTTAGCAGTTAAGATGTATGCCTGCTAAGCCTAAGGACCCAGGTTCTATACTCCAGGTCCCATGTAAGCCAGATGCACATGGTGGCACATGCATCTGGAGTTTGTTTGCAGTGGCTGGAAGCCCTGGTGTGCCCATTCTCTCTCTCTCTCTCTCTCTCTCTCTCTCTCTCTCTCTCTCCCTCTCCCTCTCTCCCTCCCTCCCTCCCTTCCCCTCTCTTTCTCTCTCTCTCTCATATAAATAAATATAATAGATAAATAAAATGTTAAAAAATACTTATCCACTGTGATCCCAGAGGTAAGGAATTAAATTGCAATGAGAAAAGTTAACATTTGTAAATGGTTGCTATCATGGCTATCAGATGTGTATTCCTAGGACTAAAACTGTAACTCAATAGTAGAGTGCTCACTTAGCAAAGCCCTGAGCTCAGTCCCTAAGGTGAATTCCAGATTTCATGTGTGTCTGTTTCTCACTTACTCTGCTACTTAGTATTTTAATCATACATGTCACAAGAGTGATTATTAAATATTTTCCCCCAGAATAAGCTACTTGTTAGTGGTGTGAAGCAATTTTTTAAAGTATAAGGTGGTGGTTGTGATAATGGGATTTAAGGGAATGCCTGGAAATAAATAATTTATCTATTTTTTGCTTAAAAATAATGAAATTTTAATTAATTTTCAGAGGAAACTAAAAGACAACAACAAATTAAGATACTCCATACATTTTAAGGCTTAAAACAGACTTTTAAGATTGCTATTACATAAGCTGAGTTTTACAAAATTAAATCAAATGAAGTGAACCTAAATGTTATTTTGATTTTGTAATTTTTTAAGAAAACAAAAGCTATAGAAATTATAATATAGAAATTTTAATGGTTTTTAGTAATAACAACCTAGGAAGAATACTGTCATAGAAAAGTAAAGAATCCATAAGAAATTTTATTGTTTTGTTTTCATTAAATATATTAATAGTTACTTGATAAGATGATATTTAAAAGGTCTACTTTTCTTCATATAACTTCAGTCATCTTCTAATTTATGCAGAGCTTATGTGGATGCCCGAGTTCAGCCAATCTATGGTGGTACCAATGAGATAATGAGAGAGCTGATTGCAAGAGACATCGTCCGTGACAAGTAGACATCTGCCCACATCCTGGAATCCTATTACAACTAATCTGGTTTCAAATCTACTCAAGATAAAATGTAGCCTGGAAAGCAGGGAAACACTAAAGGTGTTTTTATGTGTGCTATCACAAAGAAATCAAATATAAATATGAATAACACAGTAGAAAGAGAAAACTTTGAACACAGTGTGTCCAGAATGATCGAAGAGGTTGAATTTTTTAATATGGTAAAATGTCAAGATTTTCTGACTCCATAAGCCTTAATATTTCATTTGCCTTTCAAATTGTAAAAAGCATAAATTTCCTAGACCCTCAAAATCATGACCAAAATTTTATATTGTTATACTAAAAAAATTTATGCCTATAATACATGGATTTTGAAAGAAAAATATGTACAGCTTAAAATGTAGTCATTTCAGCCACCTTTGATTCTGAATTCCATAGAACATTTGTTTCTACCATGTGACCACCAACTCCATTGTTATGCATTGAATGAAACTCCTTCAAACAGAACATCCCATTTTACCCTATATGAATACTGACTAAGTACCAATTAAGAATAAAATAAAATCTAAAACCAAAAAACTTGTGCAAAGTGTCTGTGAGACCCTGATAATTGAGGAGCTGCTCTGGTGGAAGGATTGTGCTAAAGACATCTTGGCTTTCAACAGATTTCTATCCCAGCTTAGCTTAAACAGAGTATAGAATAACCTGTCATCCTTACATTTCAAGATATTGCGTAGATATAAATGCAGTAGCTTTTATTCTATAACAATGAAAGTTAATTTATTTAACAAATACTATGTGGCTTCTATAAACCCAGGCTGATGAAAATATGACAAATAAGTTTGGGAAGATCCCACCTAAAAACTAATAATAAACAAAGTTAAAAATTCTCATCATACCAAGTATAATAAATTAGATATGCATTTAAAAATCCTACTTGAAACTTAAATAATTATGACAAAATCGTTTGTATACAGTCAACATCACCTTAGTAATAGTGTTTCTTTGCATATGCTGATGACAGTGACAGAGTTTTAAAATGAAATGTGTTCTTGTTCAACTTAAAAAAGAAAAACAGAAAACATAAAGTGGGGCTGAAGAAATGGCTCAGCAGTTAAGGCACTTGCCTGCAAAGTTTTAACAACCCAGGATTGATTCCCCAGTGCCCATGTAGAGCCAGGTGCACAAAGTGGCGCAAGCATCTGGAGTTTGTTTGCAGTGGCTGGAGGGCCTGCTGTGCCCATTCCCTCTCTGTCTGTCTCTCGTCTCTCTGTCTCTGTGCTTGCAAATAAATACATAAATAAAGAAAATGTTTAAAAAAGAAAAGAAAAAAGGAAGAAAGAAGGAAAGCAAGCATCATCATACAGCTGGGACCAGCACAGGGAAGGTAAAATGTTTTGTACATTCTTGTAGTAGCAGCTTTCATCAGCTTTGGAACAGAGGGTGGAGGTTGTCCACATAGGTTCTTGACACCCATTGGTGCCATTTGTGCTCTGACTACCTCCTGACTCAGGAAGTTTAAAGGATTTATAGCCCTCACCACCCCCCCCCCCATACACACACCATAGCTACTTTAACATCCATTCTGAATCTTTTTTAAACATTTTTTATTGGTAACTTCCATAATTGTAGACAATAAACCTTAATAGTTCTCTCCCCTCCCTCAATTTCCCCTTCACAAATCCACTCTCCATCATAACCCCTCCCCCTCTTAATTAGTCTCTCTTTTATTTTGATGTTATCATCCTTTCGTCCTATTGTAAGGGTCTTGTGTAGGTAGTACTAGGCATTGTGAGGTCATGGCTACCCAGGCCATTTTGTGTATCCGGAAGGGTGAATTGTAAGGAGTTCTACTCTTGGCTCTTACATTCTTTTTTTTTTTTTTTTTTTGGTTTTTTGAGGTAGGGTTTCACTCTAGTCCAGGCTGACCTGGAGTTTACTATGTAGTCTCAGGGTAGCCTTGAACTCATTGCAATCCTCCTACCTCTGCCTCCTGAGTGCTGGGATTAAAGGCGTGCGCCACCACGCCTGGCTTTGTACATTTTTTTGCCACCTCTTTCTCAATGGACCCTGAGCCTTGGAAGGTGTGATAGAGATGTTTTAATGTTGAGCACTCCTCTGTCACTTCTTTTCAGCACTATGGTGCCTTTTCAGTCAACCCACACGTCACCACCAAATGAAAAGAGAAGCTTCTCTAGCTAAAAGTGAGAGTAGCAATATATGGGTATGAACATTAAGAAAAGTGTTTACTGGACGCTTTGGTGAACATAATATATACATTTACCCAGACACAAGCAGGTGTTACATTCTTAGGGTTCATGACTCCTCTGCCACACTTAGGCCATTCTACCCCCAGTAATCTGTTCATCTACTTACATATATACAATATGACCCACTTAAGTCCTCCCCTCTCCTCCCTCTCCTATAGCCAGCCCCTTTCTAGCTTACTGGCCTTTGCTACTGAAATTTATTCCAACTCACAACTGTAAATATTTGTAGCTAGGATCTGCATATGAAAGAGAACATGCAGGATTTGGCTTTCTGGGCCTAGGTTATTTCACTTAGTATAATCTTTCCCAGTTCCTTCAATTTCCCTGTAAATTTCATAGTTTTGTTTTTCTTTACTGCTGAATAAAACTCCATTGTATAAATGTACCACATCTTCATTTTCCATTCATCAGTTGAGGGACATCTAGGCTGGTTCAGTTTCATAGCTATTGTGAAGAGTGTGGTAGTAAACATGGATGTGCAAGTATCTCTAAGGTACTGAGATGAATCCTTAGGATATATACCTAGGAGTGGTAGAGCTAGGTCATATGGTAAATATATTTCCAGCTGTCTCAGGAAGCTCCACACTGATTTCCACAATGATTGTACCAGTTTACATTCCCACCAACAGTGTACAAGGGTTCCTCTCTTTCCACATACTTTCCAGCATTTATTGTCATCTGTTTGCTTGATGATAGCCATTCTGACACGTGTGAATTGGTATCTCAAAGTAGTTTTAATTTACATTTCCCTGATAACTAAGGATGTGGAACATTTTTAAGATGTTTATAGGCCATCTGTATTTCTTATTTTAAGCACTCTTGATTTAGTTCTATAGCCCATTTTTAATTGGGTTGTTTTATTTCTTATTTAGTTTTTTTGAGTTCTTTGTATATCCTGGATATTAATCCTCTGTCAGATATGTAGCTGGCAAAGATTTTTTCACATTCTATACGTTTCCTCTTTGCTCTATTCACACTGTCCTTTGCTATACAAAATCTTTTCAATTTCATGAGGTCCTAATGGTTGATTAGTGGTTTTATTTCCTGAGCAACTGGGGTGATATTCAGAAAGTTGTTGCTTAAGCCAATATGTTGAAAGCTTTCCCTACTTTTTCTTCTAGCTGCTTCAGAGTTTCAGGTCTTATATTAAGGGCTTTGATCCATTTGGACTTGATTCTTGTGCATGGAGAGAGACAAGGACCTATTTTCATCTTTCTACATTTAGATATCCAGTTTTCCCACCACCGTTTGTTAAAGAGGCTTTGTTTTCTCCAGTGAATATTGACTATAGCTGCCTGGACTTACATCTAGGTACTCTGTTTTGTTCCATTAATCTATGTGTCTGTCTTTGTGCCAGCACCATGCTGTTTTTGATACTCTGCCTGTGTAGTATAGTTATTTATTTATTTGTTTGACAGAGAAAGAGGGAGAGAGTGACAGAATGGGTGTGTCAGGACCTCCAGCCACTGCAAATGAACTCCAGATGCCTGTGCCCCCTTGTGCTTCTGGCTAACATGGGTCCTGGGGAATCAAACCTGGGTCCTGTGGCTTTGCAGGCAAATACCTTAACCATTAAGCCATCCCTCCAGCCCTGTAATATAGTTTTAAATCAGGTATGGTTATACCACCAGCCTCATTTTTGTTGCTCAAAATTGTTTTGACTATTTGAGGCTTTTTGTGCTTACAAATAAATTTTAGGATTTTTTTCTATTTCTGTGAAGAATGCCATTGGCATTTTGATAGGGATTGTATTAAGTGTATAGAATGCTTGTGGTAAAATTGACATTTTCACAATATTGATTCTTCCAATCCAAGAACATGGGATGCCTTTCCATTTCCTAGTGTCTTCTGCAATTCCTGTCTTGAGTGTTTTAAAGTTTTCATTGTAGAGATCATTCAGTTCTTTGGTTAGGTTTATTCCAAGGTACTTGTGTTTTATGTAATTGTGAATGGAAGTGATTCTCTGACTTCATCCTCAGCATTTTTGTTGTTAGTATATAGGAAGGCTACTGATTTCTTTGTGTTTATTTTGTATCCTGCTACATTGCTAAAAGTGTTCATTAGCTCCAACAATTTGCTGGTAGAGTCTTTAGGGTCCTTTATGCATGGAATCATATCATCTACAAATGATACTTTGATCTCGTCCTTTCCAATTTGTATTCCTTCTATGTGTGTCTCTTGCCTTATTGCTATAGCTAAGACTTCCAGGAGTATATTAAATAAAAGATGGAACAGTGGACTCCCTTGTCTTTTCCTGATTTTACTGGAAAAGTTTCAAGTTTTTCCCCATTTAGTATTGTTGGCTGTTTGCATTGCATAAGTAGTCTTTATTATGTTGAGATATGTTCCTTCTATTCCCAGTTTCTTTAGGACTTTCACCATGAAGTTCTATTGCATTTTGTCAAATGCCATTTCTATATCTGTTGAGAGGATCATGTGATTTTTGTCTTTTAGTCCATCTATATAGTGTATCACATTTATTGATTTGCATATGTTGAACCATCCCTACATCTTTAGGATAAAGCCTACATAGTTGAGGTGAATGATCTTTTTGATATACCATTGTATTCTGTTTGCCAGTATTTTGTTGAGAATTCTTCATCTATGTTCAAGAGGGAGATTGGCTTGTAATTTTCTTTTTTTTTTCTTTTCTTTTTTTTTTTTTTTTTTTTTGTCTTTCTCTGGTTTTGGTATCAAGGTAATGCTGGCTTTATAGAAGGAGCTCAATAGTATTCCTTTCTGCTCTATTTTATGGACATCATCCATTCCTTTCAGATTTTCAAACTTAGTTGAATATGTTTTCTTAAAGTATACCCTCATGATTTTCTGAATTTCATTGGTATCTGTTGTAATTGTGCCTGTTTTATCTGTAATTTTATTGGTTTGTGTCTCTTCTCTCTTTTGGTCAGATTTGCTAAGGTTTATCAATTCTGTTTATCCTTTAAAGAACTAACTTTGTTTTCATTGATTCTTTATATTTTTTTGGTTTCTATTTCATTAATTTATATCCTAATCTTTATTATTTCTTCCTGTCAACTTATTTTCCAGAACAAGATCTGCCTTGTTCTTCTGTTTCCAAGGCCTTAAGGTGAAACATTGAGTTGCTTACTTGCGACCTTTCTAATTTCTTAATATACTCACTTAAAGCTATAAATTTCCCTCTTATGACGATCTTTCTTGTGTCCCAAAATTTTTGGTATTTTGTGTTCCCATTATCATTTGATTCTATGAATTTTTTATTTCCTTCTTGATTGCTTCATTGACCCATTCCTTATTTAGTAGTGTCCTGTTTAGTTTCCATGATTTTGTGTATGCTATCTAGCTTTTTTTGGTGTTGATTTATAGTTTAATTCCATTGTAATCAGATAGAGTGCAAGGAATTATTTCAATTTTTCTGTATTTGTTAAGATTTGCTTTGTGTCCTAATATATGGTCTATTTTAGAGAATGCCATGTGCTTCTGAAAAGAATGTGTATTCTGCAGCATTTGGATGGAATGTTCTGTAGATATTTGTTAGGTCCATTTGTCATATGAGGTCATTTAATCCAGATGTTTCTCTGTTTATTTTTTTGCCAGGATGACATGTCAATTGATGAGAGTGGGGTATTGAATATATAATATAATTGTGTGTATATATACACACAATTATAAATATATAACTATAATTGTGTTTGGTGTTACCTGTGACTTAAATCTAATTGTGTTTGTTTGATGAAATTGGGAGCCCATGTTAGGTGCATATATGTTTAGAACTGTAATGTTCTTCTGTTGGATTGTTCCTTTAATCAATATAAAGATGACCTTCTTTATCTTTCCTCACTAATGTTGGTTTGAAGTTTATCCTGTCAGATATTAGGATTGTAACACCTGTTTGTTTTCTAGTCCCATTCGCTTGAAACATGATTTTCCATCCTTTAACCCTAAGATAGTATCTGTCTTTTATGGAAAGGTGAGTTTCCTGGAGGTAGTAAGTAGAAAGATCCTGCCTTTTGACCCAGTCTGCAAACCTGTATCTTTTGGTTGGGAGAATGAGGCCACTGATATTAAGAAAGGGGTGCATTTATTCTTGCCATTCTTGTTCTGTAGTTCTTCCTGTTTTTCCCTTATTGTCTTGTATTAACTATTATTTGAGTATGGTTTATTTTTTCCTGTTTCTTTATGTGTGTCCTTTTCTTTCTCTTCAGCATGAAGGATGCCTTTAAGATTTTTCTGTAGAGCTGAGTTAGTGGCCATATATTTCTTTAGCCTGCTTTTGTTGTGGAATGTCCTTTTCTTCTGTGAATTTGGATGGATAGATTTCCTGGATAAAGTAATCTTGGTTGACAGTTGTTATCTTTCAGAACTTGGAATAATAAATAAATAAATAAATAAGCCCTTCTGGCTTTTAAAGTCTGTATTGAGTAATCTTCTGTTATCCTGATGGGCTTGCCTTTATATGTGACTTGATTTTTCTCTCTAACTGCTTTCAATATATTTTCTTTGGTTTGTGTGTTTAGTAATTTAATTATGATATGGTGGTGAGAAGTTCTTTCCTGATTTTATCTGTTTGGAATTCTAAAGGATTCCTGTATCTGTATTGGCATCTTTTTCCCTATTTGGGAGCAATTTTCTTCTATGATTTACTCAAAAATACCTACTATGTCTTTGTAGTCAAATTCTTCTCCTTCTACTGTATCATGAATTATTATGTTTGATCTCTTCATAGTGTCCCTAATTGGAATTCCCATTCATGCCTTCCTATTCGTTTATCTTTCTCTTTGTTGGACTGTATTAGATTTGCCAAAACATCTTCTAGTTAGATCCTGTCTTCTCTTTGATCCATCCTACTGGTCTGACTTCTTTTTTAAATTTATTTTTATTTGAGACAGAGAGAGAGAGAGAGAGAGAGAGAGAGCAAGCGCCAGGGTCTCTAGCCACTGCAAATGAACTCCAGATGCATGCGCCATCTTATGCATCTGGCTTCATAGGACCTGGAGAATCAAACATGTGTCCTCAGGCTTCGCAGGCAAGTGCTTTAACAATTAAGCCATCTCTCCAGCCCCTGTGAGACTTTCTACAAGATTTTCTGTTTGGCTTACTCTGTTTTGCATTTCTAGTATTTCTGATTGGTATTTTTCATTATTTCCATTTCCTTACTCTTGTTTCGTATTGACCTCCTTATTTCATTATGTTGGTTTCCTGTGTTCTTTTTGGATTCCTTCAGGAGTTTGCTTTCTTCTTTGATTCCTTTGAACATAGATATAATCATTTTATTTGAATTCTTTGTCAGGCATTTCATCTAAATCAGACTCATTGGAGGTCATTTTGAGGGATTTATAATTCTTGGTGGAATTGTATTGTCTTGATTTTTTTGTGTTTCTTGTATTATAATGTAGAGATTTTTTGCTTCTTTGAGTTAATTTGTTGCTTGTGTTTTCTAATTATCTGCAGTATTCTTAGATGTGTAAATATGACTTTATATATCTTCAGGGTAGGAGTTTAAGGTTCCAGATGTGGCATTTATACTACTCCCAGAATAATAGCAGAAGTGACCGTAGGTGTTGTTTGCCTGCTACGCAAGTATTGTAGTAGGATAGGTGCAAATCACTAGCAAATTCTAAAATTCAATTGAGCAATATACACCTTCAGTCAAAACCAGCACAGACTATTTATGCAAGAGTAGGTATTAGGCTGGGTGTGGTGGTATATGCCTTTAATCCCAGCTCTTGGGAGGCAGAGGTAGGAGGATCACCACAATTTTGAGGCTACCCTGAGACTACATAGTGAATTCCAGATCAGCCTGAGCTAGAGTGAGACCCTGCCTTGAAAAACAAAAACAAAAACAAAAGAGAGAGAGAGAGAGTAGGTATTAAAACAAACAGATAATCTAATAAAGTCAAAGTCCCTAAGGGTGTGTGTTGCCCCACACCTTTAATCCTGTCAACTGAGAGGCTGCTAATTCTGGTCTGAAATGGGATTCAGGTCTGCCTGGAGCCGAATGAGAATCTGCCCCCAATAATGACAAAAGAGAAGGGCAAAGGTCCTGTAAATCAGGAAACGTCAAAGACAGCAATAGTCAACACCAAAATACAGCATATTTAAGAATGGTAAAGCTGACCAAGCATACATCAATCAAACCTGACACATAACCTGCTGTGGTAGTTTGAATAGATGGCCCCCAGTATATTCAGTTCTTTATTGTTTGTAGTTTGCATTCTGCAGCCACCTGGCTGGAGGCAATGTCACTGGGTGGATCTTTAGGTGTGGTGGTGGGTTTCAGATTTCAATATAAAGATATGCAAAGTGTGCCTAGCTGCAGTTCCTGAAGTGTGCTGTATGGGCTTTTGGCTTTTGGGCTTGTACTTCTCTCTCTCTCTCTGCTTGGGCCTGTGAAGGCAGGCCAGCTTCTTCTGCCATTATGGAGCTTCCCCTGGATCTGTAAGCTTTAATAAATATCCCTTCCTCCATTACTGTGCCTGGTCTGGAAGTTCATCTCAGTGAACCTGAAGCTGTCTGCTACACCTGCCCTGACATGGAAGGTGAGATTAGTGCTTCCAGTGCAGGCCTATGTACCTGACTGTGTAAGCTGGCCCTGTTACCTTTTGAGATAACTTCCAATTTCACCTATACTGAGTGCCCTCCTCAGTTTCTCTCTGTTGTGCTGTGGACTGAGTTAGGCTGCTTGGGTTGCTGGACCTGGTGCTTGGATCAGCTGTGCTGGATGCTGTGTGGCTGGTGGGTAGATGAATTCTCCAGTGGTTCACAGCGCTGGTGGTTGGGAGAAGAGGCTGTTTACAGTGCCTGGAGTTGTACGGGAGTTGCTCAGCTTGTCCCGTTTGTGTTCTCTTTCAGCAGCTGCTCAGTTGGTCCCTGCTGTCTTCCTCCCTTGGTTTATTGACTTTGCCAGGAGGGTGGTGTGAGTGGAAAATCCCTTCACCTGGCTTCTGCTTCTGAATAGGTGTGCCAGGCTGGGCAGGCACGCAGACTAGGGTTGCTGGCACTGGGGCAGGAGCTGATTCTGGCTGGTTGCCCATTTGCTAGAAGCTCTGGATCTCTCTTGCTTCTGTGCTGTGTTAATTCCTTATACACCTTCACTTTTGAGTAGGAGGGTGTATTTTGTTATTTTTCTACTCATTCCTCCCCTGTAGGCTGCTTTGATGTGACTACTACACCATCATCTTACCCAGAAGCCCCATTCTGAATCTCAAAGGAAATGAAATTTTAGGAATAAATCATCATTGTTTATAAGATAAAAGCAGATTAGATGGTAGGAAAAGTTTGCAGTATAAAGGTGAACATTGGGTTTGAAAGTGATATAGAATTTCTGGCCTTATTAAAAAAGGAGTTCAGAACATGCTTCTCAGCCTTTCATTTGGTTTTTCCATTTCTTAAATAGCTAATCTGTATGCTTGGCTTCTGTGGTTTTGGTTACTAACCCTAGTGAGGGAAGTTCACTTCTGTGTCTCCCGTAGTCTAGAAACAACAATAGTGATGCTCCATGCTAGAAAACGCAAGCTGGCCAAATGTGGCAAGGAAACAACATTGTGTAAACAGTCACAAGCATTTCAAGATCTAGTACTTTTGTTTTTTGGTTGTGATTTTTTACATTACTATTGCTTTAAACTTTTGTCATGTTTTTTATTGGGGTGATTAGAAACTGTTTTGACTTGCTATCTTAAAATCTAACTACAAATGTAGTCATTTATTGCTCAAAGTATAAGACTTTATGCCTGCATTATTTTTGGCACATATAAAATTTATTTATTTATTTGGAGTCATTGGAATGATTTGACATTGCAATTCTGACCCAACTGTAGGTCTATGTCTACTGAAAAGGCATATACCTTTTAAAGAATGTTTTCAAGGACTGTAGAAATGGCTCAGTGGTTAAGGAACTTGCCTGTAAAGCCTGACCACCTGGGATTCAATTCCCTGGTACCCACACAAAGCCAGATAGTGGCACATACATCTGAAGTTCATTTGTAGCATCTGAAGGCCCTGGCGTGTCCAATTGCTCTCTTTATCTCTCTTCTTGAAAATAAATAAAAATATTTTCAAGGAAAAAATATGGGAAAAAATATACTTAAAGATAGAGATATAACCCCCAACATTTTCCAGTCTTTCTCCTAGGCTTCTTTCTGTTGTGTATTTTCTGGAAAATTCCAGATTGAATGATATTTCATACATTTTCTAGAATACATATGAAAGTAGTGAAGCTTTTTTATGCCTAGCCAGAAGGTCATTATTATGCTAAAGAACATTAAATTTAGCATATAATCCCAAATTCACTAAGGTTTCCCTTGGTTATATCATCTTCTCTTTTCTCTGTTTATTTTTTATTTTCTTTCTTTCTATGTCTACAAATTCCATATTGGTTCCCATCTTTTTCCTTATCTCTTTAAATTATAAAAATATAGCACATTTCCCCCACATTTTGGGGTACATTGTTATACAGATTGATGCAGTTATACTCACAGCCAGGACACAGGACAGTTCCTTCATCCAAAGAGCCCATGCTCTTGCTTGTCATAGCTTCCCACACCTGTAATCCCTGGCACCCATAGATCTAAACATTGTCATTGTTTGCCATTTTATTTTGTTTTATTTTATTGAGAGAGAAAGAAAGAGACAGAGGTAAATATACAAAGAATGGGCATGCCAGGGCCTCTAGCCACTGCAAATGAACTCTAGATGCATGTACCTCCTTGTGCAGTATGGCTTATGTGGTGGGTACTGGGGAATCGAGCCTGGGTTTTTTGGCTTCACAGGCAAGTGCCTTAACCACTAAGCCATCTCTCCAGCCCCATTTTGCCATTTTGAGTAGGTGATATAAGTGGGAAAATAGTATGTAATCTTATGAGAATGTCTTTGTTTTAGATAAAGGCACTTGAGGCTTATTTTGTGTGAATCAGTAGTAGCTTGTTTCTCTTCATGGTATCTATATGGTTATACCATCATTTGCTTATTCTTCATTCACCTGATTAAGATCCTCTTGATTAAGGTAAATCGAGTATCTTTCTAAAGTCAAATACCCTGGAGAGAAATTGTTAAGCTACATGGTAAGTATGTTTAACTTTATGAAAATACTGCCAGCTGGTTCTCCACCAGTCCTGTGCCATTTGACCTTCTACCATCATTGTAAGAGTTCTAATTGCTCTGAATACTTGCTAGCACTTGTATCTTTTATTTTAGCCATTCTAAGAGGTATGTGCTGATATGTCATGGCTTTCCTTTGCATTCCCCTGATGCCTACTGTTGGGTAGTTTTTCATATGCTTGTCTTCTACCTGTTTCCTCTGGTAAATTGCCTGTTTAAGTCCTTTTGCACATTTTCAGTTGGTTTCATTGTTTTATTCATGTTGAGCTCTGAGAGTTTCTCTGCATGTTGAGCAGGAGACAAAGTCAGCCTTTTGTAGTCAGACTGTGGCTAGCAGAGAGTAAAAAGAAGAGCAGCTACAGGTGGTCCAGACACAGCTTTTGCTTTCAGTGCCATCATGCAGAGTGGCTCTGAAACAAAAGGGGCCAGGTAAACCCTGTTGCTAAAGAGGCCATTCCATGATACTGCAAAGCAGTTTTTTAGTGTTGATCTCCTTAGCAATGAAGAGGCAGAAAGTCTTACACCTCTTATGAACTTGTGAGACAAAGAGAAATCATCTTATGACAGTCCTTTTGGTACAAAGGGAAGCCACAAAGAACAGCTCTTGCAGTATACCTAGCAAGCCTCCCCTGTTCTCTTGTTCCAGGGGGATCACAAGGCATTCTGCCAGTCTAGGTATCTGCAGGTAGGCTTTTTATTCACCTAACATGTCTAAGAACTTTTTGTTGAAACCCAGGTTGTAAAATTTCTCTGCTGTATTTTCTTCTTAAAATTTGTATTATTTATTTAGATCTATGTTCATTTAGAAATTTTATATAAGCTACGAGGTTTCATGTCAAGGTAATTTTTTGTCTTGCATGTTAATTGTTGAAAAGAATATCTTTATTCATTCAATCAGTTTTGCACCTTTGTTGGAAATCCACTGGCCATATTTATGTGGGTTTCTTTTTTTTTTTTTTTCAAGGTAGGGTCTCACTCTAGTCCAGGCTGACCTGGAATTCACTCTGTAGTCTCAGGGTGGCCTTGAACTCACAGTGATCCTCCTACCTCTGCCTCCCGAGTGCTGGGATTAAAGGCGTGCGCCACCACGCCTGGCTTATGTGGGTTTCTTTCTGGGATGTGTTCTGCTGCATTTATCTGTCTATATCACTTTAGCAGTGTCCGGATTTTGACAGCTTTCAGAAAGTCTTAAATAAGAAAATGGAATTTCTGTAGCTTTGTTCCTTTTCAAAACTACTCTGACTATTCTAATTCTCTTTGTACCCTTTCAAATTTTTGAATCCACTTCGCTATACCTACAAAATATCCTTTTAATGTTTTGTTTTGCATGAGGTGAGTCTGTAGACCAGTGTGAAGAAAGTGCCATCATTGCTATGTTGAGCCTCCCAATGCATGCATATATTTAGAACTTCTTTTTTTTTTTAATTAAGTATATGCTTTATATATACTTAATAAAAATGGTACCATCATTTCTCTCCACCCTGTCCCCATTCCGCTGAGGGCCCTCCTCAGTGGCATTGCTGGTATTCCTCATGGGGTTGTGGATTATAAATTGTGAGAGCAGCAGTCAGTCATTGGGGGGTGGGGGGGGCAATGTCTCTGAATATTTCCTTCCACCCTGTGGCTCTTATAATCTTTCTGCCTCCTCTTACACAAAATTCCCTGAGCTGTAGTGGATATGTTTTAAGTATACTTTAGTGATGAGCTCTCAGAAGCTTCTAGATTTTTCAAAATTTTTTATTATTTTTAGAGAAAAAGACAAGAGAGAGAGAATTGGCATGTCAGGGCCTCAGCCACTGCAGTTGAACTTCAGATGCTTGTGTCACCTAGTGGGGCATGTGCTACTTTGCACTTCCCTCACCTTTGTGCATCTTGCTTAGGTGGGATCTGGAGAGTCAAACATGGGACCTCAGACTTTGCAGACAAGCGCCTAAGCCACAAAGCCATCTATTCAGCCCTGGATTTTTGCTTTGGTAAGTGTTGAGTATCCTTAGTATCTGTCTCCTTCAATTTGGTGTAGGATGTCAGGCTTGCCATAGAAGCAGTGCTCTTGCTCATCTTGCCAATTCCTCTATAGTTACACCTGGGACTAGGGGTGGTTCATCTCCTGCCAGAGAGTTGGCTATCTTGTCTTGTTGAGAGATTTTGGTTGTCCTTGGTTCTCACTGCCTTCTAAAAAACAAAAATAAATTCTCCAGTGGAGAGTGAGATCAGCATAGGCTAAAGGGGATAAACATTGTTAATTTAGAGAGATTATGATGGATGTGGCCCCTCTTTTAGCCAAAAACTTGTAGGAGCTTGTTGTTGGGGACCATGATTATGGTCTTCAACAACCATAATCTTGGTCTCCACATAACTTTTTTCCCAGTTCAAGCTATGGGTTCCTTTCCACTGAGTGGACTTCTTAGCCAATCAGAAAGCCATTGATTTTTTAAGGTAGGGTCTTGCTCTAGCCCAGGATGACCTGGAATTCACTTTGTTGTCTAAGGGTAGCCTTTATCTCTCAGCGATCTTCCTACTTCTGCCTCCCAAGTGTTGGGTTCAAAGGCGTGCGCCACCATGCCTGGCTTGAACATTTTCTCATGTATTAGTCATTTTTATTTCTTCTATTGAGAACTCCCTATTCAGGTCTCTGTCCCATTTTTTTTTTTTTTTTGAGTGGATTGTTTGATTTTTTTATGGCTTAGTTTTTTTGAGTTCTTTGTAGATTCATGAGATCTCACTGTTTGAGTGATTATTTAATTTCATGGGCTACTTATTGTTCAGGAAGTCTTTCCCCACTCCTATATCATGGAGAGTTCCTGCTATTTTTTTCTTCCAGTCATTCAAGAATATTAGGTCTTGCCGGGCATGGTGGTGCACACCTTTAATCCCAGCACTCGGGAGGCAGAGGTAGGAGGATTGCCATGGGTTCAAGGCCACCCTGAGACTACATAGTGAATTCCAGGTCAGCCTGGGCCAGAGTGAGACCTTACCTCAAAAAACAACAACAACAACAAAAAGATTATTAGGTCTTGGGCTGGAGAGATTGCTTAGTGGTTAAGACACTTGCCTGTAAAGTCAAAGGACCCAGGTTCAATTACCCTGTACCCATGTAAGCCAAGCATCTGGAGTTTGTTTGCAGTGGCTAGAGCCCTGGAATGCCCATTCTCTGTCTATCTCCTCTCTATCTCTTTCTCTGCTTGCAAATAAATAAATAAAATTTTTAAAAAATATTTAAAAAAAGAGTATTAGGTCTTATTTTGAGGTCTTTAATCCATTTGGAGTTTATTTTTGTGCATGGTAAGATGAGTGTATCTAGTTTTATTTTTCTACATGTGGTTGTCCAATTTGTTCAGCACCCTTTGTTGAAGACACTGTCTTTTCTCCAGAGAACATTGATAGCTCCTTTGTCAAAGATTAAGTAGCTAGAGTTAATTGAATTAAAGATTAAGTTTCCTACTCTGTTCTAGTGGTCTATATGTCTGTTTTTGTGCCAGTAGGATGCTATGTTTGTTACTATGGATTTATAGCATAGCTTTAGATCAAGTATGTGATACATCCAGGAGCTTTTCTTTTGCTGAGGAAAATTTTAATATTTGAGGATTTCTATTATTCCATATTGTGGTGGTTTGATTCAGGTGTCCTCCATAAATTTAGGTGTTCTGAATGTTAGGTTCCCAGCTGATGGAGATTTGGGAATTAATGCCTCCTGGAGGGAGTGTATTGCTGGGGGCGGGCTTATGGGTGTTATAGCCAGTTTCCCCTTGCCAGTGTTTGGCACACTCTCCTGTTGCTATTGCCCACCTTATGTTGGCCAGGGTAATGCCCACCCTTTTCTCATGCTGTCTTTTTCCCCTGCCATCATGGAACTTCCCCTCGAGCCTGTAAGCCAAAATAAGCCTCTTTTTCCCACAAGCTGCTCTTGGTCAGGTGATTTCTACCAGCAATGAGAACCGACTGCAACACATATGAAGTTTGGGATTTTTTTTTTCCTATCCCTGTGAAGAATGATGCTGGGATTTTAATTGGCATTGTGTTGAATATGTATATTGCCTTTTGTAGAATTACCATTTTCACAATATTACTTCTACCTACCCAGGAGCATGGGAGGTCTCTCCATCTTCTCATGCCCTCCTCCTTTCTTTTGTAATGTTTTTATTATATAGGTTTTTCACATCCTTGGTTAGTATTATTCCAAGGTATTTGATTTTTTTGCATGTATGGCTATTAAAAATGGGATAGACTCATTTCTTTCTCTGTATATTTGTCTTACATGTAGGAAGGCTACTGATTTTTGTGTGTTGATTTTGTATCCTGCCACTTTGCTAAAGGAATCTATCACCTTTTGAAGTTTTGTGGTTTAGTCTCTCAGTTCACTTATGTATAGGATCATGTCATCTGCAAATAGGGCTTGTTTGACTTCTTCCTTTCCAATTTTTGTCCCTTTTCTATCTTTCTCCTGTCTTATTGCTTGGGCTAGGATTTCTAGTACTATGTTGAAGAGCAGTGGTGAGAGTGGGCACCCTTGTCTTGTTCCTGATATTAATGGAAACTCCTTGAGTCTTTCTCCATTAAGTATTATTTGGGCTTTAGGTACTTTGTATATAGCCTTTATTATGTTGAGATATAAACCCTCCATGCCTACATTCTCCAGCATTTTGATCATGAAGGGATATTGTATTTTGTGGAAGGCCTTCTTTATTTAGACCTTCTTTAATTCTTCAGCATCTTTTAGAGTTCTCCATTATGAGATAATGTAGCTGGGCATGGTGGTGCACACCTTTAATCCCAGCACTTGAGAGGCAGAGGTATGAGGATCGCCATGAGTTTGAGGCCACCCTGAGACTACACTGTGAATTCCAGATCAGCCTGGGATAGAGTGAGACCCTACCTTGTAAAACCAACATAGATAAATAAATGAAATAGATAATGTATATCTTGCTATCTTTTTATTTAAGTACTTCGTTTTTTAGAAAGCTACTGCAAATTATATTCCTGTTTAATGTTAATGTGGATCCCAAAGCTGCTAAGAGCTTGAGGCTGTCAGTTTATCATAGTTCTCTCTTTCTTCCTCTCTCATTATCATTTATTATTCTTATCTGAAATAGGTCTTCCTTTTTGGCTCAAACTCATTATCCTTTCACCTCAGGCTCCTAAGGGTTATGATTATAGGCATGCAACATCAAATCAGTCCAAATGTTCTGGGTTTTTTTTGCCTTTTGTTTTTTTGGAGGTATAGTCTCATTCTAACCCAGGCTTACCTAGAACTCACAGTGATCTTCCTACCTCTGCCTAAGAGTATGCACCACTATGCCAGGCTACAAATGTCCTTTTCTTTTCTTTTTCTTTTTTTTTTTTTTTTTTTTTTTTTAGGTTAGGTCTTGCTCTAGTCCAGGATGACCTGTAATTTACTATGTAGTCTCAGGGTGGCCTCCAAGTCGCAGAGCTCCTCCTACCTCTGCCTCCCGTGTGCTGGCATTAAAGGCATATGCTACAATCACTGGCTCCAAATGTTCTTTTTTTAATTTTTATTTATTTATTTATTTATTTGAGAGAGAATTAATGGGTAAACCATGGCCTCTAGCCACTGCAAAGTAACCCCAGATTAATGGGCCACCTTGTGCATCTGGCTTATGTGGGTACTGGGAAATCAAACCTGGCTCCTTAGGCTTTGCAGTCAAGTGCCTTAACCACTAAGCCATCTCTCTAGTCCCTCTAAATGTTCCTTTAAATCCTCATTTTAATGCAGCTGTCATGAGCCCATAATAGACAACATTTTGGTATGTAGCCCAAGCTGGTCTTGAGCCCAGGATCCTCCTTTCTCACCTTCCTGAGAGTGGGATTATAGGTGTGTGCTACACTTAAGTATTTTTGTTTGTTTGTTTACAATAAAATGTCAGGTTCTTTCATGAAGGGAATCTAGGAGTTGCAATGCATGAATGCTATATCCTAAGATATAGTTTTTAGAATGATGAGTGGGTGTTGTAGCAACATCTAATAGTATCAATAAGAACTCATGGATTTTAGAAATTGTAGTGAACTTCAGTTCATATAGTCATAATTCTTTTTAATATATAACTTTTTCATCTTGAGTCAATAAAAGCCTCTTTAAAGTTGAGTGTGGTGGAATGAGTGTGCAATCCCAGCACTTGGAAGGTGGAAGTAGGAATATCAAGAATCAAGGCTAGCCTCATCTACATAGTCAGTTTGAGGGTAGTCTGCTGAGCTGTCATTAGACACTGTTTAGAAAAGGAAAAAAAAAAAACATTCAAGTTTGTTCACCCCCCACTTTTATTATGGAAAATATCAAATAACTAAGAAGTACACAGAAGCATTAGCGAACCACATGCATCACTCATTGACAGTTATCAGTTCAATTAATTTATAGCCCATACTCCCATAGATTATTTAAAAATAAATGTAATACAGGTAATTGAATAATAATGACATGACTCATTATTTATGCAAATATCTTTTCTGTCATGTACAATTCTTATATGGGGGTTGCAGCTCACTTCCCCAGAGATTCCAAAGCTCATATTATTGATTGGAATTTTTCAGCTTTTAGCTATTAGTATCAATTTTCTTTTCTATTTATTTTGTTCATGACATCCCTCTGGAAACTATTTTGATTACTAAAATTTATACTTTTTCTTCAGTCTTTTCCTTGAAACTAAACCCACCATAAATTTAACATAGCCCAAGATAAATTATGTTCCATTTATAGTAGAAAGTTATTATTGATAGAATGTTTTATCTTGTCCAAATCAAATTTGGCCTAACAATGAAAGGAAGTCTGCCAAAATCAGGAAGGCAGAGATTGGGCAAAGCTGTTTGAGCAGGCTAACTTTTCTCCAACAACCTACTTGACCTGTTACTGTCTCTGTTCTGGCATTTATAGCGTGGGCCTAATTCTGAAACTTGCTTCTCTAATGGCTATGAGATCTTGATGAGAATGCACTTCTATCCTATTTGGGAGTCACAAGTACCAAACTTACTCCCAATAGGTTAATTTTGGTCCCATGTCCACCTCTGAACTAGTAATCATACCCAGGGAAATAGCATGTGTGAATTTACTTCCACCAATTTGTGTCCTCTTTGGGCCATGTCATAGGAGCATGTCTTAGTTACTGCCTCATTGCTGGGACAAAATACCTGACCAGAAGCACCTTAATGAAGGAAAGCATTTACTTTCAGCTTAGTTTCGAGGGGGAAGGGCATCATGGCAGGGAAAGCATGGCCAGAACAGGAAGGGCCTCAGATCATGACATCAGCAGGGAGGAAGAACACTAAGTGAGACTGGACTATAAAACCTTAAGGTCCACCCCAGTGATACACTTCCTACGCCAAGGCTCCTCCACCTAAAGGTTCTACAACCTTCCTGAACAGCACCACAAACTGGTGATTAAGTACTCAAAAACACATGAATCGATGGGGGACATTTTACTTTCAAACTTCCGTAGAGCAGATTCACTTAAAGCCCATGAACTTAGTGGAGGGCTAGATATCAGCATGGAAATCAGGAAAATGGTAGGAAAGGGAAATTATGGAATAGAAACCAAATGTTTGGAAAATTCCTACTATAATAGCTGCAAACAATACCCTTGTAGTTGGAATGAAGGTCTGAAGATGTGCTCCCATCTGTTCAGCCTCATTTAAAATTCTTGGTATGCCTTGGAAGAATCCTAGCATGTATCTATCTATGCATATGTCTTCCTTCTGGGTACACAAGTTATTTCCTAGTTGCTTTGTAATCAGTCAGAGTCCTTGCTACTAGACTGTGGATGCTCTGAGGCAGGTAGCTTACCTTTGGCAGCAGTTGTAGACGTGCTGTGGGGTTGAAAGATGAGAGCATGGGATGCAGGTTCAACATATGGAAGAAGCTGCCTGAGTCTGTAGGCGACTGAAGTAGGTCTAAACCTCTCTTTGTATTAAAGTATCTAATTTGGGGTTGTTTCTGGCCCATAACCTGGCCTCCCATAATTGATACAACTTTTATATAGTCTGGCACATTGTATATAACCAAGAAAATATACCTGGCAGTTATTATACTGTACAGTCATCCAGGTATCCATGAGGGATTGATTTCAGGACAACCCCTCCAAGATGAGATGCCTAAATCCATAGATACTCAAGTTCCTTAGATAAAATGGTAATAACATCTGTACATAGCCTATGTATATCCTGCCTTTTACCTTCAAGTATCTGTAGATTATTGACAATATCTAACATGCTATTTATACTGTGTGTTTATACATTATTATTTAGGGAATAGCAAGAAAAATTGGCACATGTTCAGTCTATACACATCTGCTTTCCTTTTCTGTTTAATTTGTGTCTGTGTGTGTGAGAGATGGAGAAACAGAAGGGGGGGAGAGAGAGAGAGAATGAATGAATGTTAATGAATTAATAAATGAGTGCCCCAGGGCCTCCTGCCACTGCAAGGATATTCCAGATGCATGCACCACTTTGTGTATCTGGCTTTGCATGGGTACTAAAGAATTGACGGGTCATGAGAGTTTGCAAGTAAGTGCCTTTAACTGCTGAGCCATCTCTCCAGCCTAGCTTTTCTTCTTTCAGATATTTCTATCAGTAATTGAATCTCCAGATGCCAAACTAACAGATAAAGAATAGACCAATTCAGTGATTCCAGGAAATCACAATGATAATTCCATTTCATCTTTAGTGTATGGGAATGTTGGAACTATTTTTATTGAAATGAGTTTGGCCAGTTCTTATTGGATAAACTTTTAAAGACATCTGTGGTAAATGATCCTAAGGCAATGCTTTCTTCATTGTTATTACCTACTGAATACAAATCTTCTAGCAACATTGCATCTAAGTCTTCTATGTGTTGAAGCAAATCTACATTAGCAGATTTGTTAAATGGTTTTTTTTTTTTTTTTTTTTTTTGAGAGAGAGAGAGAGATAATGGGCATGCCAGGGCCTCCAGCCACTGCAAACGAACTCCAGATGCATGTGCCCCCTTGTGCATTTGGCTTATGTGAGTCCTGGGGAGTTGAACCTGGGTCCTTTGGTTTATGCACGCAAGTACCTTAGCCACTAAGCAATCTCTCCAGCCCTGAACTGGTATTCTTTTTAACTGCTCCAGTATGTTCAGCATTCTGAACATCCACTTGCATAGACACAGTCTGATAAAAGGTAATACCAAAATTTTATTTTCAGCTATTTTTTGTTTGCTGTCCTTCTCCCACCCCAACCTGGTTACTGTATCTGACTCTGGTTTTACACATTTTGCTTTGGAAACTGGTGATCCTTGTCTAATCTACATATATTCTCCCTAAATAACAAGTCATATGTTATGGGAGGAGAAAATGTGTTCAAATGGCTTTACCTGCATTTCCTATTTTGGCTTATAGTTAGCTAGATCTTCCGATTTAACTTAATCTCTCACCGGCAGGCTTACAGGCTAACCTAATCTATGTAATTTCTCATAAGTGTTCTAACTCCTACCAAATTGACAAGCAATATAAACCATCACAAGGGCCTAGGTTTAATCCCCAATACCAGCTTTCCCTCTTCCCCTATCCAAAAGGTAATTATTGTGTTTTTAAAGCATTCCTTGGGTGGTTTTTTTATTTGTTGTGACACTGGAGATTTAACACAGGGCCTGGTATATGCTAATCAAGCCTTCTACCACTAAGTAACATCCCTATTCCTGGATTTTCAGATAAATGACATGAAACCTGCCTTAATCCTAACTAATATAGGCTAGCTTTTAATTTTTCTAGTCTAGACTTTGGACTAGAAACTTTTTTTTTTTTTTTTTTTTTTTTGGTTTTTCGAGGTAGGGTCTCACTCTAGCTCAGGCTGACCTGGAATTCACTCTGTAGTCTCAGGGTGGCCTCGAACTCTCGGCGATCCTCCTACCTCTGCCTCCCAAGTGCTGGGATTAAAGACGTGCGCCACCGCGCCCGGCTGGACTAGAAACTTTTTGATATTTGAGTCCATCTTCACCAAGGAGTCCCTGTTTACTGAAGTAGAAACTATATATATTGCATATTCAAACGTTGAGTTTTGGTAAATGCATGCACTCATCTGACTTCTACCACGAACAAGATACAAAATATTTTCAATACCCTCAACACCTATCCTGGTAAGCTCTCCCCAGCTCTGCCCTAAGCAACTGATGATCTGCTTTCTGTCACCGTAAGTTAGATTTGTCTTTCTATAAATGGGATCATATAATATTTACTATCTTGCATCTGGTTTCTTCCATTCAGTATACTATGTTAATACATCCATGTATGAAAATGTCATAAACACATTTTTTATATGCTTAGTCTCATCCATGTTGTTTCTTTTTATTCCAGAGTAGTGTCCTATACTGGAATATATGGACATTCCATAATTTATTTATTCTTTTAGGGTGATAGATCTTAGGTTTGTCTCTAGTTTGTCTGTTGTGGATAAAGAAGATATGAATATTTGTAAACAAAGGAAATTATTTTTATTTCCCTTATGCTATTTACCAGTACTGTCTTCTTGTAAACAGCCTTGCTACCTACCCCTACTCTTTTACTGCTTGTCTTTAAATACTGATTTAAATACTTAAAGGATAAATTTGACCTGTGCAGTAATTCCACCTTTAGCCCTACTGCCTCACTTCATCCACTTTCTCAACCCGATCAGGAAAACAAAGAAATGCACTAGAGTATGATCATGGAAGACAGTTTCTGGCATAAATTTCCAAACACTTTCTGTTCTGAGGCAGTGGGCAGGGAGCTCTGGCTTTGGAACAAGTCTATCTTTAAATCCAAGATTGGCCATTTATTAGTACAAGTATGTAGGTGTATTAATGCTACTGAGTTTAATCTGTTTCACTTGAAAAATTAATATAGCACTGCAGAATGTGAGAAATTAAATGCATTCACCCATTCACATATATTTGCTGAGAACCCTGGCTAAGCTCTGGAAGATAACAACACAGTGTGCAAAACAGAAAAAGGGGCCTGACCTTGTGAGCTTATTTATACTCTGGACCAGACAGATAAAATAAAAATCTATGCTATGTTAGATGGCGATAAGTGTAATGAAGAAAACATTGAGCAGGGAAGGAGGCCTGAAAAGGCTATGCTCCTAATCCCTGTTTGGCTGCGAGAGCTGCTTCAAGCCACAGATTGATCTCTTCTATCTCCAGCATTTATCACAGTGTCAGCTGTATCTTAAGTGCTGCACCAATGTTTCCTGAATGGAAGAAGTGACTGAGTAAATGCCAGCGTTGAAAATTTTATCTCATGAAATCATTGCAGTACTGCTTACCTGCACACTTTTTCATCTTCCACTCAGGTAAAAATTATGTCAGCAAGAATAGTGCCCTTCTGTTCTCCTTGTTCTTGTTGGATTTAAAGTGTCTTATTCTTTTCACTTTTGTTATTATTCAAAAAAATTCTTGTAATGTGCCTTTAAAAAAATACATCCTTAATTTTTTAAAAGAAGACATGCATTTTTTTCCTGGCCTTTCCTGAATAGGTGATGTAGAAAACCATTTGACAAGTGATTGAGCATATGGAAAGCTGGCATTCAACACATATTAAAATCATCTTTTAGAATAGTATTAGTGTCAAGGAACAATGTGTTTGATAAGTAGTTAAGTGAGGCTTAAAATAACCCAATATTCAGTGCCATCTCACACATATAAAATATAGCAGGCCTTAGAGATGGTAGAACATACTTCAGACATACGTTATTAAACATCTCCTCATTCTTAGTGCTTTTAAAGTATCATGAATATAAAAAGAAGACGCTTATACATCATTTTGTCATTATTTCTTCTATACAGTATTTACATAATATTTATATTTTAGCTATTATAAAATCAAACACTCTAACACAAAAAATGGGAAAAATTTAAATATATGATGGTTTGATGGATTGGAATACTTTAATGTCTAAATTATTTGGCAGACTAGAGCTGCCTAGCATGTAAAAGAATTAACTTGGAGCACTGGAAACTATGCATTTCTTAGTATGTTTGGTGAATGAATTAGATGCTATATTCAAAGTGTTGGGAATTAATTATTTCCTGTTTTTTGCAGTTTAATACCTGTGTCATCCACTAAAATCCATGTGTGTCAGCTGGGCGTGGTTGTGCAAAAGGTAGGAAGACCACTGTGAGTTTGAGTCATCCTGAGACTACACAGTACATATTCCAGGTCAGCCTGGGCTAGAGTGAGATCCTACCTCGAAAAAACGGGAGTCCATGAGACCAGAGATTTTGTTTACTGCTGTATTGTCTTAATCCATCATAAAATGTGTGCAACAATTATTAATTTTTAATAGTTTGCTTTGGTAATGATTATTTCACAGGAGAAAACTGCCACCAAATGATTTTATAGCTCTACAGTTATCTCGGATTTAATCCTTGTCATTTATTAGTTGGCTGGAGACTGAACCCAGGGCTTCACATGCTAGGCAAGTGCCCTGCTACTGTACCCAGACCTGTTATTCATGAGTTAGCCAATACAGTTGACAATACTGTTTTCACCCCAACAGCATACATACCACCTCCATTCAAGGATACTCTCTTGGATTATTCATGCCTTCCTTTCTTTTGTGTTTGAAGCCTTTAAAATGAATATTCAGTTGAAATCTAAAATCTTTCTTTGGAATTATTAACACCTTTGACTTCTCATACTACTACTAACTCCACTACCACCTCCACCACAGTCCCTACGGACTTATGGCAAGCCCTTTATATAGGGTTAAGTACCCAGTAGATATTTGTTGGCTTAATTTTCCATATACACTGTTAGCTCAAAGTTTTTAACCTAATGGGGGTAAAAATCAATTTCATGAAACCTCTCACTTCTCCCATGGAAGCACTAATTATTATTTTAAACAATTTATTTAAGTATTCTCTGGAGTAGATGCAGTTTGGCATAAAATTATTTCAGTCATCTCACAATCCACTAGAAAGACCACTCGAAAGGTAGTTTATTTTCTAGCGCCCGCAATGCTCAGAGCTCTTGCTTCGTTGGGACTGCGGTTCCTGGCACCGCTGCGTCCCCCCAGCCGTGGAGTAACAAAGTCATCGTCCTGGATGGAGCTAAACGGCCAGGGGGACACCCCCATCCCACACACCATTCCCGGAAGCATGTGTTTGGGAAAGCCTGGACCCAGGCCGGGCGGCTCTGGGAGAGCCGAGGGCGGCGGGAGGCGGCTGCTCGTCGGTTTAAGACGGACGCGGCGCACTCGAGGCGCACTGGGCACCTTACGGCGCTGGCAGGTCGTCCACGTCCAGGCCGGAGTTCCCGGAGCCGGCGTCGGGGAGAGCGGGTAACCTCGCCCTCGGGCGGGGACGCGGACAGCGCGACCCTCCCGGAGCCTTCTCTCGCTGCCACCCACTTTCGGGAACAGCGGCGCGTTTTTCCGGCGACCGCGCGGCACCGGGGAGAAAGGAGGGCAGGGCGGCGGCGGCGGCGGCGCGGCTCTACGCTCCGGTACCCGACTTGGGGGGCGTCGCGGCTTACCCGCTTCCAGAACGCTCCAGCCGCCCGGGCAGGCCCCGCCCCCGCGGGGGTTTCCCCCGCCGCCCGCCTCATTTGCATGGCGCGGCCCCGCCCCCGCTGCCATTGGCCGGCGCCGGCTCCGCCCTCCCCCTGCCCTCCTCCACCCCGCCGCGCCTGGGTTCCGTCCCCATCCCCGTCCCCCCTCCCCGAGCGCCCGGAGCGGCGGGCGGACTGTTAAACCGCGGCGGCGGCGGCGGCGGCGGCAGTCGGGGCGGGAGCGGTGCGCGCTCTGCAGACGAGTCCGCGGCGCCCCGGGTGGGGGGAGGCGGGCAGGCGGCTAAGAGACCACCTCAGCAGCCCCCGCCACGGCCGGACCGAAGGGGCGGCGGCGGAGGGGAGCCGGCCGGGGCGCCCCAGCAGGCGAGTGGCCGGCGTCTGAGCGGCGGGCTGACGGGGGGTGGCTCTTCTCCCCGGCCGGGGACGGTGGCAAGCGCGGGGCGGGAAGAGCGGAGCAGACCGCTGGGAGGACTCGCGGGCTCGGCGTCCTCCCGTACTCTTGGATCCTCCCGGCCGTTGGACGCTGGGCCCGGGGCACTGGATCGTGCTTTGGGGCCGGGGTCGGACCGGAGCCAAATTTAAACGGCTAAGGCTAACAGACCCTGGCAGGCGCGGCGCGGCGCGGAGCGGAGCCGACGGGAGGGGAGGAGGAGGAGGAGGAGGGCGGGGCGGGCCCAGGCTGGGTCACGTGGGAGGGGCGGGGCTTGGCTGTCCTCCCTTTTGTTTTGGCCGGCGCGTGCGCAAAAGGCGGAGCACGTGGTTCGCCGGGCCCGCCCCCTCGCCCGGGGCCGCGGCGCGCGCGTCCGGGTTGGAAGTGACATTTGTGTGCTCAGTGCTCTCTTCAGGGCCGGGAGCGTTGCTTGCGGGTTATTGAGCTGGTGTCGGCTTTACTCCTGTCCCGTGTGGCTTTGGAGAGGAAGCAGCGGCGGCTGGGGTTGAAACCGTGGGAGGGGGGAGGCAGAGTCCGCCTGGGCCCGCGGGACAGCCGACCCTGGACGGGCCGGCGGACTAGCCCGGGCGAACTGGGGTTTCCGTGGGAAGAACATTCTGGCTTCTGTCCCGAGCCCAGGCTGGAGATGTTTTTCAAGCCCGGAGGGTGTGGGGGTCGCCGGGCACATGACCTGCTTTCCCCCGGGGTACCGCTGCCCACCGCAAGGCCGGGGCTGGGCGGCGGGGGAGGCAGGAGTAGGAAAACCTGGTATGGTGGAAGCGGATTGCCTAAGAGGCTTAGCGGCGAGTGCCCAGGTTGGGTTCCGCGGTTTCCCGTAAGCTAGCCACTTCCTTGGGCAAGTTGGCACCTTTCTCGCGCATCTGTTTTCCCTAGGAAATCCTTGCATAATAAGGGTCCTGCCTCTAGAGATTGTCGCCAAAAGTTTACTGTGACTGTCCCGATGCTGCAAGTGCAGAAATAGCCAATCTGTTAAGCTGTTGTTGCTTTTTTTTTTTTTTGTAAGCCAATATGTTTTAGAATATAAACAGTGAGTCATGAAATACGATATATTTGATTTACTTCAGAACTTGTACTTTTTTTGTTGTTTGTTTTTGAGATAATCCCTGGGTATGTAGGCCACACTGGCCTTGAACTTGCAGTGTAACCAGACCTCCTGAGGACTGGCCCAACAGTCATGCACCACCACACCTAGCTTTGTTGAAACTCTTGCCTCTGAGTCTCTCCTCTTTTTCAGTGAGATCACTAGTCAGCGTCCACCATTTCTTCCTACACTTCTCAGATTTTGTAATTTTTTGAAATGAGTATTGAGGCCAATTATAAATTTTCATTTACATTTTAATTGTGACTGGTAACATGTGCCTTTTCAAATAACAGTTGCTCATTTTCTTAAATCTTATAAAATTATTTCGTGCATTTTGTATTTCCCCAGTAAATAAATGTATGTGAAATTTTCCTAAACTAGGGTCATACAATACTTCAACTCAGAAACATTAAACATTCTTTGAAAAATATTAGTAGCTACTTGACATTTTATCACGGATCTTATTTTAAGTTTTCCATACTGGCAGATGTGTACCTTGTTTCGAATGTTTGGCATAAATTTCACAATGGAGTATAACTTCGTACAAAAGTCTTCGAACTATGTGCACTCTCCTTAGTTTTGTAAAAGTGGACTCCTGGGTCACAGTCTACTTTTCTGTTTTTGCTTTTTTGCACCTGAAAATTACTTTGGAGAATGTGACAGTATTGACTTACACGAGTAGTGGTATGAGCATGGTTCCTTGCTGCCTCTTTGTTCATCATCCAATATTGACTTTAACATGAAAAGCCTTGCTTTAAGTTGCATTTAAATTTTTTCCCACTTATATTATGGGGTATCAAATTTCATAATTTGCTGTAAGTTACTCTAAGGTACTAGATAAAGGACTTCATGTTTGACAAGTTACATACTGTCTGCACAATAAATAGTTACCAATTGGCTGGTTAATATTTAACTTTTTCTGACTTGTGAAAGGTCAGAAAATTGTGTCTTTTGCTTTTTGCCTAACTCAATTTAGGAAAATGTAAATAACTGATTCATTTGTGGACATACTCCAAAAGGTGGGGTCTAACTCTTTTTCCAGGATTCTAGTAAAGGTCCAATAACCTCCCATTATTCAGCTGTTGAACTATCCAAGAGCTTCATTCATTTTTTGCTGTCATTTATCATCACTTAGACTCACTTCTTTTACTTGAGCTTGTATCTTCTAAGAAATTAATTTGAAGATTTCACTCTGATTTTTTTCTTCTTTATTATTATTATTAGTTTGTTTTTGGATTTTCGAGGTAGGGTCTCACTCTGGTCCAGGCTGACCTGGGATTAACTAAGTACTTTGAGGGTGGCCTGGAACTCATGGCTATCCTCCTACCTCTGCCTCCCAAGTGCTGGGGTTAAAGGCGTGTGCCACCACACCCGCTAACTCTGATTTTCTAGTTGCACTTGTAGCCTTTGTGTTTGACAGCGAAAACTGCTTGGAGTCGGAAGTTCTTTATTTCAAATTGTTCTCCACAGCCCTCCCGTTACTCCCTGTAGCATGCTTTTCTGCCCTTTATCACCTAAAACTTTATAATGTAATATTCAGTTCTTGTTTTCTTGATGGCTTTCATATGTTCACTCTTGTTCATTTCCCTTTAAGTTTGTCTTTACAGTATTAGGTATTAGTTGAAAAAGGCAGAAAGCTGCTGCCTTCAAGTTTAGAATTTAGGATTGATACTGTTTGGGTTTGTTAAATTATAAACAGCAAGGGATGGAGCTGCTTGCAACACAGTGACAGCTAGTATGGAATTAGCAACCAGTTTATGACTAAAGCTTATCTGTTGTATCTCTGTCCTTAAAGTCATTACTGCATTACAGTACTATCATAGCATATTATGCATAATGATGACTGTGTCATGAATACAATCTGACTTACTTTCATTCAGTGTGTTAGATTTAGAAAGACACTTTCCAAACATTATCTACTGTTTTTTTCAAGTGTTACTCTAAATAGATGGTTCATTAAATTTTGTGTTCTTTCCCTTAATCACTTAATCATGAAAGAGAGACCTCCAAAAGATGTTAATAAAATTGGTAAGAATATTCTTGACAGTTGATAGTATGTAATGAAAATTGAAGGTAATTAATGATGGATTTTTTTCTTTTTGTGTGTTTTTATTTATTTATTTTGAGAGAGTCTTATTATAAGACCTTAGTCAATCTGGAACTCACATTCTAGCCCTGGCCAGCCTGGAACTTGTTATCCTTTGGCCTCTCCCTCCTTACTGCTGGGATTTTGCCGGGCTATAGTGGAAAATTTTAATCTAGATGTTATTTTTATGTTCTCAGAACCACTTCTAGTGGTTTGAAAATTCAGTTATAATTTTGAAGCTTTTTTATATTTACTGTTGGTTATGAACCTTGTAGTTACTTGTAATGGTGAAACTTGCTTTCCACCCCCATAAAATAATAAATATTGCTGGGTATAGTGGCACACACCTTTAATCTCAGCACTTGGGAGGCTGAGGTACCAGGATTGTTGTGAGTTCAAGGTTAGCCTGACACTACATAGTGAATTCCAGATTAGTCTGGGCTAAAGCAAGACCCTGCCTTGGGGGAGGGGAAGATTAAATTCTTAAGTCTGGTTTAAGTAGTTAAAAAAATTTATTTAGTCATTAATTAGTGCTGAGCCATGTGAAGCTAAATTGAAGCCAAAATGAATAGACTGGGCAAATGTTATAGTCACTTTTAAATGTGAATTTCTGCTTCCAAATTAATGTATACAGAAAAAAATAACTTCATTTATATTCCTATGAGTCATGCACTTGTAACTGAAGAGTAATAATTCTGCTTAAAGTGTGATCTGTTTGATGTGCTATGTGGCCACCCAAGTGGCTTTATCTTTAATTAAATTCCTTCAGTCTTCAAAGAGAATTCCTTTTTAGGCATAGTTTTCAAAGTGGAAGAAGTTCTTGCTTATAAACATTGTTGCCTACAAGGTACTGAGCTAACCACATACCCTGCTCATGGCAGTTACTGCAGTGTTTTTTGCTGTAAATTGATAAGTCTTCTACAAATGGCACCAAGAAATCTTGACAATACACCATTACATTTTGCATTTCTAGCTTGAATTAGTTTCTATTTTTTAAATATATATTTTTTTCTCTCTCTCTGAGAAAGATAGAGAGAGAGAGAGAGAGAGAGAGAGAGAGAATGAATATGAATGGATGTGGTAGGGCCTCTTGCCACTGCACATGAACTCCTGACACATGGCCCACTTTATGGATCTATCTGGCTTTTACGTGGTACTGGGGAATCAAACCCAGGCCAGCAAGCTTTGCAAACAAGCACTTTACTCTGAGCCCTCTCCCCAACCCTGTTTTTTTCTTTTTAGATATAAATTTCTACCAGTGTGAATTTATTCTTCTTTTGTATTATGTGGGTCTGGGGAGTCAAACCTGGGTCCTTAGGCTTCACAGGCAAGCACCTTAGCGGCTAAGCCATCTCTCCAGCCCATGGATATTTTTTCCTTTGTAAGTGACCATTTAGAAATTTTGATTTCCCTTATTATTAAATTTTAGGGTTCCAGAGACCTAATTTGAGTCTGTAGCATCTGAGAGAGACTGTTCCTGGAAGGCTTGGGTTCTAACACTTACATTTTATTAATGGTTAAATGAACATCATGTATTTTGCTAAAAGGATTTCTTTTTCCTTATTAGTGTGGGTTAGTCATGTGAAACATTTAAGTCATTAGTGTGGAAACAATTTATTTGGCTTTACTTCAGAATTCTCCCTTCTCTTAAAATACATTTGGTAGTTTTTCAATTTTAAGTTTAAGGGTGAATGTGCCTATTGCTCTACCTTAAGAACAGTTAAGAGTAAATTTAACATTCAGGGAGAAAATTAGATATTTTCTGCAGACTTTATGGAATATTTGTATGCATTTTATAGTATAAATATAAACCATAACAGCAATCCGGGGCAGTATTAAGGGATGGAAAATAGGTTTCATCTTTAATATTCACTTTGCAGGAGGAACAGTGGTACTTATGTAGATTATCTATTTCAAATCTCAAAGTAAAAAGAGAAGCATTTGCAGGGCATGGTGGCACATGCCTCTAATTCCAGCATGCAGGAGGCAGAGGTAGGAGGATGTTTTTGAGTTCGAGGCCAGCCTGGAACTACAGAGTGAGTTCCAGGTCAGTCTGGGCTGGAGTGAGACCCTATCTTGAAAAAAAAGTGGCATTTTTTTTTCCTTTAGAAAATGTCAAAAATCACTTAGAATATGTGATCTGTATGTTAACTTGTAAAGGCTTAATCAGTAACTGTCTAAAGCCAACTCAGTAATAATTATGTTGGCAGGTACTTCACTAAGTACATGCAGCTTTTGAGAGAGGACAGCAACCTAAGATACTAATGGAAACATTTAAATAGGAGGGCAATTCCTTCTGTTTGTATTAGCATAATTTCAGAACAACTAATTGCTTCCATAATTTTCAGTGAATAACCTTTGGGTTAAATTGTAGACTGAAAATTAGAGTTTATGGCATAGATTTAACAATATAATCCAGTTCATTGTTCTTACTGGATTAATTTCATTTTATAATAATGAAATTTAATATACCTAGCATAAAGAAAAAAACGTTATAAAATGTTTATTTTTTTAAACTTTTACTGAAAGTCTCTTTTTGGTTGGTATTTTTGAGACTTATAGTAAAAATAGTTATATATTGAGATTTGATTTGTTTGCGTAAGGATTATTTATGGATTATTTGAATGCTTTTACAACAGACTTCCCCCCTCCTTTTTTTGCTACTCATAAAACGATAAAATTTATGACTGTCAAGATGCTAAGGAATGTTTTAAATATAAACTAAAATATAAATTGAAAATCTGTTGTGAAAATATTAATACTGAGAAATTTCATTAGTTTTTGGATTGTCAAGAATTGTTGTCTGTTGACAGAAAATCAAGACTGTGTGTTTGCTTTATTTGACAGGCTTGATAGTTTCTCAGCTCGCAGTTTTTACTTAATTCCTGTTAGTTTGATATTTTAATGTCTCTTTTAAAAAATTATTCATCTATTATTAGAGAGAGAAAGAATGGGCACACCAGGGTCTGCAACCAAACGAATTCCAGACACATGTGCCACCCTATGCATCTCTTATATGGGTACTGGGGTATTGAACCTGAGTCCTCAGGCTTCACAGGCAAGCACCCTAACTGCTAAGCCATCTGTTCAGCCCTAATACCTCTTTTTTTTTTTTTTTCTGACAAAAAGTTTGTTTTTCCAGGATTTTTGAAGTTCTGTGCTTAGGAAACAAAACTCTTACAAAAGGACCATACTGTGCCTGTGTATGTAGGATATATGAAAAATAAATCATCAAATATGATAATGGTATCTACAATCAGACAGCAGAGTATTTTAGTAATAGACTCAGAATCAGCTAAGGATAAATCCATCCTATTATGCTTGTAGTTAGAACAGGTATTAAAAAAATCAGTGCTTTTTAGAAAACTTTGAGTTTGCCTTTTCTATTTTGCTTAGAATACAGTAAGTGCCTTAAAATATGCTTGATTAAAAATCTGAGGATTATCTGGGCGTGGTGGCACACGCCTTTAATCCCAGCACTCGGGAGGCAGAGGTAGGAGGATCGCCGTGAGTTCGAGGCCACCCTGAGGCTGCAGAGTTAATTCCAGGTCAGCCTGGACCAGAGGGAGACCCTACCTCAAAAAACAAAACAAAACAAAACAAAAAAAAACAAAAAAAAATTCTGAGGATTGAAATACTATAGCCAATGATTGATTCTGGATTACTTAGAGGAATAGCTGAGAAAAGTTTATTTTTATAATTTTTATTTTTATTTTTATGTATGGTAACTTGTAAAGGCTTGAAAACTAAGTGTCTAAGCCAACTCTTAATAATGATCTTGGCAGTTCCTTCACTGTGTACATTGTCCTACCTAGTACGGTATTCCCTAAGTACACAGAACTGAAGCATTTCAACTGTGCTTTGCAAATTGAGATTGTGTTAAATACACAATAAACACTGGAACGGGGCACACCTTTAATTCCAGTACTTGGGAGGCAGAGGTAGGAGGGTTGCTATGAGTTTGAGGCCAGCCTGAGACTACATAGTGAATTCCAGGTCAGCCTGGCCTAGAGCAAACCCCTACCTCGAAAAACAGCAGCAGCAGCAGCAGCAGACTTTGAACACTTGTCAGATATAAAAAATATATGTCTCATTAAAAATTTTTGATTAAGCCAGGTGTGGTAGCTCACGCTTTAATCCCAGTACTCAGGAGGCAGAAGTAGGAGATCACATGAATTTGATGCCACCCTGAGACTACATAGTGAATTCCAGGTCAGCCTGGCTTAGAGATGGAGACCCTACCTGGAAACCCCCCCACAAAAAATTTTTTTATTACACTAACATTTTGCATGTATCATTAGACTAAATGAAGTAATTAATTTTCTCTTCGAAAAATATGTCTAGTAAAAGTTTAAAATTAACATTTATAGCTGTACCATATTTCTGTTGGCCAGTGACATTCTTTTCTAATATTTTCTTCACTGTTTTGTTGTTGTTGTTTTGTTTTTCTAGGTAGGGTCTCACTTTAGCCCAGGCTGACCTGGAATTTTCTATGTAGTCTCAGGGTGGCCTCGAACTCACAGTGATCCTCCTACCTCTGCCCCCGAGTATTTAGATTAAAGGCGTGTGCCACCACAACTGGCTTCACTGGTTTTTTAAATCTTGTGTGTGTGTATCGATGTGTGAGTGCCATGGAATACTTGTGGAGGTGAGAGGACAACTTCACATGTCAGTCATGCCTTTCAGCTTGTTCAAGTCAGGGTTTCTTTGTTTCCTGCTGCTTTTGCTAGGCTTCCTGGTCTGTGAGCATCCAGTTCATTTCTCCTGTCTTTACTTGCCATCTCACTATAGGCCTGCTGGGATCACAGACAAGCACGTCTAGCTTTTACATGGGTGTTCTGGTTCCCACGCTTGCTCTGCCTGCATTTGATCCAAGGAGTCATCTCCCCAGCCCTTCCCTTTTTGCCTAAAGATTCTGTTTATAATAAATACATCACTAACTGCCTTTGTTAAAAATTTGGAATAATGTCATCATTTTGAGTAATATTAAGATAGATTTATTTTTAATTATATTTTATTTATTTGAGAGAAGAAATAGAATATTTTAAAATTATGTTTACAAGCAGAGAACATGGAAGAGGGAGGATAGACATGTCAGGGCCTCTTTTCACTGTAAATGAATTCCAGATGCCTGCTCCACTTTGTGCATCTGGTTTTATGTGGGTACTGGGAATCAAACCCTGGCTGTCAGACTTTACAAGCAAGCACCTTTATCTGCTAAGCCATTTCCCCAGTCCTATTTAAGAGAGATTTATTAAGAGCCTGCTATATGAGATGGTCATGGTGGCTAATGCCTATAATTCTAGGAGAGATGGAAGTAGGGGCATGCTGAAATAGCATGGAATAAGATGCCATGGTCTGGAAGGAAATGGCTTAGCAGTGAAAGACTCTTGCTTGCAAAGCCTACTGGCTGGGGTTCAATTCCCCAGTACCCATGTGAAGCCGATGTTTCACGGATCTGACGTTTGTTTGTGGTGGTACATGAACTTAGCATGCTCACTCTGTGTGTGTGTGTGTGTTTCCTTCTGTCTCTCTTGCAAATAGGTGGTTTTTTTTTTTATTTGTTTGTTTTGTTTTGTTTTTAAGATGTTGAGGTGGGAAGACATTTAATGGTCTGGTGAGTAGGCCTGACTGGAAGTGATCCCATGCCCCTTTCACTATAAGTTTCACAATTAAGTCTCAGTTTTCCTCCCCTATGATGGGACAGGATGGGAAGAGAGGGATTGATGTTTCCCTTTCAGGTAGAGCAGACTGGAGTGGGTATATCTATCATTTACAATTAAATAAAAGCACCCAAGTTCCCCCCCCCAAAAGAAAAGACTTTTCAATAAATTTTTGTAAAAAGCCATGTCACTTGTCACTTCTTTATTTTCTTATTTGATTTTATATTTGATGTAGCTGACCATGTATACTTTCTGTACTTTAAAACACTTGATTCCATTTACTGCTGGGTTTTGTCCTTTTCTCACTGATGATAATTTTTTCTTTTATAGGCAGCCTTCTCTTGTAGCTTCTTTAATTTTGCTCAAATACATGTTATTGAACACCCCGACTTGGTCCTGGGCTCCTTCTCTAATTTGTTTTTACCTTCTCCCTAGGTAAACTCATTTAGTCTCCTGGCTTTAAAGGCTACTTGTATGCAATGATACCTCCAAATAATAGCTGTAATTATGACCACTTATTTGAACTCTAAACTTATTTAGCTGCCTCCACCTGGGTGGCTAAGTACTTTAAGCATAGTGTATACCATGCAACACCTTTTCCACTCCTTCAGTGTTTTGTTTCCCAAGTCGGCCCCATTTTTTTTTTTTTTTAAGTACCATTGGCCACTCATTTGTTCAAGTCAGAAAAGTGTCATTTTTGGTTCCTTTCTTAAGCATTGAAGCATGGTGAGCATCAAAACTTTCTTTGCAATATTTTCTGAGTCAGTTTTCTTCATTTCTATTACTGCCTCACTAGTGCAAGCTACCAGTTTGGTTAGTATTATCTCAGTATCTGCCTCCCTGCTTCCGAATTTGCTCCATGACACAACAGTAAATCAAGCCAGACGTGGTGGTGCATGCCTTTAATCGCAGCACTTGGGAGGCAGAGGTAGGAGGATCACCTTGAGTTAGAGGCCACCCTGAGCTAGAGTGAGACCCTACCTCGGGAAAAAAAAAAAAAAGTCAATCAAATTAAGTTATTCCCTCTTAACTCTAGTGGCTTTTCATTGGCTTCTGTCTAAAATATGATGTTTTGGCTGTATCTGTTGTTCTGATTTTATTTTTGTTAATCTGTGGCTTATTATGTTTTAGATATATTTGCCATTTTTGTTTCACAAACACACTAAATTTATTTCTGCTGTAAAGCTTTGTAGTACCTTTTTCACTTGAAATGCACCTATCTTGAATTCTTATTAGCTTTTGTTATTACTACTTCAGATCTTAGAGCAGATGTCATCACAAGAGAGGCCTGCCTTCATCTACACATCTACATTTACCCCTGCTTCAATGTAAATATGCAATATAATCTTCATAAATGTACAAATACCTTACTTACTGGATATTGTATTTATTTATTCTGTAGCTGTCTTTTACTTGAGCTTAAGCTTTATGAGGTTAGAAATCTTACTGGTCACATTCACTGCTGTCTTTCTAGTACTTACAATAGTGTCTGTCATGTGTTCCTCATGTTTAACTGAATTGGTGACTGTTAGGTTTTAGTTTTATATGAATATAAATGAAATGGATGTGAAAATTGTGGCTTCTGACAAAAATAGACATTATTTTTATGATTTAGTGTTGACCATTTTCTTATTTTCTACCCTAAGAAAAAGTCAACTGGCAAATTTATGCATTTTTATTTTATTTTTACAAGATGAAGTACTCTTTCAGCTGTCATTCACAAGTGATTTCTTTTTTAAATATTTTTATTTTTATATGAACTCCAGATGTGTGTGTGCCCCTGGTGCATCTGGCTTACATGAGTCCTGAGGGATTGAACTTGGGTCCTTTGGCTTTGCAAGCAAGTACTTTAATTGCTAAGCTATCTTTCCAGCCTAAGTGATTTCTTTCTAAATAAGATGTGTGGTATGGATAGTCCTCATATGCCAGATGGAAACTATATTGCTTTATTTTCAGCCACAGTTTCTTATTGCCTTTTCAAAATTGGCTTCTGAAATACTAGATACATACTTAAGTGCTATAAAAAATTGTGATTAAACATAGTACTGTTTGTAGAACTAAAGGAGATTATTGTTAGATGAGTTTACAGGATTACTCTCTGTTTTATGCTCTTCAGATTAACATTCCATATATGCTTTGTCTTTAGTCAGTTGTCTATTTTGCATGTAACTGAAGCAATAGTCAAGAATACGTTATGCATTGCCTTTTCTTATGAATAGATGTTAAGGTGTGAAATATTAATATATAACATTTTAAAAACATCTTCTAATTTGGTGTATTTCAATGATTTTGTTTAACTTTGAACCTCTCTTGGATTCTTGAAATAAATCCTTGGTTGTTCCATTTTATCCCTTTTAACATTGCTGTAGTTGTGCATTAATTTTAAATAATTAAATAATTATTAATTATTAATAATTTAAGTAATTAAATAAGTATTGCTTCCACTTATAGCTATATAAATTCTGAAACACGCTTTAAAAAATCATGACCCAAGGTGTTCATGGTGGTGTATGCCTTATAATATCAACATTCAAAAGGTAGAGGAAAGAGGATCAGGAGTAACTACCTTATTGAATAAGTTTCATACTTACAAAATAACAAGCACTGTCACTGAGTCAGAAGTTGTTGACTGATGCCCCCATAATTCATTGCCCACTATCCCCATGGGGTTGACCTGCATCTCCAATGAGGAAGGCCTCTTCAGAAAAAGGGCAGGGAGGAGGGAAAGGATGGTATCAACATATGATGTTTACATACAAAATAGTCCATATCTAATAATAAAAACAAATAAAAATAAAATAAAAAAGTTGTTTGGTGTTTTTTAGAATTAACACCAAGACCACAGTTCCTGGAGTGTATTAATCCATGGAGAAAATTGTAGAAGATGAAATACTCAAAACCTGATAATGTCAAACGTTGTAGGCCATGAAAATGATAACTGCAGATTTTATTTGAAATACAGTACCAACTACTCATTTATTAGCAGATATTCATTGAGTTCTTACCAAATTAGATATACTTTTTTTTCATGTTGAAGATACAGTAGTTAGTAGAGCAGAAGTCTCTCTGGAGCTTATACATGCTAGTAATAAATATAGTTTATATAATATGAGGGTAGCCAAAAATAGTAGTTTAGAATGTTCAATTGGAAAATAATATTATGTGCTGTATATTTAAATAATTGGAATTTATTTACTTATATATTATACTAAAATTATAATTAACAGTTCAGCCTTTTTATTTAAAAGAGAAATGCTTGTTTACATGGGTTTCTTTTGGTTGCAAACTACAGAGACTTCAGGTAGGATTTTCTTTTTTTAAGTAGAGATAAACTTGGGAATAGGCTATAAAAAGGACTCATGGAAATCCCAAAACAAGGGTTGTGATATGGTTGAGACTTCCAGAGTCTAGAGCCTAAAAGCCTTCATAGTCAATGTGGTTTGATTCAGGTGTCCCCCATAAACCTAGGCGTTCTGAATGCTAGGTTCCCAGCTGATGGAGATTTGAGAATTAATGCCTCCTGTAGGCAGTGTATGGTTGGGGGAGGGCTTTTGGGTATTAAAGCCAGTGTCCCCTTGCCAGTGTTTGGCACACTCTCATGTTGCTATTGTCCACCTTATGTTGGCCATGGGTTGATGTCCACCCTCTGCTCATGCAATCATTTTCCCCTGTCATCATGGAGCTTCCCCTCAAGTCTGTAAGCAGAAATGAACCTTTTCTTCCCCCAAAGCTGCTCGTGGTCTGGTGATTTCTACCAGTAATGCGAACCTGACTGCAACAGTAAAGTTGGTACTGAGGAGTGGGGTTGGTGCTAGTCACCTAACTGTGTGGCTTTGGCCTTTTGGAGCTGGCTTTCAAGAGGAATTTGGAAGGATTTGAAACCTTGGCCTAAGAAATGCCTTGCAGTGCTGTAAGTACAGCTTGATGGACTTTTCTGGTCAGAGTTGAAAGACCTGAATGCAGTAAGAACTATGGACTATGAGGTATGGACTATGAGCGTGAGAAAGAGCTTTGCCTGGACTGGGCTAGAAGCAGTTTGTGTGAGAGGCTTGCTGTTATGCCTGTGTCCTGAGAACTTGTGCAGGTTTACGTTGCATAGAAATGGACCTTGGGTTTCAGTGGAGACCCAGTGGAGATGCTGGGACCACGAGATTGCTGCTAAGGAGAGCTGCCGGTTCCAGATGAAATTTTCCAGGACTGTGAGTAGCCTAGCTGGAGGGATAGTATTGGAATTCCAGAGACTTGCTGCTGCTTAGATTATCGGACTTGGAGATTTATCACTGACTTGTTGTTGACTTGGAGCTATAAAGAGTTTGATGTTTGCCCTGCTTAAATCTGTATTGGTTGAATATTTCTTTGCTTTGCCCAATGTCATCTTTTGCAGTATGAATGTTTATTCTGTGCTATTATGGGCTCTTGGGGGATTTTTTGGTATTATGGCTCAGTTAAATGACCTTAGATTATGGATCATTAGGATTGATAAAAACTATGGGGACTTTTAAAGTTGGATGAATGCATTGCATTTTATATCATGTATGGATATCAGTTTATGGGGGTCGGGGTGGAATGTGGTGGTTTGATTCAGGTGTACCCCATAAACTTAAGTAGTCTGAATGCTAGGTTCCCAGCTGATGGAGATTTGGGAATTAATGCCTCCTGGAGGCAGTGTGTTGTTGGGGGTGGGATTATGGGTATTATAGCCAGTGTCCCCTTGCCAGTGTTTGGCACACTCTCTGTTGCTATTGTTCACCTTATGTTGGCCATGGGGTAATGTCCACCCTCTTCTGCTCACGCAATCTTTTCCCCCTGCTTTCATGGAGCTTCCCCTCAAGTCTGTAAGCCAAAATAAACCTTTTTTCCCCAAAAACTGCTCTTGGTTGGGTGATTTCTGCCAGCAGTGCAAAAATGTTACTAAACAGTTACTGTGATAGTATACAATTGTTTGTTTATTTATTTGCTTATTTATTTGAGAGAGAAAGAGAGTCAGTATGGGTGTGCCTGGATCGCCAGCCACTGCAAATGAACTGCAGCGACATTTATCCCTTTGTACATCTGGCTTTACATGGGTACCGGGGAATTGAACCCAGGCCATTATGCTTTCCAAGAAATCACCTTAACTGCTGAGCCATCTCTCCAGCCTTCAATTGTTTTCTTTTTTTGCAGTATAGGAAATTGAATCCAGGGTCTCACAAATGCTAGAGAAACACTATGCCCACCAGGTACACCCCCAGCCCAATACTGTGCAACTTTAATTACAGTTATGAATATGAAGTTTACAGTCAGAATGAAGAATAAAAGCTTAGACATTATTGGCATAATGATGGAAATTAGTAGGCAAAGGAAGTCTTGGGTCCCATTCACATTTTCAGGAACATCAAAAAATGTTTCTCCTGGAATAAGTGTAAGCATAATTTTTTTTCTTGATGTTTGATCATTTATTTTTATATAATTTGTTTTTTAGGTTGCCAGTAATTATCTGCAGGAATCGCCATGACCCCAGCTCTGAAGGAGGCAACAACAAAGGGTATCTGCTTTTCATCTTTCCATCCAAGTACCATGGAATCTGACAAGATGCTGTGCATGGAAAGTCCAAGAACTGTAGATGAAAAGCTAAAGGGAGGGGACACTTTCTCTCAGATTCTGGGATTTCCAACTCCTGAACCTGCTCTTAATACTAATTTTGTGAATTTAAAACATTTTGCCTCTCCTCAGGCTTCAAAACATTTTCAGACAGTTCTTTTAATGAGTTCTAATTCTACATTAAATAAATATAATGATAATTATAAACAAAAGAAATTAGGAGAGTCCCACTGCAGTAAGCTAAAAAACATACTATGTAATGGCAGCAACATTCAGCTACGTAAAATCTGCCATTCTCATTCTGAGAATGAGTTCATCAAAAAGGAACTCTCAGATACTACAAGCCAGTGCATGAAAGATATACAAATTGTTTTGGATTCAAATGTAACCAAAGACAGTAGTGTTGATAAAATACATCTACAAAGCTGCAAATGGTACCAGAAAAATGCACTTTTGGACAAAGTTACTGATACTGAGATTAAAAAGGGTTTATTACACTGTAATCAAAAAAACATTGGACCAGTCCATTCAAATGTGCCTGTTGTTTCCTCATTTACTGAAAAAGAGGAGGAAGTGAATGCTCGTTTACTTCACTGTGTAAGCAAACAAAAAATTTTACTTAGCCAGGCTAGAAGAACTCAGAAACACTTGCAAATGCTCCTGGCAAAGCATGTTGTTAAGCACTATGGTCAGCAAATGAAATTTTCTATGAAACATCAGTTGCCTACAATGAAGATCTTTCATGAACCCACCACAGTTTTGGATCTTAGTTTACTTGGACACAGTGAAATGAAGCCAGATGTCAATGTACTGACTTCAGAAAATAAATTGTGGGCTGATACGAAAAATGGTTTTGCTCAGTGTACAGCTGAAGAAATCCAAAGATTTGCACTGTCTGCTACAGGGCTGTTGTCTCATGTCGAAGAGGGTCTGGACTCTGATGCAACTGATAGCAGTTCTGATGACGATTTGGATGAATATGCCATTAGAAAAAATGTTACAGTGTAAGTGCAAAATTACTATCAGACCCTTTTCTGTCCTTCTGTAGTAATAGTTGTCTAGGTTTCAAGATATGATAAGGAGGTAGGTTTCTAAAATTTTAATTCCATATCTTTAAGTTATAAAACTTTGAATTTTTGTAAACATTTTATTTGCTAAGCCATTGTATGAATCAGGTATACCAAATACTACCTTCAGGATATTCTATAGATAGGCTATTCCATGGATCTTCAAGTCTGTCATATGAAATGCTATAGTGTTTCACCTATACCCATCCTCCTGTGTACTCTGGATAATCTCTAGATTAATTGTTATAATACAGTGTAAGTTCCATGTAAACAGTAGTTACACTTTGTTGTTTAGGGAACAATGACAAGATAAATCGTGCATAGTCAATATATGCAGTTTTATGTAGCTGTTGAGAGCTGAATAGTTCCAGTTGATTAGTTGAATTTGCAGGTATGGAACCTGTGGATATGGAAGACTGTCTGCACTGTCTAGGAACAATGCACACATTGGGATAATAATGATAATTATTAAATGTAAACTGATTTTTGTTTTTTTGAGGCAGAGTCTCTGATGACTCAGGCTGACCTCAAACTTGCTGTGTAGCTGAGGATGGCTTTGAACTCATGATCCTCTTGTCACTCACTGCCTCACAAGTTCTGGAATTAGTGGTTTGTGCCACCAGTCTCAGCCTCTGATCAACTTCTTAGTTTACAAAAGCCTATTTATTTATTTATTTGATAGAGAAAGAGGCAGATAGAGAGAGAATGGGGGTGCCAGAGCCTTCAACCATGGCAGACAAACTCCAGACGCATATGCCACCTTTTGCATCTGGCATATGGGGATCCTGTGGAATTGAACCTGGGTCCTTTGGCTTTGCAGGCAAACACCTTAACCACTAAGCCATGTATCCAACCCCAAAGCCTAATTTTTTAAAATATATTTTTATTTATTTCTTTGTAAGGAAAGAGAGACAGAATGGGCATACCAGTGCCTCCAGCCACTGCAAATGGACTTGTGATGCATGCATTTTGTATATCTGGCAGAAAGCCTACTTTTACATTCATTGTATTTGTTACTTTTAATTTAGGCCCTTACCATCTCAGTAGGTTTTGGCTATATTAATGTAACTGAAAATGATAATATCAGCTGTAAAATATGCATTGAATACTTACTATGTGCTACACATTAGAGATTCAGTTATAGGCAACATATTGACAGTGTCTGCCTTCTTGGACATTTGCTTGAGACAGGTGTCTATGTAATACGCAGAGAAGACTTTTCATTGTCGCACCATAATAACACTCCAGAATAGCTCTGACAGAAGTTTCAGAGATGATGTTCAATGTATATATGCTGTTTAATAATCACTAGCTTTGTGTGGCTACTGAGCTCTTGAAATTTAGCCAGTGAAACTGAAAACTGAAATTTAAATTTTATTTATTTTAACTTAATTTTTACTTAGCCAAGTAGAGCATAGTCTTGAATCTAGCTTTCAGGGAAATGTTGCACATGCTACTGGTACACATTGTTTTAGTTTCCTTATTACTAAACAAAATACCTGACAAAAAATCAGTTCAAGGGAGGAAGGGTTATGTCACCTTACAGCACCAGGTTATAGTCCATTAAGGCAGGAAGGCATGGGGGCAGGAGCTTGAAGCAGCGTGAAGTAGGCCCACAGTGAGGAAGCAGAGAATGGTGAATGCTGCTGCTCAGGCAGTGTGATTGTTTTTCTGTAGTCCAGGACCGCAGCCCTGTTAAGGTGGATCTTCTCAACTTCATCAAGATAATCCCTCACAAACCGGGCATGGTGGCACACACCTTTAATCCCAGCACTCCGGAGGCACAGGTAGGAGGATTGCTGTGAGTTTGAGGCCACCCTGAGGCTACATAGTGAATTCCAGGTCAGCCTGAACTAGAGTGAGACCCTGCCTCAAAAAAAAAAAAAAAAAGATATTCCCTCACAGGTGATTTTAGGTCATGTCAAGTTGACAATATAAACTATCACAACATTACTGGATGTAAATGTGCATTTTTATAGAAGTCTATCATCTTTTAAATTCCTCAGAAATGTAGACTCATAAAACTAGAAGCAAAGTATTCATTTTATGAACTAAGACTATTAACTTTTATAATGAGTAAAATTTAAAGCAAGGTGAGCATTTCAGTCCCCTGGTGTTCTGGTATCACTGTTAGCTAAGATTTGCTTGAATGTGGAGCTGTGCTATTTATTGAGCACAGATATTTTTCTGACTGGATGTTTTTATAAGTAATTTTTTTAATTTTTAAAATTTATTTGTAAACAGACACAGAGAGATGAAAGGGAGAGAATGGGTGCCCAACGAACCTTAGATACATGCACCACTTTGCGCATCTTGGTTTACGTGGGTACTGGGGAACCTGGGTCATTAGGCTTTGCAGGCAAGCAACCTAACACTGACTGGCATTTTGCTAGTTATGTGCATAGATCACAAGTAGTTGCTATCCTCATTTCAGTTAAGAAACAGATTCAGTATGATTAAGTATATAGCCTCTGGCTAAAAGGCCAAATAAGTCGGAAAAGCCAGGTTTTGCCTGGATGTATGACTTTAAAGTCTTTTCGACTTTTTTTGTGGTGGTGGGGGGGTTCCGAGGTAGGGTCTCATTCAAGCTCAGGCTGACCTGGAATTCACTATGTAATCTCAGGGTGGCCTTGAACTCATGGTGATCCTCCTACCTCTGCCTCCCGAGTGCTGGAATTAAAGGCGTGTGCTACCATACCCAGCTATGCCATTGACTCTTAGGGCTACTAGAATTATTAGGGAGCAGTGTTCTAAAAGATATCTAGAAATTTACTGATTTTTTAATTTAAAATGCTTTTGTGGTGGCTAGAGAAATGTCTCAGCTGTTCAGAGTACTTCTGTGCAAGCATTAGGGCCTAAGGAGACCTGAGAAACTGTTAGAGTTCCATCCCCAGGACCCACATAACAGCTAGGCATGGCCATGAATATCTGAGACTCCAGTCCTGCCGGGAGCAGAGGCAGGAGAATTGCTGGGACTCACAAAAACTTGGGCAGGCTTAAGGAACACTGAGAGACTGGCTCAAGTAAGAATTGGCAGTGATGGAGGGACACCTGATGTTCCTCTCAGGCCACTGCATAGGGTACCACATAGGCACATAAGTATGCATATCCCACATTCACCTTATACAAGAATATGCAAAAATAATGTGTGTGATGTACATGCCTGTGTGTGTTTGTATGCATGTGTGGATATCCGCCTGTGTGGGCATGGGTGTCTTCCTTAATTGCTTTCCTCTGTATTTGCTAAGGAGAGGTCTCTCACTTGAATCTAGTCCTTGCCAATTCAGCTAAGTCTATCTAGCCAGTTTGTCCCCTTGCCTCCAAATACTGGGATTACAGGCATTCCACTACACCCACCAAACTTTAAGTGGGTACTTGGAATCCCAACAGCCAGGTTTATTTCTTTTAAGATAGAAAGAGAAGTAATAAAATTTTATACTACCAAACTATTAGACCTAAGATGACTTTTATTTAGTATTTTTATTTTCTGTCATTGTTCTAAACATTTAGTCTGTCATTCAATTTTTTTAATAATTCAATTCTTTAGTTTTTTTTAAATATTATTTGTTTGTTTGAGAGAGAGAGAGAGAGAATAGGCACACCAGGGCCTATAGCCACTGCAAACAAACTCCAGACACATGTGCCATCATGTGCATCTGGTTTAAGTGGGTTCTGGGGAATTAAATCTGGGTCCTTAGGCTTTTCAGGCAAGCACCTTAACTGCTAAGTCATCTCTCCAGCCCCAATGCTTTTTTTTTTCCAAATATTTTATTTATTAGAAAGAGAGAAGGAGAGAGAAAGAGAGAGAGAATGGGTGCACCAGGGCCTCTAGCCACTGAAAATAAACACTTTGTGCATCTCTGGTTTTACGTGAGTACTGGGGAATTGAATCTAGGTCCTTTAAGTTTGCAGGCAAGTGCCTTAACGCCTAAGTCATTTCTCCAGCCCCATCTTTTATTTTTAACATTACATCGTTATTTTGTTTTATATGCTTTGTGTCCCATACCTGTTATGCATAGTAGCTTATGATTAAGGGTAGAAACACATTTTATACTTATTATTAATTTCTTATACTAAGCCATATACTTATTGTTCAGAATTTTAAGATTTATGTTTACTAATTGAGTTTATTGAGAGCATATTAAGTTTGGAGTTTTGTAGTTAAAACATTCATAAATGGGGAAGCCCAAACTTTCAGTATTTTATACAAAGTGTCAAACTATATTTGCTGCTTGTGAAGTCTATAGGTTTATGGAAGAAAACTGAAATAAAGCTGCCTAGAAAAACTGGGTCTTAGGGCTGGGGAGATTGCTCAGTAGTTACAGGAGCTTGTTCACAAAGCTTGCTAGCCTAGGTTTAACTTCCTAGAATGCACGTAAACAAGACACAAAAAGTGGCATCCATCTGGTATTTCTTTGCAGTAGCAAGAGACCCTGGCACACACTGATATACATACACGTGCACACATACACACACAGGCACAAATAATGATTAAAAAGAAAAAAGGAAACCTGGGTCTTAGTTTGAAAGATTGGTGTTTCATACTTTCTTTTCCTTGCAACCAACTGGAGGGGCTTTGAGGATACCATATGTTTGGATAAAATAATTGTAAAAATTAGTAGCTTTCAAACCTTTAAATTATTGATCATTTAATATTATGATGATTTGGTTATTAAAGCCCATATGTATGTTTTGAGAAATTAAATATACTTCAAGATCAAACTCATCAGACTTACTTAATCTGTGTAACCTTGAATTATTCATATTATTTCATAATTGTATAGGTTTTTATTGTTTGCTTTTGGTATTAGAAAATGAAATATTCAGTATTTCTTTTTGGGTGGAGGAGGAGGTTGAGATAAGGTCGCCCTGTGAATCCCAGTCTGGCTTCTGCCTTGCTATCTCCCTTCTTCAGTTTCCATGAGTGGGTCTATCAGTGTTTAAAAATAACTTTGTTTTGAGAAGCTAGTGTATATTAAAAGTAAAAACAGAATTGATTTCTTTTAGAAAGGGTGACAGGGTTTCATGGTTTTATAGGCTTGAGATCCAGGTATTTTGTAGGTTTGTAATATGAATGATTTTTTTACCTTAATATTTTATTAGAACAAGTAAAGGAGCTCAGATTCTGGAAATGATTGTGTTATAATCATGGCTTGTTCTGTGATACTAGCAAGGTTACTTTTAGCCTTTCTGAACCAGATTCCACTTTTTTGGTCTGCCTTAAAGAGTTTGAGACACAGATGAATATTAAATATAAAATGCCAGTATATACATGATAAGGAATTGATATGTTAACCAATAAAGAATGTATTACCAAGCAATTTATTATTGAGAAGACTGATGTATTCTAATGTTAGGAGAAACTTGGGCCTATGTAAAGTACCTGCTTCAGTGGTAGCTATTTGAAAGGTAATGAATTAGCGTAGGGTAGTTTTTCACCAGTTCCCATAAGTTACTGATTACAGGTGGCTATTAGTACTGTTCATTTTTCTGATACTTCCATTCTGCTATTTTGCATGATAATTTAGGCTCGAGGAACAACAGAAAAAGAAGTCTGTGGTCAAAGAAATGAAGATGCTAGCACTTGGAAGTCAGTCCTGTGTATACATGTGAGGGAATTATGTGGGTCACTGGCAACAGTCTACTATAGTCACTTCCCAACTGGCAGTAAATTTTTCGATCATAGCATTTCTCATTGAGAATTATGATCATTTAATTTTTTCTAGTATACTTATTGTGGAAACTCACAGGTTTTGACAAAGGTGCATGTTTTCTGTTTTGATTGAGAATTTTGATATATGAACATACTGTAATTTGATCATAATACCTTCCTATTACCTTCTTTTGTTAACGTTTCCCACTCACATTCTACTAAGCCCCCTTCCCTTTTCAGTTAGTCTCTCTTCTGTTTTGTCCTCCTCCATTTTCTTTTTCTTCCCCTGCCAAAATGTTGATGGACTCAATATTGTATAGATCATGTGCAGGTAATCACATCCAGTTAGGTCATAAATGCACCTGTCACTACTGAGGATAGTGCCCCTGCATATTCTTCCCACCATGTAGTTCTTCGATTCTTCCCACCCCCTCTTCAGCAGTGTTTCTTGAGCATTGAAGAATGTGATAGGAATGTCTCATTTTGTGCTCAGATGAGTTTTGAGTCTCCTCAGTATACAGCATCTTCAAAGAGAAGTTCCTCTGGCCAGTGGTAAGAGCGATACTGTTCTTTCCACCACCTCTTCTGCACTCTACTCTGAGCCCTGGTGGGTGTAATAGAGATGGCTCATCCAGTGCTTAGCACTCCATTGTCACCACTTCTTATTACTTTGATGAGACTTGGGTCTGTCTCTCTAAGAGTCACTACCATCTTCAATAGCAGGGGCAGCTTCACTACAAAGGCATTCTCTAAGATTGTAGAAAAGAAAGAAATATGGCTCTGTTTTTTTTTTTTTTCTTTTCCAGGAAGCCTGCCAGTATCTTTCAAGTTATATTACTTACTCAACTACTGGGGGAAAATGATTTCATTTTCCCAAATCTGTCTTCATATATATTAAAGTTTTCTTTGTTGTAATCCACCTCCTTCCTCAGGTGGACAAATTAGAATAAAGCATATGGGCACATATGTATTATAATCCCATAATGAAACCCATTACATTGTATGCTAACCTAAAGAATTAATAAAAACTTCTCCTTTGAATTTTTATTTAGATATGTGAATTGGCAGGCTTGATGCAAAATTCTTTTAACAGATTTAGGCCTTCAACTAGAAAGAGAATTGTTAGAGCTGTTGTGTATTTCCACATTGGAAACAGAAAAGAGCAAAGTAACTGCTGTAGTCCCACAGAAGTGAATGCTAAAGGTTTGTTCCTATTTTCCTGTTTCACCAGTAGATAGGAAAAGTGATAAAATTAGACTGAAAAGCTGAGGGACTAGTATTTTCCACCAAGGAACATGAGAAAAGTAGGAGTAGGAACTCAGTGTAAAATTGAAAGGATAAAGAGAATGGTAACAAGCTGTTAATTGCAAACAAGAATACCTTTGCATTTGAATAATGCAGTTAACACATTATTTTCATATGCAGGATTTTTTATTCTCTATACTTGTAATAGATGAAAGAGAAATTTGATTTTATGTGTTGTATTTTACTTGTAAGGAAAACAAAGAAACACTGAGTGAAAAAAAAATTCTAGTGCTGGAAAGATGGCCTAGCAGTTAAAGTGTTTGTCTGCAAAGCCTAAGGACTCATGTTTGACTCTCCAGGTCACATATAAGCCAGATGCACAAGGTGACGAAAATGTGCAAGGCCATACATGTGCACAAGGTGGCACACACATCTGGAGTTTAATTGCAGTGGCTGGATGCCCTGGTGTGCCAATTCATTCTCTCCCTCTCTCATTATTTTAAAAAAAAAAAAAAAAGCCAGTCTGCTGGGCTTGCCTCAAAAAGAAAAAATTCTAGAGAATTTGCAGTTACATGAACATTTTCCATTTTGTGGGAAGAAAAATAGAAATTAAGGACATAACTTTAAAATTCTGTTTGTGAAATGTAGCAGCTAGAGAAGAATATTTTATATTGTGACATGGGGATATCTTTCAGGAAAAGTAGTATTTGAACTAAAACGAGCACATTTATTTTTAAAAATAGGTGTTTATTTTTCAAGTAACGTTGTGACTCTATCTTTACTGGATTTACTCAACTTTGTGAAGTTTGTGAACTGCACACCTGGAATTTGAGCAACTCCCAAGTTTTTTTTTTTTTTTTTTTTTTTTTTTTTTTTTTTTTGAGGTAGGCTTTCACTCTAGTCCAGGTTAACCTGGAATTCCACTATGTCACCTCAGGGCAGCCTCAAACTCACTGCCATCCTCCTACATTTGCCTCCCAAGTGCTGAGTGCTGGGATTAAAAGTGTGCGCCACCATGCCGGGCTTAACTCCCAAGTTTTTAAACTACATTACTTTAAGACTTTAGCTAGAAGTTGACTAAACTATTTTCAACATCTCATTCTTCAAAACAGCATAAAAAATATTTTGTTTTAATCACTGTGAGTTTCAGGCCAGCGTGAACCCTACTTTAAACCCCCCCCCAAAAGAGCAAAGTTGAAGTTTTTAAAATATATTTTATTTTTATTTATTTATTCATTTGACCGGGGGGTGGGGGAGAATGGGCGCACCAGGGCCTCCAGGCACTGCAGATGAACTCCAGATGCAGGTGCCCCCTTGTGCATCTGGCTAACGTGGGTCCAGGGAAATCGCACCTGGGTCCTTTGGCTTTGCAGGCAAATGCCTTAACCACTAAGCCATCCCTCCATCCCTGAAGTTTTACATTAAGAAAAAAATCACATTGCGTGTATATGTATAAATTTCTTTAAATATCGCTCTGAATGAGTCCTTTTCTCCGGCACATCTCATGGTAATGAAATAAAGTAATTACTTTGATTTTCTTGATTCTCATAGGATGGAAGGACATGGAAAAACATTATCTCGTATAGAAAACTGTAGGTGACTACAGTATAAGCAATTTACCTTGAGATTGCTGTGTAGCATTTGTCACTTGAAAGTCTGTTTTGCAGTGTGTTTTAAATTTTATTTATTTATTTATGTGAGAAAGAGAGAGAAAAGGCACACTGCAAATGAACTCCAGACACATGTGCCACTGTGTCCATCTGGCTTTGTAAGCATGTACTTCTTATAGCCAAATCATCTCCCCAACCCTCTCTTTAGTTATAAAATAAATGAAACAGTGGAGGCCCTGGTATGCCTATTCTCTCTATTAAATAAATATTCAAAAAGAAGAATCTAAAATGTTCATAGAATGAACAAGATAGCAGTTACATTCTATGTGGGGAATATAGAATAATGAAGCTACTTCGAATTGGTTATGCAAGTTGTAATATTATTTCTTAGTATGAAATGATCACCCTTGTTTTTCTAGTTCTGACAAGACAGCACAGCTTGGGAGAGTGATATCAGCAAGATGATGGAGTAGGAGATACCAGCTTTTATCCTTCCCTCTGAATAAGAAATCCTCAGCTATTTATCAATAAGAAGAGCCTTGGGAGGGCTTGAGTGCACAAATAAGAAGCACTAGTAAAACAAACAAAATCAAAAAAAGTCCCCACTAGTAACACAGAATAAAAGGGAATATAAACATCTGAAAAGAGCTGGAAATAAAACACAGCCAGAGGCTACCAGTATTAATCATGTAGTAACCACCACTGTGGTCAGTAATGGTCTGCTTTACAGACAATAGCACCATCTTTTGCCACTAGAATTATTAACAGCCATCACCACTGAAAACTCTGGAGAGGTAGATGGCGTGTAACTACTCCCAAGAAGAAGGAGGTACGGGTACTGTACAAGGATTAGATCCACCTCCTCTCAAGCACCACACCCTGTCTTTGTGTTTGCTCTGCCTGTGTCCACATTTTAGGCCCTAGCTCTATAGCTGGGGTGATACACAAAGCAGTTTGTTGCCTTAAACACAAGAGCCACCACTGCTATAGGCCAGCCTTAATCTGAGCCTTAGAGTTGGTATCACTGTGAACCCTGATGCTGCACACATCAATTTTTCTGCCATGGTGGGATCATTTGCACCTCTGACCACAGCCTAGTAGCCCACTTCCTATACCCCAGAGCCTCTGTATCTCCTTATGTGCTTATACTAGAGAAATCAGCACTAGTGCCACTATAATAGTTTGTGCCCCAGACTTGGGAGCACAGGATGTGTGTGCTGTGGATCCTGACTGCTGCCACATTGAATGGGTCTGTGACCCCAAACACTAGGGCTATTGTAGCTCGGCTTACAATACTTCCCCAGAGTCTACCTTCTTCACTGCTGCAGACATGAACTACAGGGTGGTAATAGGGGTTCCTGTGCCCTAGGCATGGGTCATACCCCAGAACCTGAAAGCATGCACTACCCCTCTGGAACACATTCATGATCCATCCCCAGATCTGTGAGCAGTACATAAATGATATACTTCATGCATCATTACCACCACTGCTGCCCAAGTCCTTGCCTAGTTCTAGGTGGATTTCCTAAGCCATGACTTCCTAGATATAAAAAGAGACTAAAAAGACCAATATTCAGAAGCCTAAATCCCACCAGCCCTTGCAGCTGCAGTGGACACTCATAGCTTCAGATGCTGACAACCCTGCAGTCTTTGCCAGTGCTGTCCTCAGGTCACAGCTGAATAGAGATTACACTCTTATGCCCTTACTGTGCCAGAGCTATTGCACCCTGCCTCGCTGGCAGCCTTGCATCCAGTGACACCAATTTGTAAAGAGTGGAAATCATAACTTCTTTAAGTATGTAAACATTGATATGAAGCAACAACATGGAAAAGCAAGGAAACACTATCCTGTGAAAGTAGCACAATATTTTTTCAGTAACTGGCCCCAAATGATAAAAGTTAATGAATTAGTTGCCTGACAAATGTTCAAAATAATTGTAGGGAAGCTCAGCAAACCATAAGAGAACATAGATGGCAAAATCAAGAAAACTACACAAGCAGGCAGTACAGCAGAGAGACTAAAACAACCAAACAGTTCTGGAGTTGAGAGAGTCAGTGAAAGAAATGAAAAATGCTCCCAAGAGTATCAAGAGTAGATGACCAAGTAGAAAAGGGAAACTTTGAACTTAAAGACAGGTTATTGGAAATAACCTGTAGAGGGGAGACAGAAAGAAAGCCGTACAAATTATGTTCAGTAGGACTAACATTCATTGTTTACATTGAGGGATTACAGGAGAATAGGAAGAAAGGAGCAAAATAAAAACAACTATATCTGGGAATATGTATGTATGGATGAATATATGTCAGGGTACAGGAAGTTCAAGAGTTTCCAGTCATTTGCAATAGAATACTACCAAGTTCACAAATCACTGACAGACTGTTGAATATGGCAAGCGAAGGTTCTCACATAGAAGGTAACTCCCAGGAGACTATCCTCAAATTTCCCAGAAATTGCAGCCTGGAAGAGTGTGAAATGATATATTCAAGGTGCTCAAAGAAAATAAATCTGCAGCCAGGAATACTTTACCCTGTAAAGCTGTCCTCAGAAATGAAGGAGAGACAAACAAGCTGGAGAGTTCATCACCACCAGACCTGCTTTATAAGCATTTATAAAAGTTCTTCAAGCTGATTATTTTAAAAAGGCAGTTAGTAACAACAAAACCTGAAATTTCAAATGTTGTGGTGAAGGTGAGTAAATATTCAGAATATCCAACTTCTATAGCAGTGATTTGTTAATCATATTTTCAGTATGAAGGGGAAAAGAACTTAGTAGCAGTATCAGTTTGCTGTAAGCTAAATAATATGAAAAATATAAATTGTGACATCAAAAACATAATGTAAGGGGAATAAAAGGATAGAATTTTTATGCGATTGAAGTTATTGTTATGGCTTAGATATTTGTTGTGTTCTCCAAAGAATACACGTATTCATGTGTTAGAAACTTGGCTTCCAATATGTCGATGTAAAATGTGATGTGAGCTTTAAGAGGTGGGGTCTACTAGGAGGTCATTGGGATGCTGCCCTCAGATTAAGGTAGTTCTCTTGAGCCCTTGGATGGTTCTTGTAAGAGGGTTACTACAAAATAGCAACAGTAGTTCCTCAGATTTCTCTGGGTCTTGTTTCACCATATACTCTCTCCTCTAGTGTCTCCAACAATCAGGCATGATGTGGTGATGTAGCCTGCAGTTCTTCACCAGAGACCAATCTGAAGTGTTTGCCAACCTTGGACATTCAGTTTCTAAAACTGTCAGTTAAATAAACCTGTTTTCTTTACAGAGTACCAAGCCTCATATATTTCATTACAGGAATGGCAATTATAGTTGCTACTACATTAAAATAAACTCATGATTGTGCCTTTTTTACATGTCTTATGATTACCACAAAGCAAAAAAAATGTAAATATACAAAAGATAAATTGAAGTATAATGCTCCAGAAAATCATTAAGTCTTGAAGAAAGGAACAAATAATCTATATTTTAAAAATATTTATTTGTTTGAGGTACAGAGAAAGGCATAGAGCGAGATTGAGATCGAGAATGAATGCTCCAGGGCCTCTCTGCACTGAAAATGAACTCCAGTTTGCTTGGGCCACCTTGTGCATCTGGATTACGTGGGTACTGGAAAATTGAACCTAGGTCCTTAGGCTTTGCAGGCAAGTGCCTTAACTACTAAGCCATCTCTCCAGCCCAGAATGTAATTTTTAAAACTAGGGGAGCAGTACAACTGGCAGTAATAAATCTACATCTGCCTGCTTCTAGGTAATAGAATATTTTGAAGGTAAGCAGATTCTTCAGTCTAAAAAAAAAATCTGAGCTATGTGTTTTTAATCTGAGCTATGTGTATTTACGAGATTTTAGCTTTAAAGGTGCCTATAGAGAAAAAGTATAGAGGATGAACAGAATATGTTCCATACATATGAAAACTGGAAGAGAATATGGGTTGCTTATATCAGAGGAAAAAAAAGACTTTAAATCAAAAAGTGCAAGAAAAAACAACAACAAAAAAAAGGCCATTACATGTTGGTAAATGGTTCAGTTTATCAAGATGTACTCAACACTGTAAGTATTCAAATATAAAAGAGAAAAAATGAAACTGTCTTCCTATAGGACAGGCTGTTGTACAATTTGCTGTGTAGCTAGCTCAGGCTGGCATTGAGTTCAGTATCTTCCTGTACCTCCCAAGAGCTGGGCTATAAGGAGTGTAGTATACTGCAACACCTGCCTTATAAAACAAATGTTAATTCGTCTGGACAGAGAGAGAGACTGCACCCAAACCTGATCCCATAATATAAAACTAATAGAAAATTTCAATACTTCACTTTCAATCCTGGATAAACAGATTATCTAAAAAGAAACATTAAAATTGAACTACTTTACCAAGTGTTCCTGACAAACAAACATATATAGAACATTCCATCCAACAGCAGCAAATATGCACTTTTTTTTTTTTTTTTTAAGAACAAGTGGTTTCCATCTGGAGTCAGACCAGTGTCCTTTTTGCATGTGAGGCGAACATGATAACAGCTACACTACAGAAAACTGCGAGATAAATTGACATTTTTTTTTTTAGCATGCATAGAACATTTTCCAGAATACAACATCATATATTAAGTCACAAAACAAATCCTAAGATTGAAATTGTACCAGGAATCTTTTCACCAAAAATGCAGTGAAATTAAATGAGTAACAGGAAAAATTTTGGAAAATTATATTTTTTGAAATTAAACACTCTCCTGAAAGCCAGTGGAACAATGAGTGAGTGAAATTTTAAAATATGTTGAGGAACATAAAAAAATGGTAAACAACATGCCCAAACTTCTCGGCTACAGCAAAAGCAGGGTTTTTTTTTTTAAAAATATTTATCTGAGACAGAGAAAAAGAAAGAATGAACATGACAGGGCCTCCAACCACTGCAAACAAACTCCAGACACATGCACTACCTTGGCTTATGTGGGTATTGTGAAATCGATCCTGGGTCCTTAGGCTTTGCAGACAAGTGCCTTAACTGCTAAGCCATCTCTCTAGTCCCCAAAGCATTTCTTAAGAAGGAAGTTTTTAGAAGTAAATGTCTACATTACATAAAGAAGCAGTCTTTGAAATATTTGACAAGGAAGTTTAAAAAAGCCCAAACTAAGCTGAAACTTTGTACAAAGGAGGAAACAGAGCAACACAGAATTAAGTTATAATAGAGATCAAGAAAGCAACTCTAAAGATCAATTGGGTTTTTCTTGTTTTTTTTTTTTTTTTTTTTGGTTTTTCGAGGTAGGGTTTTACTCTAGCCCAGGCTGACCTGGAATTCACTATGGAGTCTCAGGGTGGCCTCGAACTCATGGCAATCCTCCTACCTCTGCCCCCCCAAGTGCTGGGATTAAAGGTGTGTGCCACCACGCCTGGCTTAATAGGGGTTTTTTTGTTGGGGGGGGGGAGAAAAGCAAAATTGTTAAATCTTTAATTATACTAAAGAAAAAGACTCCAAAATCAGAAATGACTAGAAACTGTTATGAACATTTATATTCTAGCAAACTGGGTAAACTAGGTTAATTCCTAGGCATATACAACCCATCAGTGAATCATGAAGAAATATAGAAAACTTGAGCCAACCAATAAGTAACGATATAAATGCCATCAGAAGGTCAGATCCCAATGGCCTCATTGTTGGTTCTGTTAAACATTTAAAGGACTAATCAAACTTTTTCAAAAATTAACTAAAGAGGACTGCTTCCTTCCTCTTCATTAGACCATTACTATCCAAAGAGAAAACCCAAATAAAGACATTGAAAGAGGGAGAGAAAAGAGTAACAGACCAGTACTTCTGATGAACATTTATCTAGCAAACTGAATCCAATAGTCATGATCATGCAGTGTGATCTTGTGGAATGTCATAACTGTTAAACATCTCCAAGTTAGAAAGTGTTTTACCATGTCAACAGCATAAGGACAAAAGCTACATGATCACCTTAATAAGTGCAGAAACAAAAAAAAACATTAGCTGAGCATGGTGGCTCATGCCTTTAATCTCAGCACTTGGGCGGCAAGGAGGGGGATCACTGAGTTCAAGGACACCCTGTGATTACATAATGAAACTTTAAAGTTTTGTATATGTGAAAAGCTCACAGCTAATATTTTCTTTAATGATGGAAGAAAGCTTTTTCTGTAAGGAACAAGACATAGATAGATAGCCTCCATCTTAATTTCTTCAGGATGCTATAAGAAATCAGATGGGGGAAATTAGGTACAGAGTCTTAATTGCTTATAGTTCTGGAGGCTAGAATGTCTCAGATCAAGTAATCAACAGATTCTGCTAGTGCAGATGTCTTGTTCTGTGCTTTATAGAGGATGTCTGGGTGTTCAGATGGTGGGAGCCTTGAACAAACTTCTACAGGTCTTTTGTAAGGAAACTAACTGTGTTATGAAAGCAGACCCTAACCCCCAGTCACTTCCCAGTGGACTCACTTCATGCCACAATATTGGGTTTGGTTTCAGCATGGGGACTAGAAGAGGACAGGTAGTCTGCATCTCCTCTTTCCAGTCACTGGATAGAGTTTTCAGGCAAGAAAGACACAAATGGAAAAGGATTACTCTGCTTTCAAATGATGCAGCTCCATCAGAATCATAATCAGAAATAAATCTCTCTAGATACAAAGTCAATATGTGAAAATCAGTAGTGTTTCTATAAACACTAAATTATATGAAAATGTAATCAATAAAAATATCTTCATTGCAGCATCCAAACAAATAGAATACTTAGAATTAATTTGAATAAAAGTGTTGAAGTTATATATACTAGAAACTATAAAAACTGACAGACTATTAAAGCAAACATAAATAAGTGGAAGGATACCTTACATTATGCAGGCATCAAAGCAAATGGCCATAATATCAACCCTCACTCTAGAGGCTGAAGTAGGAGTTGGAGTCCAGCTTCAGTTGCATAATGACCTTGCCTTAAAAAAATAATTGTCATAAAGTTAAAACAGTATGATGCTGACAGTAAAAACAGATGTGTACCTGTGGGAGAGAATAGCCTAGAAATAACTATGCATTTACGGTCATTTCGTCTTTGAGAAGATACCAAAACCATACAAGGCAAGCGCTTAATTGCTAAGCCATCTCTCCAGCCCCACATTAGTATTTTTTAAATTTTTTTTTAAATTTGAGAGCGACAGAGAAATAGGCAGATAGAGAGGATGGGCGCGCCAGGGCCTCCAGCCACTGCAAAAGAACTCCAGATGCGTGCACCCCCTTGTGCATCTAGCTAACGTGGGTCCTGGGGAATTGAGCCTCGAATTGGGGTCCTTAGGCTTCACAGGCAAGCACTTAAACGCTGAGCCATCTCTCCAGCCCACATTAGTATTTTTAAAATATTTTAATTAATTAATTTATTTATGAGAGCAGGAGAAAGAGAATGGGTGCAGCATCAGGCCTCCAACCACTGCAAACAAACTCCACACCCATGTACCATCTTGTGCATTACATGGGTCCTGGGGAATCAAACCTGGGTCTTTAGGCTTTGCAGATAAGTGCCTTAACTGCTGAGCCATCTCTCCAGCCCCCACATTAGTATTTCTAAAAATGAGATATACCTGACAATTCATGAGCATAATTAATATTTTTCCAATCCAGAGTTTTCTATTATTAAACTGAAGAGATATCTTAAAAGTAGTGTTATCCTAGCACTGAAGAACGGCTGTAGTTCAAATTTGTGTGTGTAAAATTTAAGTTCATATCTTTAAGATTCTTGAAGATATTAACATTTCATGCTTACAGTTATTTTTTAAATGTATGTAGTTTTTTTTCTCTTACACTGTAAAATGTGGATTGTTGTGTGCATTTTTTACATAGTGGATTGGTGGCAATATCATGTAGTGCTTGTTTTGGACCATTTCCAAACCACTTCAAACATGGTGAGCCTTTGTCACAACTAAACAGAAAGTCTAAGCAGGATATGAAGGTTTAAAGGAAATGCTGAGAACTATTTGAATTTACCTCCTATGGCTCAGTAAGCTGCAGCCTTTTGGCTTCAAGAACTGCTGTATTAAAAGACCTAAGGAAGCTGCTGGCTCAGTTTCATAAGATCTGACATGTTTCTTATGTCACAAAAGAAATTGGTTGACAGAAAGTCTATCTCCAAATGATATTTTTAATTTTTATTAAAGTGGGATCTATTAGAAACTGACTATCTTCAAGGACCACATCAAAGGAAAAAGCATGGGCTCCAGGGTCTGGAGCTTTAGAGGGTGACCTAGTTTATTTTAGATACAAATGCCAGTGGAAACAATATTTGTATAAGAATTATTATTTGGTTAAGGCTCAGCTTTTCAAGCTCCATGGGTTTTTGTTGTTTTGCACTAACTAATCTCACTGCAAGTTCAGCTGTTCATCACAATGTGAAGTTATTCAGGACTGCATAGCACTGTGTAGCATTATAGGTTAACGGTAGTCATCTTTTTGAGCAACAAAGGTAGTTTTGTTTTACTGTTTTGGTGATGTTGGAGGAGGTAGAGTAGTTTTTAATCATCTTTTACCTCCTTTATTTCCAAGGTCCATTGCAGTATTTGGCAGAGATATCACTAAGCCTGCACAATGCTTTAGGACAAGATATTCCTCTCAGCAGTTTTAGATTTGTAATTCCAGGGCTTGGATAAGCATCTTTGCTAGATTTTAATACTGCTTTCTCCTTGAGCAAGGCCCTTATGCAGTGCTTAGTTTGAAAACTTCATGGTAGTTCACTTTAACTGAACAAAAGAGATATCTTTAGGAGATAGACTTTCTGTCAACCAATTTCTTTTGTGACACAAGAAATATGTCAGATCTTATGAAACTGAGCCAGCAACTTCCTTAGGTCTTTTAATATAGCAGTTCTTGAAGCCAAAAGGCTGCAGCTTACAGAGCCATAGGAGGTAAATTCAAATAGTTCTCAGCATATACCTCAACACATATATACAGTGCTTACTAAATTGTTGAATTGTCCTTTAGCAAATGCATTTCAATTTATTTGAAATTCCATTGTGCCAGGGAGATCCCAGGGATTAAATGTGCTTGCTTGCAAAGTCTGTTGGCCCAGGTTCCATTTCCCACTATCTATGTAAAGCCAGATGCAAAAAGTGGTGCATTCATTTGCAGCAACAAGAGACCATGGCATGTCCCACATCCCACACACACACTCAGGAAACACACTGTCAGGAAGTAGCTACTGTGTATATAAATATTCCCCAACTTTTCTTTTTTCTCTTTGGTTTGATAAGGGAAATAGAGTGTAAGAGAACTAATTTGCTTCAGTCCTATATAAATCCCTTTTAACTAGTACTGAAAATTCCAATTTGAGAACTTGCTAACCTAACTATTCCAATGGCATAAAATATTTTTGAAGTTTATTAAAACAATGCTATTATAAGAAGACCTTCATATACATATATTTTCTCTTGTTCAACAATTAGAATATGATATGTTTCTGAGAGTGGGAAGAGGACCTGCTACCTTTGCTCTCTCCCCAGGACCGTGCTCATTCCTGCACTGTTCACAAGCACTTCATCTCACTTACATACCCATTAACTTTTAAGGGTCCACTCAATCAGTTTTAATAGAAAGATCCAGAAGCTGCACAATTTATTTTGTGTTACATTTTATTGTCAAAGATTTCATCACTTAAACCAAACCGTATAAATGGTTGGGAAATAAAGATTCTAGCTGTGCTGCCAAGGGCTCAGCCTGAACTTAGAGGGCTCTGTTTTCAAACAGTAGAGGAAAATGCAGCAAGGTAGTAGAGCATGCCAATAAACCATCATCTGAAGGCAGAGACAGGATTGTCCCTCCAAGGCCAGCTTGGCATGGCAAGTGAGTTTGAGACCAGCCTAAGTGACCTAGTGAGACTGTCAATAACCACAGTAAAAAAAAAAAAAAAAAAAAAAAGACAATAGATAATGAGAGAATGGGGCAGATGTGCAGCCTGTGTATTTGTCCTTTGGCCCACCCAAATAGGCACATACTCCTCATACATACAACACACCAGTTTCTCAGAGATTATAACCCAGAATTTTATAGAATTAGGGTGTTGTCTTCCATGATGTTCAGATGTGGTTCATCATAATATAATGACCTGTAAAATAACAGCAATGTTTTTATTTCTTTTGGCGTCTTGTATGAATGAGTCTGGGTAGGAAAGCTACAGTAAAACTTTCACTGGGCAAAGAGAGGGGTGAAGGTTTACACACACTGAGACTTCTTTCCTCTAGCAGTACAATAGGATCTTAGTGAGACCATAGCTTTGCTTCTAAGGAAACTCCTTTTCCCTTTGTCTCATGGCGCCTCACTTTGCTGTTTCTGAACTAATTTTCTCCACTATATTTTTGGCTCTATGTCTGTGATTATATAGAGTATACCATTAAGGTTGCACTTCATTTTTACCCTTATTCCCGTTGATGGAGATTTGACTCACAGGGTTAGTTTATGTTAGTTTTATATTTTTTACTAATGAAGTTCTATCAGAAATATGTTTCCATTGTTTTTTTTTCAAGGTAGGGTCTCACTCTAGCCCAGGCTGACCTGGAATTCACTGTATAGTCTCAGGATGGCTTTGAACTCATGGGGATCCTCCTACTTCCGCCTCCCAAGTGCTGGGATTAAAGGCATGCATCATCATCCCCAACTGTTTTTTTTTTTTTTTTTTTTTGGTCCTGTCAACTAGATGGGAAAATACCAGAGCCAAAGATTAAGCCTACAGATTAATTATTTTGCTCTTTTCCTCAGACCATCCAACTCTCCATCAATTTAATGAGTGTCTTAGTATAATGGCTACTACACACTTGCTTAAACAAATCTTAAAAGCGAGATGAGATTGATAAAATTAAACAGACCAAAACAAAATTATTTCCCAGCAGAACACCACATTCAACAACATGCTGTTTATAAAGCTATACTGTGTTTGTATGAGCAACTACTAGATAATTGCAAACATGCATACATTTAGAAGGAAGGAGAAAAATTAATGATAGAAACAGACCTGGAAATATCAGAGCCAGTGAGATTCCTAGAGTAGTAAACACAGTACAATATCTATTTTGAACATGTTCCCAAAGCTAAAAGGAAAATAGAGCATAAGAAACCAAAGAAAAGAACTTCCAGAGGTAAAATACACAATACAGTGTCTGAAATGAAACTTTCATTTCAACAGAATAGACTGATCAAAGTGTTCAATAAATAAAAATTATTGCTGATTTCTCATCAGAAGACGTGCTGCCGGGAAGCAATGGAATAATATATTTAAGGTGCTGAAAGTTTAGACACAAAACCCAGAAAGACTTGGATTCTCTACCTAGAGAAGTAGTATTTTTAAAATAAGGGCAAAATGACATTTCCAAATAAGTAAAAATTCAGAAAAGTTGCCAGTATGCATGAGCTAAATGAATTTTAAAATGAGGTTTTTGAGGCCAAGGGAAAATCATACTTGGTGAAAACTGAGATCTACGAAAAGGAAAGAACGGATAGGAAATTGTAAATATACAGGTCTGAAATAGGTAGAGATTAAATAGACCATGCATTTCCAGATGACTCAGGGACAAAGAAACCACAAACCAAAATGTTGTGAACTGAATGGCTTTAAAAACAGCATGCTATGTGTTTATACTATTTGTAACATGCAGTTTCAAAATTATTGGAGCAGTAATGATATGAATATATATTTGGTTGTGAATTTTTTTTTTTTACTAGAAAACAAGAATGCAAGTCCATGCTCTGTCTCTCCCACTTAAGCTATAAACTATAGTGAATGAAACTCAAAAAGAAAAGAAAAGATATGACGAGAAATCAAGTAATTGTGAATAACAAAAACAATGGGGAAAATAAATAAAACTAAAATATAGTTTGTTTAAAAGATCTAAGTTTATTGGGAAAAAATGACCAGTAGGAAAGAAGAAAAGTGCCACTGGAGATATTACAAGAACTAATAAAATAATCAGGGAATATTATGAGTAACTGTGCTAATCAGTTCAGCTGGAAAAATGGTCTAATAGTTTTCAGCACAAATGAGCAAAACTGACTCAAGTAGGAACAGAAATCATGACAAACTTCAATTAGAGAGATTGAATTGGTAACTGCCAGTCATCCCACATGGGAATTCTGGGCCCATATGTTTTCACTGATTGTTTATTAAAATTTGTAGACAAACCCAATCCTATACAAACTCCTTCAAAGAATAAAGGAGGTAGAAACACTTCTCAACTCTCTATGAACCAGATTAGCTCGATTCTAACACTACCCCAATGTTAAAACAGCAGATCTATATCTCCCCATTTTTTTCAAGGTAGGGTTTCACTCTAGCCCAGGGTGACCTGGAACTTACTTTGTAGCTCCAGGCTGGCCTCGAACTCACAGCCATCCTCCTATGTCTGCCTCCTGAGTGCTGGGATTAAAGGGCTGCCACCACACCCAGCCCTATATCTCCTTTAACTATAGCTTAAAAAAATCACAAGAGAGCTGGGGAGATGGTTTAGTGGTTAAAGACACTTGCTTGCAAAGCCTGCCAGTCCAGGTTCAACTCCCAGGACCCAAGTAAAGCCAGATGCACAAAGTGGCACATGCATCTGTTGTTCATTTATAGAGGCCAGAGACCCTGCCCCTTTCTCTCATAAATAAATTAAAAACTCCATAAGAAATATCAAATAGTTTAGCAAAGCACTTTTAAAAATCCTGACCACACATATTTATGCCAGGAAGTAAAATTAATTTTCTATTCAAGAATCAAAAAAATGGAGAAATAACTGCAAATGCCAAAAGGCATTTGGAAAAATTCAAACATGCTTAGAAAAATTGACATTATAGGAATGGGCAGAAAACTTTACTCTGATAAGTAACACAAAAAAATCTACAGCTTACATTATGTTTAATAATAAAATTTTGAATGCTTAGTATATAACAAGGATATTTATTTAGAGTACTTATAATTAACATTATGCTAAACCCTAAAATGAAAGTATTAAAACTCATAAGTGGGGCTGGGGAGATGGCTTAGCAATTAAGGCACTTGCCTGCAAAGCCAAAGGACCCAGGTTTGATTCCCCAGTACCCAGGTAAAGCCAGATGCACAAGGTTGTGCATGCATCTGGAGTTCATTTGCAGTGGCTAGATGCCTTGGTGCACACTTTCTCTATATATATCTGTCTGCCTGTTTCTCTCTCTCAGATAAATGATTGACTTTTTTTTTTTTTTTGATAGTGGGGCTAAAACCCAGGGCCTGGCACATGCCCACTGAGCTATATGCTTAGCTATATAGTTAAATTTATCAAGGTCGCCATATATATGGTCAGTGTACAAAAATACTGTAAGCAACCAAATTATTCATGGGCGCCATAAACTAATACCAATCAATGTGGAATGTAGAGAGATAAGGTTTATAAACTACAAAACAACAGAGAAATGATTAGTATGTCAATACATAGAAAAATATACTGTCCACACTGATTAGAGACAATGTTAGTAGGATATCAACTTCCCACTGATGCATTCTTAATAAAATATTTTTTTCTTCAAAAAAGACTTAATAAGCTGTTGCAGTCAGTTTGCATTGCTGTCAGAAATCACCAGACCAAGAGCAGCTTGTGGGGAAAAAAAGTTTATTTTGGCTTATAGACTCGAGGGGAAGCTCCATGATGGCAGGGGAAAACAATGGCATGAGCAGAGAGTAGGCATAACCTATTGGCCAACACTAGATGGACAATATAGCAGGAGAGTGTGGCAAACACTGGCAAGGGGAAACTGGTTATAATACCCACAAGCCTACCCCCAACAATACACTGCCTCCAGGAGGCATTGACCCCTAAATCTATATCAGCTAGGAACCTAGCATTCAGAACACCTAAATTTATGGGGGGGCACCTGAATCAAACCACCATATCCCAACCCTGGACCCCATAAACTGATAATAATACATGATATAAAATACAATGCATTCAGTCCAACGTTAAAGCCCCCATAGTTTTTATTTATCTTAATCATGTTCAAACATCCCCATAATCCAAGGTCTCTTAAACTGAAACATAATACTGAAAAATCTCCCCCCCCCAAAAAAAAACACTCATAATGGCACAGAATAAACATTCACACTGCAAAAGATGGCACAGGGCATAGCAAAGAAATATTCAACCAATACAACATTTAAACAGGGCAAGCATCAAATTCTGTAGCTCCAAGTCCAACAAGTCTAGTCAGTGACAAATCTCCAAGTCCAATAATTCTAACCAGCAACAAGTCTCTGGAGTTCCAATTCCTCCCCTCCAGCTAGGCTAATCACAATCTTGGACGACTTCATCTGGGGTCAGCAGTTCTCCTTAGCAGCCATCTCGTGGTCCCAGCATCTCTACTGGGTCTCCACTGCAACCCATGGTCCATCCTCATGGCTCCATTGGGTCTCCATGCAGGCATCCAGCAAACCTGCTTCACACTGCCCAAGACCATTTCCAAAACATAAGACCGTGTTGCAAATTCAGTAACCCTCTCTTTCCTGCATTTCTTATATTCCATAATACCAGGTAGGGTGCCATTTTGTTAGTGAAGGTGGGAATAAAAGAGACGTTGACGAACAGGACACTCCTTTAGCATTCAGGCCCCTTCAAAAGAGTCAACATTCTTCCTGTTGCCCCAGTGCAGGTCAGCTGGCCCAATCTCAATGGTTATAATCTTTCATATAATTGCATCTGAACATGCAGCAGTTTTGGCCCAAAGATTTCATTCTTATGCCATATCCGTCTGTTTCAATGCAAAGCAACCCTGCACAAGTTCTCAGGACACAGGCATAACAGCAAGCCTCTCACACAAACTGCTTCTAGCCCAGTCCAGGCAAAGCTCTTTCTCACCCTCACAAACCAAACCTTACAGTCTGTAGTTCTTAATGCATTCAAGTCTTTCAATTCTGACCAGAATAGTCCATCAAGCTGTACTTACAGCATTACAAGGTGTCTCTTAGGCCAAGGTTTCAAATCCTTCCACATTCCTCTTGAAAATGAGCTCCAAAAGGCCAAAGCCACACAGTCAGGTTTCTAGCTGCAATTCCACTCCTCTGGTACAAACTTTACTGTTGCAGTCAGGTTCACATTGCTGGCAGAAATCACCCAACCAAGAGCAGCTCATGGGAAAAAAAGGTTTATTTTGGTTTACAGACTCAAGGGGAAGCTCCATGATGGCAGGGGAAAACAAAGGAATAAGCAGAGGGTGGACATTACCTCTTGGCCAATATTAGATGGACAATAACAGCAGGAGAGTGTGCCAAACACTGGTAAGAGGAAACTGGCTATAACATCCATAAGCCTGCACCCAGCAATATACCATCTCTGGAAGGCATTAATTTCCAAATCTCCATCACCTAGGAACGTAGCATTAAGAACACTTAAGTTTATGGGGAACACCTGAATCAAAACACCACCTAAGCACTCAGAATATTACAAATATTATTGAGAAAGACTAAAGATGAATTTGTACTAGTGGGTTTTAAGAAATAATCTGTACTATAATAATGACAGTGGTCAGCATAGAAGTAGGTGATAAGTATCCTGCACTATATGTATATATAACAAAAATAATATTGAGAGCATCTGTGACAGGGTCTTTTACTAGGTATCCCAGGCTAGCTTTGTCCAGGTTTGCCTCAAACTTATTCTTCCTCAACTTCCTAAGTGCTGGGATTATAAGTATGGACCCACTGTACCAGCTTCAGAGATAGTCTTTTATCTCTTCAACAATACTGCTTATTTTTATTTTCATTACTAAAGGATGCTAGGTAGATGGTATTGTTTATTAAAGTCGTTTATTGCAAGCCATATGAGAAATTAATTTGAATTGCATCATAGATATAAAAGTTAAAAACCTTAAAATCCTTAAAAATCCTAGAAACATCAGAAAAATATTATAACTGTGTTAGGCAGTTTCATAAAAGGAAAATTTGATGAGTTAGCATTCACCAAAATTATAATCATTTGCTTCTCAAAAGCCACTTTTACAAAGTGGAATTCAAGTACAGACTGGAATAAACTTCTTTCAATACATTGTCTGATAGAAGACTTTTATCAATAAGCTAACCCAATGAAATGTGGGCAAAATATTTTCACAAGTATGTTATACAAATCATAGTCCTTTGAGGAGCATTAGATGCATACCAAAAGGTGATCATCATCATGTGTTGGCATGCAGGCCAGTGGACCAAATTTGTACCTACCCCTGTTTCTGTAAATAGTTTTATTGGCATAAAACCATCTCCACTTACCTGTGTATCACCTATGGCTTATTTTATGCTACAAAGGTAGAGTTGACTAGTTATGGAGACCTCAAATATTTACTCTCTGCTTCTATAGAGTTTACCAGCTCCTGTTGTAAAAGAACCAATTCCAGGGAAGGATAAGTATGTTTTCTAAATGAACAAATATCAGTTGAAAAGGTTGGCTGAGTTTATTTTTCTTGGTATTTTTCATTTATCACAATTAAAAGTTTGATTTTTTTTAGGCATAGTTAATTTACTGTATTAGTGAGCTAACAAAACCTTGTGTTAAAAGACTAGATTAAATTATGCATGTCTCCCTTTAAGTCTTGGTATTCTAAGATGTAGTGATGGAAAGTGTTGATTTACTTACTTGAGGAACCACATTTCAAAGTCAAAACTGAGATGTGGGACATATGTATATATATATATATATATATATATATATATATATATATATATATATATATATATAGAGAGAGAGAGAGAGAGAGAGAGAGAGAGAGAGAAATGTTAGTCAAAGTTACTTAATCTGCCTGCATTATTTTCTCCGCAAGTGGTGACTACAAGTAAGCAATGGTGAGAATTGAAGGCATATGCTACCTTTTGGGAGACTGACTGGTCTCACAGCCCAGGTAGTATCCATTCACAGATGTCTTTGTCATGTTCTGTACTAAGGTAGGAATTCCACCATATGGTCATCATGTGGTTGTCTGTGGTCAGTTTAACACACTCCAGAGATGCAGTGAGTCAGTGTTCTGAGTGGTCTGGCAGGCAAGGTTTATATACTAATAGGTATATTCAGGTGTAGCAGTGTATGCCGCAAACCTTACAAGTTTCCTATTGCATCATCTGTGTTCTGATTGGCTCACATTGCAAGTTACATCATGGGTTATATAAGTTGTTTACACAAATTTTGCTTTGATTTTTAGGATATAACAGCTGTTAATCTTATTTGAGTAAGTTAACCATATGCTTATCTGTTATTTGTTACCCATTTGTGATATTTTTAAGAATAACATATTTAAGCAAGAGAAATTTTTTGGAGAAAAAGCTGTTTACCATTTTCAAGCATAGCAAACAGCTTTTTATTCACTCCTATTAAAATGTAGGATTTGTTATCTATTATAAAAATTCATTTCATATATTATAAAACTTCAGCATAATTTAGTTTAAAATTAATCTAGTATTGCTGTGTCTCTATTTTTGGTATAAGTAGATGTAATATATGAACATAAAAGTGACTTATGACACAATTTTAGTATCAGAATATCTTTACTAAAAGTACAATATGAAGAATAAATGAAACATTTTTATCTTATATTTGATCATTTATCATCAATTTCATAGCCAAATCAAGCTGCATGCTACAGAGATATTTTCCATCTGGAGCAAGATGTGATAAAAGAACTTGGAAGATCAACTTTGATTTCCTCATGTTTATTTCTTCATGTCCTACCAACTTGAAGTGAACCTTACCTAGTTTATCTTCTTTTCCTCCCTTCCTCTTCTCAGTCAAAGCAGTCTCATATTTAGTATTTTAGTCAGAAAAGGTTATCTTAGTCACACATTAGCATCTAAATTTCAGTGTGTTAAAATAAAGCAGAGACCTACTGTGGCTTAAATAAAGTCCCCAAAGATTTGGGTTATAATCCCCCATGTACTCTCCATGATGGCAAGGTTTCATATTTATACTATTTCCAGCAGTGGTTTTGAGTCCTCATATGTACTAAAAGTGATAATGTTATGTTTGCTCACTGCTTATTGGTGATTATGAGTCACATGATGCAACCTAAATGCAAGGAAGCACTTAACTACTTGGAGACTACAATTTGTACCACAATCAGAAGTTTACAGTTACACCTTATTTCTTTAGCCACTAAGCCTTCTCTCAAACCCCACATCTTATTTCTGTGTTCTTTCTCATGTGTCCCTGTAATAATGCTTTAGCAGCCAGATTATTTGAAAATTAATTTTGTCATTACCTTGCCTGTAGTTTCTCTTTTGTATTAAAATCCAGTTTACACACTGTGTTCCGACATTACATGGCTGTTTTACTCATCAACTCACAGTTACTAATAACCTCCACCCATCGTGTATAAGATTGGGCTCAACATTCCATCACTGATGGAGGTGGGCCTATGAGTGTTCCCACCACTCCCTCAGTTGCTATTGGCAGTTAATAGTTGCTCAGGGAGGAGACATTTTCATCAGTGGCATAGCCCATGGGTAAAAAACCCTTATCTAGGCTCATATAAAAACAAAATACATGAAAATATAAGGGCAACTAACTGAGGGTAATGGGGATGAATATGACCAAAATACAGTATATGTATGTGTGAAGTTGTCAAAATTATTAGAAATTCAATTTACCCTTAATGATGCAAATTTGACATGGTGTGGCTCTTGACTTGCTCTCTAAATTTCATGATTGGCATTTAGTATTACTAAATATTAACTACAAATAGTGGATTTTAAATAAATATTTTCTGATTTTGTCCATATTTATAAAATATAATTTTGGTGTGAAATTTATAAAATCATAATGCTGACTATTAACTGGAAAGATAATAATGGCAAAAGAAATTCTACCAGGTACATTCATATTATGTACACTTAAAGTCTTTCAGAAATAGCTTTCTGGAAATACTGATACATAATCCTACTGTAAGTACTAAATAGTATGTAGCAAAGTTATAGTAATTGCCTTCTGTGTATCTGACAGCAAATTGCATCTTAAATATTTTCTGTTTAAAGTTTGTAAGAAAGACATTCCACGATACACTCTTTAGCTCATAACTTTAGCTTTTAGAGAAGTTTTTAAGTTCACAGCAAAACTAAGTGAAAAATAGTTTCCACATACCCTCTGTCTTCAAAAATACACAACTTCCCTCACTATCAACATCAGTACTAATTTCTGTAACTGATGAACCTTGGTTGACATGTTACTATCACCCAGAGTTCATATTCATATTGGTGGTGTACATTTCTGTGAGTTTCATAAGATAAATTTTTAGATGTTTTTAATATAAAGTTCATTTATCTCACCATTAAGCAGTTGTTGCCCCTCAGTGATACCTTCAATTTCTTACTTAGAAGTTTTCATCTAATATTCATTCTCATTCACTGTCTCTCCCACACATATGTATAAATGCCCTGGATATCCATGACCTTGCAGTACCTTATACTACCTACAGAAGACCATCATAATAGGAGGAAAAGATGATGGCATTAAAATAAAGAGAAACTAATTGAGAGGGGGAAGGGATATGATGGAGAGTGGAGTTGCAAAGGGGAAAGTGGAGGGAGGGAGGAAATTACCGTGGGTTATTGTCTACAATTATGGAAGTTGTCAATAATAAATTTAAATAAATAAATATTTTAAAAGCAAGTAATTTATTTTTAAAAGAAAATTGTTTATTTGTACGTGTGTGTGTGCATGTACACCAGGGTCTTTGCTGCTGCATATGATGTGCAGCTTTACCGGAGTGGCTGGAAAATTGAACACAGGCTGGCAAAAACCACAGAGCCATCTCCTCAGACACCCCGCCCCAAGTAAATATTTTCTAGTTAAAAATGGTTGCTGTATTTTCATATACTCATTGGTTTGAAATTGCAAATTACAGACAAGAACAGTGTCCTTGCCAAAGGATAGACAAATTAAGAGGAGGTTGGCTCCAACCTCTTTTTCCAAATATGTATTAAAGAATAGCTTTATACAAATTCTTTAACAACTGGGTTGTGAATTCTGGTAATAAGGATTTTTTTTTCTTTCGGTTTTTTGAGGTAGGGTTTCGCTCTAGTCTAGGCTGGCCTGAAATTCACTCTGAATTCTCAGGGTGGCCTCGAATTCATGGCGATCCTCCTACCTCTGCCTCCCGAGTGCTGGGATTAAAGGTGTGTGCCATCATGCCTGGCATGGTAATAAGGTTTTCAACAATCTGTTTATCTTAATAAACATAAATAAAATAAAGACCTATGTATTTGATGTGATTTTTTGAAATGTAGCATAGCTTTCATATTTTTGAATGTTTTAAGGGCTTTAAATTAAATTTAATCTTAGTTAATAGTGATGCTTATTTTAGCAAGTAGAAATTACATAACTGAATGAAATACACTACAGTCTATTACATGAATTCAGATGAAATTCAAATAATTGTCCAGTATTTGGCCTCTACTTACATATGACAGTCTTCTGTACCATATTTTGCCTCGTATTGGTATTGTTATTCATGATTCCTTTTCTTTGCTGGCCCATCCCTATTTAAACTCTTAACATTAATAATTAATTACAGAGGGATTATCTTATTAGCTAGTACATAATATTGAATACGAACAAGTATTTTTATGACTTTAAGGTAAAGAAATCAAGTCTCTGATAAGAATTCTATCTGCCCTTCTCCGTCCATGTAAATAGATGTTTTATAAAGGAAATTGGATTGTATGATATGAGTCAAGGAAGTTAATAAGCAGTCTGTGAAAATTGGATTGTTTTGTGCTTTAACAGTGTTTTTCTTGTTCACAGAAACTCTAGCACAGAATGGAAGTGGCTTGTAGACAGAGCACGAGTTGGCAGCCGGTGGACTTGGCTTCAAGCTCAAATATCAGAGCTAGAATATAAAATCCAGCAACTCACAGACATTCATAGGCAGATTCGTGCCTCCAAGGTATTGTCTGTGTTTTTTAATTATTGTTAAAATTTATACATACATTCATGCATGTGGCTGTGGCTGCTCATGTATGTTTATGTGTGTGTAGGCCAGAGGTTGATCTGGAGTGTCTTCCTCAGTCACTCTCCACCTTATTTTTTGAGATACAGACTCTTGTTGAACCTAGAGGTCACTAATTTTACTAGACTAGCTAGGCAGCAAGCCCTGGGGATCCTCCTCCCTTCACCTTCCAGGATTGGGATTATAGATGTGTGTGACCACACCTGGCTTTTATTAGGTACTAGAGATCTGTACTCAGGTACTATCAGTGTACTATCATGCCTGGCAAGATATTTTTTCTATTAAAAAATACTATAGGATTTTGATAATGATTGCATTTAATCTACAGATCACTGGGTAGTACTGTCTTCACAGTGTTGTTTTCCATTTTATAAGCACAACCTGTGTTTTAATTTATGTCTTTAATTTCTTCTGGCAATGTTGTTTTTCTGTGTGTTTGATTTTTGAGATGGGATCTTGCATGTTGTCCACTCTGGCCTTGAACTCCTTGGCTCAAGATCTCTTCCTGCCTTAACCTTACAAGTTCTTGAGACTACAGGTCATGTACCACCACACCTGGCTCTTTCAGCAGTGGTGTACAGTTTTCCTTGTAAAAGGCTTTCATTTCCTTGGCTAAATTTTCTATCTTTATTTTTTGGTTTTGTATTTTCTTCAGAATGTTGTTAGTATACAGAAATGCAACTTCTTTGTTTATTTGTTTATTTATGTATTTATGTTGATCTCATCCTATGGCCTAAACTGGCCTAAAACTCACTGTGTAGCCCTGGTTGCCTGCAAACTCCAGGTGATCTTGCTTCTTCAGTCTCCCGGGTGCTGGAATTATAGGTGTTAACCACCATTCCGGCTTTGCAAGTGATTTTTGTTTGTTAAATTCATATCCTACTACTTTGTTGAATGTGAACCATGTTTTTGGTGGGTGGACCATTTAGGGTACTTTAAAAAACATGTTTATTTATTGATTTAGGGGAGAGAGAGAGAGAGAGAATGGGTGTGCCAGGGCCTCTATCCAATGCAAATGAACTCCAGATGCATGTGCATCTGGCTTACGTGGGTCCTGGGGAATTGAATCTGGGTCTTTTGGCTTTGCAGGCAAGCACCTTAACTGCTAAACCACCTCTCCAGCCCTAGGGTACTTTTTTAACTTAAAAGATAAATAATCCAAAATTATAATTTTACTTGTGTTGTTTATATGCAATTTATTAATTTTTCTTACCTAACTACTTTGACTAGAAATTTCTGTACTGTATTAAAGAGAATGGTGAAATCAGGTGTCCTTGCTTTGAGGAAGTCTTCAAACTTTCACCATTGAATATAATGTTTGCTGTGGGTTTTATATATGTATCATATGTTGAGATCATTTCTTTCTACACTTAGTTGAATATATTTTATCATGAAAACGTGTTGAAGCTGGGAATGGTGGCTTAGGTAAGAATTTATAAATGATAGCCATTTTTTAAGAAACAAAGGGTATTTCAAAGCAACAATCTAATTTTACAAATTTAAGAACCAAAAATAAAGAATGGTATAAGCCAAAAACTAGCAGAAGGAAAGAATTAGTAAAGATACCAATAAATTTGAAACTGAAGGTAGAAAAACTGCAGCAATCAAAGATGTGAGTGTGTTTGTATGGGTGTGGTCACACATGTTGGGGTGCATATGCACATATACATATACACGTGTATGTATGCATGTGAATACACATGTATGCAGAAGCCTAAGGTAGATATCAGGAGTCTAAGTCTTTAGTTTCAGTTCTTATTCTTTGAGACAAGTATTGTTCTGGACCTACACTCACAGATTATGTCCGATTAGCTGGACAGTGAGCTGCAAGGATTTTCTATCTCCACCTCTCTGGCACTAGCATTATAGGCATATGCCATAATGCCTAGCACTTTATCTCTCTAGCTCCATATTAGGAGACTTTTATTTCTTCATACAGCTTCTTGAACATTTCTGGCAGAGAAGTTCTTTTTTTGGGGGGGGGTTCAAGGTAGGGTCTCGCTCTAGTCCAGGCTGACCTGGAATTCACTATGTGGTTTCAGGGTGGCCTTGAACTCACGGCGATCCTCCTACCTCTGCCTCCCAAGTGCTGGGATTAAATAAAGGCGTGCACCACCATGCCCGGGTATGGCAGAGAAGTTCTTGTGATGACTTACCCCCTAAGTTTTTCTGATGACATCTTAATTTCTCCTGCACTTTTTTGAAATGCAACTTTGTCATCTCGGCTGGCTTTGAACTCAAGTTATGATTGACAGGCTTTGTCTTCCTGTGTATTGTAGGCTGTCCTTGAAGTTTCTGTGTGGCACAGACTGGCCTAAACTCATGATCTTCCTGGGTTGCCTCCTGATTACAGATGTGTGGCACCATGGCAGGCTTGTATCCCACCCTACTGCCTTTCTGTGTGTAGTTTTTGCAGAGAATCTGCTAATAATATTTTTGAGGAGGACTTGTATAAGTTCCTCTCTTGATGACCAGAAACAGTTTAAGGAAAGAACGGGTTGCTTGGCTCTGTTTGAGGGCATAGGACACCATAGTGAAGAAGTAATGTAGCAAGAGCATGAAGAAGCTGGTCACATTGCACCCACAGTCTGGAAGCTGGGAGCAGTGACTGCTCGTACAGAACCCCGTGCCCATGGAGTGGCACCACCCACATTTAGGGTGTGTCTTGGTGCCTCATTTAACCTAATCTAGAAAATCCCTCACATACATGCTCATAGATATGTTTCCATAGTGATTCTAAAGACTGTCAAGCTTAGCTTACAAGTCTGTACCCCTTGTCAGTCTGTCAATCAAATATAACACTTATAAGTCATCATCTCCTATTCCTTGTCTTTATAGGCTCATAGCTATGAAAATCAATTGTGCAACTTCAGAAGTCCCCATAGTCTTTTAACAGTTTAATTCTGTTCAAAAGTTTAAGTGCTGAGTCTCTTCTGAGATCTAGGCCACCTCTTCAAACTATGAGCTCCTATATCAAAAAACAAGTTACATACTTCCAGTATCAAATACCACAGAGGAAACATTCCCTAACTCCAGATCTTACAGCTCCATGTCTGGCATCTAGGACTGGTGGTAGAAATGATCCAGGTTCCAGAGGACTTGAGTAACCTCCTTCCCTCCAGCTCTTCTGCCTGCAGCGCACTTAGCCTCTTCTGTAGTTTTCCTTGGCAGACATCCCATGTTCTGGAATGTCTGATATCCTGGGGTTACTCTTGTATGACTTTGAAGTATACCATTAAGTTATTCATTTAAGAGCTTTCTGACTTTTAAAGAAAACATTTATGGCTATACACTGTCCTCCTAAAACTGTTTAAACTGCATTCCAAAGGTTCTGGTAAATTGTGATTTCATTCTTATTTGATTCTAGGAATTTTCAAATTTCCTTTTTAAAAAATTTTTTGTTTGTTTTTTATTTTTTTATTTGAGAGCAACAGATAGAGAGAGAAAGAGGCAGATAGATAGATAGATAGATAGAGAGAGAATGGGCATGCCAGGGTCTGCAGCCACTGTGAACGAACTCCAGATGCGTGCGCCCCCTTGTGCATCTGGCTAACGTGGGTCCTGGGGAATCGAGCATTGAACCGGGATCCTTAGGCTTCACAGGCAAGCACTTAACCGCTAAGTCATCTCTCCAGGCCGTCCTTCTTAATTTCGTCAGTGAGTCACTCATCATTCAAGTGTTGTTCAGCCCTGAGTAATTATGTAATTTTTGTAGTTTCTCTTGGTACTAATTTCTAGTTGCATACCACTATGATATGAAAAATACAAGATTTTTAAGGTTTGTTTTGTGAGCTAGAATGGAATCTATTTTAGAAAAGTTTCCATGCACTTCTGAGAAAAAGAACATATATTCTGTCTCTCTCTCTTCTCTCTCTCTCTCTCTCTCTCTCTCTCTATATATATATATATACATGTGTGTGTGTGTGTGTGTGTACATATGAAGTGTGTTTGATCTATGGTACAGCTTAACGTCTCTCTCTCTCTCTCTCTCTCTCTCTCTCTATATATATATATATATATATATATACGTGTGTGTGTGTGTACATATGAAGTGTGTTTGATCTATGGTACAGCTTAACGTCGCAGTTTCTTTGTTTTGAGTTTGAATGACCTATCTGAAGATTAGAGTGGGCTAATGATACTACCCACTATAATTGTTTCTGTACATATCTGTTATTTTATAACCATTAGCATTTGTTTTATAAAATTTGGAGCTAAAATGTTGAGTGTATATTTGTTTACAATTATTATATCTTCTTGACAAATTACTTGTTTTAATCAGAATGTGGTGAACTTCCTATCTCTTCTAATTCTGGTTTTAAATATGTTTTTCCAGATGTCAAGATAGTAATAATGGTTTATTCTTAATTTCGGTTTGCTTGATAAATTGATTTATATCCCTTAACTCTTAGTCTTTGAGTAGCTTTGCCAGTGTGATGTGTTTCTTAGTGACAACAGATAGTTGGATATTACTATTTCATCCACTCAGCTAGTCTGAATCTTTTTACTGGTAAATTTAGGCTATTAATATATAAGGTCATTATTAAGATGTATTTGCTAATTCCTGTGAAATCTTATTTGGTTGTTTTTCTGGTTGGTCAGATTATTGTTATTTTCTTTTTGTCTTTTGCTATTAGGGGTTTGTTGGCTTGCTTTGTTGGACATGACTGATTCTTTTCTTGTGAGCCTATTATTTCCATTGTTTCTATTTTCCTCTCATGCAGTTTATTCTTTCCTGTGCTCTTGTGATTGATCCTTCCTCCTCTGTGCATGAATATGTTCTACATTGCTGGCTTGGCAATGCTTCCAGATTTATTTGATGCTTGTCTTGAAGTCACCTTATTTCTCTGTCAAGCTTCCTTAGATTCTCCTATTTCTAACTCTCATCTCCCCATAGATATGTACTACTGTGTCTGACTTTATGTGTGTTCAGTGGATCTGAACTCAGGTCATTCTGCTTGCATGGCAAGCATTTTACCTACAGAGCCATCTCCCCAGCTCCCTATTTGGGGTTCTAAATGTCTCTTGTATTTTAACATCCAATTCTTTCTCTATATTTGAGTAATTTTCTGTTAATATATAATATAATTGAGTAGATTGTGCCTGCCCTTAGTTGTTTTTTTTTTTCTTTTTTTTTTAGGGGGGGAGAGAATGGGCCAACTACAGCCTTTTGCTACTGAAAACAAACTCCAGACACATTGCACCACTTTGTGGATCTGAATTTACATGGGTACTGGGGAACCAAACCCTGGGCTGGCAGGCTTTGCAAGCAAGTGCTTTAATTGCCAAACCATCTCCCCAGCTCCAAAATTCAAAACTTTAAACAAAGATAGGCTTAGTTGTTTTGAGATGGTCTTTCATAATGTTGCCCAGGATAATACTGAATTCCTGAGCTCAAACCATCCTCCTGCCTCAGTCTGCTGAGGGCTGGGACTACAGACATGGGGCATGGGTTGTTGTTTGTTTTTAATGACTTTAAATGGTTGTTGCATTGCAAACCAGGGGAAGGCCAAAGTGTTGACCAAGGGAGGTTGGGGAAAGCACTTACAAGAGGTCTCCTCCCCTCCTCTTCTGTTCTCTCTTCCTCTTCTGTCTTCTTCCTTCTTTTCTTATTTTATTAAATTTTATTTTACTGGGTGTGGTGATACATGCATGTAGTCTCAGCACTCAGCAGGCTGAAATAGGAGGATAGCCTTGAGTTCAAGGCCAGCCAGGGATACAGAGTGATCTCTGGTCATCCTAGGCTAGAGTGAGATCCTGCCTCAAAACAAAACAAAAATTAATTATCTATTTGCGTGTGCATGTGTATGCATGTGTGTGTGTACACATGTGTGCCCCTGATGGGGACACGTTAGATCTTTTTGCCACTGTACACAAACACCAGACACTGGTGCTACTTTTTACATCCAGCTTATGTGGATGGTTGGGGAACTGAACCAGACTGGTAGGCTTTACCTGGGACTGGCAGGCTTTACAAGCAAGTGCCTTTGTCAGCTAAGCCATCTTTCCATCCATTATTACTGTTGCAGTCAGGTTCGTATTGCTGGCAGAAATCACTCAACCAACAGCAGCTTTGGGGAAAAGAAAGTGTTTATTTTGGCATACAGACTCTAGGGGAAGCCCCATGATGGCAGGGGAAAATGATGACATGAGCAGAGGGTGGACATCACCCCCTAGCCAACATCAGGTGGACAACAGCAACAGGAGTGTGCCAAACATGGCAAGGGGACACTGGCTATAATACCCATAAGCCCACCCCCAAGAATACACTGCTTCTAGGAGACATTAATTCTCAAATCTCTATCAGCTGGGAATCTAACATTCAGAAAACCTAAGTTTATGGGGGAACACCTGAATCAAACCACCACATTCCACCCCTGGCCCCCATAAACTGATAACCATACATGATAGAAAATTCAATGCATTCAGTCCAACTTTAAAGAGTCCTTCTAGTTTTTGTCAATCCTAATGATGTTCAAACATCCCCATAATCTAAGGTATTCTAACTGAGCCATAATACCAAAAAATTCCCTCAAAACCCATGATGTCATAGAATAAACATTCACACTGCAAAAGATGGCATTGGGCATAGCAAAGAAATACTCAACAAATACAAGATTTAAAACAATCAGGGAAAACATCAAACTCTGTAGCTCCAAGTCCAACAACTCTAGTCATTGACAAATCTCCAAGTCCGATAATTCTAATCAGCAATAAGTCTCTGGAGTTCCAATACTGCCTCTCCAGCTAGGCTACTCACAGTCTTGGAAGACTTCATCTGGGGTCAGCAGCTGTCCTTAGCAGCCATCTCATGGTCCCGGCATCTCTACTTGGTCTCTGTTGCAACCCACAGTCCATCCTCATGGCTCCATTGGGTCTCCAAGCAGGCATCCAGCGAACCTGCTTCACACTGCCCATAGCCATTTCCAAAACACAAGACTGTGTTGCAAACTCAATGACCCTCTTTCCAGGATTTCTTATACTCCACAATACCAGGTAGGGTGCCAATTTGTTAATCCAGGGGGGAATAAAGCAGACATTGAAGAACAGGACACTCCTTGAGCACTCAGGCCCCTTCAAAAGAGTCAACATTCTTCCTGTTGCCCCAGTGCAGGTCAGCTGGCCCAATCTCAATGGTTGTAATCTCTCATATAATGGCAGCTGAACCAGCAGCAGTTTTGGCCCAAAGATTTCTTCCTGTGCCATATCCCTCTGCACACAGTAGTCCATTTCTACCCAAAGCAACCCTGCACAAGATCTCAGGATGTAGGCATAACAGCAAGCCTCTGACACAAACTGCTTCAAGCTCAGTCCAGGCAAAGCTGTTTCTTACCCTCATAAGCCAAACCTCATAGTCCTTAGTTCTTAACTGCATTCAGGTCTTTCGTCTCTGACCAGAATAGTCCATCAAGCTGTACTTACTGCAAGGTGTCTCTTAGGCCAAGGTTTTAAATCCTCCCACATTCCTCTTGAAAATCAGCTCCAAAAGGCCAAAGCCACAGTCAGAACTTGTAAGTTTGTGGGGGACACCTGAATCAAACCACAATTATTATTATTACTAATATTGCTTCTGCTAAAATCCTACTTCAGCCTCTTCAGTGCTGAGGTTACAGGTGTGAGCCATATGCCTGACCATCTTTGTTTTGTTTTTGATTTAGGGTCTTGTTCTATCCCAGGCTATCCTGGAATTCACTATGTAGTCTCAGGGTGGCCTCATATTCATGGTGATCCTCCTACCTCTGCCTCCCAAGTGCTGGGATTAAAGGTGTGCACCTCCACTCCTGGCTTGTTTTTTGAGGCAGGGTCTCATTCTAGCCCAGGCTGACCTGGAATTCACTAGGTAGTCTCAGGCTGGCCTTGAACTCACAGCCTTTACCTTCCAAGTGCTAGGATTAAAGGCTTATGCAACCACACCTGGCTCCATTTTTGTTTTTATTTTATTTATTTGAGAGTGACAGACACACACACACACAAACACACACAGAGAGAGAGAGAGAGAGAGAGAGAGAGAGAGAGAGGGAGGGAGAGAATGGGCACACCAGGACCTCACCACTGCAAATGAACTCCAGATGCATGTGCCACCTTGTGCATCTGGCTTACGTGGGTACTGATCCTCAAACCAGGGTCCTTAGGCTTTATAGGCAAGCGCTTAACCACTAAGTCATCTCTCCAGGCCCCCGTTTTTCTTTAAAGACAGCTTTTCACTATGTAGCCCAGGCTGATCTGGAACTCACTATGTAACCCAGGCTAGCTCTGAACTAGTGATCCTTCTGTTTCAGTTTCCCAAGTACTGGGATTATTGGCACGTATGCATTACCTTAAAAGGTACCAATTGATTAAGTTTTCCTTTTGGTCTGGGATATGTTTAGGGCTGTACACTTATTTTTGTTTGAGGCTCTGATAAGATTGTACCTTCTTTGAAATAAGGTAGGGCTTATGGTAACTTCCCCCAAAGAAAGAGCTGTATAGAGCTAGTTGCTTCCATGGGCATGGGTTCCTTCTGCAGCCAGCAGGGGCCACCATGGGGCTTTGATGCCATCCTCTTTGTCTGGAAAAAGCTATAGTCTCCTAGTCTCCCTCCCCCATTCCCAGACACTGCATAGATCAGAGCCTACACTCAGCGGGGAAGCTAACCCACTTGTTCTGCTTTCCAACAAGAAGGCTGACTCAGAGTGGAGTACAGACCACTCGCCCCAACAGTGCAACATGCCTGCCATCCATGGGGATCAGTGTCATCCCTAGGTGGTGGGGGTAGGTGACAGCCAATGTCCTCTTTAGAGGGCAGGCAGTAAGGCTAGTCTTTCTCTAGGGGCTATTCTGGAATGGTTCCAATCCATTTTGGAAGGGGATAAGGTCCAGTGATGTTTGAATGCAATATTTTTGTCCTCCATCTCTGATATTCTTTCTTTTGCTTGCTCAGGTCTATCAGTGGTGCTTTCCATTGTGGTTTTATGAGATGGATTGGATTGAGTTTTTCATTTCCAACATTTGTATATTTTTTCAAAGTTTCAATATCCTTGCTGAATTTCTCTTCTCTTGTGTTGGCCTTTTCCTCTGCTTTGGTCACTTTTCCTTCTAAGTCCTGGATTAATTTCTTCATTCATCTGTTTGTATCCATTAAGGTCAATGATCATTTTTGCTAGTGAACTTACTAGGTTTTTATCTGGCATTGTACCAAATTGGTATCTTTGAACTTATGATCTTTTGGAGAAGTCATGCTGCCTTGATTTTTCAGGTTTCTTGTATTTCTGTGTTGTGATTTGTGCAGTTGTTGGTTTGGATATCTTTCCTAGTTTTGAGGATCTTTTCAATGAGCTGCCTTCAAGTCTCATGTATTACTTTTTGATGAAGTCTCTTTCCCTGTCCCACTGCTGGGAGTGAGTAGGGAAGCTGTGTTTGTCTTGGGCTTCTCCTATCTGGTCTATCACCCTTCTGTCTCTCTGTACTTCTAACGTATCTTTCTCTCTTTGGAACATTGTCTGTTTCTTTTTAATTCTCACACATTTTCTTAACTAGGCTACACAGGGGTAGCTTCTAGGCCACTGTCTTACCTGCAAGTCTAGACACACGTTTTAAGTCATCCATCCCTTTGATAAGCTGTACTTTCAGTTGTATGTTTATGATTGTCATGGGATAATAGGATATATAGTTTCACATGCATGTCACATTAAACATGACTTAGTAATCGATGTGTTTTCATTTCACGCTGTTACTGTTGTTTTTCTAGGGGTTAGTGATCCTAGAAGAATGTCAGCTTCCAAAAAACATTTTGAAAAAACAAGTACAAAATTCAAACCAAGCAGTTTCATTAAACACTACAGGGAATACTCAGGTTCCCCAAAGAAGTCAAGATCCATTACCAGAACAAGATTTTGAGTTGTCACCAAGCAGCCCTACACTGCTTCTTCGAAACATAGAAAAACAGGTAAAGTCAGATTATAGCATCTGTGGCATGAAATCACTTTTCATAATTTTTGTTGTTTTTTTAAATATATTTTTTATTTATTTATTAGAGAGAGAGAGAAGAAGAAGAGAAGAGTGTATGTGTATAAGTGAATGAGTATGGGCACAATAGGACCTCTCATTGGTGAAAACAAACTCCATATGCTTGTGTCTGGCTTTACATGGTTATTGGGGAATTGAACCTGGACCAGCAGGCTTTGCACATAAGTGTCTATAACTGCTGAGCCATCTCTCCAGTTCTGGTTTATTTTTTAAACGTTTGTCAGGGTTTGGATATGAAATGTCTTTCCAAAAGGCTCATGTATTCAATGTTTGTCTGTAGTTCATAGATCTAATCACTGAGTAGTGATTGGCTCATGTGGGCTCTGACCAGTTTAATTCATTGATTGGTTCATAATTTGGTAGATGATAAAAGGTGAGGCCTAATTGGATAAAGTAGGTCACTGAGAACCTATTTGGAGGATATGTCTTGTCCTTCATTTCTTCCTATTTCTGATTCTGGGCCACCATGAGGTTATTAACTTTATTCTCCCACATCTTCCTGCCACCATGATGTTCTCCCATTATAGGCTTATAATAATGGAGTAAAGCCAATCATTAACTGAAACCATAAAACCTATTAGCCACAATAAATCCTTCCTACCAAAGTTGTTTTTTCTTGTTGTTTGTCCAAGCAATAAAAGACTTAACACACTATTAAATACCTTTGTTATGTTTGTGCCATCCTGGAATATGAGTTATTAAGATTGGAAATTTGACAGTACATACCCTTGAAATATGACTCATCTTTACTATATTGATATAATTAAAACCATTTAAATTAAAATATAGCATTGCTATGTCTATAAGGTGGTGTTTTATTTATAATATGGTTTGGAAAATTTTTTACAAAACTTCTTTTTTGGACGGTGGTATTCATTATCAGTAGTTAAGTCTTAATTGTTCTATGATAAAGTTGGCTTGAAATGTTTTAGTAAAAAATAATATTGGAATTTGGGGTCTTGGTTTAAAATGATAATGTCAATAAAAATAATGAAAAATGGAAAGTCAAAGAAGCCCCTAAAATTATTTTTATTGCAAAGCCTTCTCTATTATTTAAATTTTGTGTGAAGAACTCCAGAAATTTAAATTACTTTGTCATATCTACCCTATATCTATCCTATATAACTAGATAGAATCTGCCAGATAATAGCCAGTCTGTTTCCAGGAAAGTTATATAGATTTATACATCTGAGATCTGAGGTATTTCCAACAGACACTTTGAAATAACTTAGTTTGAGATTTCTTTTTTAAAAATATTTTATTTATTTATTTATTTGAAAGTGAGAAAGAGGTGGAGGGGAGGGGGAGAGAGAGCACAGCATGTTCACCAGAGCCTCTAGGCACGCAAAGGAACTCTAGATGCATGTGCCCACCTTGTGTATCTGGCTTTATGTGGGTACGGGGAGAAGAACTTGGGTCATTAGATTTTGCAGGCAATCACCTTAACCACTGAACCATGTCTCCACCCCTAGTTTGAGAGTTCTCATAAATCAAATTTTACTGTAAATTTACCCCGTATTTAGTAGGTTCACATTTAGTAGGTTACAATTAGGTTAGAAACCTTTTAGTTGAAATATATAATCAAAACATTATGAATACTTTGTAATGCAGAAAGTTACTAAGTAACTATCTGATATTAAATTGGAATGCAGTCTGTGTCTAATGTCATAAATTAATGTTGGTTGATGATAGTTTTGTTACAGTCTCACTTCCCTCTCATTCTTTCTATTCCCTAATCCTATGGAATTGATTCAAGAATTTTGGGTTCCATGTAAGCTAATGTACCAATAATTTGGGCTGTTCTTAGATTCATGTCCTATAAGTTTGAAGAATGAAAACTGTAGACCAGAGGAGAAGGTTCAGAAGGTTTTATTATAGGTTAAACCTTTAGGAGGAAGAAGAGAAGGGTGGGGGAGCTTAGGCCTAGAACATAAGAGAAGGAAGCAAGGTGGAGCATTTGCTTGGAGAGGCGAGAAGGGTTTGGGAAGCCCACCTCGAGACTAAGCTGTGGGTTTCTTATGGGGAGGGGCTGCGTGAGGAAGACCAGGTTTGCACGGTTTCTATGAGCCCTAGGAGGCTGGTTTAGCTAGTTTATTCCTGATGCCAGGAGTCCGGGGTTAGAAATTTTGGAATTCTCTAGGAAGGGAGTAGAAGGATTCCTAATAGGGCAGAGTGAATTAATGGCCAGATACTTCTGAAGTTTCTGAACTGTAGAAAAGTAAAATGATCTAGATTTTTCCTAAAGGCCCAAGGACAATTCTGGCACTTAGCCAAGAGAAAGTTATTTATTTTGGGGTCTGTCTCCCCTAAGCTGCCTAGCTAATTTCTATCTCCTGTTAGGATCATTCTTCTTTCAGTTTAATCCTCGTCATTATGTACTCTAGAATATCTTTTCTTTTTCACATCTTTTTTTTCCTTGTTGTTCAGTACTTATTCATTGGAAATTGAGCTGATTAAGGTTAATTTTTAATACAGGACTAGAAAGGTTATGTTTAAAGGTAAATTTAAAAAAATCGTTGTATAAGTGTGTACCTGTGTATACATGTGTGAGTATAAGCAGAGATGCCATACTGCATCTGAAGGTCAGGACAACCTTGGATCTTGGTCCTTGCCTTACAGTTGCTTAAGGCAAAGTCTCCTGTTGATTGCCACTTGTAGTCAGGCTAGCTTGCCTGGGAGCTTCCAGGGATTCTCCTGTCTCTACTCATATTGCAGTAGGTATACTAGAATTTCAGATGTGTGCTGCTACATCTGACTCTGGGGGTTCGGTGGATCCTAATTTATTCCTCACGCTTGTGTAGCACACATCTTATTGAGAAGTCTCTCGAGTTCCTTGGCAACCTTTTTTCAGAGCAAGACACACACCTGAAATTCCAAACTAGGAAGGTTAAGGCAGAAGGATTGTGAATTCAAGGTTACATAATGAATTCTAGACCAGCTTGGGGTATGTAGAGAGGCTCCTTCTCAAAAGAAAGAAAGAAAAGGGGGCTGGAGAGATGGCTTAGTGGTTAAGCACTTGCCTGTGAAGCTTAAGGACCCCGGTTGGAGGATCGATTCCCCAGGACCCACATTAGCCCGATGTACAAGGGGGCGCATGCATCTGGAATTCGTTTGCAGTGGCTGGAGGCCCTGGAGCGCCCATTCTCTCTTTTTCTCTCTCTCTCTAGCTGCATCTTTCTCTCTCTGTCTGTCACTCTCAAATAAATAAATAAAAATAAACCAAAAAAAAAAAAAAAAAAGAAAAGGAAGGAAGGAGGGAAGGAGAAAGAGTGCTTTTTGTTTATTCTGTCTCCTTGGTGTCACCTGAGATAAAAAAAGAAGTGTCTGATTTGTGGAACTTAGTGCAAAATGATATTGCAAAGTCTTTTGTTAAAAATGATGCACTATTTTAGGTCCAGAGAGGGATTAAATTCCACAAATTTGCAGGAGATTCCAGGTCTGTGGACCCCAACTTTTGAATTCGAACCAAAGTTAACAAAGAACTGAAAATACAGATTCTGAGATGTGTAACTTATGAATTTTGAGGTTTATTTTAGGGAAATTTGGGATCCAGGGGGAAGGTTAGCTGAAAGCCAAGCCTAAGGGGTGTTTCTGGATGAGAAGTGCAGGGAATATGGAAAGTCTCCCTCGAAAAGGGTAAAGTCTGGACATGGAGATACACACAGAGCAAAACATGAGAGCCCTAGTTACAAAATCCCTTTCACATATAAGGTCAGAAAAGACAAAAAGAAAGTAAAGGACTCAAAGTTTAAGGAGAGATCAAACATGTAGCAAAACATGAAAGTACCAAAAAACAAGGTAGTAGAGTGTCCAGACAAGAAACCTTCGCACTTCTCAGCCAGACTGGGAAGAGGGAGAGAGACTCGCACACTGTATTCAGATGGATGCAGAGAACGAAGGGAACCAAGATGACATTTACACATGTGGTTAGACTTTCTATAAATCAAATATCAACTTAGAATGAGCCTCATCACCAAACTCAGGTGTGTAAGAGAGGGACTGGATTGATTGGTGGATTCAAGACGCTGACCCAGAAGGGGCCAGCCCACCCAGGTGTGTAAACTGAGGAAGAAACAGGAAGTTGCTACTAGGGAGTGTTTCTTGCAGTCTTCTTAGATGAGACTGGGTCAGACATGGGCTGTAGTCCTGCCAGGGCAGGCAAAGTGACATCCATGTTCTCTTTGGGCCTCTGTCTCTGGCTGACTTCAAAACTGTTAAGAATTTGAAGGCAATGAAAACAGTGTTAAGCAAGCACAGGACCTTTTGAGCATAGTCTTTTCCACATGCCTTCCCATATGGCTGTCCTTAGTCAGTATGTCTGTTTTAAACAAAACCAAAACTGCAGATGACAGATTCTCAAAGTCCAAGAAACAGATGCTGGAGAGCAGTCTGGTATTGGCCTTGTCATAGTACTCATTGTGGGGCAAGGAAGGATTAGATCCTGGAAAAGAAAGAAAGAAAGAAAGAAAGAAAGAAAGAAAGAAAGAAAGAAAGAAAGAAGGAAAGAGAGAGAGAAAGAAAGAAGAAAGAGAGAGAGAGAGAGAAAGAAAGAAAGGAGAAACAGAAAGAAAGAGAAAAAGAAAGAAGAAAGAAAGAGAGAGAGAGAAAGAAAGAAAGAAGAAAGAGAGAGAGAGAGAGAAAGAAAGAAGAAAGAGAGAGAGAGAGAGAAAGAAAGAAAGGAGAAACAGAAAGAAAGAGAAAAAGAAAGAAGAAAGAAAGAGAGAGAGAGAAAGAAAGAAAGAAGAAAGAGAGAGAGAGAGAAAGAAAGAAGGAGAAAAAGAAAGAAAGAGAAAAAGAAAGAAAGAAAGAAAGAAAGAAAGAAAGAAAGAAAGAAAGAAAGAAAGCAAGCAAGCAAGCAAGCAAGCAAGCAAGCTTCAGTTAAACATCTTTGCTGGTCAGAAAAGCACTACCTCAAAGTCCCCCCTCTCTCTCCATACTAAGACAACAGGGAGACCCATGTGCATAACCTATAGAAGATGACATGAACTTAAACTCAGTGGATGTAAACATACTGCTATGGTGGCAGTATACTGTCAGAAAGTGAGCCAGAGTCCAGGTAGGATGAGACCATCCAGCTGTAAAGGTCAGTGCAGGCATTGGCATGGACCCCACAAAACCGTGACATTGAAATCCTTGATGGGAATGTATGACACCCTAGCATATTCAGAAGGTAGGAGCTGGTAGGCATAGCATGGGGATACCCCTGCTGTGGTCTAGAAAACTCCCAAGGAAGGGCTGTCCCCTGCGTAGACGTTCTACTCAATGGGTAAGAAAGACCAGTCAACCTATTTGAACTCCACAGGGACACTGCATTCTCACCATTCTGTCCTAAGCTGTCTGAATCCAAGCCCACCAGCTACTGTCCCACCATCAGACATAACTCCGTTAGACAGCTCAGGAGACAACAGAACTTATATCCTTCCCATCAAAGAAATATTGATTGGTATTGTGCTGTTTTTTTACTTTTATCTCACTTTATCTTTCATTTTTAGTAATATTCATATTTTCATGACTTCTTGCTTAGCTTTAGTTTTTATCTTGCTTAGTTAGGTTTTATGATTGTTTTGTTTTCCTGTACCTACTGTATTGTGTTCTTAGTACTATATCTCTTACCTCTAATTCATGAACTTTCCTTCTCATTCCTATTTTACTTTCAACAACCCCCTTATTTTGTTTTTTGTTTTTGTTTTTTTGAGATAGAATCTCACTCTATCCCAGGCTGCCCTAGAATTCACCATGTAGTCTCAGGGTGGCCTTGAACTCACAGCAATCCTCCTACCTCTGCCTCCTGAGCGCTGGGATTAAAGGCATGCACCACCACCCCCGGCTCTCTTTATTCTTTTGAATTTTAATTTTCTTTAGATTTAATAATCTTTAAATTACATCCATCATAATGATATCTAATTCCCTTGTTTCATAACCTTATTGAAGATGTCATTTCAGTCCTCAATTGCCTCTTTTCCCCTTAAAATATTTTAGTTATGAGAGAGAGAGAGAAAGGGAGGGAGAGATGAAATGGGTGTGCCAGGGCCTTCAGCCACTGCAAATGAACTCCAGATGTATATGCCACCTTGTGCATCTGGCTTACATGGGTCCTTTGGCTTTGCAGGAAAGCACCTTAACTGCTGAGCCATCTCTCCAGCCCCAATTGCTTTTTCTTTTTTGTTTGTCAATAATTTTCCTGGGCTGGAGAGATGGCTCAGCAGTTAAGGTGCTTGCCTACAAAGCCTAATGACCCAGGTTCAGTTCCCCAGTACTTATATAAAGCCAGATGCACAAGGTGGCACATGCATCTGGAGTTCATTTGTAGTGAGTGGCTGAGGTCTTTGAGTGAGCTGTTTTTATTCCTCCCTCCTTTTCTCTCTGTCTTTCTCTGCTTACAAATAAATAAAAATAAAATAATAAAATAAATTTACTTATGAGAGAAAGAGAGAGAGGGAAAGAATGTGCCACTTTGTGTGTCTGGTTTTATGTGGGTACTGGAGAATTGAACTTGGGCTAGCACCTTTAACCACTGAGCCATCTCCCTAGCCCTTAATTGCTTTTTACTGAATGGTAGTATCACGTTTGTTGTCAAATCATTATTGATATTTTGGCTGTTTGCTTTTCTCCTTAAATAGTAGCAGAGATCACAAGACCAAGGGAAAACAAGCCATTAAAAAGACCTATACAGGGGGCTGGAGAGATGGCTTAGCAGTTAAGGCACTTGCCTGCAAAGCCAAAGGACCCAGGTTCAATTCCCCAGGCTCCACATAAGCCAGATGCACAGGGTAGCACATGCGTCTGGAGTTTGTTTGCAGTGGCTGGAGGCCCTGGCAAGCCCATTCTCTCTCTCATCTGCCTCTCTCTCTCTTCTTCTCTCTTAAATAAATAATTTTTTTTTAAAAAGACCTGTACAAATAAGCCACTAGAATGAGAAAAAGAAAGCACAAACAGAAAGACATCCATTCCAACAGGTGCACAAGTCATAACAGAGAAATACAGTATATGTAAAAGCAAATCAAGTTGACCAAAGGGCCTCCTTAAATTAAAACAAAAGTAATGAAATAATTGCCAGTAAAATAATTTAATATCCTACTCTTAAAGAGATAGCTAAGTGGCTAAGGCGCTTGCCTGTGAAGCTGAGGACCCAGGTTCAAATTCACGTAAGCCAGATGCACAAGGTGGTATATGTGTCTGGAGTTCTCTATCTGCCTCTCTCTCTCTCTCTCTCTCTCTCTAATAAATAAATAAATAAATATAAATAATTTTTTTTCAAAAAGAAACACTAAAAAGATGTTCAGTAGATTCAAGCAAGTAGATACATGAAGGAGATCAATTCATTACTTAAACAAAAAAAATCAGTAATATAAACATGAGAAGATTAGGAGAATGTATGACAAATTCAACAACATGGAGGAAAAAAATCAGTAAGGAAACTGATACTCTAAAAAAGAACTAGCCAGGTATGGTGGCACATGCCTTTAATCCCAGAACTTGGGATGCAGAGTTAGGAGGATCACTATGAGTTCAAGACCCCTGTGACTATATAGTGAATTCTAGGGCTAGAGGGAGGCCCTCCTTAGAAAAAAAATATAAATAAATAAAAGTGAGAGCAGAAAGAGATGGCTCACTCAGCAGTTAAGGTGCTTGCTTACAAAGCCTAATGACTTGGGTTCAGTTCCTCAGTACCCATATAAAGCTGGATGCACAAGGTAGCACATGCATCTGGAGTTTGTTGGCAGCGGCTGGAGGCCCTGGTATGCCCATTCTCACTGTCTGTCTCTCTTCTATCTCTTCCTGCTTGCAAATGATAAAAATATTTATAAATAATAATAAGCCAGGCGTGATGGCGCACACCTTTAATCCCAGCACTCGGGAGGCAGAGGTAGGAGGATTGCCATGAGTTCAAGGCCACCCTGAGACTCCATAGTGAATTCCAGGTCAGCCTGAGCTAGAGTGAGACCCTACCTCGAAAAACCAATATATATATATATATATATATATATATATATATATATACATATATATATATATATATATAATAAAAAACAAAAAAGTATTAAATAGAAATTCTGGAAATGGGTCAATCAATCAAACTAAATATATAGTGGAAGGCTGGAGAGATGGCTTAGCAGTTAACACAATAGCCTGCAAAACCTAAGGACCCAGATTTATTCCCCAGTACCCACGTAAGCCAGATGCAGGAGGTAGTGCATGTGTCTGGAGTTCGTCTGCAGTGGCTGGAGGCCCTAGTATGCCCATTCTCTCTCTATCCTTCTCTCTCTCTCTCTCCCTCTGTGCCTCTTTCTCTCTCAAACAAATAGTGGAAAGCACCATCAACAAACAAGATAAAGAGGAAGAAAGAATATCATGGGTGAAAGATGAGATAAACTGTTACTTCCAGACAGCAGTAAAGAAAAATAAAAACATGACTGCAACTTCCAAGAATGCTGGGTATCATAAAAGATGATCTTGAGAATCCATAGGGTAGAAAGAGTTGAGGTGTAAAATAAAGTCATACAAAACAGTTCATTAAAATTATAACAGACAAGTTTCCAAGTCTAGGAAAAAAATATAAACATCTAAGCTTAGAAGTAGTCAGAACACCAAACAGACATAACCTGAAAAACTTCAAGATATTTCATTGTTAAATTGTTAAAGCTACAGAACAAAGAAACAATATTAAAAGCACCAAGAGAAAAAAAATATACCAATTTATATACAAAAGCTATCTCATTAAAACAACATCAGACCTCTCTGACAAAGCAGACACCCAGTCAAACGAGAAGAGAAAAAGAATGACACTACATACTAATAAAGGGTATAGTCTATCAAGAAAGTATAAGGGGGGTTGGAGAGATGGCTTAGCAGTTAAATGCTTGCCTGTGAAGCTTAAGGACCCCGGTTCGAGGCTCCATTCCCCAGGACTCAGATGCACAAGGGGGCGCATGCATCTGGAGTTTATTTGTAGTGGCTGGAGGCCCTGGTGTGCCCATTCTGTCTCTACTTATCTGCCTCCTTCTCTCTGTCTATCGCTCTCAAATAAATAAATAAAAGTAAACAAACAAACAAAGTATAAGGGATGCCGTCACCACAGCTTGCTGATTGACTGCCCTTGGGCGGAATCTCCAGGAACCTGGGTTCCAGGAAGCTGGGGACTAGAGACACTAATGATTTATTTCTGTTTTATTTCTTGTCAGGAGGTTTTAAGATGTACACTGTGTTCTTGAGCAAAGAATGAGTCTGGAACCCACTCAGGGGCAGTGCTCCTGCAACAAGAGGCATACTAACGTGAGGGCCTACAGTCTTGGGATCTCCTCTGGTCTTGATCAGGGTAGCAGTCATGACTTCATTTTATCTTGAGACAGTGGCAGTGGAAAGCAAGCCCAGTGTCATGGTTGCTATGGAATCTGCAGGTACAAGGGATCACCTGTCCATATGAAGTTGTGCGGACCCTATTCTGTGAGCAGCTGTTAACTTACTGAGCCAAAACCTGGCCTAAAACCACTATGTTATGTACTATTAGCCGTGATGGTAGATGCTACAGTGTTGTCTACTGTGGGCACTGAGCCAGAGCATCACAGGTCAAGATTAGCCTGGAAGACATCTGAGAACTGATTCATCACCCATACTCACTGGTTTTGCCAAAAAGATCAAATAAAATAAAAAAAAATAAAGGAAAGTATAAGGATAATAAATATATATGAACCAGATGTTGGTACAACTAATTTTATAAAGCACACACTACTGGACTTACAGTGATAGGTAAGTCCAGATACTATGGTAGTAGGTGATCTTCAGTGGCCACATTCATTAATAGATAAATCATTCAGACAAAAAGTCAAGAAAACTTCAACATAAACTGTATCATGGCCCATATTGACTTAACAGATATCTATACAACATTGTACTCAACTCTTAATATCTATTCTATTCAGCAGCTTATGGAGATTTCTACAAAATAGAACACATTCTTGGCTATATTTTCTAGCAATTACAAAAAAAAATCAAAATAATTCCATGTATTTTATCAGGTCATAATGTAATACTACTACAAATCATTAACAAGAGAAAATACACGAACTATATGAACACATTTAAATTTGAACAATGCACAGTTGAATGACCAGAGATTGTTGAAGGAATCAGAGAAGAAATTTTTAAAAAATTCTTCAAATCAAATTAAAATGAAAACACAACTTACTAGAATCATTGTGATATGTCCAAGACTTTTCTAAGACGGATGTTTGTAGCTATGAGTATATATATCAAGAAATCCAAGACACTTAATTAAAAAAAAAACCCTAATGATAAATGTCAGCTCTTTTAAGCATGAGGAAAAAAACAAATTAGTAGACAGAAATGATGAAGATTAAGGCTGAAATTAATGAAATAAGTAGTAAAAAAAAAAAAGTAATACAAAGTGCCAATGAAGAAAACCTTGATTCTTTGAAAAGTTAAACAAGATTGACTAACCATTACCCACACAAACCAAAAGAAAGAGAAGACTGAGGCTGGAAAGATGACTCATCAGTTTCAGGTGCTTGCTTGCAAAGCCTGAAACCCTGAGTTTGATTCACTAGTATCCACATAAAGCCAGATGGAGAGTGGCACATGCATCTGGAGTTTGTTTGCAGGGGCAGGAGGAGACCCTGGCATGCCCATACATTCTCTTTCTCTCTCTGACTATCTTAAATAAATATTTTTTTAAAAGAGAAGACTTGATAAAATTGGATATTGAAAAGGGGACTTCACAATAAATACTGATGAAACTGAGAATATATCTAGGATATACACTAACATTATATTTCAACAAATCAGAAAATCTAGAAGAAATGAATAAATTTCTAGATACACATGCCCTACTAAAATTAAACCAAGGGAATATAAACAACTTACACAACCATAACCAGCAAAGAGATTTTATCAGTAGTAATCTTCAAAAAGTCCATGGAATGTCCTCACTACTGAACTTTGCTGTATTATTTTAAGGTACACCATCACCACTTGAACAAACAGCTAAATATTAATATACTTGATGAACACAGACATAAAACATCTCAATAAAATACTTGTAAACAAAGCTGGGCATGGTGGCACATGCCTTTAATCCTAGTACTCAGGAGGCAGGGTTAGGAGGATCGCCATGAGTTCAAGGCCACTCTGAGACTACATAGTGAATTCCAGGTCAGCCTGCACTAGAGTGAGACCCTACCTCAAAAAAACAAAACAAACAAATAAAAAAAACCCTGTAAACAGACTTTAACAACACATTAACAAAAAATCATTCACCCTGGCCAAGTTGGCTTTATTACAGGGATGCAAGGCTGGCTCAATATACACTAACCAATAAAAATAATATGGCATTTAAGTAGACTTATAAACCACATGATCATCTGGAAAAATGTTGAAAGGGCTGCAGGTCATGGCATGCCCATTCTCCCTCCTTCTCTCTCTCTCAAGTAAATAAGAAAAGTAGTATTGCAACTCAGGAAATAATTGCAGTAAATAGGACTGCATTAGATTAAGAAGCTTTTGTGCAGCAGAATAAATAACATTGTGAAGTGTCAAACTATAGGATGAGAGAAAAGGCTTTGCCATCTATATATCTACCAGATTAATATCTAGCATATGTAAAGAACTCAAAAAATTAAACCAAAGACTCCAAATATATATATATATCCCATCAGTAAATGGGCTTGAACAAGAATGCAATGTTTTTGTTTTTGTTGTTGTTGTTTGTTTTTTGAGGTAAGGTCTCACTCTAGCCCAGGCTAACCTGAAATTCACTATGTAGTCTCAGGGTGGACTCTAGCTCACGGTGATCCTCCTATCTCTGCCTCCGAGTGCTGGGATTAAAGGCATGCACCATGCCCGGCTAGGAATGCAATGTTTTAAACTGAAAAATATGAGTCACTTAACAAACTAATGACTGAATTAATGAATACTTCCTAAATCTTAATTTTATTGATGATTTTAAAAATGGGTTTTAATCTAAAGAAAGCCTGAGTGATTTTTTCTAAATCAACTCATCAGATACATATTATCTCTAAAGAAAAGAAATGAAAACATTTCAGGATCTTTCTCATGAAAGTATTTTTCTTGTTGTTTTGCTTTACTTTGTTTTTGGGTTTTTTTGAGATAGGGTCTCACTCTAGTCCAGGTTGACCTCAAACTCATGGTGATCTCCCTACCTCTGTCTCTGGAGTGCTGGGATTAAAACAAACTATGAAAGTCTTTCTGAAACAAATACTAGGTTTTGTTGTACGACATTGTTTCTAATAGCATTCCTTTGGTTTGATGCTAATGAAAGTAATTTGATGATAATTTCAAAGTAATTATTTGATAGAGTTTTTTTTAATAATGCAGTATCTTTTTTTTACAAAATATTTTTATTGGGCTGGAGAGATGGCTTAGAGGTTAAGGCACTTGCCTGAAAAGCCAAAGGATGCAGGTTTGATTCCCCAAGGTCCATGTAACCAGATGAACAAGGTGGCACATGCATCTGGAGGCCCTAGTGCAAATAAATAAAAAATGAAATTATTTTAAAAATATTTTATTTAGTTATGAGAGAGAGAATGGGTGCACCGGGGCCTGTAGCCACTGCAAGTAAACTCCAGATGCATGTGCCACCTTGTACATCTGGCTTTTGTGGGTTCTGGGGAGCTGAACCTGGGTCCTTAAGCTTCATAGGCAAGCACCTTAACTGCTAAGCCATCTCTCCAGCCGTATAATACATTATCTTTAAAAAAAATTTTTTTTGTTATTTATTTATTTGAGAGTGACAGAGCGAGAAAGAGGCAGAGAGAGAAACACAAAGAGAATGGGCACATCAGGGCCTCCAGCCACTGCAAATGAACTCCAGACGTGTGCGCCCCCTGTGCATCTGGCTAACGTGGGTCCTGGGGAGTTGAGCCTCGAACCGGGGTCTTTAGGCTTCACAGGCAAGTGCTTAACCACTAAGCCATCTCTCCAGCCCATAATACATTATCTTAAAGTCAGTGGAAATGCCAGAAGTTTCAAGAGATAATCATGTCCAGGTGTGGTGGTGCATGCCTTTAATCACAGTACTTGGGAGGTATAAGTAGGAGGATCACCGTAAGTTTTAAGCTAGCCTGGCTACAGAATGAGTTCCAGGTCAGCCTGGGCTATAGCGAGTCCCTGCCTAAAAAAAGAAAAAAAGAAAAAAAAAAAAAAAAAGGACAAAAGAAGAAAAGATAATCATGCCATACAGATGAGAAAATGGTGTTTTTTAAGAACGATGAGCATAATTTAGTTAACAAATGTACATGTACATGTATGTAAACTCATGCTCACACATGCTCAGGACAAAGTCTAAAAGCAGCTACATGCCAAGAAATGGTGACACCATTTTTCAAAGAAAATGTCCATATTTTTCAATTTTTCCCACAATGAGAGGAAAATATCAGAAAATGTAAATGTTGACTGGAGATATGGCTCAGCAGTTAAGGTACTTAGTTACCAATTCTGAAGGCCCAGGTTCAGTTCCCCAGTACCCAGTTAAAGCCAGATTCACAAAGTAGCACATGTGGCTGGAGTAGCAAGAGGCCCTGGTGCACCAATTGTTCTCTCTCTCTCCCTCTGTTTGTTAATAAATTATTGTGTTTTTTTTTTTTTTTAAAAAGAGGACTGGAGATGGCTCAGCAATTAAGGTGCTTGCTTGCAAAGTCTAATGGCCCAAGTTTGATTCCCCAGTTCACATGTAAAGCCAGATGCACAGTGGTGCATGTGTCTGGAGTTTGCAGTGGCAGGAGACCCTAGAGTACCCATACTCTCTCCTGATTTCACTCTCCCAAATAAATAAATAAAAAATTAAATGTAGATGTTATTTTATAGAAACATACTATTTGCATTTGTTTGGCTTTTTCTTATTATAATGGTTACAAGTGATTGTTTAAAAAATAAATTAGCTGGGTGTGGTGTCATATTAGTCCCAGTACTTGGGAGGCAGAGGGTAGGATCGCTGAATTCGAAGCCAGCCTGAGACTAAATAATGAATTCTAGGTCAGCCTGCCTGGCTAGAGTGAGACCCTACCCCCTACCTTGAAAAACCAAAAAAAAAAAAAAAAAAAAAAAAAAAAAAAGGATAAATTAATATATATTACATGTTTTTTATTTTTATTTATTTATTTATTTATTTATTTATTTATTTGACAGAGAGGAAGGGAGAGAGAATGGGCGCACGCCAGGGCCTCCAGCCACTGCAAACAAACTCCAGACGCATGCGCCCCCTTGTGCATCTGGCTAACATGGGTTCTGGGGAATCAAACCTGGGTCTTTCAGCTCCTCAGGCAAATGCCTTGTGGCAGTCAGGTTCACATTGCTGGTAGAAATCACCCAACCAAGAGAAGCTTCTGGGAAAAAGAGGTTTATTTTGGCTTACAGGCTCGAGGGGAAGCTCCACGATGGCAGGGGAAAATGATGGCATGAGCAGAGGGTGGACATCAACCCATGGCCAACATAAGGTGGACAATAGCAACAGGAGAGTGTGCCAAACACTGGCAAGGGGAAACTGGCTATAACACCCATAAGCTTGCTCCCAACAACACACTGCCTCCAGAAAGTGTTAATTCTCAAATCTCCATCAGCTGGGAACCTAGCATTCAGAACACCTAAGCTTATGGGGGACACCTGAATAAAACCACCACATGCCTTCACTGCTAAGCCATCCCTCTAGCCTTTATTACATAGTTTTAAGAGCCAATAAATATTTTGAGTGCAAAAAAACCCTGATACTTTTGAATTGTGAAAAATTAATAAGAAATAATGTGGTTTTAGGGGCTGCAGAAATGGCTCAGCAGTTATAGTCACTTGCTTATAAAGCCTGTCAGCCCTGGTTTGGTTCCTCAGTGCCCATGAAAAGCCAGATGCACAAATTGACTCATGGATCTGGAGTTTGTTTGCAGTGGCAGGAGGTTCTGGCCTGCCCATACTCACTCACTCTCTCCCTCACTCACTCTATCTCAAATAAACATATATTTTTTAAATAGTGTGGTTTTAGATTAAAGCTTGAATTTGAAACCTAGCTCCATTTTTTTCCTACTTTATAATTCCTGCTTGGGTTACTTTGTCTTTCTTTGCTTGATGGCTTCACCTTTTATTAGTAATAATAGTGCTATTATCTCCAGCAGTGCACACTTTGCAGGTAAGTTACAAGAATTTGACAAACTCTGGTGCTTAGTTAAGTGATTGCACATACCAGACAATAAATGATCGTTGTGGTTTTAAATTATTACTCTGGTTCACTCAAAGGAAATATACAGGCATTATTTGATGTTGTGACAAGTGTTAGAGGAATGGATTGACACAAAAACTGCATAATAAAGGATATAGAAAAGATGAGTACTTTTTTCTTTTTTTCTCGAGGTAGGTTCTCACTCTAGCTTAGGCTGACCTGGAAGTCACTATATGGTCTCAGGGTGGCCTCGAACTCATAGTGATCCTCCTACCTTTGCCTCCTGAACGCTGGAATTAAAGGCGTGTGCCACCACTCCTGGCAAGATGAGTACTTTAAAAGGCAGATCTGTTAGCTGGGCTTGTTGGCGCATGCTTTAATTCCTACCTCTAAATAAATAAATAAATAAATAAAAGGCAGATTTGTTTGCAACAAATGTAAAATGAGTTTGCCATACATCCTCATTGATTTAATATTTCATAAAAGCACCTGTGTTTCTTTAGAGAATAGTATAGGTGTTATAGACTTATAATAGCTATAGGTCAGAGAATTAACTCACATACTAACAGTGTTAGCAGCACTAAAATTTTGACTGTCTCCTTATAGAGCGCACAGTTGACAGAGATCATCAACAGCTTGATTGCCCCTCTCAACTTGTCTCCAACTTCATCACCACTCTCCTCTAAATCCTGCAGCCACAAATGTCTGACTAATGGCATTTCAAGGAGGTAGGTATTACTTGGGTAGTTTGGTTCCTAAATTTGGCTTTAAATTTTTTTTTATTTTTATTTATTTGACAGAGAAAGACAGAGGGAGGGAGGAAGAGAGAGAGAGAGAGAAAAAGAGAGAGGGAGAGAATGGGCACGCCAGGGCCTCCAGCCACTGCAAACCAACTCCAGACGCATGTGCCCCCTTGTGCAGCTGGCTAACGTGGGTCCTGGGGAATTGAACCTGGGTCCTTTGGCTTTGCAGGCAAGCACCTTAAGCGCTAAGCCATCCCTCCAGCCCTAAATTTGGCTTGTCTTATTTTATTTTTACAAGTTCAAGAACTTGGAAAGTGTTTTAGATATGACTAAGTTCATAGCATTAAGTTGATTATAAAGTCTTGCAGTGAGGAAGAAAAGATTCTAGGAATTTTTATTTTATGTCTGCTAATTACCAAAACAAGTGATAACATTATACCTTTCTATTTTGTACCTTTTGTGTTCCTGGGCTCCTGTCCTTACACTACAATTCAAGGGTAAAAAGACTCTAGATATTGTTTGGTCATAGAAAATTGACACATAATGTCATAAAATTCAGCTTAAACTTTCTTTGTACCTTTACTTACTTATACATGATAAACTTTCTGAATGTAATAAAATAACTTCTATAACCTTTGGTTCTCTAATCTTTTTTGAAAAGTGCATTTATTTTATTTTATTAGCTTTTCTCTTTAATTTTTTTCCTTTTAAAGATGCAATTAGGTGTTCTAATATACCATTTTGTATGTGCATCATCTAATTTTTTCAAATAAAATGTAATTTTAGCTTCTTTGCTTTGATTACAATATAGGACTATATATAATGTTAGGAAATATTTATATTAGTAATCACATGATTTATTAAGTACTTTTTAATACAGCCAGGTGTAGTGGTACATGCCTTTAATCCCAGCACTCACTTGGGAGGCAGAGATAGGAGGATCACCATGAGTTCAACACCACCCTAAGACTCTAAATGAATTCCAGGTCAGCCTGGGCTAGAGTGAGACTCTCCCTCAAAAAAAAAAAAAAAAATCACCCAAACAAATGTATAATTTTAAACTCTGACAAAATATTAAAATGTTATGAAGAAAAATTTTATTGTGAAAAATATCATTTGTAGGCAGGCATGGAAGCTCCTGCCTAGCCCCAGAACTTGAGTGGCTGGTCTAGGAGGATTGTAAGAACAAGGCCATTTGAGTTATATATAGTGAGATCCTGCCTGAGAAACAAACAAAACAGAACATCACTTGGAAATGATACCGTAGGGACAAAAATAAGAAAACTGGGAAGTTAACTTCTTTGGTTCTAATAGTCAGATTAGATAACAAATGTGATTTTATCTTGTTAATATTTTTACATTTTTTGTTTTTACATATTTATTTATTTATATATATTCATATATTATATATATAAATATTTATATATATTGTTTGTCTTAGACTTGATGTAAACTTCAACAGCATAGAGTCTCTTTGGTTTGCTTAATTAAATATGTATTTTTGAATACCTTGATTAGTAAGAGACATAAACATGAATAAATATTCGATGAATGAAACTGTTCAGCTTTCTATTTGTATGGCAAAAATAACTGAGATCATTAAAAAGCAAAAAATTATTTTGCAAACACTTTTGCAGGTCTCTATTCAGTCAGCTGATTTCATTCATGGGCTTGGGGCTGGTGATAAAGCAGCACATCGCGGCAGAAGCTGCGTGTCCCAAAAATCTCTGTCTTTTTTTTTTTTTTTGTCCTGAGCTACAGTGTAGCTCAGGCTGACCTGGAATTCACTATGTAGTCTCAGGGTGGCCTTGAACTCATGGCGATCTACCTACCTCTGCCTCCCAAGTGCTGGGATTAAAGGCGTGAGCCTCCACGCCCAGCTCCAAAATCTCTTTTAATGGGCATGCCTCCAGTGATTTAAAGACCTCTCACTATTCACCACCTCTTAAATTTCCTACTATCTCCCAATATTGCCACTGTGGACTAACCCTTTAGTATATGGTTCATTGGATGACATTCACAATTCAAATTATGGTAATATCTTTTGCAATTTCTTGCAGATAACTGACATTCTTAAAAATATTTTTGAGTTGGAAATATAGCTCAGTTGGTAAGAGTCTTTGCCTACCATGTACAAAGCCCTGGGTTTGATCCCCAGCACTGTATAAACTGGGTGTGGTGGCACATGCCGGTAATCCCAGTACTCAGAAGGTAGTGGCAAGAGGACTGGCAGTTCAAGATTGTCCTCTGATAGTGAGTTTGAGACCAGCCTTGGTTAAAATTAAATATTTTGTACTTATTTGCTTTTACTTCCCTATATTCATATGAAGGTATTAGTTGTTGCTGTCATGGCTACCTCTTGCAATTTTTCTTGTCATCTAATTTCACTCTGGATTAGAAAATCAGAAACTCTCAGTGGCATAAGTATCTATGAGACATTTTATAGTAAGAGAGAAAGCCTCTTAAAAAAAAAAAAACATGTTTGCACACACAGAGAGACAAAAACAGATAATGGACACGCAAGGGCCTCTAGCCATTGCAAAGTAACTTCAGATGCATGTGCCACTTTGTATCTCTGGCTTTACATGGGTATTGGGGAATTCAACTTAGGTCATTAGGCCTTGCAGGCAAGTGCCTTAACTGCTGAGCCATCTCTCAGCCAATCCTCTCTTGAAAGTATTCTCAGTGGGCTTTCATGACTGGATTTACTGAGGTGTCTCATAAAGCCTTTTGTGATGTTAGCTGTATTCTCACTATGTGCCACATAAGTGACCTCAAAGTGAAATGTTTGAATTCTTCTAACAAAGCATAGCCATTCTAACTTCATTCTTGTATTAGTTTAGCCACTATTTTGTGAATTGTTTTGAACTACATAGACCTAATATTTGATATAATTTTTAGGTATTGAAGGTTACTCTTATAACATGCTCATGATTTCCTTCTCATGTCTTTAAACTCTAGGGTACCTATTTGCACATGTGTTGCTACTCATTGATTCCTAACTCTTCTCTCTCTCTCTCTCTTTTTTTTTAACTTCGAGACTTACATTTTTATTTTGGAGTGTTTATTATTATTATTAATAAGATGTTTCGTATGGAGACATCATGTGGTGGTACCCTCTTTTCCCTTGTCCCTGCCCCCATTCCGTTGGGGGAGCGCCTCAGTGGGGTTGCAGGTATTCCCTGTGGGGTTGTAGTTTATGAATTATGGGAGCAGTAGTCAGTTATTTTGGAGGGAAGGGAATGCCTCCTAATGCTCTTGTTTAATGGCAGTATCTACCAGAAAGGTGTTAAGATTTGGGTGGTCCCCATCCTCTCCCCTTTGATAATCCTGACAGCAAGATCTGAAATGAGTCACTAAGAACTGAAAAACTAATATTAAATCTGCACACATATGAATCACTACATTTTTCATCATGGATGTTGTTATAAATATGTAGACTTCATATCCTAATGTTAAGTTTCATTGTGTTGTAAATTGATCCTTATGGTATTAGCTCCAGATAAGAGAATTTTTGTATGAAATGAGGCCTAAATTTTTATTGCTTGTTTTTGCTTTTGTGAGTCCCAGAATGCGGTATGAAACTAAACTTCAATGAATCATTTCAATGCTATTAATTTTCATTAATGGTAATTATGTCACAAAATAACACAGCCATATTTTCTGAGTATAATCATTGAAAAACTGTAGCTAAATTGTCAAAATAATCACATATACAATAATTCTTTTACCCTCACCATGCTTTCAAGTCACTTCTCAATTATGAGAAAACACTGTTTGATAGCAATATGTTCTAAGCCAATGTTTTCAATATAATTGTGGATTCCTATGAATGACATTAACTGTCATATTAGTCAGATGAATGATGTAAATAGGGCAGTTACACTTCTACTGTTTTTAAACTAGTGCAGGAGTTCTTTTGTGAAACATTTTCTTTAACTTTTTTCCTCTAATAGCCTAAGTGTAAAACCTATTGACAGCAAATTCCAGTGATTATTATTTTTAATTCCAAACAGTTCTATATATTTCCATAATAACCCCTTTTAAAACATACCCAATATTTTATTATCACAGTTAGCATATGGGGCTTGTTTGGATGGTCTCCTCTGAGTGCTCTTGTTCTCATCTGATCTTGGAAGTAACCAGGGTCAAGCATAGTTAGTATTTGGGTGGGAAATTGGGATCTCATGTATCCCAGCTTGGCCTTGAACTCCAGATCCTCCTGCCTCTACCTCCCAAATGTATTTAGTATACTGACCATACTTGATATGCAGTCTTCTACCCACATTCAAATTTCCACTCTTCCCTCAAAATTGTCTTTTTGTGATTTGTTCGATCCATAGGTTATGCTTAATTATTATATCTCCTGTGTCTATTGTTCTCAATAGCCATTTTGAAATGTATTAGAAAGCACAGTACAAAAATGAGAGATTGTAAGTTTAACAAAAAGTTTATTAAGCCAGACGTGGTAGCACACACCTTTAATTTCAACACTTAGGAGGCAGAGGTAGGAGGAGTTCGAAGCCAACCTGGGACTACAGAGTTAAGTTCAAGATTAAACTGGGCTACAGTGAGACATAACCTCAAAAAAAAAAAAAAAACACACAATAAAAATAACAAATTTATTATTTTTATGTTCTGGGGCTTGCATCTAAGGTACCCATTTTTCTGATGTAGAGTCTCTTGCTCTAGCTCAGACTGACCTGGAATTCTAGGTTGTCTCAGGCTGGCCTCGAACTCACAGCGATCCTCTTACCTCAGTCTCCTCTAAGTATTGGAATTAAAGGTGTGTCCACCATGCCCAGCTATTTTTTTTTTTTAATTTTGAGACAGAGCCTCACTAAATTGTTCAAGCTGACTTTCAGCTTACTCCATAGTGCAGGAAGGCCTTGAACCTGCAATTCAACACACCCGCCTCCACCTCCCCAGTAGCTACCAGGCTTTGCAAATGGCTATAATTTTTAGGTGACACTTTTTGTTTTAATATTATAAGAATGATATAAATTCATTTTAGAGAAACTGGAAAAAATTTTAAAATATATTATGGAAAAAAGTGCTCATATTGGTCAGTGGTATTTTCTGTATATCTTTCACATACTATTTTCATAAGTGGAATCTACTGAAAGTAGTTTTATCTTATTTTAGTCAATATATCTATCCTACATATATCTTTTTCATTTTAATGGCTGAATTAAAGTATACCTTAATTTTTCCAGAAACTATTGCTTATTATTTATTTATTTGCAAGTAGAGAAAGAATGAATGCAAATGCACTACAAATGAACTCCAGATACATCTACCACTTTGTGCATCTGGCTTTAAGTGGGTACTGAGGAATCAAACACCTGGCTGGTTAGGCTTTGCAGTCAAGTGCCTTAACTGCTGAGCTATGTCTCCAGTCCCTATTTTTTACTTAGAATAGAATTCTACAGTGTCTCACAGTGCATGTTCATATTGCTGGTGTTGAAGACACTTGTGTGTGTATGTATATTTTTTTTTGGGGGGGGGTTCAAGGTAGGGTCTCGTTCTAGCCAAGGCTGACCTGAAATTCACTATGTAGTCTCATGGTGGCCTCAAACTCATGACAATCTTCCTACCTTTGCCTTCCAAGAGTTGAGATTAAAGGGCCCAACTTTGAGACTTGTATTCTTGTGGGAAATGTAGTTCTCTTGCTTGACATCTGGAGGTGACATGGTTGATGGAGAAGGCATGGTGACAGGAGTGGTCACATGGGCAAGCAGGAAGCAGAGGACCAGCAGAGACAGGGACTACCAAATCTCAAGGAGTGCCCTCGTGACCCATTCCTCCAGCAAGACTCTGACTCTCAGAGATTCCACAACCTCCCAAGCGATGCCACTACCTATAGACCAAGTATTCAAATACATGAGTCTATGGGGGGGGGGTGTCATTCTATATTCAAACCACAAGAAACGTTTGTCTTTTTTTTTTTTTTTTTGCGAGGTAGGGTCTCACTGTGGCTGAGGCTGACCTGGAATTCACTTTGTAGTCTCAGGGTGGCCTTGAACTCTCAGCGATCCTCCTACCTCTGCCTCCGGAGTGCTGGGATTAAAGGCATGCACCACCACACCCGGCTTGGTCTTTTCCTTTTTTTTAAAAAAGATTTATTTTTATTTATTTGAGACAGAGAGGGAGAGAGAGACAGAGAGAGTAAGTGAGAATGGGCGTGCCAGGGCCTCTAGCCACTGCAAACGAAATCCAGACGTGTGCACTCCCTTGTGTATCTGGCTAATATGGGACTTGGAGAATCGAACTTGAGGCTGTGCAGGCATGCGCCTTAACCACTAAGCCATCTCTCCAGCTCCTCCCCCTTTAAAGTTTAGTCTATTTAGGTTTAAACTTGTATCCATGATTCATGAAAAAAATGCCAGATTTTAATTTAGTAAACATATGTAGGACTTAGAAATGTATATATAGTAATGGGGGAAAAGTATCTTTCTGGGTTACCTGCTACCTTATACTAAGAAATAAGAGCAACTTCATGAAGTCATTACTTTGATTTTATAGTTCTGGAGTTAACAAATTCATGTCTAGACTAAAAGTTTCATATGTAGTAGAAATATTTGAGCAAAGCATTATAAAATTTAGCCCAATCCTCCTAAAGGGTTACTAAATAGTTGAATAATTGCCAGAAATGATTTTAGTAGCACCATGTTTTAACTAACTGAGCTAACCAGCCAGATGGAATGATTTTATGTTTTTATTGGATTTATTTTTTAAAAATAGGTTTCAAATTAGACTGTTTCTCCACATCCACTGACCAACACCATCAAAATTATCACAAGAAGTTAGCTAATACAGATCCCACATTCTCATATCCTTAGATTGATTTATTTGTTAGTTATAAGTACATAGTATTTGTGGAGCATTGCTCTTGGTAGGTAATTATAATAAAATATCTGGAAAAAGATAAATTGGCTTATCTCTGACCCTTTAGGCCCTGTAATAATCAGAGTAGAAGAATACATTATTTAAAAATTTACTTGAACTTTTTCATTCATAGTGTATAAAAAAGTTGAATGCCTTTTACCCATAATTTTAAGATTTCTAGAATTTTAATAGGACACCAATAATTTCAGATGAGATTGGGTACATTCAGTGTTGTATGGCCATAGAGGACACAAGTAATCCAGAGTTAAATATTCTAAGAATTCAACTGTGCTAAATTAGAAGATATTTGCTTAGGCTAGATTATCATGTTTTGCTATTTTATAAATCAAAACATAGTCTCACCTGATTATAGTTTTATGGTTACATCAGATATCATATCTGACAATCAGAAAGTAACAATACTGCTGTAGAAAAATCGTGTTATTTACTAGCAATCACTGGTTCCATTTTAACCAAATTGCTTACTTGGATATATATGTTGATTAGCAATATCACATAGATCAGACTTGTTATGAGTGAAGGTTGAGGAGATCTTGAAGAGACAAGGCTGTAACTCAACACAATATAAATGTGTCTTGTCCTTTTATAAGCTCTACTATTACCTCCTGTGGTACAGCTTCCTTGGGATCTTAGGCTAAAATATTCATCTTTACTCATTCACCAGACTAATTATTTAGTTACAATCATATGTGTTATGCATATGCTTTCATCCTATGCCTGACAATATTACTGAATACCTGCTATATATAAGGCATATTGCCAATCATTTTGCATACAGTGATAACAGTAGATTAAATTCCTGTAATACCTGTAATACTGATAGTTTTGTAAAGGGAGTCAGACATTAATCATAAAAATAAGCATTAATACATCTCCTTAAAAATGATATAAAGGCCTTCTTCTTTGCTGCCATTGCTGAAGCAGCAGTGACTAAAATAAACTTCAATTTATTTGTGACTTCTGATTGCAGGAAGAATATTTCAGTGCAATGTCCCACATCTGAATACAAGAGATTATGTCTTCCCCTTTCCAAAAAGCAAAGACACAAGTATGCATTCTATCCACACTTGTCTTATTGGTTGATTAAGTTCAGATTGTATTTAGACACTATAAACATGAAAGTAATTTATCCACCAAATTAGCTTTGGTGAAAATTATGTGGCTTGCACATCAGTACTAAATAGAATTCATCTTTGATTTTCATAATTTCCCCACTTATTTGAGAAAGATAAATTTTGATCACTCTTTTATGAATCCTTGTTATTTAGAAAGTCTTAGAATTTATGGATGAATTACCAACAAATGACAACATACTTAAAAAATAATAAACTAAACTGTTTTTCCTCTGTTAATGTCAGCTACCTTAGAAAATTTAACATAGAGCAAGCATTCAGTGACAGGAATGACAAAGTATTCCATATGTAGCTTTAACCAAAATTGTGATTCTCTGTTCCATTCACAACCACTGTCCTTTCATTGAATAGGTAGGTGATGTTCTTTGGGACTAAGCCTCTAGTTGGGAGGTAGAAAGTAAGTGTTCATTAACAACTGGAGTTGTAAATGTAGGAAGAGTTGGTAAGTATACATCTGGGCTCCCAAAATGAAAGAACACCTTTCCTGTTGTCCCATTGCAGCTCGGAAGGTTTCCATAATTGTTGCTGATCTCCTTAACATCTGCTTTTTCAGCATTAGCCTGAATGCCATCCTGTCTTTAGGTTTCCTCAACCAACCAACTTAATTCATTTAAATTCTTTTAAATTCAACCTTATTTAAGTTCTCAGGACATGAGTAAAATGTAGTCAGATTTTTCTAACAGAATATAACTTGAATGGCCTCTACCCTACTTTCTAAGCCTTTGTTCCCCTCTAAAACCTTGTGAACTAGGCCTCCATTGTTGATGTTTCTCTTAGCATTCTTCTTTTCCATGATTCTACAAGAATGGCTCATTAACCTCTGCCTACAGTATTCAAACACTTTTATAGCCCAAAGTCCCAAACTTTTCTACATTTCTTCAAAAAAGCAATTTCAGAGGCCTTTAAACTACATAGTCAAACATCTTAGCAATGGCCTCATTTTTGGCATAAATTTTCTGTATTAATTATTTACTTTCTCATTGCTGGGAACAAATACTAGACAAGAAATAACTTAAAAAAGGGTTTATCTCAGCTGACAGTCTGGGAAGGTATGGCAGTAGGTGCTTGAGGCAGCTAGTCACATTCAGTCCACAGTGAGGAAATAGTAATAAAACTGGCTAATTAGTTTTCTTTCTCCTTTTTATTCAGTCTACGACCTCAGCCCATGGAATGGTGCTGCCTACAGTTATGGTGGGTCTGGCCATCTCAACAAACTTAATCTAGAAAATCCCTCACATACACGCAGAGATTTATAACCATGGTGATTTTAAATCCTGTTGAAAACTAGAGAGAGAATAACCATCTCACTTCCTGTAATTCGTAGGTCAGTAGTCTTCTGAGGCCCAAACAATACAGGCCCTTATGACTTCTTTCTCTGCATATGCTCAATTCTGTTACATGGAGCCAGCAGCTGGGAGGGTTTCCAGTCTTCCTTTGCTATTGGCTTCTTTCATATGCTATTATTCATTCCTATGGAATCGCCTTCAATCTGTTCCCTATTCTACCTCAACTGGGTATGTTAGTTTGAGAATAGCATTATAAACCTTTTTTATCCAGTGTATCACAGAATGTTGAGAATGTTTTGTTTTTAAAAACATACTTTTATTTATTTGCAAGGAGAAACAGAGAGGGTGAGAGAATGTAGACTCCTGAGACATATACCACTTTGTGTATCTGGTTTTATATGGGTACTGAGGAATTAAATCTGGGCTGTCAGGCTTTGCAAGCAAGCTCTTTAACCACTAAGCAATCTTTCCAGCCCTAGAATGTTTCATTAAATGACATTTAGTAGTTTTTTGGTTTTTTTTTGTTTTTTTTTTTGCTAGAGATTTCTGGAGATTAACTAATGTTTTAAAAGTAGAAAAGTTTTGCCGGGCGTGGTGGTGCACACCTTTAGTCCCAGCACTCGGGAGGCAGAAGTGGGAGGATTGCCGTGAGTTTGAGGCCACCCTGAGCCTCCATAGTGAATTCCAGGTCAGCCTGGGCTAGAGTGAGACCCTACCTTGAAAAACCAAACTAAATAAATAAATAAAAATAAAATAAAATAGAGAAGAGTTTTTGCCAGCTCTTCTCTATAGTGCTCAGCAGTACATATTTAAAGAAGTATTTGTTGCATGTATTACAGTCACCAAGTTCCCTGTTTAATTCTTCCTTTTGTTTTCAACATAAACCATTCAGTTACTTTTAGTTTTGTTTTCCCATTGCTATGTAAATCATTCTTGAATTATCTGCTTCCTCCATAATCTAAATGAATATTTTATAGTAGCTGCAAAGATGATTTGAAAGCAACAATATTGCTATAGAAAAACCATTCCAGGGGCTGGAGAGATGGCTTAGCAATTAAGGCATTTGCCAGCAAAGCCAAGGACCCACAATGGATTCCTCAGTACCCATGGAAAGCCAGATGCACATGGTGGTACAAGCCTCTGGAGTTTCTTTGCAGTGACTGGATACCCTGGTGCACACTTTCTGTCTATCTGCCTGTCTTTCAAATAAATAAAATTTTAAAAAGAAGAGCTATTCTATTAATTCTACTTAAACCAAATTACATATTTAGACTTATACACTGATTAGCAAGATCATATGGATCAGATATGTAACCAGCAAGTGAAGGCTGGGGAGATCTCAACAATAAGAGACAAGATTGAGACCTCTACTTAATGTCGCATGATTCTTGTTTCCTTCAAATGATATGTTCTATTGTGGGCACAGTTTAGTGAAAATTTTATAGTCACAAAGCAAAAGAAAGTCACAAACCCATGCATTTACCAAATATATGGGTGGAATATGAGGTAGGCCTGTTACAACAAAGCAAGGAAATCTTGCTTACAAGTTTCAGATTCTAGCTTAATGAGAATCTTAGCTTGAGGTTTGTTGAAGCAAGTAGTCTGCTAATAACTTAGTTAATTCATACATTCCAAAGGTCTTATCTGATTTAAGAGTTAGGTTAGATAACACAGACAGTGATAAAGAGACTAAAGAAAGCCCAAGATAACTTTACTTTAGATCTGTAACATTCCAACTTTCCATAACTGAGGAGTACTAATCAGCCAATCAGTCTTCATAATCTTCAAAATATGTGCATTTTCAAAGGGATGCCAGTTCAAAAAACCTTAAATATGATGTTAAAATTAATATTAAGATTACAAAATTATGCTTACTTAATATTACATTATTTTATTTTAAATTTTTATTTATTTATAAGCAGAGAGAGATACACAGACAAAATGACTATTACATTATTTTATAGCATAGCCTTTTTATCATAATTTTTTATGTGTATGTGTGTGTGGGGGGGGCAGGAGGACAACGTCAGGTATTATTTGTAGGATTTCTGTCCACCTCCTTTGAGACAGGGGTCTTTTACTGGCTAGACAAGTTGTCTCACAAGCTCCTGAGATCCACCTGTCTCCACCTCCCCAGTATTAGGATTCCAGATGTGCACCATGCCTAGCATTTTACATGTGTATTGGGGATCAAATTCAGGTCCTCATGCTCTCATGGCAAGTCCTTTACTGACAAGACTCTCCAGCCTTGTAGCATACATTTCTAAAAGTTCCGTAAATATAATACGATTGTAGCTGTTTCAGCACTCATGGAAATGATACACAATAAGCTTATTTAAGAGAAACTAAAGATGCACTGATGAGACTTTAGCACTTTTAAGCCTTTAATTCTAAGGTCATTCCAGTCGTATGCAAAAAAAGTTGATAAGATACTTTAATATAAATTACTGATTTGTAATGAAATTCATATTATACTAGAGAACTTTTGAACATTTTCTAACTTTCAAGATATTTTGGCAAGAGAAAATTGAAATTATTTTTATGACTCAAATATATAATTTTCAATTAATTATTAATTAATATCAATTTTTACCAAAAAATTGGATAAAATGAATTCTGTTCTATCATTAATGGATCAAGAAAATTTACATTTAGTTTTCTTTGTCTCTTTTGTTTACTTTACCTCCTCTGTCCATCCCCAATTATTTTATGGCATTTCAGTGCTTCACAGAATTTAGATGAGCTCTCTTCCTCTAGTAGCTGGTTACTTAATCCGAAGCACAGTAAGAAAAGACGGAAAGACAGGACAAGATTGAAATCTCCATCCTTGGCTATCACGAGTACTGCTGCCCGAACAAGGCCACTTCAGAGTTTCCACAAACGAAAACTCTACAGACTGAGTCCCACTTTTTATTGGAGTGCTCAGGTAAGGCTGTATTTAGAAAAATATGAACAAAGATTTCACTATCAGTAAATTGTGAATAAGAGTAGATGTGGGTTACCCATAGTTATTTGGAATAATTACATATAGAAAACTTAAAATAGTTTGTAAATATTATAGATATTAACAGTGCATATGTAGAATCTGATAGTTTTTCAAACAGCCATATTCTCTCATCCACAACTTTTCTTTAATTGTTGCTGGTATTTTTTTTTTTTTTATCATTATTTGAGAGAGAGAAAAAGAGGCAGAGTGAGAGAGAAAATGCATACACCAGGGCCTTCAGCCACAGCAAACGAACTTGATATGTGCACCCTCTTGTGTGCATGTGTGACACTGCATGCTTGCATCACTGTGTGTCTGCCTTATGTGGGACCTGGAGATTCAAACATGAGTTCTTAGGCTTTGCAGGCAAGTGCCTTAACTGATAAGCCATCTCTTCAGCCCATTGTTGGCCTTTTTTTAATGCAAGGCCTCTCGTATGTACTCTACCACTGAGCTATATTGTAGCCTCCAGTTTAAAAATAAATGCATTTTTCTGTTTTTCTTAAACTAATTTGGAAGAACATTAAAATTATGATGAGTTTTCAAGTATATAGTCAAAGGTAATAAAGAAACAGCAACATAGTGTGTATTTTTAATTAATAATTTCTCAGATTTAGAAAAGAAATGAAATTAGTGTGGAATACCTTAATGTTATGAGAAATTAAGAAAGTACTAAAACAAAATAATGGAGTCAGGTTGAAAGAACCCTGGTGTTAAATTGAAGAACTTTCTTCTGACCAAATCTGAAACTATTTGAACACTAAAATAAATAAGGACAGGATTGAGCCATTGAAAACACATATATTCATAATGATACCTAAGGTAGGCAGAAAGATTAGATAGATGATAAATAGATAAGATAGGAAGAAAGAAAGAAAGAAAGAAAGAAAGAAAGAAAGAAAGAAAGAAAGAAAGAAATTAAGAGGACTTTTCCATAGAGTATAAATATGGAGTGAATGAAAAAATTAGAGAATTATTTTGTAATTACCATAGTAAAGGATTACTGGGCAAGGATTATCAAAAAGTAATAAACCTTGGGATGGAGGGAGATGGCTTTAGGGGTTAAGGCATTTCCCTGAAAAGCCAAAGGATCCAGGTTTGATTCCCCAGGACCCACGTAAGCCAGATGCACAAAGGGGCACGCACATCTGGAGCTCATTTGCAGTGGCTGGAGGCCCTGGTACTTGCTCTCTCTCTCTCTCCCTCTCCCCCCCCCTTCTCTGTCAAATAAATAAATTAAATATTTTAAAAAATATACTAAAAATAATAATAATAAACCTTGGGTCAGGACTGAAGAGTTTTATGAAAAGCAGAGTATTTGCATGAAGGTAAAAAGTACAATCAACTTCCTGCTACTTGCTAAGGGACTCAGAATAATTGTATAATTATGAAAATACTTTGAATAAGTTATCAAAATTAAAGTTTTCTATGACAAAAATACAGTAGTTTACAGATGTGCATAATTTTTAAGGATTTGAAATAAAACCAGATCAGAAATATGCTACCAAGAAGCAATTGGCTTCAGTTCCTTACAAATACTCAACATTATATCATGAGGAACTGTCCCTAGATTTAGAGACTAAAAAAGGTATTTGACAATGAATTCATATTAATTAAGAATATTTTTGGAGGGAAAAAATCCTTAGGACAATGAAAAAGCTAGACTGTGATGGGTTAGATAAAAGTACTTACCAGGTTGGGGATATAGTATAATGCTTGTCTAGCATGTGCTACACTCTGGGTTAAATCCTCAGCACTGCACAAAATCTTGAATTCGCTGAAAGTGATAACTGTTACATAACAAAATAGCCATTTCTAGTAAATACCAGATTCTTTAAAATCCAGACAAGCATGGGACGATTTAATCTAAACTTTGAGACTGTACTGCTACCAAGATTACTATAGCCAGTAAAATTAACTTTCAGAATTGATGAGAAATAAAGATCTTCCATGATGAACACAGCTTGAACAATTTATGACTAAAAAGCTAGCACATAAAGGGATGCATCTGACTTATGTGGATACTGGGGTATCAAGCCTGGGTCTTTTAGGCTTTGCAGAAAAGTGCCTTAATTGCTAAGCCATCTCTCTAGCCTGGAAAAACTCTTTTGCCTAAGGATTTGGGTCCACTCAACATATGTGGGAGTCCCACGGCTTCTGAGAATTTTATACCATCAGGAATACTACCAGCTTAGTCTAAAAGAAATGGAGACCACACAAAAACTTTTGAGACCTCCAAGATATTATAGGCAGAAAACTACCTGATAGAAATAGTTGTGGTTCTTGTACTATGCCTTCAGACAAAGAAAGATACATGGTAGGCATCAATGTGAAATAAGCTTTAAGAAAAAAGATATATCTTCATGTCCCTGGACTATTAATTTCTGATGCAGATATCACAAATCAGAAAGTCACAAATTTACCCTTTGATGAAATTATTAATTTAGTTCAACAAGGACAGTATTAAGTCTGAGATTATATAATGGGTGAAAAATAAGTTATGAAATTGGTTCCACCTGTGTTCAGTGCATATATATTTAGACTTTGAGATTGAGCCTCACTCTAGCTCAGGCTGGCCTTGAACTCCTGGTGATCCTCTTACCTCAGTGTTGCAGTCAGCTCTGCATAGCTGGGACAAATATCCAACCAGAAACAGATTATAGGAGGAACAGGGTTTATTTTGGACGTGGTGGCACACGCCTTTAATCCCAGCACTTGGGAGGCAGAGGTAGGTGGATTGCCATGAGTTCGAGGCCACTCTGAGACTACATAGTGAATTCCAGGTCAGCCTGGGCTAGAGTGAGACCCTACCTTGAAAAACAAAAAACAAAAACAAAATTAAGACATAGGGAAAAATACTAAAAGCAGTAAAAGAAAGAATTTATCTTGAAACATGAACAATAACAAGACCTATAACTACTCATAGAAAGCATGGAAGATAGAAGAATGAAAGAATCCTTAAAATACCAAAAGAAAAAAAGCCAAGCTAGAAGCATATATTCACAAACAATATCGTGGATAGTGATAATGTACAAACACCATTGTATGTTGAAAGCAAATCTACACTGGAATAATAGCAAAAGGAAAATAAATTTGGTTGTACAGAATTTAAGGAAGGAACTTGGAAAAATGAAGAGAGATAAGTGTATACCTAATATATATTAATGTTGATAAAATCAATAGTATATTGGGGGTTATAAATCCATGTAGAATTAAAATACCTAACAAAAACACAGAAAGCAAATGGGATTAGAGAATCTTCACAATAATTTAAGTTTGACTGGATATTTAAACTTCTGTGAGTGCAATTCACACTGAAAGCATGTATGTAGTGATTTCAGTAGGTCCAGAAAGGGCATATGATTAAATTCCTATAACCCACATCGTTTTTAATATAAGTGTCATTCTTATTATAATCAGGAGCAAAATACTTGTTTGATCATTTCTATTACTGCAGCAGAGAACTCATCCAGCATGGTTAGAGTTCCCAAATAATAATAAAGGTGTTAAAGGCCGAATAAAGAAACTAAACGGAAATTTTATAGATTTGGATCATTATGTCTAATTAGAGACTAAAAGAAGCTATAAACGTGCTAGTAGAAGTTGAACAGAGTTGTGGGATATGTTCGGTACATAAAAGCTGAGTTGATTTTAAAATCGCCTTTACAAGGGAGACAATGTTAAAGTTAATTTTAAAAAAATTAACAAAAGATGTTAAAGTTTTCATAAGAAAATACCAAGTTTTATTGAAATTGAAATACAATCCAAGTAAAAAGGAAGATCTGCCAGCCTTGAGGCTTTCTTTCTCTTCACTGTGACTTCCTCTAAGAAACTGATGTTTCATGGACATTGCACTTCATTTTGAAAAACCAAAAAGAAGGGAATAGCTATATCTCACCAGGTTCATGGCCAATTTGTTAGGCCCTTTCCCTTTTTCTACCTCCTTTTAAAGCTCTTCTCCAACACGACATTAAAAAAACTTTCCTCCACATTCATCCAGATACTCTGTACTGTAACTCAGATCTAGTTCTAAAGGAAAAGTGAAGCCTTTAAATTATCTTTTTTCCTTTGCAGACATTACCTTCAAAAGAAACATTTGTAAATACTACCCCAACAGCTTGCCAGCCATTAGCTTCAACTTGGAGTAACTGTGAATACAATTCTCAGATGCTGAGAGAACATGTTTCAAGGCTAGATTCCTCTTTCCATTCTGTTCTGTCACTGCCATCAGGTAAGTCACCTCATAAAAATTTATTTTACCAGTTATGTTTTCATTAGAACCAAGCCATCTTCATAAATCAATCTCATAACAGGTATTTTATATACACTGATTTTTCTAATTTCTCCTAAATAATTTGATTAACTTTGGAAATGACTTATTTTCCATTGTTGAAACTTTGATCATTTTATTAACATTGCCATGTTGAACTTTCTTGATAGTAGTTCATTGTTATAATTAATAGTATTCGTGATGACATTGTCATACAGGCCCATAATGTACTAGGGTGTTCCTGTACCTCTCATTACCTTCATGTCTTCCCTCTCCTCCTCCTCCTCTTGGTACCCTTTCCTCAAGTAGTCCTTCCTTCTTCATGGGCTTTTTTTTTGGGGGGGGGGGTCTCGAGGTAGGGTCTTGATCTACTCCAGGCTGAACTGGAATTCACTAGGTAGTCTCTGACTGGCCTTGAACTCACAATGATCCTCCTACTTCAGCCTCCTAAGTGTTGGGATTGAAGGCGTGCCCCACCATCCTGGCTTTGTTGTCTTTTTCCTTTAAATTTTATAAATATTTTGTTTGTTTATTTGAGATAGAAAGAGGTAGGAGGGACAGGGAAAGAGAAAACGGGTGTGTCAGGGCCTCCAGCCACTGAAAAACTCCAGATAGCATGCATTACCTTGTGCATCTGGCTTACAGGGGTACTAGGGTATCAAACCTGGGTCCTTCGGCAGACAAGTGCCTTAACCACTAAACCATCTCTCCAGGCCTTCAATGGCTTTTTCTAATGTGCTTATTTTCCTACCATATGACATTCCCCAACTTGAAATCTTTATTGTCTGTCTTCAAACAGGAAGAAACTTGCTCATTTTGAGCTTTAGTGAACTTGGGAACATCATGAGTAGCCACATCTGTAACTGAATGAATAAATCATATATATCTCCAAATCCCTAAAGCCATTCAAATTTCCAGTTCTTAATTTTTTCAATTGTTCTAGTATTGTCTGTATTGGTAATAAGTATTTCAAGTAAAAAGAAAATAACCATCACATTGCATTATCTCAGGCTCTCTTTACTGAAGGATTTCTACAACAGATTATGTTTCCTTGGAGCTTGTGGCACTAATCATCTTTTTTAAGTTTTTGAAATCAAAGGACTGTCTCTTTGTAATGTACTGTTTTAAACCTGTCACATTTGCCTCAATCTTAGTTTAGTTCTTACCCACTATTAGAGTGACACTGTAGCTACAGCATTCTATAAAGTTCCTAACAGGGATCTGTTTAGTATACTTCTGAGAAAAACCTCCATAGCAGGGGAGAAATCAGTAATAATGTAGCTAGCATGTGGTCTCAGCATATACTGGAATTCACTCTGTAGTCTCAGGGTGGCCTTGAACTCATGGCGATTCTCCTACCTCTGCCTGCCGAGTGCTGGGATTAAAGGCATGCGCCACCACACTGCATATTTTTAAAAATATTTTTAAATTTTATTTATGTATTTATTTGAGAGAGTGAGAACGAGGGGGAGAGAGAGAATGGGCATACCAGGGCCTCCAGCCACTGCAAACAAACTTCAGACACATGCTCCACCATGTGCATCTGGCTTATGTGGGTCCTGGGGAATTGAACAGAGGTCCTTTGGCTTTATAGGCAAACAGCTTAACCGCTAAGCCATTTCTCCAGCCCCCACTCCCAACAGGGCATATTTTTGTTCAATTATCTCAACTCTGTGTGAAGAGATTCTATTGTCTTCATCTTACATATGAAAAATCTAAGCTTTTAGGTATTGTTATTCATTCAAGATTATTCAGGTAATAATGGAGTCAGGAACTGATCTGAGGCACTTAGCCTTTCTCCAGCCATAAACTCTACTACTCTTTACTATGTTGTTTTATTATTGAAAAACTTGTTTCTTCCTTGACATAACCCTAAGAGATGGTATAAACATATCCTTTACCCTCCAAACTCTTTAACATCCTCAGGCCTAATAAATAAAATTATTTTCTTGGGTTAGGGAGAGATGACTCAGGTGTTAAAAGTGCTTGCTGCAAAAGCATGAGGACTTGAGTTCAAATCTCCAGCATCCATATAAAAGCTGGGATCACTGATGACATAACCTGTAATCCCAGCAATGGGGAGGCAGACACAGGAGGATCCCTGAGGCTCACTGATCAACTAGTCCAGCTGAATCAAAAACCTCCAGGGTCAGTGACAGACCTTGTCTCAAAAATAAGGTGAGAGCATTGACAAGGTCACCAAACATCAACATCCTGCTGCACACACACACTGCCCACCCACCCACATGTGCTCACACACATGAGCACATATGTGCACATACCACACATTTTTTAAATTAGCTTCTTTAAGTACTACTGATGGCCATTCCTTATTACGTTCATTTAATACAAAGTCCCAGTACTTCTGTATACTAGGTATTAAATAGCTGGTAGAAATATAAATACAAATAAATCAGGGTACTTGAATTCTAGTTTTAAGACTGTAAACCAAACATAATAAAACACATTGCTAAGGCATGACCCACAAGATTTTTAGAAAGATATATAGAAAGACCAAAGACTATATCTGGTTATCTTTGTTTTTCTGAATCTTAGTGGTACAATGTCCTTGAAGAAATAAAATTTTGTTTAGGCAACTGGAAAACAGAATCCTGCAATGTCTGAGCCACATTTTAAGGGAGAATATTTACTTTATATAGTAATTTTATTTTTTCATTGGCTTTTCTGGGACAAGTTCCGTGATGACATTCATGAACCCCCCCTTTTTTTTTTGTATATTTGTCCACACTTGACATTAAAGTACATCTCTTTGCTTAAAATCCACACTCCTCCTGGGTCTGTCCCAATGTAGGCATTTGCAATTAGCTTTCTTAAATATCACCTACTACTAGCAAAATTATAGATGCCTATTATTCATGCTTTTGTTTTCCCATTTTAAAATTTTTTGTTTATTGTTATTTATTTATTTGAGAGCGATGGGGGGGGGGGCGAATGGGCACACCAGGGCCTCCAGCCACTGCAAACAAACTCCAGACGCATGCACCCCCTTGTGCTTCTTGCTAACGTGGATCCTGGGGAGTCAAGCCTCAAGCTGGGGTCCTTAGGCTTTACAGGCAAGCACTTAACTGCTAAGCAATCTCTCCAGCCCTGTTTTCCCATTTTTGAAAAAAAAAAAACCCTTAATAATATGAAGCACATCTTTATAACTTCTTTTGTGAATATAAAATATATAAATCCTGCAAACTGTATTGCTCTTAAGTCTGTATTTACAGGAAGACAGCTTGCCAGTGGGTTTTAGCTTTCCAGAAGTAGCTTCACTTAATATTATAATCTAAGAGAAGGTGAAACAATGTAGCCATGCTTACAGCAAGGTTCCCTGATGTAATTAGAAAAGAATGTAAACATCTCTTTCTGGAAACCTCATTATTTTCAATGCAGTTGGTAGTCTTTAAGTTTTTTAAAAAACCATCTTTTGAGTATATATATTTGTTTCTATTCATCTATAAAGTCTACTTCTTAATATTTACAATTTCAACTGATCTTACATGCTATTTTAGGAAGATCTTGGAGCCATTCACCTGTTAGTTTTTAAGTATACTTAATAACTTCTAAAACACTGCTACTAATATTTTTGGGAAAAGTATTATATTGACTCCTGAAATTTCTAATTTTGCAAACTTCTACTTTTCTACATATGTTATTTCTAGAAAGGAAAATTGAATTTGTGAAAAGTGCTGTTCACTCAAAATATTTTCCTTTATTTTTGCAGATGTACCTCTTCATTTTCATTTTGAAACATTATTTAAAAAGACTGAAATAAAAGGAGATTTTGCTGAAAATAAGTTTGTAGACGACTATATCATATCATCATCGCCTGGTATGTCATATTTACAAGCTGTGCACACTTCTATACACTATAACATCCCTCAAACTTATTTTTGCATTCTAATAAAATTTAAGAAGTAAATGCAAATCATTAATTTTTAATATTCACTTTTCACAAATCACATACACAAAGAAAATACACAAGCGATGCTTAGTGCTCATGAGGCTCTAGAGGGTGGGGAAATGGAGGAAGAGAGGGGAGGGAGGAGAAACAGACATAATGGAAGAACAGTATTCTTACATGGTCAAAGTAATAAGGCTATTGATTCTCTTCATTAGTTCAGATGCCTAACACAATGCTAACTTGGAGTTCTACTATACTTGCTAAGGTTGAAATGATCTCACTGTCCATTGGCAGAACTGGAGAGGAGGAAAGGCAAAGGAATTGCTAGAAAATATTTTTGAGGAAATGAAGCTAAGCCGCATATGGAGGCATGCCAAACATCTATAGTAGTTGGCACAGATTTTATTTTGCTCGTATTAAAAAAAAAACACATGAAACAGACTATGTAGCTTATATATCTTTTGCATGTGTCTGTGTTGTTGCATGTGAGTTTGAACGTTGGTTGAGCATATGTGCGTAGATGCCAGAGGTTTATGCTAGGTTTCTTTCTCAGTCGCTCTTCACCTTTTTATTGTGAGACAGTCTTGCAGTAAACCTAGAGCTTATGGGTTTATCTAAATGAGGTAGCCCATAAGCCATGGAATTCTCCTGCCTCTGCCTCTCCAGTGCTGTGATTACAGGCACATACTATTAGCCTTTTTGCCTGGGTGCTGGGGCCATGAACTAAAGTTCTCATGCTTGTATGGTAAGCACTTAACCTACTGAGCCACATCCATTCGTACATAGCTTTTCTGATCAAGAAAGTTGGAAGCCATTTTATAAATAGTACTGCTAGTTTTGAAAGAGGAAAAAAAATCATAGATCACAATTAACTATAGTTGGCTCCAAGAATTAAAGGGTGTGAAGACATTTTAAGACAGGAAAACATCAGATATTCTGTTTATCTGAAAAGTTAAAATTTTGCTATCAAAAAAGCATAAAGGGGCTGGAGAGATAGCTCGGAGGTTAAAAGGCACATTTTTTTTTTGAGCGTAAAGCCTGGTGGTTCAGGTTGGATTTCCCAGTACCCATGTAAAACCAGACACACAGGGTAGCACATGCCTCTGGAGTTCATTTGCAGTAGCAGGCGGCCCTGGGTTGCTCAACCTCTCTCTCTCCTTGCAAATTAATTAATTAATTAATTAATTAATGTATACAAACCAACATAAAGTCTCCTCTGATGAATAATGTCTACCTCAAAAACTCAAGAATAAAATTCTTGTTAGATGACTTTTTATATAAAACTCAGCAACTTAAGGGCTCAGGCCCGAGTGTTAACTCAGTGGTGGGAAGGGTCTGGGTTCATTGATCAGCACTGGGGGGAAAACACCAAAGCACTCAGCAGCTTTTTTATAAATTCCAGTAATGACTAGGAACTAAAATCCAAGACAAAACAATCTCTGATTAAAGTTAACTAGGACTTACTGAGAGACATAAAGTTGTTTCTACGTGGAAATATCCCACTCCTGTCAGAAGACAGTTTGTAATATAAGATGTCTATTCCAATGTAATTCTACTTATTAATTTGCATTCACATGTATGTATATGGGTGTGCCAGGGTCTCTTGCCAGTGCAATTGAATCCAAGCTGGAAGGTTTTGCAAGCAAGTACCTATAACCAACCACTGAGCTAAACAGACTGTAATTTTCACTAGAATCATAGAAGTACTTTTGTTGTTGTTTTTACACTCATTTCTTAAGAATTCTTTTTTTCTGAGACCTCAGCATTCAGAAGGCTGAGGCAGGAGGATTGTGATGTTGAGTTCATAGTGCCAAAGTGGGATACATGTTTGACAGCTCATGCTGTCCTCTAATTTTAATCTCCTCGGAATATGCTCAGGGTTGACCTCTAGTCTCTACACATGCATGCACAGGTATGCCCACACAAATACACTCATATATATTCCTTGCCTCAGCTTCCAAAGTACTGGGGTTATATGTGCCACCAAGCGTGGCTAGTTCTTTTTTGAAGAAAATTATTCTGCAGTTTATTTCTAAAAAAGAAATTGTGAAGAATATATAATAAAAAATTGAATGTATCACATATCAAAGCTTTATAAGATTATAATCATTAAATGTGGTGGTAATGATGGAACCAGTTCAAAACATCTAAATATAAAGCCTAGAGACATACACAAATCCACTTATGTAGATGGAATTGTACAAACTCTCAATAAATATTTTAAAAATATTTTACTTACTCACTTAAGAAAGGGGCAGATAGAGAATAGGCTCTCTAGCCACTGCGAACTGCAGGTGCATGTGCCATCTTGTGCATCTGGCTTATGTGGATACTGAGGAATCGAACCTGGGTCCTTAGGCTTCACAAGCACCTTAACCACTAAGCCATCTCTCCAACCCCTTTGTCTATAAATATTAATGGTAAGTTCTTTTGTTATTTAAGAAAATTTGAGGTAAGGCCTCATGTAGTCCAGACTGGCTTTATTTTTACACACACACACACACACACACACACACACACACACACACACACACCAGGGTCTCTAGCCACTGCAAACAAATGTCAGATGAACACATCACTTTTTGCGTCTGGCTTTATGTACTGGGAATTTGATCCATGGCCAGCAGGCTTTGTTTAAACAAGCACCCTTTACTGCTGAGCCCCAACAAGTTATCGATACATTCCTTATATGCCAGCCCTGGCTAAAGGGCTATGTTAGGTAATTATTTTAACCAAGAAGTATTATTCTTGAATATCATTCAGCATATCATAATGAAGTAGTCCAGTCATGTGGCTCAAAAACCATGCTTTAAGAAACCAACTTTCATTTGTAATGAGTAGTATTAAATAATGACCCATTTAATGAGAGCTGCATTCACATAGCACATTTAAACAAAATTCAGTAGAAATCTTGGCAGCAGAGGTAGGAGGATTGCTGTGAATTTGAGGCCAGTCTGGGACTAGAGAGTGAGTTCCAGATCTGCCTGGGCTAGAGTGAGACCCTGCCTCAACAAAGCAAGCAGTAGGGGCTGGAGAGATGGCTTAGAAGTTAAGACGCTTGCCTGCAAAGCCTAAGGACCTAGATTCAATTTCCCAGTACCCATGTAATCCAGATGCACAAAGTGGTGCGTATATCTGGAGTTTGTTTGCAGTGGCTTGCCTATTCTCTCTATATCTGCCTCTCTTCTCCCTCCCCCTCAAGTAAATAAATACAATGTTTTAAAAAAACAAAGATCTGATTTGTATACTATAAAACTTTATAGGTATGCCTGGTGAAATATGGAAAAGAGAGTACCTCATATTTACTGAGAACTTGTGAGTTAGACACTTTGTAGCCCATTTTTGCCTATAAGTTGTACTACTACAGTTTTACTATTACTATAGTGTAAACAACACCTTCAAATATTTCAGGTAATACTAAGAATCAATAAAATCCTTTAAACTGTTTTATAATGCCACTATCATTAAAAAAAAACAACCTGTTTACTTTTATATCTGCTCAAAATAAAGTTCATTGAACTGCTAATTCTGTATTCTGACCTAGTTATTCTAAAAGTCTAATCTTAAATATGAAACAATCTTTATTCAGAAATATCAGCATTTTTTGTGATGACAACAACTTGAACATGATAGGTTATGATAGCCAATTGGTTAATTATATACTACAGTGTACATCTTTCAAAATACCTTAACAGTTCACCTAAGGATGAACACATACTTATCAAAGAATATTGTGATATAAAGGGCGGAAATACTTATATATCGGGTATAGTTGTAACCACATAAAAGCGGGGGGTGTGCACACAGGTAAGAAGAAAACCATAGATCTTCAGGACCATCATCTACCTGTTTTGAGACGGGCTCTCCCATTGGCCTAGACCTCACCAAGCAGGCTACACTGGTTGGCAAGTGAGCCCCAGGGATCCTCTTATCTCCACCTTCCTAGGACTGGTATTATAAACTCACACCACCATCCCTGACCAAAAAAAAAAAAAAAGCTTATTATTATATCAACCAGATGCAACGTGTAAACTTTTTTTTGGTTGCTGATTTGATTCAATCAGCTGTATAGATATTTAAACTTTTAAAAATACTTATATATTAATGATTATTTTTGTCATAAGTAATGCATACTGGCTTGTTACACATATACTTATCAATTTGCTACATTCAAGCTGACATATTATAAAGATAATGTTCAAATTTATGGTATAAGCACTGGTAGTAGAAAGATGGAATGAGGGGGCTGGAGAAAGAGCTTAGAGAAGCCTGCAAGCAAAGCCAAACAGCCCAGGTTTGATTCCCCAGTATCCACATTAAGCCAGATGCACAAAATGGTGCATATGTCTGGAGTTCATTTGCAGTCTACAGGCTCTGGTGTACCCATTCTCTGCCCCTTTTTCTCTCTCAAAAAAAATAATTTTTTTAGGAGATGAAACAAGATTGTTCATGTGTTGATCAATGTAAAAGCTGAATCATAATCTCCTTTGGGTTTGAAAATTGTCTATAGAGAAATTAGAAAAAAAGATGAAAACACTAAAGTCAGGGAACAATTACCTACACTTAGGAGAGATGAAACAAATACTGGAAAGTAGGTTATATTCAAGTACTTTTTGATGATGTAATTCTACTATTTAGATGTGTCCTGAGACTGAATTCTTTTCAAAAACCATGAATATAATTATCGGAAGGAATTTTTATAATAGCATTAAATTCATTAAGATGAGGGTAATATTATGAAATGCCTAAATAATATTGTCAGAGAGGAATGTTAAGCAACCATCTGAAAAATAATGAGTAAATTCTGGAATTAAAAAGTACACTTATGGGCTGGAGATGGTTTAGCGATTGAGGCACTTACCTGCAAAGCCAAAGGACCCAGGTTTGACTCCTTAGGACCACGTAAGCCAGATGCACAAGGTGACACACGTGTCTGAAGTTTGTTTGCAGCAGCAGGAGGCCCTGGCACACCCATTCTCTCCCTGCCTCTTTCTCTCTCTCTCTAAATACATACACACACACACACACTTTAAGTACACTTATGGGGCTGGGAAATAGCTCAGTGGGTCAAGCACTTGTTATTCAAGAGTATTTGAGTTCAAATTTCCCACACCCATGTAAAGCTGAATACTGTTGAGGGAATCTGTAATCCTATGTTGCCTATGGCAAAATGGAAGGCAGAGACAGGAGAAATCTCCTAGAAGCTTGCAGGCCAGTGAATGCAGCAGTGAAGAGACCTGCCTCAAAAGTGGAAAGTGAGGACCACATCTGAAGTTGTCCTCTGACCTCCACATGCACCATGGCATGTCTGTACTCACATGCACATGCCAGAATAACTTTTAAAATTATTATTTTATATTTGAAATATACAATTATGAAGTGTCTATATGATTGAAAGTGAGTGTAAAAATGAAGGCATATGTGTTAAGAGAATTACATTTCTCCTAGTGCTGTTATGTAATCTATTTGACTTAAAAAGTAAGTTTAAATGTTCGGGGAAATGAATTAATACTAAGTAGGTCAATAATGTAATGATATGATACAAGCCTCATATAATGGAAAAGCTAATGGGGATAGATGGAATATACTTGAGTGGAATGTTGCTCTATTATTGGGAACATAAATAAGCCAGTCTTCTATCTACCAGCTACTCACCTAGTACTCTCACCACCTGCCACTTGATGCAACTAACTAAACATTGTTTCATCCTATGTCTTAAATATTTTAATAACTTTTATTTTAATGTGATTTCTATACTTAAAAAAAAACCTAGAATATCACACTGAAAACCTACTCTGGCAGGCAAACGGTAAGTGCTGAAGAATCAAAGGTGAATCATGGGAACTCAGAATTATAATGCAATGAGTCAAGAATAACTTGGCCGGGCGTGGTGGCGCACGCCTTTAATCCCAGCACTTGGGAGGCAGAGGTAGGAGGATCACTGTGAGTTCAAGGCCACCCTGAGACTCCATAGTGAATTCCAGGTCAGCCTGGGCTAGAGTGAGACCCTACCTTGAAAAACAAAAACAAAAAAAAACAAACAAACAACAAAAAAAACCAGAATAACCACTTTAGGGCTGGAGAGATGGCTTAGTGGTTAAGGTGCATGCCTGCAAAGCCTAAGGACCCAGGTTGAATTACCCAGTACCCACATATGCACATGGTAGTGCATGCATCTGGAGTGTGTTTGCAGTGGCTAGAGGCCCTTGTGTGACCATACCCTCTCTCCCTCTCTCTCTCATAAATAAAAAATAAATTAATTTAAAAAACAACTACTTTACAGGGTATAATGAGCAAAGACATATGATGAAACCACCCTATAATGGAGTATATAACTCTGACTATAAGGCAAAGGAAAGGTTAAGGGAGATGAGAAATGAGCAGAGAGAACTCCAGAAAGATGGAAATGATAAATGCCACCTTGGAACTTCAAGGATGAGTGTTACAAATTAAGTGTTCCTCAACTTCAATGTGCAAGACACATTACTTTATGAATATCAGGTATCAGAATGAATATTGAATCAGAGTTTTGAATGGAGCCCAATATTCTACATTTTAACAAGGTCCCAGCTAATTCAAACACTGGCACAGAATAATGAAATATGCAATGTAGGTCCATGTTAGTAACAGAGTTTTAAATAATGGGAATAAACACCACAGAGATATAAAACTGATGTGTTCAGGTATGTACAAATAGGTTGGTATCCTGCAGAATGAATGTGTGAAGGTAAGCAGACAGAGCTTTGTGTAGCTTAGATTCATTTTACATTGTTATTAAGCTTTGCATTTATAATAACAGTGCTGACTACAGGCAACAAGGAAGTAAAGTCAAATTGTAAAGTTGGAGAGTCAAGACATTATTAGTCTTACAATAAAAGCCTAAATATATCGGAATATTCAAGGTTATGAATAAGGGAGAGAAACTGAGAAACAAGACTTCAATGACGACACCAAATAAATGTGTAATGAATGATGTTACTTTTCTACAAACATTATAGGGATAACTGTAGAAATCTGAATCAGGTTGTAGAGAAAATTGTGTGGTTCTAGAAAAGAGTGATCTTGCTTTTGGAAAATAAACAACTGTGTCTTAGGGGGTAAGGGAGTGAGAATTATGTCATAAACCTAATTTGAGTTCATGGTAGTAAATCAAATGTGATAAAATGTTAATATTTAGAGAATCTGAATGAAGAGTAGATAAAAATTAGTTGTACTATTTCAATATTCTGTAAATCTGAGGGCGTACAAATTGATAACATTGTTTGTACAGTGAATGGCTGAATGAGGAATTCTGTAAGCACAGAGATCCATTTTCTTCAAATTCCTTACCTGATAACTATGCACCCAATATCTTATAAGAATTGCAAATTTGGGCTGGAGAGATGGCTTAGCAGTTAAGGCACATGCCTGTGAAGCCTAAGGAACCTGGTTTGATTCTCCAGGTCCCACATTACCCAGATGCACAAGGGGGGTGGGGGGGGAATGCATCTGGTGTTCGTTTGCAGTGGCTAGAGGCCCTGGCATGACCATTCTCACTCACTCTCTCTCTTTCTCCCTCCCTCTCTCTGTCTCTAATAAATAAATAGATAAATAAAAATAAGATCTTTTTAAAAAAACAATTGCAAATTTATCTTCACTTCTATATTATCTAATATAATGACCTCTTTATACTATTGAAATCATGTTCTAATTTTTATCTTCCTCAAGTTACCACAGCCAGTGACCTTCTCAGAATGCAACTTGTTACTCATATCTGTCTGTCTTTTTTGCTATTTGGCTTTCAAGTGCATTCTTTGAAATATTAGAGTTAATTGATTTTGGGGGAAAAAAGTGACATTTCTTTGAATAGTTTCTTTTACTCACTATGCTCTCCTGTCATTCCATTTTTTTCTTTCATATTTTTCATCTCTGTTTTCATTTAAGTTATGCAATTACTCTTCCAGTCCAATGTTGATTTTCCAGCTATGCCTGTTCTGCCATTTGGCTTGTTTTGAAATTTGGACAGTTAGATTTCTCTGGAGAAGCCCCTTGCCTTGATACTCTTAAAAACCTATCAGTCCGTACACTGGGAATGATCCATTAACTGTTTTTTGAAATAATTCTTCCACTTCTAATTTGTTATTATTGTATGACGTTGATACTGAAGATTTTTGATGTGTTCACATTTGAAGTTGTCACTGTTAGAACTGCTACTTATGGTAAGCAGCTGGTGAGCAGGGTAGAGTCACGTGGACAGGAAAGAGCAGAACCTTTCAAAGTGGCCCATCAGGACTGCGCCTCACCTCCTCCATTTCTCTGCATAAAGCTCTGATGGTGTTGTCTTGTGAGATACCCTCATCAATGAGGTTGGTACTGGCTTTCAAAGTCTCCCAGTGCTCCACCTCAGTTTGCTCTCCTACCTCAGGTCTAGAAAACTGCTGGTGTTGACTGTCTCTATGGGAGCACTTTCCCATGTGTTTCTGCTTTGGATTTCCCCCTCCAAACAAGTTCCACAGGAGATTAGTCTTTTATAAGGACTTCGTGAATTCTGCTTTATTCATGTTTCTTTTTCTGTTTACAAGTGTGTTTATCTGTACCTAAGCCTATGTGTCAAAATTATCATTTTGGGGGTGCTTTGGCATCATGCAACTGAATTCCTAGTCACTGTCATTTGCTATGCTCTTTATTTCACTGTTACTCAGTTTGACACTTCAGCCTACATGTTTGTATTTTTCTGCTCCTTTCGACATCTCCAAACCCTTTCAAATACAACGGATGAGGGGAGCCAACTAGATGGCAAAACCAGCACTAGAATATGAAGTTCAGATAGACAATGCTCATAAAGCTAACATTTATTAAGCATTCATCATGGGAGACCCCTATTTCAAGAATTAACACATTTAATCCTCATAACTCCAAGAGAGCTGCTATTATAATTATGGTGAGGAAACCAAGGCCCAGGGACTGTTGTGTTAAATTCAGTTTTTAAAAGTGAAATCATAGGCAAGCCACTGCCACAATTAAACAAAGTCTGGTTGTTGCTTTCCAGGAGTCCTAGTCTGTTGTGATCATGCTGTATACTATTTGGTTCTGAATTATTTCCTTTAAGGAAAAATATGTTCAGGGTTTGAATGGCATTCAGCCAACAGTTAGGGATCTGAAGCAATTCTCACTAACTAGGAAGCCTGAGAACATACCATCTCCTCCTTTCATCGCCTTCCAAAAATTAATAATAATGGAACAAAAATGGAAATTGTTCATTTCCTGAGGATATTTTAAAGGAATCCTCATCTATTTATTTTCAGTTTGGATTGTCTATCTTGGTAATTTTAAGCAATTCTGAAGTAATGCCTTAAAGCTCTGCACAGCTACATACAGAAGCAGATTAGCCTGTTCATTACCTGTCAGTATTAAGAACAAAAGCGTCACACAATCTTTCTTTTCACCTGTTTTAGTACATGGCACTCCTCTGAATCAGTGGAGAGATGGATATTCACCTATATGTAAGCCTCAAGGGAGGTCAGAGTCATCTGCTCAGCTGTTGCAGGGGAGGAAAAAGAGACATTTGAGTGAAACAGCATTAGGTAGGTTAAAATGAAGATATGACCATTAGTATTATATATTGAAAATAAAAATTTCTACTTTTTAAGAAACCCTTGTCTCATGGAGTTTATAATCCACAACAGTCCTTAGTTACATAAAACTACTATGACCCTGTGGATAGCTAAGTCAGAATTTGTAGATGGATATCTATAAACTTGATGCCAACTAAGTATTTCCCACTTATGTTGCCTGATTAGTTTTTCCCTATCAGCTATCATGTAGACAGAGTTTAGTTGCCAAGGTTGTAATACATTCAAACTCGTTCAGACTAGGTCACTCCAAGGTAGCCTGAAAAAATTATGACCATTTCTAGAATAGTATCAAGTGTGGTTTCTTGTGCAGACTTGGGAGAAGACAGTTACCATAATTATTAATGATAAAAGATAATACTGGCAAGACATATTTTAAATAGCAAGTGATCTGCATACTTCTGGTTCTTGTTCAGTGTCCTAATGAATATATTGCGATATCCATTAGTTGAATCTTCCTCAGATATGTCAATAATATGCCCAATAAATTAGAAACTGACTGACTGTATCCAATCCAAAACACACTGAACTCTAATTATATATGCACTGGATTGAAAACATTTACCTCTCTAGTATCTTTGGAAATTCTACCTAATATAGCAGACTAAGTCACTACCTGATAATCACTATCTGATCTAATACACTGACTGGCACATAATGAACTCACAAGTATTTCCAGAGATTTTGTAGTATGAATCTTAATAGGCAATGAAGGAACACTCAATTTTAATTTTTAAGGAAATTTCATAGATATAAACCAAAACAGGAAAAATTTTAATCTCTTAATAAAGATGTTTTATGAAATATACATTACCTAAGATAGACAGTCTTTCACTTCATTTTTTTTTTTCCCCAAGGCAGGGTCACTCTAGCCCAGGCTGAATTGGAACTTACTCTGTAATGCCAGGCTGGCCTAGAACTCACACTGATTCTTCTACTTCAGTCTCCTACTAGGACTAAAAATATGCACCACCATGCATGGGCAAATTGATTAGCTCTTGTTCTGAGTTTAATGGATATATTGGTCATGGAAAAACAAATGAAATGATATATTACAAATAAAAAAATTAGGTTAGTCCAAAAGCTCAGAATATCTTGCATCTCTGTCAAAAACCATTTTAAGAGCCAAGTGTGGTGGTCCACGCTTTTAATGCCAGCACTCAGGAGGTATAGGTAGGAGGACTGCTATGAGTTTGAGGCCAGCCTGGGATCACAGAGTGAGTTCAGGTCAGCCTGGGCTAGAGTGAGACCCTATCTTGAAACAAACAAAACATTTTAAGGAAATCTCATAGAAAACAGGCAGACAATAATGACAGATGAGTGGATAAGATATCCATGGCAAGTCTCCACAGTGCAACTTCTACAGGAGTCACAGAAGACAGAGTAGGGCAAAGAGTAGATACGGATACTGAAAAACTAATACAAAATGTACTGGGCAATGGGGGTTCTTCTAAAAAGGTTGGGGTCTTCTTTTATAATTTCCCTTTGTTTTCTGATACATGATTTACAAAAATCAACAAACAATTGGGGCAATAACTCAAATACCTATTGTTCATCTTTAACATCTGACATTATGAAGCGTTCTTTCCACAACAGGAGAAAGAACCAGGTTTGATGACTTTGGTTTTCAACACACAGAACCAGGATCCCATTGCGATTTCTCTGCTGTCTCTAATGTCAGTACTGGACCAAGAATCCCAAACTCATCCTCACAAGTAGGTTTTCTTTTATCTGTTTATTAAATCCTAAAATTGTTTTATAGGTTTTGAAATAAAACAAATAAAATGTCTTACAGAATATTTTGCTAATCTATAGCAGACTATTTGTAAGAACAGTTTAGAATGATCTCATTACGAAATAGTAATGTTGGAAAAATAATAAAACATTTTTACTTCAAAGCTACCATCTTACTAATCTTTAATTAAGGACTCTTTTTCTGTTGAAAACTTAATTATGAACATCTGTCCTACTTAACATACAAATCTAATGAGTTTTCAGGATCTGTGCTGTTCTTAATCTGGTTTGTTTCTTGTCACTTGGCCCAGGAGTAGTGAGGTAAAAAAGTATGTAGGTTTAGAAGTTCAGGGACCAGGAACACATAAATGAAGACTTACCACAACCATTTTTCTAAAAAGCTCACCAAATTTCACAGCCTTTCCTAGTAAGTGTGTGCAGCTGTATACACAAATATAATTACACATCTGCCAAAGGTCTTGTTTATGTTTTCAACAGCTAGGCATACTTTGTTAGTTTTCTTAACATTTTATGATCATGAACAATTATGAACAATTTATAAAAATTATGCAACAGGTATACTATATATTATTTTCATATAAAATGAAAGAAATATATCATCACAGGTAACTAAAACACTATTAAGTGGTACAATCCTGTTTTGCAGAACACTGCACGACGGAGGTTAAGAAGCGAGAGCTCCTATGACATAGATAACATTGTGATCCCCATGTCATTAGTAGCACCAGCTAAGTTAGAGAAACTCCAGTATAAGGAAATACTTACTCCAAGGTATGTATGCTTCTGTCTATTTTCTTTCTTCTTTGGTTAATAACTCAAATTCAAGAATCAAGCTACAATGCTGAGAGGCAGCTGGCACTTCCTTTCCTCCTTGCCTGGAAGGACAGTCGTGTTGTGTGTCCCAAGGACAGAGTACTGTGTAGTTCCATCATGTCACGTCTTAGTTTTTTTAGAACCAAGGTTTCTAAACTGACTTATTTTACCATCATTAGGTCCTTTTTCATTCAGCTATATTTGGATATCTAGTATGTACATGGTACTCTTATGGCACTTTGGTGGTATAAAAGCTGTAGCAGTGAACAGTCCATGCCTTTAAAGACAGGGAGGGGTGCACATAGTTGCAGAGAATTCAAAGAAAGCAATTACATTTGCATGGTGTATTCATACAGTAAGACACTAATACCTGTGAGAACAAAAACAAGATTTTATTTCTACGTCAGTTATAAACACATTAAATACTAACATAGTATATCATGTCTAGAAAGACATCATGGGAGAAAAAAATTACCACTTACACAGGAAGAACACAACACAGGCAGAGATGTGTACAAGGTATAGCCTGACACTGAGGTTTGCAGAGGTTTATAAAGGAAGATAGGGCTAGAAAACAACCAGACAAGGAGCTCCCGAATAACATGCACAGATCTACTTCCCTTGGCAGTGAAGTTAGCCAAATGTTTTTCATCAGTATCTCAAAAGTACAAATATGGCTAGGCATGGTGGCACACGTCCTTTAATGCCAGCACTGGGGAGGTAAGAGGACTGCCACGAGTTTAAGGCCACCTGAGTCTACATAGTGAATTCCAGGTCAGCTTGTGCTAGAGTGAGACCCTACCTTGAAAATAAAAAGTATTAACATGGTACCAGGAAATAGAAAATGTTAGAAATCAAAACATAAGGCCAGGTGACAACTATGGCTAATTGCGACCCACTCCCATTTTAATTTCAAAAGTTCTGTTACAAGTATGATTACCTGTACACAGGACTAGAATTTTCACAAGAAGGAATAATGTTCTGGTTATGATGTTCTGTAACAAGTGTTTTCACCTTGTCTGGTGGGCTAAAGAAGGCTGGCAGAACTGCCTGTTGAAGAGAATTCTTTCAGGCAGTTGTTAAGCCACTGGCTCAAAAGGGATCATGATTAGCGTTCTCATATCAAAGAAACTGACAAATACTACAAATCACATCTAGTTTTCCCTTTGTTTTGGCCAAGCCAGTTAGTGAACAAAACACCGCCTTATCAGTCAGTACATAATTATTACATACAATGCAGCTATGTAGATGAGATTGTTAAGTTTGATATTAAAAGTCAAGATTTATTTCCTCCTTGCCCTTTTCCTAAATAAAAATATTTTTCTCACTGGGCACGGTGGCGTACAACTTTAGTCCCAGCACTTGGGAGGCAGAGGTAGGAGAATCACTGTGAGTTCAAAGCCACCCTGAGACTATATAGTGAATTCCAGGTCAACCTGGGCTACAGTGAAACCCTACCTTGAAAAACTCTCTCTCTCTCTCTCTATATATATATATTTATATTCCCCCCCCCTCTCTCCTTAAAAAGATGAACTATTAGGCTGGAGAGATGGCTTAGCAGTTAAGGTGCTTGCCTACAAAGCACCTAAGGACTTAGGTTTGATTCTGCAGTACCCACGTAAAGCCAAATGCACAAAGTGGTGCGTGCATTGGGAGTTCATCTGCAGTGGCTAGAGGCCCTGGCCATACTCATTATCTCTCTCTGTCTCCCTCTCTCTCAGTCTGCCACTCACTGCTTGCAAATAAATAAATAAAATTTTTTTTTTTTCAAAAAGATGAACTATTAAAATACAACCATTTAAATTATGGAAACCCCAAGGAAATATAATACTAATATACTTACTTAGCTGTGCTTAGAGAAAACGTTGTGGTATTTGGATAAGAGCTGTTTGAAAATGGTTTGTGTCTTCCACAGCTGGAGGGTGGTATTTCTTCAGCCTCTAGATGAACATAACTTAGAAGAAGAGGTAAGCTGCCTGACATTTAATGGGACAAATACACCTTCTCTGCTATAAAGCTGGCATAATTTGACATTTATTGATTTATAAGGAAATAAAAACCCTTTAACTTCTGATTCTTTTATTTATGAAAACTGTTTTCAAAAATTGTATTTTAAGCTGGGCGTGGTGGTGCACGCCTTTAATCCCAGCACTCAGGAGGATCACCGTGAGCTCAAGGCCACCCTGAGACTACATAGTGAATTCCAGGTCAGCCTTGACTAGAATGAGACCCTGCCTCAAAAAACTAAAAAAATAAATAAAATAAAAAAATTTATTTTATTTAAATAAAAGTTCCTAAACAAACCTGTCTATAAAGATGACTATGTATAGCTCAGCCTATCTCCAAAACAAAACAGAAAAAAGTAGACATGTCATGTTAATACCCAGAGCAAGGGCAGTTCTAATCACTTTCAATAAATATACATAGTACATGGTATAAATGCTAAATGCTAAGAATATACTAACAACTTTTCAGATCAGGTAATGAATTATACAGAAAAGTTTTTCTTATTCAATTTTTGGATACTGAAATTATAATTATGGGACTGTGATCCTGTATGGATAAAATTACAATAAGAATAATTATACGGAAAAAATATATGTCTCTAAAATAATTCTGAGTAATTCTCGGGTATCTAGAAGAATCACATAATTACATAGAACATATATAGTTTCTCTCAAGAAATATAGTTCTGAAGCCGGGTGTGGTGGTGCACGCCTTTAATCCCAGCACTCGGGAGGCAGAGGTAGGAGGATCACCATGAGTTCGAGGCCACTCTGAGACTCCAAAGTGAATTCCAGGTCAGCCTGGGCTAGAGTGAGACCAGACCCTACCTCGAAAAAAAAAAAAAAGAAATATAGTTCTGGACTGGAGAGATGGCTTAGTGGTTAAGGTGCTTGCCTGCAAAGCCAAAGAACCCAGGTTCAATTCCTCAGGACCCACATAAGCCAGATGCACTAGGGGGCACACACATCTGGAGTTTGTCTACAGTGAACGGAGGCCCTGGTGCACCCATTCTCCCTCTCTCTCTCAAATAAATATTTTGTTTGAAAAAAAGAAACATATAGTTCCTATGCCCAACAGTCATGTTTTTAAAGTACTAGACAATTAACCTTTAATGTCTTATGCTGCTCTACTGCACTCTTCCTAATTTAGAATTGATCCTAGCAAGAAGTCCAAATTCCCAACATAAATTGTCCAGGTTAAAAACTCCAGAGAAGTAAGTAGTTAAATTCTGATTTATCTCCATCAGTTTTACTTTTGATATTAACCCGTTATTATAACAGTGTGTGTTCCACAATGAATAACCGACACAAACTCTGTAGGATGAATGAAGATTGACCATTTAGCATAAACTAGACATATCTAGCACATATATAATCCATGTGCTTGGAGGTTGAGTCAGGAGGGCTACACAATTCAAAGCCAGACTGAGTCACTTAGCAAGATCCTGTCTCCCAACAAACAAAAAAATAAGCTGTGGCAAATGGAAAGCACTGTGAGCACATTTATAATCTAAGTATTAAAACACAAGCCAATTGTAAAATCTAAGTACAGTTTCTCACCATAAGGACCCATAAAAGCATTTTCTAATTCCAGATAGAAGACCTGTCTGATGAAGTCTTCTCCCTAAGACACAAAAATTATGAAGAGAGAGAGCAAACTAGGTGGTCACTCTGGGAGCAAAGCAAGTGGCACAGAAGAAATAACAGGCAAGTATTTTAAGCCCTTCACGCTGCAGAATGCATGTGAAATGAACAGAAATTTGGTATAAAATTTAGGAAGCCATTTACAAGGAAAAGAGAGATGCCATGCCACCTTTGGGGACCGTCATATATTTGGGCTAACTAACATGAATACATTTCTGTAAGTCACTGTTTCTCATGTGCTGCTGGCCACAAAAACATACTTAACTAGCAAATGTAACACTTTTCTCTATAAAGTAGGTCATGTCAACCATGCATAGTAGCACATACCAGTACTTAGGAGGACACAGGGGGATCACAAGTTTGAGGCCAATTTAGGTTGCTTAGTGAGACCCTGTCCCCCCAAAACGAAAGCAATGCAAAAAGCAAGTTATTTCAATCTACTTTAACAACAGACTGGGGGCTGGGTTCAGGTAATCCACCTTAACATAACCACCCCCAAAATAATACATTACAAAAGTTTCTTAAGAATTTTCTTTCAGTGTAAAAGGCAAATATCTAAAAGACTTAAAACACAAACAAAATCCAGTGTGGTAGCACACCCTTAGAATTCCAGCACTCAGGAGGCTGAGGCAGGAAGATCATAAGTAGAATATCATGAGCTATATATAGCAACATCCCATTACAAAACACAAAACAAATAAAACCCTAAAAAAAGCACTAATATTCCTTGATGGAAAGGAGAATAAATCTAATATAATTATTATGCATCTGAAATTATCCTTGATATTTTATACTTACTTTCATTATTTTTAATGGAGACAGAACTAAAAAAGCAAGTTCATGTGAAGTCTAGCAGTCTCTTCAGTCCATGAGTATTACTCATTTAAATAAAAGCCTTTCTCAGGGGCTGGAGAGATGGTTTAGTGGTTAAAGCACTTGCCTGCAAAGCCAAAGGACCCAAGTTTTATTCCCTAGGACCCACATAAGCAGATGTACAAGGCAGGATATGTGTCTGGAGTTTGTTTGCAGTGGCTGAAGGCCCTGGAGTGCCCAATCTCTCTCAAATAAATTAAATTAAAAAAAAAAAAAACAACTTTCTCTGTTTAGGTCTTGAAGATACCCAGCTTTGCTATATATCTTCATTCAAAACATTCTTCTAATATAAATAGATTCTGGAATTCTCATCTTTTTCCACATCTCAGAAATAAAACTTTGCAGAAATATACAGGAAAATGTGAAATGAGGCCTTCCTATCTTTCATCTTCAGATAAAAATATAATAATTATAAAATAATATGAGAAATCAAAGACTATAAGGATCAAATAAAATTGTCCCTTCTTGTCTACCAAAAACCAAAACTTTAACCAAAGAGCAAACACTGTAAGTGGTAGAATATTTAATGGAGTACTATGCTTAAATCTTTGATAAGAAACAGCATTAGAAAGATCACTTAAAGTTTTAAGTCTTTTGGGCTTCTGTTAAGATGTTAAATAAAATGTTAAAAGATTCTAACCTAGTGATATAGCATGTTCATAAAATGGAGATAATAAATATGCATTTTTCTTGCCAGATCTTACAGTAAAAATGCTGAAGGGCAGGACTTGGTTTTGAAAGAAAGTCCTAATGATGTTAGCAGTGGTCAGCAGTGTACTGGTCAAAGTCCTTTTGAGCTCTCTGCAGAGAATCATGATCTGTGTGCACAAGACTCACTGCTTTTAAATGAAAGTCAAGAAGTCAAAGTAAGTGTAATATACATGATTAAACTTACTTTCAATTGTCTTTTAACTTTTACTTGTATATAAAAATTACTTACTGTAAATTAACTTTCATCATTACCTATCAAATTCTAGAATGCCCAGGAAGAATCAGATTATATTACTGCATTCTAGTTCCATCATAAGTTGCAATCTTTTCTTTCTTTTCTGCATACTATGTCAGTACCAACTTCCATCTACTTGCTAATCTCCTAGAGAATGAGGATCCTGTCAAATTTCCATTATCAAACATCTGATATGGGGAATACTTGGAACATAGTAAATGCCACTGCAAATTCTCTTCCTTCTCTTTTACCTGTCTCCCCATCCATTCATTTCCTACTTCAGGAGTATATTCTAACACTCCACAAAATGCCGTAAAATTCGTACACCTTTCTTCATAAATGTTGAAAAACAGCTAGACTGTTAATGGAGAGTGGAGATTAATACCAAGTTGCAAAAAAATTAGGCAAGAAAAAAAATCAAGGCTCACCTATACTGGGGCAGAAATGAAGTGATACTGAGGCAAATGTGATTCACACTTGAAAACACTAATAAAGGGGTTTTCCTAGAGCATGCTTAGTCCACTGCCCTAGAGCAGCCTTTCCTCAGCTTTGCAGAGGCAAAGTGAATACCAACTCCTCAGTCACTAAATTCTCAGTATCTTATATTTTCAGTTGAGATGAAATGAAAATCTCTTATGTGGTAAAGAAATAAAAATTATAAAATTGACTTTTAAAGACTACTTGACACAAACAAATTTGCTGAAACTTAACTGAACATGTTTCCATTTTCAGTCACTGTGGTGGGAACGACGGGCTTTTCCACTGAAGGATGAGGACATGGCAGCCTTGTTATGCCAGGAGGAAAGGAAGGCTCAGACGGCAAGAGCAGGCGCAGCTCTGCCTGGCGAAGTCTTTGGTACTGCTGCACAGGAGGATGGCCACCCTCCACAAGTGCAGTCAGATGGAATGGAAGACTGTAAAACCTTTGGCCTAGGAGTTACTAATGTTAAAAGAAACAGGTGACAGGGGTCAATGAAGAACCTTTTGTAAATTAGAGAGAGAAGAAAAAGGAAACCCTATGCAGCCACTCTGGGCACAATTCCAGAGCATGAGGATAAGCTGCATACATCCATCTTCTATACTGTTTATGGAACAGGCCAGATTCAGTTTCTTTTTCCTTACTGAACCACAGAAGTAGCTAGCTTTTCACCTGCACACCAGTGTTGGTCGTTTGTGTAGATCACACAGATCATAAGCACCAAGATACTATAAAATGCTTCCATGTGATGCCAAATCACATTAAGACACCTTTTCACCCCCACACACACCTGATTTGCATAAAATGAGAACTATTTTTTTTCTATCTACATGGTTATTCTCTAAAATGCCTCAGAAATATATTAAAATAAACCTATATGTGCACAGAATATGTGCACACACATGTAGACGTAAAATTGCACTAGCAGTGACCACTCCACTGAAAAAAGTGTGTATGACCTACTCTATGCAATGTAAGCTGCAATAAGCATTAAGCCTACGTTCTCAGAGAAAGAACATCAACAAACCTTGATTATGGACAGGGAGTTTCTTTGTGTTTGTTTTTGTTCTTTTGTATGTTTAACCAATAGAAGATATTTATGAAACTCTTACATCAGATAACAAAATACTCATTTATATGGTATCTCTTCAACTAACAGGCTACTTTCAATTTACTTTTAACATAATTAAGATAAACAAATTGAGAGTTTTGATATTGGTACATTTTAAAACTGGCAGATATTTGAAAATTCAACTTGAGTTTCATCTACTTTATGTACCTCATGAAGACGCCGATTTAAATGTCCAAACATTATAAAAAGAACAAAGTGGTTGCAATTCTAGCTAACATCCAGCTAGAAATCTTACTGAAACCTTATTGTATTCTAGGTCATTTGGCCCTTCCTTGCTATAACTTACTCTACTCTATTCTTACTTGCATCCAATATGAAACATTAAAATTTTTCAAAGGACAAGATTTCAGTATTGGATATTAAGCAGTGTACACTGAGGAAAATTTCTTTTGAAGCTATGATACCATTTTTTTCCTGTGTGAAAACTGAGGACAATACACAGGAATCAATTTTTGTCATTAAAAGAGGTTATTCAATTTGTAGCTCCCATATATACTGAGAATTCTGGCCATTTTGGGTAAGAGTCTGTGGGATTTTCAATAAGTTTTTGTTGAGGATTGAGAATTATACTGGTCACTGCAAAGGGGAATTCAAATCCAATACATATAAACTTTTGCTTGTAGTTTTGCTGCACATTTATTTTTAAAGAAAAATGAAGCCAGACAAACACAAGTTTTCCTGGCAAATAAATTCAAATCTTTGTCATGCCTAATATTATAATCTTCTATGTAAGTTTTTTTTAAATTAAAGTTATTTCTATATGCCTTGTATTGTGTGATTTGATTAAATACTACTATTCATGGCAAAAATCTTTCCTAAACTAAAATAAAACAAATATCACATTTTACCTTGTAGGGCAGCAAACAACCCAAGTAGGTTCTATTCCATGCCTAAATATCCATTCATTTATTTTTTTCAACCTTATTTCTCAGAATTCAGAGTAGCTTGAACAAATTTAGTGATACAGGTTGTATTTCCTATAGTTGACACCTATTTTACTTTATAATTGGGAACACAGTATAAATACTTAATATAAGGACTGACTCTATATTCTGTCATCTCTTAGCCTACCTTGTCTTTCTTGGAATAAAGTAGGTCCTTAGGGTGAAAATCCATAGTTCCAGAAGCTTACTCTGATTTTGCTACAGCTTATAGGGTATATGTTAGTCTGAAAATAAGGCAAAGTTAAATAAAAGAAATTTCATTTTTTTTGTTTGTGGTTAAAGTAACAGTACTCAGTAATAGAAATCTATTCCTCACTGCATCCTTTCCATGTCCCACCCCATTGCTGAGTTTCACTTTGTTTTTAAAATGGGACAAAATCACCTGCCTTAACCACTGACAAGGACAATGTGCAGGCTTAATAAGATTAGGTGAAGTATTTTCTAGTTCAGAAAACAAAGACTTACATAATGTTAGCCCCACTGTGGTCCTCAAAAGTCTGAGATAGTACCGCAGGCTTTCCACTTACCTTGTTACCTCTTCTAACCCTCAGCACAACCTTCTAGGCTCCATTCTACATATAAATAAGTTAATTGTCTAAAAATGTTGGGTGACTTATTAAGGCCAAACAGCTAGAAAGGGACAGAGTGGTAGTCAATATAATGGAAGTTCTAAATGAGATGTTATTTTTCCTATCTGCTCAAAGCTAACACAACAGCATTATTTTATGTTCCTAAGAATGGCAGGTGACAGTCGGGACCAGGAAAGAAAGGAGTCACTGAGTAGAATGCTTTAAGAAAGAAAATCCTTGATAAAAATCCATGCTTACATTTTAGAAAGCCTGGGCTTCATATTGTTTTCATAGTTTTTAATAAATCAAGTATAAAGTAAAAATTGAAGAAATGAATGTTTCAAATGCCAGAATATGCCTCCCCAGCCAAGCTTCTATTTTTAGTTCCACTTCACTCATGTTATCAAATATATAAACAAATCACAAAAAGTATGAAACAGGAAAAAAAACACAAGAATGTCCTTTGCTTTTTTAGAATGAAGGTGGGAAACAGGACACAGTTTTTAAAAAGACATTTTTTTTTCATAATAGTGAATTTGCCCGCTGATGGCATTAAAACAAATTTGTTTGTAACCTTAACACAGCCATATTTTCACTCTTTACAAAAATCAATTCTCCCAGTATAAACAGTACTTTATCATATTAATCTTTAAGTTGCACCACTAAAATGTAGTTATACACCCCAATTTCTACCCTCCTGAAACATTCTGCACAATGGATTTTAATCACTGGAATGGATAGTTTCTCAGAGAAGCAACTTTGCCTTGACTGGAAGATGATTTGTTAGTCAGTATTCCTCTGTTCCAGCCAAAAGAAGGTTTATCAACAGAAACACCGGGTTCCTTGTGCTCATCGATCAAGGGAACGCTTCTGAGCAGCTTCTGAGCAAACATTCCTTAACAAGTTGATCACAGCTCTGGGGTCTTCACTCCTCATGATGGCACTGCCAGACACAATCATGTTAGCTCCTGCCTGAAAGAAGTGAACACAGACAGGTTCTGCGTTAAAAGAGCCTCAGAGCTCCAAGATTAGAGTTTCTACATCTTGCCTGCCCTCTTCCAATAGCTGCTTTCAGACGAGCAGACTTACACACTAGTTCAATGATGTAAGAAATAAAATTATTTTTTAAATGTGTCTAAGAAGTCACTGAACTTTTTGGTTGACTAAGCAACACAGTACCTTTGACAATATTTACACACGGTTTGAACCCTTTAGTCCTCAACTCTGTTCAGGTTTTTTTTTTCCTCAGAAATACTGAAACCACAGTTGTCTGGTTTTTTTTTTTTTCCCTTAGAACGCTGAAAGGAGACATTTATGAAAATGTGAAGCTATCAAAATTAAACGACAGTAATAATTTCTCATTTTGTGTCAGAAAGTATGTAATGTAATGTATCTTTGTTTCCTTAGCATTCTAGGCTGGCTTTGAGGTGACTTAGAAAAAAATAAGAGATTCTAAATACACATTTGAAATGTGAAAGCACAGAAATGAAAATAAAGAAGCAGCAGCAAACAGAAAAGTTTAAATTGGATGACTCTGAGTTTAGCTCTGAGCTTCCTAGTATTTGAATTGAGGAAAGAAACCCACCCACCCAATATTTCAAGATTTGTATAATTCCATGCTAGAAGGGGGGAGAGCCACAATCCAAGGAAAATTTCTCCAGTGAAACCCAATTACAACATCAGCATGACTCCAACATCCCTCACAGAAGTCATAATTTATAGGGATACCCTTGAATATGTCACTTAATCTGAGTAGGTCGAACAGCACAATAGCAAAGAGTAGCACAAAACAAAGTAATTCCACAAGGGTCAGAAAGATGAGACCCACTGATCATCTGGCCAGCACTTTTAACGTAGTATTTGTTATCAGCAAGCCCTTTAAAAAAAATTATTAGTTTACATACCAGTTAGGGTACATTATTGTATTTTCATGTATTTTTTTTGTTTCCCTTCACTCTGTTCCCCTAATTTTTTCCTTCTTTTTTTTTTTGAGGTAGGGTCTTGGTTAGGGTCAGGCTGGCCTGGATCTCACAAACCTTTATCTTTACTTTCTGAGTGGATGCCAAAGAAAGTACTTTCGACTGGAGAGATGGTTTAGCAGTTAAGGTGCTTGCCTGTGAAGTCTAAGGACCCAGGTTCGATTTCCTAGTACCCACATAGCCAGAGGCAAATAGTGGTGCATGCTTCTGGAGTTTGTTTGCAGTGGCTAGAGTCCCTAGTGTGCCCATTCTGTCTATCTTTGTGCCTCTCTCTCAAATAAATAAATAAAAAGATAAAAAAAGAAGTGCTTCTAGTCAGTTCTACATGGGACAAACACAAATAAAACATCTAAGTTCTAAGAAATAGCATTATTAGGCCAGTTAAATTTATATTTTTCCTCTTAATAAAAGATATTTTATAGAAAAATTTCTTTCAAAGTCTTGGAACTTAATGATTTTGCAAATGGCTGACATTCAATACACACGCACACACACACACAAATTTACAAATATTAATAATTTTCTTTGGCATTACCAAGATAGCCAGGATTTACTATTTAATAATTCATGTCACTTTAGAAATCCACTTAGTGCTCTTTATTTTCCTAGTCCTACATTTGAACAACAAAATATTTCCCCAAGAAAATCAATTTTGGAAACTCTTTGGCTCACAAGACAGCATCCTATAGATTATGTCTACGGGAAATTGCTCTATTCACAGTTGAGGATCAGTCTCACCTCTGCACATTTATGGACAGTGTCAGGACCTACTCCACCATCGACCTCTATATCCAAAGTTGGGAACTGGGTCCTTAACCAGTGAACCTAGACATACATAAAGAAATAATGGCTCCTGAAGCAGATATCCAGGGGAAAACAACCAAGTACAAAAAAAAAAAAAAAAAAGTCAGATAGCTACAACTAATCATTAAAACACATCTCTCACACAACTATAGTAATATAAAACTATTGGGTGTTGCTTTTCAATACACTGAAACAAAGTGTTGTCAAAATACTTTTGTTTAGCAAATTCAATTCACCATAGCATCACCTAAATTATAATTTCATGGAAACAGGAGAGGGACAAACCTTTAACATGGAAGGGCATTCCAAAAGAGATCTAAAGGTTACAGAGATAACCCTTTAAAAAATTCACAATATAGATAAAATATTAAGCTTTGATTTTAAAATCTAAATCTATTATAGCACTTACCATGATGTATTTACAGTGATCTATAAGCACCCCTCAACCACCCCCAAAATAGGATGTCCCTCAACAGACAAGCACTTCAATGGACTAAATACTGAATACTCACTGAATAAATACATACAGCAGAAGCTTCCCCCAGAATAAATACTTCTTTTACCTTTGGCATCATATCTTCCATGAATTTCTGTCCTCCAAACCCAGGTTCTACTGTCATAACCAAGGCCATATCTATTTGATTAGCCCATGGTGCCAAATATTCAACTGTAGTTCCTGGTTTGATGGCAAGACCAACCTGTAATCAAGACAAATTTGCTACATCACATTATTTCTACATTGTATTATTGTGGCCTATCAGGACCAGTAAAAATACCAACTTAGAAAACAGTAAATGAACATACAAATTACTTGGACTATTGTGCTGACTTTCTAAAAATGAAAAGCCAACATGGCCATCAAACATGAACAGTTCCAAAAGGCAGAAAATTTCAGGAAACAGGAGGGGTACATAAAGCAAAACTCACAAGCCTGACCACCATCCTAACGCTGTGGCTTCAAAGCAGAAGAACAACAGGGTGTGCTGGTGACTCCTGCTCTCCACCACATCTTCCAAACAGAAGAAACATGGCTGACTTCTTACCTTCATCCCATTCTCTCGGATGTCTTTAATCAAAGCCCCTGGGTTCTCAGTAGCTTCCAGATGGAAGGTATACTGATTGGCTCCTGCTACGGCCATTGGCTTTACCCACTGTTCTGGCCTGGACACCATCATGTGCATGTCTGGAAAGAAACAGAATGCCTTAATGTTACTGGAAGGAAAACACATGATCCCATATTGAGGTCAGCCTGTGGTTCTGAATGGAATTCTTCTAGTATGACAGAAACAGCTTAAACAGTTACACTTTAATAAAGAGAGTTTCCCTCTATCTTGAAGACAAGGTTTGGTTAAATTCATTTATAGGGAAGAAAAAAAAAGCTTTTCCACAAAAAGCACAGGCTGGTACATATGAAAAGTAATGATGAGAAACTGAGATTCAGGTCCAGGAAATCCCACTCTAAAAGTCTTAAAGAGGTTATGTTACCTGTACTGACTTGTTTTCTTTCAGAAAGCTAAACTATGTGATTCTTCCCATTTATTATTAAAATTTTTAAATTTTAATTTAATTTAATTTAATTTAATTTTTTATTTTGGGGCAGGGGAGAGGGTGAGAGAATTGGCACACTGGGGCCTCAGCCACTGTAATCAAACTCCAGATGCTTGCTCCACCTAGTGGGCATGTACAACCTTGCACTTGCTTCACCTTTTGTGCGTCTGACTTATGTGGATGTGGAGAGTCGAACATGGGTCCTTAGGTTTCTTAGGCAAGTGCCTTAACCACTAAGCCATCTCTGCAGCACCTTCCCATTTATTTTTCAAGCCACTGCACAGCAAACATTATTCTAGAACTAGAAATTGAGCAAAGATTGCTGCTGTTTCTGTATTGCCTCGGGAACTATTTTTAGCAAGACAAACAAAACCCAAAAGAAGAAAGTAAAATCCAAACCATGTTGGCAGTAAATAAGGCCACTGTGGCTGGGGCAGGGACTGTACTGAGAGGAGCACATGAGGGCAGAGAAACAGGCAGTGAGGAATGACAGCATGGAAATCTGCATGCTGCTGGGTTTTATTTCAAATGAGATGGCAAAAGTCCACAGAATCTTGAGTGAAACAACAGGGTGCAACCAAGGGAGCTTCTGTAACAATAACCAGGGGAAAGATAATGCAGCAAATCAATACTTCAGATATATTCTTAGAAATAGTCAACAGGGCTTGTGATAGCTTTAGATACAGAAGGTGAATGAAAGAGAAGATGGCCAACAAGGCAGTGGGGTCAGAGCACCCAGAACAGTGCTGCCCGTCACTGGGTGGCAGAAGATTCCAGGGAGAGACAGGCAGAGTAGAGGAGTCTAAACATGATTTACACAATACACAGGGAGAACATATGCATGGGCCTCACAAAGTTCTGGACTTAATTGTGTCTCATGAGGAGAAGGCAGCCTGGGCTGCACGGATGGATAGGAGTGAGGTGAGTTCACTCTGCTCAAGGAAGCACATTTGTAGAAGAGAGAAGCTGTATTAAAAAATAAACATCCCGGGCTGGAGCAATGGCTCAGTGGTTAAGGGGCTTTCCTGCAAAGCCTAAGGACCCATGTTCAATCTCTCTCCAGATCTCATGCAAGCCAGAAACACAAAGGGGAGGCAAACACAAGGTCGCACATGCCCACTAGGTGGTGTCTGGAGTTCAACTTCATTGGCTGAGGCCCTGGCATACCAATTCTCTCTCCTTTCCTCTCTCTCTCTAAAATAAAATTAAAAAAAAATCCCAGTACTCCAAAACTTAGATTAGCTTAACAGTAATTACATTAGAATATGCTTTTTAGGTAAAACCTTATTTTTTTAAAATGCATTCAATCTGGTGTCTTTGATTTCTTTATATTATGGACAGTGAAAAAGAATCCAACTTGAAGTTTCTAGTTTCTAAAATCCTGACTGAACCACTAGCATGCAGTGACCATCAGCAACCCTCCCTGAAGAAGGAATTATAGTTCAGTGGTCAATCAGTAACATATGATCAACAGTTCCCAAACAGATTCTAGGTTCAACCTCCCTTTATGACCTTACAAACAAATTACTGAAAATCCTACAAAACTTCTGTTCATATTGGTTAGGTTTATAGGTATTTATCATATTAGAAATGCAAAATAAGGAATCCCAAAGTACTTATTAATCCATTAAATAATAAAGACTACAGTAGCCTCCCACCCATGATTTAAATTTCTACAGTTTCATTTCTGAAGTTTGATGGAGTCAACTGTGGCTTGAAAATATTAAAGAGAACATTCCACAATGAGACCATTAGTAAATTATATATTAAGCAACTCACATCAGTATGTTCTGTGACTCATCCTTCTCTCCACCTGCATCCATACTGTATATATTAGTCCATTAGTCACTTAGTACTGGCTTTTGTGATCACATGGCTGTGATAGTATCACAGTGTTTGTGTTCAGGTAACTCTTGTTACTTTTACTTCATAAACAGCACCAAAGCACAACAGCAATGCCGAGGACAAGCGATACAGGGCTTCCTTTAAGTATCATCTCACATCATCAGAAGAATTTCAGCGGCATAAGCTGAAGGATATTGCATTCACATATTACTGTAGTATAGTTATGATTGTTCTATTCTTTTATAAATATTTATTTATTTATTTGATACAGAGAAAGAGGCAGAGAGAGATAGAGAGAGAATGGGCATGCCAGGGCTTTTAGCCACTGTAAACGAACTCCAGATGTATGCGCCTCCTTGTGCATCTGGCTTATGTGGGTCCTGGAGAATCAAACCTAGTTCCTTTGGCTTTGCAGGCAAGTGCCTTAACCTCTAAGCCATCTCTCCAGCCCTCCTTCTATTCTTTTTCTTTACTGTGCCTAATTTACATGTTAAACATTATCACAGGTATATGTAAGAAAAAAAAATATAAGCACAGCAGAAAGTATAGACTGAATTCTGATCTGTTCCTAGCCTAGAGATAGTATGATACGCTATAGCCCAATATCTTAAAACCGTGGGTTGTGACCCTGTAACTAAATGTGGAGGCTGTAAACAATCTGCCAAAAGCAAAAGGTTTCTGAATGTACAACAACTAAGAATTTATTAAAAATCAAATGTGTAAATAAATTACAGGTGTTTCTGGGAGTATTTGCGGCCACGGACAGAAGCTTTCAGAGGTGCACTTTTCACTGTGAAGGCTGTAATGCCAGCAAATGCTCCAAAAACACCTCAGCTTAGGCCCAAGACTGATACATGTTATGTGTTGCAGTATTTTTACTGGACACTCAAAGTTCTATCCTCATACAGAAACATAATGGCTTACTTATTGAACACAAACACTTTATAGTATTTTCTGAAGGTGTTAGCATGTCAGGAATTCAAAATACTACTGGTGAACACCAAGAAGTGTGCCAGGAAACAGCCCCTTGTTATCTTGAAAACCCCCGGGGAACTGGATACCCCTGCTACCTCCGAAGAAAGGAGTTCAAAGAAGTTCACTTCCTTCATACTTGCTAATCCCTCTTCCTCCCCCACTCCTTAGACATAACCCCCCCAACCCAATGCTAGTGGATCACCCTCATGTTTACACAGTCCCTACTGCAGAGATGAAAAGTGTCCCTGCAGAACTTACCTCCAATAAATTCTAATCTCTTCGCCATAGAGAATGCTTGTTTCAGAGTTTCTAACATTTTCTACCATCATTCCTCAGCATATAAGTATCAAATGAGTATGCTTTTGGATTGTGTTAGAACACTGGAGCATTAAAGTGCTGTTTAAGTTACTGACTTGAGTTTCATAAAAAAGGGGGCTGGAGAGATGGCTCAGCATTTAAGGTGCTTGCCTACAAAGCCTAACAACCCAGGTTCGATTCCCCAGTACGCACATAAAGCCAGATGCACAAAGTGGCACATGTATCTGGAGTTTATTTGCAATGGTTGGAGACTCTGGCGTACCCTTTCATATTCTCTCTCCCACCTTGCAAATAAATAAATACACAAACAAGCAAAAGAATAAATAAAATCAAAACCCATTAAGTGAATTTTAGCTTGGGACTAGGACAGCATTTCCAGCAATTTCTGAAATGGCCCTAAATATACTTCTGCTATTTTGTACTATATATTTATACAAAGTGGCATCCTCAACACTGATTATAAAATAAAAACAATCATGGTACGGAGGTTGTCAATAAAAAGTTAAAATAACATTAACTAACTGAAGAATGTTGAAGATACTGTCCTACAATAGTAAATATTCAGCCAATAGTTAATTCTCTGTACAAAAACAAATTTTACTAGTATGAATATTTACCTTCATTTTTAAAAAAAGGTAAAAATTATATGTACATTAAAGACCATTATAAAATAAACTTGTGACTTGTTATTAGTAAATATTTGACTTCCATACCTATCTTGTATACCTGTAAATCCAGGGCTGTATAAAAATTTCTTAGGCAAAAAGGGTTATGAGTAGAAAACATTTAAGAAGGCCTGCCTGGACTAGGCATGGCGGTATGTGCCTGCAATCCCAGCACTTGAGAGGTAGAGGCAGGAGCTCAAGCCTGGATTATATGAGACCCTGTCTCAAACATTTTTTAAAAAGACAGGCATGGTGGTACAAGCCTTACCCAGTACCTGGGAGGCAGAGGTAGGAGGAATAGAGGCCAGCCTGAGAGTACACAGTAAATTCCAGGTTGGCCAAGGAGGCTAAAAGGAGACTCTACCATCAAAAATCAAAAAAAAAAAAAAAAAAGCTGGATGTGGTGGCACATACCTTTAATCCCAGCAGAGGTAGGATGATTGCCATGAATTCAAGACAACCCTGAGACAACATAGTGAGTTCCAGGTCAGTCTGAGCTAGAGTGAGACCCTACCTTGAAAAACAAAAATCAAAAAACAAAACAAAACAAAAAAAGAAAAAAGAGCAAGACCAAAGGCCTGCTCAATGTGCATTCTGCAGTGTATTCCGCTACTCAATAAAGTTCAAGAGTCAACCCTTTATTCTAAAATAGACTTTGCGGGCTGCAGAGATGGCTTAGCAGTTAAGCTGCTTGCCTGCAAAGCATCAGAACCCAGGTTCCATTCCCTACTACCCACATAAGCCAGATGCACAAGGTTAGAAATGGCAGGAGGTCCTGGTGCACCCATTCTCTCTCTGTGTATGCCCCCCCTCAAATAAATGGATAAAAAATGTTTTAAGTAAAAATAAAAAAAATGGACTTTGTGTTAGAATGATGTTGCCCAATCGTAGGCTGAGCACATTTAAGGCAGTCAAGACAAAGCTATGGTATTTGATAGATTAGGCATATTAAATACACTGTGATGCATATTCTAGGATGAAACCCCATCATAAAGTAAGGCAAATCTGTATTAGGGTGCTACCTAGCTTAGAATGTTTAGAATTTTTCTAATATTCTAATATTTTTCTTGTAAGTACCAACTGTATCAACAGTGAAAAACACTGATAAGGTGTTTTCCTTGAGATAACCAGTACACTTTGTTAAATTTCAAGAAAATGTCACTGAAACAGCCAAGTCCAAAAGAAAAGTTTATCAGTCAGTTTTTTTTTTTTAAAGAAAGAATGTTTTGGAAAAAAAAAAATGAATTCAGATCATTAATCAAATTACAGTGCATGATGTTTTACCTGGGAAAAACAAGTATATACAGAAGAACTTTCTGCTTCTTTCCTATTCTGTCATATAAATATTAAGGATGCATTAATAAAATCAGAGTTTACAATGCATCACCAAAGACATGTGTCACAAACACACAGCAATGAAGAACAGTCAGTACTGAAACAGTGTAAAACCACTGCACTGAGCTGGCTAAGGCACCACCAAACCAACTCCCATTGCTCCTGTACACTAACTATGAAAAGCAATAAATAATGTCTTAGTACTAAGAAAATAGTTTTGTTTTTAAATATTTATGTTAGAGAAGAGAAAGAGGCAGAGAGAGGGGAAAAAAAAGATGAGAATGGTCACACCAGTGCCTCTAGCTACTGTAAAGGAACTCCACCAAGATGCACCACCTGTGCATCTGGCTTTATGTGGGTACTGGGGCATCAAACCTGGGTCCTCTGGCTTTGCCGGCAGCACCTTAACCACTAATCCATATCTCCAGTCCTGAAAACAGGTTTTGACCTCACAGATCATCTGAAAAAGTCTTTAGGATTTCCATGGGCCCCTACAACATTTTTGAAGACCAATGACTTAGAAAATAAGCACAAGCTATTTCTTCTTTAAGTTTTTTGTTTTTTTGTTTTTTTACGACAGAGAGAGAGAGAGAGAGAGAGAGAGAATGGGCGTGCCAGGGCCTCTAGCTACTGCAAATGAACTCCAGACACATATGCTACCTTATGCATCTGGTTTACATGGGTACTGGGGAATCAATCTTAGATCGGTTGGCTTTCCAGCAAGCGCTTTAACCACTAAGCCATCTCTCCAGCCCAACAAGCTATTTCTTAGATGTTGTTTCTACTTCATACTAAGGAACAGAGTGCAGGCCTATAATAGCTTCTCTACAGGCTGAGCAGGAGGATTACAAAGTCCAGGTAAGCCAAGGCTATACAATGAGTTCCAGTTCAGCCTAAGCAATTTAGTGAGATTCTATTCCAAAATAAAAAGTAAAATGAAACCGGGTGTGGTGGCACACGCCTTTAATCCCAGTACTCGGGAGGCAGAGGTAGGAGGATCGCTATGAGTTTGAGGCCACCCTGAGACTACATAGTGAATTCCAGGTCAGCTTAGACTAGAGTGAAACCCCACCTTGAAAAACCAAAAAAATAAAATAAATAAATTTTAAAAAGTAAAATGACTAGGGATTTCCCCTTGCGCAGCACGCACTGAGGGCTAGGGTCAATCCTCAGTTCTGAGCAGCAGCAGCAGCAGCAACGAAACAAATGACTGACTATAGAAGTTATAAACACAACCTGGGATCTACTTCTTAAAATGAATTCAGGCATCAAAATCTAACCACCAAGATCCAGTGAGGAAACAACAATGATTAAAAAAAAAACACACAAACACACAAAAAAACAAAGGTCACAAACCCTAAGCAGCAGAATAGTTTAAGTGTATTTATCTTTATTTTGGGCCAAATTCTAGAAAGATTAGTTATCAAGTTTATCAGGAAGCAACAAACGAAATCCAGGAAGACAAAGAAGATTGTGTAGTGGAAGCAGTGGATTATAAAGAAGAGTGACACAGGCGAAGAGATGGAAAATAGTGAACAGTGAAACCAGAAATCCAAATAAAAGGAAGGGAAAAAGAAAAACTAATAATAAAAGACAGGAGGAAGACAGAAGTAGAGGGCTGTGAGGCTACTGCACAGGGAAACAAATATGCCACTTACCATATAACCACTCCTCAGTCAGAACAAGCTTAATTCAAAACAATCATGACCTATAAACTCATTACTTTGGAAAATTCCTTTCCAAAAAAGTGGCAAATATTTTTTAATCATCAGATGATTATATTCCACAATTTGAAATTTCAAAGTGATGAACATGCTGGTGGAGTATTCTGATTCATGACACAGAAATGAGGTGATAATGCATTTTCTTTGGTCCCCTAATGGTGGGTAACCTAGAGCCAGCACTGGTGCAAGAGAGTGGTCTCCAGCCACATGTGGCTAATATGAAACACAACTTTCAACTTCATTTCATTTTAGTAGCTATATAAGGGTTTTAGCTGTACAACTAGAGTCCTTCATAAAACTGATCTTCAATATTGTGATACAATTCTACTAAATTCTAGAATTTATAAAGACTTGTATAGTTTCTTATACCAGATGTGACATGGCTAAATATACTGTGAAAAAATATAAGCCCAACTGTTTTCAGATGAACTAATTTCTAGGTCAGTATGATCCTACAAATTTGAATTCACACTTACAGCGTCACTAAAATAGAGAACCCTTAAGCACTATTGGAAGCAAGCTCCAATGTGTAAGATATTAATTGGCTTCTAGTCAACTGATTTATAAATTCAACTAATGAATACAATGAGCTCCAATCAGTGTGTATGTTTACTTGTAGGAAAAGTACAAGATGGATTCTATCTTTGCCCTCATTCACCTTATAGTTTAATCATCTCAGACTGAAGGAAGTTCAAAGAACAAAATCAACAAAGCAATAACTAGAATGAGCTTAACTGAGAAGAAATGCTTAGAAAGGACTGTGAGGAGATGACAAATAACCCGAGTGTTGAAAGTGAGGCCTTCACCATGTGAAGAATTTGTTAAGTAGAGATTCTCATGTGCCAAAATCCTAGGGTAGGAGTTCTGATTGCTACTAACAAAGTCTGGTTAATGATGCCCTGGCACAGGGGAGAGGGTGCAAGACGAAGTTTCCTTTATTTGGACAATATATCCAGCTTCAAATGTTGCAACACCTACTTACCAAAGAAAGGGTCCTGGCCTAGCTGCTTTCGGAGGCTTTCTACCACAGGGTGACCAAAGGTGATGTTGGGAACAAAATGCCTACAAGACAAACAAAATCTTATTCTGAAAATGCTTTCAACTTGGTTTCTATATTTCTTTTTCTTTCTTTTTTTGTTTAAAGGTAGGGTCTCACTCTAGCTCCAGCTGACCTGGAATTCACTATGGAGTCTCAGGCTGGCCTTGAACTCACAGTATTCCTCCTACTTTTGCCTCTTGAGTACTGGGATGAAAGGTGTGTGACACCAAGCCTGGCTCTATTTCTTTTAATAGAAATTCTGCTGAAGAAATATGGTACTGGCTGATGTTGCTTTTTTTTTTTGGCTTTTCAAGGTAGGGTCCCACTCTAGCCCAGGCTGACCTGGAATTCACTATGTAGTCTCAGGTTGGCCTCAAACTCATGGTGATCCTCCCACCTCTGCCTCCCAAGTGCTGGGATTAAAGGTGTGCGCCACCACGCCCAACTTTGATATTGCATTTTTAAAAAATTTAATACTTAACATTTTTAATAGCAAATAAAATTAAACCAAAAGTAACTGAATGTCAGCTTTCCAAAGCAGTATTTCCTTGATATGTCAGCAAATGCATAATGTCATATACGTGTGTGTGTGTGTGTGTGTGTGTGTGTGTATGTGTGTGCGTGCACGCGTGCATAAAAATTTGAGAAGGGCAGTGTATGCATATCATTCAGGTGTGTGTGTGTGTGTGTGTGTGTGTGTGTGTGGGCAGAGGACAACCTTGGGTGACATTCCATCAGGAAGAGAACTTTTTTTTTAACCTGACAAAGGGTCTCTCACTGCCCTGAAGCACAGTAATTGGGCTAGACTAGCTAGTCAATGAGCTCCAGAGATATTCCTGTTTATGCCTACCAAGCACTGATATTGTAGACATGCACCATGCCTGGCATTTTATGTGGTACTTGAGATTGAACTAAGGTCCTCATGCTTGCAAGGCAAGCATTTTACTACCTAAGCTATCTCCCAGCACACATATCTTCATAATGAACAGTCTATAATTCATAATATATAATTCATGTCAAGTAGAAATGATACCACAAACTGTAGGTTAGTAAGGTTAAATACTGCAACACAGGTGTCCTGAATTCTAGCTTGTCACAGTAGACTTATCTGTCATAGGAAACAGAACATGAAATGACAAATTTAAACAATAGCCAGTTAAAAACACTGATGTTTTTATAATGATGGGCATGGCATACTGAGGGCTTATTACATGCCAGGTACTGTAACTCACTTCATCTTCACATCAGACTAATAAAAATAATAGTAAAATATTATTATTACTCCATTTGAAAAACAGGGTAAGTACCATCTTTTGGTCATCCAGTTAATCTGTGGAGTCTGATATCAGCTCCAAAATACTTAGTCTTCCTGTGTTATCACTTACTCATTTAAATATTTAACAATAACCACCTACATGTTAAGTATTATGCTGGGTGCAACAAGTACTGTGCTTTATTAAAAAAAATATGCTAGAACTCCTACTTCTCCCATGAGTTTATATTCTCATCCTCAGGAGATGGCAGAGAGGCTAGTGACTTCCCAGAATTCCCCACACTAACTGCATGGTACAGTTTTCAGTGAGAAGCCAGCTCAGCCAAGGACTATACTTCCCTGTTCCCTTTACATCAAAGGCAGTCCATGTGACTAGTTTCATTGATGGTGTTTTTATGTATGTCATTGTAGAGAAAAGGTACAATGTATATGTTGAGCATTCCTAATCTGAAATCCAAAATATTTCAAAACTGGCCATTGTTTCAGCATTAACATGATGCCTTGAGAAATAAACTTCATTATTTAACAGGTTACTGGAATACTAACAAGAATGCATAAAATTAACCTGGGCATGTTGGTCCAAGCCTATAATCCCAGTATTTTGGAGGCAGCCAAGGAAGAAGGATCAGAGTTCCAGGTTATCCTCCATCTTCAGCTACTCAGGGAATTCAAGGCCAGCTTGGGCTACATAAGACTCTCTCAAAACTTTAAAACACACACACAATGACTGTATAAAATTACCTTTAGGAAATTACACATTTAGGTATTATAAAACATAAATGAATTTCAGCTTTAGACCTAGGTCCTATTCCCAAAGTAATTCATTGTATTTACTCATATTTACACAAGTATTCCCAAACACACACACGTGAAGCCATTCTTTTTTTTTTTTTTTTTTGAGGTAGGGTCTTGCTCTAGCCCAGGCTGACCTGGAATTCACTATGTAGTCTAAAGGTGGCCTGGAACTCACAGCAATCCTCCTATCTCTGCCTCCCAAGTGCTGGGATTAAAGGTGTGCACCACCATGCCAGGCCCTGAAGCCATTCTTGTCCCAAGTATTTGGATAAGGGACACTTAACCTGTATTCCTTTCCTGTCTGCCACCAAATCCCTTCAGGAATGAGAGCCACACAATGGGAGACTATGTCCTGGAATTACTGTTATCTGATTAAGATATAAACTATAATGTTATGTCACTGAAATCTGGGCTTTAAGAAAAGTAAAACAATAATGCACATAAACGTGGTTAAAGAGAAAGCAGTCATAAATAAGAGCATGTATTCTGTGAGGTTCTATGGCATTTAAAGAGATTTATAGGCAAAGAAATGAAGCAAATCCTCAAAAGGTGAAGGTAGAAAAGAGTGAGTTTATGTAACTCAAGGTAGGAAGGGTTGACCAGCTTGGCTGGTATGAGAAAAGCAGTAGGTTATATCACATTAAGAGTGGCAAAGGCCAAGCTCAGGTGTCTGGATCTTACCACACTGTAAATATTGAGATTTTAGGACAAAAAATAACATAATAAGTAATAAAGCAGGAAGATGTGGCCAGAACAGTAACAATGATAAAGAGAGGCAAACAGATTTGTCAACTGGTTGATCAGATGCAAGGCGGAATAAAAGAGAAGAAATCATGGTTAGGGTTTGAAGTTCAGAGGACAGGCAGAATAAGTGTTCAAAAAAACGCCTATGTACAGAGCTGGGCGTGATGGCACACGCCTTTAATCCCGGCACTAGAAGGATCACCATGAGTTCGAGACCATCCTGAGCCTCCAAAGTGAATTCCAGGTCAGCCTGAGCTAGAGTAAGACCCTACCTCAAAAACAAAACAGAACAAACAAACAAAAAAAAAAACCCAGAAAACAAAGCTTATGTACAACCCAGGCACAAGTTCCAAATACTTTCCATATATTAAAACTTACTCTGACAACAGCTCTGTGATATATAGTGCATGTGTTTCACATATGAAAGAAAGGAGTTATACCTTCACAATTATGGCTACAAAGTCCAGTCTTAATCTCCATGCTCATTTCCCCTACAATGACTAAAGCAACAGTCCTGGGGAGAGGAAACCAACTTAGGATTCAGGACGAACGAGAGAGGGACAGATAAGGTAGATCTCTATAGACATGTTGGTTCTTAGAGGTTACATCTCTAGTATTCTGCAGATCACTCTCCCACTAGCCTAAGGGCAATCGCTCTGAGGGTAAGGTAAAATGCCTGTGTCACTAAAACTACAAAGAAGGCAGTCACCCTGCTAAATATTCTACAACTATGGAACTAAGAGATTTTGATTTCATATATTTTTTATATGGCCTTGGAAGTAGTTTTATTATCTCAAATACAGATTTCATTATGAAAATGAAAATATAGCTATACCCTATGAAACTATGAGAATCAAACACACATTCACTTCACTGCAAAACACAACTACGACATATAAGACTGCAGACACCCAAATTACACGAACAATTTGTGCTCTTGATGATCAAGTCAATACAACGCGTCCACTAAGTAAGGGCACTGGAAGAACGATGCACTGAGCCCACTGCACTAACTCCTCTGGAAGGACGAAATGCACTAATATTCACAAGGAACTAAAGGCTTGTTGTTAAAGCATAACAAAAACGGGCAAAAACCCAGGCATGAAGCCGAGTGTCCTGGATTTCCTGACAACACAAACTACAAAGCACTTGCTACAAATGGATTTGCAGTCTCTTCTTAAGGCTACTGAGGTTCCAAAGAGGGCCTAAGAATCTGAATTTTTAACAAATGCTTCACAGATATCTTATTAGATAAAAATGGGAAATATTAAGTTACTTCAAGGAAGACATTTCACCACAAAAATCCACTTCATAATTACCTTACACTGACTTTTTAGAATATAGTTTTTGGAGCAAAGCCAGCAAGAAGTAAAATGCAGTAAAATAGAAAGTATTTCTTTTTTCAAGACATTTACTAGAATGCAATCTATTCTGAAAAATAAGGCCAGGCAAAATTGGCAAGAGATGATTAAAACTGGTATAAAATATAGTAAGACTATAGCCAGGAAACAATTTTCTTGTGAATCAGGAATCACAAACGTCCCAATGGGTGTGGGCAGACATTAAGGAGCAAAACAAAGCAGATGGGGGCAGAGCAGGACACAAAGGAGTATGTGGCCTAGCTAACAGCGCCTGCCCCACTCAACTGCAGCACACTGTGGCCTTGCCAGAGTTTGAACTAAGGCTGGCAAATCCTTGGAATTTTTGTTTTCTTCATAAGTCAGGAAAGTAAGGGGAGCACTAACAAAACTAAGGACATATGAATAAGCCATATGAAAACTACTACTAGGTACACAAATGTAAAATACAAATTTAAAACAAAACTATTCAAACAAAGGGCCCCTGCATGAGTCGAAAAAGCTGCTCCCAAAAGCCATAGGTTATTAATCATAAATTCCAGCACCAGGGATGAGATACTTCCCAGAGAGTTGTTGGTCAGGGAGGTTACAGAGGCCCCTAAAACAATCTAGGCTATTGCCATTGCTCTTGGCTGCCCACCACAGCTAGATGGTAAGTCCTTCCTGGCGAAGACAGCACACCTTTTGTTTGCAGGACGTAGAAAAACTGAGATGATGCTGAGATGGAAGCGTCATCCCTGCTGGCTAGCATTTTCATACTAGACGGTGCCACGCAAGCTGCTGGGGGAGAAGAGCCACCAACTGTCCTACTCAGCTACAGACCCTGTAAGTAAGATGGAGATTACTGGGGAAGAAAGCTGTTGCTAGGCAAGGGAAAATGGAGGACAATTGGGGGAATAAGATCAAAATACATAACATACATGCATTCAGATGTCATATATGGGAAAAATATTTAAAACCAAGTGGTAAAACAAATATCAAAGTTCAGGGTATGAAGCTCTATCTACAGCTGAAATATACAGCTATTTTTAAACAAAAGGCAACAAAGGCTGGAGATATGGCTTAATGATTAAGGCACTTGTCTGCAAAGCCAAAGGACTCAGGTTTGATTCCCCAGGACCCATGGCCAGATACACAAGGAGGCACATGTGTCTGGAGTTTGTTTTAGCAGCTGGAGGCCCTGGTGCACCCATGTTCTCTCTCCCCCTATTTCTCTCTTAAATAAATGAAAATAAAATTTAAAAAAATTTAAAAAGGCAACAACCCAGTATTTTAATCTCCCCAATTTTAAATACTGGTGATTAATTTAGAATCAGCTTATTTGCTGTTACCGGGGGTAGGATTAACACATTCCAGTCACTGTCTTGCCATGATGTATTTGTGTTTTTTTCTGAGATTTAACTTGTCCTTTACTCCACATACTCAACCATGCTTGTGCATCACCACCCAGTGTTTCTCAAGCTAGTCCCTGACTTTCCAGATAAATTCAGGGTTTGTTGTTGTTGTGTTTTGTTTTGAGGTCGGGTCTCACTCTAGCCCAGGAAGACCTGGAATTCACTATGTAGTCTCAGGGTGACCTTGAACTCACAGTGATCCTCCTACCTCTGCCTCCTGAGTGCTGGGATTAAAGGCGTGCGCCACCATGCCTGGCTAAATGGTTTTAACCAAGAAAAAAACTGAGAGCTTTGGTGCAGAGAGGGAGGGTGGGCAGCACTGAGCACATCCCAGGAGCAATGCCAGTTATACCGAGCACAGACAGAGAAGCATGATGCAATACTGGGAGGAAAGGTGGCGTGGTGGTGTGGCTGGACTCCTTCAGAAAGCTTTCATACCACGGGCCTGGCAATACTGCAGCACAGGGCTAAGCAGTTCAGCCAGATCTGGCACCCGCGGTAGGACATTGGGAAAGAGGTGAAACTTCCAGAAACTGGTTTCCTCCTTTTCAATGGGCAAATAAAAGCAGCTTTCACTTCAAAAAATAGGTGAAGTGCCGGGCGTGGTGGCGCACGCCTTTAATCCCAGCACTCGGCAGGCAGAGGTGGGAGGATTGCCATGAGTTCAAGGCCACCCTGAGACTCCACATTGAATTCCAGGTCAGCCTGGGCTAGAGTGAGACCCTACTTCAAAACAACAGCAACAACAAAAAAATAGATGAAGAGTGAAAGGTATTAAACTGTAGATGGAGAATTTAGTTTTTCCCAACCAGTGCTTCCTGACAAAGGGGGATCAATTTAAAAAAAAAATTACTTTATGGCTGAAGGGATTGCTTAGTGGTTAAGGCATTAAGGACCCAGGTTCGATTCCCCAGGACCCATGTTAGCCATACATACAAGGAGACACACGCATCTGGAGTTCGTTTACAGTGGCTGAAGGCCCTAGTTTGCCCATTCTCTCTCTCTCTCTGTCAAATAAATAAATAAATAAAAATATTTAAAAACAAAAAATTACTTTATATTAATAAGCTTTGCATCTGTCACAGGGTTAGGAGGGGGCAAAAGTAATTCCTTAGAGATTCTTCCTATTATTGAGTGAGCAATGGTAACTAAGCTTGCATGGCGTGTTACTTCAAATACCAAGGCACTGACCCCGTTCTCAAGAAGCTTACAGTGCAGCAGGATAGACATGAAATGAAAAACACATACATATATTATTAGTTAGCCTTTGAGGATGGAGAATGTTTTAAACGTTTCTTATAAGACCAAGACCCACAGAAAGCATTTTTGAGACAAAGCAAACTATTGCATTGCTTCTAACCCTGCCTCTGCCATTTCTTAGCTATGAAGACATGACTGTGTACCTGACACTTCATTGTTACAAACGCTGGTGATATCATGTTGAGTGGAAAAAAAATCCACACACAAAAATGCCAGGACAGAAAGCCAAGGGCTTATAAATACTGCTACTACTGCTGTCATTCAGTCTCACGATCAGCAAACCAAAACAAATTACTTTCCCTACCCATTCATTTGCCCATACATGACATATTTAAAAGCAACTGCTTTATGTATCAAATAGACTCAGTATATCCATGCAGTTTGCTTCATGCTGAAACCTCTTGGGTTTCTTTTTTTTTTTTTTTTTGGGGGGGGGGGTTTCAAGGTAGGGTCTCACGCTAGCTCAGGCTGACCTGGAATTCACTATGTAGTCTCAGGGTGGCCTCGAACTCACGGCGATCCTCCTACCTCTGCCTCCCAAGTGCTGGGATTAAAGGCGTGCGCCACCATGCCCGGCGAAACCTCTTGGGTTTCTGCAGCTCAATGATGTAGCTACTATCTCTACTGTACATACTTTACTCAATGAATGGCTTATGAAAAGTCTAGGGCTTTCAATCAAAGGTGGGAAGAAAACCAAGTTCTTTTTTTGTTGTTGTTGAAGAACCTTTTCTTTCACAACCCAAAGGAACGTCCTTTATTTGCAAGTGTGTCACAATCTTCAGTAATCCTGAGGGAGTCTTACTTTTTTCTCTAGATTTGCTTACTCAGTTTACAGCCAGTTTAGGAAACATGTATCCTGATTCCATACATTATGTGCTATGAGTACAGTGCTTACAAATTACTTACAAAAATAAAACTGACCTCCCTGAAGAGAAGGGTGCCTGAAGGGAAAATAAGACAGGAAAATCAGAATTCGAATCCATCTAACAATTGTAAAGAACTTATTATGTGTCAGGCACCGTCAACTTTACTTCAACTTGCTCATTTCATTTTCCAAAGATGGCTAAGCCGTCTAATAGTATTTCCACGGCGCAGTGAATGAAGGAGAGGAAGCCCAATGAGGTGCAGTGGCTCGTCCAGGGCAATCCAGCAAGTGGCAGGAATTTGGGGATCTTAGTCCAGGTGCCAAGCTCTTAATCGTTACACAAGTCTGCTTCCCCAGCTTGGTCACTAGCTAGTCATACGAGTTTAGGGAGGTCATGCCTGTGCCCCTGGGGCCTCAGTTTCTCTACTTGTCAGGGAAAGAAATGTGCTGGGAATAAGGTCGCTTCCGGGTCCTAACACCACACGTTACTGAAAGGGCAGCGGAGGAGTTGAAGTTCGGGGCCCAGCACGCCGCGGCCAGGGCCTCCGAGCTGCCACCTCAGTCCTGCAGTTCAGGGAGGCTCCGGGCCCGACGGGCGCGCCGAGCATCCTAAGGTGCACCGTGCCGACCGCGCGGCCAGCCCCGCCCGAGCCCCGAGCCCCGGAGTTACCCGTCCATTACATCCAGGTGCAGATAATCGGCCCCCGAGTCTAGCATGCGGACACACTCGGCCCCTAGATTGGCCAGGTCGCTGTTGAGGATGGACGGGCCAATCTTGCAGCCCGACGCCATGGTGCCGGTTCCCCAGAGCAAGTTAGCGCACGAGAACCCGGGCCGGCGCAGGCGTCACTCCGACCCGCCGGGCGCTCGCCTTAGAGCCCGCCCCTCCCCCGGCAGTCTTCCGGACTCTGCCGGAAGCAGCTGTCGTGAGGAGCGGAAGTCCCGCCTCCTCGCCGGGCCGGGGCGGTGCCTGGCCTTCACCTCTGACTTCCTCCTCCGCCCCTGACGGGGTCTTAGGTGCGCTTTGCTCTGGAGTCATTTAAAGCTTCTTTCGTCCGCTTTCCTCCGCGGTTTTTCCTCCTACGGTCCTGACTTACCTCTGCCTTATTAGTGTATATTCATTTCCGCCCCAGCTGCCGAGTTGATCCTTTCAAAACAACAGAAATCTGACCCCCGCCCCCGTTCTAGAACTCTCCCCAGTTGGCGTAGCAGTGCCCTGCCAGGCCCTTCTACCTCTTACCTTCTCTGATTTCTTTCCTCACAGGAATGCTCACTGACAAATTTAAAACACTTTTTTTCCCCATTGTTATTATTCACTCATAATCCAGAAAGTTTGAGACCAAATGTGGCTGAGATCTTTGGGTCAAAAAGAGACGGAAAACTAATTGAGGGTAAACATGGGTTGAGCAAGAGTAATTCCTAGGGGTTAGGGATAGGGCACCTCATAGTGTGTGTTAAAAACATAACTAGTGATAATTTGGACCCGGTGTGTGGGTGTGGGTCCACATTCAGAGGACAATCACGCATTTTACATTCCCATGGGGGAAAAAATCAGCTATTCCAGCAAGTCAGTACTCTGGAAGAGAAATCAAGTTGGGGCATCTGTCTCGCATTGTATCTCTTCTGCCTTTACTTTGAAAGGCTAGGTGATAAAAAGCACTACAGTAATGCTCAGCTGTTGTCTACTGGATGGTGACTTCAGGCCAGATGTGGTAAGCCAGGTGGCGTGTGAATAGATGAATAAAAGTCTTGAAAATTATCCTGAATGAACCAACACATTCCTTGTGGAAAAAAATGAAACATGTTTTAAGTGCTTTCAGATTTATTTTGTTATATGTGCATATTCAAACACAGAAGTCGATATCGTTCATAAATATCTTTCATAAACATTTCAGTATTTATGCATATGCATTTTTCCATGCTCTTTGGTCATTCAGTCATTCAGAGGGAAGTTGGATATGTAGTCAATCCTTTGTTTTTACCTACAAAATGGCTAATAAAGGACTTTCATCCTGTGGTCACAGTGACTATTGAAAATATTATGGAGGTACATAGATCTATGATCCTAAATGATCCTTAAACAATATAAGCAAATTTGTCATAAACTTTTCCAAATACATTCTGCCCTCTCAGCTTGTTTTTATTCTCCTGAGTGTCAAATCAAAGTTTGCTTCTGAAATCCAGCAGTTGAGACCCACAAAAGTAAATGAGGTGGTGGGACATTTCACTGCTAAGACACAAGGCCATGGACTTGGGAATGTGAGGTCACAGGGCAACAGCATGACTCCATGTGACAGCAGCACATTCTGGAGACTGCTCTGGTCAAGTATCCTATACTGGAGGAAGGATATTTAATTCATGTTTTGGACTATAATTCTTTCATGACCCTTTCTTCCTTATAGATCTCTACACAACCCTATTCTTGTCTCAGAAACTGTAGGAGCAGAGCTGCAAAGTGGAGAAAGTTCTTTGCTGACTTTAGGAACAGATAATAAATAAGAGAGATATCCTCCTGTATAAGATACTCTTGGAGGCACAAAGTAGCAGACTATGCAGCGGGCCCTAACTGGACCACAAATACTCCATTTTTCCCTCCAGCATTGCCACGTGCCCACTTACACCTTTTGACACTATTTAGTGCCTTTTCCCAAAGCACTCAATCACTCAACTTTCTTTTAAGAAGAATCAAGTAACTTATCTTAGGAAATTATAGAAAGCAGCAAATGTTCATAAATGAAAGCAAAACTTTTGCTGTAGAAATTTTGTATCCAGGATTTGAACTGGTTTAACCAAATCTAAATACTATAAATTTGTACCCACTATCATGGATGATGTATCTTTATTCCAAGGTCCCTTTAAAGTTACTTTCAAAAGAAGGAATCTCTTTATTAAGTGTATTTTATTTTTAACCTTGGGAAATGGGTACCTCTTTTATTCTTCTTCTGATTTAAGTAAATATCATTAAGCATCATTACTTAGGAAATGATCTGTTATTACCGATGCTGTACTAAACATACCCAATAATTATCTTTTAGTCATGCTCTCAGAATATTTTGAATACTACAAAAGATTGTCAATTATCTTGAACTTTTTCCTTATCTTCCCCAGCTGTTTTTTTTTTTTAAAGGTTTTTCCTACAAACTCCAGTAATGGTATTCCTGAGAATACATCTTGTGACAGTCTTATGCACATACATGTAGATACTTTTGCCAGAACACATAAACATTCAACACATTACATTCAACACACTTAAGGACACCTTAAATGGCACAGGTGCACATATCTGCAAAATCTCAGTAGTCCCAGTATGAAACCATTCCCACTCTGTAAGGCCCTGTTTCTCAGAGTGGATGCTTTTTTTTTTTTTTTTTTTTTGCAAGGTACAATATTACTTAGCTTATTGAAAAAGTTTCTAGCAGACTTCCATACCCTCGAGTGAAGGAGTCAGGTTAAAAGGCAGACAGACCAGCAAAATCATTTTCAAAACAGCCCAATACATTTAAGATATATGTATATATATAAAGGTACTTATGATTCTTGTGGAGTATTAAACAATCTTCTTTGACTCCTATACAATTATACATAGAGAAGTTGAATCAATCTAGAAACTGGAACAAAGCACAGACAGATAGAGACTCACGTAACTGACACTGATAATACCAGACATAAGGCCTCTAATGCTAATTGAGCAGCATCATTTTTAACAGGCAAAATATATCAGTTTAGAATCAGAAAACCACTTACATGTCTACTTTTGCACTTACAGATTCTTTCAGCATTAAGTGTAAGTAATGTGAAAATGATACAAAACATTAGAGAGGCCACTTACCTCCTTAACTTTCTGATTGGTGGATTTTAAAGTTTTATTCTATTATCATTAGTTCATTGATATCTTTAATTCTCTTATTGAATGGGATTATAGCCATAAATTGTATTTGAAATTATGTCACAATATAAACTGTGCCTATTTAATAAGTAATTCTGAAATAAAAATAATTTTCATTTGTGATTAGATTTATGTCTTCTTTTTATATACATACTCATCTCATAGCCAATAGTCAAACTATTAGTTTAGTTTAACTAATAGTTAAACATATAGAATATATTTTAAATTCATCTCAATGTGATCAAAATCTGTTTAACTTCTACTTGAGAACTAAAACACACACTCACACATACACACTAGCATATCAATTCACGTATGTATATGAGCTTTTAATGCTTAGTACTTGTGTAACTGTTTTCTAATATAAACTGCTAAAATTTTAAAAATCAATTGTGAACATTTATGATGCCCAGCCCTTCAATAATCCACTTAAGTACTGGCCTCACAAGCCTGCTAAATTTTATACTTTTCTTGAAGTAACCGCACTTCAAGTTAAAGCCCTATTTGTAAAATATACAAGTTGTGTCTATGAAGGAATTGTTTACATTGCATTTTTTTCCTCATAAACTTAGATGTCCCAAAGATCATAAGAATATTTTACTATTGAGAAAAAGTTATTTTACTGATCTATTTCTAACACCACTATCATTAATGTATGAAAATATGCCCTCGAGGGCAGGCACAGAACACTGTAGGAAAAGTAATCACATTTCCCAGTAAATACTAATCTTGGCATTGATGTAATCAGGGCTCAAATAGGAATGCCAACTCTTTCAAACTATTATATTTACATTTAGTTTTTATAGTTGTGTATCTGCTTAGGTGATTAATTCAGAATTATATCTTATAATTTCTAGAATGTTCTAAGTGACTGCTATGAAATGGAATGATTTTATGGCACTAAGCATCTTGATTTACAGTGAAAATGACAGTTGAAAAATAAATTTTGAAAGGTCCACAGCTCTAAAAATAGCATTTTTTCTTCTAACTAGCTGTTGTTGGCCAAAACAAAAATGACTACAGGTTTGTTATTTAGTCTCACCAATCAAATATTTTTCTTATTGATAAATAATCAATTATGTAAATTTCTACTACTTGTTTGGCCACCTGATTTAATATTTTTGAAACTATAAAAATAAAACATTTTCATGAGATGTATAATGTGAATCCCCATAAAAACTGCATTTTCTTTTTAGAATGTATTGTTAATATTCCTATGAAAGCAACACTGTAATAGGATATATTTTTAACTGCTCTAGGTAAGTCATAAACAATGTGCAGTTAAATGGCTCTTTCCCCTTATTCCTCCCTGGTTTTCATGGTGTTCTCATTACAATATTTTGCCATTGATTTTAAGATGTTTATGAAACACTAGGTGTTTTGGAAGCCAAATATACTTAGACTTATGCTACCCACTGGCTATAAAGTGCTGTTTTATATTTAATCTTTTGTTAAAAGTGTTCAACTTTAAGCAGTGTGGTTCCTTCTTGTCTTCACTGCATCTGCAGTGCTCACAAGATTCAGAGCTAGACATGAGACTCGTCTAGGACTACATCCGTCCCCCCCAGTTCGGGAGGAGTGAAAGTGAACTGGCTGGACAGCAGAGGGTTCTCCATGCCATTTTCCTCACTGATGTGAAGGACAGTGTCTCCATGCTGTAGGAGGCTGGATGTCTCAAGGCCGTTGAAGTCATCAGGGTCAGAGAGTTGAGTAGAGAGGGGGCTGTGTGCTGCAGCACCTGTTACCTCTGTGTCCTCCTTTTCTCCTTCTTCAGCGAGGAGGGGCTCACTCTGTGATCAAGAGTATCATAACATTATAGATAGGTGGGGTGAGTACCAGAGAAGAATATGAAAAATGCTGTCTAGCTGTAACTGGACAAGAAATCAAAAGGTGAGCCCAGTTCCGGCCTTCATTCTAGGGAAGGTCTATATAGGTCCTTCCAGCTTTTAAAGCATTGGTTTTCTAACCTGTAATATGAGCACAATTTTTTTTTTTGGTCCTACTTACCATACAGGCTGTAAAGATTAACTGAGATATTAATGATGTATGAAAATGCTTTTTTAATTTTAATTTTAATTTATTTTTCAAGGTAGGGTCTCGTTCTAGCCCAGGCTGACCTGGAATTCACTATGTAGTCTCAGGATGGCCTCAAACTCACGGCGATCCTCCTGCCTCTACCTCTGAAGTGCTGGGATTAAAGGCATGTGCTACCAGCCCTGGCTCTGGAAAGGCTTTTTAACCATTGAAGTCTATACAGATATGTGTAATAATATTGCCTCTTTGATGGTGTTAAATATTACAGGGGAAGAATGTGATACCTGTAGGAATTCACTAATAAAAACCAAAAGAAAAATATCAAAACAACGAGAAAAGAATGATCAAAACAAAAATATTTTCCTCTGAGCTTATAGGTTACAGAAGACTACGTAAAGGTTTCACCTAAATTGGTCATTTTATTTGTTTTAATTGAACTGTTTTCAAGTATGCATTAAATGTCATTTTTTAGTAGTTATTTTAGCTGCAATTTTTTAAGGGTTTTCTAGAATCAAGAATACTAAGATTTAGCCGGGCGTGGTGGCGCATGTCTTTAATCCCGGCACTCGGGAGGCAGAGGTAGGAGGATTGCTGTGAGTTTGAGGCCACCCTGAGACTACATAGTGAATTCCAGGTCAGCCTGGGCTAGAGTGAAACCCTACCTCAAAAACAAAACAAAACAAAACAAAACAAACAAACAAACAAAAAAAAACAAAAAGAATACCAAGATTTCTCTTGTTTTCTTAAGTATAGTTATATTCCTGGTAATATATTTTAAATAGATTTTGTTTACAATGTCAGAACCTTGTATGTCTGTTTGGATAACATGCTGCACACTCAGATCTTTTTAATTATATGGAATAAATCTGCAGATCTAAATAGTTCCTAGAAATAAGGATACAAGCCTTGCCTTTTTCCATAGTGCCCTTACCTGCTTAGGTGACAGGCCATGGAGATCCGCAACAACTACAGTGGGGGAAGATGTGAGCACTGGTTTGTCCATTCCCTCAGGCTTCTTAGATAGGGCAGGACTGCAGCCCTGTGGCTGGCCAGTGGTAGGAAGTGTGTCTTTGGGGGCAGCTGTTGGCTCTGGATGAGCCTCAATGAAAGTCACAGATCGTTTCTGATCAGCTGTAAGTAAGAGAGGAGTCAGTAAATAAAGGAGAAATTGATTGTCTAAGCTTAACAATTGGCATTAGTTAATGGTTTTGGCTTTTCTTAATAAAGGCATTGCTGATTTATTAACAAAAGTGATCTTATTTGACCATTTTGCAAGTTTTGGTTTCATCTTCTTACACAGAATAGGACAAGGATATAGAAAATCCACTTTACATAATTTATCTAAAGCAGGATTTTCAAAGAGTTCTAGGTGAACTTATCATAACAACAGATAACAGGATTTAAAAGTCCAAACCATTATTCACTATACCTTTATCTTCAGTAAGATATAAAATCATCTGAGTTCCTTGCTTAAGTAAAGAAAACACAACTTTCTATACTTAAATTTCAGAATATTAAAGGTTTACCTTGGGCTGTCCATTTCCCTAGGTTCACTGGGGTGGGGACAGAGGTTGGAGAAGGTGAGAAGAAAAAAAGTTTGTAAAATTTTCTAGGAAATTTAGCACCTCGCCAAAGGAATGCTTGTCTGTATCCGCTCAGTACGTAGCCTTCCTGGCTGAGCTGCCTGGCATAATGGCAATGGTAGGGTCAAGAAGGGATACAGGAGGCCTCACCAGCTGGCTTCGTTTTAGGCTGAATGCTCCTGCGTGTGGTGGACAGCCGAGCCCCATGGCGGTTTCTGGGTTCTGTCTGTGTCTTCTGCCTTGACAGTAGAGGACGCCTTAGCTAAAGAGAATGGGCAGAGTGAAACTGGCAGAGTTTGACTACATGGGCACAAATACTGCTCAGATGGTTCTGGCTCCCAACTAGCACTCCTTCATAGAGCCTAAGGACATTAATATAGTTTGAAATTGCTAGCTTGAGAATTTCAGAGAATAAAAATTTGATAGTTATTGCCAAAACTTGTAACTGAACATAAGCTAACTTTCAAAGAGGTTTATTCAAAACCTCAGCTACTGTCAAACATCTGGCACCTGAACCCATGCTGAAAAGCACCCCTGAAAGCAACAACATAGGGTGTTTATTTCGATTTTATTTAGAAAATAATGTGTGAGAGCTAGGTGTGATGGTTTATATCTGTAAGCCCAGTTCTTGGGAGGCCGAGGCAGGAAGATTGTGAATTTGACACTAGCTTGGACTACATAGTGACATCTTGTCTTCTGAAGATTCAGAGGAGGAGGGAGAGAACCCCACCCCACCTAAGGAATTTGTAAAGGTGGTTGCATTCCACCCTCGCCCCAGGCTTGCTATGTAGCCCAAGCTGGTGTCAAACTCCTGATCCTTGCCCCTCAGCCTCCTGAGTGTTGCTAATACAGGCATTGTGTGGCAATACTGAGCTGTAAAGATGATCTTTACACCATTTTCAATTTCAAATCAAACATTACTCTTGAAATGAGAAAGGATTTTGTCTTTGTCTCTCTGCAGAATCAGGTCCTCATTAATTATATTACAGATCTTCCACCATCAGTGAGCTTGGCTGAGGAAAAAAAAAGGTTACTGGAGGAGGAAAAAGAGATTATAGCCAGTTCACTTCACTGAGTAATCAGTTTTGTGCATAAAAAGATTCAAATCTGAAATAGAGCACTGACTGTATCTTACAATTGGTCTGCACTGCTTATTTCAGGTAAGAGGGCAAAATATGAACTTTGTGAGCCCAGGCATTAGCAATTACATAAGAGCTACCATCTTACAAGATGATTCTCCCAGCCTTTCAGGCTCCGCTTACCTGCCTCAGGCCCCTCTTCCTCCCCAGTGGCTGCTGAAGGAGGAGGCTCTGCTGGCCAGGTTCACTCTGTACACTTGCCACCCTGCCAAGCATCAACAACATTAGTCTACCATACAGAAACTGCAGAAGATCCTCTGGTGGGTGTTAGCCAAAACCACTTCTATGGCACAGTCACTTCAAAGATACCATTATCTTTGAAGGATGGTTGGGAAAGAGTCCCTGGGGGAGGGGTTTTAAGGATTGGGAGGGAGGACAAGGCCTTGTAGCCCCAAGCTGCCAAAATTGAGATTGTGTTTTCAATCACTGATGCTGTATCTGTCATTCAGCAAAGTGTTGGCTCAATCACACCCCTGGTTTGGAAGCCGGCAACAGGCTTAAGATACCATATTCTAATCTCAATTTTTTTTTTTCCCAAGGGGAATGGAAAAGGTGGTGACAAACACACACAAACAACTCTTATCACACGGATTGGAACACCTTTTTTAAAGTTTCAATTTAGATGAAAATAGGATGGACAAATGTCAAACACATCAGACACAGAATCCATTTGGGTGAAGGGGCACATTCAACACATGTTTGCAGCCTGAAGTCTCTGTGCCTACTGAGTAAATGCGTAGCCACACAGATAGACAATCTAAATATATTTTTAAACAGGTTTCAGATTGAAGAGGCTGGCAAAGTAAACGTCATGACAACTCAGAAGGTTTAATGTCACCAGCTGCACTTGAGTGCAATAATCGGCTCCTCCCAAATTTACTGTGTATGTGTGTCTTTTGTAAGCAAAAATGACTACTGGCAGGGGCTGCTAGTTTAGTGTGGGATGAAGCTGGAAATACTGACATGGGCCCATGATTCATTTTCATTCTGCATGCATGTGTCATAGGAATTTATAATGGGGGAGGGGATGAAAAAAGTAACACTGTTCCCCAGAGAACATTGTAATTCTGTGAATGATGCCAATGTGGTTATTTGGTTCATGGGTAATTAACTTCTGCTTTGCCTTTGCAAAAGGAGAGTCAGCTACAGATACCATTAGAATAAAATATTCCATAGAGGAACCCAGATCCAGCAAGTGTCCAGGAAAAAAAATAAAGATTATATTTACTCATTCTCATTTTTGAAAATATGCTTCTACGTACCTAGCTTCACTTTTAGGAAGATAAATTTGTGGCAGAATGGACAATCATATGTTTCTCATGTGTATTAATAATTAATAATCACAAAGTTTATAAAGTCATGTTTGTCATTTTTCAAAGTCTAACTCATGTATTTTTACTAGAAGAAAATCAGTGATCCTCAAGTAATATTTGTCAAAGTTTCTATGAAATATAGGGATGTGATTACATTCCTTGGGGTATGTAACACAGAATTCTACAGAGTATCAAAAACAGGTATTTTAAGATATTTTTGTTCTCCTGAATATCAAGTTCACAAGAGCAATGTACTTTATTCTCATATGCATATATTTGACATTGTGGCATATATGGCCTTTCTAGGAAGATGAAACACCACCTCAAAGGAACAATGCAATCAGTTCTGAAAATCAGTCCATATTATGTTGCTTCATGTCTATAATGACATCTCCTTTATAATTATACATTGAACATTTGTCTGTTAAGTTGAAAAGAGTAATTAACCATTTGCATAAAAGTAGAGAATTTCTCCTAATACCAAGCAAAGCTTTCATTGGAATGGATTCTTCATTGACATCTAAATGTGACCTCAGTTCCCTTGGCCATAAAGGGAGGTTGATACTTACCAACTACCTCCCATTAAGGTAGAGAAAAGAAGTTAGTTAATGTAAAATGGTTTGAACATGAAGAGTGATGTATATAGCATGCTTTCTTGTTTTACGTCTGATGTTTGCAATGAGTTTATTGCTTCTAGGATCCTAAAATGAGGTAGGTAATACAATGTTTGGGAAATAATTGGGGCGAGAAAATGAATTCGAGGCTGTCCATTTGTCTTATTTTTGTTCATTAATCTTAGATTGTGAGAAAAAATGGTGCAAGAAAAGAAAAAGTAAACATTACTCAGCGTGTTAAATGTCACAACATAATGGAAATTTCACAATGATTACTCTAAGGGAAGATCATGAATATCAGTTTTCTCTGTGGATAGAGAGGCATGCACCTAAGAAGTATATCAAGGTTATAGCTTGAGCAATTGGCTATTCTGTGTTGATGAGGTAGCACCTCATAGTGGAAGGCACCCATCAAAAATGAATTACAGAACATGATTAGGGAAATATAGCCCAGATGGTAAATTATATTTTTTCCAGAAATATGATGCAAACATTTATATTTGCAACATCAGTGGCTGCTTTACTGAATTGCACTAAGACACACTAGTAATAAACAGCCAGAAACATTAAAAATGGAAGTGACTTATGCAAAACATTTCTTTGCAATGATATCAGACTGAAGCCATGTAAAAATTAGATTCAATTTAGCATCTGTTCATATCACGTACTATTTTAGTTATCGGTAGGGTCAGTGATGCATGACTATGAGACGTGTAATGCTAAAGTGAGACAAGAGAAGGCCAACGTGTTTGCATGAAGCACCTATATATTACACCCCATTTTCTTATTTTAATTTTTGAAGCAGTCCCATCAGTCTTTGCCTACCACATATGTAATCATCAATTCTTTTTCCATGTAGACTACTATATTTTATTTGATGATCTCAAAATATAAAATACTGTGCTCAAATAGACCATTGGATCATTTTTTAATAACTGCAAGACATATTTCCTATATCATAGTCATAAAAATAACTTTGAAAAGCTGAGACTTTTTCAAGATCTGTCAGAATAGTAGAACAAGTACTAGAAACTCTTAGGCAAAATATTGGTGCTTTGAAATTTTTAATCCTGTGAACGAGAAGTGGCTGATTTCCAAACGTGGCCAAATAGGATGAACAATGAGGATAAAAGCAAATAAAACTTCCCAAACTGAAGTTCACATCATACAACATATTTAGGAATAAATAATCTTTTGAGAGTAGAGAGGATGGTCTCATATAGCCAAGGCAGGCCTGGAACTCAACATTCACCTGTCTCAGCCTTCTAAGTACTGGCATTACCCCCATTCCTACCCTTGTATTTTGGAGTTGCTGAAAAATCCCCCTATGGCAAACCACGTGATGGTCCCGATTTTAGAAAATAAATGCAACTGGGCTTCCAGAGCTGATGTGACTCAAACTTTTTACAAAATATAGTTCATATACAGAGGGCAATGAAGTGATTTATGAGGTAGGGAAACTTAAGACAATCTTGCAAAAACAATTCTAATAAGGGTTACCTCTTTTCCTGTCTCAGCATGGTGGCCTGGATTGTACTGTATAAATATTTATTTCCTTATTATATACCCAATAGTATTTCTTAAAATAAGGCATAAGTAAACAAAGCCATTCAATAATGCAAGAGTAATTCATATTCAAATTATAAAAATAGATTATGAATCAAACTTATTTCATAAATAAAAATGTAAGCAGAAGCACTGGGTGGCAACAGTGCATGGATAAGTAACTTAATATTTTTATAACTTCTATCTGTGCATTTGATTTCAGTTTCAGTTTGGCTATAGAATACTTGAGGAAGACTTTTTTTTTGGTTTTTCGAGGTAGGGTCTCACTCTAGTCCAGGCTGACCTGGAACTCACTAAGTAGTCTCAGGGTGGCCTTGAACTCACGGTGATCCACCTACCTCTGCCTCCCAAGTGCTGGGATTAAAGGCATGCGCCACCACACCCAGCGAGGAAGACTATTAAGACATGCAGCATAGCCATCTATGCTGAACAATTGCCTTGTGCTGGGGGTGAATAAAGTCAGCACCAAAGGAACACAGACTTTGCATGGGATGGGAAAATTTAAAAAGAAAATACTACTCACACTCAATAAAAGATTATTTTTAATTGCCACAGCACGGAAGGAAATACAGTGTGAGTGCTGAAGAATCAACAAAATAGAGGATCAAATTGTATCAAAAGGAGAGAATAACTGGGCTGTATTTATTATGTAAGAACTAACTTAGCAATAATAATATATCTGTCACAACACTCATTTTCTTAGCTGTCCATTTTTAGCAATATAAAAGATTGTTTAAATTTTTTTATACCTTGAATACTTTCCAAGTTTGCTTGCTTTGAGAATATAGATATATTAGCATGACATGGGTTTTTCCACATAGGTTATTTTTGTTTCATTTAGACTTGTTCAAACTTGAGCCACATTTTTAATTTCCACTGTAATTTTTCTTATCAAATCAAATAGCATAGTAATTTCTTTATTAGCTAGAGCTCACTATTAATTCCTACTTTTAAAATATTTTAACATGTCCAAACAAAATCGCATTCTCAAATGTAAACATCCAGGCTAAGATTTGAATGACTTCAGTATGCCTATTATTTTGGAGAGAACATATATCCATAGTATATGTGCATGTTCAAGGAAGGGTGAGGGAGGTGAATATGTACAATGATTTCCTATACTTCTCTTAGCAATACTATCTAAGGAAAAAAATTCTTACATGGAATACTGCTTCCTTTCATTAATTGCCAAGAGAAAGAACCAGAGAACAGTGTTGTAATAAGATCTCTTGGAATGGATCTTTAAAAGGTACATGTTAGCACAATTTAATAGAAATCTTAGTTTACAATCGGTATGTAAAATTTTTATTAGTCCCCACCTACCTATCTGGTTATCTCTTCCACATTTAGTCCATTTGGTCCAATTTGCCTCTTTTACTAAAAATAAGTGTTCCTTTACAAGCAAGTTCCCATGGAAGTTAAGCAAAATAACTTGGTGTGTATGAGAGGTCGGTGGGGAGGTGGGGGCAGAGGATGTGGCAGGGTTTACTATCACTTCTGACTCTGCTTCCTGGTAAGTTTGGGCCAAAATTTTCTTAGGACAACTTTGGGTATATTTTAGGTCCCAAGTTCCGACATGTATGTTAAATGTAATTCACATAGCTGGTGCCTTACTGCTGTAGAATCTGCAGCATAAAGAATTTTCATGACACAAAAGAAGAAGGCCTGGAAACAAAATATCAAAGTATACCATTTTGTAAACCCACCTCTTAATAGATGCCCAAAGTTCCTCTCCTCCAAAGAGAACTACGTGACACAATGGAATTCAAGAGATACAGTTTGCATATGGCAAAGGTGGATGTGCTACTGATTGGTGGAATGCCTCTGAGTGAATGGAATAATTTCAGAATCCAATGTGAATTGCTCATTTCCTCATTTATTAATAACCACATCTGGCTCTAGTGACTAGTGCCAAAACAACAGTTACAGGAACAACACATCAATGACAGTTAAGACAAAATTGATTATTTCAGCTATAGATAAAATCTGTAGCTTTGGCTTGGAACTAGTATCATGAACTTTGCTTTGATAATGGACTCAGAACAAACTGAATTAGTATAGATAGTTCCAGTTATTTGAACTATGACTCTGTCAGAGAAGGCCAAATCCTTTGGAGAATCCATAAAAGTAAACTTCATCTCATGCCTCCTCTTACAAATCCCAGACTACTACTTATACTCAGCAAACATAGAATTGGGCTAATTAGAAAAGCCCCAGCACAAAGCTATCTAAATGGAAATCTGACTTAATAATTCCTACTCCTAGTAGGCCACTAATATTGCCTTCCAAAATTAAAGTTCTTCTATTCCACATGTAATTTTAAGCATTAAGCAACTATGTTTTTCGAAGGCAGTGGTCACTCTACTAAACTTGGATCAGAGCTTAGAAAACTCTGTAAAGAATTAAGGAAAACCTTGAGGACTGTTGTTTTCCAACTTCTTCTCTGCACCTAAAGTTACTGCTAGTGGAATTGTTTGCACTGGGCAGCACTTCCACATTTACCACAATAAGAGACTGATCTGTCAAGGCAAGGGCTAGCAAACACAAATGAATGTTATGAATAATGGAGCCAGTTAAAAAATAGACCTGATGATGGACTAAATTTCCCATTTTCAATTGCAAAAGAAAATGTGAAATCTGAATGAGATACAAAGGAAACAAAAGACAACCTTTCACAGGACCGGCCTCTCAACATTTCCTCATCTTCGTAATAAAGCAATAAACATGGGCATATTGTACTCGCTACATAATGCAAACCTGGAAGGGAAAGTTTTTCTCTTGAGATGAAGCAAAGACAGTCTAAGGATGAACAAGAAGCATTGCCCCTAATGAGGATTAGTTGAGAGGTGTCAATCAACAGCACAAGATTAGGAATGTTTGACGTGGTATATCTGAGTGTTAAAGGTGCAGTACCCTTTTCTGAAGCTTGAAAACAATCTTTAGATATACTGTTTGCATCATACGATTTGTATTACTATATATAGGAGAAAATTGTGCCTGATATTTCCTGGTAAATTTTTGAGTCATTTTTGAAAAAATATTCTTTATATGTGTTTGAACAAGCTACAGTAATAGTCTGCCAAATGGCATGCATCAAAGAGAAGTAATTATTTAATTGTAGTGAGATTGCTGTTCTTATAGCATCATTTTCTTACAATCCATAACACAAACTAAAAGACTGATGCAATTTAGTACAGGGGCTTTCTGCTAAGAGAGAATTGTATTAAAAGGCCTCCATAAAGCAATTCTTAATTAATATCAGTGTGGGAAGGAATGATTAGATGGGAGAAATTTAACATCTGGCATATCAAACGTGGAGGAGAGTGCTCTAGGGTTTGTACCCAGGGTCTTGAACATGCTATGCATGTGCTCTACCACTGTGCTACACCCTTTGCCCCTGGCATATCAATCTTTTTTGACACCCATGGTTCAAGCCCCATAGAGATTTCTTTTTAATTTTACATCAAAGTTTTTAGGTTGCTGTGATTTCTGAAACTGAACATGAGGGAGGGCTTGCTACACCTTTGACTTCCAGGCTCTTGTGTTCATGAACAACAAAGGGCAAGGAATGGAAATAGGTACCAAGACGGGGCAAGAGAAGACAGAGGAGACAGAGAGACAGAGGTGACAGGGAACAGCTAGTTTCCCAGCACAGACACCAATACACAGGTAGTGTTGACACTGTACCTAGAGAGGCTGCCCTCAGCGGCCAGGCCCTGGGAGTCATCGAGCACATTAGGTTCACTGCAGGAGGGGTAGGGAGATGAAGCATTTAGGGAAAGAAAATGAAAGAAAAAAAGAAAGAAAAAAGAAAACAGAAGAAAGCATGCAATTTTTTGTTCCCAAGAACTGAAAAAAGTAAATAAATTTAACAGAACAAGGAAGGAAAAGGAGACAGTCAACCATTTCACCTTGTGCTGGTTTGTCAAGACAGGACTCAAGGCAATGGGGAAGGAAGGACTTTGGATGGATACGACTCTCAAAGGAGTGGTCTGTTTGCTGGTCAAGAGTTAAAATGAGCTCCAAATGGACACATGAGCTCTGAAATGCATCACAGAGTAAATCTGTAGAAGATGAAACTCATTCTTTGGTAACCATTTGGCCAGAAGGTAACTGTTTTGATCCTGCCTTGTGGACATGGAGTTTTGCTGATCACCTCTGAGTTGTACACCCTAGCATAATCGCACAGAAACCACTTACCATGAATTGTCACAGCCAAACTCTTAGAACTGATGCCATTAAGAAAAGCAAAGAAATAACCCAACTTTGCCTGCTAATTTTGCAATGAAAATGTAAGTAAACAAATGGAAGATATCTTCAAAACTTTACATGGAACTCACATTTACCTCCTTACTCTGCATCCTCTAAGAAACCTGTCAGGTTGGTGAGAGAATAATTAAATAGTTTATCATTTTATTTGGAGGTAGCTGAACTGAGGTATATGAACACAACTGTCTTATTCTTTATCTGTCTCTTCCTTGGTGCCTAGCATTGAGCACAGTAAGGCACTCAAAAATATTTATTAAATTGTGTATTTAGAATTAAATATCTGGAAAAGTGGAGTGCCTGTTCTCAAAGAATTGGTACTTACATAAGTGCAAAATAGTCTCTGTTCCCAAGCAGAGGCTCATGTTCTCTAATGCACAGACAGTACTGCCTTCACTAGTATTCCAAAATAGGACTCAATTTGATTTGTTGTTACATCATTTTGAACTTCTGGTATACTTGTGTGCTAAACAAACAGTTTCCCCAAGCAAGTTGATCCATTAGTATATATGTAGAAAAGGAATTGATGGCCTGGGTTATTTTTGATAATTATCCTATCACATCTCCTCCCCTTCAAAAAAAAAATTCTTATCATTGAGCCTTGTTCCCAGCCCCTAACAACTTGCTGTGTAAAACTCACTCCATAGTTTACAAAAAAAACTTGAATAAACTGCTAATTTTATTCTTGATACAACCTTTAATATTTTTAGCAACTAAAAATAAACTATTAGTTATCAACTAATAGTTTCTTATATTTCTTATATGATTTTCAATCTTTTTGAGCAGGTTATTTGGCTCTTTGGTTATACATTTTACTTATAAAACTTCTTTACAAAGAAAAATTACCAAATGTTAGGAAAAATAATCTCTTACAATGAAAGAAATTCTTACATTATATTGAAATTTTCACAATAATTGAATAGTACTTACATAAGCATTACTTTCTTTAAAGTGTGCAGTGTACTTATTTACTTACATCTGTTTTCATTGTCCCTATTATCTAATGTTCTTCAAGTGTTGGCTGTCTTTCACAAACTTCATTTTATCTCTGTAGTTAGTAAACTTTTAGTTAAAGGATTTAGGTGCAATATAATTATTACTACATATAAACTGGTTTTATCTGAATATGACCACATGCTCTGACTCTGACTGTTATTATTTTCCTAAGTGTGAGTTGTACACATTGACTGGATAGGTATTTAAAACAGACCACAGGGAGTAAAGATATGGCTTAGATATAGAGTACTTGCATAGCATGTACAAGTCTATGGCTTCAATCCCAGCACTGAAAAAATATAATAAAAAATAAACAATACACTAAAATCAGAATGCCAATTTTTTTAAAGGATTTATTTCCAGAAGTAAAAATATCAGTTCCTTTTTAAAAACAGATTTTTAAACTTCTATCAAATTATTTTCTGTATTATACCTTTATTTAAAAACTTTAAAATTCAGAAATAAGTGCTTATTTTAACTTAAATTTTAAATGTTCTTGTTCTTTTCCAAGTATTAAAAGCTAAAACGACTCCTAAATGGATTTCGAAACATAGTCTTATATGGCAGAGACTACATAAAGAGAATAGTTTAAGGGTTTAAGTTTAATCATTGAATCTTAGAGTTGTAGATATAGAAGTTACCTTGTAGATCATTTTAGCCAACCTATTCATTTCATAGAGTTAAGCACTGTGAGCTACCTTTAAGTGACCTGGCCAAGATCCACACACAGTGGCATAGGCTCTTTCCTACTTGGTTAACCATTTCAACTTGTAGCTGAATACTAATGGCAAAAAAGAAAAAAATATAAGAAAACCATGCCTAAACTTTTCCTAGTTCAATCCTGTCCTATACTCTTGCCAAATCCTTATGATTATCTGGCCTAGTGACAATATAAGAATGTCATTTGACCAACAGAAAGAAGGTCTTGTAACTTTTTATGGACATGTAAGGTCAGATAATACTTGGACCTGAAGTTGGAGACTCTTAAAATAGCCTGGCTTAGAAAACTTGCAAATCACTACCTTCAGGAACCTAGTGGGAAAGTCCTTTGTTGAATGGTCTACCTAGATCTATAATCATTGCTTGCTTCTCCTTCAGTCTTTGTAGTCTTGGTGAGTGTACTTTCAGAAACTTCATTTGCCCCAGGTGCAGAGAATTAGCCAGTCATAGCCCTTTACCTTTGGCTGGGTAACATGCCCACCTCAGCCTGAGGTGCAGACACGCTGGAGACATGGCTGGAGAACCGCCTCCTTCCAATGGCACTCAAGAGGTAAGCTTCCTGCTCACTTACCACACTGGGCATGCTTACAGAATCATCTGAAAGTGGCAAAGTAATTGAGTGTTATAAAAGTCATGATACTTGTCAGAAAACCAACCAAAGCCAGGTGTGGATTCAATCGCTGGCTTGAGTACAACCTCAGGCTGTCTCTAAAACTCAAGTGTCATTGGTGCCTTTGCCAGGTGAAAACCTAAAATCAAAACCAGACCACTGACAATTCTTCATGTCTATTCATCTATCATCCTCCCACATTAGAACAGCCTTCATGAAGCAAATATAAACTTCTTGTTTAAATTTTGCAAGTATTCGTTTGTAAAAACCAATACACATATTCGAACTAGTGATTTCAGAAAAGATAGAATATCCATAAACACTATAAGATTATTCAGGGATAGCTTAATAGTGAGTTTTGAAAACATGAAAAACTCTTCAGTACATTTAATGATTTCTATACTGCTATGGGAAAAACTTTTAGATAGCATAGGAAAATTTGCAAACTTTAACATTCAGAAATAAGTGCTTATTTTAATCTAAAATTTAAATATGTATTATATTCTTCATGGAAGCAGAAATTAATGTACTGAAATCCATATGAATGTTAACTTTGCACAGTATTTGTGTCAAGGTAGGCTCATAGTAAGTAAAATAATACCTTGTGTTGTTAAAAAAGCATAAAGGAAGGGGCTTGGGAGTTGGCTCATTGGGTAAGAGTGTTGCTCATAACCCTAAAGACCTGAGTTTGATTCCCAGCTCCCATGAAAAAGGCTGGGTATGGTCCCACATGCCCAGTGCTGAAGGAGACAGAGACAGACGAATTGCTTGGGTGTCAGCCATTATTAATAAAAAGGAAGCTCCAGGTTCCATGAAAGACTCTGTCTCAAAAAAAAAAAAAAAAAAAAAAAAAAAAAAGCGAACAAACAAAAAAACAGGGTGGAAAAGCAATATAGGATAACAATTGATCTATTGCTCTGACCTCCACATGCTTCTGCCCATATGCATGCATACCCCACATGCACATATACACACATATAAAAATACACATGCAATTTTGAATGTATTTTGCTAAGATCATCTAATACTATTTATATAGAATATCCCAAGTTATATTTCTTACTGAAGTTATTTCAAGTAAATGTCATGAATATGAAAAGTGCTATAAATTTTAATTTGCTATCCAATGATGGACTTGAAATTGAATCTTGTCATGAAATAGTATTTCCTTTCACTTATAATCACAGAGAAGTTAAAGCATGAAAAACATGATGGGTTGCGTTTTATTTCTACTAAGGCCTTTCATAGATGTCTTTGGTTTTCCATCTTTATCTTAACTCATGTAACTTACTCCTCCAATCTTTGTTTGGAGACTAGACTTGTGCTATTTTCTGTAATGCTTTATGTCTTATATTTCCTTGCTTCTGACAGGTCTTAATATAGATTATTGGAAAATAGTGTAATTTAAAGCAAGTAATCTTGCTTTCATACACCTCCCATATCACAGCCATATTATACCATTATTAACAACTTTGCTTTCTTTAGAATGATTGTGATGTCAGAGAGGGATATCTGCAAAGAATGGTATGCCTTTGATCTCCTGACCCTCATCACTGTATGAAAGTTGACTTTTGCTCAATGATATCCTTCTTTATGTCTCCTCTACTTTTCTTCCCTAACTCCTTCCTACTGGCTGAGTCATATACTTATCACACATTTACCTGAGAGATAAAAGTTAGTCCTAGGAATATTAGGAGGCATTATTTCATATCATTAAAAAAGTGCTGGAGGGGCCATAGAGATTGCTCAGTGGTTAAAGGAACTTATTTGCAAAGTCTGATGGCCTTGGTTCAATTTCACAGTATCTACATAAAACCAGATACACAAAGTGGTACATGTGTCTGGAGTTCATTTGTAGCAGCAGGAGGTCCTGGCATCCCCTCCACTCAAATAAATATATATTTTCTTACATGCTGGGAGAGAATACTTCATGCACCAAAGGTAGATGGAATTTAGTTTAAGCTTTGTACTGTGCCAAGACTTAATATTTACTTTAAATTGCTCATCTTTGTCTCTTACATCGTGTTTCCTTAGTCAAGATTTTTCAAGATTTCACTAATTACAACTCTGGTAAATTTCTATGTTCAATTACCAGGACAACTTAGAAGCAAGTACGTCTATAGATTGTCTATAATGTAGTTATCATTTAATCTGACTAACCCCCAAACTAAATCTGGAAATGTTACTGAAAAGTACTTTTTATGAAGCACGTATTACTTTTCCTATCCTACATACTCAACTGAACAAGGACATTAAAATACGTTCATTCTTCTTAGTGAATTAAAATCCGAAGGCTGACTTCTATTTCCTTTTTTTATTTAGTTCAGAGAGGGGTTTTTGTGGTTACTTGGTGTGGAGAGGCTCTGAGAGGAGCTTAGATTTACTTTCATTCTTAAGGTACTGAAAATACAACTTTGCACTAAGCATTATATAAATGCACCTGAAAACATAAGTTAAAAACAGTGCAATTTGTGGAACATACACTCTACTTTTGCTTTTTAAACATGCAGTGGTTATGCATATATGAGCAGTGTTTCTTGATGGGATATTTTCTATTTCAAAACACAAAATTGGGGCTGGAGGGATGGCTTAGCAGTTAAGGCATTTGCCTGCAAAGCCAAATGACCCAGGTTCGATTCCTCAGGACCCATGTTAGCCACATGCACAAGGTGGCATATGCATCTGGTGTTCATTTGCAGTGGTTTAGGCCCTGGCATGCCCATTCTCTCTTTGTCAAATAAATAAATAAATAAAAATAAAAAGACTTATTAAAAGGACAAAATTTTTAGTTCATGCATTAGTGAGGATTCTCTTAACTCAAACTGGAGTTGTTTTTCCTGAAGGCATGTTGCTAATTTCATTCTGACTGGCATAAGCAATTGGTCTTTTCTGAGTCTTATACTTTGCCCACTTTTCATTGCCCAATGGAATAATGTGAGTGCTGCTCAACCCCCTGGTCAAGGAGAGAGATGAATAAGTTATGTCTCCATTGTTTATTTAATTTTATTTTTATTTATGTATCTGAGAGAGAGAGAAAGAGGGAGGGAGGGAAGGAGGGAGGGTGGAAGGGAGAGAGAGATAGAGAGAGAGAGAAGAGAGAGAGAGAGAGAGAGAGAGAGAGAGAATGGACATGCCAGGGCCTCCAGCCACTGCAATGAACTGGATGCATGTGCTCCCTTGTGCATCTGGCTTATGTGGGTCCTGGGGAATTAAACCTGGGTCCTTTGGCTTTGCAAGCAAGCATTTTAACCACTAAGCCATCCCTCCAGCCTTGCCCACAGTTTAAATGAGAGATACTAGAAAAAGTTGGGCAAGTAAATAATTAAGGGTCACATCTATCCTATCAGACCACAGTGGAATAGAATTATAAATCAATAGCTAGAGAAGTTTCAGTAATTATATAAATAATTGCACACTGAACAATATACTATTAAATGAACAGTGGATGATTGAAGAAGTCAGGGAGGAATTAAAAAAATTCTGTCTATTAAGGACAATAACACAACCTACCATATACAATCAAGGAGGTTATAAACAGGAAAGTTTAGAGCCATAAGTGGTCACATTAAAAATTCAAAGAGGAGCTAAACATGGTGGCACATGCCTTGAATCCCAGCACTCAGGAGGCAGAGGTAGGATGATCCCTATGAGTTCAAGAGAAGCCTGAGACTAGTGAATTCAATGTTAGCCTGGGCCACAGTGAGACCTTACCTGGAAAAACAAAACAAACAAACAAACAAAAATCAAATGAAGCTAGAGAAAGCTCAGCAGGTAAGTGTGCTTTCTCCACAAGCATGCAGGCCTGAGGGGGCTTGATACTACCTGAGTTTGAATCTCCAGATCCCAGGTGGGTGTGGCCATGTTTGCCTGTAACCCAGTCCCACAAAGGGCAAGAAGGACTGGGGAATCTGTGCTGACACAAGACAGCAAGCTCTTATTTCAGTAAGAGACTGGCTCAAATAAGAACAGGCCAAGGAGCAAAGGAGCATGACACCTGATATCTTGCTATACTGCCACCACAGGCAAGTGTCCTCTGCCACAGGTGAGTGCATGGGGAGTTGCAAGGGCCACACACACACACACACACACACACACACAAATTCAAAGAGATCTCAAACAATTTAATGATGCCATTGAAGGGCTAGAAAAACAACAGGAAGCTAATCACAAACCTAGTATATGGCAAGAAATAATGCAGTTCATGGCTAAAATTATTGAAATAAAGACTAAAAGAACAATAAACAGGCCAATGAGATGGCCGAGGGGTTAAAGACAGTTGCTTGCAAAGCCTGCTGGCCTGGAGTTGATTCCTTAGTACCCATGTAAAGCCAGATGCACAAAGTGGGTACATGCATCTGGAGTTCATTTACAGTGGCACATCTATTCTCATTTTCTCTTTTTATTTTCTCTTTCTCACCCTCCACTTTTCTCCCTCTCTCCCTTCCTCCTCCCATCCCTCCCTCTCCCTCTCTCTTTTTCTTTTTCTCAAATAAATAAGTATATTTAAGAAAAGATTACACAAAATCAACCAAACAAAGAGCTGGTTCTTTGGAAAAATTAACAAGATTTACAATCCTTAACTAAACTAACCAAAAGAGAGAAAAGACTCAAATAAATAAGAGAGATGAAAATGGTATTGTCACCACAGATACCAATGAATTTCAGAAAATCATTGAGAAATACTATCAAAATTTATATTCCAAAAAGATGGACAATCTGGATGAAATGAATAATTTTTCTTCTTTGGTTTTCTGAGGTAGGGTTTCACTCTAGCTCAGGCTGACCTGGAATTCACCATGTAGTTTCAGGGTGGCCTTGAATTTATGGACATCCTCCTACCTCTGCCACCCAAGTGATGGGATTAAAGGTGTATGCCACCATGCCTGGCTGAAATGAATAAATTTTTAAATACATGTGACCTACCAAATTAAAGCTAAAAGATATAAATAATTTAAACAGATCTATAACAAGCAATGAGAGTGAAGTAGTAATTAAGTCACCCCAAAAAAGCAACAAGTAGGACCAGATGGATGCATACCAATTTCTATGAAACTTCCAAGGAATATCTAATACCAACAACTGTTCACAAAATAGAAAGGGGAAAAATACTGGGAAAGAAATTAGGAAAAAAAATACCATTTACAATAGCTCCCCCACAAAAGTATCTAGGAATAAACCTTAGCCAGAATGTGAAAGACCTCTACAAAGAAAACTTTAAGATACTGAAAAAAGAAAGAAAGTAAAATATCAACATTGGAGAGAACTTTCATGTTCCTGGATTTGTAGAATCAACATTGTGAAAATGGCTACCAAAACCAAATTTAACAGTTCAATGCAGTTCCCATCAAACTTCCAATGATATTCTTCTCAGAACCAGGAAAAAAATCTTTCTATCAATTTGTATAGAAACACAAAAGAGCACTCATAGCTAAAGTAAACGTAAGTAGAAAGAGTACCTCTGAGGTGTCACAATTCCTGACCTAAATATTTACCACAGAGCCATACTGACAATGACAGCATGAAACTGGTACAAAACAGATCCACAGAGGAATGAAGTAGAATAGAGGACCCAGAAGTAAACCCACTCAACTATGGTCACCTGATTTATTACTTTTTTTATGTTTTTGGTGTTCCAAGGTAGGGTCTCACTCTAAGTCCAGGCTGACCTGGAATTAACTATGTAGTCTCAGGGTGGCCTTGAACTCATAGCGATCCTCCTACCTCTGCTTCAGGAGTGCTGGGATTAAAGGCATGCGCCACTACGCCCGGCTTGGTCACCTGATTTTTGACAAGGGTATTAAAAACACACACTGGAACAAAGATAGCCTATTTAACAGATGATCCTGGCAAAACTGGATCTGCACCTGCAGAAGGATGAAATTAGAACTATATCTTTCACCCTGCATGAAATCAGTTTAAAAGGAGCAACAACCTTTATGTAAGACCAGAAATACTGAAAAATGCAAGAGAAATACATAGGCAATATACTGGAATTTATGTAAGTCCTCTCTAAAGAGGACTCCAGTAGCACAGGAAATAGTCTAAGAATCAACAAAGGGGACTACATAAAATTGAAAAATTTCTTCACAGCAAAGGAAACTATCATCAGAGCAAACAAAAAGTCTACAGAATGGGAGGAACTCTTTGCCAACCATTCCTTTGTTGTGTGGGGGGGTTGATAATCTACAATACATAAATAACTTCAAAAATTAAATATCAACAATACCCAAACTGCCAATCAATACATGGGCTAATGAAATGAAAAGCTATTACTCAAAAGAAGAAACACAAATGACCCAGCTAATGCAAAAAATGTTCAACATCCTTAGCCACTGGGAAATGTAAATTAAAACCACCTTGAGATTTCATCTAAGTGCAGCAAAATGGCTATTATCAAGAATACTGACAACAAATGTTGCTGAGGTTGTGAACAAAGGGGACCTCTTGTTTACTGTTGGTGGGAATGTAAATTGGTACATACATTATGGAAATCAATGTGGAGATTTCTCAAAAAGTTAAATATTGAACACTGTATAGTCCAGCTATTCCACTCCTGGAAATATACCCAAAGAATTCTGTATTCTATCACAGAGATACTTGCATATCCAAGTTTATTGCTGCTCTATTCACAATACCTAGGAAATGCAATCCTAGATGTCTATCAACTGATGACCAGAAATAATGACAATATGGTCCATGTATACAATGGGGTTTACTTAGCTGTAAAGAAAATTGAAGTTATGAAATCTGCAAGAAAGTGAATGGAATTGGAAAACACTAAGTGAGGTAACCTAGGCCAGAAAGACAAAAAATAAAAAAAAAAAAAAAAAACCAACACATATTCTCTTTCATATGCAGATCCTAATTTTAAAAATATTTGTATATAAATAGTGGGATGTGAGAGTGAGTATAGCCTGTGAATCAAGACAGAGCAGAGCATGAGGGGAGCATGAGATGATGGGAAGTGAGGGGGATCAGGAGGAAGAATGAAAAAAAGTGGAGAGGAGGCGATAGTGGGAGGCATAAGGAGAGGGTGTGGAGGAGAGAAAGAGAGAAGAAAGGAACTGGGAAAAAAACTTATTTGAAATTCAACAATAATGAAGCCTAATTCTTTGTATGTTAATTTTTTGGGGGGGGGTTCATTTTTTTTGAGGTAGGGTCTCACTCTAGCCCAGGCTGACCTGGAATTAACTATGTAGTCTCAGGGTGGTCTCAAACTCACGGTAATCCTCCTACCTCTGCCTCCCGAGTGCTGGGATTAAAGGCATGCGCCACCATGCCCAACATGTATGCTAATTTTTAAAAAGTAAGGAACAAAGGAGTTACCATGTAATGAATACATATTCTTGCACTATAATAATAAGCTGTAGGATAGTTTAATTTGATGACATAAAGATAATATCTGTATTGTAGAATTGCAAACAGAAAACCCCCTCATTAAAATACTAATAAAAAAGCATGTTTCCTTTTTCCAAAATAAAGCATGTGAATGGACCTCAATATCAAAAAATAAATCAGGTTCACTAAACAATTTTTGGCTACCTTATCTCTCAATATCTAAAGATATCAAAGAATTTATAGAAGAACAAGTGTTAGAGATAGTTCAATATGTTAACGGTCCACTGTGAATCCATTTTGTAAGAATGACTAAGAAGACCAGAACTGGAAGTAGTTAGAAGGTAAGAATCCTTCCCAAGCTCTTGCTCACATGGCCAAATTGGGTCATCCCCACCCCCATGCTGTGGGGTGACCTACTTTCTTCATCCTCCTCATCAGTCCGACTCAAGGTGTCCTGTGAAGCCTGCTGGGACGGCTCACTGTCCTGCTCCCAGACGGTTCCTGTGCCTGTGTTGGAGCGGGACATAGTGGCCAGGCTCAGGCGGTAGGCAGACGTGGATGTGCCCACAGTGCTGATGGATGTCTTCCCTTGGTAAGCTGAGGGTTGACAAAACAAAGGAGAAGGGGATGAGTCTCTTGGAAAATAGAAAACAATTTTCCCGGACCAATTGTATGTTTTTGTTTTTTTTGTAAAGGTCAGTTAGTGGGTGCCAAACTAAGAATTTTTCGGACACAGCAGCACATGAAATTAGTGTTGTTTTAACAGCACATCTTATCCATTGATGTGCTTATGACTGTAGTTTCCTTGTGAAAGCATGAGCTCTTCGACCATGTGACGGGTCCTGGCACTGTTTCCTCTTACTGCTTTTATCCCTCATTTTCCTGTGCTGGAGAACACACACTAATTTTGACCTGAATTGCTGCTTTCAAACAGCTGGTTTTCACTGAGACACATGTCTTTCCTGATGTAAGCATATAGGAGGATCAGTTTGCTGATATTGTTGACATGCACCCTACAAAATCGCATACACAAAACAAATTCTCAGACTCCGTTTTTGGAGATTCCAACATAGAAACCCTTTAGTTCCATGCTAGATTGTTTCATTAGTTCTGCATAAAATTCAATAGGATATTTGGACGGAAAGATGCAAATTTTATCAAGATGCTACTTTCAAAGTTTTTTTTTCTTTTGGTCTAGAACACATTGTAAGCAACAACAAACACGTTAGAAAGAAAAAATACCCCCCACCCCCCACACACCATATATATATATATATATATGTGTGTGTGTGTGTGTATGTGTATATATATATATATAATGACTTACAGGTAATACTGCTCTCTAATGGCAAGATTTAATCTCCTTACTCAGCAGTTGGTTCAACTGCAGCATAAGCAATACAAACCCAAAGAAATCTTTTACCATCATGAGGTCTTTCCCAGCTTTCCTGCCTGAGTTTGCACCTCTCTTTCAAATTTGTTAAAGGCTTTGTCATCAACCACAGGGCCAGGTGAAATCATCTCACCACTACTGCTTTTGATATTTCTCAGTTACTTAGCCTATACCAAGTCTCAGTCTCATCCTCCAAGTGGATTTAAGAAAATAACATCTAGGGCTGGAGAGATGGCTCAGCGGTTAAGATGCTCACTTGCAAAGCCTAATGATCCAGGTTTGATTCCCCAGTACCCGGGATCTGGAGTTTGTCTGCAGTGGCAGGAGGCCCTGACATGCCCACTCTCTCCCTCCCCTGCTCTCTCTCTCTCTCTCTCTTTCTCTCTGCTTGGAAATAAATAAAGTAGTTTTTAAAAAGAAAAGATGTTCAATAGCTGTGAGTCTAAAAGAATGTACACAAGTTATTTCCTAGTTAAATATTTAAGAGCTTAACTATTAAAATGAAGACTTAAAAACTATTTACAGTAAAATAAACTCCTATGGCCCCCCTTTGACATCTGATTTATTAATTGGCAATGAGAGAAAACACGGGGAAATCTACTGGTGTGCTAAAATGGCTACTTCAGACATGGTCCTGAGCAGGGGACTTGTGTGGCATGCTGTGCCATTTGTCAAGCCGACTCAGAATACCCCACAGGTCCTCACCGGATCCACTGTGAACCGCTTCCTTTAGAATTTTGAGTTCACTGTTGAACTCGGCAATGAGGGAGCTCTTGCACAGTGGGCGCGGAATGAAGCGCCGCTCCAGCTGGTCAGCGATGTGCTGCCGGGCAGAAAGTTCTTCATGGTTCTCTGCAGGTTGGGCCAGAAGCTGAAAAGGAAGGTATTACACGATCAGGACCTCAATTTCCCCGTCTATAGAATAACTACGACATCGTTATTTGAAGGAATGCACGGAAAGTAGTTTAAGACACTGGGACATGAAAAGAACAGATGAATACCGAGAACAGCGGAGGAGGAAAAGACATGCCTGAACTGTCCCATTTTCCCATGATCAACAGCACATTTCAGTCGTGCCATAGACAAAGCACATTCTCAGGGATGACACGAAATGCCATCCTCTGGATATGAGCTTGGATGGTCTCCTCCTCAGGCACACGCCCCTACCTCCCCCGCTGCTGCCACCATTTCGCCTGGACTCACACGCACCTTGCACTGGATGAAAGGGCGCAGGAGCACGAAGATGGGGATCCGGGTGCGCACGATGAAGTCCAGGAAGTCCCACAGGGCCAGGCCACCCACCTTCCGCAGTGCCATCTCCTTCACCTGCAGGCTCAGCCAGTACCACTGGCTTCCCAGCTGCCTCTCAAAGCACACGAGAATCACCTTGAGGGCTTCACACCCGGAGGAGAGAAGGGAGCCTGAGGCTTTGCTTCACGGGAATCCGCCCACAGCACTGCCTAGCGCATCAGGGAATTTCTGAACTATTAACCCCCTTGTTTTAATGTGTGCTCCCCGGCCAGCATTGCTCACAGAAAAGCAAAAGAGTTTTGATTGCATTGCTTTTTTCCTGCGTACTTAACTCCTACTTTGGAGAAAATGGAAAAAAGTGGGCTACAGAATTGAATATATGTGTATGTAAGCCTGATATGTGACTAACGTTTTACTGACACAGTGGCTGTATGGAAGTGATCATTGTATATTTCACATCCTCAGCTAAAGTACAGATGATTTTTAAAATGTTTTGCTTTTCTTCTTTTAAGCCGAAAAGTATTTGTGTTATAAAACAAATTTTATAAAATAAAAATCTTCAGAAGTACAGAAAGTAAAAAAAAAAAAAAATAAGTCCTACCCTTTCTTGTTCCCTTGAATACCCCGTCTAAACTGTTTTCCTGAGGAAATTAAACTCAATAATATTCTCCCAGGGAGCATCCCTCCTTCTGTGGGATGTCATGTTGCACATTGCATCTGTTACAAAATCTTGGTGGGTTTATTTAACAATATCTCTTCAATTCTGGAAGCCTCCTCACAGTCTATAGTTATTTATTTTTCTCTTTAGGAAGATTTCCCAAAAAAATGTGTCATCAGTACAGACAGACTGAAGCATTGTTAGTGTTTGGGATCATGACGGAAGCTTACTTTGTTACCCAGGCGCTCTGCTGACAGGGGCAGACAACCAAGCCAACCTGGACCTTCTAAATCATGTCTTAAGACCCCTTTATATGAGCACTTGAAAACTTCAAATGGTCTGCACATCTTGGTTGTGGTTAGGAGAACACAATATCTCCTTGTGTGTACACCAATGAGCTCCATGTAGCATACTATGTGGCCACAGCTACCACATTTCATGAGTGATCCTGCTGCCAGTCAGCAAGAGGTAATCCTTCCTGCTGATGTCTTCCTTAGCTACCCTAGACATCGTGGGAACACAGCCAGGAAACTTAGGTATTGCACATATGAAAATACTCTTTGTTTTAGGATTGAAGTAAACTAGACTTGCAGAGGTGTTTCTGTGCGTGCAAGTGGCTTCTTTAGAGACTTCTGGAATCAAGGTAGGCTTTACGAAGTACCTCCAAATGGAGAAAGACAGACAAAGACAGGCAGAGGGGGTACTCATACATACATACAGAGAGAGAGAGAGAGAGAGAGAGAGAGAGAGAACCCACCCAAGTATGCTGCCTGGCTGGTGGACTCAGCCAGCCCTTCCCTGCGCAAGTCTTTGCCTGCATCCCCTGGGGTGGAGCAGTGGGCAGGGGAACTCTCCAGCATGAAGTTCTTGCTCCTGGACGTGCTGATGATCCGTGGTGGCAGGAGCACATTAATGACGGTCTGCAGCAGTAGCTGCACCTCAGGCTGCTCTAGCCATGGGCTGTCTAAAAGGTACAGTTCAAAAGAGGAAGGGGAAAGGAAAAGAGTCACAAGGTGAGCTTTGCAAGTCAGACACAGAGAAGTTCAGCTCCTTCCAATTCCAAACTAGAACGCTAGAAATTTCAGTGTTTCCCACCAAGTACAGCACAGCACCTGCGTTCCCCACAGTCAGTACCAATGAGCTGTGTTCTTAGCTGATTCTCCCGCTTACCACTCCATCCTCCTTTCTTTTCATAAATACTCATAATGCACTGTCCTTACATTTGAGATAAGGTTTTCCTAAAAGAAGCCCCCCTCCTAAGAAGGAAGAATAATGAAAACATTAACAGCAGTGGCAGTCTTTCTTCTACCTACAGTAGCATGATTTTGACGCCCAGTCACCTGTTGATTGCCATTATGGTGTACTTGAACTAATTACCATTTTCTTAATTGAATTGAAATAACATACTCCTGTTCTTTTATGCACTGAAACAATTTTAAATGGGCTATGTCTTCTAAGAAGTAGAGAAACTCTTGTCCCAAGGCAGCTAAACTGAAAAGGAAGAAACACTCTTTATGTCTTAACATGACCCTGTTTACACCACTCAGATCAACTTCAAGTGATGGCTTTCATGGAAAAGAAAAAAGAAAATAAATAGCACCCCGGTACTTTAGAAAACACAACAATATATTTCCTGTAGTTACATTAATCGGACCTTTGCTTCCAGATCCTACTGTGAGCACAAATGGGATGAGCAGATTTAAAAGCATCCCCTCCCTTCGCTCTTGATTGGTGAATGGGGAGATCACATGGCTTAAAGGAAAGTCTTCTTTTAAAGCCTGTGCAGCAATAATAGAAAAAAAGAAGATCAGTTGACCACCACGTCATTTGTTCCATGTGTTTGTTAATACACAGCATGATGGAGAACATGCCTCTCCGCTGGCTTCACCTGCGAGCTACCAGTTCAGCTGTGGTCTGTGCAGCACATGAGACTTAATCAAAACTGATACTTTACCATTTGCTTGACATAAAGGAGAGCTATATTCCTAAAAAGACAGTGACATCTTGAGTGTTAAACGAACTTACAATATATATGGTCAAATACAAAAACATAATTTCCCCTACTTTCTCTGTGTGTCCACCAATAAATAGTTTAGAGACAAAGGAAAAGGAATAAGAGCTGCCAAAACCTGTTTCCATTTAGGAGTTAGTTAAAAGTCTTCTGACCCCACCTGGGCTGTCTTCAAGCCAGGAAGCAATAAGAAAAAGTATACAACTCTTGGAAACAGGTTATTAAAGTGCATCCTTTTGGGGGTGTCATTGTTTCCCTCATGTTTCCTGTCATCCACCCATTCTCTGATGGTGAGCGCAAGCTTGTTTGTCAGATAATGGGTAGGTCAGTTACCCCTTTAATCCACTGGCCTCTTTCCACTGACCATAAAGCTTCAAAACTGGGTAGACACAGAGAAACAGACAGGGGAATTGGGATTGCGTACTTTTTGTTTTGGAATGATTATAGTTTTTAGAAATAAAGTGAAATATTTGGAGTTTTTGTGTGCAAAAGCATTCATAACTTTCAACCCACAATCATTAAAGAAAATTAAGCTATTCAAAGTCTAGTAGTAATAACTGAAAGAATTTTATATTGTAATTCTTTCTGAGCATAATTTAAAACCAAACTTTGAATACTGCTGCCTCTTTTCATTAATGACTGTGAGCTGATTATCCAGAAGCCACTGGTGTGGACACATCTTAGTGATGTGGTGTGTGCTACGTCATGGCAGGACTAAATGACTCTGCTATTTTTGAGATCTCAAGAAGAATTACAGAAGCACAACTCAGGACCATGCTCAGGGATAAAGCTCCAAACCCATCAATATTTGGAGATGTTCACACTTTTGATTCACAGATTTTGCCCAGCCTTTGCAGAAAGAGAAAGAGGACACCATGATCGAGTGCCTCCACAACCAACTTAATGAGCGTGACAAACAGGTAAGGCAGTCACACCTGTATCTGCAATGCTACAAGCCGGACAACAGCTGTGCTGAAGGGCAGAGGTGGTGAGAGATAAGGGCTGAGATGAAGAAGGGGTAATCCATCAGCAACACTGGAAGGTCCTACCACTCCCATCACCTGAAATACAAACAGAGCACATGACCAGCCTTGACCATTGCCATTTCATGCTTCCGTAGTAAAGGAGTCTCATTCAGTAATAACAAATTGAAGGTTGGGCATGTTACTTTCCATCTTTTTCTCTTTGCCTTCTTCTGAAGGCATGTAATGTCTAGAGTCAGATCAATCATTGTACAGGATTCAGCCAAGGTTTTGTAGAATGCTGTTTATAGCTAACTATGTAAGTAATGAGAGATGGACTAAAAAGCTATTCTAATTCAGCGACTGGACACTTACTTGTGGATTCAGAGGAGCACTGAACGTTCTTTGATGGAGCAAATACAACAATGATGATGGCAACAGCTCTATTTGCACTAGGCATTCCAACTACAGGCTCACTGCCCAGCTACTTAAGCAGCAGATCCTAGTCAATGAAATGCTCTAACATGGTTTCCATACATTGTACAAAACCTTGTCAGGACCAGACTCTAGATATTACAGAAGTGATTAAAATATTTCTTCTTTACATAATCCTAGACTGGCCAACTTATCATGTCATTTGGCACTACAAAGAAAAAAAGCAAAGCCCCCTTTTGCATTTTAAGGTCTCCCTCCCAGAACTACCTTAACTTCTAGCCAATTGTGCAGACTCCACCACCCCACTCTCCAACTGGCAGCCCTCAACTCTCAGCGCAACTTTGAGGTAACTTGTCAAAGTAGTGCATGGGAAGCAGCACACCAAAATCCCACCTGCGTAGGGATGGCCCCGAATCTCCCCACGCACCACCTTGAAATGTGCCTCACTATTTTCAGTGTCACCTGAGCCATATATGTTCATGGGTAGGTAGGAGCACAAAGTGGTTGACCTGTAAATCTTCAATTCAGAGACATCAATAGCAGAGTTAACTGTGCAAAGTTTCATAAGATTGCCACTTGGCTACTCACCAGATTGACACAGACATTGATCAGTGACCTAAGGTGAGGCAGGAAGGATATGATTGGCTGCCTCTGAAGTGTCAAACAAACCCCTTCAATCAAATTGCTGGCAGGCTCCCACTCAACCTGTCGCCTGGAATATAATATAGGAGCCATTAGCGGGGTGGCTCCCTTCTGGAGACAGTCGGAAACAAGTGAATGAGACAGTGATTCTGACGCCATCTAAGACAGGACATGTGTCTGAGACAACACAGTGTTTCACACGGGATGAAGTTTACCCATGTTGTTCCAAAAGTACAGAGCACACTGGGAGGGGAAGAAGGTATTGAAAACGCAGCAGAGGCACTCCTGCCCCACCGACTAATGAGACAAAATCTATTGAAGAAAAAACAGAGATGATGAATGGGTCACACTTGAAGGTCCCCAATGTCAGCTTTGGGAGAGTGTCCTAAGACTATAATTTTCGGGGACCATCATTTGGGTAATTACTTCCAGATGAATGAATCTGTCCCAGATGCATTTCTGAAATCTATCAGACTATCCTGAGATACTATTAACTGAATTTATGTGACCTAAGTCCCAATAAAAAATCAAATTAAAAGAAAATAGTCTAAGAATTCTTTCTTAGCTTCCTAAGAAATGATACTTTCTATCATAATATATACACTGTGGTGCACACACTCCAGTTAGATTAACATGGGATTTTCTGTCACAAAAAGCAATCAAGTCTCTGATTATACTAGTCCCAAAAGATTCACCTATCTCCATGACTCCAAAATAAACAACTTGGGCTCTGCTTATGTCAATGCTATATCCCTACATTTTCTTGGAAATAGTTTTTAAGCTTACATTCTATACCAAACTCCAGTATGCAATGTCACATGGAGATATACTCATAGCATGAAGATAAAGTGATGTCCCTGATGCCAAGAGTGCTCAAGTAATTCACAGGTTAGGTAAGCTAATAGGTCATATAAACAAGTTTAGTCCAAACCAATTTTATATACATCACGCTTCTAAAGAAAATATTCTACAACTAACCAAGTCTATGCATTAGTCTAGAAGCACGACGTCATTTATCATGGGGTTAATTATGTGACAAATGAGCCAGTTTATGAAGAAGTTTAACATCTTTCAGATACCAAATTACTTAGTAAAAGTATTTTGACACAGGTGTAAGTCTCTGATCACCCATTTTCCTGTCTGCACAAAAGCTCCACTGGGACCATTAAAGAAATCGTGTTTTAATGAAAGGCATTTCCATGCCCATGAAATAAACAATGTCCACATTAAGTTTTGACATGCACCACCATGGTATGGAAGAACGTAAGAATAAGAAATTAATTTGTTACTGATATTATTCAGTTTGTATTTTCAACATCTTCTGATGGCAGAATAAATGTGCAGAGTACAGGGTAATGCCTATACAAGTTCTGGAAAACAGAACTCTAGTTCTTGGGAAAGAGCTGCACTGATTTTGAATTTAGATTAAAGCAATAGACAAGGCCCTCAATAACCCAAATTTAAATTTTCCAAGTTAGTAGGTTTTTGGGAATTTATGATTGAATCAGCTTGCTTACTATGACTAAAGTTTCCAAAGTAGGTCCACAGTTTCAGGAGACTGGTTTAGAGGCATCCATTCACTGGAAGAGGACCAATGGATTTCTTAGGCCACTGAACAAAGCCCAAGGTGCAATTGTGTATACTTAGAAGTCCACTAACTAAATGAGAATTGGTTGCTCATTATCAGTTTTGTGGTTGTTTTATCCACTGTTGGCTGATGATTGTAAAATTTGACATTTTCACAGACTGGTACCTAAATACAATAACTTACTATATTAAATAAAATATTTTGAACATCAAACTAATGTTTTTTTCTCATTATTTGGCTATTCATAAGATAAATTGTATCTTTAGGCAATCTGGCACTGAAGGTACTAATTGAATTTCTTAGGTGCATCAGATAAGGAACATAGGAAATGGATAAATTCTTCAAGATGAACACATGTATTTTTAAAGAAAATGTTATTTGCTCAAAGTAGATCCCATTAATGGGGCATCTGTAAGCTCAAATAGCTAAGCACATATACCAACACAACACTTTTAAGTCATCCATTCACTGACAGATTGACCCATTAGCTTAACAATGACAAATTCTAACTCTGAAGTCTACAGACTCAACATCTGAGCAGGAGGCCTCCTCACCTCAAGGTAGGCATCTTGTGAATTTTGTTGAACATTCTATCCAGCCTCTTCAGAATGAGGATAAGGGCTGGTCTTACAGGCTCGGCTGACCAGTCGGTGATGGGCAGCATCTCCATGATGTAGCGCCGGAGCCCTTTACTCTCCATTGTCTGGGTGTCATATGGTGCCAGCTTCAGAAGGGAATGGGCAATTTCTGCCAACCTAAGACCATTTTTTTCAAAAGAAGCAGCAGAAAATCCTACAATGAGAATGTGTCTACACAGCATCATGCCAATATACCAACAACCCAAACTAAAACTACTGTTCTCAACATCCTCCATACCTCAGTTCTTCTCAAGTCCACCACTGGGATGATGCCTGCTCATGCAGAGCAGTGGGGGAGCATGGGATGCCACAGAGCACAAACACGAGGAGGAACTGATGTGAGTTTATGCAATTGTGGAAGTTGAACCTAAGGCTTCATTGATGCTAGGCAAGCACTCTACCAACTGAATTATATCCCTAGCCCCTAGAGAATGTCATTCATATATATATATATATATATATATATATATATATATATATATATATATATATATGGCATGATGCATATATATATATATATATCATAAGTTTTATACAATTCCATTACTGCATTAGAATTAGTACAATGGAAATATTGGGCTTTTCTTTCTCATGTAGTTATACATTTTGTAAAGAGAAATGTTGATATTGAAAAAGATCAGGAGAGATAAATGTATGAGAGTATCTAGTTTGAGAGCTCTCCAGGTACTCTACTTTAAGAATAACAGCCCAGCCATTGTCTAGTACTTAGATTGCTTAGCAAGTGCCTCTGAGAAGCTCTATGAAAGGGAGAACTCATTCTTGTAGAAGACAAGTCATTTCATTTTGGAGGCCCATAATGTCAGAAGCTTCTCTCATGTTAGGTTCCCAAATTCCCTCCAATCTTTCTACTAGGATTAATTCTGTATGATAAATTTAAACCATTTTCTTCATGGTAACCTTTCATCACCAAGGAGTGGTCAGTGTCTCTTGACTTCTACTGAACATTGACCTGGAAGTCATTTGGGTGTTAGAAATAAATCACTTAAGGGTTGGAGATATTGCTCAGTGGTTAAAGGTGCTTGCTTGCAAAGTCTGCTGACCCAGGTCCACTTCCCCAGCAACCAGGTAAAATCAGATTTAAAGACTGGTACAAGCATCTGTTGTTCATTTGCAGCAACAGACGACCCCAGTACACCCATGTGCAAGAGCACACGCACATACATGCCCACACACCCACACATAATTTTTCAAGAACGAAATAAGTTTAAACACCTTATACATTTTGTATTTATCTCTTTCTTATAGTGTGTCATGCAAAAAATAATTACTTCTCATATTGTTTATGTGGCAGATAAGAGTGTTTCTGTAAAGTTCGGGCATGATGGCACATGCCTTTAATCCTAGCACTCAGGAGGAAGAGGTAGAGGATCACTGTGAGTTCGAGGCCACCCTGAGACTGCATAGTGAGTTCCAGGTCAGCCTGGTCTACAGTGAGACTGTACCTCAAAAAACTAAAATAAAATAAAACAAACGAGTGTTTCTATAAGTACTTATTTCTTTTCTTCTCTTATTTTAAAGATAAAACAGACATTTGAGAAATGATCAGTATGTCTACTTTAAGTATGGGAGCTATACTTAGAGATAAATATGAGTCATTTTATAGATTACTATCAGAATTTCTTTCATTCCTGGCCATACAAAAATGAATTTGCTTTGAGCCTACAATATTTCCCTTTCATACAATATTTACAATCATACCTATGTGTTACCTTCTATTATCTTGGTAAAAAAATAAAATCTCTGTGGTCTTTTTATCAGTGAGAACTCAGTAGATTTTACCATTGGGAAGGAGAAGAAAAGAGGAAGTAAGAGAAAAGGGGAGAATGAAAGGGAGGGGAAGAGAGAAGGGAAGGAACTCCAGGTGGACTGTTCTACTGTTTTGGGAGCTTTGGGAATCCTTGTAATCAACCATGTACAGTGCAAATGCTGGAGTACAGAGAGCCTCAACATGACTTCTTGGCTCCACCCAAATTATTCACACAAATTTCTCCTCTCACCCCACCCCATATATATACAACAAGAGAAATGAGGATGATATATCTGTATTTATATAGATATTTTAGTCAACTTTTTCTATTATTTAAGACATTTCCATTCTTATGTTTTCAGATACCACCCATAATTCCTAGATTGAAAAGTTTAGTTTGGGATATATATATTCTCCATGTTTAAGAGTAACACAGAGCATCACTGTTTAGCTAGAGAAACATAAGCCTGTCTTTATCAAAAGCTTGTGGTCCAGTAGTACAATATAAAAGGACATTTAGTTTAACTATTCCCTGGGCAGCAAAACTTTTATCCTCATATAAACCCAGGCTGTGAAATAACTGTGCTCTTGGATTATCCTGGCTCCACATAGCTTGCTCTTCACAAATGGCAAAATGACACTATTCCAAGTTTCTATAGTGAGAGGCAGCCAGCCCTTTACCTACTGTGAGGGTGTTGAAGATGCTGCTGTTCATTGTACCACTACTGTCTTTCTTCTCAACAAATATCATCCAGGAGATATTTTGTCCTTGTTTTTGTTTTGTCGCTGGTTTGTTTGCTTCCTTATGTAGATAAGAGTTTCCTCATGTAGCTGAGGCTGGTCTTGAACTTCCAGTCCTTCTGCTTCAGCGCATTGGTTACTGGCACAAGCCATCACAACCAGCATTATTTTTAAAAATAATTACCTCACCAAAACACCGTTTTTTAAAATTTTATTAGCACTAGAATTTTGTAATTGATCATTTTTCATTCATTGATGTGAGAATGTAGTTCAACCTTAAATGTAAAGCTCATGAATCACATCTAATATGATTTCATAGTATTTCTTGTGATAATCTTATCACAAATATAAATATTTTCCTGCCCAATATTCATTTTTTTGACTGTCTGATTTACATATATTTTGTTTTTTCTTTTTTCAAGTTAAGGTCTCTCTCTAGCCCAGGCTGACATGGAACTCACTTTAGTTCCAGGCTGTCCTTGAAGAACTCTCAGCAATCACCTTACTTCTGCCTCCCAAGTGCTGGGATCAAAGGCGAGTACCTGGCTGACTTGTATATTTTAACCCTTTGTATCCTATAGGTTCCTAAGTTGCCACAAGTCTTTTATAAAATAATAAATACATAAATATACAAGTGATTATAGTAATTGCAACAGTGTGTTATTTCCTAGTTTGCCTTATGTATTGGGATGTGATCATCTTGAAGACAGCACTTTATTTTATACTCATTTAGTACAGTATTCAGGACATCTTCTTTAGCATTCGTATCTTATTTCTTCATAGATCTGTGCCAGTCACCAAGCTACATCACTTATAGTTCAATTAACTGTTTTTTTAATTTATTTATATTTATTTATTTGACAAAGAAAGAGAGAGGGAGGGAGGGAGGGAGAGGGAGGGACGGAGAGAGAGAGAGAGAGAGAGAGAGAGAGAGAGAGAGAGGGAGGGAGAGATCAATTAACTTTTGATAGGTTGGTCGCCAGAGGGAGCTCCAGGCCTCTCTGATTCCTGCTGCCCCTCCCTTCAAAAGCCCACAGGCAGGATCAAGTTTTAGAACTCTCTCTCTCTCTCTCTTCCTTTCTGTCTGTCTGTCTCTCTCTGACACACCCACGTTTTAGAATCTTTTTGGCTTAGTCTCACAAAATGTCTGCTGGCAGTCGTAGTTAGCAGTGACTCGGGAATGTGGTGGTCATGTGTCCACAGAACTACTCAGATCAACTAGAGATGATGTAGGAAAAAAGAAGGGGAGGGGCCTAATAGCATCCTTAGTTGCTATGGCAACAAGACTTTGACACACTGCAGCCTTCTATCTAGGAGCTGAACTTCTCAGTGTGAAATAACCTCTTCCTTATCGTTGCACAGTGGGGAGTGTGAATATTTGTGAAGCTCAGAGATCTCCAGCATTGCTGGGTGTGTGCTGGACACTCACAGAACATGAAACTGGCCGACAGGAGGAAGACTCTGTGCTCACTGTGCAGTTCTGCACTTTTATTTCTTTTTAAAAAAAATAACTTATTTATTTTCAATGAGACAGAGAGAAAGAAAGAGAAAAAGAGAGAGAGAGAGAGAGAGAGAGAACCACAATGCGCACACCAGGGTCTCTGGCCACTATAAATAAACTCCAGATGCATGTGCCACTTTGTGCATCTGACTTTACATGGGTACTGGGGAACTGAACCTGGGTCCTTAGGCTTAGGAAAGTGCCTTACCCCTGAGCCATCTCTCCAGCCCCTGTACTCTTATTTTCTGTCACTTAGTACATCCTAATGTTTCTCAAAAGATCATTTAAGAAAAGGAAAAGCAGGGCTGGAGAGATGGCTTAGTGGTTAAGGCACTTGCCTGTGAAGCCTAAGGACCCAGGTTTGATGCCCTAGGTCCCACATAAAACCAGATGCATAAGGTGGCACATGTGTCTGGAGTTCATTTGCAGTGGCTAGAGGCTCTGGCACACCCATTCTCTCTCTATCTGCCTGTTTTTCTCTCTCTCTCAAATAAATAAAAAATATATTGTTAAAGAGCAGTTAATAATCAAGAAATTTGTTTATTGTGCCACATTGTAATATTATTTCTGAACTGCAAGAACATCATCTACTTTATCTTTATAGATATACTGAGCTTCCAAAGAAAACTCATGTTATCTGTGAAATTGTTTTGAAAGAATTTTTATGACTGTTGACAAACAGAAAACTGAGCAGAAAGTCCTCTGAAATCACATTTCTTCTAAGAATATGAAAATTACAGCCCTTAGCATGAGTAACTATAGGCAGGATGGTGTCTCCACAGGAAGAGAGAAACACACGCACAGAAATACAGTTCTGGGGACCTTCCTGGAGCACCAGGAGAGGGACATTTGAAATGATGACTGCTTTCATCCAGTTCAGAACTTTACCAGGACATTTTTTCCCCTTGAGGCATGGTCTCACTCTAGCCTAAACTAATCTGGAATTCATTGTGTAACCCAGGCTGGCTTTGAATTCACAGTGATCTTCCTATTTTAGACTCCTGAGTGCTAGGATTACAGGAGTGAGCCGCCATGCCTAGCCAAGATGTCTTTGAACCTGAATGCTATCATGCTTTAGTAAGTACAGAGGGGATTTCAGGCTCAAAGTAAGTGTGGCTAAGAGTGAAAAGCACTCAGCTCACTGCTGGGCTCATTACTGTGTCCTTGGGTAGTTTGGTGTCACAACTCCTTAGGTAATGCATTTGTCATGTAAAATAACTGAGAGGAAATATTAATTCTCATGTATATTAGGCAATATAAAGAAGACAGACAGAAGAAAGCTACATTTCTAAAATTTCAGGTGATAAACTTTCCCTTTCTCTTTCTTCTACTGAGCCAACATACGGACTGTATTTTTTCCTTAAGACATTTACCCAGTTCTCAGGAGACTTTTTTTTGTTTTTTCAAGATATGATCTTGCTCTAGCCCAGGCAAACTGACCTGAGATTCAGTATGTAGTCTCAGGCTGGCTTTGAATTCACAGCAGTCCTCCTACCTCTAGGCCTCCTGAGTGCTAGGATTAAAGGCATGAGTCACCATGCCAGAGAGAGAGAAAGAGAGAGAGAGAATGGGAATACCAGGACCTTTATCTGCTGCAAACAAACTCCAGATGCATTCGCTACCTCATGCATCTGGCTTTATGTGGGTACTGGCGAATCAAACTCTGGTCATTAGGCTTTGCAGGCAAGTGCCTTAATGGCTATGGCCATCTCTCCATCCCCTAAAACTCTTTTTAGATAGACTAAATACACATTTTAGCAGAGGGTTATGCACAGTATGCACTTAAAGCACAAGAAATAAATCATCTGAACTCTTTCTTTCTCTCTCTCTCTCTTTCTTTCTTTCCTGGAGGAACCCTCTACAGCTCAGCTCAACGCATATCCTCAGACACATGGTCCAAGTTGTGTCCACACACAGAGGTGGGGAGCATCAGCGCAGTACCTCATGTGAGACTTCACGTCCAGCAGCTCCAGGGCAGTGACCCGTGGCTCACCAGCCAGGTTTTGTAAGATCTTCAGCCTTGGCCCACAGTGCTTGTAGAATTCTGTGCAAATGCTCAGCAGGGATTCCCGAGGTCTTCTGAACTCTTCACGAGCAATTCGTTCATCCACCTCCTCTCTGGGAAGGCCTTGACCTTCCTCCAATAAATGAAGGTTTTCCCTGGAAAATTACATAAGATAAAGTGGTGCTCTCAAGAAGGTGAATATGGGCTGGAGAGATGGCTTAAGGTGCTTGCCTGGGAAGCCTAATGACCCAGGTTCAATCCCCCAGTACCCACGTAAGCCAGAAACACAAGGTGGCACATGCGTTGGGAATTTGTTTGCAGTGTCTGGAGGCCCTGGCATGCCCATTCTCTCTCTCTCTTTGAATAAATAAATAAATAAATAAATAAATAATATTTTTTAGAAGGTGAGCATGTGGCAAATCTGAGTAGAGGGTATTACACTATAGAGAGGTGTAGTAACTACTGAGTTAAGGAAGCTGAGGCTCACACAAAGCTCTTAAGGATAAACTGAATTTATCAGTGCAGAAGACTTGGCAGTGTCAAATTCTAGGCTTTACACTAGTTACTTCCTGGGAATTTGTGTGGAAACAGGATGTCATGCATCCATTGGATGAATCTAATGGAACCATAACCCAAATCCAGGCATCCTCCCAGCATGTCAGACCTGCTGTAGATAACAGCAAGTCTTTCTGTACCTGATAAAGTGCAGTTTGGCTCCTTGCTCCTGGTACCTGCGAGTCAGAAAACAATCTGCATAACTACCAGAGCAAGAGCAGGGTCTCTCCTGAGGCTTCCCAGAGACATTTTCATATGAAAAGCCCTTGGAAGTATAAATTTTGATAAGCTCACAAACATATCCATATTTGTTCTAAAATGCAGAGTCCTTATCTTTCATTTGGCTATCACACATTCTATAACCTCAGATGCTATGAGCCCATTTCATTGTCATAAAATTTAGAATAACATCTAATGAGCCATTTAACTCACATAAAGAAAATATAGACATGCATATAAACTCATAGCATACAGACAAAGAAGAGAAACTTTTGAAGTCTAAAGCTATATAGTATTAACACTATGTCTGCTTCAGGTGACCAGAGGTAGAAACATAGTTGATTTCTTTTGATTTTGGAAACACATTGTATTACAACTGATAGATAATAAGACTCAAGAGACCTCTTTTATCCCCATAACATTCATTTAGTAGTTGACCCTAATGCAGTATACCCATAGAAGCCCCTACATATCTCTTAAGTGGATCATTTCCCCCCTAATTGTAAGAAATACACACAGGGTATCCCAACCACATCAGATAATTTATAGTTGGATATGAATTTGATTTTAATATAAATATGTATGATGGATGCAGAATTAATTTTGTGTAAGTATTTATTCTTAAAAGTATGCTTCAGAGGAGTGGAAGATCATTCTTCTGAATATTTCTTCTCATGAGCTCCTTGCTAACTACCTGTATTTATAAAAGACAACTTTCTGTGAAGCTGACTTCAGGTTTGTGCTATCTTCAATCTTCTTTGGAAGAGGAAGCTATCTAAATTTGCAGATGTATGTGCTGAAGTATTTAAACGTTAGCACATGCAGAGTAAAGCAGATAAAGTATGAATGAACGAGCGACACCGGATCAAGGAAAGGAGAGTAGTGCACACTACGAAAGCACCATTTGAGAACACAAGTCAAAGCCAACATTGGGGCAAAATGAGATACCACCTCCTGGTCATCATTGTTTCATCTACTTTTTGTTGGTGGCCATTCCAGAGGCAAAGGACACTCAGCACTGTCATCCAAACAAGCCAACACTAGCTTGAGAAGGGAGCTGGCTTTCTCCTGGACAGTTTTAAAAGCAGCCTTGGTATGTTCTTGTAACTCTAAACTCTCACCCTCTTTTTCTTTTCCTTGAAAATTTTCACACAGTATTGGGCATTTTCAGGACTCATTTCATTCTCAACAACTGAAATTCAGATTCTATAACGTTGAGAGCTCACAGCAAAATAAGGCACCGTGAATTACCTGGTGTTCACTCCAGATGACATAGTGTGATTGGCTGTGGTTGTCCCCTTGTGACCTTGATCACACCTGCTCATCTGTGGGGCAGTCATAGGCCTGCAACAGTATCAGTAGTTGCCAGGATAAAACAGTAGTGGAAATACTTAAAACATTAAATTTTAAAGTCTTAAAAAGACAGGCTATCAGCCTTTGTTTTTTTTTAATTTTTAAAATTTATTTATTTATTTATTTATTTATTTATTTGAGAGAGCAAGAGAGGGAAAGAGGCAGACAGAGAGAGAGAGAGGGAGAGAGAGAGAAAGAGAGACAGAGAGAGCAAGAGAGAGATAAAAGGGGGGGGGGAAGAATGGGTGTGCCAGGGCCTCTAGCCACTACGAATGAACTCCAGACACATGTGCCACCTTGTGCATTTGGCTTACGTGGGTCCTGGGGAATCAGACTGAGGTCCTTTGGCTTTGTAGGCAAACGCCTTAACGGCTAAGTCATATCTCCAACCCCAGGGATTTTTTTTTTGTCATGAAGAGGCTCTTTAATGCCAAATATATCCCAAAGTTCTATAAGGTCATGACGATTTTCATTCTTCTATTTCTTGGTTCTGAGTAGTAAACTACCACCATTCAAATATGACATGATCACAATCCTAAGTCATTACCAACTGTGTTAAGAGCAGATTCTTCAATTCCATAGGTCCCAGCAGTTAACCTTCTAGAAAAAGGTGGACATAACTCTTTGGCTAGCTTCACTACAATCAGTTGATTTTTCTGAAAAATCATGAAAGTATAAAATAATTCTTCTAGTGAAAATTATGCTTCAAGAAATGAGCATTTTTGTATCTACTTGAAGTCAGTAATTTAGAAGCTTAGAAATAGATTCAAATCATTTCATTCTATGTCTACAAGGTTTAAGTATTAGACAAAATTTTGTTTTTCTATTGATCTTTGAGGTATGGAAGGGGTGATGAAGTTTTTCAGAGCAATAATTTTGATAACTTCCTTCTATGTGCTGTTGTTCAGAATGTCAAAAAGTAGCCAAACTTTATAAATCCCAACAGACCTTCTCTTCCCATGCTGTGGTAGAATTTAAAGATGATCCCTACATCTTTGGTACCTCATGTTATTACAGTGATTATATCATATTATATAGCAAAAGCAAAAGAGGAGACTGTTAGGGTGGGTTCAGTTTAAGCATTCTAGCTTTATTTTTTTCACTAGATAAAGTAATTAGGAATATGTACATGAAAGTGAATTCTTCTTTAAAAAAATGAAGCCAGAGCTCGGGATTTAGCACAGTGGTTAAAGGCACTTGTTCCACAAGCCTGCCAACCTGAGTTTAACTCCTTAGTATTACAGCAATGTGATGTTGGGCCAGGAGCATCTGGAAACTCATGGGCCAGCTAGTTTGGTCTTCCTAGTAACAAACAACAATAAGAAGTTGGAAGGAGCTGGATGTGGTGGTGCACGCCTTTAATCCCAGTGCTCCGGAGGCAGAGGTAGGAGCATAGCTGTGAGTTCAAGGCCATCCTGAGACTACATAGTGAATTCCAGGTCAGCCTGGGCTAGAGTGAGACCTTACCTAGAAAAACAAAAACAAAAACAAAAACAAAAAGAAACAAAAGAAAGAAATATTAAACAATTTTGGAGTATTTAAAGTCACAGGAACTTAAATGCCAGAACTATATCTATAACTCCTCATGGAATTGAAGGTGAGTCAATTTTGAATATGTTAGCTCACTTCTCATGATAAAAAGGAATATAAAGGAAGAGAGGATTAATATTGTGCACTAAGAGAAGAAACTGAAGTGTTGTCTGGAGAAAACTGGCTACTTTTCTGTCCTCGGGTTGCAGAGTTGTACTCCGGCACAGAAGGAGTGGAATCACATCTTTCTCTTGGGGATATTTATCCCAAGACCTTCATGAAATCATCAGCCAAGCAATTTGCTGTGGCTCCCTGTTGCACCTCTTTCTGCTTAGGCATTTTGGGTGCATATGAGCATTTCAGGATGACAATTTCTCCAAAACTCTTCTGCTTTCATTCGCTGTCAGTGTGGCTCTTTATTGGAAACTGTGCATATAGTCATATCCAAAAGCAACAGTCCTCTCACTCCCTCCTATAATGATGTATGCTGGAAGTTTTCTGAGCTAAAGGACTTCAATACTGCTTTTATCAACACACAAAAATGGATGGGGCTAGGGGAGAAGGGTCTTCCCTCCTCTTGCCTTCCTGTGAGGACAAGGCAATTTTAAACTTTGGCTTAGCCACACAACACTCTAGGGTGGTAGGAAGGAGCAAAGACAAAGATCCAGAAATGCCCTGCCCACCCTGGGAAACAATCTCTTTCAATTAGAGAGAATGGAGAACGGAAGCCAATCACATGCCTAGTGCCCTATACCTACCTCCCCAATCTCAGTCCATCCTTTAACCCATCCTGAGCCCCCACCTTGCCCCTTCCTGCCACATACAACTCAGTGCCTTATGCTTCCACACTTAGGAATCTTGTGATAAGATTCACTTCTACAGTTAGGGCTGAATGCTGGTGTCAACGTGCCTTTCCTCTATTCCAGATCTCTTACTTCCCTCACCTGGCATTATTTAGTGCTATTCCATAAAAAAATTGTTAATTATGACATTAACATAATATTATTGTGTTTTCTAGAAAGTATATAAAATTATAGTACAAACGCCCTGTGGATAGTAAATTAATAAAGGAATGCTTACTTGGGATTGCAAACATTTCACACCTCATAAAAGAAGCTAATACCTAATAAAAATGTGGGTTACATCATCAGATTCACCAACTTCGTCATTTTACTGAAGTTTTGTGTATCACTGGGTTAAAACCACCATAGAAGCTTCATGATTATGTGCAATTCTGTGCTTAGCAATCATGGTGGGAATGTCACTATTATCACTACAACCTCATTCAGAGGACATAGAACTCTTTAGTCTGACTATTTAGGGACTTTTTATAGTAACATGTCATAAGGACTGAGTAGATCTTGAAAACAAAGGTCATGTTTTAGAGATTTTTAGCCACAGCCATTTTTTCCCTAATCTTTTCAATGGGCACATGCAGCTTGAGACTGCAGACACCTCTGCCTCCAGAGTTACCTGGTGAGGACCTCCACACTGTACAGAAGGGCTTGTAGAGAGGTAGCAAGAGCGGCTGTGGCAGCAATCTCCTCTCGGGCAGCAGGGACTGTTTCCACCTGTGACGTCTGTCTCTTTAGCTTTTGTAGGTAACACGGAACTAAAGCCTCCAGGACCATCAGCATTTGAAGACTGTAAGCAATGGAAAGAAAACAAAGTCACTGGCATTCTCCTTTTGTGAGATGAATGATATTTAAGAGTATGGAAAGAGCCACTAGGAGGATAGTGAATCCTTACTATAGGAACACTGGGATTCCAGAAAGTAGCACAACTGCATGTGGCTTTGTGTGGGTTGTAGAGAGCTGAATTCAGGTCATCACATTGCACAGCAAGTGCTTTGACCCATGGAACTATTTTCCTAGCCTGAAATTAGCATTTTGCTTTGCTTTACTTTATTTTATTTATTTTTATGTGTGTAGTATGAGCGCTATGGTATGTGGTGTGTGTATGTATATTGTATTCCTGTGTGTGCACAGATGTGTACATCCATGCAGAGGCCAAAAAGAAAATGTTGGGTGGCCTTCTCTCTCACTCCCCCACCTTGTTTCCTTGAGACAGAGTCTCTCAATGAACCTTTTTCAGGTAAGACTGGCTGACCAGTGAGCTCCAGCAATTCTCTGGTCTCAGTCTCCACAGGGCTGGTGTTTCACTATTTCAGGATCTTATGATACTTAATCTCAGTACAGAATCTCTAATGCATCCTATTGACAATGTACACATGTAGCATACCAAACAGAACAGGGAATAGATTTTTACACTAGATATAGAGCAGACTTGCATTTTGGGAACTTTCTGGAGCTATGATATTGTGCGAGGGGCAGGAACATGGAGCAAGACCATCTATGTAGAAGACAGATTCCTCTCCTTATGGTCACAACCACAGGCCTGGCTGACCTCAGGAATAATTTCTTAATTTCCCTCATTTTAGATGACAAAAACCTGGGATGAATTTTCACCCACTCATGTTTCCTTCTAGTAAAGAGTTCAATTAGTATAAATCCAGCCCCTTCTTGGCCCTTTATTCATTATTCATTCTGTTCTGGGAAAGAGGAAAAGACTCACCTAAGGAGCAAATAAGCGTATACGGATACAGCAAGCATGTGGCTCAGCTTAGCATTTTCTGGGGAGCTGGCCAGCACAGCCGGACTTTTATAAGGGAGATGAGGGTCAGGTGTCAGCCCTGAACCAACACCCTGGGATTGGGTGACTTTCTTCCTATGTGAGTCTTTGGCTTCCCTGCATTTGGCAAGATGGAGGATGAGATTGACGTTTTTGTCCTTGTGTGACAAGGGCTCTCACTGTTCTTGGAAGGAGCTTTCACAAAATGGTCTAAATGTCTGCTGTGAGCTTTTGCTTGTTACTAACTTTTATTACGTGAGCCGAAAACATTTTCTAATGGTACTAGTAAACATCTTAGCCTCTGCACAAGTTTCAAATTAGAGAACTTCAAATTAATGAAGGTTTATAATATTTTCCAGAACCTCAGCTATGAAAAAAAATCTAGTTTTAAGAACTTATTTGCCAAAATATTACAGGAGGCTGTGCTAAACACAGCCTCTGTATTCATTCAATTTTATTTCCATTGCTACTTTTGTTTATCACAGGGGACAGGTAAAAAGGGCTGCAGTTACCTTCTGAAGGACTCAGGAGCATAGGCCACCACAGTAACACAGAGCTTAATGGCTTCGCTGATGGAGAAGGTCAGGTCTTCGTTTCCATAGCAGAAATCTGTAAAGGAATACAATCAGAAGGGATTGCTTTGGGCCAGGTGAGTGTCTTACTCCTAACCTTGTCTTTCCTGTTACTGTAGGGAATGAAATTCTGTTTTCTACGTCTGAGGAACTGGATACTAAATAAAGTGCTTTGTAAAGGGTAGTTTTAACATTTTCACCTATTAGACATTCAAGGCATTAGAATGGTAGAAAATAACACAGGAAGCTTTCTCTTTGAATTATATATAATTAAATAAGTTCCATGTTAATACAAGTCTATTTGTTACTCTCTCATAACTCTTCATAGTGACTAGTGCTTGAGCAATCCTGAGTATACCTTCAGAATGGAGCCGGGCGTGGTGGCGCAAACCTTTAATCCCAGCACTTGGGAGGCAGAGGTAGGAGGATTGCTGTGAGTTCAAGGCCACCCTGAGACTACATAGTGAATTCCAGGTCAGCCTGGACCAGAGTGAGACCCTGCCTTGAAAAACCAAAAACCAACCAAACAAACAAACAAACAACAACAACAACAACAAAAAAAAAAAAACACAAAAACCAGAATGGCTTTCATGGCAGAGAATTCCTCACTTGGTAGGATACACAAGAATTTACTTGTTTTTGTCCTTTTCTTTTTCAAAAATTGGGAACCTTAAAAATATTTTATTTATTTATTTGTATTTATTTATTTGAGAGATAGAAAACATGATGATTGATGACAGATAGATGATAGATAGATAGATAGATAGATAGACAAATAGGAGATAAAATGGGCACACTAGGGCTTTCTGCTACTACAAATGAACTCCAGATGCAAGCACTACTTTGTGTACCTGGCTTACATATGTTCCAGGGAATCAAACCTAGGCTGTCAGGCTTTGCAAACATATGCTTTTAACTGTTGATCCATCTCTCCAGCCCATTAATTGAGAGCTTTAGTATATGAACACAATGCAAATTGATTGTATTCCCATCCTATTATGCTTTTTTTGTCCCTTCTCTCCTGCCCCCATTCAACTGGGGACTCTCCTGTTTCCAAGTAGACTCAAAATTCATTAAAGCTGAGAATAAGAGGCTGTAGAAAGCTTGACACTATATGAGGCGTCTATTAAGCTCTCCAAGGCTCAGGGAACATTACAGAAGAGAAGGCAGGAAGAATGTAAAAGCCACAGGGTAGGAAGGGGTACTTTGGGGTACTGTCTTCACTACATGAACTGACTAGTGCACTCATGACCCCACAGCAGTTGCCAATACCCCCACAGAACCCACTGTTCTAAGCCCATCAACATTTTGACATGGAGGATGTAGGAGGACAAAAGGAATGAGACAACAATCTAGAGGAAGGACCACAAGAAATTTAAGAAAAATCAGGGCATTATAAAACCTGCTTACTCAATATATAGCATTGTTCAGTTTATCTTAGCATTTTTATTTAGTTGTAAATACTATATGCCAAGTATAGCTGTATATGGTTAGTAATTAACAGACTATGCACACGAACATAGATGAACAACGTGTTGCAATAAGCAATAGAATGCTGAAGGAGGTTTCACATTACCTAGTGACTTAAGAGGCTTCTCGGCTTTGACCAGCTCCAGGATATCTAATATGTCAATTGTCTCACCCTCCAGGGACTGAAGCAAGTCAAACAGGCACTGAGCTGACACACCTTTGCTAGGTCCATTGTTGGCAGCATCCTGTATAAAGAAGACAATTTCAGTTTAGTGATTATCATCTGAGTACTAATGCAGTTGACCAGTAATTAGATAGTCATAAATGCTAACAGAAATCATATCTATGTGGTATTCAGCTTATATATTTTCGTATGTAATAATTCTGGTGTATGACTTGAGAGTGGAACAGAATTTTAGGGATATATTAAGTACTCATCTATTACAGAAGAGATTATTTTTGCTTGTTTGTTTGTTTGTTTTTGAGGTGGGGTCTCACTCTAGCCCAGGATGACCTGGAATGCACTATGTAGTCTCCAGGTCACCTCAAACTCATGGCAATCCTCCTACCTCTGCCTTCTGAGTACTGGGATTAAAGGCATGCACCTTCATGCCTGGCTCAGAAGAGATGTTTTTGTCAAGTCATAAAATCATAGCCATACGTGAGCTTCTAGTAAAGTTTACGTTAATAGCTTCTTACATATAAGATACTAGGACTAAGGAAATTTCTACAATTGATTGCTTGATTATTTAAAAATAAGTTTGGAGAACAGAACCTTATTTTAGTGAAAGACTGAGTTTCACAGGTCTTGTTTCCAAATAGCCATACTTTCTATTTCAAATCTACTTAAAATATTGTAGGTCCATCAGTAATTAAAATAGAAACAGTTATCAAGTTCCTCTGTGTACAGGAACATTCTGTACACTGAGGTTATAGCAAACAAAAACCATTCACAGAAAAAGCAAAACTGAAAACAAACCAACAAGCAAACAAAAACAGATGAAGGCCTTGCTCCTATAAAGCTTAAATTCCACTGGTTGGTTATAATGATAACCATGCCAATGATATGAACACAGGTATAACATATGATATGGTGGTAAAGACTTTGAGGAGAAAACAAAAAGTAGAGTCAGGAATGGTTGTGTACTCCCATAATCCTAGCATCCTTTTTTCTTTTCTCTTTTTTCTCATTTCCTTTCTCTATCTATCTATCTATCTATCTATCTATCTATCTATCTATCTATCAATCATCATAACCAACAACATTATCATCTACCAATTTGGTTAGTTTATTGAGACAGGGTCACATGCAGCCCAGTCTGGCTTCGAACTTGCTATGCAGTCAAAAATAGCCTACAACTTCTGCTCCTGTCTCTACCTCACATGTGTTGGTATTACAAGTATATATCACTACCTCACATGTGTTGGTATTACAAGTATATACCACCAGGACTGGCTTGAGGGAAATGTTCCTTTTATCCTTTTATACTTTACAGCTTCATAATGAATTGCATTTAAAAACTGAGGAGCCAGTTTCTGTTTTAGCAGCTGATATGGGAACTGATAAAACACAATGAAGAGACATGGTTTTCTTATTGAAAGAAATGATTTATGTTGTCACATGTTATTGGGTGGACAAAGAGATATGAGCATGGAATGTATAAACTGACAATGCTCAGGCTATATGTAAAGATAGAGCTCTGTCTGGCTTACAGTCTGTAGCAGCCTGCTTATGGAAACCAATCCATGAAACCAGCCTGATCTAAGGCTTATGAGAAGTCAGACCATTCACTCTAGCGGGAGCCAATGATTACCCTTGTAACAAGTGACCTAGCATGTCTAAGACTTCACTAGAATTGACTAGCAGCTTCGTATAGTTTTATCTGTACATCCAACCAGAAATCCAAATATCCAATCACATAAGAAAAGCAAGCTTGCTTCTAGTTAGCCTATCTGTGTGTCTTCCCCAGGCTGCCAGACTCCTATCAGGCATACTAGAAGCTTCCTTCCTGGGCTTTGCCACTCTTATGTCTGTCTCTACATTCTGCCCAAAGCTAAGTGACAGTGGCCGACTTGACATCCTTGCTATAGCCTTTGAAATCTTTTCATTTGTTTGGTTTCATTTATTCTAACAGAGCTTACTCACAGGGAACTCCAGGAGAGGGGCCACGCTAGCAAACAGCTGGAGCACAAAGGGCTTCCGGTGCAGAATGTAGAACTGGTGGCAGGCAAATTCAATAGCTTGACGCAGCTGGGGATTGCTCTCATAATCAGAGTACACCTGAAGAGAAATTCACATTTAGAAAGTACTGTTGTAGTGTTTAAAAGCAGTCTTTGCTTTAAAAAAAAGCTGGTGGGAGGGAGTATAAAATGCCATAACCTTTCTTGAGATAAATTTGGCAATAAACATAAAAATATCTAAAATGAAAGATATCTTTCCCCAGGACATTTATGACTAGGGATTCATTTCAGTGAAAAAAAATTGACAAGTATACAAAGATATTCATCTTAAAATGCCTTCTGCAAGATTGCTTTTTATAAAGTATTTTTATTTATTTATTTGCAAACAGAGAGACAGAGAGAGAGAGAGAGAGAGAGGGAGAGAGAGAGAGAGAAAGAGAGAGAAAGAGAAGAAAGACAGAGAAAATGGGCTCACCAGGGCCTCCAGCCACTGAAAATGAACTCCAGATGCATGTACCACTTTGTGCATCTGGCTTTAAGTGGGCACTGGGAATCTAATCAGAGTCTTTAGGCATTGTAGGCAAGTACCTTAACTGCTGAGCCATCTCTCCAGCTCAAGATTATTTTTTTTTATAGCAGAAAGCTTGACTTATTCATAAGTAGTGGTTTATTAAGTGAATTTTGTTACATGCAAACAATGTAACTGTAGTAGCTTAAAAAGATGCCATAAAACTAAAAAGCTAAATGAAAAAGAGTACAATATTTTCTAGTACTTAAAAAGTAGGTTACAAGACTGGGGATTGCTCAGTGGTTAAGCTCACTTGCTGTGTAAATTTGAGGGCCTGAGAGGGCCCCAGATTGCCAGAGTTCCATTCCCTAGCATCCACAAAAACAGCGGGGCATGATCACACACATCTGTAATCCCAGTCCTATGGGAGATAGAGACCAGGAGAATTGCTGCATCTTGCTGACTCATAAAACAAAGAAAACAGTAGCTCTGGGGTGAGTGAGAGACTCTGTCTCAAGGAAATAGACAGATTAGTAAAAGAGGAGGACAACTGTTCTCCTCTGGCCTCCACACAGTGTGTGTACATCTGCACACACATGCACACACTTCATATATATCATCATACACCACAACAAACATACTCTCCACACAATGCCAAAATATAAATCAGTAAGACAGACTACAAATTTGAATATATGGTATAATAAAAACTTTCATTTTATTATTTTTATTTTTATTTTTGGTTTTTTGAGGTAGGGTCTCACTCTAGCCCAGGCTGACCTGGAATTCACTATGGAGTCTCAGGGTGGCCTCGAACTCACGGTGATCCTCCTACCTCTGCCTCCCGAGTGTTGGGATTAAAGGCGTGTGCCACCACGCCCAGCTAAAAACTTTCATTTTAAAAAGAATATGTACATGTATGTTTATGGAGAATTTCAAGAAATGTGCAAGTTACCTGGAAAGTGGGCCGCAGGTGGACTCTATTTCCTGTGTTAAATTTATCTTCTCTAATCCCAGCATTACCATTTTACAATGAGCATAATTATTTTTGGTAATCAGTAAATATTTACTATTTAAAAATAAGGCAGAGGTTCTTATGATAGTAAAAGTAATTTTTTTGCTCAAATAAGTGGAACAAACTCTATGTTGCAGAAGCACATGATATTTTCACAACATTTATTAAAACTTTCCTAAAAGATAGGTGACTAGGATTTATCCCAGGAACTATATGGTTTATATTCAATACTTCTAAAGTGGAGTCAGACATACAATGGACATGAGTAAACAGAAAATATTCTGATTGAAGTCACTTTCTCCAATCCTGTCAGCCTAAATTTGTGATAGTAGAAACTGCTGCTAGACTGAGGTCAGAAAATTTCTTGGGAGAAACAACAGATGAACATCTGCCATACAGTTGACCCAAGAAGAGGACAGAGGATCCCTCACTTTCTCGGGCAGCAGAGCCACCTCAAGGTCTTGTTAAAAACGCACATTGCTGGTTCCCACTTCAGAGTTTCAACAGGTCTGAGATGGGGCCCAGGAAAGTGCATGCCTAACAAGTACCCAGGTGATGCTGATGCTAGTGGTCCAGAGACCATATCGGAGAACTACTGTCCTATAGGACCTGGGAAAACATGTCCCACCTCTGGGTATCTTAGGATAGCATGACATGGTGTGAAAATCTATGGGAGTGGGTACACTTGGGGCTTTATTTTTTTCACCCACGAAGATAACTGCCTTAATGATGTTTTACTATGGGGCTGGAGATATTGTTCAGTGGGTAAGCTCTTGCTGCACAAGAATGAGAGAGCAATAGCACCTGATTCTCCATGAGTTTGATCCCCTGGCAACCATGTCAATGGCTGGGCATGGCCATGCACGCCTGTAACCCTAGTCTCTGCCCAATGAGAGGCTCTGTTTCGAGGAAACAGGTGGATGAGTGATAGAGAAGGAATCACACATTTTCTTCTGTCCATTGCAGCATACACACACCATGGCACACATAGTATGCGTGAGCATAAGCACACGCACATGCACACGCACACATATGCACAAGTTGCAATATAGATCACACTGGATTTTCTGGATACGAGCAGTACTCTGGCTACTTTTCTGGCAGGAAGAGGAGCATGCACCTGCAGCATGGTGGGGAGGATCCACTGGTAACCAGAGAGAGAGAAGAGGTGGTTGAAGTGAACGGCTGTGTTGATGACGGTGGCGGCATACTGCCTGAGCAGGGCACTGTCTTCTGGGTGGAGGATCAGAGCCCCATTAAAAACGTTGAGAAAGAGCATGATTTCATCCCCCCAGGGAAACTCGCTCGGCATGCCCAGGAACATCTCCTCCAGGAGCTGGATCCACAAGCTTTTCTGAAGAGTGTCGAGGCCAAACAGCTCCTTCCCAGCTGTAAGAACATGTAACAGCAGAGACAGAATTAGCCCCACAGGGAGCCTGTCAGCTCCGGCGCAACAACACGAAGGCACTGCTGTTTCCAGTTAGTGCCAGCTCCAGTGTGAGAGCCACTGCTGACAGGTTTCCCAGCACAAGCCCCTGTCATTTCCCGAACACGTCCTAGTTCTCAAAGGACTTTCAACCAGCGCCTCTTTGAGTGTGCTCCGTTGGGACCGCGCGAGCTGCTAAAGATGGCAGGGTTCAGAGAACAACTTCCTCCAACTAGACAATGGTGATCCTGGGGTTAGCGCTTTGTTCCCTTAGCACTACTCAGACCACAGCTCTTTCTGCTACTGCTCTGTACCTTCTGCACGGGGACACTGAGGCACAGGGATGATGACGTAAGTGACTTGTTCCAAATTAACAATGGTAACAGAGGGAAGTTCCAAATAGGGTCTCCTTCTGGTTTTCTGCCTCATTCTATCTCAATTCAGGAAAAATATGGAGTAAAATGCACAAACCTTAAATGTAACGATCAGTACGTTTTGCAAAAATATGTGCTCCTGTGAAAATATACAGTTGAATATGTAATCCATTTTTTCTCCCCTCCCAAAGTTCCCTCATGCCTTTTCCAGGAAATTAATTACTTCCCAAGCCAAAGGCAACCAAATCACTGTTCAACCTGTGTCACCTGGGGGTGGGGGCTTGGGCTTCCTTTTGGCCTTGTGTGCATTCCTTTTGCTCAGTCAGGAGCTCCCCTCCCTACCCATATCCCTGGTTCCTTTACATTTAGGATGAGCTGTGAACCCTAGTCTCCACGGCTTCTGCCTGAAGGCAGTGTCAGCTGCATCTGGGAACTTTTGAGACATGCAAGCTTGGTTCCCATCCTGGAACTTCCAGGTGGAGGGTAGGACCCACAGTCTGTTTCAACACACACTCAGTTTGAGAACCACTGACTTCCAGAACTGTCTACTCATAACATGCTCTGCAGGTCAGAACAAAACAAGGGCAGAAGGGGGAAAAAACAAAAACAAAAACAAAAACAAAACAAAACCCAAGAAGAAAGGCTTCCTTGCTGCGTTACCTTGAGGGTCACTGAAGAGTGAAAACTCAGCATCTATTGCACTTCGAGGGAAGGAGGGCAGCCGGAGCAGGTCTTCCTGAAGCATGGAGACGTGGGACTGCTTGTGTGCAGTGGGGATCTTCTGGGTTAGGGAGATGAGAAACAGCACCCGTCCTACCTCCTCCAGCTTCCGAGTGAACACCTAGTAGGGGAGAAGTGTGGGAACAGGTGAAAAGCAGAATTAGGAACTTGAAAGTTGCAGAATGAAGTGAGACCTTCAATAACAAATCTGGCTGATCAAGCAAAAGAGAAAAAAGGAATGAGGGAGACATGGTTTTACTTTCCTACAGAGAAAGAACAAACAATATTTAATCAATTAATCTAAGTTCCTGTTTCTGTCTGCTCTGATGGAGCTCTTGGCCTGAGAAACATAGGGCGGGTATTGTCAAGGCAGTTCAGAATTGCATAGAGCCCGTTGGTTTGGGTCTCATAATGTGGAAGATGTTCTCTAAAGCAAACCAGCCCAGTCAGTTACAATTTCCTCCGGTACTTTAAGCTGTCTCCTGGCAGTTCTGGATTTGTCTTCTAAAGAGAAGGCTGAAATGGAACGTGGGAAAGCCAATGGATGGGTCCTCAGTGATAACCTTTTGTCCCTGAGTTTAGGTGGCGTGTCTCTGTTTTAGGACAGTCAATGAGCAAGAGGTGTGAGTAGGAAGAAGCCAAGTAATAAACTGCTGCTGAGAAGCCTTCCAAACCAGATCCATGAACTCATGGCATTCTTGTCTCCTGGGGGAGAAGTCTCAAGGTCTCAGTTGGGAGTAGAGAGAGAAAGTGCCCCACTTTACCACACTCTTTTGAATTGTGTTTTTAAACATGAGAAGCACAAACACACCTGTGAGCTAGCATCAGTCATCTTGCTAACATCTATCTTCCTGTCATGAACAAAGGCTGGGATAGTTTGGGTAAAATCATTTTAGACATTGTACATATTTAAGATCTTTCAGTTCTCTCAGCACTGTACAATTCACAGCATGTTCAGTATCTTCTTACTTGTAGCTTTTTTTTTCTTAAAGTACTTAAGTTATCTAATTCTGTGTCATTCTCATTTATCTCGTGAGAATATACATCCATCCATCCATCCATCCATATATATATATATATATATATATATATATATATATATATATGTATATATGTATATATATTTGAGGTAGGGTCTCATTCTAGCCCAGGCTGACCTGAAACTCACTATGTAGTCTCAGGGTGGCCTTGAACTCATGGTGATCCTCCTACCTCTGCATCCCAAGTGCTGGGATTAAAGGAGTGAGCCACCACACCCTGCTTTCATGAGAATATTTTTGAATAGTTTTATGCCAAAATTAACATCATTGATGTGTACATACAAAGTGAAATGAACAAGTATCATTAAAGTCTTGTTTTTATATTTTATTTAAAAATAAAGGTAATAAGTATATAGATATTAAAAATGTATTAATTTTGAACCCCCATACCAAGGCACATTTTTGCATGTAGACTACTGACTTTTCTTAAGATCAAAATCTGATTAGAGATTAAGTATGTGGACATTACTCTGCTCCTCAGTGTCAAACTTATGTACAACTGCTTTACTGTATCTCTTCCTGTTTTTTTTCTTTTTATTTATTTATTTATTTATTTAAGAGCGACAGACAGACAAAGAGGGAGAGAGAGAGAGACAGACAGACAATGGGCGCGCCAGGGCCTCCAGCCACTGCAAACGAACTCCAGATGCGTGCGCCCCCTTGTGCATCTGGCTAACGTGGGTCCCGGGGAATCGAGCCTCGAACCGAGGTCCTTAGGCTTCACAGGCAAGCGCTTAACTGCTAAGCCATCTCTCCAGCCCTCTCTTCCTGTTTTAAGAAACATTCTTGAGTCATATACCTGGCTAGTTGCAGAGCTGAGTCTTACCTCTGGTAATTAGTTCACTGTTATTTTCAGGTACAGTGTATTGTATTGGCTTCTTTCTTTTTGTTTTTTTCAGGGTAGGGTCTCACTCTAGCTCAGGCTGATCTGGAATTCACTCTGTAGTCCTAGGGTGGCCTTGAACTCATGGCGATCTTCTACCTCTGCCTCCCAAGTGCTGGGATTAAAGATGTGCACCACTACGTGCAGGAGACTTTTTTTTTTTTTTTGAGACAGGTTATCATGTAGCCAAGGCTGACCTTGAACTTAGTAGGTAGACATGTATAATTTTTGAGCTCCTAATCGTCCTACTCCACCTCCTGAATGCCGGGGTTCCAGGTATGCATCACCATATGTGGATCATTATGTGTACTTTCAAGACCACTTTGTAAAACTATGAAATAAATTAGAGGTTTTCTATTATTTGTATCCAATGATTCATAGCATTTATTCCAAGTGAGTTTTTTTTACACTTCATATACCATAATCCAATTTATAAAACTTGCATATTTTGGGGAACACCTATTGCACAAGATTGTCCATCACCCACTCTCTGAAGAGAGGATCATAATGGAATCAGAGAATTCAATGTTGGAACATGCTTACAGATTATTTTCCCTACAACATGGCACAGAATGAAAAGGAGTGGCTAGACACCTGCTTCTGGATGAGCTCCTGTCCCTTCTCTGGATGCATATGTACAAGGTTCAGCTGTGGAGATACTGACCTCCGGAAGGGGTAAATATCTCGAACGTAAGTCTGTGGTGGGTTACACAAAGAAGAGAAAGATGAATTAAAAACTAGTTATTTTTTCTCATTTCCTCTTTTCCGTTTGGACAAAGTCTAAGGTTTGTCACACAAAAGTTCATTTATTTTATGATGATTTTTATTCTTGTTACTTTTATGCGATTCAGTTTTACAGAACTCCAGTAAAGGCGACCCTGTCTTCTCTGGAAAGCTTTACTCTACCCTGGCTGACTCCCCTTTGTAGGCACTTGGTGCTAGGTCAGAGTCAAAAGCAATGTAATAAACATCACTTTGGAAGAAAGTATAAATATAATAAAGGAATAAAGCAATGCCAGGGGTTGTCAGAAGTGCTCTTTGTTTGTTTGATCGAGGCCATGATAACAAAGAACCAGGATAGCATCAAAATTTCAAAGAGACATGCACCGTTCTCATATGGGTGTGATGGTCAACCTTTATTGTGAATTTGTCTGCATTTTGAATCACCATGGAAACACACCTTTGGGTATGTCTGTGAGGGTGTTCCCAGAAGGAATTAACTGAGGAGGAAAGGCCCATCCATAATATGGGCAGTACTATCCTCTGGGCTGGGGTCCCAGACTGAGTGAAAAGGAGAAAGTGAGTGAAACACCAGCATCTGTCGTTCTGTCTCCTGACTATATATGACCAGCTGCCTCATGTTCCTGCTACCATGCATTCCATGCCACGAGGAACTTTATCTCATAAAACTGTAAGGCAAAAACAAGCCCTGCCTCCCTTAAGTTGTGTTGTGTCTGGTATGCATTCATAGCAATGGGAAAAGTAATGTCTACAGTGGGAAACTCCACTTTCCACCTAGATACAGTTATGATAAATAAGTGCTTTACCTGGTTCATCTCCTTCAAAGATCAAAACTTCTCTAGCCAAGATACTATCATCATCTTCACTTTACACAGAAGGACATTAAAGGGCAGATAGGTAAAGCGATCAGCCCAAAGCCACAGAGCTTTTAATCTTAATACGGATGACCTTCTGGTTGCAAGCTACTCTTAGGAAGGTCTGGTGAGCCTCTGACACAGTTCAACCCGAGCATCAGTACTGCAGCTTCACCTTATTGTAGTGGATAAGATTCCATCGCTTGTCCATGAGGAAATAATGTGTTGACTGGGATTCTGGGATGTTGAAAAACTCCAGACACTCCTGGAACAATAACAACAAATTTCAACAAGTATTTATATTAAAAATATTACAATATGTTAGTAAGCTTAAAGACACAGGGCAATTCTTATAAGAATTTGAAATATACTTATAACACACACACACACATATCTCTACATGGCAATATGTATTCATAGATTTATCCAAAACATGTCAGTAAAGACAGTAATGTGATTTAAAGTCATTTATTCTCACAGTGCTGAAGTTCTACATACTATGGAGGCACAGTGGCACCTACTTGTCTCAGTATCAGGGAAAAACATGTTTAATAACATGATTAAGAATAATACAAACACCAATGCATTGAGCATTTGCTGTGTGGATAATTTTTCTTTTTTGAAATAGAGTCTCATGTAGCTCAAGTTGGCCTTGACCTGGCTGCGTGGTTGAAGACAGCCTTGAATGTCTGGTATATCCTGCCTCTATCTCCTGAATGCTGAAATTACCATTTTGTGCCAACACACCTGGTTTATGCAGTGCTAGGCAAGAATGCTAGATAAACACTCTACTAACTAAGCTACATACTCACTCCTCACATAGGTAACTTGTATAACAAAACCTAGACACCACTATTGTTAGGAAGTAAGTTGGCCAGAGAAGTCCTGTCACTCGACTTCTGTTACACTGGCTATGGTGGATCCAGGATTTGGACATGCTCTCTGACTCTTGCTTTCCTGCCATACAATGTGGATATACAAATTGGGTGGTGTAGAAGTTTGTTTCTTTTACTGCACCTTGGATATTCTCTCAGAAACTCCAAGGAGCCTAAAGGAGCAGTAATGACCATTTCTACAAAAACAAAATGCGCAAGTTTGGCAAACAAGAATTTCAGAATGTCTTTCTATTCATATTAAGGACTGGAGTTATGGTCCATAAAAATTAGATTACTAAAAGCTTGAACTGCAGGCAAATGGTGATTATTAACTTACTTAATACTTTACTTATTTACAGCTTTGCAGGAAAATTATATATATATATGTATCATGGATGAATCTGGCATGGATGAATCATTAACTGGCAGCTAGAATGTCCCTCTGTGGCAAAGACAGGACACAGCAAAGACACAAGTCTGAAGTGAAATGACAGCATTTCAGGCAGGGTTGGGAATAAATAACATCTGCTCTGAGGCAGAACTTGCCCAGTTTGTTTATTTCAATGCAGAGCTCAATTGCCATTGAAAAGTGGGGGAAAATTATCTAAGTTCATATAGTGGCAGAAGTTCTCGAGAGTAAGAAATTGTACATGTTCATGTGAATACAGAAATAAATGCCATTTAGTTCTCAAAGCAATATTAACCGAGTTAGCTGTAGGTATGCATAAAAAAAGTCATTTCTGACCAAAAGCATTCCTACCTTCAGCAAGGCTTCAAACTGAGTGTCCTCATGGACTGGTAATTGAGTTGGGATATCACATTCATTCTGTCCATGAACTACCAAGGTTTTGGTGCCTACAAAATATTTAAAAAATCTTAGCAAACACATTTTACTATAGGACTGTTTGTATTTAAGGTATACAACATCAAAATGCTATTAACATTTTGACTTCTGCTGCTATTATACTAAATTCACTCCCTTATACTTAAGTATATTTTAAATGTCATTTATTTATTGTAGTTATCATTCATTAAGTAATAGTACCTGCCATTTCTGAACTTCCCAATATTTTTACCTGTGTTTTACATATGTAACTATATTTGAATTTCACAGAAAATCCATGAGATGAGTTCTTTTACTCATCTCATAAATAAGGAAATAGAAACTAAACAGCTATTTATTTATTTTTGGCTTTTTAAGGTAGAGTTTTGCTCTAGCCCAGGCTGACCTGGAATTCAATATGTATTCTCAGGCTGGTTTTGAACTCATGGGGATACGCCTAGTTCTGCCTTCTGAGTGCTGAGATTAAAGGTGTGCACCACCATGCTTGGCTTAAATACTTTATTTAAGGACATGCATTTATTTAGTGAAAGAGTCAAAATTCAAACCCAAATCATGCAAAAAGTAATATATTTCTGTACATTAAATGAGGTGACTGGGCAGTGAGAGCTGAGAAAATCTAAAATGCAAAATATGCGTCTGGTTGAGACAGATTTTTTCACTGCACTACCAACAGACCCAGTTATTCCCTTATGCGGCATATACCCTAAATGCTCCATGCTTCACTGCAGAGATATTTGCTCAACCATGTTTACAGCTGCTCAATTCATAATAGCTAACAACTGGAATCAACCCAGGTGCCCATCATGGGATGAATGTATAAAAGAAATTGTGGTACATTTGCACAATGGAATTCTACTCAGCAGTAAGAAAAAACAATATAATGAAATTTGCACGAAAATGGATGGACTTGGAACAGATCATACTCAGAAAACTCACACAATCACAGAAAGACAAATGCCGCATGGTGTCACTCATCTGTGTTTCCTGACCTGGATCAGCTTGAGTTGCTGAAATACCTTATAGGCAACTTGAGGCCCAGACAATAGGGATGGAAGGATTTGAGGGGAGGGGAAGAGGAAGGTGAGAGAAAAACACAAAACTAAACCCCAAATGAACTAGTGCCATAGAAACCTTTATCCTTGAAGACAGATTAAAAGATTGAACCCTCAACAGGAGTAAAGGGGGAGCACCTGAAAAAAGGGCCCTGGAGAGGTTGAGATGAAGCCTAGACCCCAAATTTTTTTGACTCTGACCTAGAACTCCCAGTACCAGAAATTGGTTGTTATGCACAATGAATTGCTCATCAGAGAGACCTATGAGGCCCCAAAATAAGACAGGCTTCTGTCAAGGCACTTGTTTACCCACCTGAGGTAAATGATAAGACTGTATTGCTGAAGACATAATATGCTGCTGGCACAGAACATGGAGAGACTGGGCTGGAATCCAGAATAAAGCCAGTCTCCAGACAGTTAGTTTGTCTAGTGCTAGAAAGAGCTACATGAGATACTGGGGGAAAGTAGCCAAGAACAGTCTGAGCAACCAGGGCTCTAAGCTACTCAGAAGCAAACAGCCTGACAAGATGTACACACCAGTGCAATAGTGGCACACAGCCCTGGTGGGTAACCAATAGCTTCCGGATTGGCTAAGAGATCCACTCAGTGGAAAGGAACTCATATCTGGAATTGGGAATGAGGTTAGAATCCCAAGTAGACAAAGATTGTGCTCTCCAATGTCAAGCTCCCACTAGTCTTTGGCTGAAAGAGGGGCTATATTTATCAAATTGTCCCTAAATTAACAAGGCTTATCCCATTTAACCTGTGCTGACTTCACTCTCTGTTGGAGAATCTGTTTATCTTTTTCTGAAGTAGAGAGACCCAAGGAGATAAACTACCCCTCGCACTTCAGCAAAGCCCCAGCTGAAACCACAGGGGAAGTAGGGAGATGAGTGTGAGTGCTGTTTCCATGGTGAGCCTGACAAGCAAGCTGCCAGGTTAACAGAGGCAGATGCTGTGGATACTCAACACCCACCAGAGCAGAGATCCAGAGACTGCTAAGAGCTCATCACTGATGTAGGCTTAAAACACACCCAACACAGCTCAGGGGATTGTGCGGAAGAGGGAGTTGGAGAGATTGTAAGAGCCACAGGTTGGAATGTCATGCCCAGACGTATTGCTTCCCCCCAGTAACTGTCTGCTGCCCTCACAACGCATAACCCATAACCCAATGGGGTCCACCAGCAGCCCCACTGAGAAGCGCCCCCAGTGGAATGGGAGCAGGGCTGAGGGAAAGGATGGTACCAATACATGATATATCCATACTAAGCATGTCTGTAAAAAAGAAAAAAGAATGAATGTGCCATCACATCCAGTTTTGACATGCTTTGATTTTTAACTTGTTGGTAATTTTTTATTTTGAAAGATCTACACAGCTTGTAAATGTACCACTCCCACTTGTTGAATACTTGCCATACAGCAGGTACGGCAGGAAGCATCTACACAGCACCTCACTGATTTCCTGAAAAGTATGGACAGTGTTCCTGTAGCTCACATGGGGACAGAAAGATTTGACGAGTGGTGTGACTTTGTCACCGCGGATCCTGATTCTGAGGCTGGTGAATGGCAGAGCTGACTTTCTCACGGGCTTCCTTGATGTCAGGGCCTATGTTCTCATCTATGTGTAGCTTAGTTTTGTCTTTACTCCAACACAGGTATCCTCCCATAATTCCACAGTCCGTGAGCAAGGACCAGGGCTTGGTACGAGTCTTCCTCTCAAGGACAAGCAAGCTGTGCCGAGTAAAAAGAAGCTGCACTTAAGTTTATATTACATCCTATGTTGCTCTGCAGTTCTCCCTCCTCCTGTTTCCCTAGCTTTCTGCATAAAGCTGCCTCTCATTGGTTTACAAAAGTTGGTAATCTATTGGCTTTGCTTATTGTATGCTTGTCTGTAAGGGTCCTTGCCACACAAACTACATCATTCTCGTGGCAGTGCCAAAAATTCACTCACAAAGGCTTGGGTTTTTTTTTTTTTTTTTGCGGGGGGGGGGTTCTTCTGGTCCTGTGTGACAGACTTAACTACATGCTTAACCTTGGCTACCCTCCAAGGATTGATTTACAAGGACTTGGTTCTGACATCTCTCTTTTCATCTGGCAACCCCTGACTTTTTTTTTAAAGGGCCCCCTGTATTTTTTCTGTGTTGCACAAAAAATTCTCTGCTGCTCTCAGTGATAGATCTTAGAATTCTGTTTGCTCATGAATGAAAGGGTCCACGGCCTCTCAAAGGCCCTGTACATGCATGTGTATGGACACATCTGCTAGGTTCAGATTACCCGGCATGGAGGCAGTGACCAGGAGCTTTACTTCACATTGCTCCTTCTTCATTGTCTGCTTGAGATCCTTGAAGAAGAGGCCCTCCACGTACCCCACTACCTCCCACAGGAAAGTCAGAGTGGCAGAAATGGCATCCATGCCCCACTCGCAGGGGGTCCGCACGAAGTACATGATCAGCCCCACCTGAAAATCAGAACAAAGAGTCTTTGTTTTTAGCCACAGCCAGCCTCAGCACACTGCTCATTTTCTTGGCATTTTGGTTTTTAAACTAAATGATCTTCTCTGCCTGCCTACACGCTGTTCAAATGCTTTTCTAACACTTCCGGTGGCAGTGATCAGAAGAAGGCATAACAGAAACATCGGCCAAACAGGCTTCCGTGTGTTTTCATGTGTCATTAAAATGAATATTTCTGCATGTGTGTGCATATGCCTGTTCATATGCATGTAGGCGTACCTGTGTGCACGTATGCATGTGTGTGGAGGCCAGAGGTTGACATTCGGTATCTTCCTTGTTCGCTCTGCACTTTACCTACTCAGACCGAATCTCTCACTTGAACCCAGAGATTTCTAAATCAGCTAGTCTATATTCCCCATCTTTGCCTCCCAAGTACTGGGATTACAGGTAGAACACCAAACCTGCCCAGCGTTTAACTGGGTTTAGAGATCCAGACTGGTCCTCATGCTTTTGAGGCCCAGGTTTTATCCACTAAGCTACTTCTTAGCCTCCTGAAATGAACAATTCTTTCTTTAAATATTTTTGACAACTTCCATAAATATAAATAGTATACCATGATCATAATCCCCTCCAACAACCTTCTTTTTCCCCTCCTAAGTCTCCCCATCCACTAAATTTCTTCTTTCCAACTAGTCTCTCTTCTGTAAAATGTGTAATTCTTAAAAGCAGGCAGAAGACCACCTTTCCAGACACTGTATCAGTAGGATGTTAGGAAGTTAGGCCATCCACAATTAATTTGTGATTGATATTTCCCCAAATGCCATTTTCAATTACTAGTCTAATATGTTTTAGAGTCCAGTTCTATGACTGTGCTTCCTGGTTAAGTCAGTGAACTAAAATCTATTGTTAATGTGCTTGCAAAATTATTTTAAAAAATTGGCCTTATGCACATTTAAAAATTGACATTTAAAATGTCTCAATCCTAATTATTTTGAAATAAGAGGAAGAATCTATTTAACATTATATACATTGAAATAAGATGATGGGTAGCTTGATAAAGTGTTTACCAAGTAAGCTCCAGGACCTGAGTTCAATGGGTTATTAAAAAGTTGGGACTGTAGGTACGTGCTTGTAATACCAGCACCAAGGAGGTGGAGGCAGGCATATCCCTGGGCTTTACTGGCCAGCCAGCATATCTCACTCAGTGAGTTCCAGGCCATTGAGGAGACCTTGTTTTAAAAATCTGGATGATGTCTGAGGAATAACATCCAACATTGTCCTCTGGCCTCCATTTGCACACACACACACACTTGCACAAGCACCTATCCATACACATCTATTACCAACCCCACAAAAAGGCACATACAACAAATAAAATAAGGACTGATAGAAATAGTTGATGACATAATATTTGACTATCTGAATAGTGCATACAAATGTCAGAAAAAAAGATGTAAACTCTTCTTCTGTAGGTTTTAAATGTTCCTTGAAAAAAAATGTTAGTTTAGGAAAACTTTATAGTTCCATAAACAAAATTGCTGTTCCTAAGCTAATTGGCTTTGGCAGTTTTAAACTTTATACCTTAGCGAAAACCAAACTTTTCCATTAGCAGAAATCTTTAAAAGTTGGAGAAGGGGGAAGTTTGATGGGCTTAAGTACTGTAATCAATCATAAATGTAGCATCCTTAAAACTAATATGTATTTCAGGGTCTTTCTTCATCTGCCCCACTTGTGGGTACAACCAGATGATGGCTACCTGGGGTGGTGATGGGTCTGCCTTGTGCATAGATGGGGAATGGTGATTAGGATGGCAGACAAGCTCAAGAAGTTTCACATTTATTAAAATGAAGATTTTTTTTCCCCATCTGAAAACTATCTGGATAGTAAATCTTTTCAAAAGTCTTTACAAGCCCATAGAGATGGTCTTAAAGATTACTAGGTCAAGTCCAGCACTGGCTTTAAAGGTTCCTATCAGAGTCTGCAAGTGCTGGATTCCCATCACCACAACCATCCACACCTATGACTCATTACAAAACAGAGATATACCATGTGGGTAATAATTTTAAAACGGCTCTGCCTTATTATTTTGCTTTGCTGAATACAAGGCGCTCTCTTATCTGTGCGCAAAGCACCTATTTGCCTGAAACTTGGGTGAAGACTGGAGTTTGGACAGAAATGCAGAGATGGGAATTTATATTCATAACAAATATGATTTTACAGTAAGGTCAAAATGTGGCCCTTTTTTTTCTATGAGCTTCTCAATTACCTATTTAGGAGAACATATATCCAACTTTCATACTTCTTTGGAGTTAAAAGGAGTTTGGTAGGAGAGAGCTGAGAGGTTTATCTACTTATCATAGGGCTAACAACAGAGGAGTGTAGTGGGCCCATGTATGCATGCCAGTCTGTGTTTGTTTTTTGACAGGAGTAAACACAGGAGTACATCTCCCACAGAGCCAGGAGTGTTGGTGTACACCTTTAATCCCAGCACTCAGTAGATAGGAGAATCGCCATGAGTTCAAGGCCACCCTGAGACTACATAGTGAATTCCAGATCAGCCTGAGCTAGAGTGAGACCCTACTTCGGAAAAAAAAAAAAAAAAAAACCCTCCTACAACACTTTATTTCATGTTACTACTCAGAGATAAGCATTTAGAATAATCTACTAGCTTCGGATACTCACCAAGTAGTTAAACAGGATATGAGATGTCTGAGCTGGAAAGTCTCCAATGTTTAAGAGAAGTTTGCGCAGCATGTACATTAACTCATCCTGAAAGAAGAGCAGAGTTTTGAACACCTTATTCTGCTGCCACGATGCAGGAAATAAGACTAATTTCTTGAAAATAGAAAAGGAAATTTCCGTACTTTTGCCTACTTGGTAACTTCTGTTATGATCAACATTTTAACATTTGACATACAATACTAATACATAGATACTGGTAGCATAGTTGAATCCTGCTATTTAAATTGGAAACAACCTTTATTTAAACCTGGAACAACTTTATTCTTTGAGCTAAAACAGTACTATGACTGTGCAGTAGTCAGGTAGCATTCTCTTTTTTAAAATACAAGTTCACACTGTGTCTGCAGTTCATGGGCACATCACTTGAGAGCTGGGCACTTAGTTCATTCTATCTTCCATGGCTGCCACGTGTGGTGGGAACATGAGGAAAATCTATGCTGAGAAGCCACTAAGCAAACTGGGTTTATTGACCTTCTGAATTCTGTTTCCTAGGTTTTAAGTCAATGAGATAGAGTGAAGCCAAAGGAAGATAGATTAAAATGTCCATTATTAGCTTTGCTTTCCAGAAAATAAACTTAATCTTCTGTAAATCTGATTATAATATAGAAATGAACACATAATTTTTAATCATTAGTGTACTTTTTCATTGTCAGAAAACTGCTTGACATCTTACAGGGTGGTCTGGCAAATTATCTCTCTAGCTAATAGAGAATGTTAATATATTCAGATAATCTTGCTGGCATTCAATGATGCTAAATAATCAGAATTCAATAAACATAACCAATACTAAATACATTAAACTGAATTTAATCTTTGTTTAAAGTACTGAGTATCAGAGTCGTCACTAGTAATGTACCATGCACATATGAAGGTATCAATTCATGAAGAAACCCGAATATTAGCAGAAAAAATTATTCATCATTATTTACAAAACACTATCCACTGTGTATCAGAGGATGCTGATGTTGCCTGCCCACTGTGAAGTCCTTAGCTGGTGTTAGCAGTGTCCACACTCACAGCTATACTGTAAGTAAGAGGGATTTACTTGTCTATTGCTGATGGTCAGTTTTTCCAGAAAATGTCGAAGAACTGTTGATGGGTCTTCAATTAGGCAATTCCATAAGACTTGCTGGGCAACAGCACTCACTTTAGAAGAGAAAGAAAATCACATATTTGTTTTAAGTGGAGATAAGTTTATCAGATGCTATATTCACACATTTGACTAAGCTTAATTGTTATTTTTGCCTTAAAACTGTTCTCTGGACACTTTCTACTAAAAAGTAGATATTCTTTGCTACTATTACTACTGAGCATTTCTCATGTAAAGAAAAGGAGTGAAGTATAAGAGTGTCTTTGGGAATTAGGATTCTTTTTGCACACAATACTGTTGTGAGTATATGCAGATGCCTTGTTGTGGAAACCAATCTAATATGAGAAAAGTATGTCAGCATTAAGTTAAGGTCATATTTCATTGTTTATTGTATAGATAACTGCTTAGGTTAATTATTTGGATGTTGAAAGTGTGTTTTGATTTTAAATACAAATACCTAGAGATGGTTTTTCTCTGTCCACACAGATACTTTAAATAGCATGTAGTTCAACAAGACAAGTACTTGAGTCCACAATAATCATGAAGAGCACTTCTTAGGTTAATATTCTGTAGTGTGACTTCTAGTGTAGAGGATGCAACCACACAGCAGTATCTGCTGCTGGGCATTAAATCATTTCACAGTGTTTGGGATTTTAAATAATGTACCATGTGCAATGTCCTTTACAGACCTTTATACAGACTTGATTTTTTCCCTAAAAATGGCTAGAAACAAATTCTGTGTGAGATATTTTACACTTTCTAGTTTTTAATCTACATTGTGAAATGCTGTTCCAAACTGCCTGAACTATATTTATGCTTTTTGTAGTAAGCTGTTAGAATAATTATTTTTTTGCCTCTCACCAACTATGGGCATTAAAAAACACTTATTAATAATGTGAGTGTTGCAGGTGGGGTAAGGTGGGCATGCATGTGTGGAGATCAGAGGATATCAAGGCGCCTGTGCTCCACTGTCTTGAAAATGGAGTCTCTTGCCCCTATAAATGAACCGCCAGGCTGCAAAGGAAGGTCAGACTGTTTTGTGAGCTGTGGATTCTCCCAGAGCCACCTCCCATTGGCTTAGATGCTTTGGAGTCACAGATGCATGTACCACATTGCATCTGGCTTCACATGGGTCCTGGGGAATTGAGCCCAGGTTAGCAGGCTTTTCAAGACAGCACCCTTAACTGCTGAGCCATCTCTTTAGTCCTCAATTATGGACATTTTCATTTGAAACAATATTTGCTTATTTTATAACTGAAATGTAAGATGCTGTGTTTCTAGGTGTTATGGGCCCATAGACTACTTATATTCTCTGCCCATTTATCTCTTGAGGTTTTAAAAAGCTATGACTGAGTTTTAACATTCAGACTATTAACCTTAGTGAATCCTGTGATCACAACTACTTTGCAAGCTCAGGCAGAAGGGTGACAAATTCATGGCCAGCCTGGGCAACTTAGGGAAACTGTCTCAAAAAGCAAAACAGAAAAAAAAAAAAAGGAAAGAAAAAAGAAAAAGAGTCTGGGAAAATATCTCAATGGTAGAATTCTTGCTTGCTTAGCATGTGAAAGACCCTGGGTTTAGTCTTCAGCACTGATTAAAAAGTTAAAAAGGGGGCTGGAGAGATGGCTTAGCGGTTAAGCGCTTGCCTGTGAAGCCTAAGGAGTCCGGTTCCAGGCTCAATTCTCCAGGACCCACGTTAGCCAGATGCACAAGGGGGCGCACGCGTCTGAAGTGCGTTTGCAGTGGCTGGAGACCCTGGCGCGCCCATTCTCTCTCTCTCTCTCTCTCCTCTCTCTCTCTCTCTCTCTCTCTCTCTCTGCCTCTTTCTCTCTCTGTCACTCTCAATAAATAAATAAAAATGAACAAAAAAGTTAAAAAGTACTATCAATCTTTTATCTGTCACAAAGGTAACGATTTTGCCCCAAGTTTATCATTGTTTGATCTCCTTAGTAGTACATCTGGGAAGTTGCTTGATTATGTAAAAGGCTTTGGTTGCAACAGACTGATAGCTAAAATTTCTAGTTTAACCAAAGTCACTATTCTATTTCCTGGCTGGCAAATAAGTGTTCTTTGATTTCCGGTCATAAGGTATTCCTAGACACAATGTCTGTTCTAAATGTAATTTCTTGGTAATGGTAGTAAAAGCTGTGGGAGAAGGCAATCACATAATTATAATAAGGGCATAAAACATTTCAGCATGTTCAAGAGCGACCTGGCATTTTCCATCAGAGGAGTAGCTTGAGAACCTAATGCTTACCTGCTACTCCATCTTCCCGCACCTCCCCATCCTCCATCAGGTGAACAATGGGAAGGACTGCTGCACAGATGCATGCCGGGAATACAGCTTGCGGGGGCTGAGGCACGTGGTGGTTTGGTGTGTGTTCAGTAGTGTGTTCCTCATCTGAAGAAGGAGATAAAATTCTAATGCAACAATTTGTAGTTCAAACTATTTCACTATGTAATCCTTGTAACAATGCCACTAGATTTGTTTAATGCATGAATTTATACAGAGTGCCTTCCCCTGATAAAACAAATGTCAAAACCAACCACTTCTCAAGCATCATATTCCCTTGATTTTGTAGAGAAAAATGAAGCATAGCCATTTTGATGCAAGCATATTAGCTCTTAATATGAAACCAGAGAAGTTAAAAGTGAAGACAAAGATGATTTCATAGATGAACATGTTCCATACATCTGTGCGAGAGATGTAAGCACTCACACAGGGTAGCAGAGAGCACACACACTTATGGCAGAGCAAGCATAATCCATTCATTTTCATTGATAAATGTAATTTCAATTAGAATAAAGGAAAAGGTTTGTATTTAGTAGGCAAGAAAGGTAGGAAGGATAATAGCTTATTAATATGAAAATAAAGTCCATTTTATTATTAGTATAAATGAGTAATTTTTTAATAGTATAAAGAACGGGGGGGTCTTCGATTATTCAGTTTGAACTGTGGCTATTTGAGATTTTACAGGTTCTGTGAGGCACTGGGAGATAAGAGATTTACTCAGTTATTCTCAAGCTTGCCTTCCCACTAAATAATACTTAAGACAGACAGACAGATAGACACTGATGTAATGCTACTGGGATGACTGAGTAATGATTATCTCAATGTCTGTTTGCCACAAAAGTTACAAGACCAACGGCAAATATAGTCAAAGAAAACTTACAGAACTTTTGAAATTAATCAAAATCTTTGAACAATGTAAAGAGTGTTATTAAAAATACTTGGTAGGTTCCATGGTAGCTTTGTAAGTTGCCACATTGACCTCTGTCTGTCTCTGCTCCTTGGTAGCTTTGACAATGACCAGCATCATACCATGGTAGATGTAAATCAGCAGCTTAGCACCACAGGGTGGGGGAGCAGGTTTGGAGCTCTTTAAAAGCCTCAGCCCTGGAGAATGGTCACTTCTTGACTTAGGGGCTCTTTGAAAAGCACTCCTTCCTAGGACTTGTCTTTATTTGACTTGGCTTAAAGTTTTCTTAGTGCACCAGCTCTAGACCCAGGGCAGTTGCCAAATATATATATATATATATATATATATATATATATATATATATATATATATATATATATAATCAATAGCAGCTGTCTAACAATGGAGCTGCCTGAGGTACTTATGTAAGTTGAGGTGAGCAAGAGGCTGACAAAACAAACAAGCTTCAAAGGAAAATCCAAAGAAGGAGACTTCTGTAGAGTGGCTTATACTTGGCTGACATATTTTTTTCTGTGTTCATGGCTGCATGCATATGTATGTGTGCACATGCCCCTGAAGGACGTGAGAAGGTCCTTATCTCTCAGGTTTAGGTGACATCAAGACTCTAAAAGCAGAAAGTGAAGACTAGGGTGGAATTTCAAGCCCCAGGAGCATTGAAGGCATGCCTCTGTACACCTGTGGTGTCCCCGGTAACTGGAGACGCACTAGGTCTTACTCGAGCATTAATCTAAGTGAAAGAGATTTCAGGGCTGCGCTCAGCAGTGCACACAGACTTTGTAGAGCTCGTCCTGGAAGGTCACTGAGCTGGCAAGAAACAATACAGCGACCACCTGTGACAAAAAGCTGCCCCGAGGGGAAAAAAGGGACATCTGTCACTTTATTTAACTTGAACTATCCAATTTTCCATAAAAAGTTACAGGAAATGTAATGAAACGAGAAAATATCGCTTATACACAGCAGAGGCAGTTAATAGAAACTATTCCCACAGAAGCCCAGATGTAGAACTTATTAGGCAATAGTTCTTAAGCAGCTATTGCACATATATAAAGTATATGTTCTACTACATATTTATATATGTTCTACTTTGTTTTATAATTTTTAAAAACTTTTTATTGACAACGTCTGTACACATATGCACAATGTACCCTAATCATATATATCTTACTCTTATATAAAATCACAAGTGGTATAAAATACGTGAAAGCTAGGTGTAGCTATAAAATAATTATAGAAAATTCTGTTTCCTGTGACATTTTATTTTTAAATGGCAGGCATAAATCTGAGTTTATCCATAATTGCATTAAGTATAAATGTACTAAATGTTCCAATGAAGAAATATTGCAATTGATATAAAAGTTCAAGAGAAAAACTTGTGCTGGAGAGAGAGCTTAGTGGTTAAGGCACTTGTCTGCAAAGTCAAAGGACCCAGGTTTGATTCTCCAGGACCCATGTAAGCCAGATTCACAAAGTGGCACATGAATCTGGAGTTTGTTTGGTATGCCCATTCTCTCTCTCAAATAATTAAAAATAATTTTAAAAATTCTTAAAAAAGAGAAAACGTTGTATTTGTGGCAAAAGGATTACATTATAATGATAAAAGGCTAATCTATCAGGAAGACAAACTAATTATATGCTTGTATGCACCTAAGAACCCAGCCCTAGAGTGCATGAACAAAGGGATTTAACCAGAAATGTAAGATGGTTGAATGTGAAAAGTAATATACTACATCATACTAATATAATGAAGGAAAAAGCACATGTAACTTTCAATAGATGCACAAAAAGCATTTGACAAAACTCACGACTCTTCCATGACTAAAACACCAAAAACTGGGGCTGAAGAAATGGCTTAGTGGTTAAGGCACATGCCTACGAAGCCTAAGGACCCAGGTTCAATTCTCCAGGTCCCACGTAAGCTTCCTTAACATGATAAAGGCCATTTACTAAAACCCAACATTTAACATCACACTTAATGGTGAAAGACTCAATGGCATTAGAAAAAAGAGAAGAGTATTATCTCTAGTTGTAAATGGCATGATTCCATATGCAGAAAATCCTAAAGAACATGGCAAGAAACCCATAGGAACTAATAAACTATTCTACCAACTTTGCAGCACACAAAATACATATAGAAAATTTGGTTGCATTTCTATACATTATCCATTAAAAAATCCTAAAAATGAAATAAGAAGAATAAGCCACTTCAAACTGGCATCAAAAAGAATAAAATACTTGGGAGTAAATTCACAAAAGAAGTATGAGATTTTCACACTGAAAATTATATACATTATTGAAATAAAGTCCTAAATGAAGAGGAAAATATTCCATTTTCATACATCAGATCCTTGCTATACCCTTCATTGACCTAAGATAGAGTGCAGCAGCATCTCATTTGCTATTGTTGGAAGAAATTTTTGTGCTGATCCTAAAATTCACATAGAAATGCCAAGAGACTGAGAGTAGCTAAAATAATCTTGATAAACTAGTGAGGGAGAACTCACACCTTCTAATTTAAAACAGCTTGAGAACTGCAATAGACAAAAATGCATGGGAATGACTCAGAGATTGACACACAGATCAGCAGAAGAGAATCATAAGACCAAACACCAACATTTTCAAAGTTCATGTTCAATTGATTTTTGAAAATAGTAAAGAAATTGAGGAGAAGGAAGTAATATTTTAATAAATTGTGATGGGATAACTACATACCTATGTACAAAGGATAAAACTGGATCTTGGTATAAAAATTCAACCCAATCATTGATATTATACCTATATATAAAGGCCAAAACCATAAAGTCCTTTGGAAGAAAAACATGAGTAAGCATTTGAAAACTGTTTCCTGGATGTAATGCTAAAAGTATAAATGACCAAAGAGAAACTAAATACATAGGATTTACTTAAATTAAAATGTTTCCCATTAAGAAAATAAAGGGACAAACCACAGAGTGGAAAAAAATATCAATAAAGTGGTTTATCTCCAGATTGTAAAAACAGTTCTCTGTACTCAATGATGAGAAGGCAGATTATCCAATTGATAATAGGAAAATTCATTTCTGGATACTTTCAACTACATATATACAGTTCTGCTCTTATGAGTTGAGATGTATATTTTCCAATTTGCATATATAATTGTAATTATATTCTTTACACTAAATTATACACAAATTTAATATATTAGAATTAATTTTATAACTATGAAATTATAACAATGGAAAATATTGTAGTAGGTACTTTTTTCAATGGAAATATATAAATAACCAGTAAGTATATGGAATGATAATGCAAATAATTTGCCACTAGGGTAATATAAATAAAAATCATAAAGAAATAACACTTCATAATTAAGGGATGGATGGCTAAAACAAAACCAGACAATAGCAATTGTCATCAAGGAGGTAAAAACATTGGAACCCTCATACATTCTGGTAAGGATGTAAATAAAATGTTAAAGCAACTTTGGAACATAGTCCACGCTCTGCAGACTTGTATATGTATATTCATGGCAGCATAATTTACCATAGCCAAAAAAAAAAAAAAAGAAAGGAAGAAAGAAAGAAAGAAGGAAAGAAAGAAAAAGGAAGAAAGGAAAGAAAAAAAACACAAATTTGTAATAATTGATGAAATGACAACCCATGCCCGTCCATATAATAGAAGATTATTTGACAATAACTAGAATGAAAGTAGATAGATATTACATGAATGAGTTTTGAACACATTACACTGAGTGAGTCACAGAGGACCACATATTGCTGGGCGTGGTGGCACACGCTTTTAATCTCAGCACTTGGGAGGCAGAAGTAGGAGAATTACTGTGAGTTCAAGGCTACCCTGAGACTACATAGTGAATTCCACGTCAGCCTGGACTAGAAAAAAAAAGTCCGTATATTATTTATATAAAAATGTGCAGATTGGAGCTGGGCGTGGTGGTGCATGCCTTTAATCACAGCACGCGGGAGTCAGAGGTAGGAGGATCACCATGAGTTTGAAGCCACCCTGAGACTACATGGTGAATTCCAGGTCAGCTGGAGCTACAGTAACACCCTACCTCTCTAAAAACAAATAAACAAAAAAGTGCAGATTGGTAAATCTGTAGAATCAGAAAGTAGGTGAGCTCTTGCAAGGAGTTGGAAGAGGTGGTATCTGAGCAGTGGTTGCTGAGAGGTATGGGGTTTCTTTTAGGATGATGAAAATATTCTAATGTCAAAATGGCTGTTGTGTACTTTATAATTATACTAAAAACCACTGTATTGTGTACATCAAAGGGATGAATCTTATAATGTGTGAATTACATCTCAGTAAAAGCGTGATAAAGCTATAATTATTTCTTGGGTCCTATCACCACAGTAATAGTCATCTGTAAAAGTTTCTTAGGGTTGAGCAGTGAGGGCTTGAGAACCACTGAATCAGCACCTCCGTTCCTGTGCACCTTTTGCTGTCTTTATGAATCCATGATGAAATTGGCACAGTTGTGAGTGATGAGTTCACTATTAGAGAAGTATATTTTTAAAATCCTTGGAACTTAAGGACATCACAATTTGCCTCCCACCTCACCCCAGCACCCATGGAGAACCCGACTCTATGACAGGATCAGCATTGGCTTCAGAGTTTTCTTGAAAAATTATTCCACAGTAGCATCCGGAGGCATCCAACAGCCTTGTGCAGAATGACTGGAGGAGGTTTTTAAAACATGGATGGATGCATGCATCCCACCCTTAGAAATTCCAATTTGCTTTAAAGTGTGGCCTGGCATTTTTACAAAAGCTTCCTAGTTAATTTAGTAGGGAGCCATCATGGAGACCAGTTATCTACCTATAACCCTATCTTCTGAAGCCTCAGCAATGTGGTAACATATAGTGTAATTAAAATACAACAAACAGAAAGGTGACAATTCCTGGGTTGAGCCAATAATACTTTTTTTTTTTTTAAAAAGAGGAATCCATTACATCTAATCCTTTTTAGTTACTTAATGAAGACAGAGTAATAATGCCAGATAATGATATTATTTATAAAATGTTCCAAAATATGTAAGGCACAAGAAATAACACAGTTGCAAGAGGACACACCTTCAGCACTGACCGCTGATCTCACTGACCAGACTGAACCTCGGCGGAAGGAGTAATTCCTGTGAGAAGTGCTAGAGGTGCAGGACGGACTCACAGACAGCCGACGAGAGGCCAGATTCGTGACTTCTTCTACTGGCAAGCAAAATGGGGAATGTGAATTTTGGTTTTACAACATAAATTTATCACAACCATAAGTATAGTCGAACTTGTATCAAGTATAATTATTCTCAGACCATAAAGCTTAAGTAACTTACTGTGTACTTAAAAAAGGAAAAAACAAAACAAAACCAAAAAATATATAACTGAGCTAGACATGGTGGTGCACACCTTTAATCCCAGTACTTGGGAGGCAGAGGTAGGAGAATTTTTGTGAGTCTGAGGTCACCCTGGGACTACATGGTGAATTTCAAGTCAGCCTGAGCTAGACTGAGATCCTACCTCAAAAAAAAAAAAAAAAAAAATAAAAATAAAAATACAGAAAACACATATAACTCAAAGTCTACAGAAACAGAAAATACCTCTCAATGTTTGCAACAAAAGCATAGCAAAGAATCGCTTTGTTTGAAATGTTTCATAAATCATATTCTGATACCAACCAACAAACTGTATACTTGTGAAGGTTAAGGGATTCATTTTCAGTGGGAGAAGACTGGTTGAAGTTAGTTTGCTAAACATTCTGAATTAAGGTCTTTCCTCACTGAACCAATACTTGGTCTATTACCAGACTGAGTCATTTAGTGTTTCCTCTAGAAACAGGTCAACTTTTCCCTTTCTGCAGGTCATATCAGAACGTGAGAGAGAAGGAGGAGGACCCATCACAGCATATCACACAGCACCATCATCACTTATTTAAAGGAGGTCATTTCCCAGGAATCCCCAGGTATAGAAGCACCTTCTTCTTCAGGCTCTGAGTTGGGCGTGCAGGTGGGCTCATAGCAAGCCTCCTGGGTGATGGGGATAGCCGTGATGAGACTGGCTTCTCGGCCAAGACGTTTCTTCTCTTCTTCCTGTTGCAAGTTCTTTAAGATGTGCTCTGCCCTTTGATGAGAGCGGGACACAGCCCGGGCTGAAAACGATTTCTGTGGAGACATGAAGGCAACTTTATAGCAACTCTTCTTGCACCTTCATGACCTGAAAGAGTGATCCTATGAATTACTCAGAGGTGGTAGTTTGTCCTCAGGAAATGCCAGGGAACCCACAATCAAAATCTATGAAGATTTATTTGTTTGCATTTCTACCAAATTTCTATAGTTGCTGACATTTTTTCACTCCATTAAAAAAAAAAAAAATCTTCAAGAATGCTTATCATTTCTAAAAAGACAATTTTGTCTCTAATTTTCAGGTGATATCAATGATTTACATTAAGACCAAATTTTATTAAATAGCTTTAAATTAAGTATGTTTGTTGCATAAGGTTAATAAAATAGAAAGAGCCACGGAAAGGGAGAGGCAAGAGACATAGCTTTCACATAAACCAGTAGGGTATATGGCTTATTTCATTTTTATAGCTCAAGTATTTTTCACACTGCAACTAACATTGCCAGATAAAGGCAGTTTCACAATGGAAATACTTTTCAGAAGGAAGCTACTGAATGAAAATAGGAGCTTGACAGTGTCACCCAGATAGAATCCAACAAGTTCATTCTGTTTACTAGCAACAAAGTCTTAAGGGAACATCACTTAAGACCAATCTTCTCTTCTACAGGTAAAGGTAAGGAAAGGCAAAGGAGGGGGGATTCATCCTATACAATGGCATCCCATCATGCCTTGCTTAGTTGGGACAAAGGGGACAGAATCCAGGATCAGAGCAAGGGAGTGGCCACTGGAATTCTTCCATGCCAACTCGACATAATATCTATGTGCAGCAGTCATTCTACATCTCTTTTCTCACCTATAGTCACAGCAGGTTTTGGAGACAAGCAAGGTATCTTCACTGTTCTATAAGGCTTCACAAAGAACCCCCGTTTTGTAGGATAGCAACATAAGACTACAGGGTTACTATGATGGTTCTCAACAGTGGTTAATGGCATTTGATAGATCACATGGTGATATTCAGAGCTAAGTAGGCTTATCTGGTGTGCTGTCAGGCATAAGGTAAGAATTGTGGAATGATAAAAACAACACTGGATCTAGAATTATGAAAATTAGTTTCCAATTATTGCTGGGAGAGAGTTGGCTGGGGTAAAGGAACCCATCACCAGTATGGCAGGAGGTCCAAAGATGCTTATAAACTGGTTCTGATGTTGGAGTTACCACACATATGGGAAAGGTGGCTTGCTTTTCACCACAGGAGCACCATACAGGAAGAGAGCGTATGAGGAAAAATGTAAGAAAAATAGGTGTAGTGTGATGAAAAAGGAGTCCAAATAGACAGTGTACCAAAGAAAACTGCAAATGCCTAGAAAATCTATGCATGGAAACTGCTTGGCATCAACCGTAGAAAACATGTTTTACATAAAGTAAAATATATGACCCCGAGGCATAATCTTTTTTGAGGCTATTTGGGGGATGGATCAAATGTATTTAAATTTGTATACCAATTATATAAACTCCATGGTAGTTTATTCAAGAAAGTAACAGTGGATTTGTATAGAGATATATATTTTTTCCATCTTTTGCTTTATTTTCCAGGTTTAAAACATTATTCTTAATTTAGAGGAATGCTATTCAACAGGTGATAGAGGCATATTTTAAGAATTAGTCTTTTTCCGGCCAGATATGGTGGCACACGTCTTAAACCCCAGGCCTTGGGGGGCCAAGGTAGGAGGATCACCATGAGTTCTAGGATACCTGAGACAACAGAGTGAATTCCAGGTCAGTCTGGGCTAGAGTGAGACCCTACCTTGAGAAATAAACAAAACAAAACAAAACACAACAAAACAAAAAAGAATTCATCTTTTTCAAAAGGCACATATTCTTTTTTGTTCTGCAAATAAACTGTGTCCTGCACTGAGTTGTTATATGAGTTTTATCACAAATAACAATGCTATATAAGGTGTGAAATCTTGAAATGATGCTTGTGATAATGATGGGAAAAACAACAAAGTGAGGAATGACAAAGGAAGTAAGGGCCACCAACTCTCTTCTTACTCTTGCAGAACCCATGTCATCAGCCTTCATGGAGGTTGCACATTGTAGGCTAAAGGAATGTGTTTATTTTATAACAAATATCAGCAAAAAATACTGCCTGTGGCCAGAAAGTCAATGTCTTCATTTTTAAAAAATAAACAGATTTATAAGGTGTCTGCTGCTTTGATAATAAAACAACATTGTTGGCTGGGAAGTCTGCAAAGGTTGACTCCCAGGTACAAGTTTTTTCTATTTGTAAGAATAAGGGCCCCCATAGCTGGTTTTCACTGCTCACGCCTTTTGCCTGCAAAGGGAGAATATAGGAAAGAAAGTGTGTGTTACTCACAGACTGGTCTTCATTAATGGGGTCCTGGACACTCCCACTGCACTGAGGGACCCAAGGAGGGTCAAACATTGGCACTGATGGCATTCCAAGCACTGGTGAGGGCAGAGTGAAGTTTATACTGGGAGGTGGAATCTGTTAGTTGATATCAAAAGAATGAAGTAAGATGGAAGGTAAACTGGAATTATAATTATGAAGCCATCGCCTTAGTAAGTGTTAAGGATCCAAGTGACTCCTCACAGAATAAGCAAACATCAGGGAAAAGGTCTGTTTCCGAGACTTTTGGTTATTGAGTACAGGATGAACCTCTCATCAGTAAAATGAAGTATTTTATCAAATGATCTTTGTGTTAATCACCTTATCCTCCCCAAATATCTATATGTGTGCAGACAGCAAAAAGCATGAAAAGTTACAATTCAAACTCGTGTGCTTAGCACTGGGAATGCTGGTGAGATGATCAGGCTTCCAAAGACTTGATTTTCTACTCTACATTATTCGATGTTTCTTCTCCTTCTTCTTCTTTTTTTAACCAGACACACCATGAGAAGCAAAAAGAAGTAAATATTATCTGGCTATTTGTACTGTGGCCTTGAGCTTCATGGATCTAAGTAAGGATTGAATTGGCTTTGCTAATTGAATTCCCCTGTGGCAAGTATGCCTCACCTTAAAAATCTGCTGTGCTCCCTCCTCCATCCGGGGCCAGACCTGATAGCGAAACCTCCAGAGCGTGTGGAATTTGAGGACAGCGTTCAGTCTCTGCACGGTCTCTGGGTGGTGGAACTCTGACATCAGCATGTCCGACACAGCCTCTGGGACCTTCACCGCACACAGCAGGAACATGGCGGCTAGGGAGCCAACAAGTCGTCAGCTGAACATTTAAAAGTGCTGCTTTCTTTCTGGGGTTGGGGCACAGAGAGGATTGCTCCTATCTTCTGATAACCACTCCCAGGCTCACAGAGCCAGTCCCACACCTCCATGGCCAAAGTCAACCTTGCCTTAGCCAATGGAACGTTGTTCCTCTCAAGTCACCCCCATAGCTGGTGGCAAATTAGGAACAACACGACATTTTAGAAGAATGCTCTTTTCAGTTCGAGGACAGCCTGAGAAAACAGAGTGAATCCCAGGTCAGCCTGGGCTAGAGTGAGACCCTACCTTGAAAAACAAACAAAAAAGGGGGGGGGGCTTCTTTCGGCACACAGCGAAATGGGAGTGTCAGAAAAAGCAAGTGACAATAATTACTCAGTGAAATGGCATTTTAAGATATGTCTACAATCTTCCCATAGCCATCGAAGGGTGGTACATAGGCATTCTTTAAAAACTCAGTTACCCAAGCTATGTGAAAACCAGATTGAGAAGAACAAAGAAATTTCATGTATCAGAAGATTCCGTTTTAAAAACAATTTGTGGGTGGGGGGAAGCTAAAATTCAGTAAGAGAAAGCAGGTGCTGTGATAAATTCTAAAGCCAGTGAGGAATGTGAAAGATAAACACAGTATATAGCACCATTAGAGGAATCAGTGGCAGGTATGAAAACATAATCTGCAGACTCTCTCTTGTTCTCTTTCTCGGCAGTTGTGTCACACGAATTGGGGTTGAGTACTCATTTTGACACTCCTCACTTGATACTGGGCAAACCCCTTACCCACCCTTACCTTCTCTTTCTTTCCTGGTAACTTCAATAATGATAATGATGATGGCAGGGATAATAATCCCCAGCTCTAATTTTGTAATAGGATAAGATGAAATGAGAAAGTGCTTTGTGAGTTGAACAGTGTGATATATTTCTAACATGCACTTTTCCTCTTTCTCGGGCAAAGTGGTATAATGCCAGGGCATCTATAATGCTCAGTCAGAATAACTGGTTTGATTTCTGGCTCTCTGATTCAGAGTAGGACAAGCTTTCACAAGTTCTGTCAACCCTCTGACTCATGTTTACTCATCCATAAAATGGGGTATTCGTGCCAGGCGTGGTGGCACACACCTGGAACCCTAGCACTGGGGATGATGTGGTGAAGCTTGAGGCTTACCCAGGTTACCTGGAGAGACCCTGCCTCAACAATGCGGACAATAAAAGCTCAGCAAGACAGAACAGAGTAAAAGTTTATTAGTCTTTGTGAAGAGTTACTCTTTGCTTTTGTGGCTTGAGATTACTGAATGTCTACTTTTCTCATGACTTATTCTGAGTCTTTCTCCAGACCTCTAAAGGTGCAGCAGCCAGTGGCTTTGTGCTCATCCCCACACTCTTGCTTCCCACAGATCCCTCAGGACCCCAAATGTCTTTGGCACCCACTGCTTCAGCTGCCACATACATATTGTTCCCCCCACCAAGTTTACCTCTGTTTTCATTTTTCTTATTAATCTCAGATTAATCTCAGTGTCATATCACCAACAATATGCCACCAACTCCTAATCACCTAAAACAAAGCACTCAGTTTTATTTTTTAGTTGTATTGAGGCTAGGATACACCCATGGCCTTGTGAATGGTAGACAAGTGCTCTGCCACTGATCTCTTCGCTTTTGAGCCAAGGTCTTACTTTGTAGCTCATGTTGGATTGGAACTCACGATGTAGCCCAGGTTGGCCTCAAACTCTGGATCTTCCAGATTCTGCCTCTCAAGTTTTGGGATGGTAGGCATGCACCATCACACAAATAACTACTTTTCAAACCAAACTATCCCACCCACTGATACACCTTAAAATGAACAACAACTTATTCTCTTTCACGTTACTCTTTGTCCAAGAGCCCACAAGTAGTTTTCTCCAGTAATTTTAGGAGATCACACCTTTAAACCTGTGATCACACAGGCTGTGTCACTCTGAGTCCCACTTACTTATCCAGTGTTATGGGCAGGTGGCCCTCTGTCAAACTACTCCAGTTGTCAAGGTAGTTTCCTCAGCTTTCCAAAATAAGCACAAGTGCATTTCCACAGCCATGTGGCTTTGTCTGCTATTGGTCCCCCATTAGACTGACTTTTACGTATCCTTAAAGCCTGTTCACCTAGTTATATTTTCCATGGAAATCTTATTTTGGAAAACATCCCTTTCCTTGAACCCCTGCAGCTCTAGAACACATGTTTAATTGGAAACAAGATATTTTACAAATGCATCTTTCACTCTCCTGTAAGAGAACAAGATGAATCAAACTAAGTTCTACTTAGAGGTCTTGAGTAAATGAATTATATGATGGTATATTCATTCATTCAATGGAATATGAGGTAACCACTAAAAAGACTGCTATGAAACTATAAAACTAAAATTATCTTCTGCAGTATGCCAATGAAAAGGTACAAAGTTCAAAAGTTTATATAATATGTCCTATTTGTGTGAAAATAGAAATTTTGTATGTGTACACATATGTAATATATGTATACATACACATTCTTACATGCATATATGCACAGTATACTCTAAAATGATTTCTGAGAAACTTAAAGATTGTTGTCTCAGGGGAAGGGAATGGGCAGTCATAGGAAAGGATGATAATTTTAACTTACACACTACTGTACAATGTGCATTTCACAGTTAAAATAACTATGGAAAATAAAGAGTCTCTACAAAAGGAGGAAATGAAGAACACTTGTTTTTCTTTTTTTCTTTTTTTTTCTTTCTTTTTTTTTTTTTTTGGAGGGGTTGTTTTCGAGTCAGGATCTCACTCTAGTCCTGGCTGACCTGGAACTCATTCTATAGTCCTAGGCTGGCCTGAAACTCACAGTGATCCTCCTACCTCTGCCTCTCAGGTGCTGGAATTAAAGGCATGTGCCACTACATCTGGAAAAGAACTTTTTTAAAAAATCGACTATTTACTATATATTTATTTTGGCAAGTAACTGAATTTTTAATGTATTTTTTTGGTTTTGTAATTTGGACATAAGAAAATTACATACGTGAGATTTATAAAGTTAACACTACTAGTTCATGGTAAGTCTAAGAAATAACACAAGATGCATTTTATATTTTGTGAAATATAGTGAAAATGTAGCTCTGGGAAAAATTATTTTAATTTCAAAATAGCTTGTTGAAGTTTCAGCCTTCACTGTTCCTCAAAGGCCCGTGTATTAAAGGCTTGGTCCCAGCACAATACTCTTGGGAGGTGGTAAACCTTTGGAGGTTGGCATGTCTTTTTGTCACTTTTGTGTGCTCTAAAAGGGGATGTCTCTTCCTTTTTCTTTTCTTCCCAGCCAGGATGTGAGCAGTTCTGCTCTGTCATGTGCTCCTCACCATAGCAATCCCTAGCAGAGACCTAAAATCAGTTAAAACCAGGAGCAAAATCAGCTGTTTCTCTTCACAGGTTAATGATCTCAGGGTCTTTTTATAATCATGGTAAGAAACTAATACACACACACACACACACACACACACACAGAGAGAGAGAGAGAGAGAGAGAGAGAGAGAGAGAGAGAGGGAGATCTGCTTTGCTCGTGAAAATTAACGAAAACACTCAAAACCAGTGTCTGCCTTCCTATAGGGCACACCTTGTCTAGAGCTCTAGCAATTTCCATCAACCTAACCCATGACCACAAGTGAAGTGAATGCCCTTCTTTCTGTCTGACACCTCCGTCTCTAAGTGGCTGCCAGCCAGGCCCAGGTGACCCTTCCGTACCTGCAGCCCCCGCCATGTGCTCGTCCACGCTGAGCAGGAGCTCCCAGGCCGCCGGCTGGATGTCTCCATACATCTCCTCTGTCAGAGTCGGTGCTGCCTTGATTAACAGAGACAAGGGAGCAGGTGACAAGCTCATGACCTGGGGACAGATGCAAATCATGTTTCAAAACCTTTCAAGGCAATGAACATCTTATAACTTACAAGGTACTTCTTCTATATTTAAATAAACTTAAGATATTTTTTAGAAGGGAAGCCTATTTACGCGACAGGGTGTGTAAGTTGGAAATAAGTACGAATCTCATAATAGTAGTCTTAAAGTTTCCCTTTTTGTTAGTAGATTTACACCAAAAATCCTGTGCAATCTCTAACTCATGAAGGAGTGCGAATTTATAAAGCTCATTTTCTAATCCAGTTTGAACTTAGATGGCATTTCTCTTTAAAGCATGTAACTACTCACTGTGTTTATCACTCCAGACCCACCCACAAAATCCTACTTCATCTATTATTTCAAATAATTTAGTCACACGTGTAGGCTGTAAATATGTCAACAACTTAAACCTTCTAGAAAAATATGAAATGCCCTCTAATACAGGAGGAGAAAGGTATGACTTAAGAGTATAGATTATAATGCCAAGGTAGTATTTTATTGAATCTATCCAATAATCCTTTGAGGTAGGCCTAGTGTTATAATCTAGAGGTGAAGAGACTGAGAACAAAGAAGGACTTGCTGAAGTCCTAGGTACAGAGCAGCAGATAGAGTGTTGTGACTCTGGATGATTTCAAAGTATATGGGCATAGCCACGACATGCTAGTGAGAAATTAGCTCCTCTGGCACAATGGAGAGACATGTGGCCTCATTCAACAGGTCTCAATCTGTAGGGACCCAGTGTCAGCAAGAAGGAATCTTTTTCTTCTCTTGTACACTTGGTGGCACTCTAGCTCCCCGTCAACCATACAAACAGCAACACCACTGCAGCTTCTGTTGTCTGAACCCACACTAGTCATAGAGCAGGTGGAGTGCTCCATGAATTTCTGACTCCGGTGCCAGTACCTGCAGTCTGATGTACTTTAGCATCCCAGAATCCTTTTTCCCTTCCAAGTTGGCATCTGAGACTCTCTTCTTCAGAGAAGGTGTCCTCAGGCATGACTTATCTGAGCACTAGAAAGGAAGTTGAGATGTGTGATGATGACATTGTATATTTTCAAAACCCAACAGAGCTTTATTCCCTCAGCTTCTCCAAGCAACCATCTGGAGATGGAAAGCATGACTTAAGGCCTTTTTTTTGTGGGCTCACACTTTTCTAAAATTTGGAAAACCATTTAGTTTTGTGGTAAAAAGGGACTCCAGAGATAAATAGTATGAATTGTCTCTTTTATATTTCAGGAAACAAGAATCCAGAGAGGTGAAATGTCTTGAATCAAGTTGCAAGGCTTGTCACTGACAGAATAAGGAAAGGATAAGGACCTCCTGATTTCCACGTCAGGGTTAGTTATACCTATCATATGGATAAAAATACAAACCTTTAAAAATATTAAGCCAGGTAAGATTCAGTTTGTAAAGTCATTCCTGAAAGTCCAAGTTGAAGTTTTTGGTCAAGGAATAAAGAAAACATTTCACTTCAAGTGTTAGGATGTAAAAGGCCAGATGGGTTGTTAAAGAAGCACCAGTTGATACATCCATCATCTCAACATGAGCCACACAGGCAAACGGTTTCTTCAAAACATTTTATCTATGGGAGGCTGCAGCTCCTCTTTTAAACTCAGCCTGGAAAGAGACTGGGCTGATGCATCTGCATGAGCACAGATGAGACAGTTCTTTCCTCTGACTCCTGAGTTGCCCAGGACAACAAGGACAGAGCAGCTGGGAGGAGAATCAGCCTCTATGGTGACAGGCCCCAGTCTATTAATCCCCACTTCTGATGCCTCCTGCTTTTGCAGTCCAGGCTTGCACAGAAGAAAGCTCAGTTGTTTTTCCAGTTCCTTGTCAATGAAACACTTTCTTTAGCTGTGCCCAGGGGAAAACAAAAAACAAAAACAAAAACAACAAAGAATTTTTGGACAGAGCTTCACAGTGTTATAGATAGAGATATTCTGGAAGAAAATCTAAAAGCAGATGCATGCTCCAAGAAAAATTTTTTGAAACTCTGACAAAAAGAGCCAAGACAATGAATCTGTTATAGGACTGGTATGGAACTGTCTTTTTCCATAAACCTACTTGGATGCAAGAGAATCAGAGCTCTTAGTTTTCTAAAGAAAAATAAAAACATTAGAGATGAACACTTGGGAACATAGAACACTTAGGATGAGGAATGCTGTATTGCCCTCCTATCCAGAATGTAAAAACAATATACAGCATACATAGCATGGCATTTTATATAATGTGCAAACTGTTCTAAAATCACATATCACAATAGTTTTCCATGTAAATGTGGGCTATACTTAATGTCCTGAAAAAAAAGTTAAAATATTTTAAAATTGTTGTCTATGTGCTTTTGTTCTTTCTACTTAGGAAACAACACAGGAACATAAGAGAATGTTTGCATGACAAAGGCTGTGAAGAACAAAACACAACAATTCCCAACCCAGTGATAGCGCTTCCCTTCACCCCAAGCCCTGGCCTGTGTATCATGAAAAACTGTGATAATGTAATGAAAAAAGCGCATAAGTTTAAACAGTTTGAAAACATGGCTTCTGAACTTTACAAGAGCCTACCTCTTTGCCGTTTCAGTGGAGGTTTCATCTTTATCAGGGACACTTACAAATAATTCCTGATTAAATTATCAGAATTTGAGCCAGACAAAAGAAAATATTCAGCCTAAGGGAAAAAAATAAGCTGAGTACTTCACTTCTGTTAGGGTCTGATAAGCTGGGAAGCCTAAGGTTGTGTTTCATACACCTACAAAAAACACATGACACAAGTGAAGCTCCGTGTGTGGCCAATATTTAATATTATATTCAATATTACTGTTTAATAATACTCTGGCATTTTTGTTTAGGCAGTGTGGGCTCTGGTTGCTTCATGATATCCAGGGTGTTTATTTCAGTGGAAAGGGAAAGGGGGTTGGATGGTTTTCACACCTCTTTTTTTTTATTTTTGGTTTTTGGAGGTAGGGTCTCACTCTAGCCCAGGCTGACCTACATAGTCATAAGGTGGCCTTGAACTCACAGTGATCCTCCTACCTCTGCCTCCTGAGTGCTGGGATTAAAGACATGGGTCACCACGCCCAGCTTCACACCTCTTTTTGAATGGCTTGGAAGATACCACAGACAGGAATATGGGGGATGGAGACTTGGTACACTGTGTGAAGGTCTTAAAGTTCCTCTGCTGGTGAGACAACTCATTGGGCCAAACTAATGTGATTAGTTGCTTTTTTTTAAAAAAATTTTTTTTTGTTTATTTTTATTTATTTATGTGAAAGTGACAGAGAAAAAGAGGCAGACAGAGAGAGAGAGAATGGGCGCGCCAGGGCTTCCAGCCACTGCAAACAAATTCCAGATGCGTGCGCCCCCTTGTGCATCTGGCTAATGTGGGTCCTGGAGAATCAAGCCTCAAACCGGGGTCCTTTGGCTTCATAGGCAAGCACTTAACCACTAAGCCATCTCTCCAGCCCTTTTTTTTGCATTAGTATCTTGCTATAAAATTGGGGTAGAAGGTTTTCAGGAATTAAATGGAGGGCTAATTCATGGTTCTTTGAAAAGTTGGAGATTTCACTGTACTGTGAGATGCATATGAGTGGTTGAAGTTAAAGATCGAGCAGAGATATTCAGAGAAACTGGACAGTAATGAACCAAGACAGAGGACAGAATCATCACTAACTGAGGGCAATAGCTTAGCTGTTTCCTCTGGGGTGGGTATGACCATCACTGAGAGCTTTATAAGATCAGGCCTATTAACACTCCCTCCTGGAGAGAGCAGAAACCTCCTGAGACCTTGCCAAGGTTCCCCCTGCAGGACTCCTCCTCTCCTTGAGGTTATATAAGAGGGACTTCTCAGTGGTGCAGCTGCCTCTGAGTTGATTCTGCTCCTGTAAGGAGCCCTAAGATGCTCACTGGTTCAGCAAGCTGGGCTTAGGTGGACTCTTTTCCTTGGGTTGTCAGTGGCATCTCTGTCTTGGGTGAATACACATTTCATCCTGGGTCAAGTCCTGCAACGTGGACCATAGCCACTCTTGAGGTGGTTCTACCACAGGAGCTGTAGTAAAGGGAGACAGCTACAGAGCCCAAGCTCAAATGGGTTTCTGTTCTTTTTGCCAAAAAAATTATTGACTAAAGAGGAATATTACCTATTTAAAATACAATTCTTATTTATTTATTGGATAATTCAGGAATATTTGAGTTAATCATATACCAGGGACTGGGCTAAGGCCTGGTGGAGATGTTCTGAGGAACAAAACATTCACGATACTTGCTGTCCTTGCTTTTCCTCTAGGAGAGACAGAGAATAAAAATACAATGTAATGAAAAGACAAGGCAAGTGAAAGAGGAGAGGCACACATGAAGAATGCTTCATGGTGGAAATAATGGATCCTTAAGATTCTGGAAGTGGAAATCACCCTGCAAGCTCTCCAGGAATGGGAGTTCTTCATGACTCTGGAATTAAGATCATACCAATGGAAGTACAACACCTGCCACACCTGACCCTTTATGCACCCTACATATTGGACATGCAAATTATTCATTTTTAAGTGTTATTTTAGAAAGAGAGAGAGAGAGAGGAGAGAGAGAGAGAGAATTGGCATACCAGGGCCTTAGCCACTGCAATGGAACACTAGACATTTGTGCCACCTTGTGGGCATGTGCAACCTTGCATTTGCCTCACCTTTGTGTGTCTGGCTAACATGGGACCTGGAGAGTAGAACATGGGTCCTTAGTCTTCAAAGGCAAGTGCCTTAACTGCTAAGCAATGTCTCCAGCCCTTATTCATGTTTTTAATTAATTATGGATATATCACTTAGACCTGTATATCCAGACCTAGTTATTCTTAACCTCACTGTAGTGTTCTATATAGTTTTAGAAAACAAAACTTAACTCAATAAGAAATGAGTTGACATCTTCCATCTTCAGATTCACAAAATTTACCTACATTACATCCTTTCTTTACACAGGGGGAATATATCACCATTAACTCCATTGTGTGTGTGCACATGTGCATGTGTGCATGCATGCATGTATGTATATGGGTACAATGTGTGTGGGGGGGTACATACACACTTGTGTCTGTGTAAAGGCCAGAGGAAAATCTCAGGTATTATTCTTAGGAACTTTTTTTTTTCTCCCAAGGTAGGGTTTCACTCTAGTCCAGGCTGACTTGGAATTCACTATGTATTCTCAGGGTGACCTCAAACTCACAGTGATCCTCCTACTTCTACCTCCTGAGTGCTGCGATTAAAGGTGTGCACTACCACGCCCGGCATCTTAGGCACTCTTCTTGAGACAGTTTCTATCATCATCAATCAGGTTAGACAACGAGCTCTAGGGATCCTCTTGCTTCTGCCTCCCTGGCACTAGAATTTGCACTCATGCACTGCAATGCCAAGCACTTCACAAGGGAACAGGAGTTTGAAATTTTGTCTTCATGTTTACAAAACAGGCACATTACTCACTGAGCCATCTTCCTGGCCCTCCACTCTTTCTTCTTTTAAAATATTTATATTTTTAAAATTTATTTGTGAAGGAACAGGGAGGAGGAGAGAGAAGACAGTATGGGCAAGATAGGGCCCCTTGCCATTGCAAATGAATACCAGATGTATATGCTACTCTATGCATCTGGCTTTATATGTCTACTAGGAATTGAACCTGGGATGGCAGGCTTTGAAACAAGTGCCTTTAGCTGCTGAGCCATCTCCCTAGCTCCATCACTCTTTTTTTTAACTGAAAGGAAAAAAATTGTTCCATTATTCCTTTCATATTATATTTGAAAGCACTAATTGAACACATATTCCATTTAGAACATAGTTACAAATACATTTAACTAAACAAGATGTGTAAGACCTTAGCTTTAGATAGCTAAATAAAAGAAAGACAATAAAGTTCATTGGCAAAGGTAATATGCACATATTAAATGCTTATGTATACATACAAGATCTTCAGGTTTGGGAGTACATTATAATAAACTGTGAGAATGTACAGTGAGTTTTGGGATTGAAGTGCATATTAGCAGATTGGTCTGTTAGATGGGATACAGAATGTGCTGGCTGTCCTGATATCTTCTGCCATAAGAACCCTTTGCAGAGGAAAGAACAAAATGCCAATGGCTCACAGTTGATTCTAATCAGACTGCTGCTTCCCTCTTGATTTATTGCCTCTTTTGTATTTTCATCCCAGCTCTGGAAATGTCAGTAGTGTTGTTCATTTATATGACAAGTTTAGAACAGGCAAATGGTAAGTAGCATGAGAGGGGGAAAAATGGGTTAGAGGCAGAAGAAAATAGTGTTTATCACATAAGCCTCAATATATCCTTTTAGCTCTCACACCTCTGACTAATTCAGAGGCAGTAAGGTTAGAGGGCATGTGTTTAGTTCTCTGTCAGAAGCACAAGCCACAGCAGAGGGTTCGGAAGTGTCCTGGATGAGCTACTGAACAGTGGATGTACTCAGAAACCATTCTAGTCTATAATCTTGCTAGTTCATTCAACATTAATCGTTCTTCTTCCACAAGTGAGTACTCTGCTAGAGTGCTATGCAGGATACAAAGTGAGTGAGACCTCCTTAGTTCTCAGAGTTTATCATCCAGAGGCAGAGGCGCCTTGCCATGGTAGAACAAGGGCCTTCTCATAGCCCCATGTGGTCTGGTCTCTCTCTGTCCAAGCAACGCCAGTGCTCAGAACTCCACTCCTATGTACTCGCCTTTCTCTTGCTCTGGCTGAAAAGTCCTGAATTCAATTAACTTCTACATGGTAAAGATCACTTTACCTTTAAGGGAAAGGCTGCCTTTTATTTCTGTCGTGTAGCTATTTTCACTGCATTGGAGTACTCCCTCCTGGAGGGAGGTTCCTGAGACTCAAGAAGCAAATGAAATGCAGAAATCCCAGGAAGAAAATGAAACTTGCAGCATTAACAAAGCCCTCCCCAGGGCTAGGTAAACAGTAATCACTGCTACAGAGAGGAGACTGATAGCCCAGCTTCCTGCAGGCTGTAAGCCATCAGACATGCTGGGGTGGGCTTTTCTGTGGTGCAGCTGGTTTTGAGTCACTGCTGCTCCTGTAAGAAACCCCTCAGCCATACTCCTGTAAGTAACACCAACAAGCTCAGTGGTTCGCTAAATTAGACTGGGGTGGAATTGTCTTTCATCTGCTGTCCATGCCCTATTTGGGTTGGACAGACATTTATTCATGTCTCCCCAGGAAAAGTCAATTCCATATCCTGCCAATTCCATACCCTCATCCATGAGCACTTTCAGTCGTATTTCTCTCCATGGTACTTATTGCTGTTTTACATCCACCTTGGAGGTGTTTTTTGTTGTTGTTGTTGTTGTTGTTGCTGCATTAATTGCTACCTTTGAGATGAAACACATGTATGTCCTATGAAGGTATAACGGGCTGCATATCTTTGGCCCATTATTATATCCAGCTCAAAACATGGGCTTCACCAAATCCATAAGTTATCTAAACATGTGTTGAATATAAGATTGAACAGATGGATTGGTAAATGACTGAATGAATGAATGGAAGAAAGAAGGAGAAAAACAAAAGTAGAATGTCACTAAAATTAGATGAACCCTCGAGGGAGGAGAATCACATCCACGGACTCTCATCCTGTGCTCTGTGCTCCTTTACCACTAGAGGGATCCGATGATGTTTCAGGGAGGAACTGGTATTGGAGTTGGATCTTGAAGAATGTTTGTGTTTTGTCACATATACCTGAGACATAAAGGTATAGCTTGAGCAAAGAGATGGCAGCAAGAACTTCAGAGTATGTGTAGAGAACAATGTGCGTGGTTTAGGCTCATGTATTTATGAAATGTTCAACTTATATGATTTTCTCTTAAAGCTAAAAGAGCTTATTTATTTATTTACGAGAGAAAGAGGCCGAGAGATGGATGAGGGGCAGAGAATGGGCATGCCAGAGTCTCCAGCTATTGCAAATGAACTTCAGACACATGCGCCCCATTGTGCATCTGGCTTACATGGGTCCTGGGGAATCAAACCAGGGTCCTTGAGCTTTGCAGGCAAACGCCTTAACTACTAAGCCATCGCTCCAGCCCTAAAAGAGCTTTATATGAAGAAAGAACTTGTAGGAATTTAAATAGGTTTCCTTTTAATGGAGTGACATTCATGTTCAAAATATTTCTAAGAAACATATATATGCACATGCATGCACCCAAACATATATATCCATATTTTTATTTTTATGTCATTATTTAGTAATTTATGCAGTTTATTTTAATCCATATTAATCTATTCCCCATTTTAATTTGCCTCAGAATTTTTATAGTTTAAATAACCAGATGAAATCTAATCTAGATGAAAACCCCTGACTATGTTATTCATATTTCTAATTAGATTCCTGCTGGATATGTAATAGATGTTAACCTTGGACTCATCTTTCTTTTGTTAAAAAATCTATATTTATTTTTGCATGTTTGTTATGTATTTGTGGTTTACATGCATGCATGTGTGCACATTTGTATATGTATGAGTGCATTAGTGTGCCAGTACATGTATGTGTGTGTATGGGTGGTTATGTGAACTTGTGGAGGCTGGAAGTTGGCATCAGGTATCTTCTTCCATCACTCTTTTTATATTTTCAGGAAGGGTCTCTCAGTGAACCTAGAGCTCACTGATTTGCCTAGACTAGCAGGCCAGTAAACCCTGGGGAGCCTCCTGTCTTCACTTGCCAAGTGCTGGGGTTACGGGTGGGCTTCCACTGTGCTAGACTTCCCTGTGGGTGCTGGGGATCCAACTCAGAACCTCAGGCTTGTGGGCAAGCACTTTACCCACGGAGTCATCTCCTCAGCCCACTAGTGTCTTCTTTCTGAGCCTCAGGTTCCTTTTCACAAGTACAATAAGGAGACACATACCCCATCCACAAGGTTTATCAGAATCAAGAAAGCACGTTGCCAATTATATATGTTTCTTATGTGCTCAAACATGTTTAGAAAAAACATGCTAAATGAACATGTCCCAGAAGCTAATGAAACTCCTCTATAAGATACATTGTTTTTATCCCTTTGGGATTTCGCCTACTTGCCAAAATTTCTTCAATGAACTTGCACTATTTTTCTTTCTTTTTTTTTTAAGACTTAAAGAGACTTTATTAGATTAAGAGAAGGAGAAAGGAGAAAGTACAGAGAGCTCCCGCTATGCGGCTGGCAGGAGGGAGTAGAGAGCCCACAAGGGAGTAGGGATCCCTCCCCACCCATCTGATCTCAGCAGGGCTGAGATAAGAGGAGTGTCCCAGAGCAGGGACCTGGAAGTTCAGGAAATTTGAAAAGCCAAAGAGCAACTTGCATTAGTTTTCTATAAAAAGCTTGAATTAAAAAAAATCCCTGTGTGAGCACATTACATATTGCTACCCAACCCAGTCACATTTCTGTTTTTATTGTTCATTGTCTCAGCTGGTGGATGTATATATTATTGCCCATTCCCAGCCCAAACCTTGTTGGCAAACTGTTTCATAGTAACATCCCTTTGCTATGGCTTAGCTTTAATAGACTATTTGGCCTGATGTTGTGCCAATAGCAGGTGCATGATGAATGCTTTTTGAAATGAGTGGGTGTTATAATAAAATCCCTTTGCAATATCATATAAGAAAAGAAGCTGCAGGGTTAGCCCATAGCAATCATTGGAATTAAGTTCTGGATACCCTGTATGTTCTGGGGCAGGTGGGTGACTCGGGGTTTTCCTCGCAGGAGCAACTCTGGTTACTGTCATCCTCTGCCAGTTCTGCTGAAAGGACAACTAAATGCTTGGGAAAATGTCATAGGTTCTTGAATTTTGTTTCATTTGACCTAATGTACTAGGCTATTTGTCTGTGAACAATTGAGCCACGTATTGCTTATTTCATAAGACATAATATAGCTCCCAATGCTGCTATTGTAAATTATCACAAGCTTTATAGCCTGAAGTAACACAGATTTATTTATCTATTTATTTTTACAGTTCTGAAGGCAAGAAGTCTGAAAAGGACTGGAAGGCTCTGGGGAATGCTCTGTCTTCCTGTCTTTCCCAGCTTCCAGAAGCTTCCAGTGTTCCTGGACTCATGGCCCTGTCCTAATTTGACCTCTGTCATCTCAGCCACTTGTCTGTCTCTGACTTTCATAGCTTCCTCCTTCACATATTAAGACTCTTATGACTATATTAAACTTGTCTCAATTATTCTGGGCAATTTTCCATTGTACAACCTGTAATCACATTGGCAAAGCTGCATTTATCATGTGACATGTCATATTGAAAGGTTCCAGGAAGATTTTGCTCCACTTACCATGATAACTTACTCATTATCATCCCTCCACGTTCATACTTCTTCACAAACAATAAAAGTCCTAGAGGAATATTCCATGCTTACTCATGCACACAAAGATGAAGCATTTTTCTTTCTTACAGCTACTTACCTTGGCTCAGAGCCATGCAGACCTGTAGTCTGGTTTATATAATTGCTATTGTTTGATTTTTATTTATTTCCAGTGGAGATCTTAACATTACACTGTTAATAAACCATCCACCCACCTCTTTCTGTTTCTTGCCCCTCAGAGCCACATTGCTGGTACTGTTGCTCTCCCTCAGGGAGTCCACGCTGTCTCCGTACAGCAGCTTGATGGCCCTGACCAGCCTGGCGCAGGAGCGGCTATGGTGCAGATAGCAGTGTGGATGGCAGTAGTCCACGTGTGTGCAGATGAAACTTTGTTGATTGCATAGCAAGATCATGACCTGGAATGGAAATTCCCCAGAGATTTGACCAGACAAGGAGGGTTTACACATAGACTAAACATGTATGTGGCATGAAAGATGAAAAGTAAGCATGTCTACTTCTCATGATGAGTCTAGAAACTAGTGATTCAATAATTACTGCATATGGATAACTGCTGGTCTCCGTCCACTAGGCCTTGGTTCTCTTACCATATGTACCTTGATAAAAAGATTTTTGCTCAATTGACAATTTTCATACATGAAGATAATGTAATCTGATCACAATCTCCTCCCAATACCTTCTCTTGTTCCTCAGTTTACCCATCCCCCTTCACTGAGCTCCTTAATTCCAACAAAACCTTTGTCTGTTTTGATGACCCTTTTTCCTGTTATCCATATTGAAATGTTAATGAGCTCATTGTTTGTGGAGATCTTGTGAAGGTAGTGACAGCTGCTGTGAAGTCATCATGTAATAGTCACTTCATGTCTGTAAGACAGCACCACCAGGTTTTCCTCCCCTCCTCTGTCTCTGAAATTCTGACTGTCCACCTTCCCACAATGTTCCCTGAACACTGGCCCACTCACAAAAGCTAGGAAATGAAATAAATCCAAATGCTTACAAACTGAGGAATGGATAATGAAGATGTGACATATATACACAATGGAGTTTTATTCTGGTGTAAAGAAAAATGAAATTATAAATATTATCCTAAGCAAGGTGAGACAAGCTCAAAAAGACATATATTGTCTCACATACAGATTCTAACTTCAAAATTTTAGATCTGTGTGAAAACCAGATAACAGGATCTTTTAGCAACAATGAAAGGTCTAATCTCTGAACACAAAACAATTATTGTGGAAGTGTATGGCTTCCAAAAACTTTCGTATGGAGATTAAAAACATTCCCTACCCACCCTTGCTCTTATATTGTGGTTGGAAACAGATGGAGGAGAATAAAGTGGTGAGGAGCTCAGACCTAGGGTTTCTGGCTGAGCTGTGACAGCTGTGGGATGCCTTAAATTCCTGCCAATCCAGTGTGGAAATTGAAAATATTTTTGCATCTTATACTCTGGACAATAATCTTGACCTGGAACTTGAACCCCACCATACAGCCTCTGTTTATCAACTAAAATTTCCTCCTCTAGTTTTTAGGGCATTCTAGTTCTTCTCTTAGCATTTTATACAGGTCAAGTCCTCACATCTCCTAGAATTCCCCATTAGGATTCTAGAAGAGAACATTGATTTAAAGGGTATGGTTACTTGAAGATGAAAATGAAGGACCCCAGGTTTGTAACTCTTCTTTTGAAATTTTGCTGATTGAAATTGTGGCCTTGCCATGTTAAACAGTGTCTACCCCCTGGATGACACCCCTCACTGCAAGTTTGTAACATTTTTAAGGTTGATTTTTGATGGTAGGATCAAACTACTCAGGCCCCTGTGTATGGTAGGCAAAGACTTTATCACTGAGCTACATCCTCAGAGTCTACATTCATAACTTCTTAAGAAGCCTTTCTTAAAGGGAGTCATAAGACTACACACACACACACACACACACACACATATATATGTGTGTGTATGTATGGAGAGAGAGAGAGAGAGAGAGATAAATGCTCTAAATGCTTCTGCTTCTGTTCTGTTCTGTATGAAGCTTCTCTTCCCATCTGACAGCTGACTTGTGAGAACTGTGTGCCACACTGAATGATAACATGGAGCAAGACTAAATGGACAAGGCTAACTGAACCTTCCTGTAAGAGCTGGCACATGTATTTTGCTTATTCTGAGACACAGATAACAATAATCACCTCCATGTCCTTGTCAAATTCAACTAGCAATATGCAAGCCCTCCAAAGTTTCCAACTTTATGTTAATAAAGGGGTGTTTTGGAAGAATATCCAACTGTCTTGAGATTCATTGAAATTCTTCTCCTGAAATTTTTCTTTATATTGTGACACAAGTCAGGACATGTGTAAGAACTCTAAGTTGGGGCAGTGCCAGGAACATCATGGCTGGTATATGGAATAGTGTGTACTTGGACCATAATGGCCCAGGCCAAACACCCATAGGAACAAAAGATGAAGCAGAAAAACTCCTCCTGTGCGAGTGCTGGGATTGTGTATGTGAACTGGAGATAATAAGTGAAGAAGGAGTACCTGTGACTGGATTTGAGATGATGCTGACTGAAGGAGGGCTGATTGTGTACACCTCAGGGCATTGTGTACACCTTCTGCTGATGAGGTCACAGTCCAATGACTGGGATGGATGGGGAGAGGAAGAAAGGGATGAGGACAACCTGACAATCACAGATATCCCCAACCTCAACTACCATGGAGCATGTGCCAAAGATTTAAAAATTGAGCAGTGTTTATTTAGTAATAAGGAGGTCTATGCCAAACTCAGATAGAGGGAGCAGAAAGACTTACAGGCTCACTAAGGTAGAAGATAATCTTGTATTACTAATTGGAACTACAAGTTAGTAGGTTTCCTGGTGCCTGAAGGATCAACAGTTAAAAAAAAAAAAAAGAACCAGTTTGTTTTTGTAGGTTGATGTTACTTGTTGCTTGAAAGGGAAGAAAATTTATATCTTGCTTTTCTTACTGGACAACAAAAGTAAAAGAGTAAAAGCAGCAAAAGTTGTATTATTATTAGCATCAGGTAAAGGTGGCATGCTTAAGAGTGGCATCTGCAGACTTTGGGATCACTGCCAATTGTTACTTAACAACACTAAGCTACAGTTATGGCTTAGTGGCTAAAGTCACTTGCTTGCAAGCTTTCCAACCAGTGCTTAATCCTCCCTAGCACCCACATAAAGCTGGACACAAAGTGGCACATCTGTCTCTGATCCCATCACACCTGTGGTAACTGGAGGCAAAGACAGGAGACTCTGGAGGCTCTTGGACCAACTAGACTGCCACACACAGTGGCAAAACAAGACTCAGTTTCAAAGGAGGTGGAAGGAGAAGACGGATATCTTGAGGTGGTCCTCTGACCTCAACGTGTGTGCAGTAACATGTGCCCCCCCCCAAAAAAAGTGCAACACATTCTATAGCTGTTTTGTTCTGTTTTAACCAAATTTATCAGAACCATGATCTTTAAGTTTCTTTTCTCAGAAACATTTAATAGCATAGACTTTGGGGGCTGCATTAACTCTGAGAAAGTTAACTTTTTCTGAAGCCTGTTTCCTTTAAGAGGATCTGAAATGTGGTAGGCAAGAAGGCTGGTGGTTTTACCTGAACCTTATCCTGACCAGAAGCCTGAAGTTGGCTCTAGATACATGACTCACATTTCAAGGAATCAACTCAAAGTCACTAAGGACATTCAAACCTTATTGGTATAAAACTTCAACTATTTACTTTGGAACCTTTGGTCCTTTTTAGCCACAATCTTAACCATCATTAAAGGTGAGGTAAATCATAAAAGTGAGGGGAACAAAACAAAAAGATCTAAGGGTGTCCTGATTATTCTCAAATCTTGCTGATCAAGAGAAGCACCGAGAAAGCTTCCTACACAAACAAAGCATAAGTGAGCATGTTGTTAGACTTTACCTCAGGAAATTCTGCTTTGGAAGCTCTGGGGTCATAGATAAAGATGGTTGCATAATTTATAATCTTAAAATTATGTCCAGTGATAATTCTTTTAGTAGGGATAGTTCTAAGAAGATACTCTAGTAATCCATACATTCTGATATTTCTGCCTTTGTAAAGCCTCCTCAATTTAGTATGTGTAGCATCTTGACCCACAGAACATGGAAAAAGGGTTGAAGTGACCCTTTTCTGGCTAGGCTGCATAAGATTGGTTTCTCTCTTATGAGCAGATTCCCTTGCTATTGACCATGCCCACATAGTGGGAAAGAAATGAACGTGACCTCTGACTGAAAGCCAGCTGTGAACTGAAACCTCAAACCAACCAATCTTGAGGAATTGAAATTTTGCTACCAGCCATGAGAGTCTAGAAATAAATCCTTTCCTTTTCTTTTCTTTTCTTTTCTTTCTTTATTAGTTAGTTTTGTATTCAGCAAATAAAAAAATATGGAACGCTTCACGAATTTGCGTGTCATCCTTGCGCAGGGGCCATGCCAATCTTCTCTGTATCGTTCCAATTTTAGTATATGTGCTGCCGAAGCAAGCACAAATCCTTTCCTTTTCAAGTCTCTGGATAACACCCCAGTCCTCCCAATGCTTTGATTTTAGTCTTGTGAAAGACCCTGAGGCAGAAGAACACCTAAACTGTGCCTGGATTCCTGACCCACAGAAAGAAGCTGGAAGACCAATACATATGTGTGTTGTCTTAAGCTACTAAGCTTGTGAAGATTGTTTTGCAGCAATATAAGATGAATATGTACTTGAATGCCTAAGAAAGCTAAACAGTGAGCTCATGAAGGTAATGCTATGGGGAGGAAGACACTCTCACATTAGCACATACCACATTTCTCCTAGAGGCATTTATTATTCCTTACTTAGGCATAAGTGGCTGAGAAGCCAGAAAAAGTTTTAATCAAACTCTGTGAGGATAGGAAGATAATAACTGGAATTTAGATTTGCCAAAGGAAGGAGGAAATGAGCAGTCAAGATCCTATAGAGTAGGGAAGGTCAGAGAGTACCACTGATACTAAGATCCTGTGGAGTAGGGAAGGTCAGAGAACACCACTGACACTAAGACCCTGTGGAGTAGGGAAGGTCATTGAGTACCCCTGACACTAAGTGACTATTTCAGCTTCCAGGCATTTCCTTATTGAGAGCTAGTATACCACACAGTCACCAGCTGACAGGTTGAGTGGACGTTTTGGCAATTTCATTATTCTGGGGAAATTAAAATTTGTTGCCTTCCAGAGGACAGAGTGAATTCTTTCTGGAGGAAAATAGACATCTTGTAATAGAAACTTCTATAACTTTTAAAATTAACAAACTGTACATTTTAGAGCAGTTTTAGGTACACAACAAAACTGAGCAGAAATTACATAGTATACACAAATATACCATGTGTTTACACCCTCCCTCACCATCAACATCTTTCACCAGAGTGGGGCAATTATTGAACTCAATGTGCCAATGCTGACATATAATTGTTACCTAAGCTTCATGGTGTGTATTAGGCTTCACTTTTGGTGCTGCACATTCTATAGATTTTAACAAATATATATTATCTGATAGCTAATTAAAAGGTTGTGAATCATAAGGAACAGGGCAAAGAGCAGTAACAACACATTCATATGTTGGATATATTGGATGTATCATCCTTCCAATATATGAGAGGGCTCATTATTTCTTTCTTCATGCCTAGCTCAAATCTTATACTCCAATTCATCCTTACAGATGTTTTGGGATCCCTTCTTGCATGGGTCTTGGTGGAGATACCTTTGAGGTATGATCTTCTCATCTTAGGATCTCCTTATCCTATTTACAATTTGATGTAACACAGAGTCAAGGCTGACATTTTGACCTTGCTCTCAAGTTCATGGCAACTTGTACAACACTGGTCATGGTGCCTAGACTGTGTCGTTCAGACTATCTTGACCATTAACTTGGCCAGGTTTCTCATCATTTTCCCTGACTTATGGAGACCCACAAGACCAGTCACCTAACAAAGGATCTTTGTTAAATCTTCATTAAGCTTTAAATAAACACAATCCAGTAGAATAGTAATCCTAGTATGCAGTGAGAGATTCAGCTAAACCATGAGGCTCTACTTTCTCTAAACTGACTTGGTGGTTTTATTCTCTGTCCACAGATATTCCCTATTGCCAAAAGGAATTGATCTCAGGGCTCTTTTAGAGATTGCTACTTACATGAAGCCATGACATGTTCCTGTGGTAGTTTTCCTCTGTGCCGGCATTACTCATCCCTTCTGGCTCAATGCTGGGCTCACTTGCACTCCAAGGACTCCCTTCTTCAAAAGAAAACATCAAGAAAGCTTTCAGTTTCAGCCTCTTTGAAGAGTATATTGGTGTGGTGTCATTGTCCATGCTTTTGAATCCTAGGGCCCAGTGTGTTATAGGGCATAGGACTTTGTAGAGGAGTATTCGTAAGAGCTGATCCTGTTACCACCAGCTGAGTTGGCAATTTCAAAGTCATTGATTATTTCTACTATGCAATTGAGAGATGGGAGCAGAGAAAAAAGGACTCAAGTCCTTGAATGTTTGACATGAGCCACTTATAGGTTGAGTGTACCCAGATCAATTAAAGATTGCTCAGATCATACAGTGTTAGCTAAGTCGACACCAGCTAATGTGCGGTGACTTCATAGAGTGCCTGCATCCACTGTGGCTATGACTGCCCCACAATATTTCTAGTGACACCAGGCTTTGCTATGAGGTTTGCCTTGGAGAAACCAAGGTGATTTGAAAGCAATGATACCTAATTGTAGGCAACCCCCATGTCCTCTCTATGAGAATTATAAAGAACTCATCTCTTCTTAGTGTAATACTCATAAAGCTTTGCCCACAAAACTAAAAGCTTTTTTATGATATCGTCGTATTAACAAAGCAATACCTCTAGTCTGACTAGTTTGACTCTATTAATAAGGATAAATTCAGACAATTCTAGAAATTAACTGATAATAACATCATATTTCAGCCCTGAAACAACAGAAGTCACTTTTTAATCTACTGTCTCCTTGAAAAAATGAGCTGAATCTTAACTAATGCATCAATTATCTATTTTTAAAGGTGAGGGTGGGCGCATGTAGAAGCATTGTGATGAGATATGCTCTGCTTCTATTTCAGGATGCTCAATCGATCATGTTCCACACTTTCTGTGTCCTCACCCCAGACAGTGGATGGCAGCAAGATGTGCTTCATTTTTTTTTTTTTTTCCAAACAGTGAATTCTAGGTAGCTGGAGACTTCTACCTACCTCCTACTTAGTCTTTCTTGTCTTTGAAGGTCCCCAGTTTGGACCAATGCATGTTAGATTTTGGGGGTCTCTTCAGATTCTACAGTAATAATCCACAACTCCAGTGTTTTAACTCTCAAGCATTTAATGCATTTTACAAACATCCCCTAGTTTATCTTTAAAGTATCCTTACAGAGCAGCACAGAAGTAAATAGATTTATTCCTATTGTATGGTTAGAGAAATTTGGAGACCCACTGAGGGTCCCCAGGTAATCAGATCTAAACACTCATTCCTTTCTGAAGCTTTTGTAGAGGGTCTTTATGTATCTGTCCCCTGGGAATTTCTACATGAAACTGTCGATCCGGATCAGAAGCATGACTACAGAAACGCCTGGATTTCTAACATTGTTCTTGTCATTAAAGTGTTTTATTTCCCTCATGCATATGCTATTCTCACAGTTCAAAATGTGTCCCTTGAATCAGCTGTATTAGCTTCACCAGGAAGCTTATTAACAGTGTGAAGTCTCAGGTCCACAGGCCTTCTGCTGCAGAATCTGCACTTGACCAAGACTTCCAGGTGCTCAGTGATGTCGAAGACACCTGCTGGAGTGGGGAGTGTGGTCTTCACACCAAAGGAGTTGTCTAAACTACTGCTGGGCTCTCCCTCTACTTAATGTGTAAGGAAATGGACTTCAGCTGTTTCAGGACGTGGGTCCTGTCTTCCTACCCCCCACTTCCCTGCACACCCCACTCTTCTCTGTTACCTAGGCCAGTGACAGTGTCCCTGCTCTGGGACAGCTGCAGCTCCTCAGCCTCAGACTCTGAGTCCTGCCGTGATAACTTGCTGCTCTTTAAGCTGCCGACCCGGCGAATGCTGGACAAGGAACCCCCCTTCTTCACCTGGAAACTGCGGGTTCCTTTAATCTGGAGCAGTCGAGAACCTCCTATCCTGATCTTCCTGCTGAGAACTGTATTAAAAGAATAAAATAGGGCTTCCCCCCCACCCCCCACTTAGTTTTCCCCAGCCAGTGTTACATTGACACTCTCCCCAATTTGTCTGCCTGAACAGCATTTCTGGATACGGACCTTCCTGCCAGCCTCGATCAGACAGGAAGGAGATGAGGGACCCTTGGGAAGAGTTGGCACAGTGTCTTTCTGGAAAACAAAGGTCATTGTGCCTGGGAACAACCTGCTCTTATCTTGGCCCAGAGTTTAAAAGCATGACTGTGCCCTCAAAGCACCACCATGAAGACTGTTATTGCACTAACAACAGACACTTGTTTCATTAGAACCACACTCCATTTGTTTCTGTTGTCCCTGTGAAATGGGACTTACAGAATTCTCAAAACTGTCATGGAAACCCTATTCTTTTGGAATACATCATTAAGAAACAGACATGAGAGGCGCTCTTCTCTCCAACATCAGCAATGGGTTCCACTCTGCTCTTCAGTCAAAACACTAAGAGATTTGTTCTCATATGGAAACTCTGGGTGAGCATGCATGTGGGATGGTTCCATTGTCAATGCACCTAGTGACTTCATATCATCTCAGTTAAAAGGCTGGTGAGATGGGAGGCTAGATGTTACACACTCTGAGCCAGCCTTACAGCCAATGTGTACCAAAAAGAACATGCATTATTCATCCTTAGTGTTCTGGAAGAAACAGTCATCAGTGGAGGAAAAGGTCAAAAAATACATTTATTGGCTCATGATATGCAGAGACATTTATCTTACACATAACTGTGGGCTAACTCCACAATGCATGACCCATATACCTCAACAAGAAGGGGCCAAGGGGAGGGGATAGGTCACGGATGAGCCTAATAATGCTACCAAACTGACTATTTTCTGAATACAAAACTAACTAATAAAGAAAAAAAGAAAAAAATACATTTAAGATGATTAAAAAAAAACAGATTTATTTTCCATGTAACATGTATACTTCTTTTGAAGATTTGGTATTGTCAATATTGATTTGGTAAGAATAGGACAAAGTTTTTAGGGCTCAAAGTTCATTAGCAGGAAAAAGGCTTATCTTAAGACATGAATAAGATTAATTAAAGCCATGAACTTGTTTTGAAGTTCCAATCAGGAAATTTGCATTTTAGGTTCAGGTTTCTCACATGCCAAAAGTTTATATGTGGATATAATAAGACCAGAATTCTTTGAACTTCTAATTATATGTGTACACTATTGATGCTATGCACTGTTAAAATGTGTACACTAAAGATGCCATGCAAAGTTGAATGTGTGCATTATGGACACTACCCATATGATACAAAGGAACCCAGAAAAGTTTGTGGTGAGAACATGAAGATTTAATCTCTGGTTTACTCTTGTTTACTTTTACTCCAGGTTGCTACTCTGATAATAATTTATTTTACTTTATATTACTTATCTTGAAAGTCTGGTATTATTACCACTCAACTGACACAAAGCTTCATGGAGCTCCCTGAACACATCTACATGAAATTACACATCTGGAAGGAACTTCTTGCAGCATAATTGGATAAGTTTCCAAAAAAACTATAGAGAATAATGCAATAGTGTCATTATAGCACAAAATTCACCCAACTGTATTTTCCAATATCATTTCTAGGCTTAATTGTGACTTTATGACCCATCTCAAATCTTTGAAATGGGGCATAATTATCATTTTTAATGACCACTAGAGCAATTTTCAAGTCAAAGTAGATTAAAAAGTAGAGAAAATAGAGATAATTCTTACATTTTATATAAAAGCACATAGAAATATCCTTCGTCTGATTTTATGACACTTTTCAGCATAAAAATACAGCAAAATAACCTCAAATTAATGGGCTCTGAAAGAGTTTTAATTTTTAGAATTTGTTCTAACACAGAAGATAATTGGAGAAATCCTGCAGCTTTGAAAAATTAGGGCTCACATTCACGATGCTGATTATTTACCAAGGACACAGTGGTGAAGAACTCAGGATTGATTTTGTACGTGAAAAACGTCAGCTGAGACTGTGTGGCACTGAATATTAGCCTTTGTCTCCATGACAGTGGGAACTAGCATGAAAGTGAAACAAATTCACATAAATTGAATAACACATTTCCTTTTCCCTTTTTTCTCCCTTGTATCTATCAGCAAGTCCCTGCTTGCTATAGAGCAAGCTATAGAGAAGCTATAGAGCTTCAGAATACCATAGGATTTTATTTATTCTTATTTTTATTCATTTGCAAGCAAAGACAGAGATAGAAGAAAGACAGACAATGAGCATGTGAGTGCCAGGGCTGTCAGCCACTGCAGACAAAGTCCAGGTGCGTGTGCCACTTTGTGCATCTCGCTTTTACATGGGTCCTGGTGAACAGAACTCAGGTCCTTAGGCTTTGCAGGCAAGTGCCTTAACCACTGAGCCATCTATCCAGCTCTCCCATAGGGTTTTAAAAAGCCCTCCCTGGAGTAACATAACTACTGACAACCTTTGCCTCATTCCTATACACCCAATACAATTTAAATACATAAACACATAAACAAACTTCAATTCTGACCAAAAGCTCTCTGACAAAGTTCAAATAAATTTGTAATGTAATCATCTGTCACAGATTCTCTCTGCTCTTTTCCTAGCTTTCTGACCTATCTCCTACCACTCTTCCCCAACTCATTTTGTCATAAGTAAATTTTTTCTTTTTTTTTCCCCAAATGCGCCAAGTTCACTCCTCATCATAGCCTTATCCTAGCTGTCTCTTTAATTTACAAGGCTCCTTTCTCAGTCCTTCGTATGAATGGTCCTCACCCAGCCAGTCTCTCTGCTCACTGTCAATCATGAGGGCCTTCTCTGACTACATCGCTTCTTACTCCAGGTTGCTACTCGGATCCTAACTTATTTACTTTTATATCACTTATCTTGGAAGCCTGGCATTTCATGATATTCACAGTTATGTCATAACTAATAGCTATGAACTATGAATTAGTATAAATTGAAATACAAGTGGGAAAACGTTCTTGGTTGTGGTTGTGGTTTGAAAACCTGTAGTCAGGTGCAGGTGGTTTGGTAGTGTGTGCTCAGTTGCTGGGTGCTGAATGAATAGACTAGCTTTGGTGTCTATATTTTGGAATACTAGTCTTAGTTTGTCTTAGAAATATGGATAAAAAATTTGACCAACTCTGCTAGAGGTTTTAGGCAGATATTTTAGCTCTAAAAAGATTAATTCACATTAGTTTTCTTTGGAGGAATTAAGTTGTTCTCATGTTGTTTATTTCAGGAGCTGACATTTTTTGCTTTATAAAAAAACAGATGTTGTAAAGATTTTCCAATAAGTGACAACTAAAATTATTTTCCCCATTGTTAGCATTTTCAGAATGTCTTTAGTAATTGATATGTTTGTCAAATGGCTTAAAAGATCATTTAGGAATCTTTGAAAGAGGTTTCTTAATTAATAATATTTTATGGCTATGTTTTCATTATATTCATAGCTTTAGGCTTCTATTGTTTATTTATGAGATAATATTTCTACACTAACATAAGCATTATGTATGGAGAGAAAGCATTAAGCATTTGAGAATTTGAAGCGTAAAGAAAATTATATGAGTCATAATTATAAAATTAAAGTGTTCTTAAAGTTAATCAGATGGGGCTGGAGACATGGCTTAGAAGTTAAGGCATTTGCCTGCAAAGCCAAAGGACCTAGGTTAGATTCTCCAGGAACTATGTAAGCCAGATGCACAAGGGGCACATGTGTCTGGAGTTTGTCTTCAGTAGCAGTGGCCTTGGCATACCCATTCTCTATTTGCCTGTCTCTCTTCTCTCTCTGTCTGCTTGAAAATAAATAAAAAAATAAAAAAAATCAGATGTTTTATGTTTGTAGACAGTGTAGAATTTACTTTGCTCAAGTTTAGCCAGGTTTTTATTTGGAAATTTTATTCAATTACTTCAAATTATTTGAATGGCAACAAGAAAAGACTGCATTCTAAATTAAAATAACTTTAGGATATATTAAAAAAATGGAAGTTATCCTTGGGTAATGTAGAAAATATTTGAAAACATATTGACCTGATACCTCCTTATTCCTAGAAATTGCTCAAGACTTGCTTATTGTTCCTACAATATGGCCTCTACTTAATAAAATATGATATGATATGACATCTTGTACTTTAAAAGTGTGACAAAATTCTGATATTGAAGTAGTCAGACTTTTCCTATTGTATAAGTATTTCTTAAGAGATTTTAAGTATTTTGTGTTTTCTCTAGATAGAGCAATTCCTTCTCAGACTCATTAATTCATTAAACTAACCAATGATACATTCAGTCATTATTTATAGGACACTAGAAAATATTTCAGTGTATGAAATCAGCTTTCTACACAAATGTGCAAAGAAACTAAACATAGAAAAGTGAGATCATGAAGGTGATGGCTTCGAGGAGTTTTCAACAAGTAAGTTAAATTTGCAATCCAGCTAGGTTTGCTGTGTGGGTTCTAACTTACAAGCTCACGATAAAAGAAAATAAGAATGGCAACAATCATTATGTTCCTACTATGCACCAGGTGCTCATTTTATGCTTTATTTAGGTTGCCTATTTAAAGCTTTACCCATTACCATGGTGTGTTAGTCGAATTTACTAGAAAAGAAAGTTATAAACTGGACATGGTGGCACATGCTTTTAATCCCAGAACTCAGGAGGTGGAGGTCGGAAGATCGCTGTGAATTCAAGGCCATCCTGAGACTACATTATGAATTCCAGGTCAGCCTAAGCTAGAGTGAAATCCTACCTCAAAACAAACAAACAACAATAAAGAAAGTGATGACTTAACAGGAAAGGAACCTAGATAAGATCATACAGATAGTTACTATATTTTTTTGACCTATCTTAAGGGGCACATCCTTTTATATTTTGATTTGCTTGAAACTGGAATCTATTTTACAAATAATGCTAACTTAGGAGCACTAGCACCAGGAGGCACTTGTGATATAATCGCTTTAATTTGTGTCCATGACATCCAAAGCATTAGCAAAAAAAAAAAAAAAAAAAAAAAAAAAAAAAAATGGCTAGCATGAGTACCAGTAACTTTGGTCCCAAGACTAAGAGGTAATGAGTGCTAGGAGAGTGGGTCAAGGAGTAGGATGGTCGTGGTTAATGACAACCCTGAAGACGGACTGAAGGTAGGCTAGCTTCATACCCTTGCAAACTGGCTTTAACTAAGTAGCATAGATAGTGTTACTTCTGCAGATTCACTTCTGATATGATATATCATTAGCATTTTGATGGTACAGAGACATAACCCTAGAGAAAAACATGGACAGTGACAGCTCTGAGCTAAAAAGTAAGAACTTTGAATTCTGAGTTGAAAAGTTTTGATGAGGATAGATATACTATTTTTTTTTTTTTTGGCTGGACAAGAGTAATGTCTAACAACAGGAACAACAACAACAATAATAATGATATCTACATTTGTTCAGTTCAAAAGTCATTCAATATGACTTTTTAAAAAGTCCATAGCATAAGAGTTAAATGGAGACCATTTTTCCTTTATTATCTGTAAATCAAATGATGAGCTTTCTTAAAGCTGGTATAATATAGATATAATGGTATATGGAGAATTGCTGAGCTGAAATTAGAATTCAAGCTCTTCTGGCTGCAAAGTTCAAACTCTAGTACAAGTTCCTACCTGACTGAGCCCATAGAGTCATGACTGAAAGAAGCCAAGAGTTTTATAGGTGAGATCCCACATCATATATCTTAAAACCCTAAAACCCTGAGACATGAGATAAGCCTTGCTTCTCCGTACCTTTCTTCTCTTCACCACCAGCATCTGACTTGAGGGTGTGGCTGCTGCTGTGAAGAGAATCTTTGGAGTCTTCATTTTCATCCAGAACCCCCGCAAAGCTTATCTTCCTCTCATATCTGTGCCGGTCCAATTCAGGATCCAGACGAAGCCTACAGCTCTCCAAGTCCTGAAATATCAGTGAGTAGCATGTGAGTGCTGGCATCTCCCTGCATTTTGCTAGCTCTGCATTTTATTTTAATATTTTATTTTACTAGAGTCAGGGTCTTGCTATGTAGCCCAGAAGGCTGGACTCAAAGTCTTGGTCCTGTTGCCTCAGCCTCCCAGGTGCTAAGATTCCAGGTGTGTGTCATCATGCCCAGCCTTTTGCATTAATCTTGAAGCAAACTTCTCTCCTTTCTGAATTACACGTGACTGACTGCATTAAAACAGCCAAATTTCTTTATTGCCATTTTTAGATTGTGGCTGTGGAAAGATATCCTTGATTTAGAAAATAGTTCTTCCCTAACTCATAGCTTTTCCCTTGTCCTTATATGCTTTACCTCCCCAAAGCATAGACTTTGTCCCCAGACTAGAACTTACTTCTTCACCCTGTAACTCATTGTTCACGATCTTGGCTAAATCCTTGGCACTTATCTGCTTGTTAAATAACCACACATTGAGTATGAAAGTGTTAGGTACTGTGGGACAGATAAATGATTCTTTCCCTAAATGAATGCAGGACCCTGAGATAGAAAATGAGAAGACATGAATGATAAATTACAAGCCCAAAGACAATCCAGGTAGGAATTTAACCACCCAATTTGGGGCTGTGGTCACAGGATAGTGGTCTGCACTCTGATCCTTAGAGTCTGAGAATTTGTTGCTTAACATTGTAATAGGGACTGTGCAGGTCTGATTAAGGTTAAATACTTTACAATGGGGGGAATTATCCTGTATTAGTCAAATGAACCCACTTTAATTAAATGAACCTTAGAAGTGGAGAGCCTTTCCAGGCTGTGGCCAGAGGGGCTGAAAGATGCTATTACTGCCCTTGAAGATGAGGGAAGGGAGTTATTTAGGAATGTGGCAGTCTCTAGCAAATAGAGAAAGGGGAGGGAAAACAGATTCTTCTCTAGAACCCCAGAAAGGAATGCAGCCTTACCAATATTTTGATTTTAGACCAGAGAGGCCTGTTTTGGATTTCTGATCCCAAGGACTGTAAGGCAATGTGTGAATGCTGTTGTAAACAAACACATTTGTTATAGTAGAAAACAAATACAGGGGTGATATTCAAGGTAAGTATTGGTGAGGAAGTAATGTCAGTTTGAGTTTAAGAAAGCCCCTGTGTGAGGCTCAGTGAATAAAGAGCTGGCCACCCAAGTATAGATCCCAGCCACCTGTGTAAATGCTAAGTGAGCATGGTGGCCCACCTGTAATCCCAACACTTGGGAGGCAAAGACTGGAAATCACTGGGGCAAAGCCCCTGAGATGAAAATTGGACCTGTTCTGAAAATGGAGATTAGCTCTTCATAACATATTTCAATTTTTGTCATATGAAGTACTTGTAGAGGACTTCAAAATTAAAAACAATAGAATTTTATCCAGCATCTCTATTAATTATAACACAATAAACCCTGAGTCAAATAGTTACAGAAAACAGAAAAAAAATCTATTTTTCATTTTTAAAAACTAAATTTACACAAAGATTAAAATGCAATGTGTTTGATTGCCCATGGTGAGATGGGATTTTAGCCTCTATTTGTTATTCTTTTTTTTTTTGTATTAAGAACACAGGTTACACATTGAGACTCACAAAATCATGTCTAGGGAAATAAAGGAGCTGTATGCAATCTATTTTTAACACTTTCAGGATTATTCTAGGAATATAATTACCCTGAAATTAGTCCTTTTTAGGAAAAAAAAATGCTAAATCTACTTTCCATTAATTCCATAGTCATTAGGAAGATCTTATAGTTTAGACAAAAGCATACTATCACAACTGTAATACTATTTCAATTATCTCTTTCAATTTCTTCCATCACTTGTCAAAATCCTACCTGATCATTTGAAGCTATATTCAAAATAGAACCTCACCCAAGGTGGTACCTCAGATGTTTTCAGCCTATTCCTTAACCAGTGGTATCCCTCAGCTATTTTCTCAGGGTTACACTTATATTTTGCTTTAGGAAGTAGTCACTTTTGTGTGCAAGTTTTCTTGTGACTATATATTTGTCTTTATATAGAGCACACAGATTCCCACACCAGTATCCATAAAAGCACATTGCTCATTGCCTGATCCCAAATAGTTTGGCCTTGATAGACATGAATTATGCTTTGTTTCTGATTTTTCAGCTTAATGAACATTTGGACTCCCAAGTATATGTAAAGTATGACCTTGTCTATTGGGTCACAGTTGCTCAGCTAACACAGCTTCTAGCACATTTTTCATAAAGCACTTGGTATGAATGCATGAATGTAGGCATAATTCTACTTACTGGCTTTAAGAATATTATTACAGGATCATCTATGCATTTGATGGGATTTTTTTTTTGTTTTGGTTTTTTGAGGTAGGGTCTCTCTCCAGCCCCAGGCTAACCTGAAATTCACTATGTAGTCTCAGGGTGGCCTCAAACTCATGGCAATCCTCCTACCTCTGCTTCTCAAATGCTGGGATTAAAGGCGTGCACCACCATGCCTGGCTGGAATTGTTTCTTTTAATTCCCTGTTTCTAGGCTATTGGTTTTACAAACTGTATTGGAAAACATTTTAATACATCATTAAATCTATTTTTTATTTTTTTGTTTATTTATTTATTTATTTAGTTGAGAGCAACAGAGAGAGAAAGAGGCAGAGAGAGAGAGAGAGAGAGAGAGAGAGAAAGAATGGGTGCGCCAGGGCCTTCAGCCACTGCAAATGAACTCCAGACGCATGCGCCCCCTTGTGCATCTGGCTTACGTGGGTCCTGGGGAATCAAGCCTTGAACTGGGGTCCTTAGGCTTCACAGGCAAGCGCTTAACCGCTAAGCCATCTCTCCAGGCCGCATTAAATCTATTTTTAATACCTTTTTTGGTTTTCAAGAAAACATTTGGAGGGAAAATGATTACTGTGCCCTTATATATTATGAATGTTATAAAAGCACTCATTTTTCCTTCTAAAATGTATATTGTATGATTTCCAAAAAACAGTAATAGAAATGCTACCAGAAGTTGTTCTGTATTTTGAGGGGGTGGGGAAGGATAGGAAAGATCTTTAATAAGCTTACATGTAAGGGTCCACCAGAGAAAACTAAACTGTCAAGTTGGTAAAAGTACACTTTAATAATGCTTTACGAATCAAATATGTCCTTTTCTTTTATCTTCATTCTCCCATTAATTTTGCTTTCTGAGTTTTCCTGAGTCTAAAAACACTGTAGCTAAAGAAACTAATTATTCTTTTAATTATTCTGTTTAAAGTTCTTTTGCTTTCTCTTCTATATCTTGCATATAATTAGGACTTTTTAGAACGAGCATTTCCCATGCAAATCTCTTCCTTTCTGGAAATGGTCTATGCTACTTTATAGGAAAGATTTTTTCTCAGTATAAAATTTGTGTTCCTCACTTTCTCTTAACTCAAGGCCTCAGATCACAAGACATTTTTATCTTGCAATGTTATTTTTATAATATTGTTTATATTATTCTGTGCATTAAAATAGCTTCTGGTTTATACTGTGCCAAAATGTTACTGAAAGAAATGTCTCAAAAGATTCTAAGCATCATGACAGCAAGTACTGTCCTTGAACTTTAGAAAACTTTATCTTGTCTATATTTAGGCTTAGTCTCTCTCTCTCTCTGTATATACAACTTAAAAAACTATTCAGATTTTGTTATATGTCACAACATGGGTAGATGGTGAGGTCTTTATGTTAAGTAAAATAAGCCAGCTATTCAAGGACAAATACTTTATGATTATCCTTATATGAAATATCTAAAATGGCCAAATTTACAGAGCTGAATCAGAATATTCATCAGTTTCCAGGGGCTGTGGGAAGAATAAAATGAGGAGTAACCAAGCAGGAGGCATAAGGTTTCAGTTGAACAGGATAAATATGCTCTGGAGTTTTGCTTTTACAATTGTACACGTGGTTGGCAAGAATGCATTCTGCACAAAAATTGTTTAAAAGATGCATTTCATGTGAAATGTTCTTACCAAAATTCTTTTTTAAAAAGCTTTCACTGTTTAAAAAATTTATTTATTTATTAGAGAGAGAGGGTGAAAGAGAGAATATGCGCAGGAGGGCCTGTAGCCACTGCAAACAAACTCCAGACGCACGCACCCCTAAACCATCTCTCCAAACCCTTACTAAAATTTTTAAAAAATGAGCCAATTATTCTTTCTTGATGGACAGTTTTCACTTGATCTTTCTACAGTAAGTTAGAATGCAGCTGGAGTATTCTTTACTTCCAACACTTGTTTCCTTAAATATGAGGGTCAAAACGTCTTTTTTCTTCTGTTTATAAAGGTCAAATGCAGGCAAAGTACATAAAGCTACATTTAACCATAAAAATGCTAGTGTGGTGGATAAGATTTCTGGAGGCAGTTAAAGGTGCAAAAGTAAGCCTTCTCCTCTTGTTCATTAAATGACTGCAAGTTGCACATCCTGTTTTAGGCTTGTGTGTGTATGTCTGTGTGACATATCACATGTGTGTGCAGATGTATGCATTCTGTTTGCAGAAGCCAGGGGAGAGCATCAGGGTCCTCTGTTGTCACTCATCAGTATATTTTCTTGAGATCCTCTCTCCCTCAAATTGGGACTCTGTTATTTGCCTCTTGAAGACCTGGGATTAATCAGTACATGGCCACACCCAGTTTTTTACATCGGTGCTGGGGAAGCAAACTTGGGTTGTCTCAGGCCTTCTAAGGATCTCATGCTTAAGTGGCAAGCCCTTGTAACCTGTGATCCTTCTCCCCTGTTCCCTGCTTGAAATTCCTGTGTGTGTGTGTGAATGTGTGTTTCTCATAAGTTTCACCCTTGGTTACACAGTCTTCTTGCTTGTTTCTAACAGGGTCTCATTATGTAATTTTCTTCTCTTCACTTCCAGATAGGTGTGATCACAGGTGTGCACTGCCTCGCCCAGGCTGGAGATGTGGCTTAGCAGCTAAGGTGCTTGCCTGTGGAGCCTAAGGGCCCAGGTTCAGTTTCCCAGTATCCACATAAACCAGATGCACAAGGTGGTGCATGTGTCTGGAGTTTGTTTGTAGTGGCTGCAGGCACTGGTGTGCCCATTCTCTTTCTGTCTCTCTCTGTCCCTCTTAAATAAATAAATAATAATTTTTTTTAAAAAAAAGAAATCTGATTGATTTCAAAGATGAAAACTTTCATTTTTCACTGACAGGTCTCATTTCACAACACTCTTCTTACAGTGGATATGAAAGCTCTTATTAAATTTATTCTCAATTCTAGGTTACAAAAATTGAAAATGTCTAACTAACAGTATCTTTAGAGAGTTGAAAGGGAGAACAAAAATAACTGAGCTACACTGAGATCCTTATGTACTTTGATCAGAATGGGAGTTAATGAAAATCTAAAAGCATAAGATGTGATATACTCTGTGCTTTTACAAAGAGTTCAGTATAAATAGCAGGTTAATAGAAGTCTAAAGATCAGATACTTTATCATACTTGACTTTAAATCAAATACATGTGTTGATTTGACTTTCTAGCGTAGTATCAGTATGACTGTGAACATGACAAGTCAGAAAATTAAAGGCCAAGTTAATATGAAGTCCCACAAGGGCAGAGCAGTAATTTCTTCTCCTAATGTGGATATGTTTTTCAGAAAATAGGCATTTTACTCATGAATATTTTCCACATGAAAATATCAATTTTCTGTTTCAGGATGTGAGGAAGTAGTCTTCTAGAACATGGAAAACCAAAGCCAGGGGCAGTGCTCCCTGATAGCAGAATACTGGTCCCCTTATCCCACCCGAGCCACACCCCAGGACTGGGCACTGGTTTCATAAAGAGGAGGGATATGGATTTTAAACTGGCCTTAAATCTAAACATACAGATTGCTAGTGTGACACTTAGTGGTATAGGCTTTGTGGAAAATGGAGAAGAAAATGTCTCGTTTTCAGCTCTGGGATGCAAGGACCACTGGAAACTCAGTTCCTATTAGAGACCCAGAGGCCATGCAAAATTGATCCCCAGACACTCCCTGGTGCTACACACTCTGAAGATGCCCAGCCTTTGCATGGATTTTGTATCTACAGTTAAACAAATGATGCCTGGAACATGAATATGTATGTATGCGCCTGCATGTGTGCATGTTTATGTTTGTTTGTGTGGGGGTCATGCCTATCCATAATTCATAAGAAATGCAACACAAAAATGGTTATGTTTGTAAATGTTTAAACTAAGCGCTGGAGACATTCAGCCCATAATCTAAATTAGAGAACTATTGGGAACATACATTTATATAAACTTGTAAGCCATGAGTACAAAACAAAATTTGTTGGTAATTCCTGAATAATGTTGGCCAAAGAACTTCTTATAGTTTTGCAGGATAAGTGAACCTAAAGGCTCTTAGATATTTCAAGCATGACTAATGGTCATTAGTCTAACACTATATTTGGAGGTGTTATCTCCAGTGATTTGTAATTCAACTTTGGAGTTATTAAGAGAGATAGAATAGCTTCCTTGTATGTATGGCTGGATTTTTAAATTATATATTGCATTTGTCCACTGGACACTTAAAGAAATTGGGAGGACTGTCAACCATGTGCTTGCCCTCTCTAAGTAGCCTGGTTATCAAGACACAACTTAACGTACCACCAGAGGCTCAGTACGAGGTCTCGGCAGACAAGAAAAGGTTTCTCTCAGGAAAGTGGTGATCTCCAGGAGAAGCTGGCAGGCTGCCATCTTCAAGGCAAAGGGACAGCCACATTTAGAGGGGTTGACAGTGCCTGCAGAAGAAACGGTTCCTCATGAGAAGACAAATCAATAACAAGAAGGAAAGTGTGGTATGATGGACCTACCTACAAACACGTAAGAACAAACTGCATATGAGGACATTACCTACACAAGTTCACTTTACCTACCCTGCCTAGCATAGCTTATGCATAGCTGAATATCACTCTTCCTCCATTTTGCTATTCTTTAACAATTATTACATCATCAAAGTAGTAGACGAACAGAACTAAATATGACCCCCTACAGCATTATGATGGAACAATAGAGCTCCAACAAAATTAGAAAACCTTTTAATGGAAATAGAAGTAAAGAATGGTCTTGTATTCAATCAGATGTACACTACATATATTGCAATGAACTAGATTTGGAATAATAAAAATCCTTCCAGCTCATTTTGTAAGTGACTGCTTTGTTTGATCTTCTGAGCACAGTGAAGTTATGGGAGTTCTGGTCTAATCTGTGTTTGTCAACACAGACAAGAGAAAATATCCACCTGACCATCGACATCACACATTTTAGACAAGCTCCCCTGACATTATAAGACACAACTGCACAAGATATGTTAAAGGGTTCTGGTCTTTTACTTGTGAGATGCTTTATCCACCATAGAACAATGGGTTGTGGTCAAAAGGCAGATAATAGACAAGGAGATAACGCAGAGACTTTAAAAATTCTCAGAATTAGTTCTCAGATATGCATCATCATAAATGATGCAGGCATGTCCTCACAACTTTGTGTTTAGGTACAAAGAACAAAGCCATGTAGTGTTCTGTTTCTTATAAATGGATGAGAACAGTTAGCTGTTTTGAATTAATAAGGTCATAAAGTAATACCAATATCACTAGATATCAATATTACCAAAAGATCTTAAAATGTGTCCTGGCTGTGTTAAGATTTTTCAATTTACTAGCATGATATTTATACAAACATGGTTTTTGTTGATAAAGGTAAACACTGCCATCTTCTGAAGCTGTCAATGTGATTGTTTCCTCTTGGAAACCATTGCTTTCTCTTGGGAGTTACTATGTGCTTGAAACTCTGCTTCTCGTTAAGAAAGGAAGAGCCAAGTTACTGCAAAATTTCTAAAGTTAAACTTACTTATGACAATCATATTTAGCTTTTAAATGAAAGATGAGATATGTATTAACATGAAATGAAATCATACGTATCAGTATTATATTCAATGGAGGACACAGGACTCTAAACCTGGCCTAGATGTGCAAAACTGAAAAACAACAATTTGAAGGTGGGTGTGGTAGGCCATATCTGTAATCTTAGCTGTTTTGAGGCTGCAGCAGGAAGATTGCATACTTGAAGCCTGCCAGAGCCACATTAGGTGGATCTAGTGCCAATAACGTCATCTAAAATATTGAACACCACTCCTTCCTCCAGCTATGGTTATTATTGTTCACTCTTATCTGCCAGGTAGGCAGTGAACTTGAAGGTAGTTCAGACTCCTAATTATCATCTAAAGCAGTTTGTCACAATGAGCAAAGATAGAGTTCTACATGGGCCAAACAAAAAGTCAGCACACCAAGCATATCTGAGTGAATGATACTTCTGTAATCTAGTGGAGACTAAGTGCACTGTGATCTACAAGAATGAGTTTATTTAATGTTGTTTCAACTTCCTCTGTTCTGAACAGCCCCTGGGAGAATGGAGGTGGCTGGGGGATCCTCCAGCTGGCTAGCATTGATGGTAGGTCTTCTCTAGGTCTGGTGGCTTCTGTATAGTCCTCTGGTTTTCCTATATGTTAAATTCAACTGCACACACCATTCTAAGACAGGCTAGATTCTCTTCAGCATCAAGTTTCGTTATTTGGATGAAACACTTGTGAGAATTGGTATTTTCTCAATAGATGTAACTATCGATACTATTTGCTGTGATTTGATAAGGTTTCAAGAAGGACAAAATAATGTGAATAAATGAAAAAAAATCCTTGGTATGAAAGAAGGAAAACAATAAGAGCTTTGCTATTTCTAGTCATCCTCTTATAAGCAGTAGACTTAGCATGAATTAATTAAGAACATTCCTTAAATTCTAGCCAGGAATCTTCAACTGCTGATGATCAGGGAAGGTTCTAAGGAAGATACTACTACCTTCATCATTTGAAATACCTGATTCTATAATGATAAGTTGGATCTATGCACCACAAAATGCTCCCTGTGAACGCACAGCACACTCAAACCAGCGTCCATGGTATGGAACACATTTGTGTGTGAAGTAGTGTTGTATAGGGATGCAATCAGAGTTTCTTTGTCTCTAGTTCTTCAATGAGTCTAGTTAATACAGCATTACAGATATGCCGTTTAAGCACACTATTTTAACATCTCACCTTTGTATTAACCCTACAATAGACTATGATTAGGCATCTAGATATTGTAGTATTTTGGGGGAAATATTTTTTGTTTACTTCTATTTTGTCTCACTTAAAAATTTTTTTCATGAGCAATTATAACACAAAACCTAAGAAACCCTCTTTTAAGATAGCCATTTTTCATAGCTATTGTCTCTCAGAAAGACCACTATGAATCTGTGTAGAACATCAAGCATTAGAGGCTGAAAAGCCATGGATTTTCCCCATTGCCCTCAACGCTTTGTCTGTGTTGACCTTCTCTTCCTGATCTTTCCCTTTTCTTGACGTTGTTTTATACACATGCTTTATATCCAGACACAGGGAGGAGGGGCAACTGTCAATGGAGACATGGGAGGCGGAGCAGTATGAGAGGAGAGAGAAGTATTAAGTGATCCTAAGGCAGAGGTTCTTACAAGCAGGGGCTCTTGTAGTAAAGGGAGTCTCCTTACTGTCATCTAAAAAGTCTTCCTCCTCATCCTCCTTCCTCAGTCTCCTCTTGGTCTCCTCATCATAAATAAGGCCCAGCAGGTTGGCGGGGCTCTCACTCTCTCCATGGCACAGCTCATTCAGTCGGATGCCAATTGCCTACAAAGGGAAGGAAAGGAAGAAAACAATAAAAAGGATGTTAGAACTCTAAAATAGGGGCTCACATTCCAAGCATATGATTGTCCGAAGTATGGGCATAATTTCCAACATAAGACTCTTCTGTATTTCATGGTCTCCTTACCACGTTTAGCAATATGGAAACCTTGAGATATAAGATGTGATATTATCTTCAGGGTCAGTTAACCTAATGACATCTAGAAACTGGAAGAATACCTTCATTTACATATAAAATGATTTTCTGAAGGTATATTAATTTTTTCAAAGTTCATTTTTCATGTAGATGTGATATGGAGGAATATTCATTTTGTTAATTAAGGGTTTATTGCAATATAAATCAAGAAAGCAATACTTCTGGGATTGCTTATCATTATGCTATTTTACAAGAATGCCAATGTCATGCTAATAGTTGGCAAGAATTCTTTACTATACCTTTATTTACTTATGTTTTTTGGAAGTTTCTTATTTCCCCAACTTTGTCTCTTCAGTTTTCAAAAATTTTAATTAAAATATACATTTTACAAGTTGTATATTTATATGGGCAACAACTAAAATTTATTTCTTTTTTTGGTTGCTGGAGTGTGTTAAAATTGAAAAAGACAGTATCTCCATATTCAAGAATGTAATTTCTGCCTTGATGTCTGTATTTTTCCAGCAGCCTTGACTGCATTTTCAGAATTTTCCTCTTTAAAAATCTTAGCCACATGTTGGGTCATGATATGCAGAGACATTTAGCTTACCCATAACTGTGGGCTAACTCCACAATGCATGACCCATATACCTCAACAAGGAGGGGCCAAGGGGAGGGGGTAGGTCACGGATGAGCCTAATAATGGTACCAAACTGACTGTAAAAAAAATAAATAATAAAAAAATCTTCAAATTTCATTACTTTAGCCATAATTAATCCCTTTTCAAAATCTGTGTGAATCTTTCCTGCAGCCCGAAGAAACTTCCTGATGGTCTATGCACACACTTCGTCTGGGCCTGCAGTGAAAAAGTATTCTAGTTTGAGTGCTACCGACCTGGCCTTAATGATCGTTGGCAAAGCACTTTGCGTCATGTTCGCTTCCACGTACTTCTGTCTCTCCTTAGCACTCAGTCCTTGCAACTTGAGTTCCAAGGCTCCACAAAATGCAATGACTAAGGCACCTGGGCAATACTTTTCAACCCACTCTTTAGTTTTTATCAACCATTTGTTTTTCTTTCCAATATAGTCTTTTCAAAGAGATTAATCAAGTAGACCATTGGTTTTGAAGTCATTTAAAAATCAGTGTTTATTCAACACTTCAATCTCTTTGTCATTCCAATCATGATAGAAGCAAACAGGTTTCTTTTGATCTGTAACCAAGATTTGACTTTGCACATTATATCATTTTCAGGTTTTACATTTCCATTTCCATTTCCTCCTCTCACAGCCACCTTTTCTAGCTTATCTGTAATGGATCCAATCATTTCTTCGTCTTTAAGCTGAAGCTGTTCATGTATTGTTTCTATATCTTGAATGGAATCAATATCATCGTATTCAAAAGCATATGTTACATGAAAAAAATCCCGTCACCATCACAAATATGAGATCAAAAGGAATTCGCCAAGCCCTGGCTGTTGTGTGTTCCTTTCACAAGGCCAGCCATATCCACTACATTTAGAAAAGTGGAATTTTGCTTGCTATTTGGGATACTGGCAAAGAAAGTCAAACCTTTCACCTGATACAGGCACTGGCTCTGCTCTCATTAGGACCTATAGTGCAGAATGGGAAGTTTTCTGCTGAAACCTGACATTGGTTAATAAATTGAGGAAGGCAGACTTCTCAACATTTGGCAATCTCACAATACCAATTTTTAGTGAGGTTCCAAATCTTCCCATGATTGGGGGCGGCTTAATTTCATTACCTCATTTTTCTTGGGGCATCATGCTGGGTGATAACAATGACAAGGGGGTCCCAGATTGAAGCAGAGGGGTCTGGCAGCAGCTGGAGGCAGTGAGGAAGGCAGAGAGAGAACAGGCCTGGGCTCTGTCTAGCCACATGCAGGACAGTGGAGGTGACTGAAAGGGCAGGAAGACACCATGCCAGCTGCTTATTTATTTATTTATGTTCATGGCCTGAAAGATTTTTTAAAATTAGTTATGTTAGCCTCCTCCCTGACCTCCCCCCTCTGCAGGGACCCTCTTCGTTGGGGAATATGGGTCATGCATTGGGGGGTTAGCCATCAGTTATGGGTAAGAGGCAATGTCTCTGTGCATAATGACCCAACATGTGGCTCTAACATTGGCCTGAAAGATTTAATGTTATCAAGATGGCAGGTCTCCCTAAATAGTTCTACAGATACAACACAATGTCTATCAAAATACATACTGACTTTCTTTTTTTTTTTTTTTGAGAACACATTTGTGTGACTTTTATTACAGTATAGTATTATAGTTCTATTTTATTATAGTTGTTTTTTTACATTATCTACCATTATATATGTGTTTATTTGTATTTATAAACTTTTCCACTCTCAGATATTCTATAAATTAGTAAGAAATGTTTAACTGTCCTTCTGATAAGGTACTTAGCAACTACTTATAATATAGACTTTTAATTAATTGGCACACGGACAGTATTGGCTTTTACATGGTTTTCATAAAATCAATATCCTTGTGACCTATTTTCCCAAAGTATCACATACTGTTCTATAATTTATCAAACAGAATGCTCCCTAAGAAGAGACAGAAAATATGGCCTCTATCTAGTTCCTTTTATATCCCCATTCTGTACTACATGCAAGGCTGAGAGTAAGTCAGGGAACTCTGTATTATATGCAAGGCTGAGGAGTGAGGGGGACTCTGAAGTATGTGCAAGGCTTAGGTGTGAGTTAGGGGCAAGGCTACAGGAGCAATGAACTTTGGGGTTTCACAATCTTATGCTAATTTCCTCCTTACCTTGTATCATACCTTTAAAATAGTTAAAAAAGTTACTAAATTCTGGGTATGCATGTGAGACCCTAATGGAAAATGACTTCCCTGACAATACTCAAAGTATATTCAGAGTGCTTTCAATAAAAACATAAGTGCTTTGAATGTCTTAAAATTCTGGGAGCAAAGAGATCTCCTTAAACTCTAAAATTAAGCAACAAGCTACAAACCAGGAAGCAAGAATCATATCAATTGCAAGAAAACAGTAAAACAAAATATATCACAGTGATCTAAAATTTTAGTTGCCACCTCAGAAATTTTATATGAATAAAACAACATGTAAAAACAAAACTACCACCAGCACCACAAAAGGCCTTGTTTTGAGGATGGGACATGCAGTTATGGCCTGGAGTACAGCCAGCAGCCAGCTGAACAGCAAGGCTCCAAGGGGTCACTTTTCTGCTTTGCTCCTTCTGGGATACTGTAACTGTACAAACTAAATTAAACCCAGAGTTCATAAAGCTGAAAGGGTTCCAAAATAAGGAACACTAATGTCTAAATAACAATTTAGAGTTCTAGGTTTCATCTGAAGCTGTAAAAATGTCTTAAGGATATGTAATTTCTCTTGTCCTTCATTCATCAACTATTTCTAAAGTGAGATAATTTCAAAGGTACTTAATAAAACACAACTCTACACAAGTTATTACATGATATTCATATCTTTGTTACATGTAACCTAGTACATTATAAATCCACTTACAGTAGGAACATTGGCAAACAGGAGGGATCAGAAGACTTCCTGTAGGCTATGAACTGGGATTCAGCCACATGGTGCCTGATTATCTGTGTCTTGTGTACTTTCCCTCAATATATTTACAGACTATGGGGAAAGGTAATAATGTATTGAAATATATATCAAGGAACTGAAAACACTTGACTGGTTCAAAAGATTGAGATAAAATTCAGTTCAAAGAAGCAGAAATCTCATTACTACAGACTTGGAGGAATTTCAGTTCTTGCTAATGGAAAATAGAGACAGTCAGTATTCATTTCACTGTCCAGGTTTTGAAAGATCCACATTTTGGGAAATAGCATCATGCATCAGGGACTGACCAGGAGGTCACTAGTGTGCAATACAATTTCCTAACAAGAAATAATGTGCAGGAAGGCTTTAGAGGTACATAGGATAGATTATTTTCATATCACAAACCTATTTAACAATGAGTTAATTGATTATTCTCCACTGAGTAAATAAAGACAAAGAATTTATGTAACATGCACAAAGTAGTGGTTGAGGGGGTGGAAAAACTCCATTCTGATTCAGTTTCTAGAATGATAAATCTTCTTTAATATATGACTTAACATAAAGCAACACAGAATCAGGTCAGGCTTCTAATGATGGATTTTCATTCCTGGAGCTCCTGCAACTGGTGGATCTACTCATCTCAGGACATACCCTTCACTTGAACTTGTATAGCTCTTCTTTTTAATATTGTTAAATCTAAACATTACTAAATGTAGGATGAAAACAGTGGAATTACAAAACTTGGTCCACTAATTTTTGAAGAATGGACATCACATGGGAAAACCCATGTCTTCTTATATATATATTGGGCAAGAGAAACCTGCAAAAGACCATGCCAGAGACTGATAATCAATGTTAGCATCAATAAAGAATTCCATTATCATTGCTTATGTCTGATTTAAAGGCAGTCATTAAAAAGGGGAATATTGATTTATCTTTATAGACAGAATGTTCACATGCTGGAGACAATTTATTACTTTAATGCTTAGCAAAAGAGAAGTGGGCAAGACTAAAAGAATATCCAGAGTTAGTCACATTAGTAGATGCATTCAGGTGAATTAATATGGGAAATTATAACAGTAACATAAAACACCATTTAAGGATATATGGAGTCTTCTTGAATTACTTTTGGTCCTCAACTTTTTTGCACTCTGTGGTGTAGAAGTTGGAATTATAGGGTCTATTCTATTAGAAAACCTAAAGTACATTTATATCATTTTTTTAATTAACTGTGAATTTTATGAGAATATTACATATTGGTCATATTATCATGTGGTCACACTCTCATGTTTTCTCTCCTTAACCCCATTCCAGTGAGGGTTCTTCTCAGTGGGGTTTTCAGTATTGACTGTGGGATCATGAAGTCAGTCTCTGTTGGTGGGACAATACCTTAGGACACTCTTTCCCACCCCACGGCTCATATATTCTTTCTGACCCTCTTTCTCAATGTCTCAATATCCCCTGAACCGGGAGAGCATGTTATAAGACTCCTTTAGTTTTGAGCTCTCAGGCAGCCTCAGATATTTGGCTTCAGTGAGTTTTGAGTTTCCTCAGTGTCTACTGCTGTCTCCCTGCAGGGCGTTCTCAGGCTAGCACTGAGAGCAGCACTCATGTTTAATGCACCGCTCTCACTGTAATGTCTCCAGGGCCCTGGCAGATTCACATGCATATGTGTATGTGCAGTGTGTGTGTGTGTGTGTGTGTGTGTGTGTGTGTGGTATAGTTATTTCTAAAGGCTTTCAGGCATCTAAGGTGCCTCATCAACAAAAGAACAAAATTCTATTAAGAAATTGGAAAACTCATGTTCCAGGACACACACACACACACACACACACACACACACACACATATATATAGTTATAACATTGATTATCCCTAAAGTTATTTGGGATTAAAAACAAGGCTTTGGAATCCAACAAGGGGGACAGAATACTGGATCCTCTATGTACTAGATATATAAATTCTGGCAAGTTGCATATCCTTAACTACAAAACAAATCAGAATATCTATGCTCATAAGATCATTGAGCAGTACACTGAATGTGTGTTTCCCCTAAAGTGGTCCATTCAGTGCCTGGTACAGAATGGACACTCAGCAGACTGTCTCCAAAGCAAACTCCTGGGAAGGCAGCTGCTCCACTTTCACTCATATGCCCTCTATTGTACAGTAGAAAATGAGAAGCTCACGTCTCCCCACTGGTAGAAGAGCTTGGCGGCATTCCACTGCAGCTTCTGGTTCCGCTTGTTGCCCACGATGGGGGAGCGGCCCCGGGAAAGGCCCTTCTTGGTGATGTTTACGTGATGCCCTTTCATCCACTCTGGCCAGTTGCCACGGTTGCAGCGGTGAACAAAACGGGCACATTCCAGGAACAAGGCTGCTCTGGCCACCACAGGGGCTTCCTGAGTAGAATTGATAAGCAAAAAACAATGTGGCATTAATAAACAATGGCTTTCAATGGCCTTAAGTGGAATTACTATGGACTAAGTACATTTTAGCCTCCCTGTTTTGCTTTAGCATGCCTGAGCCTCTGCATGTTGTCAGCATATTATGGGAAAATGTGGAAAATGAAACCACCAAGGAAAACTTGGATATTGAGGAATTAGATGTCCTAAGCAGGTCGTATGCTACCTGTGATTTCTCAGATGTCAAGTAATTGCATGCTTCTATTTTGTATATTTAAAGCCAGTAGGGGGCTGGAGAGATGGCTTAGTGGTTAAGCGCTTGCCTGTGAAGCCTAAGGACCCCGGTTGGAGACTCAATTCCCCAGGACGCATGTTAGCCAGATGCACAAAGGGGCGTACGTGTCTGGAGTTTGCTTGCAGTGGCTATAGGCCCTGGCGAGCCCATTCTCTCTCTGTCTCTCCCTCTCTCTCTCTCTCTGCCTCTTCCTCTCTCTGTCTGTTGCTCTCAAATAAATTAAAAAAAAAAACAAATAAAAATATTTAAAGCTAGCAGGGATTTGAATGTAAGAGTGAAAGAGCTTTTCAAGCTTAAATATATAATGCTTTTTCTTTTTCTTTCCCTGTATGTGTGGTGTGCATATGTGTGTGTATTTGCTTATGTGCAGTCATACATGTGAGTGCCCATGGGGGTCAAAGGTAGATGTCGAGTGTCTTTCTTAATTGCTCTTTCTTTTACTGTTCGAGACAGGGTCTCTTCTATCTCAAACCCCAGAGCTCACCAAGTTGGTTAGACAAGCTAGCCAGTGAGCCCCAAGGATTCCCTATCTCAGCACTGGGGTTACAGGAACATGCCATGATGCCTGCATTTTACATGGACTGTGGGGGACCAGAACACAGATCATCATGCATGCAGGACAAATGTTTTACCCACTGAACTATCTCCTCAGATCTGAAGCTTTTTAAAAAATACTAAATTATTATCATCTTTAAAATTTATTCTTTAATAAATCTATGTATATGATATGTATATATATGATGCATAATATCCTAATTTTATGATTTTTTTAAAAAAGAGTTATAATTTCCCACTATCATTTCCTGTGAAGGGGAATACACTGTGATCAACATGGTGTCCTTTGGTGTCCTGAACTATGCTCATTCTTTGTGATATTTACATCTTAATTTATACTCACATAAATCTTAGAAAACATGATTTCTAGAATATATGTAGAATTTATTCTAAAGTAGCACTTCAATCTCATGTAATACTAGTTAAAGCATATATCACAATCGTTTACCCACTGAACATCTATTACACTCATACTATGAATAACAGCCAAATCAGAAAAATAGCCTAGCTTTCTATTCCCTTTCTGTCCCCATCTCAAATATTCTAGAGTCCAATTAAATCAAACTAGTTGCAGTCTTCCAAATATGGCATCCAATGTCCTTTCATATGCTGTTTCCATGACTAGTAGAGCCTTTACACCCCCTTTCCACCTAGCAAATTCTTATCTGTTATCTACTTTACCTGTACTATCTGTGTCACCTATTATCTGTCATCTGTCTATCACCTATCATCTATCTATCTATCTATCTATCTATCTATCTATCTATCTATCTATCTATCTATCTATCTATCTATCTATCTATCTATCTATCTATCTATCATGTACCTACCTACCTACCCATATATCATCTATCCACCTATCCATCTTGTGTGTGTGTGTGTGTGTCTTTATGAGTGTTGATTCAGTTAGTTACCTCCTCTGAGAAGCCTTCTGAAGTCATTCTCATGCCCCTTGCTCTAGTATTGCAAACACTGGATGATTCAAATAAATTGGCCTAAGCATTTTTTTTTTTTGGTGTCTATAACTTAAATACAGGCATCAAAAATCCAAACAATAATTAAAAAATTAAAATAAATGAGCTAATGTATTGTAAAAAAGAGCTCAGTTCCACTAAAAATATATAGGGATTTAATTTTACAAAGCACATTGCAGAAGACAGAAAGTGAACATGTGTGAAAAGGCAAAGTACATAATGAGCACTAGTGATGAGGATCTATCATAGCACAAGACTGACAAATAGTAAAAATCTAGGGGGGGGGCAAGGCTTGGAGGAACTAGGTCATAGCAAAGCTTATTTTCCATTGCCAAGAGTCTGCATCAATTTGTGAACACTGTGTTGACATTCCACAGAGTCTAAATATCTATACTCTTTCTTGTGTTAAGTATTTGCTAAACAAGTCAGATATGCTAGTCTGTGTCTGCAGAAGGCTGAGACATCTGTGTCTAAAATATGAATGCCAGTCTAGAGGGCAAGAAAGGCAATGCAAATTTATTTTTAGCTTGCCCCACAGTGCCAAGTTCTCAATATAAAGTAATGTGAATTCAATGCTTAATGATAGGAAAGCAAAAATTAATATCCTAGGATAGCATTATATTGTAAATTTTGGTACTTGCAGAGTTAAAGATGAAACTTAACCTAGACCATTGGTCATTGCTCCTCACTATTAGATGACAATTGAAAGGGTGAACAATTAATGAATGGATGAACAATGGGTGTATGTGTGTTCATAAAGTTGTTTAAGAAACTTGAGGATCTTAAAAAATTTTCTTTTTGCATGATGAAACCCAGATGTTACTAACACATAGCCATAGAAATTGATTCTAAGTTTGGAAATGCAACTGAGATTGATATGAAAGTAATTCCCATTAATTATACAACACAATATCAAGGGGAAGGTTGGTTTCACATCTGAATAAGTTGACCCATGTAAATAGCTAAATCTAGTATCAATTGGGCAATGTCACTGGTCACATTAAGAAACAATGACAGAGTGATTAAGATATTAAAATGCCTTTTAATAACCATCCTAATGACACTGGTAGATGAAAGGAGGCTTTGGAATTCTGTACTTAAAAATGGGAATTCATCATATCAACTTCTGGGGCATTGTATTGTGCATGGATCTATACCTGAAGCTGAGGAAGACATTGAACACAGAGCTAAGGGCACTGCTATGCATTCTCATAGATACACAGCAGAGAGAACTAAGGTTACAATGTGTGTGCAATAGCATTCAAGGTATTCTCTAATATGAATTTTTTTCAAAGTGACACTTTCTTATTTCTTTAATTTTTGTATTTATTTTTTATTTTAGAGACAGAGAAAATTGGTGTGCCAGGGTCTCAGCCACTGAAATAGAACTCCAGATGCTTGCACCACCTAGTGGGCATGTGTGACCTTGCACTTGCCTCATCTTTGTGTGTTTGGCTAACATGGGATCTGGGGAATTGAACATGGGTCCTTAGACTTTGCAGGAAAGTGCCTTAACCACTAAGCCATCTCTCCAGCCTGACACTTTATTTTTATTTTTAAAGTTTGTTTATTTATTTGAGTGACAGAGGGAGAGAAAGACATACAGTGGGGGGGGGGGGCAGGGCCTCCAGCCACTGCAAATGAACTCCAGACACATGTGCCACCTTGGTTAAACAGCTTACATGGGTACTGGGGACTTGAATCTGGGTTCTTAGGCTTGGCAGGCCCCTAAGCCATCTTCCCAGCTCCCAAAGTGACACTTTCAAAGTGTTCTTTGGAAAGCACTGACTTTGGAGCCAGGATTATGAGATAACTGGGAGAGATGCATCTTTCTGAACATAAAGGAAAGTCAATGTCTCTCTTTCGATGGGTCTTACCTGGTGAAGTTCAGCACAATCTGAAGAAGCAGTGAAAGATGGAGCATGACAAAATGAGTAGGGATGAATTCACACCAAAGAGACAAACAGCACAAATGGAGAAAAGGAATCAGAAGCATGCTGCGTGGCTGACAAGAGCCAGAGCACCTGAAGCACACTAGCAGAGAGCAGCAAAGCTAAGGCTGACACCATGAGCATGGCACAGAAATCATGGTTGGTGATCCTGAAAGAAAAGTAGAGACATTAAGATGTCTTCTTATTCATCTGTCTGTCCAGATTACCTTGGATGGTTTTGTAAGGACATAGAACCGCTTCTATTCCATTATGCCACTTTATCCTTTACAGACACACAAGAATAAATTTTAACTAGGAAAGCAAAGTGTATGAGGTTGAATTATATGAACTGGAATTTCTAAACTTGAAGTTCTAAAAATGGCAGCAATGTCAAGCAGCTCACCTGATCCTATAGAAGGTGTTTTCTGCAATGGTTACAAGGCTGTCTAGCTGAAGTCATGAGAATGCCAGTAGGCACTCTGGATTTCTTGAACATTCTGCAACTAGAGAATTTCAACTGTGCAGGTTTTCTGCTTGATTTCATTTGCCATCTCCCTGATTTTATGAAAAAAATATTATGTTTCCTTTATGAAAGTGAAGCAGAGAGAATAGGGATACTATACGCTGTGCTGTCTTTTGCCTGGGGACCTAAAAAATATATTTACCAAGACACAACAGTTAATTGAAGGGCATAATTGCAGTACCTTCCTCTCCCTGAGGGGCTATATCTCAGTGTATGTGAGAAGAAAGCTCAATTGATTCTGAAAATTCATATGACACTAGACAGGAAATGTTTTTAAAGACTAAATATTTTATGTTGGTCCCTGGGGAATTACATGATTTTTATTGCCTTACAATAAAGTATAAAACGCTTGCTGGTACAAGATAACTGTTTATTTAAAACCAATGGAAATAAGCATTTGCTGTCAGTCTCAGTGTATTCTGGAGCCTTCTTTGCCAGAGGGCATGTGCTTCTGAGTCAGTATTTATTACTTAGCTTGTATTGAGTTCTCTGCCTGACTGGCTGACGCGGCCTCTGCCCATTTCAACAGCAGCTGTGGGCAGGTTGGAGGCATCCATGAGTGCTCAGCACAGGGTCTGGACAGGTAGTTATTTTTGGATATTTTCAAACTAAATGAGATCTGTTCTGACAATATGATGAGCTAAGACAAACTTTCATTTAAAACATCTAAATGTGCTGGATAAGATATCCAAAGGAAAAAAAAATCTTAGTTTTTGTTTTAAAGGTGAGATGGAAGTCTGTTGAAGAGTAAAACACATCAGATGAGCTAGCACAGGGATATTGGCCCTGAGTGTATTTGCTGACTATAGAGAGACATGACCATGGGTTTTAATGGTCCATGAGTTAAATATGTAGTTTGGTAGGATGGTCAGGTCGAACACTCCTCTGTAAAGTCAGTATCTCAGGCAGGAGCTCTTCTCAGGGGTTGAATGACAGTGATAATCTCCCCACAGAAGTTGGCTGGTCTAGATAAGCTGTGCTCAGAGTAGAGCCCAGGCTGAGGCCTTTTATGACAACTCTTAACCAAAACCTCACATTTTGATACAGGCTTATGGGCAAGAGTTGGCATTACTTCCATATTCTCTCCCCTAGACAATTTAAAAGTGATTTTAGGGTATCAGTGCTTCTAGATGTCTCACAAAAGAGATGAAAATCCTTTCTGGAGGAAAACTTTAGATACTGTAGAGTGGTGTATAAAGCTTTATAGCACTTCTCAATGTTCACATTTTAGTCTCGTATAAGTCAGTCAGGAAGGTGGATGAGGTATATGCCTTGGTCCCATCTGATGAGGTTCCTATAAAGTAGATCTGAACAAACCTAAAAATTCTCACTTCTAACATGCTTACATGATTGTGCTGCTGTTGCAATCCACACAGAACCTAAGGAATTCCCACTCTAGGGACTACAATCAACTGTGCAAAGAGCCAACAGATATAGTGAAGTATAGAGTCAACTCACAAAGATACAGAACTAGAATCCAACTGCATCAAATACAATTAAGGATTAATGTGGGTATTAAAAGAATGCCAAAGGAATTAAGGCAATCAAAGCTCACCAAATATTTTAAATAAGAATAAAATGGAATTTATTTTTGAGTCAGCGTCTATGTAGCCCAGACTGGCCTCAAATTTGTGATCCTCTAGTTTCAGCCTCTTAAGTACTAGGATTGCAGGCATGTACTGCACCACAGACACTAAAATAGAACTTATACAAATTAAAACAAAACAAAACAAAACAAAACAGTAGTCTTGTTCTCAAAATTTAAATCCCGATGGAAAAGCTGAGACATGGGCTGGTTTCTATTCATCATCCTACCACTGTCATCTGGGCTAGTAGTCATCGTTCTTGCTGGTACGCAGCAAAACATCAGCACAATTGGCATCTACTCAGTAGCTGCCAGCAGCAATTCCCAGTATACGGAAATTCCAAATTATTTCAGAATTTACCAGATATCCTCTGGTGGGCAACATTGTTCTTGTTTAAGAACCATGAGGTCAGACATATTTCAAGAGAGAGAAAGTGAAATGGATGAAATACCTGAGAAAATTCCCCAAGATATATTATGGAGAGTATTATAAAAGGAAAAAGGCATAAACCAGAGATTTCCTGGAGAAAAGGCATGTGTTGAGTGTAGGTATAGTTCATAGTTTCAGGCGTGTTGCATGTGGGCTCACTATCACAAGGCTATTTGATGACCCATGCAACTTAGGGTTTCTTAAAGGAGATAGGAATATATTTACGAGAGGAAATATCAAACAAAACAACATTTTATTCTCTTGTGAGTTGTAAGAAAAGTAGAAATAATTTTGACAGTAGTCAAAATTAGCCAACCAAATTATCCCTTCAAAGTCAAATAGAACTCGTATGTTATTGAATCTTTAAAAAAGATTCCAACAAATATATCATTAGAAAAGATACATTATAAAGTAGAATTTAAGAAAGTCCAGACTTGTAAGCCCCCTATATTCCCTTACCCAATCATAACTCCTTACCTCCTAGATCACACATGTGACCTTCGTTTTAATCTTTGTTTTACTGCATTAACTTCATATTGCCAAAAAATTTATTGTTTTATTTTGCCTGATTTCAGATTTTCAAAATTTTGAGCACTGAATTTTCTAATATTTCCTTTATCTAATAATATATTTCAATTCTGAAGTCAACTGATAACTTGGAAAAAATCACAATTAACTGTTTAAGAAAACAAAATCAATGAAACTACACTGAAATAAAAATTGTAACACAAAATTGAATTTAGACTGTACTTAAAAATAAAACAAGCTAATAAGAGAGAGATGAGGTGTGAAGATATAGTTCAGTGGGTAAGAGTTCTAGCTACCCAAACATGGGAACCTGAGAGGGCCTGATTTGCCCTGTTTGATTCCCCAGCACACCCATGAACAGTCGACTGTGGCTATATACCCCTGTATCTCCAGTGCTGTGGGGAGTGTAAAACCAGAGAATTGCTAGATCTCTCTAGTAAGTCAGTTTGACCAAGAAAACAGCAGCTCTAGGTTCAGTGAGAGACTGTCTCAAGGAAATAAAGCAGATGGATTAAATATTGGAAGAAACCAAATCTAGAGGAAGCAATAGCCAAATATACATTTAGGGGACATCTGTGTGAAATAGAATAACGTTGATGAATGTCTAATCCATATCAATAATGATAAATTGACATATACAACTATACAAATGGCAACACCCAATGCTACTTTGATTTAAGCACATATAACATGTACATTTCCCTTTCAAACTCTATCATTCCTGACCTGACCCTTTGGTTCTCATGCCAATAAGCAAGATAATGTGAGGGTTCTTATAGACTGTCAGATTGAAACTGTTGCTATTAACCACTACTGCAGCCTCTGCCCAAGCACCACCACCATTATCACCACCTCCACCATTCCACCACCACGATCACCAGGATTACTACAACCAGCATTACCACCACTGCCACCATCTTCATCAGTGCTTTTATTCAATCAACCAGTTCTCTCTGGTTCTTTTACACTGACTGATAATGGGCACTACTATGCTTTTTAAACTCCACCTGATTCTGACCTTTGGAAATTTAACCTTTGAACACCACACAGTACTTGATCTTAGTCTAGAGTCAGTCGCTTAGGTTTGAAAGCACCTCTATCAGTGCACATTTGTTCCCACTGAATCCAGTCTAGTGACAAAGAAGTCATTACTCCAACATGCAGTCATTCACCAGTGGAAATCTAGAAACATCAGAAAATGCCACTGTACTTTAGGGTTAAAGGATACTGCCTATATGCATCACAATCTTCTTTATTATATTGTTTGCCTCATGAGAAGAGGAAGGACAAACAAGGCCAGAGTGGGGGCATAAGAAAAGTAAAAGGAGGACCTACACATCTGGCCACTATCTCATCATACCCTTGTTTGTAGATGATATAAAAATAAATTTTACTGGTTTCTAGTCCAATTCATAAGTTGGGAGCCTCACTTTAGTGAGGAATATACTTATAGTTGAAATCTTCTGCATTATATCTCTTTGGAAACCAGGATTATAACAATTGGAAATCAGGTAAGTATGGAATCATGTGGATGAGAGGAAATGAAATGCTATCACTCAAGGAATTCCATTACTAAACTAACCATAAATATTCCTCTTAAAATCATCTCTATTCAGAAGCCAGGATTATTTTGTTCTATTAGTATTCTGCTTCAAGTCCCACAAGAGTCCCTTTGTGAGTTGTGATTCTCTAATGCCCACATATATTATGTAAATCCTAAAAGTTTCCCATGTAGGAAGCAAGTATTAAAGTTCTTTTCCAGTTTTTATATCATCAGTGAATATTATTTACTAAAGTGATTCTAATTACTTGATGAGGCTCTTTATTAGTTATAATATTTTTATTATGGGGGAGCTCTTAACATTTTTGTTTTTATGGAAGATCTTTATGGGAAATCTGTAATTTTTTGGTGTATATATGGTAAATTTTGTCTATAAATGTGAGTCTCTGGCGAAAATTTTCATAACATTCACCTGAGTCTAAAAAAAAAAAAATCCATGTTACTAAATGTAAACAGTCACTGGTTTAGAGATCGAATGTAGTATAAATATTTAAAGCTAAAAATATTTCATATTTTTCTGTGATGCATTCATCATGCATTCACATTAATAATATTTTTAAAGAATCAATTTTTTAACCATTAAAAACTATTACAATCTTCTTTATTACAGGAGCCCATATACATTTAATACATTTTCAACTTGTCAAAATATAATAATTTTGAATTATTTAAATAATATCTTGGCAGAAAAAGCATATGGTGTTGCTAAAATCAAACTGAGTGTAACCAGAAGATTTTTCTCTGATCCCAGTTTCAGAACCAATCAAAATATGACCTTGAGCAAATCCACAGTACCTTTCAGAGCTTTTGCTCTTTCATGTGGAAAAAATATGAATGAATAGAGCTACTTGAAAGGCATCTCCACCATTAAATGGTATGTATTTACAGACCAGTTTAAACTTAGGAACTTGGAAAGGGTTGGACCTTTCCAGTGAGTGAAGAGCAACCTGCCAACTCTCCTCAGGTGCTTATGTGACCAACAATTGTCTAAATATGATTATTCCATGTTTTCCTAACTTATATGGCTATGTCTATATTTTTCACTCAATTTTCAACAAGTTGAAATAAGATGATTTGTTATTACAAATTTCCTTAATATTATTAGGCAGTCACTTGAGAAATTTATCTTAAACGTTTCTAAAACTGTTGGGTGTGGTGATGCACACCTATAATTCCCCCTTTAATCCCAGTACTTGGGATTCAGAGGCAGGAGGATTGCTGTGAGTTTGAGGCCATCCTGAGACCTACATAGAGAATTCCAGGTCAGCCTGGGCTAGAGTAAGACTCTACCTTGAAAAATGAAAAGAGGTATTTATTGGACTTCTGGCCAAGATGGCGACGGCCTAGCTGCGCTGCAAATCCCAGGGAAAGAAAGGCAAGATATTAAGGGTTCATTGTGGCTTTTAGGGGAGAGAAATTTGGGAGGGCACAGAGGCAGGGGAACAGGGAATCGTGGATCCCCTTGTGGGCGGGTAGCCCACCCCTCACCCTAAATAACCGCCATGTCCACAGCACCACTGCTGCCGTCACAGCTGCTGCGCTGGCACCGCCACTGCTGCCACCTCACGCCAATTGTTCCCTGCGTGCGGAAGCTTAGACTGCTCCGCACACTCGTCCACTCCCCCACTTACTGAGTGTTCCCAGTCCCACAGCAACTGCCACACAAGCTCAGACTGGGTCTCTTGCTTGTGCCAGCTCAGGTGCCATCCCCTACCTGTCTGCTGCACCAGCCGTCCGCCATTGTCCTGTGGCGGGGGAGCGCAGACTGCTTCTGGGTCCCAGTGTTCCCAGCCAGAGTTCGGGCTGCTTCAGTGCTTGGTGCCTCAGTGCCACTCCTAGCTCGAACGCAGGCAGCTTTGGCACTTTACTGCTTGAGAATTCAGGCAACTTTGGTGCCCCTGCCAGGCAGTAGATAGGTGGCTTTGGCAAGGGAGAGCCAAAGCCCAGGCTGCTGGGCAACTGCCCTAGGCTGCCACAGATTCCCATTGTGCTTAAGCCCAGGCTGATATGCCCACCTACGTGCCCATACACTGTCATGGGCAGACCACAGCACAAAAGAAATAACATGAAAAATCAAATGCAAGAAAATCCAGTTAGATTACCCAGTCCTACAATGAATACATCTAACCAAAACATAGAAGAACCATTAGGATCAGAACACCAAATTGAAGCTATGAGCAATGCAACCCTGACCAACCTACTGGTAGAACTTTCAGGAAAGCAACAAAGGACCGATAATCATGTGGATGCTGCCATAACTAAACTAGAACTAATAGATAAGAAATTGGAAGGAGTTCAAAGAGAGTTAAGAGATTTGAGGGAGAGTGAAAAAAAAGAAGACCTTAAAAATCAGCTGGCCATGATAAATGAAGACATAAAGAAATGCAAGGATGAATTTCAAGAAGCATCAAGAAAATAAGAAAATGATCTGAAAAGGGAGCTTGACAGAGGGATGGAAATTATACATAGAAAAGTACTAGAAAATGCAAACTTAATTGAACAAGTCCAAAACTCTCAAGAATAGAGTCAGCCAAGTGGAGGATAGAAACTCAGATCTGGAAGACAAGATGGAAGAAACAGTTAGAGAGTTCAAAAATTTCAGTAAGTTCAAAAGTTCCAGTGAACAGAACATGAGGGAATTGTGGGATACACTTAAATGTCCTAATATCAGGATCATTGGAATACCAGAAGGAGAAGAAATTCAGACCAAAGGCATGGAGAACTTATTTAACAAAATAATTGAAGAAAACTTCCCCAGTCTCTTAAAAGAAAGGCCCATCAAGATACAAGAAGCCAACAGAACTCCAAACAGACTGGACCAAAGGAGAAACTCTCTAAGACATATTGTCATTAAGACTCTAAATATTGACACCAAAGAGAAAATCCTAAAAGCAGCTAGGGAAAAACAGCATACCACCTTCAAAGGTAACCCCATCAGAATTACTTCAGACTTCTCAATGGAAACCCTGAAAGCTAGAAGGGCCTGGAATGAAACACTGCAAAGTCTAAGAACCTATGGCTTCCGAGCCAAACTACTCTACCCAGCAAAAGTATCCCTCATAATAGATGGTGAAAGAAAAACATTCCATGACAAAACTCATCTTTACAATTATATGAACACAAAACCAAACCTACAGAGAGTATTTCAGGAAATTCTCCACAGAGAAGAAACAAATAATCAAACTCAAATGCCTACAAGAAACAGAACAACAAGAAACAACAACCAAACTCAGAGTAGGCACACAGAACTTCAAAGTCCATGAAAACACCAACCCACATTTACCATCACAATATGGCAGGGATCAAAGCAAATCTCACAGTCATTACCCTAAATATTAATGGCCTGAATTCACCCATAAAGAGACTCAAGCTAACAGGATGGATCAAAAAATTAGACCCCTCAATCTATTGCCTTCAAGAAACCCACCTCACCACTAAAGACAGACACCTCCTCAGGGTGAAAGGGTGGAAAACAATATTCCAAGCAAATGGGAGTAAGAAACAAGCAGGTGTAGCTATATTAATATCAGATAAAATAGACTTCAAACCAAATATAATCAAAAAAGACAAAGAAGGCCACTTCCTACTTATCAAGGGAACGATCCATCAAGAGGATATTACAATCATAAATCTGTATGCACCAAACACAGGGGCACCACAGTTCATAAAACAAAACCTACTTGACAGTAAAACAGAAATAACCACCAACACCATCATAGCTGGGGACTTCAATACACCATTATCAGTAATAGACAGATCATCCAAACAGAAACTCAACAGGGAAGTAAGAGAGCTCAACAAAACCATAGATCACTTAGATCTAACAGACATCTACACAACTTTCCATCCCAAATCCACAGACTACACATTCTTCTCAGCAGCCCATGGAACATTCTCTAAAATAGACCATATACTGGGTCACAAACACTGCCTCCACATATTTAGGAAGATTGACATAATTCCCTGCATGATATCAGATCACAATGCTATATTGCTAGAAATCAACAACAAAAGACCCAACAAGAATCCCAACGGCACCTGGAAACTGAACAGCACACTTTTAAACAATAAATGGATAGTGGATGAAATAAAAAATGAAATTGCAAAATTTCTGGAATTGAATGACAATGAGAACACATCATACCAAAACTTATGGGACACAATGAAGGCGGTCCTCACGGGAAAGTTCATAGCACTCAATGCCTTCATAAAAAAGACAGAAAGGTCCCAAATCAATAACCTAATCATCCACCTAAAGGCACTGGAAAAACAAGAAAAATCCAACCCAAAGAGCTCCAGAAGGAAAGAAATAATTAAAATCAGAGCAGAAATCAATGAATTGGAAACCAAGGAAACAATTAAGACAATTGACAAAACAAAGAGCTGGTTCTTTGAAAAAATAAACAAGATTGACAAACCCCTGGCAAATCTGATCAAGCAAAAAAAGGAAAAGATTCAAATTAACAAAATTCAAAATGAAAAAGGAGAGATCACAATAGACATAAGTGAAATTGGGAGAATCATCAGGACTTATTTCAGAAACCTCTACTCCACAAAACTGGATAATGTGGAGGAGATGGATAAATTCCTGGATGCATACCATCTACCAAAGCTAAACAAAGAGCAGATTAATCACCTCAATCCACCCATCACACTCATGGAGATTGAAAAAGTAATAAAAAACCTCCCCAAAAAGAAGAGTCCAGGACCAGATGGCTTCTCAGCTGAATTCTATCAAACCTTCATGGAAGAACTCAAACCAATCTTCCTCAAACTGTGCCTCACAATTGGTGAACAGGGAAAGCTTCCCAACTCCTTCTACTAAGCTAGCATCACCCTAATTCCAAAACCAGGCAGAGATGCCACAAGAAAAGAAAACTACTGGCCAATTTCCCTGATGAATTTAGATGCAAAGATCCTAAACAAAATCCTTGCAAACTGAATCCAACAACACATCAAAAGCATTATCCACCTTAACCAACTGGGATTCATCCCAGGAACACAGGTGTGGTTCAACATATGGAAATCTGTCAATGAAATACACCACATAAACAAGGTTGAACATAAAAACCACATGATCATTTCGATAGATGCAGAAAAGGCCTTTGACAAGATTCAACATCACTTCATGTTCAAAACATTGGAGAGAATTGGCATGGTTGGTTCATATCTTAACCTAATAAAGGCAATATACGAAGCTCCGAAGGCCCACATAATAATGGAGAGAGACTGGAGGAATTCCCATTAAGATCAGGAACAAGACAGGGTTGTCCACTCTCACCTCTGCTTTTCAATATAGTAATGGAAGTCCTAGCTCAAGCAATAAGACAGGAGAAGGAAATAAAAGGGGTACAATTTGGAAAGGAAGAAGTTAAGTTAGCTTTATTCGCTGATGACATGATTATATATGTAAGAGACCCGAGAGACTCCATCCCAAAACTCCTGAAGGTGATTAACTCCTATAGCAAAGTAGCAGGATACAAAAAAATCAGTAGCCTTCCTTTATGCAAATGAAAAGATACAGAGAAAGAAATAAAGGACATAGTCCCATTTTCAATAGCAACAAAAAAAAAATACCTTGGAATAACGTTAACCAAGGAAGTTGAAGATCTATACAACAAAAACATAAAAACACTCAAAAAAGAAATTGAAGAGGACTTGAGAAAATGGAAAGACCTCTCATATTCATGGATAGGTAGAATTAACATTGTGAAGATCCTACCAAAGGCAATATACAGATTTAATGCAATTCCAATTGAAATCCCTACAGTGTTCTTCACAGAGATAGAAAAAATGATCTCAAATTTCATATGGAAATGCAGAAGGCCTCACATTTCCAAACATATCCTCAGCAAAAGAAATACCTCTGGAGGCATCACCATACATGATCTAAAGCTATATTACAAAGCCATAGTAATAAAAACAGCATGGTACTGGCATAAGAACAGGAGTATAGACCAATGGAATAGACTTGAGGACCCGGACTTTGGGTCAAGCAACTATAGCCACTTGATATTTGATAAAGGCCCAAACAATATAGGCTGGAAAAAAGACAGCATCTTCAACAAATGGTGCTGGACAAACTGGATAACCATATGCAGGAAACTGAAACTTGACCCACACATTTCGTCATGCACTACACTCAAGTCCAAATGGATCAAAGATCTCAATATAAGACAAGAAACTCGAATACTACTGGAAGAAAATTTAGGAAGTACTTTCCATGATATAGGAATGGAAAAAGACTTCCTGAACAAAACCCCAGTAGCTCATGAACTTAAACCATCACTCAACCAATGGGACCACATGAAGCTGAGGAGTTTCTTTACAGACAAGCATACAATTAGCAAAGCCAATAGATTACCCACAGAATGGGAGAAAATATTCGTGGGTTATCCAACTGATAGAGGCCTAATCTCTAGAATCTACAAAGAAATCAAAAACCTAAACAGTAAGAAGTGAAACACCCCACTCACAAAATGGGGCAAAGAGCTGAACAGGCAGTTCACAGAGGAAGAAATAGAAATGGCAAACATACACTTAAGAAAATGCTCATCATCCCTAATCATCAGAGAAATGCAAATTAAAACAACTATGAGATTCCACCTTACCCCAATAAGGATAGTAAACATCAAAAAAATCAAATAAAAATAAATGCTGGCGAGGATGTGGAGAAGTAGGAACACTCATCCACTGTTGGTGGGAATGTAGGATGGTACAACCACTTTGGAAAGCAATATGGAGACTTCTGAAAAAGCTGAGTATAGAGATACCAACAGACCCAGTTATTCCCTTACTGGGCATCTACCCTAAAACCTTCAAACCACAGGCTAGAGAGATTTGCTCAACCATGCTTATAGCGGCTCAATTTGTAATAGCTAAGAGCTGGAATCAACCCAGATGTCCATCACTAGAAGAATGGATAACTAAGATGTGGTATATCTACACAATGGAATTCTATACAGCAGTAAGAGAAAATGACACAATGAAATTTGAGGAAAAATGGTTGAACCTGGACCAGATCATTCTCAGTGAACTTACCCAATCACAGAAAAAAACTGCCACATAGTCTCACTCATCTACAGCACCTAACCTGAATCTACCCAAGATACCTTAAATACCCAGCAAGCATCTCCTGGACTAGACACTAGGATGGAAGGGGAAGGAGGGGAGGGCATCAAAGGGGTGGGAAACAGAAATCTAGACCCAAACGGCAATGGTACCATAATTTTCTACTTACTAAAAGACAGTCCAAATGGCTGATCCTTCACCAGGCCCTTACAGGGAACAGTTGAACCACAAGACACTGGAGAGGGTAGGATCAAGACTAACCTTAATCTTGTACATCTTCCCTCCCTCCCTCTCCCTCTTCCTCTCTCTCTCTCTTCTCTCTAACTCTTGTTTATTAGTTATCTTTTTCCTCATTTACTTAGTGGGCACTGACCTGTAACTCCCAGAACCAGCATGGGGCTATCATCCACAATGAGCTTTTGATCAGAGAGACCTACAAGGTTTCCTAAAAGACAGACAGATTTCTGTCAGAGTACTTGATGACCCACCAAAGGTTAGTGGTAAGACCCTACTGCTGAAGGCACCTTATGTGGTTGACATGCAAAATAGAATGGCATGGCTGGAAGTTGGAAGAGAGTCAGTCCCCAGACAGTCAGCGCGTCTAGTGCCAGAAGGTACTACATGGGTGACTGGGGGAAAATGACCAATATCTGTCCAAGCAATGCATGGTCTAACCTACTTAGCAGCAAATAACTTGTTGTGATGCCCACACAAGTGCAGTAGTGGCACGCAGCCATGGTGGGGAACCAAGTGCTCTCAATTTTGCTAACTGATCCCCTCAGTGGTATGGGACCCATAGCTGGAGCTGGGAAACAAGTCAGAACCATATCCAAAAATAAGCCCACTCTCCAATATGAAGCTACCATCAACTGTGGGCTACAAGAGGGCCTACACCTATTAAATTCTTTATAAAAAAAAGTAAGGGTTATCTCATTTGTCCTGGTGCTAACTTACTCTCCGTTGGAGAATCTGCTTCTCTTTTTCAGATAGATGTAGATCCTAAGGAGAGAGCCACCCCATCATACCTCCAAAGGGCCCCGGCTGCAAGTAAGAAAAATTTGCGAAACAAGCAAGGGTGCTGATTTCCTGATGAACCGGATACCAGCACAAGGGGGAAGGAGATCAACACAGAGAAAAATCAACTCCTACCAAATCAGAGAGCCAGAGCCTCAGAGGCCCCCAACACCTCATCACTGAAGCAGACCAAAAATGAACCCAACATGGCTCATGGAAATTTTGCGGAAGAGGGGGCAGAAAGAATGTCAGAGCCACATGTTGGGTCATGATATGCAGAGACATTTAGCTTACCCATAACTGTGGGCTAACTCCACAATGTATGACCCATATACCTCAACAAGGAGGGGCCAAGGGGAGGGGGCAGGTCACAGATGAGCGAGCCTAATAATGGTACCAAACTGACTGTATTTGCTGAATGCAAAACTAATTAATAAAGAAAAAAGAAAAAAAATGAAAAGAAAAAGTATTTTTTTCAAAACTAGAAACGGCTTTATTAGCTCCTTTTGAACAGTTCAGTTAATCCACCTGTAAAGAAATGTCAATGCACAGTCATGACTGTGTGGGAGGCTGAGGCAGGAGGATTCCACTTTCAAGGCCAGTTTGGGCTATATACAAAGTTCCAGGTCAGCCTTGGCTGCATAATGAAAACGTTCTCCAAACAAGCATATAAAATAGCAAATAAAAAAAGTAGCAATACACCACTAATATTGTGTGTTTAACAATTATTCAACTGTCTCTGTCACTTTTTCTTTATTGTTCATATACAATATAGAATTTATTATCTTTTGTAGGTTTTAAAGTAAGCTTTCAAAGTGACCTTACATCATTTTCTTCATTAACAGCAGAGCCAAATCCAAAATATAGGGACTCTAATAACAAACTGGGTTCCAATTTGGCTCTATCTTTTGTTGACTTTATATTCTGGTGTATTAACTGGTCTTTCTGCATTCCATTTTTTCCCTCCAGAAATGTTGTAGGCATATAGTAGTCACTGGTTTATCAGTCCTAGAATGCTGTACACTAAAAAGATTAGAACAGAGATCCCAGTCCAAAGAAAGTCTCCAGTGACAGAATAGATAAAGTGAGGCTCTCGCGGCTGAGTTTCATTTCATTTGCTGAAGTAATTTATTATATACTGAGTATTTTGTAAGCCATATTGACTCCAGGCTTTTAAATTCTACTCCTCTTAGTACTTGGCACATTTGCCATGTGGAGAACAGCCTTTCCCTGGGTAGAGGGGCCAAGGAGCGCTCCATTCATCATCTCAGCATTCACCTCACACGCTGGAGCCAGGCTTCCTGCTGGCCCCTCATCAGGTCCACTGCTGACCCCCTGCTCCTGCTGGGCAGCAGAGTCTGGCATTTTACACCCTTCCCCACACTTTCTGATCATTACACATTTGACGGTGGTAAAATATGACTTTATGACTATTTAAAAAGCATTTGTAAATTTTCACCTATGAATTGCTGAAGCATTTCTTAAATACAAGTAAAATGAGGCATGCTTAATTAACTGTCACTATGTCACTGAACTGATGCTCTCGTATTTATCCATTTTGTAAAATGTTTAGTTTCTTGTCTTTTTCTTGTGACTTATTACCTTTTTTTTTCTGTGACTAAGAGCAGCCATGTGTGCCTCAAAGGAGCTTTAGAGAAATTTTCCACTCTCCCATCTACAAAACCAGGGACTGACTCTCTGTCCTTTCAAGTTCTGCCTGTAGACAGGCACCTCATTGTTCTTGCTGTTCAATACCCACCAGTCTCAGCTCTTCTGGAGACCCACATTCCCTACAATCTGCGCTGATCATAGCACGTATTAGTACATGCCAGACATTTTGAAATTTTAAACATATTTGCAAAGCCAACATCCAACAACAGGAAATTCACTGAAATTCTTCTATAATAACAAGTTGTTATTTTTTGGTGATTTTTGAAGTATTTAAATTTCAGCCTAATGTGGAACTGATCATTCAACAGCTTGAAAGCAAAATCTGCAGATATAGATTTTATGAATTTCAGTCTAAATTTTGGGTGATTTTCCAAGGTAAAATATTAGTGATCAGTAGAAATTTGCTTGTGTTGTAAAATCTAGAAAGCAGTGATTTACAGGCAAGCTTAAAGATTTCTTACTGGGCTGGAAAGATTGCTTAATGGCCTGCAAAGCCAAAACAACACAGGTTTGATTCCCCAGTACCCACTTAAAGCCAGATGCACAAAGTGGCACATGCATCTGGAGTTTGTTTGCAGTGGCTATAGGCCCTGACATATCCATGCTCTCTCTCTCTCTCTCTGTCTTTCTCTCTCTCTCTAATAAATAAATAAAATATTTTTAGAAAGATTTATTAGAAAAGTCTACTTTAAGTTCTTTCAACAGTGTCAGGTGTGCATACAGACATTTTGTGCTCCATGTGTATACAATGTATGAAAGAAGAATTCATAAACCAGAGAGTAAATAATGGAAATTAAGAGTCTGAGTGCAAAAGCCACATGTGAGCCTGATTTTCCAGATACATATATTTTCTTAACAAGGCCCATGTAGTATTAATACCTTATATTTGTGGAATACTATAAAATGCTCAAAATATCTCTTTGTAATTCATCTTAATTAATCCTTGCTTCAGATTTTATTCTCCAATTGGTACAATAATAAAACCAAGACCAGAGGAGTTACAGGACTAATAAATGGCAAACATAAGACTATTACTTTATCTATGTGTTTTACTTTCAAATTGTTCAGGATGGGTTACAGTATGCTATGGTGAATACAAATATTGCTATATTTCAGGTGTTGTGAGGGGGCTGCCTAACTCCATTTAATCCTCACATCAGCCCTAGGAGGGAGGCATAGCAATAATATTATTACTTTGACTCTTATTTCACAGATTTTCACCTAACAAATGTTAGGGTGAATTTAGCCCAGGCATTCCTATTTCAGAACTCACTCACACACTTTAATCATGTTGGCATATCCTACTTCCCAGGGCATATTTATTAATATTGGTTCCTCTTTCTTCACTTCTTTCACTCCACTATCTTTTTCTTCTACCTTTTGCCACTAATTAGTTCTAATGTAAAAATAAAACAAAACACAAACCCATAGTTATGGATTCATGCTTACCTCTATGAATGGCATTAATTAGAAAAGACTAGGAAACTGCTTCCAATGACTTACTAGGTCCAAGGCAGCAGCCAGGATGGATGCATCAGGAATGGTCCCTGGCTCACAGCAGTTCAACAGAAACTGAAAGCGTTTCATGCCTTGTCGGATTGCTCCAAGATTCACCACATTTTTACTTTTAGCACCGTCTTGATTGGGAGAGAGATGGTCGTCGAAACTGTGGCAGCCTGTAGGAATTGTGCCATTGTGGAAAAATGAGAAGGTGAAATTGACCATCGATTAAAAAACAAACAAACCAAAAAAAAAAAAAAAAAAAAAAAACCAGCTTCAATGATATGCCAATGTGTTTTCTTTCTATAGAGTTCCCTGAAAAGTAAGGGCTACCAGTGAGAATCAATCTAGTTTATAAAATGCAGACTATAAGGTAGTGTTGTTTGGTTTTGAATCGATAGGGGTTATGGCTTTGTGTATTTTAACAAACAGTACACATGATTTTGATGAAGAAAATATAAGCATCCACATGGAGATTGATTTTTCACTTTAACCCTAGGAACGTTAAAAAACCCTGACTGTTCTATGACTTTTAGTGTATATATTTCTTTTGGGATTTTTCTTTAATTTTTTAAATAATAATTTTGGTTACTTATTTATTTTGCAATGCGGGAAAGAGAGAGTAGGGAGAGAATGAGAATGGGCATGTCAGGACCCCTAGCCACTGCAAAAGAACTCTAGATGCATGCCATTTTGTGCATTTGGCTTTATGTGGGTATTGGGGAATCAAACCCAGGCCATCAGGCTTTGAGGCAAGTGCCTCAACTGCTGGGTCATCTCTCTAGCCTTCTTTCTTTCTTGAGACAAACACTTGCCGTGTTGCACAGGCTGGTTTCAAAGTCTTAAGACTCAAATATTCTGCCTATCTCAGCCTCAAAGTACTGAAATTACAGTCACATATCACCATGCCTTGATAACCTTCAAAACCAGCCCACTCCCCTCATCATTCTCAAATGTTCTTCTGGTACCCACAGTGAGGTTCACTTTGGAGCATGACTTGGCTTTTTTTTTAAACCCAGTTAATTAGGCATGTTATAACTCCTAGTCCACAATGAGGAGTCACAGAGCTTGTTTCCAGAAATGACTGTCTACCTTCTGTCAATAATTTGCTCTTGACTCCATGATCTACTGCCCTACTTTTCTACCTGCTACCTCAACACAATGGTGGCTCTTTTTGTGATACTTCTCAACTGTGCCCTAGACACAAACCTGTCACTATTGGTGAGTAAAGAACAGTGAATGATTTGTCCCAACTAATAAACACTGATATTTGTAATTTACTATTAAAAACTCAAATCCAGGGCTAGAGAGATTGCTTAATGGTTAGACATGCCTGCCTGTGAAGCCTGCTGGCCTGGATTCAAGACCCCAGTACCAACTTCAAGCTAGATGCACAAAGTGTCATATGCATCTGGAGTTCATTTGCAGCGGCAAGAGGCCCTAGCATGCCCATTCTTCTTCCCTCCCTTCTTCCCTCCCTCCCTCTCTATAACCCCTTTCAAATAAATAAATTGATAAATATTAACAAAAATTAAATCCATAGTCAAAGTTGCCCCTAAAATAACTATATTCATGGTAGATAATAGGAGATGTTTATACCTATGGGCCTGGATATATCATGATGAAGGCATGTGAGCCATTAGATTGCCTTTTAAACAAAAGTGAGTACGAACTCTACCAGGGACCACATAATTTGGAAGCAGTTCAATCCTGAGTTATAGATTCCTTTGGATGTTACTACCATTAGATTAAAAATTATTTTGTGGTATAAAATCATTACCAATTTTTAATCCACTACTTTCAAAACGACTCAGAATTATGATATATCCCTGCATTGCTCATGATAGGGACATGTTCTGAGCAATGCTTCATTGGGTAATTTCATCTCCATGTGGATGTCATAGTGTTTTTAAAAACTATGATGGTAACAATGTCAATAGGCATTACAATCTTGTGTAACTATTATGATTTTTGCAATTAGTCATTGACTAAAACTTTGTCATGATGAATGTGACTGTATGTAAGCATAATGGCATGATAAGTAGAATTTATTTTCAAAGAGATGACACAAATAATAAATATGACAAATTTTCAAATCATCATTTCAGACTGGTAATAGATATTTGGGGTCTGATGGACTTCTACCTTTACATTTTGTTTATGTCTAAAGTTTTTCATAATTATAAAAATGGCTCAGAATTCAACTAAGATACAAGCATCAAAATTTCCTATGCTTTCTTCATGAGTGTCTATTTTTAAAATACAAGTGTTCCATATTCAAATATCCCAATTTCATAATTTTTTAAAGTCAGTATAGCATATTTTGCATCAAATGAAAAAGAAAGAACTAGGAGAAGAATATGATAGTGAAAAATTTCAAAAGACAAGATCTCAATTGATACAAGAATGAAAAGTTTCAGGTGAAAAGCAAGCAATACCAACATGACCATGTTTTCACCTGGATCCCTTTCTTTTATTGTATTGTGTATTTAAATTCATTTTGCCTATTTTTTAATGGACTTTATGAAAAGAAGTGCTAGTAATAGAAACATCAAAGCATATCATGATATTTATGCATGTGAACATGAACTGGCCAAACTTATCAATACAAATCATCTATAAGATGTGAAAACTGATAGTACAATGGGACTTATGTTCACACATTTGCTGTGTCCCTGTAGCTTCTTCACACTGTGACACTGATAAATTTTAAGTAAAACATGTTGTCTTCCCTCTGAAGCTCCATGTTTTGAAAAGTCTCTAATACACAGGAAAAGGAGTAAGGACAGTGGCAGAAGGAAAAGTAAAGAAACCAAAAACATTTAGCCAAAGTTAATCAAAAGAGGGAGCAAGAAATAGATGAGAGGCAGAGTAACAGACTCTGTGTATATTTGTATGTGCTATTGCTGATGTCGTAACTAGGACAAATGAATCAAGTTTATAGACAAATATATTTTCAGATTGAATGGAAAGAGGTCCTAACAATTCAAGCTTTCTAGCTCCGGAACAAGTTGCTTTGTAAAGTTGTACACTCCCCTTCAGCGGAATCACACAGAGGGAGGATGACCACCTGTCAGGGTTATAATAAGCAGACTTCCTAAGTAGTGAGGAGGGTGGATAGAAGGTTCTGTAATTCTCAGATTTAATAAGGGATAGGAGAACAAAAGAGTCCATGTCTTATTCTCTGCGTACTCACTGCTCACTAGAAGCTTCCATAGATGTCTTTTCAACCAAACTGATAGTAGAGAAGCTATAGATAGTAGTCAAAGACATGTATGCCAACCAAATGAAAAGCTTACAGAAACAGAAAATGGCCATTTAAAAAAAATGAGAGAATTTCTGATACTGAGTTTCAGAAATGCAAAAGAAAAGAAAATGGACCAGTTCTAAATAATCTAAATAAGGGAGAAACAGATGAAATCTGAATGGAAATTTCAGGCTACATGACCCTTACCAAGACGCTTGAAGAAATTCTCCTCTTCTTCTCTTCCGTTCTCCATCCCACTCCCTGGCCCACCCTCAGAGAGCTTTACAGCACTGGTGAACTTGACCTGAAAAGAAAAGGAATAGTCACCAGGTAGGTAAATTCAGAGGCAAATCTTTGGGTTCCATTAACTCTTCATTAAAAAGGAGGTTGTTTAGAATATCAGGATGTGTTTGTCACTTTGCTTCTACATGTGGTAAATTTTTTCACTGGTTTCTTTCCACGTGCCATAAAAGATGTTCCTGTAAGCAGCAAGTGCAAGTAGGATCCAGGCAAGAGGTCAGTAATGCAGCACTGTGAAAAGCACTGCGTGAACAGCCAAGATACTCTCAGTGTTCAGTTCTAATAAAGTCTAATCTCAGACTTATGAACAGTGAGCTACATTCATCCTTTATGAGTATAGCCACCGCTAAAAATCAGACCAAAGTAAAGGAAGGACAAGTAGGACATTTAAACTTTATAAATCAATGTTTGGTAATGCCCTCTCCCCTTTTCTCTCTTCTCTCTCTCTCTCATGCTCTTTCTTACTCAGAATTGAATCAGGGTAGGGCCTCATGCATCTTAAGTAGGAACTCTACCAGTGAATGATAGGACTGGATCATTAGCCTTGTTTTATTGTTATGAGTACTGCTGCTGCTGCTGCTACTATTTTACTTTTTGTTTGGAAACAGAGACTCACCTGGCTTCCTAGGCTGGCCTTAAACTCAGTCTGAAGCCCATGCTAGTCTTGAATTTGAGCTTCTCCTCCCTCAGCCTCCTGAGTAGCTAGGATTACAGGCCTGCTTATTTAAGCACCAATATGTATTCTTGATCTTGGTTTTAGACCAATAATTCTCAAAATACTTACTTCAGAAAGGAAACTATAAGCCATGTAGCCTCCAGCACTTCAACATATTGGCAAAAAAGAATGTGGCATAGGAATTTTAAGTACATTTCTTAAATGTTTTGTTATCTTGTTATATTCTTTTTATAATTTTGATATATTACAGTTAAAATAGACTAGGTAGAAAAATCTGGTAAGATGCAAAGAAAATGCCAGAAAATAATTTGTATATAAAGAAATGTAATACACCCTAAAAGGTAGGTATATAAGGGGCTTGGCTATGACTTATTCAGAGGGAAGATTCTTATAGGAAATAAATTTTGGTGAGAATCAACTTTTGCCAAATAAATGCTACTAGAACATGTCATGGCAGTATATAGAGCATATAAGTGAGAAAAGCCATCCTGTCTTTAATTTTCTTTTCAATTGGCAGAATGGTTCAGATAGTGTCCAAGGCAGCAGAAGGGGATGAATGGTGTGCATGCATGAATTTTAATGAATGTGGAATCACTAATGAATGAATGGATCCTTGGGAAGGGCTACAGATGTTTAATAACTTCTGTGGTGGTTTGAATCAAGTGTTGCCCATAAATTCACGTGTTTTGGTGTGCTTGGTCCCCAGTTGATGGCAACTTGAAGGATGAAGACTTGTTGGGGGAGATACATTGCTGGGGAGGGCTTAGGGGTGCTACAGCCAGCTCTCCCTTGCTAGAGCTTGACTGTATGCCAAAATAAAAATTTTCTGTTCAGCAGTTGCTTTTGGTCAGGTGCTTTATCTCAGCAGCAAGAAAGTAATTACAACAATTTCCCATGCATATTAAAAGTTAAAAAGAGCTAAAGCAGAAGGATTTCCACTTCAAGGCCAACCTGGCCTTCATTAGTTTCTGTGTCCCAATAAAAAGTGAAGAAGGTTTGCAACTGAACATGTTTGGTCTCATTTCCAAGCTTGTTCAACTGCAAACTTTCTTCATCTCCTCATAGGTGTTTAGAATTTCCCAGCATTAATATTTCTCTATCAGTGACACCAACATTTAAGTCTACAAGTAATGTCCTGTTGACCTTAGAGCTTTGCCTGATGAAAGACAGGCGGTCCACAGAGCTGATGTCCAGGAGGTCCTCTACTCCATCTGCCAGGCCAGAGAGGGAGGATCGTTTCAGCCAGTTTCCTAGTTAATAATTTAAAACATTAAACTGTTATAGCATTTGCTTTTAAATGGATTACACATAAATGCTAGCATGTACTATACAAGCAATGGAATTCACATGGATCTGCTACAAATAGAAGCAAAAGCAAGTTGTTTTTAGTGTTCTTGGTTTGAATCAAATTAGCTACTGTTGGACTATAAAACTACTTAAGCAAGTAATATGAGGGCAAAATAAACGTGTGCAGGACACCACAGTTCATCCACTTATCCTAGACAAGTTTCACGTCTCTCACTAAAGCAGATTAATTCTACCGTCTGAATAAGTCTCAAATCATCTGTTTCTCTGTCTACTTAGTCACCCAATCCAAGCGTTCATTTATTTTTGCCTGTACTACCAGACAGCTTTCAATCTGATGTTTCTTATTTACTCACCCTCTCCTTACTATGGTTTCCATGCAGTGGTCTTTTAGAAAGAGTTACCATGCTTGTGTTAGGCTCTTGTTCCATAGCCCATCTTGGCTATGCGGCGCTCTAGAATGATGAGCCAGTCTGGGCCACAAGGTGCACATGTCTGGTTCATTGTTCTCACATCGTGGGTCAAATATTCTCCTTAATATGATTCTTCCAACCCCCTCCTATTATCTTCGCACATACATTGCACTCTGGACTGCTATCCTTTTCTTCTATGCAATCTGCAGATTATAATGTCAGTGCCTCTAGGGAATCTTCCCTGATTCCTGTCTCATCCCTGGTTAGGTTCAGTCTTGTTGTTGCATACTTTCATAGCATCATATGTATTTCCTTCATAAAGCTCATAGTTTATACATACATTTAGTTGTATGATTATCTGCTTTAGTTATTGTGGCTCCTACTAGATTACACATTCAGCAAAGGGGGAAGGGGTATTGTATACAATAGAGATATCTAGTAGGGATTTGAGAAATATCTGAAGAAACAAAAGAGTGAGCGAGTAGATGGATGGATGAAGCATAGCCTCAGCATATGGCTTGAAAGCTTTGCTTTCTGTACCCAGCAGGCATGCTGTGCATTGAAGATGCATTGAGTTGATGACATGGCAGGTTAAGAAGAAAATCCAAAAATAAATACAGACATACTTTTACCTATGGGGAGTTTAAGCTTCTTCCGCAGGGAAATTCTGCGAGACCGTGAGCGGGCACGCCGGTCGGAAGTGGTCCCTGAGTGGGCCGTGGTGCATTCTGAAGTGTCTTGCTCAGACTGGCTGCTGGTATCACTTGCAGCACTCTGGGATTTGAACATCTTGCGCCAGAAATCTTTCCGTCCCAAGTTTCCCCCTTGCATCTGTTCATCACTGCAGATAAGTGGAGAATAGGGTGAAACATCTGATGGCACATATTCCAAAATTTCTCTTCACTTCCTGCAAGTGACATTTAGGGAAAACATGCAGAATGATATTTGATGGGCTGGATGTGAGAGAGTAGGAGTTATAGGGGGAGGAGGGAAGCCAAGGGTGACTCTGAGTTCATCGTGAAAATAGTCATGTTGCAGCCATCAAGTGGAGGTGGCCATTTACTTCAACTTTAATAAAAAGACTAAATATTATTGCAGATATTCACCTGCTGTGTGATTCATAATTGCAGAAACACTTTATGTCAATAAATATTTAACTTTTTAAAACGCTCCCTGTGACTTGTGTGTTACTGTTCTTCTCTTCTCATCCTTCAATGCAATGTAGAATTATATTTGGCACCCAATAGACTCATATTAAATATTTACATGAAGGAATGAGTCCAAGGAAGTTAAGAGTAAAAACATAAGTCCAACTCAAAAGGACAAATAGAAACGCCTGCAAGGGGATTTTTGACTCGGGCACATGATCAAAAATATGTAGAATTTAATCTCACAAGGAAAATAATAATAACAATAGCAATAATGTCAGATAATATTCCTAATTTTTTCACTCATTGAACTGATATAGTTTAAGGTGACAAAAAAGAAAGCAATATCACTACCACGCTGTCACTGGAGGAATAAGAATGGTTTAATCTTCCCGAAAAATAACTTATTCATACGTTTTAAAAGCTTATATGAACCTCCCAGGATAGAGAAATTCAATTTCTAGGAAATAATTTAAAGGAAATGATGTGAAAACATGCTAATTCATAAGAAGGTATTATTAGTCAGATCTTTACTTTTTGTTTTTATTCTCAACTATAGATTTCTGTTCATCCAAATGTGGTATACAGTTAATCTGGCTTTCTTGAATTAAACTTGTAAGCTACTGATCAAGCAATCATGGTGGTTGAAGCATTTCTCACCTTCAGTACCTGAATGAGATGCATGGTGTGCTCTGTGGCTAGAGCAGGAAGGGACTTAGGCAAGTTGTAAATTATCCATGTTCTCAATCAGTGGCTACAATAAGCAATGCGTGCCAGGGAAATGCTTACATTAGACAATTTCTAGTATTATTGAGCGGATCTGACCAGTACTTGAGGGAGAATGAGGAAAAGGGACTGGGCAAAAGAGGGAGCAAAGAAAGAGGAGCCAGAATGAACCTGAGTAATCACTCACATCGCTCCAGGCTAAACGAAGGGTGCTCGGCATGCTCACCGACTGTGCCCACTTGAATCATGAGCAAATTTGTACATGGAATTTTATGACATTTCTCCAAGTGGAAATATTTATGTTGAGGCATATGAAAGCACAGGTATTCCCTCAAGGAGAAAGAAAAGACATGTGCTAAATTCTCAGAAACTGGGCCATGTTTACAGAACACTAAACAAGGAGAATACTTTGGAATTCCAAAACTTTAACCAGCTGTTAAAATAGCCAGTGTTATCATTTTTTTTTTTTGAAATCCAATTTACCTTTCACATTATTTTCACTGATCAGATTATCTCACAATTTGCTGATGTTGTTTATTACTACGCCACCCTCAACTCTGTGGGTCTCGTCTGACCTTGGCAGGTAAGCAGGGTTAGGCTTGGTTAGTACTTGTATGGGAGAAGTTGTTAGTATTCTTTGATGCTGGGGGATTATCTCTCCTCTTAAAGTCTTTAACTTAGTCCTGTGGCTATTCAACGATGGAACTTGTGCATACTATTCATTTTTCCCCAGGGAGCTTTGAGATCCTGTCATATCTGAGGCTTTCCTTAAAGCAAAAACTAAAGCTTAATTTGGAAGAAGTTAGAGAAAAAAAACAAAAAAACAAAAAAACGCCTTAATGGTAATCAGACATTTCTGCCCTTTCATTGATTGAACACCTTTCATTCATTTTTTAAATATATAGTATTACTATGAGCCATGCTCCATTTTGAAACTAGGGCTATAACAATAAACAAAGATTCATATACCCCAACAATGACTCTCTCCCATCTTTCCGTACTTCATAGGAATAGTCTCTGATTTTGAAGTGCTTCAAAACCTGTGTATGTTTTCTTTGTTGTTGTTTAAGATTCATTTGTTTGCTATGTATTTGATGGTTATTGAACTCTCAACTCTATCTGGTTATAAAGAAATAACACTTTGATATCTAAAATAGATCACAGAGCTGCTAGAAGTCCTGACATTTAACACTGAATGTGGAGAAGCAAAATGGTATACCTAAAATGATATACATGTTTGAAATATGGACCAATCCAGTTTCAGATAAGTAGCTCCAAAAAGGAAAATGAATACATATGAGGCTTGCATAGAATTAAACTGTGCATTTAATGTCCACAGTAACCATTGCATCTTCTTGGGGGTTTGATTTTGCTACTATGAAAAACGGATAGAAACTGGTGTCAGAAGACATTTGGATGGATCTACGAGAGACCATAGTGCTATGGACAGTCTATATTTCAGCTAAATATGAGCACTAGTGAAGTTTAACTTCTCTCACTTTTTTTTTCCTTTTAGGAAAGCTTCATTCAGCACATTGAGAGCCATCCACTTATTTAAAACTTGTGGTTTTTAAGTAAGAAAGTATATGATACCTCATACATTCTTCTTTTCAAGGTTTTCCTGTAGTATTGGGTATGGAAGATGTAAATGGAAAGGGGACAAGATGGGAAATGCAACCGGGGAATCTTTCTATAGATACAAAGTTGGTTATTGGGTCTTATATGGAGAGAATAATGGCACTGGAAATAGAGTTAAGGACAAAAGGGAAAGTTGAAAGGAAATGAAAACCAAGCTAATAACAAACCAAATAACAAAACAGAGAAAACAAGCAGCATTTTAGAAAACAAAATTTCTGCCATGGTGAAGTGCCTAGTCCTCCGCATTGGAGACAGATTCAATCCAACTTACTGCTCTGGAGTCTGTGAGGGGCGACCAGACATGAAGCTGCGGCATTCTTCAGGTGCAGAGGCTATCTGGCCTTTATCCACAATGCTTCCTGCCTCTGACCTGTACAGAAGGCACATTCCACCAATCACAACAGAGCAGGACACAATGCTTTTACAGTTCATATGCTACATATATGCTTACAGATAAGCTATCTGGATTGCAAACCTTTATTATCATATGTGTACAGGAATTTGTACCCGATCATTTGACTTATGAGCGTGCTGTCTTACTGCTCACTAGTATCACCACTATTGCAAACACAGTCATTAATGGTAAGCAGGATTTCCATCACCTTAAGGGTTTCTTTTATTTTAAAAATTTTTTTTTCTTTTTTATTTATTTATTTGAGAGTGACAGAGAAAGAGGCGGAGAAAGAGAGAGAATGGGCACGCCAGGGCCTCCAGCCACTGCAAACAAACTCCAGATGCGTGTGCCCCCTCGTGCATCTGGCTAACGTGGGTCCTGGGGAATCGAGCCTCGAACCAGGGTCCTTAGGCTTCACAGGCAAGTGCTTAACCACTCAGCCATCTCTCCAGCCCAAGGGTTTCTTTTAATCTTGTCAGAGATATTTAATATATTACACATATGAAATAAGTGTATGTTTACTGGAAGAATAAGTGACATGGTACTGCCTAGGAATATATATTTTTTTCTTTTACAGTGCTTTGTCTTCCCCCACATTTAGAATATCACTTGCTGAATCAGAGAACACTGTACCAGTAATTGATTTGCCTTTCTGGATAAAAGTAAGAAGAGACTAAAAGTTAACCTCTTACTATGTGATTAAGAGCTATGAAGTGAAGATTAAGCATGTAAAAAATTGTCTACTGAGCTCTGATTGCAAAGGTGGCATTTTCTGTGTAGTAAGTTCATTCCTTTGCTAAACTTTATTTGGATCACATCAATGATACCATGTATACAAGATAGTTTTATCATCTTTGGCCTGATTTCATGCCCTCCCAAGAGCCACATGGACAGTCCAGTGAAAGATAATATTCTTCAGACATACACAGAGCATTAATATTCAGAGAGTTCAAGCTTCCAACCTTTTACCACCTGCAGGCTTAGTTTCCTGTTCATTCTCCTCCACCTTTTTCCCTGGGGCTAACTTCTCAGCACTGTCAAGCAGAGCACTGAGGGCCACTCTCCTGAAGACATTCCCATGGGCTTCTTTGATAAACTGGACCAGCTGACGGATGTCACAATACAGTCCCTATTTGGAGGCAAGAAGGAAGTTTGGGGAAGGAAAGATAGCTGTCCAGTTAGTTTTCATAGTAAGAAAAGACAATTTCTTGGATTTCAATGAACATCAAAGATACAAAAAATGACAATTACTACCGTGGGAACCAATGGTATAACCCCTCTACATTTTTCCTATGGAACTGTACCCAGGACCTTCTCATCCATCCATCCTTAGTATAAAAAAGGATGGCTACCACAAGCTTTGAAGTCGGAAAGTTGGCCATATCCCTGGGTGTACATTAAACTACGTTTTAAATGACTGGACTCCCATATTCTTAATTGTCTTAATTGCATTCTGAAGGGATGCCTGCAAACAGAAAACTAGTCAGAATTTTGTTAAGAATACACATTTTTGTCTCTGTTCAACTTCTCCAAATTGTCTTAATTATTTCTACAAAATTTTAAGTCCTTTGATACTTATAGGAAAGCCTGATTATTCAAAGGGTGATGGATTTTGCTCTGTATATTTAGGAATAATATAGCTGTTGCAGCCCAGTTAAACATGAACCTTACCATAAACTCAAAGATAATGCAGATATATTATTAACAATATATTGGTGAATCAACATTCAAAAATATATGTGGGGCTGGAGAGATGGCTTAGCAGTTAATGCATTTGCCTGCTAAGCCAAAGGACCCAGGTTCGATTCTCCAGGACTCACATTAGCCAGATGCACAAGGGGGCACATTCATCTGGAGTTCGTTTGCAGGGGCTGGAGGCCCTGGCATGCCCATTCTCTCTTTCTGCCTCTTTCTCTCTCTCCCTTTCTCTGTCAAATAAATAAATAAAAATAAGGTATTAAAAATATGGTAATGTTTTTTTAATTGAGGTACTAATAGTTTTTTCTCAGCACTACTATATGCTTCTTTCTTTCTTTCTTTCTTTCTTTCTCTCTTTCTTTTCCTTTATTTTTTTAAAAAGTACATATTTGTTTATTTATTTGCACATCTGTGTGTGTGTTGGAGTGGAGAGCATGCCAAAGTCTCTTGCTACCACAAATGGGTGCCACATGCTTTGGCTACCTTTTGCATTTGACTTTATGTGGGTGCTAGGGCATAGAACCTGGACTGGCAGGCCAGGCAAGAAAGTACCTTTAACCACTGAGCAATCTCCCCAGACATCCATTTTTGGTCTTTAAAGATGCAGTTACTATACTCTTTGCCTTCATGGTAAGAGAGAAAGCAGAAACCTAAAAAGAATTACCGTTACAGCTTTTGTTTTCAAAAACTTAATACCATGGGGACAATTTTGCCCATAATATTTAGGAAAACAGAGCAAATGAGTTTTGAGGATCACAGGGAGATAGTCTCTATTGCTCCTAAGGGAACAGCGTAATGAGAAGTTCACTCTGTTCTTCATTAATTCGTGCACAGAAGGGGCAAGGACTCAAAGAGCAAGGGTTCTAAACTCACCCAGGCAGGAAGAGTATCAGCAGAGAACACCACACTTAATGATAGCTATGAATGAATGAATGACAGACCCATGGACACTCCACAGGCTCTCGCGTTGGTACTACCTAAGGTCTGTCCCACACTGTGGAGTGGGGAATTCAAGAATAAATGAAGTTCAACCTTTAGCTATCCTGTGGGATCTCAGTTCAAAGTCGAGCTTATGGAGATTAAAAGAAAATTATTTACTTTTTCCCATATACGAGGTTGCACATAAAGGATTATAAGCACTCACATATATTGTAATCAGTCTGTTAAATCATTTCTTGTCAGATCCAGATGCATGTCTAAATGTTATTTATATTACACTCTAAGAGCCTTGTTGAGTTTAATGATCAGCAAAAGATCAACCCCACCTCTCTTTTTTTGAGAAAATTATGTTTCGGTCAAGTGAACTTCAAAAGCAGTTCAAAATAGTGTAAAAATCACATCCCTTGTTTGGGTAGTCCCTGTGTAAAAATGGACTTATGTCAGTATAGAAATCATTGCATTTAATAGATTGTAGGAGAAACACTTCTTACCTTCTCAAGGAGACAAAAATTCATGTATTTGTGTCAAATCTGTCAAAGTCTACATGCAGTATCTCAAACTATAACTCCCTGGTAGAAATTGAGTACTTATCCTTTATGACCAAGTTTTCTCCCCTCACTACTTTGGCTTCAGTGGATCAGTTAACACAGTCCTTTGTGAAGAGGAGCTCAAAGATTACGATGCTCATAAAAGGATAACAAAACAAATTTAAATAGCATATGTAGATTAAATAGCATACGGGATTTTTTAAAGTTAATGTGATTTCTGACAATGCTTAAAGTTTCATCTGTTCATATTGCATGAGGCAATAAAATGAGCTATACCACTTCTTTCTGATGGGCTCAAAATACCTTGCAGCCAATTTGCCCATCACAACACTACAATTTGAGATGCAAGGAGACAAGCCAATTTGTAGGTAGGATAATGAGGAACAAGGAGAATAAAAAAAGGATTAAGGCTCCTAGGTGGGTAAAACTTAAGAGAAATGTGGACACTGAAACTTTACAATTTCAACATTTCTTCATCCTGATCATAAAGTGGGATGTTCTCTCAGAGTGAAGACCAAGACCTCCTGGGGGAAGGATGGGAGAGTTTCTCACCAGATTCTCTGGGCTGTGCAGTTCGTGTGTGGTAGACGCACAACGTGTGATGAGGGACTTAAACATGGCGCCGACGATGATGCCTTCCACACTCTGAGCTGTGGATTTGTTGTCCACTGTGGTGAAGTTATTTCCAAACCCAGCTTTGTCTGGAATGCAAAGGCAGATGTTCAAATAAATGTTTCCATTAACCTACACAACTGAAGGGTGTGAGGCAAGACATGAAGGGCTACACAATGTGGGAACTGGTGACTAAAGAAAATGCCAGTGTCATAATCTCTATGACAATTGGAAAATAAAGAATCATAGTGTTCCTCACAATATTTACCATGTTATGGGTTTTGGGGAGCATTTTGGTTGATAAATGTAAGCCAAGGAAAAAGGTTAACTGTTGACTTTAGGTTGAGAGCTATTTTTTAAAAAAATATTTTATTATTTATTTGAGAGAAAGAGAGAGAGAGAGAGAGAGAGAGAGAGAGAGAGAGAGAGGGATGGAGAGAAAGAGAATGGGGGCACCACGGCCCCTGACTCCCGCAAATGGACTCCAAACATATGCACCATCTTGTACATCTGGTTTTACGTGGGTACTGAGGAATCGAACCTGGGTCCTTTGACTTAGCAGGCAGACATCTTAACCACTAAGCCATTTCTCTAGCCCTGAGAGTTATTTTTGTATCAGTGATCAATTAAAAAAATACACCAAAGGCTCAATGGAGAAAGAAATGTTTGATTTCTTTTTGGCGATGGAAATGTTGGTTTCTTGGTGGAAACTGTCCAGTGTGTCAGCAGTGGCATGAGATAGACTGACCAGGAAAGCTGGACCATAAGAAAGATAAGGCAGAGAGGAGCCCTTGGGAGAAACCAGCTCAAATATGCTTCCAGAGTACTCCTAGAAGCTTCTTAGACATATGGAAAGGGAAATCTTGCAGCTTCCCTCAGAGCCCCCTCTTTAATTCAGATGCATGTAACTGATCAAAAACCTTCAAATGGCATGGCATTTTATGCAGGTTTTCCATAGATCCTTTATAGGGGTCATGTGTATAGTCTTTTCCAGAGGACTTCTTATGACTTGTGAGCCTCCTTTGGGCTATGGGAGAAGCCTGTGCAGCTCTTTGATTGAATAAGGACCATGATTGTCTGACTCACTGTGACTCAACTCCACATCTCAAGAACTGCAGAAATGTGTCACCTGAAAGTAACACATGTGATTACCAACCTTTCACTGTCCATACCAACTGACAAGGGATGACCTCCAGACTTACATTACCGAAAGAAACATGGTAGTCTATGTTTATAGCTTCTACTTCAAGTATCATAAAGGAGAGAAAATATTAGCTTGTAATCAAGAATTTCTCTTGCAGATCTCAACTACAATCATTACCTCATTGCTTTTTAATTTCTAATATACTTGGCTTAAAACATAAATTATCCTAGGGGTTCTATTTTTTTCTTATATTTATAAGAGAAAATATATAAACATCAAATCCTAGTATACAACCTGAAAAACTGATTTTAAGCCTATCAGTGTCCTCATTAACATAAATTAATCAACAATGATTCATATATCACATGAACAATAAACGATTGTTACCATGATGTTATTTCTTTTCAGACTCCAATCAACATATGTGTCTTACTCAGTCTAGGCTTCCAACCTTACATTCAGTTCATTACCACACTTGTATTTAGAAGGTAATAGAAATATTTGTTTACTATGAATGCAATTGGCACTCATTGGTCTCCCCTTTTAAAAAAAAATTTTAAGACTTTTATTTTTATTTTTATTTATTTATCTGAGAGAGAAAGAAGCAGAGAGAGGGAGAGAGAGAATGGGCATGCCAGGGCCTCCATCCACTACAAACAAACTCCAGACACATGTGTCCCCTTGTGCATCTGGCTTACGTGGGTCCTGGGGAATCGAACTGAGGTCCTTTGGCTTTGCAGGCAAATACCTTAACTGCTAAGCCACCTTTCCAGTCCCATTGTGTTGAGTTTCTTTAAAGCCACAAAACTATAAAGTAGCTTATAAATGTGTATTTTCTTAGTTTTAATAAGTTAAATTTATATGTATGTGTGACAAAACTGTATTGCTACCATGCTTATACTAATCTCATGTATTTCTTTCTTATTTTACTTTTTAAAAATTATAAAGCATTGTGTATAGCATACTACAGGTGCTTATTCATATATATTGAACTAGTGGATACTTTTTCCTCTGATATTTTTTAATATATTTTTTTAAATTTTTATTTATTTGAGAGCGACAGACAGGGAAAGAGAGAGAGAGAGAGAGAGAGAGAGAGAGAGAATGGGCACGCCAGGGCCTCCAGCCACTGCAAACAAACTCCAGATGTGTGCACCCCCTTGTGCATCTGGCTAAAGTGGGTCCTGGGGAATCGAGCCTTGAACTGTGGTCCTTAGGCTTCACAGGCAAGCGCTTAACCACTAAGCCATCTCTCCAGCCCTTTCCTCTGATTTTGATCTCAATTATTATACAACAGAAGATTATATGTGAGAACTTTACCAAATTCCCACTCCTTTAGATAACTTATTTTCTGAGAACATGAGACATCAAAGATAATTTATAGGCATCTCTTGTTTATACCCTATTACACACAGTCAGTCACCCACATATTTAGCATGCAGAAGTATCTTTTTTTCTGTAAAAACTATCCCTACATGTTTAGTATGTGTGTCAAACACCACCTGCTTTACCTCGCAGTGATGGCTCCTCGACCTCGGGTATAGCTTTACTTACTGTCGGTGACTGGCTCCATACAAAATCCTAGCAAAGCATGCAAGAAGTCCACTACGTTATTGAGAGAGTCCTTGTTCACATAGTCCCTCATGGTGTGTCGGAACTGCATCTTATCTAGCTTGTATAGCTTAGTGAGGCAGTTCTGGGCCTGTAATGAAGGAAGAAAAGTGAAAAAGTCAAAAGTACCACCTTATGCTGCAGACACTGTTAGCCTGAGACCAATGCTTTCACAAGGCACAGATTTTCACCCATCCCCACTGGCTGGTACCAGACCCTCCTGCTGGACCCTGTTGCTTGTGGAAGAATTGGACAGGAGCAGAGTGGGCAATCCAAAGGGAAGAACCACTGCTCAGGAAAACCAAAGGTGAAATTCCATGTTGACCCCAGAGAAAAACACTCAATCTTTTCACCAAGGTCAAGATCTTAAGATCTTAAAGGAAATAACTAAATGAAAATTTCATAAGTTATAGAATTCATGATGAATGCATTGAAAACTTCAGAGACTGCTGTGAGAAGAAACATCATGCCACTTTTATGCCCAGCCAATTACATAAATTTAATGGAAGGGGAGCAAGGGTAGGATGTCAGTATCCAATAGTCCCTGTCTATGACTCTCAATCCTCTTGCTCTCACTGCTGAAGGGCCAGGATTATAGGCATGTTACAAGGCTTTGTTTACTCTATGTACCTACTCTACCAGTCCTCCAGTGGCCCCTTATATTGCCAAGAGAAAAATGTCCTTGAAATATATGAGGCATAAAGTGAAGTCTTATTTGTTTGTTTATTTATTTATATGCACTTGAATATGAAAGTATAATATATTGAATGTGGCCCCATGGATTAATAAACAGTAAATGAACCTTGGATAGGTCCTGATGCTCAAAATAATATGCATTTTATGATCTAGTAAATAACTTTGTCAGTTTGCAATGGTAAAGGTAATATTTCCTACCATGAAATGCAATGAAGTCACAATCATGAGCTGAAGAATGCAACAGACAGAATGTTCTCATATTACCAGGGAGTCCTCATCTAATAAAAGAGAACCCCCACTGACATGGTGCTTGACTGTTTAAGGTACATTTCTGGCATGAAAGTATGTCACATCTGACTTTTATACCTCATGATTCATTGAATACCCCTTTCTTACTGTTGAGGAAACTGAAGCTTAAACAAGTCAAATTCTTTTTTTATTTTTTTTTAAATATTTTTTTGAGAGAAAGAGAGATAAAGCCAGAGAGAGAGGGAGAGAGAGAAAGCTAAAGAGAGCAGAGGGACAGAGAATTGGTACACCAGGGCCTCAGCCACTGCAATCAAACTCCAGATGTTTTCACCACCTCTTGGGCACGTGGGACCTTGCACTTGCCTCACATTTGTGAGTCTGACTAACATGGCATCTGGAGAGTAGAACATGGGTCCCTAGGCTTCACAGGCAAGCACCTTAACCGCTATACCATCTCTCCAGCCCAAGTCAAGGACTTTTCCCAAGGTGATGCTGTTCCACAGTAGAACCAATTCTAAGATCCAGGGTCTTGACTCTTAATTTGTAGTTATTTCACAATGAACTAGTCTCCTTAACAGTTCAGATAAATAAAGCAATTGGACCTGAAATCAGGCACGGAAGGCAGGTGCAGAAAACTGGATATCTGGTGTCAGAGAAGCATAAAGTTCTCTAGGGTAGGAAGGCCCAATGAACAAGCAACATCAACAGCTTCTCTTCTATCCAACTGGCCCTGCTTGCTATGAATCCAGAAAGGCAGAATGCCATTCTCAGAGCCAGTTTATCCTGTTTATACCTCCATCTAGAGCACAATATTTTTGATTATATTTTAAGCTTCATTTCATGAACTTTGTCTTTTGCATGAGGAATGGTCTGTTTTATTTAGCCTTGACAGCTTTTATTCCAATTATGACGGAATTAAAAGCCAACATTAAAGATAAGAAGGGTATGCACAATGATGGAAGCAATGTAAGCTTCTATTGCCTTACTAATTACTTTTTAATTTTAACTTTTGTCCTCAAAATCTAGCTCTTGGTCAAAACATCTGAGTTTGTGAATTTAAAACTTAATGATGGTGAATATACTCCCAATGTATGCATAATTAACCAAATAATACAACATAATGGAATATTAAAGGAATACTGATGGATGAGTAGATGAAGATGACAGTACATCATGAAGAAAGTCAGCATGCTAATACTGTGTGAACACTTCATGACAAAACCCAACACCAAGAAGGGAAATGGACTGGCATCAGATTTTGACATGATCCTAAAACTCTGCCGAGATATGCCAAAGGGTTTCCTGGACTAAAAGTCGCATCAACTCCGTATTTTTGAAAGAATATTTTCTTACAATTCCAATTTAAGTTAAGAAATGAGACAAACATCTCAGCTTAGCTTTCCAGAAGTTGGAAAGGAAAATAAGTGGACAGTAGATGTGACGGGAATGAGCTAGAATAAATCATGTTCCATTGCAGAAACAAGCTTGGCAAGCTCAAGTGCAGAGTTTTGTTTCACACAGTTCAAAGGTTCATGATCTCAAATTTCTAGAGGTTGGGGTTTATTCTCAAGCAAAGCAGCCAGAAAATTACTGGTTACTTTTGTAGTCCTGTTTTGTCTCAATAAGGGCCATTTTCCATATCTAAAGAGAATCAATGAAGTCCTAAACTTTGATCCCTTTCTATAATATAAAATATGCTTCTGTAGTACCCAGACATCTGGTCAACAAATCATTTGTCATAGTCCATCAGAAGCTTACTAAAATGTATTCATCAGTGCAAAGTTCTTTCAAATGCAGCTCAAACATCCAATAGCACATCCTTTTACCAACTTAGAGTTGGTCTACAATATAAAGGAGGCAGAAGTATTTTTCTAATTAAACTTTCCTAAGCCTGAGCTTTAGATGTCATGAGACATCTTGTGGGAATCTTCCCAACCCTCAAGACAACATTGACTGCCCTGTGAAATACAGTATTTTCAGGGAACACTGACCCTCATTGTCAAAGGACTCATTCCCCAATTGCAAGGAGGGAAGAGGAAGAGGAAATGGAATCTACTTTAATTCTCTTACATTCTCTCGGAATACCTGGTGTCTCAGACGATCCCCAGAGAGCCCCCGGTGTCCTTCTCCGCAACCATAGGCACATCCCAAAGACTTCACTATTTTGATGAGCATGGTGAGAGCAAGCCTATGGTTGCTTACAGGTGTGCTTTCATCCTAGTACCCAAGATTGAGAAACAGAGACAAAAGCCTGTTGAATTGCCGCTGAACTACTTTTGGTACTAGTATAATTTCATTTTATGGCACTATTAGTATGTTTTACAGTAAGCACCTACACTTTGGAAAACTTGTAGAAGCCAAGGGCTTCTCTATCCAACATCCTGCTGCTTTTTGGAGGCAGTCTTAGTGCAATGCCTGGTCAGAGGCACACAGTAGGGAAGGGTTAGAGGTACCCTTGCATTACCTGGTAACTGTTTTGAAAAATCATTCTAGACCCAAAACTCTCCCTTACCAAGTAGGAAATGATTTTCAGTTTGGATCCAAATCTTAGGTCCAATATTTAGTAACTGCATATACTTGGACGAGTTACATAAGTACTCTGTGCCCTACCAGCATGGAAATCATACCAACATCTATCTCACAGAGATATAAAAAGTAAGTTACAACATGTAAGGGCCATAATAATAGCAAAACAGATGTTAATTATTTCTACGCTGCAGGCACTGCTATGCCTTGGGACAACTTTATGCAAATTAAAAGCAGCTGAGCTGAGGTGGAGACAATCCTTGAGTGAATGGCTCTGTGAATATAGATTGGGCTAATGTCCTTACTGGTCCATTTAGTTGAGGGACTTTGAGTATTACGTGGAAAACCTTGGAAAAGGTCACCCAGAACAAGGGTTTATTTGTAATATTATCTTACATAGTTTTAAATTAATATATGCACTTAATTTTTTTCCTAGCTCTAAAAGCTCTTTGTACATATCTGCTTGGCTTTTATTCCTTTAGACCTTTAGCTGTCCTTGAGATTAGGTTGCTTTCATTTCAGGCAGAAAGATGTATTGAGCTACAGGCAAAAATCAAAAATATTAAAATACATTTTAAGTTCTCAGCATAAATTTGTGGCCAATGTAGAAATAGAAATTAGGTCTTCCTTTCTGACTTAATTTACCATGCTTCTGATATTACTATGTTGCCAAAGTAGATTAACTCCCTGACTCCATTTTAAATAACAAATGATTTTAGGGTCTAACAGACCATTGTGAATCATAGTTGTAGCCACTGACCTATCATTGGGTTTTATTTTATAAATTCTGTGTACTACAGTGCACAGAATTTATAAATATTGTTTTGAAGACTATAAAACATTTACATTTTAGTTGCCACTTTGGATACCCCCTAATCTGGCTTGAAAGCATCCAATACTGGTCAAAAGTGATAATTTTGGTTAAGATAACATTTATTGTACCAAGCCATAATATCTAAGATAATACCTAGATGATCTATGATTAAGGCAGGAAGAGGGAAATCCAAAATAAAATGTTGAGGAACTTGGATTATTGGATCTGGAGTCTTTAGATTAGAGTTGAGTCCATAAATATTTGAAAAATGTGAGTAAGACATGAGATGAAAAGGCAGAAGATACAGGTACATTAATTATGCACCAAAGAGACTGGAGACAGAGAAGAAATTATGGAGAAGGAAAGAGGCCAGCACCTCTCTTTCAGATGTTAAAATCTGATATCTGTGAGAAAAATTGAACAATTTATAGTTTATATAATATATAAAGATTATAGAACTATATACTTTTACTTGTAGATATTTGACATGGTGTGCAGATTGTCACCTACTAAAGAATCAAACTTTGTTTTATTTCAATTTGTGAGCAACAATTTGTATCTAAAACCTCAAATGGAAACCAGTGTAAATTATATGAGTTTAAGATGTGATGATTTGTATTTAAAAGCCAAATTTTTGATCAATGCAGAGATCATAAGGCATAATGTTGTTCAGGAGAGTGAAATTCAGGAAGAATCATAACAAAAAGGTACAGGCCTCCGGGATGCACTGCACTGTAACATGAGAGGGCTGAGGCTGGGGAGCTGTGCCCATGCCAAACTAATGTCAAGTAAACCAACCTCTAGTCAAGAAAAATTCTCCTTTAATATGATCCTTAAGTGTGGGCTAAGTTGCCTGGCCAAAGTGCTGTCTAAGTCAAGAGGAAGAATTTTATACTGCAGAAAAATTATATGCTTGTTATGAACTAGCTATGAAGCTTTAACATTAACACGTTGACATTTTAACTCTCAATCTGATGGGGTTTGGAAATGGGCTTTTGGGAAATAATTAGAATTAAATGAGGCTAGGTATTGGTGCCCAAATAATTATTCTCACATGCAACACTAGATCTCTGTTTCTCTTTCTCTCTTTCTGTACTTGTACAAACACAGTACACGAGCATGCAGTTATGATGGTCACCTATAAGCCAAGGGATGAGGCCTCAGAATGAAGCCTACTTCCCTGACATCTTAACCTTGGACTTCCCAGCCTCCAACAACATAAGAATTAAGTATTGTTTAATCTATCTGCAACACTTTGTTATGACAGCCTGGGAAGACTAAGGCACTCTATACATCAGTCCCTGAAAGTTTTGAGAATGACATTATCTTTGGTGGCAAATGGAATCATGACACATTTGAGATGTTCTCCTGCAGAAATCACATGACCATAGACAAAGCTTTAACACTGTGTGGGTGACAGTGGTTGTTGATTTAGACTACAGGCTCATCTGTTTCTCTCATAATTGCTGAAAACCTAATGAAAAGATTTCTACCCTTACCGTTTTTTTTTGCTGTAGTGACTTGTTACAAGTCAATGGAGTGCAGGTAAGAGCACACTGAAAAGGAATTTGAGATACCATTGCATGAAGACACAGAAGGTGGTATAGTCATACCTTCTCTTGGTTCTTATCATTCTTCTCATAAGGGCCACCTCCACCTCCTCCACCACCACCACCATCACCTCCTCCTCCTCCATCTCCACCTCCTCCTTCTTCTCCCCCTCCATCTCCAGCTCCACTGACTGATGGGGTTCCAAATCCACAGGTGGAACTTCCAGACACTCCTTTGAAATGGAAAGTTCCCTCACTTGGTCTCTTTTCTATAGTCTCATTTTCCTTGTTTTCACTCTTCTTTCTGTTCTTTTCTACACAGGGGACGACACCAAGTTGAAGCAAGCATTCCACAATATTGAGTGCCACATCGCAAATGCGAGAGCTGATGTCATGGTTGAGAACAAGATACACAGCCTTCAGAACCACCTGCACAAGACGAAGGTAAACACAGGATGGCCAAGTTACCTGAATTCCCTTTGCAGAAATTCAGTTATTCTGTTTAATCCACTGCTTTAGGTCATGCTATTATTGGCTATCAATGATTCAGGAAATTTTAATATTTTCTCATACAAGGTGTACTGGGACATATGTATGTGCTCAGTACAGAGCATGAGTCAAGAGAAGAATGAAAGAAAAGTATTAGCTCTCTTATACCTCTCAAAACTTGTCTTGATAAGGAGAAATAATGGGAATTATAAAGCATACTGAATTAAAGGAAGACTAATTACTTGCCAAAATGAAAACTTGTTTAAATGATCTTTAAAATCTAAATGTTTTAATTCTCTGATTTTTTACTCCCAATGAATAATGTACAATGATTTGCTTATGCTTATAACAGAGGAACATTGGCTTGCTTTTGACTGTCTCATTATTCAACCTTCAATTTTAAATGCATAATATTTGCATGCTTAAATTGTGACTTTATTGATTTTAATATCTTAAATTATTTGCTGAGCCTGGTTCCCTAATGTGCAATAAAAAATGTTGGCAAAATATAATTGTGAAATATAAAAGCCCTTTCATTTGCTAATAATCATACTCAAGACAGGTATTCTAGGGACCACCAGCTTAAATCTTGTAAGGACTTCTATTCATTTGTTTTTCTGGCTACCCAGGAGATTTGTTGCCATGTTGCTTATATAACAAAAGAAAATAAATAAGCTTCTCATTTTCACTATGGGGAAAAAAAAGGCTTAGCAAACATACTTGTAAGTATATTTAAATATGTGTGTTCAGGATTCACTAGTGTTTGGGGTTATAAAAGTATTCTGATATCTGATCAAATATAATATAATAATAATTAGAAAAAGCAAAGGGCATATCTATGATGGTTAATATATTTGTGAAATTCTTATGTAGGTAGCTTCTTTATTTCAAGGTAAAAAAAAAATACTTCCAAGAGCCAAAGCCAAAGTCAACCCTTTCCATCCTTATGTTGCTTCTTGCAAGTTATTTGGTCACAGCAGTGAGTCAAGTAACCAATACACCTTTATCAAGAAATACTGCTCCTTACTGAAAGATCGAGCATCCCATTCTTGTGAACAAAGTTGTTGGTCCCATCAATATGCTCTGTGTCCTCCAGGTAGCTGTAGTTTATGCAGGAGTCTGTGAGGCTTCGTGGCAAGTTGGCACAAGCCAGAGGTTCATGAGGCATCTCTGGGATAGGCACCTGGTTACAGAGCTTCCTCATATGCTCACTGAAAAAGTCCGCGTAGCCTACGTTGAATGATGCCAGTGTGGTGTTGAAGGTTGCAACTGTAATCGTGGAGATCTGGGATCGCACTATGAAAATAAAAGCAGTGTCTTAGTTTTCCTTATCATAACCCACTACCTCAGCCACACAAGTGATGTTGTCACCTATATTGTGACCACAATATTAGCCATATCTTTATAGATATTTGACTCAGTCTCAAAGCCATTCTCAGCTACCAAGGAAATGATGAAGCTGTCAATGTAACCTAAAATCTGATCCATAACAAAGGTGATAGAAAAATATGCACCGCAGTTGTTTTCCTTAAGGCCGAAGCTGGTACTTACCATGTATCTAATGTTGAATTACTTTAGTTGATCATAACATGTGGATTTTACTCACTGTGAAATGACAGACCATGAATGATACAAAGTAGTTGTATTATTTTCCTACAAGTTTATGGCTGTAAAGATATTTTGTTTTGATCTAATGTGTTTAGGAAAGACAAGAATTCTTTTCCTTTGACTAAAAAGCAATGGGACATAAATTTGGGGTGGCCACATAATATATGTCATTAATTACTTCAAATGCAGTTGAGGGAAAAGATTAAATATATGCTCCTGTAAGACCATGAAAATAAGGAGATGAATCGTTAACTTTGTTAAGAGTTTATAAGAACCTGTCTTGGATGACACCCAGAGACACACTTGCTTGACATCAAGCAGAAGAACTGAAATAAAAGCTGACAAAGGAAATGAGGGTCTTGACAAGTGGTGACTTTTCTCCCAATGAAGTCTCTGAGCCCCTCAGGGGGCTGCCACAGAGGGAATCTCAGCACTGAATCTGGACATCTTCCAAGGCCCTTAATAGCCCTGTGGGCCTACGATCTGAAAACAGGTATGTGTTTCTAGTCCTTCATTTACCCTCTGAAGGTATGATGTTCATAGATTCAAATAACTCTTGCTCCTAAGATATGCTAAGAATGGCTAGCAAGTTAATTACCAAACAATATAAAGGTAAGAGCACAAGGCTATAGAGAACAGTGAACATGGAACATAGGGTAAGATCAAGAAGCAGGAAAAGAAGGCAGCCCTCCTGTCCACGCTGCACCTGAAACACAGAGCCCACCAGGACCCACCTTCTTTGACTGTGTTCTCCCCGTGGCTGTTGGAGTGCTCCGGCAGGTCACTCACCAGGGTGTGGTGCGAGTGGGAGTGCCTGGCACTCAGGCTTTCCATCTCTGTGGCTGCGTCTGAGCTTCCTCGTCTGGTCAGTTTCCCTAGGATGGACATGAACACCAGAAGAGGGGATCAAAATCTCAAAGAGCCTCTGCCGAGATTCCATCTTTCCCCAGGAGGGCAGTGAGAGTGAGAGGGTGTTAAGAGGAGCATGAAGCCCAGTGAAAATAGCAACAATTGAACTTGACTCGGGAATATTCAAGGTCAAGATGATTGATGAAACTGCCTGTGATAAGGTCAGCACCGATCTAAGCCAAATGTCAGGAAGCATCTGCTGTGCTCTGTCAGTTGTCAGCCTTTTATATGCCATCCAAAAGAGGGGGAGGTCTTTCCTCTTTGCTTTACTTCTTCCTTTATTAAATAACAAAGTCAAACGCCTGTCTTTAGATTAATTAATAAAAATGAATGCACAGTATTCTCTGTGTTCATGTTTCTGTATCTAGAATGAGCTAAGAAAATAGGGCCATGACTGGAGCAGTCATACAGAATTGATGCATAATTAATTTAATTATCTGCATTTTCTGACTATGAAAACACAGCATTATTTCAATAGTGAAGAATTTGCATTTGGGTGGAATTTTCTTGGCTGAGCTGTTCAAGTGTGATCCAAACTTGGCAAGGAGCCCTGGGTCAAGATTCCTAAACAGGTCACTTCAGCTTAGTCCCATTTGGCAGGCATTTGTGGTTACCTAAGATGGTTGTTTGCCAGCCTCCCTTTTCAATGCCTCGCCTGTCTTCTCCAAGCCCAGAGAAACTTCCAAAGGAAAATGTGCTGCGGGTAGGAGAGACATCGAGGTGGTCCTCATGAAGCAGGAACGGCACACCCATTCTTCGAGGCCTCCTCTTCCCTGTGTGGTGGAAGGGGATGGAGCCTTTCCTCTCCCGGTCCTCTTTGCGGCTCTTGAACTGCAGTAATGAGAGACGAAGGGTCAGAAAAGATGCTCCAACAAGAGGACTCCCATGAGCTCATTACATGTCATCCAATAGAAATGGAAGAAATTTTACTAGTATGTTAAGAGGGCTAAATGAACTGTGAAAAAATGTTACAGATTTCCAGAAGTCTTTTTGCTGGGTGGATTAGAGTGGTGGCTTGAAAAGAGTGATCCCTGGAACATTGTGGAGGAGGTGACAGAAATAGTAATAGTAATGCTGCTCTCACTGTTGACTACAGACACTTTTTTTTGACAGATGGCTGGGGAGAATCAAAGCTAATCAAAGTACTGAGAATAAGAGGCTGTTGAGAGCTAAGTCCTAAATGAGACATCTCTCTCTTGCCCTCCAAGGCTCAGGGAACAACTCAAAACATTGCTCAGGGAAATTTGTAGAAGAGGGAGCGGAAAGAATGTCAGAGCCACACGTTGGGTCATGACACACAGAGACATTGCCTCCTACTCATAACTGGTGGCTAACCCCACAAAGCATGACCCATAGTCCACAACAAGGAGGGTTCCTGTGAAGGGGGGTGGTCAGGGAGGAGGCTAACAATGTTACCAATTTGACTGTATTCATTGAGTATCAAACTAATAAAAAAATAATTTTTTTTGAAAAAAAAAGAAAATTTTTTTTGAAAAAAAAAACAGAAAAAGAGAGAGAAAGAGAGAGAGAGAGAGAGAGAGAGAGAGAGGAAGGAGTGTAAGAGCTCAAGGGTGATGAGGAGGACTTTGGGACACTCTTCTCCAGATATAAAGTGACTTGGGCATTCAGGACCTCATTGGCTATCCTTGTCTCTACAATGCCTGCACAATACTGAGCCCATCAAAAGAAAGAGACAATAATATAGAAGGACTAGTTGGTAAGAGGAGGGGTTCAGTGTAACAGGAGTGCATGAGAGGAGACATGAAAAGGTAATAGGATGAGATTATGTCCAAATTATAGGATGTATGAAATTTTTCAATTAAAAAAAAAGAAGACTAGTCCCCAGGGTCCAGCCACCAGCAGCAGCATAATTGGGAAGCTGTTATAAGTGAAAATTTGCAGGTTCAACCCCAGATGTGCCACATCAGAAACTCAGAAGGCAGAGCCTAGCAATCTGTTTTAACAAGCCCTATATATAGGTGATTTTGATGCACACTGAAGGTGGAGAAGCACTGGGTTGTAGGGCAGCATTCCTGAGTCACCATATGGACCAATCGCTTATTGTTCTGTTCCCTCTTTCAATGTTGATTCCCGTTTTCTAGTTGGCTAACTTCCAATGTGCACCACAGAATCAAAGGTGATACACAGCATGTATTGGTACAAGCACTTTATTCCTACCAAAAACATCCAACTTCAAGTGTAAGCCTTTGAAAATATAACTATGTCTGGATCTAACCTTCAGCAATTCTGATTGAATTATTCTGGGCTCAGGCCTAACTACTTGAATTTTTAAAGCTACCAGAAATTGTCATACATGGACAGTACTTAAGAATATATTTTTTCCCTTAAAATGATCAATGGTTTTAGAAACATTTTGTCATTTGCCTACTACTGCATTATTAATGTAGGCAGAAATGACTCACCAGCAAGATGCTGAGCTCATAGATAAGTAAATAATATGTTGTTTTCTTTGCAAATATAATGAATAAAATAACATAGAAAAGGAGAAAATAAAACTGCTGACATATACATGAGTCTACATTTACTTCTATTTGATTAGTTCTGTGCACTTATGAACAGAGAGACAAACTGGTTGATTCCAAAGAACAGTACTGTTTAGCTAGAAGGCCTACTTTTCTTTTGCTTTTTCTCTTTCTTTCTTTCTTTTTTTCCTGAGGTAGGGTCTCACTGTAGCCCAGGCTGACCTGGAATTCACTATGCAGTCTCAGGGTGGCCTTGAACTCACAGTGATCCTCCTGCCTCTGCCTTCCAAGTGCTGAAATCGAAGGCATATGCCACCATGCCCGGCAGTTAGAAGGCCTACCTTTGAGCTGGGCAGAAACTTTAGCACATGGCCCAAAGTTTCATGTTAACTTCTTTTCTGTGAAACTGGTAAAATAAGGATCTCACTGGAAGAAATAAGAACTACTCATAACAAGTACTTGATAAATGTAGTTGAGTCACAAAATAAAAGCTACATCACTATATCCTAGTACTTCCTGCAACACACTACATCACCAGGGTGGAGTTTCAGACAATCAAGTGGATGTAGAATAGGAAGCACAAGCACACACACAAAGCGACTTGCACAGGCTCAGAGGCCATGCTGCGAGCCAGCCAGCGTTACACCTGGGAGCTGTCCTCACCTGACCCCCCCCCCCCATCTCACACAGTAGCAGATCAGGACATCATGTCCCTCTGAGTTTTAACAAAATTACTAAAATATCAAAAAGCATACTTACTTTCTTAAAGATGTTCATGCCCAAGTCTGAAGAAAGATCTGGGACGGCAGATCTGCGAAGATTGGTCAGTGAAACCTTGGAAAAGGCTTCAGGGCTGAGAGACTTTTCTTCTTCATTACATTTCATGGTGAGATCCTTGACAAATAATAAACAGATCACAGACTCAGGGTGGCCATCCAGGTACTTTTCTTATCGAGATGTCACTTTTTAAATAGTTCTGGGACTAGTGTTTTGATATCTATAAAGTATTTAATTTGTTTTTTTGAACTTTCAGAATCTAAAGTCTGCTAATGTAAAGACATATTTTAATTGTAACTTCTTTTTGGACTTCACAGCACTGAGGTCATCTAGCCCAATATCCAAAAGAGTAAAATAGGGAATAGACTGATTTTTTTTTATTTTTAAAGAGTATTTTTCTAGTTAACAATTCATTAAAGGGGGTGTTCATTGTGAATAAAATAGCTATTACTCAAACAATATTTATTTTCAGAATATTCAGACCCAATCTACTCAAACTTAATTATACCCTAAGAACTGGAATACCATAGAAGTCACTTTTTTCTCTATATTTTTAACATATAGTGTCGATGAGAAAGGGGGAAATATGTGTTCAACTGATATCATAGTATTTATTTATTTATTTACCATAAAGCAATTTTATGGGGATAGCATTGCATCAGAACATGCTCAGATTACTTTTCCAAATATCAATAATAAATAACAAGACTATGTGTCAAAAAGACTGTTGTCTTAATGATAGCATTGAGACATTGAAAATTTTTGAATTATGCAAATAAGGTTAAATCACATGCAGTAAAAGACTAGTGTTTGATGTTTTATAATATTGGTAATTACCAGATTTCATGTCAGGAAGCTCTACTAACAGGTAGATAAACAAAGGCTTCCACTAAATTAGTGTGTACAGAGGTCTACTTCTGCCAACAGTAAATTAAGAGCTAACAAGGAGCAAAAGACAGGTGTGGTGGCACACACCTTTAATTCCAGCACTTGTGAGGCAGAGGTAGGAGGATCACTATGAGTTTGAGGGAAGCCTGAGGCTACAGAGTGAATTCCTGGTTAGCCTGAGCTAGAGCAAGAGCCTACCTCAAAAAACCAAAAAGAAAAACAAAAAATCCCAGCTGTACAACATCAGAGAAAGATAATAGCAGCAGTCATCTGCCCATTAAATACTCATCAATAGACAAGTCTGGAAGCCCAGGAGAAACAAAAGAGTGTGTTATGGCTGAAATTCTCATCTCAAGTGACAAGGATTTGTCTTACTTGGGTCTTGTGGGTGTTCACAAGGGAGGGAGCTGCAGCCACCATTGAGCTACTCCTGGGCCTGGGAAGAAGAGGAATATCTGGCTCTGGTGTCTTTTCTGGCTTCTCTTCCAGCATGTGTCGCAGCCTTTGTAGATAATACATCAGGGACCACTGGGTGCCTTCCTCAGACCAGTGAGGCTGGAGGAGGCAGCGAAGAACAGCGACGTCGAAGTAGGTGGCATAGCGTGACCTTTGGCATGGTGGTATCACGAGAGAGGCCCTGCTCCCAATGGCATAAATAAGACAATTATACTGGCATTGGGCCATCCAACAGGCAGCATAGCACGATTGAGAGCTCTGGCTTCGCACTCATTCATTTGTCATCATTCATTCATGTAGTGAGAAATGCCTTCCTAACTGGTCTCACTCATTCCACTTTTGCTAAGCATGTCCTGGAAGCAGAATATTGAGAGAGTTTGGAAGAAATCAGTGATTTCTTTGATGGTCAAGAAATCAGCAATTTGAAAGTCAGATTGGCACAGGAAAGCAAAATGGTATTTCGGTTAATTTCAGAACAACGTCTGCAAAGATACAGACTTTAAAGACCATGAGTTGGAGGAGGGTATAGTTGGTGAGCAATTTGGGTGGTGGGCAATGATGACAGTCAGAGATAGAGATGAGAAGCCTGGGAAATGTCTTGGTGAGCAAAGTGCTTGTCACACGAGCATGAGGACCTAAGTCTGGATTTCCAGCACCTTTGTAGGAGCTAGGCACAGCAATATACACATGTATTTCCTGTGGTGGGAAGGCAGGGCCAGGAGGATCTCTGGGGTTGCTGACTTAGCTAGTCTAACTCTAGCTTCAGTGTGAGACCCTGTTTAGAGAAATAAGGTGCAACTTATAGGAGCCATGGTCACCTGCATACGACCTGCCTAGGGTAGGGCCAGACACCATTCTGTTATGGATGGGGAGGGACTTGAGAGGCTGCTCTCATCCCTGATGAGCTAAGGACAGGGATGAGAAGAAGGAATACTGTGGGACTGAGGTGAATAAGGTAGGGTAATGTCTGGTCCATGTGATTAAATGCACTACATATGTGAAATATTGAATAAAAATTCAAAACAATAAATAAAAATATAAGATGGAGAATGATCCATGTTGATTGCTATCCTTCATGAACTCACATGCATCTGCATGCTTACCAACACATATGCATGCACTCATACACATATGAATATTCCTACACACATCCATGCACACATACTACACATACGCACATACACATGCAAGGACATAAGAAAGAAAAGAAACAGATGAGATTCATGCATGATATTTTTTAACCTATCAGGTTTGACTATAATAGAAAGAGGAATAGTATTTGGTCTAATGCATAGGGTTATTTTAATTTCTATTATAAAAATATTATGCAAAAATCAAGGAAACTGATTATGATAAACAAAGCCAAACATTACTAAGATGAAATTATTTTGAAATGCTCAATTTATAATCTATGCAAGATAATAAAACAAATTTTATAAATTTGTAAGATTCTGGAATTCTATTATTCAGCTTAAACATATTAGATCTTCATTAATTATTGATAGGGTTACTTCTAGTAAATAATAGTTTTAAGCAAGTACTCAGTTTAATATGTCATATTCAATATTTTAAGAGCAATGGACTGAATTGTTCTGTCTTTAAAAATTTATATTTTGGGATGGTATTGGGGGTGAGAATTTGGGGAGGATATATTAAGTGATGCGTCTTTTCTTTTTTTTTTGGATTTTCGAGGTAGGGTCTCACTCTAGTTCACGCTGACCTAGAATTCACTATGTAGTCTCAGGGTAGCCTCGAACTCATGGCAATCCTCCTACCTCTGCCTCACAAGTGCTGGGATTAAAGGCGTGTGCCACCATGGCCAGTTTGTGAGTCTTTATAAATGAGATTAGTGCTTTTACAAAAAGGATGTCAGAGAGCACTCCTGCTCTTTTCCCAGCATGTGAGAGTACAATAAGAAGATAGTAGCCTACCCTAAAATTCAACCACTCTGATACCTTGACCTTCAGCCTACAGAATTATGAAAAGTAAATTTCTGCATATAAACCATCTGGGTCATGTTACAACAGCTCAAACTGACTAAGACAGTCATGGGTATAAAGGTTCATCTCAGGGAACCTGTACACAATGATGAAATAAAAACAGAATTTCTGGGCTTCAAGGGGCCATTTGAAATCTAACCTTGAAACTTCATCCCTAGGAAAGATCTTCTGAGTTAGACAATGAAAAAGAGAAATTTGTTCCCTGCTCTCACCTAGCAAACAACACTTTATTTTATTTTATTTTTTATTTTTATTTATTTATTTGAGAGTGACAGACAGAAAGAAACAGGCAGAGAGAGAGAGAGAGAATGGGCATGCCAGGGCCTCCAGCCACTGAAAACAAACTCCAGACACATGTACCACCTTTTATATCTGGCTTATGTGGGTCCTGGGGAATTGAACCTGGGTCCTTAGGCTTTGCAGGCAAGTGCCTTAACTGTTAAGCCATCTCTTCAGCCCAATATGTTTCTTAATGAGGAGTATAGATAACACTGAAAAATCCAAACCCACATATATCTTGGATCCTGTTTGTCCTTTTTTAATAGGCTTCTACTCCCTTATCAAAGCAGATGTCACACACACTATGTTATTTCTGATCCCATCAACAGTATTCCTGTTCTGTGGGCTAGAAAATGTACATGCACATGATGGTTTTGGATTTCAGTGTCATTTTATAGTCCAATGTTCTGAATATTTTAGCTAAAAAATATGAAATAAATATAAGAACTTCAACCAAATTGTGTGCTACAAAACTACATTATTGGGCTGGAGAGATGGCATAGCAGTTAAGGCACATATCTGTGAAACCTAAGGACCCAAGTTCGATTCTCCAGGTCCCACGTGAGCCAGATGCAGAGGGTGGCACGTGAGTCTGGAGTTTGTTTGCAGTGACTAGAGGCCCTAGTGTGCCCATTCTCTCTCTCTCTCTCTCTCTCACTCTCCCTCTCTCTGTCTCTAATAAGTAAAATAAAATCTTTTTAAAAACTACATTATTTAAATAGCCTTACAGTCACATTATCAAAGTTGTGCCCTAAATTCTCATATACTTACCTTGTTTATTCTAGAGAACTAGAATACTCTTTGGATATCAGTTGCATGAGAAGTTCTGAGTCTATCAGACAGTCCTAGAGCATCTCCTAACTACTTATCAGTTCTTCCTATGGGCACTGTCCTAATCCTACTAGCTACCAACACCTCTCACCAGGAATATTATAATGACTTCCTTCAAGTCCTATCAATTCTTCTCTAATTCATCCATTCCTCTTGTCAACAACATGTCAAATACTTTATTCAATCATCTTAGAATTAAATTCCAGATCCTCATAGTAGAGAATAAAGCCTGTCTAATGTGGATATACCTACCACTTCAAACTAGTTTTTTTTTTAATCTTTATTTATTTATTTATTTTTTTTACAGTCAGTTTGGTACCATTATTAGGCTCATCCGTGACCTACCCCCTCCCCTTGGCCCCTCCTTGTTGAGGTATACGGGTCATGATTCAAACTAGTTTTTAATTTTCTTTTAATTTGTTAGCCTTCCTTCCTTCTCTTTCTTTCTTTCTTTCTTTCTTTCTTTCTTTCTTTCTTTCTTTCTTTCTTTTCTTTTCCTTTTTTGTTTGCTTTGCTTGCTTGCTTTTGCTCTAATGGTCTATTTCCATAGTCTCATCTGGCTTCAACGTCTTTATGAAGCCCTGGCTGGTCTGTAACTCATGATCCTCCTACCCTAGCTTCCCTTGTGCTAGGATTACAGATGTTTATCAATATGCTTGATTCCTCCTCTTTTTATGTCTTGCTGGCCCTGATGTACCACTTATCAACTTACTTTGTTTCAGCTCAAATTCACTCTTTTTATGTGTGGGGCAAATAGCCTGTTTTTATAACTTCTCAAATTGTCTAGTGTGCTACTTGTTCCCTCCTAAGACCTTGATTGATTATACCTACAATAAATACCACTTTGAAGGAAAGTAATAACCTTGATTCTCATTTCTCAAGACACTTTTACTACTTTAGAATTTTCTCAACACATCCTGTTTGCTTTTCTTAAAGATGGGTGAGCTCATCTACTCTCATAAGCCCGTCATTTATACCAAAGTTAACAGGAATTCTTTTCAGCCTTGGATATATAATATGAAAAGATAAAATATGAGGTTGGATGGCTACCAGCTGTGTAATTTTAGGTCCTCAAGCCTTCATGACAGTCGCCTAACTTATGAGTCAAGGAAAGCCATTGTTTTCTTGACTAAGCTTCTGTGATTAAGGCATATTTAGCAGTTCAGCAAAAGTATTTTGTCCCTGTGACTTGCTGTAGTTTTCACACACTTCTTTCATACTCTCCATACCTAAGTTCCCAAATATTCCTAGACATTAAATTAAGTTGGATACTCCTATAAGTCATTTTAAATCCATGGAACATTGTTCCAGATATGATGCCCACAGGAAAGGGGGAGAGTGTTAAGAATGTAGACAGCAAATTTTCTTCCAGACTACCTAAAACAGAATTTCTCTTGGTAAAACAAAGGAATATTTATATTAAACAACACTCTTTGGTATCTCTTCAATACTTTTGGCAAGGTTTGAGGTCATTTGTCTTAGAGAAATGTGTAATGGATGACTTATGGACTTTCAGGCCGACATCACAAGCAATCCCTTTATGGAGACACCATGACTGTATGATGTAATGGCTTCTTGCTCGAGGGCACCTGATGATTAAGTTTATGTCTTTCTCTATACAACAAGGCTGTTCAACTGAAAATAATTACCAACTGTACAGTTAATTCTCTTATGCATTAACTATTTTCTAACAGAACTTGTTAGTTCCTTGAGCAACAGATAGCAGAATAGTGATACTCTGTGAATATAAGGCTGTGGTAAGATTAAAAACATGTCCATAACCTATGTAATAAATTTTTGTTAAGTAGACTCCTATTTCAATTTCCTAATATTGGAGGAGACTCCATTTGAAATGACAACGAGTTAACAAGGGAATTTTGGGCTGGGGAGATGGGTAAGTGGTTAAAGGCCTTTGCTTGCAAAGCCTGCATGTCCAGGCTCAATTTCCTAGTGACCATGTAAAGTCAAGTGTACAAAGTGGTGCATGCATCTGGAGTTCCTTTACAGTGACATGAGGATCCCATATTCATTTTCTCTCTCTTTCTCACCCCCTCTCTGCAAATAAATAAGATAGATAAAAATATCCCTTTAAAATGGGAATTCTGTAGCAAATAGTTATAACCTCACATGCCTTCATTTATTTTATTAAGCACTATTTTACATGACTTAAAGTGTGATTTCTATTGGTTGGAATAATGACTAAAAAGAAAAACTGATCATTAAATATTCCATTTAGGACAGCATTATCAGATTTAATTAGCTGGTCAATAGAAATTCAGTTATTGTAATTAGCTAACAAGCTAACATGTAACAAAATATTCACATAGATGAATGAAAATGATATGGAGTGAATTAACTGTATGATGGGGTGGAAACGTGCTTTTCAATACTAAAATTTAGTGATGGTAAGAGTTATTTCACATTAAAATAAAAGTATAATAGAATATGAATATAATTTTGCTTCTGAATGATTCATGTAAAATGATGAAAAGACACACACTTGCAAAAGTTAATATTATTTATACGTGCCTAATAGACTCAAAATTAGTACTGCTTATTTTTCAATATGTTACACATTTAAATAATCTCTATAATTAGCATTATGAAGAATTATGATACAATAAACAATGTGTTTCAACAAGAAAATGTTCTCCAAAACTGTAAGAATTGCTTCAATCTATTTTACAAGTAACTATAGCTTTGGGAAAAACAAGTTATTATTTAAGGGTTTTGGAAGATCCTAGCAGAGCACACTGCAGGCAAATAAATACTCTGAGGGAAAAAAAACAAAAACAAAACCAGACAGTCTGTGAAGGCAGAGAACTATGGAAATCAGTCTTGACCCTCTACAGTATTTAATGAAGTATAAATTAAGTACATGCATATGGTAATTAAAGATGAAATCTCACATTAATCTAAAAACCTAGCTGCTTATGCACTGGTTGCCATGTGTAGGGAGGAGTAATGTTTGGTTCAGTCAAGGTCACGGCAAAATCCATGAAGAACTGGATTTATTTGATAAAGGTAGACAGCTTTCATGCTGGGATATTTGCACTGCTTTGTTATTAAAGTTCTTTTCCTGTCTGATGAATAAAAGAACTCCTCCAATGAAGATGCACTGACAGTAGCATTTTCTAAGAGGTCTACCTTGTGCATAGTTTCCATGGCAACCAGCCACTGTAGCTAGGCAGAGAGATAACTGAACTCATTTTTCTAAAGTAGCCCTGATTTATGTCACACATGTGGGTGTATGTGTGCTGTGGATGATTATGTGTATATATGTGTGTGTTAAGAAATGCAAATAGATGAAAGATAGACACATGCTTAAGTAATGTCAGAAATCAAAAAAAAATGTCATTTCCCAAGGAAGAATTTTGGACATTTTAGTTCTTTGTTGTATGCAAATCAGATGAGAATTACTACAATTTGATTTTTGAGAGGAAATAACATTATTTTGTGCTTAAATTACAATTTCTAATGCTCACATTAAGGAAACTACATAAGAAATATAAGCTCATTGTCATCTTATGACCTTGTGGTGGTTTGAATGGATGTCCCCTAATAGATTAAGGAACTTTATTAAAGCCTCTTGCATCCTCAGCCTCCTGGCTGGAGGAGGTATCACTGTGCATGGATCCTGAGGTCCAACTCTAAGGTGTTTATTGGGGGGATCTGAATTCCAGCCTAAGATGTATAAAGTGCCTGAGCTCTGTCTGGGGTTCCTGGGGTGTGCTTGCTTGTGGTGCTGGTGGTGGATACTTTTCTCTCTGTGTGGACCTGTGAAAGGGGCCAGCTGCTTCTGCCATCATGGAACTTCCCCTCTATCTATAAACTTTAATAAATCCCTGCCTCTATAACTTGCACCTGGCTTAGAAGTTCATCCCAGCAACATAAAGCTGACTGTGACAGACCTCAAAATTTTACGCTAATATTGGTTTATGTGACTCTTGAAATGTCAGGCACAAGTTTAGTATGAGAATCAAGAGATTATTTATTTTTATACATAACTTAATTAAACCTTTTGGAATCTGTGTAAAATAGAATTGTAGAAGAGGCATATTCAACAAATGATATGAAGACAACATAGAGACAGCAGTTAGAAAATATAAAATGATAGTGACATTACGTCATTATTGATTGTTGTAGTTGGCTTTCAAGATAGCTCCCAAGGATCTCTGCCTGCTGGTCTTCATTCTCCACGTTAGAACCCTCCCACCCTGTGCCTGAGGTAGGTGTTATGATCCACAGAATATCACAGAAGAGAGTATTCCACCTCTGAGAGCAGGTTCTAATAGGTACTGATACTTCCATTCTTGTGCTCCTCCCTTTCTTGGGTAATTTGTTTTGGGAAAAGCCAGCTTCCATGTCATGAGTGACCCCATGGAGAGACCGTGTGGGAGAGGAACTGAGGTCTCTGCCAATAACCATCACAGGAAGTGGAAAATCAGGTCTATTTGCTGTATCAGGCCTTCAAGTACTGCAGCCCTGGCCAACGTCCTGAAGCCCTGAACTACAATTTCTTAGGCAATCTGATACCGGTCTTCAGACACTCACTATATATTTTAAGATGCTAAATCTTGAAGTAACTTATTACACAAGTAGTTAGTAACTAAAACAGATTTTGCTAATAAGCTAAAACCCTAAACTTTGGGTGTGGTTGAAGCCAAAAAAAGGAGGATTATGGATTTAAACATGTATAAATTTGTGAGTACAATTTCTGAACTTTGAGGACAGTGCTGGTGGGCTTTGAGTGGAGATGCTAATGAAACCTGGGATCCTTGTTATGTAGTAGTAGAAATCTGCTTGCATAAAAAATTAGAAATATGTGCCTAACAAACTGGGGGAACTAACAAAAAGATGTACTTATAAAGTATCAAAGATGCCTTTGGATTCCTTCTTGCTGACTACAGTAAATCAGGAGATGAGAGGTATGAACTAAAGGGACAACAATTAAAGACTAATAAGGTCAGGCCAGATGATATGAAAAATTCCAAGGCTTTCCAAATAGCAAATGACTAACAACTTCATCCACTCACATTCTTATCACTGATCTTATGATAAAAACATTTCAAAATTTTTTTAGTAATTTTGAACTATACAGTACATTACTGCTTAATATAATGATAAGTCACTTCTATGGATAGATCACTAACCCTGAATTCCACTCCAACTGAAATTTTATGTCCTTATATCAATATTTATCTTTTTCTCATATACCCAACAGCTTCTGGTAACAGCAATTCTACCTTATATATTTTAAGTTCAGTTTTTTTTTTAGGGGGAATGTTGAAGTAGAGTCTCACTCTAGCCCTGGCTGACCTGGAATTCACTCTGTAGTCTCAGGTTGGCTTCAAACTCACAGCTATCCAACTACTTCAGCCTCCTGAGTGCTGGGATTAAAGGTGTGTTCCACTATGCCCAGTTTCAATTATTTTTTTGGTGCTGTTCCATGTCCCTGACCTTAAGTACTCTTCATCCTCATTGACCTGTGTAGTAAATCATTAGGTCAGCATAAGCAATCCCACTGATTCAACAAAGGTTGCTTTTAAATTTTCATATTCTCAATCAACAGATTATTCAATGTGCCACCTCATTTTAAGGGCTCAAAGAAAGATACAAAAGGAAACAGATTCATTGTATACTACATTTAAAAGGCATGCTGGGTGTGGTGATATATATGACTGTATTTCCAGTACTCAGAAGGCAGAGACAGGAGAACCAACACAAATTCAAAGCAATCCTGGTCTGCATGGCAAGTTTGAAGCCAGCCAGCACTACATTGTGACACTCAGTTTCAACACCTCCCCTTAAAACAAAAAAGGCGAACTTGGATAAAATTATAGCCTTTATTTAAAAATATTAGTATTTTTTTTACATGGCTTCATGTGTTCAATAATCTTGGAATATCTTTAAATAACACTGCACTTAAGAAATCCATTTTTAGTGACAGATAGAGGTAGATTGTTTAAAATTATCACATGGAAAGTCAAAGCAGATACTAGGAAAATGCCTGTGAATCATTTTTTTCTTATAAGGGATTTGTATTCATAACATATCAAAATTTCTTACAATTGAATAATAAGACACCCCCATTAAAATGTGGGAAAGTTTAAATAGACATTTCATCAAAGAATATGTTTGAATTGCTTGTAAACACACGAAAATATACTTACATTATTAGTCATTAGAAGCTACAGTCAGATCCTATCCCACACTACTAGAGCAATTATAGTACAAAATATTCCTACAGATAATGAGGCACACATGCTAACAAATCGCTGGGGGATGTAAAATGGTGCCGTCATTTTGAAAAAGTAGTTTGGCAGTTTTTTTTTTTTTTCAAAATTGAGCATACATTTTCCATATAACCCAGCCATTCTGATCATGGCTTTCCACTTGACAGACTAAGAAACCTATGTCCACAAATGCTTGTTAAGTGCACATCTGTCCAGAACTGCCCCACTGAAGCTGGAGAAAACTTAACCCTAAAACCATGAGCTTTGGCTGGTAAATCCAAGGGTCAGAACTGGGTTATCCCCACCCTGTGAGGTTTTGGTCAAAGAGGCCCATTGGTCCCCAAAATAATGCAGGCTATTGCCAAAGCCCTTGGTTAACTGCCTGAGCTACAAGGCAAAACCCTATAGCTGAAGACACCACATCTTGCAGTCACAGGTCATTGAGAAACCATACCAGAACAGAGAGGGAAATCAGTTTTGTCCTGGTTAGCCCCCATAGTACTGGAAAGTGCTATGGGAGCTGCTGGGGCATAATGGTTGCCAACAGCATGAACAAGCAGGAGATCCTGCAAGTTACAAATTCAACCAGCCAGGCAAAAGGTACACGCCTGTGCAAAAATGGCACACAGCCTATGTGGGTAACCAACTGTTCTCAGATAGGACATGAGATTGGCTCAGTAGGAGAGAATTGATACCTGGTTCTGAGAAACATGTCAGACCCCCCATGAATAGGATACTCATAGATTCTAGCAAGAACCTCTACTATTCTTTGCTAAGAGGAGTGGACACAGACATCAAAAAGTCTCTCTAGGTTTGGAGAGATTGCGTAGTGGTTAAGGCACTTGCCTGTGAAGCCTAAGAACTCGTGTTTGAATCTCCAGGTCCCACATAAGCCAGATGCACAGTGAAGCAAGTGTGCAATATTGCGCATATGCACAAGGGGGTCCACATGTCTGGAGTTCGTTTGCAGCGGCTGAAGGTCCTGGTGCACCCATTTTCTCTATCTCTCTCTCAAATAAAAAAAAAAAAAAAAACGTTTCTCAACTAACCATGCTTACCCCCTTTGATTAAAACAGTTCCCATCTTTGGAGAATCTGTTTTATTTTATAGATGGCAGAGAATACTGGGGAGCTCCAGCATCTGTCAATACAAGAAGAAAAGGCAGCTGACTGACTACCATGACATGGGTCACTTCTACCACATCTGCCTGGGCCCAGAAGTAACTGCGGAGGGAGTTGTGACAGGAGCGCTGCTCTCACTGCTAGTCTGGAAACCAGTTCCAGGGAGATGGCAACAAACACTGTGGTCATTCAAATCTCATCAAAACAGAAAGCCAGATGCTACAGAGTAGTCAACACTAAATCAGACTTCCAACATGGTCACCAATGCCCAGTGAACATTGTAAAAGAAGTGTAAAGACTATAAGAGCTGCAGGGTGGTAGGATTAGCTTGAGGCATGGTCCTTTTCCATACCTGAGACTGACTGAGGCCTTTAGGACCCCACAGTGAATACCAATAACTCCACCGTGGAGGGTTCTCAATGGAATACGGGTGGGGAAGAGAAGATTTAAGAGTATAACTCTTTAAATAAATAAAATTTAATTAAAAATAGTTGCTATGTGCACATTCATAGCAACATTCTTCATCATGGCTAAAATATCATGATGTCTAAATTATCCATCAAATGATAAGCCAAGAAAAGTTGATTGATTCATACAAAGAAATACTATTCAGAAATAACAAGGAATGAACTACCAAAAATTTTCAATGATGTAGGTGAACCTCAAAAACATTCCCAATGAAAGAAGACACATTGTAAAAAAAAAAAATCAACAACAGAAAACAAACCGTATCATTCCATCTGCAGAAATGTTTAACACAACCCATAAAAACAGAAAGTATATCAGATATTATTTAGGTCCATGTGGGAATAGGAGTGACTGCAACATGTTCAAGGGATAGTCTTGGGTGATAGAAATGGTCTAAAGTTGGTGATAATTAATTAAAATATTACCTAAAAATAGATAAATTATATGGTATGAAAATATCTTGATAAAAACTATCCTTTACATTTCATTTAAAGATACTGCCTCCTAAACTGGGGCTTGGGGAGATGGATGAGTGTTTAAAAGCTCTTGGTTGCAAAGCCAGCCTGCTTAGTTTCACTATCCCAGCCACTCACATTAAGCTATGAGGTATTCGTTTGCAGCAGCAAGAGACCCTGGTGCACATGCACTCACACACACACACACACTCACACACACACACACACACACACGCACTCAAATAAATGCAATAAATAAGATACTTTCTCCTAAGTAATAATATAAAAATGGCTTTATAGGCTTTTGCTCCTTAGGTGGAGCACTCCATAATTTTGGCTGAATGGGAAGTAGTCGCCTAGCTTTGGTTCATGGGGAAGACATTTATGAACAGGCTCTCTATGTGCATGAGATAGCAGGAGGGGTTGGGGTGTTTACAAAGAGCAGACCTTGTAATCCATGTACGTGAGACATTTAAAGCAGGTCCTTTATCTTCCCTGCCACATAATCTTTTGATAATATCATCAGAATTTCTGCACTTAAATAATTAGAATGGGGCTGGAGAGATGGCTTAGCTGTTAAGCGCTTGCCTGTGAAGCCTAAGGACCCTGGTTCAAGGCTCGATTCCCCAGGACCCACGTTAGCCAGATGCACAAGGGGGCGCACGCGTCTGAAGTTCATTTGCAGTGGCTGGAAGCCCTGGCGTGCCCATTCTCTCTCTCCCTCTTTCTCTTTGTCTGTCTCTCTCAAATAAATAAATAAATAAAACATAAAAAATAATAATTAAACATGATATCTAGCTCAGACAATTCACTCAATCTGCCACGTCATCTCACTTTTGACCTGCTTTTTTTTTTTTTTTTAATAAGAAGCATCATAGCACACATCTATAATGACACTCTAACCACGCCTTGGCTAAGACTATCTATATACACTACACACATCCATATTTTGCAAAAAAAAAAAATGACTGTAGAAATATCTAAAATTCATACTTAATTTTTGGAAAGCAAGATACATTCTTTATCTTATATTGAAATTCTGTACCTGGAATGAGATGGGCCTCTTTCCTGAGAAGTTTGGGAGGCCAGGCTTCCATCGAAGGAATTTCCTCGGTGGCACCCTGAAAGGGCGGCCTTAGGTGAGACAGAGTCAGCCTGGAGTGTCTCAGAGACCACCTGGAGTCCCTTTGGGAGGTAAGAGAGTAGAGCGATTTCTTTCTCCTCTTTAGGTATATCCTCTAGTATTAGCTGCTATATTACATATAGAGATATATTTTTGGCATAACTAGCAGTTAATAGAATAAGGTATTTTGCCTTTCTCCAAAGAAAAAGGGAACATATGTCCAGAATACACCTGTGACGTTCCAAGCATCAGTATAAGTATTTTTATGACTTTTGTTTATTCATTCTTTTCTATTTTCACCTCTATGTCCAGTATATATAGAAGAGTATTATGCACAACATAACTCATCACAGACAATCCAATATCAAGGAGATCCAAATGGCAGTGTGAGGGTAGAGCCCAGCAGCCAGTTAGCAGGAGGAAAGCAAACTGAAGGCAGCACATGAGAATGGAAGGGCAAGGACCAAATGTTTCCACCACTCATTACAGGGGAGAGTGCGATCCAATTTTCAATTGGCCATGATGACCTTTACTCTGAGTTGTAAGTACACACAGTAATTTTCTTACCATGGAGCTCATTTTAATTACATTTAGCTAACAAATGCAATCCTGCCCCAGAAATGTGAGATATTTTCCACAGGTATCATAGATAAACTACTTCACCCAACTATAAAGACTGTCAGAAACCTACCATAGCGGTTAGCCCTTACATTTGCTATTTTCATGCCCCCAAATACATGACTAAGACACAATTTATAGGACAACAAATATAGCTAAAACTTTCATGAACTATGATTTCTGAATTTGAACAAAGTAATTTAGCATAAGTATACATATATGCTTTATGTCAGGTGACTTGGAGATTTTTTTTTTTTTGTAGAAATGAATGTGGCAACTAACATGTATTGTTTCATGCTAGCCATTGAGATAAAGCACTAATTAATACTTGAGATCAAACACTAGTCATACACTGACTTATTTTAGCACCTTTACATTTTTGAAAGGTGCATAAAATTAATTTATAGGAAACCTCAGATGGTGAAAAGTTGCACATTTAGAGAAGAAGAGAGGGCTTTGAGCTTTGTTTTGCAGTGTGAAGCTGGAACTGATGTCTAATTCTTCACAGTGTGCTGTGTCAAAGAATGCCTTTCTCCCCTCTCCTCATGATTATAACAACCTCACCTCTCGTTGTTGTCTTGTATCTTGACTTGGTGAATCAGAGTTCTGACTTTGACTGTTAATAGGAGAACTTCTCTTCGCTGCAAAGGTGAGAGAAAAATCCATCATGAATTTTGTAAAGTTATAAATTCATTTTATTTCCTAAGTTCATTTTCAAATAAACGAAGCTTCATAAAGCATTACCCTTTCATATATCATTACCACCTTGATAGCAGACATTGAACACACACACACATCTTAGTATTTATTGGTTATCAATATAAATATTCATGTCTTCACTCTTATTTACGGTGCTGAGAGGTTGGTAATTCTAAAAATAGTAACAGCTATGGGCTACTTAGCACTTATTGTATACTATGTCTCTTTTAAGCATTTGACATATATTAACTAATTTTTTTTGGCACCACCATGCCTGGCCATATTAACTAATTTAACCTTACATTACTGATATATTATTATATGCATTTTAAAGATGAAGAAACCAAGATACAGGAAGTTTAACCTCTTCATGGTCACTTGTCACAAGAAGGTTCCAGCCCAACCTGTCTGACACCAGCTTATGTGTTTTAACTACAACTTTAAACTGATCATGAGGTAAGTTTCAGGTGTGCTACATCTTTACCTTATGTTCAGGAGCATTGGACAGCTCTGGGCAGTGACTGCTTGGAATGATGAGCAGGTGTGTGCCAAGAGAGAAAATGGTTGCAAAGTCACCATGTGGCAATGCTCTTTCTGGTCATGCTGTCTTGACTGAGCCTAATTTCTTCTCAGATGTTGGCACACTTTCAAGTTAACAGGCACAAGGGAAATAAATTCACCATGAATATCCCCCCTGAAGCAAAGTGTGGTGGGGGAGCAGTGAAATAAGTAGTCCAAGAGCTCTCATGGAGGACCATAGTTTCTTAGTAGTTCTTATACAAATGTTACATGACTGTTCACATATCAATCAAGTTAAGAGAGCTGGGGATGGAGTTGTTACTCAGTGGTAGAGCACTTGACTAGCATGTGAGAGGTTGTGGGTTTGAGCTTCAGCATGGGGATTGGAGGGGCTCTAACTTTGAAATTACTGTCTCATTTGTATTAGGAAATGATAAAAAGACATGAAATATACAAAAAATTAAATTTTTGTAACAAACACCATAAAGGTAATATATTTTCACTAATATTTTTGCTGTATGTAAGTATATTTTATTCTCATCTCAATACAAATGCTCTATTTGTATTGGTTTTAGCTTTTCAAAAATCATCTTAAATCTATCCTATATCATCTCCATCTGAAATATATTCCTACTCATGACATTTATACTTATTTACAACGTGATATTTGAAACTGTGATGATTTATAGTTTGTGAGTTTTATATACATGTACAATGTGGGACTCATCTACACTTTAAAAATTTTTTTTGAGGTAGGGTCTCACTCTAGCCGAGGCTGATCTGAAATTCACTATGTGGTCTCAGGGTGACCTCAAACTCATGGGGATCCTCCCACCTCTGCCTCCTGAGTGCTGGAAGTAAAGGCGTGCGCCACCACGCTTGGCTTCATCTACACTTTTTATGAGAGAGAGGGCAAGCACAAGCAAGAGAGAAAGAATTGGTGTGCCAGGTCCTCTAGCCACTGCAATCTAACTCCAGACACATATGCCACCTTGTACACATGCCTGACCTTGTGTGCATGCCTCACTTTGTGCATCTGGCTTATGTGGGTTCTAGGGAGTCAAACCTGGGTCCTTAGGCTTCACGGACAAGCACCTTGACCGCTAAGCCATATCTCCAGCCCTCATATGCTTTTAATATATGAAAATTTTATTTACCTTTTGAATGACTATATTTTTCATCATAAAACTTCTATCAAATATATGACTAATATGGCATTCCTTAGTTACAAAGCTTCCTTGCCATATGATGTGCTATAAGACTGCATGTAAGAGTTTATAGCCTTATTCCACTTACAGTGCCCTTTACATGCATAACCTGTCAATGTCTGCCCCAAACCTTACAACATAGGCAAGCCATATCCATGAACATGTGTGTACGTATAAATCAGATAGATATGTACATTTATTTTTCTGTGGATTTCTACATATTTTTTTCTAGTTTTATTATTGGTGCTAAAATGGGGTCATAAAAATTGAATTTATTAAACACTGTAAAATAGGGAATTTATTTCAATTTGCATTTATGCTTGCTAAGAAGCCTGTAAGGTGACATTTTCATCTATATTTGACATTCACAAAAATAAATACCCAGCAGTTAGGTTGCATGTCCAGCAAGAGATGGATTTGGAGTCAAGTCAGAGTCTACTGTGCACTTTAAACCTATCATATTGTGCTCTTTCTACAAGCCAACCACAGGAGTATCTCATTATATGGCTCCTTCATGGAATGCTTTATTAGCAATAAAACATTACAATGAGATTGCTAAGGATGCTCTACTCCATCTTGATGATGGGATAATAATTATAATAGCCATTGCTTACTAACTCATTATATATCAAGCATTCTTCTAAACTAATATGTAGATATGTACACACACATTTATTCCTCACAATAACCCTATGAGCACTATTAAAATGCCATTTTAATATTTAGTTTACAGATGGGGAAACAGAAGCACAAGACACTGACGTGACTTACCCAAAATCACATCGCAGAAAAACGCATGCCCCAGACTTGAAATTTTTCTCATGTGAATAAACTCAGTACCTAGGCCACTTTGATACCTTCCCAGAGAGATTTGCTTCTTAACTTCCTAAGGGCTAATCATTCTACCTACGTGTGTGGGAACTTGCTAATGTGGTCCCGGACTTCTGAGTCACGAACCTGTGATGATGTTCCTGATGGGCTTGACCAATGCGGTGAAGCCAGAGACTTCAGGCTGTCTGTGCTCCCACATAGGCTGCCATATAACCAGTCCACTGGCCAGTCGGAAGGTGAGGTCAGATTCCTAGGGGCAGAGAAGATCTATGGCTAGTAACGGGCTTGCATCAATGAATGTGTCATCCTCCACAGTCCATTTTCTGAGTGACTTGATCTGCCAAACCTTCCTTCATGCAGATGAGTTTTTGTGCGGAAAACCTATGAGCCTGAGTTATCACTGCAATGCTGATGAAAATCACAATGACCTGGATTATGCAAAGTAGGTAATTCATACAGTGTAGCTTTGGACAAAGTTTGGAATACATTGATCTTTGTTTTTGTTTTTAGTGATTGGGACCTGTTTATTTCTAGAGTCTTGGCAGATCTCTTTACCCGGGGTTACATTATCATTCCTCTTAATCATGTAATTGTCCTTTTTTTTATCACTCACAAGGCAATGCCCTCAAACCTGGCTATTTTGACATTTTATTTTTAGTACAACACTCTTTTCTATATTTTATGGGAATCTTTATTTCTTGTGTTTTATGGGACAAGGTAAATCATTTTTACTCTTGGGCTGGAGAGATGGCTCAGTGATTAAGGGTGCATGCCTTGCAAAAGCTAATAGTCTGGGTTCAATTCCCTAGTACCCAAGTTAAGAAAGATGTACAAGTTGGACATTTGTCTGGAGCTTGTAGTGACAAGAGGTACTGGAGTGCTCATTCTCATTCTTTCTCCTTGCAAATAAATAAATAAAATATTATATATACATTCTTGATAGTGAATTATTTTGTAAAATTGTTCTCTAAAAATTTCCTTGAAATCAAGATATATCAAATATCCCCTACCTCTCCCACCATAGTATCCTCATATCTTATACTGTAGATTGAGAATTGTGTATCCAATGGTTATTCAGTAAATACTTGCTGAATCATGCTGAATTTACAACTCATGCCTTAACATTTAATGTATAATTGAAGGTTTCTTCCATAAACATATTTGTTTGCTCATTATTGAATTATTTTGAGAGGCCAAGGTTTTAAAAATGTAATCTCATGTTGCAAACTCCAAATATATGTTTTAAAATTGTATCTTAACACCTCAGCCTTCCAAAATACAGTGATGATTGAAGCAGGGAATATGAGCACATATTAATGAGCACATCTGGGACCTAGAAATTCACTTAGGACAATGGTTGGCAACTTTGCCTTGCATTATCACAATCACCCGTGGAGCTTATAAAACATTGAAGACACAGGTCTCACCTCCTCCCCTACACAGACTCATTGAATTAGAATCTCTGTGAGGTTTTCTAAAGCTCTCCCTGAGGACTCTCACATGCACCAGTAGCAGAAAACCACTGAGGTATAAACACAAAGCTAGGAAAAGTAGAAAAAGAAAAGTGATTCTACAAATGATTAATCAGCATTGTTGAATGTCAAGGAACCTTTCGGGACACAAGTGTTGCAGGATACTGGGAGAAGACCACCAAGGAAAAGGAAGTTAGAAGAGCAAGCTGTCCAGGATACAGCTCTGGGGGATCCTAATGTGAAAAAAGCAGTCAAGAAAGACAGGTTCCTAGAATAGGTGCAGTAGGGACAGATAAGGATGCAAGGAGAATGGGCAGAGTGTGGCATCATCAAGAGAACAGAGTGTCAAGAAGAAAGCATAGTGATTGTTTCAAATATAGCTGAAGTTGAATGAAATGAGGACTGTGGCATAGAGAGAGCAGGCTCAACAATTCAGAGGTTATTCATGACTTTAATTTTTTTTTTTAAAAGAAAAGGTGTCACCACAGAAACATTAACAAGCCTGATTATTATCTCTTTAAACATCAACTTCCTTTCTGGTAAGATGGAAGTGAAGATACTGACATCCATGTGGATGGTTGGAAAAATTAGAAATGAGGTGTGAAAACTGCCATGACACAGACACAAGCAAGCACGTGAGCCTGAGGAGTGAACCAGAGGCTAGGTGTGGAGGCGTGACCTCATGCCTTGAGTGCCTTGCCTGAACTTTGGCCTCCCTAGCTTTTTATATGGTACCCAACCTGAAACAGGTCTGTGTCAGTGTTAAGTTACTTAGCAAAGTCGAGAAAGGACAGACAAGTAGGTAGCCCCCCGAGACTCTCCACATAGTGAAGGTGTTAAGAAGGAAGAATTGAGGGTGAAGTACTAGTGGTACAAAAGTAGTCAGGACAGAGCATTCTGAGGTGCTGGTTTCTGAGTAAGGAGTACATTGATTTGAAAGACAGTGCCATGTAAAGATATGAGGCTAACAGGTATGAGTAAATGTTCAAACCAGTACAAGGATCTGAAAATAAAAATGAGCTTAAGGAGCTAAGGATGAGTCTCCACTAATTCTGTGTGATAGTGAACAAGAAGAAGGCTAGTAGATGAAGAAAAATGAGTCTGAAGAGGTGGGCAGAGGACAGCTCTTGTAGGTCCCACATACACAACAAAGAGTATCAATTAAGCTAACGTATTTCATTCAATGAATCTTTGTACATCATTTTTTTTTTTTGTTTTTTCGAGGTAGGGTCTCACTCTAGCCCAGGCTGACCTGGAATTCACTATGGAGTATCAGGGTGGCATCGAACTCATGGCGATCCTCCTACCTCTGCCTCCTGAGTGCTGGGATTAAAGGTGTGCCCCACCACATCCAGCTTATACATAACTTTTTAAAGTACAGAGTTAAAGCTTTTAAAACAATTTGATCACAAATTGAAGAAACAAAATCTGTCTAACGGGTAATGTTGACAGCATGTATGTTGCATTTTGGAAAGTCCTAAGTGGTTTCAAATCCATTCCTACTAGCAATGGAACAAAGTCAATAGAAACTGTTTTTTTTTTTCTTTTTTTTTCAGAAACCTAAAATGGAACAAAGACTCACTAACACTCCCCATGAGGGTTGTTAATGGTCAAATCTTCACATACACATTGTAACTGGCTTATCTATTGATTAGGGTCATAATATTCTATTAAAGAACAGCTAAACATTTGAATTCCTTCTTATCTTTTGTTTTGAAACTGAAATGGTATATGTTCTATGTGCCTGCATATATATTCAACTGTATTAGGGGTATTTATGATTTTATGCAAATGTGAATATGAGGTTAAGTGACAACCTTGAGCTCACAAATCTCAAAAGTAATAACACAACTTTTTAAAGTAAACCTCAATGACAGAATACATATGCTTGTTGTTCAAAAAAAGTAGTAATATTAATTTCAAGTTACATTGTCTTTTCCAGATCCAAGTCGTACCCAGACAACAATGCACTTTAAGACAACTGCCTTCTGCAAGGCTATATTTTCTACTTACTGCATTCAAAAATATTTTAAATGTTTATATTATTTATTTAAATATTTTAAAGTATTGAAAAATTTAAAATGTAGTCACAAAATGCTATGAAAATATAGAGGAGCTAGTGTCTGCATGCACCTGAAGAAGATCAGAGTAACAGCTTCATGGAATTGATGATGAAGCTAGTGTTTGAAAGGGTCATGAGAGGAAGGGAGTGTGGAAAGGACAGAGCACAATCAGGGAATGGCTCTGATAACGTCAAAAGGTGGATAGTTAGGTGACCATTAGGAACTGACAGTTGACGAAAAGAATTTAAGCCCTAGGTCATTTTGAACTTATATAATATATTTAATTTATATGGAGGTGTGGGTATTTTATTCATGTAGATGAAAATTTCAAGTAGGTAAAAGATATATGGAGATCTGTGGTTTTGAATTCATGTGCATCATTTAATACAAAGATAGAATTTTCCATGCCTTGACTCTTAATTGGATCATTCAAGGGCATGCACAAACAACTACAGAGCTCTCATTTGAGTACATGCTGCCCATTCCTAAAGCTAACTGACATACCTTGATTCTATGTACCAGAGGTGCAAACAGAAACACAAAGAGCTCCACAGTGGCCATGGAGTTCTGAAAGATCTTCCTCCGGCTGTTCTCCTCGTCGTCATTGGAGCTGCTTTGGCAGGGCTGCCCTGGAGAACCCTGGTTTTCAATTTGGTGAATGAAACCACTGCTGCTGCCACCCCAGCTGGAGCCTCTGTCTGTGCCCCCAAGCCGCTCGCCATTGCAGTCCTGAGGAGCCTCCAGAAGCATCCAGTGCAGGGTGTGAAGGAGTTTTGTCTCAGCAACACCAAGCTTGTCCTGGTGGCCTGTGTCAGACAACCATACAGACAGGTAAAGGTGAAGTCTGTGGCAAGAATAGTGGATAAAACCCTTTGGTCTGGGGGCGGGGGGCATCTTTACTTTGCTCTATGGCTCAGTTTCCCAGGAGACACCAGCATTTTTGCACACATCTAGCAACTACTGCTGAAACCTTTCTTACAGGCTTAAATATCTCTAGAGCAGCATGCTGTCGGGTAAACCCTCCATGAATCACAGTTAATCAGTCAGATTTCCAGACAGATTCACAAATAGGCCACACAGTGCTTAAAACTATAAGTTCTGAAGATAAAAACTAATCTATTTTAGACGTGACCCAGAAAGGTCCCTGTATAAAGGTAGCATTTGAGCAGAGAACCAAACGAAGGGAGAGAATAAGATGAAACGTGTATCTATCTTGGGATAAGTGTCCAGGACATGAGAAAAACCATTTCTCGAGGAATCTTTCTGTGATAACACGTACATTGTCCTATATAGCTGGGGAAATATGCCAGGTTCATGAACATAGCTGTTTTAGGGATTAGAGGGACAAATGAGTACTCCCTGGATGAGTCTTATCCTAGGCAAGTGAAAATCTTTAGCTTACCTATATTGTTTTAATGTTTAAGTGGACACCATATCCAATACTACTTGTAACATTAAATAGTTAATGACAAGAAAACATTCCCTGCTTTGGATGGAAATGATAAAGGAAGTTTCGAACATCAACTGAGATAATGTACACACAAGATGGTAGGAATCACTCCATGTGGGCTTCTCTGCATGCAGAACAGAAAGGACAATCAAATGCAGTGAACATATGAGGCAGCAGCACCCACCGAGCTTGTTCCTGTTTGACAGCAGAGTCGCTGTGCAGTGGAGAACATGTGGGAGGGCAGCCTGCACCAGCTCCCATCTGGAAATGCTCTGGATAGCTTCAGAGAGGGCCGGGGAGAGGCCATGCAGCTTGTTCTCTACCAACACTCGCTCAAAGGACTGTAGGTTTACAGTTTTAGAAAACAGACAAAGTAAGGAATTGGAGACAGTTTTAAAATGTGCACAAAAATACTATACACTCTAAAAAGATACAATCACAGGATCAAATTGTTTAAGGTACATCTCATTGCATGTCAAGTGTATGTTGACCTCCAGTGGCTTGGCCATGATTTTCTGTTCTGTGCTCATTTGTAGGCTTTTGATCCAACATGTATGGTTTAAGTTATTCATTGATCTTTCCTCCTGTCAAAATAAGCTTCTTCTAACAAAGAGCATAGCAACACATTTAACGTCAAGAGATTTTTGAATATCATATTTTATTAAAATGTTGCTGAGTCATCCAAAGGGCCTGTCACAACTGTAGCCCAAAATGAAATGTATTTTGTGAAAATATCTTGAGAGACAGAATTCATGTCAACTTGTTCAACAGGTGCTAAGACATGACTGATTCAAAACAACTGATTTGGGACCACTGATTCATTCCCAACCTTAGCTAAGAGCTAACGTTGAAACTCCTTAATATCCTGCATGGAAGTGATCTGTTGTATATAGAAAAGAAGGCAGAGAAGGAGGGGAGGAGCAGTGAAATGAGCCATCTTTGCTTTGCTCCCATTGGCTCATCTGTTCTTGATGGGGTTAGATGAGTTAGATGGGTTTAGAGAGTGAAGCGATCCAGTTCATGTAGTATTTGACTTGCTTTGTTTTTTATCCCCTAGTTTTGAGGATGGAGAATATTAATACAATATTTTAGGGAAAGAGAAAAATGTTGACTTATAAATGGAACATGATTTATGCTTGAGTACCCTAAGTAGTCAATAAATTTAATTGTTCTGTATAAGGATAGTACTAGAAGCCCCAAGTACTCTAACTGTTTTGTGGTAATTATTAAGTACTTATAAAAAACATGACCTTTATAGAAAATATCCAATTAAATTATTTCATTTCAGAATTTTATAGACAATTTTTCTACAGTTATATAATGTATTTTTTTGACCAAAATCTCTTTCCACTACCAACTCTTGCCCTTCTTCCCATCTCCCCTCCACAGAACCCTTTCTTCTTCCTATCTAGTCCCTCTTCTACTCTGATGTCTTTTTTTTTTCTTGTATATTTGTGTGACCCACTGAGTTTAATGAAGGTATCCTGAGTTTAATGAGGATATAATAAGTATGGGAAACTCAGCTTCATAAATGAAAGGCACACAGAGTTTTGTTAAGGGTCACAGAGATAAAACCTTTTATTTTCTCTTAGAATACTAAATAAAGGCTTTTAATATGATCAAAGTGCAAATTCAAACACTTTTCAGAGATGAAACCTTTCATTTTTTAGTCTCCACACATCTGAAAACTCATTAGTGGTAGATTAGACACTAAAAATTTATATGTGATATATGCAGTCTAATATGTAGAAGAGAATGAATTATAAATTTTAATCTCAGAGAGTTCTGGGTACTTGTCAGTACAGGTTAAGGGATGCTTAGACATTTCAAATGTCATATTATTTTGATGATCTCAATACAACTAGAAATTGTATTAATAAATCCTGATAATAAAGTTATGTTTCAAAATGTCTCTGTGACCACTACGAAGAATGGAAGACTCAACAAAGTCAGTGCTTGTCTCTGTGTGTGTGTGTATGGTTGTGTTAAACTCTCCACTTGGTTTCCATCATAACTTGTGGCTCTTACACACTTTAGTGTTCCTTCCAGAAAGTCATGTAGCTATTTGTAAGAATGTATGACAATATCAAAGCTACTTTTCCACCGTAAAACATGCAATATTAAGGTGTTTGCGGGGACTCCAAAAGTTAAGGGAATCTGTTAAAATACATTTCAACTTTACTTTATGATTTCATGTCTTATTTCTTGAATTTTCAAAGTGGTAATTTGACAGGATATGGGACTGTGTTTGAACCTCAGGACAAGACAAGTTCACTTCATTTTATATTGATAAAAAGGACACTCTGTTCATAATATTTTGTAATATTCATAGTGTTTTTCACGTTCATAATAACGTAATGTTCATAATATTTCAGATCTATGGAATATATGCAAGACATAAAAATACAGAATTATATATTATTTCACTTAAGTATGTAGTTCACAGCCATTCATTTGAATGTCCTTTATTATTGGTCACCATTTTATATGCTAACAATTTGACTTTTCACTCTTGCCCTGAAAGACCCTCCTCCAGGTTCTGTTCTCTGCTCTGTGCTACTATCCAATACCTCCAGTCCTCTCAGTCACTCCTGGCTACATGCTGAGGTCCTTCGATCACAGTTCTCTCTCTCTCTCTCTCTTTTTTTTTTTTTCAGGTTATGATTCCTCCCTCCCTTCTTTGTGTCTTTGTCCAAGCATCACATTCGTAATTAAGCCTTAACCACCCACGATCAATACTATAAAACCCCTACCATAGCTTCTAATACCCTTGGTTGCTTAAATTTTCTGCATACTGCTTATCACCATGTAGTTTATTTTGCGTTCTACATACGCGCTTGCTTTGTTGCCTGTCCACATCCCACTCAAATGTACACACTGTATTTGTTTTTGTCTTTGCTCTAAGAGGAGGATTGTGCCTGTCAACCAGTAGATGCTCAATAATATTTGCCAAGTGGATTAATATGTGCAGTCAATATGATTTAGCCTTTCCTACTCCATGGAATATGGAAGTAATCATTAAATGGTGAAAAATCACATACCACACAAGAGGCTTCATACTGCTTCCCCAGTTTAGGCCTCAGAAATGCACTGAAATATTAATAAAGACGTTTGTTACAAACATGATCAAAATCATTATAAAAGCATCGTTAGGACATAGTTTCCCATGAAGAGGACGTGGGGCTATGAAACGCCGATTTCATGCTTCCTCATAGCTTGTTAACTAGCAGGTGTTGGACAGCTGACGACGTTTGCTTTTACGCATTTAATTACATATATGAAAAGGCGTGGGTCTCTCCACTTTTTCACACCCGCTCTAATTCTGAAGACTTTTTCCCTAATCGGAATCTAAATACCTAGTGGTTTAGAAGCCGTGAGTTCCTCACGAGTGCAGTCGCATTAAAAACTGAAAAACGAGTACAGCAGTGGGTCATGATGACCACGATCGCTTTTTTCCCCCATTGGCTAGATCTCTAAAATAATCATAAGAAAATCGTATTTCCTGTTGGTTTGCATGGGTCACGGGCCTGTATAGAGGTCACAAATCCCTTACCAAACAAAATTCATTTTCCTGCGTGTGTGTGTGTGGGGGGGGGGCGGACTTTAACCAGGGAGATGACGCTGGCTGAATCCAAGCAAATATGGTTAACAAGTGGGCATAGCAGATATTCGCCGAAACAGGAGCGGGAAAACAACAGGTCACAGGGCTGGGATGAGAGCCGGCGATGGAGGGGTGGAGGGGGAAGTGGACTCCAGAGCACCACCAGTCATGACCATCTTCCTTGGCTCCCCGCCCCCTCTGCCCGGGTTCTCTGCCTTCCCACCCCCTCGATCTTGCACGCATTTCTCGCAGAGCTGCCAATCTGCTTGTTGTCAAACTTCACCGAGACACCTTTAAATGCGGATGAAGAGGACTTGCTCTGCACCCCCGCGAGAGGGAAGGCAGCTGCAGGCAGCAGGCTGCGGCCTCCGTGGTGGCGGCGGCGGTGGCGGCGACAACCCGGCGACCCCGGAGCGGAGCGGAGCGTCCCCAAGCCTGGAGCGCCCGCGGCGCCCTCCGCGCCCCTCACCTGGTTTGGCGCCACAGGAAGGTCTGGATGGGCAGCGGGATGCCGCGGACGCCGTCCTGCTCCTGACCCTCGGAGCTCTTCCTCTTCACCATGACGGTGGCTCTGGGGAGTCCTCCTGCAGATCCCAGCGCGGGCTCCTCGCTAGCCGCCGCCGCTGCCGCCTCCCGCACGCGCGGCTCCCCCCAACTCTCATCCCCTCCTTCCCCCAGGCAGAGCCGGTTCTCCCCGCCCCGGTCCCCCGGCTCGGTCCCCTTCCCCCACTCCTCCCCGCGCGTGGAACATGGCTGCGGGAGGAGCGGAGGGCTGGAGGAGCCGCGCAGCGCGGAGGAGGGCGCTCGAAGGAGCCGGCCACGCCGCCCCCGCCCCCGCGCCCGCCCGCGCCCGGCTTTCAGCACCTCCCACTGTGGACAGCGACCCGCGCCCTCCTGCCTGACCACAGAGGCCAGCAGGGGCGCGGAGGAGCAGAGGGGGGATGGATGGCCGCAGGAGTCCACGCTCCGCATGGCACGCGCACCCCTGTCCCTTGCGCAGCCTCTTCGGCACCCAGGGTTCTGCTTCACCCCCTGACCCTTCCCCCCCTAGTTGCGCCCCAGGAGTGTCTCTTGGCCTGCTTCCCACCCTCTGTGTCCAAAGGGCCTTCTGGGTCTGGGGAGGAGGAGCTTTGCTGAGCTGAGGAGAAGTCAGGAACCCTGGTATCATTCACACCTCTCCCAAGGAGGTCAGGAGTCCACCTCGGGCTTTAGCAAGAAGAATGCAGAAAAATCATTAGAATTTTAAATCAAGCAGGAAGGCGAGCTTGGCAAGTGAGAAGGAACTTGAGTTTTCCTAGGAGAAAATTTATTTCACACTGCTAACCACAAGAAGCTAACCTTCCTTGATTTGCCAAGGCCGGAAGGAAAGGTCCACGACCAGAGCAGCTGTGGGTATCAGTTGACAGCAAATTAAAGAGGAACATTTGAATCACTCGTGAGGCAGTGTGGTTTATTACAGGCCACCAACTGCATTTGGATGACCCCTTTCATCCCACTGCTAGATGTTCCTTTGGTTGTCGTCGTCAAATGCCTACATAGTTTATAACTGTGTACTTTTACATGCATCATCTAGCATTAAAACAAGTAGGGGCGAGGTGCCATGAATCCATCTACTGCAAACAATCACAAGAGATATCCGTGTAAGTCATGAAACGAGAGCCAAACCCTCGTCCTTTATCTCCACAGATAGCAAACAGTTTCCTGTGTAGTTAATGATCTGTGCATCTGTTCCATATACAGAAAACTCTTTAAGCATGGGAATAAACTTTTCATTTGCTTTCTTGAAGTCATCTTTTACATGGATCTCAACGTATAGACTTTTTTTTTTTTTTGAGACCCTGTCATGATATGGAGACCAGATTTGCATGAAACTCGCAGTAATCAGCCTGACTTAGCTTTTCAAGTTCTGGGACTACAGACATGCACCACAATACCCAACAAAATGTGGGTCTTGAAGCAAATAAAGATAGAGACTAAATGCAGTTTATCCATTGCATATTTACTGAGTACCTGTATATACCAGAAACTATGATAAGCTGAGTCTTGCTCATAAGAAACTCATAACACTGAAGGGAAGACAGCTATGTGCCAGGAAGAGTTTCTTGGACAATATAAACACAAGCTTGGTTATTAGCAAAAGGACAAGGGAGAAAACTTAGTCAAGAATCAAATACCACTTTCATGGTTAGCTAAGAAGGTTGGCTATGAAGCTTTTCAACAGTGAAATGAAAAATTCGTATTGTGTGTGGTTGTTGAATGTGAAATGTCCCCCACATCCTCACATGTTTGTAATTTAGTCTCATAGTGGATCTCCAGCTGGTGACAGTATGGGAGGTTGAGCATGTTGAAAGAGGTATGTCACCAACAGGCCAGCTCCAAGCCCAGTTCTCAGACTGCATCCACCCAGATGTGTGACAGTTTCCTGATGACACCATGCTTTCTCCACCATGATGAAGTTTCCCTTAAAGATTGTAAGCCTGAAATCATCCCTTTCCTCCCATATTCTCCTTCAAGTCAGGTGTTTTGTCTCTATAGCAAGACAGTGACTGTTACAATACTGAAGTGTGAGTGACATGACAGGACTGTACTGGGTGTTTGGCAACAGCCATAGATGGACATATGACTCTGGAAGCTAGAGAAATATTCTTTGAGGCCCCAAATCAAGCTCATGGTAGCAGAGCTACAACTAAGAATGTGAGTCTGAATGACATTGCAGAGATAGAATCTGTAGAATTTGATGGCCAAGTGGAAAGAGGAAAAGAAATCTAGCAGTTGTGTAGAACTTGGGTCTTAGGTCAGATAACTTGACTCTATACACACACCAGATATGCTATTCTGGTCTTCCAAGGCTTTCAGATTATAGTACCTCCCATCACTGTGATGATAGTGAGTTAATACTTGTAAATAATTTAAGAGAGTCTCTCTGCTATGTTAAATCATCAGAAAATATCAAGCAAAGTTCCAAGATTTTTGAGAAACAGAATCAATGGTCATCTCATTCAAAGAGAAGAAGCTGACAGAGAGAGCCATGCTCTTGTGTCTATGTGTGAGTGAGTGTGTGTGTGTGTGTGTGTGTGTGTGTGTGTTGGAGCATTAATGAATTTCTCCTTGATTCTCTGTTGGAAATCCTAATAAAGAAACAGCTAGAAAAATGCATATGAGGTTTTGAAGAGTTAACTCGGTTGGTTGACCAATTTGTGGGTAGTACTATATAAAAAGTGCTTGAAATAATGAAAGTAAGTAAAACACAGGAAAATATGTGGAAAGTGAAGAAAAACACCCAGTTTAGAAGAACAGAGAACATCAACTTTAGTTTATGGTCACAAAGAATGATGCCAAGAAGGGACAGCATACGACAGGATAGTGTGGCTAGCAGAATTCTAAAATGTACCCCCTCCCAAAAATTCCCATCCCTTGCTATATATACATACTTTCTTCCAATTGTCCAATGAAACTCTACTTCAGGTGCTATGTGAAGTGATTCATATAAAGCTTCTGGATTTATTTTAAAAGTTACTATGAGCTTATAGTTCAGATTGGCTTTAGGTTTATGAGAAAATTGAATAGGTACTGCAAAGTTCCTATACACTTCCTCTTCCTCCCCTTCAGTTTCTCCTATTATTAACATGTTGCATTTCTATGGAGCATTCCTTATTATTGATGCATTATTAGTTACAAAAATTCATTGTTCAAATGAGCATTCACTGTTTGTATTACAGAGTTATGTACATTTTACCAAATAATGCCATAAAGCTATACCAAATTGTCTCGCTGCCTGAAAAGCCAGTGTGCTCAGTCTACTTGTTCATCTTTCCCACCCTGTTCCTACCTTTGGAAATCATTGATCTTTTCTCTGTCTCAAGAGATAGTCCTTTTCCCGAATATCATTTAGTTAGAATCCTGCAATATGTAGATTTTTCAGACAGGCTGTTTCACTTAGCAATATACATTTAAATTTCCTTCTTGTTTTACTAGCTTGATAGCTCATTTCTTTTTATTGTTGAACATGATTTCATTGTAGAAATGTATTACACTTTTAAAATCTATTTACTTAGTGGAGGGCATCTCAGCTGCTTTTGATTTTTGACAACTATGAATTAAGTTGTTATCAACACTCATGTGTGGGGTTTTGCACAGATATGGGCTTCTTACTCATTTGCTTAAAACCCAGGATTTTTACTTCTAGATTGTATGATAATACTAATTAATTTTTTAAAAGAAAAATGTGCAGGATTTGCCTGGTGTATTGATAAATGACAGTTCTCAGGAGGCAGAAGTAGAGGCAGCGGCAGGAGGATCACTGCAAGTTTGAGGCTTGCCAAGGATGCATAGAAAGACCTTCCTGATAAGAGATAGAGGTGTGTGAGAGAGAGAGAGAGAGAGAGAGAGAGAGAGAGAGAGAGAGAGGGAGGGAGAGAGGGAGAGAGAGAGAGAAACTGTCAAACTTTTCAGTGTGTCATGAATTCTTTTATGACATTAATGAAAGTCATCAAAGAAGGAAATGAAAATGTTAAGGACATTGCAGAAAGAATAATTAATGAACAATGTTCTGAAGGAGATGATATCTGGTACACATGTGAATCACCATCCTTAAACAAAGGAACAATACTTATGATTGGTAGTAAAAAGCAAGAATGGTAGAAGCTAAGTTAGCAAAAGAGAAAAGATGAGAATGTGAGAGCATTCAGTCTTGATGATCTTGTCAGCTGGGAAATAATGGTTGAGGTCATTTTCTAGCAAAATTTATGTGGGAAGCATAAGATAATGAATGTTGAATACTTGATATGTAGTCAAATCTGTATTGAGTGCATCAATTAGTGAAGAAAAGAACAAACTCACACACAGAAAGGTTAAACTCACTTGACATTTCTCAGTAAATGATGTTTCTTCTCTGTATCTTCACATAGCTGAGTATTAGCCATGCTTCATCATTCTACCCCCAACTTTCTACTATTGAACTGAGCATTGCATAGCTGTGAGGTTTGGAAGAACTGCTGAGTCACATACATGAGAGCCAATCCAAGGACACAGCAAACAATGGCACTGTGAATGGGAGAAGTTGAAGAAAAGCTGGTGTCATTTTCCATTCTTGAATGCCCTTGAGAGTGAGTCATGTGGGAGGAGAAGAAATCTATAACAAGCCTTGTCAAGATTTGTTTTCAAGGTAACATTTTAGTGGGGAATCAATATTACCATTATGACTTACTCTTAATATACCTCCCTTCCCACTTAAAAATCTTTTGGAGGAGCTGGAGAGATTGCTTAGTGGTTAAGCGCTTGCCTGTGAAGTCTAAGGACCCCAGTTCGAGGCTTGTATTCCCCAGGACCCATGTAAGCCAGATGCACAAGGTGGTGCTGCATCTTGAGTTTGTTTGCAGTGGCTGGAGGCCCCAGCCTGCCCATTCTCTCTCTATCTGTCTCTTTCTCTCTCTGTCTGTTGCTCTCAAATAAAAATATCTTTTGGAGAAGAAAAATGCCCTATGTGTTTTTTTCTCTGCACTGCTTTTTATAATTATTTTTATTATCATGAACTGACAGTATGAACATATTGTATATTGGTCATATTCCCAACAGGTTATACTCATATCCATTTCCTGCCCCCATTTCATTGAGAACCCTCCTTAGTGGAGTCTGGTATTCATTGTGGGATCATGAATACACCAGTCAGTGCAGGTACAGGGTGGGGGGCAATGTCTTGGGATACAGCTCCCCATCCTTTGGCTCTTACAATATTTCTGACCCACTTCTGCAATATTCCCTGAACCTTGGGAGAACTTGTGTTAGAACTATCATTTAGTATTGGGCTCTCTGCATCCTTTTACACATTTCTTTGTCAGTTTAGATGAACACTTGGAAGAAAGAAAGGAAGCAGTCCCTCTAGTCAATTATATCATCATATCCAATGACCAAGCTCAGTCTTAATTACCATAGGTTATTACTTCACTGTGCAAGACATTGGACTGGATATGAAGCTTTCCCAAAGATGGTCCCCAGTGATGAGGTGGTCTTGGTCCAAAAGAGATGAAAGGTTCCTGGACCATAGGAAACATGTGGGAGGAAATTGTAACATCCTGGCAGACAAAGTTAAATGTACATCAGCCCTGAACATTAACTTCACTTTCTAATGCAAGGTTGCAGCTTGACAGTAGCTACATGCCAAGTTACCAGATGTCTACAAAAATAAACATTCTTGGCAGAAGGCTGAGCATAGGAAAATTCTTGACTAAGTTTTTGAAAAGATGGCTGTAGTAACCTGAAGCCTAGAATTCCACATAAGTGAATGAGAGCTAATAACAAAAAACACTCATACCAATTAACAAAAACAATTTTGGGAAAACCCATCATTACTCAATGGCAACACAATTCAGACTTGATAGTGAAGCATGATTACTGTGTTTTGTGTCTGTAGTCAGAAGTGTATGGCAATAACACGGGTGCTAGAGCTCTGAATTTCAAGGTTAAAGTCCACTCCTAAGAAGTGGGTGTAGATGTACTGCACATAGCTTGTATCCTTAGCTCAAGTAGTTGAACTTTCCATAGAGGGCAAAAAAATGCTACAAACCCCATGGTCCACACTCAGGTCAGCTCCTTACTACAGTTGGTAATGCTCTCTATGATCTGTCTTCATTCTGTACAGCTCTTCCTGCTCTAATTTAGGCATACTGGCTCCTCAAGGAAGTTGTATTTCTGGAATTGTCTCCTCTGTATCTTCACATAGCTGATTATTAGCCAAGTATAATTGCCTCATATAAGACTGTTCATTAACTTCTGCCCTAGAAGTGTTCTACTGTATTCCTATATTTTCAGTCTATAGAGTTAATAATTCTGCAAACATATCATATTTTAAGGTTTACCTATTCTTTTTTTTTTGTAGTCAGTGAATACATTCAAGTTGGTACCATTGTTAGCCATGCTGTTTTTATTACGATAGCTTTGTAATATAGCTTTAGATCAGGTATGGTGATGCCTCCAGAGGTGTTTCTTTTGCTGAGGATATGCTTGGATATCGGAGGTCTTTTGCCTTTCCATATGAATTTTGAGATCAATTTTTCTATTGCTGTGAAGAACGATATTGGGATTTTGATGGGAATTGCATTAAATACGTAGACTGCCTTTGGAAGGATTGCCATTTTTACAATGTTAATTCTGCCTATCCAGGAGCATGGGAGGTCTTTCCATTTTCTCAAGTCCTCCTCAATTTCTTTTTTGAGTGTTTCTATGTTTTCATTGTATAGACCTTTCACTTCCTTGGTTAATGTTATTCCAAGGTATTTTTGTTGTTGTTGCTATTGAAAATGGGATAATGTCACTTATTTCTTTCTCTGTATCTTTGTCATTTGCATATAGAAAGGCTACTGATTTTTGTGCATTGATTTTGTATCCTGATACTTCGCTCAAGGAGTTTATCACCTTTAAGAGTTTTGGAATGGAGGTGCTCGGGTCTCTTACATATAGAATCATGTCATCTATGAGTAGCACTAACTTGATTTCCTCCTTCCCAAACTGTATCCCCTTTATTTCTTTCTTCTGTCTTATTGCTTGAGCTAGGACTTCCAGTACTGTATTAAAGAGCAGAGGTGAGAGTGGACACCCCTGTCTTGTTCTCTATCTCGGTGGGAATTCCTTCAGTCTCTCTCCATTAAGTATTATTTGGGCTTTAGGAGCTTAGTATATAGCCTTTATTGTGTAAAGATATAAACTGACCATTCTGATTCTCTCCAATGTTTTGGTCATGAAGTGATGTTGTATTTTGTCAAAGGCCTTTTCTGCATCTATCGAAGTGATCATGTGGTTTTTGTATTTAGCCGTGTTTATGTGGTGTATTACACTGATAGATTTCCGTATGTTGAACCACCCCTGTGTTCCTGGGATGAAGCCCACTTGATCAAAGTGGATAATGGATTTAATGTGTTGTTCAATTCGGTTTGCCAGAATTTTGTTCAGGATCTTTGCATCTAAGTTCATCGGGGAAATAGGCCTATAGTTTTCTTTTCTTGTGGTATCTCTACCTGGTTTTGGTATTAGGGTGATAGTAGCTTTGTAGAAGGAGTTGGGGAGCTTTCATTGATCTCCAATTGTGTGGCATAGTTTGAGAAAGACTGGTTTCAGTTCTTTCATGAAAGTTTGATAGAATTCAGCTAAGAAGCCATCTGGTCCTGGACTCTTCTTTCTGGGGATGTTTTTTATGTCATCAATTTCGATGAGTGTGATAAGTATGTTTAGGAGATTAATCTGCTCTGAGTTTAGCTTTGGTAGATGGTATGTGTCTAGAAATTTATCCATTTCCTCTATATTTTCCAATTTTTTAGAGTAAAGGTTTTTGAAGTAAGACCTGATGATTCTCCCAATTTCACTTATGTCTGCTGTGATCTCTCCTTTTTTATTTCTAATTTTGTTAATTTGAAGTGCCTCTTTTTTCGCTTGATCAAATTGGCCAGGAGCTTGTCAATCTTGTTTACTTTATCAAAGAACCAACTTTTTGTTTCATCAATTTTCTTAATTGTTTTCTTAGTTTCCAATTCATTAATTTCTTCTCCGACCTTAATTATCTCTTTCCATCTGGAGCTTTTTGGGTTGGATTGTTCTTGCTTTTTCAGTGCCTATAGGTGGGTGGTTAGGGTATTGATTTGGGGTTTCTCTGTCTTCCTTATGAAGGCATTTAGTGCTATGAATTTTCCCCTGAGGACTGCCTTCATAGTATCCCATAAGTGTTGATACCATGTGTTCGCATTGTCATTTGTTTCTAGAAATTTCTCTATTTCATTTTTTTATTTTGTTCGCTATCCATTTATTGTTTAAAAGTATGCTGTTCAGTTCCCAGGAGCTGATGGGATTTTTGGTAGGTGTTTTGTTGTTAATTTCTAGATACAGCATTGTGATCTGATGTCATGCAGGGGATTATGTCAGTCTTCCTAAATATATGGAGGCAGGCTTTGTGACCCAGGATATGATGTGTTTTAGAGAAGGTTCCATGTGCTGCTGAGAAGAATGTGTAGTCCGTGGATTTGGGGTGGAATGTTCTATAGATGTCTGTTAGATCTAAATGTTCTATGGTTTTGTTGAGCTCTCTCACTTCTCTGTTGAGTTTTTGTTTTGATGATCTATTTATTGCTGACAATGATGTATTGAAGTACCCAACTATGATGGTGTTGGTGGTTATTTCTGTTTTATTGTTGAATAGGTTTTGTTTTATGAACTGTGGTGCCCCTGTGTTTGGTGCATACAGATTTATGATTGTGATATCCTCTTGATGGATCATTCCCTTGATAAGTCGGAAGTGGCCTTCTTTGTCTTTTTTTATTATTTTTGGTTTGAAGTCTATTTTATCTGATAGTATATGGCTATGCCTGCTTGTTTCTTATTCCCATTTGCTTGGAATATCGTTTTCCACCCTTTCACCCTGAGCAGGTGTCTGTCTTTAGTGGTGAGGTGGGTTTCTTGAAGACAACAGATTGAGGGGTCTAATTTTCTGATCCACCCTGTTAGCTTGTGTCTCTTTGTGGGTGAATTAAGACCATTGATATTTAGGGTAATGACTGTGAGGTTTGATTTGATCCCTGCCATATTATGTTGGTTTATGTGGTTTGGTGTTTTCATGGACTTTGAAGATTTTGGGGCCTTCTCTGAGTTAGGTTATTGTGATTTGCTTCTTGTTGGTACTTGAGGTTGATTATTTGATTCCTCTGTGTGGAGAATTCCCTGAAATACTCTCTGTAGATTTGGTTTTATGTTCATATATTTGTAAAGTTGAGTTTTGTCATGGAAGGTTTTTCTTTCACCATCTATTATGAGGTATACTTTTGCTGAGTAGAGTAGTTTGGGTGTAAAGCCATAGGTTCTTAGAGTTTGAAGTGCTCCATTCCAGGCCCTTCTGGCTTTCAGGGTTTCCACTGAGAAGTCTGAAGTGATTTTGATGGGGTTGCCTTTAAATGTGATGTGTTGTTTTTCCCTAGCTGCTTTTAAGACTTTCTCTTTGATGTCAATGTTTAGAGTCTTAATGACAATATGTCTTGGAGAGTTTCTCCTTTGGTCCAATCTGTTTGGAGTTCTCTTAGCTTTTTATATCTTTATGGGCCTTTCTTTTGAGAGAGTAGGAAAGTTTTCTTTGATTATTTTGTTGAATAAGTTCTCTATGCCTTTGGTCTGTATTTCTTCCCCTTCTGGTATGCCCATGATCCAAATGTTGGGACATTTGAGGGTATCCCACATTTCCCTCATGTTCTGTTCACAGAAAATTTTGAACTTATTGAAACTTTTGCACTCTTGAACTGTTTCTTCTGTTTTGTCTTCCAGATCTGATTTTCTATCCTCCACATGGCTGACTCTATTCTTGAGAGCCTCTAAGGAGTTTGGGGTTTGTTCATTTAGGTTTGCATTTTCTACTACTTTTCTATGTATATTTTCCATCCCTCTGTCAAGTTCCCTTTTCACATCATTTTCCAATTTTCTTGATGCTTCTTGGAATTCTTCCTTGCATTTCTTTATGTCTCCATTTAGCATAGCCAGCTGGTTTTTTAAGTCCTCTTTTTTTTTTTTTTCTTCACTTTCTTTTATATCCCTTAACTGTGTTTGGACCCCTTCGATTTTCTTATCTATTAGGTCTAGTCTAGTGATGGCAGGGTCCACAAGATTATCAGACCTTTGCTGCTTTTCTGCAAGTTCTACCAATAGCTTGGTCAGGGTTGCATAGGTCATATTTTCATTTTGGGGTTCTGATCATGTTGTCTCTTCTATGTTTTGATTAGAGACTTCCATGGTAGGACTGGACTTGCATTTGATTTTTTATGCTATTTCTTTTGCATTGTGATCTCCCCACCACAGTGTGGGAGCAGGGAGAATGGGACTGTGGTCCAGATGGGCAGGGGAGGTGGTGCAATTTGGGAGGGGGTGGAGATCAGTGGGTGGAGCTTGGGGGGTTGTGCGGAGTCTGGACAGAGAGTAGAGGGTCAAGACTCTCTTGGGGTCAGGACCAGGTGGAACTGAGTTGGTCTGAACTCGCAGGGGGTCCTGTGCTGGGCCAAGCAGAACAGAGCAGAGCGGAGCAGGTCTGAAGTCCAGCGGGTTGGGGGTGGAGCAGAGTGGAGGGGGTCAGAATTGCTGAGAGGGCCAGGCTGAGTGGTTGGATTTGACGTGTGGAGGGTGTGGAGGCAGGGGCAGGAGCAGGGGTGGGGCCAACAGATAGGTTGAAGGAAGACATTGGGCAGAGCGGGTGGAAGTCTATTGAGGTGACCGGGCAGGTGTTTGGGGGTCTGGCGGGGGGTGGAGCCCGGGGGTGTTGCTTCGGGACAGAGTGGGGAGGGTCATGACTTGCCTGGGGGTGGGGCAGGGTGGAGCAGACTAGGTCTGAATTCACAGGGGCAGGGCGGGAGTGGGGCCGAGCAGAGCAGAGCTGAGCAGAGCAGGTGTGAAGTCAAGCGGGTTAGGGGTGGAGCCAGTTTACCTATTCTTAATTAAGAATATGAAAGGAATATACAAAGCACCAAGGAATAAGTCTAGTGGAAAGTATCTAATACCTCTGAGAGAAACATAATAAAAGTTCTAAAGTTATACAACCATGCAGACTTACCAGGTTTCTAGGTAGGAATGTTTTTTTAAATTATTATTATTATTATTATTATTATTATTTGTGTGTGTGTGTGTGTGTGTGTGCACCAGAGCCTCTTGCCCCTGCAAATGGAGCACAATTTATTTATTTATTTATGAGAGAAGAGAGAAAAGATGGCTGGGCACACCAGGGCCTTCAGTCACTGCAAATGAACTCCAAATGCATACATTGCCTTGTTCATCTTGCTTGTGTGGGTACTGGGGAATTGAGCCTGGGTCATTAGGCTTTGCAGCCAAGTGATTTAACCACTAAGCCATCTCTCCCAGCCCAGAAGATTCATTTTAATAGACATCTAGCTACTCTTTGACTTCTTACATCAACAGTCACTCAGCAGAATAATACTTAATGCTTAATACATGAATTATGGCTCATACACCAATATAAAAGTTTCATGACATTAAGTTCAGGGAAAATAGCAATTTGTAGAATGGTCTTATAAGACTATTTATTTTGAAAGTTTATGCAAAATAGTACTATATATTTTATGCACATAAAGTCATGATAAGTTAAAGGAAGCATATTTTCATATATCTCTTAGCTTCTCAGAGGCAGAGCCTAAGACATGGCTTGCATGGACCATCATTGGGGATATAACCTAAGAGGATAAGAGTGAAGGGGTAAAGGGATAAGTACCCTCACAGAGCAGAGAAGGTGACTATGTGTCTGATACATGTGAACACTGAGGTGATAAAGGGGAAATAGAGAAGAGAAATGAGAAACACGTGCAGCAGGCTGGTAAGTGTCCTCTAGCCTACCTCTCTCCCTCCTTTACTTGCAAAAATGTTCTGCACAGAGATAGAAGAAAGAACTAGCCAATCATATTATGTGAAACATTACTTTATGTTAATTACTATGACAAGTGTAAAACTTTGAATTGGGCCTCAGATCTCTTGGAGATTACACCACTTGTGTCTTAGCTGACTAATAAAGCTGTTTTCTTGTGATCTTCATGCCTTGATTTTTACTTTTTGGCTTTGGTGCAACAAAAATGGAGGAAGTGGGGAACCAGGCACAGCTGGTAGGATGGTGCTTCACAAGGTAGTTCTCAGCACGGTGGCATATTATTCTTGGTCATGTAAATGAACATTTGATCTGCAACTGTCTCCTGCTTCTCAGGGGGATGCCTAGAGAGAAGATTTAGTTTGTTTTATAGGTTGTTAGCTTTTCCATACGCCTGGGACATCTGGGTGTGAGCTCTGAGAATTCTACAATATCTTTCCCTTCTGCATCAGTAGGAAATTTCTGAAACCATACTTAAGGTATGTGACAAGAACATTAGATAAGAAAATGACATCAGTCCATACATTGGTCTTCACAGAGGTGGCTGAAGTTGGATCACGTGGTCACTGGCTTGAGAGATGCAGACAGTCAAGAAGGTCTGTAGTAGTCAGCCTCAGGTTGCTGGTGTGAACTTCTGAACCAGGCACATGTTATTGGACAAAAGGATTTATTGAAGCTTACAGATTGAGGGGAAATTCCACAATGGCAGAACCTGGCCCACTTTCACCAGTCAAAGCAGGGAGAAAAAATTTATAAGCAACCACACCAGCACATCCAAGCACACTTAGGAACTCCAGGCAAAGCTCAGGCACTTTGTATATCTTTAGACTGGAACTCCAAATCCACCCCTACACCTTCGGGCTGGACCCTAGGACCCTCCCACAGTGACACCTCCTCCAGCCAGGTGGCTGCAGGTGTAAATTACAAGCTTTAATAAACTCCTGAATCAATTGGGGGACATCTATTACAACCACCACAGGATCTGAAATGATACACTGGGAATCCAGAAATGACAACACTCTTTTTAGGACAAGAGCAGTGGGAACAAAAGAGCATTGGTCCTGGAGCCTGGCTACCTGTGCCTCAAAACAGCACTGCATCTCAGAAGCCATGTCCCATTTGGATTGCCACAAAATATCACTGGGAGTCAGTTCTGGCATATGGGAAATGAGTGAAGAGTGACAGAAAATGTGAGGAACACACGTGAGAATTGAAGGGGAACCATCTGAGTGGGGAGTGGAAAAAGACCAGCTGGACTCAAGAAAGAGTTATGGAAGACTAAATATGAGCAAAATACAATGGCAACCATGTACGAAAATATTGTGAAGCCTAGTTTTTGTAAACTAAAAACAAAACAAAACAAAATGAAAACATAGGTCTGGAGGGATTGCTTACTGGTTAAGTGTGCTTTCCTGTACAAGCATGAAGCCCGAGGGGTTCCTAGTTTGAATCTTCAGATCTCACGTAAACAGCTGTGTGTGGCTACACATGCTTGTTACCTAGGTCCCCCAAATGAAGAGCACAGACTAAGGAATCACTCAGGCTCATGAAGAACAGCAAGCTCTGGTATCAACAGTATGATAATCTGGCTCAAATGAAAATGAGCCAGAGCGATGGAGAGAGATACCAGATTCTCTACTTTGGCCACTGCATCCCCACTGCAGGAAGCACATGAGACAGTGGAAGGATACATATCTGTGCATATCCCCCCCCCCCACCAAAGATAGTGAGTATGAAAAAGAGGAAGTGTTGCTGTTTTGTAGGTTATTGTGAGGATTAAATGAGTCAATCAATATGTTTTCTACTGTTGCATATCAAATGATTTGCTCAAATCTTAGCAGCATGAAACTACCACTTTAAGACTGTGCTCATGATCTGTGAGTCAGAAATTGGGGAGGTTTCCACAGGGCAGTTCTCTTTAGAATCTCTCTTGCCATGCCATGACAGGAAGATGTGGCTGAGGGTGCTGTTATTTGAAGATCCAAATGGGCTGTATGTCCAAGACAGCTCACCCACGTGGCTGATGGTTTATGCTGGCTGACAGCTGGGTGCTCAGCTTGGACTCTCTACTGGAAACAGCATATGCATGTGTGTTTTCTGAATGTCAGTCTCAGGGTAGTTGGGACTTTTCACAGCTCATTTCACTCAGAGTGAGTATTCAAGAGCATCCAGGAGAGGCCACAGCTTACCCTCAAAAGTCATACAGCAACATTTGTGCTGCTGCTTAATGTTTTTAAGCAAGTTGTCAAGATGGTACCAGAGTCAAGAGGAAGCAATATAGATGCCAACTTTCAATGAGCAGGAATGTCAAAAAAATCTTCAGAGGCTATCTCAGTCAGTAAAGTTTTAACCTCACAAGATAAGGACTAGAGTTTGACCCTCCAAAACTCACATTAAATTCTGGCGTGATGGTGTACCTCTTATTTCAGTACAGGGGAAGCAGGATCCCAGGACATCCCTGGCCAGCTAATGAGGCCCAATTGATGAGCTCCACACCAATAAGAGAGATCTCAAAAGGAGGGAGATAGCATGCCTGAGAAACCCCCAGACCTGTAAACCCAAACTTTGTGTTCTTGTCAAAGTTATCAGTGAATTGAAAATGCAGACTCAGAGAAGGATATGTGAGGAAATTTATTTTAGGGAGAGGTAAGAGAGGAGGGGAAGTGAAGCAAGAAGGCACCCTCATCAAAAGAAGTTCTTGAGAGCCCCAGCGAATCTCTCTCACATGTTCCTTGGGGAAGGGAACAAGGGAGGGAGGGCAGAGGTCAGAAGGATAGAGGGATTTACATACTGTCACAGGCCCATTTAATTAGCTGCACCAGGCATCTAATTAGCATAAACTTCATAACCTGGCTGGGTGGTGTAAAGGGAGAAACCTGGTTGGTTGGTGGTCCCAAAAGGAATACTGACTCAGGAAGGGCCCCCCATGGGGCCTGAGCCTGTGAAACCAAGGATGAAACAGAAAGCTTTTGCCATTGTTGTGGCTGAGGAGGTGGTTGTTTTCAGTCGTCTTGGATGAGACTGGATCAGATGCAAGTTTTAGTCCTTAAGGCAGGCAAGGTGGCATCCATGTTCCTGTGGGCCAGTCCCTAACACTCAGGAGAAAGCTACCTTGGTCCTCATCCACATCGGTTATCTTCTGGCCTCCATATTCATGCATACGCATGTGCATGCATACCCACATATACATGTGCACTCACACATATGTGAACACACATACCATACATGATGAAAGAAAAATATTTAGGACAAGTTTTCAAATAACTACAAAATTGCTAAAGAATTTGGGAAAATATTTATTCTACCAAATCATCATTATTACTTTTTTGATATGATAATATAGCCTTTAGTCTTTCCAACAAACTCTTCCATACTTTAGTCTTCTTTTTCATGTTTGATGTACTGCTGTAATCTACAATGCCCCTTCACCGAGTGATTTGATTCAGGAAGATGGATAAACACAGAACAAGCCAGAGCCCATGTTATATAAATCTCATAGTTATGTGGGGAAAAGGCCATAGCACTTACATCGACTTCCTTTTCCAGCTGACATCTCATGGGGCTCGTTAGCCAGCATATCCCTGAGGCATAGGCTATGTGACTCAGCATTACACAATGGGACCTGCGGAGCACTCTGGTGGAAGCTAGGAAGCTAGCTCTGGACCTCATTTAGAGATTACTTACAAGACCTCTTTCAACAGTAATAGCGAGTCCCAGAATAATTCAGATACTTGTATTAGCATTAATTGTATTGGCTTCACCAGGGAATTTTTACCAGCCCTCTAATTCTTGTTTGTTGTCTGTTTCAAGAGTACAGAGACCTTTTCAACCACAGAAATTTAAGAAGACAATAAAAATGTGCATTTTGAAAAAAATGTGCATTTTGTAGTTCAAGTACACTTAGTCTTTCTTTTTCTTTTCTTTTTCTTTCTTTCTTTCTTCTCTCTCTCTCTCTCTCTTTTTTTGTTGGTTTGGAATTCACTCTGTAGCCATGGCTGCCTTTGAACTTCTGGTGATTGTCCTACCTCAGATTCCAAAGTGCTGGTCTTATAGATGTGAACCACCACACTGGCTTTAGATTTGGTTTTGTGTGTGTGTGTGTGTGTGTGTGTGTGTGTGTGTGTGTATGTGTTTTAACCTACTTCAGTTTTTTACTTTTTTGGTAAACAACTACAAGTTTCATCTTTAAATTGTGTGAAAACTTCCTGTGGATGGAAGCCATATTTGCTAAACCATTGAATGCTCATCTTCATTTATTGTTGACATAGCTTGAAACATCATCTTCAGCATTCATTATTATGCTTTATATTTCTCCTATTGTAATGCTAAAGATACATATGTGTTCACATTATAACATGTTTGAATAAAGAATGCATTATTTTATTAAAGTGGAAATGCTGAGTAGTCCCATAGAAAATTGTACCTCAATTTGATTGTTTCCATGTCTGTAAAAATATTTTTTAAAATTTCTTTATACTATCATTTGTTAAAAGAATGACAATATTAAAAGCCGGGCGTGGTGGCGCACGCCTTTAATCCCAGCACTCGGGAGGTAGAGGTAGGAGGATCACCATGAGTGCAAGGCCACCCTGAGACTCCATAGTGAATTCCAGGTCAGCTTGGGCTAGAGTGAGACCCTGCCTCTAAAAACAAAACAAAACAAAACAAAACAAAACAAAACAAAACAAAACAAAACAAAAAGGCCTCTGCAGAACTGGCTTAGACTCATGGAAAATGTGAATATTGTCATTTTGTTGTTGTTGTTGTTGAGGCAGGATCACCCTCTAGCCCAGGCTGACCTGGAATTCACGCTGTAGTCTCAAGGTGGCCTTGAACTCATCCTGCTATCTCTGCCTCCCAAGATCTGGGATTAGAGGTGTTTGCCACCATGACCAGCTAACTTTTTTGTAAAAAAGAAAATGGTTTATTTTAAAACTATAATAGTTTAAATATGGTCAAGTAAAAGTTGTGCATTAAAAGGATTCAGTTGATATGTTCTACTCCTGCTTTGGTTGGTGAAGTGAAACTTTCTTACAACATGCTCCAGGACAGCCAGTGTGGCTAGGCATGTCCCTCTGTTTCTGATCCTTATGTTGTCTGCTACAAAAGTCCTCTCCCAAGATGGCAGCTTCAGTGTGACTCAGCAACGCCTGCCCTAGGTCTTGTCTCCTTCAAGTAGAGAGCTCTTTAGTCTCTCCATGATGAAAACAACTCTTATTTCTGCTCCCCAACATACATCTGGGAGCTTGTTTTCCAGGGAACCGAAAAGAGTGAACATGTCATGCATTTCCTTCCCAGAGGAAAGGAAGGTGGGCTGCAGAAGTCTTTGGATCCAACATATGACACTGACAGCTCATAATCTTCTCTTCAGAAGTGTAGCTATTGAGGCAAACTGCTACTATTGAGGAAGCAATTTCTCACATCTGGGGTTGCCTAGCATTGATAGAGTGACAGTTATGAAGTGAGTTTGGATTTTAATATTTTTTGTTTTTATTTTTATTTATTTATTTGAGAGTGACAGAGAGAGAGAAGGAGGCAGAGAAAGAGAGAGAGAGAGAGAGAGAGAGAGAGAGAGAGAGAGAATGGGCATGTCAGGGCTTCCAGCTACTGCAAACGAACTCCAGACTCGTGTGCCCTTTGTGCATCTGGCTGACTTGGGTACTGGAGAATCGAGCCTCAAACCGGGGTCCTTGAGCTTCACAGGCAAGCGCTTAACCGCAAAGCCATCTCTCCAGCCAGAGTTTGGATTTTAAAAGACCACAAATATGTTTCAAATTTTTTCTTTGCTTTTTTTCATAACCATTATTTTTAATGTAACAAGGTCATATAAAGTTTCCTTCTGTGAAGTGCCCACTCTCTACTGTATGCTGAGGTAGAGGGCCATCGAGATTTCTGCTTCTTCATATAGAGCATCTGGATCAATATCCCTTTATCTGATAATGAGTGAGCCTCATGCTTCCTGATTTGATTAACTGAATTTCCAGGAAAGGTAGGACAGATTTTTGGAAACTAGTGGTTCTCAGCTTCAGTGACTCAGATGTTGTGCGATGAGCTTTACGAGCATTACCATGTAAAGACCATCCGCAGAATCAACTGGGAGAGCGAGGCTCACTCCTAAACCACTCAATAAATGTCTGCAGGTGATTTGTTTGTATAAACTCAACGACAAAAACAACTCATCATAATACAAAATAAAAGTATAGAACAAAATAGTGGAGTGTGTTAAAGGAACAAAAAATGATTGTCTTTTATTATATTATGTGGATACGTGAAATATTTTGAAGGAATAAATAATTCTATGTATTGTATTAAAATATGCTAAAATAGTAGTTTTATCAACTTGAAAAGAAAAAAGGAAAGAAAACAAAATGCTTCCAAACCAGACACAATTTACTTACTATTATCTTCAAGCCTTTGGTCAACATTTGGTTCATGGAATAATACTAGACAAAAAAAAAAAAAAAAAAAAAAAAACTTCATGATTTGCAATAATTGATGTTATTTAGCACATATTAGAAGAACTTCAAGAACAAGTCTGTCTATGTAATCATTCTTTAAAATGTCTTCAATACTTACATGTATATATCTTTGAGATTTCAATATTTAAGTGTTAGCTTCTTTTTCTTATCCTCACAATCTTATATGTGAATATATTCATGACTTTTCTTCTCCAAGCAGTTCCAGGGCAGTGGGCAGCTAAAAGGCAGCAGTCATTTAAATATGACAAAAATCTATCTGGATGTAGGTAAAAAGAAACCTGGAGTTTTAGTCAGAAGACCTGTGTTCCACTTATCAGGCATTGTTAACAAGCCATTCATTCTTTTGTAAAAGCCTATAGCCGCTGAAATGAAGTTTGTACTATTGGTTTAAAGCAACACAATCCACAAGAATACGTATAGGACGGTTTTGTGTAAAATAGTATTGTGACATTTACTACAATTATTATTTTTAAAATAACCTTAATCTTCTACAGCTTCTCTCTCTCTTCTAACTATTTTATATTACTTATCTTTTTCTTCCTTCTCTTAGTGCGCACTGTCCTGTAACTTCTAGTACCAGCAGGTGGCTATCATCCACAATGAGCTTTTGATCGCAGAGACCTACAAGGTTTTCTAAAAGAATGACAGATTTCTGTCAGAGTACTTGATGACCCAGACCAGATGACCAGAGTCAGTCCCCAGACAGCACATCTAGTGCCAGAAGGTGCTACATGGTCAACTGGGGGAAAATGACCAATATCTGTCCAAGCAACTCATGGTCTAACCTACTTACCAGCAAATAACCTGTTTTGATGCTCACATAAGTGCAATAGTGGTGCACAGCCATGGTGGGAAACCAACTGCTCATGATTTGGCTAACTGATCTACTCAGTGGAATGGGACCCATAGCTGAAGCTGGGAAACAAGTCAGAACCATATCCAAGCATGAGCCCGCTCTCCATTATCAAGCTACCACCAATCGTGGGCTACAAGAGGGCCAACACCTATTAAATTCTCTATAGAAAAATAAGGGTTATCTAGTGTTATCTTTACTGTCCTTTGGTGAATCTGCTTCTCTTTTTCAGATAGATGAAGATCCTAATGAGGGAAACACCCCATCATACCTCAAAGGGGCCCCAGCTGAAACTAAGAATAATTGGCGAAACAAGGAAGGGTGATGTTTTCTTGGTGAACCTGGTACTGCACAAGGGCGAAGGAGATCAACACAGAGAACAATCAACTCCTACCAAATCAGATATCCAGAGACACAGAGGTTCCCAACACCTCATCACTGACGCAGACCCAAAGTGAACCCAACATGGCTCAGTGAAAGTTTTCAGAAGAGGGGCGGAAAGAATGTCAGAACCACACATTGGGTCATGATATGCAGAGACATTTCCTCCTACCATAACTGTGGGCTAACTCCACAATGCATGACACATATACCTCAATAAGGAGAGGCTAGGGGGAGGGGGTAGGACATGGAGGAGGCTAACAATGGTACCAACTTGACGGTATTCATTGAGTACAAAACTAATTAATAAAAAACTTTAAAAAAATAAACTAAAAGGTGAAATAGCAGAAATTGTAGCATTTACTGAATATCCAGCATTCATAAATCCCATTGTTTCATATAAAATTCACAATAGTCCCTTTTTAATCACTTGTTTTTAATTTAATCTTTTTATGGAAACTGAGGCATATAAAATTGAGTAAATTTATCCAAATTATATTAGTCAGCATTAAGGCTGGGTTTATAAAGCTTATATTCTTTATATGCTATAAAGAGTTTCACGTAGCTGGGCGTGGTGTCACATGCCTTTAATCCCAGCACTCGGGAGGCAGAGGTAGGAGGATCGCTGTGAGTTCAAGGCCACCCTGAGACTACATAGTTAATTCCAAGTCAACCTGGACCAGAGTGAGACCCTACCTCGAAAAACCAAAAAAAAAAAAAAAAAAAAAAAAGGGTTTCACGTTTTAAGATTGGATTGAATGCTTTGCTCAATAACACTTAACAATAAATGCAGGTCTGTTCTTTGATACAAAATCCCATGCCCTTCCTTGGACTCTATGTTTTTTTTTTCTTTTTTGTTTTTTTCAAGGTATGGTTTTACTGTAGCCCAGGCTGACCTGGAATTCACTATGCAGTCTCAGGGTGGCCTTGAACTCACAGCGATCCACCTATCTCTGCCTCCCAAGTGCTGGGATTAAAGGCATGTGCCACCACGCCAGGTTAGGACTCTGTATTTTTTGATGTCATTGTTTGCTTTTTTTGAGACAGATCTCTTGTTGTGTATCCTATGCTGGTCTGACATCAATATGTAGTCCAGACTGGCCTTGAACTCATGGCAATCATCCTGCCCCAGACTCCCAAACACTGCTCAACCATTCATTGTTTATGTAGTCACTGACACATTGGTTAGCCTTTTGAATACACATTTTCTTTTTTTTTTAAGATTCATTCTTTTTATTTTTTTTTGCTCATTATTTTTAAATTTTTTGTTCATTTTTATTTATTTATTTGAGAGTGACAGAGACAGAAAGAGGCAGAGAGAGAGAGAGAGAGAGAGAGAGAGACAGAGAGAGAGAATGGGCGCGCCAGGGCTTCCAGCCACTGCAAATGAACTCCAGACGCGTGCGCCCCCTTGTGCATCTGGCTAACATGGGTCCTGGAGAATTGAGCCTCGAACCGGGGTCCTTAGGCTTCACAGGCAAGTGCTTAACCACTAAGCCATCTCTCCAGCCCTATTTTTTGTTCATTTTTATTTATTTATTTGAGAGCAACAGACAGAGAGAGAGAGAGGCAGGTAGAGAGAGAGAGAGAGAATGGGCACGGCAGGGCCTCCAGCCACTACAAACGAACTCCAGACACGTGCGCCCCCTTGTGCATCTGGCTAACGTGGGTCCTGGGGAACCGAACCTTGAACTGGGGTCCTTAGGCTTCACAGGCAAGTGCTTAACCGCTAAGCCATCTCCCCAGCCCAAGATTCATTTTTATTTATTTATGAGAGACAGAATGGGTGAGCCAAGGGCTCCAGGTTTATGTAGAATCTGGAGTTTCGAACCTGGATCCTTAGGCTTCGCAGGCAAGTACCTTAAGTGCTAAACCATCTCTCCAGCCCCTGAATGCTTGTTTTCTTAGTGTAAAATGGATCTAATGATAATTGTTTCATAAAGTTGTTGTAAAGATTAAAAAGAGACAATGTAAGCATGTGAGGCAGTAATAAAAGCAACATGCTTTCATTCCTTTAAATACATAGTAAGCAATGAGGGCCATAATTTACCATTATGTGTCTGCATATAGCTTGCTGAAAATACAGACAAGTAAGTATGTAACTACTAATTAGAGACAAGGTCATTCTTTTCTTTGATCTGTTTTCAAGGAAAAGATGCTAAATGGAATGATTGGCTTGCCATACCACATCATGCTCCCAAGCCCCTCATTTACATTTTATATGACCCTCCCATTATAGACAAGCATCCTCTACATCTAGAGATGGTAACAATCTACCTAAGAAAGATTTATATCTCAGGATTTATGGCTGAGGTACCTGTAAATAGTTGACTAGAACCCTTGCTTAAACACAAGAAGACCGATAGTTCAGAGCCTAGGAAATGGAAGAATGGCCCTCTGTGATTGAAATACTTTTGAAGCCACAGAGATGTCTCTAATTGTCCTATAATTTGTGCTGCTCCATAGTTGGCAACTGCCATCTATATTTTACCATATGTTTCTTTTAAGAAGATGAACAAGTTTCTTTCAGTGTTAACCTTTTTCATTTCTATCTTAGCTAAGCTCTTCCTTGAAAATGTATGAATTGAGTAGGTAAAGCTTTGATATTTCTCTAGAGAATACCAGTGAGAAATTTTACTCTACAGAAGTTGAGATTCAAGAAGTATTCTATTTATTCTCCTATATTTATTTTCTATCCCCAAAACAGTAGTAGTTGTCAATTTATATACAAATATTTGGCATGATTTTTACTTTTGAAATAGGTTCTACTCTTAGTCCTGGCTGGCTTTGAACCCATTGTGATTGATCCTGGTATGCCTGCTTCCGTAGTGCTGGGATGCCTGACTCTTGAATTTGTTTTTACACTGTTGAAATAGTTCCTTCTTAAAATGAATCTAAATTCCCCATTTTCTGTTTAATTTTTCCTGCTTTACATAGACTACATTGCTATTAATGTGCTTCTCTAATCAAGCACTACTTTGCCCTAAAATGAGGAGACATGCTATTGTCAAGTCCTCTAGATAAAATCTAGCTGACAGACACAGCCCCTCTATTTCCACACTGAAACCAGCAGAAACACTTCCTAACCAAGAAATTGAAAACTAACTGAATTTTAGAATGGGTATGTCATAAAAAGTAGAATATTTAGAGTAAGTGCATGTGCATATATATGCAAATATAAGAGCCAACTGAAAATAGAAAATAATTTAAAGGCAATCATGTACAAATAATTACAGGAGTACATGCTGTATTCAAGTCCAACCTGAGAAAACTCACAGTAAATTATGTAACCAAAATGAGTCTACTGTGGTTTTGCAGATTGGCCCAAGGCAGAGTGTTCACAAGCCACCATTCCAACATCCATGATTCTTATGATATGCAAATAAGATTTTCGTTTGAGAAATACAAAACATTCTGTAAATTCAATTGGCTAAAACACAAGAGATATAAACAAGAATGGTTATTCGCAGTTTTGTTGCTGAAAAGGTTGGCTTGAGGACTTATGCTATGACCAACATATGAATAAGTAATGAAATCAATTTTACTTGCATTCTTTGATCTCATGACATTTCATCGACCTGGAGCTGATTCATATACTTCCCAAGGCCTTTTCATCCTCTTCAAACCTTGTGTTTGTTCTTGTAATTATATAACTGAGTAAATTTATTTATATTCATCTTTTCATTGTGCTTTTATTTATTTATTTTTATTATTTTTGCACTCAGTGAATACAGTCAAGTTGGTACCATTGTTAGCCTCCTCCCTGGCCACCCCTCTCTGCAGGGACCCTCCTTGTTGTGGAATATGGATGGTGCATTGTGGGGTTAGCCATCAGGTATAAGTAGGAGGCAATGTCTCTGTGTATCATGACCCAACATGTGGCTCTGACATTCTTTTTGTCTTTTTGCCCTCTCTTCTGCAAATTTCTCTGAGCTGTGTTTGTTTCATTTTAGGTCTGCTTCAGTACTGAGGTCTTGGGAGCCTCTGTGTCTCTGGATATCTGGTTTCTCTGTTCTATCTCCTTCACCATTGTGCTGGTACTAGGTTCACCAAGAAAATAGCACCCTTGCTTGTTTCCCCACTTATTCTTAGTTTCAGCTGGGTCCCTTTTGAGGTATGATGGGGTGCTTCTCTCCTTAGGATCTGCATCTATCTGAAGAAGAGAAGCAAATTCTCTGACGGAGAGTAAAGTTAGCACCAGATAAATGGGATAACCTTTTTTTTTTTTTTTAAGAGAGAGAGAATGTAGTATATGTGTAGCCCACGATTGGTGGGAGCTTGAGCTTGATAATGGAGAGCAGGCTCATTTTTGGATATGATTTTGACTTGTTTCCCAGCACCAGCTATGGGTTCTATTCCACTGAGCAGATCAGTTAGCCAAATCAAGAGCAGTTGGTTTCCCATTATGGTTGTGCGCCACTATTGCACTTGTATGAGCATCACGTCAGGTTGCTTGCTGCTGAGTAGCTTAAGTCCCCAATGTATTTATATTCATTTCGAAGCCAGTGTTAGAGCTGGCAGCCCTGTGCTCACAAGATAGTAAACAAATGTTCTGATGAACCAATGTGAAGATGCTGGGTCCCCAAAACAGTAATTGTAAGGAAAATGGGAGGTGCTAAAGCATAGAGATGCCCTTTTACCTCTCACTATTGACACAAAATATGTAACCAGGAAGAAAGGCTTTGCTAAAGGAAGACATTTGCATTCACACTTCTCCAAGCTGTGAGGGAGGAGATGCATTTCAAGCTGTCCTTTCAGAGATGTTAAAATATTTTGTGGCAAATGTGTTCCTTATATAATTTGTCCCAGGTGATATATAAGTGAAGTGAAGACTAGAGCCCAAGTAACCTTGTTCTACCTGCAGCATCCCGGTTGCTCTGCAAAGTCACCAAGATTTCTTATGTTTAATGAGTAAATACCTAGAGACATTAAAGAAAAGGCAACTTCTCCCAACTTCAGAATCTGCAAGTGGGGAAGCAGGGCATGGTGAAGCATGCCTATAATACCAACACTCCAGAGAAAGACAGAGACATGAGGATTGCCATGAGTTTGAGGCCAACCTGGGCTACATAGTGAGACCCTGTGCCAACCAAAGAGAAAGCAAAAGAAAATAATCATAGAGCTCCAATGCAAAGCCAACCATGAGATGGCACTCAGGACAATGAGTGCACAGTACTTTGCCCAGTGTGAAGAACTGTTGTCCCTTGCAACCTACTGACCTGAGGCTTTAAAGTTCAGTGCCTCTAACTTTCTCTCATGTGAGCAGCATTCCACTAGGGCTGGGGACAGGAATCTCATGGATCATGGGTGGTCAAAGTTTTATTTGTTGTCAACTAGTCACATTCTGAAGGATAGTGTCTGAACTTGGAAAAATCATACTCTAGAATGCAAGAGCAAGTTGTAGATTTTTCCACTTGATGCAATGGGGTTCTTTCCTACTTTAATAGCCTAGAATTAGCAGTGGTCCCTATTAATATATATGGTTGGATTAGAGACAATGGGAGTAAGCACCTTTCTTCCTTGTACCTCCTTTTTTTTTCTTCTTTTTCTAGCTCGGGACAACACAGTAGCTGGCTGACAGCATATATCATCTTAGTTATCAATCTGTCTCTGAGATTCAGATAGAAATCACCATTTTCCAGGATTTGATACTTTTTTGTCCTGCATATTTTAGCTTAGTTAATAATACTGTTTTCTATTTGGCTACCCAAGTTAGAAACCTCAACTTATTTTTCCTTTCTGTTAACCACTTCATATCTCATGGTGTCTAAGTTGGGCTAACATCTTAAACTTGTTCCTTGCTCCAGGTCTACCATGCCACTCTTTGGGCCCAGGCTCCAGACACCTCTTTCTGCTTTATTAAGCTCTAATCTCTTCTCACAATCTAACCTCCATGCTGTTGCCAAAATCATTCTTCTGAAATTATGATCTAATGTAATTTCCCCTCTCAAAAACCTTTGGTGACTACTCTAGTTCATACAATAAATAGAGTGCAAACTTCTGAGCATGGTAGAAGACTAAGACTACTGCTTCAAGGCTCTCTGTCTAGCCCTCATCATGTATGCTGCTGGTGTCTTTATACTCAGAACAAGTGCCTTCACTTGTGACTTTGTGCGCTTGCTGAAGAAGTCCCCATCCTTCCCCTTTTCCTTCCTTTCCCTGCTCTCCTGGATGTTTGTGTGAACTTGAACTACTGCCACTTACCAATGTTCATCCAGAGCTCTGTTAATTAGGTAGGATACTTTCTTCACCTGTCTCCGAATACCTCCAGGCTATTATAGCAGAGGAAAATGCACTAGTATTCAACAAATGCCTGTGGCATTTATTTGCTTCCAATTTAAAGGGGTGCAGCCATTATAAAACTACTCTGGCCAAAAGTATATTAAAAAAGTCATTACAACACAATGCTAAAATCGTATTCTATATGTTAGAGAATCTTCTAAGAGCCTAGCTTGATTGACAGCAGGTCATAAAAGCAAAAGTAAAAATTGCCTTTCCTGTGTGCAAATATACAGTGAGAGTGACAGCAAGAATGTGCTGCCTTCATGCAAAGAACACAGAAAGGAGCACAGAGTGGGATTTGGCAAGAGGAGATTGGTTAGGGATTTCTTTGGTCAAGGTTTTAGTGCTGTTTGTGGGTCACATTTTTTTGTTTCTTTTTGAGGTAAGCTCTTACACTAGCCCAGGCTGACCTGGAATTCACTATGTAGTCTCAGGGTGGCCTTGAACTCATGGTGATCCTCCTACCTCTGCCTCTTGAGTGTTGTGATTAAAGGCGTGCACCACCATGGCAGGCCCTCCTATTTGCTTTTGAGGAGTCACCAAAGACACCCACTCCTTGTGGGCTTTCAGTCCTCTTTTTGGCAGGAGCTGGAGGAGGGCACAGGTGTAGGCAGGCAAGAGATGAAGCAGACAGGATGGCTGTCCAGAAGGCTGCTAGATGCTAGCATAGATCTCCTAACATGGTGTCTAGGCTTGCTAGAAGAACTGATAAGGCACAGGCTAGAGTTCCATAGACTGTGGTGGATGAAGGGCAGCAGCCATTAGGTGAGCGATAGAAGGAATTCTGGGAGATAGAGCAGGATGTAGGAGACTCTGTTTTCTGACTGGCACTTTTCCTCCTGGTTCTAAGATTGGAGAATGACTCTGGAGCACAGGGCAATTATTCTGGGTGGCCAAACACAGGCCTTAGTAAGATGAGAGCTAGATTAGTCAGACAGGCATTAGTGAGGTGGAAGGGGCTCAGGGAACAAGTCTGTCAATATTTCAACTTAGGTGAAAACTTATTTGTTGCCTGAAGGTGCTCTGGGTTTATAAACACAGCTCTCCTCAAGTAGGCTATAGCATTTTCCCTAGATGCCTTGCTTTTGTTCATACAAGTAATACCCAACTCATGTATAAATTCAAACCCACTGACAAAGTTACATTTTGTCACTTTGACTTCACAATGGGCTCTTTACTATAGAGTGGGGAAAGGGAAAAAAATTTCATCACATTTTTCTTTTTACCTTACTTTAACAATAAATGTATGTGTCAAGAAAAATCTTAGATGTGTTTATCTTGGGCATGAACATTAGCCAGTTGCTATAGTCCAATAACTATACTGCTTTAAACTTTTATTTCCTTTGAGACAGGGAAAAAGTTTATTAAATATTGTTTTTCCCAGACTCTCCAAAAGTCTGAGTATTTTAACAAATGGCAAACACACACTTAAGAAAATGTTCATCATCCCTAATCATCAGGGAAATGCAAATTAAAACAACAATGAGATTCTACTTTACCCCAGTTGTGGTGGTTTGAATAGATGGCTCCCAATATATTTCAGTTGTTTATTTGTTTGTAGTTTGCATATGCAGACACCTGGCTGGAGGCAATGTCACTGGGTGGATCTTAAGGTGTGGTGGTGGGTTTCAGATTTCAATCTAAAGATATGCAAAGTGTGCCTAGCTGGAGTTCCTGAAGTGTGCTGTGTGGCTTGCTTTTGGCTTTTGGCTTTTAGGCTTGTGCTCTTCTCTCTCTCTGCTTGGTCCTGTGAAGGCAGGCCAGTTTCTTCTGCCATTATGGAACTTCCCCTGGATCTGTAAGCTTCAATAAATATCCCTTCCTCCATAACTGTGTCTGGTCTGACAGTTCATCTCAGTGAACCTGAAGCTGGGAAAAAGTTTATTAAATATTGTTTTTCCCAGACTCTCGAAAAGTCTGAGTATTTTAGCAAATGGCAAACACACACTTAAGAAAATGTTCATCATCCCTAATCATCAGGGAAATGCAAATTAAAAGAACAATGATATCCTACTTTGCCCCAGTAAAGATAGCAAACATTAAAAAATGTAATGAAGGGCTGGAGGAATGGCTTAGCGGTTAAGGTGCTTACCTGCAAAGCCAAAGGACCCAGGTTTGATTCCTCAGGGCCCATGTAAGCCAGATGCACAAGGTGGTGGTGCATGCATCTGGAGTTCATTAGCAGTGGCTGAAGGCCCTGGAGTGCCCATTATCTCTGTCTCTCTGTGCGTGTGAGTGTCTCAAATAAATAAATAAATAAAACTTTAAAAAATTTTTTTTGTTTATTTTTATTTATTTATTTGAGAGCAACAGACAGACAGAAAGAGGCAGAGAGAGAGAGAGAGAGAGAGAGAGAGAGAGAGAGAGAGAATGGGTTCGCCATGGCTTCCAACCACTGCAAACGAACTCCAGACGCGTGCACCCCCTTGTGCATCTGGCTAACATGGGTCCTGGGGAGTCGAGCCTCGAACTGGTGTCCTTAGGCTTCACAGGCAAGTGCTTAACCTCTAAGCAATCTCTCCAGCCCAATAAACAAAACTTAAAAAAAATCTAATGAAAACAAATGCTGGCATGGATGTGGAGAAATATAAATACTCATTCACTATTGGTGGAAATATAAGATGGTACAACCACTATGGAAAGCAATATGGAGATTCCTGAAAATGTTGACTATAGAGTTACCAACAGGCCAGTTATTCCCTTGCTGGACATTTACTCTAAAAGCTCCATGCCTCAGTTTAGAGACATTTGCTCAACCATATTTGTAGCTGCTCAATTATAATAGCTAAGAGCTGGAATCAACCCAGATGTCCATCATTAGATGAATGGATAACCAAGATGTGGTATATCTACAGGATGGAATTCTACACAGCAGTAAGGAAAAATGACACAGTGAAATTTAAAGAAAAATGGTCGAACTTGGAACAGACCATTCTGAGCAAACTCAGCCAATCACAGAAAGATAATCTTCACATGGTCTCACTTACCTGTGTCTCCTAACCTGAACCTACCCAAGATGCTGACATACCTAACAAGCATCTCGAGGACTGGACAACTGGGAGGTTGGGCTAGGAGGGGAGGGTAATGATGGGGGCCAGCGAGACACAAAAGTGGACCCAAACAGAAATGGTACCATAAAATCCTATATCACGAAAGACAAACTAAAAGGTTGAACCTTCATCAGGTCCTTAGAAGGAACACCTGAATCATAGGGCCCTGGAGAGGGTATGATGAAGACTAACCTTAATCTTATACTGTTTCTCTCTCTCTCTCTCCCTCTTCTGTCTTTCTCTTTTATATTACCTATCTTTTTCTCCCTTCTTTTCCCTTGGCACTGGTTTGTAACTCCCAGTACCAGCATGCGGTTAACATCCACAATGATCTGTTGATCAGAGAGAGACCTACAAGGTTTCCCAAAATAAGACAGATTTCTTTCAGAGTACTTGATGACCCACCAAGGGTTAGTGGTAAGACCCTACTGCCAAAGACACCATATGCTGTTGGTATGGAACATGCAGTGATCTGCCTGGAATCTGGAAGAGAGTCAGTCTCCAGACAGTTAGCTTTTCTAGTGCCACAAGGTGCTACATGAGTGAATGGGAGAAATATGACCAACATCTATCCAAGCAACTCGCAGTCTAAGCTACTCAGCAGCAAACAACCTGACGTGACACATGTGCAATAGTGGCACACAGCCATGGTGGGTCACCAAATGCTCTTGATTTGGATAATGGATCTTCTCAGTGGAATGGAACCCATAGCTGGATCTGGAAAATAAGTCAGAATCATATCCAAAAAATAAGCCTGCTCTCCAATATCAAGCTCCCACCAATCATGGGCTACCAGAGGGCCTACATCTATTAAATTCTCTCTAAAATAATAATGGTTATCCCATTTATGTGGTGCCGACTTCACTCTCCATTGGAGAATTTACTTCTCTTTTTCATATGGATCCAGAACCTGAGGAGAGATTCAGCCCATTGCACCTCACAAGGGCCCCAGCTGCAACCATAGAGTAATTGGGGAAATTAGCAAGAGTGTTGCTTTCTTGGTTAACTTGGTACCAGCACAAGGGTGAAGGAGATAGACACAGAGAACACTCATCTCCTACCAAACCAGAGATCTAGAGACACAGAGGGTCCCAAGACCTCATCACTGAAGTAGACCTAAAATGAACCCAACATGGCTTAGGGAAATTCGCAGAAGAGGGGATGGAAAGATTGTTAGAGCCACAAGTTGGGACATTATGAACAGAGACATTGCCTCTTCCCCATAAGTGATGGCTACCCCCACAATGCATGACCCATGTTCCCCATAAGGAGGGTCCCTTTGGAGGGGGGAAGATAGGGATGAGGCTAATGATGGTACCAACATGGCTGTATACACACTGTATGCATAACTAAAAAAAGTCTGAGTATTTTAATATGACTTATTTAATTTCTCTCTTGGACCAGGGTTCTTATGAACCTTAGTTGCATCAAATGAGGAGAGATTGGAAGGGAAGGCTAAGACCTAAATGAGGGATCATAAAGGAAATTCTTCAGAGAAATGCCAACAATAATATGACAGTGAATAAAGTGCACAGAGGATAACTGGGAAGGTGGCAAAATGGAGGTGGCGAGCCTCAACTCTGAGCTAAGTATGGCCCAGCATGAGAGATTTTGAGATCTAGTGTGTGCATGCATGTGTGTGTGCGTGCGTGCGTGTGTGTGTGTCCTTGAATTCGAAAATACTATGAAGCTGGGCACGGTGCACCTTTAATACCAGCACTTGTGAGGCAGAGGTAAGAGCATTGCCATGAGTCCGAGGCCACCCTGAGACAACATAGTGAATTCCAGGTCACCTGAGCTACAGCAAGACCCTGCCTCAATAAAACAAAGAAACAACAACAACAACAACAACAACAACAAAAAAAAAAAAAAAAGAGAAAATACTGTGAAGATGAAACAAAGACCCCAGGTAGCTTTTGTTATATATATCAACTCAGTCCTGAGGTAGGGAATTTGAATGGAATTCCAAACACAGAAGTGGGAGCAGCTGAGCAGTCTTTACTATGGAAACTCATGGTATCCAAACAGGTAAGGTGTGCACGAAGTATAGCTCTGACATTTCTTTGGCATGCTCAAGAAAAATCAGCAATGTAGTTAGTGTTTTGAGACGATTTTAAGTAGCTAGACTATGTACTTTTGTCAGTGTTCCAGCCCTGAGTTATTTGGGTCACTGTTCTAAAAGTTCCTGTTCTTAAGTGAGGAAGATGCTTTTCCCTGTAAGCCACAGAGAATACTCTCCACTCATCCTATTGTGGACGTTAGTTACTTGTCTTTTCTCAAGGTAAGTAAAATCATCTTTGCCTCATTAATAAAATGAAATCAATTTTTTTCAGTAGGATTTATGCCACTAGGAAAATGAATGTCTTAATCTCTTGTCACTTTCAAAACTCTTTGAAGAACAACATGGATGTGAACTAAACTGAATAAATATTTCCAGGTGTGGTAGCACTCAGGAGTCTGAGGCAGGATGATCAAGAGTTCAAGGACAGCTGCCATATCAATTTCAAGGCCAGTCCAAGTATAGTGAGACCTTGTTTCAAACAACAAAAACAACAAATAAGGGATGGGGATGCAACTCAACACTTGTTTAATATGTGCAAGAACCTGGTTCTGATTCCCAGAATTGAAATACAAATCTTAGAGAACTATAATGGTTTTGGCTAGGTGGTACTAAGTCTGTACAATTACCTAAAGGGGACTACTGACCGTTAGGAAATGATGTGCCCATTAATAAGCTGGTTTTCACCAAGTTAGTATATTTGAGAGCTAGGAAGCCACTAACATAAGTATTTTATTTAACCAGTTACAACATCCTAACGCTTGGTTATAAACTGATACCAGAGGTAGTGAGGATGTCTCAAAGCATCTTAGGGATTGTATTGATGTTTAGGGGGCTGCAATGGTGCTTTCTCCTCAAGCACAGTTGAAGGGATTAGATGAGCTGAATGTTTCGCAAGTCTTAATGTACAGATCTTATAATATCCTAGGAAAATTTTACACATTTTTTTCTTTTCTTTATTAGCTATGTACACAGTCATGTTGGTACCATCGTTAGCCTCCTCCCTGTTCTCCCTCCTCTGCAGGGAGCCTCCTTGTTGGGGAATATGGGTTGTGCATTGTGGGGGTAGCCATCAGTTATGTGTAAGAGGCAATGTCTGTGCATAATGTCCCAACTTGTGGCTCTAACAATCTTTCTGCCCCTCTTTCACAAATTTTCATGAGCCATGTTGGGTTCATTTTAGGTCTACTTCAGTGATGAGGTCTTGGGAGCCTCTGTCTCTCTGCATATCTGGTTTTGTAGGAGCTGAGTGTTCTCAGTGTCTATCTCCTTCCCCCTTGTTTTGTGAAAGGTAAGAATTTGCATGCCTAACAAGCTCCCAAGTGAGGTTTGAGCTCAGTTTGAGTTGTAAGTATGAATTGTATGAATTTGATTTGGAAGGGTGAATGAAAATGGGCATTTGTTTTATGGCCTGAAGCTATCAGATGAGCAGTCTGATCTCACAGGGTGCAGCATTAGCCCTCTGTGGAACGCAGAAGAGGCCACTCGTTCTCTCACTTTTTTCCTATCCCAACTATCCCATGGGGTTGATTTTGTGACCCAAGTTTGGCTTGGCAGCATACCAGGAAAAGTGATCCAAACTGTTTCATGATTTTAAGACCCTGAATTTGGAAATTCCTAGAGACAAGAGGCTGTAAAGTCTGTGGTTTCTGGAGGTTGTCATGGAATGAGTGCCTATGCGAGATGGAAGCTGACACAGAGGAAGCAGAACTTAGAACTGTAAGTTTTTAAAAAAAATTTTTTTTGTTTGTTTTTATTCATTTATTTGAGAGTTACAGACAGACAGAGAGAGAAAGAGGTAGAGAAAGAGAGAGAATGGGTGTGTCAGGGCCTCCAGCCACTGCAAACAAACTCCAGATGCATGTGCCACCTTGTGCATCTGGCTTACATGGGTCCTGGGGAATTGAGCCTGGAACCAGGGTCCTTAGGCTTCATAGGCAAGCACTTAACTGCTAAGCCATCTCTCCAGCCCAGAACTGTAAGTTTGTTGATGATTGGATCCAGAGTGGAAAGACAGGCTGTTGATTTATCTACCAATATCTATCTATCAGTGTCTGCAAACAGCCCGAGGCAGATAAATCCATTCAGTGGAGCTTGTGCTTAAGCAGATTTGAGATTCTGATACTGGCAGCAGATTACATCCCAGTAATGATATTAAGTGATATTGGGGTTTGGTGAGCACCCACCTAGAGTTCCAGGTTTGTTTGCCCCAGAACAAAGAAATGAACAGAGGGCTAGAGAGCTGGCTTAGCGGTTAAGCACTTGCCTGTGAAGCCTAAGGACCCTGGTCCGAGGCTCGATTCCCCAAGACCCATGTTAGCCAGATGCACAAGGGGGCGCACGCATCTGGAGTTCGTTTGCAGTGGCTGGAGGCCCAGGTGTGCCCATTCTCTCTCTCCCTCTTTCTCTCTCTGTCACTCTCAAAAAAATAAATAAAAATAAACAAACAAATTAGAAAAAGAGAAATGAACAGAAACAGGTAATAGTAAAAAGCAATGTCAGGCATTTTATTAAGAAGTGATACGCTTCTGAGGGAAGACATGGGCCAGATGAAGGAGAAAATGTAGCAGCTCAAGTACACAGACCACTTATGATTTTACATGTCCTTAACCCAGGCTCTTGGGATCATTTGCATAGCATGAGCTTTTTATTCACACTGTATTTTGTTACATGTAGTTCTACCTACTACCTCATGTGTCATGTGTTTCAGCAACTTAAATCTCCTGAGTGCTTCTGTGTCTGTACCAGGGGTATGAACCGATTTTGGTTGACCTCTGAGGGAGGTAAAAGTATTCCTTTTTCTGCCAACTGTTCTTATATGTCATTCTATTTTTTTTTAAATTTTGTTAAAATTTATTTATTTGAGAGCAACAGACAGAGAGAGAAAGAGGCAGATAGAGAGAGAGAGAATGGGCGCACCAGGGCCTCCAGCCACTGCAAACGAACTCCAGATGCTTGCGCCCCCTTGTGCATCTGGCTAATGTGGGTCCTGGGGAATCGAGCCTAGAACTGGGGTCCTTAGGCTTCACAGGCAAGTGCTTAACAGCTAAGCCATCTCTCCAGCCCTTATATGTCATTCTTAAATGCTTTACTCCAAGTCTTTAAGACCTCACTCTAACGATAAAAATAAATTCCCATAGGAGATTGAGCTCAGTGGTCAAACACTTTTGCTGAGCATGCACAATGCCATAAGTTTGTCCTCAGTGCTAAAAAATTGAAAGCAAACAAAATAATCATTAGGTGAGGTCACTGAAATACCTATGATAGCACATAATAGTAACTCTGCAGTTAATAGTAGCTTTATTGTATTTTTTTTTAATTTTTGAGAGACAGAGAGAGACAAGAGAGAAATAGAGGTGGGGGAGAGTGAGAGAGAATTGGTGTGCCAGGGCCTCAGCCACTGCAATCAAACTTCAGACACTTATGCCACCTAATGGGCATTTGTGACCTTGTGCTTGCCTCACCTTTGTGTATCTGGCTTATGAGGGATCTGGAGAGTTGAATATGCGTCCTTAGGCTTTGCAGGCAAGCTCCTTAAAAGCTAAACCATTTCTCCAGCCCTGTTGTAATTTTTCTTTGACTAGAACAATGTGTGCCCTCCCTAAGCAGACACACACACACACACACACACACACACACACATACACACACAGAGACACCCCCACACACAAGCAGCCTTTTATTTTTCAGACATGAAGAAACAGAAAATACCAACTAAACTAATAATTAGGTGACAAGCAATTTTATTTTGCAAAACAATCACTATACAGCAACAAATACATTTGCAAAGTTGATTGAAAAAACATGAACTAACTACAACCAGCCATTGAAGGAATGCCTTCCTATGGTAACAGGCTCTAGAATTATCTGAAGAAAGAACCCCCCACAGAGATGTAGTGGTTGGAACCCTGGAATCCCAGCATACAGAGTATACTTTTTGTTGATATTTTTTTCCTTTTTGCTAAAGTTGAAGTGGATTTTTATGATTGGCATTTTTTGGGTTTGAAAATAATCTTTTCTTGTACAGGAACTTGTTCTCAGCCTATATATTCAGGTTAAACATCTAGAAGTAATAAAACGAACATCATGGCTAATTTTAGTGCATGGGTCTCTGAAGAAATGTCTGGAATTTGTCTTCCCCAACCATGAATCTTTGCTACTCCTACTATGAATCTCTTGTTTTCCTTCCTGTGTCATAAAAATAGGTGAAAATCTTAAAAATGCAGTTATGTCAGAATCAGCCATGCTTAGGAATGTTTTTTTTTAAATAATGTCATGATGTTACATCTGGGCAATGATCCCATTTCTATGGTGTATCTGTGTGAATGTGTGTGGAGGAGGCCAACGATGACCAGTCTATTCTTGTATTTAGTGGAATTCTTCTTTCAGCCACCTTCAGCCAAACTCAGCTAGTGTTACACAGGTGTCTTTCCTATGGGTGGGATTTTTGCCCACCACCCTGCTGGAACTCAGCAGGTGAATCCAGAGAGAGTTGGTTCCTAAATGAACATGGCCTTGAAACTCATCATGAACTCGGGTCGCCCCTGCATTGTTGTGTCCAATTTTCAGTTGCAGGTGACCCAGAGAGAGTGAGTTCACTAAAGAAGTTGGCCTTTGAACTCTTCATAAATCTGGATTACTTATGTATTCTTAAACAGGTTCTCAAAGGCTAAAGCCAGAGAGAAACTGGCATCAGTGGATCTAGAAATGGAACAAGAATGCTTTCATTTCTAGATCAGCGTATGTGTCCCCCCACAAAAGTGGTGTCCAAAAAGCTTAATTTGAGTCATTATCTTAAGAGTGAAGAAAGATGGGACCTACCTCATCCCCATAAGAAGACATTTCTAGCCTGTGTGTTTCTTTCTTTCTCTCTTCCAGAACTTCATTTCCTTTGTTAACTTTATACAGAATCATTTTCATACAAAACAAGGGCTTGTGTTCATTATACTTTTGTTGTTCTTAGAAATAAATATTTACTTAAAAGCCAAAACTTGCCCTGTCATGCTAATTCCCCCCTCCCAATCTATCTATCTCTCACTCTCGCATAAAACAAAAAAGGCCAGTCTGTTGGGCTTGCCTCAAAAAAAAAAAAAAAAAAAAAGGAAAGTCTATTAACTTTGGGCCTTCTATAATTTTATTTTGAATACATATTAGAAAAGAAATTGAATTTTAATATTTAGAATATGTTTACTTAGTCTTAACATTTATAATAAATATTAAACCAGGTTGTAAACTTTTTCCTCACAGGTTAAAACTGTTCTATCTGTTAGCATATTTTTTAAGATACATAACTTTAATCACTACTACCACTATTAAAACATGTAAGAAAATACCATACTTCTCCACACAATCATTCCTTCTATCCTCTGAGGCATTTCAAGGGAGGGTGATGAAGGAATTGTCTCTATTGTGAAAACCAAATCCCACAACATTTACTAGGCAGAAAGTAGATTCTACTTAGTAATTGCTAAGTTTTTTGTTCTCAAATCACTGAATTGTAAATGAAGACACTTTTGCCTATATACGTCTCCCAGCAGCGAGTGTGGCGTGTGGTATGTTCCTAGGATTTCCCTGTGGCCTTTATGCTGGACACAGTAACCTATGGACTGCCAACATGCAACCCACATTGCCCTCTCTCTGCCTTTGCATCCCTGCCACTTTGTCTCAGATGCTCCCATGCCTCTTTGTTTAGTTCACACTAATCAGCTCATCCTTTACGTGCAGGACTTGGTTGAGTCCAAAGAAATCAAAGACATAGCAGGCTTTTTATTGCTAACTATTCAGAATTAGTCTACCAGCTCTGAAGAATGTCACGAACAGATTAAAGTACCCAAAAGTGTCCATCTAATTTGATAATTCTTGCCCTATTTAGGCCACTGACTATTGGTTATTCACCAAGCATGATGTACAAGTGATATTATTGATTTGCGATTCCTAGATTGTATGTAGAGTCAGAACAATATTATTTTTGGATAAGTGACCATATCATCTTCTTTTACAGAGGGCAATGTTGGGATTCTGGAAAAATACATGATTTTGATATCTGTGTCTCAAAAGCTTTGTAGCTATAGTGTATGAATGAAAATGTGGTATATTTCCTTTCTAACCAAGGGGTCCAGATTTTAGATAAGGGGACCTAAACATCTATCAGAGAATTGAATGAACAGGTGTTTGGGGCAGGGGAGAGGAATGGAAGAACATGTCCACAGTTACCACTCCTAGTTTCAACTTTAGCAAATGGAAGAAAAAAAGGGAGGATAATAAATCTGGAAAGGTCAGTTTCATGAATTATTGTAGGAATGAATCCCAAACTATTCCATGATGTAAAAGGAGATAAATACATAATAGTGAACCAACAATCTGTAAACCCTTTTAGGTATAACTGGACCCACCCCTACAAACTCCGAAAGCAAGGAAAAATAAATTTTTCTAGCATTACGGGAGAGACTTGTATCTTGCACTAAAACAGGGTTTTCGACTTTGAGATGTTACATAAAGCAACTTCATGCTAAAACTTTTTGTCTTTTTTAATGTATTTTTTAAAATAGAGAACCCTGCTAACATCTACTTTCACATACCTAAAATTGCGACACCAAAGGGTGCAGGAGACACAGATACTGTGAATAAAGAAGTATAATATTCAAGTATATGAGGAATTATCACAAATGGCCACAGAGAAATATATATATATATTTATATCTATAATACTGTATCAAACAGATGGGAGGGGATGTGAAACAGGTAGTGTGGACACCAATCTAGCCAATCAACTGACATTCTAATCAGACACAAGTCCATCCTAATGACTGTGCATCACTCCTAAGAGATGCACTTTTGATTCCACTTTCTCAACCACAGCTCAAATGTTTATAACTAGTTTTTAGTTAGTTAAATAATTTATTGGATTGACATACTCTGATATAACCATCCAGGTCCCAAAATTTAATAACTTAGTTGCGTCTTTCTTCCCACTTATACAAAATAATACTTTAAAAAATGTATTTCTTACATGCTCTTCCCTTTCTGCAGTCAAACTCCTTGATTTCATTTAACCTGTAATAAGTGACAATGGGCAGTTTTTCATCTTTTCAACCAAAAACAGAATAGTGAAATGAGCAGCTTGGATTTTTAACAAGGCCTTTCAGAGTGTAGTTGATATCCTTCAGGCACATGAAAGGTAAAAATGCAATTTCTAAAACAATAATAATAATACTCCATGCAAAACAGAGCAGAGCGAAAATAATTGTCCAATTGTACCCATGTAAAGCCATATGTTCCTTTTGCAAATGGAAATCAGGTCAATTTCTGCATATACTATTCATTTTTTTATATAAAATTGTAACAATTACTACAGTTTGGTGATGGAATTATTTAGCTTATGGTTTGTAAAGAATGAATGTAACACCTGCTCAGAGCCCACTCCTGCCAAGAGCTCATGCCTAATTATCACTCCAGTGCTAAGGGAGATGTACTCATAAGCCCTGCTTAGCAAGTGCAGCAGTAACATCCTCAGCCAACGTGGCGAGTTGAGGTGATTCGAGCAGATTGATGCTTCCAGAAGAGGAGACATTGCTGAGTCGTCGGGGTGATGCAACACTGGACCTGCCTGGAGACTGTGTAATGATCTCAGCCCCATGGTCCACACGGGCTTTTGCATGCTCTCTGAAGTTCAACTTTTGGCTGTCAATCTGTTTAAGACAAGCATTGGTCCTCATTAACTCAAGCATCTTAACCAGGTACTAGCTTTCTCCCCACATCCCAGAACTTATGGGAATGACCTTTTTTTTTTTTTTGAGGCAAATCAAACAGACTGGCCTTTTTATTAAATGAGAAAAAGATAGGCGGGAGAGAGAGAGATTTGGTGTGCTATGACCTCCAGCCACTGCAATCAAACTCCAGATGTGTGTGCCCCCTTGTGTGCATGTGCAACATTGGGAGCTTACATCACTGTGCATCTGGCTTATGTGGGACCTGGAGAGTTGAACATGAGTCCTTAGGCTTCACAGGCAAGCTCCTTAACTGCTAACCCATCTCCCCAGCCCATGAATGACTTTAATTCAGCTCTGCATTCTTCTTTCCAGTTTTATGATATCTTGAATTGGGGATGCATTTCAATCAATAATGTTTCAGGAGAATTGCTTGTTTTTTTTAAAAGAAAACGTTGGCCAATGACCTTATTTCTTACCTTGACATTACCACCTCCAGGTACGTGGTGAGCATTGTCAAGTGAACCGACTTTAGCTTGGGCCTTTTCTTTGAAATCCAGTTTTACACTCTCAATTTTCACACGTCCACCACCTTGGAGAGGAGAAAAGACTTTTAAATGCCTTACTGAAATGAAGTATTTAGGATGACTGTCTTCACAAAATAATTACAGTGGATGGATCATTACAGAATACATATTAACTCTATAGACCTGAAAGGAGTAGGTTATAATTTTCAATCCATACTATTTTTTTCTGATCACATGTTGCAAGACAGTGTCATCCTTACAGTATTATATAGGTTAGTTCACATATTAATACATTTCTTTAGCCATGCCTACCTTAGAAATCACAAGGATTTTCTTTATTGATATAACCAAACTTTAAAAAAATCATACAGTTAAATATCTTATTGCATCATTCCTAAAACAGCATGTAGTCCTTTATTCTAGTAAAGCAAATTAAACAAAAGCAACACTCTTATTCATTATTCTTCATGGTAATGCATCTCTACTCCAAAACAGTTTTAGGTTGCAGCGCTGCACACACATGCAATGAACAGTTATGTGTGTTCCAATTCTGAACTTAGAATGAAAATATTTGGAAAAAATGACATCTGCATGGACCATCTACTGACTGTTTTCCTTTTCATCCCTTGAATAATAAGTATAATAATGATTTGTATGATGTTTATACTGTATTGGACATTATATTTATATCACCTCAAGATTACTTATACTGTTGAGTATCTGAAGGTTTGGGTATTTTCAGAATATGTGAGAACCAGTTCTCCTTGAATACCGAGTTCACTGCTTTCTTTTGTAGATTTTCAACATGGATAACCGCAGTGGTGAACCAGGAGTTGAGTTGAGTGTTTTATAACTAGCTCAAAAATGTTCTCATTTTAATTAGCATACAGAGGAATAGAAAATGAATCTTAGGCACAGATTCCGTAGAACCAATCTGATAATGATTTGGTTCTACTGATGCAGAGTTTTCATCATGCTGTTTCCTCTAATTAATGATAAATGTGAGGGTATGCTGACGGTTATGGTGAGACATTCCTTCTGTCCATGTGGTCATAACTGCCTCTGTATGTCTCTCTCAGATTTTCAAATATAGGGGCGTTTCTGCCCTGGAAAGGCAGGTATTCAATGCCCTTCATCTCTCCTTGACCAAGGTTGACTGTTTCCTGCACCTGGAAAGAAGGTGGACTCAATGGCTCTCTACCACATGAGAGCTGTTTCACTTTACCAGCCACTTAGTTTCAACCATACCCAATCTTCTGCAAGAACAGTAGTGGATCTTGACTCTGTACTACCATTGCATTTTACTGAGAATTGGGATTTGGAAAAATGCTTTGAGAGGATCTATGGAAACACAGAAAACAAACATTGTTCACTGGCATTCTTGAGACTTTCATATCTCTGTAGACCAAAAAAAAAAAAAGAAGTCTACTGAGGCTTCACCCCATTCTCCTAAGCCTGATGCGTATTGCTAATGCAATATCAGATTTTTTTGTTAATACTTGACTGCCTGACCATGGGCTTCTTGAAATTATAAGATACTGTTAAAATAAAATTTCAAAAAAGGCACTTAACATTCATTTCCTTGGCTTAGGATGTAGGTTTCTTTCAAAATACACATCATTTCAAGTAATATTTTTCTTTCTACTTTACCTGCCCTCTGTGCCTCACATGTTGATTGTGGTGGGATTAGTTGAAGTTATAATGTTTCATGAATATAATTATCATGGATAGGGATTTCAGGACAGTGGAGCTTTCATGTAATGACATCATCTGCTTTGCAATATTATCTTTGTAATTTTGGGGGTGGAGTCATCTATGATAGAAATTGCTCTTTTAAGCTTCTTTTTCTGACTGATATTTTATTGAACTATATCTTAAAGGGAAAAAGGGAATCTAATATTGACCCCGAAAAGAACTTTGAGTATGCTATTTATGTCTATGTCTATAATTATAATTTTTTGGTTGAGTGTTTGTGTATGTGTGTGCAATGTGGTGTGTGTGTGTGTGTCGCATATGCAAGTATATGTGTCCTTGCTCACTTGTGGATGCTGCAATGGTGATTTCTGAGTGCTTGCTTCCCTATGGGACTGGGGTTACATGCACATATATCTATATCCAGCTGCTTAACCTAGGTCCTTGAGATTAAAACTTAGTTGTGTCATAATTCCTCAGGACCTTATTCTTGCATAGGAAGCTCACTTAACCACTGATCATTCTCTCCAGCTCCTCCTCCAGCTATAAACTATTATGTAAGTCTTAGAAATGCCTATTAGAATTCAGAAATCTCTGGTTTTGAAGCACTCTAGCTCCCATAAAAAGCAGTAATTCTCAAAGACTATAATCCTCATCAGACTCCAAAGAGAAGTGCAGATGTTTTAATGTGGGGTTTCAGGTACTGAATTGTTACCTTCATTTTCCCCTTAGATATTTTACATTCCAAAGTAACTCTTTGAAAAGTTTTATGTTGTCATGAATCACTATGCTGACCTTACTTTAGGAATTTAGTCATTTGGTTGGGTGTTAATAGACACAATAGGCCGATTAAGAAGTGAGCGGGAGTCTATGACAACAGTCTTTTATGAATAGCAAAATCATACACAGAATATTTCCTTATCCATGAGATTTGCGTGTGCCTCCGAACCTCAGGTGAATTTGAATAACTCTATCCTTAGTGTCTAGAATGAAAGACTTCAGCATTTTCTTTTGTATTTTGTGAGAAGATAGACAACATGGCCAAATATCTCAGTCATGCTACTGACAGAACTGTAAAAGTCCATTAAGTATTTGTTGACCACCCATAGACAGGGGAAATTTGGAGACAGGTGGTAAGCCACATGTTCCTGCTGTCTCAAGAAGAAAAGCCAAGATAGTTCAATCATAGCAGTTCTGCAGTTAGTAGTGTTCTCAAGAATATTTTAAATTTTACAGTTATCTATTATGGAGGTAGAATTTAGAAAAAATATACAATACAGCATTCTTGGAAAAAATGAGGAACCCAAGGAAGCAAGTAAGAATAGAAATTCTATCTTAGAGAACTAGTCCTATGAGATATTATAAAAAGACAAAAATGGTCTGGAATCAAATAAGCTATGGGTATACTGCATTCTACTGAAAATTCTGTGTTTACTGACTTAAAACGATCTGAAAAAGCCACAAGATAAATGTTTTTTTTTCCTACTATGCTAAAGAAAAGCCATGATTATGCCATAAATAGGCACATATTCTATAATTTTAAAATTTTTATCCTGTTCTATGATACATGGGCTATTCATGTAATTTTGTTCTCTTGTCTCAACAAAAGAAGCATTTGACATTTCCAACCTAAGCTTTTATTAATAAAAGCACCAAGTATCAGGATTTTAAACATCTTTCTAATAGTTATTTTACAATAATATCAAAGTTTTGCTTATAAATTTCCTCAATCTAATTTTTATTTACCTGGTCTGTGACGGATGTTCTTTAGAGATCCACATTTGGATGTCACATGGCTTAAGTCTATCTTCTTGGTAACAATTTGTACCTGTATGAATCATATAAAATGAACTTAAGATAGCTTAGGCATGGAGAGACCTCCAGGCTCATTATGCAAAATCTTAAAACGTCCACATTCCGCATACATTCAAAAATCCAAATTGAAGTGCTCTCTTTCTCACCCTTACTCCTCCATTTCTCCCCACCTCAAACACATGCCCATACATGCATGCTCACAGACACAATTTTCCATAAGTTCTTTCCCATTTTGAGGAACCCAAGTGAACAAAAAGCCTGAAACAGAAGATTTATTAGTACAAAACAGATGGTGCCATAAAGCATAGGATGTCTGTGTTAATGAGGCAGCTTCCACTGAGAGAACTAAGCTGCAATGTGTTAATCTTTCCATAAGCAAAGAGCCGAGAGAAGTGATTTCATATAAGTGACCAACATTGCTTGTAGTTACAGGACACAAACTGTTTTAAGATAGAAGAAGAAAGTACTAAATGTGCTTTCCTAAACTGTTATTAAGTTGTCACACTTTCACTAAATGGAAATTTTTTGCACACAGAGTTATAAAATGCTAGCAACATTTTCTTTGCTTTTGATTTTCATTATGGTGTTTCCTTTCCCAATATTTGAAGCAGTGCTTCTTCCAGTGTGGCCCATTGTCCATCTCCATCAGGAGAGAATGAGAATTCCTGAGACATGATGGAATGGGGCCATGAAATCTTCCTATTAAAAGAAATGACTCTTTCTTGAGGAGAGTTTTAAGACTATTGTTTTGCAGAAAGCTTCTGCCATATGGTAAGATCTCTAGTTATTTTATTTTATTTTATTTTAGTTATTTTAACTTATCCTTCCCTACAGTATTTTGGCCAAAGGAATCTGCATTACAGGGCATCTGCAGTATAGGGTATTAAGTTCCATTCTCTGAGCCCTCAAAGGAATTATTTGCATAAGGACTGCTTCTGTGGGATTCCATGTGGTGTCCAATTTCAATTAGGGAAGCAACAGAGTCAGTGTGAATACTGACCATGAGGCCTAGCCCAGCATCCCTGAAGGAGCTCAGCAAACCCCACTATGGGATTCCCACAACAGAGATACTTTGATGCTTGTTGGACCTGCTTGATTCTCAGGTGACAACATTTTTGTTTAAGTTTATTTTGGGTAAATTCAGGAGTAAGTATCCAAGACAGAAGACTATTGAAGATTCTGGTTTTGATACCCTGTAAATTACTTGCATCACAGATTATTAGAACCTGATGTTTAGATGGCAGGATCTATAGAATAGAAAATCAGCACGATTCAACTTTTACAAATGATTCTTATTCTTAAAGAACCACAGCTTGTTTAGGTGGAGTTTGCCAGATCACATCAACTCTCCCAACTCCACTTAAGAAGTTCGGCTTCCATGTTCACTTCCTCCATAGGATATTATTTCCACTCAGTGAAGGTGACAGGGAAAATCTCCTTACGACACAATGTATACTAGGAAATACTAGGAGTTGAATCCTTTCACTTTGAATAATAGATGAGCCATGCCTCACTAATGTTGTATTACTCTGGATGATATCCTAACTTTCATGAATAATAAATGAACCATCAGAGATTGGCATTGCATACTCTGAGCACTTTCAAGTATATTAGACTCTGCCTCAAAGGTAATTTAAATGGTGTTAGAAAAGTGAGCCCAGATCAACTTTTACAGTGGAATAGTGACAGCAGGAGAAATCCTGTGATGACAAATAGGGCAGCAAACAAGTTGGCAAGTGAAGTGGGTTTGCCATCCTCCAGAAAACCATGGCGTATCTAACAAGGTTTTCTTTACCATCTGAAAGTGAGACATTTGCTGATGAATCAGCTTACAGGAAAGGATGGGAAATCCATCAGCAAGAAAGCAAGCTACCACACACCAGGTGACACGTGGACAGCAGTGAGCAAGGAGGAGTGTGTCAGGAGGACCGCAGGGGGAGGACACAGGGTGCTGGCTGTGCAGGAGGCTTCCACACAATCAGGACAGCTTTCTCATCGAAGCTTTTACTTACATTTCCGCCCCCAGCAGAATGTTTGATGTTATCCTTCGAACCACATCTTGACTGAACTTTGCTAAAATCAATCTTCTTGTTTAAAATCCTAACCTAAAAGGAATTGGAGGTAACATTTTTCTTTCAAGATACTGGGTATAGGGAATTGGAATGAGGGCAGTAAAGTGGCACAAGACTCCCTTGTTCCTATGTGGCTATTTAGGAACTGAAGTACAGCTATGTCATGTAAATTGAGTTCAGAGTTCCTTGAATCCTAAGGAACAAATACTGAAGAGCTTCAGGTATTCAAGTTGTGCCCAGGAGCAGCATAAGAACTGGAGGGATAGAGAAATAACCCTAGGATCATCTGCAATAGGGAGGCTGGAGGCTGGCAACACTGCACCTGAGTCCACTCTGGTCTATAGTTCAATGTGGTCTAGGCCAAGATCCTGGGGGCTACAACAGTGCTCCTGCCAACCCACAGTGTCTGATGTCACAATTATTAATCACTTCCTACACTTGACTGTTCTTCTAGTCCACCCTGTACAAGTGAGGCTCACAGTTGTTCTGGCTGACTGTCCAGGTTAGGGTTTCCATTTCTCTAGGGGAAGAACCCCTTGTTTTTCAGGAGGGTGAACAAAGGTACTTCAAGCCTGCTCTGTTATAAAGGGCTTCACAATATCCTAGGTTTGATGCTGTGGCCTTCTGACACACTTTCTGGCAATTGCATATGGACAACTACTGCCCATAGATGGTCATATGGGAGCATTCTTACCATTTTTAGAGGGTTAAAAAAGACTTGTTGATTAGTTAACTTATCCAAGTCTGTGTTCTATACTAGACATGGTCTGGGCTTTTGTGAGATCTACTCAATTTGAGGTTAGGTATTTTATTTCTATTTGTAGGAGGCCAAGCTTCATCTTTACCAACACAGCAAATCAGGATCTGGAAAGATATTACTCTGATATAACACCCTGTAAATGTCATCATACTTGTAATTTCTTTCATGTCTCTTTTCAACTTTTCATGTTTTGAAAGAAAAACTTTGTAAGCATAACAAAGGCTTATTTCTGTTATCGTTTTTGCTGTTGCTTTGTTTTATTTTGGGTGCTACTCCTCTCTCACATGCTGAAGAAAGAAATGATATTGCTAAGGCTTTAGGGTGAAGTTTATTTCCTGTAAAATATCTAAGTTTACCCTAGATGTACAGCCTTATCAAAACAACAGCAACAACGGTAAGAACAAAAACAAAATGAGCACATCTTTTGGTATTTACAGAAAAGAATGTAAAATTCAAAAGGACATTGAGTCCTGGCTATTTTTAACTAGGTAAGGCTTGAATCACAGTGTAAGACAGCTTGTCCCTTACAGAGAAATGTCACTGGCAGCTCTCATAAGCAGCCCAAGGGAAAGGCCTCCTGTCAAAATGTGAATTGAGAAGATAGACTAGGTGACTCTCTAGGACATAACATAAATTCCAAATTATAAACAGTGTGGGATATCACAGACAGTGTATATAACATGAAGAGTGGTTTCATGGTAACAATTTTACATAAACTGTGAATGTAATTGCTTTTAAACTCAATGTAAATCATTACATTTAAAACCTCATAGATAAAATTATCTTCAGAAAGCAAATAATTTTATTATCTAGTAATACTGCTTTAAGTAATTCTTCATTTTGGAAGTGAAACAGAATTCATGTGAGGTATTTTACTAACCCTTTGGGCTGTAAGATATTTCATACTTAATTTATAGATTTTTGATTTAGAGACCATAAGAGCCCTCAACTAAGTGACTCATTACTAAGTCTTCCAAACCCAAACATTACATCTGACTCACTTACTGCAAAGTTTAAGTTGAGTTGCATGAATCTGCTTGACTTTAGCATTTAGTCAACTATATGGTAGCTTTTGTGATCTCCAAAATGAATGATTCAACCTCAAAGACGCACACTACAAATAGTACTGATCTAGAATATCAAATTCCAAAACTTGTTAATTTCTATTGATTTCTTACAGATTTTCTAGAGTGTGGATTTCTCAGTGGATAGTAGACTTTCTGAATGCCTGCTCAATTTGCAGTGTGAAGCAGACCTTCTCAGGCATTAGTAGGACACACTTTACATATTTCTGCATTGCAATAGCCTCATATATTCTGAGGCAAAGTATGACAATGAATATGCATGGCTTCTCCATGTTTCTTGACGGCTGACTAGAGAGAAACTGAAGCATATCTGATGAAGAATGCTTGACATTCAGTAAGAGTTGTGTTAGAGTTTGACAACCCATACCTGAGCTCTTACTGAGACCATGTGACCCATTACTGTGGCTCAGTAAAACTGCAAATTATGTCATGTTCAAGATCTTTAGAGTCCTTTACAAATACTACATTAACACACAGATAATTCCACAAATAACAGCACCCCTCAAAAATAATTCCATAAATTAAAAAAATGATGCTGTGGACAACAGAGCCATATTTTAGAACAGGTTTCTTGAAATTGAAGAGTTTAATTTAAATGCTCTGGGTTTTATGGCTAGATGTAAATAAAAATTTACTTGCTTGAGAAAGCATTTTCAGCTTTTAAAAATTCTGTTTAACTAATTTTTTTTTGTCAAGGGAAAATTATTGTATATCTTAGTGATTGCCTAGACAAAAGTATAACAAACTTCTATTTGGTAGACCTCTTAACCCAAGATCATCTTTAACACATATTGTAATATTTGTTAACTTATTTTAACTAAAAGAGTACTTGCATTATGAACATAATAATGGGGTGACATGAGAGCGTATCATATTCTCTTCTTCTATGTGCTTTATAGAAGTGAAAAAAATATTATCTCCATCAATTGGATCACCTTGATAAAGCAATCCTAATTTAAGTCTCTCTCTACTCTTTGTTAAATGTATCCAAACTTAATGAGGTAAACAGAGTTCTCAGCAACTCTGAATTTGGAGTTTTATGTTACTTTTTCTCTTCTCTTTACAGTTTACATTCTGGACTACAGTTCAGACCTTATAGGTTTTATTTACACTTTAGTTTCAACCTCATGTTTTCTTTGTTACCTCTCACTGACCTCCAAATTGAGTCACTTCAAGACTCAGCCCAATTAATAATGCCAGGGGAAGCTGTAACATAAAGGAATTTAATCACCTGAATCTAACCCAAACACAGGTAATTCACTTATATCAATAGTTGACTTTTTAATCACATAAAGGTCATATAATAAGTATGAATAATTTTATAAAAATAGGTTAATACAATTGAAAATTTAAGATAAAATTTAAAGTTCTTACTAATGCTTTCTGCTCTTCCATCATGCTAGAGAAGAATGTTGCTTTAATTTGTGGTTAGTCTTCATAGAAATAATAAGATTTTATTGTGATGGCTTAATTGCAATGACTTGCTTATGTATTTTCTCTACGTGTGTTTAAGTGTTCCTTTAGAAAACTAATAGTTCCCTTCCTAAAGTAGGATTACTCTAGGATAGAAACAAAAAATATAGAATATATAATCAAGAACAAACATCTACTACTATTTAGCTGAAAATATGAAACCTCTAAGATGAAAGAAAATATACTCCTAAAGTACAATCTTTAGCAAAACAGTATGAGCTAGAGGCCCACTTGTACAATGGGTTATTCATTTATTTACTTATTTTGACACTCTCTGGTGTTGCTGTCTTTCTCCAAAGAACCATATGTCTATCAGGGCTAGGAATCTGGGCGTTTGAAGGGCTAGCTCTTGTCTAGTCTCTGAGACTCTAAAGAGGTGAACTTTAGCTGCAACACTGTCGCTTTCTTCCTCTGAGTGCGGTTGTCTCAGAAGGAATGCTTTTCTGAAAAGGCAGTGGACAATGACCAACTTCCTCTCAGCTTTTGATCATTGATTGTTTTCATGACAGCTTAAATGAAGATATTCTTTGGCTTTAAAAATTACAAAATGTTTTCTCTTTCAAATAGACTTTCTCTTCCACCACGTACAATTTAATGGAAACTTTTCAGTTAGTTTCTCTAAAACCCTGATGCTTCACTGGCTAAAACTAGAGAAGTATATCAGATATTTCTGAGGATCAAAAGTCATCTGCTAAGAAGATGTTCTTCAAAGATTTGTCTGTTGACAAATCTGTATTGTGGTTAAAATTCTTTTGGATATAAAGCCATTACAGTCCATTCTGAACTTAATTGACTTTGCCTTCAGAACTATAACTTCCTCGAAATTAATTACATAAATGTGAACAATAAATGTAATCAAATGTGCATCTAAATAGTCTCATGCATTCTCTTAGTGTTGGACTTATATTTTATAAACATGTGTGTTTGTTAACAACACCAAGGAGACCTTCATAGTGGTAAATATGCCACATTATATCACAGTTCTGGGAGAGACCTATTTCACTATAGTTTATGAGATGTCTTCAGAAACAATTCCATTAATTTACTGGCATGTAAAATTGGAAGTAAACTAGTCATATCATGTAAAAGGCATAACATAAATCTGAGTATAATGATTAAAAGTTTATATGTAAACACAAAAGATATGACAGTATATATGTCACTAATTTTATCCCCTTTTTTCTCTTCCATTCCCCCATTTTCAGTCAGACTCTTCTTCTACTTCAGAAACAGTGTATTTCTACTTAACTCTAGCTTTCATATTTTGGTACAAACACAACATAGGGTACATTATAATGTCAGTATAAGTTTCTGAAAATTTATAACCCAAGAGCACTATTGTACTCAAAGCAGAGCCAGGAATGAGGGCTTCAAGCAATCTCCATGATGATTAATGAAACAATGCTGCACATGGAAACATTTATTTCATTGCCTCTGCTTACACAAAAGCCAAGAGCTGGCATAGGTGCATGTAGTTGTGATCCCTCAGTAAGGAGCAGAGGCAGGAGGGTCACAAGTTTGGGGCCAGCCTTATTTGCATTTGAGGCCACCCCCTTACGTCCCTATGAAAAAAGAAAGTGTTGTTCTAAGAATTCAATTCTTAAATCCTGGTTCAATGTCCTTTTAGTCAAAATTTCATGTGGTCTAACAAGAATAATAACTTCAATGGAAACCAGCAAATACCCACATTCTGCAAGAAGAGAGATCCCTCCATGTTTGTGGCATACGCATTCACTCACTTTTCAGTGGGTAGATACTCATTTAGTACCTATTGAGTGTGGGACCCTGAGGACATTATACACCTCACCTCTGACTTCTTAGAGGCCAGAATCTAGGAGGTGAGGAAAATAACTAGTTGTACAATGGACCATTTAATTACAAGTGAGAGAAAAATTAGCCGTAGCACAGAGAATACATCAGATGAACAGATTCAGGAAGCCTGCTTAATTGCTAGTAAGTGATATCAACAGGAGAGAACATGGGCTGCAGCCTGTGTTAGGGTGGCACAGAGTACACTGAAGGAAGTAGGCAGCTTTAAAAGCTATCAAGGGTACCAAATCATAAACACTTAAAAACGTCCCATATGTAGACTCTGGCGAAGGGGAGAAAAGAGATGAAGATGACTCTTAGATTTAGCTGTGACAATGCTAAACATAACAACGTAATGTGAACATTCGACTCTCAAAATCTATGTGAGCTCACCTATACTGATGTTCTTGCTGCTCTGTAAGGTGATTAGAATTCAGAGCTGACATACTCTCTGCAGTTACCTACATGGATTATACCTCCACTTCCATGGAGTATCTATCCAAATAGCCCCTTCTCAGCCTGTTTCCAGCCACGCTGACAGAAATGCAACTTCCCTTCAACTTATTCTAAATGCTCTGCCTTATCTTTACTTTTCTCCTACACACAATACACTTTAATATGTTTTTCTTAAGAATGTAACTTCTATGGAGGCGGGAATTTCAGGAATTATTTGTTCATTGTACTAATCTCAATACTTAGAATATGATACACACTGGTAGTCCAATAAAGGCTTGTTGGGTACACGAATGTAAAACTTGGAGTTTCGGGGATTAATTCAAGAAACAGAGAACTGTCCATATTATTTTTAATACATTGAGGTTGACAAAAGAAAAAAGTTACATTATTATCTTGATATCTGTAGAAATTAAAAATTAGCTACTCTGGGAGGGATGGCTTAGCAGTTAAGGCGTTTGCCTGCAAAGCCAAAGGACCCAGGTTCAATTCCCCAGGATCCATGTAAGCCAGATGCACAAGGTGGCACATGCACCTGGAGTTTGTTTTCAGTGGCTGGAGGCCCTGGTGTGCCATTCTCTCTCTCTGTCTCTCCATTTTTCTTTCTGGCAAATAAATAAATAACATTAGAATATTAAAAAATTAGCTATTCTATTTAAAAATCACGTTACAGGGCTGGAGAGATGGCTTAGTGGTTAAGTCATTTGCCTGCAAAGCCTAAGGACCAGGTTCAGTTCTCCAGTTCTCACATAAGCCAGATGCACAAGTTGGCACATGCATCTGGAATTCATTTGCAGTGGCTAGGGGCCCTGGCATGCCTATTCTCCCTTTTTCTTTCTCTTTTTGCCTCTCTCTCAAAACAAATAAATAAAATACTTTTAAAAAATCCTGTTACAATTACTTTAAAAATAAGTTGCTTATAGAAGAAAACAAAAATATGATAAAATGCAATGTAACTTTTCAAATTTAATGTACTATCCTGATATGAGGAATTAATATGTTTTTGCAATTCTGGGGATTGAAATTGCTTGTCAGATAAAATAGGTGAGTGTTTTATCACTGAACTACATCTTCAACCCTATGACAGATATTTTTAATGGTATATTAATACCATGCATTATTTTCATGAAATAATTTCATAATAATACATAAAAGTTCAGAAGCTTCAAATTACAATATTGATATAATTTTAAAGTTTGCCTACAAGGAACTTTAAAATATAATTACCATTTTATGCAACAGAAGTTAAAGCAAATGACATTGACTAAAATATGTAAGAACACATACTCTGCAAATAAATGACTTATTATTCATTAAATGGAAATTACAGCCTCTAATTTTATAACTGAGCAATTAAAAGATGACATTATAATTTCTATATACTATAGGTAAGTAATATGAAGACTTATACTTTGTACTTTGTTTTTTATTGTTTTGAGAGAGAGAGAGAGATAGGGAGAGAGAGAGGGAGAATTGGCAAGCCAGGGCCTCCACCACTGAAATCAAATGCCAAATACTTGCACCACCTAGTAGGCATAAGTTGTTTTGTGCTTGTCTCACCTTTGTGCATCTGGCTAACATGGGATCTGGAGAGTTGAACATGGGTCCTTACACTTCCCAGACAAATGCCTTAACCGCTAAGCTATCTCTCCAGCCCTATTCTTCTTCTTTTTTTTTTTTTTTTACAATGTCCTACTATGCAGTTCAGGTTTAGCTCACAGTCCTCCTTCCTCATCTTCCCTTCTGCTGAGATTATACTGTGTACACCACCAAACCACAGAATATATGTTTTTTATACTAATATAGGGAAGAAATTGTTCAAAACACATAGTAATATTACTTTTAAATCAAAGATACTCTAAAAATACTTTTTCACAAAAAGGATATCTGGCAGTATCCATCAAGTTGTCTAAATAATCTTAAACTATGTGTTGAAGGAAATTAACTTTCAATCCCTTGTACAAGCAACTGTGTCCTTTAAAAGCTAACATTAATTCAAAATTTTTGATTGGATAGAGATTGAAGAACGTACTACCTATAGTTTCAAATCAATAAATTTAATAAAATTATTTTATCTATACCTTGAGCTAAATGAATGAAGCTATATCTAGTGAATTCATGATTTCATATGTTTTTTCCAGTAGAATGAATCTATGTCAGAGCTGTGCAGATTAAATTTACTGATTTATGTAAACCTCATCATACCTTCAACTACCTCATTGATTCCACTAGGCATCAATTTGCTTCACTGAACTGAGTTAAGCCTCTTCGCCAATAGAAATTGAACTTTAACAAAATCCATAAGGGTTATAACCAGAAAAACTGCACAATGAAAGCAACACATGTTCCAACTAGGGGCAAGTAATAAAGATTCCTAACTTGGGAAGTGGCTAAGTTCCCATATACGACTATTCCAAAGTCTGGTTTCTGTATAAAGTATTGCTCTGTTCTCTTCAGTAGTTCTGGATTGGCTGGTGTCCTTTCAAAATTCTAAAATAATCAATCTATAACTAAGAACAAAATGCCAGTGGCTTCTGTTTCAGCTTGGTGTATATTTATAGATGTTCAATCCAATAATAAATGTCTTTAACACACTGATAATTTCTATGAAGCCCACATATAAGATGTTCTATGTAGAAGGACTTATAAAAACCTAGTCAAATTTTCTGGCAAGACATCCACAGAAAAAGAACCTTTTCTGACACCCTGCATTTGAGAAGATCTTACAATTTCAGGAGGGTTTTAAGTTTTAAAATGCTGAGACATATTTTTCCTACAATGATAGTTCAGTTGCAATGGGTATTAATTTTGCCCTGTAATTTAAATGCACTCATATCACCCATAACAAAATAGGGATAAATATCTACCATCTTTTATACCAACTTTATGAATTACCAACTACAGTGGAGATCAATTAAAAGTTGACCTAGAAAGCCAGGAGTGGTGGCACATGCCTTTAATCCCAGCACTGAGGAGGCAGAGGTAGGAGGATCGCCGTGAGTTCGAGGCTACCCTGAGACTATATAGTGAATTCCAGGAGAGCCTGAGCTAGCGTGAAATCCTACCTTAACCCCCCCAAAAAAAGTAGACCTAGAAATACATGTATATATGATTAAAATAATAAACATTCTCATATTTTTGGGTTAATTTCATCTTAGATATTTCTTCAAAAGTTAGGCTAAAGCTACAATAGAGAGATTAGGTCATCTTAAGGAATCCTTTGAACACAATCATATTATAAAATTACTATGTCAAATTATATCAATATCTTTTTATTTTCATTCTTCTTCCTTTACAGTTTCAATGAAATATCTTAGAATTAGTTTATTTTTCTTTGTGGTTCAAAGAACAAATAGATTCTTTTTAATATTAATATTCTTTAGAATATAAACAAAGAGATCTCATATTTTGTTCATGAGTAAGGCATGGGAATGTTTATAAAAGAGAACTGGCATGCTTATAATTCCAGTACTTGGTGGGGGGGGGGGTTAAGGTGAGAGTATCATGAATTAAAGGACAGAATGGGCTGTGTAGCAAGACCCTGTCTCAAAAATTATTTAATTGACTGGGAATGGTGGCACACACCTTTAATCCAAGCACTTGGGAGGCAGAGGTAGCAGGATTGTCATGAGTTTGAGGCCATCCTGAGACCATATAGTGAGACCCTACCACAAAAAAACTAAAAAAAAAAAAAAAAAAAAAAAAAAGAAAAAAAGTTAACTAATTGATTTTAAGAGAACTTTTTGTTGAATAAACTGATTTCACCCAAGTTAACCTTCTAATATATATATATATATATATATATATATATATATATATATATGTGTGTGTGTGTGTGTGTGTGTGTGTGTGTAAGTATGTATATAATACATTCGCTCATTTACACAAGATACAAAAGATTTCCTTCTCTCAGAAGTCTAAAACTTATTAGTGTAAGACTGATACAACAGTTTTAAAGTTACAGGCTTAAATTTGAATTTTTTTTAAAGTAAAAGCTATCTTATGGCTTATATTTTACAGTATATTTATATAACATGTAACTGGTCATATGATCATAGAATTATAGTTGCTTTGAAATGGACATATTCATTTCTGTCCTCCTGTTTTATTGGCTGATTTCTTAACTCCTTGGCTTTATTGCACAGAATTATAATGTGGCAGCAAGGAAGTTAACTGCACAAAAGGAATGCCAAGGTCTTGTTTTTTTTTAAGTTCAGAAAGATTTGATTATAGCTTATAGGACAAAGACTTTTGGTACTGATGGTGAATAGGGAAGCATGAAGGGTTTATAATTCAGTAAGATCTTTCTCTGAAACTTGCCTAAACATAAAACTTCCTTGGAATGAAGGAGGCATCCAGAAATCACGGGCAGAAAATACGAGAGAAGAAAAAGATTAGAAGGAAAAACCCACTGAGATTAAAAAGGAAAAGCTTTCTTGGGATGTTGGAAGCACATTACAGACTTGTTGAATTAAAAAAAAAAAACTCTTTTGAAGTTGGATGGTCAGTATTATAAGGAAAATACTGTAAGGGAAATCTTAAATAATATTTGAGCTATTTCCTTCCAGGCATAAGGGTCTATGCAAGGTTCAGATGAAAACAGAACTTATGTCCACCTGCTTGGAAAAGGACATGAATAGAGCTATATTTGGGAGTTAGCTGAGCTTTCCCAATGCCTTTATGCAACGTAGTTAGTCTTTTAAAAACAGAAGTCTTTGTGTGTATTTGTGTGTGTGAACTCATGTCACAGTGCTCAAGTAGAGGTCAGAGGACAACCTCAGGCATAGGTTCTGCCTTCCACCTTGTTTGAGGCAGAGGATCTCATTTGCCACTGTGTTTGTGTCAGCCTACATGGCCTACAACCTACTGGGGATCCTCCTGTCTCCTCCTCCCATCTTGCTGAGATTACAGACACACACTACTGAGTCCAACTTTATGTGGGTTCTGGGAATCTGTATTTAGGATGTTATACTTTCGCAAGCACGTTTACCCACTGAGGCATCTTCTGAGTCCAACAGAGTTAGTCTTAAACAGAAATTCCATGGCTACAATTTTACCCATAATAATCATATAGAGCTATCTGTTTATTGCCAATGCAGATGGTCATCTTTTGCAATACTTAGGGATCAAAAGCCAGAGAAAGTAACTTCATGAACCATGCTAGAATAAACATGAGAAATAGTATATCCTTGGAAGGAGATAACATTAACATCACTTAGAGGTAGTCAAATGAGCTCATGTTTTGAAACTAAAAGATAAAATTCAAATCCATTCAAGAAGTATTGATAATATACTACATAAAGTTAATTAATTAAAATCTTCAAAGCCAGAGATACATGCAGAAATCAATTAAAAGATTCTTGCATTTGCTTGAGCCAACTGCAATCCATTAATGACCCAAGGAAAAAGACCTATTGTCTGATGTTTACTGTCTTTTCTAAGCTCACTTCCTCAAATGGTGTCCAGAGTCAGCACTGAATAGTTACTCGCAACTCTGGGTAAAACTTCTATGTCACTGACAATGCTAAGAACGGATAGCTTATAACCTGAGGATGGCACTTAATAACTTAATAATGACAGAAAACATAGGTTTACTGGCTTCTTACCTGCCCCCCTTTAGGCTGGTATTTGATGTTGTCTGTTGATCCAATTTTGGACTTGACATTCTTCAGGTCTGGCAGTGGCTGGTTAATAAGCCTGAGCTGCTTGGGAGTTGCAGGAGATTTTGGAGGAGTGCGAATGATAGCAACTTTCTTCTCGCTGGGCACCAAGATGGCTGATTTGGGGGTTCCTGGTGTGTGAGGGGTCCTGGGATAGCTGGGGGTTCCAGGAGTGCCTGGTGTACGTGAAGAGTAGCTTGGGGGAGTTCCAGGCGTGATGGCGGTGGAGCCAGGAGTGGTGGGCGTTGAGGTGCCGCTTTTTCCTGCTCTGCGAATAGGCTCTGATCCTATATTCACAAGCAGAAAAAGTAAAAGGCCGAACTCCAACAGAAGGTTCTCCTCGAGGAACCTGTCTTCCCATATCTGATTAGAATTCATCATGTTAAATTCTACAGCAGTTATAACTATTCATGAACAAACAAAGCAATGTACAGAGAAGTGAGAGGCTCCTTTCTTTAGGGTCATTCCCTGGTGATGTTCTTTAGAACATGTGTTTCTATTAATACAAGGATAAAACTTGATTTTCCTGAGTTATTCTCCAAAGTTCTCTTTATGAATACATCAGAACTATTTTCTATTTGTATGATTTTTTTGTGTGGATATGTTCATGTGTGTGCAGGTGCGCAAATGTGTGTGTATGTGAGTGTGTATGTGTGTTTGTGTGTGAGTGTGTGTGTGTGTGTTTGTGTAGGCCAGAGCACAACCTTGGCTGTCAGCTTCAGGAACACCATACATCTTTTGGACACAATGTCTCTCAGTAGCCTGGAGCTCTCCGAGTAGGCTAGACTGGCTGGCCAGTGAGTCCCAGGACTCCACCTCTGTCTGTCTCCTGAGCACTGGGATTACATGTTTGCCACCATCCTCAGCTTTTTTATGGTTTGTGAAGATGGACCTCAGACTCTGATGAATGTGTTGAAAGCAATTTACCATCTGAGCTGTTTCCATACTCCAATGTGTATAATTATTACCTATAGCTGGAAACACAAACCACATTTACTGTGGCATGTGTATAAGGGAAAATTCCTAAATGACATGTGGATTATTTGCTCCTCTGTGTAAGTACATTCATTCTGAGACCAAGGTATACACACAACACAGAAAAGCGCATTTAAATCAAATGGCTTTAGCCTGTGCAGAAGGGTTTTTATTGAATGAGGGTTTTCAGTGTTATTCCTGAGCTTATGTATTAAGGAGCCCTTCATGTTTATTGAAAGCTGTCAGACATTGTTCTACTTTGTGACTTATTCCCTTTATAAGGAAAGTTATCTAGTGTTTGAAAATAAAAGGAATCTAGATCTCTTTAGGGAAGTGGGATCTTGTCACAATGTATTCACAGGGAACTGTGCACCTGTGTTTTTCTCTGCTTTCCCCGGGTTTGACAGTTCAGAGTCAAATCAGTAATCCTGCTCTCATGATTATGCATGATCTTCAGAGATGTATTTCTTTGTCTCAAGTTAAGCTCTGCTCCATTTCATTATTTTACTCCACCTTTCCCTACTTTCTTATATTGTTTCTCTTTGTTCTTTGAAAGCCATTTTAAAAAATTAAAAAAAGAATGACGAGTAAGAGCACAGCACGTAGGTTTCAAAGTACTTTGGGGAGTACCAATTTGAAAAAAAATATGCATATGAGTTAGGGGGATCTGTATTCTTCTCAAGAAATGGTTGACATTGGAGCTCATCTATTCAGGTATTTAATTATAAACTAGGGGCTTCCAAGAACCAACATTTTTAATACACTTAAATCTTATAGTTTATCTTATCATATTTTACTTATTGCATTTTATTATATAACTTGTATTTTATAAGACATGATTATTGACTTTTAAATAGATTATTTTAAATATGTACACTATGTAAAAAATCAATGTAGTTTCTGAATCTTTGTAAAGAATGACTATATGGTTGAAGTGAAAAAAGTCTGCAAGGTCACTTAATGAAACTGGTCACATTGTAGGGTGTTCTTTCTAGAGGGGACATTTGGTCTTTGCTAAATATTTCAGAAGTGAGCTCAAGAGAAATTTTTATATCATTGTGATCTACAGGCAGCATAAGTCTACCTATTGGCTTAGGTTTCATCTCCTGCAGCACTATGGAAAATTTTACTTTGTGCCAGAATGAAAACTTTCACATTACAAGAGACCACAAATGACATTGTGGTCATTTAACTTAAGGGCACAACATAGATACTTCAACTAAAACTATGAAATTCCTTACAAGAAGACTAAAGTGATAAATTAACATATATTCTGTGCTTTTTTTTTTCTTGCTTTCCACCAAAATGACATGTCAAGGTCAGGATGAGAGGACCACATGTAGGTGGCTCTCTTGCCCCTGGTTTGCTTATGGAATTTTGTGTGTAGACCTAAGCTTTTAACGTTGTCCTTCTGAAGAAAAAAAAAAAAACTCTTCGGAAACCTTATTTTATCTTTGAGTTTTTCCTCTGTGAATTCACCAGATATGAATACCTGAGCTATCTAGGGAAAGGGCTCTTGACTGCTTGATTTATTATTCTATCTAGTCTGACATTCATGGAGGCTAAACACAACAGATGCTCAACATATGTGTCTAATGGAATATAATGGATCCAGAATTTGTCAAAGTAAACAAAGACTTTTTAATGTATGAAGATGGAGCTGAAGCCATATTCCAGATTTACATAAGGTTTTATTAAACCACAGTATATACATAACATAATATCGAATGGCTTTTGTACTTGTATAAAATGATTTTAAGCTTCATGAAAGGGGAGAGTTTTGTGTTGTATCTGGAGAATGAGGATAGATCACAAGGCCTTCATACTGTTGCTCAAATATATGAATATTTTATTCATATATTAGTCTAATGGTAAATTTACATACTTTTGAATTGTATTGAAGTTGAATGTGTAAATCGTAAGATGCTAACACAATTTAAGAAATATTTACAAGCTATTTTATTCAACTGGTGGTTTTACTTATCTTATCAACTTGTCAGTGACAATGCCTTTCCTTTCTGGCTTAATGAGGACTTATGGATAGCATTCTTTCCTTTAAATATTTTTAAAAGCTGTGTAAAATGTCAGAAGATTCTTGGGTGTAGTTAAGGTGATGCTTGGCAAATGGAAAAAGGCAAACTGCTTGCCATTCTAATTGCCTTAATGCCTTCCAGTTACGGCTACGTGAAAATAAAATAAAACCGATATTGTCAGATGATCAGAGTACCAGTTAATGCTTATTACCAAATGTCAGATAAGCCTATAAAACCATAATAGTAGTGGCTTAGGGCATTCTAAAAAATAATTTATGTACAGATACCTCTTAAATGACAGAATACTGTGGCCTGAAGTGGATTTATGGAGAAAGTGCAACTTTTTTTTCCATAGGAACACATATAGACATGGTCTACATGGTCTTTTGGGGAGCACTCCAGTTCCTTGTCTTGTTTCATCATCCTCGGGGTTATAGTTTTTGCTTAATTCCAACCCTAGATGTTTGGAGTTAACACTGCTTCCCAGGAGATTATGAACTCTTAAATTTCCTTTTGCTAGTGTATTTGAGTTATTTATTTTTACTATGGTAAGAAAAAGAGTTTTGATGATTTCAAAGTGTTCCTACCACAGACTTGAAAGGGTACTGATATTTCATATAATTAAATGGTGTTAGTTACACTTTTCTCTAGTTACAATAACAGTGTCACTGTATGTGAAAACACTAATCATCACTCAAATAATCACATCTGAAGTAGATCAATTATTATTGTTTGAACAAGTAATTGTTGACATGAGATCAACTACCATGTGATTTTCTCCAAATAAATGTAATGAAGACATCAAGGGAAAAGGTTGAATAGTAAGCAAATTCAACCACACCTATGTAGCACACAAGTTATACTCTCCATAAGGCCAGTTTTTTTATCTTTGAATTGAGGTTAACACCAACAAACAATTAGCACTGTTAATCCATGAAGTGAAACATGCACTGGAAGAGATTTATATCTGTGTTCCAAAAACAGTAGCTATCTTTGTTGAGCAGAAAGATCAGGAAATAATTGGATACATGCTGTACTAGATACTCTTAGCAGCAGTATAACCTGCAGGGTGTAATGACTGGAACATTACACAGATTGTTGTAACTGCCAATCAGTCCATTACCAGCCATCCGTCAAAGAGACCTGAAGCTACACACACAGAACATGCCATGTGCACAAGCTCATCTGAGTCAAATTCTCAATTAAATTTAGCAGGATCTTTGGTTTTGATTTTTGACTTTCCACTTATATTTTAAGACCTGGAATTCCAATTGAGAGTTAAGCTGATGAAGAAATATATGTAGCAACCTAAATGGTGATTTTCCTTTATTAATTATCTCTTAAGAGTTTCTTGTTTATTTGCTCTCATTTTGAAATGAGAGAAAATACACTCTGCGAAATGAGTTTGCCTCAGTCTTAGTTGGTAGATATTGAGGCACTTTCTTCCCATTTCTGCCATCACTTGCTTCGGCTGACAGTTATTTTGGAACTATCTACAGTCTGCACTTTCTGATTCTTAGGACAAAGATAATCTGTTTTTAATACATATTTCATTTGAACATTGAAAACTATAAACATGAAAGTTCTTTTCCTTTTAAGTGCTTTAAAATATGATTGAAAAGCAAGCCAAACCAGAGTAAACCTACTGGTGGTCCGCCGCACTGAAGAGGAGATGGAACTGTTAAGAGAGAAAGAATTTTCCTCTCTGTCTCCTGACACACCCCGGCGAGGAGGGAGAATTGATGAAGGTCTTGGGAGAGAAGAGCGTTTTTCCGGGCTCTTGGTTACTCCATCCTGATTTGGAAAAACAAAGGCATTGGGTTCCTGTGAATCTTTAATTACATGAAATGATTATACTGCTCTGTCTATTTTTCCTCCCGTGCTAATAGATAAGCTTGTTTTACTCTGCACAGCCAAATCTAATACATTAATAACAGTTCCTATTTCATAATTTCAAGTTTCTATTTGCTCAGTTGTTCTATCAAATACATTGTTTCAGAGTGTGCTCTGAAAATGAATTGTAAAGTTCAACTTTTGAACAAGAACATGGATGAAATAAATTTATTAAATTCATCTTCAGAAAATTGCTGCTTTTACTAAAATTCCATTATCATGATAATTTAAAAAAAATTTAATTGTTTTTTTGTTTTTTCAAGGTAGGGTCTCACCCTAGCTCAGGTTGACTTGGAATTCACTATGTAGTCTCAGGGTGGCCTCAAACTCATGTGATCCTCCTACTTCTGCCTCCTGAGTGCTGGGATTAAAGGCGTGCACCACCATACCTGGCTATCATGATAATTTGTTAAACAGAGAGGATTGAAAGAAGTGCACTGAAGTCACAATATTCTTAACATAGCACAATCATATAGTGTGTATCCATGCAACAGGAAACGTAAGCACATCACATCAGTTTATGATTACATTTTATCACAAAATATCATCTATGTTTTAAAGCTGAGGAAACAATGTTTAATGAGTTAATATATTTTTTTCAAGATCACAGAGTTTAGAGGTGGTAGGGAAGGTAGTAAACCTTGGTGTGTCCAATGGTGGGTGTGTAGTACATTGCTCTTTAACTACATGACCGTATCCACCACATATGTCATACATGCCATGGAATGTTCTTTGTTGGTTAGTATTTGATATGTTATAGTAATCAGATAAACAACAAATTTATGATGGGTAGGACCTAGGAAGAGACATATTATATATATATATGATTTTCTGGGAGGATGTTCACCAAGACTATCAATTGTATTTGTTTTTAAAAGAATCTACTGTTTACTAAATATTTTAGAATTTCACATCTTTGATACATTTCCTAAATTTTGCCATGTAACCTTCTCCCCATTTCTTCTCCTTTCTGCTCCTTACATTGTCCTGCTTCCTTACCTTGTTCCCTGATTCTGAGTACAGCAAATAGTGTGTGGAGCCTGCTGAGGTGGGCTGTGCTAAAACCCTGTCAGGACATGTGGCCCTTTTAGTCATGCTGAGCTGTACCTTGGAGAGTTTGTACTACCGTATAAAGAAAGACTCTTTAACAAAGTAGAATTTAAGCCATGAAAGAAAACAAATAAAAAGTACAACATAAATGAAACTATAAAGTAAAGGAAAATTTCAAAAAAGAAGTATAAACACAAGAGAAGTTTAAAATTTACTTTTCATAAAATACATGATAAAATGGTTATAATTAATGCTAGATGAATATGTAAGAACAAGGGATTTAACTGAATATGTCTTTTCAGCTAAAACTAAGTCTACAATCATCATTTTAAAAATATCAGTTTTTAAACAGACATGTGACATGAAAGCAGAAAGGAAGCTGCTGGGGGAAGAGGATAGAAAAAGGAGATGGGAGAGGAGAGAAAGAAAAGAAAGGAAATAAAAACAAAAAAGCCCTGTATAAAATGCCACAATAAGTTATCCATTTTTCTAGTGATGGACATCTGGGTTGATTCCAGCTCTTAGCTATTACAAATTGAGCCACTATAAACATGGTTGAGCAAATCTCTTTAGTCTGTGGTTTGAAGGTTTTAGGGTAGATGCCCAGTAAGGGAATAACTGGGTCTGTTGGTATCTCTATACTCAGCTTTTTTAGAAGTCTCCATATTGCTTTCCAAAGTGGTTGTATCATCCTACATTCCCACCAACAGTGGATGACTAAGATGTGGTATATCTACACAATGGAATTCTATACAGCAGTAAGAAAAAATGACACAATGAAATTTGAGGAAAAATGGTTGAACCTGGAACAAATCATTCTCAGTGAACTTACCCAATCACAGAAAAAAAATCGCCACATAGTCTCACTCATCTACAGCACCTAACCTGAATCTACCCAAGATACCTTACATACCCAGCAAACATCTCCTAGACTAGACACTAGGATGGAAGGGGAGGGAGGGGAGGGCATCAAAGGGGTGGGAAACACAAATCTAGACCCAAACGGCAATGGTACCATAATCTTCTACTTACTAAAAGACAGAACAAATGGCTGATCCTTCACCAGGCCCTTACAGGGAATACCTGAACCACAAGACACTGGAGAGGGTAAGATTAAGACTAACCTTAATCTCCTACATCTTCCCTCCCTCACTTCCCCTCTCCCTCTCTCTCTCTCTCTCTTATCTCTAACTCTTGTATATTAGTTATCTTTTTCCTCATTTTCTTAGTGGGCACTGACCTGTAACTCCCAGAACCAGCATGGGGCTATCACCCACAATGAGCTTTTGATCAGAGAGACCTACAAGGTTTCCTAAAAGACAGACAGATTTCTGTCAGAGTACTTGATGACCCACCAAAGGCTAGTGGTAAGACCCTACTGCTGAAGACACCTTATGTGATTGACATGCAAATTAGAATGGCATGGCTGGAAGTTGGAAGAGAGTCAGTCCCCAGACAGTCAGCGCGTCTAGTGCCAGAAGGTGCTACATGGGGAAATTGACCAATATCTGTCAAAGCAACGCATGGGCTAACCTACTTAGCAGCAAATAACTTGGTGTGATGCCCACACAAGTGAAGTGGTGGCACACAGCCATGGTGGGGAACCAACTGCTCTCAATTTGGCTAACTGATCCCCTCACTGGTATGGGACCCATAGCTGGAGCTGGGAAACAAGTCACAACCATATCCAAACATAAGCCCACTCTCCAATATCAAGCTACCATCAATTGTGGGCTACAAGAGGGCCTACACCTATTAAATTCTCTATTAAAAAAAAAAGCAAGGGTTATCTCATTTGTCCTGGTGCTAACTTACTCTCCGTTGGAGAATCTGCTTCTCTTTTTCAGATTGATATAGAACCTAAGGAGAGAGCCACCCCATCATACCTCAAAAGGGCCCCGGCTGAAACTAAGAAAAATTGGAGAAACAAGCAAGGGGCTGTTTTCTTGATGAACCAGATACCAGCACAAGGGGGAAGGAGATCAACACAGAGAAAAATCAACTCCTACCAAATCAGAGAGCCAGAGCCACAGAGGCCCCCAACACCTCATCACTGAAGCAGATCAAAAATGAACCCAACATGGCTCAGGGAAATTTTGCAGAAGAGGGGGTGGAAAGAATGTCAGAGCCACATGTTGGGTCATGATATGCAGAGACATTTAGCTTACCCATAATTGTGGGCTAACTCCATAATGCATGACCAGTATACCTCAACAAGGAGGGGCCAAGGGGAGGGGGTAGGCCATGGATGAGCCTAATAATGGTACCAAACTGACCGTATTTGTTGAATACAAAACTGACTAATAAAGAAAAAAATAAAAAATAAAATGCCACAATAAAACCTAATTCTTGGTATGCTAATAAAAGTTTCAAAATTAAGTAAATCAGATGTACATGGACATAAAAACAACGAAACAGTTTCACTTTTGTGTTCATCTTATCTAGAACGTGCATTTCTTATTTACTCTTTGACTTTCAAATATTGATGATTTATGCTATTGATGACTTATGCTCAGTACAGTGTAGACACACCAGGAATAATTGCTAAATAAATGTCCAGTTGGTGAATGGACAGATGGTTGGATGGAAGAAAGGGAGAAAGAATAATACTGCATAAACATGGAAGAATTGGATTTATGAACTCTGAGACCAAAGCATTGAACATGGCTAGATATGGGAAGCTTTATTTTTATTTATTATTTGAGAGAGAGAAAGAGGCAGAGAGGGAGAAGGAGAGAGAATGGGTGTACCAGCACATAAACTCATTGCAAATTATCTCTAGATGCATGCACCACCTTGGCATCTGGCAGGTGTGATGTGCTTAGGTTTCCTATTGCATGGATACACACTATATGGTTGTGCCATGTTAGGAATTTTGTGACTTCAGTGCACTTCTGTTAATCCTCTCTGGTTAACAAATTATCATGATAGCCAGGTGTGGTGTTGCACACCTTTAATCCCAGCACTCAGAAGGGAGAAGTAGGAGGATCACCATGAGTTTGATGAACAACAGGAACCTGGGTCCTCTGGCTTTGTAGACAAGCACCATAACCACTAAACAATCTCTCCAGCCCAGAATCTGTATTTTTTCCATTTGTTTATTTATTTGTTTGTTATTTTTTAATTTTTTAAAATTTTTTCAGTCAGTGAATACAGTCAAGTTGGTGCCATTTACCCTCCTCCCTGACCTCCCCGCTCCACAGGGACCCTCCATGTTGGGGTACATGGGTCGTGCATTGTGGGGTTAGCCTTTAATTTTGGGTCAGGAAATGTCTCTGCGTGTCATGACCCAGCGTGTGGCTTGACATTCTTTCTGCTCTCTCTTTCACAAATTTCCCTGAGCCATGTTGGGTTCATTTTAGGTCTGCTTCAGTGTTGAGATCTTGGGCGCCTCTGTGTCTCTGGATATCTGGTTTGGTAAGGGTTGACTGTTCTCTGTGTCTATCTCCTTCACCATTGTGCTGGTTCCCAGTTCGCCAAGAAAATAGCATTCCTGCATGTTTCCCCAATTACAGAATCTGTATTTTTATAACTTGACCAAGAGAAAGAAATGACTGAAAGTAGAACTGTAATTCACCATGTAAAACAGTAGCAATGAGAGATAATTTGTAGGAAGAAACAGGATGGCGCAAAAATGCCCCATTGTTAGCAGTTAGGCTTGTATTTGACTATGAAGCAGAAAAAATATGGAAATGTTAAATATGAATATATATATATTCATCATAAATGCATACTCTTTTCAGCGAATTTACTTTACAAGGGAACATTCGCTATACCTGCAGCTATGCCTTTGAGAAGCAAAGGGAAACACACAGTAATCTCTCTAAGGGGTTCCTCACCTGGTGAATGAGTAACAATTGGCATAGTGGCCAAATCCTGGAAAATTACAAAGTGCTAGTATTTTTTTAAATGAAATCACTTCACTCCCAGAGATTGTAATAAGAGCCTGATGCCATGAATTCCACTCTTAATGAATGTGTTGCCAAGAAAAATACCATTAAAAATAAGCCTTCGGGGTAGGCAATAAGCAAATTTCTAGATGTGCTAGTTTAAAGGATTGTGTGAAGTGGTTAAGTTTTAGATGGCTTTATGATTGCATATATAGCAATTATTTAACAAGAATGTTGATAAAATATTCTTTATAGATTATGCATTAAAAAGTCCTCAGTTAACTCTTAGGTCCTACAATAATATTAGAGTTCAAAAATATCTCAAATATCTGCAGGAATTGATCTATAGCAAGTATAGTCTTTATGATAGTCACATATTCATATTTTGATCACATTTTGTGAGTATTTGAACAAGGTATATTTGAGGCACAGCAATGAAAAATAATACCTTAAAAATTGAAAAAAAATATTTTTAGGAAATCTACATTTACTTAACTGGAAAAAAATTTAGGAGTTTATATAAAATGAATTCATTTAATCACCAACTAGGACCAAGATATTGTATTGAATTCATAAGATTTTTTGAACCATAGTCTGCATGATGTTTTGTAAATTCTAAAAGGAAAGTTAACACTGAAGAGATTAACCCTAAAATACCACAAGACTTAATTTACAGGCATGGACAACTCCTGGGGAGACTATATGCAACCATAATTGGTGAGACCATTGACTTTGAGAAAGTTTTGCTGGCATTTCAAATGTCTCCAGGGAGACTGTTAAAGATACAAACAAGAATGACAAAGCCAAAGAGATTATTATCTCCAAATAATTAATTTGATTTAGGTTTACAAAAATAGATGGCACTGAGATTTTTATCAGTTTTATCCTTCACAGATACTTCAATGAGATGGGCAAAGACAGACTCCTTTTTATTCACGGATCCAGGACCTTGAGTGGGAAGTGTTAATTGGGTTAGTACCAGTTGTTTTTGTTTGACTGATCATACCCACCAGAGTGAATTTCAAAACTGTTATTCAGGAAAGAAAAATGAAGTAACTAGATTGACTCTAATTAAGAAAGATAACTAGGGATGTTAAGCAAAACACCACCCCAAATCCAAATGTAAATGAAGGTTGGTCATGTTCAAATAAAGAGCAATTGGGCTGGAGAGATGGCTTAGCAGTTAAGGCATTTGCCTGCAAAGCCAAAGGACCTAGGTTAAAGCAACCCTAAGATGCCTGACACGGTTCAATTCCCAGAACCCATGTAAGCCAGATGCACAAGGGGGCACATGAGTCTGGAGTTCGTTTGCAGTGGCTGGAGGCCCTGGCACATTCATTCTCTCTCCCCCTCCCTCTGCCTCTTCCTGTCTCTCAAACAAATCAATAAAAATAAAAGTTAAAAAAAAGCAAAATCAAAATAAAGAGCAATTGAAAACTCAGGACTAGGCTGAATATTAGCAATAATCAAATAAGAGTTATTATTGGAGTTTTAGGAAATTTAAAAGAAGAAAATGAATTACTAGGAGGAAAAAAGAAAATAACAAAAGTAGAAATGATAGGTTAATCCTTTCTTCTGAAAGATGAGGTGGGCATTGGCACAGAAAATTAACAGTTGTATGACAAATAACAAATATTTTCTATTTAAAAAGTAAGCATTAAATGTCAATCATATGAATTACTTGTACACAAAGTATTTGAGAATTTCCTAACTTTTTCAGTGTTCATTTCATTATTTTTCCTAATGGGGAAAAACTCAGACTTATTTTCTCTAGCTACCCATGAAAATGTTCATGCTTTTACTTAAACAAAAAACAACAACAAAAAACTGATTTTACTATTTACTGAAAAACCACTATATTCTTGTCATTATATTGCTTAGTGTTTCATAAAATAATCTTCACAACTAAATTAATATAGGAGTTTTTATAATTGCTCCTATTTGGGGAAATTAAGATTTAGGAGTTCAAAAGATCATATAGCTAATAAGTATTCAAGTTATACATGACTCCTTATTACTTCTGTATTTGAAATATAAGGTAAAGAAAGATATCCAAATCTTGTTCAAAGTAAAGTCAAATATTTATCAAAGCAGTAAGTGAATTCTATTACTTGCCACATTATTAAGGAACATGTCTGAAAACATTAATAAACATTTACATAAAAATTAAACATTTACCTTTATCACAGTAAAGCCTTTCAGTTTGAAATATTTATAAAAAAAAACTTGACTACCATTAAAAATAAGTCATGGTTTTTCATAATAAAAAAGTGAAAGAAGGCAAACCTAAGAATCATGGCTTTGATATCAGATATGATTGATGAGACTCAGAATTTGTCATAATTTGCTAACTAACATCATTCAAATTATTTGTTGTAATTTTAGGTCTTTATAAGTGATCCTTTAATTTTGTTTTTCTTCTAGACCTAATAGGAAAATGCTTCATGCTAGGTTTGATCTTTAAAGTATGACTAATAATATAAAAATAAAATTTAAAAAGAAAAGATTTATAAGCATATCAAAAAGTTAAGTATCATCAGAAGAAACACATAAAACAATAATATACTTCTTATAATAATTGGAGAATAAAGAGTAATAAAACCTTAGTAATACATGACAAAACATTTAAAATCAACATGTTCTTCTTGAATAAATAATTTTAATGATAGAAAACTTTCCTAAGAAAAAGAATTAGTCAAGGGCAAATTCTGGCTGGAGAGTTGGCTTAGTGGTTAAGATGCTTACCTGTGCAGCCTAAGGACCCAGGTTTGATTCTCTAGTACCCAGGTAAGCCAGGTGGACCAGGTGGTACAGGTGCCTGGAATTTGTTTGCAGTGGCTGGAGGCCCTGGTGTGCCCATTCTCTCTCTATTTGCCTCTTCCCCCTCCTTCTCCCTCCCTCCAATAGTAAATAAATAAATGAATGAATGAATGAATAAATAAATAAATAAATAAATAAATAAATAAATAAAGTGTAACAATGGCAGTATTAGTAAAATAACAACAAAATGTTTGAAGATAAAAATAACAGAATTGATTATGCTATGGAGAATAAATAAAATGTAACATTATGTTGTCATTAAATGGTCAAAAGAATGCTTGGCAGAAATTTTTACTACTTAATTTAAAATTGATGGACAGTGTTCATTTTTGTTATCAAATCTTAAAAATGTGCATAAGTACAAGAGTTTCATATCAAAATGTTAACAGTAGTTGTCTTTAGATAGGGAAACATACTTATATGTCTTTCTTCTCATCTAGTTTCATTCATTTATTTAAAACAATGAAAATATAAAACAGTTATTTTGGTTAGAATGGTAAAAATTCATTGTGCTGCTTTATGTGTTTTTATCTTATTAATGAAGAGGTAAACTAGCCTCACTGTGTCCTCACCAGCCCCGATCACCGCCCTTCTGAAAGATCTCAGGTTTTGCCTGGTTATTCAAGAATCATTATGGGTGAGTGTCTAGATAAAAATGATATTTAAGAATAAAGATATAATGCCCTAAACAATTGCAAAGTCTCTTAAGACATTGCAACTACTATTAAACTCCAAGTGAAGACCAGGGAAATGTTGTTTTACTCACCGTGACTTTGTCCTTTGCCTGTTTAAATGCACTGCGGCCTTGAGCTGGGTCGCCACCTGCTGCTGTTGGCAAGACACAAACAACCCCAAACTTAGTGGATCAAACCACACAAATGCATTTCAATACCTTCTGGGCATTCCACTATGTCAAAATGTAAAGCAAAATTTTGTTTCTTTTGAATTCAGTAACTGAAGAAACCTGAATAACAATAACATAACATGCGGCTCCAACTATAGTGTGTGCAAATTAACACATCCCAGTGTTTACCTAAGTACAGGAGAGCACACACAACCATGTTCTGTGGGTGAACAACCTCCTTTCCTCCCTACTATGCAATCTTTACAAGTCGTGAAATAGCAAGGCGAGCAGTGCTCCCAACTCACACGAAAGAAATAAAGCAGCTTGTTCTTTTGGCATGGTACAGGAGTGCACACTTCCAAGCCCCTTTGTTCTGGAAGCCACTAGCTTGCCCACAGGTATCTTGGCATTTTACGACCCAAGCTGCGCTAATTTTCCATCCCCTTTGCCTCTGCACCCCTTCACTTTGGATAGGAATGGCAGAGTTGTCTGATGTGAAAATACGCCATGAGAAGAGAAGTAGCTTATTAGGGATAGAGAACACAAGAGAAATTTCTACTCCAATAAATATAGAATGTATTCTACATGCACTTCCTGTATGAAAGCATTACCACATCTGTTACTGCTGTTTCTCTCACTGCTGTTATTTACTTCTGTTTTCAATTTTTCATTTTCATAATCTCCAGCATATTTTGTGTGGACCACTTACCTGACTTGACATAGACACCTCAAGTTTTAAGATAGTCATTTTATGTTTTGGAAAATGACAGTTATGTTCAGAAAATAAAGTATTCTAGCTTGTGTGTTTACTTTCTCCTTAATTTTCGGCAGTAAGAGAGATATCCTAAGGAAAATAATATTTATCTTCATAAGCTATACAAATTAGTTCCAAAAAGGTGCAGCTTTCACATCAAAATAGTAGCTTGGTTTTCAGTGTTATTTATTCTATGTAGAATTGGATAGTAAAATTATTCACATTTTAGAATTGACCTTTTAAAGAAGCAGTGAAAATGATGCCCTCCTGTTGCATCTATAGCTTATCTTGAATTCCTGTGACATTTATATGTAGTTTGCTTCAAACCAATAACATGTACATTGGCAATACTTCCTGTCAAGGTCTCTTAATGGTTGATAGAATAAAGAAAAATTCTAGGTAGTTCAAAGATCTTAAATTTCCTTTAAGTAATGAATGAAAAAGGGAGCATTCTTTCAGTATGGGAAGATAAGTGCTGATGACATACAAACATTAGTAAGTTATTTTCTATTTCTTCTGAAAATCCACAATCCTGATGATATCCTTGATCTTTTCAGGTAGAGACCAAGGTTTTTAAATGTTCAAAACAAGAGATTTTTCTTGCCCAAACATTTGTCTGGATTAAAAAAAAAGTCCGGTTTAATGAGGCTAAGATCCTGAGAAAATGAACGAATTAAAATAAAACACAAAATTTGGAGATGTATTAGCTTTCAACATCTAAGTTAGAGGTATGTATTCTTTACCCTTTACTAAAGTTTCTGTATACAAAAAACTTCCACTATGAAATCCTGCCTTAAACACTTGTTCTTATAGCAAACACATCATATGGTTGCTATATGAAGAATATAACTACAAAACAGCTGGAATTTTTCCTAGGTATGGTGATGCACACTTGTGATCTCAGCACTTGGGAGACTGGGGCAAGAGGATCATGAGTTTGAGGCTAGCCTAGGTTACATAGCATCTCAAAACAAAACAAAATAACAAAACCCCTAAATTCCTAAATATAGAAGCGAAACAAAAACTACTAGGAAATTTTAGTGGCTGTTTTAAAGCAATCGATTATACCACTCTTCTTTTCTCACTAAGGATAACATGGCTTCTAATCCTGAATGTTATTCACAAGTTTAGATGCAGTCATTTGCAAGGTGTAATGGACACCATGTACCACTTATATGCTAAAATAAATTTTAAATTAACATTATCTTAGAAAATTAGGCATATAAAAAATAGCCCAATAATCTACATAGCTGCATGGGTTTTTATTATGATTTTTAACCTACTTCATTCCTTTGTTCTACCTCTTCTTTATGCTTAGAAACGTGTACATTTAGAGGAGGCAGAAATAAAAAATAAGTAGGTAGCTAGGTAGCAAAATAGAAATAAGTCTCTCTCTCTCTCTCTCTCTCTCTCTCTCTCTCTCTGTGTGTGTGTGTGTGTGTGTAGTAAGATCTTTCTTTTCAGTCCACAATGGCCACTATATAACCCAGACTGGCCTCAAACTGCAAATCCACCTGCCCCTATCTCTCCAGTGCTGGGATCACTTGCAACCTACTTATTTCTAATATAACTTACACTTATGGGGCAAGAAGTTCTAACTTAGAATTGTGCATATTGAATTACATTAGAAAATTAACCAGTCTGAATCAATATATTTAAGAAAGATTTCAGAAATACAGTACAGGATATGGAAGGAGTTGCTAATGTAGGATATGAAATATAACATCTGATGGCCTAGCCATTATTTTTCTTTGATTTTCTTTCCTCTTTTTTTTCCCACTAAAGTAAAATAATCTTGAAAACTGCAGTTTTACCCCAGGTTGTTTTTCATTTTCAATGTCTTGGTGATTTTCAGTAAATTCAACATCAGTAACAGATTTGGCAGTAACAATATAGAAAATAAGACAAATCTATATGGACTTAAGCATGAAGGAGATAAATAAGCAAAATAATGAGAATGCATACCACGGTTAAATTCATCGCCACCGTCTAACCACACACACAGAATGAAAAGAGGGATCCCCAGAACGTGACACTCACTAGAGCACAATGCCAAGATACAACCACGCACTGCTATGTCTGAGCATGACAAAGAAACAGATGGTCATGACCTCTTCTGCAAGGAGGGAAAAAAAAAAAAAAAGAATAATGATACAAGACACTTAATAGCAAAATTGTTCATGGTTGCTGAGATTCTTGGAAGAAAAACAAAATGAAGAAGCTGCCACAGAAATGATATTAAAAAAAAAACACATCTATGTTTGCCAGCCACATTGTAGAATTGAGAGTCACCTGTGGTTTTCCGCTTAACACAGGAGAGTTGAGTTGGTCTAGTGTATTTGATAGCAGGTTTTAAAATGAATTTCCTGGAGGGAGAGTGGGCCTGAACTTCTGTTTTTTTAGCAAGTTCAGCCTTCTTATAAACTGCTATGAATAAGAAAACACAAAAAAAGCATACCATCAGGAAAAAAACAAACACTTGGAAGAAAACCGAACAAAACTTTCATAAGTAACCAGTTTACCACTGATAGGCAATTTTTTTTTTTACACAAGAGCAATAACAAATTATTTATATTAAAAAACATTTTTAAAGAAGTGATTGTTAAATGAACCTTTTTTCCTTCTCACTTCATCCCTGGAGACTGTGCTAGGTTCCTTTTTAGCTATTTTTCTTTCAGGAGTGGAAATTCTGCCTCTCCCGGTTTTAAAAGGCTTTTCTTTTCTATGTTTCTCGAGAGATGGTCTCCGAGCTTCCTTCTCGGCTTTGTCCTCTTTAGGAATAGTCTCTAACTGTTCTGTCATGATGCTCCTATCATCATCTGCGGATCAAAGCAAATCATGACAACAACAACAGCGAGAACATTAGTGACAGATGTATCAGCTCCTGCGTATATGTAACAAAATGCAAAACAAAGGGATAAAGGGACATATTAAAGTGTTTAAGTGAAAAGGAAAATTCCCATTAGATTACTGGGGTTGATTTGGGAGATTAAAAGTAAAAAGCACACCTTGCGTGTCCACCCACAGGCTGTCCGCATCCATGATGGAGTCGTCGATGGTCGTCTCATCTTTGTACTCATCGTAGGTTTCTGTCTTATATTCTGAGAAGGCGACCTCTTCTCTCTCCGGGGAAGCTGGAGCATCCGGGGAGCCATCCTTGGGTCCTGCCTGGGCTTCTGCTGCCTCGTCTACTTCCAGCTCTTCTTCATGAGGACATGGTCGCCTTTCCTCCTCAGGCTGTGAGAGGGCTGCGAAGCGCACACTGTGGGACCCCGACTCCCCTTCGTCAGTTGTGGTTTGCACGACAGTGATGAAATCGTCCTCGATGGTCACCACAGACTCAATCCCTCCTTTGTGTTCCCCTGGGCAGGTCTCCACAAATTCCTCCCTGCTACCTGGGACACCCAGGTCGGCAATCTGAAGGGTGTCTGAGCGGAAGAGGAGTTTATCATACTCTCCTCGGGCTTCTATTTCTTCTTCCTCACTTTGAGCCTCTGCCGGCTCAGACACAATTGCTTCAGGCTGCAGCTGGGTGGTATCAGAAGGTGTGACCGAGATATCTGGGGTCTCACTGCTTTCTTTCTGTGGCGGTTGGATAAATTCCATCTGGACCTCAGCTCTCGCATCAGCAGCTAAATCTGCTGCAGAGACAGCGGGTGGGCAAGGGATTTCCACAGACAGCTTGATAGCAACTTCATCCTGAATCAGAGATGACTCAGGAGATGTTTCCTTCTTGCCCTCATCAGGCTTCAGCGACTCCATGGTGAGGCTCTCATGCTCACCGCTAGACTCGTAGGACTCCTCTTTGTCAACAGCCTCTTGATGCACCAAGTCAGGCTTTGCCACCTTCTCCTTGACTTCCGTCTCATTAGCTTTGACACTTTCTTTCATGAAGGCATCTGCCTCCTGAGGTATTTCGGATGAGGGGGTCAGCTCCTGAGTAGCCTCGAGTTTAAGCTCTGTGGCTTTTCCAACATCTACGTTCATCCCTGAAGCCATCTGTCCAAAGTCACTGACTTTAACATCTAACTGGCCCGAGTCAGCTTTCTTTGCAGCAAAATCTAGTCCTTGCTCAGCTTTCTTGGATGGTTCTATCTCAGCCACCTCTGGCACTGAACTAAGCAGACCTTTCTCTACCTTCTCAGGGGATGCGCCTTTTGCTACTGTCAGTTCTTTGGTGGAACCTTGCTCGTAGGTCACTCCTAATCCAAATGTCTCCACTTTGCCACCGTCTTCTGCATCCGTGGCATGTTCTTTCAGATCAACATGCTCTTCACTCTTTTCTGGGACTGTATCCAGCTTGTCATTAGCTTTCCTGTCAAGGTCCAACTCTCTACCCAGTCCTGGCTTTTCAGCAGAGGTAGGTAGAGGTGCTTTTTTCCCTGCACTGGACTCATCTTTGACTCTCCCGGCAGCTGCCAGTTTTACTTCAATCAACGAAAGGTCTGTGGCCAAATCTCTCCGAACTTTGTCATCAGCTCCTTCATAAAAAGAACCACTCTCTCCTGATAAATTCTCACTGTCCTGAACAGGTGAGGGGAGTGGGACTGTGTATTTATTGAACACACAGTATCCCAGGTCTTCAAGCTGACTGTCTGGTTTTGCAATAACGTGGTTTTCATCAGGGCCAGGTGCCAAGCCGGCGCTACTCTCTGCAAACACAGTCTCTGATGGGACTGATTTCCTCCTGGCAACCTCGGCATCTGTGCTCACAGAAGCTAACCTGGACCTTGTGCCTGCCAGATCTAGCATCTCAGGAAGGTCAGGGGCCATGACAGTACCATTTTTGTAATACTCTTTGGCTAGGAAAGGTGATTCACAGGATGCTTCAACTTGAGTGTTCTGCCCTCCTACAGCATTTTCTTCCTCAATCTTCTCTTCCTCCTCTTTCCTTTCTGTTGGGAAGCAAGGGGCTTTATCCACTGCAGGTGTGGTGGGAGGAAGATAATCATCACCTTCATCCATGCTCCCGCTAGTGTTGGTTAGAATATCAGAAGCCAAAGGAGAGAGGTCATGGCCCCGGCCAAAGTTGAACCCAAGGGCGATGGAATCTAGGCAAGACATGGGCAAGTTGATGGACATGCTTCTTTGTTCTATCGCAGACCTACCACCAAGTCCCAAGCTTCTGCTCAGTGTTAGATCATCCTTATTCTTACTGTGGAGGTCCCTTTTCTCCCCATAAACTTTTGGATCAATCGTGAACATTCTTTCTTGTGGAGAACTTGGTTCTTCGGGTAACTTGGGTGGATAACTTTGTGCCAAAGTGCTGTAGCCTGCTTCCTGTGCTGGAGCACTTGGCTGGGATTCTGTTTCTGCTTGAAGTCCCTTGCCATCATTTTGATACTCAGGAGATGTGGTATCAAGGGGTTCATCAAGGGTACTTTTTCTAGTGTCACTCAGTTCATAGTAATCACTGCCCAGCTGATTGTCTTTTGTCACTTCATCTTTCAACGCAGATGTTTCAAAGTACTTAGACATTCCTGACTTATCTTCATTAAATGGCATGCCACCTTCAGCTACAGCTGCAGCCCCAACTCCTTCAACTTTTTCTTTGTCGGAAACTTTTTCCTCAAAGAGTCCCTGGGCTTCCTTCATTTCACTCACTCCTGCCAGCTCCACTGTGTCTTGTTCCAAGGTCTTAGAGGTCATGGCTGAATCTGCAACTGCTTGCTCCAAACTTGCAGGGAAGGAGTCCTGTTTGATCATATCCATGGTATTTTCTGGGCCTTTCTGCTCTCTGGAGAAAGACTGCTCTGTGGCCTGAATGGGGCCCGTTTCTTCATTTCTCAACTGGGGAGGCTCATTCTCCGCTATTACAGCAGTGGGTGTTTTTTCTTCAAGCTTTGGTTGGGGCTCCTTTTCAGAAAGTATAGGTTCCTGTCTGCTGGGTACAGAATCTTCTTTTTTCTCTTGATTTATGCTTTCCTTTTCTTCCACTAAAACTTTCTCCAAGACATATCCTTCTACAGCTGGACCAGGGGCATCTTTGGGTAAGGCAATGGCCTCTGAGGCTGGCTTGGCTTCCACTTTGTGAGGTTTATCTTCTGGAGGCTCCTCGGCTTTAGAACTATCTTTGGCAGTGGCTATGATGCTGATATCCTGCAGAGGTTTTTTGTCGTCTGGTTGGAAGATGACAGGGGCAAAGGGCAATGTTTCAGTTATTTTTTCATTCTTCACAACGTCTAAAGGAAGAGTGAAGCTTCCACCTTGAAAGGGACTTGGCATGGGAGAATCAAACTGTTTCCCTTCCCATCTTGGGATATCCTCAAATACATCTTTTTCCCTCATGGGTGTCAGGGGACCGGGAGATATCGGAGCAGCTAAACCCCACTCATCCTTTTTAGATTCCACGGGCATTTCAATGAACCAGTCATTCCGCTCTTTCGGAGCTGGAGGTTCTGCAGAGAGGCCAATGCCGGGTATGACAAGACTAGGTTCTGTATTCTGTTTTGCACCTTCAAGGCTGGCCCCAAGAGGGTGCCCAAACAGAGGGAGAGGTGCCTTTTCTCCTTCCGTGCCTTGGAGGTCCTTTTGCTCAAGAGAAGTGTGAGTTGTCTCAAGCTGAGGCACTAAGGCAGCATGTTCAATGTCTTCACCAGGCTTACTTTGAATCTTGGACTCTTGTTCTTTCTTGTCTAAGGATTCAACTGTGGAGGAAGTCAATGCCTTCTGCTCATGGAACTCCATCTTCGAGGCTGTAAGTAAATCTGAAGTAATCGGGTTGATTTTTAAACAAGTAATAGGCAAGGACGTTCAGGCAGTAAGCTTAAAATCAGATTTTGGAATGAGAAATGAATAGCCAGATAAAAGTAAAACTATGGAACATGCAAGCATGCTGCCCACTTATAAATCAGCAAGACAATGTCAAGACTGAGTTAAGTGTGCACTGCTACTAGGTGAACTTCTGCTAGAAGTGCATGTGTGCAGGTGTTATAGTTTATTTCAGACTACTCACATTTTCCTTAGTGTCTATTTGTTGGATGACCCTTAAACATTATTTGATGCATATTAGAATAAAAAAGTTCACATTGCTTTTGCAGGTAAAAGTTATAATTCAACACATATCGAGTGAGTACCTAATTTAGAACCAGGATAATCTATATCAAGCATCAAATATAGATAAGGATTGATTTATGCTGAATTTTAAAAATAGATTTCTCAACTGAAAATAAACTAGTAGGCTATGGGCACATGCCAAGTAATTTATAATTATACAAATGTTAAGTGTCAGGTATCTTGATCAGTAAATGCCAAGACCAATTTGGGAGGCATTGAAAGATCATTAGTATCATTTTTAGAAGAGATGTTAGATTAATTTTCAGGAATAGAAGTAAATATTTGCTATGAATTTCACATGCTATGAAAGAAGGACCATCAAGCCAATTTCCACTTAATCTAAATTCTTAATTTCTGATCATGACTTTGTATGATAAATGCAGGAAGTTTTATATTATGGTATTAGTACTGGGAGCAATAAAGAGTGGACAATTAAAATACCCCTGTCCCCAGGTGCCTGCTCTCATTCCCTGGAACAGGAGCAATGGTGAAGCATTGGTCAGACCTGGCTTGAAAGATGCTTCACAGAAAATTAATGACACATGCTTATTCTTATGTATATGCTACTCCAAAAGGCTTTGAAGTCCTATTTGTGTTTTTAAGATCAAAGGTGTTTGTACTGTGCTCATAGGAGTTGGAAAAATTGGGGGAAGAGCCATCGATCCAACCATCTATCCTAGAGCAATGGGTCATTATTACCTCATGTACGTGTGTGGTCTGTTATGCTGACAGAAAAGAAATACTGCATGAAATTGTAATAAAGGTTAGATGGATGAAAACTTAAGGGACATAGGGACTGGCTGCCATGGAGAGGAAAAAAAAAGTCATAAAAAGCACCAACACAATCTCTTAAGGAAAACAAACCAGTATTTGTTGAAGCAAAACAAACAAACCAAAAAAATAAAAATAAAAACCAAAACTCAAAACAAAACAAACAAAAAACCCTAGCGCACACTGCAGGTACAACCAAAAGCAATTTATCGTTTTAGCCTTGATGTGCCAAAATACAGCTAGAGGACTTGAAAGGAAAAGCATATGGATTACTGTTCCAAAATAAAATAAAAACAAAAATGTACATAATTAGCAATGTGACTGGCAAACATTTGCGATGAGGAGGGAGGGTAAATCCCAAGCACACAGCACCATCAGCCTGCGGTAAAGCGTATTGTATCATGGCAAGGGACAACCAGGAGCTAGCTGCAGCAGGGACAAACAAGCTGCCACACAGCACGTGCGCAAGCCACACTCTGCTCTGGAGCCTGAATGGAAGTCTTGTGACCAGGGAAGACCCAGCAATGAAACAGCACTGGGAAGGCATCAGGTTGGTAAGCCGCTGGAGAGATCATTTGCAAGGAAACATGCGAATTCAGAGAAGCACACACCTTCCTTGGCAGAGGAAGGAGTTTTTACTTCTGGAGACACCTTGTTTACACTTTTCTCATGTGGGGCCCCTGCCAGCGCACTGTCTTCTGGAACTATCTGGGCCTTTGCTCTAGACTCCACGTGGCCCTTACTGAGGCCTTTGGGCTGTTCTGAGGACTTAGCAGCCCCAGACAGAGCAGCAGTTTTCTCTTCCTCAGCCATCACACCCTCTAGCATTTCTTCTTCTTAGGGATGGAAAAGATGTTGACATCATGACCACAGAATAATACACAAGAGGACAGAAGTATCATTCAAGAACACTTTCAGCTCCATTAGAATACCTCACCAGGACCCCAGGTATGTTTACTTTTACCATCTGGATGAACAAATTGGTAGCTGAATGACATACACATAATGTACTGGTTGGAAAATTGTGATGTATAATACACTAATGGTGATGCCTTTTAAAATGAAATTAAAAGGCTATTTATTTTAACATTTGAGAGCTGAAAGGGTTTTATGGATCGATCACTTGTAATGGCAATGGTGGTGAGCTGCTCACATGTGGAAAGCTTTCTGGGAGTAAGAGTTGGTACTGCCCAGTAACAGATGACTGTGGATGACTGATGTGCTAATGAAAAGACTGAAACATTCCTCTCAGTTTGCTGGACATGTGCTGTTTTCTCCCATGTGGGAAGTCCCTACATAAGAATCTCTCACTGCTTTATTGAAAATGTGTGGTCTTTACCAAAGACTCTTGGGAATTCAAAAGACTTGGCCTAAATTAATACCTACCCAGTGACCTTAAGAGCTTGATCACAAAGTCAACCAAAGGTATTTAACACTTATGTAATATTTCTTAGGTAAAAGGCTACTTAGCCAATGTGTGTCATCCTTACTGAACTGTATTATGCCTGAAATGAAAAATTTCAAGAAATAAAATGGCTGGAGAGATTGCCTAGTGGTTAGGATGCTTGCCTGCAAAGCCAAAGGACCCAGGTTCAATTCCCCAGGACCCACATAAGCCAGATGCACAAGGTGGCTCATATATCTAGAGTTGCTTTACAGTGGCTGGAGGCCTGGGCATGCCCATCCTCTCTCTCTCTCTCTGTCTCTCTGTCTCTCTTTTTCATTCTCTGCTTCTTTCTCTCTCAAATAAAGAAATAAAAATAAACTATTTAAAACGTTAAAACAAAGAAAGACATTGTCAAACTAAAGTTTAAAACTTATCTTGCAAAGCCTAATGGCCTGGGTTTGATTCCCCAGTTCCCACATAAAGCCAGGTGCACAAAGTGGCACATGCATCTGGATTTCATTTACAGTGGCAGAGAAACCCTGGTGTGCTCATATGTTCTCTTATTCTCTCTCCCTTCTCTCCCTCTCTGTCTGACATTTTCTGCCTCTCTCAAATAAATAAATAAATATTAACTATTTAAAAAATCACTTACAAAAGTGTTCCTCTGGGACATAATTTTTATAAGAATACTTAATCAGTAATGTAACTCATATAACTCTCACTGACACTAAGAAAGTTAATGTACATATGAGCAATGCAATATTATTTCTTCAAAACAAAGTTACTTAATGAAGATGACTGAGTGGCAACAAAATTCCCAAAATATCCCTTCAAAAGATGTAAAATGCATGGAAAAGAATTAGCATTGAAAAACAGAACCACAAGCTTATGAAAGCATAAATTATTGGGTCTACTTGTTTTTCCCTTGCAGTTAAAGTGTCAGTAAAAATAAGTAAAAAAAAAAAAAGCCTTTTGACACCCGTGAGACACAGGTAGGAGCATTGCTGAGAGTTCGAGGTCACCCTGAAACTACACAGTGAATTCCAGGTCAGCCTGGATTAGAGTGAGACCCTACATCGAGAAAACAAACAAACAAACAAAAACCAAGAAAAAGTAAAGTCAATTGTAACATTTGATAAATTAAAGAGAGACATATTAGCTATTTGATAATTCTGAAATCAAAGATTTGTATGCAATTTCCATGAAACAATTGTCCTTTGTATAAAAGAACCTGTGGGAAAGGCTACGGATGAAAAGGAATTTTCTCTTAGGACACATTAAATCTCTGAAGGGTGGGGAAAACTAATTCATTCATCTTTTTATAGTTATTATGTACACATTTCCATTCATGTAATTTAATGTTTAAAATATTTTAATTTATTTGCAAGGACAGAGAGGGGGAGAATGGGTGTGCCAAGTCTTCTAGCTTCTGGAAATGAACTCTAGATTTATGTGCCACTTTGTGTATCTAGCTTTATGTGGGTACTGGGGAGTACAACCTGGGTCATTGGGCTTTGCAGGTAAGTGCCTTAATGGCTGAGTCATCTCTCTAGCCCATATATGTTAATTTTTTAAGGAACATTGAAATATTTCAACTTATTATTGGGGACATTTTTATCATGAATAGATATTGATAACATTTAAAGAATTTTAATATAACAGGCTTTACTAACATTACCTTATTAGATGAAGACTAAGTTAATTTATGTTTTCAAACCTATATAATTTTTAGGATTTCAGTTTTTTAATTTTGTATAAATCATGCTTGTTTTTACTTATTCCTATTTCTAAATAAAAAATTTCCAGTATTTTTGATTCTTTAATCAAGAATTCCCATGGTTAACTTCACATTGTTTGAAGAACTTAGTTTCATTCAATGAAGATTATAGTTCTTTAAGAGTGTTTGAGTCATTGAAGCTCTCTGTTTTGAACAGTACCTTTGAAGAATCTTAGTACCATGAATGCAGTTGGTGAGCTGTGAGGTTCTTCCCCACTGCTGCAGAACTATCTGTTCTTAACATTATATACAGTTTCATATGCACATAAACTCTACTGTGCCTAAGGAATATGTCTTTCCATTAGAAAAATAATCATTTCACCTAAATAAAAATATTTTTAGCTGTACTTTATAAAATTGCTAGCTAAAAGGAGGCAAATAACTACTCATCACCCACTTACTTTATCCTCACTTTAGTCAGTTGCACATCAGGTCTCCCAGCTTTATGAGACTTGAGGGGACAAAGGCTCTGAATCACTTCCTTCATTTTAGCCTATCTTTATTGAGGTTGGTCAAGATTTAGTCATCTGGGAAGACTGCCAGGTTTATGACTAATGGATAGGTAGAAATAAATCCATCTTATGACATTTATTTTATTCTAAATAGGTTTTTAATCTTCTGTTTTAAAGAACAATCATATCAGCATAGTAAGTAAAAATGTAAATTCTGCACTTGGGAGGCAGAGGTAGGAGGATCGCAATGAGTTTGAGGCCAACCTGAGATTACATAGTGAATTCCAGGTCAGCCTGGACTAGACTGAAACCCTACCTCAAAAAAACAAACAAACAACAAAAAAGAGTGAATTCCACTGAAGTCTGATCCTAATCATATACTCTTACCCAAGGAAGAAAAAATAATATTCAAGGTCATTTTCTTTAGCTTTGGTAAATAATATGCTCCTACCTAATGATTTATTAGTAAGGACAGGAAGGGAATCATACTTAAGTGAAATTGTCCTCTCTCTCTCTCTTCTTCCTTCTCTCCTTCCATCTTTGTATCTTCTCAGAAGCAACAATGTCAAAAAAGGAAGTAATCATATGCTTCATGTAAGAGTCATTTTATGTGAATTTTGAGGCAGATACCACCTAGGTAGGGACTCCTCTTTCATGTGGACAAAACAGACTCATGTCCCACCCACCCCCACATGAAGGCACACGGAAATGAGTTGTGTGGTCAAAGCTTCAGGCTGGGGAAGAGGAGCAAAAGGGCACCATGCTTGGTTCACCTTTCTGCTGGCCTAAGTGGGCCTCAGTGCTCCGCGCTGTGACACTGGGGAGCACACTAGAGGTAGTCCATTCTGAGCTGAACAAAGGATGCTCATAGTATTCCTCATCGGAATTGTAAGGCTCATCATCAGGTACAGACACGGAGATGGAGGGGGCTAGAAGCCTACGCCTCTCCCCAGTGGTGGCAGGTTCGTGGCTGGGGAACCTGTGTAGAGGACCCACTTGATCCTCAGCCCCTCCATCTACAAACAGACACACAGGATGAAACTGCAGGGAGAACTGGACAAGACAGACCAGATCAGACGGACGAGACGAACACCTACATGAGGACACAAAGGGCCACAGCAGCAGCACAGAAGGATGGAGGGAAGTAACAGGACTCAGCGGATGGAGGATGGGAGACAGTGAACACTGCATGCGTCAGTTGCTACTGAATTTAAGCTATCCTTTATGCAATTTTTCCATTAACCTAAGGGAATCGAAAGCACTGACACTCTTGCTGCAAAACAGAAATTATCTGTACATTCTTCTCCAATAAGACAGAATAACCCAGGAAACATTGGAATAGAAACAAAGAATTACTAAACAAATGCATTCTTTGGAAGAAATTCCTTCAGGATTAATTTTTCTTATTCCAGTATTTATACATTTATAAGCTAAGAAAGAGAAAAGTTGGTAGGATGCCATACCTGTTTGACTCAGTGACAATGGGTCCTATTTGACACACACCTTTGATTACTTAGGATGCACAAATGCTTCGCATTTTGGTTAACTTTGCTTTTAGTGAATGACTTTAGCCAGAAAGTAACCTTTAATCTTAGTTCTATTGAGAAGAATCTGAAGGGCATTATTTCTCTTCCCTGCTTTGGTGAGGAGAGAGGAGTCAGCATGGCTCTTTCATTGGATGCCAAGGCTGATGGGAGACCATGGATCACGAATGCTAACAATGGTTCTTCTCTGTGTCATGGGAGAAGTACAGTTTGTTGTTGTAAGGAAATCCTCAATATGATTTACTGTTTTCTAGTGTGCTATTTCAAAAGAAAGCTCAACAAAGCTACAGCTATCTGGGGTTTCTAGAGCTGGCATCAGATTTCTAAGGGCATTCTTCTAGGAAGTTTCTTATATCACTGGTTCTTGGCTGTTTGTATGTTTCAAATATCTTATTGCATAGACTTTATTGAAATGTGAAAATCTCTGCTTCCCATCTCTATCCTTTCTTGTCCCTTTGCTTGGAAATCTGCATCAACTAAAGCAGTCCCTTAAATCTGCATGGTAGCTGAGTCCATTGATGGGCGTTTGAACTCAATAAGCCTTAAGAACCTTGGGGATGAATGTCATTTGGCTTCAGATAGGGTACAGATGCTACATCTCAGTCCCACTAAATTTGCTAATTACTATTTACTTATATTTAGAAATAAGGTTAAAATTTTGCACTCTCAACCATATGAACAAAGGTAAAATTATAGCATTGTTTTGAAAATATGCTGTATTTTTCAGGACAGTGACTTATTTTCATTAAGCAAGTGCTGACGACTGGAAATAAGCATGGAGAAATAAAGACATTAAAGTAACGTTTTGAGGACAGGAGACTTTTAATCCATTGAGCATATTATGTACTGATCCATAGATCCTGCTTCAGGGTGCATGCTGAGAACGTTCTCAGCCATGATATTTATTACATCATGGGCTAGAAGAAGCCTAAAATAATATTTGATAGTATTAGATGAGCAAATAATTGTCTGAGATCTGGCCTACAACCCAACATAAATCATGATTTTACGTTTGTCATGTATCTCAGTCATTTGCATGTCTTTACATATCCCGTAGTGACTGAGAGACAGTAATGAATGTAGAGTACTTCTAGAAAGTCTAACAATTACATGGACAGTCAATAAGGGAAAAGGGGATATTTATCTCTCTGTTTTCCAACATTTGTTTTCTGGGAAGCAATGAAAACTGTAGTGTAAAATAAAGGGTTGGAAGCTGACATTTGGTAGTTCAGACGTAATATTTCAGTCCAGTTCATATTTAGTGAATTTAATAGCTCCTTTAATATTTTCCTTTCTGAAGATTTTTGGCCTCCTATTGTAATCTTTGCTCCTTTTTAACTGCAAAATTGTGAAAACAGCTCAGAGTTTTGCTTGAGATCTTTAATGTCTCAAAAAGAGAAATACTGTCTATTTTGAAAACTTCTACTCTTTCAGAGAATGAAAGAAACATTAACAGAAACTTTAAGGTCTCTAGTGGAAAATCTATTTCTTCATAATCATATGTTCTGAGCCATGCCTGTCTTCAATCATGGCAAAGTCCTCTAGATCCTATATGCCAGGGGCTCTAATTGTCTACTTAGAACACGTGAGTGCATCTGTCAGTCAGGCTCTAAGGATAAGCCAGACAGTTGTGCATAGGGAGATTAATAAGTGTCAGTGTATACTAGGTGTCAAAAGGAATGACAGAAGACACTGGATTCTCATTTGTTATGGAGTTGGACATGGCAGATTCTTTGGAGTCCCACTCAATAGAAATGAGATAAATAATTCTAAGTAAATAACATTTAAACAATACACGTGTATTTGAGAGTGGTTTTATAAGAAAAGACTTTAGTATATTGTATGTAACAAAGAACTCTAATTTATTTTCATTGTCATAAAGTAAGAAATTTGACAAGACAGCTGTGGGGTGGTAGTATAACTGAGTTGTAGGACTTAGATTTAGGTCTGAGTTTTAGATAAGCTACTCACATAAACATAAGCTATAATATCACTGGCAAAATCATGTAAGTGAACACTGCCTATTTCTGTAGGATTCCGGGAAGAATCAGTGACAGAGAGACTTGTGAACATGCCAAGCACAGTGTCTGACTGACACATGTTAGGTGTACGTCTTCAGTGCTCACACAAGGTTTTTGTTCTTTGTCTTCATTAGACACTCAAGGTTGGAGATGAAATTTATGAAACCTTTTAAAGAATGGAGACAAGTTATGAAGCCTTGAATTCCTTTTGTAAGTTACTTTTGCTGCTCAAGGCAACAATTGAATGCATTCATCCTTTTACTATAAATAGGTACGTTTTGACTCTGTTCCTTGCCACAAAATAATCTATTTTATTCAACAATGTGACACATAAATAAAGGATATGATGATTTTTTGTGAACCCTGGCATTTTATGCAGTTGTTTTGCATAGCTATAATTCTTAGAATTGAAACTTACCTGGTTTGGTAGAGGAATACATTTCTCTTAGCTTGTTCTTCTCATTCAAGCTCTTTTTATTAAAACATTCAAAAATTTACAGTGGACAAAAGTAAGATTTGCCACCCAAAACTCAGCCTTAGTTGTCAGACCCCATAGTACAGATAAGTAGTCACCCCTCTGAGAGTATGTACCTCTTGGGTCATCAATGACTCATCATTTCTTGCAGGAGTCTCAGAGCTTCGTCCCACAGTGTGTGCAGAAGAAGCTGGCTCCACTTAAAAACAGCACTCTTCACCATCTGTAAGCTGTCTCCATTCTTTAAGTTTGTAACTGAAGACCCCTAATTTTACTGTTTTGCCACCCCAAAATGGCCCAGAGGGAAACTGCTATTATTATTATATTTTCATATCTATGACACAGGAAAATTCTGCCCTAGAACTCTGGAGCAACCTAACGGGGCAGATTCTCAGGGGATTCTGTTGTACTTCACAGACATCCACATTCTAACAACAGTTACAGATACTCAAGAAAGAAGAAGGACGTTAACTTGAAATCCTAATAAGCACAGTACTTGATAATGGTACTATGGATTTCTTCTTAAATATGCCACTTGCTAATTTTTTTTCCAATCAAAGGCCTTTGTAAATGCTTTCCAGAATAAGCAGATATCCTGGGAATTACTGATATTATATGAATTACAATAAATGGATATTTGTAAGTGATGATGTTTAGCATCACAAGTTCTTTTCTCATTTGGTAAAAGAACATCTTTAAAATAATTGATAGTTTTTTTTTAAAGACTTTATCCTCAAAATCACTGAATGATCCAATTTTAATCCCAGACCTTTCTTCCATTTATATGAACAGGTTAGACTGTGGCTGTCATGTCCCCTTAAAGCTTCTTTGAGGATGTGTCAAGGAGGAAAAATAATCCTTTTAGACAAAGGAAATAGAGGTACCTACTACTTTCCAGCAGATCTGCTGTCAGCAGTGCTGGGCCAGATCTTTAAAACTAACTGAAGTGAAACTAACTGAATGAAAACACTTATATTTTCACTTGGCAATTATTTTATGGAAAAACTATTGTTTTTTTGTAAATCTTATTATTGGCATTAATTCTGATGTGGTTTGAAATAAAGGAGAAGTAGCATTTTGATTGTTTGAAACATATTACATATATTTAAGGAGAGAATGCTATCTGGTCCTTAAGTCAATGAGGTAGGGTTTATATAATATAAACACAGATAATTTAATGTATCTAAAAATGATTAGTCTTGTGAAAGCAATGAGTCTTTTTTGTAATTTATTGCTTTAGAAAAAAACTTAAATATATAAATTAGATTAAAAAACACCTTTGAATTAATGGCAATGGGAAATGAGTTGGTATTTTCCCTGACTGCAACAATTTTGGGAAAGTGTAAAAGTTCAAGAAAGCTAACACCTAAGTAAACAAAATGTGAAAGGAATTCTCTATTTTATCATTTTCTAATTTTACTGGATCCATTATGTTTTCTCACAAAAAAGGTTGGCTGAACTCTGAGTTGAACAGGAAGATCCTACTTCCTTTTCTGCTCCAACTCCCATAGAGATGAAGAAGAATCAATAACTTGATCTCAAGACATTTGGAGTGGGCCAACTCTGTCAACACCATAGTCCTTTCTGGGTTAAGAGAGTTTTTTGACACTTGAATGGCTTTAAGTAGGAGCTCAGAAATACTGTCAATGACCGGAGAGAAGCACAATTGTCACGTAGAGCTCCCTATTTCATTTGGACTGAAATCCAGGCTCCTGACCAGCTCGCTACTTCTCTGTCATTCCTTCACTCCTCTTCCTCATTCTCATTCCCTATGATCCATGGACCCCTGACCTATCTAGATCATAGAATCTTGTCCACTTTGGTACCCATATGTGTCCTATGCTTCGTCTGCTTAAATTTTCATTTCTCTCATCTCTGTATGACTAAGAAGTTCTCCTTTCTGGGGCTCAGCTTCCTCTTCCATCCAATAAAGAAAGGTTTCCCTTGCTACATTTCTGTCTGGTAGCACTTGCGCTTTTCCTGCCTGATGGTAGTCCAGGTGAAATGATTTGTGAGATTATTTATTGGAATTCTGGCCTTCAGTACATAACATGGTCTTTAAAAATGAGGATCATGTCTGTTTTCATCACAAACTTTTGCTCAGAAATTTGTTTCTAGAACATTGTAAACATTCAATAAACATGTGTCAGATGCATGATTAAACATAGGCCAAAAAGAATCTTTTAAATGTATACAAAAAATTAAAGGAATTATTTAATGTAATAGATGGCTCTTATACCCTGATTATGGTCCTCAAATATTTGGTCCTTTTCTTTTTATTATAATTTAGCTTATTTAATATTATGTCAGGCATTGATTAGAAGAGGCAAGTCTCAGTTTAACTAAATGCTTGATAGAAAATAGTGAGGCTTATATATGTGTGACATAAATTATGTTGGAATTAACACTACATAGTTCAGCAACTTATAGATTTCGGTATTTCAGAACTCAATATATTAAATGAATCTCACTATAAATTATAAAAGATAAGCCTTTCATAATAAATGCTATTTGGTGTTTATCACATAAATAGATCACTAAGGTGACAACAAAAGGAAAAATAAATGAAGAAGAAAATGAATAAAATGGAGTAGTCCTGGTCTTAGCATGTAAAAGCTAGAAACAATCCACTCTTGTTCCTCTGAGTAGGTCAGCTAGCCTTTGTGTATTCTTCTGAGTTCTCAGAAAGGCTCTGTGGCTGCTGAGCTGTAATTTGGTGCCTTTCATCCCAGATTCTGAGAGGATATTCTTCAAAGGCGTCCCCCTGTTTCGTCAATGAAAATTGAAAAGCTGACAGGGATTCCACGTGGAGTCTGTGCTGAATGTATTCATGGACACTAGCAGGTCTCAGCAGGGAAAAGGCCTTGGTCTGGGTTTCTAGTTTGCTTCCCTGAATATATCAGTTTATTCACCAGCTTTTTGATTTATTAATTCATATTCACTGAGAGTTTGCCACGGGTCAGGCCCTGGGGAAAGTCTTGGCAATATAATGAAGAAGAAGAAGAAAAAAAAAATTCCTGACCCTTCCATAAGGACATGTTGATTCCTTTGATCATGGGGATTACATTTACTGTTTTTGTTCAGTAACAAGGTAGGATTTGCACTTTGTCAATCCAAATACTAAGTAAACTGTCATTCTGCATTATTCTAGTGACTTAAATACAATACTATCTTTTCCTGCATCCACATAATTTCCCCTTTTATGCTTACTATAGTCTTCTATTTTTGATTTTTATATAGATATGTATTTATTTATGGACTTGGTTTTTCTTTGACAATTAGACAGCTCCAACAGTGGCCCATATTAGCCAGTACTGGACTCCATGGCTATGGATTGAAGTTTATTATCTACCCTTTTGGAGAACAAACTCTGCAAAGCCAGACCTTACCTTCTTCCACTGGGACCGTCTGTTCTGAGGCTGGCGATGGGGGTGGAGAAGGTGGCAGATTAGCGGTCTCCTCAGCTGCTACAGATCAAAACATGGAGAAATGAGACATCATAGTTAATTATTTTAGACACTAGTCCTCCAGTCTGTATGAAACTTGGGCTTCTGTATGAAACTTGGAGGTGAAAACTCAACAGCTATTTGTACGTGATTTGTCATAAATTTTATGCACATACTGTTGATACCTTAAAATGTAAGGTGAGTGTGGTGGTTTGAATGTAAAATGTCTTCCATTGCCTCTTGCATTTGTGATTAATCCTCATACTTAGTCCCTAGCCAGAGGCAATTTGGGAAAGTTGTGGGGTCTTCTGGAGATGGATCCTTGCTTGAGGAGGTGTTGCACTGGGGGTTGACCTGGTGGTAATATAGTCTAGCTCCAATCCCAGTAGCTAGTATGCTACTACTATGCTATGCTATGCTACTTCCTCTGATGTTGTGGAGATGTGACCCAGTTTTCCTGTTCATGCTGCTCCTATGATTTCCCAACCATGATGACACTTCCTCTTGAAACTTTAGGTCAAAATAAACCCTTTCCTTTCATAAGCTACTTCTGGTTGGATGTTTTGTTGCAGCAATGAGATGGTAACTGCTACAGTAAACATTCAAAATTTGTTTTAAATTGTATTTTCCATAAATGGATTAAGCACAAAAGCTGAATGTGTCATTAACCTTTATGTCTACCTGATCAATGACTAATGTGTTTTATTTGGCCCAAAGATACCATACAAACAAATATACTCAAGCAGCCATTTTAGTTTTATTAGGTTAGTCCAACTAGGGAAAAACAAACAAGCAAACAAAAATCTCGACCTTTCTTTTTTGCATATTCCTTTATTGTTCCTTGGTCAGATTCTGAAAGCACATTGTACCTTGAACATCCAAAGTCATATTATTTAAGCAATAGTTTTAAAGAACATGTGGCCCACTGAGTGTAATATCAAAACCATGTTGTCTATGTATTTTCAGGTAGGAAAAATGAAGCTGTCACAGCTTCTGGCATGCCCTCATACAGAGCTCACCCACTCAGGGGAGTGGATTTATCTCTGGCCTGGCCTTGGTATCAATGTGAAGCAGGGTGGCTAGGAAGGCTTTCAAGAGCTGAGACATCCTCCTAGACACTTACCTTCTTTAATTCCCTACCTACAGAAGGAAGGGACTCCAAAAGGAAATATTCCTTAATTAAGGTTGATAGCTAAGTCTATTCTGTTGATTATGTGAATTTAAATTTCATAAAATAGTTAGAGACAGCTTTAGGGTGATAGGTGATTGTTTAGTTTCTTGACCCAGTGGGGTTCACATTGTACACTTCAAGATTTCAAAGAGTTAAAACCAAGTTTTCTTTTATTTCATAGAATAGATGTGGCATGCTAAGCTGAAGGTTGAAATTAAGTACTAATTTTTCTATTTCTAAGAAAAAATAGCACTTAATAATGACAACACCCAATATTGAAAAGTTTGAATATGTTGTAAATTATTATGCTAGGAGAGCATACTATTCTCTTTATTTACTTTCAATAGACATTTGCATGAGAAGTAATAAAAAATCAAGCATTAAGGGTACATTATACTTAAGATAGGAAAATGGATATGGACTGTTTGTAGGAATTAAGATCTATGACTTCATACAGGTTGGGTATAAGTGTCTGTGAAATAAATAAATAAGCTGAACCCAAGGAAGTCTCTGTCTGTCTGCCTATATATCATCTATCTATGTATCAATTGAATGATGGATCAATCTGTCCATGTAGGGCAGCAGGCCTTAGGCTGAGTGCTGTCATTTCTAAACACGTGACATGACCTCTGTGGCAATGGAGGACATTTAATTTGTGAGCAAGAGAAAGGACAGGACTGTTGCATCACCCTTGGACGAGTCAAGTCCTTCCTATGTGATACAAGGTTACTGATGGCTAACAATGCTCTTGCTATTGGTTTTATGTAGCCACACCTGTAGGAGAAACAGCATCTATGCTTGAAATTTTAGTTCACTTTCTTTCTGTGCGTGGGGGTTATGCATTGTCTGGTAACATTAAGGACCACTTAGAGGAACATCTAACAGCAAGCTTATTACCCTAAAACTTAAAAAAAATGCCTCTGAAAAATAATAGGTTCTTTTAGAACTCCGTGATGGTAATTATCACAGGTAAATAGGATGGACAAGATGGAATGCATCAGCAGGGTGTTGTGGCACACACCTTTAATCCCAGCACTCAGGAGGCAGAGATAAGAGGATCGTCATGAGTTTGAGGCCATCAGGTTAGCCTGGGCTAAGAGCCAGACCCTATCTCGAAAAACCAACAACAACAACAACAAAAAAAACCTGAATGCATCTTTTGAACACAGCAGCAGATACCGTACTGTGCCTAGGGTCAGCAGATGCCTCCCTGAGCTGATGCTTCTGTCATTTACCTAAAGGTCGAGCTGCAGGCTGCTCTTTGTGCTGGGCTTCTTTCTCTTGCTCCCCTTTCAGGACCGCCACAGCTTCAGCGGTTACGACTTGCACTATCCTTGCAGACACCTCCTCTGTAACAAAAGAAAACATACAGGTGAGATGCTTCAACCAGGTAGCAAGGAGAAAAAAAAAAATACCCAAATGTAGGGAAATGCCACTTTTCTAGGTAGTAGATATTTTAAAGATTGTTAGGCCACATGATCGATACTTACCTTTTAGACACAACAGGTTTCTTTATTAAAAACACATCATTAGGGCTGGAGAGATGGCTTAGCAGTTAAGCTCTTGCCTGTGAAGCTGAAGGACCCTGGTTCGAGGCTCGATTCCCCAGGACCCACATAAGCCAGATGCACAAGGGGGCGTACGTGTCTGGAGTTTGTTTGCAGTGGCTGGAGGCCCTGGTGCACCCATTCTCTCTATATATCTGCCTCTTTTTCTCTCTATTGCTCTCAAATAAATACACAAAAATAAAAAAAAGTTTTTTAAAAAAAGCCAGGTGTGGTGGTGCACGCCTTTAATCCCAGCACTCGTGAGGCAGAGGTAGGAGGATTGCCGTGAGTTCGAGGCCACCCTGAGACTCCATAGTGCATTCCAGGTCAGTCTGGGCTAGAGTGAGACCCTACCTCAACCCCCCCCCCCAAAAAAAAAAGTTTTTAAAAAAAGATTCCCCATTTTAAAAAAAAGTCATTAAAGTGATCAGTGGGAGAGAAACTAAAATAACTATATTTTGGGCCTGAAGTAGTTTTCAATTTGAGCATATCAATGTCAGTTATGTACAAGCTAGTCAGAAAAAGAAAAGAAAAGATGCTGCCCATATCAACTAAAAGTAGAAGTAGCCATCTTGCTGTGGTTGTACATGCCTGTTATCCTAGCACTTGGACAGTGAGGCTGGAGAATTATGAGTTACAGGCCAGTCTGGACTACAATGGTAAGTCCTTGTCCGAGAAGATGGAGGAGGAAGAAGATGAAAGAGAAAGAGAAGGGAAAGAAGAGACATGAGGTTTCAGATAAGAAAATATGTCCAGAAATAAATGCTATAGAACCAAGCTTTTTGATGTAAAAACCACTATACACTTGGACATAAACACATTTATAGTTCTAGTAGACAAAAGGTTAATATAGGATGTGGGGTAGAGACAGGGCTTAGCTGTTGAGGTGTTTGCCTCTGAAGACTGTTCAAATCTCCAGGTCCCACATGAGCCAGGCACAGTGATGCAAGTGTGCAATGTTGCACATGCACACGGAGGGACACACGTGTCTGGAGTTTGTTTCCAGTGGCTGAAAGTTCTGGTGCACCCATTCTCTCTCTCTCTCTCCCCCTCTTTCTCTTTCAAAATAAATAATTGTTTCAAAGTCTATAGGGTGAGTAAAGGTGTAATCAGATGTTGCTTTCATCCTTTTAGTCACAGTAAGTGCAATGCATCTTGAAAATTTGTTATGACACGTGATTGAAATCTGCACACTCATAGCAAGTTCAGATAGATCTGCCTGTTTTTGTCTAGTTAGTTCATCTATATCCCTTCTTTCCTTCCAAAGGGCCTTCCTTATCCCAACTAGCATGATATAGAATATAGTGAAACCTGGCTTTGGGGGTCAGTAATCTGGTGGAATAGAACTTAACTAAATTGTAAAACCTTGATAACCAGAATGAGTAGATTTAGCTTTATATGTTTAATTTCTTGATTTTATTAGTCAATTGACCATGCATATTCTTGAGGGATACATTCTATGCACTCTTAGAATAAGTGGTGATAATAATAGAAGGCATATTTTAAAATACTATAGTGCTCACTATGTGCCATTCTAATACAGGTGTTTCCCTCATCATCCTAATGAATTATTCATTATTGCTGCTCCCATCACACATAACAGGGAAACACTGGGTGATTAGCATTACACTGAGGAAAATGAGTGTTCTATTTCTAAATTTTATTAGCATATTTGTTTGATTTTAGTGTTTTAACAGAAGTAAGTAACATTACCAGTTGCCAAAGTGTTGTGAGGAAGATATTGTTATGTTTGGTATGCTATGCTGTGCTATGCTATGTGGGTGACTTGAGGCCAAGCTTCTGGATGGAGTTTCTATGAACATTTCCAAAAATTATGGATCCCAAAGGGCATTTCTAGTGGTAAAGAGATTACAAAAATGGTCACAGAAAATTAATTTTAAAAACAATTTACATTTCTAAATCTCTTAATAAATATTATAAGCCAGACGTGGTGGCGCACACCTTGAATCCCAGAACTCAGAAGGTAGAAGTAGGAGGATTGCCATGAGTTCAAGGCCTTCCTGAGACTACATAGTGAATTCCAGGTCAGCCTGGGCTAGAGCGAGACCCTACCTTGAAAAATCAGAAACCAAACCAAAACAAAACAAAACAACAACAAAAAAAACCCAAAACAAACAAACAAACAAAAAACCAAAAAGAAAGAAAAATAAATAAATATTACAAAACAATAACTTCAGGTTTTTAGACTTGTCACTCTTATTAATTTTTTTTTTTTTTTTTTTTTTTTGGTTTTTCGAGGTAGGGTCTCACTGTAGCCCAGGCTGACCTGGAATTCACTATGGAGTCTCAGGGTGGCCTCGAACTCACAGCAATCCTCCTACCTCTGCCTCCCTAGTGCTAGGATTAAAGGCGTGCGCCACCACGCCCGGCTTAAATGTGTAGCCCAGGCTGGCCTCGAACTCCTGATCCTCCTGCCTCCGCCTCTTCAGCAATATCCTACCGGCATGCGCTACCACAACCGGCTTAATTTTTCAATGTAAGCCTGACATTTAAAAATCAACACAGCAAAATGGCTTCTTCTAGCATTCCAATGTTTTATGGGAAATTTGGAGTTATGAAGTGGGGCCAGCACAGCAGTAATTGGGGGCATGAAGCACCTTTTGTCTTTCGGGTCATTCCTGAACCTCCCTTTTAGCACATAAGTGAAATCTTCAATTTTTCTGTGGCTCTTAAAACACCGTACATGGAAGTGAGCTGGGACACAGGTCTCAGAAACCATTCTATATGAATGTCCACAGTTAAAGGCTCTCCTTTGTCATGTCTACAATTCTGGAAAGTTTTCACTGAGCTTTACCCAGACTAGATGTTAACATTTTTTTTCCCCCAAAGGATAAAAATTCATGTGAAAGATTTAGTTCATGAAAGTTTCACAATCAGAAATAATTCATAATTATTACTGTATTTGCTAGTTCTCAAATCCTCAGTTATCTCAATTATATTGCTCTTTAAAAATTTGATGCATTTTAGAACAGTTTGGTTTAAATTGTCTTAGATATTTGTACACGTTGTTAGTATGAACAAATTTTAAGAGAGCAAGGCTACATTATATTTCAGCCTTTTTCCCTTTAGGACTGTATACAGAATACAAATTTGACAACATTGAGAGTTATTTTAAATGTTTAAGACAGAGGTAAACTTGCTACATCAAGAATGTACTCATAAAAGAGCAGGCTAAAAAAAAAAACTGTGGACATTATACAAGAGTGTTTAAAATGGTCTAAACTGAAAAATGAAGGAAGAACTGAATGATTGTTTCTATTTAGTGCTTCCATGTCCAACCTAAACCAAATGCATTGTATCTTCAGGATCACACTTCAATTGTGAGTAGTCATGAAGTTTCTTAAAGCAATATTATTTATTTCAGAAGGACCACTGTGGGAAATTTGATGTTATTGTTAATTTGTCGTTTGAGATAACATTAATTTAGAAATATTTTTTTGAGGCTCACAGTTGAATAAGAGCCCATGAATGAGAATGGGTGCATCAGGGCCTTCAGCCAGTGCAAATGAATGCCAGATGCATGCATCACTCTGCATCTGGCTTTATGTGGGTACTGGGGAACTGAACCTGGGTTGTTAGGTTTTTTCAGGAAAGTGCCTCAACCACTGAGCCTTCAATCCATCTCTAGTTCTGTTTTTTGAAAGGTTTAGTTGCCTTTTTCATGAACATCCAAACTTTTTTATAAGTGAACATCTTTTAGTGTATGTTAGAAATTATCTTAGTCAAGAAGTAGAGGTTTATCTTAATTTTCTCTTCTGTGGATGTTGGGATTTCAATGAATAAACTATATATTTTTTTGCATTGCCAGGGGTCAGCAGTTACAGACACTTACTTGCAAAGCCTGGTAGTCCTTTTTTATATCTCAATCTACCCATGTAAGTCAGTGCCAGATACACAAAAAATTGCATTGCAATAATTACCCTGGAACTGGAATTTGGATATTAATCATTATGGCTGCTATTTTGTCATTAGTATAACATGGTAATAAAAGAGTTGCCTGAGAATATAAAGATATTTCACAAAATGGATGAAAAGTATGTAAGAAAATTTTTAATTAAAAGAAGATTGGGAACTAATCTAATAGTAGATATATTTGACTACAAATTATTTGGATAGAAAACATAAGAAATAATACCTCTGAATCAAATTATTTCATAACTTTTCAAAAAGTTATATGGTAAGATTCCTAAGCAGTTAAATGCATTTGCTTGCAAAGTCTGTCAGCTGTTGTTCAATTCCCCAGAACCTGTGTAAAGCCAGATGCATAAAGTAGAGCATTTATTTGGAGTTCATTTGCAGGGAAAAGAGGCCTTGGTGTGCCCATACCCTCTCTCTCTTGCAAATAAAGAAATAAAAGTATTTAAAATTAAAGCCGGGCGTGGTGGCGCACGCCTTTAATCCCAGCACTCGGGAGGCAGAGGTAGGAGGATCGCTGAGAGTTCGAGGCCACCCTGAGACTCCATAGTGAATTCCAGGTCAGCCTGGGCTAGAGTGAAACCCTACCTCGAAAAACCAAAAAAAAAAAAAAAAAAAAAAAGTATTTAAAATTAAAATAAGTCATTGGTTAAATTATTAAGGATACAATCCAGGGAAATTTTTTTATATTTATTTATTTATGTGTATGTATGCATGTGTGTGTGTGTGTGTGTGTGTGTGTGTGTGTGTACATGCTACAGTGTGTATCTGAGGGTGTTGGTTCTTGTCATCCACCTTGTTTTGACCAAGGGTCTCTAACTGGTCACCATTGTGTTTTCCAGGCTAGCTGGCCTACAAGTTTCCATGAGATTCTCTTATCTCCACCTCTCCTCACACTAAATGACTGCTGGGATTACATACATCCACTATAGCACCTAGCCTTTTACATGGGCTCTGGAGATGTGAATTCAGGAAATCACACTAGCACAGGTCAACATTCAGAAAAAGAGTATCAAGGCAGTCCATATAAATAAATTCTGGAAAGAATAACATTTTTTTCTGGGTATTGTGAAGTACATACTGGAGGTTAGTGGGTGAAAGAAACTTATTGAGACCTGTTGTAACCTATAGAAAGCTACTTGATAACACTTGAAATGTAACACACTAAGCTATTTTTACTTTACCTAATTAATTAATGAATAAACAACACTAGTCCCTTTTATTTCTTCTCACTTAGCCCATATGATTATACAACGTCCAGCTTGAAGTATGGTCTAAATGATGGATTCAAAACAACTTGTTGCATTCTTTACATACCACTTTGACTTATACCAGCATAGTACAAATACTTTATATAAGGGTATGTTCTAGTATCAACAAATTGGGGATCAAATTCTATTCCTGTTAGTAGCCATGAGACCTTGGATAAGGGCCATCTTTCTAATCTCAAATTTCCCATCTAGAAAGCAGGAAAAAAACTCTTACCTCTGGTGTGCTATGACAATTATATGATATAACATATCAAATGCTTATATAAATTATATATGTGATTAGTGAAATGCAGACTTACTTTTTTTTTGAGATAGGATCTTTTTCTAGCCCAGGCTGACCTGGAATTCACTATGTAGTCTGAGTGGCCTCAAACTCATGGTAATCCTCCTACCTCTGACCTCCCAAGGACTGCAATTTAAAGGTGTGGTGCCATCATGCCTGACTTCCATGTTTGTTTGTTTTCGTTTTATTTTGTTTTAGTCATGTACTGAGTTTATTCTGTAAATTTTCCCCAATATTTTTTCCTTGTTTGAATGTCTTGTCATTGTCTGCCAGTGTGTCTGGCTCTTGCCTCTTACTATTTAAACTAAAATGATAATGTGTTCAAGGACCACCTCTTTCTTTACTGTACTAATGAACATTTATAGCTACTCCAGCCCTTTGTTCTTCTCCTTTAGATGATTCTTTATACACCACTGTTATAACCTTTTGGCTCAGTATTTATTATGGAACATTTTGAACACAGGCTCAGGTTCTCCTTTTATTAGGCAGTTTTACTTAGCTTATCGTGTTATATTAATCTATCACTATCATCTGATTGATTAGTAACAAAACTAGTAGTGTTGAAAATCTCTCAACAGCCCTGGAAATTCTTATTTGCCTATGAGAGACAGGACATTGTTAGTAGATCAACTGATTTGTCTTTGAATAGGTAGCCTTTGACTTCACATCAGGACCAGCTGTGATTCCTGGAACATGCAACGGCTCACCAATTAGACTGTAAGCACGAGATTCAAGGAAGTTGGCATATGCCTGGGCACATATTCTTTTGGTTTCTTTCAGGTTGCTTAAAGCAAAGTAACATACACTGACAATAAATTCAACCATATGGATAAAAAAGCCAGTAAATGCTTCTGCTTTTAAGAATCAGGGTTATAATAATGTCATTTTGAAGGAAATGACAAATAAGTCTACCGTACACTTCAGGAAAAGGGAAAACAAAACAATTTAAGACAGAATGGTCCTGTCAAAAAAAGGTTTTTCTCAGTAGGGTACAAAATGGTTGCTAAGGCAACCAATGCTAATTGCTGCTTCTGATGGAAACAAGGAAAGCACTGTGTGGTAAGAAGAGCTCTGTAAAATAAATACCCTAGAAAACTTCATGAAAAAAGAGAGAAAGAAGAAAAGTTCCTTGCTTCTATTCCTTGCCTAATTTGGAGAGTAAAAGGCTTTCCTAAAACTATTTCCTCTAATCACAAGCCATGAAAGAAATTAAAAGAACAGATTGCTATGTGTTTTCTTTTTGATTGTTTGTTTCTTTCTCCAGCACTTTTCCAGTAATTAAGAGGCCAGAAAATTCCACCATATTCCACCAGCATATTCTACCATAGTCAGACTCACTGATCTCACAGGTTGGGGTGGCCAACATTGCAACTACACTTGTTTGTCTATCATACTTGTGAAAATTTCTTCTAAAGATTTAGTGATTAAAACAAGGACTCATGTAGTTTACAGAGGAAAATGCATTGAAGGTAAAATTAATTGGTGGTGATAAATGCATTTAAGAAATGGAATCGTGGTTGTATAATATCAGTTCTGGTGCATGCTTAAATTTAAGGGATTTATTTTGTACCTTCCGTAACAAGGGAGCTTTGCCTAGTCATGGACAAATACAAAGATATGGTGTTTCTACACAAATTGTTGTTGAAGGCCAGGGTAATCTTGTTGAAGGACATGTTTTGTTTTTGTTCATTCAGATTTTCTCATGGTAACTATAGAATGTTGACTATTTTTTTTCTAAAGGTCACTTACAGCCCTTTTCTGAAATTCATTTCTAAATTAGAGTGTTAAGAGTGGTGTTTATATGTTTGTAGGAAAAAGTTCTTTATCTCTCTCACTTGTTCCAACCTCAACCTGTGTGTTCAAATATACCATATTGCTTAGATTACACCTTAACACACTCAAAGTCTTTAACGATTTTACTGAACTGGCCTAACTTTCAAAACTGGTTAGAGGAAAAGTTTTAGCAAACAGTGAAAGCATATTATAGCTTATGGCTGCTATATTATGGGCTCAAAAGTATTTAGAAAACAAAGATCAGAAATAGTATGTATAGGGACATTTTGCTTCTAAATGTTAAAGCTCAGATGGAAATACAGAAAACACAATTAAAGTAGAAGAAATATAGTAAAAGTGAATATAGTCTCCATCTAGCTATATATTTACATGTTCTACTTCAAGGTGTTAGGGGTTTCCATCTAGTAATATTTATATATTTATGTTGTTTGTAGCCCATATATTAGGCATTATAATAATGTCAGGTTATAATATTTTACTGATCTAGATTATTTGGAGAAAGATAAATTTCATGAAGAATTTACTCCTTAAGTTCGTAAGCACCTTTAGTAATAACAATTAAGTACAGTCATGGAGGTACTTGGAGAATTTGTAATTCTTTTGACATTTGAAATGCTCTGATCTATTTTATCTTGTGAAAATCAGAACAAGTGTATTACTCTTTGCAGACATGTAGAAAACTGTGCTGTCTTCTCAGAAAATTGAGGCTTGAAGCAGACCATACCGACAAAGGAATATAGCATGATAAATCATTGGAAACATTAATGAGAAGACAAAATACTGACAAAACAAAGAAACTGTGAATAAATCTACCATTAGAAAGAATGCCTATAGAATATACAAAAACACAATGTGTGTATGTGTAGATGTATATATGTATATGTCAGTACTCATAAAAATGAGTTGCTCCTTGCCCCTAAAGTTTTATGTGTATTTGGATACCTCTAAAGCACTTTGGTATCAGTAGTGAGGCATTTTTTTTAATGAAAAAAATGCTTCTGTAGCTATAAAACAGAAGTGCTAAATGACAAAGCTTCACAATATAATTTTTAAGTAGGAAAATAAGAATAAAGTCCAGTATTATTTTGATAACCTTGTTATAGTAAAAAGGAAAGATCATGATGAACTTAAAAAATTTCTTTCTGGCAAAAAAATCCTAGGAATAAGATAATTATTTTTTTGTTCTAAATTGATGAATATATCTCATGGGTAATACTATTAACTAAATTTCTCTTCAATCATAATATATAAAAGGTTCATTATATAAGATAAACAAGAAACAAGTTAATAGTAACTTTAAAGTTATTTTAATTAAAATACAAATAGCATCAAATTTCTTCTTAAACTATCATTAAGAAGCCATATGTGGTACCACATGTATTTAGTGTAGCACTTGGGTGGTAGTGGCTGGAGGACCAAGAGGTTGAAGACAGCCTCAGCTTCACAGTGACTTGGAGGATAGCCTTCGCTACATGAAACACGGTTTCAGAAACAAGAACATTTCTGAGACCTGCTGAAATACAATTTTACATGGATGATTTTACTTCAGTATTGTTTCCTTATTTCAATTTCTATTATATGACTTCACCTCTGCATAGGGGTCCAGCAGGAAAGAGATGTGCATAGCTTTTGATGGAGTGGTACCCACAAACATGCCAGAACACGATGTTTCTGGGCAAGTGGGCATACAGGCAACTTGATATTGCAATGGGGGAAGGCAGGCAAGCACTCATATAATATTGTGACTACTGACAACTGGAAGAAAATCAAGTAATGGGAATGAGGAAGCAGATGGAAAGTACTCAAGACATGTTTTATTTACTTCCTACTTTTGCTTAGGGCTGGTATCAGATGGGCAGATTTTATTGTGGCCACACTGTACTCTGTTTGTAAACACTGACAGCTCCATTTGGCACGAGAAGCATTGTCCTATGGAAGAGATACATGCATCCTCCTGAAGATATGAAAAACTGCGTGCGTTTCCTTCAAAGGTTTCGGAACTTCCATAGAAAACTATGTAAATGGCATTATTTGAAAAATCAGGGCTCTCACACACTGAGTTCAGTGATTCTCTCAAATTATTACTCACAGTGTGGCATCATCTATGTTGAATCATTATGTCTATGTGATTTACCTTCTCAAAATCATACATGTACCCTCTGTCTCCACATTAATTAAAATATTTACATCTGTGACAAAAAGTAAATATGCCTTGTACCAAAAGAAAGAGAAAGATGAATAAAACACAGCTGCTACTTCAACGCATTTCCACTTTGGGGATACAGTTAACAAGTCATCTTACTAAATGTTCACTTGGATCAATGCTCCCAGCAAGATGTAAATATGGTACTTGTGGGTATTGAGAAAAGCCTCATCAGAGAAAGAGATCATAGCCCCTCCCTACCTTTCTGAGAACTCCACTAGGAGGCTCTCACCCTGCAAATATATTTCCCCATCGCTCGTTGCACAATACTTCCCTTGAATGAAACCACCACAGATTGGCTAGGTGGCATGTAACTGTCTGTGTTGCCAAAAATAAGACTTCTGGTTCACTCAGAGAACAGACTATTCAGCCCAGAGATGCACATGAAAGAATGGGACACTCATGTACCAGCCCAATCTTGATGTGAGTTTTCAAATGGGAAATAAGTACTGAAAACCCCATTTACTTTTCAGGCTGTTTCAACAGAATCACCTCTATTATAGACAATTGCAATCTTGATCCCTCTGTATCTACTGGTGTCTAATGCCTTCAGAAACTTTGAGTATTCTTGCAATAAATTTTAAATCCAGACACTTAACTTTCATGTCAGTAATCTAATAACCACCTAGCATTTGCATATTTGGTGAAAGCTGTATGAGAGCATGGGACACGGGCTTTCTTTGCTCAGCGGCTTGGCTGGAGCTAAGTTGTATTTTTTATAAGCATAGCTGAATGGTGACTCCCTGGGTGAGATTTGCTGCATGGTGAGTGGGCAGCACACGGTTCAGTCTTTTCCCCCAGGACTCACAATGCCTGATCTGACACGGATGAAGCCACCAGAGCTGCAAGGCAGCACCAGTCGTTCTGTTCATCTGTTCCTGATATGAATTTCTAGACTCCCCTGAGAGCTAGAGCACATGTTCCCAGTGATGTGCTAAGAGCAGTGAAGCACGAGAGAATGGGACGAATAGAAAAAGGCTCCAAATGCTGAGCAGGAAAGAGCCAGTGCATCAGAGCAGCTTGGAGAGAAAAGAGAGAGCAGTGATGAATGCTAGGTCCTCCCCACCTTCCAACTAAACCAAACCCAAGGTGCAGCCTCAAGGAGACTGCATCCAATGGCAAATATTGTTTTGACATAGCCTAGCAATACTGTTAAACATAAACTAGCAATACTGTTTTTTTCTTCAAATAACGTATTATTGCTTAATAAGAAGTAGAGTCTCAAGATATTTGAACAATTTATTTCTTCAAAATTGTAATCACATTTCCCCCTTCTTTTTTCTACTTATGGAAGAACAGAAATTTGAGGGACAAATAAAGGTCTTGCATTATATTGGTGAAAACAAAGGCTTTAACAGTCTAGAAGCAAGTCTCAGATGACTCACTTCCATTCCTGAAGATTTTTTCCTGTTCATCTTAAAACAATTTTATGAATTGCTCAGAATTTTTCTCTGAATGGAGATTTGGTTAAGCCTCAACACTGGAAAATATTGATAGAAAAATATGACCAATCATAACATCAATTTGAGGAGGCAAACAAATATAGGAAGATCTTGAAAAATCAAGAATTAAGGACAAGCTATATTTTATTTACATTTAACCAACACAGACTATGTTCTTTTAAACAAATATGTCATAATTGTTCTTAGCACAATTCTTTTGTGTTGAAAATAGCACACAATCATTTTTGCAATTCTCAATCTGTCAGTCTGATAGAATAGTTTTTAAAGCAGCACTTCTGATATGATTCCGTAATTTAGCACAAAGTGGGATACACAAGAGTTCTCCTGTCACAAGAGGCATTTTCCTCAAGAACACACATGGAAGTAAGGGTGTATGAAAATTAATCATAATTTTAAAATATAAGATGTTAGAGCTCTGCTATTCACAACTTGAAGAGTTCTGTAGGCAATGAAAATTCCAGGAAATAAAATCATACTTCAATTTGTTGAGTCATTGGGTTTAACTGAAAGTCTTGATAAACCAAGTTTCTTCATAATTTGATTGAGAACTGCTGGCTTGAGATAATGTCATCCCACTTTGATTAATAAGCAAAAATGGATTTGTATGAGGTAAGCTACCATATGACCGTATATTTAACAAAAACTTTTATTCGGCACCCATTCTTGCCTCTACGTTGAAAACATGGAATTCTCTAGCTGGTTTTACCTGCTATGTATGTCCATACCTTCCCAAAAGGAAGAGATACCACTCTTCATGACAGTTTCCACAGAAGTTGGCCCTGTTAGGCTCCGATTCCTCTCAGGCATCAACACATCACAAACCACAAATAACATAGCACATGCTAGGACCCACCACCTGCTTCCGCTGGCAGAAAGACCACACAGGATAAAGCAAACCTGATAAATACAAACCTCTTGGAACTTCCTTTAAAAAAAAAAAAAACTGATCCTTTTCTCTCTCACTCTTTCTAGCTCAGATGCCTAACCTTCATGAGGAACACAGTGAAAAGATCCCAATTGCTCTCCTCATCCGTTGGTGCCGCCAGGCCAGATGCTTTGCAGTGAGGCAGTGTGATTTTCTGCAGAGCCACCCTTGAATGCTAAATAACTGCTCTGCACACGCCTCTCTCTGTGGAGCTCAGGGAAATGGCAGCCTGAGCAATGAGTGGTTGGCATGGCAACAAGGAGAAGAAAATCTGCAACCTCTTGTATTGTTGGGCTAGCTTGTTTATGGGCCTCCGGGGTCTGTTCGGATGACTTTAGTCATTTTGCCAGGGAAATAGCTCTGTACTCTTTTGCTCTGCATAAACTAATGCAGTATTATACACAATTGGTCATATTTTATAGGGAATGCTGACTCTCTTAGGAATTTAGAAAGAACGACAGGGAAGAATAGGAGAGTAATAAAAGGCACCTTTCAATTTTCTAAGGTTGAAAAAGAAAGAAAATCGAACATGTACATGTGAGAGGAGCCAACCTGCTTCCCCATCATGTATTTTCAGGCTTCAATCTTTTACTCATAGCAACAATAAATCTCTATGTCTGATTCTATCTGTCAGCCACTGTTGAGTCATGTGGATGTTCAGGTGCAGGGAAAGGCTATGGGACACCCAGGCACCTCTACTATTCACTGTTGAAACCTGGCAGCTCACTTCTCTGGAGCAGGGTGCAAACACCGAGGGCATGCATAGAAATATTGAAAAAAAATAAAGGATCATGGGAAATTACTGGGGGCAAGTTGAGGAAATGCCCTGCAGTCTTTTTACCTATTCTAGCAGCTGAAACAAACATTCTTTATTTTGTTGCTTGTTTTCTCACTAGTGTTAAATGCTTGGTGCCTAGGACAGTCAAAATCACCAAAGTCTGATTTTAAATGCCTGGATGTTTTGGTGTCTATAAAAACCTGCCTCCTTTCTTTTCTCAATTAGGAAGGAAACTGGGAATCATGTTATGACTTTATGCTGTGCTCCAAGATGCATGTCTGTGAGAGCTCTGAGTCTTCTTTCTCTGTGACAGCTAACTGCTACCAGTGGCTATGCTAGCTTGTCAGAGGAAAGAACATTTAGAAGAGTAAGTCATAAGGAAATATAGGTAAAAATATTGACATCTAACACACTCTCCTCCTCCATCTCTCCTCCCACTGAATAACGTCAAGAAAGTTAACCATGGACTTATATATTTAAAAAGTCTTAAGAGCCATAAATGAAATGAACATAGAGTGGATGAGGAGATGAAGGTAGGTCTCTTGACTGAAGGTCCATTCTCATGATTGAAGTATGGGGAGGACGATGTGGTTTGTGCAATTCCATGACCACGCATTTCTACTTAAAGATAGAGCTCTCAGAAAAGATAAAGACAATGTAGGCAAGAGAAAGATTTTTGGATTCAATTAGGAATGTTCTGGACACTGCACCACCTAGCTGAGGACTAGATACCATTGAGCTATGCTCCGTGTGATTGTTCTTTTGCACATTATTCCTTACAGGGAGAAATGCAACTGCTACTGTGCATGTGAATGAAGCATGAATGAGCTTGTGAGTAGCTCCTTGGTTCTCTTTAAAATTCTCATCTCACCAAGGTAGCATGACCAAGTGGTCTAAGGCTCTGGATTAAAATTCTCATCTCAAAATATGCTGTTTTTTTTAAATTAATCAGTGGACTCCATCACTAAAGGATATCATTTTAAAATGACGGTATTTGGAGGTTTAATATCATTTTTTTTTAACAGCGATGATTTTCAATACAACTTTCAGAAAGTTATCTATAAACCACCAGTGATAAAAGTTATTAATTTTACTAGAATTTAGAGAGATACTGATGGCATATTAGTTTGTCACTGGAACATTCTTTGTAGGTATGAGGAAACAATGTGTGACATTTTCTATTTCCTTCAGCTTTCCACACTTGTACGTCTTAAGGGTTCAATAACTGGCATGCTATTTTTAGAGTATCAAAATAACACCATAATTTGGATTTAAAACATCACTATAGCAACCCACAGGTGACTATGTACCACCTCTGTCACTAACAGCATGCATATAAAAGCTTAGAAATCAATTTCTCAAAGATAATGTAAGACATGATCTATGTTCACAATAAAGTCTGGATGATTCTAAAACCTCACTTAAAAGATCTGTCTGTTAGTCTCTTTTTAATTTGTATGATTTTTTTTCAAAGAAACTGGCAAGGACACACTGACCTGACAAATGATTTTTCCTGATAAATACTTTGCTAAGACCACTAAAAAAAATAGTGACTGACACTGGCTGTCCACTACTTGAGCAAGCATGCAGTATATAGAGATGGTTTTCTGAGTGTATTTCAAGCCTCTGTAGAAATCAATTTAGGCGATTTGGCGAGCATGCAAGGAACAAAGGTGGGCATGGTGGCTGGTGTCTGGAATCCCAGCAATTGGGAGACTGAGGCAGAAGAATTTTCACGAGATCAAGATCAAACTGAGCTAATATTGTGAACTGGAGGCCAGCCTGGGCTATAGGGTGAGACTCTGCCTCAAGAACAAACAAACAAAACAACAACAATAACAAAACATAAGAAGAGCAACAGTAGCCAGCAAATTCCAAGACCAATGGACATAGCTGAACTTCTCAATGTTTGATCCATTGACTCTCAAACCAAGGGACATAGCTGGACTTCTCAATGTTTGATCCATTGACTCTCAAACCAAGGGACATAGCTGAACTTCTCTCAAAACCAAGGGACATAGCTGAACTTCTCATGTTTGATCCATTGACTCTCAAACCAAGGGACATAGCTGAACTTCTCTCAAAACCAAGGGGCATAGCTGGACTTCTCAATATTCATCCCATTGACTCTCAAAACCAAGGGACATAGCTGGATTTCTCAATGTTTATCTCACTAACTCGCACAGAACTTTCTTATTTGTCCATTCCTTTATTTGTTCAAACACTCACTCACTACAATTTATTCCTACTGCAGGTGTGATGCCAGGTGTTGTAGGATCTGCTAATGAGAAAACACCTGTTCTACCTCATTATCTCATTCCTTCCTGCTGTGATGCTACAATACTCCCTCCTCCTCCTATGTCTCCATCCCTTCAAAACCTTCTCGGCACTCCTCATACCCAAGACCCAGCCTCACTGTTACTTTATTCTCAGCTGCAGATAAATAGTCCATGATCAAGAGTGCCACCACAGGCCAGGCCGGGCGTGGTAGCACACACCTTTAATCCCAGCACTTGGGAGGCAGAGGTAGGAGGATTGCCATGAGTTCGAGGCCATCCTGAGCAAGGCGCACCCTGAGACAACATAGTGAACTCCAGGTCAGCCTGAGACCCTACTTTGAAAAAAAAAGTGCTACCACATTATAACTAATAATAATGAGGTTTGTTAAGAGCTTCTACTTCTTGGGCTACTGATTTTATATTCTTCTCAATCTTCTTTTACCACAAAAGGGAAAACAAATATTTCTATTTCATTGTCAACCAGATTTCTTACTAATAATGTGCATGTACCCATGAAACACAGTACAACTTCTCAATTCTTTGAGACTGGACATCACCATTCTGTTTTCTTATATTACATGGATTTCTTTAGGGCACTTACTTTAAAAAAAAAGTATTAATTTGTTTATTAGAGAGAGAGGGAGAGAGGGAGAGAGAGAAAGAGAAAGAGGGCATGCCTGGGCCTCTAGCCATTACAAACAAACTCCAGATGCATGCGCCACCTTGTGGATCTGGCTTATATAGGTACTGGGGTATCAAACCTGGGTCATCAGGCTTTGCAGGCAAGCTTCTTAACCACTAAGCCATCTCTCCAGTCCAGGGAACTTGCTCTTTATCAGAGTAACCGCAACTTTGCAAAGATATCATCTTGAAAAGAAATACAGTGTGATCTAGTGTTGATGTTATGGGTCATCATGACATAATAGCTTATGTCACTGCTTGACGCTGGACATCTTAAATATATTAACCTGCTGCTCCTTTGTGAGTTTATGTGGTATCCCATGACCCATCTGTGCACAGTTTGAGAACATTGGCACACAGTAGAAACAATCTTTCTCTCCAGCTTTGACTCTCTGTACTTCCCACTTGCTACTTAACACTGTGCTTTGTACCCAAATAAATGGTACGCACAAGTCTCATGTGCTAAGTGAGTGTGGTGTACGTAGAGTCAGGAACCATATTTTGCTTGCCAGATGCTAATGCAGCGCCTTGCATGTAGATAATACTCAATAGTAGATCATCCTATGTGTGGTTTTAAAGAAGTTACATGGTGTAGTTTCTAACTTCTCTGTATTTGAAATGTCTTCCAAGGACCATGTAGATGCTGCTCTTCCATTCAGTTATACCCCAGCCCTTATAATTAAGTATTTTTAAAAATATTTTATTTATTTATTTGAGAGTGAGGTAGAGAAAGAGGAAAATACAAAGACAGACAGAGAGAGAGAGAGAGAGAGAGAGAGGAAGAGAAAATGAGAATAGGTGTACCAAGGCTTCTAGTCACTGCAAACAAACTCCAGATGCGTGTGCTGCCTTGTGTATTTGGCTTTATGTGGGTACTGGATAACTGAACCTGGGCCCCTTGGCTTTTCTGGCAAGTGCTTTAACTGTTAATCCATCTCTCCAGCCCTACATACGTTTTTTGAACAGCGTATACAGTGGATAAGTATTCAAAGTTACTGATGGTTGGTGTGGTATAGAAACCATCTTCAAATAAGTAAGGAATGACTTCAGGGGACATACTCTTTCTTTCTATTTGTAGATTGATTACTCTTGGTGTGTGTGTGGGGGGGGTGTAAATTACTGTCCACAAGTTTCTTTGTTCAACTACGTACAATTTTGAAGTGTTGACAACAGGGAAATGAGGATGAAGACTGCTGCAATGCAGATGATGCTGTTTATGATATTATCAATGATAGAAAAAATGAATTGTTGGTAGAAATAATGCTTTGTAAATAAGTACTTAAGAGTAAGTTATATTTTTCATGTATCTGTACATTTTAGAAAATATTTTTATTTCAGAGAGAGAGAGAGAGAGAGAGAGAGAGAGACAGGCAGACAGACAAAAAGGCAACCAGGGCCTTTAGCTGCTGCAAAGGAATGCCAAGTGCATGTGCCACTTTGTGCATCTGGATTTATACGGGCACTGGAGAATCGAACTAGGGCAAGTCAGTTTTGCAAGTAAGCACCTTCAAACCCTGAATCATCTCCCTAATCCTTTATATTATTTTTTAAAAATCTGTCTTGGAAAATATGAAATGGTCCATACATATGTATACTCATTTTCTTTCTTTTCTTTTTCCATCTCTTTTTTCTGTTTTTTTTTTTAAAAGAGGAGATGAATTTTACATTTCTTTGTACCCTAAAAAGAGATGTGCTTCTCATAAATCAATCCAATGGATTGAGAGTCAATGTCATTCAAGAGAATCAATAAGAAACTCTTATGTGAAGTTTTCTTTCAAATACATTAAAATGCTGACAATTTCTAGCAAATTACATACATAAATCATTTTGCCTATGAAAACTAAAGTGATAGAAACTGAATAGAGACCCAGGATTGAAAATCCAAAACACGTGGGAGGGAGATCAGGCCAGCTGTCACAATGCTGAGCTGCCATAGGCGTGGATTTCTCTTGACTGGAATTTCATCCCTAGCCTTAGCTAAAGGAAAAGAACTGTAAATGGATTCACTTTGACTAACCGGACCGCAAAGCACAAAGACAGCCCTGGCGGGCCACAGGGAGCCCACAGTTACCTGCTGTTTCCCTGTCAGCTGAGGTCAGCTCTCCGTTGATCCCATTCTCTTTGGTATCTGAATAGGTGCCCTGTGACCCATGCTCCCCAAAGGAGGCCTCCTCCTCCTCGCGGTATGGGAATCCATTGGCGCTGCGGACCAGCCCTTCCCCAGCCCCTGCCTGGTCCTTCATCTCGGGTGGGTGCGGGTGTGCTGCTGCCTCAGGTAGTTGGGCTGAAGTCCAGTGAGGCATCTTTGCTTCCTCTTTGCGATCGTCAGCCATCCTTCACAGCGCTATACTGCCTCCTGCAAATGTAATGGGAAAATGGGAGTTGTCACTTTGAGGAAGTCACATGATTTGTTGTTACAGGGGAATTTTGAGGCCAATTCGATGGCATGCTATCTTAAAAATACATGTTCAATAATGTTTTTAAATTCTAAGAAATAGAAATTTTCTACATTGACCATTTTTACATTAATATTATTTTTATAAACCATTTCTGAGATGTTCATTCTTTGAACATAATATCTCAGTCATTAGTACATATACATACACACACACATACAACAGTGTTTGATATTTAAGAACACATCTAACCAACTTCCTTCACAAATAGTCTTAATGTTGACTTCTGATAGTCAAGGAATGATTCTGTTCTAGAAAAATCCAAGTAGAGAAAGGCAAGACAAGGAATGGCAGAGGAAAAAGGTTAGGTTATCAAAAATCACACCACTTTCTAAAAAGCTGGGCAATATTTCAGCTTCATAGTCACTTAATTCAAGATGGGTATGCTCTTAAGAATACTGTGAATTATTTAGTTAAGTGAAAGATGGTTTGGACTAAATTCTCCAACAGACTTTCCATAACCCTATCTATATTTCCATAACCCTATCTATAAACTAAAAGGGGATGACATTTTTATTACTACATCTTGCAGAATGGGTAAAAATACAGCATCAGGCTGATGTCCTGTCTTTCAGCATTATTTCACTGCTAAGTCAAGTAAGATCTGACAAAGTCAAATCATTGACATGTATGGGGAGTCTGTGTAGCTGCAAGGGGCTTATTCCCTGGGGAAGAGATGTTTGTTAGAGTTAAGAAAACAACAGTTATTTCACGACCTTCACATCCATGTAGACTTTATTAAGTTTAGGCTAGTGAATGACTGACTGAGCTGATGCACCACTCAGTTTGGAACACTGTTGCTGGTGAAGCAGCTTCGTTGATGGCTTAGTGTGCCCCAACGCTTGCCTTTCATGGAAACCAAAAAGAGTAACCAAAGCAAAGACCTTCAAACAAATAGAAATTGCACTGACATATGTACTTCAAGCTACCAGCTGTTTAGGCATATCCCAAATACATTAAACTGCTCTGGAAGCTTTCCTGCCACGTTCCTAAGGGGCGCCTCTTTCTTCCTGAATGCCAGCAGAACACTTAGCTTCCCCTGATTTTTCTGTTCTTACCAAGAAGAGCTAGACGAGTCCACTCATTTAACTAATGGAATTAAAACACCAAACATTTCCACAAGTTCCTTCACAGGAGATTCTATTTATCCTCTCCAAGATCATATTTAAGTAAGACATAAGAAAGCTAGGTTTTAAAACATTGATTGAAGGGTTTGTGAATAAACCAGGAGCATTCCTGTTTCCCTAAACATGTGCAAAGAAATATATGCTTTTTATATGTAACAATGAGGAAGGAAAACAATGCCTTTACATTTCAGTGAGAATCTAAGCTTTTAGAATTGAATATAAATGCTGATGTGAATGGAGTTATGATAATTTGTACCATGGGGTTTTACTTATCAAACCCAATAAGTTCAAATTTCTATTTATATTGCAATAGGTTTTCCTTCTTTCCTCCTTCCTTTTCTCCTTCCTTTTTTCCTTTCTTCCTTTCTCCCTCCTTTCCTTCCTTTCTGCATGGGTATGTTTTTGTGGTGTGCATGCTTGTTCTTATACATGTGGGTGTACCTGTTCTCAGGTGCCCAGGCATGGGTGTGCATATGCATATGGAACCCAGATGTTGATATCAAGTGTCTTCCTTGATTTCTCTTCATCTTATTTTACTGAGATAGAATCTCTTACTTGAACACAGACCTTGCCAACTGCACTAATGTAGTTAGCTATCTTGCCTCAGGGATCCCCTATATCTGCCTCCTGAACCCTGACATTAGAGGTCAGCCACCATGCCCACTTGACATTTATGTGCATTCTGGAAATATGAACCCAGGTCCTTATACTTGCATAGCAAGTGCTTTATCCACTAAGCCATTTCCCTAGCACCACGATCAGATATTTCTCTTGACTCTATCATAGCATGAAAATTACACTACTTATTTATTATAGGGCTCCAATCTTTTCAATTACCATGTGCAGTTAGAATAAAAGGTATGAGAGGATGTTATGTGACTGGAAATGCTAGCTACAGACATGACTAGTGAACTTTAACCATTGATTATGTGTAGCTAGGCACTTTTCACCTAATAGTTGAGAGTTCTCAAATAACAGATTTGCTTCTTCATCAAAAGCTAAACCTGTAGTCCTTAAATTTCCAGCTTCCCCCTCATTATGCCTTACCTTCACCCCTTTTAATGTCTTTGGTGAAAGCCTACATAACTTTATCACAACTTTTGAACCACTGACCACAGAGATATTTCAATAATGTATGATTATGAAAATATAAGTAATTTGTAAATCTGTCAATGATTTCAATTACAATAACATAAGCAAAAGTCTTAAAGTTTGTACCAATCAGATTTCTAAATTGTTGAAGATTTAACCTATATCATATTATAACCATAGGGAAAAAAACAGACATAACCATACTGTAATAGTCTTGCTAGGTAGATTAAGTTCCGAGTTGAAATGGTAATGGGTTAGTTTCATATCCATTTAACAAATGTAAAGCTCTCCAATTGTTTTCAGTTAAACTAAATGCATGCATTTTAATAATGTAGGGTAAAACAAGTTCTTCCCTGGGTATTTATTAGAAGACTATACTATTATGAATTAAGATTCTTACAAGTAGCCAAATATTTCAGTTCTACTTATGAGAGAAAAAGAGTGGAAAAGCAATAAAAAAAGGTCAAAAGAATGACTACAAGGAAACATAAGTGTAAAATAGATACAATGGGAAAACTTGATTTATGAGGTTTAGGTACATATATGCCAATTTCCAACTTTTTAAGGAAAAATTTATCTAAAATGCTAATATCTTAAACATTCATTTTGGAACTTACGTGTATGACATTACAGGCATCTAACAGATTTCTGTGTGTTTATGCATGTTTATGTGTGCTCCTTGATTGTTCTCTACCTTGTCTACTGAAGCAGGGTCGATCACTTGTACCCAGAGCTTGCCAAATCACCTAGTCTAGCTAACTGGATTGCACTGGGGAACACCTGTCTCTGCCTACCCGGTGCTATAAATGCATGCATGTGGGCCACTCCAGCAGTCCAGAATTTACATGGGTGTTGGGGATCCAAATTCCAGTCCTCCTTCTTGCAATTGCTTTAGCCACTGACCCACTCTCTAGTCCCAATCAATGCTCTACATTTCAAAAGTCAAGGATTTTACTTGAGCAAATGTTTGGAGGCTTAAGACAATCCATATGTTCCTGTTTGTAAGATAACATCCTGCACTTCCCGACCAGCAGCTCAAAAGTCTGTTTCCAAATTTGTGAAACTATTATTCAATATTCAAATATGTTTTCTTGAGTGATAGGATGGTCCTTTGCATTAAGGACCTAGATAATGAAATAATTTATATTGGAATTTAGAGATAAAATAGGTTCATATATATTTTGTTTGCTTCTGATAGTCGGTTAATACATGTATTCTCACATTTTCTCTAGATTGCCTGGAACTTCAGTATTTGAATGTGGAATTTACCTCACTGGAAGTCTTTGGGACAGGTTTTCTTTTTTCATAATTTGCTTATAAAATTTATCAAATCTTCTCAGAAATCAGGAAAGATATGATCATGAGTAAATAACTATACATATTGTCTTCCAACATTTTACTTTCAAATGTGGGTGTTATTTTTTTGAGGAAGTCACATACTGTTTGGCATATAATAGTACTTATTCATGTACCTGAGATATAACAGATATAACAGACATCAATCTTTTCTATACAAATTTTTTTATTAAACTTATGTTAGAGTGATTACAGCTAGATTATAGCCTAGCATTCTAGTAGAAAAATTATGACTTCTAAAATAACATTATTTAGTTAAAAAAATCTTTTTTTCTTTCTTAGAATCATATTCTTTTATTCAATATCCACCCAAATCTTGCTAGTAATCATAACCTCAAAATGACAAATGACTTATTTTGCAAATGACTCATTAACACTCTTTTGTTGGTTTCTTCTAAGGGCTATAAAATTGTGTACAGTCAAACCTAATCCACCTATCAGCTACTTGAAACCAAAATTTTTTTCTCTGTATCTCTATCTATCATTAGATCAACTGAATGCTACACATGAGATAGAGAAATAAGAGATATATTTTCTTAAGTATATCAAAAAGTGGAAAGTGGGGCTGGGGAGAAGGCTTAGCAGTTAAGGTATTTGCCTGCAAAGACTAAGGACTCATGTTCGACTCTCTAGGTTCCATATAAGCCAGACACACAGTGATGCCAGTGCGCAAAGTCACATGTGCACAAGAGGTCCTCGTGTGCCAATCCTCTGTTTTACTCACTCTGTCCCTAACATAAAAAAGGGCCAGTGTATTGGGCTTGCCTCAAAAAAAAAAAATAAAAATAAAAAAAGGAAAGTGGTTCATGAGCACATATGTCCTCTGGCTTGCAGAATCAAAAAATGAAATAAACCATTATATCTCTGAATTATTTAAAGAGAATAAACAAGTAAACAGAAATCCACAGAATGTTATGTTTCTGAAAGTTTTGCCTTATTTTTTTCTGGGCTATTGATGAATTTTCTCTAAGCCAATCTAGTGGTAAGGATACAAATACAGAAACCTTTTCCTAAAAACAAAATTCTAATGTTATACTTTACTTAAAATTTTGGGTTTCTTATCTCTTTCCAAGTCCAAAAAAGATTATTCAGAAGTAAGATGTACACAAGCAAAACATGACTAGACTATACAGAATTCACAAGAAATGTCAACCACAAAGTGGGTTTGAAATATTTGCTGAATATTGAATGACTTAATCATCAACTGCCTACGTTGAGGTAAGCACAGGAAGACAGCTTCTGTCAAGTATCGTTGTTTTGCCAGCACCATCTCAACAGATAAAAGAATGATTTTGAACTTAGCTGTCAAGCTATGAGGCATGCTAGAAGAATAAGCATGGAAGTTATAACTGCACTTAAAGCATATGAAAAATAACATATAGTATAATACATGTACAGACCTAAACAAACCTAATAGATGTAGTAGAGACCAGGTTATATAAGGAGTTTACAAATATCTATAAGATAAACTATCTCAACCCATCTCAGAAAAGGTTCTAATGTCAAGAAAATGAAAATTTCCTTGGAGATCATTATTACCAATGTAGATATATTTGATCAGAATTTCCAGGTTTGGGGCTTGCAAGTGCATATTTTAACAGGTGACTCAGATAAAGTTTGCAGACTAACATTTCCAGTCAAGCCTGCTGCACAGGACTTCAGAGCACAGAGTGACAGAAATAGATGAAAGACCACTGCAGAATGACAGAAGCAAAGGGTGAACGCAATTATGTTTGGCAGGTCATGCGACCATTCTCATAATAGAAATAAGCCTTTCACATCCTTTGTCCATGACTTTAATGGTGGGTACATGGAGTCTAGTCACAAGACGGAACGTTTCTACTCTCCCTTCCAGGGAATAAGATAGCCTTCAGTTGTACCTGCTTCTACTTGAGAGAAGCAGAAATACCTTAAAGGAATGTTTAAGATTACCCTGTGTAACAACAACAACAACAAAAAACCTGTTTCACATAAAAATCATAACTAATCCGTCTACCAACATCTTTAAAATTTCCTTTAGAATGTTTATGTCAGTCTACTCCTTCATGTTACTTAATGGTTTATGACAAAAGTCTAGTTGCTTACTTTTCTTTACTTGACAAATGGATTTGGAGATAAGTGTGGAGGGAAAACCCATGTGTGGATGTGTGGTAGCTATGCTGAATTCATAAAGCTCTGAAAGAAGAAAATAAATGATTTAATACATAGATAATTCAGAGATGCATACTGAAGGTGTCATGAAGTGTAGTAGAACTTTTCTCGTGGGATTTCTGTATAACATATAACCAAAGACCTCATTGTTTTCCTTAGATTAAATATTATAAAGATTAAAAAAATCGTAGAAATAGCCATTGATTATAGTTACTACTAGGCAATATTAAATACTTTCAAAATTGGCAAAAGGAGAAGTTTGGAAAATCTAAAAGGAAAATGCATTGTGAATCAGACAGGCAGGTCTCCATTTTTAGAATGCACTTGGCAGAGGGTTCTAGAATGTTTTCTATGACATGTTCTGCCCTATCATCATGCAATACACCAGTTCAATAAAAACATGCAGCCTATAATTTTGTGCTGCTACACAGACACAGAGGAACAAAAGAATCAAGTACAATTAAGTACATGAATGTTGTTTCTCTTTCCATGTGTTCAAGTACGTCTCTTACAACTATCACCCTGATCAATGCCACAGAACAAAAATGTGACTTGGCCCTTAAACATATAAGAATTGTAGATATATTGCGTAATTTTTGCTTATAAAAGCTGTTAAGTTCTAAGCCTAAGTATTTGTTTATAACCTACCTATATCTTTTCTTGTGACTTTATATGCTATGCATAACCAAGGGAAAGGTTTAAGAGACATCAGAAAAGTTAAGATGAAAATTCAGATATTTGTTTTATGTATTCTGATTCTTTTCCAGCTCATTGTAGAATTTTTCCACATTTATCAGGTGACTCATTCTCCATCCCATCCCATGGCTAATTAACAATTAGTATGAAGAAAATTTATTGGTACACAATTCATTATATCTGATGATGATGATGCACATGGAATATGAAACTCAGCAGTATTAGTGTTAGACCTGGATAATTCCAGAAGTGGGAAGTTCAGCAGGTGCTACCTTCTCAGCAGTGCAACTCCTCATCGTAAAGTGAGGACCATATTGGTGTGCTATTACTTTCAACCAATATTTCACAACTGTATCCAATATCTAGGCTCTGTTTTACCTCACATACATATCAGAAATAAATCATTTATTAAATGACCTAGAGCTTTAGCTCTATGAGAGTTATTTGGTTAAGAACTTCGAGGAACAACAGGATAAGTAATGAATCACCAACCTAAAAACTAAATCTGTAAACCTACACACGGCACAAAGCCTGAAGGTAGGCTGCATACCCATGTAACTAACCACTGAATCCAGTCATGAGCAGATAAGCTTTGACCCTGTATTACTATTGTTCTTCGAGTAGATATGTTAACATTAAATTGTAATAAATTTAGTAATGTCTTTCTTAAATAAGCAGGCACTTAGCCATCAGGTTAGAAAGCCTAAGGAAAGAAATTCAGTTTGGATTTTGACAGTGACTTATTTTGTTTGGAGATGGTGAGGGGAGTCAAGAGAAGGTAATGGGAGGGTATTATGATCAAAACACATTATATATGTATGAAAATCATCAATAAAATAAATTTCATTCAATTAAAGAAAATCTGCCTTCACACACGATCCAAATCCCTATCCACAAGAAAATAATGTAAAAATAAGTCTACTTTGGGTACAAATATGAGGAAAAATCTCTAGTATTGCAAAAACTCCAAAGGATATTTAAACCATAAGAGTTGCCTCACCATGGAGTGGAGAGATTTTTGGTTCTGGATATCTGGGTTCCACTTAAAGGGAAAGGCATGTGCTGGGCTCTTAAAGTGGCTAAAGTCATGATCAATTCATTAGTTCCTTCCTTCCTGGAGCTTCTAAGAGCTCCATGACACACGCGAATTCAGAGGCTATGTGAAATATTACAAAATTAGATGCCAGAACCATAGACAAAAGCTTAAAAATTAAAGAAGAAACAAACCTCTAAAAATTGAAGAAGAAAACGGAAGCTACAAAAAATAAAATAAAGAGCCGGGCATGGTAGCGCACGCCTTTAATCCCAGCACTCGGGAGGCAGAGGTAGGAGGATCACCATGAGTTCGAGGCCACCCTGAGACTACAGAGTGATTTCCAGGTCAGCCTGAGCTAGAGTGAGACCCTACCTCGAAAAATAAAAATAAAATAAAATAAAATAAAGGCTGTAAACTGGAGAATGCATGAGAATACATTCAACATCTAAAACCTTTATGGTCTACTATGAATGGGAGCTGCTATTGGAAGAAGGAAAGATAAAGTTGTGAGGGATTAGGAGCAAGATATTACTTATTTTATGCTCTTCCTTCCTCATCAGATTGCACTGTCTTCTAATGAAAAACTCTGTTTCTAAAAGCACAAGGTATGTGACTGAAGCTTTGCCTGAAACATGTTCAGATTAAAATCCTCTTCCAAATCTAACAGGTTATATACTAGCTTTAGAGCATCTTCGTAGCGTTTGTTGTTTGCATTTATTTGAACACAGTCCATGTCAGTCGTCAGTTTGAGCAAAAGCTGAATGACCATCCTGTCATGAACATTACAAAGTCATTCTAGTTTTGAGAGAAGGGAGGCATGACTGCATGGTTGCTAAGATGCCGTGTGTGTGTGTGTATGTGTGTGTGTGTGAAGTTGTGCATTTGGAGGTCAGAGAACAATCATGAGGTATTAGCCCTTGCCTTCCACTTTGTTTGAGGCAGGGTCGCTCTTTTACTAGCCACTGCAAATACCAGATCAGATTAACCTGACTCTGCATGACATTGCCACAGGAGTATTGGGATTTGAGGCATGAACCTCTCGTGTCCAGCTTTATGTGAATTCTGAGGACCCAGACTCTGGTCATCAGATTTGCACAGCAAGTGCATTTGACCAAGGGCCTATTTCCCCAACCTCTAAGATTACCACTATTAATTTGTAATTTTCAGACAAGTATTTTAGAATGTCTCCAAAACACTGAAGGAAAAGGTTAAACAGAGCAGGGAATAAGAGACACACTAGGAGCAAAAAGAAATAGAGAGCTCTTATATTGAAGGAAGTCATGGATAATTCAACGAATGACATACAATATATTACATGCTGCACGGGAGACAGGGACATGGTGTCATGTGAGCATGTGTGGACTACTCTTAGGACAAGGGATGTCAGTCAATATCTCTCAGAGGAGGAAACATCTGAGCATAAAACATAAACTGAACTTAGCCAAAGATAGAACTAGACACTTCTACAAAAAAACCTAGATGACTAAATCCTAAATTGTTGTTTTCCTTCATTTTTTTTAAGACTTGGGCTGGGTAATCGGTTACCACAAGGGGCACACTTCCAGCATTCCCATAACTCCATTATTTAATTGGTGGGGGATGGAAGAGGTTCCTCTGCTCTGTCTGTATCCCTCAGATGCAGGAACTCCTGGAGAAAGTTCATCTCTACATGCCCAGCACAAAGGAGACTTTACAGCAAATGTTAACTGATGGTGTGATATGAAGAATGAGTGAGGACACGGTGCATGTAGAGAGCACATTGTTCATTATGGCCCAGTAGGCAAGTGGGATCTGGGGAAAAGAGGGTGACAGGCAGGAGAGGGCACAACCGTAAGGGATGTCCTAAGTCATGCCCATACTGACTGGAAGAGCACACAGCACCTGTGAGAGATGTGACAGAAAGGTGTGGCTTACTCAAGTTTGTTTTTAGAGTAATTGGTCACAATGGCATGAAACTGAAATTAGAAGACATGGCTAAATACAGAGTTATCTTTTAGACACAGTTTCGTTAGGAAAGGAGCATGTGGACTGGAATATGATAGTGTACTGGGATTGAAATGAGGGACTGTGTTCTCCATTAAGAAATAAAATAATAGCCGGGCATGGTGGTGCACGCCTTTAATCCCAGCACTTGGGAGGCAGAGGTAAGAGGATCGCCATGAGTCCAAGGCCACCCTGAGACTACATAGTGAATTCCAGGTCAGCCAGAACTAAAGTGAGACCTTACTTCGAAAAACTAAAAAAAATAAAATAAACAAAATAATGAATGAAAAAATAAAATCAAACCACAAAATAAATTTGTTTATAAATTACTGTTTACTTGCCTAACATCTATCTTACTACCTACCTTATTATTGGCCTGCTTTCAAAATGAATGGAATGATAAAATGTCATGTTTCATACTACTGTTTTTTCCATGTGTACGTGTATATATGCATGTGTGCTCATGTGTGATTACAAGCAGGTTTTAGTTCTCACCATCCACCTTGTTTGAGGCAGGAACTATTATAGTTTGTCACTTCAGGATGGCTGGCCTGTGAGCTTCTGGGAAGATTCTCTTATCTCTGCTCCTTCTTACTCTGGGTATTCTGGGGTTACAGACACCCACTGTAGTGTCTGGCTTTTTATGTGGGTTCTGGGGATGTGAACTCAGGTGCTCACTCCTAAGCCATCTCCTCAGCCCTGTTTCATATGATTTTGACTGGTCTCATTAATAACTTTTTTGAGTTCTGTTATATACTAATGTCCCAAGGAGCTACTTTTCACTGAAATATGCTGTGTTATAAAATATTTTGTTATATATTTTTTGAGTTAGGGATTCACTCTAGCCCAAACTGACCTGAAATTCATGACGTAGTCTCAGGGTGGCCTCAAAGTCATGGTGATCCTCCTACCTGTGCCTCCCAAGTGCTGGGATTAAAGGCATGCACCACCATGCCAGGCTACTAAGAAATAGTTTTATTTATTTATTTGCAAGGAGAGAGAGAGGGAGAGGGAAAAAAAGAGGGATCAGGAGAGAGAGAGAGAGAGAGATAGAGAGAGCAAGAATGGGCATGCCCTCAGGGCCTCTAGCCACTGAAAATGTATTCCAGATGCACATGCCACTTTGTACATCTGGCTTTGTGTGGGTATTGGGGAATCAAATCCCGGTTGTTAGACTTTGCAGGCAAGTACCTTAATTGCTGAGCCATCTATCCAGTGCCTTTGTTACTTGCTATGTTTTATTTGCTTATTTTCAAGTAGAGAGAGAGACAGAGAAGAAGAGAGAGAGAGAGAGACAGACAGATAGAAGAGAGACAAAGAGAATGGGCACACTAGGGCCTCTAGCCAGTGCAAAGGAACCCCAAAGCATGTGCCACCTTGTGCATCTGGCCATCTCTCCAGCATGTTTTCTTGCTTTTTAATGAGCACTGCACTATAGAAATACCTCATTTGATGTTGTTCCAGATAAGCCCAAAGAATTCTTTTGGATGTCATTTATTTTCAAATGTGACAGTATGCCAGACATGCACATGGACCTGTTCAGAACCATATTCACGTGATAAGGCATTAAAGCAAGGAACTGGAGACATGGGAAAATAGCAGTTCCAATAGCTTCAGCTTGATCTTTCTTTGAGAGGCACTGATTAACTCATTAATGAAATTGTGTTGAAGTTTTTATTCAATTTTAAGATCACTGCAAATTCATTTATTATGCTTTCTAGTATTTAATTAAATAAACATTTATTATATTCTAGATTGATACTAGAAATTCTGTTATGCACCAGGAATCTGATGATGATTAAAATATGGACTCTAGCCACAAAGTGCTCACACTTTATTGAAAAAGACAGATGTGTTTTAAAACTATGTTATAACTTACTAAATTCAATAACAGAAAAATGAAACAAGTGTTACATGAATCTTCTAAGTCTCCATATTGAATAAGAAAAATTAATAGATGCAAAATATTCATATTAGAAGCATTTTCAATGATACTGAGCTATGGAGAATCAAATCCATTTAGGTTATTTCCTTCTACAGTGGCAAGTACTAGCCATGTAAAAGTAAAGTATGAGTTATATAAACAGCATACTCTCTCTTTTCTTTTTGGATCTGGAGAAGGCTGTGGCTTTGCTATGCTATGCTCGCATGCCAGTGACTGTAATTGTGACTCATAGGAATTCTGAACTAAGTTGAAATTTCTCTTGTTCACTGCATAAGCTAGCTAAGCCAGAAAGGAAGCATACAGAATTTTTATCATTTGGAATTCCTTCACAACTCAGGTCAGTTCCAATTGGGTGAGCCTTCTCATATAATTTGACTTATCTCTTTGAACATACATATCTTTGTACCCCAGAGTGAATTCTAGAAACAAGGCCAATGTTTACAGCTTGCAATTTGTATTCTGCCAAACTTCTGAAGGGATACGATGTGACAGAAAGTCATTAAATAATACAAGCCTGAAGTGTATATAATTAGTCCATGTTTATAAGATGATAATATATATATTTAAGTAAAAAATACCCACATAATTAATTTCTCTACAAAGACAACTATTTCTATCTTACACGTAATATTCTCAATTTAAGGACAGGCACAGATTTGGAAATATTGCATGATAGATGTGACAGTTATTCTCAAATGACAGGATTTAGAATCACTGTGGAAACATTTCTCTGGAATGTTTTGTAAGATATTTTGTAGTTTGGACTAATTGAGTTGAAAAGTCCCACACTATGAGAAGCACCAATCCATGGGTTGGGGCAATGCTATGTATAAAAAAGAAAATGCCAGTTGAGCACCAACATTCGTGGTTCTCTGCCTCCCTAGTGTGAATGCAATGTGCCTGCGTACGTCATGCTCCTGACACCATGCCATGTTTCCCTTCCATGATGAACCGTATCCCTGTGAACTAAAAGCCGAAATAAAACCTTCCTTTCATTAGTAATTAGTACAGTTGGCCTATAGGGAAAATAATTCAATACAAAAATAGACTCCATCATTTATATTTAAATCTTTTGGCAAAAAAGATTTTCCAAAGAGAAAACAAAAAAATGACAGGGGCTGACATTATAGTTCAGTAGTTGGGTATAAGCCTAATGCCCTGGGTTCATAGCCAACACTTAAAAAAAAAAAAAAGGATCTTGGGCTGGAGAGATGGCTTAGCGGTTAAGCGCTTGCCTGTGAAGCCTAAGGACCCCGGTTCAATGCTTGATTCCCCAGGACCCACGTTAGCCAGATGCACAAGGGGGCACACGCATCTGGAGTTTGTTTGCAGTGGCTGGAAGCCCTGGCGTGCCCATTCTCTCTCTGTCTCTATCTGCCTCTCTCTCTCTCTGTCACTCTCAAATAAATAAATAAAAATGAACAAAAAAATTAAAAAAAGGATCCAATAAATTTCAAAATGAAACACACTTCTATAATAGAAACACATTTTTAAATAAGTGTATTGAGTTTTTTAACTCATTATTTTATTTATATAGTTGCAAGGAGAGAGAGAGAGAGAGAGAGAGAAGAGAGAGACAGAGAGAAATGGGTGCGCCAAGGACTCCAACCCCTGTAAACAAACTCCAGGTGCATGTGCTACTCTGTGCATCTGGCTTTACATGGGTACTGGGGATCAAACTTGGATTGTCATGCTTTGTTAACTGCTGAGCCATCTCTCCAGCCCCAAGTGATTATTATCAGTCACATTGCATAGCATTTACTTTTTATTAAACCTGCCCGAAGTCAACATTTCATCAGCATTATTGTAATGGTAAAGGATAGGGACTTTATAATCTTTAATGAGTAAGTAAGTGGGAAGAGGAAGATCAGGAGGGTTTGATGGATACCTCTGGGCAGAAGTGATTGGCAGAAGAACTCTTGAAGGAAATAACAGAGAAGGCCACTGTGGACTGACTGACTGCTTTTTCTCTTTCTGGGATTCGGAAGAACTAAGGACAGCAGAATTTAGGAACAATAAACCTGTTTCCAGAACTATCCTAGAAACTTGGTTCAAATGAAGTCTGTTAGAGTTTTGTTTTTACATTTGGTACTCTTTAGACTTCTAATGTACTCATCTAAGAATTCACCCTATGGTTTTCATGAAAATAGCAAATAAAGAAAATCTAGATTATCTCCCTGCCCCTGCACTGTTAATTTCTCATTTTTTTTGCAATACTTTAAAATTCCATGCCCAAGGACTTTGCTATGAGAAATAAGTATAGACACTAAGAAATAGCTCATCAGAAATGGGTAAACATATGGACTACTTCTCAATTTTCCTTACCTTTAAGGCTCTATTGAAGAAGGTAACCTCAAAGGAGAGACCCAACTCAAATAGAGGTGCTATCTATGCAAAGAACCAGAATAAAGATATTCTACAAAGGACAGGAGTGTATTGTAAGTATGGTTGTCCTTGGTGTGCTTGGTGATGGCTTACCACACAGGCAGAGTGTTATGAGAACAGGGCTGTACAGGATCCTATAGAGTTTGAATTTACTTCAAAGTATGGTGGGAAGTATTTGCAGGATGTTAGATAGGGTGCTAACCACTTAAAGGGTCACATGGTTGCTCTATGGAAAAGAAAATAGTGGGGCAAGGATAGGAAGGAGGACCTTAATATGGGGCCTCCTGCAGCTGTTCTCTGAGGATAGGGTGGGCAGCTATGATGACAGGAACACCAAGGAAGATTTTGGAACCAGCACAGTAGTTATAGAATAAGCGTCCCATGATTTAAACCATGGTGTGTAAAGGAAAGCTAGAATGATTGTTGATGTATTTGTCATGTGCAAAAATTTCATTTATTAAAATGTGTGTGCAATGTGCATGTGCGTGCATTTTTTTTTTGTGAGGATGGCTATAAATGCACATGATTGTACATATAGAGACCAGAGGTTGATAGCAGATATCTTCCTTAGTGGTTCTCCATCATATTTTAAAAAATAAAATGTATTTGTTTGCAAGCACAGAGAGAGACGGCGGGGGTGGGGCGGGGGGAGAACAGGAACATGAGAGCCTCTAGCCACTGCGAATGAACTCCAGAGGCATGCACTACCTTGTGTATCTGGTTCCACGTGGCTCCTGAGGAATTGAATCCAGGTTGCTAGGCAAGCGCCTCACCACTGAGCTGTCTCTCCAGCCTCCATCTTATTTCTTGAGACTGAGCCTTTCACTGAACCTGGAGCTCACTGATTCAGCTGGACAAGTTTGCCAGAGAGCCCGAGGGGTTCTCCTGTCTTTGCATCCCCAGAGCTGGGTGCATTTCTTTGCCTGGCTTTTACACACATGATGGGGATCTGGACTCAGATATTCATACTTGCATGGAAAGCATTTTATTGACTGAGCCACCTTTCTAGTGCATCCACAAATATTTTCTATGATGTAATGGAGTGTTCAGTTCTACCACAGACTATTATATTTGAAAACATACATCATATGTTACTTCCTTGCAGAGCTTCACTGAATAATTTCCCATTAATATATATTTATATTCTTCCCTTTAATATATGTTTAAATAGTCCTTTGATTTATGTGTACATGATTAAACTACATGTATATGCATATCTATTTTATATTATGAACTATGTTTTCAAGTTTCCTCTCTCTTTACAGCAAAGTTTTATTTAAAATTCTTCTTATCCAAAAATAAAGCACTGTCATTTTAAACATGGCCAAAGCAAGTACACAAGCAGACCCCACTAAGGCTTACTTACATACCGTTTGCCAGTAACAAGAGCTTACTGGAGCCCCAGCAGTATGTTATAGAAAAAGGACTTTCTGTTAGTTTTGGCCCTTTGCTTTTTGTTCAAGATTGCCTGCTGCAGGAGCTTTCCTTGAGCACTGCTTACAATGGATTTAAATGACTCAAGCTTCAGCACCCCCTCACTAAGGTATTTGCTTTAGTGAATTCCAAATTTCTCTTACAGAGACTACAACTGCCTCTGAATCAAGCTGCCTTCTGCAGTAATTACTGAGCACATTGCAAGACTGGAATCCTTGACATTCATAAAAAAAAAAAAATACTGCAGGTGGGTGAAAAAAAAAAAAGAGTAAAAAAAAAAAATCAGAAGAAATTATCAGGGTTAAATACACCATAGGCGGAAAGATCTGACAGACATACCCTGAGAATTAGCCTCCAAGTTCAGCCATGTTTTCACTCATAAGTTCTCAAACTTTTCACACAGTTTGAAGCAGTAACTGTCTTTCTTCGTCTACTTAGTGGGCATACCAATTCTCTTGAGATTTCTTTATTTTAAATGTTCTTTGGTGCCGTAAAAATGTAATAAAAATGTCACAAGCTTTCAAAGGGTAAAGGAATTATAACTTTCAAGAAAAAAAACAGTAATCACACACTGACTGCAGTGCAGTGATTTCGCAAATCCCAAGCATCCCATCATCATAGGAAAGAACAACTTTGTTACAGAATGCGAAGAAAAGCAGATTTTATGGAATACTTAGCTGACAGAATGCCTTCCACACAACACCATCACACGGTCTTCCACTGTTATAAATAACCAGAGGCATAGCTCCTTCCAACATCACTATCTGTCACTGTTTTACTGCCCCAATAATGACACTGCTGGAGCAAAGGCAAAACATGATGGGAGAGCTTTGTAAGATTGCTTAGGAATTCATCAAAATATTGAAAGTCTTTAAACAACTTTGAACAAGTACTAAATGGAATTTTCCCCAATTACTATCTTTATTGAACTTATTCCTTAAAGGTACTGGCTTGCAAAGCTTGCTGGTCCAGGTTTGATTCCCCAGTACCCATGTAAAGCCAGATGCCCCATGGGGAACATGAGCCTGGAGTTCGTCTGCAACAGCAAGGGGCCCTGGTGTCCCCATCCTCTCTCTTTTCTCTTTTTCTTTCAAATATATATATATATATATATATATATATATATATATATATATATATTTATTTTTTAAATGTTTTTGTTCATTTTTATTTATTTATTTGAGAGTGACAGAGAGAGAGAGAGAGAGAGACAGAGAGAGAGAGACAGAGAGAGAGGGAATGGGCGCACCAGGGCTTCCAGCCACTGCAAACAGAACTCCAGATGCGTGTGACCCCTTGTGCATCTGGTTAATGTGGGTCCTGGGGAATCGAGCCTCGAACCGGGGTCCTTAGGCTTCACAGGTAAGTGCTTAACCGCTAAGCCATTTCCCCAGCCCTATTTTTTAAGTTTGTAATTGAGCTTTTTAATTGATGTATTCAACAATGAAATTTAGATGCTTATCAAAGTATGTTTATTTTATTCTACAGCCAGGCTTTAAAATCTATCAAGTTCATTTCCTGAACAAAAAGTTAGAGGAATAGGATGAAGCATTGTTAGCCATTATCATTTCAGAAACAACAATTATTTCTTTAAGGAGATTTAAAAAAGCCTCATTTGTATATAACTACAAAGATTAATTTTGATAAACAGATCTACCTCATACATTCACTATTGTACATAATATGGAAATTATAATTCATAATTTTAACTCTGTGGCATGTCTGACATCTATTTTGGCCACAGCGTAAGCTCTGGATTCTTGTATGTATGCAAATATATTGATTATATATGGTTAGAGTTTTCCTTAGAAGAGTAGAAATTGCTAGAAGTTTACCAAAATGTTTCCTTCTTTATCGTGAGAGTATAGGAGAAGAACATTTCCATGGAATTAGATGATCTCATATGACTGTTTGAACCAAACATACATGATCAGAAATGCTAAATACAGTTCCAGGTGTGGCTCATATCCAACCATCACGTACTATCCCAGTCTCTGTCCCTCCACCAGGTAGATGTAGTAATGATGCACCAAAAATACACAAGGAAGGAGCCCGGGCCTCGATAGACTATGTCAAGGACAGTCTCCCACCCCAAACAATTAGTGCTATTGCATGAGCACAAAGTTATGGCACAATTGTGCATTTACTTGTTACAGCCATTAGCTAATCCTAAGTAAGAAGGTTAGTTTGAAGAGAAGTATAATGCAATATTTTTTTTTGTGGTTTTGCGAGGTAGATTTTTTGTGGTTTTGTAACCTGGGCTGGCATCATATTTCCTATGTAGTCAGGCATGACCTTGAACTCCTGATTCTTCTGCCAACACCTCCCAAAGGCTGGGATTAGAGATATTTTCCACCACACCCAGAAAATGTGATAGATTTTTTTTTAAAGACTTACATAAATAGAAGCAACAGAATTAATGACAGATATTAAAATCACTGTCCCCAGATTACTGCCAGCACACCAAGTATTGGCTGCAACCAGAAGGACTCGTGGGGGTTCGAGAGGGAAGCAGCAGAGCAAATGACAGGAAAGAGAATGTCCCCGCTTTGCGTCCAATTTAAATCAAAGAATTGAATAAAGAAAACTAAGAAGGATAATTATTAAATTATTATATCTATTGAGGGAAGTAAGGAGGTTATAAATACCTTTGCAAGGGCGAGCAGGCTCTCTGACCACTTAAGAACTTCTAGCTGTGGGTAAGTTTTTCCCTTGGCTGGGCCTGGGCTGGCTCCCAGCCAGGAGGGTCCCCCAGCCTACTCTCCACATGGGCTCCTTTATCCCCTCCAGCTCCCCACATGGCAGAAGCTTCTTGAACTTCTGTTTCTCTTTTCTTCTCACAATTTTTTGCCCTGGCCCTCCACATAGGATCTCTAGCCACGTGGGTGTCTTTCCTTGGCTCCCCACTTCCCTCAATAAATATAATAATTTAATAATTATCCTTCTCAGTCTTTTAAAAAATTCAGTTATTTGATTAAAATTGGAAACAAACCTAGGGTTTGGAGTTATAGGACTTTCCTGGATCCCTAGCACCTCGTTACAGCCCATCCATCTTTTGGATCTGAATTTGCAGTCATTTTCTTAGGAGCTCTCTGAAGTTGGGACAAAGGACCCGCTTTCCTGAAGTAGTGGAAAGATGAAAGCCTTTACCACATTTGTGCCCTGTCTTCCCAGCGCCTTTCTATCTGCTTTGTTACCACTTTTCTTTAGAGTAACAGGTGACTCTTGATTTTGTGCATATTAATCTCTTCAGTTTTTTAAATAATTTTTTCTTGTCTCCTCCAAAACTTGGGTCATTAAATAGTCCCCTGGTCTCAGAGTTCTGGTCAACATCTTTCTTGTTTCTCTCATATTTTTGTTGGGAATATACTTTTTTCCTATCCAAAAACAAAACCAAATGCACACTCTTACACAAAACAAAAACAAACACAGACCCAAATAAGAAATGACAATAAAACAACCCTCACCACCTATTTTGTAAATCTGCTACCTTGGGCTATGGCTCATTTCTCTGTCACCTCTTTTATCCCTCATTTATTAATTTCCCATGCTTTTTTAGTCCTTAGCTAGTAACTATTATCAACAACATATATGATACCATTTTGTTTCAAATTTAATATCATTTAGTCTGTCTTTTAGTAAGTAGAAGATTATGGTACCATTGCCGTTTGGGTCTAGATTTGTGCTTCCCACCCCTTTGATGCCCTCCCCTCCCTCCCCTTCCATCCTAGTGTATAGTCTAGGAGATGCTTGCTGGGTATGTAAGGTATCTTCGGTAGATTCAGGTTAGGTGCTGTAGATGAGTGAGACTATGTGGCGATTTTTTTTCTGTGATTGGATAAGTTCACTGAGAATGATCTGTTCCAGGTTCAACCATTACAGGGAACACCTGAACCACAAGACACTGGAGAGGGTAAGATTAAGACTAACCTTAATCTCCTACATCTTCCCTCCCTCACTTCCCCTCTCCCTGTCTCTCTCTCTCTTATCTCTAACTCTTGTTTATTAGTTATCTTTTTCCTAATTTTCTTAGTGGGCACTGACCTGTAACTCCCAGATCCAGCATGGGGCTACAATGAGCGTATGATCAGAGAGACATACAAGGTTTCCTAAAACACAGACAGATTTCTGTCAGAGTACTTGATGACCCACCAAAGGCTAGTGGTAAGACCCTACTGCTGAAGATACCTTATGTGATTGACATGCAAATTAGAATGGTATGGCTGGAAGTTGGAAGAGAGTCAGGCCCCAGAGAGCGCGTCTAGTGTCAGAAGGTGCTACATGGGCGACTGGGGGAAATTGACCAATATCTGTTGAAGCAAAGCATGGTCTAACCTACTTAGCAGCAAATAACTTGTTGTGATGCCCACACAAGTGCAGTGGTGACACACAGCCATGGTGGGGAACCAACTGCTCTCAATTTGGCTAACTGATCCCCTCACTGGTATGGGACCCATAGCTGGAGCTGGGAAACAAGTCAGAACCAGATCCAAACGTAAACCCACTCTCCAATATCAAGCTACCATCAATTGTGGGCTACAAGAGGGCCTACACCTATTAAATTCTCTATTAAAAAAAAAAAAAGTAACGGGTTATCTCATTTGTCCTGGTGCTAACTTACTCTCCATTGGAGAATCTGCTTCTCTTTTTCAGATAGATGTAGATCCTAAGGAGAGAGCCACCCCATCATACCTCAAAAGGGCCCCGGCTGAAACTAAGAAAAATTGGAGAAACAAGCAAGGGGGCTGTTTTCCTGATGAACCGGATACCAGCAGAAGGGGGAAGGATATCAACACAGAAAAAAATCAACTCCTACCAAATCAGAGAGCCAGAGCCTCAGAGGCCCCCAACACCTCATCACTGAAGCAGACCAAAAATATACCCAACATGGCTCAGGGAAATTTTGAGGAAGAGGGGGCGGAAAGAATGTCAGAGTCACATGTTGGGTCATGATATGCAGAGACATTTAGCTTACCAATAACTGTGGGCTAACTCCACAATGCATGACCTGTATACCTCAACAAGGAGGGGCCAAGGGGAGGGGGTAGGTCACGGATGAGCCTAATAATGGTACCAAACTGACTGTATTTGCTGAATACAGAACTGACTAATAAAGAAAAAAGAAAAAAAATATATTTAAAGTCACATATATTGGAAAGAAGGGACTTTTGTCTTTGAAAAATCCACAAAGACAGTGAGAAAGACAGAGATGGAAATACTAAAAACGAATGTTCTGTAGTCTGGAGGCATTTAAAAGGTTATGAATGACAACTTATTACCTTAAAGCACAATTAATATCAGGGTTGGAGAAAGAAAAAGATATAACGTCTGAATTCACCAGATAAAAGGTTTTAAAAGGCAGGCAAGGGAACAGAGGTGTTCAGATATGGGGATGAAGACAATGCCAATGTGCTAATGTGCACACTAAACACACACACACACACTCGTCGTCATCCAAGGAAGCAGTCAGTAGTCTGCTGTGGTGTGAAGGAAGGAATGTAACACAGCAAAAGGGAGGGGCCAGAAATTGTCCAGAAAAACCTGCTTTGAGGTATTTGGATGGGTCTTGAGTGAATTTGTACTTGTATATTATAAGAGAATTTTAAGTAGGAAAGAGTAATGATCTGGTGCACATTCAAAATTACATGCTGACATCATAGAGGGGTCTGCTTATGAGAATCAGAAAATGGGGAAATAATCAAGACCACTAAAGTTTCAGAACAATGTGCTAGAGGCCTCGGATTAAGAAGAAAACTCAGTTTTCTCAGGTAGCTCAGAAATCACTGCCTGGTCAAATGATGGAATGAAGAGACAGGACTGACAAGGTCATCAGAAAACTCATATTGTGTAACGAATGTAAGCTAATCAAATAAATACGTTCTTATGTTTCTAGCAGGTTGCTTTTGTAGATAGTAGTGGAGATAAACAAGACTTTGGAGGGCTGGAAGAACACAAGGGGATATGATGGCTGATCACAGAACACCCAGATGAGTATGTCTAGGGCATGGTTCTTCCCCTGATCAGTGGTCAGAGAGGTAGAGTTGGAGATGAAGACTTCGTACAGACAGACACCTCCCATGTACCTTGCTGGTAACTAATAACCTATGAAGCATAAAGTAGAACATTTAGTGCTATAAATTCTGTATTCCCCATGACTTAACATGCCCCTCTCTATAATGATATTTTTGGTTCATGTCATACAAGTTCTCCTTCTATCCCATGCTATTTTTCTGTTTCTGCATTCTTCTTCCCACCTATGGGAAAGTCCTGCAGTGTTCTTTGTTTTTCTGGCTTTAACCTGCATAGCCATGTAGCCCTAATGCTTCATATATTGAATACTTACACAAGTCCTTAGTCCATAAATACATTACTGACTACTATTCCTCCCTCCAACCTTTTAAAATTTATTTTTATTTACGTGTGTGTGTGCACGTGTGTAAGCAATAGGGTCTTACTGCTGCAAATGAACACCAGATGATTGGAACCCTCAAATTTCTTTACCACTAAAGTTCTTGTCATCAGCAAATGTTGATGCAGATATGCTAATCATGTATCCTTCAATTTTCTTTTTTTAAGAATTAACTCCCTGAAACAGTCTGTATCTCTGTCTGCTAGTCAAGCTTAATAGAGCAAATTCTTCTGCTCAGAATCTTATTTTTTGACAAAAGGACACTCTGTACAGCCCAGGTTAGCCTCAAATTCATAGCAATCCTCCTGTCGTACCCTGTCAAGTATTGAGGTTATGGTCATGAGCCACCATGTCCAGTTCAGAGACCTTTTTGCCTATACAATTTTCAGTGTCCAATAAATAAAGTACTACATCTTCAGTTTGGCTCTGCACCTCCTCCATTTTGCTATTCCAGGTAGCCCATTTATTACTCTAATCATCCTCTTACCCTACAAAACCCAATTGAAATGCACTTACTGTTTCTTCTTTTTTTTTAATGTTTCTTTATTTATTTATTAGAGTGAGAGAGAAAGAAATAGGCAGGGGAGAGAGAGAAAGTGTGTGAGTGAGAGAGAAAATGGGTAAGCCAGGGCCTCCAGCCACTGCAAACAAACTCCAGATGCATGCACCCCCTTGTACATCTGGCTTATGTGGATCCTGAGGAATCAAACCTGGGTCCTCTGGCTTTGCAAGCAAATGCCTTAACCACTAAGCCATTTCTCCAGCCCCTACTTACTTTTTTTTTTTTAACACATGTGGCAGATTTCTGCTTCTATAAACCCTTATTTGGCTATTCCAATACCTTATAGAACTGAGACTTGAACAAAGTAGAATTTAAAGTATTTGTATAGGTATGTTAGTATGTATGTGAGCATATATGTGGAGGCCAAATGACAACCTTGGATGTTGTTCCTTGGCACTCTCTGTTGTTTTTAAGACAGGATATTTTCACTGGTCTAGAACTTGCCAAGTAGGTTAGACTGGCTGCTCAGTGAGTCTCAGGCAAATTAAAGTATTTTTAGTAAGTAACGATTAAAATATATTGTCCTGTTTCACCACATAATCTTTCTTCTCTTTTGAAATTCATTGATTTTAAAAGAGCTTTATACGAGCCGGGCATCGTGGCATACGCCTTTAATCCCAGCACTTGGGAGGCAGAGGTAGGAGGATCACCGTGAGTTCGAGGCCACCCTGAGACTCCATAGTTAATTCCAGGTCAGCCTGAGCCAGAGTGAGACCCTGCCTTGAAGAAAAAAAAAAGAGCTGTATATATTTCAGTGGGTGTATATGCTCTGGTCTATGGGCATAGCACCCTAATACACCCAACCTCCTTTTACCTTGAAAGCTAAGCAGGATTGGGCCTGGCTAGTAGTACTTGGATGGGAGGATATGTGTTCTACAGATGTTATGCAGAAGTTGGATTGTGATCATTGAAAAGATGTTCACTGTTCACTTCATATGTTTTCATTTGGATCATTTTGCTTTTGAGAAAAGGTAGACTAGGTTGGCCTTGAACTCATATTTCTCCTGCCTCAGCCTCCCAACTCCTGGGATTTTATGTATTCTACACCATAACCATATCTATGGTTTTGTGTTATGTCTAGTTGCCAGCAATAGTAGCCTTGGGGTCATAAAATAGACAAGTCAATTACACCACTACATGCAAATTAGTCATTCACCTACTTAAGACACAGTCAGGTCCCTGGGACAGTAGCTGAAGGGTCTGTTCACCAAGTGTCTCATAACCCACACATTTTCAATTTATAATTGGTTTCAATTCCCACAGTCTTCTGGTTTAAAGTGCCCTGACTTCATATTTGTGTTAAATTTTATAGAAATATGTTTTTTGCAAGTATCTGCATTTAAATTCTGAGTTGGTTTAAGGTATGCATGTGAACACACACGTATGCATACACCTCTTGCTAAGTCCACCTATATCATCCTATATAAAGAGGGTAAGATTAATACACTTTCCAAAAGATTTTACTTTGCAGGGACATGTGTCAGGCTAAAGAAGGACTATTATCTTTGTGCCTGAGCACTTTCCGGAGTGCTATTTACGGATTTTTCTGAGATAAGTTTTTTCCCTCTTCACCATCTAATGTCTTCTCCAAGTGTCAAGGTGAGAGTGGCAAGATCATCACAGGATCCTAGATGTCCTCTAACAACTTTAGAATTCCTGTTAAGGTATGGAAGAGATTCCCAATCAGTACAGTAATGGAAACACGTCAAATATCAATGAAGAGAGTTTTGTGGAAGGTTAGAAGAGTTATAGAGAAAATAATTAGAGCAAATAAATTATACTGATAGATTTTCATAGTTTTGTAAGTTATTAGTTAATTTTTCATGACTTTATTTCATTGATGACTACTCTGTTTTCCAGTTCAAAAATGCTTGCAACCATGTATGTGCCATCTGATCTATTCCCTGGTTGCAGCCTTTTGGGTAAAATGTTCAGGTCATTAAAAATTGATGCATAAATATTGTGTAAGTCTGGCATTGAAATTATAGTAGACAGGAGAGCTATGCTTGTGTAAATTGTAGTAGGAAAATGTAGTCGAGGAAGAGTTCTTCATGTGCACGTGGACCCAAAGAGGTGTAAAGAGGAATGAGGCTGAGGGGCCTCAGAGAGACTAGAGAATGGTGGCATTGGATCATGCTTATCTGCTTGTTCTACACTCTAAGGATATACATCTCCAGACATTGGATTATGTGGTAAATGACTATTTGGGTATGAATTGAGTATGTATACCAAGGATTCATGTACTGTAATTTAATTACCATCATGTGGTCTTAGTGGAGTGAAAACAACCTCTCATGATGTTTAGAACCAAATAGGGCCTTTAGGAAGTAATTAGGATAAGATAAAGTTATCTGGGTGGAGCCTCATGACTGAATTACTAGTTTCTTTATGAGAAGTGGAAGAGAGATCAGAAGACACAGACATGTGTTCTCTCTTCCATGTAATGTCCACACTGCTTTGAAGCTCTAAGGATATAGGCCCTTGACACCGGACCATGAAACAAAATCAACCTATTTTCTTTATAAGACCCAGCCTTAGGCATTTTGCTAAAGAAACAAAAATGTTCTAATACAAGGCTCCTCAGAATCATGTTAATAATCTTCCTCCTGCTGAAGCAAAAGTAGCTGGCTATTAATATCAACCCACTTCCCAAAGTAACCAAACCAAGGTTAAGGATATTGACCTTCACTATCTTCCCAATGCAAACATCTAGTAAGATTTGATTGTCAAGACCTTCCACAATTAGCTTTCCTTTTTCAATGATTCATTCTCAAGGCTAGTAAAAGAAGTAATTGTACATAATTTTCTAAGTACTTGTTAGCTCCAAAGGTTTCCTTTTTCTATTTCAATTAGGTCAAACTGTTAAAAGACCACCAGTCCCAGCACCCACTGAAAGAGAGCTAGAGCCTTTTGTAGCAGGTGGTACCCACCTCTGCCTACAGAATTCCAGTCCAAACAATCTGCTCAGAACTGCTGAGGAAGCAGAAGAATGTGCTTATGACTCAGCCTGTTAAGTAGGAGGACTGTTATTGTTATTTTAACTTCTGCCAGAGGATGTGGGCAGCTTTCCCTTGTTCTGTCCCCAGATAACTGTGTGAGATCCCTCTTTGAAATCTCATCTCTGACATAGCTCTTGAGCAGTTAAAGCCAGAAAGGTTGGACTCTGGGTATGACTGGCTGCTGATAGTCCAGAGTAGGATGGAATTTTATAAAGGCTATGCTTGACATCCTATTTACTAATATGATTCATTTTTAAGATGTTTAATCTACCTTGAAAATTGTTCACATAGATCCCATGGACTGATGCACAATGTTTGTGAGGTGGTAATCACAGCAAGCCAAAGTACTTATTTTCAGAGAGTATGATGAAAATACCAGATTTCTACTCTTTTTTTCATAGCTGTTGGAGAATTCTGGTCCTATTGTTGCTAACTTCTCTTGCCATACATTCTCAGCAATCTAAATAGTCAAGAAGTGCAGCTACCAGGACTATTGTAAAATAAAACAAAACATCAGTCTATTGAGAAAAAAGGCCTTAAAAGAAAAACTTCACTGAGCTATTAATAAAGAAAAGGTATAAATATTTTGTGAAGGTAAAGTAAAATGTAAGCAACACTGGATGGTAGTAAATCTTAACATTATTTAGATAAACGGCTATAAACATTTTCTAGTCTTCAATTTTTTTCATGTACACTTAGCTTATTAATTTTTGTACATGGTTTTGGAGTATTTTGTGCTATTAATTAAGATTTGACTTTATAAATCAGCAAATAAAGTTCATCATAGTGCTCAAGTACTGCAGAAGTGATGGGTTCTGTGAAGACGAAGAACAGGAATCCTGTACAGGTGTCAAACATTACTGATGTGCATTATGGATACTGGGTATGCAAAGCATTCACCTGCAAGGTTTCGTGTGACCTTCGCATGCCCTGCAACAAGTGAGGAATCATCCAGGGGGTGGTATTCTAGGTACTGGTGACAATGTTCAGAATTCTGTACGCTCTCTGCTCTCAGTGAGGAGGATGTTGCGATGATGTCCAGGAGGTAGAAGATGCTAGACTATATGGCAGTTAAGTTGGTCAAAGTAGGAGTGTTGGATTTACTCTGTTGCAGGTAACAATTGGTAGATTTTAGACAAGAGTGATATTAATAAGATTTTTTTTGAAGTATCACTCTGATTTCTTTGTGAATGATAGGAGTGCAAGACCAAGTGCAGGGGGTGACTACAGTGGTAAAGGTGAGAGGTAATAAAATGCAATGATATTTTGGATGACTATAAGTGCTGTGACTGTCTCCTGTGAGTCTGAACAAAATTAAAAATTTGCTTCTAATAGGTGATAGGGAACTAAAGAAAAGCTAACATTCAGAGCTAATAGCCATTGTGCTGTAATATTAAGAGAGTTTTAGGTGAAAGATGTACTGCTGCTATATGAATTAGTAAGGTAAACTTCAGAGACAGATCCATACTTACATGTGAAAGTACATATTATGTTGAAAGAATCTGATCACAATTTCACACAATATAAAAATTAGCAATATTAGAAATGATCACAAAGGACTTTATTTACAAAATCTTTTCACTTTGATTATCCTATTCTGTTTAACGTACTTGGCATAGTTAAGTGATATTAAAGATAATCATCTCGTATTCAGATACCACAGGAAAATAAAAATATGTACTTAGATGTCACATTTATAGTATTTCAGGATGAATCTTCATATTTCCCTGCAAAATTTTTGTATCCTTTTATATAAATATTATCTCTCCCTAGCTACTTAAATATTATTACCCAATGCACACTAGAGGATTCCAAAATATACTGGTGGAATAAATTAAACTTCCATTCATATGTTAACAAATGCTAGCATTAACTGCAGTGTTACAGAATAATTTAAAAAATAACTTTATTGAAACCAGCCATGATTTTTAAGAGAATAGAAGCAGTTAACACGGACCCCTGCCATGGAAATGTACTCTTCTTTCAAGTATCTTAAATTGCAAAGGTAGTATTTACACTGTATTTGGGAATAGAATTTCATCTACAGGGAAATAAAACAAATTTCAATTATGTTATGGCAAACAGTGAAAATCATGGGTCCCATTAGATTAGCAAAATCCTTGTAAACCAATTAAAATATATTTCTAGTTGGAAAAACACAATACAGAAGGAGCACTGGCAAAATATGAAAAACTACAGAATCCCTTAGACACAAATTCAAAGCATGCTAAAAGCCATATTAGCATTAAATCTTAAAAGTACTAAAAGATATTTACAAATAATAGCAAGCACCAGAGATTAAAATGTTCAAAGAATTAACACTGTTACCAGAATGAGCCAACCAGGTCTTCACATGCCAATGCAGATGAATTTAAAAACAATTGGGGGGGGGGGGCTAAGGTGACCCACAAAGAACTATCTTCAGTGTGGCATCACCTATGCACACTTTTAAGATGTGAATGATTTTGTGATATTTGTTTCACACACATCCTAGAACTTACAAGAAACTGATGTATCAGCAGAATTGTGCCACTTGTTAGGAGGAAAGAAGAAAGCATGGGTGCTTTCCTTCTGTAACGGGGTGCTAGTGTTTCAGCAAAGTCCTTGAACTCCAAACTCAAGATTCGTGTCTACTTTTAAGCAAGGAATTGAATATAACAAGACTGATAAGGATAATTATTAAATTATTATATTTATTGAGGGAAGTAGAGAATCCAGATGGAAAGTAGGGATTAGGGACTAGGGGGTTCTCCCCTTGGCTCTGCCTGGCTGGACTTGGGCCAGGCCAAGCTGAGGGGAAACTCATGCTCAGCTGGAGGTTCAGCAGAGGTCAAGCAGCACAGAGACCTTTTTCTCCCCTTGCAAATGTTATTTATAACCTTATGGTGGTGGGCCCTACCTTCCAGCTCAGGTGAGCTGAGGGACAACTGATTGGTTTGTGCTAGGGGCTGTCTTAGGAAGTGGCTAGCCATGAAGTGAAGTTCTGGTGGCTGAATTTTGACCAACCACAATGTCAGGGCTAGATTTAAATCTTAGGAGACTTCCCTCCCAGGATGGGCTCAGGTTGTTTGTGGAAAAACAGTTCTAGGTAAAGATAAGAAGTCAGATCCTGCTTTTATCTCTAACAAAGTGGAGATCACATAGACAGGCCCAAAGACATTCTTGCTTTTGTTAGTTTCAGGGGCCCATTCATCCTAACTGCCTAAAAGAGCTACCTGACCCCTCTTATTCTTTTTGTGGTGGGTTAAATAGAAAAGAGTTCAAGATGGCTTAATGTCAGCAAATTGCTTATTCCAAGTGGCAGATATTTAGGTATTTATTATGTACTTTTTCATTAATTAGGAACTTTATTATATGGACAAAATCATGTGTTGGTCTTATTCCCCTTGTATTATCCTACACCCTACCTCTCTACACCCATTTCACTGAAGTTTTAATCATTTGTCTTGAAATTTTTATAAATTGTCTCACTTAAACATAACATATCAAGGAAATAATGAAAGCAATAATGACAGCCATTTTAATATACTTTAAGTGTAACATCAAAGTTCCCTGCTATGCCTCCATTGTAATCCAGTAAATGTTATTTTTTTTTCTTCCATAAATTCAGGTAGAACCAAAGTAAAAGGTAGGAGAATCTGAATGTTACATGTATCTGCAACAGAAAATCATCTCACCTAGTCACTGGGGCTAGGGTTCATTACTGCTGTTGCTGCCTCCAGGCCCAACTTCATACACCAAGGTTGTGAATAGCCTTCAGGAACTCCAGCTACATGCCTCACATCCCCCTCTCCTAATCCTTTCAAATGAGCATGACCCCTTTCTTACCATACAGCCCTGCTATAAAGAATAAATGCATTGATTTATGCAAAGTAAGCCATGTAGGAATGAGCCTCGCACATGATAGAAGCCAAAGACATGCTACTAGCATGGTTAACCACAGCAGAAGAGATAGGCTCAATGTAGTTTTCATTTCAGAGCAAGGTCTTCTCAGTTTTTCAGTATTGAGTCAGTCTTAACACCATGAAATGCTACTTTAATAATCCCTAATCTATTAGCTGCAGAATTTATATCAACCTTTCTTCCTTACCCAAATAAATGATATCTAAATATTTAAACATATAGTTAGCAAAAAAAAAATGCATCTTTCATAATTGTGGGTAACTCTTTGATGGAAGAGAAGGTTGGGTCTTACCTAGTCAAGGCAGTGGGAAAGTAGTCAAGTTGGTTATGTTGTGTTCTTAAAGGCTTGATAGTGTATTCTGGTTTCTATCTGTGGAAAAATAAAAAAGAAAGTAAACTGAATCTTGCCCATTTATACCAATTACATCAGTTAGCTCTATTTGAAATTCTACTCACAGCCTTCTCTTCTTATATTGGGTGACTGGAAGATGACAGGACACATTTCATAATGGTTTATTATAGCCCTCTGCTGTCAAGTATTTACAACCTGCTGGGCAGCAACTCCAATGTTTGGCATAAAGCAGAAAATGTAATGTATTGCTACTTTTTTTTTGCTTCATTATAATGCTGCTTCATGCATATAACATCTAAGGATGAGTACATTTTGAACTTGTTTTCAGCTAATAAATAGCAGGCGATTGTGCTTTCTCCCAAAAGAATACAGTCATCCTAGTAAATTGTTAATTATATCCACTAAGCTTTAAAAAAGACTGGGCCTCTAGCCCAGTGTGCATTGATTCTATCCAACACAGGGTGGAGAGAAATTGTTCAACAACTAATTAAATCTCCACAGAGCACTAAACTTACATTGACATCTGACATCCTAAAAGTCACTTTGGATTAGCAGTTTTGCTCAGAAATGCCACCCAGACTAACGGAATACTTTTCTACTAAAGTGGTTTTTAGAAATAAACAGAATGACCAGAAGTCACCATGCTGGTTGTATGCCCCAGGAGCCATTCAGGTGCAACTATCCTCATCTGGAAGGGCAACTACACACACACATGGGACTACATGAGCACAGGACATGGGGAATCACCCAGCTGAGGCCCATCTGAAGTCTACCTCTACACACTGGGTTTCTAATGTGCATTGGTATGTTTTCCCAGTGCCTTCGTACTTTCATCCTTGGTAGAGAGGGCCCCGTGCACTTAAGGAAGATACTACAGTACAGATAAAGACCTTGAGACTCAAATCATGATACCACTAACATGTCTTTCAGTCCCAGAAGGAAATGAAAACTTGGTCAAGAAGACACAGCTGGCTCAATTCTTTTCTTGAATGTGCTAGGTTTGTTGGATTTGGTCATGATGCTGAAGACTAAATCCAGGTGTTAGGCAGGCTACATAAATGTTCTACAGCTGAGTTATCTCCCAGCCCTCCTTTGGACAATTAGAGAGCAACGTATGTAAAGATAGGAGCAGAACCCACATTGAATGCATTACTCTACAATATATTTTCTCATTTGATCTGTGAGCATTCAAAAAACAATGTATATGAGCAAAGAAGTCAAGTGAAGTTGGAAATGTGGATAAGAATACTGAATAAAACATTATACTTTATCTTTACATTACTTAAATGCCTGAAAATATGTATATTCTGACTTTGCCTTTGTTTTTCAGCTCAGGTACATGCATGTGCTAGTACATATCCTGTAAATGTGTGTCTTACTGTAGTAAAAATAAAGGGATGTCAATGGTTGATCTCTAGTTCTCAACTTAATTGGATTTAGAATCACCATGGAAACAAATCTCTTGGTTTGTCTGGCAGGGATTCTTTAGAGAAAGCTGGCTGATTGCAACAGCATCCATTGCTTTCTAATGCCTTCCTGCTGAGGTGATGATGTGACATCAGCTTCCTGTTCCTGCCATATCTTCCTTTCCATGATAGATCGTACACTTTGCAACTGTAAAGTGAAATGTTCTTTCCTTCCCTAAGCTGAGAAAGCAAGTGACACAGGTAGACAAAAGGGAATTTTATATGAGGAAGAAAGGTAGGGTCAAACAAATGGGTTTAATATAGGCTGCATCTCATGCATACGTTTATAACAGAGGATCATGGAATGGCACATGATTAGTAAACATAACATGACCTGGAGATGTCATTCACAAAAAAAAAAAAAAAAATCCTCCAAAACAAAATTTTACCTTTTCAGAGAACTTGCCCCTTCCCTTCTGTAATTAAAATCTCCTGTACACTAAAAACAGGGCTCTTGAATCATAAAGTTGCCTTAGTCTGCTCCCACTTTGTAGCATGTACTTACACTCTTATATTTTTAGCACTTTAAATATTTTTCTTACCATTAATAAGTTCTGAGTTATATAAAATGATGACAGTTTCACCCTCTGTAACACATGCAAGTTAAATATAAAAGTATGAAATTGAAAAGAAGCCCCTTAGAGACATAAAGGTACTCATCAAACACCTCATTTTCACTTTTAACAAATCTGTACCTTCAGTGCTACTTTTCTGTGTCTTCCATCTTTTGTTTGAGACCAAACATAGGAGACATGCTCTGTTAACACAGAGAGCAGGGTTCAGAAAGTAGTGGCACATAGTCCAGATGTATCCTGCAACTTTCCTCGATACAGGGTTTTGGCAGCTGGCCACACTCATTCATTTCCAGGTGTCTTAGAGCTTCTTTAACCCTTTACTGACAGAGCTGAGTAGATGTGGCAGAAACTGCATGGCCCACAAAGCTTGAAATGTTGACTACCTGGCCCTTTTCTGCCTTCACTGATATCAAAGAACATCATTTGAATAAAACTAAGAGGACCATCAAGAAAAAAAGACTAGTTTGAGAAACATGGAAAAGTAAAATAATTATTTTAGTATTAAAAATTGACGGAACAGCTAAGTGTGGTGGCACACAGCTTTAATCTCAGCACTGGGGAGGCAGAGGTAGGAGGGTCACCATGAGTTCAAGGCCACCCTGCAACTACATAGTAAGGGGTGGTATTGTGTGTATGTATGTAAGTAAATGGACAGATTACTGGGGCTGGAATGGCCTAAGTGAGGTCAGGGGAAGAAAGACTAATGGAGAGAGACAGGGGATATGATGGAGTGTAGATCTGTGAAGGAGAAAGTCAGGGAGGTGAGGGAATTATCATGGTTTATTTTCTGTGAATATGGAATTTGTCAATAAAAATGAAAAAAAGTGACCAAATAGAGTCACTATTAACTAACTATAAAAGCAAGGAAAAGCACAATTTCAATAAGTGGAAATGTTTGCATGAAAATAAATACTGAAACTGGAAACATTACAATTGTACTCTTAGATCTCTGCAGAGAAATGTGAAAGGAAATGCAATTTAACAAAGCCATTACCTTTATAGAAAAGAAAAAGTTAATTTGTACAGAATACTACAGTAAAAAGAAAGTGAAAGGAAAAACAAAACCTGACAAGTTGTTTTCAATGTAAGATCTATAAAATTCTTCAAATCAAATCTCCCAATGTTCCATTAATTAATCAAGAGTATTTCAAATACTAAAGGTGTATGCCATTGACACCTTGGTCTAACAAAGAAAATATAAGAAAAAAGTGTTTATTATTTATGGTGTATCAATGATATTTATTAAATATAAACTAGAAAAACTAATATTAAAGTCATGTTATCAATTTAATATAAATATCAATAGCATTTAGTCTTTTTTTCTAGTGTTTTCTTTAAAACTTATATTATTTCCATTTATATTTCAATAAGACTTGGGAAGACATGTTCTCTGTTTCATAGTATAATATTTAAGATAAGTATAATATCTACTTTATCATTTTTTCTCATATGCCTTTGATCATGTCTTTCTTACATACACAATGCTGCTAATTTCATTTGTATATTCTGTCTCTCTACTATTTTACCTTTATTTTTCTTGTATTCTTGCCTTTAGGTTAATTATTATAAAATTGAGTTGATTTCTACTTGTAAATGATGAATCTACTAAGAAAACCATATATTTACTATTAAAATTTATCAACACTTGATAGTTTTCCTTGTTTAAATTCTAATTACTTTTATTCTATTGTAAAGCCATGTTTATGCTTGTTTCAAATTTTCAGAATACATTTTACATAAACTTATTTTATAATGTAATTATATCTTACAGAAGAACTTTGATTTGTTAGCTATTTTATTTTATTAAAGATATGTACAATACATATTGAAAAAAAAGAGGACCATCAAAAGCAAGGCTCTCAGACGTCCCCCAAATTAAACTCAGTTGTTGTATCTTATGACAGTAAAATTCCAGCTCTAAACATTTAAAAGCCAATCTCATCCCAACAGAATTGGTAAATTACATGGTCAAAGGATGAAATGGGGAAGCTTTTGTTGTTGCTTGACTAAATGGAAATGTATCCATCACATTGCCCTTAAATATTTATATTATGTTTATGCTCGTAGATTAGTGCTATTCTTATCGTTTGTCAGAGAAGCTTCTTTTGGAAGGCAGTAGTGACTACTTGGGAGACTCAAAACACATAAAAGTGCTGAGAGTGACTGTTGAGTGCTCAGTACTAAGCGAGATTTCTGGTCATGCCCTCCAAGGATAGAGAACATTGCAGAAGAATGGGTGGAAAGAATGAAAAGAGTCATAGGATGGAATGGAGTGCTTTAGGACACTAACTTATGGACATGAAATGATTGTTATTTCATGACCTCACAGGGGCTACAGTTACTCTACATGATCTGCACAATATTGAGCTCAGGAACATTTAAACATACAGAGAGGGTGGAGGAGGGCACGAAAAGAGACCTCAATATAGAAGAGGGACTAGGACAAAGAACGGGTTCTGTGGAAGAGGGATGTGGAATGATTCAAAAGAAGGTAATGGGATGAAATCATTATCAAATTATGTTCATATATGAAAATTATGAACTAACCAAGTAAAGAAAAGGAATTCAGGTATCCACTACCTATTATATTAAAAACAGAATAACCACTTACTCATAATTTCAAGTGTTATAGGGCTTTTCTTTTTTATATAAAAATAAAAATCCTTTTTTTTCCCTAGACTTCCATTTTCTAAAAAGGAGATAAATGCCATCTGGGATTTATTTTGAAAAGCAACTTATTAACTAATCCATAAGGCACATAAATTGAATAGGTAATTTTCAATTAACATGCATAGCACAATTAAAAGTGTTAGCCTTTCATCTCACATTAAAGGAATTAAGTTAACACAGTTTTGTTATCAATATTATTTGTCATAGTTTTAATGTTAGATCCATTACATAGGGAAGACCACAACATCCTCAATTCAATATTAGCATACATATATTAACTAAGTATGTGCCTGTGCTCTTCATACATACTAATTCATTTATTCCTTGCTGTTCTACTCTGACTATTAGTATCCTTAGTTTACAAATGAGAAAGCAAGCCAAGATTGTTTAATTGCCCATCCCTGCAATGCAGTTAAGAGAGTGAGCAAATCTTTCAGTTGTATACTGGCTCTTAATGAACACAGGGAATTGGTTCTAGGTCTTTATCTTTGATGGAAAAATATTTCAAGCATAGAGGCTTGTGGCTGTCCTGAGAAGGCAACTCTCAACTTCCTGGAAACCTTAATTAAGCACATTTATAATTCAGAATATACAACTTTTTGAACAAACTGAAATTGACTCAGCTGCAGTTCTGTTTCTTATTTTCTTACATATTTCTATCATGCTTCCTTTTGCTACTTTGAAGAAACTCTGAGAGCTAGAGATGAATCCTGTTCAGAGTCATGGCTGACAATCCCTGGCGGAGACAGCCGGTAAAGTGTTATATTCAAGAGCTGGTCTGCACAGGAGAGTGAAGAGGGCATAGCTGTCCTTAGCACCACAGAACAAACTGACTAAATCTTTTAAGGAAAAACTCAAGATAGTCACATGTTTAACTGTAATCTAAAGCAGCTTTCATCACCTCATTACTCAGATAAATGTTTGTGTTTGTACTCTGCTAAGGTTGTATATGTTTGGCAGTGGGCATATTTATGTGCTGGTTATATGCCACCTACAGCATTGAAGTTAGAATGAGGAATTAGTGCAGTTTCTTAGAACTCTGAGAAAAAGTAATACAAGGTGTTATTTCTCAGTGGATGTAACTCATACTTCATTTAAGTCATCATGGTAGAATATTTCCTGGGTTGTTGAGCCAGGATATTCTCTCAATTTACCTTTATAAATCATTTGGTTATTTAATTCGGTTTTAACAGACTTTATCAGATAAGCAAAATACTGAAATACTTGATGTTGCTAGAATCCTAAATGGGGTTTCTGCAGGCATGGTGTAACTTCAACAATTAATATTAAGCTATTCAGCCAGCTCAAAAACAATAACACTGTAACACTGTTCTCCACTCCTCATCAACTGCTCCTGGAGTTTTGAACAGTGCTTGCAATTGAGTGCACTTGTCAAGGATCACAAGTTTTTAGCCTGGGCTAGAGTGAGACCCTAACTTGAAAAAAAGAAAAAAAGAATTGAAATACTAATGCACTTGGGAGAAGTCTCTACTATTTAAGCAGCCTTTCAGTAGAAGAACATATGCTAAAAAGTCACATAGTATAAATGATGCTAAACCATTTTTCCTGTAAAATGCTAAAATACAGTTTGTAATCAACTTATTTGTAAGTACAAGAGAGTAGGGTGAGTTGAAGTCACTGATGGTGGACAATAATCTTTCTTTCTTGGAGCTACTTTCTAAGTTGATTTTAGGAGAACACTGTGCTTGGAAAGGAAATACATTTCGAATAGACTTGATAGTATTAAGAACTGTTATCAAAATCCCTATAGTTTTCAGATTAGCGGAAACTCTAGATAAGATATACAGTGAGCACTGTGTTCCCTTATTCTCTAACCTGATACTCCAGGCTACTGTTGGGGACTAGTGAGCTGGGCTAACCTGGCTTAGTAGAAGTGATCAACCTTTCATCAAAATCATCTCAACATAGTTCAAAACAGTAAAAAGTAGTCTACAAAGAGGAGAAGGAAATGGAATTGCATTAGCCAGAAGCCAGGATTAATTTTCTGAGGCTTTATTTACACAATACAGGTTTTTATCCTGGTCACACATATTATGAGTCATTTGGAGGGTTCTCCTAGCCACCTCTCTCCCACACAGTGTCCACGCTATCTGGCTGCATACTTTCTGTGATCCAGTTTAAGGGCTTCAGGATTACAGAAAAGAGCAAAAACTCATCTAAAGGGCTGAATGCAGGCTTTTCAATGCTTCAATGAGAAAGCCAAACATACATCACTTACTCTCACATTCCAGTGGGTTAAATGTGGGTTTTTAAAAATTATTTTTCATTTTTATTTATTTATTACAGATAGAGAGAGGACAATAAAGAGACAGGTGAAGGTGAAAAAATGGGCATGTCAGGGACTCTAGCCACAGAAAATGAACTCTAGACACATGCGCCACCATGTACACCTGGCTTATGTGAGACCTGGAGAATTGAACCAGTGTCCTTGGATTCGTAGGCAAGTGCCTTAGCAGGTAAGCATATTTCCAGCCCATTGACTGTGGTTTTTCTTAAAGGCAAGCAATTGAGGAAAATGGAGGATGGACGGCTATTCTGTAAGCAATGCATATCTCCATCCTAAGGGTGAATGGTGCACAATGAGTCTGGACCAATAGCTGGGCCAGTAGAGTTCTCTCTTGTTATGGAAGGTAGAAAAGTATTAAGAATACACTGATATCAGCTTAAAAGTTATTTGATAAATTGTTAACATGCTGACTCTTGACTTTATTTATATACATATGTATGTATTTTATTTCATAAATGCATGACTTGACAATGACTTGAGCAAGCAGTGGGGTACATGTGTCAGTATTTTTGCTAATTTATAAATTACATTGCAGGGAGCTGGGGAGATGGCTTAGCAGTTAAGGTGCTTGTGAAGCCTAAGGACTCAGGTTTGACTCTCTAGAACCCATATAAGCCTGCTGTACAAGGTAAAGCATGTGCACAAGGTGACACATGTGCAGAAGGTGTCGCATGCGCACAGGTGAGAATGCGTCTAGTTTGATTGCTGTGACTAGAGGCCCTAATGTGCCAATTTTCTCTTTCTCTCTCACAAAAAATAATAAATTATATATTTACATTTATATATATTTCATATATATCTCACATATATACAATGGTGACAATGTTAAATATACAGTGTGTGTGTGTGTGTGTGTGTGTGTGTATTCACAAAGGTGGTAGTGGCAAAAATATATGCATTCACCATATATATGTATGTGTATATATATATATATGTAATATATATATGGTGAATGCATATATTTTTGCCACTAGCACCTTTGTGAAATGGCTAAACTAAGGAAATTAACACATATATTACTTACATTGTCATTTTTATGGTGATAACACAATATTTGCTCTCATTTTTAAAGAATATAATACAGCATTGTTAAAGTCACTATGCTGTTTTGTAATTCTCTTGAACTTTTTCTTCCAAACAACCAAAATTTTCAAGCATTCACGACCTCGAAATCCTCCCTGCTATCACCCTTGTCCTTTGTGACCGCAGTTTATACACTAATTCCATGAGACCATTTTAGGTACTACATATAAGGTGTTGAAGTGTTTGTTTCTCTATGCCTGGTTTAGTTCCCTTAACATAGCACTCCCTAGGTTTATTTTTGTTGTCACATGGGACAGGATTTTATTCTTTTTGCCTAGACAGTATCCTATTATGCATTCATATCTCAACTTCTTTATCTACAGTGCAATTGATGAACTTACGGTTGATTTTTTTATTGTTTACAGTATGGCAATAAGCAAGACATTGTATATGATTGTGCAACAGATGGACTTTGTTTTCTTTGGCTGGATATCCAATAGTAGTATAACTGGGTTACCTGATAGTTCTATTTTTAATTTGTTTGAGGGATTTTTATACTATTTTCAATAAGGGTTGTACTGATTTACAAACTTACCACAGTGTTCAGAGTTTCTTTTATCTCTATACCTGATAATACTTGCTATTGTTTGTCCTTTTGACAACAGACATTCAACCAACACTCCAATATACCCAAAATAAAATAACTTAATACAGATGGGATTCTATGGTGTAATGATAAAATATTGGGAAGAGGCTTGAAGAAACTCAACAAGCTCACAGGCTCAAGCAGACACAAGACTTCTCTTATTAGGATTTTACTTAATGATTTCACACTTGTCACAATTACTCTTTCACAATGACAAAAGTCTAGATTTTTCAGCAGATCCTCATAGATTTTATATTATTACTATACTCTACGTTTTCAACTTTATTTCTAATTGTCTTTTGTCAAAGCCCATCTCATCTTAGACTAGTTCTCTTTTAGACATATTAATTATCTTCTGTCAAAGCCCATCACAGTTTAGACTAGTTCTCTTCCAGACATATTAATTGCTCTTTCCTTTCTATTTTCACATACCTATCTTTTCATTTTATAAACTCTTTGTTCTTAAGTTGATTCATTTCTCTCTTCCTGTATTCTCTACTGATTCCTTTATATACCTTCCTTCCTCTCTTCTCTCCCTTCCTCCTTCCCAATCAGTATCTTTGACTGACTAAAGCTCATTTCTCTAAGAAAATTCCCAAGTAATCTCTACGTTAAAAATGCTGCCCCTGTTTGTGGTTATGGAAACTTCTTATTGCCATTTTATTTTCATATAAATCACCTTATATTGTTAATTAAGGTTCCTTAAAGTTGAAAAAAAACTACACACCCCGTACCTTTTTTTTCTGTTTAATTTCAAACCTAGAGACCATTAGTGTCTATGAAATAAACTGATCATTTCCATAGTATTTTGAATTAAAGATAAATACTTTGCAGGATCAAAATGTTAAACTGTATGGCTTAACAATTCTGCCATATGATCACATTTTCTCTGAATATGCATTATTTTGTATCTTGTTATGGATTGAATCAGGTCTCAACTGCAGAATTCATATACTGAAATGCTAAATATCCAATATGCATTGGAGGTAAATCAAACCTTTAGAAAAATAATGAAGACTAAATGGGGCTGGAGAGATGGCTTAGCAGTGAAGGTGCTTGCTTGCAAAGCCTAAGGACCCAGGTTTGATTGCCCAGGACCCACATAAGGCAGACACACAAGGTGGCACATACATCTGGATTTTGTCTGTAGTAGCTAGAGGCCCTGGTACACCTATTCTATCTGCCTTTTTTTCTCTCTCTCCCCTTCTCTCTCTATAATAAATAATAAAATAAATCCATTATCTTTTTTTTCTAAAAAGAGAAAGACTAAATGAGCAAATAAGGTAGAGTTCTAAGGCTGTGGGACTGAGAGGAGGGGACTTCATAGCTAGCTCTTTCATTCCATGAACACAAAAAGCAACAAATACTGTCCATCAAGCAAATTTTAGTCTTACATTTGATAGTGACTTAATCCAGTTAAAGAGACTTAATAAGAATCCTCTACTCTTGGTGAGTCCTCTAAGTGGTATTCCATCCACTATCCTCTCACTCTGCTCATTGGCTATCAAACCACAATTGCCTTTGTTTGGAAACTAAGCCCAACCACCTTATTACAATGGTTGGTGAGGGGTGGCCACCTAAAGCCAAGAGAAGAGATCCCATCAAAAAACCAACTAATAATTCTTATAGTTTTCTTTTATGAAAGACTACACAGACTAATCCACACTCTTACTATTGTCTTTTTACTTCAAAACTTTGTTTAATATCTACTCCACTCCACTACAGTCAATCTGTACACTGCTGAAGGGCAGGAAAATTGTCTTTTGTATTTATTTCAGTAGACCTGTGTGGTAGCAAATACTTGGTCAGTAGTAAATGAAACATTGAGGTATAAAATGTAGAAATCAAAAGGTATACATGGTACTGGTTAAGTTTGTGCAAATGAACTTGTGTAATGAGTAGTAAAAATCTGTTTAAATCTGGCTTCCCTGATTTATGTATGTCTTAGTAAAGGTCTAATGAATATGAATAACAGTTAATACCTAAATTATTCTCCATAGAAATTAATCATACTTAGTTTTTAAAATGAAAAGAACTAAAACTTTGGAAAAAGAAGCTATGTAAAACCTTGGTCGATCATTTAGTAGTTGTGTAATTTGGAGTTAGCTTTCCAATTGTTTATAATTTCAGTGATATCAATGAAAGGAAGATCACTAATAAGACTTTTCTTAAAGAATTGTTACAAAAATTAAATAAAATCATGCTGTTAGAGAAGTGTTTTGAAAGCTATTATGTGCTAACATTGGTTTTCAAATAATATGCCTTCACCATTTAGCATTATTGCATACTCTAATGAAGGGACAGGCATTCAACTTGAGCAGAAAGAAACCTTGCACAAGTTAATCTGTGGTGTCTTCACTTCAACACAGGTCCGTTTTTGCTTAGTAAACCAATGTCTTTTGAAAGTTCCTAAGACATCAATGTCTTTGAGAAGGACTGTGCCAGAGAAAGAAAGCATCTCCTTCACTCTGGCCCAGAGCTCACATGCTGACAGCCATCTGCCAATGCACAGCAGCAGACCTCTGTCTATGGAGCAGGCATTTGGCTGAACAGGGATGACAGAGCATCAGGCAATTTTTGAGGTCAACATGAGCTTTCAAATTCCAGCTGTGGACATGCCTAAGTGCTATATGACTGATGGAAGATAATTTGAAAAAGCATGCATTTAAAAAGAAATAGGACCACATCCTACATGAGCGAGAAGATTGTGCATTTGACCCGCAAATTGAAATCTGACCAATCTGCTTTTATCCCAAAGAACTCAGAGCTCTAGAAGCAGGGGGGCGTCATCTGGTACCAGGATCTGGAGGAAGAGTTGTCACTTAGCACCATCTCCAGCTGGGGTGGGTCCTTCAGCCTTGAGGAATATTGTTCAAGAGGCTATGTATGATAACTTAATTAGCACAGTGGAAGATAAATTGGCACCCTCCCTTCTGCTTCTCTAATGTAATCTTCTTTGCTTTCCCAAGTTATTTTCATACAGTGACATGCCATATTTTATTACTGGAGAACTTGCCTACAATAAACCATTTCTAAAAAATGAGGAACTCTTAATTGAATGAGAATATTACTTATTGTTTGAGAAAATAAATCAACATAAAAATACACTGAAATACACTGTCTTTTCAAGTACTCTAGAAATTTATAACTATATTTCTGCAGGCATGATGCAGTAATTCTCAAACCAGTGATGTAGCATTAAGATTTTCCCCAAATGATGGGGGTGCAAGCTGAGGGGTTGAGACTTGGCATAGACATGTTGGAAAGGAGCAAACAAACAAAAAAAAAGTTTGCCTCACTATAAATAGGAGACAAAGTAGGAGGTAGATGTCTGCTGAGAAGCTCTTTTAGAATGTTCCCCCTCTCTTTTGTTATCCTGTCTGTGGCCATGCAATTCCCTTCTTTGTGCTCTTTTCAGAAGGCTGTTCTATTATTACCCTTTGTTTAATTGGCTGAGATTTAAGTAAATGGTTGCATTGAGATGAAGGGCAGTGGGAATGTGCAAGTAGGAGTATAGAAATCAACACAGTAGGCGGGACTCGGATGCAGGGAGAGATAGGGGTGCAGACAACCCCTGTGTAACAGCACAATGTGTGTTCATGAGAGGCTTTAATCTAAAGCTCCTAGTGGCCACTTAGTGTCTATAATCAAGCCACATGTGTCTGATTTATACACAACTATATGAAAATAAGATTAAAGTCTAAGTTCAAAAACCACAGTCAGAGACCCAATGAGCCTGTAAATACTCCAGCTGCTCTAATGACTGTTGTTCCCAAGGAACCCAGGGCTGCAGTCTCCTTGCTTGGGCTCTGGCGGGTACCCCTGGGACCATACCAGTTTCTTTTGATATTTGTAGTCACAGCAGTCGGCTTCAGAGATAGGTTGAATAACCTAGTTGTTAGCAACTCCATTTGGCCAGTAGATAGATAACAAATTTAAAGATGTATCATCTATTAAACTGTGGCTTCACATAATTCCATTATAGCCAAAATGTCCTCTTCAGAGTATGAATGGACTATCAGTCTAGCCTACTCACCCACTGTTACTCCCCATCTATTTGGGACCCCTTCCCTCAACACAGTGAAGTGAGTGCCCCTGCTACTTGTTATTTGCATGGTTGATTTCACGTTCTGCACAGCTTATGCTTTTAGGAGGATGTTAGAAGCATTTCTTGTGAAGGCTGCAGATCCTTTAGTCCTGATGGTTTTGTTTAACTGTGATTTTTATTTTTACAATTTCACATACATTTTTACTTTTTGAATATAAATCTGATCTGAAAGTCATTCAGCTTAAGACATTTTATGCAGATGAAGAAGATGGAGAAAAGACAAAAGGTCAAAAGTCACTTCTGGCTGATGTGCTGGTTTCACACATAGAGGCACCCTGTCTAGTTGGCATGAGCTTGCCCAGTGCACACAAGGTCTGCTACACACTATTCCTCTCAATGTTTACAGGGAGACATATGGTGACCATGGGGGAAGGTAATCTCAAGACAGGATAGAAAGACAGGGTAAGTTGTTAGGGGACCTCAATGGGAAAGAGGTTCCTCACTCCCTGAATTGAGTTTACATTTCTTGCTGGTGGAGACTTAAGAACTTCAACATAGCTTGTCCACAGAGACAGTACTTCTCTTCCCGAGAGATATCTCAAAGAGCGCCAACAGTGAATCAACTAAAATGTGTGTGCGTTTTATCTCATAGTACTCCTTTCCTATCCTAAACCTGAATAACTTACTCATAACCCATCTTACAAGTCCATTTTACAAGAGGCAATTCTTTAATACAAGAGAAGTAAGTAAACTTGCTCACACTCTTTACCTGAATTTTTAAACTTTACTTGATTTTTAAACTTTGCCTAGTCTCAAACCTGGATGTAAATTACATTATTTGAATAATGTAACTTGAAAGGTCACAAAATCATTATCTGTCTGCATGTGTTTGTTTCTTATCTATCTTTTATCTTGTATTTATTGTCTATCACCTATCTTTTATCTAACATCATTTTATCTCACTGTCATCTATTTATTCATCCTACTCTGTCTTGATTATCTACCATCTATATCCTACCTATCTATCAATCTATCTTCTTCTATTTATCCCTCTCTATTGTTAACATATTAAATCTCCCTGCCTATGCTTAAATCTAAAGCATTCACCATGCCCTTTCTCTTATTTTGACTTGTCTTGACATTTTATTTCCTGTGGAATAAGCTGATATCTAGACTTGAGCTGAGTGGTAATACCTAATTGAAAGAACTTTTGTTTTTTCAGCGTACAGTGTGGGACTGTCTCCAATGACAATGTATGGCAATTTTACCAATATATTAGCTCTAGAATCCATAAAATTATTTACTGAAAACCATGGATATGAAAAGCCACAAAGTCACAAGATCCCAAAATAACTTCGAAATGGCAAAAAACTTGGAATACAGATAACTAATTACTTGTAGAAAAACACGTAATGTGACTGCTAGCTTCAATAAATGTATCCTTAGCTGTTGTTTAACTTCTTTATTTTCATGTCAGATTTGCTTTGAAATTTGCTCTGATAGGACATTTCATACCTGAATGGAGTAGGCCTATGGGGGGAAAAAAGACATCTGCAATTCATTTCTCATCATGTACTGGCAATTTATTACATCATAAAAAAACCTTTAAAATTTTAGTATAAATAAAAATATCTAATTTTCACTCATTTCATTTAAATTATTTGAAATAGTGCCTGCTGAATAGCACAGTAGCTTCTACTTGGGATTGCAAGGAGTATTATTTAAGCAATTATTACATGTCATTTGATAAACTCAGTTACATTAGACCCAGGGAAGATTTTATAAATAACTGTGCTGTTAGCATTGTCCAAATAAAAAGTCATTTCTCTTATATAATTACATTTTTTCCAAAAGAAACAACCTGTGGATATTTAAAAAGAAAAAAACAGTCTTGTAATAATGCTACTTTAGAAGTCATTAAAAGAATTAGTCTGAAGATGGGCGTAGTGGCACACGCCTTTAATCCCAGCACTCAGGAGACAGAGGTAGGAAGATTGCCATGAGCTCAAGGCCACCCTGAGACTACATAGTGAATTTCAGATGAGCCTGCGTTAGAGTGAGACCTTTCCTTGTAAAACCCAAAAATACAAACCAACAACAACAAAAAGAGTTAGTCTGAAATCTTCCTGACTAAAATGCAAGCCTATCTAAAATTACAACTAGAAAATATGTATGAGGTCACTCTCAGAATATTTAAGATGCAGACATGTTTGTATTGGCAAAGCTGCAAGATAAAGGTGATTGTCAATTTTTTCATTTAAAAATGAATAATTTCATTTTTAGCTTAAAATCAGGTCTTACACAAAATTAAACTCATTTCACTGGTAGAGCATGGACACAGCACAGAGCTGTTTCTCTTAGGCAAGAATCTTATGAGCACTTGTGTTTTGAAACAACTCAACACACTGGTCCTTCAACTCCCTTAACAATTTCCACAGAGCTCTCATTTCTCTAGTGATACATGAAGGTAGGTTGTGGAGTTACTTTACATACAATAATGTCTGGGTTTCCTTTATATTATCTGCTTCTTACATTGCAAACCTCGAAGCAAGTTTCTCATATTCACACCATTCTTGACGATGAAGTGTTACCTGTGGTAGCTGCTTTTAGAAAAGTGTCAGACAGTATGCTTAACAAGAGAATCATGCTATAACGTGCTCATCAAAAACCTCTAACTTTATTTGTGACCATGGATTCCAGTTGTTGCTGACTGAGGCTATTACAGACCCAAAAACACCTCTATTTTTATTCTAGGTACTTCATGCAATGGGAAATGAGTATAGTAGTTATAAGAAGAGGTTGGATAACAGATTGTATGTAACAAAGGGCTTTGGAAACCCAAGATCCCTATGTAGCAAATTATATAATTTCATTGGCTCATTATTTCTTTATCTAAATTTTGGATAATATTATCTACTCTCTTTTGGAATGATTCAAAAGTTTAGGGAAAGATTAGCAAAAGCTTTAAGCTCTGTTATCTGTGTATAAACTTATATGTCTATCCCTTGATTTAATGTTCACTACAATGAACTAGTTTTCATCCCCTCAATGAATGAGGTAAAGTTTTATGTTCAGATATTGAACAGAGTGTTGCTATTTGTTCTTATTGTATAACACCTTCCAAACAAAGGCAGGTATCATGATCACTTAGAATCAGGGTTTAAAAGTCAATATCCATGCTTCTATTTAAGAGACAGATCCTAGACGTCTGCATCATTCCAGGAATTTACACCTATCCCAAGTAGTCAACATGATCCCATGACTATGATCTAGGGGTGGATTACTTGAGAAATAGCTGCTAAGTAACATTTAATGAACACCATTTGAATGACTTTGGTCTTTTTCCCTTCACTATATCCATTAAGTAAAAGAGAACTTTATATTCAAAATGTTAACTTACTGATAACTGCTAGTTCAGATGTCTACTTATTTATTTTTGAATAATACAGGATCAGTCATCAATGAATAATTTTAAAAAGTCAAAACACATTTTTCTAGTAAATTATGGATTTTTTTCTCCTCTCCCAAAGTGCTGTTTTTAACTTTAATGGCATAACTTAATGAAAGCTTTGAATTCATGCCCATAATAGCATGGCCTTTATTCACACATAGTTTCCTGGGTCCTATTCATCCATGGTCTGGGGATAATGGACCTCAAGTTAAAAATCACGTGAGCTAAAGAATCAGGTATTAGCCATTTGCAACATAGAGAAGTGTCAGTTACTTTTAGATTTTACAAGTCTGGAACATGGCTATTGTACTGTGCTAATTGTGATCTCTCTCTCTCTCTCTTTATACATACATACATATATGTATATATATGTATTACTTGTTGAGTAGCTTTAATTGCTTATTCTGTGGGAGGGTTGGAAAATAGTTCTTTACAAAACTGAATAGGAGAATTTTAATAAGGAATCTATTTTGCAAAAATAATACAACTTCTACTTTGAATAATCCAGCAAACACGTAAAATTAGAACATTCAATGCTACAGATTCAACCACAAGACTTGGAATGACAAATATCTACTACAAGCAACTTTAACTTTTAATAATACATGCAACCTAGCTCTGGCAGAAGTACACAAGGGAAAATACCTTTTGGTTTTGCTAATTATGCTTGGGATTAAACGTCTTCAGTGGTTCAGTGTTCTTAGGAAAACAACTAAACTCCTTCCCTGTGTGACCTTGCCTCATCTAGGCTTGCTGTCTCCACACCTTACCTTACCAAGTCCTCCCTTTATCTCCTGCTTTCCCATAAGTAGCCTTCTGCCATTCCTCCTGTTGATCCCTGCTCCTACAGCCACAGGGCTTCTGCATCTGTCTGGTCTTCTCTGTGTGTCATGATATTTTCCACTCTATTTGCCCTTTTAAATATTACATATCCATCATGGGTCACAGTTCAGAAAAGCTGAGTAATATAGGTGGGCAGTAGGACTACCTATTGAAGTGATATGGACAGAATGTGATAGATTAAAAATGAAGCAATAAACAAAGTAGATGTGCTAAAGAATATGACTAGGAAAAGGAACAAGAAGATGGCAGATAAAATCATTAGAAGGTTTAAGCAATCAGTTTTTCACCTGGGATGAATTGGATCCCACTTGATGGCTCTGAGATAAAAGCGCACCATTGGTCAGAATACAGTAATAGCAGAACACACTGAGGGGAGAAAGCCATGTGGTATTAAGAAAGACCTTCAAGTACATGTATGCGCTGTCTGTGCTGTGTGTGTGTGTGTGTGTGTGTGTGTGTGTGTGTGTGTTTTCTATCTCCACATGCTTTTGTAGATATATGGACTTAAAACTAATGTAAAGTATCTGTGGAAATGTGAATCATACGCCCCCCATAAACTCATGTTGTTTGAATGCATGGCCTCTAGCTGGTGGCAATTTGGGAAGTGGATCCTTGCTGGAGAAGGTTTGTTTCTAGAAGTTGATTTAGGGATGTTATAGCCAGTTCTTTGCCAGAGGTCAGCTCACTCTTCTGTTGCTGTTTTCTACATGCCATGTCAGGAGATGATGTCCACTTTCTACTCAACAATTTTTTCCCTTGGCATCATGAAGCTTTACCTCAAAACTGTGAGCTGAAGTGAATAAATTATTTCCTCCCACTAAAAAAAAAAAAAAGACCTTCAAGAAGGGATACTAGCATACCTTTTTAAAATCTGCTATGGCCTTGTCTTTGAATCTAATGCGTTTGTGTGTGTGTGTGTGTGTGTGTGTGTGTGTGTGCGCGCGCGTGTGTGTGTTTGAGATCCAGTCAAGAACCTTTTGCATGCTAAGCAAATTTTCTACCACTGAGACATATCCATAGAACTTAAATTTTTAAGACAGAGTCTCACTATGTAGCTAAGTTTCACTATGTAGCCTAGCCTTCCGTTGAATCGTATCCTATCCTCCAAAATGCTAGAATTAGAGGTAGATTCCACCACTGCTGACAGATCAAAATGAGTTTTTAAAAATTTTGTCTGCAATAATCCTAATGTACATTCTTGCATTTAATTATATATCTACAGGTACAGAAAGAAAATACATAAAATATTCAGACTATTAAACATTTGGAAACTGTTCTAAATGTTAAATTGCATCCACTGATTATAGAGTTCCCAAATGATCTGAAAGTGGAATGTTAATTGAAATGTATGCTTACCATGTACCTTGAAAATGGAGATGTGTTGGTGAGGAGACAAGTTTTATGGTTATTAGTTGATCAAAACTAGTAGATGGTATTGCTGATTATTAAACTATAACAACTTCAAAGTAATTTCAAGGTTAGTAAATATTCCTACTTAAGATGAGTAGGAACACCTGATCAAATGGTAAATTTAGTATCACTAATGCATTAGTTTGCTGTGGAGGTTCTTTACAATACAGAGACATCACATCTCTATCACGTGACACTTGAGTTAGCATTTGACATTTGGTGTTATTTTTTTCTTTAAATGACAACTTAATTATGCAGTTACTCACCTCCACAAAGGAAAGACAGATTCTCGGATGCAAGATCAAATGACTCACACAGATGATTTCAACTATAAAATGTCATTATTATTTTTCACATTCAAGATGATGTCACTAAGCAAAGGAAGAGATTTACACCATTTTTCTCTGTGTTCTTCATACGGATAGATGACACTGCATCCACACAATGAAACCACGAAACTACTATTTTCTGTCACTTCTCAAAAGGTCAAGGCTTTCATTTCTTGCTTCATATGTAGAATATAGAAGTCACTGACATCTGACAATATGACACAAATCTGGTATAGTAAAATATATATTCAGTTGCAGGTCTTGTATGTGTTTCAGGACCTCCTGAACTACACAGCAAGAAGGAATGTTGAAAGACAACTCAAGTTCAAGCCATATCATGGCAACATGAAGAATGAGCCTGGTCAGACCAGGGTCAGTAGAAAGGAGAAAACCACAATGATGTGGACATCTCAACAGATAACTATTTGCACAGCACAATAATTACAAAGCAACTAGAGAAAACTTATTGGGTTATTGATTTTTTTCTTAAAATATCAATAACTTCATCATTTTTATGCAAAAAATTCAGATATGGGAAAATTATGAACAAACATAAAACTTAATTCTTTCTTTTTTATTAATATTAGTAAACAGTGGCAATGTTGATGTGAGCACTTATGTTTGTAATTATCAATTTATTTTAACAGCATCTAATTTTAATTTTTTGAAGTAAAATCGCCTTATACTTTTAAAATTACTTTTGACAACATATGACCTTTTTGAAGATTCCTGTGTTGCATGTGTATGAGAGAGAGAGAGGGAGAGACAGAGAGACTATTACCATATAAGGGTACCAGAATCAGAATGGGTGTTCTTATACATCTTTACTGTAAAACACCTCATTTTGTTAATACTTGTTAATATTGAATTCCTCCATAACTGCTAAAAGTCACAAAAACCTAAGATATCAAATCACATTTCACCAAACTATACTACTGGAGTATACAGATGATGCATCAAAAGTAATTATTTATTTACATTGCTTCTAGAAAAATCTGGTCACTTCTGTCTAAATATTTTCCTTCTTAGCTCATTTGTTTATCTCTGGGCATGTGCAGGGACACACACACACAGATACACACACACATGAACATACACATGAACACACTCACAGACAAACACACACACACACACACACACACACACACACACACACATGAACACAGGCTCACATTCTTTTGATATTGTTCTGCTGCGTTAAATAAATACAGTGGAAAATTCTTGACTAGGCTTAAAAACTTTCATCTCTTTGATTGTACCATAGCCATCAGGTTTTGTTCAGCAGCACCCTGAGATTTTCTGCATTTTTATGGGAACAGCATTAGATGTGGGAGTTTCAGTCTGCAGAAGTATTCTGTTTTGGGATTTGCCAACACTAACACTTTGTCTTTCCTGTCTGCTTATACAACATGCCTGGCAAACCATAATTATCAGTATTTTCTTTCACAGCCCAATAATTATTTGTTATTTTTGCTTAAGCAATAAAAGAACCTCGCAGTGCTCTCCCCACAGAAACATTTGCTCGGCTGTTAGACCTGCTTGTAAAGTCCCAAGTCCTCTCCATGAAGTAGACAACCACTGGAGGTTATTTTACTGACATTGGTGAAATCCTCTCCATGCTTCTAAATGAAACCAAGATCATCACATCCAAAAGGCTCTCCCTTTTGTGAGTTCCAATTATATCATACCACCTAGTATTCATAGCACAAAACAAGTGCTTCACCAAAATGGATGCGAGTGATATTCCAAAAGGCACAAAATCCTTTTGTGCCACTGATAAAGTACACAGTGCACTGAACTTGGATGTGATTGTCACTTAAGTTAACACAAGTGCCAAACTAAATCAGCTCATCTGGATTAGTGCAGATTATGTTGTGGATTTGTAGAGCATTTGTGCTTCAAGGGTGCCGGGTACGCACTGCACACAAAACTCGGTCACTTCTTGGAATACAAAGTATGACATTTAAAGAGAAGAATAATTGTCTGCTTCTCTTTTGGGGTGCTTCTAGGGCTTCATTTTGATACCATTCCCTCTCCAGCCCTGCACTCAATAACTTTCACAGATAAATTAGTGCATGCTAGTGAATGCACACAGGGCAAAACAAAACCTTCTCAGTGCTCATAAGACCTGCAAAACACAGTAAGATAAAAAGCCTTGTCTACCAGAAATGCATAATGTCTGGTCATGATAAAACATCCAACCCTCTTTCCACCAAAAGAAAGCCATCTGCAGATTTACCTTCACATGTATAAACTTTCACAAGGCTGTTTATTTTTGTTTCTTCTGCATTATACCCCAAAATTGAGAGTGACTGTCAAGCAAGTGCAAAGCCATGACCACTTTGCTGTGTGATAAATGGAGGATACAAGAGATGAGAAAAGATTACGCACAGGGATTAGAGACTAGGACTAACTTCTTATCAGATCTCCACACTTCTTGAGCAAAAGGAAGTGCCTTCATTTCAGTAAGCTTTGAAAATGCTGGCTGTAGTGTTTACTTTGTGCTAACCTCTCTTTCCTCTGCAAAAACATGATAGAACATCATTCTGTTCTGAAATTCTTACATCCGATGACACAGAGACTATGAAGGTACATTGTAGGTGGAAAGCTCTGTTTAATGATCACTGTCATTGCTTTCTTGGGCATATTTCACTGGTAAATGCTAGGTAGGAACATAATAATAGCTTACTACTATTTTAGATTCTGCATTGTACTTCAATTTTGAATAAAGCCAGAGCTGGCTCCAGGTTTGTTTGGCCAGTCAATCTGACTTTGCCAACCATTCTCCCCATGTTTAAAGACAGTTGGCTCCTGGTTGGAGCTAAACGAAAAAATGGCTCTGAGCAGCTTGAGTTCCTCTTTCTTAAAAATGTCTTATCTCTTCTGATATTTATGTGCCATTGGTTTTTTTTATTGTAAATTGCTTCACATCAAGCCAATTGCTTTATGAGCTTGAGGTGTCTGACTGAGAGTGATTAACCTCCCACCCAGGGATGCTAGAAACCTACAGTCAGCAAGTATCTCTCATAACCAGGGACCTATTTCTAGATAGCAACAGCAAGCTTGGAAGCCATTTCCAGACCCATTTCATTCATAGTGCTGCCTTCTGGGAAGGGGCCCAATGGAAGTACTTCATATTAACACACACTGAAGGGAGTTCAGTTCTGACATGACCCTGGATAATACGATTAGGAAATCCTGGGTCTTCTTGGTTTCTTTTGGCTGTCAGGAGAGCTGGCTTCTGTTCCTCTCAAAGCTCAATAAAATATTTGTTGGGTGAATATGTGAATAGTAGGCATTAATAGACATTCAGGACTTATTTCTTATTCTACTTCTTATACTATCTCTTTAAGAGACTGGGATTACAATCTAATGAGTTTATAGAAATTAGCTAAAGAAAGGTGGCTTTCAGCCTGAGTGATAAGAAGCCCAGAAAATGAAATACCACATTTGTTCAGCAGCCTTTAATTTAGCACTAAAGGCAGAGGCCATTGTACCTCCACATAGTTTGATAATTTCATATCAATATAGTTGAAGGACCGGGGGGAATTCTATTTTATTGTTGTTTGTTTTAAAAGCCAGGGATGATTTCAGTGCCAACTTTTCTTCACAAACTCTATCAACCTTTATTCTCTCCGAGCACCAATGTTTTTATTCATCTATAAGGGAAAGAAAGAAGAAAGCAAATGAGCCTTCCTTGAGCACAGAAATGGAAGAACTGTGCATAAATGGCCATTTTTATCTAGATAAAGGGTGAACAAATGGTACATGGCAACAATACCTCATGCTGGAGTCAGTGTTCGATGTAGTTTAAGAGGTTTTCCACACAAAATGTCTGTGAAAAGTTGAGAATACTTCACGCATGTCACACATAAACAACCTCCTTTCTTACATGGCATTAGGGGGAGAGTCTAATTTTCAATGTAATATTAGTTTTTTTTTAAACAATAGGATTTACTTTTTAAAGTATAAGTATTATTCTTTCAATGAGGATGAAAATACCAAGCATAATTTACAGTATGTCATACACACCAGAAAAAAAAAATGCTGACAACCAAGTGTGATTCATCCTCCTCAGAACTGATTTGTAGTACTCAGAATAAATCAGCATTCATCATTTACACAGTACCTAAGTCATTAGAAGCACGTGGGGAAACATGAAAGACATAAAAACTCCTAGGAGTATACCTTAACCCAGTATGTACTACACTTCAAACACAATTCATGTAAGTCCTCATTATAAACAATATCCAATTTAGCTCTATGAAAAGCATTGCAGTAGGTGTTAAGGAGTATTACATATCTTTTAAAAAGTAAATAACTTTTCCCTCTAGAAACAAAAATTCATATGCCCAATGTATGAAATATGGTTGGATTTAAGTCTAACAAGAGAATTCTTTTCCATATAAGAAGGAAGAAATGGTATGCTTCATAAAAATCTAAATGTTTAGCCAGGCGTGGTGGCACATGCTTGTCATCCCAGCACTCAAGAAGCAGAGGTAGGAGGATCGCCATGAGTTCGAGGCCACCCTAAGATTACCTAGTGAATTCCAGGTCAGCCTGGGCTAGAGTGAGATCCTACTTCTCAAAACAACAACAAAAAAATAAAAAACAAAAACTATAAAAAGCTAAATGTTCCAAAAGTAGTAGGATCCTGCATTATTATCACTAAAAATGGGGGATGCAATATAAAAAAAAATTAGTAGCTACTGTTTGTCAGAAAATAAAAACAGATTATTAGGGTATAAGTCATATTTATTGCCCATGTTTAAGTGCTTGACACTTTCTAAAAGCATTTTTTAATTTTTATTTATTTATTTGAGAGCTATAGAGATAGAAGGAGAGAGGATAAAGAGAGAGAGAGAGAGAATGGGCATACCAGTGCCTCCAGCTACTGCAAACGAACTCCAGACGCATGTGCCAACTTGTGCATCTGGCTTACATGGGTACTGGAAAATTGAACTTGGATTCTTAGGCTTTGCAGTCAAGTGCCTTAACCACTAAGCCATCTCTTCATGATCAATATGGAATCCATTCCTCATGAGTCTATGAGGTAAGAGTTACTAAAATTGACTAGTGAGAAACCTGTTCTACAGAATAATGCAGCCATGGGCACATTGCTGCCCTTGGCAGATATATTCCCAAACAGAGCTCAGAGATTACCCCTCTCAACAATAAGTCCTTCTTAGTCAAACACAGAAACAAAGCAAACAATAAAAGCTGAGCAGGAATCTATGCATGCACAGAAAGAACAAATACCAAATACACACAGGCAGGGCCACATAGCCACAATCCTGATTCAAATGATGGCTGTGCCTGAGAAGAGAGTGAAATGTGGCAGCCCAGGCACACCCAGACCTGTGGATTAACCGCAGAAACACAGCTGCTACCTCCATGCTCTCCCAAGGGGTGTTGATTCCTATGGCCCCCAAAAGAGCTTTACCACTTTTGCTTCTATGAAAAGGACTGACAAAGAATTTGTAAAAAAAAAAAAAAAAAAAAAAGATAGATGCACAAGGTAAGAGAAACAGAGCAGGAAAACATTCCTCAATAATTCACTTTCTTTGAGGCACATGACAAGTTGGGAAATAGTTAGTGATTTTGATACTAGTCAGGAGGAAAAACTACCCAAGTACAGGAGTACATTCTGGCAGATGACTGAAGAAGTGGGCCACAGGGAAGACAGATCCTATTAGGCCAGCTGGGAGGATTGAGAGCAGCTGGCCTGAAAGCTGAAAGAGCCCTGGGAGGCTTAGTCCCCTTCACATTGCAGATAAGCCTCGCAGGGACAGCTGAACTCTTCACATCCCATTCAGCATCCCTCCTGACTCCACAATGGCCTCAGGTGGTGTAATTTACCATGTATGTAATTTTCAGGTCTTTCTGATGACCTTGGATAATACATAATTCCATCTTTCCCTTTTCTGCTTTCAACCTGTCAATTTTTTTCAATATAGGGGTGAAGTGGGCAGAATGGAGGAAAGTAATGTAATAAACAAAAACAGCCCCAAGCCTTCCTTGGAGCTCCTTCCTTAGTTTTGTTTCATGTAAGATTTTGTCTACATTACTTCCAACTTTATCTTTGGCTTTCAAACAGCATAAATAAAAACCTAAGCATCTGCCTTATTTGCTAAAGAGGGAATACGGAAACAAACTTGGAAAGGCACAATAATCACTACTGATGAAAAAGCTTTTGTTTTGTTACTTATCTTTATGAAGTCTCTCAATATTCTAATTAGGCCAATGGTTATCTTTCCTGTTTCACACAATGGATTTTGAGAAAGTCCCAATATTTTACAGGTGATAAAGGAATGATCTTTACTTTCAACCCAAGGTACTTAACTTCAAAGCCTATACTTATTCCACTACAGAATAATATGGCATTTGTTAATCCATCTATATTTGCTTGCATAAAAGTATAATTCACCAGCCACAGATTTCAGAGATTCTTTTTCTGTTGGGATGAAGGCAATTATAATTAATAGCTTTTGATATGTATAAAGTTTTTATAATAAAACTTTATAAGAATTCATATATTCTAAAAAGTGTTCCTAATGTTAATTTAGAATACTGTACATGCAGAAGTAATGAAAGTATAGCATAGAATCACAAGAAAAGAATTAGATTAAAGCTCAAGATCACATGCATTACTTTCACAGAACAGAAGATGTCTGGGATTCTGATAAGTGGGACTTTGGTTAGGATGTGAGGTATGTCTTTGGAGAGAAGGGAAAGAGGTTTAGGGTCAGTAAATCCAACAAGTCATGAGCGCTTTCTAAGCCTCTGCTTTAAATGTGGAGAAGTAGTTAGGAACTGGGAAAATCACCTTAGTGATTCGGATCTCACAAAAAAAGCATGTGCTGTTCTGATAAACTTAAGTGTAGGAACCATGGGCATATGTAAGGTATGAGCCTAACTTGGACCTGAAGATGCATAGGGGCTTAGTCATTAAACCTAAGACCCAGCCAGTGAACATAACTTGAGTTATGTGAAGGGGCAGCATGCAGGAAGAAAGTAAGGGAGGGGTATAGAAAGAAGGTATCAGGGGGCTAGAGATATGGATTAGTGGCTAAGGTGTTTGCCTGCAAAGCCAAAAGACCCAGGTTCGATTCCTCAGGACCCACGTTAGCCAGATGCACAAGGAGGGGGCACATGCACCTGGAGTTTGTTTGCAGTGGCTGGAGGCCCTGGTGCACCCATTCTCTCTCTCTCCCACTTTGTCTGTCAAATAAATAAATAAACAATAAAAAATTTAAAAGAAAGAAAGAAGATATCTAATAACCCCCCTCCAAAAAAATGTAGCAGTCTCAAAGCCACCAACTTAAGATAGGCCTAGAGTCATGAGGAGGTTAGATCACAGATGGCCTGTAGCAGTGTTTAGACGTTGGCCATTATGATAAATGCTAGGCCAAGAATCAAAAGGTTCAATATTTAGTTGAGAAATATCAATTATCACATTGTATTTTGAAAAGATCAATCTAGCTATCATGTGCTTAAATGGTTCCTATGAAAGTAGAGTTGGCAGGAAGCTGATGTTTTCTTGGGGTCAGAGATGATAGAAGTCTAAACTAATACATCCTTTCGGGAAGAGAGAGCAGGTGAGAAGTAGAAGGGGTGAGAAGTAGAAGTGATAGACTTTGTAACTTAATGAACTGGTTTAGTTTAGATAAGAAACAATTTTTTAAAAAACTTGTTTTGCTTTATGCATTGTGTTTTGAGACAGGATCAGTTTGCCTGGTACTTACAGAGCCTCTTGCCTCTGTTTCCTGTGTTGGGATTTTAGGCATGCTTTTCCCATAAGGTTACAAAGTATATTTTTAAAACACAGTTTCAGGGCTGGGTAGGTTAAACAGTATCACCCTCAGCAAATATGTTTCACTACTGTTATAAAAAGAGATCTAGTTTTTCTTATATTTGAACACAGTTGTTTATAGTTTCATTTCCTTTTCTTTAATACTAGCCATAAAAATGCCAAACAAACACATTTTATGAACATTCCTTTGTATAAGTCTCTGAATTTAAATTATGCTGTGCCAATAGATCCATTTAACTATGATTGGCGACATGTCCTCTCCAAACACTCAGCTGTAGAGGGTAATAACTGCATGCAGAAAGTGAGAAACAGTAATCTGATACTGGGTTGTAGATGCATCACTCAGCACACACTCCCAATGATTTATTTCATACTTTGTTTAGTATGTTTTCAGTTTACTTAAAAATAATGCCTATCAATAAAGATGATGTGGTTAAATAATTTAGGAAAAGCACTTCTTTTGTCATCTATAAATTGTTCCCAGTGTGATGGGCTCAATGGCTGCTATGAATGGCAATTTCCCTTCAACATTTAATTTCTTCTTAACACTTCAACTATTACAATTAAGCCACTTTATTCTTATCCAAGTTTTTTTTTTTTAAATTTAATGTTTATGAGTGCCACAATACTCAATCTCACTGTAAACAACTTTTCAAATAATGAAGCCATATAAAATCTGTAATATTTTGTTTTGGATGCTAATTAGTACAACTAAATAATACTCATTACTAATATAAATATTCCTAATTAACTCCTATTTTCTATGCCAAATCTAAGTTACATGAATCAACTTTTGTCTTTTTAAACATGAGAAAATTATTTAAAACAGAGTATGGGGATGAAGTTCAGCGGTAAAGCATATACTTAGCATACATAAGGCCTTGTGTTCAATCCCCAGCAACCCCTCACAAATAAATATATTCATAACAATGGGACTCTTCTTCTTCCTTAATATTGTATTTTCATCAGACAAATGAAGCATTTGTCTTTAAGGATTTAAACAACAACTAGTGTTTATTAAAAGCAGATCTAAACTTCCAGAACTTGATCTAAGTAAATCCATGCAAAATTGAAACATACTATGAGATTGTGGGAATCCTCAAAACCTCACTGGCCAGTTCCACCTACTTGGACGTCCTGAGACGCCCGTCCATAGTGACTCTACCCACTTACCTAAAGCCCATTACTCATTCTTCACAGATACATGGAGATACAGATCTACACAAGATCAGGGGAAGCATCTCAGACCTGTGACCTTTAACCAAGCTTTCTAAAATATATTATTTATTTATTTGAGACACACACACATAGAGATAGAGAGAAAGAGTGTGCCAGGGCCTCCAGACACAGAAAATGAACTCCAAATGCATGTGCCACCACCTTGTGCATCTGTCTGGCTTACGTGGATCCTGGTAAATCAAACCTGGGTCCTTTGGCTTTGCAGCAAGTGCCTTAACTGCTAAGTCAACCCTCCAGCCCACCCAGTTCTTCATTAGTTTTAAGACACATGAATTAATAAAATAAAAATTTCCAAATCAAGATATATAAGAAAAAAAGACACTCATATATTGCCGGTGGCCCAGTAATTAAACCCTACACACATGGTCATGCAAGCAACTCTGACCAAATTAAGTAGGTTACAAAAAATACACATGAAAACAGTATGGGAACTGCTTGGGAAGGAGGAATTAAGAGGGAGATAAGAAGCTGAGCATGGTGGCACATGCCTTTAATATCAGCACTTGGAAAGCAGGGGTAGGAGGATAACCACGAGTTTGAGGGTACCCTGAGACTACAGAGTGAATTCCAAGTCAGCCTGAGCTAGAGTTAAACCATATCTCAAAAAACCAAAAAATTTTTAAAAAGGAGATAAGAGAAGGTAATGGGGTGAATGTTCAAAATGCATTATTTACATGCATGCAATTTTCAATAAATTTAAAAGATCAATGCCATAGGAATATATTTTAGCATTATTTGAGGAAATAGAAGAAATAATTCATTGAAGAATAAAGAATTACAATGGTAACCATCTATCTCAGATTCAAAAGAATGCTACATAACTTAAAGCGAGTATATGTCCAAAATTAACTATGGAAAACTATCAAAGAAAAGATAAAGACTTTCTGAAAACTCATATTTGCTTACCCCCCAAATTAAATTTGAATGGGTCATATAACATGGATATATTTCAAAAGTAGGAAAAGTATGACTAAAAGAAAAATTGATTATTTGGTGATTAAATAGAAAACAATCCTTCTGGAACAAAGAAAATTGAAATAAATCTGTGAAAAAAAATGAAACACAAGACAAGACCTATTCAGGAGGCCTAACATCTATAAACATAGAACAAAGGCAGGGATAGTAAAACAATCAAAACCACATGGGTTCTTGCCTGTTCTTCATATTTGGGGCTGGGGATATGGCTCAGTAGTTAAGGGCACCTGCTCTATGAGCTTGTTGACTGGAGTTTTGATTTGACTCAAAGGACACATCTATAATCCCAACACACTTATGCCAAAGAGAGATGGAGCTATGAGAATTTGGAAGCTCATAGGCCAATCTTGACCTTTCTTAGCAGCAAATATCAAAAGGGACCCTGTTTCACACAATGTGCAGGGAGTGGATCAACACCTTAAGGCTCTCTTCTGTCCTCCACTGAGGCACACATACATCTCCATACACATATCATTATACAGCCACATACACATAAATACAAACACAAATCAAAACTCAATGAAAAGCAGAAGAAAGTCTGTTAGAATTAAGAAGACAATTAAAAATGCCCAAAGGAGTAAATGATACATTTTTCATCTTGACATATCATTTTAAAATTTCATGAAACTCCTCATACCTACTAGGAAGAAAAGGGATCAAGGATTTTCACACAGTGAGAACCAGATTGATATTGGACTCTTTGCCTAAGACACACTGGTAAAATACAATGGAGCAAAACTGTACATTTGATGAAATTGACAATCAAGTGTGGGCACTCCTCGAAGATATGATTTGGAACATGTAAGGACTCAAATGTATCAAGCACTTGTCACATAAAAATTAACGTCTTTGGGCTGGAAAGATGGCTTAGTGGTTAAGCACTTGCCTGTGAAGCCTAAGGAGCTTGGATCGAGGCTCGATTCCCCAGGAGCCACGTTAGCCAGATGCACAAGGGGGCACATGCATCTGGAGTTCTGTTTGCAGTGGCTGGAAGCCCTGGTGCGCCCATTCCCTCTCTCTCTATCTGCCTCTTTCTCTGTGTCTGTTACTCCCAAATAAATAAATAAAAAATGAGGAAAAAAATTTAAAACAAAAAATTAATATCTTTAAAAGAAATTTTGTTATGTCAGAAAGGAAATAGAATAGAAAGGATATGAGATAGATAGCATACAGAGTGATAATGAAACCTAGAATGATGGCAGGAAACTGGCACATGGGCCAAGTAGTTGTCATGTGTCTTTCATCCCTACTCATCTACTTTTTAGCTTTGATTTCTTTTGGCCTATATTAGCAGAGCACATTGTAGCTATGACAGAGGCTACAATCACTGTGGTGGAAACCATTTATCAAAGCTGAGAATCTATACTATCTTCCCCTTTATTAGGAAAAAAAAAAAGTGTTAAGGGCAGCCTAGATTAAAGAATTAGTTTGAAAAGACTTTAAAGTCACTGGATATCACTTAAAAAGCAAGAACTAAGATGACACAAGACTGTACTTACTTCTCAGTGGATCAGATAACATTTATTTCAGCAGAAAACTTATATACTACATATAAAAATATATTAATTTTCTGAATTAACAGAAACAAAACAATCACTTAATTGTTGTTAAAAACAGAATGTAGCATTATAAACCTTCTTAATATAAAAGTACCATAACTAAACACATGGAGAGGACAAATGGTCTTAGTTTGCTAAATACCTAACCTTTAATTGTAGGAAATCAATAGACAGTGTCCAATGTTAAGAAACTGAAGTTCACTGCTCACATGTGGAATGGTAATCAGAACTCTTGGGGGACAACAATTATGAAAACAGCTTTCACAGGCTGGAGAGATGGTTTAGTGGTTAAGGCACTTTCCTTCAAAGCCTAAGGACCCATAATCGACTCTCCAAGTCCGATGTAAGCCAGATGCACAAAGTGATGCAAGCATGCAAGATCACACATGAGCACAAGGTGGCACACTCCTCTGGAGTTCTATTATAGTGGCTGGAGGCCCTGGCATGCCAGTTCACTCTCTGTCTCATAAAAAACAAAATGGCTTTCACCAAAATGGGAGATTGTTGGTGGCAATGGTGAAGGCGACTAATTTTAACTTGGCGTTTTTGCTTGTGTTTTGTTTGCTATGTCTTGTTTTAATATGAACAGGTATTACTTTAAAATAACAAATTCAAAACTCTTTTGTAAACACATGTATTATATATCTACCTTATGGTAAGGAATTTATAAGGCTTTGGGAAATAACAGAGAAAGCAAAATCTCCATACTTTAAAACTTGACATTCTTAGCCGGGCCTCCCAACACTCAGGAGCCAGAGGTAGGAGGATCACTGTGAGTTCGAAGCCACCCTGAGAGTACATAGTGAATTCCAGGTCAGCCTGAGCTACACTGAGACCCTACCTCAAAAAACAAAAAAAATATAAAAAAATAAATAAAATAAATAAATAAATAAATAAAAGAAAACACTTGACATTCTTGTACAAAGAGTGTGAAAACAAATAATCCTTTCATGGCTGATAAATCTGTGCTATATGGTGTTGTCTGCCAGAAGAGATTTAGCTAAGTGCCTAATTGTTTTTAAGAATGCTGGTGTGAATGATACCTAAATATCGGTGTGCCCACTAAAAAATAAAATTAAAAAAAATATGAAAGAGAACTTATACCTAGTTATCTACCCGATAGATTTTGGAAGTTCTTGCCCTATTAATGAAAAATGTTGTGAGGCATTTTGAAATGTCCCCTAGCCAAGGAACACACTCATATTTGAGAATATGTTGTGGTTTGAAACCTGCCAGATCTGGATTTCAAGCTCCAGTAGTTATTAGCTATTCGTCTTTGGGAAGTAAATCTACCATCATTAAACCTTGGTTTCCCTTTCTGTAAAATGGGGTATAAGCCGGGCATGGTGGCGCACGCCTTTAATCCCAGCACTCGGGAGGCAGAGGTAGGAGGATCGCCGTGAGTTCAAGGCCACCCTGAGACTCCATAGTGAATTCCAGGTCAGCCTGGGCTAGAGTGAGACCCTACCTTGAAAAAACCAAAAAAAAAAATAATAATAATAATAAAAAAATAAAATGGGGTATAATGATGATGATGATGATGATTAAAAAAAACAAAGCCCAGCTACATTTGCAAACATTATCATATTTTTTCTTTTACAAATTGAATGAGAAACTCTGTCCGGATGGTACATAAAATTCACTAAAAACTCAAGAGCTATTGCTCCTTTGGTTCTAGCTGTAGTAATAAAAATAAGCAAGAGAAGGAGTGCTGCATATAGAGAGAGACTGTGCAAGAAGGAGCATGAGGGATAGCAGAGCTGCATATAGAAAATGATTGTATCTAGAGGGATATGATTGTATGTGAAGGATAAGAAGAGCTCATTGCTGAGCTTGAATTCATGAGCAAGAGGGTCGGGTCCATGTGCACTCCAGAGCAGCACTCTCCACTGCGATGATGCATACACAGATATGTGGTTATACAAAAGAGTGCGTCTATTGAGCACTTGAAGTGTAGCCACTGTAACTAATGAAGTGAATTTTAAAATTCTTTTAATTTTTATTAATTTAAATTTACATGTAATTTGTCACTATCATATTTATTGGCCAGTCAAGTGACGGAGGAATACTGATGAGGAAGAATGGGGACAATGAGGAAGAGGGTACCAGGTTGTTTGGGAGATTAGTGAGGTAATGATGTTCAGGGCAGGGCAAGCAGAGGGCAGCATTTCTGTACCCCAGGTATACTAGTAAGCACACAGTAAGGGACTGTGGATAGAACTGTGGAAGAGGGGACAACAGCACCAAGAACATCCTCATTGGAAGACACCTGACCTCGATCTTAGCCCTAATGGAGTGACCCCAGAGGTTTGCATGCTCTTTCCATTTGGCCCTCCTTATCTCCACATCTGAGGGCAGAAGGAGGATTCATAGCTTTTAGTGCCCAGTTTCTATTCATAAGCTCCTCAAATTTTCCTAATGATAGAAGAATAACAACAACGGCTTTCGAAAATTTTTCTTCATAGATTTGGTTTTCTGAAACTTGAACCATTTTTATTGCTGTCCTGGGGTCCTGTCAAGTTCTATATCAGTTGCTTAAAATCCTATCAAGCTGAGAACTAAACAACAGGTTCTTATTAATCTATTTCTCTGTTAAATGCTTTTTATAAATAATGAAATTAAAATTTTGTGATACCTTTCTTTCACACAAAAAAATTTAAAGTGATTTTAGCAATAACTATTATTTTTTACTTTCATTTAGATAACTCCACTGGACCCAAATGCAGAAGTACTTTGGAATGATTTGGCAATCCATTTAGTGCAGGTCATGGTGATGTTAGTGAGTTCTTTATTTCGCAATCAAGTTAATGCGCTATTAAAAGTTTATATATTTAGGGCTGGAGAGATGGCTTAGTGGTTAAGCACTTGCCTGTGAAGCCTAAGGACCCCAGTTTGAGGCTCGATTCCCCAGGACCCATGTAAGCCAGATGCACAAGGTGTCGCATGCATCTGGAGGTCATTTGAGGTGGCTGGAGGCCCTGGCGTGCCCATTCTCTATCTATCTGCCTCTTTCTCTCTCTGTCTGTCTGTCACTCTCATATTAATAAATAAATTAAATATTTAGGACAATATACTTATTTACTTGTTTTCAGTCATAAGTACCTGAAAGTGCAGTCTTTGGAGTGGGAGCAAGAATGCATGCCCTGGATGGTCATTATCTAGAAGAGTGACCTGGGCAGGTCACTGGAGTCTTCAAACTTTGGCTTTATCATTTGGAATAAAAAGAAAACAAGGTCTGCTTCTCTCAATCCAAAAATTTCTGTCAGGTGTGGGAAATAACATTTTAAAAATACTGTATACATGTGCAACTTAAAATACGGATCAGAAGCCTTTTTATTTGTTTTTTTTTTTTCCTCCATTTTGAAATCTAAATGGAACTCAACTGGTCACATTCTTTCCAAAATTTTATAAACCAAAACCTATATCCTTGGTGTTTTGTGAGCATGACAGAGAGGGCTGGACTTAAAGTGTGTGCACCCAGTAAATAAATGATGTGACATATACTTAAAAAAAAATCTCTTTGGTTACATCTTTTCCCACACAGGAAAAGTACAGCAGTCTTTACAGAATTATTCAGTTCCATGCATTCATACAGTAAAATTTTTAAATTTTTCTAATTGCTACCTTCCATATTTCCCCAAATACCAATGTCATCTTGGAAACTTGATTATTTTAAGATATATTCACCCATGATTTTAAATATATTCATCATACTTAGGCTTTTATTTTTAAGAGTTTGAAATATCACAAATCCGCTTTTAGCTGTGATCAAAATTTTGCTAACACAAAGCTCTTAGACACTCTGTGGGAAGTGTCATTCATGTCTATATGTTGATTCTACAACTAAATACAACCATTGTTCATCTTGGAAACAGAACACAAGATCTTTCCACAAGAAATCTCATTTCTCAAGTTCCTATCGATTGATTATAAAGAACTATACTTTGGTTGTAACGTGTTCAGTGAAGTAGCTTTGTTTTATTTAAACAATTGGCAGATGTGGATCAATGTATACCCAGCTTCTTTAAATGGTCCTAATCCAGAGTCGTTAACACAAAGAGAAAATCTGAAGAAAGGTTAATTCAAACCATCTGAATCAGACCCAAATAAAATCCACAGAAAAGGAGGACTGATTTATATGTTTTCTTTTATTGAGGGAAGGAAGAAGAGAGGAAGGGATGGTTTGGTATGAGGAAGATCAGAGATCCATCCCACCCTGAGACTCTCAGCTATTAATGGAATGCCAAAGTAACATGGGCATGTCTTCCAAATTCTGCAAATTTTACCAATTTCAGCTTCACTGTGGAAAGAAGGTCAGTAATATGTCGTATAGAAAGACTATAAACACACACAAGCTTCAACTTGGCATATGGATCAGGAGTGCTTTCTGTAAACAACAAAAGGAGCCGGATATTTTGTTTCTCTTTTCACAGGTCTTTCCTAAGTGTTCCTGAAGAAATGTTATCAATTGGGCTGGAGACATGAGTAGTGGTTAATGCACTTGCCTGCAAACCCTAAGGATCCAGGCTTAATTCTCCAGTACCCATGTAAGGGAGATGAACAAGGTAGCACATACGTCTAGAATTCATTTGCAGTGGCTATAGACCCTGGTGAACCCATTCTCTCCCTCCCTCCCCCTTCATCTCTCTCCATATATCTCTCTGCCTCTTTCTCTCTCTCAAATAAATAAAATAATTAAATAAAAAATGAAAAAAATGTTATCAAGTTAAGTTGACCTCTGTTCAAATTGACTTGGTATTTTACTGTAATTTTTAATTTCAAGTTTTTAAGGGTACTATCCATGCCTATTAAACAGTCTAAGCATCTCTGAATCACCAAATGAAAGGGGTCAGTCTAGATACTTGGTCATAGCATGGCCAAGCATTCAAACAAAGGATTAAAAAAGGCATCGTTGATGTTTAACACATGCCCTAAGCCATAAAAATTTGATTTCTTATTTTCCTAGGTACTTTTCAGCTCTGGGGCATGGTGTCCAATGGCACAGACTAGTCAGTGATCCCAAATTCCTACATCTTAAAGGAAAGACTGAGTTATAGCCTCACACTAGAAGCAGAAAGCGAGCTTCCCTCCAGCAGTGTGCCCGAGGTTCTTGTGGATACTGATCCTCCTGGAACACTCATCTGTGCACACACACATGCATCTCCCTACAGAGCTCCAACGAGCCCGGCAAAGCACTGAAGGTCGTGGTCACCAAACAAAAGAGAAACTATTTTTATTGGAGAAGGAAAAAAAAAAAAAAAAAGAAGAAGAGAAACATTATCCTTTAATCTGAGATTATCCTTACTAGTTCTTGATGGCTCTAATTGAAGCCAGTCAGTCACTCAAAGAAAGTGTTATGGATAGCAGGGGCTAAGGAGCCACAGAGTTTATCACGGAAGTATGTGCTGAACATCCAGGCAGAGAAAAGGTTAAAATAACTTAAGATACAGGAAACAACTGGAGCTAAGGAACAGCCCAAGGTTATATAAAATCACATCTCCAAACCTGAACCACAGAATTTATTATATAGCATAATAAACACAGAGCATGGGCAGAAAGAATGAAATGCCAACAGCTCATTAGGGCTGGTTTCATGAATCTTTCACAAAACAACCAGCAGTAATTGCAAAAGCTCAGGACTAAAGAGAGGCAATTCTCTCTTACTCTCAGAGGGGATTAAGAAAATGTGGACTTCCTGTACAAGGACTCCTTGTACTACTGGACTTGTCTGTAATAATGACTCCAACCAGTTCTATATAGGTTTTGAAATTTTTTACCTGTACATTTACTTTCTAATTTCTTACTAATCAAAGCATAGTCCATAGGCTCAGTGGACCTGGGGCTTGCCTACATGCAGAACTTCAGGCCCCTCTTCCAGCCTACTGATTCTGACTCGCCTTCAACAGCAGCCCAGTTCACTGTCTACTTTCAAGTTTGCACACCTAAATCTCTTAGCACCCACTCTACCCTCTTAGGATCTATTTTCTGCACAGTGGCCTGAGTAGTGATCTATTAGTTTCATTTGAAAGCCACAGATCATTTCCTCCTTTAGAAGGAAAGAATTATGAGGCCAGGAAAGGAGAGTGTAGTACTACTTAGTCATCATTGAAGGAGCAGCTGAACTCACCTGTAGTTTAGGATGAAGTCCACATGGCATCATTTCTTTATCTCATGAAAAATACCTATCACTCTTTTCTTTTGATCTTGTCTATAAAGCAGACACATTTTTTTCCCAACCTCATATCTTTGCCTGTATTCATTATCCACTTTCTATTAGGATCTCATTCATTGAATATATCCCCTTTCCACTGACATATGCATTAGCCTTCTCTACCTGACCCAACTTCCCTTGGGTTTTCTACTTTAAAAAGCAGCAAAATCTCATTGCTGTCACTGCTTCCTTATCCTCAACACTTGATATTTCTTTTTTTTTAAGATTTTTATTTATTTATTTTTATTAGAGACAGAGACAGAGAGAGAGTGGGCATGCCAGGGCCCCTAGCCTCTGCAAACAAACTCTGGATGCGTGCACCCCCTTGTGCATCTGGCTTATGTAGGACCTGGAGAATCAAACCTGGATCCTTAGGCTTCACTGGCAAGTGCCTTAACTGCTAAGCTATCTCTCCAGCTTAACATTTGATATTTCTTTTCTGAATCCCAGGATTGTTAAACATACTTTCATAGTCTTATTTATTTGCTGTATAAGATCTTGTTTCTGTCTTACAATTTGACTAGTTTGGATTCAGACTCAAATACAAAATTATAATATACACAACTCTTTGGGTCTCTGTCCCTTCATTTACAAAGTGGGTATCACAGTACATAATAAAATTGCCTGTCATAGGCTGGCATTGAGCAGGTGCTAATATATTCCCAGATTCCTCTTCCTGGAGAAAAGTCAAAACTCATTCTGAAACCACCAAATTTTATCTGGCCAGGAATTTGAGAATATAGAATATTATTATTCCATTGTTAGTAAATGTCCATGGAAAATCATTTGAAGTATCATGTAAGAGTCATGGACAAAGGATTCAGCTGGAGCACCATGTTAACAATGAAAAACAGGCACAGTGGGAATAAAAATGGCCAAGGCCTAATGACAGAAAATTACACAAATGAGAAAACAAATTGTTTAATATACTGTTGAGTGGGGCAAAGGTAAAACTCTAATATTTATATTCCTGGGCCTGATTATGTGATCTTAAATACAATTGGTTGAACAAAGAATGACAAAGGATTTAAAAACTATTAGCAATAATTGACATGTTGTAGTATAATGGGTCACTATTTCTTATATTCTTCTAAATTTTGAAAGTTTCATAAAATGTAGGTTAATTGTGTTTAAAACAAAGGTATTATAAATAATGAATCTACCAATTTTTTTTTTATTCTGTAGCTTTTCTGGAGAATCTGAGTATTAGCTTTGTTTTCTATTACACTGGATATGATCTTTGCTTTTTGGTCAATTCCTATCTTTTATTCTGTATTTCTGTTGTGGGTGTTGCTACAAGTTTTTCTCTCTGGCCCTGCTTTCATTGTCTTGCTTAACAAGACCATATGCATCCTCCTGGCCTCACTCCCCTCTCAGCACTGAGTTACCATGTTCTTTATTGGCTTAGCCTAATTCACCCATGTGTACAACCACCGTGTCCTATACATATACCTTCCTTTCTTTACGTACCTTTACTTTTCACATAGGGATCAGTGGCTCTCTGCTAAATAGTAGACATTCTTCCAGAGACTCAAGACACCATTAAAGATGAATTCTTTCCCCAAGTAGCCTCAGCTAGCTACTTTTTCCTCAGTCATTTTTCTAGCTGTCCAATTCAAACTTTACCTTTAAGTCATATTTAACTTTTTATTCTTCCTAGCATTCAGGATGGGAATGTGAGCTCAGAAACAGTTTTCATTTCACAACCTTTTCTCTTATCTACAATCAATGCTCTCTCTGGCCTTTATTTTTCCAAGATGATGCTCAGGAAAACATTCTCTTGCTTCATCCATTACTTTCACACAGAGCTTTAAAGTAAACCATATGAACAAAAACAGCTTGGTCATAGTCCTCTTCTAAAATAGTTTTCCAGTTAATACAAACATCAACAACAACAGGAAGAACTTCCACAACACCCAAAACAAAACAAAAACTCATTTTGACATTTAAAGTCCTTTTCTAATGCTTTAGGTTGACCTGAAGGAAATTTTAATTCTGGAATTTAAAAAGGGTGACTATACTCCATTTCATATGGTCTAGCCTGGTGGCATTTGTTGCCCTTCCTGCCTTCTCTTCCAAGTCCCTTGATCTGCCTTCTGTTCTAGAAAACAAGAGATCTTTCTGCACTTTTCAGGTTTGTTAATTTCCTTTGCTGGTGGTGTTTGATCTTCTCAAAGCTTCTCCAGTGAAGCATCTCTCATGACTATTTCTATTCTTCCTTAAATTCCACCCAAATGCCTCAGCCTGCATAAAGTCTACCCCATGAAGACCTTGAAGAATGTCTGATATGGGGTGCCAGGAGGTCTGCTGCTGCTTCTTTTTGCTACCCAGCTACACTCAGCTGAGCTCTGGAAGTACTCTGTGGAATCTACTCATTTGCAAGTACAGGTTCATAATGCCTGCATGGGGTTTATGAATTAATTGTCCTTGAATTCAAATGTAGTATTTTCCCAATTTTTATGACACTACCCCCACTTTTAGCTAAAAATGATTGACATATCACCCAAATCTGCCTTTATTTTAGTGTAAAAAATAATTACAAAATATTATATCAGTTACAGTATTTAGTTCTTGAAATCTCTGACTAATGTTTGCATATATATTATGAAATTTAATAATAGGAACACATGGTAATAACAAGAAAGTGCTTTATGCATCCATTTCAAAAAAACTTCATTTATTTACTTTCCTTTTGAAGAATTGTTTCCAAGTTATTATAAATATAATTGAGAACATATTAAACATATATTGCATGAATGAGAAGTATTAAAATCCATTTTAACCACACTGTAAAACATAAGAAAAATATTAAGAAAACAACTATGTGTCAAATAATTTGCTAGAAAAATGTCATATTTAGGAGCTTATATGAGGGTATGGGGTCAGACTTGGGCTAATGTCCACTTGGAGACCAGTCCACTTATCTGTAAAACGTAGACCATACCTACTACCTCCCAGGATTACAAGGAGAATTAAATTGGCTGACCACAGCTTAGGACATTGTCAAGCAGAAGCTAAAAAGACTTGTAGGGCTAGAGAGATGACTCAGCAGTCAAGTGGGCTTCCAACAGAAGCATGAGGGCCTGAGGGGACCTAAGATTACCCAAGTTCAAAACTGCAGATCCCATCTAAAATAGTTGGGTGTGGCCACATACACCAGTAACCCCAGTACCTCCAGGGAGCAAAGATGGAACAGCCTTCAAATAGCTCTGGAATCAGTTAAAGGAGACTGTGGCTCAAAACTAAGCCCAGGTGGAAAAGCTATGGAATAGTTCTCCCAGGGTTCCACTTTGGCCTCTTCAAGCAGGCAACCCCTGCGGCAGAAGAGCATACAGTATTCCACAAGGGCCCATACATGTTCATACACCACACACCGCACTACCACCCCCACACAAGCAAAAAGAACCCCCCCAAAAAATAAAAATTGGCATAACAGAAGCAAATACCCTCAAGAATTAGTATTCTCCAAAATTATGATTATAGAAGTTTATTTTAATTTTTTTATAGAATGAATACCTATGTACTTTTTAATTATTGTTTTGTTCTTGAGACTGGTTCTTGCTATGTGGCCCAGACTGGCCTAGAATGCAGTAGATATTCCAAAGGCTTAGAACTGGAGATTCTCCTGCCTCAGCCTCCTGAGTGCTAGAATTACAGGTATGCAACAGCACATTCAGCTTATTTATCTCTTCTTAAGTACTCTGCTTCTCATTATGCTCTGAAAAGTATGACATCATTATCTTATATGTCATTTTCAGACAAAGCGAGAGAGATCAAGTCCTCCTCCCCTCTGCTGCAGTAGAAGTTTGGCAGAGACTTGAGGATCAGCGTGGAGTCAGGGAATGATGTATAGAAGACGTCTATAAGCAAAGCCTGGGCTGCAATTGGACTTTTCTCCTCAAGCTGATGAAAGCAATTTTTTTTAACCTGGAAATTTTTTACATATACTTCTGCTATTCTACTCAATATTACCTATTTAATAATTAATAACTAGGGACATATAATACCCATTTGGTTAACTAAGCAGCAATAAGAATATCAAATGTCTATTTTCAGTATGTCAACTCATGAGAAAACATAAAAAGAGGGAAAATGTTGATGAATGTATTTACCCATTAGGTAATTAAATAATTATTGCTGGATGATTGTAGCCTGGGTACTAGTTTATATGTTAAATACATGAGTGGAAGAAAAATAAGTAAAGGAATTAACTAGTGCTAAGAAAATTTTGACTAGTAACACCAAGCTATAGACCTGATAAAGTCCAATAGTCAAAGTCTACCTGGTCTTTACTCCTTAACAGACTATTTTTACAAGTGGCTTTTTTATTGCACAACGTTCATGAATTTCAAAATGGTCCTGGTAAATAGACAACAGAGCTTCTTGGTGAGGTCATATGACACTTTTCTAAAGTCCAGATGAGTCGTAACAAAGATGACTCGTTCTTGTTGGCAATATATTGCAGTCTTTGCCTTCAGAAGATTAATAACTTCATCCTTTTACAATTAGCACAAATAACTCAAGCTCAAAATTAATATAACAAGTTATTGAGTGAATCTGATGATTAGGAAACAGGCTTTGGAATATATGCTATATCAATTTGGTTAGATGAGAAAAAAAATACTTATTTAAGCAAACATGAAATAGTTTCATTTACTCTGAAACCAAAAAAAAATAAAAAAATAAAATAAAATAAAATAAAGGTCTCAAGGGTTTTACAGTATCCAGGAGGAATGGTAAGTGCTATTTGGAAGATTTCATATGTTGTTTCACTGAATAACTTCTAAAAAACAAAGGAGTATCATTGCATTATGTGTAAGACCCATCCACTGGAATGTGTACAATATCTGAAATAATGTAGTTTCTTTCTGAGAGCACGCTGATTTATTTAAACAAATTCATTCTGCTGTTCAGAAATCATATGTGATGCTGCCTACGCTCTGGAAGGCTGCGGACAGTGTCATCTGTCCCTTCCTTCCCCTGCACAGTGACTACCCACAGAAGCAAGGCTCTTCAGCAAAGCTCATGGAGGGCATAAATTAAGGTTCTCCTGATTACACATTGCAGAGAAAATTAACCAAGGACAATGCATGAGTCTCCTTCAGCTGCTTCAAATATTCATAATCGCAGATGTACATTTACATACTTACAGTGTTTCATACTCATGGTAGTTGACCATTGACAATTCTTAAAGTATATTTTGAAAAAAGAACTGAAACCTTCTGTATGAAATATTTTGAATGATCATCTTAAGGGAAAGGCTGTGTGGGTGCCAAGGGATGATTTAAGGGGTGGGTATTGATCTTCTTCCCAGCAAGGCAGAAAATGTCTTCCATTTTTTAAAAGGCACGTAACTAGTATAGGATTTATGGGCATGCATATATGTTAAAGCTAACGTCAAAGAATTAAAGACAAGACAATGCCCATAATTGCAACTTTCAAATCAATATATATCCTCATATTAGGTTCAAAATTAACATTTTTCATGTGAGGCATAAGGCCCAGGATCAATGGATTCAAATGCTTTCATGGCAAAATGAAGGATTACCTTCTTAGGCTTTCAGTTCAGAATAAAGCCTGTGTAACATCAGGTCGTTTAAGAACTAACAAACTCAATCACTCAACATACCTGCTATTGAAATTTGAAACATCACTGAAGAAAATACAATATTTTATTCAGAAAACTAAACAACACTGAGTCATTCCTGGGTTTCAGTGTCTCATTCCACTTGGGAAGGGCCAGCCATCCCACTCACCCCCCTTTTTTGTTTTGTTTTTCAAATCATTTATATCTATAGGAAACCAAATATAATCATTACTTGACATATTTCTCTTAAACTTAAATAAATGCATTTTCATTGTGACAATTTCAGAGGTTTAAGCTATTACAATGCTAAAATTCAAATGACGTGCTTATATTTGTTAATCATTTGCAACACCGGCAAAAACAGTTTTCTTTAAGACACCTTTCTAGTCAAAATAGCTTCTATGGCTGGTCTTGTCCGCATAAGAAATCCTGCCATGCTATAGACAATGACTAACATCGGCTTAAGGATGAAAGACGAATCATAAAGAGATAAATCCAAATAAAACCATTTTAATTCTCCCTTGACTTTCCCTCACTTAAATATCCAAGTAAAACATACAGTACCTTTTGATTTTCTGAGTGAGTAGTTCCCAATCAATGCTTCCTCTGCTAGCCCAGCTGAAGAATCTACTGAAACAAAAGAAAAACACAAAAACACACGTACATAGGTGAAAACTGTAACTCACCAATAAGTAAATCATTCATTATATCCAGATAATAAAGCTACGCCTTGAAATATGCAGTAGGAAAAACGCAGTGCTTGAATATTTAGGTTCAGTCATGAATTTCAAAGCATTGTAATCCAAGATCACATAAAACAGATTTTTTTTTTGAAAAATGGATCAAAAAAAATAAAGCAAGATAAAAGGTAGAAGACCCAAAGCATTACCAGCGCATAGGCAGCAATGCCCCCCCACATCTACAGTCCGTGAGAACTGCTAGAGAATCCACCTCCAGGGCACCCCTCCGATCTGTGCCTCTCTCGCTCCAGACAGACGCAGTCTGCAAGCCACCAGCTTGTCTGTGTGTGTCGGAAGGGAAGCTGCAAATTAGAAAAAGTCTCCGCAGTGGCGGAAAGGAAAATAAGGCGAGTGGGAGAGGGAGAGAGAGCTCACTAGCCTCAGAATTTTCGAGAATGATGACAAGCCACTCAGCTCCGCCGCCATCATTCACTGACAATAGGATGCAGCTCAGGCTTTGCCACAGGGGGCTTCTGGTACCAAATGCCTGACAGGCATTTTAATTGCCTCCATCCAAGTGTGTCCCCAGGAGTAGAGTCTATAAGCCTATGAATGCCATCATCTGGTCTCCTTTGTGTTTCTCAGACACACACACACACACACACACACACACACACACACACACACACACACACCACTGCTTAACAGAGATCATTTTCAGGCATATAGTATTAAAATCAAGCTACACAAACTAGCCACGACAAAATGGTATGAGAATTATTATTATTTGCATAAAGGAGATCAAAGATTCTTATGTTTTATTAGTGACAGAGAAGTGCAATATTTTAAAACTATTGCATTTGCCTGTTTTTTTACACACACACACACACACACCTCCTACAAAAAATTCAGTGCCTTTGTAAGTATGATGATTACACACTCGCCACTGATTTCCGAACAAGGGAGAAAGCAATAAAAAAAAAAGAAAAGAAATTAGAGAACCAAGAGTTGATGTGAGATATCTGTAGGCAATTATTTTATTTTGGTTCCATACAAAAGAGGTGGCCACACTGAGTATTGGGGCTTTGCTATTCCTGAGGCTCAATTCAGGGAGGTGAATGCTTGGCATATAATTAGTGTTCCCTTCCTGTTAGCAACTGAAACTTACAGTTATATATTACATTTACACTGTCTTTTATGTAGGGAGGTTAACTGTAGAATAATATCTTGCCACTTATTTTCTGGAGAAGGTGTTAATAAATAAATTGCTACAGCATTGTTTGCACTTTGTAACAATAAATGGAGTAAAATTCGATATGTATCAAAAGGGCCAGCTGCAAAGAAGGCTGCTGGGAGGAAGCATCACCATGGTTACAGGAAACAAATGTAAGGAAGAAAAAAAAACAAGGTGATGATAAAGAAGAGAGAACAAGACTACCGTAGGGAAATTTGGGGGCAAAGCAATACACTTCATTTTTTTCTTTTGAGGAAACTGTATGAGTTTTATACTGTAATTTGGGATTCATTAAGATAGATTTTCATTTTCCTTCTGACACAGTCGTTCTTCATTTTTTGATCACCAGCTAATTTTGATTCCACATTCCAATTTTGTTTCTTTTCTATGTGATCAGTGAGGTCCATGTTCTGGATTCTGAGAGGTCACCCAACCTTGCCCACCCCTTTTATTTTAGAAGTGGGAAAGATGAGGTTCAGAGAGTCTAAGCTAGATCCAACACACAGGCACCAGCCTGGCTTCATCACTTAGCTCACCACCCTTTGTCTCACAGAAGAGGCTTCTTGCCTCTCATGCTGCCTGCAAGGAAAGCCAATTCCAGTAATATCTTTTGTCTTTGACTGGGTAGCCTTTTATCTGTCAAAGCAGCCATACTACTTTTGAAGATGTACTGCCATAATCCTGAGAACTAGCTGTGGCTAGTCTGTGCGTAGTCCTGTATTCGAGGTCTAAGAAATCTGGGGTCATTATGTCAATAGCTTGTTTTTCCTTTTGGATGGATCAAGCCTGATGGCCCTTTTGTGAACCTATCTTGTTGGGCTTGGACTTAATTACCATGTCCTAGGCTCTGCACCATCAGTGGTGCTCTTTTTTTTTTATGGTAAGAGTGTTTATTTTATTATTTTTTTTAATTTTTTTTTAATTTTTTTAAAATTGTTTCTTTATTAGTCAGTACTGTATTCAGCAAATACAGTCAGTTTGGTACCATTATTAGGCTCATCCGTGACCTACCCCCTCCCCTTGGCCCCTCCCTGTTGAGGTATACGGGTCATGCATTGTGGAGTTAGCCCACAGTTATGGGTAAGCTAAATGTCTCTGCATATCATGACCCAACATGTAACTCTGACATTCTTTCCGCCCCCTCTTCCGCAAAATTTCCCTGAGCCATGTTAGGTTCATTTTTGGTCTGCTTCAGTGATGAGGTGTTGGGGGCCTCTGAGGCTCTGGCTCTCTGATTTGGTAGGAGTTGATTTTTCTTACCTACTTAGCAGCAAATAACTTGTTGTGATGCCCACACAAGTGCAGTGGTGACACACAGCCATGGTGGGGAACCAACTGCTCTCAATTTGGCTAACTGATCCCCTCACTGGTATGGGACCCATAGCTGGAGCTGGGAAACAAGTCAGAACCAGATCCAAACGTAAACCCACTCTCCAATATCAAGCTACCATCAATTGTGGGCTACAAGAGGGCCTACACCTATTAAATTCTCTATTAAAAAAAAAAAAAGTAAGGGTTATCTCATTTGTCCTGGTGCTAACTTACTCTCCGTTGGAGAATCTGCTTCTCTTTTTCAGATCGATGTAGATCCTAAGGAGAGAGCCACCCCATCATACCTCAAAAGGGCCCTGGATGAAACTAAGAAAAATTGGAGAAACAAGCAAGGGGGCTGTTTTCCTGATGAACTGGATACCAGCACAAGGGGGAAGGAGATCAGTGGTTCTCTTAATGCAAGCATGAAATTGGACAGTGAAACTGAGTCAGCTCCTCAGGATGTTCATGGCTCTGGACCCCGGAGACCTTCCAAAACAAAGCAGCTGGGAAATTGAGAGTCTGTGAAGAACAGGGGACAAATCACTCAGATCAATCACTGGAGGGCTCAATGTTTACTGAAATCCTTTTAAATTGATAAAAATTATATCTAGGATTTTAGCTTTGATTTCTAATTTTTTTTAATTATTTATTTATTTGTAAGCAGAGAGAGAGAGAGAGAATAAGAGAGAGGAGACAGAAAGAATGTGGTCACCAGGACCTCTACCCACTGCAAATGAACTCCAGACACATGTGCCAGCTTGTGCATCTGGCTTAGGTGGATAATGGGAATCGAACCTGGGTCCTTTAGCTTTGCAGGCAAGCGCCTTAACTGCAAAGCCATCTCTCCAGCTCATTAACTTTTATTTTTAAATTGTTTTTCAAAGGTTTTCTTTCGAGGAGAGGGTCTAGCTCAGTGGTAGAACATGTGCTTAGCATGCTTGGGATTACGTGTTCAATCTCCAGTCATTCTTCCTACAACTCCCCCACCATTTTTTTCTTTCAACATTCAGTTCTTTAATTCTTATGATTCATTGATTATTGGTTAACTCATCTATAGAGGGTCAAATAACATTTTTGACTGTCTAAAATATATTGGTGACTATTGCCACCATGCTCTTTTATTTCTGCACTTCAGCAGTAAAATGAATAAATATTATTTAAATATAAAGAACTGCCATGGCTATTGTAAGAGATTTTTGTCTTAGTGAATCCTACCCACTGATAAAAATTGCTCCCATTGCCACTACCAAAAAGTATCTTTTTTTCCCAAAAAGTATCTTTTAAAAATATGGTATCTTCTAAAAGTCCATTTTCCTTCAGTGATTTTGGAAATGATTTCAAGGTGAATATTTCATTTCAGTATATTGTCATCAATTCACTTCTGAACACATAACAGCTCATATTAAGACTGCAATTTCTTTAAATATAAATCACATGGTCTCAAGATACTATAAAGCACACTTAATAGTCCTTGTTATTCTGATAAAATAGCAGAACTTTTAAAAACATGTAATACTTTCTGGAAATGATTCAATATTTGGGGATATTTGGTTCAGTAAAGAGAATGAGTTAGGGCTGGAGAAATGGCTTAGGAGTTAAGGTACTTGTTTGAAAAGCCAAAGGACTCAGGCTTGATTCCCTAGTACCCATGTAAGCCAGATATGCACAAGGTGGCGCATGCGTCTGGAGATTGTTTGCAGTGGCTGAAGACCCTGGTGTGCTATTCTCTCTCTCTTTCTCTATCTAACCACCCCTTTCATATAAATAAAGAAAATAAGTTAGAAAATTCTTAAAAAGAGGATGAGCTGGTATATTAACCTCTTGCCTTCCTCTCTAATATTCCACCTATTGAGCAAGTATTACATATACACATATATCTTGTGCCTAATTATGTCACAGTCCAAGAATAAAAGATTGCAAACAACTGAGAAACTTCTGTTATTTTTTACATTTTTCATATTTACATCTACGAGCCACTTTAGACCTGTGCTTAGCAACATTTTTTTGTCATTTAGCCAAGAAATATGTTTCAGATATTCCATAGTTCTAGGAGGGGGAAACAAAGGGAATCACATTTCCTGCCCAAGGAACCTCCCTCCTTTAGTAGAGGGAAAAGAGGCATAAACAGAAACCTGACTTCATACCTTTTTCAACTTGGATGAGACACTATGACTATGCCCCTAGGTTATCCCTTCTTCTTCCAAGTTTCAAGAAACATGTTTAACTATATTCCTAGATCCAATTTGTTCAACTCTCTAGCTGTTATGCCTTTATTTTCAAAATGAATTGGTCTATTTGTGCATTGCTCTTGACACTCTCTAGGAATGAACCTGGCACGGTGGCTCACATCTGTTATCGCAGCCCTTAAAAGGCTGAAGCTCTTCAAGAGGACTGCTGTAAGTTCAAGGTCAGGCTGGGTTACATAATGAGTTCCAGAACAGCCTGAGGCAAAGAGTAAGACCCTGTCTCAGAAACAAAACAACTCTCCAGAAAACTATAATGGAGTGTAGTGGTTTGATTGTAAAATGTTCCTCATGACCTCTTGGGTTTTGAATTTGGTCTCCAGCTGACAGCAATTTTGGAAAGTTGCAGAGCCTGTCAGAGGTGTGTCACTGGATGTGGATCTTGATGTTAGTTAGTCTAGCCCACTGGTGTTCACAGTTAGCTCATTCTTGCTGCTCCTGGCCTACTACTGATGTATGAAGATGTGAGCCAGTTGCCTTCTCGGCCATGCTTTCTCCACTATGATGAAACTTCCTGTCAAAACTGTGAACCTGAAATACATATTTTCCTCTCATAAGCTGCCTTTATTAGGGTGTTTTGTCTAAGCAACAAGAAGGTAATGGCTTCATGAGGCATCTCCCTACCCTTCGAAGGGTCTTTGCTCATTTCATGTTCCTCCTATTATGATCTTAATGAAAACTTCAATCAAGCCCCACCCATGACCTGTCACATTTTTTTTCCATTTTTCCATAGTACTTATCATACTATGTATTTTTTTCATTTTCTTTTGTTTGTTTTTGAGACAGTGCCTCATGTAGCCCAGGCTGGCCTATAATTGCTATGAAACTGAGGATGGCCTTAAATATCTGATCCTGCCTCCACTTCCTACACACTGAGATTATAGGCATAAACCACCACACCAGCTTTATACAGTGTTGTTGAACCAATCCAGGGCTTCATTCGATTAGAGCAAGTATTCTTTCAGCTGAGCTACACCTACAGTCCTCCAGTTTTCTTTTCTGCTATGTTTATTTCTTATTATCTCCATCATCCTTCCCTATTTGTTCCATAAGGCAGTTATATTTGCATTACTGGGACACCGCTATACTTATAAACACACTGACACTCAAAACTGTCTCTTGAATGGGTCAATGAGACATTGTATTATTGAATAAATTGGACCGAGGGACCAAATCGGAGAAAAGTTTTTGCTTTCCCTATGATATGTGATGCGTTTTATATGAATGTCACTTTTTATAATATAACTACCCATCACCATGAAATAAGTATTTTTAATATTATCTATTATAGGATTTAAATGTATTTAAATGGAGATGTGTTGCCTATTTACTTTGATTTCTACAAAGTACTTAACAAGGGAACATGGGTTCTTAAATGCACAGAAAGAACTTGTCTGTGTTCTGTTGTTATTAAAATATGCAGAGCCAGGCATGGTGGTGCACACCTTTAATTCCAGCATTTGGAATGAGGCAGAGGTAGGAGGATCACCCTGAGTTTGAGGGTACCCTGAGACTACTTAGTGAATTCCAGGTCATCCTGACCTGGAGTAAGACCCGCCTCAAAAAAAAAAATTAAAAAATAATGCTATTTTAACTGTTAGATTAAAATATTAATTAATGGGGCTGGAGAGATGGCTTAGTGGTTAAGCGTTTGCCTGTGAAGCCTAAGGACCCCCGTTCAAGGATTGATTCCCCAGGACCCACATTAGCCAGATGCACAAGGGGGCACACACATCTGGAGTTTGTTTGCAGTGGCTGGAAGCCCTGGAGTGCCCATTCTCTCTCTCTCTCTCTCTCTCTCTCTCTCTCTCTCTCTCTCTCTCTGCCTCCTTCTCTCTGTCACTCTCAAATAAATAAATAAAAATAAAAAAACAAAGAATTAAAAAAATATTAATTAATGAATGCTACCTCAGGGCCAAAATATTTTGGAACTTTGTTTTTGGAATTGCTTTTAATTGACAATAGAGCTGAGTATGGTGACTCATCCCTGCAGTTCCCATACTCAGGAGGAAGAGGCAGGAGGACTGAAAGTTGGAGGCCAGCCTGGATTATATAGCAAAACTTAGTCTCAAACAAACAAACAAGATTGCAAATATTGTGAGATGTAATTTAAAAAATTAATAATAGAAATAATTATATACTTTTATCAGATACTCTCAAATGTAACAGGCAGATGTATATTTTTCAAAAATACTATAATACCATGGGCTAGAGAGATTGCTTAGTGGTTAAGGTGCTTGCCTGTAAAGCCAAAGGACCCAGACTTAATTCCCCAGGACCCTCATAAGCCAGATGCACAAGGTGGCATATGTGTCTGGAGTTCTTTTGCAGTGGCTGGAGGCCCTGGTGTGCTCATTCTTTGTCTCTCTCTCCTGCCTCTTTCTCTCAAATAAAAAAAATAAATAAATAAAATATTTCTAAAATAAAATAAATATTGTTATACCCAAATTCGCTAAATGTTGTATTACTTTATTTACACCAGATTTTTCTACACCAAAGAACATATGATTAAACAGGTAAAATAAGAAGGAAGGATGGAAGAAAGAGAGGGAGAGAGAGAGAAAGAAAGAAAGAAAGAGAAAGAAGAAAGAAAGAAAGAAAGAGAAAGAAGAAAGAAAGAAAAAAGAAGGAAGGAAGGAAGGAAGGAGGGAAGGAGGGAAGGGATTGAAAACTGTTAGAATCACCACAGTCTGGATGACATCAAGTACTGAAATTCTATTGCTATTAACCTATAAGATGGCAATTTCATATGGCTTAACCTAATACCTAGACCTATAAAAGCAAGCAAAACTGAGTAAAAAAAATGACTCTTGATGTTTATTGCATCATTATTAAAATAGTTAAAATACAGAAACAACCTGCGTCAGTTGCCAGAAAATGAACACACACACACACACACACACACACACGCACAGCACATGCACACTCAAAAATTATTCCATCCTAAAAATATAAAAACCCAGATCTTGTTATTTGCCAGAACCCAGAAGAGCCTGGAGCTGAAATAAAATAAGCCAGACACAGAAAGAAAAAACAAATATTGTTATAGCCTCATTCATATATGGTATTAAAGTTTGAAAGGCTAAGATACCACTATTTGCTAGGAGTTGGGGTAAGATGAAATAAGGAAAAAAAGACAAAGAACACAAACAGCACTTCTGTAGAATTAACAAGATTATAGGTAAAAAAGTACCGGTGCTAATAATATTGTAGAGCATCAACATGTATGATTGTGATTTGTCAACCAAGATTAATATTGACAGTAAAATATTAAAATGTGGTACAGCAATGTAATGTAATATTATTTAGTATACAAAGACTGGTGTTATGAAATGTTCTATAACACAAACCTCAAAGCATTGTAAGTGAAAGAATCCAGTTACAAAGGCCATATAATGTATCAGTCCATTTACATAAAATGCCTTCATGGAAATAAGAAGTGTTAGAAGAATCACTAAACATGAAAAATATAAATGTATGTAAATCATTTGCTTTGTTTTAAAAAATATAAAAAATTGTTCACAACTATAAAACTGTAAAAATTGTTCACAATATACCATCAATGAGGAAGAAGAGTTGCCAATTAACAAAGGGAAAAACATACTGATTAACTCATATAAAGCATTTCTGAAACAGATTATGGTCAGAATTATCACAGAGGAACAAAATATTCCCCCCAAATTATCTGCCTCCAGCCCAAATTCTTTGTAACATTGGAAATAGACTTCATACACCAACTCATTGTGAATTTTATCTTCTGTTCATACTTACTTGGCATTCTGTAACTCAGCTAGACTATCAATTAAAAGTTTTAAAACAGACTGATAGTGTGAGGGGCCAAAGATCTAGAATTACTTGCTTTACTGTATCTTAACTATGTCTTACACATGTGAGAAGCACAAACATTTCATATGTCCACTGAACTTGGACAAAGAGTGACTCAGAAATACAGTAATGCCTACAAAAGCAGGAAAGAACAAATGCATTTAAAGATAGTATGAATCGTCTAGGGTTTTCTTGAACATATCGACAGAGATTTTGATTAGACTTTATCTGCAGTGGAAGATGGATTTATTCTAAGCAAGAAGATAAAGAATGGGACAAGATAAATCAACTCTTTCCCGATTGTTCCTAAGTCGGGTTTTAATCCTGAGTCATCATGATAACAACTTGTATTCACAATTTTATTTTAAATCTTAGTGTGATGGTTTTCTCAAAAACTCAGTTATATTTTTAACTCAATGTAAGTATAAAATACATTTGAAATTATTTTGGGTTTATGCTCCATTTTGAACCTCAGAAATAAGGTAGCTTAAAAATAATATACTCATACTTTTCTTTATCTCAATAGGGGTTTTACTTCATTTATTAAGTTAAACCAAGTAAGATGACATAAATTAGGTGAGTGGGAAGAAGGGAAGCAGGAAAAAGGGAGTGAGGGAAAGGAGGAAGAAAGTATGTATCTTTTTTTTGAAGTCTCAAAATAAAGATTGAGTACAATCTAGTTAAGTAGCTAGTTTAAAATCTATGTTTTTATATGCCATTACCATTTAGGTTGATAGAATGTCTGTAATAAAGTTGTACTTTGTTCACATATATTTTTAAATATTTTATATATTTTATTTATTTGAGAGAGAGAGGAAGGGGAGAGAGAGAATGAGAATGGGCAAAACAGGGCCTCCAATCACTGCAAATGAACTCCAGATGCATGCACCACCTTGTGCATTTGGCTTACATGGGTACTGGGGAATTGGACCTGGGTCCTTTGGCTTTTCAGGCAAGGGGCTTAACCACTAAGTCATCTCTCCAGACCTGTTCACACATTTTCATATAGTAAACTAAATGTAACTTCTTTTTAAAACTCTTTTTGAAATCAATGTCTCATGGACTGCTATAATGAAAAATAATTGTCAATTCAAGTTATAATCTCAATTCTTTTTAACAACTGTGTTGGAACTAAAATTCTACTTAGAGCGTGGAAATGCAACTCTAATAGGACAACTAGAACTCACTCACTAAGTTAACATAGCCACTTTTGAGAACTGTTTGGTCTTATTTAATAAAGCTAAATGTCTACTCATAACCCAGTGATCTAGCCAGAGTTCCAAGAGAACTGAGCACTTTGGTTGACCTAAACACACAAACAAAGCATGTTTTGGTAGTATTATTCATAATAACAAAAAGGAATCTTCACTGGTAGAATAGATTGTGATATATTCATATAATAGATTACTACATATCCCAAAGAAGGGAAGAACAGTATAATTACTCCTAAGTACCTATATGAACTTCACAGACATAAGCAAGAGTAAAAGAAGCTAGACACAAAATATGACATACTAGGTCATTCTATTTATATAATGTTCAAGACCAGAGAAAATAATTCCCAGAAGTCAGAACAATATTGATTATTGTGGGAAGTAAGATGAAGGATGGCATTGTCTGGGAAGAAGTCTACTGTCTTCTAGACCACAGTGGTAGTGATATGGAGGAGAAGGGATTAAGATTTGCTTGCTCTATTATATCTCACCAAGAATAGCAACAATAATGAGTTATATATTGTCACTGCCTTAAAAATCTGTTTGTGGCAGGCTTTAGAACCTTCACTGAATATCATACCAAAAGGTTTAGGCATGAGAAAATATGTGCAAACATATCATGTGTGGTGGTTTGAATTAGGTGTCCCCCATAAACTCATGTGTTCTGAATGCTAGGTCCCTAGCTGATGGCAATTAGAGAATTGGAGCCTCCTAGAGAAGTTAAATTGTTGGGGCAGAATGTGGTGGTTTGAATTAGTTGCCCCCCCCCAAACTAATGTGATCTGAATGCTAAGTCCCCAGTGATGGTACTTTGGGAATTTGAATCTCCTGGAGGAAGTGGGTTTTGGGGGGTGATTTATGGGTGTTTGAGCCAGTTTCCCCTTCCCAGTGTTTGACTCACTCTCCTGCTACTGTTGTCCACCTGATGTTGTCTGGAAGGTGATGTCCAGCCTATGCTCATGCAATGTTTTCCCTTTCCATCATGGAGCTTCCCCTCAAGTTTGTAAGCCAATCAAGCCCTTTCTTCCCATAGACTACTTTTGGTTTTGTGCTTTGTGCCAGCAACTAGAAGCTGCAGCACCATCTAACTATGGGTATATAAGTGAAGTCTGTGTGATGCTGACATGCATGTTAGGTGAACAAGTTGTAAGGGAACATTTATCTTAGTAAGAACTGGGTTATGCTACAATAAAAATAGCCCAGAAGAAAAAATGTATATTAAAGTACAAGGCCTTTTTTTTTTTTTTAAGTAACCCTCATTCAACAATACAGTGATGTGGAAAGGATAGAAAGATAACGCATATTTTATTTGCGTGTATGTGTGTGTGAGAGTGAAGGCACATATGAAAGCAAAAGGACAACTTTCTGGTCTGTCTTTACCTGTCTAAACCATTTGAGGTGGGGTTTCTCTCAATCTCTCTATGCTGTTTTGTTGTTCATTTAAAATTTTTGGCTTTACTTTCTTGGAAAAGTTTATACATTAGATATCAATCTGTATACCTTTCATCGATATATACACATGATAATAGTTATTTCAAGAGATTATTTTATCTATAAGAGGTTTTTAAAAATTTTTTTTTGGTTTAGTTTTATTTATTTATTTGAGAGCGACAGAGAGAGAGAGAGAGAGAGAGAGAGAGAGAGAGAAAGAGGCAGAGAGTGAGAGAGAATGGGTGTTCCAGGGCTTCCAGACACTGCAAACGAACTCCAGACACGTGTGCTCCCTTGTGCATCTGGCTAACGTGGGTCCTGGAGAACTGAACCTCGAACCGAGGTCCTTAGGCTTCATAGGCAAGCGCTTAACCGCTAAGCCATCTCTCCAGCCCTATAAAAGGGTTTTTTTTTTAATTTTTTTTTTTTTTTTTGCTGGATTCACTGAGAATTTTCATACCATTTTCTCAGAGATCTACCATACCTTCCAACTTTTGTGTGGGATCTCAGGATTGAACCCAGGTAAGGAATTAACTCAGCTACTCAGGAATGAGTGGCAAGCCCTCTAGCCACAAAGCCATCTTCTCAGGCCCACAAGACACTGTCAGAACGATACCTATCACAACACCCCTGGTCCAGTGACACCCACCATTTTGTGTTATTTGCTTCATGTATAGTCTTTTTCTTTTGAATGAAAAATGTAAACTTCTTGTTTGGTCCAGTTAAAGTTCAGCCTCTTCCATAATGGCTCCCAAAATCTCCACAGCATATAATATCACAGAGTTTTTTTTTTTCCTTTCTCAAAATCCTCATGGTACAAATGATATAAAATATATTTTAAAATTGCCATGTTATCAAAATGCATTATTGTATGTGGACTTGGGATGATTTTCAGTTTATATGCAGTAGCTTATTCCAATATTGATCAATTTTTAACATCCTAAGACATGCTTCAGATTTAGATGGCTAAATACCTGCCATGTGCTTTCCAACTGCGCCTAGTAGAGACCGTGGAGAAGGCTCAGCAGTTATATGTACTTGCTTGCCATTGTAAATATCATTTTATTCAACAGTTCTGACAGTTGTATACCTGCATTTTACTGTTGAGGAAATAGGCCCAATGAAGTACTGTGATATACACAGGAACACACAGTAACCAGTGGAATAGAAATCAAATCCCTGGACTCTTAAGGTAATAAGATGTAATTCAGCTTAACACGCATAAGGTATCAGAAAAGGAAGGCAGAAACATAAAACTAAGAATTTCCCCTTACACATTGCAAAGTATCAGAAGAGGAAGAGAGAAATTAAACATAGAATTAAGAATTTTCCATTTTGAGACAAACTACATATTATATAAGTAGGCTGTGCATACGGGGAAGATTGGAAATATAGATTTCTACTTCCAGAATAATTTCAGATTCTACCACTTCATAGCTAAATAAGGTATGATGAATACAAGCATCCCTACAGTTGAGGAGCACATCATACTTTTATTTTCAATCCTTCTTGTCTACTTTTTTTTCTTTTTTTAATATGGTAGCAGGGTTTTACTATGTGTCCCAGGCTGGATTTGAACTTGGCAATACTCTTGCCTCAGTCCCTTGAGTATGGCGATGATGGACTGTGCCACTACAGATGCTTTATGTCTGTTCTTGAGGGGGCAATATAGAGTAACTTGAGTGACATTTATGCTAAACTGTTTTTAAATACTTTCATTGTCTGACAATTTGACCTTTTAAAAAATATTGAAATTAATCCATACCTAAGAAATATAGATAACAGTAATAAAGTACCCATCTGAGTAGCCAGTAACTGTCCTCATTTTACTGTATCACTAGAAATTTTCCAATATTGTGGTCACTCTTAAATGGTATGTCAATGTCATTTCATGAAACACATGTCTTATCTAAGTTAAAAAATTTATATCAAAATTTTGGATGAGGGATGACTTTCTTCCACAAAAAAATCTCAATTTCTTCCGATGTGCATCCTCACATTTTTCCTTCTTAATGAGGCTTCACCTGACCACTTCATTTAGTACAGCAGCCTATAATTTCCACTTGCAATCTCCTTTACCATATTTTGAACAAATCATCACTTTCTAACGTACCACATTACTTACTTATTTTTGAGTATTCTCTTGGCCTTTCCTTAGTCCCTTCTAAACTTCATGCAGGCAGGACTCTGACAGTTTTGTTCACTAATATATCTCAAGTACATAGAACTGGATTTCGCATATAACTGACACATAATTAGTGTTTAATAAGTATTGATTCATGTATGCACAACTGATTGGAATTAAAATACCAAAATTCATGTAAAAAGCAGGAATGTCCTCTCTGAAAATCTCAACTCTGAACTGTTTCAGAAATGATAAAGAAAACCACATGTTTTTTTTTTCTTTCTCTACTTTGTGTCTTGGATAACTTTATATATACTAGTTTCAGGCTTTTCATCTTTGCTACATTTATAACCATTTTGAACATAGTTCCTCTTTTGCTTTTAGTTTTTAAAAAATGTTTATTTTCATAAAATTTTTTCTAGACATTTTTTAAAACTGTGAGTCTTTAGTTATAACTTCCAAATTTATTTCCATTTTTTGAATAACATAAATGCTGAAGCTCACTAACTTTTTCAGTACAGAAGATAAACCAGTCTAGAGGCAAATCATATTTGCACAAGCCATAAAAGAAAATGAAGAAAATTTGTGTGGAAAAATTTTTCCCTAAATAAAATTTTCATTTAATAGCCAAGCACAAGAATCGTCATGAGTCATAAATTTTTGGATGATCTTCCTGTGTTTTAAATGAATCTTCCTTTGATCATATGTCTCCTCAAGTAAGACCATTTCAATTGACTGGAAGAGTGGATGTTGGCACAAGCACAAACGTAACAAAGTCACACTTTACTATATCAAATTATTAAATACTAAATTACCTGACATGAGATATAAAGCCCTGACTTCTTTTTAAAAACCACTGAAGGAGTTATTTTGTTAACTGCTTTCTAAGCTTTCAAGACTATCCATCTCATATTCTAAATTCTTCTTGTGTGTTCAGTATTCTGTGACCCAGATTTGGAGCATAGACCTGAAAGGTTAGCTAGCATCACTTCATTTGAATGAGGTCATATCTATCCTCCAAGTTACCAGGAAATTGCAAAATGGCTTCAATTCTGTGTCTTTCTTATTTTTTAAAATATTTTATTTATTTATTAGACAGAGAGAGAAAAACAGAGAATGGGCAAGCCAGGGCCTCTAGCCACTACAAACAAGCTCTAGACAAATGTGTCATCTTGTGCATCTGGCTTACATGGGTACTTGGGATTTGAACCTGGGCCCTTAGGCTTCACAAGTAAGGGCCTTAACCAGTAAGCAAGCTCTCCTCTCTATCTTTTTTCTTTTAGCATTGGGTATTTTCATTTCAAATGACAAGTTGTCTGGATTGTAAGTGTAGTTTAGTAGTAGCTGGTTTGTCTCCTATGGGCAAGGGCGTGCGCTGAATCCTCAGCACACACACACACCATAAAATATCAGTTGTGAAGGGCTAATAAGTACTATACCATATATAGCATGATTTCTGGAAATGTATATATTTGTCTTAGAACATTTGGGATTTCAATCAGCATTTCAAAAATTTGTGAAATCTGTCTACCTTTTGCTGTTTAAGGAACAAGGCACTGTCATATTGGTCACTAAGAAGTAAGGTGTGACAGTTTCTGTCTCTCCCCTTCTTCTAGTCCTACTTCCAGAGCTACATCTGAGACAAGGGATCATGTAATAGGCTATTCAGGTATTTATTTATACATGTTTACAAAAAATTGTCATAATTGCAATCTTGCTTCTTCTTTCTTTTTTTCCTTTTTTTTTTTTTTTTTTTTTTTTTTTTTTTTTTTTTTTTTCTGAGACAGAGTCTCACTCTAGCCCAGTTTGACCTGGAATTCACTATGTAGTCTCAGGCTGGCTACCTCAGCCTTTTGAGTACTGGGATTAAGGGTGTGTGCCACCATGCCCAGCAAAATTACCAACAGTTTGAGTCCATTTAGTGATACGCACAAGTGTGCATTAAAGTTCCAAATTCTCATCATAGATACCAAATGCCTTATTTTAAGAGAAACTTTGATGGTGAGTGGGAGTACCCTTTTATTCTATTTAAATTCATGGTTCATCTTCTCATCAAATATCAAACACAGGGCTTGAGTGATGGACAGTGGCTACTAAACTAAAAGAAAATGATATACACAATCAACATTTATATGTGAATATCCTTTCTTTTTTGACATTTTTTATTAATTAGTTTTATACTCAGTGAATATAGTCAAGTTGGTACCATTGTTAGCCTCCTCCATGTCCTACCCCCTCCCCCGGACTCTCCTTGTTGAAGTATATGGGTCATGCATTGTGGAGTTAGCCCACGGTTATGGGTAGGAGGAAATGTCTCTGGGTATCACGACCCAATGTGTGGCTCTGACATTCTTTCCGCCCCTCTTTGGCAAAATTTCCCTGGGCCATTTTGGGTTCATTTTGGGTCTGCTTCAGAGATGAGGTGTTGGGAGCCTCTGCGTATATGCATGGCTGATTTGGTAGGAGTTGATTGTTCTCTGTGTCGATCTCCTTCACCCTTGTGCTGGTACCAGGTTCACCAAGAACAGCTGGGGCCCTTTTGAGGTATGATGGGGTGGTTTTCTTCTTAGGATCTGCGTCTATCTTTCCCGGGGTGGTGCAGTGCAGTTAGGAAGTCTCCATCTTGACCCGTGAATATCCTTTTTCAATGGTCTTGTTATTGGCTATAAAGTTAATATTTAAACTCAAAAATTCTTTAGGGTACTTGGATTTACATTTTGCCTGGACTTCCTAAATATGCTCTTTGGGACTGGAGAGATGGCTTAGTGGTTAAAGCACTTGCCTGCTCAATTCTCCAGTATCCACATGAAGCCAGATGCATAAAGTGACACATACATCTGGAGTTTGTTTATAGCAGCTAGAGGCCCTGGTACATCCAACCTCTCTTTCTTTCTCCTCTGAGTATGTTTCTCTGTTTTTTCTTGTATCTCTGTCTGCTTGCAAATAAATAGATAAAAATATTTAAATGCTCTTTGTAAAAACAGTCAGTGAATCTGAGCTGATAGGTCTGGTTGGAAGAATTTCCACATCTCCAGGACCATTAACATTTAAAAAAATTTTCCATGCTTAGCTTTTCCCTTGTCTTCCCATTCTTTTTTTAATCTACCCTTTGCAAGACAGCCTTCTTTTTCCCCAAAATCATGATAAACATAGGATACAAAAGACAGAAACATATTTAAGAGATAATTTTGATAATTTTTATCTTCACAGGTCTTTAGTTTCATGTTAGTTGGGAACACAACCCCACATGCTATACATATTTTCTCTTTCTGTAATATGTGATGGATTTTTTTTTTAATATTGGTATACAAAAAGTAAATGGCAACTTGCTTTGGGGATGTTGATATAGAAAATAACTTGATTTGGAAGTTCATGTTATTACTGTGGTCACGTCATATAAGATGTTAAGTTTGAATTTATTTTTCAATCTAGTACAACTAAAGAAATAAAGGACAGGGAATCAAATGTCCAGCTTAGAGGTATGTTTTGTTGAAACATAGTACATAAAAATAAAGAAATCTGAATATGCCTCATTGACAAGTTTTTAGAAAGAGCAAGGCTACTTTTCATCTTCCTATTACAAATTTTAATTCAGAACTGCTCTTCAAAGTGTATGATGTTGATTCGACTATGAGCAGGGCTTGTTAAGCCCACTTTAAGAAATACGTAAAGAACACACAAAGGGAAACCTTGAGGAAATGGCACTCATGGCCTCAGTTTAAAGGCAAGTGGAACAAAAGGGAAAACACAGAGAACCGTGAAGAGGAGAGAGAGAGATTGGGAAGGGAGAAGCTACAGAAATGGCCCAGAAATGTTGAGTATACATTCTGAGCATAACTTAGAAAAAAAAAAAGAAATAAATGAAAACAGTGTGTTATAGGAGAGTTAAGACAGAGCAAAAGGTAAAGCAAGAATAAAGGACATTCATAGAAGAGAACTGGAGGACCTGGCGCTCTGGAAGCACATAGTGTTTCATTTATAAACCAGCTAGGCAGTCTGACAGGTGAAGCAGGCTGAAGCACTTGAAAGATCTTATTCAGTGGCTGGCACTACTGAATGCCCAGCTGGGTCTGAATGAGAGTAGTTTTAAACAGACACATTGTTCTAAAGAAATCTTGAGTTTCTCGTGCCCTCCAACACAGCCTTATAAATCCTCCACAGCATGGATATTTACCAGCCACCTGCAATCACTATTTTTCCAGTTTGCTAGATACAAAAAGTCTTGTCAGGATGCTTCATTGTGGATACTTGGCTTGCTACTTAAAGTTCACATGTACTGATGATAGTCAGGTTGGTTTGGTTCAGTTTCTTCAACAACATAAATTAAGTATGTCCGTCATATCACAAGGATTACCTTGGAAAGAGAGAATTTTTCCTTCAAAATGCCTACAGCCTAGAGGTACAAATTTAGCAGGTTGAGGGAGGGAAAAAGAATGGAAAATAGGCAAAAGTATTTCATCAGTGATGACTGGATGGCTTCATTCTTCTTCAGGAAAAGTGTGTGTGTATGCGTGTGTGTATGCATGTGTAAATATTTGCTTAAAATAATTTACTTCTCTGTGACACTACAAAGTCTAAGACAATACTCATTTATAGTCCCTGAATCTATTACCATGTAATCCTTAATTATGACTTTTGCACTGATTGCACATTCCTTTGAGAAATAATGTCTTCTTACAAAGGAAACATATTTTTTATTGAAGATAGATTTGTGACCACCTGCTAGACTTTCTTAGTAACTCCAGTTAGCTATCAAAAAACGCCAGTGGTCCCAGAAAGAGAGAGAGAGAAAAAAAAACCAAAATTAAACACCAAATATGAGAGAAAAGAAACTTTGGGCTATGAAGTATTTATGAATAGTCTATCTTTAAAATTTATAAATCATGGCTTAAAAGAGTTGACCAAAGGAAGCCCAGATGTGTCATCCCATGAAGTAATTGAAAGACATTTTCCAGTGAGTTTGTGTTTCCTCCCAACACCTGTTATTCTGCACACTGAAAACACCATCAATGATAACTTATTTAAAGTCCAGATTTAAAAAGTGATTCTAAAGGTGAGATTTTGCATGAGGCCTGTCATAAGTGAACCAGCCAAATGGTGAGCCTGCCCAAAGTGGTTGAGCTCAACGTTCATGATAGCAGAAGTTGGAGACTATTGAGATGGCTACAGCAAGCAGCCCTGAGTCAATGTGGTAGGAGCCTGTATGACTGTGTTGCAAGATGCGACGTAGGGAAGCAGGCATCCAAGCCAGATCGAAGAAGGCAAAAGCAGAATGGCAACTCTTAAAGAAAGAGGTATATTTGAAGCATATGCAATGAACCTGTGTTGGAGAAGGGGCATAGAAGTTGTTGAGTTCATAAATAAAAAGTAACACAGTTATACTAACATGAGGGAAAAGGAAAGATGTCCATGGTTCCATGATCATATATTAGAAAAAGTATGGATTATGAGGAACACAATTTTTTTTTGCACATTAGTTTTAAAACAACAGCAGCTGGTTTTGAATGGAGACTCTGCCAATGCTTCCTAAGCACTATCTATAGTGAACAGTGTAGAATGAGAAGCCATAGCTGTGACTTACAACTTAAAAAAAATTTATTTATTTATTTATGAGACACACATACTTCTTTGTGGTTTGGTTTAGTACTCCCAACAGTACCTACTAGACTGCCATACATTTTCACAAGTTTTATTTACACGTGCGCATGTGCCAGTGCCACGGTGCATTTGTGGAATTCTAAAGACAACCTCAAGATTTTTGTCCTCTCTTTCCACTTTTTTTGGAGACAAGGTTCCTGACTTTGCTGCTGTATGTGCCAGTATAGATAGTCTACCAGCTTCTGGATTCTCCTGGATCTGCCTACCTTTGCCATAGTGCACACGCATCACAGACACAAATGCCACTTTGCAGTCAGCTTCATGCTCATGCTGGGGAATTGAATGCAGGCAGGCTTGCAAGCAAGCACCTTTAATTGCCAAGCCCTGACCCTGAAATGTACAGTTTAACCACCCCAGGGGATTTTGGTGCCAGTGGTTTACAGGATACAGTAAAACAAACCAACCATGGTAAACCTTCTTACTAACTGCAAAAGCATTTGCTGCTTGTGCCAAAGAAACCAACAGGAGATCACAAACCAAGGGGTACAGGGGTCATAATAAACGTGAATTTGAATTTGTGCATAGAAAAAAGTATAGTGAGTTACATAAATATCTTCTGCATTTAAAGTTTTTATCAAAAATAGAAATTCACTTTAAAGAAAAATACATTTTACATTTTCCTCTTTTGTACTCAGTTTTCTCATTCCTCATTATCTTTCTGTTATTATCTACAATCAGTAAGTAAAAGATAAAATGCAAGAAAAATTGTCTAATCAAGGGTATTTTAAGATAAAACCTGACCTTCATTTCATGTTCACTATGGAGACAAATGAGAATACAAACAAGACACCAAAATTCTATTTATGACATATACTTTAAAAGGAATCCATGACAGTTATGCTTAAAATTATGTTATCTTCACAATTTTTGTCAAACTTATAACATAAAATTCATTTTTTTTCACTTGATGTTTTTCACAAGTAGTCAGGAAACATGCACTTTCAAGTGCTCAGCAACTATAAAGTGAGTACGACACCTATCTGTGTGAGATGAAAGTACACTGTTCTTTTAACTCTGCTTTATCTTACTGAGCAGGAGAATGACAACTCCCTCAGAGATTTGGGGGTACACAGAGCAAGCACAGATGAATGTTCATGTAGATACGATATGCTCAGCTTGGGAGAGAGACTCAGGATGGAGAATTGTGGGCATACTATAAATTTCCTTTGAGAGAGATGAGGGAACTTCACCATGAACTTGAGAACTATACTTGGGTGAGATGGGGAGATGGTGGCAATTGGGTTCCATAATCCTTAACTGGCATCCAAGGACATCTGAAAAAGTATTGTCCTCATGTGTATCTATCAAAAACAGTGAGAAACTTAACAGGTAGTTACTAATGTAATGTTTGAATGTTTACTTGTAGCAGTTGCTTAATCCTGTAGCATCTTTGTGATGCTATGACTTCACTATGTCCCAGGTGAATAAAGCAGACAGGCAGATGAACACCCTTTATATGGCTTTAAGCTGCAAGTTTATTTGAAAAACTTCATTCCACATTCAGTGCTCTCATTATTTCACATGTAACCTAAGTTGTCCTATAGCAGAAATATAGTGACAGATTTTGTAGAAGTCCAAGTTTGACAGGCAGTCAGTCCTCCCTGAAAAATCTGATGACAAGTCATTATATGAGCAATACAAGCCCTTGTCAACAATATGCATAATATGAATAGGTTGGTACTGTGAGGGCCAATAGAATAGCCCCCAAACAGTTTGTGCAAGTTCTCAATCTATATTTTATGAGATTTGTAAGCAACTGACTTTGATAATTCTTTTTTTCTAGCTATTAAATTCAAGAAGTAAAAGAACAAAAACTTTTGGGTATTCACTGTGCTCCAGAATCATTGGCAATCGTTTTTTTTTTTTAAGCTGGGGACAAGTATTTCCATGCTTGGGTATTCTGTGACCCCTATGTTTCAGGTAAAAGGGTAAGTCAACAGTTTATTTTATTTTATTTATTATTATTATTTTTTGTTTTTTTGTTTTTCTGAGGTAGGGTCGCAGTCTAGCCCAGGCTGATCTGGAATTCACTATGGAGTCTCAAGGTGGCCTAGAACTCACGGCAATCCTCCTGCCTCTGCCTCCTGAGTGCTGGGATTAAAGTTGTGCGCCACCACGCCCGGCTTTTTATTATTTTTGAGGCAAGCCCAACAGACCGGCCTTTTTTATGCAAGAGAGTACATGCAAGAGAGAAAGGGAGGAGGGAATTGGCATGTCAGGACCTCCAGCCACTGTAATTTGACCTCCAGACGTGTGTGCCACCTTGTGCACATATGCAGCCTTGCGTGCTTGCATCACCTTGTGCATCTGGCTTATGTGGAACCTGGAGAGTCAAAGAGGAATCCTTAGGCTTCAGAGGCAAGTGCCTTAACCACTAAGCCATCTCTCCAGCCCTACAGTTTATTTTTATACAAAATGCCCATGGAATAGTTAATGGTGACTAGAGCCTTGAGCATTCTGACAAATTCCAAAACAGTGTTCAGAATGATTAATATGCTGTAGAGCCACAGCACTTTCTCTAAAGCACATTTCTAGTCACTAAGCAAAGTCATTTTAATTTTTTTAGAATAATTTCCATTTTGGAAAATTCATTTCAGCTTTCTTAATTTAGAGAACATCTGCTCATCCTTCATGACTGAAGAATAAGGGATTCCTTCATTTCCTTGGGTTGAGAGTTGCACTGCGTTTTGTGGTGTGACATGTCTTTGGTTAGAGAGTGGTGCACCCAACAGAGTGGGCACCTGAGGACAGTGCTGTCCTTGTGTGCCGCTAGCACCTGGAAGAGGGCCTGGCCACAGGTGCTTCATCATGGATCTTATATGGAGTTGGCGATGCTGGATAATACACAGAGCCAGGAAAGTCTTCAGAAGAGTATACCTCAAATGAAGGAAGTTCAATAACACAGCGAAATAGTCAAACAATATACCTTGAAGATGGAGGAGTCTGTTGACAGCAGTGTTTTAAACTTCGAACTTTCAAAAAAGCAACAGTAATTTAACTTTTTTTGTTTGTTTGTTTTTTAGAGGTAGGGTTTCACTCTAGCCCAGGCTGACCTGGAACTCCCTATGTATTCTCAGGGTGGCCTTGAAATCATGGCAATCCTCCTACCTCTGCATCCTAAGTGTTGGGATTAAAGGCATGAGCCACCACACCCAGCTCACATTTCTTTGTCATATTTATTTAATTACATTTTTATAGATAATTTTAATATATGAACATAAAGTAATTTTATCATGTTCCTATCACTTCATTCGTTTTTGTCCACTCTATTTAACACAAATACATTACAACATAAGACTTTTTGAGGTGTTTACTGTTTGTTTCTACTACTTTAAGCACGTTACCAATATTAAAAGGATCTTCTTAGGAAGATTGCATTATTAATTCCACCTTTCCACATGGGAAAGTCAACATGCAGAAAGGCGACATAACTTTCATAAGGGCAAACTCCTAGTAAATTAAATAGATTAATGACCTTCCTAGCCCAATTATGCTTTCCCATGAGCCTACATTTTCCTGTGAATTTATTGAATTCCTTTGGGACTAGTCCATTCTGTTTAAGGTTTGGGAAATGAGAAATTCTTAAAGCAAAATTCTACAAAACTGAACAAAATAGATCACTTTCCTTGCCTGGCTCTGCATGTCAGCATACATAGTAGTCATTTGACATCCCTTCATCTCATTTGATATGAACCCAAAAACAGAAAAAGAAAAATCCAACATAGATCATACAATCACAAGTCCTTTGTTCTTTTCTACTTCTAGCTTCATATGCAAAAAGGGCTGTAAAACCAGGGGCTTTGTGTGTATCTTCCTCGCTTTATCCTTATCCAACTTTCAACCCCATCATCAGAAGAAAAATTTATAGCATAGTTAAGAAAGAAAAGAATTGTTGTTTCCTAGTCATCTGGGCTATTTTGCTTTTCTTCCGTGCAGTTAATGAGACGCTAACTATCACCTGTTTGCTCTTCTCTGTCTCCTGTCCAATTTATCACACCCTGTGGCTACAGGGGGAATATTAAAAGATGGTTTTAATTAGAGAGCATAAAGTGATGCCACCTAAGCAGGGGATCCTGGAAATTACAGCATGTGATATTTACAATATGAATCAGAAGTGAAATTGTGGACCACAGTATGTTTTTATAAACAGTAAAGTCACAGGAGGCAACCCCTCCCCTCACATGGATTTGCCCATGGGAAAAAATATACTCCAAAAATATCACGAGGGAGGTCTACAGATATGATTTAGGTACCTCATCTGTCAGGAAAATCATAAACGGTAGGTATTTATAAGTAAACATTCTCAAATTCATTCTTCCCTTTTAAATACTACCGAATGATTATAAGAAAGGTAAACACAGAAGTCAGACATTTGCATTTCGTTATTCTTCAGAAAAATTGTTCATCTTTTAATGACATTACAGTCTATCCACAAAGCGAAATACTTTCTTACCTGTGATATTAAGTAGCAAAGCAATTTAGGGCTGGGGGAGACTACATTAGATACCTTTGCCTGTTTTCTTTCTTTTGAAGAGCTCTAAGATAATGATTCAAACTGTCTCCAGGATGCCAGGTTATTTATCTCCCCTTCCATCACCTCTGTCCTATATCTGCTACTTATCCTTTAAACACAGGGAGTTGTGCTAGTGATGTCACTTCTCCAAATTGGTCAAAGGCTTGTCAGATGACACTAGAAACAGCTATGATCACATGACACATCAAGTACTCAGTTTCAGTCTAGCAGCAATCAAGTCCTAATTTTGGTTCCTAAGTGTTCATTTATCTCTAAAAGTAACCAGAAGTCCTTGGGCAAACTGTGGTTGACTCCAGGTCTTTGATGGGGAAAGCATAAAAGAAACTCTGAATGTATTGTTGATCCATAAAAGTAAGAGGGTGCTGGAGGATGCAGGGTGCTTATGAAAGGAACACCCTGGCTGTCCTGCTGAGGTGTGAGGAGGGTAGTCCCCTGCACTGGTTGACAAAAGTGGTAAGCCACTGAGTAAAGAGAATCCAGAATACGAGAGTTTGGAGTGATGATTTAAGAGATGTGAGGGAGAAGGTAAAGAAGGGGAAAAGGAACACTTCTTTAAATTTCTTAAGTCAACGTTGCATACCACTATATAATGCTGGACTCTGTAGGATAGTCAGTGTATCCTAAAACTGGGATGGGTTGCTGGGCGACAAGATAGTCCCACAGCCCAACAGTATCACTCACAGATTCATTCTCCAATATAAGATGGAAAGCCGCTTTAAACAACTAGCTGCTAGGACGTCCTCATATCATTTATGATATTCCCTCTGCACATATATGAAATGAATATAATCCTTGGGAAGCAAATGCAAATACCTTTAATGCCAGGCATTCTACAAGACACTTGTACTGAAAATTCCAGAAACATCAATGTCATAAAAGAAAAGTTAAGTCATTCTATGCTCAACCAAAGATTAAAGTGACATGGTCAGCTTGATTTATCATTGGATAAAATTTCAAAAAATTAGTCATGAGTGATAGTTTTGAAAAAGCAAGAAAATTAATGTGAGGTATATACTGGGTGATATCATCAAATAAATGTTAAATTTATAATGGTTTCCATAATGGATTAGAATCAGAAGCCTTAACATTCAGAAAGAGATTGAGTAAAGGAAAGGTAGAGGAAGGTAATTTAAAATGTAAGAGGATATAAGCCAGGCGTGGTGGCGCACGCCTTTAATCCCAGCACCCGGGAGGCAGAGGTAGGAGGATCCCGGTGAGTTCGAGGCCACCCTGAGACTCCATAGGGAATTCCAGGTCAGCCTAGGCTAGAGTGAAACCCTACCTCTAAAAACCAAAATAAATAAATAAATAAATAAAAATAAAAAAAATTAAAAAAAAAATGTAAGAGGATATAAATATGTCATATGGAAACCTACTTTTTTGGACTCAGAAGCCATAGATTGTTAATAGAAAATTTTCAGTGCTGGGGATGGGATACCTTCCAGTGAGTTGTTGGCCAGGGAGGTCCCTAATATCCCCAAAACATTACAGGCCATTGATGAGGCCCTTGGTTTCCCACCAGGAATAGATGGTAAGACCCTATTGCTGAAGACTCCAAATACTTGGGCCACAAGGTCACTGAGAAACCCTGCTGGAGCTGAGCTGAAAACCTCCTCCATGTAGACCAGCTGATAGAAAGCTAAAAAAAAAAAAAAAAAAAAGCTATACTGCATGCAGTTCAATGGGAGAGAGAGAAATCACCAGTGAAGATACACAACCATGGACACTGCAAGCCTTATATTTGGCCAGCCAGGCAAAAGAGCCAACAGGTGCAATAGTGGCATCTTTGTTATGGGTAAAACCAACCTTTCTCTAATTGGATTGGAGGCCCACTCCATAGGAGGGAATTCATCCCTAACACTGAAAACCTACATCAGGGGGAGTCATGAGCCCTAGGGGTGTAACATCTCCTGATGTCTGGCTAAATGTGTATACTATGCTCACCAAATTGCCCAGTAAGCACTTCTCTTAATGTTCATACACATATTTTAATGCTACTCTCACTTTTGGTAAGAGAACCTTCTCTTTTCAGATGGCAGTGACCTTGGGATGACTTAGAAGGCACCATGGTGCTAAGAAGAAGTGTCAGAGGAGGGCTCAGCACTGAAATCTCTATCATACCTTCCAAGGCTCAGGGTCCATTGCAGAAGAGGTGGCAGAAAGAATGTAAGAGCCAAAGGAAGGGTAGGACTCCTTACAGTGTACTCCTCCAGACACAAAATGGCCTGGATATCCATGACCTCACAGTGCCTGACACTACCTACAGAAGACCATCATAACATAAGGAAAAGATCATGACATCAAAATAAAAGACAGACTGAGAGAGGGAGGAGATATGATGGAGAGTGGAGTTTCAAAGGGGAAAGTGGGGGAGGATGGGAATTACCATAGGATGTTGCCTACAATTATGGAAGTTGCCAATAAAAAATAAATATAAATGTAGTAAAATACTAAAAAAAGAAATGTCAGATAAGCAAAGTAGAATTCTGTAAAATGCCCTTTGTATTAATACTAAACGTAAGGTCTTTGTTTTCTCCAAGTTCATCTGATGTTTCTTTTTCACTAAATTCTTTTTAATATTTCAAAAAAGATCATAGATGAAACTAAGGGACCTCAACAAAAGTGCCTGCCAGCTCTTTCCAAAAGATATAAAATTCTGATACCAATACATTTAAACTAGATCGTATTGCCTTCATATGTGTGCATGCAAGTGTGTATATATACACGCGTGTCTTTGGGTATGCATGCTCCTACACAAGAATGGATAGAGGTGTTCCAGGTTGAATTTCTCAGCAACGTTTGATCCCTGTGTTTCTCTCCTGGTGGTAGAGGGCAGAATTGGTGTACATACAGTGTGTCCTGTGTGTATGCATGTGGAGGCCAAAGAAAGACACTTGGTGTATTTTTCTATCACTCTTTCACTTACTCCCTTGAGTGAAGAAGCTCATTTAACTTGGAGTAACCATTTTTGGTCATAGTGACTGAACAGTAAGCCCAGGTACTTACTCTGTTTCCATTCCTCATGGGATGTGGGTGATAGGGATATGTAGCCACATTCAGTCCTTTAAGTGTGTGTTGGGAATCAAACTCAGGCAGTCTGTGTCCCCTTTGGGTCCTCATGCTTGCCAGCAAATGCTCATACCTGTTAATTCACTTCCTCAGCCCTCAGCATAAGAATCTTGTAAAGTGTTGGGTAAAGGAATGTTTTACTCTCATACATACATTTGTGAACTCAAACATTTCATGTATTGATGAGGTAACAATAAGAACTGTTTCTCCTCATTTCAATACTCTTCTCAGTATTCCGTATTGTCTAAATAGATTTTTTAAATTTCACTTAAAATAATATCCTCCAGTTCTTCCATGTTGTCTAAAACAATGGGATTTCCTTACTTTTTATGGCTGCATTGCATTTCATTCCTTTTTCCCTCTCTCCCTCACTTCTTTCCTTTCTCTCTTAAATCTCTCTCTCTCTTTTGCTGGGTCTTGAACCTGGGGTATTAGTCATGCTAGGCAACACCCCTATCCTACACCTCTTTATAAATGAACATTCAGGTTCATATCTGTGAAAATCTAAATAGTGGATTCTTTCAAACAGTATTTCCTAGGTTCTTAAGAATTCTCTAAGGTAAATTAATTTTATTTTTAATTCATTTAAAAATAATTATTGGGCTGGAGAAATGGCTTAGTGGTTAAGCACTTGCCTGTGAAGCCTAAGGACCCCAGTTCAAGGCTTGATTCCCCAGGACCCACGTTAGCCAGATGCACAAGGGGGCGCACGCGTCTGGAGTTCGTTTGCAGTGGCTGGAGGCCCTGGCACACCCATTCTCTCTCTATCTATCTGCCTCTTTCTCTCTCAGTCTGTCACTCTCAAATAAATAAAATAAACAAATAAAAATTTAAAAAATAATTATTAAAAGCAATTCTATCACTTATAGAACTTGGAAGAAATTACATAGGAGAGGATGACAACTCTAAAGTGGGTTAGAAATACTGGGTTGCTTTCATGACTCTAGACTTGGATATTAAAGCATAAACCCAACATTATTCAAATATGTTCTGTTCTTGGCACAGTGCTAAGTCTTCCTCTAAACCCTAATGTTTAAAAATAGAAGTCCATGGGATGAATGCAGGAAGTCATTTTCAGTAAAAGTTCTAAATAGCCTGGGAGACATTTTTGTTCATAACAAGTTAGAGCTTAACAGCTTTTCAGTAAACAAAAAAAAGTAACAAGGGCTAAGTCTTTCCATAATTAAATCCTATTTTATTAGAGGTATTTTTATGTATAAGAAGTTCCTACCCACAATTCATAGTAGTGAAAAAATTAGAATATTTGTTCTCAATAAACACAGACTTTTTCTTTGGCAGAAACATCTGGACTCATGGTTCTGTGACAGAAATAACTCATTTTATCAAAAAGTGCATTTACTTACTTTGAACCATTTAATTTTACCAGTAGTATGGCCTACTGAGGGGTGTATGGCTTAGGGATAAATCTGAAATTTAAAATGGGGTTCCTGTGTATGCTAGTGGAAAATCCTTTGAAGTTGCACAATTACAGCATGCCACCAGCACTCTCAGTAGCTACACCTCTCTCCTAAGTGACACACCACACACCATCTCCTGGAAGAAGGAGATGGTTTATGACTTCCACAGAAAGAACCTTTCCATTGATATGAACTTGTTAGAACCATAAATGTTTTCTTTAGCATACTGCTAATATGCAATCTGGAGATGATGACTTGTTAAAAGACTTGAAAATAAATAGCATTAAATATTTTACATAGCCTTTACATACAGTGGACTTTTAAAATATATTTTGCTATCTATCATCTATTTACCTGTTATCCTTTGATCTATCTATCTATCTATCTATCTATCTATCTATCTATCTATCATCTATCTGTCTATTATCTGTCTATCTTTTGTCTCAATATTTAGCCAAGACTGGCCTTAAAATCAAGCCTCCCTTGCCTCAGCCTCCCGAGTGCTTATTTATAAGTTTATATCAAGGCTCTTTGGGCTGTATGCATGAATATGATAAATCTATTGAGAATAAAGTAACTTTTGGGCAAGTATGAATCTTGTTATATAAAAGGACTATAATTTCCACAGTGAATAAAGTACGATAAAAGAATGCCCGGAGAAGATAATATTTTTCCATGCTATCTTCAGAGCATATGAAGTAGAAATTGATAGCACAATCAGATAAAAGTAGCTGATAAAAACAAAGACTGTCAAAAAAAGAAAACATACCAACAAGCTGTACTTTTCCTTATCAGGGTGAAGCTTTTTAGCAGACATCCATGTGTAGTCCATTCCATGTACAGGTGAGCCTTTGACTTTTGTAGGTTTCAATATTCCATCCATTAAAAGAATGAGCTGCTGTTTTGTCCATCAAGTTCTATAACTTTGTACACAACAAATCTTTTTTCCCTATGCTAATAGTGAGTTAATGGCATGAGAACATAGAAACCCTATTCTTGGAATCTCACCACATTAATATAATCCATCTGTTTCCAATTAGAGTTACAAAATATAGCCACATATATACAACTTTTATGTTTTTATTTATCAGTTAAAATCAACATAACAAATAAGGAAAAGAAAACTTAAACGAGTACCACTGGAAAAAAAATATGAGAAGGAATCAGTGTCCTCAATGTGATCATGAACACATACCTATAATCAACAACACCCTGTCCAGGTGATACACGCGATTTAGCATCCATTTCAGAGGAACTGAATCTGATTAAACTTTGAGAAATTCTAATTGCTTACTTATATGAAGTCAAAGAAACATATATTATGATATCTGTGACAAGTAGGAAGTATTTCCAGAAATATCTAATGCATGACAAAACCATTCCATTCTTGGTCCTCTGAATATCACAACTGCTTCAGCCTTTAGTAACTGCAATAGCTAATCTTGATTATTTATTAATCATCTGAAAATAGACTCTTGCACTATTTTCTGAAGATCTAGCTGTATCTTGTTAACTCTGGCTTATAAATGGATAAATACTAACCAGGAAGCTATTCCACATTTGTAGCAAATATTTCAGAAATATTATTCAGGACCAGAGAATGTATCAAGTACAGTAATTGGATAAGTCAAACATCATTGTGAAGGAACAAATGAATTTATGATTTAAATAAGGCTTTTAAACAACTTTTTAAACTTGACCTAGTAATATATTTTAACACAGCACCCATCACCTTATAGTACAATTATTTTACTTTATAAAGTTATATATACTTTATTTCTCTAATTATAAGCATATGGATTCCCTGAACTTCTATTTTAATAAGATACACATTGTGAACAGCTTCAACATTATGAGTATAGTTTGATGATCTCAAAGGAAAGGACAGAGCACTATATTTAAATATAGCATTTTATTAATTATCTCAACGCAACAGCAACTGAAGTATAAATGTTTCGAGAATAAAATCAGGTGGACAAATCCACCACTAATTTATTTAGCTTCCACTGACAATAATGGAATTAACAGAATGTTTTCTTCCTGTTTTCCAACTATTAAAAAGTCCTTTGAAAACTTCTGGAATAATCTACAAATAGACTCTATAAGCTCTTTGTATGATATTGAATCAGTAATCATTCCCCTTTTGAAGCATAATGAAGACAATGCTTATCACTATATGTGTTCAGGTAGCTTTCCGTGTATTGCACCAATGGACAAAATGTGTGATTAACATCGGCATGGCCATGTTGACCATCATTTGTGAAGATGTGCAAACCTACAGTCCCCAGAGGTCAGAAAAAGAAGTTAAATTAAACTGAAGCTGCCTTTGAAGTGTGCAACAAGGCAGAAACTGGAACGGATGTGTCCCACACCAATATACATTACCATGAAGAGATTGCTAAATTTTCTTGTAAAATGGCTCTCAGCTGGCCTATTCATCATAGTCCCGTTATAGCTAAAGCGAGCATCTGACTTGTGATTGTTGCCATGAAATAACAGGCCGTGGAATATACAGCAGTGGCTGGGAGGAAACAATATGCTTTAAGAAGTTCTCTGACAGATTTTAATCTGCAGCACATTTTCCAAAGGCCAAAGAAACAGAAGATATCTTAAATTTTTTATTTGAAAAATCTGGTATGATGATTTATTTATAGATAAATTTCATATTTTAAAAGATTATTGTATTTATTAGAAGGACAAAGCGGGTGAATGTTTCTATGGCCATTCCACCCCGAATTCACCCCATCTCATCTGATCTTGGAAGATGAACAGGACCAGGCCTGGCTAGTACTTGAAGGGGGGGAGAGGAAGAGAGAATATGAATGAATTTCAGTATGCCAGGTCCTCTCACCACTGCATAAAAAATCCAGACTCATGTGCCATTTTGTGTGTCTGGTTTTATGTGAGTATTACAGAATCAAACCTGGGCCAACAGGTTTTGCAAGAAAGTGCTTTTAAATGCTTAGACATCTCCCCAGCCCAAATACACATTTTTAATGAGCTCTTAGATATAATTAAAATATACTATCAGGAACAATAACAGATCCAAGACAGGATTTCAATAAACATTTGATTGAATGCAGGAGTCAAAAGCCCAAGATAGCAGCTAAGAGAGGAACCTTGAGCAGATCTATCCTGGTAAAAAGACCTTGTAGATCTTATTCCTCATCAAAGAGGTTTGGTAGACTGTCCAACCACCATTTCCTCTGCTGGTGGTTGGTTTAAAGGTGAGGAAATGACCGAGCTCAGGTTAACCAAAAGTAGAGAAAAATCGGGAGAAAGCACTTTTTCCTAAATACTTTTATTAGGAGAAGAAAGCCTATACCATTCTTTTTTTCTTTTCTGCTATGCAGATATGATGCGTGAAGGTCTAATATCTTGTAACAATAAAGCAAAGTGCTTGAACTAAAAAAAAAAAAAGAGGGGCATTCTAAAAACATAGAAATCCATGAAAAGATATAAGCATACTAGGTCCTGAATGGTATCTCTGAACAACCAATCACATTCCAGCCTAATGTATTTCTACTATTTTACAACTGTGTCATTTCTATGACATTTGAAAGTTTCTTCACTTTTGAAAAAATGATTTATAAAGTGATGTGCAGATGCAGTTAACAGTGAAAAGAGATAGCGTATCTGTTAAGTAGTAGGAAAGGGACATATAAACAAATTCCAAGTCTACCTAGAAAAGCCAGCTGGCATCTTTGTAGCTCCTCTGAATGCACATGTGAGGTTTGTGGAACTCTGCAATTCTCCTACCAAAGCTGGGTGATGTGTTTCCTATTAGAGATGCCTCGGGAGTTTGTATTACAATAGCACACATTTAGTTAAGCTATCCAGAAAATATTTCCTAATTGAGGCTTGTGTCTAAAAATTTAATTTCATGCTGAATGCAAAATAATTTACATATCTAGATCAACTGAAGGAATCAAAACATTGTTTCCAGCTAATAAACAGCATTCAAATGATTTTTAGTGCTTTATTGTAAAATGAACAGTACTAAGCTTCATTATGGAGAAAAATGAGAAAGGAGATCTTTGTGTTCTTATTTGTTTCCTTTCTCCTATTTAAGAACAGGGAACTGTGAGTATCAAATTTTATATTAAAAAGGCCAATTATTTTCTAGTGTCAAAATCTAAAAAGGCCAATTATTTTCTACTGTCAAAATCTGTGAAAGAATTTTAGCCTTCAGGAATATTCCAATATCTGTTCCATGAAACATATCACATTTAATAATAATGATAACAAGACAAATTCTAGAAGAACTAATCTGTATTTTAATTTCACTGTGCTAAATATTTACAAGGGATTCTCATGTGCTTCTTACGGCATCCTAATAGCCACCATAGGGTCAGTGATACCAGTTTTCCATTTGATGGAAGAAAGTGGTACACAGAGAGGTTTAGTAGCATGCTGAAAGACATACTGGTGATACAGATTGTTTTGTATGCACACACTGTGACTCTTGGTTTCTCATTATTCACATGAAACACAAGATTGATATTACCAGCCTCACTGCATGCTCTCTAGGCCATTCAAACTATAAAATATACTGATATTTAAGTGTCACTGTAGCTCGCATATCTCTTCTCACTTGGAGCAGCCTGACTTGGAAGTGATGTGACTCCCAGGCTGCAACTTGTGAAGTAGCTCAGAACGGAGTGGAAGGAGCCTGGGATTGTCACAGGAGCAAAGCCAACGTACAGATTGTAATTTAGCAAAGTGTTTTGTTGGCTTTGTTTAGTGGTGGATAGGGTGCTTCTGTGAGAAGGGAGAGGGCGAGGTGGGGAGAAACAGCATGACAAAATGCCTCCGAAGCTGTAGCTCAGAAGCTCCCTCCCTGCAGGACACCGCATCTGGGCCAGATCTGCTCTTCATGGCTACCCTGCACCAGGCAGCAGGGATGCGTCTGAAATAGGGACGCTGTCTGTCAATAATCGTACTACCAGATATAGATATTGAGCAATGTTTCACCTTTGGACTGCCAATCAATTGAGTATTTTCTTTCCAAATATATATCACAACTTATTATTTTTTAAAAAAGCAATTTCTCCAACTTAATGATTCATTAGAAAAGCTACGATATATATTCATTTACTGAAGTATTTTTTTGGTCATAGGAATATTTCTGTCTATATTCTCACATGTTAGAGAATCCAATTTTAGTCAAAGATATGACCTGTGAAAAATACCTGAAAGTTTAAAAGTTTCATTAAATCTGAACTGTGAGAATTGTTCCCTTACAATTTTATAGAAATATCTTTTAATCTTGGTAAGTTGGATTTTTTATTTATACAAATGTCTTTTAATATGGGCAAGGCAGATTCTTTATTCCATTCTTTGAAAGTATGGTCTTGTGAGATTCAAAAGTTGTACTGCTTCATACCTAGGGGGAAGTGAAGTCACTGTGAGATTCACAAGGCCAGGGATCCATGCAACATTTCATATTGCCTCATGAACCTTTTATAGATGCTGTTTGTGATATTCATTCAGGGAAGGTAATTGGGACTCAGATGAATACAAGTCACACAAGCAATAGGGACAATCAGTTAAAACCCATTTTATCTCACTCCACAGAGTAGACTCTTGTTTTCTATCTGAAGCCACATTGATATCATGTAACTTCATGTATATATAGTGCAGACATAGTTATATATTCATATATATATATATATATATATATATATGTATTAACACATAAGCTATAAGTTATAAAAAGTTTCACTGGTACTCAAGAACAGTGGTATGTATAACTCCAGCACTCAGAAGGTTGCAGCAGAGGATCATGAGTTCTAGGCTTGGCTAGGCTACATAGTAAGACCCTGTCTCAAAAACGCAAGATGAAAAAAGTTTCATTTTTTTGTTTGTTAAATATCATGTGGTGTTACATTTGGATTTGATCAGTACTCTTCACTTTTTCTCATTCAAACTAAAATTTATAAAACATAACTATGCAGTTTTCATGTCTCAAAAGGACCTGAACTTCACCTAACTTCTCTTTTCTTGTTAATTAACTGTTTAAATTATGACAAAAAGAAAATGGCATGGAAATTTGTTTAAAACAATGACACAACCTTGTATCTGAGTTGCTAATTATCTTACTCCTGTAGGGGAAAAGGCATGTTTAATTCATGCAGCAAACAAGCTCTCCAGTCAATAAGACACTAGCCATATGACTTGATTAAGAGGGTTGTAATACTGACTGCTGCATTGTTTCCAGAATATTTTTGTCACCAGGTCAACTGATTAATATTTATTCAAGCTCTACACTGCAAAAGAAAACAAGGCAGTGTTTAAAATTATAATGACTTGAAATTTCCTAGGATACTTGTTTTCAATTTTGAGGCCAATCTAACTGGGTTGGATAGACTTCACAAAAGTGAATGCTTGCCTAAAGTTACATTTCATTTATAAGAGGATACTATAAGGCAAAAATCTTTAAAACCTTAAGACATAGACAGATGGAACAGTGTAAGTTAAGATTCAGCACATTATAGGAAACTCACAACTACCTTCAGCAACTGGCAGTGAATAAATAATCTAATTTAAATGTGTAAAATAATTTAAGTGCCAGATTCCCACCTACCCAACCTAAAAAAGAAAACTTTTTTCATTAGCCCATAGCTAAAATTCCCTAAAAATTTAACCATAATGTTTTTCTTTTAAATGTGGCAAAAATAATTTGGATTCCATTTTATCTGCTTCCCTTCCCACAGCTTGTGTTTCCATAGTTGAATGAACAGTGAAATGCTCAGAATTATACATGAACTTAACAAAGGCTGGTGCAATCTAGACCCTGGCTGTTATAATTTGCACCTTGAAAGCCTCCCAAAAGCCATATGTTAATGTCTTGGTTCATAGTCTGCGGTGCTACTCGGAAGTAGTGAAGCCATCAAGGGTTGAATGCAGTGCCAAGAAGTGTCGTCACTGGGAATATGTCACTGAAAAGGATATTAAAACCTTAGACTCTTCCTCCCTAACTTTGCTTCTGGGTGACCAAAAGGAACAGATTTGCTCCATGAAGTTACTCAGCTCAATGCCCAGCTCCACTACAAACACAAGAACAATGAATCAACTAAGGACTGAAACCCCCGAAACTAAATTGATCTTCCTTATGCTTAGCGCAGGTGTTTTGTCATAGTGAGTTAAGTCTGATTTACACATGTCTGCCCAAGCCCAAATAATGAAGCACTTTGTAAAACTATGTCTGTATTTATAATAATCAAGCACTTTCTATAATTATGTGCCCATATTTATATATACCCATTCCAACTTTCACAAGACCTTGATTGTTTGCAATGCCAACTATGATAGAGCCAATATGCATTGTTGGGTGAGACTTTTTTTAATGGATGAAGAATCTCAGGGTAATATATTAGTATGATTTACCTGGTAATTCAATAGTTTCTAAAGAAATAATAGCTAAAATATATATTAGTGCTTACTGATTATAAGAACATTAAGTAGATTATAAAAAAAGAGAAAAGCAAAGAAAATAAAAGAAACCCTATGGTGGGCTGGAGAGATGGCTTAGCGGTTAAAGCGCTTGTCTATGAAGCCTAAGGACCCCGGTTCAAGACTCCATTCTCCAGGACCCACGTTAGCCAGATGCACAAGGGGGTACATGCATCTGGAATTTGTTTGCAGTGGCTGGAGGCCCTGGAGCACATGTTCTTTCTCTCTCTCTGCCTCTTTCTCTGTGTCACTGTCAAATAAATAAATAAATAAACAAAAAAATTAAAAAATCCCTATGGTGAGATGCTCCCAATGTATAGAAGGGGAATTGGCTTCAGGGGGTAAATTGGCTTGCCTAAGGCAGCATCCCCAAATTCTGGTTATCAATAAGAAACATAAGACAGAACCATCCCTAGAAGGCTGGAGAGATAGCTCCATGCTAAAGAACTCTTCCTGTGCAGGTATAAGATCTTGAAAAGACCACTGGAATTCATCTTAGGACATAAAAAAAAAGTTGAGCATGGCAATAGATGTTTCTAACCTCAGTCTTGGGGAGAGCAGAGACCAGGAATCTCTGGTCCTTATGAAAATGGTAAGCTCTAGAATCAGCAAAGATATTTTGATGATAGGAAGAACTGTTATAGATGACCTGAAGATTTTCAACCCATATGTTTGGTACCAAAAGAGAATTAGAATAATCATAAGATACAAAAAGAGATGGTAAATATTATTAAATGTTTTAACTATCATATTATTCTGTTAGCATTGATTGAATTCAGGAAACAGTTGTAAATATACAATTTATTATGAAATCAATATATACCATATATTTATATCTACCACCAAACTGGACTTTGATAGTCCTATCACAGTTAAAGATGATAGCAATATTATACTGTTTCTTTATTTTTGTTCAATTTTCTGTTATATCTATGGATTAAAAATATAATAATTGTATTCTAAAATGTATGGATAAACTAATAAATTATTCTTTTGTAAAGCAGTACTTTAAAAATAATCTACCCTGTGTACCAGAGTCACTATGAAGTAAAAGATGAGGAAAATAAAGTGAATAAGAAGGATAAGTAAAAATAACTCAGACTTTGGAATTGTAGAACCCTGGATAGGAATCCTAGCTTTATGAGTTATAACCTGTATTTTGGTCACAACTTGCATAGTCTCTATAGCCCCAGGTGCTTCATAATGGTACTATAATACCTACTTTAAGAGGTAGTGAGAAAAAATAATGAAAATATATATATATACAAATAAGCAGATTACCTGCCCATAGATTATTATCAATAAGGTACTAGAGCTGATAGTGAAGATTTTATACTTCCCTTTTAAGCTCAGATTTATTTCCACTATGCTCCTTACCCTAATTGTTTCTTTAACTGTAGCAAGTATTTCAAATTCAAAATTTGTCTCATAAATTTTGAATTAAAATGAAGATCAGGTGAAGCTTTATAAGTATTTCCCTAAGCTCACAACCATTATGCCAAATCTAAAATCTGCAAGGCAATACACATTCAATTTCATTTTATTTTTATTTATTTATTTATTTATTTATTTATTTATTTATTTATTTGGGAGAGTGAGAGAGGGAAAGAGGCAGAGAGAAAGAGAGAGAGAGAGAGAGAGAATGTGCGTGCCAGGGCCTCCAGATACTGCAAACAAACTCCAGATGCATGCACCACCTTGTGCATCTGGCTTACATGGGTCCTGGGGAATCAAACTGAGAATGAAAAATGACATGAAAATAACTGGAGTACTCTTTGGGAAAAAGAAAGGATTTAGTAGGAGTAGGAAGGGGATAAGAGAGTTGTAAGGAGTGATTCTGATCAAAATAAATTATATAATGAATATATTTATATTTAACATGTAATTAATATAAGCATGTATGTATAAAATTATCAAAATATAATAAAATAAATATGTGAAATTTTAAATAAAACTTAAATGAGTTACAGCCATGAAAGTTCATGAACAAAGGCGAATGGCATAATTAAGAAGAAAAATCTGATATTTCTGCACTGACACTACCTTTTGGTAAAATAAACACCAAACTCTTCATGAAACAATCTTGTAGGATTTTCTGATTAATTCATTATAGAAAATAGTTACAGATGTATGCACATACTGTGTGCATATTGATGTAGATATTACAGATGTGTGCATATACTGCATGTTATTGTTACTATGTGTATATTGATATAGTCTCCTCGCAAATTAAGCTGCTTGTTTGACCTGATTTGCATGATATGAAACTGAACAGCTGTGCTAGTCATCTGATGTTGTGAGTATTTTCTTATGAAAGCAATGATAACCTCCATATTCCTGCATATCTATTAAAGGAAATGTGGTAAAATTGATATTTAACGGTTGGAGAGATGGCTTAGCAGTTAAGGCACTTGCCTGCAAAGCCTAAAGTCCCAGATTTGACTATCCAGGTCCTAGATAAGCAGGATACACATGGTAGCTTATGCACCTGGAGTTCATTTGCAGTGGCTGGAGGCCCTAGTACAGCCATTCTCTCTCTCTCTCTCTCCCTATCTCTGCCTCTAATGAATAAATAAAATAATAACTTAAAATTGATATTCAGAATTGTCAAATAATCATTCTAAACAAAATATTTCATACTTTGGAAACATAAAGGATTTGCCAATGCATTTGTTCTTGATATCCATGTACTTATCTAATAAGGTGATTTAGAACAATGACCTGAAAAATCCCCCCACTATTGTAAACTACCTTCAAAGTATTTATACACATAGTTAATGAACAATTCAACTCCAGAGAAACTGGTCTTGTGCAACCCAGTACGGATATGGATATATGTATATGTTTACATGCACACACTTGTACATGCATATGTATACTTCCATGTAGCATTATACACTTAAGTGTATATGGATACATATATAGGTACACATATGTGGAATGAAAATGAAAAAAAGACTGAGAAGGGATGAAACTGATAGGAGGGGGGCAAAGGAAAGTGTGATGGAGGTGCAATAGGGGATGAATAGGAAGGAGTTACCATGGTGAAAGTATGTGATATACTTGAAAGAACTTGTCTATATGAAACTCAACATTACATACAATGAACACATGCCAACTAAAAAGAACAGGGTTAGGAACAAAACAAAAGGTAATCATGAAAACTTTCATACTGGATAGGTACAAACACGGGTTCCTTCTAGCAACTTCCTGCTTGGATTTCTCATGATTGTTAGTTGTTCATCACTATGCCAATATCTGAACCAAACAATTTGAGGAAGGAAAGACATATTTTGGCTCAGGGTTTCCAAGGTTTCACATCAGAGAAGGGAGAACAAAATGGCACAGAGTAACTCACTTCACAGCAACCAGGAAAGAGAAGGAGAATGTCTGCACTAGTGGCTTTATCTTTTCAAACCCTTTATTGTATCATGGTCTCAGGCCCATAAGATGCAGCCACCCATATTCAGTGCAGGTCATCCCTACTTAACTCAGTCATCTGTGGAACATGTTCATAGATACACCCAGAGGTATGTACTAGTAATCATCTGCATGTGTTTCAGTCAAGATTAACAATATGCTTAGAGAAAAATTGCTGTCATAATTTAAATTTTATTTAGATTAAAAAGAACATAAGGGCTGGAGAGATGGCTTAGCAGTTAAGGCACTTGCTTGCAAAGCCTAAGAAATCATGTTCAGATCTCCAGGTCACACATAGCCAGACACAGAGTGATGCAAGAGAACAATGTCATACATGCACACAAGGAGAGGCACACATCTGGAGTTTGTTCGCAGCAGGCTGAAGCCCTAGTATGCCCATTCTCTCTCTTTCTCTCTCTGAATTCAAGCAGAAGTATTACTTTTAAAGTTTAATACATTAACTAAAGCTAATTGCAATTCTTGGGCATATTTTATAAGTAAAATTTTAAAGTCAGTACTTTACTCATTTAATATGCACAAGGAATGCAATTAAGTTCAGTCAATATGTTAATATTATTCTCTATATTAATACAGCTTCATATTTATTAGACAGACACATAAAATATAATTTCCCAACCATTGAAGAAGAGAGAAAAACAAATTTAAAAGCATGGAATTAAAAACAAAAACAATACTCAAACCTGAAAGAAAATCATGTAATAATCTTCAGAATTCTAATTGTACTGTTAACCAAAACATATTACCATCAAAAACTTGTGACTCAGCTAAAGATATCAATTACGAGGTTTATATTTGAGAAGCATTAAATCTGTGCTAAAAAACAGAAATCTGTGGTACATAATTTAAAGCTACAATGGGAGAATTTAATGAGCTGCTATTGATTGGCTTTGATAAGCTGAAATAAAAATTAAAAGAACAAGAGTGAAAAAATGTTGATTTATTCTAATATGCTTTATGCCTTTTTTTTAAGAGAGTAAGAGAGAGAGAATTGGTGTGCCAGGTCCTCCAGAAACTGTAATTGAACTCCAGATATGTGTTCCACTTTGTATACATGTGTGACCTTGTGCATGTGTCACCTTGTGTATCTGGCTTATGTGGGATCTGAAGAGTTGTACATGAGTCTTAGGCTTCACAGGCAAGCTCCTTTACTGCTAAGCCATCTCTTCAGTCCATATGCTTTATTTCTAAACAAACTTTTGAAGAAGCTAATTTTCTGGGCATTTGTTAGTAAATTAATCCTAAGTTTACAAATGGATCATCAAATACCTGTATAACTATTCACCAAGTTGCAATGAATGAAGCAAAAAACTTATAATGCTTAATTTCAGTTTAGTTGCTAATATGAAATATGCTGATTTATAGAAAAACTCTAAGGAGCAGAGAATAATAAGTAAAATTTGAAATTATGTTAACTTTTTATTGCTTTAGCCAAATAACTATGCTTAATTTTACATAATGTAGAAAACTCTAAAGCATTACATATAATTAATTATTTATCATCAGTCTCATTATAACATTGAAATTTACAGCTGCAGTATAAACTATAAACATTCCAAGACTATGCATATGGTTAAGGATTAAGGCATTTTCCTACAAAGCCTAATGACCTGGTTTGATTCCCCAGTCCCCATGTAAAGCCAGATGCACAAGGTGGCACACACATCTGGAATTCATTTGTAGCAATTAGAGGCCCTGGTATGCCCATTCTCTTTGTCTCTCTTCTATCTCTGCTTGCATATAAATAAATTAATTTAAAAAATATAAACATTCCAAAATGTATTGATTCTACTCTTTCCTCATTTCATTCATAGCTTTCTTTGTACTCTGATTCAAAACCATTGGTTAGCTTTCCTTTGCAATGAAGGATACTTTCTAAGGGCACAGGGGAAGATTTCCCTGGATTTTCCCATGTAACAAAGTAAAAACTGGATTAGAATAAGGAAGACTTTAAAGTATTTGAGTGAAAGAATGACATGAGCAAGGTTGTGATAGAGCAAATGAGCATGAGAATTCAATTTCAAGTGAATATCAGAAAGTGGGGCTTATAATATCAGCTCCAGTGGATTGGTAATTGGGGCAGGTTCATTCACTATAAGCCTTTAGTGTTGTAAGCTATACTTTCTATATAATTAAAGCCTTCAAGAAAAATTTAAAAACAGAAGGCAGGCTGAGGGTGGTTTAGCAGTTTGCTTTCAAAGCCTGACATCTTGTGTTCAACTCCTCTGGATCCATGTAAAGCCAGGTGTACAAAATGGCAAATGGATCTAGAATTCATTTGCAGTGTTAAGAGGCACCTATTCTGTCCATTTTTAAAAATTTCCCCGTGTCTGCCTGTCTGTCTGTCTATCTATCTATCTATCTATCTATCTATCTATCTATCTATCTATCTATCATCTATCTATCTATCTATCTATCTATCTATCTATCTATCTATTTATCTATCTACCTATCTCTCACTCTCTGCTTCAAAATGAATAAATGAACATACTTATAACAAAAGAACGCAAAAGTGAAAAAGAGAAAAATGGCATCTCAGAAGTAGCACAACTTGTTCTTGAAGCTTTGCAAGAATCAAAGACCTATGTACTTATACAACGCTGCAAATCTTAGAACCCTAAGACATCCTTGGAGATGCTGTGGTCACCCAGTGAAGTTATGGAAGATTAGTAGAGAGAAGCAGATGTTATGGGCATCAAAGTCAACAGTCTTAGGAGAAAATCTTATACAAAGAACAAACTGGTGTTAAGCTTCATCTTGAATGAGCTTTGAACATACATTAAGTGAAAGAAGCAGTTCATATAGTGAGTCCATTCATACGAATATTCACAACAGAGAAATCAGTAGTGAAGGGAAGCAAATGAGTTATTAATTGGGACTAAAGTAGGAAGCAGGGAAAAGAGAGAGAAGTTAGGGAAGCAGCAACTGAAGAGCACTATAGAGTTTTTTGTTTGTTTGTCTGTTTGTTTTGTAAACTGACAAGAATGTTGCACACATGTCTGTGATGACGGTTGCACATATCTGGGTCTATACTGAAATTCATGAGCTGTATACTTCACATCAATGAATTAAAACATGTATTATGTCCCAACAAAGCAGTTTGAAAGGTAAAGTGCAAGTATTCCTTTTCTGAAATGATAGCAAGTTATACGACCTTCAGGATTTCATGTTTATTTTTTCAGTGTCATAAAATTTAGCTCTAAACTTGTAGTGCTTCTGAGAAATGTCTGTCCTATTGATAGATTATAATACCTACAAAATGTGTGACAATTGAGATATTGTTGCTATGTAATTCTATTTCTGAATGGACAAAATCGAGATCTAGCTCCAATTCAAACCAAACAAAATAATGATAAATTCAACAACCCAGAATACTTCAAAGTGAGAAATTAGTTGCATCAGCTTTACTTAGCACAGTTGAGAAGGGCTAAGCATTATCACCTTTGCACATCCATTTGAGGACTTCCAGAAAATACCTTCCCTCGGACACACAGCAGTTTCTTCTAAGAGGTAAAAAAAAAACCCCACTATAAATCCCACACACAAAAATGAGTCACAGACTGTGTAATAATTCAGAGTAAAAATTGGTGTTGGATACTCCCAGGGATGGAAATTCTATTCCTCCATTTATCCAAATGCCCTGTGTACAACCATTAACTTCTCATGGCCTCTGGCTCCTTATCTGTAGAATGCAGATCCCAATAGTCACTGATTGTTGAAGGGTTACATGAGATAAAACCAGATTAGCCAGTGCTTGACATATACCCAAGAAATGTTGGCTGTTATTAATTGCAAACAAACAAAGGTTTCATGTCTACTATTTGTAGGACTTCAGCCATGTTTTAAGGTGGAGGTTTTAGCATTTACTCTAGGAATCTTGTACTTTCTTTGCATAGCACCTTGGGGCAGCCAGACAACTGAGCACCTCTCTGGAGCTCTTTGGTCTCTAGAGATTCCCCCAGTTCCTTCTGCCAACACTCAGCTCCCATTCCCATCAACTGTGCCAGGTCCCTGCTTCTACCCTCCTAGAAAGACCTGCTTATCAACTGTCTTAACTGGACCAGCTGCACATTTCCCATCACTCCAGGTAATTCTCTCCAGAAAGGCCTTGGTTAGTGAGCTACTCTTTTGTCTCCTCAGGAGAGTAACATTATACAAACCAATTTAGTTCCCTACTGACCCCTCCTTTCCCTCAGAATCAGAAATAAAGCCTGACAATCCAGCCTTTGTTTTAAAGAGCTGTATCCTATTAATAAACTAGTTCCTCATGCCTTAGAAATTTTTCACACAACAAAAGAAGACTAAAAGGAAATTTGCCAAAATTAGTACTGTTAGCTATGTCTGTTTAGTAGAATCATGGACTCTTATGATTATTTCTGCTTCTTTATATTTTTCTATAACTTCTAAGTTCCCATAGTAAAAACAACAAATAGGAACCAGAAAAATCATATTTGAAAACATAGCTTGGTTGGGTAGGAGGGGTGGTAAATAAGAATAATGAAAAAGTAAAGTAATACTCATTTTCCAAGGCTTGGTTGTGCAATGGTACAAAGGACTATTGAGCACAGAATTAGTGCCAACCACTTGACTTGGAGACCCTGAAAGGGAAAGTGAGATGGGGGAGTTGAAGGGCAAAAAAAAGATGGAGGGTGTACAAACCTCACCAAAGAGCAAGCCAAGCCAGTTACATAAGGCACATTAAAACTATGCCTCTATTGACTAATGAGAAATCCATCAAAGTTGTTGAACAACTAAAACAATCAACCAATGAAATCAAGTGACTGATGCAAACATCCCACAGAACTAGTCTGCAATGACCTCTGTGTAAAGGTAAGTATCAGATTTCATGATGCTGAGATCTGGAGGCCAACTAAAATCAGAGAGAAATATTTAGAAAAGCACTAAAAGTGGGGCCCTGTAAACATGGCTATTTTTTGATTTTTGAACCTGACATGAGACACTCAAATGTGATGGGAAGTTTAGAGGATTAGATGCAGACTTAGACATGTATAACCTGGATCCAAGTCCATTCAACTGTGCATGGTAAGACCACAGGAAATGTCTTTGATGTCACTAAATCTCAGTCACATTGTCTTTAAAATGGAAGCAATAGTATCTTGTACTTTGAAATGTAAGAATTTAGTGAAAAACACCTACTGCAATAGCTTATTACTCAGTAAGTAGTAGTCATGATGTCAAGGAGACCATGATTATAATGATAATGAGCTCTTATGAAATGAATAAACTCCATATCATATGAAAGTTAAGGTCGGACCAAGGGCTCTTATTTTCAAATTAGTTAAAGATAGAACGATCAACATTTTATATTTTAGAGGGCATGTTTTTGAGTAAGACCCTTCTTTTAGAAGCTTGGGGAGGTGGACAGCTCAGAAGAGCATCCTAATTCAATCACTGTTCAATACTTCTTGTACCTGGATAATGAAACTAACAAATTCTGCACCAGAAATAAAGGAAGTCTATTTAAAAATAGTTTGAGCTGATTATCCATCTGTTCAAAAATTCATTATTCAAATTTCAGAATTTAGTTAACACAACATAAATTTTAAAACCCACTTTATGTCAACAAATCAGTCATATTGACCAGCCAATGAATATCTTAAGATTATTGAAGACAGATTTTCTTCATCTTTGGATTATTGTTGTCAGGGTCTGTATGCACAAATGTGGTAAATATACATTTAATTATTTTATAACTTCTTTGGTTAAAGTGTGTTTCAAGCTCATAAAAGATATGTTTGTATGTTACCTGCCACACTTCATAAGTGTAATAACAATTACCTGGCTCAAGATGTGCTGTCTCAAATTAAATGGTTTCAAAAGCCACTTTATTAAATAATGTAGGAAATATTTAGAATTGGAAGAGCAGATGTTTAAAATAAAATAAAAAAGTCCATTGCATGAGGGAATCCAGATGTAATGAGACCTAAGAAGTTAAGAAAAGGATATTTCTTTTCTAAAATTGCCGTTTACTTATTTATCATTTGCAAGGAGAGAGAAAGAGAAAGAAAGAGAGAGAGAGAGAGAGAGAATGAGAATGGACTCACCAGCGCCCCAACCACTGCAGATGAACTCCAGATACATGTGCCACTTTGCACATCTGGTTTTATGTGGATACTGGGAAATTGAACTTGGGTTTTTAGGCTTTTGAGGCAAGTGCCCTAAGTGCTGAGCAATCTCTCCAGCCCAAGAAGAGTCTGTTTCTCTCATTTGTTCATTTTCTCTTTCTCTTTTAAAATATATTTTATTTATACCAGGGTCTCTTAATGCTTCAAAGGAACTTCCGATGCATGTGTCACTTTGTGTATCTGGCTTTACATGGATGCTGGGGAATCAAACCCAGGATCTCAGGTTTTGCAAGCAAGTGCCTTAATTGCTGAGCTATTTTTCTTATGAAAAAAATATTTTGGATTTCCCATTTATTGTATTACTTAATAAAACATTAGTCATCTCTGTGTTTGATCAGAAATTAAACATAGAAGTAACATGGCTTTGAATAATATAGAAATGATAAAAATAATTTACAGCATCAACAAAAATAGCAGACTCAATCAGCAGCTGCATGTACTACTAGGAGGATCTAAAGACAAGTTAAATTAATTTCAATGCTACAAAAATTGAGACATAACTAGGAAACCGAACTAAATGTGGGAGAGGGATTTTACAGACATGGTTAAAATTCAACTCCAATTCTTACTACCTATGAGACTAGAAACAAGCTTATATTTCTGAACTTCAGATTCTTCAATGATAAAAATGGTTGATAAATTTATTATTGGATGATTGCAAGGAAAACATTGATAATATAGTTTAAGAGCCTCACATGCAGCCTGGAATTTCACAAATGTTTGTCTTCTTATAAACATATTTACTAAGATTCATGAGTTAATTCAAGCTAAGAAAAATACTCAGCCTGATATCAGATAACAGTTAGATCTCTAATTACAGAATTTACAAGAGATTTTAATTCCCTATTTATATTTATCCTATAGTCAAATAACTGAATATGGTAAATGCCACAATCTGTACTTTCTCCTCTACCGACAGGACTCATTCTAGTAGGGCAGAGGCTAGAAACTATCTGCTATTACACAGTTTTTTAAAATTTTTATTCATTTATTTATTTGAGAGAGAGTGAGAGAAAGAGAGATAGAGAGGGAATGGGCGCACCAAGGCCTCTAGCCACTAACAAACTCCAGACACATGTACCATCTTGTGAATCTGGCTTACATGGGTCCCGGGGAATTGAACCTACGTCCTGTGGCAAATGTCTTAACTGCTAAGCCATCTCCCCAGCCCCATTTTTTTTTTTTCTATTTCTTAGGTGAAATAACCATCCAATCTTATTTGAACATGTTTATTCTCAAGGACATCTCATTCATTTCTATAGAAAAGGATTAGGGAGTAATAAGCTTGGTCAGTGGAATATGGAAACAAAAGATATGTTTGACTAGTGGGAAATGCAACTAAAACACGTACAGCTTGAGATCATACCCCTCCTTCTCATGCCCGCCCACCCTGCCCTGCTGTCCAGAATGCAATGAGACAGAGCAAAGCAGAAGTGCCTTCTTGAAACAAGATGTGGTTTCATACTGAAGATGGAAAGGGGAAATACAGAAGGTATCTGGGCTCTTGGTTACGTGGGTGTAGAATTTTGTCATTCTACTCTAGATAGAGTAAAAATTGAATATACCTAAATACTCTGAATTCTTACAGAATTATTTAGTTTTTTCCTCTATATAGTCACTAACTGAAAATCAAAATGAAAGAAAAAGTTAGCCTAATTGACTTTACCTACACAGAAGTGAATAGTCTAGGATAGAAGGGAGTATGGCTAAAGGTTATAATTAAAATGCAAACTTGGTCGGGCATGGTGGTGCATGCCTTTAATCCCAGCACTCGGGAGGCAGACATAGGAAGATCTCTGTTAGTTCAAAGCCAGCCTGAGACTATATAGTGAATTTCAGGTCAACCTAGGCTAGTAGGAGACTGTACCTCAAAAACAAACAAACAAACAAAAGGCAAACGAATAGCTTACAGGTACTTAGTGGCGTGCATATTTGGTTAAAATACTCATTGCTTCTTCCGAGAACACTTTTTTATCTTGCTAATGCCCTGTAGGAACTAATGAATCTGTTTATCTCCTTTAAATTTGAATAGAATCCTATCTTTAGAATACGCATAGATATTCTTAGGGAAGTAATGTCAATTACTTCTTAAGGAGTTAAATGCTGTTCTCACTCACACTGTGTTATGTACCATACAATGTGAGTCAATTATAATTTCTTTATCAAAGCACATATATAATTGTTTATGGAGTTTATTTAACTATTTTAGTAAATGACTAATGTATACACCTCAATTTGGTTTGGACTGAATATTCTGCTAAGTAAATATAATCTTATTGTGACTAGATTCTCAACCTTCCAAAATTTGCTTGTTTCTTTTCAAAGAACAATGTACTTGTTATTCTAACATTGCTAGCAGGGAAATTTTGGTGTTCTGTCCACCATGGATGTTCCTGTTTTATTCACACATGTGTTTCATGAGTATGTGTATGTTCATGTGTGTGGAGGCCAGAGCACAATGTGTCTTCTCCTCTATTGCTCATCCACATGTCTCCTTAAGATGGAATCTCTGTGTGAACATTTCTGCAGTTTTCACAAGAACCAGTGATTCTTCCTTCCCCTTTCCCCACCGGTAAGCAGTTACAGGCAGGTATGGCTTCACTCAGCTGTTTATATATGTTCTGGGGACTCAAATTCAAGTTGTCTCAAGACCTCTCAGGCCTTCATGCTTGAGCAATAAGCATTCTAACCTGATGGACTATGTTTCCAACCCCCAGACATAAAGATTCTTAAGATGCCATAGCTAATTGTTCTTTAACAGGCATAGGGGTAGGAGACAAGTCTGTGATTTTTCAAGTATATAAAAAAAAGTGACAGGATGTTTCTGATTGTCTATGCCTATCTCTTATTCACCACGGCATAGGTTTGGCTCTCCTTACAAGTCCTGTTTGAGGAAGAGTTCTGATATAGTGTTCTTGTAGCCATGGTGAAAGGTCTAGGGCAGAAAGCCATGCCTGCAGAAAACTGAACTGTCAATATATAAACCAAATTATGATCAATTTAAGGGGAAGATGTGCTATGGGCAATATCTTCCCATAAATGACAGAAGTTGCTTTCATTAACAGAAAGGAAAATGCAGGAGAGACTGGCTGGAATCCAGAAAAGAGCCAGTTAGGCCATCTAGTGCTGGAAAGCACAACATGAGCTACTTGGGGGGAAGTGGCCAACAATACTGTGAGCAAGCAGGGGTGTAAACTACTCAGAAGCAACCAGCCTGACAAGAAGTACACACAAGTGCAATCGTGACACACAGCCTTGGTGGGTGACCAATGGCTTTATGATTGGATAAGAGATCCACTCAATGGCAGGGAACCCATATCTGAAACTGGGAACAAGGTCTGAATCTTATGGAGACAAAGATTATGTTCTCCAATATCAAGCTCCCACTAGTCTTTGGCTAAAAGAGGGGCTAAATCTATCCAATTTTCCTTAAATTAGTAATGTTTATCTAATTTAACCCATGCTGACTTCACTCTCCATTGGAGAATCTGTTTTTCTTTCACCAGAATGTAGCAAGACCCAAGGAGTTAAACCACCCTGACATCTCAAACAAGGCCCAGGTGAAACCACAGAGGAAGTTGAGAGATGAGCAAGAGTGCTGCTTCCATGGTGAGCCTGACAATCAGAGCCAGGATGAACGTGACAAATGCCGAGGATACTCGACATATGTGAAAGCAGAAATTCAGAGGCTCCTAAGAGCTCATCAATGAAGTATACTTAAAACACACCCACCAAGGCTGAGGGAATTTTACAGAAGAGGGGGCAGAAAGATTGTAAGAGTGAAAGGTTGGGGAGTCATGCCCAGAGGCACTGCTTTCCCCCAATAACTGACTACTGCCCCCAAAAGCACAACACACAATCCCATGGGGAATACCAGCAATCCCACTGAAGAGGGCCCCCTGTGGAATGGGGAAAAGTAAGAAGGAAAAGATGGTACCAACACATGATGTAGCCACACAAAGTATGTTCTTAATAATTTATACCCATTTTAAATATTCTCTTCCTCAGTGTCACCCAAGATATATATATATTTACATACATAAGATATGTGGACTATGAATTAACTCCAAAGTGTCTCTATAGCCTTATGTGTCAATACTTCATTCCCATGTTTAGTGCTAATTTAAAAGCTGTGGAACATTTACAAGGCAGGACCTGGATGGCACAAGTAGGTCACTAAAAATGGTCCTTGGAAATTATTCCTACCCCTGATTATAGCATAACCTGTGTTTCCTGGTTCACTGAAATATCAAGAGGATCTCCCACATGCTTCCAGCACTATGAGTTACATCACGCTCTCTTCTATAATGGCACACAACTCTCTGAGACCATGAGCCAAAATAAACCCTCCTTCCCTTAAAAAAATGGGAAATGCAGTATCATATTATTGATTTATAGTATATTTAGAAAATAGCAATTAAAGAGTAGGGAATCATTAACCTTTTTTTCTAAAACAAAAATTACACAATGTCTAGGAAAGAAAATGTTATATCTGTGTTAAATATCCTACTATAATTACTTTATTTTTCAGTATTATGCCCTATTTAGTTTGAATATTTACCTTGAAGAACTATGAGCCACCTGTAGTAAGTTCTGAGTTAAAGTTACATATATGCGCCATGTGGGGAATTTCGGAGGGATATAGGAGAAAGACATTTTAAAAAGATCTATGAATTAGGTTTGATTTCCCAGTCCCCACATAAAGCCAGAAGCACAAAATGACACATACGTGTAGAGTTTGTAATCGGTGGCAGGAGGCCCCTATCATACCCATGCTCAAATACTATCTTCTCTCTCTCCCAAATAAAGAAATATATTCATTTTTAAATGATGCCTTTTCATGAGGTATGAAACAGTTAAAAACTGATAGATTTTTTTAAATCAAAACAACCAGTGGTCTGAGTAAGCTACAACAAGGGAAGAACCCAAAACAGTAACTTCCCCATATGAATCTTGCCTGTTCCTTCACTCAAGGGTTATTTGCTGGTCCAGGGAGAGTTCTCCAAAAACTTGTCCATTCCTGACTGGAATGGTCTTGGGTTGGTGCAATGATGATGCCCTGTAACTGACATAATATATAGACTTTCTCAAAAGTTCTTTCCCTTCTAACTAAAGCTCTTCTAATGTACCAGAAAAATCCCAAGCCTAATAAATTCTATTAAATAACACAATATTCCTTTCAGATACTGTATTCACATGGGATTCTGCATAATTCAAGACCATATAGATAACTTGGCCAAACTATTTATTATCAACATTGCTTTATAATTTCTTTTTCCTCTACTTTGTAAATCTAGGAGAAAAAAAGCTTTGTAAAGTAACCAACTAGTTCAATTTCCTGCAATATTTCTTATGGTTACTGGTTTCCAGCCAATTCTATTTTTACACTTCTTTTTTCTCCATTACATTCAGCTAGTTTTTTTTTTTTTTTTCTGGGTTGAGGCATTTTTGTGTTTTTCATTTTGTCAAAATGGAATTTTTCTTGTGGTGTGTCATAATCTGATGATTTCTATGTTTCAGAAGCTACACTGAGGAAATATGCCTAAACCATTCAACGTATCTTGGGCTTTAAAAATTGTCTGGTAATTCAGAAAAATTTTCAACTACCAGTGGATTAGGAGTACCCAGAGCAATTTTGTAAGCTCTGTATTTTTTAGTAGAGCAGTTATTCTCGTACAGCTGTGGTTTAAAAGTGGAAACTTGGGAGTCTAGGAAGTGACCTCATGAAAATTCAGAAGGCTAAGAGAAGAACTCGTCATAATATACAAAAGTAATCAGTATTCTTCACTAAGTAAGCATGTGAGAATTCTGAGCATGGAGGGAAATCCCACTAAAAAATATTTGTATCTGAGCACACAGAGGTGTAGCAATGAGGCTGAAAAACCTCAGGATTTTTAACTTTTGTTTGAGTGGTTACCTTTGTTGTTTTTTGCTATGTATTTTGGAATGTGTTTGGAACACTGTATTTATTTGAGTGAAATATATGTGTACTCACTGTAGAGGATGTAAGGATTTTTGCATTTAAAAGAGTAAGGATTTTCTGGAAGTAGATCCTAATGTCTTTATGTTCGATGTTGAAAAATAATAAAATACTTTACTACTCATAGAATTTGCCTTCTAAGTAGATTATCTACAGCAGGTCTTACAGAAATACTAGCAGACATAAGCCCTATTTTGTTATCCTGAAAGCAAAAAAAGGAAGTATTGCTATAATAAGAACTAGACTATAGCTAAGTTAAGCAGCACCCCTGTTTTCTGATGATGGCATTGTGTGCTGGAAGTTTCATTTCACACTTCCAACTACAATGTACAGGTCTCTCTCCGCAACCTAATCTGAAACTGCAGAGGTGGATGAGATATAGTTTGGCTAGAAAACTGATAGATCACAAAGATAGCCCATATTTTTTTCTCCCAGATTCCTGTCAACTACAAGACCCGTGAAACATGTGGCAGATGTTTAGATAGAAAGGCTTGCATGAATTCCACTCCCTTACTATCTGTATTGTTTTATGCAAATGCTGGCATCAGGTAGATAAATAATTGCTTAAGCTACAAGTGGGAATTGTCTCTATTTTTAAATATATTATCTTAAATATGTTATCCAGTAGCTATCCTCCCTACATCATCCTGAATACACATAAAACATTGAATTCTCTGTCTTTTGTACCCTGAGTCTTCTGCCTTATGGCCATTATGCATTATTTATATATGTTCTATGTTTTGTGTTATTATTTATTGTGAGATCAGGGAGGCTTTATGTTTTGATCCCTGCTGACCTAACAGAGCCCAGTTTGGAGCACATGGCAGGTGCTCATGAATATTTATTCAGTAAATAAATCTAGTTCCTGCTTTTGTTCAAGCACTGGGGAATCAAACCTGGGTCCTTTGGCTTTGCCAGCAAGTGCCTTAACCACTAAGTCATCTCTCCAGCCCTCACCTTAATTTTTGAGACAGGATCTCTCACTGAACTATTAGATCACCTGTTTGGCTAGATACCTGCCTAGCAAATCTTTGGAATCTGCCCCTTTCCACCTCCCAATTGCTGAATGCTAGGGATCAAAAATCAGGCCCTTGTGCATAAACTGTAACAACTTTACCCACTGAGCCATCTCTACAGTCTTACTATTTCATTTATTTAATTTCAAATATGTTAAAAGGTAAAATAGCAATTCCATGGCTTGAGTCAACATATAAGAAAATCTAGAACTCAAGACTGGAACTTCCTTATTCATGATGACATAGCTATGTAACATCTTGATCAGGTGTTTACTGCCAGCAATGGGACCCTGACTGCAACACTGTGAAGATGAATCTGGAAACCTTGGGCACTTCAATCTTTGATTCAGAGAATGTAAAAGAAAAATAAATGAATAAAAAGCCAGATGGAGCTGAGCAGGCTGGCTGCTTAATCACATGCAGTAGCTAGGCATTTCTTCCTATTTCATAGGCAACTTAAAGGAACTTACTGAAGTTTGACTACTAAATGTGACAGGAGGTATGCAATGAGGGTGAAGGAGTTCCTACCAGTCAGAGGGACAGGCGAGGGGGCCTAGAATTATATAGGTCCAGACTCCAGCAGGCAAAAGTTGCTTAGAGGGCGACTAGAAAGGAAATCCTGAGAACAACAGAGAATTCCAGAAAGACTGGAGAGACAATAGCAACCCAACAATAGTGATGGGAGAGATAATGATAATAAGCTGTAATGAACATAAAACTTACACTAGGGAATGTGTTTGCTTCAGAGAAGATGGTGGTATGGTCTGTAGAGTTTTTGCTTTTAGGATTTAGTCAGTAATGCTTTTATAAATGGGGATTCACAGAAAGGACATCTAGTCTGGCATAGGCAAGGGTCTTCTGGATAACCAACGCCTAAGTATTCATTCACAACACAAAAACTTTTAAAAAGTAAAAATTAATGGAGAAGTGATAGCAAGAGGCTGAAGAATTCTTTACTGGTATTGACTAATTAAAGATTACAAACACCAGAATTTATCTTGTGCCTTACTAGGCTTTTAGGTATGCAGTATGTCATGTGTGAAGGCCAAGATTTAGTCAACCGTAAACAAGAAAGGCAACTGTTAAGTCCTCAGCACCAGAGCCACACTGATTTCATCACCAGTAATTATGGGCTGCTGTGAGTTGATGTTTCTTGATTTACTGGGTTGGGCTTCATATCCGTAAGTTGTAATGTGTTGAACGCTACACTTTTATTAGCTTTTACTGATATTTTCCCTGAAGGATGAATATTTGAAATTTTGCCAAAGATAAATAACCAAAATAACTTCCACACAGAACAAGCCACAGCAGTTATAACTACAGCATTTGGGAGGCTGAGTTGAGTCACAAGTTCAAGTACAGCCTGGGCTACAGGAAATTCTGTCTCAAGAAAAAAAAAATCTAATTAATGACTTTGCCAGTCACAGTGTCCTGGCTTAAGCACTAGGCTATGGCCTCCACTACTGTTGAAACCAATAGTTATGAGCTTCTTACACATATAAATTATTTCAAAGAATATTTTACATACTGATCCTCAGTCAGGGGACCTCAAACCATATGGCTCACTGTCAAACATTTGAAAGTTATTTGTCACAACATTTATTGGAAAATCATATAAGAAGTTGCAAGCCAGGTGTGGTGGCACATGCCATTAATCCCAGCACTTGGGAGGCAGTGGTAGGAGGATCGCTGTGAGTTCAAGGTCACCCTGAGACTACATAGTGAATTCCTGGTCAGCCTGAGCTAGAGTGAGACCCCTACCTCGAAAAACAAAACAAAACAAAAAAAAGGTGCAATATTGTCCTCAAATAGAAGTTTATGATTTGTCATTTCAGTTCAACATAATTTGGGGTTCACTTATTGCAATCTGTAAGGTTTCTTCCATATCACCTTTTCCTCTGCTTCTCTGGTACCCTAATTTTCAGAGTCCAAAACTCTGTTCTATGGCAACTTCCATGGCTTTTGTTCTGGCCATATTTACAGTGCTCTGCCTTGCCGGGCCAACCTTTGAACATTGACATAGATAGACTCTCATTTCACAGTGAGATCCACTTGGTGAAATGGAGGAAGCCTGTCATTTCTAATAAGACCGGTGTGGTTCAACTCCCAGTGTGACTAGTAGTGCAGCATGGGTTTTAAACCACCCTTACACTAAATAAACACTCACCACTTGAATTTTATTTGTGACAATGTTCTCCGAAAGTAAACAGTAAACCCGTGGTGAGTGAAAGGTTTTTGATTGTGATTTGTGACAACTGATACAAAGACAAAGCTTAATTGAGCCACACTGTCATGAAGTTCATGTCTGGTGTCAAATGATAAGAATTTGATGTGCAAATATCCTTTAAAACATAGTGCATAGTGAACTACAAAATATAAAGTAATGATCTCTCAATCCCTCTTTTCTAGTTGCTCTGTTCTGGTGGATCATGAATTTATTTCTGTGTTGTCTTCAAAGGGCTCAGTGTCCTGGCTGACAGATTTCCAATGGTGCAAAGGCTTCTCATGGCGCTTGCGCTCTCTCTCTCTCTTTCTCTCTCTCTTCTCTCTTCTCTCTTCTTTCTTCTCTCTCACTCTTGTTAGATGGGAGAGCAATCAGTCCTCACAATCCAAGAAGATATTTTTTCTGTTTTTTTTAAGTATATTTTATGTATTTGAGAAAGACAAAGATAGATAGAGAATGGGCACACCAGGGCCTCCAGCCACCACAAAAAAATTCTAGACACATGTGCCACCTTGTGCATCTGGCTTACGTGGGTCCTGGAGAATTGAACTGGGATCCTTTGACTTTGCAGGCAAATGCCTTAACCGCTAAGCCATCTATCCAGCCCAAGAAGAATTTTTTTTTGAAAGAAGATTAAAGAGTGTACAAGAAGGAGAAAGTACAAGACAGACCGATGAAAGGAGGAGAAATGATCGCAGTCAAATCAAGCATTCTTGACTCCTGGGTCAGCAATCACGTCATGTCCGAGTAACAATGCCTGTGGGCCAGGGGATGGACACTGCTGCCCCAAGAGGACTTCTCACAAACTCAATGGGTAAGCTTTGAGCTCAACTGAAATATGCGGACAAGTCATTTAGCAAAGGATATTTTACCTCTTGGAGCATCTCATTATGGTAAAGTAAGTACATCTTTGCAGTTGGACGGATGTTAGACTCTGAACAAGTGGAGCAAGACGATGCCTATCTTCTTCCTCCAGCACACTTACTGGCACAATGTGGTGCTTGAGAAAGCATTTGTTTAATGGGTAAATAATTTATACATTCATTTTACACAGACTAGAAATAAATTTAACCTGTCTCAACCCTAAAAATGAAGCTATAAAGCTTCCTTTGGAAGCAAGTTGTCAGGATGGGTTTTCAAAATAAATGGGAAGTCATGTGTGGTGGTTAACTTCTGGTTGTCAATTTGACAGGATTTAGAGACACCATGGAAACACGTCTCTGGTTATGTCTGCGAGGGGTTTTCTAGATTAGATTAGTTGAGGTGTGAGGACCTGCTCTGGACGGTGAGTGGCACCATCCCACAGGCTGGGTTCCTGGAGTGCAGAAAAAGCAAAAGCTCGGCATTCAGTATCTGTTACTCTATGGTCCTTGTTTCCTCACTGTGGACCTGCTTCAGGCTGTTTGTCTCTTGCCATCACGTCCTCCCTACCAAGCTGGACTGTAACCTGGAACTGTAAGCTGAAATAAGTTATCCTCTCTTAAACTGATTTCTCTCAGGTATTTTGTCCCAGCAATGAAAAAGTAACTTATATATCATGCATGTCCTTTAATGTCACAGAAAAAATCATCATAGATAGACCTCCTATGCTATGGAAAGTTATTGCCACATGACCCAATATGCAATTTAGCACAGAAAGAATTTTGCTCAACGTTATTATATGAGGAAATATAAAGATAAGTCCAGTAGTGTTGAATGACCTATATCATGAGCAAGGTAAAAAAAATAGTATTAAAAAGAAATCACCTGAGAACTAACCACATATTCATGAGTAGACAGCCATATAAAAGGGAAATAGTTATAATTTGCCTTTTTGTTATAGGTCCAGTTCTGAGCCCAGAACACATACACTGTCCAGGTTCTTGTGTCCCAGACACAAGAAGTTGATCAGGAACATGTGGTTAGCTGTAGAAGTAAAAACAAGTTAGTAAGAAAGAGAAAGACAAATGCCAAGGCTGGCAGCATACAGGAGAGCCGGGACAGGACCTAGATTCAAAAAACCCTGTGCACTGAGAGCCCTGACTATAGGCCAACATTGCTGGAGTTCGACATAGAGCCCTGCCAAGGAAGAGGTTTCATTCCTCTGCCACCTGGCTTCTTTCACGTGTTACTCTTGGTGCTTCTCTCTCTAGTCCTGACTCCTGCCACATTGCTAAAAACCATCTCCAAAAGTAATCTGAAATTTCATCTTTTATATGAAAAAAAGAAGAGAGAAAGAGAGAGAGAGAAAAAGAGAGGCTGAGCCCTTGTTACATTCTTCCTTCCATGCACAGAGAACTAGAATTGATCTGGAATTTTGTTGGCTAAGAAGGCTCCCATTTCTTCTTGTTAGTCATTTTCAGGAAGTATGTCTCTGTGTCCTTCTTTAGAATTTTAATTGTAAACTCACACTCAAGTAAGTACTTTAAATAACCCCAACTACATTTTAAGGAAATTTAAAGTTTAGAAAAAAGTATGGTAAAAGGACGCTGTTATTAGAGCCTATATTGGGCTGTGCAAATGTAGATATATTAAGTAGTGATTCACTAGCTGTCTATAGGGAAGCCTGTCTTTAGCAATCGTCTGCTCTATGCATCATCAGCAGATGCTCACCCTGGGTGCAACCTGAGTGATTACTCCCCAAAAGCTCATAATTGCAGTAATTAGAGTCACATGACTTTCAACATGTTCCTGAGGTTTTGTCTTTTTTTTTTTTTTTAAAGAAAGGACAGATGGCCAAGTATTAGCATTTGAATGAGCACTTCAGATCTTGTAGCTGATCAGAGTAGAAGTGAAAAGCAGCAGAAAGCTGTGAATGTCCATTCTCAGACACACTGCAAAGAGCAATTTAAGTTCTTTTCTGTGGCCCAGTCTGCTCTCCAGGGCAGGGTTCCATTCCACTCAAAGCCCTGCCTCAGGTGTACCATTCCCAATAGTTTGCACAACAGTTTACTATGGGGTAGCGGTAGTGTTACTCCTATATTTTTACTTACAGCAAATTTTTCTTTGTTTTAGAGTACATTAAAAGCATTAAAAGAAACAAAAAATACCGCTGATGGCTTTTAAGAAACAATTGTTTTATTCATTTTACACTGCAATGGTAAACACCAGTTAAGGAACAAAGGTTCAGTTCATGTGTTGAAAATACAGCAAGACAGGGTCCCCTTTCTTTGAGAGTTTCCTTCTCTACTCTTTTCAAATGTGCGTAGATTTGAGAATGGCTGAATAAGCTTTTGGTTATTCTCACCACTCAAGGAACTTTCTCTCAAGAACCAGAAGCCACCGTTTTGAAGAACAAACATGGTAAGTGCCCCTCCATCGGCCAGTACCCACAGGACAGTAGGAGGCAACCTGCAGTGGGCTCCTTGCTCCAAGAAGTAGGAATGTTCCCTGTCATGAAAAGTCCATGTTTCTCCCTAGGCAAAGCCAAATACTAACAGATCACCCCAATTACCAGGTGACCTCAGGATGTTTCTGTAAGTTCTTTTGCTTGTGGATTAGATCTATTTATCACAAACACATGCATGTAATGGGTTGTATTTGCTTGGTTATATAAAGGGTTAGATTTTAGTATTCACAGCCTCTTAGCAGATTGCATACAATGTATATCACATCCAGATTTAACAATATTTGAAAAAAAGTGCTTTCAATCTCCATTGCCTTGTGAAGGAGTATTCTAGGTCAAGAGAAGCTTTTATTTTTTAACTTTATTATATTTCCCCAAACTTATATTCCAATAAATTCCTGGGAGGAACCCATTAAATATTTAGAATAGAATGTAAATTCTAAATATCCCATCTAAAATTTAAATAGACATAGTAGTTCATTTTATTATTGCATCTTCCTTTAATTAATAAACAAACTTGGTACTACTCATGTGAAAATAAAATAAAAACATATATCAAGAATGATAGCTGGAGCTTGGTGTGGTGATGCATACTTTTCATCCCAGCACTCTGGAGGCAGAGGTAGGAGAATCACCATGATTTTGAGGCCACCTTGAGAATACATAATGAATTCCAGGTCAGCCTGGGCTAGAATGATACCCTACCTTGAAAAATAAAAAAAAATAATAATTATATTAAAGGAAGCAGTTGGAAAGACACATTCATGTAATTATTGTATGCATACAGCATTAAAAAAACCAAATAAGTTGGTTTCTCTGTTCATAGTTGAAAAAAAAGATAAATATACATAAGAGTAATACAAGAGAAACACATAAAAATTAAAAGTATAAACTGAGACAAAAGGAGAGGGCACAGGCAGAAGTCAAGTCCAACACCCAGCTTTCGAGGACTCATTCTCTTCTCTCTGCCCAGCCTTCAAAGGCCCTTTTTCAAGGATCCTTTTTTCTCAATCTCTTCCTCTCTGTTGTGCCTATTTAAATTCTGTTTGCCTTTAGATGCAGCTGAAATTCCTTTTTGCAATGTGGTCCTTGTAAGTGGCAGTGAATTATGCCTTCTCTGGCTTGCTCCACAACTTTGTGTGTGTGCTTGGAGGTTGGTAGATCACTGTGCATTAGCTGTTGTTTGTATGCATTCATTTCCCTTCCTTTAATTTTCTAAAGTTTGTGGAGTAATTTTTAGTCTTCTAATGCATTCACAGAATGTGACTCTCAAATGAGTTTATAGGTGTATTCTCAGTACATGATTCATTCATACCCTCAGTTTCACTAGAACTCTAACTTCTCAAATAGGTTACTTCATATATGCACAGACAGTACAGTGGGAAAGCAGGATTTAGAAACACTACTACTTACAAATTCTCTTTGCCCAGTTTAAAAATAAAACATAATGGCAAGCTCATGAAATTGAGAGCATTATGGGAATGAATTGTTCTCCCAAAGGCTGGACCAGGAAAACCTGGGTTAACGCACGGGCTCTATAATGATTCATTTAGATGCTTCCTGTTCCTGCCGTCAGGCAGTGACCCTGTGGCTAGGATTTCTTCATGTAAAGAAATTCATTCAATGGAACAAAATTACCCTTCTATTTCAAACAATGCTGAACAACATAAAGAATTCATATTATTCCATGTTAATAATACTAAAGTTATCTTAAAACATTGTATGCTCCTTTCTTCTTTCTACTGCCCTTCATTCTTGTGTTGTATTTCCAGGTGGGGTCATGTTAGCTAGCGATTTCTGCAATCAGTTAAGTAGTCCATTGCTTGACTATCTGAGTGGAATACAACTTATGGCAATTTTAAAATAGAGGTGTGTCAAAAATAAAAACTATGTTACTGGGCGTGGTGCCACACACCTCTAATCCCAGCACTCGGGAGGCAAGGGTAGGAGGATCACTGAGTTTTAGGACATACTGAGACTACATAGTGAATTCCAGGTCAGCCTGGGCTACAGCAAGACCCTACCTTGAAAAACCAAAAATAAAAATGAAAAAGTAAAAACTATGTGGGCTTTATGAGATCAACAGGGAGCATATAAAAATATCTCTGAAAAAACTATGACATGAAACTGAAAAGGCAACTATATTTGATCCAAAAAGAAAACAAACTAAATCTCATTTCAAATACTTTTTTAATGTTTTCTACTAGCATTTTCTCATACACTGTGATAGCAAGACACATCACACTTACAAAAGCTTTTTACATTTTATTGCTAAGTGATATAGATGATTTTTGCAACCTCTCTCTATATAAGTGAAGACATTTCTCATTTTCTAAATACATTAAAACATCGTTTTTATTTTTTTGCTACTGGGTCTCAGTGGTAACAAAATGTTTATAAAAGCTGCCTAAATATGAGAAAATCAGAAAATTCACAAATATTTACTCAATCCTCACAAAGTAAAATTAACGCAAAGACAGTTTTAGGTCTGGAGGAAGAGGCTTTATAGAGGGCAATAAAATTGTTTAACTCCTGTGGGACCAACAACTCTAGTTGATGTATGATCAGTTAATTACCATGAAATACTGTAAGGTAACTTAAGTAATTACTAACACAGAACAATATGAATGTTTTATGTTGTAAAACACTTGTATACAATAGAAGGAAGAAGAATAATACTCCATTGAGTGTCTGTACAACAGCCAACCCTGACTATTTAAATATAATCTCCAGTCATTAACATTACTTAAACCACCTGGCTGTTCTTACATGTCTCAGGCATACTACTAAGAGCAAAAGATTTACACCTTCATTTTCAAATAGATTAAACAAGCAGAAAATCCCCAGGGGCATGCTAAGTGCCAAGGTCCTTCCCTATGATGTTCTAGCCAGATGGTCTTAAACAGACCATGTGAAGTTAAAGGGGGAAGAGTTTTTTGTCTTTAGAGCTGCCTTTCAAATCAAATTAAACATCCTTCCTAATTATGGACTCATTTTCTTCATTTCCAAACTTATCTATGATGTCTAAACAATAAAAAATAAAACTTAAAGAAAATAAAACATTCACAATGGAAGGAGGAAATTCCTGTAAGTTTATTTTTACTAAATATCTCAAAAGTAAGACCTTCAATTTCTATAGGAACACACTTTTTTTCTCTTAAGCTCTGTTGTTCAGTTAGTTCTCCTCTTTTGGGCCAACATTCATTATGGTTGGCTTTAAATCCCTCAAGTAGGAAGCCATAGATTCTATAAGTGTGAACTAGCTTATATTGTAATTCAGGCTTGTACCAGAGAGCTACTTCTGGCAAGACAGCAGTACCAGGCACTAGGTCTGAAACAAAAAGGTGAAAAGGATTTTCATTCTTTACACACATCCTTCAAGCAGAATCATGAAGAGCCCCTTGGATTTATCATTCTCAAGATCTGTGTCTTCTAATTTTAGCCATCCCAAAAGAGTCATGCATAAGGATTATAAGCAAATCATTGCAGTTGGCTAAACAATACTTTTCTATTTATTTTTAGCCCATAAAAGTCTTTTCTAAATTTTTATGAGCTGTTTCACTTTACAGAATAATGTGCTATAAAAATTGTATTTGGGTTTGTGTCCAAGTTCCTCTATTCATAAAATAAAGGCAGTTATACCTAAAGTTCCAAATACCTATCTCTTTTAAAATTCTTGGGGCTGGAGAGATGGCTTAGCAGTTAAGCGCTTGCCTGTGAAGCCTAAGGACCCCTGTTCGAGGCTCGATTCCCCAGGACCCATGTCAGCCAGATGCACAAGGGGGCGCACGTGTCTGGAGTTCATTTGCATTAGCTGGAGGCCCTGGCACGCCCATTCTCTCTCTCTCTCTGCCTCTCTCTCTCTCTGTCACTCTCAAATAAATAAATAAAAATAAAAACAAAATAAAATAAAATTCTTGCACTAAGGACCATGTAGTCTGTCTTTACCCTCCAAACCTCATTTGGCATGTTCACAGCTTTTATGAAAAGAGAGATTGAGTATAAGGACATAGAGGGATATTGGCAAATTGTTCAATGTTTCTTTTTCTTTTTCTTTTTCTTTTTCTTCCCTCCCTCCTTCCTTCCTTCCTTTCTTCCTTCCTTCCTTCCTTCCTTTCTTCATTCTTTTAGCAAGAGGAAGAGAGAGAGAGAGAGAAAGGGCATGTCAGGGCCTCTAGCCACTGCAAACAAACTCAAGATGCATGTGGCACCATGTGTATCTGGTTTACATGGGTTCTGGGGAATTGAACCTAGGTCTGTAGGCTTTGCAGGCAAGTGCCTTAACCACTAAGCCATCTCTCCAGCCCCATTCAATGTTTCTTAGTGCAGCACTTCATTAAGTAGAGTTGAAATGGTGGGAAGAAAGCAGACAATGCTGAGGCTCCAATGTGCCTTGCATGATGCACAATAGTGTGGGATGAAACCCAGTCAGCATTGCTTTGTTGTAACATGATTGTTCAACTAGTATTTTTATGTTATTAAACAACTAGATATGTTAGTTCAGAAAAGGAAAATCATTTCATCTTCAAAGAAGACCCAAAATTATGTCCTGAAGCAAATATTTTAGTTCACTGTCAAAATTACCCTAAACCAACATATGTATCAATCTAAATGTCTGTCTATCTATCTATCTATCTATCTATCTATCTATCTATCTATCATATCAATCATATGTCATCTCTAGTTATATATCAGTCTATTTATCAGTCTACCATTTATCTATATCTATCATCTATTTAGCCCTGTAATATGTCTCCTTACCTATGTATATATAATATATATGCATTATATATTTGTTATATGTTTTGATAAAAATTCCTTACTCTCTATTCTCAGGTGAATATTTTTATAACCTTATAAGAATTTATTGAAGCAGAATAACAAGAAAGAATTCATCCTTTTAATACTGTAAAGTTCTTACTTTGCAGTAAGGGAACCATATCTAAATGAATGGGCTTCTGATGGAAGAGGGAAATATTCCTCAACCAGATTGCCCTATTGCAATACCAGGCTCAAGTGTGAGTAATAGGATCTTAGTGATACAGGTGTTCTGCAAAAAGTACAGCTATGTTACTCCTCAGAACCACATGTTTCTTCTTGGATGAATATAAAATTGCTGGAGATCAGCTGGGCAGTAAATTAAATCTGAAGTATTAACTTCATAAGCTGGGATTTATATGAAAACATGCTCAAGGGGATGTCTTTTGTAATCATTTGATACTACATTTACTTAATAAAAATAAATCAGCTAGAATATTATTTCCTCATATGGAAAAAAGTCTCCAAGACCCAACACTTTTCTTTAAAATATCTCCAGTGGGTGGTGTCTTCATGTGTGTCTTCTGTGGCATCAACAGCTCCTTCCTCTTTTGACAAGACTGTCAAAATAAAGGAACAGCTCTAGGGCCATACATTCCTGAGGTTCTTCATTAGGTCGTATAAGGGAATGAGAGATGACAGTAAATACGCTTGCCTGCCAACCCACCTTGATCCCTTTCTAACTCTCCCACTCTAAGTTATGTCATGAGCATTCCTTATTGTTGATGCTCTTAGAAGGAAAGGTCACCTGACACAGGAACTATAAGAATAAAATGGGCATGGTGCATGCCTGTAATCCCAGCACTTGAGAAGCTGAGGCAGGAGCAATACTAATTTCAAGCTGCAGAAAAAGCAGAACTTCTCCCTGAGGCAGTGTGGGATATTGATGAAGAGCTGGTGGACATTTTGTCCTCATTCTAGAGGACTTGAGGCAACAGAGCTCACTGGTAAGATAATAAGAACACCTCTTCATCCCATTTTTGTATGTCATTAGAATATTTCTAATTTTTTAAAAATAAAAAATCTGATTACATAAAAAATGACACAGCTTATTATTGGCATTTTATTAAAATATTAATATAGTGACATTATATCACTTAAAATCAGTCATCTTAAAGCAGTATCATTATATCTGAAAATATTTTACAATAATTTTAAGATCCTCATTAATGTTTCCTCTTGCCTTAAGAGAAGCATGAGAATTTATTAACCATGAAAAAGCTAGGAGAAGAATATGTCTTTAATAGAGGTGATGAAAAACTTACATTTTTAAGATTAACAGTATTGTGTTATCTCATTTTGTCTGCAAAGAAGATATAAATGCCATTTCTATTGTACAGAAAATAAAGTCAGAGCACATTGCCAGCAGCACCAACATCTAAAAGCACAGAAAGTACTCGAGGTCAAGGCAGTGGCCTCCACAAGGTGACTAGACACAGGCTGAAAGAAGCAAAGTGTCTAGACTGTTCTATAGCATGACAGCAGAACAGTGGCTCGTGTAAGCGGTTTTAGACAATTATCATTAATTCCCTCGTATGAAAGCATTTCTCTAAGGATCAAAGCACCAAGAAACACTAAACTCATCTAAATATAAACAAACGTGGTTCAACAATAGCACGAGGAAGCTTGCCTGCAGTCAGAAACAACTACAAAGTCAGGGAAGTCAGTCAGTGTTGAGAAGCTCATGAGCGGCCATACATGTTTTCATCAGTGTGTGCCGGTCTCGGAGACAATATCCCTCTTCAGGGATGGGGTGGAGGGGTGAAGGATGGATCTGGATGTAATACATCTGTGTGCTATGTCCTGACTGCTTTAGGGGGAAAATAAAAGAATGTCATCCCCTACAAGATAAAGAAGAAAAAGCAAACATTATGTGTACAACACAGCTTCTTAAATTGTGATTCAGGACTTCAAATATGGTTGCATAACTGACTGTCATGAAAAATGTGGCAAAGCTAACAGGTTTCTGGATGTGCATTAAGAGTGAAAGGTATCATGAATCTGAGGTTTGTCTGGCAGACTCACTGAAGCCTTGGGTCTGAACTTATAATGTGCACAACTTGTACTACAACATGCCTTCATATAACACAATGCCAAGAAAGGTTGCCTGAAACACTTTGACCAAGAGTTGAGTTCAGATTTTTATGTTATTGCAGTGTTTTTACTGTCCATACAAAGTTTCTGCTCTCAAAAAGACATAATGGTTTAATTATAGGCAAAAAAGACTAATACTTTCAGACTATATTCCTCAATATGTATCAATTAATATATCTATGGATTCCATTGTGTTAGAATGTCAGATTATAAAAAGTACTATTTGGGCCAGGCGTGGTGGTGCATGCCTTTAATCCCAGCACTCAGGAGGCAGAGGTAGGAGGATCGTTGCAAGTTCGAGGCCACCCTGAGAATACAGAGTGAATTCCAGGTCAACCTGGGCTACAGTGAGACCCTACCTTGAAAAAAACTAAAAAAAACAAAAAATTACTATTTGGGGCTGGAGAAATAGCTTAGCAGTTAATGCATTTGCCTTTGAAGCCTAAGAACCCTAGTTTGATTCACCAGGACCCACGTAAGCCAGATGCAGAAGGGGGAACATGCGTGTAGAGTTCATTTGCAGAGGCTAGAGGCTCTGGAGTGCTCCCTCTCTCTCAAATAAATAAATAAATAAATAAATAAATAAAATTTAATAAAAAGATACTATTTGATATCATAGTTTCACTGTTATATAAGGATTCTAGCTCTGAATTTCTAGATTGGTGGGTATAGGACAGAGTAACTATCTATAGAGGTGAGGAAGCTATGAAAGATCTATGAGGGGAAGTTTTGTTTGGGGATAAAAGAACACATGGGACATGAAAGTAGAGGGGTTTCATAGTGAGAGGAAATGGGGTAGTGAGATGAGGGGAAGAAAACAAAGAAGGGAGAATACACTAAAACTAAGAATGTATTAATAAGCCATATGGAAACCTATTCCTTGGTAAACCAATTAAAATGTAAATTAAAAACAGAAGTGTTTGGATGAAGGTCCCCTAAATGAGTGGACAAAGCTGCTTCCAGAAGCCATAGGTTATTAATCATAAATTCCAGTGCCAGAGATGAGATACCTCCCAATGAGTTGTTGGTCAGGGAGTCTACAGAGGTTCCAAAAATAATAGAGGGTACTGCTATGGCTCTTGGATGCCCACCAACACCAGATGGTAAGTTCCTATTACTGAAGAGAGCACACATTTTAGTTATAGGGCACAGAGAATCTGAGCTGTAACCTAGCAGGAGGCTTCTTCTCTACAGGCTAGCTTTCTATGTACCAGAAGGTGCTATGCAAACTGCTGGGGGTAAAAAGCCATCAACAGTTCTACCAGCTATGGACCCTGTGTACTACACAACTGACCTGCCAGGCAAGATATGGCCACTGGTACAACAGTGGCATGAATGTTATGGGAGTAACCAACTGCTCCCTTATTGGAGTTGAGGCTTGCTCTTCAGAAAGGAATTTATGTGTCATGTTGAAAACCTGAGTAGGAGGCCATAACTTGAGAGAGAGAGAGGCCCTAGGGAGGAAACTACTACTGTGGCTATGTTAAATGGACAACATGTCAAGCTGCCTTTGAAATATGTATATTTATGTTTCCTGTAAAAAGTACTGCTTGAATCCTTGATCATAGGCATTTCTTACTACAATATGCAGAGGGTAATGCAAAGATACACAGCTGGCAAAATTGCCAGAAAGACATGACTACTTTGTACTCAGCATTAAACAGAACATAGAAATTATTCCCTGAAAGGCTCAGGAAACCTTTCAGAAGGTGAGTTAAGGAGAATATAAAAGTAGGAAGATGCAAAGCACTGTCTTCTGGATACAGTATGGCTGTTACGCTCAGAGCAAACCTGCTGTGGTTTCCTGCACAAGATCTGAGTCTGTCAGTATTCCACCATCAATTGGGAAAGGGTTAATGAGACCTCATACCTCCCAGAGAAGCTAGTGGCAGCTGATGGTTGCTGACAGAGAAGAAATGAGGCTCATCAGTTGTATAAATGCTGGTGAGTTGCTCATTCCACAGTAAAAAACTTACAACCATGTTATGCACGAAACCCTAATGTAACTCAAGGGTAAAAAATAAAGTATGACATTAAGATGGAGATTAATGGGAAAGAAGAAGGGCATTAGAGGAAGAGAAATAGCAAGTTAACTGGGGAAATACATATCAAAATACATCATATAAATATATGTTAGAGTTTTTGACTTGAATTTCATTGGAAAAAATAATTTAAAACTTTCATTTGGAATCAGGACAGAGTTGATAACATTTATTGGGACGTGGATTTTGGCATTTCATACCAGGTGTATGTAAATAGATCTTTCATGATTAATGATTATAAAATCTAAATGCTGATCATCTTCGGAAAAATTACTCCATTTGTTGGTAAACTTCTATTTTGGCTGGAATACTTATCTGGAAATGTATGACTCACCTTGACCTTTCAAACCTTCGCAAAACACATCAATGCTCATATCTCACCAAAGAAACTTTCATGGGAAAGATGGGTAGGAAATCAGACTAAGGCAAAAGTTTAAGTATTTATGTTAGATTTTATTTAACGACATATTATTTCATTGTTTTTCTTTATGGAAAGTGGCAAGAATGTGATGAGATTTCAAACTGATATTTAGATAATACAAATAACACAACCAAAATCACAAACAGAAGAGTTTTCTTCTAATTAAATAAGAAAAGGCAGAATTTATGTCTAATTAATATGACAATTAACCTTTCCAACTATACCCCATACATTGAAACTATTCTTAATTCAAATACATGTTCTCCACAAAAATCTCATTCTACTTCTAATTTCTGTTTAGCAGGTGGAATGGATGGGATTCTGGCAGGAAAAAAATAACATTGAAAAGGTACTAAATAGTGTATTTATATATTCAGATTCATATAAAATGTGCAAAGGAGGAAATTTTAAAAAAAGAAGGCAAAGCCAGGTGTGGCAGCACACACCTTTAATCCCAGCACATGGGAGGCAGAGGTAGGAGGGTCGTTGTGAGTTCAAGGCCACCCTGAGACTACATAGTGAATTCTAGGTCAGGCTGGACTAGAATGAGACTCTACCTCAAAAAAAAAAAAAAAAAAAAAAACAAGAAAAGAAAATAATCAGTTTCTAGCTAATGAATTCAGCGTCTGATTTGGAGGGCAAAAGAAGCCAAGGTAGACTAAGTATTACTATTGAATCCAGTTCGAAATTGTATCGCACAGATAGTAATACAGTTTACAAATAAATTGACTTTAAAGGACTGAGGAGATGCCTCGCTGGGTAAAATACTTCCAATGCAAGCCAGGAACCTGAGCTCAGACCACCAGAGCTCCTATTCCACTGGGTGTGGTAGTGTGTCTGAATGTCCAGTGTGCCTTTGGTAAGAATCTCCAAAGCCTGGGAGCCCGCTAGTATAGAGCACAATGGTAAACAACACAGGAAGCCCTGCCTTAGAACAAGGTAGAATGTGTGAAGGTTGTCATCTGACCACCACATACACTGGAGCACACAAACACATGCACACACATATCACATACACATAAACATTTTAAACAGACTGTATTTGTTGTAAATATTTCACCCCTTTTTTAGGCAGTGGCAATTTATCAATAAATTGTGAATAAAATCCAACATGATCTCTTCCCTTAGTTCCATACAGATTAAAGGTTAATAAAGCACCATTTTTTACTTGAAAAGGAAAAAAAATGTTAGCCTTACATGAGGGGAAGAGAGAGAGAGAGAGAGAGTGTGTCATAATTATTACCAGAAACAAGTACATGTTTACTGTGTGCCTGCTATGTGTTAGACACTGCATTTGAAAAACCAAATATGGACTTTAAAGAGGAAATCCTGATTAGTGTAAGCATGAATTACAATGTGTCCCTTTATGTTAATCATTAATGAAAAGCCAATACAAGAAGTAGAGAAACACCTGGCATCATGCTCTTTTATGAGCAACAAAGCTTCTCATTGCTCTCAGGACTTGGGCTCTAATTTTATCTTTAAACCCGAGTTCATGCTGTAGTGAAGAAAATAGAAGGGCTACATGAGTTCCCAGGCCCATTGATATGAAGACCCTATAAAGTGCTGTTATTACTCCAAACTCATTTAAGCTGGTCTTGAATTCCCTATAAAGTCAACTAATGAGAAAACAGAACAAAGGAAGTGACATCTTAGTAGTCTGCTACTTAATTAAAATTTGCGATTCATTTTCAGCTCTAGTCTCCTTAGGAAATGCATTGTCTGGGGAGACCAAAGTGTTTTCCTATAAATTTAGACAATAAGTTATTCTTTAAAATGTTTACCAGCCTTGTAAAGAAGTTATTCACTTAATGAATTAAAACTCTAGCTTTTCATTTCATGGAAACTCAGCTAGTAAGAAGAAAGAAGTAAAACATTCCGTACCGAAGAAGCTATACTAACTATGAAAACAAACACTGCTGAGGAACCATGTCTGTAGTGAGCTAAGTCAACAATATGCCCAGTTTTAACAGAAGGCCAGCTTTGTACCACACTTTGCCAGAGTATCCAGACCTCACAAGATGAAGACCCACAAAGCCATCACTTCATGGCAGTGTTCATGGTCAGTACAAACATGGCACTAACCTTACTTCCAGCCTGCAGTCACAAGATATACTGGATCAGGTTAGTAAAATCTGAAAGAAAAAGAAGAAAATCATCAGTAAATATAATCTGCTGGGCAATTTAATTCTTCTCTTCCTAATAAGGAAGATCAAGTCAGGTGTTAAATGACTCATGTCACAAAATACCCTGGCTAAAACACATCCATTCACAACATAAAGAGCTTATATAGTAATAATGTTTTAAACTTGATTTTTTTGCATGCACAATTATATGGTGTGTGTGTGTGTGTGTGTGCATGTAGAGGTCAGAGGTTGAGTTCAGGTGTTTTCCTAAGTCATACTCCACTTTAGTTACTGAGACAAAGCCTTCTCACTTGAGCCCAGAGATCATTAACTCCTCCAGTCTAGGTAGCCAGCTTGCCCTGGGTATCCTCCATCTCCACCTTCATACTGAGTTGACAGGTGGGACTCTCAAGCTCCTGGCATTTGCATGGGTAGTAGGAGTCTAAACACAGATCCTCATACTTGCCTATCAATTTCTTTATGGGCTGATCTATAGCCCCAACCCTAAGCTTAAAATTTTTATGTATGCCATTTTGAAGCACTAAGAAATGACAAAATTAGGTTCTAGTTTTACTTTTAGTAGTTTTTATATTTAAAGAATTCTTATGCATATATTCTAAAACACCAACATTCTCTTTGTAACATATTACCATTTCTAATGAAAACTGCTGAGTTATAAACAGTAAGATCAGTTCATTTGGATCCTATTTTATACTATCTACCCATCTAACTCACAGGCTGAGCCCTAATTCCCAAGGTGATGGCACTGGAGGTGACCGTGTCCTCCTTTATAAAAGAGAAACTCGGAGCCGGGCGTGGTGGTGCACGCCTTTAATCCCAGCACTCAGGAGGTAGAGGTAGGAGGATCGCCGTGAGTTCGAGGCCACCCTGAGACTCCATAGTGAGTTCCAGGTCAGCCTGGGCTAAAGTGAGACCCTACCTCGAAAACCCCCCCCCCAAAAAAAAAGAGAGAAACTCGGATATATAAAAAGTGGGACTATTGCCCTTATGAAAGTTAGAACATACAATGTGCCTTCACTTTTTCTGGCATGTAAGAACAGCAAAATTGCGGCCATCTAAAAGGAAGTGAGCTTTCCTGAAACACTGAACTGATGGCTCTGGACTGCCCAGCATCCACAGTTTGGTAAATAAGGTCTCTTATTTACAAGCCGTCCATCTATGCATGTTTGCTATCACAGCACAAACCAACTAGACAGATCTTTAATCAGATTTAATACCCAAGTAGCCTGTAGATTTTTAGTCCAGTGTTATCCATCAGTCTAAAGATAGTCAAGGTCAAATAAGAAAATACCATTGGCAATCTATCAAGATTCTCCGTAGGTCCCTTGTGCTTAAGCCTTGCCATTAAAATATGCTGTGAAATAAATAATGTGGAAAAGCACAGTGTCAAGTGGAGCTACAAAGGAGATAAATCAAAAAAATCTATGGTGAAAACCAGTCTGTCTTTTGGACAGACAAGAAATGGCATGTGGAGATTCTTGCCTTGCTTCAGGAATATTCTATGGCAAAGTTTCCAATTAAAAGAAAAGAAAAACAAGTTAGTTTTACATGTGTTTAAATTAGATGCTTGAATGGTAGCCTCTATTCTTCAATTTGTTTGGATATAAAATATGAAAGGTAAAAACTACAAAAATCAAGCATAACATTGCTTCCTCTCATTATTTGAAGACTGAGTAGTTTCTAAGAGATACACATCCTAGTACTAAGTAATTTGGAGTTACAAGAATAAAATAAAAATAAATTTATGTTCAATTATGTTGAATTCATATGCATTTTTCAAAGACTAGGATGCAAATATTGTATTAATGAAATGCAAGTGTGATTTATAACTTTTCAAAAATATTATTTATGTATGTATTTATTTATGAGACATAGAAAGCAAGAGAGATATAGAGAATATGGGCACACCAAGGCCTCTTGCTGCTACAAACAAAAACCAGAGGCATGTGCCACTTTGTGCATCTGTTGTACATGAGTGCTGGGAAGTTGAACCCAGGTCAGCAGGCTATGTAAGCACCTTTAACTGTTAAGCCATTTCTCTAGCCTTGATTTATAACTTTTAGCCTAATGATGTCATGAAAATAAATAGCTGTGGTATGAAGATGCCACATGCTAAGAAATTTTGAAGTACTCTGTTAGCAACAAGTCCTTAGGTTTTTAACCCATATACTTAACATACATATTTATATTTATAAATATATATATTATATATAATATATATATTTATAAATAAATATATATATATACAACATACTATATATATAAATATATACATAGTTATTTATTTATTTGAGAGAGAGAGAGAGAATGGGCATGCTAGGGCCTCCAGCCACTGCAAACAAACTCCAGATGCATGTGCCCCCTTGTGCATCTGGTTAACATGGGTCCTAGAGAGTCAAACTGGGATCCTTTGGCTTTGTAGGCAAATCCTTAACTGCTAAGTCATCTCTCCAGCCCTTTGACCCATACATTTAAAGGAAAGAGAAGACGGTCAAAATTTTAAATTAAGACACGCAGAAAATTAAGGAGAGTAAAGAAAAAAAAGTGAGAAAAATAAGTTCTAAATGTAAGAGAAAAATGTGAGAAGAGTTGGAAGGAGAGTGGTTCACCACTCTTGAGTGATGGGCTTCAGTGTAGCTAGGGTATGGGCTGGGGGTGACATCTGCACAGTTGTATGTGCAAGAGGTAGCTATAGTAACACATGAGCACTAGGTGAGAAAACAGAGAACAAGCATCAGGCACTGCTTCCAAGTGCAACTTAATCTGCTGATTAGCAGTTATTAGCTTCCAAGTAAAAAAAAAGGCATTGAAAAAGAGGTTTTAATTCACATCCAACCATTAACCAGAAAATAGAATGCCAACTTGTACAGTGTTGTGAATGAAGCTGATGCTAGAGAACTGCACTTTTAAAATAGTGAAAATGGAAAATCTTATGTTACATATATTTTGACACAATAAAAAACGTGATCCTGTTACCAGAGGATCTTGTGTGGTACTGAGTACATTAACCTGTTCAGTGATTGTTGAATAAATATTGAGAGAGGAATCCCAACGTGATATAGACATTCAACTCAAGCGGTTTCAGGGAAATTGGGTTCACTGGTTTTCTGGAACCAGGGAAATTCTGCATGGAACAGTTCATTTGTTTGTGGGAACAACTTATCACTTGACTGGACACACTTCTACTGAGAGAGCTCTTTGGGATGCTAACTTTTTGATATCCTTAACCTTTTTAAAATTGATTAAATTGTATGTTTTTAACATAAAGTCCCAAATATATACATTGAATTAGATATTATTTTTAAAATAATATAAATATTATTTAAACATATACTTTATATTAAAAACAGGACTCTTTTAAAATTTTTCAAATTTTCAAAAGTCAAGATATGTGTTACATTAATTTTATACATTTCATATAGTCAGCAAGGTACTCTAACATGATGTGTCAAATTATCCCCTCACTTGTACCACCACTTCCATTCACATTTTCCCAATATTGCTTATTTTCTTTTCAAGACTACATGAATAAAATACATATTCAAACTGTTAATATTATGTTAGCTATGCAGACCTCATATGTGAACACACAAGCTTTGTAAGGTGTCCCCCACACAGAAGAGTATAGAGAGTCTATACCAAACAGTGACTGTGTTAGTATACTTTTACTTTTTATTGAGTTGAAAATTCCTCTTTAGGTGAGAACAACAACATTTTTTTTAGAATATCCCTAACTATGGAAGTAAAGGACCTGTAAAATGAAAATATTAAAACACTGAAGAAGGACAATGAAGAAGACACAAGAAGATGGAAAGAACTTCCATGCTTATCAACTAGAAGAATTAATATCATGAAAATAGTCATCCTACCAAAAGCAATCTACAGATTCAATGCAATCACAGTCACAATTCCAATACCATTCTTTGACTTTAAAGAGAAAATATTCTCAAAATTTACAAGGAATCAAAAAAAATCCTTGGGTAGCCAAAAATGTCCTCAGCAAAAATAATACTGCTTGCTGATATCACCATACCTGACTTCAAGATATACTACAAAGCCATAGTGATAAAAATTCTATAGTATTGTCACAAGAATCGACATAGATTGAAATGTAATAGGAGGGGAGGGGAAAGGAGGAGAGCGGGAGAGAGGTAATAGGATAAAATGAAATGGACTAGAAAGACGAGAATAGAAAAGAATAGAAGAGATGAATAGAAGGATAGGATAGGATAGATAGTAGAACTGGGTAAAAAAATCAAGTAACAACAGCCATGTAAACTTTGACAAAGAGGTCAGAAACATACATTGGAAAAGCTAACATTTTCAACAATGTGCTAGAAAATTTGGGTAACTACACATAGAAGAGTGAACCTGGACCCACTTCCTTCACTCTCCACAAAAGTCAACTCCAAATAAATCAAGAACCTTAATATAAGAACTGAAACTATGAAAAGACTACAGGAAAGAACATGGAGACTACTCCTACATACAAGCATATGTAAAGACTTTCTGAATAAAACTCCAGTAGCTCAGTGAATTAAAGATACTCATTCATCCAATGAGATCTCATGAAATTAAAGAGCTATTTTACAGCTAAGAAAACCATTAACAGAGGCAATAGACAAACTACAGAATGTGAGATAATCTTTGCCAGATATACATCTTACAGATATTTACTATCGAGAATGTCTAGAACTTAAAATCTTAAACAATGAAAAAAATCAATAAGCCCAATCAAAACATGGGACAGGGAACTGAACATAGAGTTCTCAAATGAAGAAATACCAATAGCCAATAAACATATAAAAATGTTCAACATCTCTAGCTGTCAGAGAAAAGTAAATTAAAACAACTTTGAGATTCCATCTCACTGCACTCAGGATGAATATCATAAAAAAAACAATAAATGGCAACAAATTTTGATGAAGGTGAAGAGAAAGGGGGACCTTCATTCACTGTTGGTGGGAATGTATACAGCCACTATGAAAATCAATATGGAGCGTTCTCAGCCATCTGAAATAAGATCTACTACTTGACCCAGCTATACTACTCATGAGCATAAACTTATACAGCCACTATGAAAATCAATATGGAGAGTTCTCAGCCATCTGAAATAAGATCTACCACTTGACTCAGCTATACTACTCATGAGCATAAACCGTAAAGACCCTTCACTTACTCTAGAGATACTCACTCATCTATGGTTGTTGCTATTTGATTCACAGCAGCAAGGAAATGGAATCAGCCCAGATGCCCATCAATCGATGAATGGGTAAGGAGGATGTGGTACATATGCACAGTGGAGTTCTATTCAGCACTAAAGAAAAGATTAAATTATGAAATCTTCAGAAAATGAATGGACTTGGAAAAATTAAACTAAATGAAGTAAACCAGGCTCAGAAAGGCAAACAGCTAATTTCTTCTCTCATAAGTGGATCCTAACCTGAAATAATTTGATTGGCTTATAAGTTATATAAGCATCACTAGTAGTGGCCAAGAAGCTAGAATACAACTTGCTGAAAGGAGAATCAGGGTGGGGTTAGAGGGAGGGGGACAGTGAACACAGAGGGCAGAGAGTTCTAGGGGGAGTACAGGGGAAAGGGAGGAAGTGGAGAGGGACGGATACACAAAAAAAGGTGGAATGAATAAGTAAAATATGTACCTTACAAAGAGAGAAAAAGACAGAGAGACATGGTTGGGAAGAAGTAGAGGAAACCTTTACTCTAAAACCACAGGCTGTTGCTGGTAAATCCCAGTGCCAGAACTGGGTCACAACTTTACACTGAACTGTTGGCCAGGGGTTCCTGAAGGTCCTTGACACAATGCAGGCCATTGCCAACACTCTTGGTTACCCACTAGTATTAATTATATCGTAAGTCCCTATTGCTGAAGACACCACAGGAGAGTGGTCACAGGACAGGACATTGAGAAATCAAGACAAAGTGGAAATGGAAGTTATCTCCCTGCTGGCTAACTGTCATAGTGCTGGAGACCCTACATGACTGCTGGGGGATAAAATCACCAACAGTGTGAACAAACAGTTGATACTGAAATCTACAAAATCAACCAGGCAGGCAAGATGTACACACCAATGCAATAGTGGCACAGAAGTTACGGGATTAAACTGCTATCTAATTGGATATGAGTCCTGCTCAAGTGGGAGGGAATGTATGCCTGATACTGGAAACTAAGTCAAATACCTATGGCCTGGAAGGTCATGTACCCCACAGGGAAGCTTTCAATATTCTTTAGTTAAGTGGAGAGGTTATGCAACCTTTCTAATTGTATCCCATTTAATCAATGCTGCTCTCACTTGTAGTTAGAGAACCTGCTTTTGACAGAGGGCAGTGAATACCAAGGAGAGTCAAGATGCATCAGTATAACAAAAAGTGAAAGCAAAGTAGCTAGCTCTGGATGAGTCATCTCTATTACACCTGCCAAGGCCCAGGAAACATTGCTGAGGAACATACAGATTAAATGGGTGCTGGGCTGGAGAGATGGCTTAGCGGTTAAGCGCTTGCCTATGAAGCCTGAGGACCCCGGTTCGAGGCTCGATTACCCAGGACCCACGTTAGCCAGATGCACAAGGGGGCGCACGCTTCTGTAGTTCATTTACAGAGGCTGGAAGCTCTGGCGCACCCATTCTCTCTCTGCCTCCTTCTCTCTGTCACTCTCAAATAAATAAACAAACAAAAACTTTAAAAAAAAATGGGTGCTGCTCTCACTGCGATGCAGAGAACCTCCTGCATGGAGATAGCGCTAGACACTGAGGAGAATCAAAACTCATTGAAGCAGAAACACAAAGATTGCTGAGAGCTCAACACTGAAGGAGACTTACATCATACCCTCCAAGGCTCAGAGAATGTTGTGGAAGAGGAGGCTAAAAGAATTATGAGCCACAGGGTGGGAATATGTACTTTGAGGCATTGTCTTATCCATTGGAACTGTCCGGTATATTCAAAACCCTACAGTGTCTGCAAATAAACTCCCTGAGAATGGGCTTCAGTGTTGCGAGTGGAGTGGGAACCAATGGATAACCTAATAGGAATATGACCAACTTGCAGTTCCCAATTTAAAGAAAAGAATGAAAAATAAAAAAGCAAAGAAAAATCCTACCCTTTCTTTCACTTGACACCAATTAAAAGGACAGTCTTCCCAATAGCTGGTCTTGGCAAAACCACATGCAAAAGAATGAAATTGGTCTCTTCTACTCTATGCAACTCAAGTGGATTAAAGACTAAAATTAATATCTGAAACCATAAAACTCACAATGGAGGAAATAAACAAAATAAACTCCTTGATATGGGCCTTGACAATTTTTTTAAAATGACACCAAATGCTTAAGCAATAAAATAAATAAACAAGCCGGGCATGGTGGCGCACGCCTTTAATCCCAGCACTCGGGAGGCAGAGGTAGGAGGATCGCCGTGAGTTCGAGGCCACCCTGAAACTCCAGAGTGAATTCCAGGTCAGCCTGGGGCTAGAGTGAGACCCTACCTAGAAAAACCAAAAAAATAAAATAAATAAATAAATAAATAAATAAACAAACAAGTGGGACTACATCAAACTACCCTGCAATAAAACCAATAACCTTTAAAGGAAATATATATAGTATATAAAATAAAAATTGCAAATCATGTATCTGAGAGGTAGTCAACAAAATGTATAAGGAGGGAAACAAAGAAGGAAAAGGAATCTGATCAAAATGAGCAAAGGACCTAAAATGCCATTTTTCCAAAGTAGACAAAAACAAAAAAAAACAAAAAAAAAAAAACAAAAAAAACTGACCAGCAGCTATATTAAAAAGGTGCTCAGCACAATCAGGGGAATCCAAACCATAATAAGATGCCATCTCAGACCTGTTATGACTGTCATTAAAATCATTAGAAATATTGAGTTTTGGAAATGATGTAAAGGGCAAGAAACACTTATAGTTTAGGTCTGAAATGTTCCCCACAGGGCTAGAAAGATGGATCAGCAGTTACGGCACTTGCCTGCAAAGCCTAACAACCTGGATTTTGTTCCCCAGTACCCATGTAAAGACAGATGCACAAAGTGGTACATTCATCTGGAGTTTGTTTGAAGTGGCTAGAGGCTCTGCTATGCCCATCTTCTCCCTTTCTCTCTCTCTCCTCTCCTCTCCTCTCATTGCAAATAAATAAGTATTTTGAAAAAAAAAAAAAGAAATGTTCCCCATATACTCCTATGTTTGAACATTTGGTCCTCAGTTGATGGCACTGATTTGTGAGGTTTTAGAACCCTTAGCACTGTGGCCTAGCTAGCAGGATGGGTCAATGAGGATGACCTTGAAGGTGATATATACTTGGTTGTGATGAAGCACTCTGCTCTGTGCTTGGTGAAGATGCGAGCAAGTAGCCTGGCACACTTCCACTGCCATGGACTAAGCTGCATCTACCAACACAAATGAAGGTGCCCCAGCTGCCATACCTTCTCCATGATGATCTGCCTTCCCTGAAACCATGAGTCCAAAGAAATTGTTCCTCCCTTAAGTTACTCCAATCAAGTATACTGCCACAGAGATGATTAAAGTAACAAGCATCGAACACTTATATATTATCCTGAGGAATGTAAACTGGTACAGATGGTATGGAAAGTAATATGGTGGTACCTCCAAAAATTAAAATCACACTATATGACTCATAAATTACACTGTGATATATATATACTCAAAGGAAATAAAATTACTACGTCCAAGAGATATCTGCTCTATTAACAGCATTATTAACTACAGTATTATTCATGACACGTACAATGTGGAAACAGCCAAAGTATCTACCAATATGTGAATATACAAAGAAATCTGGAGTACAAACATACAGACATACACACACGAATATAATTTAACCTTAGAAAGGTGATCCTGCTCTTCGAGACAGCATGGATAACTCTGGATGATATTATATATATACAAACAATAATAAATACTATATTATTTCACATGTGGAAGTTGAAAAATCCAAACACAGAGAACCACATGGGAGAATGGTGGCTCCCGAGGTGTGAAGTTTAGGGGATGGGGAGAAGTTGGCAAAAGAACAAAAACTCATAGTTACATAGAATGAATGAGCTGAAAGTTCTAGTGAAGGGCATGGTGCCTCTAATAAATAAATGATATTTTCTGTGACAGTAGTTTTCAAATGCTTTCATCAAAAATAGACAGTGAATAAGTCACTATGTGAGGAGTGAGGAGATGAGCATGCCAACTTGCATTACTGCAGTCATCATTTTACTGAATCTGTAATGGTGTAAAATTATATATATATAAAATCTCAAGATAACATTTTATAGAAATATACACAATTCTTATTTAAAAGTGTCTGATAGGAACAAACTAATAAGGAAAGACAGGGGTTCATTTCTGACCTAGTGAACTCACAGTGTCCTGTGCAAATTATTTGTTCTTATCCGCTTAAGGGGAACACTTCAATTTGCAGAGCCAAGAGCAGCTGCTTCCTAAATTATTCCCTAGAACTTTTAAACATCCAACCTAGTTATTGAGCAAATAGACACAAAATAGTGGGGATTTATAATGCCCTCAGGCTCTGTCCCCACTGTGAACATCTGCCATTTCAAACACACAGGTCAAGACTTTTTGCATAGCCTTTTGCTAAAAAATGCCCCAAGCATAACTCAAATAAAATTCTTTTCAATAGAACTAGTCATCTGTTTTCAGGCAGCTTATGGTATCTGCATAGTAGGGTCATCATTTCTTTCTCCTCGGTCTCTTTTTTTTTTTCCTTATGCCAAAAGTAAGAGGAATGTTATACAATAATTCTTAAGAGAATAGTTGCTATAGCTTTATTTTTTTCCTACTGACCAATGAAAAATAATTTCATGCCCACAGGTTCCAAGTCATATTGTGATAGTCAGATAATATATAAACCAGAAATAAAACAATAAATTCCAGCTTATATACCTTAAAAGGAATAAAAGTTAGGAATAGCAGATATATTTAACAAGTAATTATCAAAGCCAATTGTCCGTTGAAAGCCACTGTTCGCACTTTTTTCCCTACGTTTCTTCCTTATAAAAGTTTTGAAGTTTCGATTTACAAAAGCTTACTGATTAGGTAGCATCAGTTACCTAACTAGCAGTTTATCGAAATAAATTTTGGAAATATTGAAACTGTAAGACTTTAAAAATCAAGGCCTGGGGAGATGGCATAGTTGGTAAAGTGCTGCACACTCATGAGGAGCTCAGTCCAGATTCTCGGCCCTCATGTAAAAGCTGGATATGGTGGCATATGCCTGTAATCCCAGCACCGGGGCGGCACAGACAGGAGGATCCTTGAGGCTTGCTGGCTAGCTAGTCTAGCCAAATTGGTGAGCTCTGAGTTCAGTGAGAGAACCTGTCTCAAAAGGAAGATGGAGGGGCTGCCGCCACCGCCACCTCTGGCTGACTGTGCTAGCGCCTCGGAGTTACTAGTTTATTCTTGGGCCTCCTCTACTCTGAACTGTCCTCATGGATGAACTTCAGGATGTTCAACTCACAGAGATCAAGCCACTTCTAAATGGTAAGAATGGTACACGAGACTTCCAGGACTTTGACTGTCAGGAACATGACATAGAAACAACTCATGGCATGGTTAATGTCACCATACGAGGCTTACCAAAGGGAAACAGACTGGTTATCCTGACATGTCATGATATTGGGCTCAACCATAAGTCCTGTTTCAACACATTCTTCAACTTTGAGGATATGCAAGAAATCACTCAACATTTTGCTGTCGTCATGTGGATGCCCCCGAGGCAGCCTCCTTCCCAACAGGGTATCAGTACGCCACGATGGATGAGCTGGCCGAAATGCTGCCTTCTGTTCTTACACACCTAAGTATGAAAAGCATCATGGGTATTGGACTTGGAGTGGGAGCCTACACTCTGAGCAGATTTGTGCTCAGTCATCCGGAGCTAGTCGGAGGTCTTGTGCGCATTAACACTGACCCACGTGCAAAAGGCTGAATTGATTGGGCAGCTTCCAAACAACCAACATTGTGGACATAATTTTCGCTCATCACTTTGGGCAGGAACAGTTGCAGGCCAACCTGGACCTGATTCAAACCCACAGGCTTCATATTGCCCAAGATATCAACCAAGAAAACCTGCAGCTCTTCCTGAGCTCCTATAATGGACGCAGAGACCTGGAGATTGAAAGGACTGTACTCAGCTGCTGTGGAGGCTGTGGTTGAACGTAATGCTTGCCTCAACCCTAATAAATACAACTTTGCTGAAGATGGCAGATTGTGGAGGACTGCCCCAAGTAGTTCAGCCAGGGAAGCTCACTGAGACCTTCAAGTGCTTTTTGCAGGGAATGGGCTATATACCATCTGCCAGCATGACCTCGCTTACCCAATCACAAGCCAACTCAACTTCAAGTAGCATCAGTTCTGGAGAAAGTTGTTTTAGCAGGTTTGTGACCAGCAACCAGTCAGATGGAACTCAGGAAGCCTGTGAGTCACCCAATATCCTGGATGGACAGCAGACCATGGAGGTGTCCTGTTAACTAGATGTTCCTCCCTTGGACCATGCAAGTCCCTCCTCCTTCAGATGACCACTCCATAAGAGAACATTTCACCCCGTCAACGGGTTTCCACTATCTTTCACTCATGCATGGCCACTGAACCTCTCTAGTAACCTAGGTTTATCATCCTTTGCCCACTCACCCCTTTTTGTAAGAACCATACCCACACCACTACTGTAACATTCCAACATCGTGACTGCTCCGATCTCTATATCTCTTCTTGCCAGCTTTTCTCTATGCTCCCCTAACTATGTACCTGATGATTCTTTGATTCCCAACTCCACGTGTGTGCAAGCATGAGTGTCTGTGTGTGCGTTGTTCTGTGAGTTTAGATGTGCTTTCTTGTAATGCTTCTGCAAAAAACAACAAAGTGACTTTTCTTTGCATTTTCAACAGTGTTTCTAATGGAGATATGCAGAGCAGATATCTAGGTGGCTTAGGACTTGACATTGACTTTCTGTTTCCATTTGAGCAACAAAATACACAGAGTGATCTCAGTGAGCAGCTCTGAGGAATGTGGGAGACTACAATTACTTTGTGGACCATTGGCTTTGGCCAGTAGAAGGGTTGCATAGTACACAGATAGGCAGGCAGGGTCATAACCACATCCTCTGTCCAAATGGGCCCATATATGCTATGTTGCAAATAAAATGGAGGAATATAGCCTGTTGGAAGCCTGTGAAAGATGACTTCTGGTACAGCATGGAGTGCTCTCTGTAGGAGTAGCTTAACTGCTAGGTTCTCTTAGCCCAGGAAGATGGAAAACAAAAGAACCAGGTTCTACTCTGCAGACCAAAACTGTGGCTCCTATAACATCTGTGATACCACTTAGACGTGTACACATCTGCAGGAAGAACCTCTGAGGTCTGTGGTGGAGAGCTGTTCTCCATCCCTCAGTCCCCCAGAAGGGAGCAGTGTGAGCAATATGGCTTAAACATCACGACAGTGGTGAAGATCTGAGTGAGGAAGAAGGAAGAACCATTAACAACACAGTGCCATGTTGAATAAGTGTAGCCTACGTTTCAGCAAATTTACTGGAAGCTAAGTTACATTGAATGGAACCCAATTTCTGGCAAAGTCTTAACCTGTGATGTCCCTTTTATAGGAGAAAAGGGCCAATCTCAGGGTAGCCCCATCCAGGCAGAACTGTTTTCAGAAGCCTGTCTGATGTAGATGAGGGTCACACAAGCCAGGGAGAACCTCTTAGAGGGGGGCAAAGTACCCAGACACCAGTGGCCTCACAGCAAGAACCCTACTCTCGGAGGCATTGAGATATGAGCTCAAGGTCACTTGTTTCCAGATCTTGGGAACAGACTTTCCACACACTGTTTGCTTCCTGCTAAGATAAGGAATGTGTCCCTCTGTCAGAGGTTGACTTTTTACAAATTATTAATAAAGCTGTATATGTCTCATTGTTAAAAAAAAAAAAGGGCTGGAGAGAAGACTTAGCAGTTAAGGTGCTTGTCTGTGAAGCCTAAAGATCTAAGTTCTATTCTCCAGATCCCACGTAAGCCAAATTTACAAGGTGGAACATGCATCTGGAGTTCATTTGCAGAGGCTAGAGGCCCTGGAACGTCCATTCTCTCTGTCTCTCTCTCTCTCTAACAAACAAATAAATAAAAATAAATATTTTAATTAAAAAAGATGGAGAGGTATTGTGGAAGACACCTAATGTGGACCTTTGGAGTTTATAAGCATGTCCATACACATGTACACACCCATATGAATACATACATACACATACATACATACCACAAAAATGTCAACATGATATTAAAAATCATTTATTTAAAAAGTAGAAAGCTTATTATTTATTTTCAACCCTTCCATTTTTTCAACCCTTGCATTTTTAAGATACAAAGTAGGTTCAAAACTAACTTTGTTTAAAATTTGAGGATCTATCATTATTTCCTATTAAAGAATGTATTTAGGAGCTAGAGTGATTGCTTAGCAGTTAAGGTGCTTGCCTGTAAAACCTAAAGACCCAGATTCAATTGCCCAGCACCCACATAAGTCAGATGCACAAAGTGGCACATGTGTCTGAATTTCCTTTGCAGTAGCTAGAGGCCCTGATACACCTAAATTCTCTATCTCTCTTCTCTCTTTCTAATAAAAAAATAAAATAAAATATCAAAAATAATGTATTTACTTAGAATCCAGTGGTGTCACAGTGGTGGTAAAAAAGTCAAAAGCAAAACAAATTTGATATAAAGCAGAATGTGCCTGTTATAAATAAAAAACATCAAAACTACGAGAGATCAAAGAATGGTGGGGGGTAATGAAACTCTTCTATGTGGACAAAAGTTCACAGAGGAGAGGGGGTGCTAGTCATAGTATAGTCTAGATGGTAATCTAGAGTTCACCAAAAATCATCACAAGTATGTGTTCATTATACAATTCATCTGTCTATCTGACTAGCCTCCATTACTGTCTATTTAATCACACTTTGCTTTGACAAATAGGTATAGAATTTACAGAATACTAGGTGTTTGTAAGCCAGATAGTTCCTAATTAATGCCATATCTTGCCTGTCCAGACCGTGAAATGCTCTGGGTCAGTAACCCAGCAAATCCATGTTTGTATTACAGGCACTTAGTGTGCTACACTGCACACAGGCGGCAGTCTATAAATGTGAAATGAGTCACTCCCCTGAAAAACAGGCTGAGTCATGGCTATTCCAACTGACTTCACCTCTAGACCCTGTCATAGAAAAGAGAAATCACAGGAAGCCAGGCACCAGGTATCATTCTTAATGGAATGTGTTCTACTCTGATATGTTTGCTGTCGCTGCCATACAATGTCTGAAGATAGAAGCTAAACTTTGAGAAGATCAGCTACATTCAGGGAAATTGAACCTAATTCACACATCTACTGTTACAACTCTGAAAGAATACAGTTAGTAGCTGATGCAACAACAGAAATAGTATCACTTAAAGTGAAGACCTTTTGACTGCCTACATCATAGTCCAGTGGAATAGAATATAGGACCCAGAAATAAACCCATACAACTTTGGCCAGCGAATATTGACTAACACTCCAAAAACATTCAGTAGAAAAAAAGATAACTTATTGAACAAGTGATCCTGGAGAACTGCATAACCATCAGTAGAAGAATGAAGATATATCGATAACTGTCACCCTATGCAAATATCAAGTCAAAGTAGACTCAATACCTTAATCTAAAACCTAAAAATGCTAGAACTATTAGAGTAAAATATAGAGAATACACCAAGGTATAAGTATGGGAAAGAACTTTCTGATCAGAATACCAATAGCACAGGAAATAGCACCAAGAATTGACAAATGGGACTGCCTGAAATTAAATCATGAAAATTTTAAGAGAACATTAGAGCACTATTTCTAATACAATACAAGGGCAATAATAGAAAATGAGCATGAATTATTTCAAACAACACAAACATTGTACAAAGCATGTTATATGATTATTGATTAATCCGTACACTATCAAATTCAGCAGAGACTATTATAATTCACTGGAGAGGATGAAGATTCTTAACAATACTATACTAATGTCTTTTATTAAAGGAAATAAGTAAGAAACGCTAGAGACAAGGTGAATATATGCATAAACATGAGGATATGGCCAGTACATGTATACACGTCATATGTGTATGTAAACATACACACATATATGTGTGTATAGGTATATGTATGTTTTTAACCTAAGTACATGGATACATTTTTTTACTGTATGTGGCCCTCAAGTTCAAGCAGAAACAATAAGGACAAACATGCTTTGGAGAAACTGTAAGGTGAGCAAAGTACAACTGCCCAGATAAGACAGATCAATCATATGGGTGTCAGGTTAGAAAGTGCAAATGTACCACGTTAATGTGGATAAAAAAGTAACCCAAGAAAGGTATGATATGGAGAATAGTGTGGAATTTTAGTAGCAGTGTGGTATCAAGCACTAAAGCTCTGTCTGCATATTTTAAGCTTATTTGCATATATAGCATTGCTTAATTCTGGAAGCATCTTTAACATTTCTTGCCCTACATTTTTTTGGAAGGGAGTCAAAACACATCAAATTTTAATTGCATATTTTAAATTCTTAAGTATTCTGTTTCTGCCTTAAAGTATCTACATTTCCTTTTCTTTTTGTTATTGAAAACAGAATGCTCAAATGATGCAAGCAATGAAAGCAGCTTCTATATAGATGTAATTGTCTCTGACAAATCATGATACCTGTTTTTCAGTGAAAGGTTATCCTTGGTAGTGGGTTATATCCTTAGTAGTCCACTTTACACACATTCAAATGTCATGCAAGAAAGAAAATAATCCAGAGACAAAGGAATCACATGATTCTTTTCTTCCAATGAAGTCTGATATATTTTCCAATGAAATGTTACCCCAAATTATGTTCTTCATTTCTAGACATCTGTGTGTGTCTGTGTGAGTGTGTGTGTGTGAGTGAGAGAGAAAGAGAGAGAGAGAGAGAGAGAGAGAGAGAGAGAGAGAGAGAGAGAGTGTGTGTGTGTGATATGTGCATGTTTATTGCAGTTGCAGACGCAGGAGAATGTCCCATGTCCTTTCTGTACCACTCAGCCACACACATCTTTGAGTGGAAGTCTCTCTGAATGTGGACCATGATTTGTATGATTATCTGTTCCAGAGATTATCTGTCTCTGCTCCCAACAAGGCTGAGGTTATAGATGTGCATGGCCACACTAAGCTGTTGATGTGGGTCCTGGGAAATCAAAGTCAGGTAGTCCCGGTCTCAAGCCCTCATGAGTGCTGCAAGTGTTTTTACCCACTAAGCCATCACCCCAGCTCTCACCTTCAAACTTTTGATGAAAAAAAAATACAGGAAGTGAATCTTATAATGCATCCATAATGAACTGGTAACTTCTTGTTTGGAATAAACACAACATTATTTACCATACACCGCTGAATAAGATTTGCTCTGGCACACAAATCTTCAGCCAGTTAAAAGAGAGGGAAATACATTTTGACAGTGCTCAGGCAACACCGAAACATACTCCACGGGACTCACATGAACACAGATGAATTAGCCTGGACAGCAGGTCACCTTGTCATTTCTGGGAGGACATAGCAATTGATGGACCTAGTGCCCTAAGAAATTAACTAAAAGCAATATGCAACAGTTGGTGAAAGTGAACAAGTCTGTCCTTTCTGTAATAAGCATTCCAAACGCCAACATCTGTAGTGTGTTAGCCACCACTGTGTTCACACTACACACACCACTATGATGTTTCCATCTGCCAGGTTCCCATGGGACTTTTTGGATAGGAACAGCACATTTTAAGATTTGTTCTGTTATCTGACATGGATGATTGAAATAATTTGAGGAGCCTTACTTTCTACCAAATGTTGTTAAAAAGGTAGATTAAGATGGGCATGGTGGTGCACGCCTTTAATCCCAGCACTCAGGAGGCAGAGGTAGGAGGATCACCATGAGTTTGAGGCCACCCTGAGACTACATAGTGAATTCCAGGTCAGGCTGAGCTAGAGTGAGAGTGAGATGCTAACCCAGAAAAACCAAAAAACAGAATAAATAATGCACAAAATGAGAATTTGCTGACTTCTAGCAATTTACATAAAAGCTAATTCATGGGGAAAGATGAGATGCAGTATGGTGATATATCAAAGGAACTACAAACCATGGATGACAAACTGTATCAGTACATACTCTCTTCTTGAGAAAGGCAGCCCTGTCTTTCAACTGTGCTCAAGGATATTTAGTCTTAGCAGTAAACCCACATGGCTTCCACAAAAGTTAAAAATCATGCTTTCACAATGCACATTTATTTTCATGCTATTGTTAGGAAATGTATAGGAAACAACCACTATTACCATCATTAAATATAAATAAAATAATGTAGCTTCAGAAGACTGTAGGAATGCTGCACAGTTGTCTTAAGCTATCAGGAGTGCAATGCAGTCCTGCCTGCCATGTCTCCTGAAGGGGTGAAGACCTGGGATGAGAGAAGAGAGCTGGCCAAGAGCAGAGTGTAATCAGTCTTCTGGAAGAGCTCTGAGGCCCCGAAGAAAATCTCCCCCGGCTGTCACCCACCTTCAAGGCTCCATTCTATTTAATCTTCCCATGATGAAAGGACGGGTGAAAGCAAGTGGTGTGTGTTTTCTTCAAACAAAACATGCGGCAATGACTTGGATATTTTTCGACAGGCTATCACAACTCTGGCATTACTACAAGCCAAACTAAACAGCAAATTATAACACATTTACTTTCAATTCAGAGTATATTTTTGAACTTAAATAGAAATCATAACAAGTAGATAAAACCAACAAAAGTCAATAAATAATTTCAAGAACAGCTTTTTTTTCAACAAAAGATAAATAGTTCTAGTAGTTATAATAAGTATTAAACCACTGGTCACTTTAAAATAGATTATTCTGTTTTTTTATATTAATATTTTTCTGAATGCAATAGACATGTGTTATACAGTTATAAAAATATAAACAAAAGTGTTTTTGTGTAATTGTTTCCCTGGGATGATAATAAAATATTCTAACATAAGAAAAATATTCTAAAGATGGAATTTCAGATCAGGTTTATAGTATTAGTACTGTATCAATAATTTGCTCTTAATAATGACTTTTCCATGTCCTTTGTTTTAAATTTATTGCTTTATGTTTCTCTTTACAAATTTTTAAATAGGTATACTAAAGTCTACTCCAACATAATTGATAAGACCATATTACTAGGCTCATATCATTTTGTAAAAGTAGGCTAAGATTTTCAAAAGTGTAGACAACTTATATAATTAAAACATATGTTATATGAGTATTGAAATTTAATTACTACAGATATTTTAATGGCATAGAAACAAGCAGATCTCAGGCCATGTGTTTATATCTTGAGATTTTTGCTACCAGTTAGTGTTTAAATATGTCTGGGTCTCTGTGCTTCCTTTCCTTCATTTCTTTCCTTCCTTCCGCCCTCCCTCCCTTCTTTCGTTCCTTCTTCTCTCTCACTGTCTCATTGCTCTTTCTTTCTTGGCTTTATAATAGAGATAGCAATGCCTCCTTCACAGAGCTCTTTGAAAATTGAGATCATGTAGGCTAAGAACACAGCAGACAGTTTAGTACATAAAGAGTTCAATTCTTCATTCTACAATGTTATTGTGAAATTGTGCTTGCTTCTTGTGGCTGACAATGTATGAACCTAAAGACATACTGTTATATGAGAAAGGGATATATCATTTTCAGTATGGCTGACTCTAATAGCGTAAAAGATACTAACGATGTAGCCAACAATTCTGACTCTAGATTTCTGACAAATGACACTATTTCACTTAATATTGATTTTAATAACACTTGATGACTATTTACTTTTTTAAAACATTTTTATATTTTATTTATATTTATTTATTTATTTGACAGAAAAAGAGGGGAAGAGAGAGAGAGAGAGTGTGTGTGTGTGTGTGTGTGTGAGAGAGAGAGAGAGAGAGAGAGAGAGAGAGAGAATGGGCGCGCCAGGGCCTCCAGCCACTGCAAATGAACTCCAGACACTTGCGCCTCCTTGTGCATCTGGCCAACATGGGTCCTGGGGAATTGAACCTGGGTCCTTTGGCTTTGCAGGCAAGCTCCTTAACCGCTAAGCCCTTCCTCCAGCCCAACTGTTTACTTTTTTTTTAATTTTTTTTTGTTTTTATTTATTTATTTGAGAGTGACAGACAGAGAGAGGAAGAGGCAGATAGAGACAGAGAGAGAATGGGCGCACCAGGGCTTCCAGCCACTGCAAACGAACTCCAGATGTGTGCGCCCCCTTGTGCATCTGGCTAACGTGGGTCCTGGGGAATCGAGCCTCGAACTAGGGTCCTTAGGCTTCACAGGCAAGCGCTTAACCGCCAAGCCATCTCTCCAGCCCCCTGTTTACTTTTTGATCAGCACAATTAACTTACTAGCACATTCACATATGTAGAGATTCTTGCATATCTATAGTATGCAATGTTGCTTTCTGAGGCAGAAATGTCTGCTTTTCTGAAACAGAAAGCACAAAGGAGTTACAATTCAGTGAAACTGTTAAGCACACACAATTCTTGAAATAGAATTAAATATTAGTTTTCAAATATGAATGGATAAGGTTTGAACACTGATTCTGTCTTTGAAATTTTGATTAAGTCATCCCATCTTTCCCCCTGTGTTCACCTAAGTGTTAGTGTATTTTTAAGAAACTCCAGCCAGGTTGGTGGAACTGACCTAGAATATCAGCACTTAGGCGGCTTAAGGCAGGAGAACAGAGAGAGTGAGGCTAGTCTGAGCTTGCTAGTCAGACCTTGCCTCAAAATTTTCTCAGTTAAATAATTTTATTCCTGTATATAAAAATACATCATCTTGAAAAAAATGAATAAAATTGCTATATATTAAGTTGCAGATAAGTATAGTGCTATAAAATCAATATCAGCAAAAAGTTCATGCAAGCTCACTGTCTCTTTTTTGTGCCATGATCTAGTAAATGCTAAAAAGTAAGACAAGCTTAAAAGTAAGGCAGATAAGGAATGATGGCCAAGGCAGGGTGGAAGGACTTGATCGGTGTGTGAGGAGTGCATGTATTTGTGTATGTCTGTCTGTAGGCAGAGTGGTATTGTCAGTAGAAGATACTCACAAGTGAGCCTCTTCCTTGGTTGGCAAACATCAAACGACAGAGCTATGCCAGGATGGAAGGCTGGGAGTCGTCCCTTGTTTGGAGGTAATGTCATGCAGAGCAGCTCAGCTTTCCCTTCTGTCCATTTTTGCTTTCTTCTCCCTCCCATGAGCACTGTCCCAACAAACACACTACACTCGAACTCACAGGAATCCAGGAAGAGACATAAACCAGACAGTGTCTTCTTCCCTTGGGGTTAACCACATGTAACAAACAAAAAATATAAGCGAGATGTCATAAGCATTGTCTTTTCTTCATGGAGAGAAAGCCTTGGAGATAGAGGAAGCGAGAAGAGAATGGGAGACGGAAGAAGGGAAGGAGTCATGGAGAAAAGGAGAGAATGTGAAAGATAGAGAAAGGAAAAGGAAAACCAAGAACAAGTAAGTGAAAGCAAAACCAAGACTAGCTAGCTAATAACTACACTGGTAAACCTAGGCCCTGCCATCCGTACCAAGTAAAACTCATGGAATTTTTAGGTAACTTAATTTTTTAATGTTTATTGAATTGTTTATTTCCAAGGAGAGAGAATGAGACATAGAGAGAATGAATGGGCATGCCAGGGCTTCTAGCCACTGTAAATTTCAGATCCATGTGCCACTTTGTGCATCTGGCTTTACATGAGTACTGGGGAAATTGAACCTGGGTCATTAGGCTTTGCAGGCAGACACCTTAACCACTGAGAAATCTCTCCAGTCCCCAGGCAACTTAATTTTCATTTTTAGCTAAAGTCATTTGAATAATTTTTTTCTGCTTTTTTTGTAAAAGTTCCTGATTATGTAAATATTGATATGAAGTTTAATTATTAACTTCAAGTAACACATTTTGGCTTATACATGCAAGGTATGGTCATGTTTGGCCAAGGCAAGCTCACAGACTATAATTAAGTATGTAATAAAAAAAGTTTTAGACTTTCTCAATTACTAGTTACTTTTAAAATAAAAATCAATTAATCCCACCAACACAAAAGTAATGCTAGCTTGTAATTATATTTGAATAGTTTTCTAGAATTAAATCTGTCCATAGACTCAGCCAGAAATTCAATGCTACATTAATGGTTTAAGAATAAAAAATGAAACAAACGTTTTAAATTCGTTTATGTAAACTAGAATCTAGTATTTTCTCTCCAAATGGAATAAACAATTGCAGTTAATGAAAGCACTGGATTCTCCTGCTACTTGTGACTTGCAGTGTCATCCCCTACGACTGCACTGGCATTATCCTAAGTGAGATGCTCATATTTGCTAACCATCACCCAGCTTTCCCTCCCTGGCAAAGGGAATGTCTACTAATTTTAAGTCTTACTATTTTCAGTCAATGAGAACAATTCACCAATAGTTTACTGACTATTTCACAATGTCAGGTATTAGGCAAAGAAAGGTGAGAAATTGTGGTAAATGTAAAATGTAGATAAATTTTCCCAACTTAATCAAATACAAGTTAAGCACAAGAAATAGCAGTAGTAATACAGCACATTTATAGGCTTGGATGTCCAAAAATCATTTAGACTTCCTACCAACAATTCAATTTTATTATGATTGGAAAAAAAAAGTTGGCACATTCAACTACTACACCTATTAAAGCTAAGAGGAGTCATAATTTGTCATGTTTTTCTGAAAGGTTTAATTAACAAACTAAAACCATTTGGCTTTTGGGATAAAACACAGCATATTAATATATTAGTTTAGATACTTCAAAGGTATACTATTTTCTATCTAAAATTTGTAGTGAGTTATAGAACATATAATTACCAAATTTCTGAAATTTTCTACAATTTGTTGGTGTCTCTCTTTGAAGCTGTTCACTTGTCATTTTTTTGATTCATAGAACTCTGAAATCAGCATTGTCACTTTAAAAGATATAAAGTAGGAAAGAAGATCCATTGCTATCATTTTGACTTCAGATGTTGAATTTTTTAGGTATTGAGTACCAAACCTTAAATAACTAATCAAAAACATATAATTAATAACATAGCTCTTCTCCATTAAGCAAATAGCTACATGACTTAATATAAAGTTTCATAATATAGTATAAATAACCATGCAATTGCTACAAAAATTCTATAAATTTATCTTCCACATGAATATTATAAGTAACTTTTATGCACAGTACAGAATTCCTTCTTTTCTTAAATATAGAACCTAAGATATATGTATTCTGTACAAGTATTTAAAGTAAGAATATGCCAGCCATAAGTGGGAATCTATGCATTTTCTCATGATAGAAAATATTTCATGTTTATTTGGAGCTCTACAGAAAAAAAAAAAACAATTGCTTTTGTCATTTGAAAATGATCCAGCATATGAAAAAACATAAGGAATTAATAATCATTTAAATTATTACTCAAAATAACCTATTATTTGCATCTTTGTAGATAAAAGTTCTTACATGAATGTGAAAAAATAAAACTGTGTGATTAGGTACATTACATACTTATTTTAAAAGTTGTCTCAGACCCTGGTAGAATCTATACAACCTATTCAATTTCATGCCAATTACAGTGAAGATGTCCATTCCAAATACAGACCACTCCACATTAAAAACAAAGTTGCCAGGTTATGCATCAATATACCTATACAATTAAATCTGGAGGAGAAATGGGAAATATCCCAATTAAGTAAAAACTGCACAACCTTATAATGATTTATAGCAGCTGCTGCAAGTTGATATTTCAGTGATATACTCCAAGTACCAGCAGAAAGTCAATTATTTACATGTGCTGACCTACATATCCTCAGAAAGTGGACACCGCTATAAGAGCTCGGTATCTGTGGTGTACTGGGTGTCAAGGATGCACTCTGTTGCCCCTTACTTATGCTTCCTGTTCTTCGTGAGTAAAGTTGTATACAATGAATGTCAGTATCTTGATACATTTTTGAGCCCTTCACAATCCTAAACATTTGCCTTTAATGTGAGTGAGCTAAATGAATAATCACTGAATGTTTGTGTTGGGCACTCTTTAACAAATATGAGATCAACAATATCATGTTTATCCCCTTGGGAAAATAACAATAAGGGGCTCAGTAACATAATGAATCTGAGACCATCTGAGTTTTATTCCCAAGCACCCACATAAATAGCTGGGCATGTCCACGCACACCCTTAGCGGCAGACCTGTGGGGAGCTGCAACCGGAAAACCACTGAATTTCAGTGGTTTAAAAAGTTAGCTCTGGATTCAAAGAAAGACAGTGTCTGGGAAACAAGAAGATTAGCAACAACTGGAAGATAGTCAGTGGCTTCCTTGGGGCATGCATCTGCACCCACACCACATCACACATACGGAAAAAGAAGAAGAAGAAAGTCAAGGACATTACTCACTGAGAATAAACTGTTAAAGGTCACAGATGAGGGACACAATTAGGATTTTAAAACAAACTGTGATTTTACTAAAACTGATGTCCTTACTAAATAGGTAGCAGAAGCAATAATAATTTGACTGCCATGATTTCTTCCTCTACCTAACTAATCTAAACCAGATTCTACAAAACTTTAGACTGAACAGTACTTTGTGATAGAATAATAACACTGAAGCAGGATATTTTTAAAGTATCTTCAGCCTCAGAAAAGTCAGAGTTCAGGGAAGGAGGAAGAGATGTTAGGAGGGATGGAGAGGCATGGTGAGAGAGGAAGAGAAGTAAACCAAGAGAAGAAAACAGTAGAGACAGAGAAAGACTTAATTACCCATTTAAAATGTCCTTGCATTCATAAAAGGATAATCTCATTCTCTTTGCATCCACACACCGGACTAAGGATACTTATAAAGGGTTTGAGGCATGTGTAATCCTCACATTCTTGTGGGCATGACAATGAAAAGAAACACAAACCAAAAACTAAACAAAACAAAATTGCATTTTATTCTATATGATCATTATTTTTCAAAATTGATTTTTTAATATAGGCATATATTTCTACATGATGGCTTGTTTTCTTCATGTCTAGTTGTCCTGGATGTCTTTAAAATATCATGACTTTAGGAGCTGCAAAAATGGCACAGGCTACTACAGGCCCTTTGCCCAGCATCTACAACTGAACCATTAATTGTTTGTATATAAGAAAACAAGTGGTTGTCTATTCTTGTTTCCAAATCAATTGAAAAGCACCCAAAGTGACATATGTAGAGCACCACACCCTTGGCCTATGAGCTATCCTCTCTGTGGATTCCAGGGAGGTGTTGGACAGGCATCCCTAGCCCTGGACTCGATGGTGAAACCTGCTGGCAGCCTGCCTGCTAACAGTATGGTCTTCATCATGGTGCCAGCAAGACTTGGCCTCATTTACAAAAGAAAAATAGTTCATACAATCTTTGTGGTAAAGTTTTGAATGCTTAACTGAATTCAATTAAGACTAGAAAAAGGATTGCCTTAACATAGCACGATATAAAATTGCTTTGTTTTTGTTTTTATTTTTTCTCCAAAGAGGTCACTTTTTCCAAATGAAGAAAAGACATTGAGCTTGGTACAAAAAAAAAATGATGAATTGTAATAAAGAGAACTTAAAAGGGTTTCTATAGAGCCAGATGACATCCCGGAACAACATCTAGGTGATGGGTTAAGAGAACAGCTGGCATAGTTAAGGCCGTGCGGTGCACCCCACTGTTAAGAGGAAAATGAAGAGCACTTAATCATATGGACACTGTATATTTTTCAAGAAATAAAACCTCCACTGTTGCTTTTCCCAGACTCAGGCTGGTGACAGGGCTCTGAGCCTGTTTTTATTACACTGGGCTCTCTGCCCAGTTCTAATCACTATTAGGGAAATGGGTCTCTGACCACAATGGTATATTTCACTTTCAGGAGACCTAGCAGTGAGCAGCCAAGCCTTTGCAAATGACAGCCTGAATTAGGAGAAGAGCAGCATGGAAGTAAAGGCCAAAGGAAAATGGGAGAATGATGACAGGAGGTCAGGAGGTCAGGCTACTCTACCTCCTTCTGTCCATACGGCTCTCTCTTCTGCCTCTGTTTACTGTGATGCTTCATTCACAACAAAGGAAGTAATTTTTGTGGGTTTTTGTTTCTTTGTTTGTCATTATTTTTGCAGTGCTGGGGATCGAAACTAGTTTGTGATGCCTCTTGAGCAAGTATTCTAACACCAAGGCACAGCACAGGAAAGCGATCTTCACTGGAAGGTCCATGGGTCTGATGTCCTAGTGTCTCAAGTCACTTGTAGATGGAGAGGTCGCATTTCTGGCGTTAGGATACACTATCACATCCTTAAAGAAAGTCTCAGTTTAAAACTCCTAACTTTTAAAATATTTTCTTAATCTTGTTTCTTCTGGAGGTACTTTTGTCTTCCTTGAATGATAAGGAGCTTGCTTATGTTTCTGTCTTAATTTTATTAAGTTTTACATATAACATGAAATAGCAAATTTAATTCTGACAATTTCATACATATGTATCATTATACTTGGCCCTCCCTTGTTCTCTCTTCTCCCATGAGTCCCCTTCCTCCCAACAGATAGTCTGTCTATGTATGTATGTATATGTGTGTGTATATATGTGTGTATGTGTGTGTGTGTGTGTGTATCCTACTTATGAGAGACAATGAGGTATTTCTCACGCTTTCCATACATTTAGAAAATTATGACCTAGGAAAAAGCACATTCAATTCAATCAAGGGTAAAGCTATAATGAACAGATATCTCTTGCAATGGTCTATTTTAAATTATCTCTTCTATCTAAAATCATATCTGACACAAGGGAGAAGATGAAGCCTGATCAAACTGGATCCATAAATATTGCTATTTGAATTAATACAATTATCTATGCTCCACTTATGTCTATGTGTAGATTTAAACTATATGCATGTGGTGTGTGTGTGTAACAATTTCCACAAATTTCCTCATTGGATAGAAAAATATTACTTTACTTAATTTGTTTGCAAATCACTCATTTAAACTTCAAACAGTAGACCTTTGCTCTAATATTTTATGTTTTGTTAAAGTTGCTCTTTATTATTTCTATACACATTTAATTTTTAAATAATGCCCCTTTTTCATCTGCCCTTCCTTTCTCATAACAATACTCATTTGAAAAGTGAAAGAATATGCAGTACAATAGGAAACTTTGTCAAAAGCCAATATTGAGAACACTTGTCCTATAGACTATGCATTATTCCTTGTCTATTCAAATAATCAATAAATAATTGCCAAAAGAGTTGCATGATTGAGTCCCTATTACATGTCAGAAAAATATACAAAGAACTCATCATTTTCCCTTTCTGGCTAAGAAGAGTATCTAGCTGACAATGTATGCAAGCCATTGTTGTCTTTGGGCACTCAGCACAATTGACTCCAGCGAGCTAAAGAGACTTGCTAAAACTTAAACCAAAGTTAAGAACACGTGCAAAGATCAAACCACAATCAGTGGTAACCATAATTGTTTTGGTTTACTTCCTGGCAGCAAGCCCGTATCTGGAGCTTCCTTGGGTTAACCACTACAGAGAGCATCCGAGGTAATGAATTCTCTTTCTAAAGCTCTTCTCCTCTTCCAATGGGTTCAGTGTCAGGAAACACCCTGAATCAGGTTTGTGAAATGTGAGCAGAGCCCTGAGGAGAAACTCCACCAATGAAAGTAGGCAGGAATAGAACTCAGAAGAAAATTAAATAGTGTTTGCTAACAATATTATTTCCTTATGGTAAAATCTTAGGAGAAAATGTGATAGTATTTTTAAACATATGCTACAAAATATGACTATAAATATGTGTTCACTCACTTAACAAGGTGCTTTTGACTGCAAGTTCTTTTACAATTTTACTTTTTTTTTTTTTTTTTTTTTTTTTTTTTTTTTTTTTGGTTTTTCGAGGTAGGGTTTCACTCTAGCTCAGGCTGACCTGGAGTTCACTATGTAGTCTCAGGGTGGCCTCAAACTCATGGTGATCCTCTGCCTCCCGAGTGCTAGGATTAAAGGCATGTGCCACCATGCCCGGCAATTTTACTTTTTTTAATTTTTAATTTCATTTGAGAGAGAGAGGGGAGACAAAGAGACAATTGGTGTGCCAGGGCCTCAGCCACTGAACTCAAACATCAGACGTTTCCACCACCTAGTGGGCATGTGCAAAATTGCACTTGCCTCAACTTTGTGTGTCTGGCTTACATGGGATTTGGAGAGTTGAACAAGAGTCCTTAGGTTTAGCCTTAACTGCTAAGCCATCTCTCAAGCCCTACAATTTTATTTTTGTTCCCTGATATGTTCTAATTGATAAGTTGCCAAATTTCTAAAATCTCTACTAAAAGCCTCTCAAACTAAACTCATACATCAGGCAGCTCAGTTAAAATTTCTTGTGGGGCTGAGATGGTGACTAAGATGGTAAGAGTGATTGCTACAGAAGCATGAGGAGCCGAGTTTGGTACCCAGCACTCATGTAAAAAACCAGTATTGCTGCACATACCTGTAACCTTGGACCTGAGGTAGGAAGAGACAGGAGGAACACTGGGACTTCCTGGTCAGCAAGACTAACTGAAAAAAGGCAAGTCTAGGCTCAGTGAGGGGCTCAGCCTCAGGAAAATAAGATAGGAGAGGAATAGAGGAAGATATTCCATTTCCATGTCTGACCTCCACACACATGTGCATGGAGCACACACATCTACATACACATGTGCACACCACACACACAGTCCAAAACCACACGAGTATGGGTATGGTTCACACATCTCTATATTAGCTCTACTTTCCATAGCCCCAAGAAACAAATGTAAAATTAAAACCCATGCATTTGGAGGGCCCTGGCTCATACTATACAACTGTACAGGTCTCCTGTTGCAAAATAATTTCATAAATACCCAAATTTGTATGGTACTATAGTTGCTTCTATACCCTAGGTAATGCTACAGCCTCTTTACCCTCAAGTCCTTAACCCTGCAATAGTAGGTCATAAAGAATCATTAAAACACTCAGACCAGGAGTGGTAGCATATACCTTTAATTCCAGTACTTGGGAGGCACAGGCAAGAGGATCTCCATGAGTTAAAGGCCACCCTGAAACTACATATTGAATACCAGGTCAGCTTGGGATAGAGAGAGACCTTACCTCAAAAAACAAACGAACCCCCCTCCCCAGAAATTTGGCCTGGAGAGATGGCTTAGCATTTAAGGCATTTGCCTGTGAAGCCTATTGACCAGGTTTGATTCCCCAGTACCCACATAAACCAGACGCACATGGTAGCACATGTGCCTGGAGTTTATTTGCAGTGGCTAGAGGCCCCAGCATGCCCATCTATTCTCCTTCTCTCTCAAATAAATACATACTCTAAACTTACTGGAAAGACAGATCTTCACCAGTTCTTGGTCATTTTCTGAGGAAAGGGGAATTACTAGGCATTAACCTGATGAATACTGGAAAGCATGTGGCGCCCACAGATAAGAAAAACAAGGTTCCAGTGATGCTAGTAGGCAGGGCAGATAGCCCAGACCAAGATTCACCACAGGACAGGGCAGGAATAAAAGCAGAAGTAGGAATGACATTCTGTGGTACACTTGAGATGGGCCAGATGTGAGGTGTGCCAGAAAACAGCAACATGACCCTTCAACTCAGATCACAAGCACAGCCTCAGGGTCTTAGCCTCATATAGGCAGAATGAGAAGAATGAAAATAACTAATGGAAGTACAGGGCAATAACCTCAAATCCCTTCCTACTCCTTGACAATTGTTACACTAGTTACCATCATTTCTATAAAACAAGATTAGACTAGAAGCTCTCTATGCTTCTTTGTTACTCAAAGCTAGGATTTTACTAAATTGCATAACTTCTTGTCCAAATTGGCATCACTGTTCTTGTATATAAAACAGCGACAAAGCAATTCTACTGAAGACGATACCTTTCCTTCCAGCAAATACAACCGCTTATTTCTACAATGTACAACTCTCTGCCTTCTTCCAACTCACTCAAAGTTTAAAGAGACAAACCATCATTCGTAACAAGCATTTGAATACGCTTCCATGACAAAGAGGCATTTCAACATTGTTATCTTTGTCAGTATTGCCATGCATGGTTACTTTCCACCTTTTGAAAATAAGGTGTCCCAGTAAGGTTTCATTTTTACTGAGATTCATAGGGGTTTGAGAAGTGTACTTTATACAACGTCCTCACTAGGGCTCTCTTCAGAAATTATGCAGATGGGCAAAGACCAAGGGATTCAACAGTTTTCAGGCTCAGATTTTCAGTTTGGCATTTCATATCTGCAGCAATTCAAAAAGGCCCATTATTTTTTTTCTCACTGTCTAGTTGCTGTCCTCACTCAGTTTTTGACTAGCAACTCAGGCACATCCTTGCCCTAAAGACCATCAGTATCTACAAGGGCCCCAACTGAAAAATAATTCACATATAAAATATGTTTTTTTCTGCTTCCATAACATAGCTAGTATACCAATATGGAAAATAAATGGGATAAACTTGGGGTAAATGGCAGGGAAGCTAGCTTAGATACCCCTTTGAATCATAAGACTGTAGCTATTCACTGTTTTACCTCAGCAGTAACTCATTTGCCTGACATTCTACTGAAAATTTTTTTTAAGTCAAAAGCTGCTAACAATAGAAAGCAAAGTTATGTGTTTTCAATTTTGTGGCTAAAACGTCTCTTTGTTTTGGCATTTTTTAGTAAATTAATATTTTACTCTGAAAGGATGGAAAACATTTTACATGATAACATATCAGATAAAAGAATATTTGTTGCCTCATTGATTACTTCCTTTGTTTTATTAAATGTGTATGTAGATGAATGGACTAATTGTGTCCTTGCACACAAACCTCCCATTGCTCTTGAAAATTCTAAATAAATTATTGAGATACTAACCTCATTTATAAAATTTTACCTAGGTTTACAACAGTTGGTATCCAAAACCATTTGCTCTTATTTTGTTCTTGTTATCTGACCTATCAACACACATGTGCATATCCTGGCAAAATATTTCCCAGTAGTTAGTCTTTCAGTCAGAGATGTTGTGGGACAAAGAACATGATAGGGTTTGGGCAAGGATTGCCTGAGTGTGTAGGATGAAGAAACCAGTTACTAGGTCATTGTAGTCTTCAAAAGACTTATGTTTGTTAGATAAACTCAATGAGAAGAGGTGATACTCGATGGACTTTTCCCTGAAGATGTCTCCTTTCTGTATTCACTTGAGACTCTAGATGTCTTAGTGTGCAGAAATGATAGAGTCCAAAGAGTCAGCGCTGACATGCATGGGGGGGGGGAGGTCCAGCTCACTGTGGTCAGCTGTACAGGAGGCCATGGTGGAGGCAGAACAGTCAAGGGCAGTGGGGAGAGACAGAGGCCAAGTTCAGAAACTTGTGGTGAGAAAGACAGGTCTCTTTTACTTAGGCTTGTCTATTACTTAATATGGTTCATTCAGTGAGATTACCTGTTTTAATTGGGGAATTTTCAGGGGGAAAAAAGGTAGAGGAATTATTGAACAAAAGGATTTTTTTTTCCTTGAATTTCTTCTCTGAGAAGTCTGCAAGTGAAAAAAAAAATGCCTGTGTAATTACAGTACAGCACAAACAAACTGCTAAAAAGGACACATTAATGATATGCTTGACTGAATCAGTACACAAAAGCATTTGCCATATGTAAAACGATTTTTTTACCCCTTTCTAAAGTAGTGCCAAGGGGCATTGCTCATCTCCATGACAAGCTGTTTCCAGTGAGCATCTCCTCCTGCTCCTGCATTTGCTTTGCCTGAGCATTGTGTAGTTTTCACTTTTCTTGATTATGAGTGTTTAAATTCAAGCATGACACCCTACCATATATCTATTAATATAGATAGACATATATATATATATATATACATATATATATATATATATATAGATGACTAAGGTCTTAGAGAAAACATAGGTGTTTGATGCAGCAAATCATAATAAAATGGGTAGGTGGGCTGCTTCTGAGCCAGGCCCTTTTACTATTTCATTCCCCAGTCATGACTTGCCAGCAAAACAAGATTTGTCATTTCCATTTTGTAGGCAAAGAAATGGAAGTAGAATGAATTGACATAACTTGATGTGTGTGGGGGGGTGGGGGGCAGGGTCTCATAGTTTCTCAGTGGCAATGATGAGATTCAAATTGTAGTGACCAATTAATTTTAATATTAAGGCCAATTAATAGTCTGTAAGCATGAGCCACACTTAGCTGTGGTAAATCTTAATCTGATTGGGAACTGAAGTACTAACATTAATGTGTGTGTGTGTGTGTGTGTGTGTGTGTATGAGAAAGAGACAGAGGAAGACAAGGATAGACAGAGGAGGGGAGAAAGACAGACAGAAGTGGTTGACAGACTGCAAATGGTGCTTACAGTAGGTACTGGAAAAGTACGAAAGGATAGAGTGAAGTGAGTCTATGCCAGCTTCTCTTCTCTAAGAAGCTGGAGAGGGAAAGAGGGTAGAGCTGAATAATCAATTCCTTGAAAATGAGAAGGAAAGAAAGGCAGGAAGAAAATAGGAAGGAAAGAGGGAAGGAATGAAAGAAGGAAAAGGAAGGGAAGGAAAGAGGGAGGGAGAGAGCAAGAGAAGGTAAAAAGCAAGAAAAACCTGTGCATACATTTCCCTGAGTATTTTGAAAAAATAAAAATTATGTTAATACTATAAAGGGTTGAGGGAATTAAAGTTATTTAAGCAAATGAAAATTAGTGATGGCATGGTAGCTGTCTTTGCACATTGGAGTAATTACCCAAATAAAGAAGATAAATCATATTTTCATGGTTTAACAGAAGAATTTGAAAAAAGTGAGTAAAACAAGACATAGAAAGACCTCACTATAAAACAATCCTATCCAGCAATGAAGAAAATGTGTAAAATTGACTCAAAATATGATCAGTTCTCCAATCCAAGACTTCAAATAAGGGTTAAAGGAGCCCTTATTTGTGTAAAGAATTAGCAAGTTGATTTGTAATCTCTCTTCTAATTCTGACTCATATTACTAAGATCCCATGATCCAGTTCAGCCAGGAGCTCTCGGTGTGGTCCTGATAGTATCATCTTGGATGCTATCCTGCAAGCTAACAGTTCAGAGCAACAGGGAAATGATTATACACACAAGCTACCCCAGGCACTGAGTCCAAAAGAGCTTCAAGTCCCATCCACAGTAGTTGGCTGCCCAATGCCTCTTCTTTAAGTTTCCTCACCGACTATGTAAGGTAATGCACACCCAGGTCATAGTCATCATATAGTTTAATTAGAAGCAATCTGTAAGACTTTTTGGCAAAGATAACATATCATAATCTGCTGGCACAGTTGTCAAAACACAAAAATCATAAAACCCGTAAGACTGGGACCTGATGGGACAAATTAATCAACTGAGTGTAAGATAAGGTTTTATGTACTTAAAAAGCACTGAATTGAAAAGAAATCCTTCATGGAACTTTTCAGTTTTCATAAAATCTTAAAGTTAAATACCCTAATAAGGCTGACCCTAATCTTAAAACAATTCTTTAGAGAATGAACATTCCAACCACAAAATAAAATTTCACTCTTCAAGAGCCAAGCACCAAACCCCACAATGTGCAAACACCAAGAAAAACACAAATCTCATCCTTTAGTATGGTTGGAGTTGACAGGAATAAATTAGATATGCATGTAAAAAAACCATGGAATAAATTTGGCCGTTGTCCCGGCTAAAGCCAATTTCTAAATATTTCATGTAATAGGCTGTATACTTCTATAGGAGCCAGCCATTGTTTCAAGTGCTTTATATTTAATATCACCTTCATGACAACTTAAGAGGTAGACAGTATCATCATCTCATTTTGCAAATGTGGAGATTTTGGTACAAGAATGTTGATACCTTGCACAAGGTCTTCTGGATAATGAATGGGAGATAACAGAGGGTGGGAATCTGTCTCTAGGGTCCACTTCTCATCCTCCCTCTCTGTTAGAGGACAGGGGATGAATGATTCATATTACAAGGAGATATTCAGAGAAATTGGGTACTTTGGTAAGATGTACAAAATTTCTGCTGGTAGAATAGGAACAAGTGGCCACCCAGAAAGGCAGAGCAGCAGAAAAAAGGCACACCTAGAAAAATGTCCAGGAGATGTAATGTGCTAAAAATGGTGAGTTAGGGCTGGAGAGATGGCTTAGTGGTTAAGGCACTTGCCTGCGAAGCCTAAGAACCCATGTTCAGTCTCTCTCCAGATCCTATATAAGCCAGACATATAAAGATGAGGCAAGCACAAGGTCACACATGCTCACTTGGTGGTGCAATCATCTGGAGATCAATTGCAATGGCTGAGGCCCAGGCTGGCCAATTCTTTCTCTCTCCCTCTGTCTCTATCTCTCTTACTCTAAAATAATAAAATAAAATAAAATTAATTTTAAAAATAGTGACTTAATCTAAGTTGGTCAAAAATCAGGGGTGGTGAAGGCAAGGAATAAGAGACAAATCTATAAAATATAAATTTTAAATCTTTCTCACAAATAATGGAAGCTGGTACTCATTTATTTTTAAATTAGGCAGACATTGAAGGTGACAGGATTGAAGGGGAATTTATAAGTGTTACTTAGGCCATATTGCTAAAGTTAAAAATGGAACAGTAAAGGGGGTCAGTAAGTATGAAGTACTAAGGGTTGGGTTGGAACAAAGTGGAAAAGAGGAGGCAGTAATGGTGGACATGAGACAACTTGGACAAATGCAAAGCAAGTTTGAGACAAAGGCTCTGTGTGTGGTTGACAGACTGAGTGGTTGGGTAGATACTGCTGTCCGTGGTAAATATGGAGAAAACTGAATCACACTTGGAGGGCCTGAAGATCTGTGTCTTGCCTCAACAATGTTTGGACAAAACAAGATTGGTAGAGGAGAAGTGCAAAGGCATGGAGCATCTCAAGATGCAAAACCAGCTAAACAGAAACACGTTCTTTTAGGACAGGATGCCAGGTATCTTCTCATGATTGCGGTGCAACCCAGGAGGCCTTGGAAGCCACCTGAATGGGGCCTTTTGTGAGCTTCATGGGGTGGACTCTGCCCACAGAGACTCCCAACTCTGTGACTTCCTGGATGAGGAGGAGAAACCCACCAAAAACATGAGTGACCACCTTACCACCCTAAGGCATGACTAGAAAGCCCCGCACTCCAGCGGCCTTCTTGGGACACTACATCCCCACGTCAGGACCTCTTACTCTATCCACAAGGTGGCTTTGTAACTGCCCCAAAGCCTATCCCAAGTGTTGGGCATAATGAAAATAAAACATCAAGCATTGAGAAGGAAGGAAAATGAGAGTGAGAGACAGAGAAAGGCAAACTAACATGTAGAAGAGTGCAGAGGAGATTACTGTTCACTAAGATATACAGGACTTGAGGTACTAGTAGGATATTCAAGAGAATGTGGGACTATGCAGCTAAAAGTATTATAACAATGCCCAGGAGGGAGACAGGAAGGAGGAAAGGGAGGGAGAGGAGAACAGAGACACCGGCAGAGGAGGAGGGAGATGTTGTGGTCTTCATGGTCTTCATGTCCTATCATCCATTAACATCATTGAGGACAGTAAGAACTTGAGCTGATACTATTTCTTGGATTCTTACCCTTGCCACAAGTAGAAGTTTTACAAATTATTTTTAATTCAGCTATTTCTGAAACATACTCCCCAACTTTTTTTCATGGAGGAAGAAATAAGCAGAATCCACATCGAACTGGCTCAAATCTTTGTTCCATTATCCTTTAAGTTAATTATGATTTCAAAGTCTAGATTTCTTCATTCATGAAGTGGGTATTTTTGCCTTGATATGAACTCAGGGATCCTGGTACTTTGTGGGCCTTTGGTAAGTGGAGCTATTTACTGAATATCTGTTATGAGCCAGCCATTGTACTTGTTTAACTTACAACCCTATAGAAAAAGACCTATAATGAGTCCCAATTCACAGAGGGGAATATTTTTTTTTTAATCTACAGCATAAGGCTATTCTAACACGTTGGAAGGAACACATGTATAGAAGTGTTCTGTGTGATACCTTTCTTTAAAAAAAATAAAGGAATGCATAAGGGTTAGACAGTTATGTGTGCAGAATCTCTTAGTAAGAAGTCAGTACTGGAGATTCCACTCCCTTTGGTAGCAAAGAGAGTACTAAGAGCTGAGAAAAACCAGTGTTTCTCTATTTAAAAAAATGGAGACAGAACCTATAATTTAATATTATATAGAAGAAAGAAGTGTTGCAGGACTTCTTACAGAAACAAGCCTGTTCAAAGTTTGATGATATTTGAAGTTATGCACTCAATCATAGCTTTGGGTAATTTGGCAAGGGAAGAATTGTTGCCCAGTGCCAGCACTCCCACTCCTTTGGACTCCTTATCCAACAGTCTGCTTTCCTTGAGCTTCCCTGAAGACTCGGGCCTTGATCTTGGAAATGGTTTGGCTTCGCCGTTATGCTGCTCTTGGTAAACAAAGTACAGCCCGCAGAGGTAACCACTTTCAGAAATCACACCTCTGGAAAGCACTGCCCAGAAAAACTCTAAACTTTGAAGAGCAGACATGTGCCTCAGACCCAAGGGCATTTACCAGTTAAACTGTCATTTTGGCTGATGTGGAATTCATAAATTATAGTGTTGTGAACAAATGTGAGGAAATGAGAGATAAGTTAGTGCTATGTGGTTAAATCCTAGAGTGGAAAAAAAAATTACTATTCCTTGAAGTAGCTTAGATTTGTCAATGGAAAGAATTCTAAAAGCCAAATTTACTTTTCAACATGGGTTAGCTCTGTATAGTCAGGCAATAAAGTCAGTTTGGACAAAATAGACTGGATGCTTGTTTTTATGTAATATGTCCTTCTCTTGCTGTGGTGGAGAACAAGAAAGTTATATTACATGAAATCACTTTATGTTTCAAAAATGTGAAGAAAATATTTATAGCAAGTGATAATATTAGTCACTCCAATCAAAGATTAATCATCCACATTTTTTATTCTATTTCAAATGTACTTGGACTGATATAGTTTTTCTTTCACTTTTTTTTAACAGAAGTATTTTGGGAATTATGTGATTTTATTTTTTCCTAACTCAAACAAAACAATCTTTGACTAAGACATGATTGAGTAGAAGTGCACCTACCAACCATACATGTGACTCACACACACATGCACACACACATGGACACACACACACACACACACACACACGCATGTGCACTCATACACCACACACACACATTGATAAAAACTAAAATCATCTCTAAACCAATGAGCCTTTCTAGACCTTAGTCCTCACTAAACTTTTAAAAGAAAATCTTACAAAGTAACATCTGATTTTGGAGGAATATAAGAAATTTCCATTTATATCATTATATTATAAAAACCTTGTATATTGTGCATAATGTTTGGATAAGAAGAAAAGTTACTTTTAAAATCTATGCTTTCTAAATGTTCACATAAGCTGAACTTTTTTAGCCTGGACATTTTAATTTGTTAATATGGTAGTAATAAGTACAGTATCATTAGCTGAATATAAGACAGTTGATTTGGACTGGGATGAACCAACCACCCTTGGAATCACCCAATCCTGTACTAATTAGATACTGTAAAGTGGTATCTTGTTTTCCAGCATGTTCTTCTAGAAAATAGAAACACTGTCTCCTTCAGACATACTTGAATTCTCTGGCCAAACCACAAACATTGTCTAATAATAGTACAAAAGGAGATAAATCTAGAATCACGTTTTCTTTAAGTGGCATAATTTGAATCAATATAAATTATTTTAATTATTGAAATAAATTCATAGCAATTTGCATGTAGGGATATCTACCACCTTATCCCAGGGGTAAGGAACACATACTATGGATTGTTAATGAAATCTATATTATTTCAACCAAAGCACCTATGTCATTTCTTCCTCAGAAAGACTGAAAAAGCCTGTCACTGAAGAGTGACCTAGTCCTACCTTAATACTGAAGTGACAAAATGGATCTAAGATGATTTTTTTCAACCATTCATAGAATTAGAAATGGCATACAGTGGTGTCCTAACTTGCTGGTGCTCTACTGTGGACAGAACTGTTTATGGTGAAAAAAATTAAAATAAAGTCTATTTGCTCTAGTCATTAATCATTCCTGAACTCTGACATGACTTATAACAGGACTTGTAACATAGATCATGTTGAGATGTCCCAGAATGAGGAAGACATTTGTCTGCTAGGAAGCATATAAATCGCCCAAAGTCTGAGGACTGACAGCTATTTCAAAAGCAAGAAATCCCCGTACCAGCAGTTTACTTCCTGCAATGAATCGATAGCCTCTAATTTGACTTCACCAAATAACAGTATTTTACCAACACTAGCACCTTCAATAAACAGACACAAAGATACATAAATGAGACCACAAAACTGCCACAGGTTATTACAATTATTTTCTTGGGAATCTTTAAATTTTCATGTCCTGGTTTTGCTTTCTGAACATAAGCAGCTTATCTTGTCTAAATTTCTGGTTCCTAAGATATAAATAAACTTTTTAATACTGTTTTGTCTTAATTATATTATAATTATATCTCACAGGTGTATTTTGGGATTAAGTTTATTAAATAATATACATATGTTGCTTTAAATATTTAAAAATCCAAAAGAAAAGAATAGGTTAAATATGATTTTCTCCCCAGGGAAGGGCCAGAAAAAGAAGACAAACATTCTCAGGTGTCCAGTGGCCGGCAAAGTCAGAACTCATGGAAAAGTGGATGAGAAAGTACTAAAGGGACAATTCTTTAAAAGGACACATCTTTTTGTCATGATCAAAGTTAAGAAATATTTCCACCTTTTTGTGAAATAAATTGGAAACAGCATAGCCTATAAATGTCCTATAAGGTCATGTGATTAAGAAAATAACATACATGAGGAAATCCAATTTATAGCTGAAGAATGATAGCTTGGAATTTGATATAAAAAGTCCTGGCTTCATCTTTTCTGCCTTTTCCATATTTAAATTTTATTACCTAGTCATATTAGATAAATCCCAAGGACACATAAAGAAAAGACATCTTGTGTGTGTGTGTGTTTGTATGTGTGTATGTGTGTGCATACATGAGTACTCTGAGAACTTGAAGGAAAGGAGGTCAGCATAGATAGTTGCATGAGTCTCTCTTCTCTGAAGGATGTGTATTCCTGACAGTTGCTATGGCAGTGTAACAAATGTTGTATGTCTACTTTCAATCATTTGAATGCTTTTCTAGCAATAACTATAAATTTATAATAAGGTTTTTTTTATTATTCTATGAACTTATTGATTTTACTCCCCAGCAGAACAAGTTTATATCTTCAAAGTTTTCATGTTTTAATCCCCATAAAAAGAAATATAGTTAGCACAAAAATAATGGAACAGGAAATTTGGTATTGATTACTTGAAAAAGGAAAAAAGAGACTCAGTAGGACAGCAAATTCTAGCTATTAAGGCAATCTTTCTTCTTAGAGATCTAAGGTCCATGAGTCATGAAATTAATGCACTGAAGTGGTTTCATAGGTTAAACCAGCATCTCCATTGTGAAACCAGTGTCCACACCCAAAAGAACCAGTTTGAGTTTCTTCAACCCACCTTGTTGTTTCCTCCTGGTTAGACATAGGCCAACATAAACTGGCACTGTAAATGCAGATAGGCAGATATTAGTAATCTCTATGCATTATAATGGCCAGTTTCTTTCAACTATTTTATATACTTGTCACTTCATGCAAGTTATACCTGCAAGAATTCTAGAAACTATGTGTACACACATTGAAATATCACACATACTCAAAAGTAAACATAGATTTCCAAAACTGGATTATTACTTCCAAAGGCACTTACAGAGTTGAAAGTTTTGTCTACTTACTTGTATTTACAAGTATTATTTGGGTTTGTTTATTTGTATTTACAAGTTCTATGACTGAGGTTGGGAATCAGAAAACATCAGTCAGTCTAGCAATGTGTCTTATTTGCTTACAGGAGGTTATTGTGACTGGGCAAGGAAAAGAGTGGCTAAACCTGGATAGACTCACCAGAATCCCAAGATAATTGCAAAAACTGACATTAGGGGTTTCACAGACAATTCAAGTGTAATGGATTTTAGGCCTCCAGAATACTCACCAGTCTCATAGGTACAAGGACTAAGGAGAGCACAGAAGTCCAGAACTTGTTTAACTTAAGACATGCAAGGTGCCCCAACACACAGTGAGGTCAACCAGTGAATCCCAGCTACTGCTATAAGGCACAGGAAAAGACCCAAAGGGTGAGATTTGAGCAGTCTTAGCAGAGCACTAGGGTAATAGCCATGACAAAGGAATAGTAAGTAGACACCCCCATATGAGAGCTGCTCAAGGAGATATGATCTGCCTGGAGAATAGACTGGAAAGAGAATACAGTGCCAAGAGAATACGGTGATATAAATGGTTCCTGGGTCTTTAGCAAGTCAGGTTTCACCCTAGACATTAGGCAACAATGAATATATTGGGTTGGTGCTTACTACTTGAGGAAACTAAGACGTAGTGAGTTTCAAGAACTTAACTACTGCACAGACAGTGCTCTGAGCCATGACCCCTGTGCCGTTCCTCAGGTAAGTGTACACATGCACCCATCATACACCTCTACAGAAGTTCTGATAGGCAGCTTGCATGAGTCACATCGGGGAATACTGAGCTTTCCCAGTATGAATTACTATTATGATTAAAATCATACAAGATAGATGGTGAGGAAAGTTTTTGATCTCAAAACATCTTGCAGCATCCACCAACTACCACTTGCTCTATTATTCACGTACAGTAACTACAATGGTTGTTAACAAAACAGGATTTAAAATCACCATGGAAACAAATCTTTGGTCATGTCTATGAGGGATTTTATAGATTTTATTGGGGGAAACTCCCTGTCTGTGGGTGGCATCACCACATAGAATTATATAAAAAAGAGAGAGCTGGATAAGGGTGTAACAACCATAACTTTGTCTCTGTTTTTCTCTTTGCTAATGTGACGAGGTGACACTGGTTGTCTGCTCCTGCCAGGCTTTCCAAGCCATGTTATAGATTGACCCTTCAAAACGCGAAGCCAAAACTCAATACCTTTTCTTCCACAGGTTGCTTCAGTTTGAGTATTCTGTCTCAACAATAAGAAAGTAACTGACACGGTGGTCCATCTTCTTAATGATTCTGAATCACTTATCATTGGGAAGCCTGAGCCCTTAGGGTGATTGACCTCCAGTTACTGGGATATTTGCATTGCTCAAAAATTAGATTGTCATTACTCTAAACTTCTACATTTCCTTCATTGAAGAAATTGTTTCTACTTCTTTTAGAGAGTGTCAATCAACAGAGGTGATAGCGGAAATGTACCCTATCATATAATTGAGGTATAGCTCTCAGATTTTCATTTGTTTGAGGAAGCAATTTCCCTAAGCTCTTTGTATTGCTTTCCCTGGATAATTTATATTCTTCTCTGACACAAAACAGTGGGATGAAGACTTTGCTAACAGGTGGTTTCTCAGTGGGGAACCTCTTGTTCTGGGAGTCCAGCCAAGCCTTTTATAATGTTTCTACTTTATAAAATGGGATTCCTGGCATTTTAACAGCAGGGACTTCTGTCAGGAAGAAACTCATACCTATTTATTTGCATTATTATCTTAATCCTTAAGATAGACTAATAACTGATACTGTGTATAAACTTTTTTTCTTATTTAACAAAGATAAATTCACCAGTCCCAATAAAATCAAGAAAAACTACACCGTGGAGATATGTTTTTTTTTTTTTTTAGCAGTAGTTCATCTGAATGGGTAACATGTGCAAAGCCCACAGGGTTACAAGCCTGTGCACAACTGTAGACCGTCCTTACTTCAGAAGGAAGGGCATAGGGACAATAAAATTCACATCTCCATACCACGGCAACATTGCCTCTATCACACTACTCAGGTACCTTCCGGTCTTCAAAGAAATTTTTTATGATTTACTATATTTGCTTATCTCTGTAATTCTATGACCAAGACAAGGAGGGTATCCATTCTCTCTATTAATGGATGAGGAATCTGATATTTAGAGAGAATAAGCTGCATAGTCACTAACTCACAAAAAGTAGAGTTGAAACCTTGCAGTTTTAAGCGCAAATTAAATACTCTCTCCATTTAAAGCAGGGTGGCACATTCTTTCAAAACAAATAAGTTAAAAGAACATTTGTAGGCCTCACTACCAGAGTTCAGATTCCCCCAAACCTAAGTAAAGCCAGACATGGTGGCGTACACACACACTCACACACACACACACACATATTGGTAGGCCCAGAGTGCCTATGGTAATGGAAGGCAGATCCTTAACAATCCCAAGTCTCAAAGTACAGTGTATAGCATTAAAAGAGGCAAACAAAAGAAATCTATTCCAAAGAAGGTGGAAGGCAAAGACCAACACATCAAGGTTTTCCTCGGACCTCCACATGCACTATGCCATACACACACACACACACACACACACACACACACACACACACACGGCATGTGCACATAGATATCCTGAACTCAAATCATGAAAGAAACCAAAAGAATTTTAAAAGCTAAACTTGAATCTAGTTGTTAAGATTATTAAAGAAAATATATTTTTACTACTTATTTATATATGACCCTTGGATGCAACACTTAACGTTTCCTTTACTCCACTTTATCTGCAAAATATGGTTAATAATAGTACCTATTTAAGGTTATCATAAGAAGTGCCTTATTTGACAAATTGTGTCTTTTCTACAATTTACATATTAAAGTGCTACCATTCCAAATTAAGGTATTAGATGAGGTAATGAGGGTGGAGTCCTTATGAGGGGAGTAGTGCCCTAGAAGAAGAGACAGAGAGCTTGCACCCCATCTATCTATCACAGAGAGCTTGCACCCCCACCTATCATCTATCACATGAAGACTAAGAAAGGTATGAACCATCTGTAAACTGGCAATAGATCTCATGGCATCATGATGACAGATTTCCAGTCCCCCACGCATGAGAAACTAATTGCTATTGTTTAAAATGTCCAGCCCACGACATTTTATTACAGCAGTGTGAACAGACTTAAACAGAATAAATGCACACACACACACACACACACACACACACACACACACATTTAGAAGAATGCAAGGCCAAAGATTAGTCTGCCTATATGTATATTTGTTATTATCACATTTTATTGTTATTATCACCTATCATGTGCTGCTACATATTATTTCAAATGCATATTTTTAAATAAACTAATTTTGCCATGTATCAGAATTATTAAAATGATTTTGTGATTTTCTAACATACATAACTTAGATGGACATAATCCTGCCTCACATTATGAATAAGACTAGAGATGGCTTAGTGGTCAAGGCACTTGCCTTAGAAACCTAAGGACCCATATTAGACTCTCCAGATCCCACATAAGCCAGACACACAAAGGTGAGGCATGTGCAAGATTGTGCATACCCCTGTGGTGCAAGCATCTCGAGTTTGATTATAGTGGCTGAGGAAACAGCACTTTTCATGACATGATACCCTTAGAGTAAGTCAGAACAGGGAAACCTTTGATTGGAAGGAAAATTAACTTATATAGACAAGAATTGCAAAATCAAGAATCTCATTTTCTATACTTCCTCTTAATGAGAAGTGTGTGCTAAGGAATGGGGGGGGGCACACTGAAATCTGTGGAGACTTTGACTCAAAAGGTATAAAAAATAAAATGATATATTCTAATTCTATAGACTTTTAATATTGAGTAATGAGAATTTTACATGGGGACATTTGCCTTTTAACACATGAATTCTGACAAAGACTGGAGTGAATGTGCCAACGAAAGTGCCAAGCTATACTACCATGACATTAATTTTTTAAACAAAAGCACAAATACAAGATGGATAATGGGAGACTATGCATCATTAAAGGATGGGAATATCCGGGGCTCGTGTAATTTACCCAAAGAACGACAACTTCTCTATAATTACACTGCCACTCTGAGCTGTAATAACAGAGCACTGAACACAAAGAGCAGAAGGCAGGCTTCCACTCTGTCTGAATCATGGTTTTACATAAGTCTCAGGGCTCACTCTTTGGCTAGCCTACTTTCAAAATACGAATAAGCGGGAGGAAACAGAGGAACAAAAGAAGCAAGTACAAGACTGAGATGTAAGAATTATGAGCAAAAGAAATTAAGCCGACTTCTCAACTTCTATTACAACAGAGTAAAAAGACATAAATTATCATTTGTATCCATCTAAGATGAGTAGTGTTTGCAAAGGTGATGGTGACCCATTGAACACCATTTGCTTATTAAATGAGAAACTGCTGGGCATTTGAAAGGGGCAGTGCTTACATTTCCTGTGTGCCTTTGTCTGTGTTCCATCAACAGAGAAGTGGCACTGAGATGTATATGGAGGTAAGGAGAAGCAGCTTGAGAGACAGGGTCATATCATAGAGGTACCCAACACACTCCTATTAAGGATGCTAAAATGTGCATCCATCCGTTCATGTGATTCTATTCAAATCCAAATTGACAGCTTCATTCTGAAGATACATTTGTCAGAAAAGTCTTCGTAGGAGGCAGAAAGATAACGGGATATCCTGAAGCCAGGCACAGTGGCTCATGTCTTTAATCTCAGCACTCAGGAGGCAGAGGCAGGAGGATCGCCATGAGTTCAAGGCCACCCTGAGAATACATAATAAAGCCCAGGTCAGCCTGGGATAGAGTGAGGCCCTACCTCAGTAAAAAACAAACAAAAAAAGGATATCTTGAGATCCCATAATTAGGTATTAAAACACCATGATTTTTTTTTCTCAGTGTATGGGAAAATACAAATTGAGAAAAGTCTTTAGATTAAAGGGAAGAAACTGATCTGATTTGAAAAGAAAAGGTGAGTTCCTGATTGAATGTCCTTCTGGAGGAAGAGCCTGCTGGGGGACAGATGAAAGTGGGTTTCATCTCCTTGAAGAAGCTAGTGACACAAAATAGCTGCAAGAAGTAGGGCTTTTGTATTTGCATGTAGGTCAACCCTCTCCTGGCACTTCTAGAGATCCCAGGTCCACTCTAGAGGACAGCATCAGCTGTCACTTCAGACCTCTTCTCGCTCCTCACCTCAACGAAGCTATCAGGTTGATCCTCAAGCCTTGACTTCAAAAAAAGACCTGTTTGAATCCCAAGGTGTTCTTTTGGCTCTTCCAATACATCTGCATCAGTTTTGAGATGGATAAAATTCCATTAATAATCAACATAACCTTTCTATAGAGAATTACAGGCAAGAGGTTTAAAAGGCTATGGGAAGGCTGACATGTGCATTTCTGAAGGTCATGGGTTGTAAAGTATTATATAAACAGGAAAAAGGGACCTGCTCATTAGTATCAGATTCTTTCTAAGAGTAGAGAGAAGATGGGGTTGCAGGAGAAAATAAGGCATCCAAAGTCCTTACTGAGCCCCATAAATGGAGCTCTGAATTGCAGAAGGAAAACAGGATGCTGGGAACAGAGCTATTTTTATCCTCCTTTCAGCATGCATCCACACCCAGTACAAGTGTGCTGTGGATTTTTCTTAATCACTACAACCCTGCTCAGTATGTAAATGTCAGGGTCTAATTAGAAAATGGAGCTTTACTCACAGCAGTTGTGGTTTTCTGTACAAGGTATATAATGGAGCCAGTCAACATTCTGTTATGAATAGGGGAGGGTATCATGAGGCCACTCCCCCCCATTAGACAATGACAGCTAGTGGTTCCTGGGGGAGGAGCAGTCATCCTTTTCTATGGTGTAGCTATTTATTGGTAAATGGTGGTGGTGGTGGTGGGAAGAAGGGATACTGGGATATCACGAGGGGGAGTAGGTAAAGAAGGGCAATCCAGAGTGTATATGAACACAATGCAATATATTATGCATAAACACATACTTATATATACGAAAATGTCAAACAGATTTAAATGGGGTTTTGATGAACATATCCTTGCCAGGGAAGAGGCTAAAGAAACCCAAAAGGGCTATAGCAGTTATCAGGTACCAGATAAGCCAGAACCTGTGGACACTCTGGGGCTACAGGCAAGAGAAAGGAACAGTGTAAGCAAACTTCAAAGTCTAGAGTCAGGGAAGGGACCCTGCCCTACTTGCCAGAAATACTAGCATTATGGGAACACAGCAAAAAGTAAAGTGGGTGTGTATTGGGGGGAGGACCTGGTCTTCCTCTTCCTCCACCTACCTGTGACTTAATCTGGCTATCTCTTGACTGAAACCAACAGGGAGCTGAAGAAACAGAAGATTGGCTGGGGAAGACCCTTACTTAGCATTATACTCCTGTTCCCTCACCAGTGCAAGAGGGGAACAGATGCTGCTAAGGAGCAAGCACATCTGCATTTTAAACAACCTTGGGATCATGGCATGATATATGAATAAATAATTCACTTTCTCAGATGCAAATTATATGAATTTGGCATGAAAAAAAATGTATACACTTGTGCAATTATGACATATTTGCTATGGAGACAACCAACTGCTCTCTGATTGGATTTGCAGCATGTTCCATGAGCGGAAATTCATGCCTGACATGAAAACCTACTCAAAAAGCCTATGGCTGGAAAGGTCATAGCCTTAGTGAGGAAACTACTACTGCTTGCTAAGTGGGTATGTTATGTGCACCAAATTGTCCTGTAAATATTTATGTTTATGCCTATATATTAGTGCTGGTTTCATCTTTGGTTAGATAGAAGTTTCTCTTCTCTGGGGCTGGAGAGATGGCTTAGCGGTTAAGGTGTTTGCCTGCAAAGCAAAAGGACTCAGGTCCGATTCCCCAGGACCCACATAAGTCAGATGCACAAGGGGGTGCAGGCAACTGGAGTTCGTTTGCAGTGGCTGGAGGCCCTGGTATGCCCATTCTCTCTCTCTCTCCCCCTTCCTATTTCTGTCTCTCTCTCTCTCTCAAATAAATAAATAAGTAAATAAATATTTTTAAAAAGAAGTTTCTCTTCTCAGATGGTAGTGACAACTGGGGAGACTCAAAACTTATCAGAATGCTGAGAACATGTAACAGTTGAGTGTTTAGCAGTAAATGAGACATCTCTATCACACCCTCTAAAGCCCAGGGAGCATTGTGGAAGAGGCAGTGGAAAGAGGGTAAGAGCCAAGTGATGGGAAGCAGTGCTTTGGAATACTGTCATCCAGACACAAAGGTGCCAGTACATTCATGATTTACAGCATCTGTTGTTACCTGCCCAAGATCTGCATAATATTGGGTCCATCAACATGTTGTCATGAATAATGGAGGAGGGCCAAGAAAAGTGACATCAAAACAGAAGGACTCAAGCAAAAGGAGTTCAGTGGAAAGGGCATGGGAGGACAAAATAAAATATTGGAAAGTGATTATGAGCAAAATACAGTACATATATGAACAAAAATTGTCAATAAAATGTTTTAAAATTAAATGAACTTGGATTATACCCATAAGATTTCCAGTATATTGTTTTATTCACTCATCAGGGTAAACAGAGGTTAAATTTCATTTTCATACATTTATCTACATTAAAAATATTCTAACACAAGAAAAATTTAAAATTTCTAAAAATTATAGCTATAAAGTAGCATTTTATAGCTTTCAATACAATTTAATATTTTTGTGGGACCTAAGAGACCATTTTAAATTTTTTGTTTATTTTTATTTATTTGACAGCAACAGACACAGAGAGAAAGGCAGAGAGAGAGAGAGAGAGAACCATTTTAATAAGTTGCAGTGAGGTAAAAAAAAAAAAAAAAGACATCTGTTTGAAAATATCGACAAAGATTGGCGCAATCTATCTCCAAACCAAGAAATCCCAGGATCTGATGGGATGTAGAAGACACATGGAATACGATTTTCCATAGCGCTTCCACGGGGGTAACAGTGAAGCCAATATTTTCATTTCAGAATCTGGCCTCTAGAATTGTGAGAGAACATTATTATTCCAAAGTGCCAATTTTGTGGTAATTTATTACAGCAGGCACATGAAATTAACATAGCCAGTGAAGACTCTGTAGCCCCAATCTGTGGTTTAGGGATGCTGTTCTGTTATTCATCAAGAATGAATAAAAACAGGCACTGGTAAGAATTCTGGTTCAGAGGACATCCAAGAAGGATGGTCACCAGCTTTGCAGTAAACAGGAATGGAAGTGGCTGGAATGGCTTCTCATGGCTTTCTCAATTGTGCATCTCCCACCTTCACGTTATTATGTGGGAACCATTTCATGCTTTATGTGCTCATAGAATGTTGCTCAAACTTCCAACAACAGATCTACATATCTGTATTATTTTTCAGGCCCACTACCCTCCCTTTGAAATTCGCTACAGTGATGCTATTGCACAATGAAGATTTTTCTTCCCCCACTGGTCCTAAATTACATGGTGGAGGAGAGGCATCTGCTTCTGAGCATTAAGGCAGTGCTTCCTGAACTTCAGTGTGCAGTAGGCTCACCAGAAGTGCTGGCATAGTAGATTTGGGAGTGAAAATTGAGAATCTGCATTTCTACCAGCTTACCAGGAGATGTTCCTACTGTTAGCTCAAGAAATACACTTTGGGAGCCACTGTCATTAGGCCATGATTATCAGTTATGAACTGACCATTTACAGCAGGACTGAATCACTCTCCTGAGCATGGTAGTCCTTCGAGTAGCTCTCTCAGGGCACAGCATCTTCTTTCCCACCATCCTCTGAAGGTTCAGGACAACACCGGTTCTTATTTGCAATTACTAAATGTACTGATGTATCAAACTTAGCAGATCAGGAAATAACCTTAAATAATCATTTGATAAGTGACCCTCAGGGGTTAGCAAAATCACTGAGACTAATCTTAAAAAATATAGGAGTATACTTTCTTTTTTTTTGGTTTTTCGAGGTAGGGTCTCACTATAGCCCAGGCTGACCTGGAATTCACTGTGGAGTCTCAGGGTGGCCTCGAACTCACGGTGATCCTCCTACCTCTGCCTCCCGAGTGCTGGGATTAAAGGCATGCGCCACCACGACCAGTTTAGGAGTATACTTTCTAACAGCAAGAAAATGTCCCTCAACATTTTCTGGGCTAAATGGTGTGCATGGTTTGTTTTGCTTTGCTGAGCTTTGGATTGTTTTTAGTTAACAACTCCTCCATATGAATGATAAAGTTATTTATATTATGCTAACAAGGTGAGTTCTACAGCTTAGAGCTATAAAATGTGTTTCTGCCCTGACAAACCCCTAAAGATGGAATTTTGAGGTCAAAATCTAAAAACACAAAAATCACAACAGGTCATTTAAGAAGGTATGGCTATTAAAGTTGAGTTGTCAAGAAGCGATTAATACTTTCTGTGAAAGTTAGCTTATCCCTACAATCAAACATAAGTGCTTAGGAGCTACTAAAAGGTCACATTTTCTAGCCAGAAAATCCATGGAGCCAACATAAACGCTTCAATCTCAAACCCATGGAGAACTTAGGCCTGGGTAAAAAAAAAAAAAAAAAAAAAAAAAAAAAAAAAAAACAGTGATGTTAGTTTCTTGCTGTTTTTCTTGAGTGACAGCCCTTGTTATTAGCTCCAGAGAGAGAAAGATGTGGTCTGCAGCAAACTGCACCTCTGACAGAAAAAGAACTGTTGGTCTTAGAGGTCCTAGATAGCATAGAGAGAGATGCTTACTATTGATGTGTCATCATGCAATCTCTGTAGCCTTAGAAAACTAATATAGTCCTTCTAGTTTGAACTTGACTTAGCCAATTAAATTTCAATAGAAGCCAGGCACGGTGGCATATGCCTTTCATCCCAGCACTCAGGAGGCAGGGGTAGGAGGATTTCTGTGAGTTCCATGCCACCCTGAGATTACACAGACAATTTCAGGTCAGCCTAAGCCAGAGGGAGACCCTACTTCAAAAAAAAAAAAAAAAAAGAATCAATAGAGGGCCCCCAACTTCAAATTCTCAAAATTTGCTCTATTTTAAAACAGCAGTGAAAGGATGTGTCATATGATCTGAGAATAGTCAAGATGTCAAGCTATACTGATTCAAAATTGGGAAGAAAGAAAAGACACCTGAAGAGTCCTCTGTCTCCTGTCCATAATAATAATGTGATCTTAGATTGCCATAAAATGTTCCCCTGCGGGGGTTGGGCTTAGCAGTTAAGGCACTTTCCCATAAAGCCAAAGGACCCAGGTTTGATTCCTCAGTACCCACATAAAGCCATGTGCCATATGCATAAGGTGGCACATACGTCTGTAGTTCATTTGCAGAGGCTAGATGCCCTGGCGTGACCATTCATTCATTCTCTCTCTCTCATGAACATTTTTTTAATTTCCCTTGGTTCATTTATGTCTACATTACTCTAATTTAGGTAGCTACATTAAAAACTTTCCATCATTTAAAATTCAAAACAAGTTTCCTTTTTGTCAATATATTTTTTTGAGGTAGCGTCTCGCTCTAGTTGACCTGGAACTCACAACATAGTCTTAGGCTGGCCTGGAACTCACAGCAATCCTCCTACCTCTGTCTCCCAAGTCCTGGGATTAAAGAAGTGTGCCACCATGCCATGCAAAATCTGTTTCATTTTTAAGCATTAAATAGCCAACATACTGTAAGTGATTTAATAGAGCAGCTCTATATTTCTTCAAGCTAAGATTGCTAACAGGGGAAGATAAATATATTCAGGATATTTATTTTTCAATGAAAAAGATACAATGCCCAGTGAAACATTAAATTTAAGTCAGTGGAGAGAAATATCCAAAGCAGACCTTTGGATACAACTGCTATCCACATACTAACTAGGATCCTATGTGAATCTAAAAGTACTGAAGCCCAGAGCACACTGAAGAAAGCACTAAAGCGCTTCTGGATTTGATGCCTATTAGTTAGTAAATAGAACTATGGTTAACAGAAAGTATTATATTAAAATTAACACTTTTGTTGTTACTTGATTTTTCTAAAACTTGGACCATACATGACTATATATGTATATATATACATATATATATATACTTATATTTTAATTATGGCCTTAAGTGGAACAACATATGATCAAACAATAATTTTAATGGAATTCCCTAATAGGCAGAAGCAGCACAGGTACTCAGGCTTTAAATGTGAAAGAAAAATGTGGCTCTTTGTTCATTTAAGTTATACTTAGTTTTATAGTCTATAGACAGAAAAGAATTGCTAAGTTTCTCTATTAAGCTTAAGCCCACATATCATTAAAACATGCTGCCATAATAACTCAATGCAAATTGCTACTATGAGTAATTCTCTGGGGAGATGTGGGTGGTTGAATGGTTCGCCAATGCTGCTGATTGTTATTTTCAAGTACAGTCCTGTTGTTAGAACATGATTTTCTTGATCACATCTAATTAACCAAACAGATAAGGTGTTACATAAGAATAACATCTTTCTTTTTTAAATATTTTTTATTTATTTACAAGGAGAAAGAGAGAGAGAGAAGAGAGACAAAGAGAATGAGCATACCATGGCCTCTAGCACCCGCAAACAAACTCCAGACACATGCACTACTTTGTGCATCTGGCTTTACTGCGGAATCGAACCAGGGTCATTAAGTTTTGTAGGCAAGCGTGTTAACTGCTGAGCCATCTCTCTGGCCCTGTGAATAACATCCTACTTTCAATGCAGATTCTATGTGGCCATGATCTTGGGTTCTGAATAATATTCACTGCTTTTCGGTAACAAACAGGACCACTAACTTTTCTCTTGCCTTCACTAACATATTGGCTATATGTTTTAAGTATGTTGTGATATCTCTGCTATAAACCTGTGCCACATAGCTTTAGGGTTGTAAGAAAACCCAACACTGAAACCACATGCTTAACTACTCTGAACAATCAGTAGATGTAGCTTTTACTGTCTGTCACGTGATTCACATTTAACCCTGTCTATGCTGAGAACTACATTGTGCAACTCAGAGAATCAAAATAATAATAAAAAAAATTAGGTGAACATGAAACTATTTTTTGGGTATAGAAAGACAGTAAATTTTAGTGTTGAATTGCCAGTTGAAATATTAGAGAATTTTATTAGTGGTTTTTAAGATTATAGATGTCTGAGAGTAATTTTCAAGTAGCACTTAGTATAGCTCTATGTGATTAGGTACTCCTATTTGAATGCTGTCATATATTCTATTCCAAGTGCAAATCATTGGAAATATTTTCTACTTTTGTAGGTTTTAAAACTAAAAATTTTGAAGAAATATATTGATTAAATAACAGCATTGAATAAAAATGAAGGACTTTGTTCTCAAAGTGATGACAGTAATCTATCCATCATCACAGTACACAGACAAGTTTTTTTTTTTTTTTTTTTTGGTTTTTCGTGATAGTGTCTCACTCTGGCTTGACCTGGAATTCACTATGTAGTCTCAGAGTGGCCTCAAACTCTCGGCGATCCTCCTACCTCTGCCTCCCAAGTGCTGGGATTAAAGGCATGCACCACCATGCCCGGCTGACATGCGCTTTTTAAAAAGTGAAAACAGGGCTGGAGAGATGGCTTAGTAATTAAGGCACCTGCCTGAGAAGCCGAAGGACTCAGGTTCGATTCTCCAGGTCCCACATAAGCCAGATACACAAGGTGGCACATGAGTCTGGAGTTCATTTGCAGTGGCTAGAGGGCCTAGTGTGCCCATTCTCTCTCTCTCTCTCTCTCTCTCTCTCTCTCTCTCTCAGTCTCCCTCCTCTCTCTGTATCCAATAAATAAATAAAAATAAAAATGAATATTTTTAAAAAGTGAAAGCATTTTAAATGTCTCATGATCAAAAAAGTTTTAATCCAGAACCCACGTGTTTCACATTTTCTCAAAGAGTACTTCGTTGACAAGTAAACTCTCAATGAAGATTGAATTTGAAAATAATTCATAATAATTGCATTCCTGCTAAGTAATTTTCATATTCCTGTAGTTGGTACTACAAAGAGAATGACATTTCATTTTAATTTTCCTTTCTCCTCTAACAAACTCAATGATAATAATTTTAAAAGTTTGATTGAAGTATCAACTTGTTTTAAGTTATAATTTTAGACCAATAGTTCAGCCTCTCTGTAAGTGATAGGGACTTGTTGGTTTAATTGCAATATATGTTTATAATTCGCCTGACGTTCATGTTTAGTTGATGAACATGGCCTAATGACAGGACCTAGTATTGCAAAAATGCTCACATGTGTAAGATTTAGGTATTCATTTTTATTCATTAAGATTAACATAATTAATCCTTGAGCAAAAGCCAGAAATACTGAATGAGACAAGCATAGAAATTTCCAATTTTCATTTTAAACTGAGAATTAAAGTTTAAGGGCTTACTTTCCAACACTGGCTTTAAACAAATTCCCTAAACTTCTGATCACTTTACTGGTATTAATGGTTAGTCTATTTGTTTATTTACTGTCATTATGTTATACAAGAAAATATAGACTTTAAGCACACTGGCATCCTTTTGACATTATAAAATGAACTGTAACATATGCAAAATTGCTATTAGAAAAAGGAAATTCTTCCAATAATTCATTATTAGGACTTAAATTATATATATATATATATATATATATATATATATATATATATATATATATATATATATATATCTGCCTCCCAAGTGCTGGGATTAACGGCATGCACCACCACGCCCAGCTTATTCTTAATGCTGGTTTTGGTTAGAGGATGGCAGAACGTAAAAAACTGAATATGAAACCAAAAAGGGGGAACTATCTAGGGGAAGGAAGCCAGCCAGGGAGAACAAAAGTACATCAGAACAAGTATTATGGTATTATGATATATTTACATGAAAATGGCATGATACAACTTATTATTTTGTATTCTAGCAAAAATAGTGTAATAAAAACCAGAATTGAGAGTAGTATCAAATATGGAGACTTAGTTCCCATCAAATGTTCTTCTGGTAGGTAAGAACATTAGCTCAATTATCTTTTCCTTTAGTAGTGTGTAAACATTTTAGAATGTATATATACTGTTTCATAAAATTAGAATGTACTATGTTTCATAAACATTCACTGAATGTTTACTGTCACTGTGTAACCACTTTTATATAAAATTTCCATCACATCACCTCTCTGGTGGAGAAACAGGCTAACAGTTACCTAAAGATTGGATATAGCCATGGGACAACTGCTCTGTGGGAGTAGATAGTGAAGAGATTGGAAGCACAGTTCCAGAAACATGGTAAAAAGTCTTTGTTACAATAAGGCATTTCACTAAAGTTACCTCCCTAGGAGAAACAATGTAATGGGTAAGCATACATTTAAGCTAATAATTCAATAGTAAAAGCTAAACTGAAGCTGAGCATTGTGGTGCATGCCTTTCATCACAGCACTTGGGAGCTAGAGGAAGGAGGATTTTGTGGTGAGTTTGAGGCCACCCTGAGACTACATTGTGAATTCCAGCCAGTCTAGAGTGAGACCCTATCTCAAAAATAAAAATAAAGAAAAAATGTTAAACTGGACCATGAGCCACCATTGCTATTCAGTTCAAAAAAAATCATTTTAGGGCTGGAGAGATGGCTTAGTGGTTAAGCGCTTGCTTGTGAAGCCTGAGGACCCCAGTTTGAGGCTCGGCTCCCCAGGACCCACATTAGCTAGATGCACAAGGGGGCGCATGTGTCTGGAGTTCGTTTGCAGTGGCTGGAGGCCCTGGCGCGCCCATTCTCTCTCTGTCTATATCTGCCTCTCTCTCTCTTGCTTTCAAATAAATAAATAAAAATAATAAAAAAAATCATTTTAGTGTACAGTATATGCCAGGCACTTGCTAGAAACTGGATTAACAAAAATGAATATGATGGTTCCTTCCTGTAAGAAGTATAAACATTCAGTAGGATACAAATATAAAATCTGGTTTTGAAAGATGAAAGCAGTTAGTCAGGGGGTGGGGTGGGAATTTATCATAGAAAGAATAGAGCAAGTAGTGTGCAAAAATCCTAGTAGAGCAAGAATTTAGACCGGGGGTGGCTGAAAATAAGATTGAAAGGCTTCCAGACTTGCATGATTATATTTAATAGGTTAATAATACTGAAGGATTTTCAATAGAGATCTGGTGAGACATGCAAATCACTCCATCTTAAATAAAGTTTGAATTCAGTAAGAATAGAGTGGATGCTAGGAAATCAAATATTGGATTTTTGATGAAAAGTGCAGAAAAAATTCCATGAGAGTGGAGTTGATGAGGAGAGAAATTTGAAAGCAATATACATTTAGAAAATGTAGAAGAGGAACGCCAGGCATGGTGGTGTATGCCTTTAATCCCAGCAATCTGGAGGCAGACGTAGGATAAAAAAGTGCAGAACAGGGGCTGGAGAGATGGCTTAGTGATTAAGCGCTTGCCTGTAAAGCCTAAGGACCCTGGTTCGAGGCTTGATTTCCCAGGACCCACATTAGCCAGATGCACAAGGGGGCGCACGCATCTGGAGTTCCGTTTGCAGTGGCTGGAAGCCCTGGCGTGCCCATTCCCTCTCTCTCTCTATCTGTCTCTTTCTCTGTGTCTGTTGCTCTTAAATAAATAAATAAAAAATGAAGGAAAAAAATTTTTAAAAAAGCGCAGAACAAATCCCATGAGATTGGAGTTGAAGAGGAGAGAAATTTGAAAACAATATACATTTAGAAAATGACATCAAAATAGAAGAAGAATGCTGAGTGTGGTGGCACACACCTTTAATCCCAGCACTCAGGAGGCAGAGGTAGGAGGATCGCCATGAGTTCAAGGCCATCCTGAGACTACTTAGTGAATTCCAGATCAGGCTGGGCCAGAGTGAGACCCTTCCTTGAAAAACAAAACAAAACAAAACAACAACAACACCAAAAAAAAAAAAAAAAACAGGAACTAGTTGGAAAGAAGGAGTTAGACAGAAATGGGATGAGAACAAGAGGAAGTAAAGGGAGGGGATTATGGTCAAATTATGTACATACATGAAAATTATCAATTAAAAGTAAAGGAAGGGGGCTGAAAAGATTGCCTAGTGGTTAAGGCACTTGCCTGTGCAAAGCCCAAGGACCTAGGTTCTATTTCCCAGGACCCACATATGTCAGATGCACAAGGTGGTGAATGCGTCTGGATTTTGTTTGCAGCAGCTAAAGGCTATGGAACATCCATTCTCTCTCTTTAGTTCTCTCTCTTTTCTCTCAAATATTTTTTTTAAAACTTTTAAAACTAAAATCTATCTTAAAATCTAGGGTGAATTTTGGTTTCTGATTTAGAATAGCTATTCCCATAACATCAGTGGATAGTGGAAGAGGAGCTCAGAGGAGACAAAAAAATGATTTTCATTATAAATATGTGACTTTGAGGTGTCTAGGGTTCAGAGTGAAGCCACCTGGAAGGTATCTGGGTCTATGAGTCTGACTTTCATTTCAGAAATCCAAGCTGGAGAAACAGATTAGAAAGTTGGCAAAATACAGATGTTTATTAAATCTTTAACAGTGAAAATGATGAATCAGAAGAGTGAACACAGAAACAGGAGTGACAGAATGTGACAAAACTCTAGAGGTAGGAAAAAGATAAGATGGATAATGACAATATTAAGCTGGTAATTAAACATTTGTTTGTACCTCAAACCCATTATTATTTCAGTTATTAACTGAGATCTGTTCTTTAACCATTTATACAATATAGCTCCTATGAATTTTATCATACAAAATACAAAAATCCTTGATCAATGTTTTGTAGCAATACCTTTACCAGTACCTGTCTCCCACACCACAAAAATTTTGAGATTAAAGTTAATTTACCCTTTCAGTTTAATAATGTGAAGGAATTAATATGAATCAATACAGTACATTCCATTTCACTATTTCAGAACCATGATGTCTGAGTGACATCAAATATCTGGATTTAATATGCACAATAAAATAAACATATAACTTTGTGACTTATATGTAGCTCTGGTCAGGACATTCAACCTCTTGAGAGCCCTCAGATGTGAACAAAAATAGAATACACACTAATGATTTATGTCATAGGGTTTGAAAGCTTTTATGGGTTTTCCTCTTGTAGTTAATATAAGAATTCCTGACCATGCTAATGCACACTTTCTATCCTGTTCCCGTATGGCAGTGACTGCACTGAACTAAAAGTCTTCTTTTTTCATTCATAAAACTCCGTGGATTACAAGGCAACCCACACTACTACTGCTGAAGTTCATTTATGCCATGGTGCTGATACATTGATTGGTGCTGGTTCCACACACAATTATCATGTGGTTTGGTTTCAGGCCCAGGCTTCTTCTTCAAGAAGGAGGTCTAATGTTCTAGACAATCCATGAGTTGTGTCTACTTCCTTCCTTATAAGTAAGTCACTTTCCTCCCAGGCTTTCACTTCATGACCTGTGACTTGTAAATAGTAGGAAATCTCCCTAAACTCTTCTACTTTGGGCAGTGCTTGAATGAAAAGTTCTCATTATTCTCCCTTGATAAATTGACCTTTTTATTCCAGTTCCAAAACAGATAGCCTTCATTTTCAAAAAAATAAAAATAAAAACAGTACAGTAAATTTTGGGGGCATAACTCCCTTTCCCTTCTTTTCCAAAGCAACCTGTCCTCCAAGGACTTATTAACTGACAGAAACCCTTAGATGATTTGAACTGATTTTCATATATCACCTGCAAGCAACAAGAGGTTAGGAGAGATGTTTCCTTCATAATAATTTTAGTAGATTATTTTAAGTCTTACTACACAAAGAAATAACATATGCTGCTCTGCATATCAGTAGGTAAAAATATCTTATTGCTTTATTTAAAATGTTTATGTAATTTTTAAAATTTTTATTTATTTATTTGAGAGCGACAGACAGAGAAAAAGAGGCAGAGAGAAAGAAAGAATGGGCACGGCAGGGCCTCCAGCCACTGCAAACGAACTCCAGATGTGTGCGCCCCCTTGTGCATCTGGCTAACATGGGTCCTGGGGAATCAAGCCTCGAACCGGGCTCCTTAGGCTTCACAGGCAAGTGCTTAACCACTAAGCCATCTTTCCAGCCCTCTTATTGCTTTTGGATTGCAGATTATTGTCATCCCACCAGCTTCTCTCTTGAAGAACAAAATATGATTGGCAAAGCGCATAAAGTTATATCTGCTTTTCCCAAGGCCTAATCTCAACTTCATTTTCAAAGAGCTCTGAATACTCACACCCTTACTTGTAGCTATGTATCAAAAACATCACAAATGAACATCATGATCCGCAAATAACCATCTTTTTGATATATTTATTTATTTATTTATTTGAGAGTGACAGACAGAGAGAGGAAGAGGCAGATAGAAAGAGAGAGAGAGAATGGGTGTTCCAGGGCCTCTAGCCACTACAAACGAACTCCAGACGCATATGCCCCCTTGTGCATCTGGCTAACATGGGTCCTGGGGAATCGAGCCTCGAACTGAGGTCCTTATGTTTCACAGGCAAGCGCTTAACCACTAAGCCATCTCTCCAACCCCACAAATAATCATCTTAACACACAACCATATCATGACTTGGTTCTTATGTAAGGGTTATCACATGTATGTCTATTATTTTGAGTGGTTCTAAACAGAAATACATGTACTGGGGTCAGTATTTGTTTACAGCCTGTTTTGCTTTCAAAAGGGTATGAAACTTCATAATATACTCCTTGAGGGTTAGGAAGCAATCTAATCTGTTTCTTTATATTGATAACGTGGTAAATCACAGGAGAGGACTTGCAAGAGGTTATTAATAAGCATTTGCTTACTAACATAAAGTAGATGCTCACGTGAATATACTTGTCTCCTCTGAAATGTGCCTCATAATTCTAATCTCTATGATATGCAGCCCTCTCTAATTAAAAAAAATTCATTATCTGTCAGCATCCCAGCCACTGCAGACTTTGCACGGTGAGCTAAGATGAACTGAGTTACATAAAATTTGACTGCTGTACTGCCTTCTCTATCAACCACGAATGTGTCGCAGTCTTGGAAATGATGAACTTTATCCCCTCACATTGTAGATTAGGAACCTGAAGCCCAGAAAGTCCTTGAGATGGCTTTCTCAAGGTCTCAGGAAGAAAGACAGCATTAGAAGGCTGTGTCTTAAACAAAGACAAAATTGAGTATTTTATGAAATCTGACTTTTAAGAAAAGATAATTTGACAGTGTGATGGCTTCAGATTTTAACACTCAAGAAAGGGGATGCCATTCATTTTTTGATAAAGGATTAAGCAAGATTCATTAGATAATTTGGCTGTTAAACAAGTTACTCTAAAATTATTCACTCATTTATTTACTGAGCATTAATTCTTCCATAAAATTTTCCTGGCAGCAAGGAGAATATCATGGTGAATAAGTAAGACTAAACTATTCTTGTACGTACTATACAAATAAGAAAATACAAATGATATGTTGACATACTGACATGTTTACTACTTTGAAAATTAATTTTCTGTTTTATTCAGAGATAGATATCAAAAGGTGGACTATTTTGTGAAGTATACATGGCCTATATACAATGGTGTAGAGTGGTATAGATTATCAAAGTGTAATTAATAGGGCAGTTTTTAAGTTATCATGATTAAAAAGTTATTGCATGGAGAGTACAAAATCAACAAGAGTCAGGAAGACTGGCAGATTCTCCTACAGAAATGTCATGAATGGCCCATTGTGCCTAATCACAAATTCTGAGATACGTTAACATGAGCTTTAAATTTTGCGAATTGCTTAGCTTTGTGTTCAAATGGGTGATGGCCCTAATTTCTCTAGATGCTCACAATGTCTGATGTGATCAGCCTTTCTAGACATGAGAATCTGCCAACCTTGCCTCTGTGGAGCTACAATTGTGATGTGTAACATGTTTTCTTCATTGTCTTACTTCCTGAGATACTAGAAATCATTGTCCTAAATGCTTGGATTTTCAATCTAATTGGATTTCCAAAGTTTTAGATGTAAAACAATAACAAAACATAACAAAAAAACTTGCATGATCATTGGTGTACTGTCCTCATTTTAAAAATTAATGAAAGACAATAGCCCAAAAGAAACATAGCTTGGTTTAAACACTTTAGACATTTTAAAAATAAATGCATGCTAGGATAACCTGTTCTTTCTAAATCGTGTGTGTGTGTGTGTGTGTGTGCATATACATATATAAACATATTAGTCAACTTGCTTAAGCAAGCACTGGCATTGTTTCTGATCTAAACACTCATGGAAGTAGATGAACAAGTTCATGGTCTCATCAACAGCTAACAGAACAGAGCCACAATGTAGGCTTATAGAAATAACAGCATGAAGTAAAGCCAGGGTGTGACCACCAAATGATCCTCCTCTCTACTCTCTGTGTCAACCTCTGTATCCTCAGAGACACAGAAGAATCTATAGACCTGCAGTGATGAGTCTCCACAATATTCATAGACAATTTCAAATATTTTAACTCTCACAGTTTATGAACCGCTAACAGAATAAAAATCAGGAAATTATTTAACATTTTCAAGTTAGCTAATTTAAATTGACAAGAAAATGTATGTATTTGTCATGTATATCACAACACCCTGAAGCACAAATATGTTGTAGAAGTTGTTAAATCTAGCTGGCAAATGTCATCCTCCATAGTTCTGTCATTTCTGTAGTAAAAATACTCAACACTCTATTAGTATTGCTCAGAAAACCAGTATCTCACCATTACCTACAGCCACCACACTGTGTATTAGATTCATTGAACTTATTCCTTCTAACCCTACACTTATATCCTTTGGCCAACATGTTTCCACCACACCCCAATCACCTCAGCCTCCAGTAACCACCATTCCACTCCACTGCTATGAGGTTGATTTTTTAGAATAGTTTTATTTATTTATTTGCAAGAATAGACAGATAGAGAGAAGAGAGACAGACAGGGAGACAGGTTGATTTTTATTTTACTCTGCATATGAACAAGATTATGCAACCTAGGTCCTTTTATACCTGGCATCCTTTAATTGCAAAATCAAATCCCGATTAGAGATATTATAGGTATTTCCAAAAGGATATATTATTTAATAAATTTTTTTAATTTTTTTGTTCATTTTTATTTATTTATTTGAGAGTGACAGAGAGAGAAAGAGGCAGATGGAGAGAGAGAGAGAGAGAGAATGGGTGCGCCAGGGCTTCCAGCCACTGCAAACGAACTCCAGATGCGTGTGCCCCCCTGTGCATCTGGCTAACGTGGGTCCTGGAGAATTGAGCCTCAAACCAGGGTCCTTAGGTGTCACAAGCAAGCGCTTAACCACTAAGCCATTTGTCCAGCCCGGATATACTCTTTTAAGTCTACTATTAGACTATATTAATGTTGCAATGCAGTTACCCCAAATTTGAAACATGGCTTCTGTGTCAATTACATTATGCACTTTATGGATATATACGCCTAAGTTTTATGAAGATGTAGTGTAATAATAAATCAGACTTCCAGACAACTATGGTGTACAGTATGTTAAGATTCTGGACTCTGACCAGAGTTCAGAGTAGCATGAGTAAGTTTCACTCTGCCTAAGCTAACAGAACTTTGCAGAGCAGAAACATTTTCCAGATGTGCTCTAGCCTAATCAAAGGCTCTAGGCTCAGTGAAGGGAGTAGATTCCCCACAGAGCCCTGCTACCTTCTCTTCATGTCTGAAACTTCTTAGGTGTGTAGCATTAGAGAGAGGCAACCATAACTGCACCATGTCTTTTCCTAATTATATTACCAATAAAAGGAAGATGAGTATAGTCAATACAGTTACATGGTAAACTGCACCTTGTCAAGATACAAAGTCATGGTTATTTAATTTTGTTGCAAAATCCCTAATGGCAGGTTTTTTTTTTTTTAATGGTTTGTGATGTGAAAAAGAACCTCACATAAACTGTAAGCTATTTTGTTAACTTGGAAATAATTATTTTAAATTAATCTATATAGAAAGGTAAATTAAGGTTAAATAAAAAGGCTCTGTTTATATCTTTATTTGTTTTTACTGGCTCCAAAAATATATGGTTTCAATAAAAAAAGAAATATTTTGCCATCAGAAATTTAAACTGAACTTGTTTTGATAAAATATAATGTTTTATTATGACTAACTTAATACTTTAAACATTTCCCTTTTTATATATCTGAGTCACTTTGTGCATTTTGGACAACACCACATATGCACAGTCTCCTGGTGGCTGTTCGGTCCCTTTGCATTTATGGTGGTCAATGAATGGCTTTTTTTTTTTTTAGTTCAAATCTGTTCTGATTATACCTATAGCTATCACTCAACATTTTGCCTGTATTCAAATGTATTTAAAATATTTGTTCTAATTTCCAATTCTCTATGACTCTGGACTATACAAAATGATGATAGGGAAACAACCAGTGTCACATACAAATATCGGCAAGGTACAAGGAGCCACTGACAATCTGAGCAACAGGGCCTTACCTTTTTCTCACATGGCATATTTTTCATCCACCTTTATTTTTACAGAAGAACCCTCCCATTTGTTTTATTATTCCCTTCAGTCCCTTGACTAGTTGTATCCAATAATCATTATTAAGCCACAATTAATTGACCACAGTATTTTTTCAAGTAATCACCATGTGAAGAGCTCTGATTTCAGACTGAACCCATTTGCAGAAGAACCAAATGATCTCATTGTTAATTTAATGGGACAATTGAACATTGTCCAGTTATTTAATTCTAATATGTTAACAACCCGTACCAATTATTAGCACCCAGAAGAAACAGTCCTGTTTCACATGTTAGCATATAAAACACTAAGTAATAACTTTCCTCAAATTTCATAGTTCCTTATATCATGAGTCTCAGATGTCAGTCTGGATTGAGAAACCCTCATGAGACATTCTAGGAGAAAAAGAGAATTGTGCTCTAAATACTTACATATTCTCATAATCATGTATTGATAAAAGAGAAAACATACCCTTGTCTTTACGCCTTCCTATTAGGACAATTGAAGTCCTCAGGGTTGAAAACATTTTGAAAGACATTTGTGATAACAAACATGAAAGGAAAGTTCGGAAGAAAGAAATCAACTCCATTTGTTAATACAAGGCAGCAACCTAGAAATCAGGGAGAAATGAATAGAAATTGGTCCTTCGACTTTGTTTCCAAAGACTTTTGCCTTTTAAAATATCTATATTTATGTGCATAAGACCTAACTTCAATAAGGGCCCATATTTTTTATTGACATATTTCTTCATGGCTTCTATCTATTTTAGCTTCCCAAGTCTATGTTTCCTTGCCACACCTCTGTTAACATCACACACCTCCACTGTTTGGTATTGATATTCTCTTAATTGTATGTGGAAAATGTCTGCAGACACAAAAGTCCCTTAATGCTAAATTCAAAATAGCATTACATTATGTCTGCAAATCACTGAAAAAATATAAAAAACGGGTTAAGCAATATATATGCAAGGAGAAATGTAGTGATTATTAATTGCACAGCTGATCCAAAATTACCAAGAACTGGAAGAGTTTGCAGGAGGCTTAGACCATAGCCTCTGAGAAGTAAAATGTGTTTCCCACTGTTATTTACGTATACACTTCAGTGCCATGTTAATTGTTTCTTGGTACCTGTTTACAATGAAAGATACTGAGGTGAAAGAGCAAAGGAATACAGCCGTATTAAGAGTGGAACTGTTTTGGAACTACTTTCCTCAAATATGGATTTGTAGTTTGCTATTCATATGCCTTTTAAAAACTTAGTGTAGGTACAAAAGAAGACTATTACTGTGTGATATTTAATTGTGATTGAGAGCTTGAAGATTTAGAATCACCATAGAATTAAACTTCTGGGTATGTCTGTGAAGGAGTTTATAGATTTGGCTAATTGAGTTAGATACACACTAAAATGAGGTTGGTGTGGGTCCCTGAAGTGAATGAAAGGGAGACAGCTAGCTGAGCACTGGCATTCATCCTTCTCCATGGACACAATGTATGAGCCATGTCTCACTATATTCCTATGTTTTCCTCATCTTGATGGGTTAAATCCCCTGGAACAGTAAACTAAATCAACCCTTCCTTAAGTTGCTCCTTGTTTAGTGTGTGATCACAGCAACAAGAGATATCACTGATATAAACAGTTAAAAATAATGATGCAAGCCGGGCGTGGTGGTGCACGTCCTTAATCCCAGCACTTGGGAGACAGAGGTAGGAGGATTGCCATGAGTTTAAGGCCACCCTGAGACTACAGAGTGAATTCCAGGTCAGCCTGAGCTAGAGTGAGACCCTACCTTGAAAAGCCCCCCCCCCAAAAAATAATGATGCATACTATTTTTCATCAGATGAAATAAATAATACAATTTAAGTGACATGTATTCATAGTACTATGTGAGATCAGGTTAATGAAAGTCTGCTAGTCTCTACCATTGATTTCTGATTTTCTGAATTATTTCTCTCTTGTGACTTAAAACATTAGTGAATAAGATACAGATCTGTCTATAGGGATTTAGAAGATATAATTAATCTCTGAAAGCTTTTACGAGATTCTCAAAAGAAATTTTGCTTTTACAGGCTCAAAAACTTGAGTGTGCTATGACTCATATAAAAGTCAAACCTCTTATCATAATCCAGGTGACTCAGGTGGTCTGGCACCTGTCTTCTCATTTGATGGGTAGTCGCACTGTCCTCTCCAGGTTTGTTAGACTCCAATGTCATCAGTCTTCTTTCTCTGTGTTCATCAGATGCAGCATGCTTCTGCTTGCCTTGAAGTTTCCCCCTCTGCTTAGAAGCTCTTATTTCTACAGCTTTCTACACACTAGTCTTGCCTTCAAGGGCAGCCCTTCCCTCTGAAACCAAACTATGTTTTTGTTGTCAACTTTTTGTGGCATTTATGTGTGTCTACAATGTTCCCACATTTGTTCTTTTACTTGCTTATTTCTGACACCTGCAGCTACTGGCTTCATGAAGACAAGAATTTTCATGACTTGTCCTGTGATTTTCGACACACAGCGCCTACTGAAAACGACTTATGAAATAAATACATGGATGAATTGTGGTCTGTGACATGAGAAGCACTAAGGTCACATCAGTCTTACATTCAAATGGGAGAGAAACTGTGAGTCCTCAAGCAAGAATTTCATTTACTAAATTATATTCACATTTAACCTTTTACAGCTCATCTAAATATTCAGACTATCAAATAAGATAAACCATACACAAGATCAAAGAATAGAACACCTTATCTTGAAGGAACTGCATTCACAGATAAAGCTTCCTGGTGTGCAATGAAGATCTTTCCCCTGTAAATGGCTGTAAATTAAGACATTTCTGAGGATGACAATATGCATAGCCCATTGCTTCACCAACATGTAGGTTAAGTGCTGTAAGGACTTTTATTCCATACACTTAATGACAAAATAGTCACCCCTAGACTTATGGGCAATTAAATTCAACCATGTAGAGAATCAGGACACACTGTACAGCACTCCCTAACAGAAGGGCAACATTAGAATTCCTTCACTCCCTAGAGAGCAGTATAGTTTCAGTTTTCAGTGACCAGGAATATGTTTCTCTTTAAATATTTAAGCATGGTTTCTGCTTAATTTCTTTCCTGCAAGATGCTCTTCATGTCTTTCAAATGTTTGTCAACCAAAGTCTCTACAATGCTCAAGCAGCGTGGGAGCAGGTGTAGCACTACTGAACACAGTAACCATGGCAACACCCAATTTTTATTTAATTTGCTGTTTCCTTGACAGAACCAAAACACAAGAGAGATGGACAGCTGTAGGCAGAAGAACAGGAAGGCAGGGAAGTGTAGGGAGGTTAAGTGGGAATCAGGCATTGACAGAGGCCCACAGCTTTTTAAGTTTACTTCCTTTAGCTAAAAATGCAGGGCTGGGGGAAAACTCAAGCTATTTATTATTATTTGTTTCTGAGAAAATGTATGGTGCTGTGGATCAGAAAAAGCATTCAACCTGGCTATTTTTGGTAGACTTTCCTATGCATAGAATCAAGTTTAAACACAGACCCAGTAAACCCAGAGGCTTCAGAACAGATAGTGCAAGGTCAGAGACAAGCTCCTTGGCTATGCAAGTCCTCTGATCTGGGCACTTATCCTCGGAGTTTAAGCCTCTCTTATAGGAGATCCAAACCACAGGAATGGCCCAGGAGCAAGAGGAACCCTGTGTTTCCTGGATCAGATTTAGTCCCAGGGCTTTTAGTTAGTGAAGCTGGCATACAGCTGGTTGGAATGACCCTAAAATTCTGAGTCCCTCCCTCTTTTATATCCATTTGAAAGTAACAGTTGAGTCACAAAATTGGGCAGGTATAACTGCCACTTTACTCCACCATTTACTCAAAAAAAAAAAACCAGAACTATAACCAGGCCTAGGAACAAAAAGCCGGAATAAGATGGCTCTTCCATGGCATTCTTGATCAAGGCTGAGTCTGTGCCCGAATTCATGAGTCTCAGACCTGGTTCCACTACTTCCTTAGGGAAGTCACTAGTTGGTTCCTTGCTCCAATTACTTGTGGATATCCCAGATGCTTCTAACATTTGTTCTTGACAATCACTTCACTCCAACAAGTATCTTTAAATTCATATATCATTTTCCAGGGTTGATAAGTGGTGTCCCTCCAGTGGAAGAGAAGAGGCACAGAACAATACCTTTAATAATAAAAACGTTTCTCTCTCTCTCTCACTCCTTTCCTTTCTTTCTTTCTTTCTTTCTTTCTTTCTTTCTGTCTTTCTGTCTTTCTGTCTTTCTGTCTTTCTGTCTTTCAGAGATAAAGAGGCAGATAGACAGAGAATGGGTGTACTGGGGCCTCTAGCCACTGAAAATAAACCCCAGATAAATTCACCACCTTGTGCATCTGGTTTACATGGGTGCTGGGGAATCGAACCTGAGTCCTTAGGCTTCACAGGCAAGTGCCTTAACCACTAAGAAACCTCTCCAGCCCAATATATAAAATTTTAATTTTCAATTTAAATACCCTTTAAATACTACATTTAATGACATTTTGTACTTCCACATATGTAACCATGTAAGTCTTCAATGTCATTAGATTCATATGGTTACAAATAGCTACTTGGTTATTACAATATATCAGGGAACAAAGGGGAAAGTTGTATTTAAAAACAGTTGACTCATTTTCAACAATGCTTTTAATTGAGTAAAGACCTTTAAATTCTCACACATACACATGACACTGTTTGGAAAGGGCTAAAATAAGTCAGCAATAAAAGGCAGGGCCATACAAAGATTTCAAAGCTTCCAAGTTTGGTACTGACCACCTCATTTACTGTGATCCTACTCAAGAGGGAAAAAAGAGCACAGAATTAGTAACTTTGAACTTTAAGACCTTTAAAAACAAATAAATAAACAACAACAACAAAACCATTCATTGTACAATGTATGAATGAAGTGAGCTTTAGTTTGAGTAGCAATGCCCCAAGTTGGTTTGCACAGTAGACCTCAGGTCTAGTAGCTTTTATATTTCATGAGAGATTAGATTTATCATCTAGTGAGCTTAGCATTTTGTGCTTTTTGGCAGCAAAATTCCTAGAAGTCTGTCAGTCCTGACTTCTGCTTTTTAAATGAGTATCAACTACATTACCTGTGCTTTTTAATATTTTTATTTATTTATTTTAGAGAGAGAAGGGGATAATGGGCACCTGAGGGCCACCAGCCGCTGTAAATGAACTCCAGACGCATGTGCCACCTTATGCATCTGGCTTATATGAGTCCTAGGAAATCGAACCTGGGTCCTTTGGTTTTGCAGGCAAGCGCCTTAACCACTAAGCCATTTCTCCATGATGGACTGGCTCCAGAATTCTCCACAGATATTAAAATGACCAGATGCTTAAGTCCTTATGTGAAATAGTATAGTGTCTGCATGTAACACATCCTTCCATACACTCTGAATTGTCTCTAAATAACATAATATATAACATAATAAAAATGCTATATAAGTTGCTGTTATGCTGTACTTGTAAGTGATGACAAAATAAAAGTCTGTACATTTTCAGGCCAAATGCAATCTTTTTTCTAATATGTTTAATTGGGAGCTGGTTGAGTCACAGATACAGGGCCTATGGGCATAAAAGTTAACTGTACCTGAAATTCATCTGATTTGATTTCTTAATAAATATTTATATCATTATTTTTCATACAAAAATTGTATTGGAGACTATGTCTTTCTCATGTTTAACTTCATAGTATTGTTTCCAATTTTGTGAAACTTAACTGCTGTGTAACAATTTATATCAAGTATGAAAAACATCATGCTTGATTGTGTATATCACTATCTTAAAGTCTCTCTCTCTCTCTCTCTCTCTCTCTCTCTCTCTCTCTCACACACACACACACACATAGCTGATACGCTGACACTACTTCCACCACTATTACCATTATTTTAGTCCTCTGGGAATTATATGATAAACAAAGTTATTGGAACAGTAAGTTATTAAGTACAGACAGGTACTATAAGCAAATAAACTACATGTTACAGATGGTATACAGTAAGAAATCTGTGTAGCATATTAAATGATATGATGTTTACCAAGCTATAGCTGATGGCATATTAAAATAAATGAAAAGAACGAATAATTGAATATTAAAAAATATCTTTATTGCTTATTTTTAAAAAGTGGGTCCAAGAGCTGTGAGCCAAATGACATAATGTTTTATATGTACTGCAATAAAAAACTATTTTATAATACTTAAAATTTTGTCTTGTTAAGAGAATATGCACTAAGAAAACTCAAATTACAACATGGAGCCAAGACAACTAAATAGTAGAATTCAAATAATAAGCATTATTCATTACATTAACACCAATGAAAATGTGCTGCATCACTCCTTTTAGGCAATGATATTGGAAAATGATATTGATATTTTCTCCTTTAAGCTCAATAGAGGATCAGTGCCATCCATTAACAATTATGGTTAAAATAGATACAACAGTGAGAAGAGTGCAGTGCAGAATAGTGCTTCACATCTAGTGATGAATAAATGTAAAAAGGCTCATGGTTGTTCTGCCTCAAATTCTGTATATATATTTTTTTCTTGTGAGTTTGCATTAAATTTAGAAGTCCTAGACAATTAAGTGATGGAATGAACTCATGGATACTCAAACTTTATGTTTTAGGATCATTTTTAGGTCAATTCAAAATGAAGAATGATAATGTTATATAAGAATGTTTGACTTAAAATGAAATTTAGTTCAATATTTAGTATATATCAATGGAATCAACTAATATTACATGAAAACAATCGTCTGCCTGACTGCAACTGGACTAATCAATTTAAATTGAACAAACAAAGAAACAAAACCTCAAACAATTTTGTTGGTTGCAGGTGAATCAAATAATTTTTAAAAAGTCTTTTGGGTAAAAAAAAAAGTGTTTTTTTTTTTAAATCTATATTATTATGGGCTGGAGAGATGCCTCAGCATGTAAGGAACTTGCCTGCTACCCCTAAGGACCTGGGTTTGATTCTCAGTGCCTATGTAAAGCCAGAGGCAAAAAGTGGCACATGCATCTAACTACTTTTTGCAGTGGCTGAAGGCCCTCATAAACCCATTCTCTCTGTGTGTCTCTCTCCATCTCTGTCTCTATTTCCTCTCTCTCTCTCTGTCTGTCTCTCTCTCTCTCCCTCCTTCCCTCCCTCCCTTCCTTCTTCCCTTCCACCCGCCTTACAAATAAATAAAAGAAAATATTTTCTTAAGATTTAAAAAAAAAAATCTTTTAGCTGACCACACTTTTCACTTTGAAGAAATGAGTCAGGTAGATATTCCTTTTTAGCCTACACCATATTTAAAAATAATATCAATACTAAAGAGAAAACAGCTGCCATGTGTAACTTTCTATAAAACAGGCAACCTGGTCAGATTTGAATACAGATTCATGATGAGAAAAAGAGTGGCAACTTTTCTTTCTGTTTTAGAAGGTCTTTTTGAGGTAGGATGTGTCTTAAAGAAAGACTGGCTTACAAGGAGAAGACTGCGTAAGTCTAAGAGATGCAAAAGAGAAGTTCAAAGGGTTTTCAAGATAGGGTCTGTACTCCAGGCTGATTTGAAATTCACTGTGTAGTCTCAGGGTGGCCTCAAACTCACGGTCATCCTCCTACCTCTGCCTCCCAAGTGCTGGGATTAAAGACATGCACTACCACACCTGGCTAAATAAATGATTTTTGAATGTGGTAAATATTTTTAAAACATTGAACCAAAATAGAGATGAGCTCTTGAGAAGGAAGAAAAATTAGCTTAAGATCACATAGTAATGGACCAATATAATTATAACATTAAGTAAATTTCAATCAAAATACCAGGCTATATTTTAATTGTCAAACAGTAAATAATTTTTCCCAATAAAAATTGAAAGATTGAAAGGAATGAACAAAGGAATAAAAGGAGCCAAGAAAGAAGGAAAACAAAAAAGAAGAAAAGAAGGTAAGAAAAAAAGTCAAACTGGGCTGACACTTATAATATCAGCAAACAAGAGGCTAAGAAGATTCTTGTGAGTTAGTGGACAACCTGGGCTACACAGTGAGTTTCAGATCTGCCTAGACTAGAATGAGACTCTAACATAAAAAAGTCAAGGTATGTAAATTTATTTATTTCTTTAATTTATTTATTTGAGAGGGAAAGAATGCCAGGGCCTTCAGCTGCTGCAAACTACTGATGCATGTGCTACCTTGTGCATCTGGCTTACATGGATCTTGGGGAATTGAACTTGGGTCCTTTGGGTTTGCAGGCAAATTCCTTAACCACTAAGCCATCTCTCCAGCCCAATATCTGTATTTTTTTTGTAAATAACAGAAAATGATGATGTAATCTATAGACTTCTTATAACTCCTTCATTGTAATTAAAAAGTGTGATCAGTGGTATTACAAATTTTCAAATTGTTGAGTTCGTTGTATTATGACAATGAAAAATTAAGCACATGGATGACAAGGCATAAGACAAAGGAGATTTATGCAGAAATACGTGAAAATGCCCCACTGTGTTAGGACAGGCACACTTAGGATTCCATCTTACATCCAAAGAAGAGAAAGAAAAAACAAAGTGAAAAGTTATGCTTTGCAAGTTAGAACTCAAAGGTTGTGTGAGCTACTACCACAATGGCCTCCTGGGAGTATGGTATATTATTTCATTACGGAAATAAATATTCATCCCACCTCTTAGCATGTTTATAGGTAAAAGGTGGTCCAAGCTGTATGTTCCTAGAACTACATTATTTTAGGCAGTTGTAATGGTGCACTTCTGTAACCAGTTCACTGAGGAGGCTGAGGCAGGAGGATAGAGAGTGTAAGGCCAGCCTTCACCACATAAGAAATTCTAGGCCAATTTAGGCTACATAGTGAGACCTTGTCTCTAAAGAAATTCAGAGAGAAAGGAAGAAAGAAAGGAAGACAGGGTTCTAGAATGCTTATAAGCATCTCTAAAGTCATACACATACATTTAAGTTATTTATATGTTTAAATATATGGATATATTATATATATATATTTGAATTTGTCCCTTCTGATGGGTATTTTAATAGAAAATATTTTTTAAAAAACTTTCCTCATGTTCACAATATAAACTGAACAAAAGACTGAAAGAGGATTTGGACTTCTTTATTTTTGCTTGAATTGCCACATAATTCCACTAAAATGCACAAGTAAAAACTATCATGGTGAAAGTATTACCAAAGGAAAGTTTATCTCTTGAACAGGAAGGATCAAAGTTCAAGGGACAGATTCAAAATGTTTTTCATAAAAAGACAACTAATTATGTTCAGATTGTTTTAAGTTTTTAATTCAGAACAGACATGATTTCAATAAGCATCCTGTGTGATTTTAACGAGGAAGCACCCACAGCCTTAGCTCACAGTCATGACCAGGGAGGGAAGAAGGGGTACGACAATGTGTTGAGGGAGAAAAGGAAAACAGATTTCTTCCCTCTCCATACACAGACCAAATCTCACCTGCAACCTACAAGGACAAACTGAGCAGAATTTGCTTGGGTGCCTCTTCTACCCCTACTCACGCACCTAAACTCTCCCATAGAACCTCTCCCTTGATTTTGGCCTTTTGTGCACACAGCTGTTTTTATGTTTGGAATACATTTCTTATACTAATAATTCCTTGAATGTATCTCAGTATTTCTTTGAATGAATGAATGAATGAATGGCAACAGATGTTCTGCCTACATGAAAGACAAAGTCCAAATTTCTATCAAGGGAGTGAAATGAACATTGAAGCAACAATAATTAGAGAACAGTACGTCTAACATTCCAGCATCAAGTTAAACAGAACAGTGGGAAAAAAAAAACAGTGAAATAATCAAAACATTGTCCTGATACGAAATGATCTTGAGTACATGAAGACAATGGCATTAGTAAGGACACAGAAATTAAAGAGGAGAAAAGGACTAAGAAGCTAATCTTGCAGCAGGCATGCTTATAGCACCATAGGAATCAGACATTGTCTCAAAACTCATACCTTCAGGTTCATGCATTTACCTAAAGGACAGTACTTTCAGCATTAAGGAATGCTGGTCTGAGGGTGTTTTCTTTATCTGTTTATTTATCCTAATCTATTAAGAAGAAATTAAGCCTTGAAAAGAATTCAATAGTCAGAGTCAGCCTACATTCCCAGGCTGGTTTTCTGTGCTCTGCTAATAGGCGTATCAATGAATCATTTAGGGGTGCACTTAGCTGTCATGTGTACACCCAAGCAAATGTAATAAGTACTTAATAGTAAATGCCAAGTGTAACTGTCTTTGTCCAAAGCACAACTGTCCAGTTTGTTATCTAATTGCCAATAAAATTCAACAAAAAATGTCTTATAAGAATATATGCAAAAATCTACCGACAGTCATTTTCTTCCTTCTTCTTTCTGGCATTCAGGGAATTTGAAAATTGGTTTAAACCAACAGGAATAAAATCATTCCTTCAGGCCTAGAGCATTCTGTGCCAAGTTTCATTGTGGCTGCATATTTCTGACCAACTTTAAGATCTCTGAAAAGAAATACCTGAAGAGAAAGCATTCCTTTAGCCTTAGCAGAGCCGCCTGAGCAGAGGCTGCTGTGGGAAGGTGTGCTTCTGGTGTCTGGTTTCCACTGAGAGGATGCTGGCTCCCTCAGAGAGCCAGGGACACCACGAGCATGAGGTCATGGCTGCGCCGGTTTCACTGGGTCATGCTCTCTCAGCACATTCTTCCTTTCCTCCCTGAGAAGGTGCTGTGAACAAGTCATCCTAAGAGAACTGCTGTGGAGTGAATCCATAATAAATTCCAAAGGCATGGGTGCACTGGCTAGGCTTGTATTAGTCTAGACACAACTAGGAACCTAAAAGAATCCCAGGCACAGAAGACAAGAAAATGATTGCTTGATGGGGGATGGGCATAAGATGGGAGAGAAATAAAGAAAATAGGCATTTATGTCACCACAATATTAGTTGTTTAAACAGAAGCTCAATTTTTCAATTGCTTAGATGTACTGAGGAAATCAGGCAGTTTCCCACTTAAGAGAGAGAAATTTGGAAATAAATTTTATAATACATTGTGAAACATATAGAAAATAAATAGAATGAAAGAAACCAGAAGTAGATATAAGCCACAAGCAACACGTACCTCTGACCCTAAACACATAGGAGCTCTAGTAATATCCAAACCACAAACATCAGTCTGAAGCTCTGAGAATCAGACAAAAACACAAAGAAATCAGTGTTCACACACACACACACACACACACACACACACACAATACACCACACACACAGTGCCCTAATGAAGGAAAGAAAAAAATAAGCATGTCTTTTACCTTGTCTTAAAGGGTGATGCTTATGTGTGCATGGGGGAGGTGACTGAAAATGATTTACAAATTCTTTAGGTTTTCTAAAAAAAATAGACACAGTTAAAGGACTGCTTTGTCATATTGTGTTGGAAGGCTGTAATCTTCCTCTTGGGCATAAAACCAAATGCATTCTAAAAGACTTTTATTTATTCAATTGATTTTGACTGCTAAAAAAAAAATCATAATTGCCCACAGGGAAATGACAGGGTGACAGCGCTCTGCTTTTAAGCTGGATTTGTACCTGCAGCTCATGCATAGGAGCATTTTGCATATTGTAGCTCACATAAAAGGCTTTGTTCTCCATCGCCTCACTGTGGCTGCATGCCTCAAATTCAGTTTGTAGTCATTTCTTCTAACAGATTGTTTAAAATGAATTATATTTTTAACATTTGAGCGGTTCCTTAGTACATTTATTAACCCTGCATATCACAGCTAAAACTATATGAGACCCCGGTGGGTTTTTTTTTTTTTTTTTTTGGTTTGGCAATACTCATTTCATTCACAACATAATTCTCAAACCCTCAAAGATAAATTTTAAAAGATTTGTCTTTCAACTATTTGCTCCATTTTGTAACATGCTCACAGAGCATTATATGTGTTCACATATGAGTATATGCATTTAAACACAAAAAAGCTTCACACCCAGTTGCAAATTGTCTATTCTGTCCTGCACGCCTTATGCTAAAGGCTTACAACAGATGGTACACAGCAATTGTGACAAAGGAGCTTGTGGCAAACCAAACCTTCCCGTTTTCTGACAAAATTATGAATCCCCAATGCCAGAAAGAATAACACGCAAACAGGCACCTCCCTACTCCTGACTCCTTGCACCCTTCTACACACTCTGTGAAAATTTCCATCCTTAGACAAAAGACAAGCCTGGGGAAGGCAGTCATCGCCGCCGTCCCTCAGTCCCAAGGAAAGCCTTTAGGGAAAGAAGTGAAGGGCAGAGGGAAATGCAGCTTTGTGCCCACCCTCTCCCTTTGGAAAGACGGGGAAGACTGCATGAAGTTCAAGCTCCACCATACTCCTGCCTTTGGGCCCCGCCCTCCCACAAGATTCTACATTTTCCTAAAATTACCAATATCCATCAGTCTTCCTCTTCTGTCTCTGACAGGGAAGAATGTTAAAATTTGCAAGGTTCTCCTCGCTCATTTCTTCGGGGTGCAGTGCACTTGGAAACACACACACACACACACACACACACCCTTTATATCTCATTCTTCTTCCCCCCCCCCCCCCATGTTCTAGGTGTATTTCACTTTCCTCCTTTCTACAGCTCAGGTAATACTAGCTCTCAAAACAGTATCCTAACCAGACCGAAGTTTCCAGTCTTTCCAAGGCTCATCTACAAATCTGGACCCTAGGTACCAGCGCCAGGCCCCCGCTGGCATAGTGACACCTGGAAGGTGGGGCCTGCCGAGGGCTGGAAGGCCACCGAGGCCGACCCCAGCCCGTCCCCGGCCCCCCGTGGGCAACGACTCTTCCCCCCCGGAGGCAGGAGGACCAGTGCTGGCCACCGAGCTCGCCGGGGGACGGATCTCTTACCTGGGCGCAGAACCTGGATGCATCCGCCGTCGCTGCTGCCGCGGCTCCGGAATGCCCTCGGCGGGAGGAGGAGAGGGAGAGACCCGGGCCGGGGAAGAACGTGAGAAAAAGAAGGCAGAGAAAGAGGCGGAAGGGAAGCAGAGCGAGGGAGGGAGAGAGGATGCTGCCGCCGCCGCCGCCGCCGAGAGCCCGCGCAGCCGAGCGCCGCCCCGAGTACGCGGCGCCCCGCCCCGGCCCGGCCCGGCCGCCTCCCCGCCCCGCGCAGCTCCCGCCCGACTCTGCCCGCCGCCGGGCCGCCGCGGGGCTGGAGCTGCCACCGCCGCAGTGTCCGGGAGGGGGAGCGCGGCCCCGCCTCTTGCTGCAGCCCCGGGGACCCGGCCCCACCCAGCTAAGGCTGAGAGAGGCTGCAGGGGGACAGGGCTCTGCCCTCCGCAGCCCAGGGCCCGAGCTGCACAGCTGCGCCCTTCACCCCAGAGTGAGCCACGGGCACCAGGAGGCCTTCTTAAGAAGGAGCTCCTCGGGAAGCCTGGCACTTGAGCTTCAGTCCTTCAGGGAAACGCCCCTCTTTCCAATCCACGTGCGAGGCAGGTTCCTTGCACCTCTCAGTGGAGAAAGCTCCCTGGCCTGGCTTCTACAAACCAAACGACAGGTGCATCCCGAAAGGACTAGAAAGTGGGGAGGCGGGGTTACACAGCATCGCTGTCAGTCAGAAAGGTGTGGGGTGTTCTACACCTAGCTGTCACTCATCAGGTTTACTGATGGATTCAGCTAAAATGTTTAAAGGAACCTACAGTGTGTCAGACAATATTCTAGGCATCTAGACATCATGGGAATATTAACCTCAGTGGGAAAAAAAATCGCCAACCGATAAGCAAGACCCCTGCCCTCATGGGCGTGGTGCATTGAGGTCCAGGCGTATGTTCCGGAGAAAAGTCCCAGGGTGACAGTGTATGAGGTGATGGGTAAAAAGAGTATCACCCTTCTCACACTCTTGAAATGACAATGAGTGAGAAGGGTCTTTGAAAAATACGATGTTTCAAATGCAGTGGATAAGGAGCACAGAAAATGTTGACCTTGAAATGTCACCAATAAAAAAGAAAAATCACCTCGAAAATGTCTTTGAGAAGATGATGACCAACTGAATAAGCAGATGCCTGACCTTGACGTTTCTGTAATCGGGAGGAGTGGCTTGTATAGTTTCAACAGTTCTGATGAAACTAGCCATCATTTGGTCTGGCCACTTAATAAAGCTAAGAAGTACAGGACATTTGAGTTGATTTGTTCTGCATCCCGTTCCTCCAGTTCTCAGATGGAAAAGAGTCTCAAGGATGTGAGGCTGCACGTTAGATTCCGTGACAGAGCAAGGTGCGAAACCCTGACCTTCAGAGTCACACCCAGTGCTCTTTGTACTGACTGCCTCCCTCCCTCCTCCCAGGCCAGCTTCACCCCATTTCTTAGTGACATTGGCAGTGAGGTAGGCAGTAGCAGGCCACACCAGACAGCAGTTGGGGCTCTTCCTCACATGGTAGCCTCACTGAGTAGGTTTTAGAGAATGTGTGTGGGTGGGAGGAAGGAATAGGAATCTTGCTTGCTTGACGCTGCTGGCACTCCTGCCCAGGCACATGCGAGCAGACATTCACTGAGACAGTCTCTTGGATCCTGCATAGACCAGTTACTGGGTGTCTCCCAGTTCCCAGGAGTTCTGTGCTACCTGACACAGGAGCCACATCCCAGCAAGAAGATACACCCCTGTTCCTTCTCTCAGTTCAGACAGAATCGCCCTGGGTTTGCAACAACCCTGAGCTTGAAGAAGGCAAGTAGAACTTCAGGCATTGAAAACAAACCTGCCCATTCACACTTTCTCTGCAAATCAATTGCTTTTCCTACAGTGGTGGCTCACTGAATCAGCCAAACACAACTGACTTTTCTGTTTGGGAAACCTTGTCCTTATACAGTGGCACACCTTCCCCAACCATCTATCTTGGGCAGAGTTCTGCCACAAGAATAGCATCCATCTGCAATAGTTTCACAGAGAAAACTTAGAATGGGGAACCAATTACCAAGGATAGGGGCCAGGAGCAACATTTTCATAGTTACCAGCAAGAAAGTGTTGCCATTCTCAGGGCCTCAGGGTCTTAGGGCAGGTTTTATTTGATCAAAGGAGCCTAAGCTACTTCAGAGGAACTGAAATCATAGAGGGTATGCCCAGTATGAGGTGGGACAATGGGGGAGAGAGAGCTAAGGGCACCCAGAGATTCCTTCAGAAGCGGAAAGGGGGAAGGAGAAGCATTGGGACTTTTTCTTTCTCCTATTTCAAAACCTGGCCTTTGGGTGGACCTAGCAGGAAGCCAGTTGACAAAGCAAGTGGGGAATGGAGTTGGCAGGTGTCAGTGCCCTAGCACGCTGAACAACTTTAGTAGGAGACTACACGTGGTTAGGTTTCCAGTTTAATGAGGGAGTTTTAATTCCATGCCTAATGTTGTTGTTGTAGCTCATTCAGCAAAGCAAGGCCTCCTTTGAGGAAGCAGACTACATGTCACTTTTCTCCTCCTCAGAAGGGGAAATGTGACCTTGACTAAGTGAACAACAGGACCTGCTCCCCTCAAATGCAGTGATTGGTCTAAGCTATGGTATATCTCAAGTAGTTCCAGTTAAGGTTTTCCATGAGGTGTGTCAGATAAGCAATGGTGATAAGATGGATGTATAGGTAAATAGTCCTTGTAGACATGTATTCTGAGAGGCAATAGGGATGTAGGATTTGGGGTTTTGAAGGGATCACCCATGTTTATGAACACCACTTTTGGGTCCTATCCTATTTTTAATAAATAATTGATTTTAAAAGGATTCAAAAAGGATAATAGAATATTATATTTATTTAGGGAGGAATCACAATTGTGGGGTTGATTTAAGGGAAATGGGGATCCAGGAAGAAGGCTAAGCAGAGTCATAAGCATGTGGAAGGAAGTAAACATGTATCCATGTGGAAAACACAACATAGCCTGGGGGATTCATTGAAGAGAAATTGAGGTTTTTAGGGAAAGACTGGAGTAGAAACACAAGCACATGGAAGAGAGAACCTAGAGCTTGTGTAGGAAGGTTTAGAGGGAACACACATGGCATCTTCCTTGATCTTGCCCATGGAATAAAGACAATTGGTAGTGGCTTGAGGAAAAATAGCAGAGGGAAAACATCAAGGCAGAGACCAATAAATTCAGATGACAAATGAGTAGTAAAGAGAGTTATACCCATGTTTACACCTAAGTTTAGAGAACTACAGAGGTAACAGGCCCAGGGTTAGATAACGCACACACACACACACAGTAGATCTACAGTATAAGGGAAATGCACACATGGTAGATTCAGAGACGAAAGGGAAATCATATATGAAAGTGAGAAGTTACTCCAAAGTACAAACCACAGGCAAACAGAAAAAACTACCTAGGACAAGAAATAGTACTTGGCTCTCCTTCACCCAGCTAGGCTGGGGATACGCAGACTCACACGTGTCCCGGCAGAGATCACAGAGCAAGGGGCTGAAGAAAGAGAAAAAGAGATAGAGAGACAGAGACAGAGAGAGAGAGAGAGAGAAAGAGAGAAACAAGGCCAAAAACAGTGTTTATAATTGACTGAAAATATATTCTTTCATCAGATTCAGGTATGCCAAGGGAAAACCTGATTGGCTTATAGAGTTGAAGGACAGGCTTCAGGGCCTGTGGGGAGCAGGGGGCACTGTAGCTGGTTCAGATGAGTCTTGATCAGATACAGTTCCATTCGTGCCAAGAATTCATTCATGCTAGGGCACTGGTTCTTTCTGGGCTTCAGTTCCTAACCGAATCTGCCTAAAAGAAGCTAGCTTCCTCCTATTTCTCCATCAATAAGAAAAAGAGCCTGTGAAAGAGTCTTCCCTTGCCATGGATTCTGCCGTAGCCTAGGGAAGAGTTGTCACTATTCACTGGAGATCATATTCTTCTCTAAGTGTGCTTAAGTTGGATTCCTGTCATATATCAGGAATAGATTCCAAAAAATGAACTACAGATAGAAAGGACCTGCACTGGTTTCCACACCTGTCTTGTTTCCAGACTTCATTCTTTATTTATGTATTTCCTGACCTGACAAGTTCCGAACATGAACCACCATATAATTTTCTTAGAGATAGACCTTATGATAGATTTGTAATCAGAAATTATCAGGTTAACTATGTTGCTACCAGCTAGAGAAAGGTCTATTAGTAGATAAGAAATAACTTTCTTTTTTTTACTAAGTAGGAACTTCGTATGAACACATCACCTGCTGGTACCATCTTTTCCCTCCTCCCTGCCCCCATGCCACTGACGGACCTTCTGTATTGCTCGTATTCACCGTGAGGTTGTGGGTTATGAGTTGTGAGAGCAGCAGTTAGTCATTGGGAGTGGTGAGGAAGCAATGACTCTGGATAGTCCCTCCCACCCTGTGGATATTACAGTTTTTCCATGCTCCCTCTTCAACAAAATTCTCGACCCATGGTGGACATGTTTTAAGTCTACAATATTGTTGAGCTCTCGGCAGCTTCTGGATTTCTTCATTGGTACTTTTTTGAGTATCCTCAGTGTCTGTCTCCATCTCCTTGGTGCAGGTTGTCAGGCTCACCATGGAAGCAGCACTCCTGCTCATCTCCCAGTTCCTGCATGGTTTCACCTGAGCCATAGCTGATCTGCAAGGGATGGTTCATCTCCTGACAGGGAGTCAGCTATCTTTTCTTGTCTTGTTGATAGATTTTGATTGTCCCTGGTTCTTGCTGCCTTCCAGAAAAGAAAAACAGATTCTCCAACGGAGAGTGAGATAAGCATAGGTTAAAAGGGATTGTTAATTTAGAGAGATTATGATGGATGTAGCCCCTCTTTTAGCCAAAAACTAGTCAGAGCTTCTCATTGCAGACCATAATCTTTGTCTCCATAGGATTCTGACTTGGTTCCCAGTTATAGATATGGGTTTCTTTCCACTGAGCAGATCTCTTAGCCAATCAGAAAGCCACTGGTTACCCACCAAGGCTGGGTGCCCTCATTGCACAGGTTTGTATGAGATATCAGGCTGGTTGCTTTCAGATAGCAGTGTCCCCTTGTAATGGGGGAGTTGGGGTCCTGGAGTTCTTCTGGAACCCCAAGCTCTGAGTTCATATCTGCAAACTAACCAAAAGTTGGCAATTCCAGATTCAAGAAAATGATTTTTAAAATACCACATTTTCTTCAGATCTTACAAAGGAGTGGGAAAAGAAGAAAACTGGGATGTAAGGAAAGATAAAATGGGACCCAAAAGCCTGTGTAAGCCACATGTAGTCCAGGAACCCAAGTAACTGAACAAGGAAGTTAGAAAAAAAATATGAGATGGGATTTAAAAAAATTCATCTCCAAGAAAGATCAAAAGTGAAGATGGCAATAAAAAGAAAAAAAAATTATCTCTTCCCATGCCCGCATGGCTGCTGGCATGGGAGAGAGTTCTTACCTGTCTGAAGACCAAAGAAAAAAGGTTGCTGCCAGCTCTGGAGAGAGACAAAAAATGGCCCACTCTCTCCATGGATGCAGGGGGATATAGGATTTGTGCCATCCCAACTGGACACCTATACCAGGTGTCCCAGCCAATCAGCCTGGGCTTGGAGAAATCCACTCAATCCTGAGCAGAGTGCAGCACTTGAGAGAGATCAGAGTGGGTAAGATGGGCAAACACCAAACCCTAAGACTGGCACGGGGGGGTGGGCAAGCTGAGATAGGCATGGAGAGGATGTGGCATCCTAACACCCCTCTGCCAGTGTAGGTGAATGGATAATGAGAATGTGGTTCACATATGCACTTAAAAAATTCAGTCATAAATAAAAATGAAGTTATGAAATTTTTAAGGAAATAGATAGAATTGGAAAATGTTGCTTTGAATGAGGTAGACCAGGCTTGGAGAGAGAAGCCCTGTTGTTTCTCTTATATGCTGAAGCTAGCTACTACTAATTATATACACGCATTTATGTGGGAGTGAATGTGTATGCTAGTGGGGTGCTGGAGGAGGGTTTGAGGGAGAGTAAAGAGGAGCTCTAAAGGGTTGAGGGATAGTACTGCAGATTGAGGAATAGTAATTCCACTGTAGTAGAGAATATACTTCATATGATTTTAAATTTTTTTACCATTCGTTAAAATTTTTATTTCCATAAAAATAAAAAAAGAAGTTTTACTGCTCAATATTTTTCTCTAAATTTAAAAATATATATAAAAATTGACTTTAAAAATTGCACATTGTGAAACAGTCAGAAAGTGTACATTCTGGATAGAAATGCTATTTGAGAACATTTGCTAAAAACTGAAAGTAGTCTTAACATCAAATAAATGTAATCATTTTTAGATTTGTAAAGCTCTCTTTTAGGTTTGTAAAGCAGGAAAACATTCATTTACTTTCCATACCAATTATTTAAGTGATTTGGCCTTTCATATTTTTTATATTCTTTAGTTAAAATATGAAACATTTATTTCAGTTTCTAAATTGTAAACATGTAGATTCCAGACATAGTCACAAACTGTTACTTTTGGAAATGTTTGATATACATTCATCATTTATTTTACATATAAATAAAATAGTAGCAAAAAACAATGTATCACATAACTTTTGTTTCATTTTTTACGTTGTAAAAAAATGACTTTGAGATAAAGGATATGTTTTAAAATCTAAAACCCATAGTATCTTAAGTAATGCCTTTGAAAGAAAATAATCATGCTTTTTAACTTTCCATTTTGCCAACTTTTAGATTATAATTTAACAGCTGCAGCCAGTTACAATTTTATACAAATTATGACTCAAAATGGTTCATAGTCATAACTTACTAAAATAAGTATTTTTATAACTATACAAATAAATGCTATACTAGCATGGGATTAAAAATGGAGTGCTACTACTACCCAGAAAATAGAAAATATTATAAAAAGAATCAATACAAAGAAAAAATTTAAATCTTTTAATCTGTAGTTAAATTAGATGTATTTTCTTTACTTAACTAATTAGTTGTATTTTCTTTACTTAACTAATCTCATAGTTTTGGAAGTTAATATGGGGCAGTTTGGTTTTAGAAGGTGCTGAAAAGTTATATGAGTCAGTTTTGTCTACCTGACATTCACAAACATCCAACTGTTAAACATGCCCAAGTACCAGAGTTCTGTGTAGTAGTTAAATTTCATCTAGACATACTAACATTGAGAAGGCACAATATGGCTGGAGACATGGCTCTGCTGTTAAGGTACTTACCTGCAAAGCCTAAGGAGTCTGATTGCCCAGTACCCACATAAAGCCAGATGTACAAGGTGGTGCATGTGTCTGGAGTTCATTTGCAGTGGCTAGATGCCCTGGCATGCCCATTCTCTATCTGCCTCTTTGTCTCTCTCACTCTCTCAGATAAATAAATAAATAAAAATAAAGAAGAAACAGTAATTTATTTATAGTGATAATATATACATTAACAATGGCATTAAAAATGTTACCTATTAGCTCCTGAATTTATTATCTAATTATTGTAGCATTAGCCTTTGATGTTTTAACTTAACTTTAAATACAATGCATGATAATTAACAAAAATTATTTTAAAATTTATATACATTTTTGTACACGTAAAATTGTTTTTGAGTTAAAACAAAAGTGGTATGATTTAACAAAAAAATGTAGTGCTACCTTTAAAATGGGAGCAATAAGTAAAAACCAAAATAGCGTTTTACTATTTTGTTATAGCTTACTATTATACAGTCACTAGATATTAAAAGTATTTTCAAATGATGATGTTAGATCTGTAACCTGTAATTTTTAATTAACTTTCAAAAACTTCACAATATTAAGAAATCTGTACACTGGTTTCTTTTTTTTTTTATTTCAGGCTGAGTTGAAGCACATATTGATATTTTCTTTCCTTTTTTTTATTAATTAGTTTTGTACTCAGTGAATACAGTCAAGTTGGTACCATTGTTAGGTTCATCCATGTCCTACCCCCTCACCCAGACCTATCTTTGTTGAGGTATATGTGTCATGCATTGTGGAATTAGCCTACAGTTATGGGTGGGAGAAATGTCTCTGCGTATCATGACCCAACGAGTGGCTCTGACATTCTTTCCACACCCTCTTCCATAAAATTTCCCTGAGCCACGTTGGGTTCATTTTTGGTCTGCTTCAGTGATGAGGTGTTGGGGGCCTCTGGGTCTCTGGATATCTGATTTGGTAGGAGTGGATTGTTCTCTGTGTCGATCTCCTTCACCCTTGTGCTGATACCCCATGCACCAAGAAAACAGCACCCTTGCTTGTTTCACCAATTATTCTTACTTTCATCTGGGGCTCTTTTGAGGTATGATGGGCTGGTTCTCTCCTCAGGATCTGCGTCTATCTGAAAAAGAGAAGCAGATTCTCCAACAGAGAGTAAAGTTAGCATCAGAAAAATGGGATAACCCTTATTTTTTTATAGAGAACTTAATAGGTGTAGGCCCTCTTGTAGCCCACGATTGGTGGAAGCTTGATAATGGAGAGCACACTCATTTTTGGATATGGTTCTGACTTGTTTCCCAGATCCAACTATGGGTCCCATTCCACTGGGGGGATCAGTTAGCCAAATCAAGAGCAGTTGGTTCCCCACCATGGCTGTGTGCCACTATTGCACTTGTGTGAGCATCACAAAGTTATTTGCTGCTAAGTAGGTTAGACCATGAGTTGCTTGGACAGATATTGGTCATTTTCCCCCAGTCACCCATGTAGCACCTTCTGGCAATAGATGCACTGATGGTCTGGAGACTGACTCTCTTCCAGCTTCCAGCCATATCATTCCATTTTACATGTCAACTACATATGGTGCCTTCAGCAGTAGCGTCTTACCACTAACCTTTGGTGGGTCATCAAGTACTCTGATAAAAATCTGTCTTTCTTTTAGGAAACCTTGTAGGTCTCTCTGATCAAAAGCTCATTGTGGATGATAGCCACATGCTGGTACTGGGAGTTACAGGTCAGTGCCCAGAAAAGGAAGAAAAAGATAACTAATATAAAAGAGTTAGAGAGAAGAGAGAGAGAGAGAGAGGCTGTAGAAGATTAAGGTCAGTCTTCATCATACACTCTCCAGTGACTTGTGGCTCAGGTATTCCCTCTGAGGGTCTGGTGAAGGTTCAACCATTTGGTCTGCCTTTTCGGATGTAGAATTTTATGGTACCATTGCCAGTTGGGTCTAAATTTTTGCCTCCCACCCCCTGCCTTGCCCTTCTCTCCCTCCCTACCCACCCTATTGTCAAGTCCTCGAGATGCTTGCTGGGTATGTCGGCATCTTGGGTAGATTCAGGTTAGGTGCTGTAGATGAGTGAGACTATGTGGCGATTATCTTTCTGTGATTGGGTAAGTTCACTGAGAATGATCTGTTCCAAGTTCAACCACTTTTCCTCAAATTTCACTGTGTCATTTTTTTCTTACTGCTGTGTAGAATTCCACTGTGTAGATATACCACATCTTAGTTATCCATTCTTCTAGTGACGGACATCTGGGTTGATTCCAGCTCTTAGCTATTCCGAATTGAGCTGCTATAAACATGGTTGAGCAAATCTCTCTGGCCTGTGGTTTAAAGGTTTTAGGGTACATTCCCAGTAAGGGAATAACTGGGTCTGTTGGTATCTCTATAGTCAGCTTTTCAAGGAGTCTCCATATTGCTTTCCAAAGTGGTTGTACCATCTTACATTCCCACCAACAGTGGATGAGGGTTCCTAACTGTCCATATCCTTGCCAGCATTTATTTTCATTTGATTTTTTGATGTTTGCTATTCAGATTAGGCAAAAATTTCTTAGGTATAATACCATAAGTATTACTTAAAACTAGAAAAAAAAACCCTGATAAATCAATGTCTTCTTTTAATGTGTAAAAAAATGACCTGGGAGAATATGTGCTCAAATCATTTTTCCTATGAAGGACATATATCCCAAAATTATTAAAAAAAACATAGTTATTAAGGAGACAAATGCCCACATTAACCCCTTAGAAGGTAAGAATATTTTAATAGATACTTTACCACAAAAGATGTAACAATAGTTATTAAGGACATGAAACAGCTTCCTATCATTAATAATTATAAAAATGAAACACAAAGTACAAGATACCATTGCAAACAAACAATCAAGGACATAATTTTAGAACAGACAACATCAAGTGCTAATGTCAATGTGCAAAGCTGAAACTCGTGTTATGAATCAGACTGCAAAATTGTATATCACTTAGAATAGCACTTTTTTAATTTCCTAAATTTTCACATAATAAATTTAAATTAGACAAGAAAAAGTTAAATTTTAATTTAAATGAATAAAAAAATACATGACATAATGGTCCCATCCATCTACCCAATAAAAACTGAAAATCTATATTGAAACAAAGATATTTATCTTCACATTCTTGTCAGCATAAGTTAGAATAGCTGGAAACTGGAAGTCATCCAAATGTCTGTCACCTGGTCGACTGGGTGGACAAATTGTGACAGATTTCCATGCTAGAATATAATGCAGTTTCAAGGGATAGAACACTGATGATGCAACATCCAGATAGACATTGAGATGTTTTACTAAACTGAAGGAGTCAAATACAAAGGACTGCTTGTATGACTTCATTCACCTGGTATTTTAGAAAAGGATAAGCAGCCAAAACAGTAGATGGTTAGTTTCTGAGAACAGCAGTGGGACTGACTGATTTTAATAGCCTAAGGGAATTCATTGCAGTGTCCCTAGTGTGCTGATACTGAGCTTGTGTTATGGGCACATAATTGTGTAATTTTACTCATCAAACTTTATGCTTGCTATAGGTTACTTTTTAATATGCAAATATATGCCTATAAATTTGATAAAAAATCATTATACTGTTGTTTGGAGTGTTTTATAAATGAAAATTATGTTAATATTATTCATATTGATATCCACATAGATTTTCTATAATCTATTGGTTGAGACAAGAGTCTTGAAATATCTATCATTATCATTTGTTCATTTCTCCTTTCAGACCTGTTATATTTTTCCAACATAGATTTATTTAATTTTTATTTAGTTTTATTTGTGACAGACATGGAGAGAGAAAGAGAGGGAGGGAGAGAGAGAGGGAGAGAGAGAAAAGGAGAGAGAGAGAGAGAGAATGGGCAAGCCAGGGCCTCTAGACACTGCAAATGAACTCCAGACGCATGCACCACCTTGCACATCTGGCTTATGTGGGACCTGAAGAATCAAACCTGGGTCCTTAGGCTTTGCAGGCAAATGTCTTAACTGCTAAGCCATCTCTTCAGCCTCCAACATGGATTTTGAACAACGAAAATAATGTAGATTTTCATGTCTTCCTGATGAATTGTTGCCTATATCATAATTAACTTACTTTCCTGTAACGTTGTTTTTCAGAAGTTTACTTTGAGTAATGCTAATATAATGACTCCAGACCTTTTTTGGCTATGATTTAAGTAGCATATCTTTTATCATGCCTTACTTTAGACTTAAGATACAATTCAGATATCACAGACTTCTCCCTTTTTCAAAAGTGTAGTCTCAGTGGCATATCCACAAGGTTTTTCAGCAATCATTAGTAACTCATTTAAGAACATTTCATCACCACTAAAAAAAGCAATAAAGCCCATGACCATGAACATCCATTCCCTAATTCTCCCTTTTCTTAGCCTCTGAGAATTACTGGTCTATTTTCTGTCTCTATGGACTTGCTACTTGGGATTCACCTTATCAATGAAATCACAGATAATACGACCTTTTTGCCTGGGTTCCTTCAGTTAACATAATATTTTCAAGACTGATTTCTGCCATAATATAGATGTGTACCTTATTCCTTTCAATAATTGAATCTATTCCTTAGTATGCATATGCTTTTTTTTGTCATCCCCACCAGCAATTTAGGAAGATTTCAATATCTCTACACCCGCACAGTAGATACTGTTTCCCATTTTTGACTGTAGTTATTCTACTGCGTGTAAAGTATTGCATGATTCCAGCTTTGGTTTGCAAATCTGAATAGCTAATGACATTGAACATCTATTCATGTGCTTGTTGGTTCCCTATATTGCTTAGTAGGAAAGATATTTAGCGTTTGCCAATGTTAAAGGTTTTACTGTTTCTTTTTCTTGTTAAGTTGTTAGTGTACTTTATTCCTTTTAAATAATGATCTTTTATACGGTATATTATGTGAAGATCGTCCTCTGATTGTGTGAGTTGTTATTTCACTTTTTTGATCCTCCCCATTAAAGCACAAAAGTCAATTTTTTTGTGGCAGTAGGATTAAATCCAGGCAAAGGTTCTACTACTGAGCCACACCCCTTCCAAATATTAATTTTTTTATGAAGTCATACTGATTTCTCTTATTCCTGATTTTAGCAGTAAATGTTTCAGTCTTTCATTAGCAAGTATACTATTCTTGGGTTTGTCCTCAATACCCTTTATCATATTGAGGATTGATGTTCATTTTTTAAACCACCTTGAATTCCAGACAATTAATCCACTCAGTCATGGTGTAGGATACTTTCTTAATGCTGATAAATTTGGAGTGTTAATTTTTCAGAATTTTGCTTATGTATTTTGATTTCTATTTTTCTATATTGACATTTAATTGTTAAGTAAACATTATATGTATTTATGGTATTGCCATAATATTTTCATATGTGCATAATTGTAAAATTGACATATCTAATATTTAACAAATGCATCATTCACACACCATTTTGGGGTGGGTATAGGTATAAAACCTAAATTTACCTTCTTAGCAGCTTTCAGATATATATGGTACTGCTGTAGAGCATTTAAAAAATACCTTTGCCAATGCCTCCTTTCTGTTTGCCATAGTCAGTTAATTTGTATTTAATGTAATTATTGTAAGTACTATACCTACCAACAAACTATTTGTGTTTGTGTTCTATATAGTATATCTTTTAATTCTCTAGTGTTTTATTCCTTGCTCCTTTTTTATTAAATAGCTTTTATAGTACCCTTTATCCTTCCTTTCCTTCCTTCCTTCCTTCCTTCCTTCCTTCCTTCCTTCCTTCCTTCCTTCCTTCCTTCCATCTTTCATATGCTCCTGCCTTCTGGTGTGTTTAACTTCTTGTTGCTGAGAAAAAAAATATTAGACCAAAAGCAGCTGAGGGGTTGAAAGGGTTTATTTCAGGCATAAGGTATGAGGGGAAGTTTTCTCATGACAGGGAAAGCTTGGCAGAGTGGAATCTTGTCACATATATGGGTGGAAGTAGTCTGAAGTACAGGGCTTGAAGCTGGGCTAATAAACCTCTGTCACGGTCTGACCACGGTGACACACCTCCTCTAGCAAGACTCCACTTCCCAAGGGCTCCACCAGGTGGGGACTAGAGATGAGGCTCCTTTCTCCTTCTCTTTTCCTCCTCCCTTCCTCCCCTCCCTCTCTCTTTTTCTCTTAGAACTCCAGGTATATAAAGCACACATTTGACCATAGAGAGCTATGTCAAGCCCCTATAAAGTATAACATTTCGTAGCCATTTCTTTGCTATGTTTCCCCTTCATTTTTGGTGGATACTGATTGTGTTACTTAATAGTTTACTGGAAAATGTAATTCATATTACTATAAATTTAATCTTATCGGTTTCTGTATGGTGCAATTCCCTGTTCGTATGCTTGTCTTTTGGGTGCAGTATATTGTAGGCTGGTTAGCACAGATTTATCAGAACTGTATTAGACATACTTTCAAATAAGAAAGTCAAAGAATTAAACAGAAAAATGCATTTGTACTGTCTCCTATATTTATCCATGTGCTTAATTTGTTATGTATTCCTCTAGTTAAGGTCTACACATCACAAATATTCTCATTTTTTTAATTGTCAGTGAGTTTGTAATTTGTCATCCCCTTTAAATGCCATTTTCTCTCTTTGGGCTCTATAACCTTCTTTAATCTTGGGGTATAATTTTTATTAAAATTAAAAAATTTCTGTTTAATATTTAAAGTTGTAATAGTGTTGATATGGTAAACAAAATGTTAAATTATGTTGATATTAAACTGCCTGTCCTTGTTTAACATATCATTGAGATTTATATATATATTTTAAATTTTTAATATTTATGTTTGTAAAATGTCTACTCTGTTCAGAAATTTATTTTCTTCAGCATTTGCTCTTCATTTACTCCCAGCTACCTATTTCATTATTCCTGATCTTTGTTCTACATCTTTCTTAATGAGGTTGACTGACCATTTCTTTATTGTTCAAATATTAGCATGAAAAATATGTGATGGAAATTTCTCCTTCAGTTCCATCTCTGCATGACTGGCAGGGCTTTGTGACTTCTTAGTAAGGGATTAGGTTTAACTAGTGACTCCATCTTGCTCAGATATGCTCTTTGAGACAACTTTTTCAATTACAAATTCAATTTATTCAATAAACTATTAAGTGTGGTTTTTAGGGGTGAGTTGACATTATGGCTTTATATTTTGTAGTCCTCTTGTCACAATTCTCTCTGATTGGAATGAAGCTATTGATGAGATTTTTATTTTTTAAATAAAATTTTAATTCATATTATTGGTATTTCTTATCCTTTATAGTTAGTTTTCATTAACTTTGTCATGACTTTATCAACTTAAAATGTATGTTTGATAAAACTTTTACTAGACCTAGAATAGAAATAATTGTTTTCCATTTTGAATTACTTTTCACACTTGCCTTCTCCCTAAGTATGTATTCAGCTAATCTAACTTATGTGAGACATTACATTTTATTTATATCATAGTTAAAATTTGTTTTCTTTTTTACTTCCACTATGATTTCCTCTTTGACTTGTGCATTATTTAGTAGAACATGATTTCATTTCCAAACATTTGAATCACTTTATCAATTTCTACCTTTAAGAAAATCTCCACTGTGGTTATAAAGTATACTTATATATGGAGTGGTTAATTTTGGTAAATATCTTCTACATTTAACAATAATTTTAAATAATGTACAAGCTGGAGGGATGGCTTAGCTGTTAAGGCATTTGCCTGCAAAGCCAAAATACTCAGGTTTAATTCCCCAGGACCCATGTTAGCCAGATGCACAAGGGGGCGCAAGCATCTGGAGTTTGTTTGCAGTGGCTGGAGGCCCCACTGTGCCCATTCTCTCCCTCTGTCTCTCTCTCCCTTTTTTCTCTGTCAAATAAATTAATAAATGAATTTAAAATAATGTCCAGCCTGCATTGGTCATGTCAGTGTTTTGTATATATTTACTAGATCGATTCTCATCCATGTTTTTAAATTTTCCTTATTAATTTTTTGTTCCCTTGCTTTCTTGTTTTCTGGGGGCTGTGTGTTAAAATCTGCCGCTGTGATTATCTCATTCTTCTTTCAGTTTTATCAAGCCTTACTTTATTGGTTGGGGATAGGATAAAAACATTAAGCATGATAATCTATTCTTGATGGACTATTTGATGATTGTGAGACATTTTTCAAAGCCCACTTTGTCTTCTACCAATGCATTTCCATCACCAGTCTTTTAGCTGTCATTCACACAGCATATCTTTATGTATCCTTTAATTCTGTCTTTTCATGTTTGCTTGAGGAATATATAATTTGTGTATAGCAGTGGGTTTTGTTGTTTTACCAGTATGACAATTTTTGATTTGTTTTAACTGTTTCCACTTAGCTGTGATTAAAATTACTTTAAATTTGGCAGTTTAGCATTTATTTTATATTTGTCAGAACTGTCTACCCCCTTTTTTATCCTTCTTGCTGTATTAATAGTTTCCCTTGCCAATAATACAATATCACAGACTGCAAAAAAATTAACAAAAAATGTTTAATGGGTTTATGGTTATGAATTTCCAAGGTCAAATGGTTGCATTTGGTGATGGCTTTCTTGGTGGCAGAGTCTCAATGCTGTTCAAAGTTCCACACAGCAAGAAACAGGAAGTTCATATGTACTTGCATGTTCTTTCATATATATCTACCGAAAAAGCCCTACCTCTAAGTCCTATACATAGATTAAGCTGCTATCCTCTGAATAACTCACAGTAAGGGTTAAATTTCAACACCTAAACCTTTGAGAACACTAAAAGCATATTGAAGCCATAGCACTTGCCTTCTTTTAGATTAATTAGTCAACAATTGGTGTTATTTAGTATCAGCTCTATTAATCTACTACCTACACATTTTTATTGGTCACTCTGTGCTTATTTGAGTGATTTTAAACTTCATGTATCCTTTTAGTACTTCAAAGACATTCAAGAAACTTGGGAGTAGTGCCATTCTATTTCTGGTTTCCCTTGACATATATAATTTTATTATATTTTATATACCTGGACATTTTAAACTTAAAAACTTCATTGTAATTATTATTTTATGTCATCAATATTCAGTTATAGTCATATTTAAACAGTTCATATTTATGAATCATTCTTAGAGGGAGAATTTGTCTTCACTAGACTATGCTTCAATTACCAGGAACTGCTAATCACCAGCATTCTTTTTTTCTTTTCTTTTCTTTTCTTTTTTTTTTGCATTGCATAATCTTAAGACAGATCTCATGGAAAACAAAGATGCTTCTGTCCATGTTACCTTGTAATAATCAAAACCACTCAAAACACTTTAGGCATTGTAGTAGTTACGTTCTTGTTGCTTTGAACAATTACCTGACCAGAAGCAACTTAGGGAAGGAAAGACTTTATTTTGGCTTACAGTTCCAGAGGGTGGAGTGTATTATGGCAGAGAAGGTATGATAGACCGGGGAAGGAGCTGAACTGGTCACATTGGCATGCAGGAAATAGAGGAAGAACAGGATATGGATTCATGCTCTATCATATCAAGACCTATCTCCAGTGACCTACTTCCTCCAGCAGGCTCCACCTTCTGAAGTTTCCACAAAAACTGAATCACCAGCTGGCCACCAAGTGTTCAACTGCATGAGCCTATGGGAGGCATTTTACATTCAAACCACAACAGTCATACAGGGATTTAATATGTTAAATAGACACTAACACATTTCCTATAACAGATAACATATGGGGTTTAAGCCTGACCTTCATATGAGAAAGAGAAAATCACTACTGGATGGTTAGTTTTGCTGGGGTGGGGATGGGGGGGCTGCAGGCTCTCTCACAATCAGAAAGTTACAAGTCATGAAGCTGTTATTGTGATTAAGTTTAAGAGCAATGGCTAAGTTGGACCCAATAATTAGAAAACTACATCTGCCCACCCATGAATGCCTCTTGATGATCATGCAGCCAATAACAAATGCAGAAAAAGCAGACGCCACCTCAGCCACACTTCCTAGCACCAATAGATAACCAGATCACCAGCATTACTTCTTTCTAAATGATCAGAAATATTAAACACTATCTCTAGATCATTATCTACAAGAATATGAAATATATATTTTCTAGTCTCTGCAGTGTATTATAGCAGACTGAACTTGGAATGTATGCTGTGCCAACTGACCATATCTAGCTTAATTAAATGACAATGTGTAAGCAAGTTGTTCTCCAAATATGAGTCATCATGACTCAGTTCTTCACATCAAGTACAACTCAGGACTTCAGATGTCATTTAATGATGAGGCATTTCTATACAGAATTAATAAACTATCCCTGGTGCAAAAGAGCACTTTCACCTGTTCCAGCTGAGTGACACCTTCTCACTGATCAAGAAATTTTGGCTGCACTTCCAGCTCTGCAGAGCAATGTTCTGGCCAATATAAAAGGAAAATAGCCCTTTTTTTGGTGGTGGGTGGGGGGATGGTACTGCTGTGAAGCCAGCATAGTGCAGATTCGAAAGCTGCCAAGAAAGGCAAGGTTGGCCCTCCAGGTCTTGTCAGGTGCTGAGAAGGCAAATGCTCTCAGGGTAACTCGGTCATGGAATGCCTCAGCTAGAAAATGAAGGGGCCATTCAAAAAGGCTGGGCAGAGAAATCAGACTCCAAGTATGTTGGAAAAGGCATGTGGCTGAATTGCTCTTGACACAGGATCCAGTTTGCCCCAAGGCCAATAGGAATAACTCAGAGGTTTTGTATTTGTCCACCAACAAATAACACGATTTTCATGCTGCATTTAACCAGTCCTGTGGTGTGGTGATTGCAACTGAGCATGTTTAGACTTTGAACACTCTCCAAAAAGTATCCCCCACCACCAATCCTGCAGAGAAATATTAAAGCAATTGAGTTGTACTGCAGCAGTAGCCTACTCATTTTTCTTGCACAAAAGCAATATTGATACTTGAAAATGAAATAAGTGATAAGTACAAGTGCAATTTTCCTAGCACATTAGACTTTTTTGTACTCTTCTTAACTTCACAGATGCTCATCCTTGTAAACTTATGTAACCACAGATGCACATTCCACACCCTCAAACACCAATGCACATTCAAATGATGATCTCACACTCAAAATAATCAATATAATTAAGAAAAAATATTTCCAGCTTGAATGCCACTTTTCAAAAATCACACTTGACAAGGTCATAAGATAAATTCTTCTACTATCTAGAGGTCAAATAATTTTGTAGTGATTTTTGTGGTATTCTGAATGAGTCTTTGTTTTTTAGGTGATAGGACTGAGAAGTAGAGATAAGTATAGTCTGACATAAAGAGGGATATTGAAGGCTGCCCAGTCACATACACTGCGCCCACCAGCCCATTCCTGTTGCATTATGAAGTTACTAATGAAAAGCAGGAGAACAACTATGTAACTAATCTATGTCCTAAAATGTATTGTACTTTTATTTTTCACATTTAAACAGGAAGGTATATCACAACCTTTAATGTTGTTCAAAATATTTGTTTATCATTTAGCTCTTTCCTAAGAATTCAGAAAAGTTAAGCTGTTTAAAAACTCAAGAAACTAATTTTTATTTTAAATGTAATTGGATAAACATGATTAGCCATGGAATGATATTTTAAATTATTTAGATCAAACTAAAACTCCAGTCAACATTTGATATCTTTAGCACACTATATTAAAATGTTGCATTATACATATTTTTCCATTTTGTTACACAGCCTTTAATCTTTATTTTTTAAAAAGTATTATTTTTGAAAGTCACAATAATAGTTCTGATGTTTCTATAAGTTGAGCTTCTTAAGGCTATAAGTTTACATAGGAGGAAGGTACCTACTAATCAGCAATTTTATTGAAATATATTTAATATGGTGAAGCTGGTATCCATTGTAAGGAGTAATTTGAAATGAATATTTAACACAAGGCCACAAGAAAAGGAGAAAACCACTACATGGAATAGGAGTTATTGTTAATAGTTTGAGCTGAAAAACAATTGCTCAAGCTTCTCTTGTTGACAGGCCGCTTAATTCAAGTTTGTCATATTGGGTACAAACTGAACATTGCATCTCTTATTAAGAAAAAACAGAGAAAAAAGACATCATCATCATAATGGATTTATGTTGTTAGTTTTGAAAAGAATGCTTTTTGCTTGTGAAGATCTCTTAGGATGGAAAGTCTGTAACTTTTTTATTTTATTTATTATTTTATTATTGAGTACCAATTTTAACAGGGAGCACTATCTTGGTTACTAATGATGGAAATTAATCGGCTGCAGTGCTACATTCAGCATGAGAATATAAGTAGCAATGGTATTTATGAACCAAGAATAAAGTTTGAAATTGTCCAGGTATAGATTGGACAACATTATCTAGAAGTTTCATTTTTTTTCTTTATTAGTCAGTTTTGTATTCAGCAAATACAGTCAGTTTGGTACCATTATTAGGCTCATCCATGACCTACCCCCTCCCCTTGGCCCCTCCTTGTTGAGGTGTATGGGTCATGCATTGTGGAGTTAGCCCACAGTTATGGGTAAGCTAAATGTCTATGCATATCATGACCCAACATGTGGCTCTGACATTCTTTCCGCCCCCTCTTCCGCAAAATTTCCCTGAGCCATGTTGGGTTCATTTTTGATCTGCTTCAGTGATGAGGTGTTGGGGGCCTCTGAGGCTCTGGCTCTCTGATTTGGTAGGAGTTGATTTTTCTCTGTGCTGATCTCCTTCCCCCTTGTGCTGGTATCCGGTTCATCAGGAAAACAGCCCCCTTGCATTTTTTAAGCATACTGAAATTTAAATTTAAATTTCTCTTTGGATCACTTGAATTACTACTCATCCTTTTTTTAAATGTTTTAATTTTTTTATTAACAACTTCCATGATTATAAAAAATACCCCATGGTGATACCCTCCCTCCCCCCACTTACCCCTTTGAAACTCCACTCTCCATCATACCCCCCTCCCCATCTCAATCAGTCTCTCTTTTACTTTTGATGTCTTGATCTTTTCCTTCTCTTATGATGGTCTTATGCAGGTCATATCAGGCACTGAAAGGCCATGGATATCCAGGCCATTTTGTGTCTGGAGGGAGCATGTTGTATGGAGTCCTGCCCTTCCTTTGGCTCTTACATTCTTTCCGCCACCTCTTCCTCATTAGACCCTGAGCCTTGGAAGGTATGATACAGATATTGCAGTACTGAGCACTGCGGTCATTTCTTTCCATCACCATGATACCTTCTGAGTCGTCCCAAGGTCACTGCCATCTGAAAAGAGAAGATTCTCAACCAAAAGTGAGAGTAGCATTAATATATGGGTGTGAACATTAACAGAAGTGCTTACTGGGCAGTTTCATAAGCATAGTACATACATTTGGCCAGACAACAGCAGACGTTACACCCCTAGGGCTTATGACTACCCCTGTTTTAAGTTTTCAGTATCAGGGATGTATTCCCTTCTCATGGAGCTGGCCTCCAGTCCCATTAGAGGGCAGTTGGTTTCCCCCATAACAGACATGCCAGTATTGCACCCGTTGGCTCATTTGTCCTGGCTGGCCAATTATAAGCCTTGCAGTGTCCACTGATGACTACTCATTCTTATAATGCTTACTTGCATTAAATGATTCTTGCAGAAAATTAGTGGATGCTCTGTTAGAGTGCCTATGGACAAGCCCTTTGTATATGAGCTCATGGAAATTTATTTAGCCTTTGTTGTACTCAACTCCACATTGCTGGGATGACTATCCAAGCAGATGGTTTATGGGAGGAACAGGTTTATTTCAGCTAACAAATCTAAGCGAAACACCATTCTTGGAAGAAGAAGCTGCTTGCTTCCACAGATCCCAGCAGAGAGAAACAACTGCAGCAAGCAAGCACCAACTAGCAGCAATCAGTAACTGCCAAAGAACTCTAATTGCCCTCTCCACCCCATTGTGCTAGAATCCAATGTTCTCTTGCCTTCACACAGGTGCACACATCTGTGCACATGCACACACACACACACACACACACACACAAACACAAACACACACTACATACACATTACATCGCACACCACTCAACACACACCATCAAATAGAAATAATATATATGATGCCAAATAAGTCCCATACAAAAGAATAATACCAACTCTTCTTCCCTATTTTTATTTCTTTAAATCTTGCATTAAAGATGCCATGTTTTGGGCTGGAGAGATGGCTTAGTGATAAGCGCTTGCCTGTGAAGCCTAAGGACCCCAGTTCGAGGCTCGATTCCCCAGAACCCACGTTAGCCAGATGCACGAGGGGGCGCATGCATCTGGAGTTCGTTTTCAGTGGCTGGAGGCACTGGCACACCCATTCTCTCTCTCTCTCTCTCTCTCTCTCTCTCTCTCTTCCTCTTTCTCTCTTTGTTGCTCTCAAGTAAATAAATAAAAATGAACAAAAAAATTTTTTAAAAGATGCCATGTTTTAGCATTCATAATGATGATTAGTATATAGTTTAAATGAATGCTTTGTTCAATGGAAGGCAAATAGTAATTAGCATGTATAATAATCTCATGCATTCAAAGATAAACCAAATTAATAGGAAAGCTTCATAAGAAGATGGATTTCTTTGTATGTATGCTTTCCTTGTACGTTTTCTTAGAGAGACAGTGACCATGGCTTTATAACTGTAGCATCAGCAGTCAGCCTGTGGTAGATACCCAAATTACCCACAGAATGTGGAAAGTGGTAGCCGGAGTATATGCATTCTGAAAAGCTTGTCTTGCAAATGAATGAATAATTACTCAGGATTTAATTTTATTATGAGCAGGTTAACATAAAAGTTGGTTTTTCCTTGGGCTAATCCACAGTGACCCCTGCAAGGTCACTTTGTATTTCTTACTGGATAATTATCCTTCAGTTCCTTGTAGCAAAAGGCCACTTATTGTTCCCTGGCATTCCTTTCTTTACACAGATATTTATTCAACCTTGGCATTCCGGTCTGTTGTTATTTCTCCCAACATTGTTTTGTTACCAATGTTCTAGCCTGGCTTATTTCTCCATATGCTGAGCAAGAATGCAGGTATCCTTATATCTCTAGGGAGCCCTTACCCTTAGGAATACCACTCTAGCTAAGTTGCCATGCACATTATGGTTTTAGGTCTCCTTGACAACTACATGGTCTTAATACACAGTATTCCTTTTACTTCCACTAGTGAAATTTCACATTTTGTTCTTATGATTAATCTTTCAAGGATCTTCACTTAGTCTTTATCTTTGTTTTTGCACCTTCCATATGAATTCCCACATTGTCATACATACCGAACATCATATTCCTTTGACAGCATAAAATTTCATGTTCATGGTATGGAGCAAACCAATTTGAGCTAGCAATATATATATATATATATATATATATATATATATATATATATATATATATGTATATCTTAAGTTTAAGTTTCCAGTTAAAGTTGAAATTCAGTAAACAAAGGTGCTATGTAATATATCTTAACAAGGAAGAGTATGTATGATTCAAAGCCTTTCTCTTTTGCGGTTATTTGCCTTTTACCATTCTTCATAAAACTTCCATAAAACACAGCTCATATAGTGATATAATTTTTATACTAGTTTTATTTTTATTTTTTTGAAGTAGGGTCTCACTCTAGCCCAGTCTGACCTAGAATTCACTCTGTAGTCCCAGGCTGGCCTTGAACTCACAGCAACCCTCCTACCTCTGTCTCCTGAGTGCTGGGATTAAAGGTGTGCACCACAGCACAGAGCTTTATATTAGTTTTATGTGCAATTTTCTCAGTAACAAATTGATCCATTGATTTTGAAATCATGGTCCTCTGAAAGATATGCCATAGTTAGCTTTCTTTTCTTTTTTTTCTAACTTTACATACATGTGTATTACTGTGTTCTGTTTGTAGACTTAATGCAGAACTGAGCACACCAACTTCATTGGTACTCATATCTTTAATATTTATGTTTCTTCTCTCTTCATTGGATAAAGCCTGTCACTGTTTTTTTTTTCTTTTCTCAATTTTTATTAACATTTTCCATGATTATAAAAATATCCCATGGTACTACCCTCCCTCCCCCCACTTTCCCCTTTGAAATCCCATTCTCCATCATATCCCCTCCCCATCCCAATCAGTCTCTCTTTTATTTTGATGTCATGATCTTTACCTCCTCTTACGATGGTCTTGTGTAGGTAGTGTCAGGCACTATGAAGTCATGGATATCCAGGCCATTTTATGTCTGGAGGGAGGACATTGTAAGGAGTCCTACCCTTCCTTTGGCTCTTACATTCTTTCTGCCACCTCTTCCGCATTAGACCCTGAACCTTGGAAGATGTGATCGAGATGTTACTCAGTACTCCAGTCACTTCTTTCCAGTACTATGATACCTTCTGTGTCATCCTAAGGTCACTGCCATCTGAAAAGAGAAGATTCTCTACCCAAAGTGAGAGTAGCATTAATATAAGGGTATAAATATTAAGGGAAGTGCTTACTGGGCAGTTTGATAAGCATAGTATATACATTTTTCCAGACATCAGCAGATGTTATACCCCTAAGGCTCATGACTACCTCTGTTTTAAGTTTTCAGTATCAGGGATGTATTCCCCCCATGGAGCAGGCCTCCAGTCCAATTGGAGGGCAGTTGGTTTCCAGCATGACAGACGTGCCACTATTGCACCCGTTGGCTCATTTGGCCTCGCTGGCCAATTATAAGGCTTGCAGTGTCCACTGTTGAGTATCTTCACTGGTGGTATCTCTTTCTCCCATTGAACTACATGTAGAATGGCTTCTTCCAGCTTTCTCTCATCTGGTCTACATGGAGGAGGTTATCAGCTCAGTTCCAACAGAATTTCTCAGTGGCCTTGCTGCCCAAGTATGTGAAATCTTCAGCAACAGGGTCTTACCATCTATTCCTGGTGGGAAACCAAGGGCCTCGGCAATGGCCTATAACGTTTTGGGGGCATCAGGGACCTCCCTGGCCAACAATTCACTGGAGGTATCCCATCCCTGGCACTGAAAATTTTCTAACAATGATCTATGGCTCCTGAGTGTTCCATTGTCCAAAACTGGAGGATTACATATGATTTATTTGCATCCTCTTAGATTTTGATTAGCCCTCCCTCCACCTTTCCTTTACTCAGTCTCTTCCCCTGACCTCACTTTGGGCTTTTTCAACCCTATTAATATGTTCTTCTACTTACATATATACAATATCAACCTATTAAGCACACTCCTCCCTTCCTTTCTCTTTCCTTTATATCTCCTTTTTAACTTAGTGGCCTCTGCTACTGAGTTTTTTCCTTCTCTCACAGAAGCCCAATCATCTGTAGCTAGGATCCACATATGAGGGAAAACATGCGGCACTTGGCTTTCTGGGCCTGGGTTACCTCACTTAATATAATCCTTTAGATTCCAGGATTAATTATTTCACATTGCTACCCCAAGCATGGAATGTTCTGAAATGCTTAACCTTGGACCTGCTATATATATATGGTCTTCTGCCCTCCTAACACATATGCTTAGGTGGCATTACCAATTGAAATTGTCGTTGCAGGCCAAGAGAGATGGCTTAGCGGTTAAGCACTTGCTTGTGAAGCCTAAGGACCCAGTTCAAGGCTCAATTCCCCAGAACCCATGTTAGCCAGATGCACAAGGTGGCACATGTATCTGGAGTTCATTTGTAGTGGCTGGAGACCTTGGTGCACCCATTCTCTCTCTCTCTCTGCCTCTTTCTCTCTCTGTCTGTCTGTCTGTCCCTCTCAAATAAAGAAATAAAAATAAACAAAAAAAATTAAATTGTAGTTGCATCTGCAGAGAGCATGGTTGTGTAACTCTAATTTCCACCCTAACATCTCCACTCAGTTTGGAGTTATAGTTTCCTCATATCATATCATAAACACACCACACACACACACACACACACACACACACACACACATATCATTGAGGCACCTTTATTTTATCCTATATTTTTCTTTCCTTAACTAGATATAAATGACTACAAGCAATAAAATGGACATGCCTTTTTTACTTGCACTTCTAAGAATGCATAAGAAAGAACATAATTGAGAAGATTTCATGACAGGAATGTATATTATAGCTTTGGTAATGAAGAAGTAAATTGCAAAATGCCCGAGACACCATATACGTGGATTGGTTAATTAAAAGTGGGTAAAATAACATCCTAATGACATTAAAATAAATAATTTAATTACCAGTTGCTATATGGTTGGCACTGTGCTAAGTACTTTATGCATACTTACATTTACCTTTTACGTTGGGGCTATGACCTATCAATTTTTATTATACTCATTACTGTATACACATATGTGTCTATATTAGAATAATTGTCTTTGTAGTGCTAAGGATCAAACTCAGGGTTTATACTCTAGGCAAGTGCTGTACCCAGCCCTGACCTCCTTATATTTATAAGGCAACAAAATCTTTGAAAAAATTGAGTAATTTAGGCAAAATGACACAACTGCAGAATTTCTTTCTTTCTTTCTTTTTCTCTTTCTTTTTTTTTAAAGGTAGGGTCTCACTTTAGTCCAGGCTGACCTGGAATTCACTATGTAGTCTCAGGGTGACCTCAAATTCACCTACCTCTGCCTCCCAAGTGCTGGGATTAAAGGTATGCACCACCATGACCGGCTCCTTTTTTGTTGTTGTTGTTGTTTCCAGAAGCTTTTATTGGCATAGCCTAGGAAAACGCAGGGGAGCCATTTCTGAGTGAGCAAAAATCTATCCCAACAAGGTAGTCAGTGGCATATGTAACACACCACCAAGCCAGAAAGTCAAAGCTCCTGAAATACACACAGCCAGGTAACTAAGAGGCTCCAAAATCAACGGGCTAAGCCCTGCTGCTATCCTGCACAGAGTCAAACTGGGAAACCTCAGCAGTTGCTTGCCTTCTAGTCAGCCCCTAACAAGGCATGTGTCCAGGAAAACTGCAGAATTTCTGGTTTCAGAGATCAGGATGTGGACTTTTAAGAGATCTTAAGTTTTTGATAGAATTCATGATTTGTAATATTTACATCATGAGAGATAATATATACAAAAAATCAATAAATGTATATTAATTTGATCTTTTTAACTATTTATATATTGCATGTGTATATGTGTATGTTAAGGGTGCATGAGTATGTGTGTGAAGGCCAGGAGTAGATGTTTGGCATCTTCCTAAGTAACTAATTTCTTTTCTTTTTCCTTCCTTCCTTTCTTCCTTCCTTTCTTCTTTCCTTCTTCTTTTTTCTTGGCAGGGTCTTACACTGAACGTAGAGCTCACTAATTTGGCTGCGCAAACTAGCCAGTAAGCTCTAGGGTTCTAGGTGCCTGACTGTCTTCTCAGCAGCTGCATTACAGGTACATGCACCCGGCATTTTACATGTATACTAGGTGTCTGAACTCAGGTCCTCATGCTTTCATAGCAAGCACTCAAACACTTAACCACTGAGCCAGCTCTCCAGCCCCATTCCATATATATATTCTACAAAGCATATCACTTGCTATAAATAAAACATTTCATGTTGAAACAAAAGTAACACACAAAATGTATTCATCCAAAATTGGATGTTAAGCACCTCCCCTCACTTTTCTATGCAGTTAAAATGTTTTCGAATACTTTTTAAAGCTGATAATCTTTGTCAGATAGCCAAAAGGCTCCATGCCATGAAAGTAGTTTTCCATTCTGCTTCTGTTCAATACTAAAAGTTTTTATCATTCATATTATGTCCTCCATTTCATACCAACCAATTAGACACCTCTTTGGATGTACATCAAGTACACTTTCTACTTTAAAGCACACAGAGTAGAACTCCTCCTCCTAGCACTATTTTCTGTCAACTATCACTAGACTCAAACTTACTCTTTCTTTACAAAATCTACTGGGTAGCAGTTACCTGCCTGATGCCGGGACAAAACGTCTGACCAGAAGCCACCTATGAGAGGAGAGGGCTTATCTCAAGATGCAGTTTTGAGAGTAAGCTTCCTTGTCCAGGCTGGCAACACTTGACAAGAGCATAGAGAAGGAGCCTGAGTCACATCTCCACAGCAGCCAGGAGGAAGTGTTCTGAGTACTGGGCTTGGAGCTGGGCTTTGTTACCTCAAAGATAGCTTCTGGTGGCACAACTCCTCCAGCAAGGCTGTACCTCTCAAAGGCCCACAGCTTTTCCAAATCGCTACCAGCTGGGGACCAAGAATTCAAAACGCATGAACCCATGGGGACATCTCATTTAAAATACCACACACTGCATCTTTTAAGGACAGTCCATAGGTCCAATCTCATCAATTTTAAGGACTCATGATATTTTTACTAAATATTCTTAGATGTACTTATTTCATTGAGATTGTTTGGGGGGAAAAAGTGTATAGAAATAATATAAAACATATTATCTTTCTTAAATATCATTAAACTTTACAGAATTTTTAAATTTATATTATGTGTGGTATGAGAAGGAAGATATAAAATGCAATAAAACAATGAATGGGTACTTAATTTGTTTTATTTAATTTTTTATGAATTTATGTTTGACAGAGCATATAAATTGCCTTATAATAAAATAATTAACATTGAAGTAAAAGTATGAAAATATACAAACTTTATGGTTTAATCCTAAATCCTCCCTTCTCTTGCTTTTCACTTGGCTCTTTTTGCTCTCACCACATATGCATAAACAAATCTCACCACATATGTATGAGCAAATTGGATGTTTCAACTTTTCATTATCATATCTCTTGCTATAAAAGGTTATACATTAATACAAAACTTTCTATTTTCAGTGTGAAATATGAGAAATTTAAACCAATCAAGAAAATGTTTATTTTTTCCTCCTCTTCACCATTTGAATCAATAATAGGCTTCATTCTCTGCCATCAATTATTACAACCCCAATTTTGAAGAATATGATAAAGACAATGAAAAATACACTGGAAAAGATATTGACAGTGAGGTACTTTGAATCAGATGTCCCCATAAACTTATGTGTTCTGAATACTTGTCTCCTAGTTAGTGGCAGTTTGAGAGGTGGAGCCTTCCTGGAGGAGATGTGTTCCTGGGGGCAGACCTAAGAGTATTATAGCCAGCTCCCCTTTGCCATAACGTGGTTGCTATTTGCCACCTGCTGTGGTACTAGTGATACCCAAACTCTGCTTTAACCATACTTAACCTGTCCTCCTGAAGCTTCCCCTTGCGACTGTGAACAAAGATAAATCCTTTCCTCCCACCAAGATATTTTTTTTTGTTTTGGTGTTTTGTCCCAGCAATGTGAAAGTACCTACAACAGATGAATTCCACTTCTCCTATTGTTTCCTTGCCTTCTTGAATTAGTTATTTGACTACAGTTGAAAATGATATCAGCCTTATTTACTTTAAAGAAGTTGTTTTAATTTCTGAAGAGATAACTGTTATAAAAAGGAATTGTAGGAGATTATACTTAGTATGCATTTCATGCAGGTCTGTGTGCAGAACTGTGTCTGATTTCTAGCTACATCAGCCCAATTGCCTACTAACCACTTCAGCTTGGGTTACAGGTATTGAACTCAATATATTCCCAATAATACTTAGCTTTGCTTGTGTCTGATTCTCTTTATGTTATTTCTAAATCATGCCAATCTGTTCCCCTAAATTATTAACCTAAGATTTCTTCAAAGCTCCTTCTTTACCCCACCTTACAATTAAAGATTTTCAATACCTCATCCTGTTCTTAAGAATGAAACAAATACTCTTTTTTATATATCATCATTCATACTTTTACAATCAAGCTGTGTTAATTTTTTATTACCTTCTTTCTTTCACATTTGACTAGAATATTCCTTATGACAGAAAATGTGAGTTATCATTGTTGTTCATATTGTAGTTCACAGTCTTTCCTTCTGTTCATTCAGCAACTGTCTCTTCAGTATTTGCTGTTATAGCCACTAATGATAGATTGTGAATAACATGAAGGCCCCATTCTCACATATAAATCATTTGTTCTCTGGAGTTTCATTCTTGCATGGGGGAAAAACATCAGATATTGACAAACAGTCCATAGAGAATAAAAAGCAAAGTGATGACAAAGAGTAACTTGGTGGCTACATTGGATGAGTGACCAGAAATAATGAAGTTTGAACAATCTGAATAATGAGGAAGATGGTCTTGAGGAAGTAGGAGGCTGGCAGTATGTGTGGTCCAAGCACATAAAACCAGAATATGCGGGGATTTCTAAACTAGAATTTTTGGATTTTTTAAAACAATTTCAGGAAAATTGGAATCTTTATGTAATTAATGAAATTACATCAGCCTTAGTGAAGAAGGTATTGCAGAAGGACAAAACTGAAAATAGGAAGCATGGTTAGAAAGCAGTTGTAAGAAAAGAGATACTGAGGGTGAGAACCACCATGGAAACGGTAAAGATAATTTAAAAAAATGGATGTGTTCTAATAGGGGTGTAGACTGACATAGTATTTAGTCATTTTTAAATACAGAATTCTTCAACTAATTACTAAAAAAAAAAAGCCTTTTCCTGAAATTAAATACCTGTACTTTGGTAGCACAAGACAAAATGATGCAAACAAACCTAACCACTGAAGTGTAATGAGAATTATTTGTTGATATTATTTTATTGTGAATTCCACATTGAGTAAGCAAAAGCTTTCACTCAATGCAATAATCTTTGTGTTCTTGTGGAAAAATTAGATTCAAGATTAATATGTGGATTCTTTAAAGGAATAGCAAAATATATTGGTAAGATCACAAAATGAGATGGATAGGTATCATGTCTCAAAGTTATTTTATCATAACTTGTTTTCAATTGTTTATTGTGTTGTATTAATCAACCATGAATAAATGCAATGAATCCCTTTAACATAGACCAAAGGATTTGTATTGGCTTACAATTTTAGAGTCCTCAGTTCAACATTAGTCAGCTCCTTTACTTCTGAGTCTGTGGTGAGCAACACACCATATTGGGCAACATGTACAACAAACCTGCTCACTTCAGTGTTGGAAAATCAGAGAAAAAAGGAAGAGAAAGGGGCTGAGGTCCCACTGTACTCCTATGATTGGAGAACCTCCCACTGGAACTTCCCTTCTGAAGTTTCCAACACCTGTGGATAGCTGCCCTTTGACACAAAGTCCTTGGGGTGAGGAGCACTCCAGATTCAAACTATAGAAATTACAATGTATGTGTTAAAAATTATTAAAATAAGAAATTATCATAAATACATCAATATACAAGTCAACAAAATAAAAGGAACCATAATATAGAATCATAGTCTTTAAATTTACAATAATAACAATAACCTTTATGTCATTCTTACTATGTGCTAAATTATTTGTAAGGAACTAACTACATATTGTACCACTTAGTACAGAGAATAAATAAATGATTGAGGTATTCACTCATAATTTTAGCTCTTTTCAATACATATTTTGAATTCTAAGCTAACGAATATACTTTGGAGAATATCCAATAATGAATTTACCCAACAGTAAACTGATACATAATTTTGAGCAGCTTCTTCTTAGAATAATAAAATTTTTGAATCATCAGGCAAACCTACACATATGACTGAACAGCTGACGAAACTTTATTCCATTCATTTTTTATAACAGTAATTTAAAGTATTAATGCTTCTTTGCAAGTGCTGACAAAGATACTGAGACAACTTCAAAGGAACCATAATGTCTAAGTAGAATAGCATCACTCTTCCTTTCCTTGTGTTTCCTAATATCTGGAGTAATGAGTACTAACGCGTAAGGGATGATCTACTTTAGTCATGCATAGAATGACTAGCAGAATTAATTACTGTTAATATGATAGCTGAAGTTCTCATATAAGATTCAGATCATCATGAACTGGAACCACTTAAGGATGGTGCTTTATTTCAGTGAAACTGGAATCTTGGACTCAGACGTGGTTGGTCCCTAACTGTTGTTACTTATCTATCACAATTTGAACAGTGCTGTGGAGATGTCTCACCCATGCATCTCGGGTTTTATCACAGTCTCCAAGAAGATCCAATTAGTTATTTTTTTGTGTGGTCAATTTTTAGGGATTAGCAGGCAATATATAAAAAAATCTTTATTGGAAAACACAGCACATTTGAATTCACTACTTACCTCTGCCCCTCCTACTAAAAAATGGGGAAAGGCTGTATTTCCAAAAGGGGGGTCCTATATCCAAACATGCTGGTAAATATCTGGCTTTCCAGCATTGATGAAGTTGACCCAAAACAATGATGAGTCCCTGGCCAGCCTAGATTATCTCATGAGGTCTTTTCTCAAAACAAAACAAAGTCAACAACAGCAGGGGCTGTACTGGATGAATGCAATGTAATTATGTATACTTGAGTGCTAGAGAATGATGCATTTAGTAATACCAGTTCACTTAATTTCTCTCACAGAGAATGATGGCTTAGGAACTTTAGATGAGACTCCAGCTGACTGGTAAAGAGTCAGGTGACATTATTAGTTATTCAACATTGTTGGAAAAGGCAAGCAGGACACACTTAATGACATCACTATTTTGTAAGAAGGTGGCTCCAATCAAGGGATTGAAAGTTTGATAAGCATGTGATAAAATGAAACTATATTAAGTGATCTGGTAATTCTAGTTTGTCCTTTGGACTCCAGGATGGCATTGTTCCCAGAGTAGTTATTCATTCTGTTCCTAAAACCTTCAGAGAAAGAGCTTTCTGCCTTAGGAAGGGTTTGCCAGTCACAACAACACAGAAAGTCTTCCAAATAGCTAACCACATTCCTGATGCAGTTGGCCTGACATTGCCCTCCATGAAGATGGAAAAATACAGCTGGCATTTGCTTTAAAATGTTAATTATCTACATAGAAAAAAAAATGACTCTGCTGATTATTGACCTTCCAGAAAGGTTTTTACCCAACATTACATAGAGACTATATCAAATACAATACTATTTTAATCTATTTATAAAATAATATTAAAAATAAAATGTGACCATAAATGGTTAAAATATTGTTGTAGTCAATAACTAATGGCAAAAATGTTCTTAGGGGCCTGGGGAGATGGCTCAGTAGTTAAAGGCACTTGTTTGTAAAGCCTTCATGCCCAGATTCAATTCTCCAGTACCCACATAAAGCCAGATGCACAAAGTTGACTTTGCAATTAGAGTTTGTTTGCAGTGGCAAGAGGACCTGCTGTGCCTATATTTTCATTTTCTCTCTGTCTCTGTCTCATCATAAGAAAATAAATAAAAAATATATATTTTTAAAGTTCTTCGAATTCCTTACATTTTTACTGACAAATACTTAGATTGCTAAAGTCACTCTTGAACAATTTTGATTATACCCAGTAATTATAGTGTCTAGAAAAAAACGAAAAGTATAAAGAGGAAATTAAAGATATAGAACAGTGAAAAAACAGACAATCTTATTAAATTAAATTCACAGAAAAACTACAAGTCAGAACAAAATCTAGACATCTGAATTGAAATGAAATATCCAGGAAACTGGCTCTGAATAGACTAAAAATATATTTCTTAAGGTAACACAGGAAAGTCTTACATTTATAATAAGTGACAGAAATATCATCAATTAATTGCCAATATTTTCAGAGAAATAAACTTCCTATGTTCTATGAGTAAGTTAATTTATTCTAATACTAGCTAAAATGATAAGAATGATCCTTTGTACTATGCATTTATTCTTATTCAAGTAGATTAAAATATGTCTCAGTGCATTAGGCATTTAAGCAAGCAAAGAACTGCTTTATTTAGAAGAAAACAAACATTTGGGCAACTAGCCTATTATCAAGTGAATGAACATTTTAGTACATTGAACAATATCCCAAGAGATGCTTCTGAAACGATAAAGTAATAATGGTTAATATTTATTGAGTGCATACAACATGCCAGGTGTATTAATGCTTTAAAAGTATTAGTTTTTTTTATTTTTTCACTACTCTGATATGTGTGTTTTTATTACTATTTTACAGGTGTGTAAACTGAGATCAGAGAGAATATAGAAGTTGTCCAGAGACAAAGAACTCAGAAAGGGCAGTTAAATGCTGAGACACCAGGTTATCAAGTTCCAGGGGCTGATTCTCTTCCACAATGGACAATGACATCTCACATAAGAAGGCATAGGGACAATGTGAGGAAGAGCACTAATAGAGAAGCTCAAGTTTAATGTCATTCCTGCTGTAAGTGCTTTCCAACTTCCTTATACTTACCCATGGTGAGCATGTCCACACAGTGGGCAATGCTGTGAAGAGACAGGTACTTAGTGAATAAAGATAATTTCTAGAGTTAATCCTCCTAAATCCTAACAGAGAGGTTTTGGCTTCCTCAAGATGAAAATGGCATAGACTACTAAAACAATAACAAAACCCATGGTTTGATACTGAGTAGGTTCTTAGACCATCACCTTTCTTCTCACTCTTGATCATGTAAGTGAGGAAGGCAATTTATAGGGAAGTCACTGACAGCAAGCACAATGCCACATTTTTACTTGGCAATTTAAAAAAATATATTTGAAAGATGGAGAGAGAGAGAGAGAGAATGAATGAATGAATACAGGTGCACCGTGGCTTCTTGCCATAGCAAACTCCAGATACATGTACCACTTGTGCATCTGGCTTTGCATGGGTACTGGGGAATTGAACCTAGGCTGGTGGGCCTTGCAAGCAAGCACCTTTAATAGGTGAGCCATCTCCCCAGCCCTTAGTTGATAATTTGAAGAGTCTTTAAGTTAACCCAGTTTAACAACGCTTTTGCTTTAAAGAAGAACCCAACCAAGGCACTGATATCATCAGCATCCAGGAGAGAAGAAAACACAGGCCATCTCAATCCAGGTTTATTTAATATTCCCAGACAGCTCACATACATAGACACTGAAGAAAAGAAGAATCCACTCTGCAGCTCTCTTTCTTCCTGATTTGTACTATAAATAGTTTATTAACTCCAAGAAAGAGAAAAAAATGAAGAAAGAGCCTTGCAGTACAATTTGATTCCTCTCAAGAAGTGTCAGAAAGCCACAAAATCCAGGGAAGGATTATCCACTTTTGACTAGAGCGGCATAATCCTTGCTATTGTAGATGTGGTGGCCTGACAGGACTAGTGACTCCCTGGGGCAATTTGATATTTCTTAAATAAAGAGTCTTCGGAATACCTTGCCCAGGATGGGTTGCCATGGAAACAGTAGAGTCAGCAGTTGCAGTCAGTTAGTGAAAGATTTTATCTGTTTGTGTACCTTCCAAAACCTGGTTGCTGTAGATTCTCAGAATGGCAGCTCTGCTGCTAAAGCATTTGACATTGGCCACTGACTGTTTTGGGAGGTCACCTTCTAAATGTTTCTGCAATCAATGATGTAAAACCTTCTGGAAAAGAAATGCTGTTAAGAGTTGCCAAGTCAACAGTATCCTCACTGTGGAGTTTGAAGCAAGGATGCTGTGTTAAAAGCCAGCAAATCATTCTAACTCCACCAATCCTCCTGCCTCTACCTTAGAAAATTTAGCTATAGATGTTTCAAGGTTTCTGTGATACTAATTGAATATAGAGAATAAAGCACACAGGAGGAAGGGAGAGAGGCTAGAAAAGAAAAGACAGAGGAGGAATGAGTGCAGAATGACTTGCAAAATTCCAGTGCACCATTGTGAATGCAAGCAAAGGGGAAGGCAGCATAGAGTCTGGGGCACTGTTGGTGGTAACCTCCCTCTTTGGGAAAAATAGGTAGTATTCCAAATGGACTAGAAAATTCACAAGACCTATCACCCTATATTTGCACTCACTAGAGCAGAGTCTCAAGACACTGTTGCCTATATGCACCAGAACCCATATGCAAAGGCATTCTGCACATCCGGAAGAGCAGCAGCAAAAATCCCACTGAATTCTCTATATGCACAGCATAAACAACGCTCACACAGCAACATGGAGCAACGCGTGAGTCAGACATGGGTGAGTGCAATAGGCATGGTACAAAAGGGTCAAGATTAAGCAGCACATAGTCCAAAGAAGCATACACAAAAGATATAATTAGGCAGGAACAGGGAAATCAGTAACATAAAAATTGTGTTTATGTCTGAGGAGGAAGAATCAATTGTTTAATAAGCACAGTAGGAATGTTGGTCACGTGCTTGTCGCAAGCTTATAAGGTTTAACTGCTTTTTTAAAAACTGTCCATATCCCTAAAGACACTCTTGCAATTTCTTCATAAAATAATACAAATCTAATAACAGAAAATTAAAAACAAAAAATCACATATAAAATTATATCATTTCAGCAAGTGTTTCTGTCTTTAACAAAGATGATATAGACAATAGGGCATTGCTATTAGCCTACATAACAATAGCACTTGCATAGAAATCTACCATTCAATATTCATGATTCTTTCTAGTACATTTGCATATATCTGAATAAACAATAGAAGCTCAAATGAAGCATATCCAGGAAACATCTAGAAAATGAGTAAACTGAAACTCTACTTCCGTGCATTCGTGGCCTTGTTGCTCGCAACTCCCTAAAGTCTTGGGCATCTGACTTCCTCCATAGGTGGTACTCTAGAAGATCATACTGTGCCTCCAGTCATGTGAATTATAATTAATTAGGAACTGTATGGATTATAATTATGTTTCAATTTGTCATATCCAGGTCATTATTTCTAACAAATCATTGACTCTTGTTCATTAGTAAATATTTAAGGAGGGAGAGCCTCAAGGAATATGACTCTTACTCTTTTATTTTGTAATATTAGTGATTGCATCTCTAGTGTTCTAGCCCTTAGCTCTGTATTTGTTTTGAGTCTAGGGTAGCTTGATTAAACTATTTATGTTACAGATTTTAGTTGCATCCTTACTCTTGAATGCCTGTATGTGTACACATGTGTGTGGTAGGATCAAGGCTAGGGCCTCCTGCATACCAGACAAGTACTCTATCATTGAGCTACATCCCCAGCCACATTAATTTTATTTTAAATCATTTAAGTTTTAAGCTTCTAGTTTCTAGGCATTTGCATTCAGAGTTGTATCTGACTGGAGGAAAAAGAAAATAAAAAAGATGATCTTAAAGAGATACCAAGCAATACAGCTCCTCAACAATACGAGATTTTCTACATCTTCAGAAACATTTGCCGGGAACTCACAAAACATTCCTTGCAGCAGTGCACTCAATGGCCATGACTCAGCATGCTTGACAGCTAGATCTAGCCTTGAAACATCAGATGCAGTTTCCTGGAAGCTGTTGTCAAATCTGTTTACAAAGCCAAGCAGAAAAAGGTTTCATTAGGAAATCAATTGTGCACATGTCCTGGATGCCTATGGAAGCAGCAAGTTCTAGATGTGAAGAGTTTGCCACTGATAATGACATGAAGAAAGGATAATTTATTGTATTTACTTTTTCACTCTTCTGCATCTGGTACTTATACACATACATAAAAATCCCAACACACACACACACAATTATAGGGAGGAAAGGAAAAAGAGGAGATTGCTATTTCAGTGGAGACCTGGATGGGTGTCAGATTAAAGCCATTGGCAAGGAAATTATAAAAACTAGAAGAACTGGTTTGTTCTCCTGCTGAGGTAGGAAAAAAGTGTTGAGAGAAAGTCAGAGAGCTTTGGAGAGAGGTGTGTGCTAGGTTTGCAGTACCCCTCCACTCCACCCTCCTTGTTACCAAAGCAGTTAGGACTTGACTCATCCTTCCATGCAAGTGAGTGTACCTGAGAGACCTATCATGAGAATTTTGGGTAATCTTTTAATTAGGAAACGTATGAATGCTTTTTGTCTGGAGCTCACAGTACAGTATAATTTGGGAGCATAGGGGAAATATGACTATAATGACATTTACAAGTGAGAAGACATAGCCCTCCTCCCATATTCCATTTACTAGTGACAGACATTTCTATATTTCTCATATTGGTCAAGGCCTGATCAGAGAAGTTAATTTCAATAGTGATCCAGATTCTAGTTTTCCTCAAGACACTTCTCAGGAATGCAAGGAGACACTTTAAATAGTTGGTCAGATCGTGCCATCATAGTTAATTTTGATTGTTGTCTTGACTGGGTTAAGATCTTCCTGGGGAACTGGTGAACCACAACCCTGAGTGTGTGTGTGCGTGTGTGTGTGTGCGTGTGTGTGTGTGTGTGTGTGTGTGTGGCCTTTCCCGAGCCAACTGGATAATAAAGGTTCTCACTGGTGAGGTGGGAAAAGGTCAGCCTAGTTGGAGGAAGTGCACCACTGACAGCATGTTCTTGGAAAGTATTTTACTGGGATCTACACCTTGCCATTGCCCCATTCTGTCTCTCCCCTCTTAAGAAGTAAAGAATACTTTTCCATTACCCAAGTGAGTAGGGCCAAGCAACATGGACTGAACCTTCCCAAACCATGAGCTGAGATAAATCTTTCCTTATTTTATTGTTTCCATAAGCTATTTCTCCATAGCAATGCAAAAGTAGCTAAAATGCATGCTACCTAGAACCCCCAAACCAGCAATACTTCGGCATTCTTCAGCATCTTATGGGTCTTTACATGTGGCTGTCAACAGCTGGTGGCCTTTGATATCTGACTGAGAAACAGGCAGCATGGAAAATATGGCTGCCCGTCTCTTTCTTGGCTGCCCCTCTACTGTTTACAATACTAAGTCTGACACTTTGTTGTATCAGAAACCTTTAAGACCCTTTGGGAGTTAGGCATTTCTGATACTTCTAAAATTATAAGATGTTAGAAGGAAAGCAAAGAGGAAGTAAATGAGGAAGAAAATGTTAGGACAGATTAACTCAGTATTCTGAGAGCCAAGGTGAATTACATCCTTTCAAAAGTTAGGTTTTCAACAATGAAACAGAAAAAAGGTCTCCTAAACTGTTTGATTTGTAATAGAACTCAGAATTTTAGACCCACATGACAACGATTGACTGGATAATCACTGTTGTCTGTTAAGTATGTTTCTTCTGACAGAGAGGCGCTGGCTTCCATGGTTTACTGTTTCCTCTCACTACTAAAAAGAGAGAGGGAGACAGAGAGAGAGAGAGAGAGAGAGAGAGAGAGAGAGAGAGAGAGAGAGAGAGAGAGAGAAAGAAAGAAAGAAAAAAAGAAAGAAAGAAAAAAAGAAAGAAAGAAAGAAAGAAAGAAAGAAAGAAAGAAAGAAAGAAAAACACAATCACCTAATTTCTCCACCAAAATAATTTCTGTGTAGCTACACCAAACTTGTCCAAACTAAAGGGGAGAGGGGAAGTGTATTAATTGTCCCTGAAGTTATAGTTAATAGTATAACTATATGCTATGCTACAGTAACAAATATACCTTAAAACTCTGTTGCCTGATGAATGACATTGAACATTAGACCACAGGCAGCCTAAGGTAGAAGCAGCAGCTGTCTTTCATTCTATAACAAGACTTTCTAGAACTTAGCTACTCAGTGGAGTGTAGCCACTGTGTATGGTTATAGAAAACTTCAAATGTGTCTAGTCTGAATTCATTTGTGCTAATTTTATGTCATGCATGTCTGATTTAGGAGCCCTACTAAACCAAGAAAGAACGTAAAGTGCCTCGGTAGTTGTTTGTGTATGGATGAAATGGTAAAGGGCTAATATCTCAAATGAACTGGATGGAGTCTAACTTGAACATACATATGTGACTCCGGGTATATTTCCAGAGCAGCAGTGATCAAGGACTTTAAGCAATGGAGAGGAACAGCAGTTCCTAACTGTCTTGGCTTTCCTTTGTATTTCATTGCCAAAAACTACCCTTGTGGCCTAAAGCCCAAGTTCAAGGGAGGGTGGAAAATGGGTATCTGAGGCCTTAAAGACTACCACGTAATCCTTGCATTCTTCTCACGGGTGTTCACAGCTCTGCTGCATCTCATTTCTTACTCATTTGCCTATTTTCATATTTCATTTCCTAGTCTTTCACACCTCCCTTAGTTTCAAATGCCCATTAGCTTCACCTCACCTTACTTCATTTTATTATGCATTCCTAGTTATGTAGTTTAGTCATTAAAAAAATAAAACACACAGTAGCACATTGAGTCTTCAGGTTAAGTGTTCAAGAGAAAATTTAGTGAAACTAATTATCTACATTAATTCTGAAGGACAAAAACATGTATTTGCCTTTGATGATTTTGAGGAAAGATTTCATTAAGTCTAGTTATAAACACAGGTCAGAACATGAGAAGATCAATATTTTGTTCTCTATTTTGTATATCCTATTCTCTAAGTTTTATGCCCATTTCCCCTTCTGTTTCCTCCGTTCTAAGAAAACTGAAAATGTGCAATTTCTGTCATATAATCCAGAGTGCGAAAATGCGTAATGTCTACTCATGTAGCCTAATTCTAACATTGTTTCTTGTTCTGCATCTTCATCCATTAATCATATCTTGAGTAAATCTTTGCCTTCTCAAGAGCTGACTGAACTTGGCCTGATCTACCTTCCATGAACTAGGGATGTCCAAAGTCTTTCTTACATCTTCATGTTTCTTTTTCAGATTCACATCTACTTTTGCTATCTCACACCTATTCCAAGTCACTTTTTAAAAGAAAACTACTTTAAATTCTGAAACATTATTGCAGATCATAGAGTCATGGAGGACTGAGGAGGATAGTTACCAGTGTAGACTGATTTCTTCTGAAGCAGATTCAAAACACAGGGCCTTTCTACTTCCCAGTAATCATATTATCATCATTCATGGCTCTCTTTTCTGTGCCCAACCTCCTAGCAAGAAGCTTAATTCATCCTTTTCTTCTACTGGAATCCCACTTAAAATCATCATAGGAAACAATGGAAGTGAATCCTATAGGATGCTAGTCTCTATACAATTACATGCTCCTTCGTGGCATCAGAAGTTCATACTAAACTGATATTTCACTGCTTTAAATATTTTATTTATTTATTTATTTGAGAGAGAGAGAGAGAGAGAGAGAGAGAGAGAATGGGCACACCAGGGCCCCTAGCCACTGCAAATGAACTCCAGAGGCATGCGCCCCATTGTGCTTCTGGCCTACGTGGGTACTGGGGAAACAAACCCAGGTCCTTAGGCTTTGCAGGCAAATGCCTTACCTGCTAAGCCATCTCTCCAGCCCTGATATTTCACTTTTTCTGTTTAATCAGTGTAAATAAGATCATGGAGCAAGTGCTGAAAGGCCCCACCTTCAAGATTCCTCCTGTGGTTATTAGGTTTAAAATTACATGACTACCTCTAGAAATTGCTAGAGACCTAAAAAGAACTAGAGATTGGCAAAACTGATGAGGATGGAATAAAATCCGAATCTTATGCTCTCTCTTGAATATTATAGAAACCACAGAGATTTAGTGAGAGGTTAGCAGAGGTCTCAATGATCAGTCTTGCTTTTACCTACTCTGCTTCCTTATTATAAAATCCCAAAGTTGTAAATCCCCTGTTTTACTTAATAATGCCTTAACTTTTTATTATTTGTTTTATGAGAGAGAGAGACAATGAGTGTGCCAGGACCTTCAGCCACTGCAAATGAACTCCAGACACATGCACTACCATGTGCATCTTGCTTATGTGAGTACTGTAGAATCAACCTGGGTCTTTAGGCCATTTCACCAGCCCTTGATTATTTTTAACAGAATAACTTGAAGTGGAGAAATGAATAAGAAAAGGAAGACAGAAAAGATATCACATGGAAATCAGGATAGATGTTAAATTGGCCAAGAAAAATATTAGGGGCCATGAAACCTGTTCTAGTACAATCCCCATGTTTTCTTTTGCAACAGCCAGTGATCTGTTGCAGAATCTCCCATTACAGAGCCACAGGCTTTATTGATTTGTTACTGGGGTCAGTCAAGTGTGGGATGGATTTGGGTTGCAATCACATCTCATTAGGTTGTTGTTCTGCTCCATTATCTGATGGCCCAGGGCACATGTCATGTATAATGCCATTCTGCAGTGCAGGAGGATGGCTGAATTCCAGAGATATTTTAAATAAAAAATCAGGGGAATATTCTAGAAATTGTGGCACAGATACAAATAAGGAAGTCTCAGCTTATTACACGTATCTCCATTGCTCAGTTATAGCTACGGCTTTGATGTTAATGTGCTGAGAAACATCAGGGGACTCTCCTGCAGTGTGCCTTCTAAAGTGCAGTCATTGTGGAGGGCCACCTGAAGAGGTTCAGTTCACCGTAGACACAGAAGCTGATAAGCCATTCTGGGTCAGACCTCAAACCAGACCTCCTCACAACTAGGAGATTGAGCCACCACATTATGTAGGGTCCATGGCTCTCAGGCTTCTGACTATCTCCTCAGGATGCCACACTGCCATCAGGTTTACTATTGTCTCATAGTGATTGTAGCTCTACACCCATCAGCTGCCAATGTAAGTCTTAAAGGGCCTGGAAGCCCTGAGAACTATGAAAGTCTAGGAGAAAACTTGTCTTCCATCCCATTTGGGAATAATGGAGTAGGGCATTATTTGAAACTAGATTTTTTAAAACTAAGAATAATAAGATTCATTTGGGAATGCTGAAGCTTATTTTACATGCACTGGATATTATGGAAACCAAACTATAAAGTTCACTTGGTACTTCTACATTTGTCAATAAATGGTGGTATGAGAGCCTGTATGATTTATGGCTAGTTATGTCTTTGAGTTTTACTTGACTGCCAGGGCATTCCTAGACTTAGTAGGTATAAAATATATATATATAAAACTCTCTGTTGAATACTATTTGGAGAATGGGCAGACCCCATCCTTTTCTAAACACACTAATTTTGTATTGGTGAATATTTTCACTTATTTCTTCATGTTGCTGCTACTTTTTTTTAGTGCAATTTGTGTCTACTCTTACTTTTCTTCTCCACATCTGGAGAGTGGGTGTGACAAAATGATTCTTGTTATCTGCTGTAGGTGGGTTTCAAGAGGAAGTTGCACACTCATCTACCATGTAGCCTATTTAGATACTTAAATAATTATGATACAGGATGTAGAGACTAGATAGCAAGCCATGAACCTCTTGCTTTGGCATCTAAAGTATCATATGTTTTTGTTAACATTTTTGCTTTTTAAATTTATTTTATTTTATTTTATTTATTTATTTATTTATTTTATTTTTTGGTTTTTTCGAGGTAGTGTCTCACTCTAGCTCAGGCTGACCTGGAACTCACTATGAAGTCTCAGGGTGGCCTCGAACTCACGGTGATCCTCCTACCTCTGCCTCCCAAGTGCTGGGATTAAAGGCGTGTGCCACCACGCCCGGCTCTTGTTAACTTTTCTAACACTCAGATTCTTCAGTGAAAAAGAAAAGCAATAAAACAAAGCTAGAATGGGACATAACCAGGGCCATGCCTTGGATATTACACAAATTCAATTCAGGTTGAATCTGATCTTCACAGAAATAAGTGGTTGTCAGATAGATTTCAAATAAACATGATAGTTAGAAATCTGCAGCCCTGATCTCAGGAGCAAGCAATGGAGTCTCCTAGTTGTCCCTTCATTCCTTAGCTTACTCATACACATACCAAGTGCATTTATGTAACATTTCCTACTTAGACTATTGTAGCCATGCAGACAACACTGTCATACTGAAACCACTCAAATCATCTGGCAGGAGTCTAATAAGAATATGTGAAAATGAATAATGTACAATATATAAGTGCCTTGGAATTCTGATATCTTAGAATGGAAAGATTTCTGTTTAAACTGTCATGATTTTAAAATTGCAGATTGAGAACCTCACATGATTGACTAGTCATTTTATATGAGGTTTTCCAGGAAGAATAGGGAAATCTTTGCTTCCCCAATCTTGCCCTTGGAGTAACCAAAAGGCAAATGGCATGAGCCAGAAGGATATGGATACAATAATAAGAACCTGGAGAAAATAACCATGCTGTTAAAAGAAATAGCCCTTTTGTTGTTACTGGGTTGTAGTGTTTTATCTTACTTAATTATAAAGCTACAGATAAGAAAGTTTCTGGAATTATCCAATTTACCAAATTTCATAATCAATCCCTAAGAATGTATTAGATGTTACATCTTCAAATGCCTTGGTATCTAAAAATAACAAAAAGACAGGGGGTCAGAAAGCTAGTTTATGTCTTTTAATTGAAGGAGTCCAATTTTGAGTATGTAGACTGCAGTGATATCCTTTAGAATCTGGTCATTCTATTAGGATTCAGAGGGCCTAAAAGCATTTTCTACTTCACAAACTATTGCCACAAACCATGAAGTTTTCTAGTGATCTTCAGTCGTGGGGCATGCACTTTACCATACTTTTCAGTGGACACCTGGTTGTTGCAGCTCCAATAATGCAGTTTTCATTTTTCAGTCTGTGATTATCTGCTTTATTTTTGTCCACAATTCTTAACTAATTGCCATTTGGCCTTTATGAGGGAGGCAGAAAACCTGCCTACCACCTTCTTCTGCTGCACTGCTGCATCTGGCCTCAAGGCTACTTTTTGAATAATAGTAATTAACATTCAAGCAAGATGATTTTTATTCACAGGCTTTTGAGATATTAATTAGTGTTATAACATTCCTAAGAGGTAAGTAATTATAATTCTCACATTTTTGAAGAGGAGAAACCTGAGTTCCAGCTGGGTTAAGTTTCTTGTTTAAATCCATGCAAAGAAGACATAGAGTGGGTAGGAAAACCAGAAACATACATTCTCTCTCTCTCTCTCTCTCTCTCTCTCTCTCATGCACACACACACACACACACATTGTCTGCCTGCCAAGGTGTTTGCAGTATCACACCCCAGAGTCCCCTGGGTGGTAGAAAGCCCTTTCAAGTTCCCATCTGCAATTACCTCAGTATCAGGGAAAAAGGAGCAGTTTTCTGAGAAGTTAGTCAAATTGGAAAATGAGCACAAGTTTCCCATTGAAGAGGAGTATTAGAAAACATCTGAGATGACTTGGAGACATACATGGTATCTCTTGGTAGTCAGCCTCCCAACTTCCTCCTACCATGGTCAGTAAACATTATTCCATTATTTCTACCTTGGGCTTAATATGGAGCTAAGTTTGGGGGGAAAATGATACAACTAAATAATCAAAATGGACTATTACATAACTAGTATTAAAATTGCCCTATATAAGTTTTGTTTGACTTTATTTATGACTGAACAACCTTCCACATGACTCAGAGGATTTGAGCACTACCCCATTAATAACAAAGGGTATCTCCTTATCCAAGTCTTACTTTGAAATTGACAACTATTGAGATGTAGGTATTGACACTCAAGATGTGCATAGTTTGGATATAGTGGTGTGATGTGTGGCACTTTGGTCAATAACAGACTACATGTCTGATGATGGTTCTGACATATTGCATTTCCCTGCAATGACATCCTATACATCCTAGTATCTGTAAGAACATTATATAATGCTCACAAAAAGATGAATTCTCCTAATAACATATCACTTGGAATGTATCTCCATCACTCTATTTGTTCACCAATCAAATACAATTTCTTGAAGTGGTGGTTGCTGGTCTTGGGAGATGGCTCAATGGTTAAGGCACTTGCCTGCAAAGCCTAAGACCCTGGCTTTGATTGCTCAGGATCCACATAAGCCAGATACACAAGATGGTGCATGCATCTGGAGTTCGTTTGCAATGGCTGAAGGCCCCGGTGTGCCCATTTTTTCTCTTTCTCTTCCTCTCTCTCTCTCTCTCTTCCTCTCTGTCTCTCTCCCTCCCTCTATAAAATAAATAAATATAAAAAATAGAAGTTGCTATTGGTAATGATTTTGTAACTTTCATTAAACATTTTAGTTTAAAATATAAAACAAATTATATCTGCATTCTTGAAAAAAAAAAAAACATTGCTCCTTTCAAACAAAAATGGAGAGATTTTTAGAAAGAGGCCAGGTAATTACTTGACCTCTGTGCATGCAGAGCTACAAGATCGATAGCAATTGAACCCCCTCCTGACTCTTCACAGTCTTCTTTTCTTCTTAACCCAAGGCTTCTAGAAGCAAAGACTCCAGTGCATCATGTGACTAATTATCTCTGCAGATCATTGGTCAGTCTGTCTTGATGTAGGTTTCATTTGGGAGAAAAGTAGACATTGCTTTTGTAAGTTTCATTTTACTACATAATCCAGGTTAAAATGTAGACACCATTGTCACTTTAGATGAAATGATCTTCAGGTAAATATGGAATTGTAATATCTCAAAGTCTCTACTTAGTCCATTTGGTCACAGTGATCCTCTGGACCAGACCATATTCCACCCTGCGTTATCTGATCCCAAAGTGAAATCTTGGATTTTCTTGTCACAAGTGTGGCACATTTGAGAAGCCTCTGGTGAAGCAACTGAGTATTCTTCATTCTGTTTTCACAATAAGAGTTTAAGTTTCTTTTGTGTCTTCATTCTCAGTGCTATCACTTAGTATAACCCTTCCCTTCACCACAGTCTCCTATGGGTCAAATTAATGAGTTATTTTAGAGAGTACTTATGAAAAAATTCTTCTATAATACAGGTAGGATACCATCACTGAGGACTCTGTGTAAACTCTATCAGGGTTTCCTTGAAGTCTAAGTAGTTTGAGGTTTCAGGGTGTGGAATATATAGTCAGTAAGTGGTGAATATGTTCTACCATTTTCTGCTGAAATGCTGGAGTTTGTTCAGATTTACTAAACCAGTCTAATTTTATTTAGCTGAAAAATATGTTTCTGGTCCTGGCATGTCACAACGCTCCCCTAAGAACATTCTTGTCACCTCCCACTGTTGAGTGGAATCCTGTTTAGGATGCTTCCTCCTGAGTGTTTTTGTACATTGCCTCCCTTCCCTCAGAGACAGTTGTTTCAGTCCCAGTGCTACCAACAAATTTCATTTTATATCCTGTTATTCTCTAAGCATATTAAGGGCAGAAACATTTTCTCTTCTTCTGTAGGTGCAATACAGATAGTCGGTGCCAATAAGTGTTTTTTTTTTTTTTTTTGCAGTATCATGTCATGTTTCTTCCATCTGTAAATAATAGCATTAAAATAATTTTCATTAATGCACTGTGATATTAGATGATTTAGCTAAGGCTCGGCTACCTTGTCTGGAAAGAGCTGTGGAAACTATAATTATTCATTTCACAAGAATATTGTGCAGATTAATATATTCATCACAACTTGGAAATGTAGGGCACATGATATTCAGGTGTTAAGTTCCATGATCTGTGATCAGCCAAGAGACTTTTGAGGTGTCAGGAGGAAAGTTGCCATGGACTCTCTACAAGAAGTTGCAAACCAGATGGGAAATTTCCTCTTCAGTAATTTCGTTTCAAGCTTCAGTAGTTGGTTGATGTGGTAGTTTGATTCAGGTGTCCCCATAAACTTAGGTGTTCTGAATGCTAGGTTCCCAGCTGATGGAGATTTGGGAATTGGAGCCTCCTGGAAGGAGTGCATTGTTGGGGGTGGGCTTATGGGTGTTATACCCTGCTCCCCCTTGTCAGTGTTTGGCACACTCTCCTGTTGCTTTTGTTCACCTTATGTTCACCAGGGGGTGATGTCCACCCTCTGTTCATGCCATTGTTTTCCCCTGCCTGTAAGCCAAAATAAATTTCTTTTTTTCCTACAAGCTGCTCTTGGTTGGGTGGTTTCTATCAGCAATGTGAACATGACTGCAACAATTGGAAACTCGTGTTTGTAGGAAAAAGATTAAAGAGAAAGTGACATGCTGATTGTTCCTTAGACACATGTGGCTGTATTTGCAGGCACATAAATGTTGTATATGTCTATATATGTGTCATGTGTGCATGTATATTATTGTATGTGTATATAAAATGATATGCCCATACACAGAATCCTGTGTGTATATGTGTACACATAGATAGACGTGGTTATCTATATGTGTACACACATATTTAAAGAAAGGGAAAAGTAAAAGTGAAGCTAACTATTCCTTATAAAGCTACCAAGGTTCAGGAAGGGTTTAGGACATGTTTCTCATTCCTATACACTGAAATTGTATGCTCCTTCCTTTCCAGTTCCTGTATGTGTCTTTATGGCTTCAGAGTCAACTGCACCAATCATTCATCATTGGGTTTTGATGAATTTTTTTTAAAAAGTATTTTATTTAGGTATTGGAGAAAGAGATAGGCAGTTAGAAAGATAGAATGTGGGCTTGAAAGATACCTTAGCAGTTAAGGCACTTCCCTGCAAAGCCCAAGGACCCAGGTTCTATTCTCCAGGTCTCCCACTCTTTCCCATGCTTTCATTTATAGACTTACAACTCTGACAAGGTATGAGGGTGGTAGACAGACAGTGTGAGGCAAGTAGAAATGAGTATGTAATGAACTGAATACAAGTGAGGATGTGTGTGTGTGTGTGTGTGTGTGTGTGTGTGTGTGTGTGTGTGACTGCACATGGGAGAGAGGCCAGGAGCAACAGATACCTGAATTGCTCTTGGAACTCTTTGTGTCATGGATAGGCTCAGTGTGCTTTCAGTTGTTTTGAATGAAAGACATCTGCCCTTTCACCTTATGACATCTCCAGCTTGGTAAACAATACTCATTCAACAGTAAGAACCACCACACACTTATTGTTAGTAATCCCATCTGACAGATGACAGTTTGTTTTTCACAATTCATAATGTACTTGTCAATATTAGTACTATTTTTTTCACGTTATGTTATTTACAAATAATTTCAGAGCGATAAGCAAATGTTCATCATACATAAAATTACAGAAGATTATAAAATAATGATATGTCTTTCTACAGTGTCCCATTCCCCCTCCCAAACAAAGAAAAGGAGCTAGAAGTGCTGGACTGTTCCTGACTGGACTTATTACGTACTTCCCTGTCCAATGCTTTAAATACTTTGCAGCATGCCTCTGTCCTTCTTAGGACAGTTGAGCAGGCCCTTTTGTTTGTTGTGTCCTCACAGTAGATTAATGTAGTTTATGTTTCACTTCAGAAAACAAGACAAAATAAAAGCTTTGAAATGGTAGCAAGACTTGCTGTAGTATATACTATATATTATTCTGAAATTTGTTTTATGTTTTACTTAACTTATTTAAGAGAGAGAGGTAGACAGAGAAAAAATGAGTTTGGGCACACCAGGGCCTTGTGCCAGTGCACACAAGCTCCAGACACATGCATCACTTTGTGCGTCAGCTTTGTGTGGGTACTGGGGAATTGAACCTGGACCATCAGGCTTGGCAAACACACAGCTTAACCGCTGACCTAAACCCCCAGCCCCACAGCTATATATTCTTAGTGCCATAGGTCAGAATAGAAAAATTACAAAATGCATGCTTTAAATATAGGGTCGTTGCTCCCATTTGAGAAACCTCTTTAGCATTCCAAATGCAGCAAGGATGCTCTAGCTCTAGTGGGAAGCCTTGGGTGTGAATGATTGGTTGTGATGGTGTTGCCAGTGGACTTCTAGTTTGGGTCCCAGTTGTTGTTTTAATTCCTGTCCTAGTGTCAGTGAACTGAGGGGAGTCACCTGAATAAGCCTGGTAAGAGAGGAGAGAATTCCTGAGAAGGTGCCAATCAGATAAGAAGCAATCCAACCAGTTAGGGATTCCAGGTCACCCTTAAAGGGAACAGCGAATGCTGGAATGCCACAGTTGTTGACTAAAAAGACTTTATTATGATTAGCATTAAAAAATTATTTGCTGTTTTGAAATGTATCCCATGCCCCAAGGAAAACAAAACCCACTTATTAATACTGCTTGCAGTGCAGTTTCGAGTATGTAGCTGGTTTCATCTTGATGCACGAGGCTGCACATGACAGATGGAGGTTTATTCCCTCACAGGCATCCAAGATCCAGCGGCTGCCTGAAGCTCTATTAAATATTTAAAGTCACAGAGCGCTGACTGGCTCTGCAAAAGAATGAATACCATGTTTGGATTTTATTGTCTCTTTTATCTCAGTTTAATTTTGCTCATCTTGTTTGGTGCCCATTAAATCACTGGTCAGGTGGACATCATGGTAGTGAATTTAATGCTAGAGTAGTCAAGTTTGGATCTTGCCACTCAAAATGGGAATTAGACCTACCCTTGAAGAATACATGTGACAACAATAGCAAATATTTATATAGTAGTTTAATGTTTTAAGTAATTTCATCTATTAACTCATTTACTCTTTAAAACTACCCCAATGTGGGTGCAAGTATAATGCCTTTGGGAAAAAATTAGAATTCGGTATAGAAGGTCACTTGCCTAAGTTCTCACAGCCAGTACTTGGATATGAGTTCCGGCTAGTGCTCAATACTCTGAGTTAAATGCAAGAAAATATTCACTGGGCTGGGAGATGGCTCAGTGGGTGAGAATGCCTGATGCGCACGCACGGTGACCTGATTTGGATCCCAAGAAACTATAGACATCCAGATACAATGGTATAATCTTAGCATGCCTTGGGTGAGATGGGAGAGACAGGAAAATGCCCGGAAGCTTGTGAGCTAACTAGCCTGGCGACAAGCAGTAGTGAACAAGTTATCCTAGCTCAAAGCAGAGTAAAAGGCAAGGATTGACATCCCAGGTTGTCCTCCGACATCCACTTGCATGCTATGACCTGTACACACACACACACACACACACACACACACACACACACACACACACACACACTCAGCAAGATAAAAAAGAAAACATGCATAAAAGTACTTTCTGGGATTGTAGCTCAATGGAAGATGCATGGTTAGGATACAGAAGGCCCTGAGTTTGATGTCAGAACTGCATATGCACATACACAAATTAAACATGAGATGCTGTAAACACATGTGTTAAAGGCCTACCTCACAAATGCTTAAACTTTCTTCCTTAATATGAGTTCTAATTTTCATTGGGGATTTCAGTGCACAGTTGAAAGACCACCTTTTCTCAATACTCCTAGAGCTATAGAAGAATAAAGACATGTTAGCAGTTGTTAAGTGAAAATTCTGGGAAAATCTATGTGTGAGGCTTGCCATAGTTGGCAGGTGTGGTTCGCGTCCCTTATTCCCTCCTTCCTGCTTCCTTCCTGAGGATAACCCGAGCCTTTGCTGTCACCTGGGACCACAAAGAAGCTTAGGTAAGTAAACTATATAAATAGACTGGGAACTAGGAACATAGAGCAATAATGCCTCCATCCCTACTGTGCTTAGCTTACCTTGACATTATTTTTAAAGCAGTAAATGAACTTCCACCTTACTTATTCTAGATATTAACAGTCTCTTAACAGCAACTAACATAAGTCATTGGGAATTTAATCATTTTTAAACATGAAATTCAAAAGGATAAAGAATATTTTTATCAATATAATCTTAGTACCAGCCACTTAGAGAATGGTGACAGGAGATTCATAAATAAATAATGATATATTATTTGGCTGCTTAAACCCTTATTATACCTTTGTGTTAGAAATGAAATAGACACATGGACCAACACTGAATTGCTTAATAGCATTTAGTAGGTTCAGTAGAATCTCAAAATTTAAAGAAAAGAGTGAGATGTAATGGCTTGGACAGTTAAAGAAGACTTCCTACAAATGGTAGTACTTGCATCCAGTGCTGGTGGAAAGGCAAGCAGACAAGTGGACTATTCTGGAGAATGTGAGGTAATTGCAATTATGGGAGTGTGTTTCCATGGAGCTTTATAGACAGTGGTGTGATTAGGACAGAGTAAAAAATAAACAACATGTATGTAACTATCGCAAGCCCTGTGTCTCAAACATATTTTTGTTGATTTTCATATTTAGCTTGGGCTATTTCAATAGCCATTTAATTTATATCCCAGTTTATAAACTCAAAGTAGTTTTATATATTACATATGAGGTGGGTTTTTGTTTTTTGAGACAGGTTCTCTTGTAGCTCATGCCATCTACCATCCCGTTATTTAACTGAAGATGCACTTTAACTGCTAGCCCTTTTCCTCTACTCTTGAATGATGACAGTTGTACACCATAGTAGCAAGTTTTATGAGGTCAACCCAGGACCTAATATGTGCTCGGAAGCCACTGTACCCACTAAGCTACATCCCCAGCCCATAAGGTAGTTTCTGTAAGTCAGAAGTCATTTCAATTTTTTTCTCGTAGTTAAAATTATTATTATTATTATTATTTTTATTAGTCAGTTCTGTATTCAGCAAATAAAGTCAGTTTGGTACCATTATTACGCTCATCCGTGACCTGCCCCCTCCCCTTGGCCCCTCCTTGTTGAGGTATAGGGGTCATGCATTGTGGAGTTAGTCCACAGTTATGGGTAAGCTAAATGTCTCTGCATATCATGACCCAACATGTGACTCTGACATTCTTTCCGCCCCCTCTTCCGCAAAATTTCCCTGAGCCATGTTGGGTTCATTTTTGGTCTGCTTCAGTGATGAGGTGTTGGGGGCCTCTGAGGCTCTGGCTCTCTGATTTGGTGGGAGTTGATTTTTCTCTGTGCTGATCTCCTTCCCCCTTGTGCTGGTGCCCGGTTCATCAGGAAAACAGCCCCCTTGCTTGTTCCAAGCATGGTTGCTCACATCTTTAGTCTGAACATTTGGGACCTGGGTAGGAAAAATTATCAAGAGTTTGAGCTCAGCCTAGGCTATAGGTCAGTCAGCCTGTGCTTGAGTAAGACCGTGTCTCAAAAATATAAAAATGAGAAAAAAGTAACTCATTAAATTTTTGTTGCATTCTGGGAATAGTGTAAGCTCATTGTTTTTTTTTTAAGATTTATTTTCATTTATTTATTTATTAGAGACAGAGAGAGAAAGAATTGGAGTGCCAGGGCCTCTAGCCACTGTAAACAAACTCCAGATGCATGAGCCACACCATATATATCTGGCTTACTTGGGACCTGGAGAATCAAACCTGAGTTCTTAGGCTTGTCAGGCAAGCACCTTAACCACTAAGCCATCTCTGCAGCCCATCATTCTTTTTTAAATATTTTATTTTTATTTGTTTATATACTTGACAGAGAAGGGGGGAGACAATGGGCGCACCAGGGCCTCCAGCCATTGCAAACAAACTCCAGATGCTTGTGCCCTATTGTGCATCTGGCTAAAGTGAGTTCTGGAGAATCGAACCTGGGTCCTTTGGCTTTGCAGGCAAACACCTTAACCGCTAAACCATCCCTTCTTTTCTTTTTATTTGGTCTCTTTTTATTTTTACAATTCTTTTGTCATCCAACCCAGTACTTCCAATTAAAAAAAAAGCTACATAAAAATACTCAAAATAATTTTCAGAAATGCAAACCTTTGAACATAATATGACAACTCTCTGAAATGTCACTGCCCCTATGCCAGCCAAGTAGATATCTTAGTCTTTCAAGACCTATAGAAACATATTTGATAGTACTTTAATAAATTAATATCATATGATACAATTATATCATAGGATACAATTAAAGCAATGGAAGAAAGCATTCAAAAGATAAATATAAATTAGAATAAAAATAACACAGGCAGATGCATGAAAGCAAGTGTCTCATTATAAATATATAGTAAAGGGACAAAGGTGGATATTAATATTATTTTACTCTTCATATAGCAAGAGAGAGATCTTTTTTGAGAATCAGAGCATCAATGAAATGCATTTTTAAAAAATCAATTGAATTAGAACTATACTATTTAGAACTTGCACTGTTGTGACAGAAATTTCTTCTAGAGGTTTTGTTGAATAAGACAATTTACAATATACCAATAAATGTTTTTGAGTGAATTCAAAATTGATATTCCTTCAGCATTTATTAACATGAACATCCTGGTTATAAGACTATTGAAATGCCTCACCACCGATGGATAGAGAGCTACTGAATGCATTCTCTCCAACCCCTTGTGCTGAGCACCTTTAGTGAAATCTGGCACAGGAGATTGGGGAAAGCTTCAAGACCTGCTCCTGCCTACTCATGGTTAAATATGCTGCCCATCATCCCAGCTTAAGACCATATCTCTTGAGACTTAGATATTTCAATCCCTACAACAAATAGAGTTGAATGAGTTGTCAAATACTGAGCTTCATGAATTGTTCCAAACAGCTTTCTCAATACAATCTTATGTTCTATTACCAAAGTACAATTTATAAAACAAAACATGTGTTTGGGGACCAAAAAGTCTATACATCTGGATGAACAGAGTAGCTTCTCATCCTGGCAATCCTCCAAATACAGTTGTTATTCACACTCAAAATGTAAATGAGAATCAACATCACGATGTTTAAGATTTTGACTAGGTACAGTTAGAAGTGCAGCTACTTTGTGTTACTAACTACAAGATCTACAGGTGTGGTTAAAGTCAGGTTGCAGCCAGAGATAAAAATTTTCAGTGAAATTGGGGACGTCAATCAGAACAGTTGTCTGGACAGATGGCGATGTCCCCTCAGTACTGAAGTGACGGAAGACTTTAATTCACAAAATGGTTCTTGGCCCACACCAAGTAAGGATCAAAGGGACACCAAAGTCGATTTATAAATCAAAGTCATGGTCAAATTATGAGATCAGAGGAATTTAGCAAAACATGTAATATGTAAATTCCTTGATGATCATTTATTTCTCCTGAATCTTAAATAGATTTTAATGAATTTGGGGAAGAAAAGAGTGACAGTGTTCCATTTTAGTGTGTCTTTTACTGTACATTTTAAGTTCAGGAGCATCTGGCATGTGAGGTCACCGGTGGAATTCATTTCCAGTTAAGCTTTAATATATATATATATATATATATATATATAATTTCAATACATATATTGTTTCAAATAAGTTGCTTTTCTTATTCATCATCACTCTGCCAAGCCAGTACTACATACACCCCAAGGTCACTTTTGTGCTTTTTATAGTTATAAATTAGTTCTTATTTAAATTTCCCTATCAATAATATTGGTCAATAATTACCTTTATGACTATGACACATTGAAGAGGAATGGTCAAGTACTTTATCAAATATCCCTCATTTGTTTTTTAAATTATTAAACTGAGGACATGACTTTTGGGCAGGAGCATAACAGAAGCAATGTGACAATTTTGTGTATTATATCAGAGTTAAGTGATGTATATCTGTATGTCTTATGACTAAGGTTATGAACCATGATTACTTGGTTAAGGTGGTGCCTCCCAGGTTTCACCACAATAAAGTCACTATTTCAACTTCTACAATGGAGTCATTAGTAATCAACCAACAAGCCCAGCTCACTGTCAAAAGAAAAGAATTATGCTCTACTTCCCTGGAGAAAAGAGTATCTAAACAACAACAGTAAGAGCAGTCATTTCTTAAAACAATCATAGAAATTAAAATGTGTTTGGAGGCTATGTGAATATTTTGTTTTTCCTGACTCCATGTATTTGAGCATTCATTAGTGAATCGTCCCTGCAGTGGTTATTACTGTCAGCTACTAATACTGGCTTTTCCATTTCTTTTATTCCTTTTTTTACTGAAACTCATTGCAACACCGGCAGAATTATTTTCATTTATTATTTACTTTCACTTATTTATTCAGCCCATCAGTTATTAATGTCAGTGTGGACCCATGGATAGTTAGTTTATTCTTTGGCTGTAACTAATTTTACTACCCCTCACTAGATTATTCAGTGCTCTTTTGTTGGCTCCATACCCTTGTGAAATCCCCATTTTTAAGCACAAAATGCTGGCAAAGATAGTATATGATCATACCTCATTTTCATAGCCCCAATTCTATCATTTCTTTAAAGTCTTGGCTCCTTTTAGATGATAATGATGATTTTAATAAACCAAAATCTGAGTCCTTGGTATGCTCTTGCTACTGCTCTAGACCCTCCCAGTAGATGGAGTTGAGAAATATGTATACTAGCCTATTTATATTCATGTACCCATAGTTATTTATATGTGAATCTATCATGTATTTAATATATGAATGTAGTTTTAAATGTCAAATGTTATATATGTATGTATTTGTCATATTAATATAAAGTAAGCTGGGTGTGGTGGTACATGCTTTTACAGCACTTGGCAAGCAGAGGGTAGGAGGACCTCTGTGAGTTTGAGGCCACTCTGAGACTAAGTAGTGAATTCCAGGTCAGCCTGGGCTAGAGTGAGACCCTGCCTGGAAAAAGCAAAATAAATAAAGTAAAATAGCGGGGCATGGTGATGCACACCTTTAATCTCAGCACTCGAGAGGCAAAGGTAGTAGGATCACTGTGAAATCAAGGCCAGCCTGAAATTACATAGTGAATTCTAGGTCAGCCTGGGCTACAGCAAGACCCTATCTCAAAAACAAAACAAAATAATAATAAACGACATAAAATAAGTGAATTAATACAGTTTTCTAACTCCAGTCTACAATTTTCATCTTGACTCTTTCTTTTTGACCATTTGTAACTATACTTTGCTGAATAGTAGTCTCTGACAGTGAGAAGCATGGAACTAGCGATTTATACATGTTGACTTGTATTACTTCATATGGACATATATGTATACATACATGTATGAAATAATTTAAGAATTGCTAGCATGTAGAAGCAAGTCTACTAATTAGAACAAATACTATGTATATTTTCTTTGTTTCTTATTCTTTTTTGTTTGTTTGGTTTTAGTCTTAAGTATCAAGTCAAAGCACTGTACTTCCAAGTTATTTGGTATGCTTCTATCATCCTCAGCTCTAGCGTCAATCACAATTCCACTGCTCACCAGCTATGTGACACTGGAAAAATTACAACTAGTGTTGCAATAACTCAGAAACAAGGATGCTTGTATAGTAAAAATTAATGATAAATCAGATATCATATTTTCTCCTTAGGGCAATAATTAAATTTAACGGTAGAGAAGAACAGATATAAATTAAGTGTCAAATGCATGATTTAAGTTCCATGTTATTTACTGAACATCCAAGGAACATTCTTTGGTGAATCATGTTGTGATATCTATTACCTTGAATAAAAAGTTTGGAATTATAGGACAACATTAACAAAACAATAAACTTATTTTGAATTGATAATATTTGTGCTTTAGCAATGATATTTGATGTTTAGCTGGCTAGCAATTAAAGAAATGATTTAACTTATCTGAAAATACTATTTATCCAAAGCAACTAATGTGATTTCTTCTTCAAGGGGAACTTCCGTTATGTAAAACCAGAAAAGATAATACTATTTTATAGAATGGTATTGATTCTCCCTGTTTCCACAAAGTCACAAGGCCCTCATTAATTAATTAATGAATTAATTCAAAATTGTGGAACCTCAAATTTATATCAGGTATATGACATTACATATCTGCATAAAATGTGCATCCCTCTTAGAAAAAGAAACAACATATTTTTATTCTCCACTAATGTGTCAACAGTTACCAAAACCTTGGGTTTCCATGGAAACAAAAGTGTTCATTTTCTAGATATTAGATAATAAGCTAAATTTGCATTGTAGTGCTATAGTCAAGATGTTAAAATATCTGAAGTGAAGTCACACACTGCCAATTCTTTGTTCACAGACCACTTATTGAATAAATTCTATCCAATTAGGGAATATAAAAGTCAGTTAAAAACCTACTAATGTATATATGAAATTAAAATTTAAAGTTAAAGTTGAAAAGCACCAGATAGCATATTTTGGAAGTGTACAAATGGCATTTTTGAGACAAGAGTCTCATTATGTAGCCTAGGGTAGCCTAGAACTCAGGCTTCCTGCTTCAACTTCCTACATTCTGAGATCACCAGACTGAGCCTGTCCTCCTGGCATAAGGGAGCCAATATTAAAACTAGGCTAAATTGTGTGCAATTGGCAGCAAAGACTAGCTCAGTGATTTACTAGAGAAATACTTATTCTTAATTTATAATCATCATCATTATTTTTAACATCACAAATTTTTAGACAAAAGTAATTCAGTTAGAATTCATTCAATTTCATGTTTATACATAAAAGTTTAATTTCCTAATAAGAACATTAGTATCTCATATAATATGTCATATCTCACAAGGCTTTTACTATTTACACTTAAAATTTAATGTGTCTATTAATTTTCTGTTGGTTATTGGCATGTCTGCATATGTAATATCATAGATGCATATAGATTTTCATAATATGACATGAATCTCTTTAGTGTATATATCAATATAGTCTTTTACTTTTATTTAATTTTTGTTTGTTTGTTTTTGAGGCAGGGTCTCGCTCTAGCCCAGGCTGACCTGCAATTCACTATGTAATCTCAGGGTGGCTTCAAACTCATAGTGATCCTCATACCTCTGCCTCCCAAGTGCTAGGATTAAAGGCATGTACTACCAAGCCTAGTTTTATTTAATATTTTTATATATTTAATATCATATCAAAAAGAGCAACAGGGTTTGATGTTTTTTTTTATTTAGTTGAATGTACGCATTTTTATTGAATTGAATTTCACATTTTAAGAAGTTAAGCAGCTTTTCAAAAATTTATTTGCAAGCAGGGGACAGAGAGAGAGAGAGAGAGAAGCTTTGCAGGGCTGTGCCTTAAGTTCTAAACCATCTCTCCAGCCCTTAAGCAGCTCTTATTTTGAGTTATTCACTAGCTTTTGATACTTGGTAGTTTCTTGTGTATGTACATATATGTGTACTTCATGTGTGTGTAAATTCATATGCACACATGTGGAGGCCAGAGGACAGCCTGCAATTTTGTTCCTCAGGCACCATCTACCTTTTATAAAACAGGTTCCCTCATTCATGTTGAGATTTCTGTCAAAATTTATTCTGTGGGCTAACTCCAGAATGGATGACCCATATACCTCAACAAGGAGGGGCCCAGGGCAGAGGGTAGGTCATGGATGAGCCTAATAATGGTACCAAATTGACTGTATTCACTCAACACAAAACTAATTAATAAAAAATAAAATAAAATAAGTTACTTAATACAAAAAATAACACTATTTACAAGGTTTTAAATGGAAAATGTATTGATAACTATATTGTATAATGTAAAAATATAGAAAAATGTATCTGTCATTTGATATATTAACACAAGAGTTATTAGAATAGTAAATGGCTTTATGCTTATAAGAAATTTCATATTTTTGTTATAAAAAAGAAAATATGCTGGGACACATTTGTTTAGATGTATTTTCATTACATTTTATGCATATGTAAAAAGGAAATTATAGGCAAAATAATTTTGGCTAAGCTGTCCAAAGCCTTCTTCATTGAGGCCACCAGTCTTCCTCAGGATTTCAGATATAGAGACAATGAAAAATTCCCTAAGGAAATTTAGAGGAGTCCTAGGAATCCATCCACAGTCACACTTGGAAATGGGATTCCACCCAAGTGGAAGGCCTAGTGGAAAATGCCTGGCTCCTCTGTCTACTTTCCCAACCATTCTATTACCAAGGCCCTACCTTCAGCAATACTCCATTAAAATGTCATAACACAAACTACTCTATCGGATCTGAAAAGAGCTCTGTTTGGAACACATAAAGAAATCTGACCTCTACAAGTACACCTGAGAGTTCAGTTTGGATCCACCATTCATAGGAGAGCTACTCTCTTATGCCAGGCAACTTCTTTGTACAGAATTATTCTGAGCTCTAGGAGAAAAGATTACATCAGACAAAAATATATTAGAATATTTGTAGAATATGTGGATCAGAAGGGAAAGAAAATATTTTTAGAAAGAAAATAAACAGTAGCATAGACATTGGGATGGATTTTCGAAGGAAAGATGGATTAAGTTTGTGAAGAACTGGTTCTTTATTTAATTTCTATTTGGAATTATTTTTAATATTTTTATTATGAATATACTTGGTATAGACACATCATGTGTTGGTACCCATTATTTTCCTCCTCACTGCCCCCATTCTGCTAAAAGCCCTCCTTAGTGGGGTAGCTGGTATTCCCCATGTGGTTGTGGGTTATGAGTTGTGAGAGCAGCAGTCAGTCATTGAGGAGGGGTTCAATGCCTCTGGGCATGATGTCCCAGTCTGTGGCTCTTACAATCTTTCTGCCCCCTGTTCCAAAAAATTCTCTGAACTGTGGTGCATGTGTTTTAAGACTACTTTGGTGAATATCTCTCAGGGGCTTCTGGATTTCTGTTTTGTTATGTGTTGAGTATCCTCAGCATCAGTCTCCTTCACCCTGGCACTGATTATCAGGCTCACCATGGAAGCAGCACTCTTGCTCATCTCCCCATTTCCTCTGTGGTTTTACCGGGGCCTTGACTGAAATGTGAGGGGGGGTGGTTTATCTCCTTGGGTCTCATTACCCTCTGAAAAAGAAAAACAGATTCAGTTGGGCATGGTGGTGCACGCCTTTAATCCCAGCACTTGGAAGACAGAGGTAGGAGGATCACTGTGAGTTTGAGGTCACCCTGAGACTACATAGTGAATTCCAGGTCATCCTGGGCTAGAGTGAGACCCTACCTTGAAAAACAAACCAAACCAAAACAAAACAAAATAGCAACAACAACAACAAAAAACAGATTCTCCAATGGAGAGTAAAGTCAGCACAGGTTAAATGGGATAAACATTGTTAATTTAGGGAGATTGTGATGGATGTAAACCCTCTTTTGCCCAAAGACAAGTGGAAGCTTGCCATTGGAGACCATAATCCAGGTTTCCAGAGGATTCCGACTTGGTTCCCAGTTCCAGTCATGGGTTCCTTTCCACTGAGCAGATCTTTTAGGCACTCAGAAAACCATTGGTTACCCACCAAGGCTATGTGCCACCATTGCACTGGTGTGTACATCATGTCAGGTTCGTTACTTCTGAGTGTCTTTGACTCCTGCTTGCTCACACCATTGTTTTTAAGAAAGAAAAAAGAATAATGAATCCTTTGTATAGATAAATTATTAGTTGACATTTCTATAAGGCTGTAGATTAATATAATTAAGAGGTCAGCTGGGACTACTTGACCAATGAGAGGAGAGAGGCTTGCTGTACCCCAGTTCCACAACACCATGGTATACAAACTTCTCAATCATTTACAGACCTCAGACACTTACTCTCTTGTGATCCCTTGTGCTTCCTTCTCCATCCATTATATTAGGTAGGCTGAGACGCAGAGATTGATAACTCCTCGAGTCCTACTTCAAACCACTCATATGAAAGCCTCAAGGGTGACAGACTTCCATGGAGATTTTTTATGGGATGTGAGGGAGGAGTTTCGCCTTAACAATCTGAAAATACTGACAGTTTTTAAATATTTCTATTTCTATTTCTCTGGTACTCCAAGATTCACTCTTTCATTTCCTTTTCCACAGAGCTCTAGGCTCCTTAGGTTCTCAGTCCCCCTTTCAAATGCTTACACTCCTGACCCTTTTATTTTTCTTAATGATCTCATATTACCAGGATCCAGACATAAACATGCCAGGATTTCTTCAAAACAAAGCAATGTCTTCATAGGAAATTCATAGTTGTACATACTAATTATTATCTGTAACATTATACTTTCTCCTACTGAAAAAATGAAGCTGTAATATCTTTACCAATTCAAGACTCATTGTCTTTCTTTTGTCCTTGGGATTTTCTTGCCTGGTGCTTTCCACCTCACACAGGGGGTATCTCCCGTCCTCTTCTCCAAGAATTACATTAATCACTAGCCCGTAGCCCAGCCAGTTCAAGAAAATACTTTGCTTCTTCCAGTACCTTTATGATGATAATTTATGGAGACACTGTGCTGTTAAATACCATATGTATACGTAAAATATTCTGAATCAAATTGCTTCTGTGGTAATTTGTTATACTAAATCTACAATTTTTAAGTGAAATTCAGTAGGCTGTGGCTATATAACTCGTTGCAAACACCTCTGATTTTAAAGTAAATGTTCAGACTGTTCAGACAATGATCATTTACAATATTAAATCTGGAATAAAACTGAGTAAAATCTAATGTTGGTAATTGAGAGAGAGAGAGAGAGAGGAACACTGGAATAATATAAAGAGGATTATACAGAATGTTGCAGAGATGAATGGTGAAGTAAAAATGCAACACCACTGTAAAGGTAAAAAAAAATCAAAAGTCAAAGGACAGTAAGTCAGTGCAGGGTGCTCAGTGATTCTCTTGACAGTGAATGAGAATATCCAATGTGACTATTCATAGTATAATTTTATTAATGTCAAGGTCAAGAGGACACAAGTTCAAAAATGTTCAATGACTCATTAAAATGCAAATATAAGTGGTAAGACTAAAAGTAGAGGGGTAATAACTCCCAAATTCAGGGTACTGTTTATTTTTAAAAAGAAGTAAGCAGATGAACTAGGAGTGTGGGGTGACCTTCAGGGGACTTCAGAGATAGAATAACTTACTTTTTAAATTTACTGATCCTCATATTTTTGGTGTCTTCTTTAAGTCTCATATAAAATTGTAACTATATTATGCATATCATATACTTTTCTATGTAGTAAAATAAGAACTACTTGTACTATGTTGACTTAGTGTAACTTTGAGATTGGCTTCAGTTTTTACATCAATTTTTTTAAAATATTGAGTCTGGGAAGTGAGATTCACTAGACCCCAAAGGTCATTGAAGTAATGGAGGAGAGAGGCATGAAGCACCGAGAAAGAAATGAAGTTACTTGCCATGTTCACTGAAATCATCTTTTTAAAGAAAAATGTGGGCTGGATAGATGGCTCAACAGTTAAAGGTGCTTGCTTGCAAAGCCTGACACCTAGGTTTGAATCCCTAGTACCTATGTAAAGCCAGATGCACAATGTGACACATGCACCTGGAGTTCATTTGCAGTGGCAAGAGATCCTGGTACACCCATACACTTTATGTTTGTCTGTCTCTCAAATAAATAAACAAGAAATATTTTAAAATTAAAAATAAGATAATTTGAGAAAGAGAAACTATTTCATGTTTTAAATATGTAAGTTACAGATTAATACAACTCACTCATGAGGTACATTGATGCTGAGAAATTTTTGCTAGATTAGGCAAATGGAAATGAGAACACAGTGTTCAAGGACCACCTGGAATACCAAGAAGAGGGTGAGTGTTGCCCCACAACAGCAGGTTTAGAGGGTCATCTTGGAGATGTCTGCAATACAGGAAGGTATCTTCTTCAGTTTACTGGAACCATCAAGCCTAACAATTATGAGCTAGCGTTTGAGGAGAAAATGGCATATAATGAAAGGGGCTGGTTACAGTTCCCCAACTGTAGACAAGTTCTTGAATTGTGTTTCTCTGGACAGGCACCTTAAGACCAAGAGCATCAAAGAACTACCCAGTGCCCGCTGCCACCCAGCTGCGGCCCATCACTTCTCACTGACTAAAAAAAAAAGCCAAATTTTAATTTTTGGAGAGCAAGGTAGCACAGTTCTGCAGATGCTGAGAAGTATTTGCAAGTGGACACTTGGAAGCAATACCTACTACCCAGACCAGGTATGAAACAGCATTCTATTTTGTGGTTTATGTTGCCAATATATAAATGTTTCTACAAGCAACAACAAAGGACAAATATTGTTAAACACATTAATCAGTCACAAATAAAATTATCAATTGAAAGTGCACATAATATTAAGAAAATCTCTTTCTGAATATGTCTGCCTTCATCCACTCCCTAAGAGAAATAAAATGAATGTGCATTTGACTAAAAAGTAACACTCACTCCATGAGCATTCATCAACTATCTCCCAAAGAGATTATGTCTCACACAGCACATAACAAAACAGAAGATTTGTCCTTTCTTGAGATTCCCTGTGGAGAAAAATGTAAAACCCCTGTACATCCATTCAACAGATTCCACATAGGTTCAAATGGGACTGGTTAAAACAAATTAGCAAGCAAATACACACACACTCACACATACACACCACCACCACCACCACCACCAACAACAACAACAACAAATCCACCATGGAAAATTTGTAAAGAGAAATATGTGAGAGCAATATTGTATAAAACAGAATAGCAAGAGATGAAGTTTGAGCAGCTTTGCCTAAATTATTTCTCCTTTTTCCTATAGTCAGGCATGTGATATTCAGGACTTTGTTTTTAATTAAACAGTTGTCAATTTTGTGGCTGTCATGCAGCAGTGATGGACACTAGGGAAGCATTTAGCTGGAAAGGAAAATGGATTCCATTGTACACTTCTCTCTGGCTTTAAAAAACTTCCCTTTAACCAAGTTAACTTGGATAAGGTTTATTTGCTTGTTTTGTTTTTGTTTTTCAAGATAGGTCTCACTCTGTAGCCCAGGCTGACCTGGAATTCACTATGTAATCTCAAGTAGGCTTCCAACATCCAGCAATCCAGCTACTTCCAAGTGCTGGGATTAAAAGTGTACACCACCATGCCCTGTTTAGATAGGTATTTAAATTGTGTTTTATATGTAGATTTTTCTGGGTTTACATTTTTTTCTCTTGCTTTTAAAAACTCATGACTGTAAATAAAGTAGATAAGTAAGTGTAACTCTTACAGAGTTGAATATTTAAAGGTGCATTCTTAAAAAGTAAAAAAATTGGGCTGAAGAGATGGTTTAGCATTTAAGGAACTTGCCTGCGAAGCCTATGGACTCATGTTCTACTCTCCAGGTCCCATGTAAGACAGACGCATAGTGATGCAAGTGAGCAAGATCACACATGTGCACAAGGGGGCACATGTGTCTGGAGTTTGATTGCCGTAGCTGGGAGGGCCTGGGGTGCCAATTCTCTCTCTTTCTCATAAAATAATAAAAGATTTAAACATTTAAATTTAAAAATTCATCCTCATTGCCTGGCTATCATCTCTAAAGACGCTGACTCAGAAAGCCTGTGGTAGGATCTAACATATACCTTTTATACCTGTTGTTTTGAATTGAGCCTGATTTAAAGTTAATAATACAATTCTGGCAGAAATTTATACAAGGCCTAGAAATACAAACAAATCAAGTAACTTTACAAACTCTTACACCTGGAAACAATCTCAAAAAAAAAAAAAAAAAAAGCTATCTTTATTTTTCAGATGAGAAAACCTGAATCCTAAGAAGCGATTTGATTTATGATGAGCTGTGATTAGAATCTGTTCTAGCCCTTTCAGTTTTTTGTTTGTTTGTTCTGTATGCTACACTGTACACCTCTAAAGCTCACATTTAATTTCAACTGAAATGCCTTTAGTAATGAGCAGTACTACTGACATCCCTTTGTGAGTTTTTCCCCATGTTTTTATTATGTACACAGTTATAACATTTCATACTGAGAAAAGCCCAGTGGAACAGATATTTTTTTTATTCGTTTACCTGCTTATTTGTTTATTTCCAAGGATAATGGGTGTAACAAGGGCCTCTTGCCACTGCAAGCAAGCTCCAGATGGTTGTGCCACTTTGTCTATCTGGCTTATGTGAGTCCTAGGGAATTGAGCCAGAGCTGTGAGACTTTTCAAGCAAATTCCTTTAGCTACTGAGCCATCTCTTCACCCCAGAACTCTTTTTTTAAAGCTATATGGAGAATTTATTAGATTAAGAGAAGAGAAAGAATGCACAGAGAGTGTTTGCAATATGGAAGGGCGGGAGGAGGTGAGAGCCCATGTGACAATAGGGAGTCTCTTCATCTCAGCTCAGATGGGTTGAGATGACAGCGGCTTATGAGGGCAGGGAACTGGAGGTTTAGGGAGATGAACAGCCAAAACAGAGCCATGTCCACCTGTTAAGTATCTATCTGTAATAATTGCTGTCGGCCTTGCCCTCAGACTCAGGTAAGCCTGAGAAAGAGCTGACTGGACACCCTTTTTAGTAAGAATTTTTTTACATTCTCACCGTTCTCAGAAGTTGTTGTCATCCAGGTAGAGATGTAAGTTCCACTTTCCTTGACTTCTAGGGACCTATTTAATTATTGTCACTTGTTGAGCAGTTACTGTGCTCTCAAGTCATGTAGGAATGACAGATAGTATACATAACCAAGAAAGAGAGAAATAAACACCTACGTGTGTTGGGAAAGGGATTTATAGAGAACATTATTTTTAATTGCAGCTGCAGGAGTAACCTGCATACTTACTTTCTTGTCAAAGCATTAACTGACTAGTTTGTATGTGGGATGAGGGAAGAGAGAACTGTAAAGGACAGCTGAAATTAATATTTTCTCCGAGTAGTAACCATAACAAATTCTATAAAATGTAATTATATTCTCAGGTTGATCCTTTTTTTCACTAAAGGACAAGAAAGTAAAATCATGTAAAAGCAGCAGGAGGGAAGAAGAAGGGATTGGAACAGAAAGGAATGAGAGTTCCAAATGACTGCAGTGTGCTGGAAAGAACATCACCCGACTGCGGGGTTTGGTATGATCCTATCTGATTAAGCTTTGTATAAAAAAAAACTACATAGACCTTGGCATCCACATAAAAGAAGGCAAAAGGAAAGAGAGTTCACAGTTGGCTCTAAAATCTCCCAAGAAATTACTTTATGGATTTAAGGAAATGTAAAATGTAATTTGCCTGGGAATCCCAGTTCCAAAATCCATTTCTGATTATGGCCATGTGCTAAATATGTTTAAGAGTATTGCATCGTTCCTCATTGAGATGGCTTTCAGCAATATGAAAACTGGTTGCTGAAGGTAGTCACCCCATCCTGTAGCTGTCTATTTTTTCAGTGCTCATTTCTCATAAGCACTTTAGTATGGGTGCATCACAGTCTTCTCATATTTAGCTTATTCTTGATGCAAATTTTAAGAGTTCCTGAGAACAGACAGTGAATTACTTTTCCTTTTGCCAGGAGCAGACTGCATTGCAGTAGATTCTAGAGAACTCCATTTAATTTTTTTTTTTTTGTCAGAAGACATCTTTCTCTAAATTGAAATGAAATGATGAACTTTTTGAAGTAAAAGATATTACATGTGCACTGAGGATGATCCAGGGTTACAAAGCAAGGCTGTATGTTTAAAGAAGCAAAAAAAAATGAAGAAAATTAAATTTATTTTTGTCTGTACCTTCATACCTCTGAATGGAGGTAGAGTAATCTGTATATATTAATAATATAATTTTGGATCTATGCAAAGTCATCAAACTAGAGTATAGGATAGTTTTTTCTTGTTGGTAACCTTCATTAATTATCTAGTATTCTTTGATTTTAAGGCTATTTTAAATAGAACTTCTAACTAGACAGAATTAAAAATATTCATATATTTGAATGGTCACAGTCATTACTTTCTCCCCACCAAAACTTCCCTCAAGTGATCTTTCAGAGCATGCAGAGCATAATTTAACTTAAGATCCTTTCCTGTGTACTTTTCTAGGAGTCTTTGAGGCAATCTTGAGCAAAGTTAGCTATGTTAAGGAAGAAGACAGACTTACAGTACATGCACTATGGAAGCATGGGGTAGCGGCAGGGAGGCTGAGAATTCATCCTGAAGAGACATGTTATCCAACTGAGTTGCCCTAGCAAGGGACACATGCACCTTCTGAATAATTTGTACAATGAACTGGAAAGTATATCAGAGTGCTTTAGAGACAATTCACTTTGAATAATGCATGGCTTGAAACTGTTCCCCAGTTCTCTGCACCTTGTTTTACTCATTGGCCAATTGGATCAGATGTCTATTACAGACAACTTTAAAATAACTAAAAAGTAAAAGCAGACTTGATATTTAGGAAGGCTTGTGGGAGATTTTTATATAGATATTCAAGTCAGAAAATCACTGGCCTGGGTGGTCTTTATCTAAAATTGTACTTTTCCTTGAGAAGTATTTTATCTTATGCAAATTGTCCCTTCTACAGGGGATGCAGTAGGCTTAGGAAAATTTCAATATTGTCATGAATATTGATATCAACTATGAGTTAGAATCCTGATTTCCATAATTAGATGATCTACGAATCTGGAGAACTGACTTCACCTCAATCAATATTGCATGTTCCTCACCCATTTTATATGTTAATTAATGAAGACTGTGACATATAGTTGAATTTAATAAGTGTTATCTATGATTATTGATACTATTCCTATCACTTTTACAATCCTGAGTTTAATTCATGTTTGTTAATGGGTTAGTTTAGCCAATAATGAGTTTAAAACTGATACCATCATCTCCTTGTATTTTCCTTTCAAAAGAAGATGCTTAGGGCTGGAGGGATGGATTAGCAGTTAAGGTGCTTGCCTGCAAAGTCAAAGGACACAGGTTAAATTCCCCAGGTCCCATGCAAGTCAGATGCACAAGTTTGGTGCATGCATCTGAAGTTTGTTTGCAGTGGCTGGAGGCTCTGCATGCCCATTCCCTTTCTCCCTCTCTCTCTCTCTCCCTTTTTTTCTCTGTGAAATAAATAAATAAAAATAAAATATTTTAAAAATTATGGCTTGGTGGTTAAGCGCTTGCCTATGAAGCCTGAGGACCCTGGTTCAAGGCTCGACTCCCCAGTACCCACGTAAGCCAGATGCACAAGGTGGCTCATGTATCTGGAGTTCGTTTGCAGTGGCTGGAGGCCCTGGTGAGCCCGTTCTGTCTGTCTCTCTGCCTCTTTCTCTGTCTGTCGCTGTCAAATAAATAAAAAAAAAAAATTCAGTCAATAACATCTAGAGAGCACTGGTAACATTAGAAAAAAAGAAAAAGATGTTTACAGCCTTTTGTTCATGTACGGTGTTGCAGTCAGGTTTGCATTGCTGGCAGAAATCACCCAACCAAGAACAGCTTTTGGGAAAAGGGAGTTTATTTTGGCTTATAGACTTGAGGGGGAGCTCCATGATGGCAGGAAAAACCATGGTATGAGAAGAAGGTGTATATCACCTTTTGGCCAACATCAGGTGGACAGCATTAGTATGAGAGTGTGTTAAACACTGGCAAGGGGAAACCTGCTATAATACCCATAAGCTTACCCCCAACAATACACTGCTTCCAGGAGGCATTAATTCCCAAATCTCCATTAGCTAGGAACCTAGCATCCAGAACACCTAACTTTATGGGGGACACCTGAATCAAACCACCACATTCCACCCCTGGTGCTCATAAACTGATAATCATGCATGATATAAACTGCGATGCATTCAGTCCAATTTTAAAAGTCCCCATAGTTTTTATCAATCCTAATTCTGTTCAAACATTCCCATAGTCCAAGGTCTTTTTTATAAGCCATAACACCAAAAAAATCCCCCCAAAACATAATGGCACAGAATAAACACTCATACTGCCAAAGATGACATTGGGCATAGCAAAGAAATATTCAACCAATACAAGATTTAAACAGGGCAAACATCAAATTCTGTAGCTCCAAGTCCAACAACTCTAGCCAATAACTAGACTCCAAGTCTGATAATTGTAAGCAGAAACAAGTCTCTGGAGTTCCAATTCTGCTTCTCCAGCTAGGCTACTTAAAGTGCTAGAAAACTTCTACCAGGGCCAGGAGCTCTCCTGAGCAACCATCCTGGCATCTCTGCTGGATCCCCACTGCAACTCACAGTTCATCCTCACAGTTCCATCAGGTCTCCATGCATGCAATCCAGAAAAGCTGCTTCACACTGCCCATGGACATTTCCCAAATACAAGACCATGGCCTTCTCTTTCCTGCATTTCTAATACTCCTTAATACCAGGTACAGTGCCAATTTGTTAATCCAGGGAGAATAAAGCAGAGTTAGAAGAACAAGACACTCCTTCAGCTGGCCCAAATTCAATGGTTGTAATCTCTTATACAATTGCAGCTGAATGGACAGCACTTTCACCCAAAGATTTGATTCTGCTCACACCAGTCCATTTTTATGCAATGCAAGCATGCACAAATTCTCGGGACATGGGCATAACAGCCAGCCTCTCACACAAACTGATTTTTGCTCAGTCCAGGAAAAGCTCTTTCTCATCCTCATAAGCCAAACCTCTCAGTCCATAGTTCTTACTGCAGTCAGGTCTTTCAACTCTGACCAGAATAGTCCATCAAGCTGTACTTATAGCACTGCAAGTTGTTTTTTAGTCCACAGTTTCAAACACAGTCCTCTTAAAAGTCAGCTCCAAAAGGCCAAAGTCACACAGGTTTCAAGCAGCAGTGACACCACTCTCAGTACCAACTGTACTGTTGCAGTCAGGATCACATTACTGGCAGAAATCACCCAAACAAGAGCAGCTTTTGGGGAAGAAAAGGGTTTATTTAGGCTTAAAGACTCAAGAGGAAGCTCCATGATGGCAGGGAAAACAACGGCATGAGCAGAGGTTGAACATCACCTCCTAGCCAGTATTAGGTGAACAAAATTAGCAGGAGAGTGTGCCAAACACCAGCAAAGGGAAGCTGGCTATAATACCCATAAGTCCTCCCCCAACAATACACTGCCTCCAGGAGGTGTTAATTCCCAAATCTCCATCAGCTGGGAACCTAGCATTCAGAACACCTATATTTATGGGGGACACCTGAATCAAACCACCATGGGTTGTAAAAAATGAGTGGGCTGCCCATCTCCTTCTGGACTGTAATCACTTTAATTAGTCCTCTGTCCTCTACACTAGAGGAGAAAGTGCTGTGTTGGTTAAATTTCCATTAATATAACAAATACCTGAAATGATCAACTTATAAAGAGAAAAGGGTTGTTTTTCTTCACAATTTCAGAGGTTCCATCTTCTGATTGGTTGGCTCTGTTGCTTTTAGGCCTCTGGTGGGGAAAGCACACATCAGTGGTGGATAGAGCACAGTAGAGCTAAGTTTATTACTTCATGGCCAGGGACCCAGTGAGAGGAAGAAGAACCTTCAAGAGCACCATTGACATAATTATCACCTACTAGACCCCAACTCTTAAACATTTCCCCATCTCCCAATAGTGCCTCACTGGGTACTGAGCCACATGGACATTTGGGGACTTTTGACCTGCAAATTATAGGAAGCAGCAATGCGATGCCTTCTTATGTTTAAATTTTTGTGTTTAAGCATGCCCTAGACCAGGTTACTCTAAAGTTCTTGAGGAACTGAAAAGAGTCCTGTTTGCCCAAAGTAAGTGTCAATATCTGAGTTAAGAGTGAAAAACATCAGCCACTAGAAATTGCTATCATATAGGTGGACTTCAAAAGGAATCCAAAAACCAGTGCCTGCAACATACTCAGACACTTTTGGAAGAAACTGATCCAGGCTGATTTCTTTTCCCATCTTGTCAACCATTGCTAGTGTTGCTTGCCTCTTTAGGGAGAAATGTATAGTCACTGGTGCAGCCATAGCAAACTTCCCTTGGACTGAGCCAAAGCAGGCTGATTCTTAGTATTTGGCCACTCAAGCAAGAAAAAAAAATGGGGGGAGGGTAGGGGAGAAGACTATATGACACAAGTCTAAATTATTAAAACTTCAAAATCATGGGCTGGAGAGATGGCTCAGTGGTTAAAGTCACTTGCTTGCAATGCCTGATGGACTGGGTTCTATTCCCCAGTACCTGTGTAAAGCAAGATGCACAAAGTGGTGCATGCATCTGAAGTTTATCGTTTACAGCGGCAGAAGGTCCTGGCATGCCCATATACTCTCTCTCTCTGTCTGCATCATTCCACTGTCTCTCTCTGCCTTAAGTAAGTAAAAATATTTTCAAAATGTTAAAAATCAGAATAATCTGAAAATTATATGATATTTTAAAGTTAATTAAAAACTTAATTACATTTATAAATCATTTTAGTAAAGATTTAATTATCTACAAACCTAGTATTCATTACCTTTCTCATTGCCAATAAAAGAAATTAGTATCCCATATCACAAAGCAGTCTTTGCTTGCTGTCTTCAACTGTTACAAATACCTACAAGTTAATGAACTTCTATGAATTTAGATACAAAGGAAAACAATAAAACAGACTATCTTTATTCCTGGGAAATTATGTTATTATGTGAAAATGTGTAGCTGGAAGGAACGTCTTAATAACTTCCTTACTTGCCTGTAAGTAAGGCTTTAACTGCTCAACTTTGCTCCACATTCTGAAGCAGCATCTTTTGCTCCATTGTTAACTGTGCAGCAAATCCCCTCAGCCTTCATGGTCTCCATTTGCTTTGCTTTCGAGAACAGAAGACAAAAGATGTTGAGAAGCTTTTAAAAAATATTTTAGGGCTGGAGAAATGGCTTAGTGGTTAAGGCATTTGCCTGCAAAGCCAAAGGAGCCCGGTTCGACTTTCCAGGACCAATCTAAGCCAGATGCACAAGGGGTGCATGCATCTGGAGTTCATTTGCAGTGGCAGGAGGTCCTGGTGCACCCATTTTCTCTCTCTCTCTCTCAAATAAATAAATAAAAATATATTTAAAATATTTTATTCTTATTTATTCATTTATTTATGAGAGAGAGAAGATGTATGCCAGGGCCTCTATCCACTGCAAACAAACTCCAGACACATGGCCACTGTGTGCATCTGGCTTAGGTGTGTTCTGGGAATCGTACCTGTGTCCTTGGGATTTGCGGGCAAGTGCCTTAAATGCTAAGCCATATCTCCAGCCCAAGAAGCTTTTTTAAGGAATTTAAATGTTGTTCGTCTTGAGAGAAGAACCAGTTGTCGGTTATCTATGTGGAGCAGCAGCAACCCCCCACACTCTTTTGTCTGCTTACTTCAAATACCCATCATATGTGCAGCACCAGCATGCAGGTCCTCTGCATGGGGAAACTGTGTACCAAAGGGGTTTCTTGGCCAGATCTTGCAGATAGCTGTCTAAAACTGGTCAATAGAGCTATACCATGTCAAACAGTATCCAAATCATTCCAAGTAAATACAACGTTCTGGAAAACTGGTGGCTTCATGCTCCTAGATTTCTGTTTTAGAATCATCAAGATTTCTACAAGGTTCTAAAGGATCCCCTATATCATACACTTTGGAAAATTGACCTAAATGGACATAATGCTGGTAAACTGATTTCTATAATGTTTGCAACAACTATATATTTATTGTTATGGATGTCATGTGATTTTTTTCCCTTTTTGATATTTTAGACAGGCTGAACTGCAGGTCAAATAGTTTTCTCTACAAACAGCTTCATTTTAAAGCCCTTAATTTCCTAGAAACTTTGTTATCCTTTAATAGCAAACAAGGGAAAATGTTATTTGCCAATATGGTCAATTCAAGGATTAAACCTCTGTTCTTTTGATTAAATATGTCTGTAAATCCAGAAAGCCCAGCAGCCAGAAACGCTTTGATCAGTAATATAGCTGTCATCTACACTTAGGCACAGAGATGCTACTTTTCTCTTTACCAACATAGGTTTCTTCTTGTCCGATGCCTCTAGGAGTCACTGGGAAGAAGCTGAAGAGCAGCTGCTTTCGGGTACTGATGGGGTTTCAGAAACAGGCAACAGAAGCCAGACCTGGTATTGAGTCAGTCTTCTACATGGGATCTGCCAAGTTGGGTTAAGCCTGCACACCCTCCATGATTCCAACAGAGGAAATTAGCTTTCAGTAAGAAAGAGCCCTGGGGCACAAATAAAATGTTACTTTCTATAGCTCTGAGATGTTCTATAGAAAAGAATGAAGGCCTTTATTGTCTCCAGCTGTGGTTTATTCCAGTTTGTTTTTACTTTATAGTAAAATCATTACTGCATTCTATAGCTCCTAATAAAACATTCGCACTGGGATTTCCTTACAGCACTCTTATATTGAGATTTTTTAGTTTTCCTAAAAAAACATGATGAAATACATTCGCAGTTCATAACTGCTTTGTAAAATTAATATCCAGTATCAACAATGGAAAATATTCATGAGAAGCATTCAAGCACATCCACTTTAATGTTTTAATGTTTAAATGTTTTATAGTTCATGTTTCCTAAGTGGATTCAGATAACTAAGTGATATGGATATACACAGTGTGAAAAATTAAAATCAGCTCAAAATTCTAGTTAAAACAATGAACATTACTTAAGAATTTCAGGTTAGTGACTGTTATTTAAATAAAAATTTGGTTTCATCCTAGAATCCAAATAAGAAAAGTTTCATTCTCAGTGAATCGGATATTATGTGCATTATGTGAGAAAATAAGCCACACAAACTCACTTGAAGACGTAAAACTATATTATGCATGTAAATATATATAGGAAGATATAAAACTATAGTATCTATGAATATCTATGCATCATCTATCAGCTATCTATCTAACTATCCATTTGTTGCATGAAACTATATCTCTAGGGAGTCATAAACAATGATTTCTTAACCCCAGATAGGGCACAAACAATAGGCCACATCATGATTTCACCAAAACCAGTGCAGGTGAAACAGTTTGTCGGAGATGCTTACAGAGCAGGACAGGTGTTACTTTCAGGAGTGTGGATGACACAAAGGCAGCTGCGTCACCAACCTAAGTGGCTACTCATGCATGGATGCTACATCCCCCGAGCTCACTGCCTACAGCTCGTGGGCACCGTGGCAGGCCTACAAACAGTTATTTAACATGTATGTAACCTTAGAGAGGGGCCTTGCAAACTTTTACGTAGACTTGTTGATCTCATGAATCCCTTGAGCATCCGTCTTATCCATAGTTGGGAGTATTTCAATTCAAACAAAATTGCCACACAGTGCTGGACAGAGTCTTCCCCACCCCACAATTGTTTATTGCTCCTATAACAGTAGGGAATGGTCCTGTGATCTTTTAAGTTTCAGCTCTCTCAAACTTTACCTCCTGAGTCTCCTGAGCTCTCTTTCTCCTTCCAGGAGGACATATTTCAATACCTTTTTTTTTTTCTGTCCTCCATTAAACTTGGCTGGACCTTGTACCATGTATCAATATCTGTCTAACTTGACTGGACATTGTACCATGTATCAATCTCTGTCTAACATTTAGCCCAAGACCTGATCCATTGTTGGCACTTACGAATGTGTATAAAATAACTTAACTTGCTTTATAGATACTTACATCATGGTAAATATGAAATAGAATAAAATGAAATAAAATGTTTGAAAGATTATAATTGTAAAACGGGGCCACAGCCCTTGTGGGTATTTTTCTGTGCAGGGCTATTAATTTTGATGTTCATTTTTTACTTTTGTCTGTTCCCATTTCCCTTCTTCCATGTATTTGTTGAATTATCTTGGACACATACATATCTGTCTGTAGTATACAGTGTACTTTGTATTTTTATATACACAAGCTTTTTTTGCTTTCTTGTGTATATGTGTGTGTGTGCATGTGTATGTGCCCTTGAGGTGCCCCATGTGCTTGCCGTCACTGGCAGAAGCCAAACATGGGGTGTCACGCTCCACGCCTCTTTGGCATATTCTTATTTGAGCCAGACTGTTACTGATAGCAGTGCTTACTGCTTTTCACAAGCCTGTGTGATTGACTGATGTCTTTGCTCCCCATTGAAATATTGGGGTTATAGACACACTAGGCCACCACAGCTGTTTATATGGGATCTAGAGACTTGAACTCAGGTGGCTTCAGACCCCACAGGTCCCCGTGCTTACGCAGCAAGTACACTTAACTGCTGAGCCACCTCTCCAGCCCTGTATATAGCTGGTATATAGTCAACATACAAAACAGTTGATTGTTTTATGGATGTGGACCTTATTATGCTTCTCAATATGTTTTCATGCAACGCTGGCAGTGGGCATCAATTGCTTATAATTATGGCCAAGTATTTTTGGTGCTTAATGACCACATCATATTGATGAATTTTTTTAGTCAAGGACACCAAGATTGCCTAAGACTCCTCAGAGCCTCAGACATACACCTGTGCCAGCCTGTGTTCTCTTTTCTCTTGGGTGCAGTTTCCAGAGCTACATGGTCTTTGTCCATATTTGGGTGTGACATCATCAGAGTTGCCAGTCAACTCTTGGGAAACAGTGACTCTTCTTCTCCCATTGGCAAGTCAGTTTCCCTTCCTTCTCATACGTTTGATGTGCTCTGATCTTAAATTTATGCTGATTTGATGGGTTTACAGTACTGGCCTAGTTTGTTATTTATTACTTTTGGTGAAGCTGTGCCTCACATTAAATTTTTGTTTGTAATAACACATTTTTATATTGCTTAACAAATATTTTTTCTGTTGATCCATTTCTTCTTGAGAATGTTGAGTATTCTATAGATTAATCTTCAGTCAGTTTTAGAGATAACAAATATCATTTTCTTCTCTATTATTGGTGACTTTGCCTATAATTCAGTTGACTTATTCTTAATCATGATATATTCTTAATCATGATATATAAAATGCAGTTATTTTTGTTTCATGTCATTGTGCTTTTTGTGAATAAGAAGTTAATTATTGCCTCAAATTCCAAAGATACAGTCTACTTTCCTTATTTTTACATTATAATGGTATGTTCATATGTGTTTTAAAATTCTATAAGTTTCTTCTGTTAGAGGCAAACTGAGGCAGGCAGAGTTAGAGGCAAATTCTGATATTAACAACCATCAAAGTTACTTTCCTTTGGTTTTATCTGAAATTTTAAAAATAAAAACAAGGAGAATATGCCTAGAAGTATCCCTGTCTGCCATCTTTATGAAACAAGCTGAGAATATCCAGAAATGGTCTTTACTCATTTTAAACTTTTTAACATGTGATATATACCTGACCAAGGGTTGCTCAAAAGTGTGTATAGCATCTTTCCTTCTTGGCCTATGACCTTAAATTGAGCATGCTTAGTATTGTACAGCTTAAATTAAGAATGCTCAAGATGTCCCCACTCCCCTAAGTGCAGTTTTGTAAGAATATGTGTAGGCCCTTGATTAAAATCCCTAGCTTCCTTTGTTCAAGATAGACTCTGCTTTTTGGAATAACTCATGTGCTCTCTTTACCTGTTACAGGTAATAAACCTTTCTCCATTATTATTTCATGGTTGTGCTTGTTGGCTCTGCATTTGCCAAGTGGAGAATCCATTGTGCTTGCTGATGCTACCCCACAGTAACATTTATGTTATTCACAGGACATGTCAAGATCAGAAAGAATCTGAACAAAGTCCTTTCCTGAGTTTACCCTTTCCTCCTTTGGAAAAATATGATCTATGAGATGGGATTTTGTTAGCTCTGTCCCGTGCCTTATGTTCCTGGTATAGTATTTGTAACATAAATTCCTTGTTGAAAACTCAGGCATTCAAAAATTACCTCAAAGTCAAAAAATTTTAATTTTAATATTTGATCCAAATTTGAGTATATTTAATGAACAAATTAAATAAGAGCTATTAATTTGTATCTATTAAGTGAAAACATGAAGACATTACCATAGATAAGGATGCTTATCTTCATATAAGTGTTATGTCATTGCTTCTTGGCCTTTTGGCTAAGATCAAGTGTAGTATCTGTTCTTATCAGTTTAATAAATGTTATATCACTGAGAATAAATAAATAAATAATCAATATATTAAAAATTAAAGGGTTAGAACAACATATTTTATATTACCTGGAATTGGAATTTGATCTGTCAAATTGCACATTTGCTGGTTATATTAGCTATGGCAGTAATTATATTTTTAAAAAGTGTAATAGGCTTGAGTCTATACACAGATTGGATATAAATGTATTCTGATTCTGCAATTAAGACCTGATGAATAATTGCATCAGATAATGACAGTGCTACGCCCTAATCCCATAATCCCTTTGTACATTTCTTTCCTCCTCTGGCACTTTCCCCAAACACCTTCCCTTCCTGGGTTCTCAATGTTTCCAGTGGCCAGACCAAGAGCAGTCCTTCAGCACACTGCCCAAGGCCGAGTTTCTGTGTCTACCACCCTCATGTGGGAATACTGAGCTGAGTTCCCTCACCACAGCTGTAGACACTTCTGAGGTGCACCTCATATCCCACAGATACCCTGCAGGTTCAGGCTGGAGCTGCCTCAGAAGAACTTCTGCCAGAGACCACACCTTTGTCTCTCCTGTGACTCACACAGCAGAAAACACTTCCTTAAAAATAAAAATCACTCAACTGCAAATACAAATTTTCTTCCCAGGATTGGCTTTTGGTGAACTCAAGCTAGAATAATTACTGGTGAATTCTAGCAAGCCCTGACGCCTTCTCTCATATACTGAAGCAGGACAAACCTTTTAGAGGAGAATTATCCTAACTCCCAATTTTAAAAGAAACATTCAGAGACTTTAGAATGATATGGAAAAGAGCACTCTCTCAAGTTAAAAACTGAAGGTGAGAAATATTTCTTTCAAATGCTTTCTAGGAAAATTATGTCCAGACATAAGAGAAGTTGGTATGGACTTTCCTTAAAAATTTTTTAAAGACAAAAAAGCTTTTGTTTTACTTTAATAGTTTTGCTAATAGGTAGTAATACAGGTAGCATAGGGAATAGATTTGCAACTGGGTTCCCCAAATGGCTTGGGTGGCAACACATCCTTTTCCTCAGAATGCATGGGGAATCCCACTGACAACTTGAAACCCCCACCTGCCTCGGTTTGTGTATACGCCCTTCTCTAAATTTAATATTTTATGTATTTATTATTTGAAAAAGAGAGAGGCATATATATAGGTAGGTAGGTAGGTAGGTAGGTAGGTAGATAGATAGATAGATAGATAGATACATAGATAGATACATAGATAGATACATAGATAGATACATAGATAGATAGATAGGTAGATAGAATGAGAATGTGTGCCAGGGCCTCTAGCCACTGTATGCACCACCTTGGACATCTGGTTTTACATGGGTACTGGGGAGTTGAACCTGGGACCTTTGGCTTTGCACACAAGTGCCTTAACCACTGAAGCAATCTTTGTAGTCCAGGATATGTTTTTATGCCCCTGCAATTCATTAGAAGAAAGTCTTCATTTGTAGTCAATTCAAACATGTTCTAAAATAGGTCCTGGATCAAAAGATAGGAGGCCTTTGGGTCTGGACTTGTTTTGCGTGCACACCCAGTAAGGCAAAGTGGACCTCCTAGTGACGGGTTAAGGAGAATCCCTACTTGCCATCTTTTGTCTATACACAATTAAATATAGATATAATTAAAACCAGATACATCATGGGAAGAGACAAGCGCATTAAAGAAAGCTTATATAACTCAGGTCTGTTCTTCAAAATAGAGAACCACAACAACTATTCCCCTTAGTCAACTCTTACCTTCCAGACCCCATAAGAAATACAAATTGCCACAATTGCCAAAGTGAAGAGACAGTTCAGAGGGAGAGTTTTGTTTTGTTTTGTTTTTTACTAGCAGAGGATTAATACCCAGAATAGAAAAAGCTTTAAAATTTGAATAGCAACAGAACAAATCATACAATCAATAAATGGGCAAATAAACTGAACAGAAACTTCTCAAAAGAAATACAAACAGTATGGCTGGCGAGATTGCTTAGTGGTTAAGGCACTTTCCTTCAAAACTTAAAGAATCAGGTTCAATTCCCTAGTATTCACATAAGCCAGATGCACAAGGTGGCACAAGTGTCTGGAGTTTGCTTGCAGTGTCTAGGGACCCCAGCATACCCATTCTCTCTATCTGCCTTTTTTATATCTAATAAATATAATAAAATATTAAAAATAAAACTCAAACAGTAATTATATGAAAAATGTTCATTATCTTTCCTCATTAGGGGATACAAAAAGAAGTGCACTAACATTCCATCTGACTCCATTCAAAAATTCCATTTCACCCCATTATATCATTGATGAAAACAGCAACAACAACAACAAAAACAAATCTTGGTGAAGTGTAATAAGAAAGGAATCCATATACCTTATTGATACAGTGTGACCACTATGAAAATCAGTATGGATCTTCTAGACAAAAGTAAAATAGAACCATCGTATGATACAGCTGTATACTCCTGGGTATATACACCCTAAGGGCTGAATCACCTCACTATGCAGATGCCGGCACACTCATCTGTATTACAGTATATTTAAAATAGCTCAATTATAAAATCAGCCTGAGTGTTTGTTAACAGACGAACAGATCAAGAGACTACTTGATACATAATGGAGGATTATTCAAAAAGTAACAACACCATGTATTTTGCAGGGAAATGAATGGAGCCAGAGAACTACTAAGAAATACAAAATATGGCATGTTTCCTTTGTAGTTTCCTTTGTACGGGAAACTAAAAAACAAGCAACAACAGGGGCAAAAGACCGTAGGACTGTAGAAGAGAAACTATTAGAGGAAGGGATGGCAAACACCATGTGTGATGGGAATGAGGAAGAATCAGATGGGCTGTAGCTATGATCCAAGTTTGTTATTATGTGAAAAATGTCCTGGCCAAGCCCATTATTCTGTAAAGCATATCTGGGCTAGTAATAAAACAAGGCGTGGAAATGCTAGAGGGACAAAACTACATGATGGAGCAGCATTGAAATTCTCTCATTCATAGTCCCTTGGGCTTTGCTTGGGAACCTATATTAGCTAGGATTTCCTAGCCTGCATGACACAAGTAGCACAATCTGGTCCATCTTTCTCCCCTCCAGACTCATTGTGGCTGTGGCTGTGGCTGTTTTATTACCACTTTCCCTTAGCATTGAATATTTCTTCCTGCATCTGTGGCAGGGCCACCAGCAAGTGAAGACACTTCATTGGTATCTTATTTGCTGCAGGGACTAAAAGTATTTGGCTGACACGTGTGGCTGTGCTCATTCTTTCTGTTATCTTCCCTGGTCCCTTCCAGTTTATCTTCAACCCTTTTCAGTTTCCATTCTGCTCTGTTCTATAGCTTTATACAACCACAGTGTGTGGGGCCCGAGGTCAGGATCATAAGGAAAGACCTGCCTTAGGTACTGTTCCTTGTACATCAAAACAGTAAATATTTTTTTTCCTCAGTAAAAGGATGAAAATTGAAAAAAGAATAACCCTATAGGATAGAACATTAGACATGGATTATTAAATAAGACAAATAACTTCATAACCTCCCTGAAAAGTGATTTTGTAGAAATGATGTATTTCAACATGAAGGAAACTTATTGTAAGACATTTAGCAAGGACGTATCCTATGCAGGTCTTAAGAGGGTGAAACCGGGTAAGGAACCCTTTGCAACTATCCAAGTGGAGACTAGGGGTATGTGGACTAGAGTAGCAGAAAGGAAATTGGCAAGAGATAGTTGTCTTAGTTTGCTGGAAGGTTGGAGAGAAAGAGAAAACTTTAGATGTTAAAAGTTTTGGTCTGAGCAACTGAGTGAATAGTGGGATATTTTACTAAAATGTGAGGCAAGTGAAGAGTAGTTTTGTGGAAGGGGATTGAGTTGTGCTTGATATGTTATAGCAGAAATAACATAAGATATCCAAGTAGAGAAATTGAGTAGGGACCTGAGTATGTGAGTTGAGAGAATAGAGTAGGATACATGCATTTGAGAACTGCTAATGTATGATAGAATTTAAAGCAATGTTATACCTGTGTGTGTGGTGCAAAGCAGTAATCCCAGGACTCAGGGGGCTGGGATGGGTGGCTCATGAGTTCAAGGCCTGCCTGGACTACCTATGACACTATTTCAATAAACTGGATAGATGATAGATGGAGATAGCTAGACAGATAGATAGATACATGATAGATAGATGATGGATAGATAGATAGATAGATAGATAGATAGATAGATAGATAGATAAATGGACAGACAGACAGATAGATAGACAGATGATAGATAAGCGGTCTTGTTGCAGATGAGCTCACAAAGATTTGGGTCATTAGAGATCATGAAGACAAGCTAAATTGAACAAAGATCAGCAAAAAACTGACAACACAGGAGGAAAATCAGAATTACATTGTGACTTGAAAAGCAAGAGTGGACAATATATATTGAAAGATACTAAGATCTTGAAAGACTGAATAATATAAGGAATGGAAGTGGAATAGTGGATTCAGCAATATCCCTAAAGTCACTGGAGCCTTGAAAAGGGAAGCATAAGAAACGCAGGTCAGATTAAGGTGAGAAAAAGAAGTGACACATCATTATTTCATTCAAACATCTGCTTTTGGGCTGGAGGGATGGCTTAACAGTTAAGGCACTTGCCTGCAAAGCCAAAGGACCCAGGTTCAATTCCCCAAGACCCATGCAAGCCAGATGCACAAAGTGGCTCATGCGTCTGGAGTTCATTTGTGGTGGCTGGAGGCCCTGGTATGCCCATTCTCTCTATCTCTCTCTCACCCTTTCTCCCTTGTTCTGTATGTCAAATAAATTTTTAAAAATCATTTTTTTAAATCTGCATTTTTGGGGGGGGGTTTTGAGAGAGGTAGGCTCTCACCCTAGCCCAGGCTGCCCTGGAATTCACTATGTAGTCTTAGGCTGGCCTCAAACTCATGGTGATCCTCCCCTACTTCTGCCCACCCAGTGCTGGGATTAAAGGTGTGCTCTGCCATGCCTGGTTTAAACATCTGCCTTTTAAGTAAACTGAAAGAAATGTCTGATGCCAAGATTCTATAAGCTCCTGTTAAAATTTCTTAGAATTATTTTGGCCATAATTTTTTTGAGGCACCAAAATGATAGATATACAGCTCACAGCAAAATGTGAAACATTCAAAATGAAGGGGCAGAAAATCAATCTTCATCACTGTCTATCCATATCCAATACCTAACTGATTTTGATAGTGTAAGAAAAATGATGGAAATTTAGAGCTACACAATTGGAGTTCTGTGATTCTTCCTAAATAACAGAAATCAAGGTGTTTCCTCTTTCAGACAATAAGGTGTGTAAAGAGCCAGACTGTGGATTTTAATACATCACTTATCACCTCACTTCCACCTTGTCTGACCCATGTTTGAAACTCATGAGGCAGACCCTGGGCAGGCTTTCTGTTGATGTTCGGAGAGAGGTTGCTGCTGCTCACAGTAAATCCAGGTCTTTGAGCTCAGCAAGACAAAGTTGTGCGCTGCTTCTCCTATCTCCACTGTTGGCCTTGCCAGAAGACAACCAGCATGAGCATGTGTTGGTTTCTGCCTATAGGGGTGTGTCGGTTAGGCTTTGTGGTGTAACGAAACAGCCAGAAAGGTATTTGCTTTAAAAGATAAATTATTTATGATTTTTCACAGTCTAGCAGCATGCTTCTTATGGGATGAACTGTCAGCTTTCTGGGGCTGAATAGCTCAGGATAGCTTCATCTGTATGTCTGCCAGTGGGCTAGATGCTAGTGTAGGTGAGGTAATGACAGGTGGGTTGTGGCTACATGAGGTAATGAAATTTCAAGAATATGTTTTTCTTCTATTCCTCAATTACCTTTTAAAGTTTTATTTATGTAGTGTTGTGCTAGCTGCAAATTTTGTTGTTCAGTTATTTATATCTTTGTCAATATAATCAGCAAGTTTAACAACTGCTTTTTATTTTTCAATAATTTATTTTTAAAATAAATTATAAATATTTAGATATGTCATGAGTAGTTATAAAAATAAAACATAAATGTTCAATTTATCAAATGTGAAATATTTTTGTAAGATTTTCATAGTTAATTTTTTAACTTAGTATTCCTTATGAATTTATGCATATTTATTGGTGGGGTACAGCAGACTTTATGGTACGTGACAATGCAAGGCAGTCTAATCTGTACTTTAAGGAGAGAAGGAGAGGAGATGCTCAGTGTGGTAGGAATGGAGTTGACCTCTTTTCCTCTCCTTGTTAGGGTGGGTGGCCTTTTCCTTTGGAAGCCAGAAGGACCATGAGGTTCACCACACTGTTGTTTTAGACAAATGTGCTGTTGTATAAGGAAATGAGATTGACAGCGCAGTCTTTGGGGGCAATGCCAGCTCTAGCAACAAAGGTGGAAGAGTAGGTATCACTTCTGAAGTCACAGGAGACTCTGAAAATCCCTCTGGGGAGGACCTACCATACTTGCTTCAACATTTTCTTAATGTTTTCGTATTTTGCAGCTTTCTCTGGGTGCCAGGTCAGATCAACAAGAGACATTGGAGACAGTCATCCAGAAGCTCATAGTGAGCTTCCAGATCCTTTCTGGAATAAGCTTAAAGCCTTGGGAGAATGCAGAAACAGAGATGATGTCTGGGCAACTTCATGACCATCAGACCAGCTTCCCAGAGAGGTGCTCCAGATCATCTGGTGGCAATGAAGGCATGTACAGTGGTCCTGAGTCCTTCATGATATTGATGCTGTCACGATGATTTTGACCAAGAGGACCAAGCAGCTGGTAGTACAGGAGGCATTACTGCTGATCTTGAGCAAGTTGTCACTCTTCTCATGGTTTATGCCCCTCCGTGGAAGTGAAGACACCAGTGAATTCATTTCACAGTTGGGATCAGCATTGCAGCACCCAATGCTGGCTGAAGCTGAACCTAAAGATGGCTTCCAATTGATGACACCTCCATATTCTCACTCAGCCTTTACTGCCATGGAGTGTGCCATGGGTTGAATCACAGCGTCATATGAAGACCATGTAGTTGAGGCTAGTGAAGGGGAGTCATTAAAGATGACACTATGCACTTTGGTGGAATTGAAAGCAGACCTGGTGACTTCTATGAGTACTCTGTATTATAATATTACTTGTGATTTCATAACTTTTAGAATTTAGACTGTAGCCTGATCTAAGAATGCTTATTTCTTTTCAAAGCTAAAAATAATATCCATCTGCAAATCTCTCATTAGAACTAAATTAAGTAAATCTGAAATTCGAGGCCTGAGTTGACATTCGGCCAAGAAAGTTAGTCGTTCACTGGTGAGGTGAAGAAGTGGCAGGGCTAGCTTCCACTGCTCCCACAACCCACTGGGAGTCCAGGGCTAAGGGAGCTTTTCTCTCCCAGAGGGAACCTGATAAAAATAAAAACAAACAAAAGCAAAAAAAAAAAAAAAAAAAAAAGTGGATTCTGCTGTTTGGGACTCTGGCGCCCTCTCCAGGTCACACGTGTGTTCTACTGTCTTGAGCATCCCATGTTAAAATGTCCGGCAGATTGAACGAAATAGCCTGGACCAGCTTCCTTCGCATGTGCGCTGTTGGACAGGTGTTAGAAGGATGACGGTGAACACATGGCTCTCAGGTTTCAGTGACCAGCCTGGCCTGTTCCCATGACAGTAGTCAGAGGGAGAATCAAAAATTTTCATTGCTTTTCTTATGCTTTCCAGTTGTTTGGTTTAGTTTTGGAAATTGTATTTATATGGGCATTATACAAACCTAATGTTACAGTTGATTCAATCAGGATGGTGGTTTCTTTTGAAAGGGTGCAGAGAAACAGACGTTAAGACAGCAGCAGTAGTATATTTTCTCTTGAAACAATGTCTTGGAGAGGCCGTGAAGCCTACTGTGAAAAGCACTCTGTGAGCGCAAAACTGTCCTTCTCATTCACCAGTTCACGACTTTGAACATGCAACATCTCTGGGCCTCAGTGTTATCTGCATAATGAAATCAACATCATCATCAGTTTATGGGAAGCACATGACATATAACCAGGCGCCTGAAGACAATATTCTCATGTGAGCAATTATGTTTCAAAGTTTTGCTTAAGAGCAAGGAGAGCCAGGACAAGCATGGAAGATTCAAGGCTGTGGGAAGAAGTGGGCAGCATGAAGGCATGCTTTGTTTAGTCTTCATTTAAAGCAAATCTTACTGAAGCCGTCATGTATACAAAATAGAAAAATAGCCATCAAATATAAACACATGCTTCATGTACAATAAAAGAAGAGCCACTTCAAATCAGTATTATTTTATCTTATTCTGTCAGAAATGTAGAACAAAATAAAATCTGCAAGTTTTGCTTAGAGATAAACTACATAGGTTGGGCGTTTATAATTCCTTTATCAGTAATTTTATAACAAAAATGAGTTGGAACACCTAATTTTGGAAGGATAGGATCTCTCATTCTGGTTCTCATTTATATCTTTGAGAAGTGTAGTGCCCTAACTTCCCTAGGATTTTCTGTTTGTTTCCTAATGGCTAAATAAGAAATTCATGGGAAAACACCTAAGACTTCAACCTGGAAATGACTTTGTGTTTTTCACACATACTTCTTATTTAATTCATAAAATAAGTATTCATGGTAGGAACGGTTATTTCTCTCAGTCTTTCAAAGATAAAAATGAAATATGTAAAGTTTTAATAAAGTGTTAAAGAGAAAATCTATTATTGTAAATCCTGGGCCTGAAACCCGTCTCGACAATCAGGTTCCTGTATCTATGTGATTAACCGTTCAAATTGGAAAATTTGTGAGAACAAAAATCCTGTACAAAGTATCATTTTTAGGCTTGCTATTAATTAGGTCATATTTCTTACATTCAGAAAAAAAATGCTTCTTAGAATAACAGAGATTATAGGATGTTTTAGGATAACCTGTTGTTTCTTCCTAAATTCCTGTTTCCATTGGCTCATGATTAACCATTAATCTGGGTTATGATGGCCCAAGCAGGCTTGATGTTTCTCTTCACTTCAGTATGTTTGGTTCTTTTGGCTGCTCACATCCTCTTGAGCTCCTCATACTCAACCATCAGTCAATAGCAGCAGCCCCTGAGTTATAATGCTTAGGTGGGAGATGAGATTCAATTATTTGAAGTTGAATCCTGATTAAATCTCTATCTGAAAGAAGCCCTGGGCTGGAGAGATGGCTTAACAGTTACGGTGCTTGCCTGTGAAGTCTAAGGACCCAGGTTCAATTCCCCAGTACCCGTGTAAGCCAGCTACACAAGGTGGCACATGTATCTGGAGTTTGTTTGCAGTGATTGGAGACCCTGGTGTGCCCATTCTCTTTAGATATCTGCCTCTCTCTCAAATAAATAAATAAATAAATAAAATATTTTTAAAAGGAAGGATTTTAAGTACTCTCGTTGCCCTGATAGCTCTGAAAAAGGTACTTGTAACACCCTCTTAGAAGTAGATATTAACCTTAAACTTGTTTTTTTTTTCCTCTTCTTTTTTTCTTTATTAGTTAGTTTTGTATTCCACAAATACAGTCAGTTTGGTACCATTATTAGGCTCATCTGTGACCTATCCCCTCCCCTTGGCCCCTCCTTGTTGAGGTGTATGGGTCATGCATTGTGGAGTTAGCCCACAGTTATGGGTAAGCTAAATGTCTCTGCATATCATGACCCAACATTTGGCTCTGACATTCTTTCCACCCCCTCTTCCGCAAAATTTCCCTGAGCCATGTTGGGTTCATTTTTGGTCTGCTTCAGTGATGAGGTGTTGGGGGCCTCTGAGGCTCTGGAAATCTGATTTGGTAGGAGTTGATTTTTCTCTGTGTTGATCTCCTTCCCCCTTGTGCTGGTATCTGGTTCATCAGGTAAACAGCACCCTGGCTTGTTTCTCCAATTTTTCTTAGTTTCAGCCGGGGCCCTTTGGAGGTATGATGGGGTGGCTCTCTCCTTAGGATCTACATCTATCTGGAAAAGAGAAGCAGATTCTCCAATGGAGAGTAAGTTAGCACCAGGACAAATGAGATAACCCTTACTTTTTTTATAGAGAATTTAATAGGCATAGGCCCTCTTGTAGCCCATGATTGATGGTAGCTTGATGTTGGCGAGTGAGCTTATGTTTGGTTATGGTTCTGACTTGTTTCCCAGCTCCAGCTATGGGTCCCGTACCACTAAGGAGATCAGTTAGCCAAATTAAGAGCAGTTGGTTCCTCACCATGGCTGTGTTCCACTATTGCACTTATGTGGGCATCACAACAAATTATTTGCTGCTAAGTAGGTTAGACCATGAGTTGCTTGGACAGATATCTGCCAGGTGTTTCCTACTCACATCTTAACTATTCACCTCTGAAGCTTCTGACATCCAAAACTTCTGTTATTCATTTGACAGGATGAGTATATTACTTCTCTTCTCATCCTTCTTATCCTCACTCTGCCTTCATTTCCATCTTTTTTTGTCAAAGTTAGCAAATTTTACATTTTTTTAAAATTACTATTTGAGAGAGAGAGAGAGAGAGAGAGAGAGAGGCATATGGAGAGAATGGGTGCACCAGGGCCTCTAGCCACTGCAAATGAACTCTAGACGCACGTGCCGCCTTGTGCATCTGGCTTACATGGGTTCTGGGGAATCGAACATGGGTCCTTAGGCTTTACAACTAAGCCATCTCTGCAGTCCTACATTTTTTATTATAATGGTTGAGAGTCTATATTTTAATAATAATTTTTACCTAGTTAAAAAAATCTGAATTTACATCACAAGGGTTACAGCAATATTATGCATTTCAAAGCTGGACAATGTGCTAGAGTTAAGTTACCTTTTCTGTCAAGTCAGTGTGAAAAACCTGTGCTGTTAGATGGAAAATGTCTCTAGGGCAGGTACAAATGGTTTGTTTTATTTCATACTGAAATAATTTCTAAATCTTGTCTTCAAGATGCTTTATGTGCTTGATGATCATCCTGTTGGTCTTTTCCATTGATGCTTACTTTTATAGTAATATATACTTTTAAGATGCAGTTGCCGTTACTTAAGTGGGATCTCAGACAGAATAAGAATAAGTAAACTGAGTGACTATTAAATACTCACATAGGCTACATAGTGCTGGAGTAAACATGATATAAGAAGAAAGAAAGATAGTAGCTATCGTCATAGTACCAGTGAACTTTCAGGCTAGAAGTCTGTCTTTGTACAAAGAAAGAAACCAGCATGGGAAAAAAAAAAAAAAAAAACTTTCTGAAATTGCACAAGTATTTAGAATGAGCAACAATTCTACTGAAGTATGTCTTACCCAATTATAGTTGATTTTAAGAAATTTTAGAATTCTGCATATTGGGCACTTTAAATAACTTGTCAGTAGAGACTTAGTGAGGAATTTTATTTTCATTGTCCTGACTGTCGGATAATTCTTATTATACTTGAGTATCCCTGTACTATTAGAGCAGAAGAACTTGAAGACTTTCCTAAACAAATCTCAAAAATATCACAGTAAGCTTATATCCAATGTGTTTTTGTTTACAACTGGAGATTTATATTAGGAAAATATAGTTCTTTTTAAACTTCCCTTTAATGAGCTGTATATTTGATATTGTTTTATTTTGTTATATTACAGTTACATTTTATGAGTTAGACATTATCATTTTTGTTTTTTAGAACAAAGAGCGACTTTGAACTAATTTTCCAAAAAGAGCAAAATAAAATAATTTTAGCGTATGAAACTATATTTCCTGGCCATGACAATGAGGTGAGAAGGGCATAATAAAATAGGTCTGTATATATACACACTATTTCTTTTTGTGTGTGTGTGTAATGTTAAAGATTTAACCTAGGGTTTCACACATGTTAGTGAAGCACTATATCACTGAGCCACATCCCCAGCCCTGGACACTTTTTTTTTTTTTAATGCCAAGGCTATTATGTAATGAGACTATATGACACTATTTGGTTAGTCTGTCATGATTATCACAATTAGATTTTCAAGAATAAAGGAGAAACTACAAATCCAGATGAAGACCAAATTTCAGTCCATACTTTATGACTTAAAATTCTATTTCCACTATGATTTTTCTCCCATGTCACTACTTGTAAGTCTTGCTGACATTGCAGTTGCACAGCAGTTGCTGCTTGTAAAATCATTAAAATGTGAAATCTCTAAGAAACCCCACTCCACCAGCTAACTATAATCAGGGGAACGGAGTCATCAGCAACTGAAATGTTGTCCTCAAATAGTTGATCGAAAGCTGGAAGATTTGGGGGTATCTGGAAAACTTTTATTTTGTAGTAGTTTCCTTTACATTTCGTTGAAAATTTTAAATTTTTCTTTTTAAATTTTCTGTTTGAAACCTGGTTATTCAGAAATGCTTAAGATTTTTCTAAACATTTGTGAAAATTTCAGATACTCGATTGGTTTATCCATTTGTGATTTAATTCCGTTGTGGGCAAAGAATAGACCTTGCGTGACTTCCTTCTTCCTTTTTAATATACTGTGGCTTTGTGGCAGGAATAAAGTCTGTTTTGGTTACTAACTCTGCATATGCTTAAAAAGAACTTTTGGCTCCTGCAGGAATTCAGCCCTGCAAGTGCTGCTGAGCTTGTTGGGAAGCTGCAGAACCACCTGCAGAACATTCTGGAAAGCTGCCAATAACTGTGTAGAACCTGTTGGGTGGAGCGGGGGTGGGGATTGGGAAGCGGTGAGCTCACCTCCCACTTGCTAGTAAACACCGTAGGACCCCAAAGAAAAAGCACACCTGGAGGGTGAGGTCTCAGTAGTGCAGGGCCCCTTGCCTGCGAAGCTTGCTCCGCCCACTGGAGAGAGGTGTCCCGTGCTGAGCTCTGCTGTGACAAGAATTGCAATGAAGAGTGGGTTTGGAGCTGATTGGCAGTCAGTGATGAGGATGCTCCAAACAGCATCATTTCCATAACTCTTGCTAACACATTAAAATGTATCTAATTTTGTCTGTTACCTTGTATACTACCGGAGGGACCATATCATCAATAAGAATCAATATTAAGAGTATTAGAAATGAAAATCCTTGGGATATCCACAAAAACAAATGGAATTGCATGGTGGTTTCTATTATTTTATTAATTTATATTATAAATGAAGAAAGATTGTTGCCATGAAAAATAAATGAGCAGGATGTAGTGGCCTTTAATCCCAGAACTTGGGCGGCAAAGGTAGGAGGATCACTGTGAATTCTGAGCCAGCCTGGAACTATAAAATGAATTCCGGGTCAGTCTGGGTTAGAGTAAGACCCTACATTATTAAATTTTAAAAAAAACTTGAATTGAATCAGTAGATGGTGCTATATGCCTATGTAACTTCATAGTATTTTAACTTAGTTCTATATAATTGTGTCTTTAAAAGTTATATCATTTCATTTTAAGAATTACAAAAACATTTAAAAATCAAGTCACATTTGGCAAACTAGGTGTATTTCACCAGAGCAGCAACAATCTTTCCCCTCAAAACAGCAGTGTTTGTTTTTTATTATTAACTATCTTTTAGCTATAATACATCTATAACAAGCAGTTCTGTTCCCATTGCTATGATCAGTGGAAACCAATCCCAACATTTAGACCTTTTTTTTTTTTAACCCCACTATCTATTTATTTCAGAGGAAGAGAGTGAGTTTGGGCATATCAGGGCCCCATGAAGCTGCAAACACCAGACACATGTGCCATTTTGTGCATCTGGCTTATGTGGGTACTGGGGAATCAAATCAGGCCCTGTAGACTGCAAGCAACCTCCTTTAATAGCTGAACCATTTCTCCAGCCTCAGATCCATGTTTTGAGGAATTACCCATGCCATAAGAAGTATATAGAATGTTTCTCAAAAATGAAGAGAAATGGCTGGGCATGGTGGCTCATGCCTTTAATCCCAGCACTTGGGATGCAGTGGTAGGAGGATTGCTGTGAGTTCAAGGCCACCCTGAGACTACATAGTGAGTTCCAGGTCAGGCTGGGCTAGAGTGAGACCCTACCTTGCAAAAAAAGAGAGAGAAATAAGAGGCCAAATGTGATCCTTTAAATACATTCTAAGAATAACCACTATTTATTATTATTATTATTATTATTATTATTATTTTGGTTTTCCAAGGTAGGGTCTCATTCTAGCTCAGGCTGACCTGGAATTCACTAGGTGGTTTCAGGGTGGCTTCAAACTCACGGCAGTCGTACTACTTCTGCCTCCCCAATGCTGGGATTAAAGGCATACACCACCATGCCCAGCAATAACCACCATTTTAACAGTTTTTAATCCGCAAAGGCTCTTTTTCATAAATTAACCCCAACCTTTTCCAATTTTCTGCTTCCTCCTCCTTTATCTTCTGCTTATAGCACTCTCATGCATGAAGAACATTACAGAACAATCCAGTTCTAAAGTCACATGTAGGCTGGAGCAATGCAGAGATAGAGGGGGAGCTAAGATTAGTGGGTCTGAGAACCCAGAAGACACATCGGACAGAGATTTGATGCTGGGCATCAGACTCTGAGGTTCAGCCAGGACCTGAGAGGGCGCAAGCTGCAGGGTACAGAGTCAGTGATGTTCTGAGGGTGGCCAGGAGTGCACCTTTACAGATAGCAAGGGGGTGGGGGAGTTAGAGCCCAATCAGGGCCAGGAAGGACGGTGTGCAGGGATCAGTGGGTGTGGAGGTCTGATGGCAGAGGTATTACAGCATGGTTCATGCATGAGGAGACCCCGTCTCAAGTTTGGAGTTGAGTTTTGTGGCAAATGGAGTTTTTCTATTTTGTTACCTAGAGCGTCAGAGCCCTAGGCACGGAGCTGGGGTGGGTTCAGGATAGGGGAAACAGAGCCTGAGATGCACATTCTATGGTGGCTGAGAGAGCCCAGTGATAGGTGAGGAACATCAAAGTAGGTCTCAGTCCACTGGGAGTGTCTGTCACATGCTTTCTTCCTGCTTGCCGTTCCAGATATGCAGAATGTATCAGGTCGATTCCCCTGAACCCTTGCTTCAGTGAACACACCTTTTGTCTATTCATGGGTTGGGAGTTACCTAGGCTTCACCTCCATTTCTATACCTCAAATATGAAATAGAGGTTCAAAACCACACTCTGCCCCATTACATTTCTCAAAAGCGTTTAGATTTCTGATCAGACATTGAACAGAAAACCTATTGCTCATGGGCTACCCCATTCAATATTCAATTAGGATCATTATATTTGGTCGATGTGTGTCTTGGAACAAAGGTGTTCTCCTATATCATAAACCCATCAGAACTCATGCCATGCCCAAGTACCGCACACACACACACGCACACACACACACACGCGCACGCACACACACTGAAGTACAACACATGCCACCACAGCCACTTGTAAGATCAAAGCAAATGTGCTCTGTCCTGTTGGGCACCTCACACTCCTGCAATTCCTTAAGTAAAAGCATTCTCCTCATCTCTACCTGTGTGTCACCCTTCCAGGCTTTTATGCATGTGTGTACTTGTATAAATACTCATACGTGTGCAGGTCATGTGAGACCAGAGCACAAGCTCGGTGTCATCCTCAGGAATGCCATTCTTCTTCCAGGCAGTGGAGCTTTTCAGTTGGAGTTCACCGTTGAGGCTGAACTAGCTTGCCAGTGAGGCTCATGAACTTCCCAAAGCTTAGCACTTTTATTTGTATTCTGGGGATTGAATTCAGCTTCTCATGTTTACAAGATAATAAATAACTTTAGTGACGGAGCTATCTTTCCAGACCACTCCCAGTTTTTATTGTTCCTCTGGTACTTAATAACTGCAGAATTGAACATGATATCCAAAATTGTTTCATTTTTACAATTTTGATACTGGTGTTATCAGCAATTGTTTCCATGCATTAACAATATCCTAATCATCTTTGCTATTTTTCTTAATGTAAAGCTGTGATCACGGGCTGGAGAGAGGGCTTAGCGGCTAAGGCACTTGTCTGCGAAGCCAAAGGACCCAGATTCAATTCCACAGGGCCTATGTAAACCAGATGAACAAGATGACGCATGCATCTGGAATTTGTTTGCAGTGGCTGAAGGCCCTGACATACCCATTCTCTCTCTCTATCTTGCTCTCTCCCTCTCTCTTTTTCAAATAAAAAATTAAATGAAAAATATATAAATGATTTAAAAAAACTGTGTTCACTGGGAAAACCAATGCCAACATTTAGATGCATTATTTTATAAAAACTATTTATTTACTTATTGCTTATTGGCCTATCAGGGGCCTCTTGTAAATGTAAAACTCTTCTGAAGAATATGATTAATTATATCTATATATCTATACATCCATTCACATATATTAAACAGAATTTTGCCTTATAGCCCAGGCTGGTGTGAAACTTCTATTTTCCTGCTGTTACTCCCTAAATGCTGTGATTCAGGTATGTACTACTTTGCCAGGCTCAGAAATTGATTTTTCTAAAAAAAAAAAAATTATTTGCAAGGACAGAGAGAGAAGAGAGACAGACAGAGAAAGAGAATGGACACACCAGCTCTTCTAGCCATTGCAAATGAACTCCAGATGCATGTGCCTCTTGTGCTTCTGGATTATGTGGGTCCTGGGGAATTGAACCTGGGTCCTTTGGCTTCACAGGCAAATGCCTTAACCGCTAAGCCATCTCTCCAGCCCAGAAATTTATTTTTAATATAAAAATCTATTACAGAAATATTTAGTTCAATATATGTGAACATGTACACACTCATATGCATGAATAATTTATCACTAATTCTTTTGAAAAGTCTGAAATTCCACTACTCAATTTCAGAAGACCAGTTTCATTTGCAGATGCTGACAGATTTTTTTTTTTTTTTTTTGAGGCAGGGTCTCACTCTAGCCCAGATTTACCTGCAACTCACTCTGTAATTCCAGGCTGGCCTCAAACTCATGGGTAGCCTCCTACTTCTGCTTCCTGAGAGCTGGAATTAAAGGCATGTTCCAGCATGCCTGGCTTGGTGATAGATTTTAAGTACGTAGTTTCGCTCTCTCTCTCTCTCTCTCTCTCTCTCTCTTTTATTTATTTATTTATTTATCTGAAAGAGAGAGAGAGAACCAGAGAGAGAGAGAGAGAGAAAGAATGAGCACACCGGGGCCTCCAGCTACTGCAAACAAACTCGGTCCTTAGTAATCACAGGCAAGCAGCTTAATTGCTAAGTGATCTCTTCAGTCCCCTCTCTTTATTATTTTCAGCATAATTTAAATATAACATCAGAACATTTCAGGGTTTTTGTTTGTTTGTTTTTTTGAGGCAGGGTCTTGCTCTGCCTGGGTTGTTCTCGAATTCATTATGTAGTCTAGCCTCAAACTGACATTTCAGGTATTTAGTAACTTAATACAGTAACAGTAAACTTTCATGACAGTTTCCACATATTCCAGGAGATGGTGCTATATTACAAAGCAAAACTGCTGGCAGTTCCCTTTTAACAAAGCTTGGCATTGCTGGTTGTCATCCCTATCTGTTGGATTTCATTTATTACTTCAAGAATTATTGGAGAAAAAAATCTAATTTATATGCTAAAATCCATTATTTTAATTAGAAATTGGAAAATTTTGATAAAGGGTCAGATATTAAATATACTAGTATTTATGGACCATATGCTATTCTTTATTGAAACCACTGAAATATTGTCATTACAACCCGAAAGTAACCACAGATGACATGTGCAGAAAAGGGTATGTTGTATATGAAAAATTGTTACAAAACAATTAGGCCATCATAACCTATAATTTGAAGAACCTTTACATAAGAAATTGAGTTGCTTTATTGTCAGTGACGATGTTTATTTGCCAAGTCAAAATTGGTACTTGTATGAGATTGACAGACTCCAGGCCAGAACTGCCATGATCTTTGCCTGATAGATAGCATTCACCCCTTTTTGTGGTCTGCTCCCTTGTTGGGGACAAGAACTAAGACTCTCTCAAGCCACAGAATATGGCAGAGATGATGGGATATCAGTCACTTCTGTGACTGTGGAATGACTGTGACATGGAAATCTAGACCTTTCCATCAGAATTGCCCTGGTGACTCATCTTAATGGCATGATGGATAAGTGGCCAGGTTGGAAAAGTCTTCAGAGAGACAGGTTAAGGATTTGAACCATAGCCATCTGAGGTAAATGATGTGCATTGGATCGAGCTGTTATTGTGATGCAGCTTCAGCTATAGAAAACTAATATACCCTCATTCCATCTATATCTATGGCCACATAAAAATGAAAATGCATACATTGTAATCAGAGAGTCTGAAGAGTGTAGAAATCCCTCATCCTCACTGAGTAACCAAGCTATTTCCCCATTCTGCCTTTATTCTTTCTGTGCTCTGCATCTCCTCCTCTAGCTTCCTCTGTCTTTACTTCTGTCTTTTTCTCTGACCCAGTCTCTCTTTTTCTTTCCTTCCTTTCTTCTTTGTTGGAAGAATTGCTGTTTTTCTAAATTGATTCTAAAACATTACTTTTAAAATGGACAAATGAGAAAACAGATCCTGCCCATTTGGCTCTAAGATGATTAATAAGTTGTACCAGATGACCAAACAGGGCTGACACTGGTCTGGGATACTTACTGGTCGGGTTTTTCCATTTTGAAGAAAAGGTAATGTGAAAGGAAGGCAGATAAAAATTAACAAGTTGTAAACACATTTCCCATATCATTGACAAGGCAAACTGAGAAGGGGTTTCCTAACTTGTACTGTAATGCTCTGTCTAGCAAAAATAATGTGGAGGCATTAAAAAAATATTTCAATGAAAGTTCTTTGTCTTTAAAAATAACCCAAACAGGGGCTGGAGAGATGGCTTAGCGGTTAAGCGATTGCCCGTGAAGCCTAAGGACCTCGGTTCGAGGCTCGGTTCCCCAGGACCCACGTAAGCCAGATGCACAAGGGGGCGCACGCATCTGGAGTTCGTTTGCAGTGGCTGGAAGCCCTGGCGCGCCCATTCTCTCTCTCTCTCTCTATTTGCCTCTTTCTCTCTCTCTGTTGCTCTCAACTAAATAAATAAACAAAAATTAAAAAAAAATAAAAAATAAAAAATAACCCAAACAGGAGCTGGAAAAATGGTGCAGCACTTAATACACTTGCCTGAAGAGCATAAATCACCTGTCTGATTCCCCAGTATCTACATAAAGCATGATGCACAAAGTGGTGCATGCATTTGGAGTTTGTTTGCAGTGGCTGGAGGCCCCGGCATACCCACTCTCTCTCTCTCCCCCTTTCTCTCTCTCACTCTCTGCTTGCAAATAAATAAATTGAAATACTTGATAAAAACAAACCCAAACATATTATAGTTCTCTGTGACTTCTGAATTCACATATCCTTAACAGTATTTGAGAAGCCGTAATTTCAAAGCAAAATTTTGATTTGTTGAACATATTATTATGGCCTATTTTGATGAAAGTCTCATCTACCCTTGTGGTTATCATCCACATGCTAATTTTTCTCCTTAAAATGCTACTCACAGAGTCCATGAGAAATGTGTTTTGTCTGGATTGTGGAGGATGTAATAGATTGATGTTATATATTTCAACTTGGAACCATCTATTTAAAGATAGCATGTTGCCATCCAGCTAATATGATGCATTCATTAGTGCTGTTGGGTCAGGACATTATCAATACTGTACAAGCACTCAATGAATACATTTGAGAGCTTATTTTTCTTTGTGGATGTTTCCTATTTTTAGTTTTTAGTTTTCTTCTTTGGTAAATCCAAAGCAAATACTGCAGAGCAAAAAGGCTGGTATTTTGGAGGCGAGAGTTATGCTGAGCCCATGGAGATGTAACTGGGTGGACGATCACTGACAGATCATTGTGGCCTATGGGCCCAGGCTTTCTATGTTGACAAATTTCCTTTTCCTCAGAAAACAATGTTATAATAGTAACCTCCAACCCGAGGAAAATTATACCACAAAATTATAGGTACTAATAGTACCTCATATTGTTTTTCATCATGTAGATAAAGTAGCTAGCAAAACTGAGGTACATATGTATGTATGTGTAGTCCATATTGAGTCTTATTTTCCTGTGTTTATACACAGAGGGAAAACTTAAATGTTACTAGGATTATTTGCATTAGGTACCAAGATTTTCCATGTTACTGTCACTATTATTGAAAGATGACTTCATAAATACATAATTGGAAGGCAGAAAATTTTTCAAAAGGAGGCTATAGTCAGATAGAGTCAGTAGATTGGTTTGCTTCAAGGGGCCAAATAGAACAAAGACAAAACAATTTCAGAATTTGCTTCCTTTAAATATGTCACAAAGGAAAAATAAGCTAAACCAGAACTCTCCCACAATTCATTAAAACTTCATGAACTTGAAAATGGTTAAAACATTCCAGAACACTGGCTGGAAAGGTGGCTTAGCAGTTAAGATGCTTGCTTGGGAAGCATAAAGACCCAGGTTTGATTCCCCAGTACCTACATATGCCAGACACATGAGGTGGTGTATGTGTCTGGATTTCATTTGCAGTGCTGAGAGGCCCCAGCATGCACACTCTCTGTCCATCCCCATCTCTCTTTTTCTCTCTATCTGACACTCTCTGCCTCTCTCTCAAATAAATATATAAAACATTCCAGAACACATCTTCTGTGCGATTATCACAAACTAATGCTGTAAAGACTCCCAGGCTATAGAGAGTCTCAGGAGACAAATTGCCCACGTGTCACCCTCTATGTTGTGTGGGTTTTCAGGTTAATGATAATGTTGAAATTAAGTTTTCCCCAGGGAAACTAAGAATCACAACAACCACAGTGTCTCCTCACTTTCTTATTAATACTAGTATACAGGAATATCTTTCTTTCCCTGATATCCCAAGGATGCCATTCCAAGGAAAGAATCATTACAAACAAAGAGTTTATGGTTTGAGTATATAGGAAGTTAACGTGGGTTAGATACCAGTAATATCTGTTCCAAGAATATAGTACCAATGGCAGAGTGATCTATGCACTTTACTTGCATAGTCCTGTGGAGGAGAGCAAAAATATACTTTTATGTTATAAGGTATCTTCTTTTGCAAATTTTCTTCTCAAGGGAATACAGTACAGTTGAATTTTGAAATTTAAACTATCTCGGCTTCAGAGTGCATGCTCTTACCACCAGGTGTAGTGGGGCCTCCAAGCGCAAAAAAACACAGTTAGTGAGCTTGCCTGATCCCTTGGGATTGGAGCACTCCCACAGCCTGTTTCCAAACCTAGACTTAGGTCATGCAGAGAGCCCAGACTTCACTCTATTTCTTCTTCTACACCCAAACTAGATTATAGTGGGTGGTGCAGAATATAAGCAGGATGTTAAACTTCAATCCATGGTACTTATAACTTAGTTAAATAATTGGGAAGTAGGACTAGAAATATTTATGAAGGAATTTGTTTGCCTTAGGTAAGTGGAAAGTTTCAGAACTTCAATTTTTGTTGCTTTTTTCCCTCTTGAAAAGATAATAGTGAAAGTTGCATCAGGATATATTTGATGAAGGAAAATACTATGCAGGAAAGGCAAATCAATACACTGAATCAGTATCTATGCCAGTAAGCACAAAATCCTACCACCTCCGTGATGGAAATGGTCCGGTGTCAATCTACCACCAGGATGTGGCTTGTTACCCCAGGAAATGGTACCTATCATGGGCTCAGTTTGGTCACTGTTGCTGGCAGATTTGGCATTCAGCACCGCTGTAGACAAATCAGCCTTGGTGAGTGAAAGTCCATGTTGTTGAATCCATGGATATCCCCCATCCCTGCCACCATGAACACTTATTAATGGGCCCACTGGACAATAACAAGCACAGCTGGGGGAAGAGGTAGGCTACTATACAGAGAATGAGCTACCTTATTTACTTAATTACTAAAGTTATTTTATGCTGAGTTTACCTTTTTATGAGCATTTCTTTGGGACACAAGTATCTTTATATCCTTTGCCCATTCAGAGAGATTGATCCACTTTTCCCTACCCCAAATGTCTTTTTTTGAATTTTCAAATGTCCTCCTTCCAAGTCCCTAATGATCCATCCAAACCATTGTTGATGGCCTATGAAATCAGCATGTAACTGCACAGTCAGCTAATTTTCTTTCTAAACAAAGTGCACAGCCATGTGAACTTCTTGAAGTTCTGCCCATTCTGAAGATTTCCCTTCACCACTATCACCAACATTGTCTTATAAAGGGGCCATAGTGCTGCAGCTGTCCACTTTGGGAGGTGCCTACATAACATGCTGCACCATTGTAAACCAAGCCCTAGTCCTCTCCTCCTCAGTCAATTGATTTTAAAGCATACCCCATGATCCCATAGGTTCATGCTTGGGATCAGAAGGCATTATAATAGGAGTGGAAGACATAGGCATTTTGGTAGCTTCTTCATGTAACTTACTTGTACGTTCAGGACCTGCCCAGGCATGTATGATGGACTTCTGCTATTCATGTCCAATTTTATGGCATGGTGGGTCAGACAATATCCAGTTCATGCTTGACATTCAGGTCACATGGTAAGTTGGTGGCCCATTGTCAAGTGATAATTTTCCCTAAGGCCAAATGCAGGCTAAGAGCTGTAAATGTATATACGGTGTTACTTTTAAAAGTAATATCATTTGTGTCAGATTTTTCAGTAGTAATACATTGCTACCCTTCATTGACTTTACTTTCTATATAAAACCACTAGGTAGCTCAATTCTGTTGCATTATATCTTATCTATTACTCTATTTTGTAAATTTTATTAGTTTTCTATATTGTTCAATCCAATTTATTTAATCACATTATTTTGCCTTTTTCTATAATGTCTTCTACAATTTTAAAGATGTTAAAAGTAATTTGTTTATGAATTCATGTATATATGGGAACATTTAAAAGTATATATGATTGTAACTTTGGACACTTATGCTACATGCATAAAATCCAGATTCTTAGAAAGGAAAATATATGCAGACTTTCCATTTTAGAGATAAAATAATATTAAGGTTGTTGCAGGTTTACATATTTCATATTTATCATTTCATATTTCATATTTATTCTTTACTCCTCAACAATTAGATTTTGTATTTCAAACTGAACCATAATTTCATGTGGACAGAATACCTTTTCTTGGCCAGAAGTCCTCTGCAAATCCAGTACATTGTTGGCAAGATGAGAAGCAGAAATATGATATTTCCCAGAAATCTCATAGACCAGCTAGCCTGGTGACTACAGCAATGAACAACAATGATGAGCATGAGAGATGCTGTCTCAAAATGAGGTGGAAGTCAAGGAATAACATATGAAAGTTGTCCTCTGTCATGCATGCCATGACATACATGTGTTTTTACTCACTCATAAACACACACATCATACAGACACACCAAAAAAATATTTTTAAAAACAAACACCTTTTCCCATCTCTCTACTCTAGAGCTAGTTTTAGCAAATGGGATAGTAGCAGCTAGACCATAAGCAAGTACTGAAGGATCCTTGTTTGATTTCAATTATTCTTTTATTTCTGTCACTGCCAAAGAAAAACATTCTGAGTAGCTGTATCAACCAATTTCCTTATTGCTGCCACAAAATACCTGGCAAAGCATACTTAAGGATATATGGGTCAATTTAGCTCACAGTTTGAAGGCTCAGTCCTTCAGGGTGGGGAAGTCATGGTGGCAACAACTTGAGACAGCTGGCCATATTGGACCTGCTGTCAGGAAACAGAAAGAAATGATGGTGTTCAGTTTTCTTTCTCCTTTTTATTTAATCTGGGACCTCAGCCCATGGAATGGTGCTAAGTAAATATAGAGTGAGTCTTCCATCTTAATCACCAACTTGGAAGTTCCCTCACAGACATGTTTAGAGATTATTTCCCTAGGTGATTCTAGATCTCATCAAGTCTGCAATGCTAACTGTAGCACAGAGAACTCAGAAGAATGAGAGCACCTGGGAGACCCATCCAAACCCCATTGTCCATGAGCAAGCTCTCTTGAGCTTATCTGAAGCCAGCGGAGCTTCTGTTGTGCACCACTGAACTATAGGGCTGCTTGACATACCCATTTTTATGAGAAAAACTTACAGACACACACATCTATAAGTAGTTTATTGTTACTCACTGTTATTAACATTTACTGAAATAATTCTTCATTCTTTGGTATGCATTATAATTCCTGGCCCAAAATTTGGGGCTAACTTGAATTAGATTTTTTTTTCTTTTTCCTTTCTGAGTCTTTACCCATTCAGGTTTTTCTTAGAAACAATCTAAACCTAGTTCTCAACATATAACCTTTGAATCTGACAAATAATATACTTAGTTGAATTCAGAGGTAAAGTATTACATTTTTTACAATGACTCACTTGGAAATTACTTATGCTTTGTTGATTATTTTCCATAGTCTGTCCTCAAAAGTTTTAACATAATTATTTCTTGCCCTTCATGGCAATCAAACTAATGAGAATTTTCCAAGCAGGTTTATTCCCAGAATTTATTTTAGTGATAACAATGCTAAATTCATAGTGAGCACAGTTGCACCTTAATTTCTTTAATCCTGAAAGTGAACAACTCTGTGTATTATCTGCTGAGCAAACAATATCCTAATGACCTCAAGAATTATTATCACATATATAGCTTTTTGCTACCATGGAGTGTTTTGAGAACACACACATACTACCACCACCACCACTACCACCACCACCAGCAGCAGCAATAAGTTCTGAATAATCATACCAGCAGGCTCACAGTGTTGAAGTGAGGGTTCTAAAAATTTGTTTTAGATCATAAAACTTGAGACCTAACTTTTTAAAAGCCACATACAGATTTTCATCAGTAAGTGTCCTATCACCTGCTAAATTTTGTTAATAGAGATATCTAGGGTCCCTTCACATCCCTAAGTGTTTACAAACCTGTCTGATTTCATCATTTCTTCACTGTTCTAGAGCAAACTCGAGTAGTCAGCAAAACAAGAAAGTGAGAATGGATGACACAGAGCAATAAAGATTGCTTTGCATTGAGTGGTTCTACACTAAGAGCATTGAGAGTGGTTGTGAATGCTTCATTCTTGCACACACTAGTACAGGTTGTTACCTTTGTAGCACTGTACACCCTGAGCTGCACTTCAGTGCCTTAGTCATGGAGGTAGCCCTTCTCTCAAGAAGCAATATTACCATTTTTGGACCAGCACTGAGACTCTGAGACCACATGAGTGTTCTGTGGTTCTGCTTTTCTTATTAATAGCTAATCTGTTAGACATATGTTTTAATTTTTACCTTACTATTAAATAGTGCTGTGTTTGAGAGAGTAGAGTGACATAATGGTGAGAACTTCATTGATGCCCCCAATATATATATGTGTGGAATTAAGAGGACACTCCCAGAGAGATAATTCTCTTTCTCTTTGTCTCTCTATAAAATAGAAAAAAAATATAAAAACAGCAAACCAGTGTGTCATTTACTTTAATATTGACAAATAAATGTCCTGATTAAAATCTCTAGTCAGACATGTGATTTAGCATTTTGATACTTAAATATACTTACTAATTGAAACTATACTTACAATTGAAACTAAATTGTACTAAAATGTGTTTAGAAGCCCTTAATTGCTGTCAAATTTTCATGATTCTCCAAGTTTAATTGTACAAACTCATGTGAAGCCCTGACTTAAAGTTTGAGAAGTTAGATTATAAGGGACCAATAGTCATGCTGAAAGGCTGGGAAAGGCTGAGAAAGGCCACACATGTGTACCCCAACCCCAGTACTGGGGGCAGCCTAAGTAGGAGAATTGCTGGTTAGCCAGTTTGAATGAAAATGGTAGCTCCAAGTTTAGTGACTGTCTCCAGAAACATGTAGAAGAGTAATAAAGGAGTACACAAGGCACTTTAGTTTCAAGTTAAAGATAATTACTAGGGGTGTGTGTGTGTGTGTGTGTGTGTGTGTGTATTTTGGGGGGGATGTTCACCATACTCTAAAATTTTAGAGCTGGTATATAAGATTGGATTCATTTATAACTCTATCTACAGTATATAGCTCTTTATATGTTGCAGTAATATATTCGGTCTGGATTGGAGAAGTGGCTCAATTGTTAAGTGCACTTCCTACCCAAGCTTGAGGGCCTGAGGGGGCCTGAAACTACATGAGTTCAAACATGGATGTGGTCATGTGCTTGTAACCTTAGTCCTACAAAGGGGATCAGGGGCCAGTGCTTGGGAAAGCAGTAAGATCTGGTGTCAGTAAAAGATTCCAGCTGAAACACGAATGCGTAGAAAAGCAATGGAGCTAGACATCCAATGCTTTGCTCAGCCACCACAGGAGAGCACCCAAACCCCTTCCATAGGCAAGAGCCTCCCATCTCAAATGAGGCCATGGGAGCTTGAAAGGGCACATGCACTGTGCATACACCACACACCATTACATACCCACAAACAAACGTAAAAGATTATGCTGTCTTTCAATTTGTAGTTTCTTTTTCTATTTTTTCTTTTTCTTTTCTTTTCTTTTCTTTTATTCTCAATTTTTTAAACATTTCCCATGATTATAAAAAATATCCCCTGGTAATACCCTCCCTCCCCCCTTCCCCCCTTTAAAATTCCATTCTCCATCATATCCCCTCCCCATCTCAATCAGTCTCTCTTCCATTGTGATGTCATGATCTTTCCCTCCTCTTATGATGGTCTTGTGTAGGTAGTGTCAGGCTCTTTGAGAAAGAAGAGAGAGAAAAAGGTTGGAGAGATAGCTTAGTGGTTAAGGCACTTATTTATGAAGCCTAAGGACCCATGTTTGACTCTCTGGATCCTACATAAGCCAGACTTATAAATGTGAGGCAAGTGCAAGGTTGCACATGCCCACTAGGTAGTGCAAGCATCTGGAGTTCAATTTCAGCAGCTGAGGCCCTGGTATGCCAATTGTCTCCCTCTCTCTTCCTCTCTCTTTTGCATGTGGTCTCTAAAAAGAGAGAGAGAGAACCAGGTCCTCCTGCCACTGAAAGGAATTCCATGTTCATGAGCTACTTTATAAATCTGACTTTATATGGGTATTGGGGAATTGAACCCAGGCCATTAGGCTTTACAAGCAAGTGCCTTTAACTGCCAAGTCATCTCTCCTTCCCTAAATTTGTAGTTTCTAAAAGAAACATTCAGTAAAACACTTTGGTATTGATTTATATGTCTTGTTGGTAATGAAGTTCCATATATTTTTATTGGTCATTTGTGTTTCATGTGCTCAGAAGAGCCTACATTTCAAATGTCATGTTTGCCTTTGTTTTAATAATAATTATATATGTTCCTTCACTACTTGAGATATTAACCTGTTGTCTACTGCGCTGAATCCTTGTAATATGGTATGTATTTTACACCTATCAAATGCTCACAAATACTTTCAGATGGCTCGTGGCTATTGTATTTTACATTGCTATCATAGATATCTTACTCTCATGACTTGCACTAGGCAACAAGCACCTTCTTACACAATGTCATAGAGAAATTCCACCTAGAATACAGAAATTGAACCATGTATAAAAGTTTGATTTCATTCAAAGAAGGGAGGATACATTGAAATATTATAACCAATCTTCACATTAAACAAATTTAAATTTATTATGACTGTACTTAGTATAGAAACATCATGTGTTTATCTTATCCTTTCCCGCATCCCTGTCCCATTTCTGAAGGGGGCCCTCCTCATTGGAGTCACAGATTATCTTTGTGGGAATTATGGATTATGTGTTGTGGGAGGAGCAGTCAGTTATTGGGGAGAGGCAATGCCTCTGGGAATGATGCCCCAACTTGTGGCTCTAACAATCTTTCTGCCACTTCTTCTATAAAATTCTCTGAGTCTTGTTGTATGTATTTTAATTCTACTTCAGTGACAGGCTCTCAGGAACCTCTGGATCTCTGCTTTGGTAGGTATTATCTTTAGTGTCTGTGTCCTTCACCCTGCTGCTTATTATCAGGTTCATCATGGAAGCAGCACTTTTGCTCAACTTTCCATTTCCTCTGTGGTTTCAGCTTAGAACTCCCTATTTAGTTCTCTGTCCCATTTTTTTAGTGGATTCCTTGCTTTTTTTTATTGTTTAGATTTTTGAGTTCTTTGAAGATTCTAGATTTTAGGCCTCTGTCTATAGTATAGTTAGTAAAATTTTCTTCCATTCTGTGGGTAATCTATTGGCTCTTCTTATGATGTTTATCTGTGCAAAACCTTCTTAGCTTCATGAGATCTCATTAGTTGAGTGATTGCTTAAACTCCTGGGCTACTGGGGTTTTGTTCAGAAAGTCCTTCCCCACTCTCATATCATGGAGAGTGCCTCCTATATTTTCCTCCAGTAGGAGGAGACTTTCAGATCTTATATTTAGGTATGTAACTCATTTGGATTTGATTTTTTGGGTATGGTGAGGTATATATGTCTAGCTTCATTTTTATGCATATTATTATCCAGTTTTTCCAGGACCATTTGTTGAAGATGTTGTCTTTTCTCCAGTTTACATTATTGGGTCATATTTTGATTTTCTTAATGCTTCTTGGAATTCATTCTTGCATTTACTTATGTCTTCATTGAGCTTTACCAGCTGGTTATTGAGGTCTTCTACTTTCTGGCTCACCTTTAGATCACTTTACTTTATTTTGAGGTGTCTCTTGGTTTTTTCTATATGTCCAGCATTATTGTGAGGTCAGCTGTGTGGATTTCACTTTCCTGATTTTTGGATTTTTGTTGATTTGCTGCCAGTCCTACTTGCTTGGTCAGGGTCACATATCATGTATCTTCATTGTGGGATTCTATTCCTGTTGTCTTTTCTATGTTTTTAAAAAAATATTTTATTTTTTTTTATTTATTGATTTGACAGAGAGAAAGAGGGAGAGAGAGAGGTAGGGAGGGAGGAAGAGAGGGAGAGAATGGGCGCACCAGGGCCCCCAACTACTGCAAACAAACTCCAGATGTGTGTGCTCCCTTGTGCATCTGGCTTACATGGGTCTTGGAGAATTGAGCCTGGGTCCTTTGCCTTTGCAGACAAATGCCTTAGCAACTATGCCATTCCTCCAGCTCTTTTATATGTTTTGACTGGAGACTTCCATGGTGGGACTAAGCAACCTTGTTGGGCTTCCTTCCATTTGATGTTTCATATTGTTTCTTTTGTATTGTGGTTTGCCCATCACAGTGTGGGAATCTTAATAATTTCAGGAAGAAGCAAGCATTTTGTCTTATGGTATCTACAGTGAATGATTCCATTTCATGTTTGACTACAATAGGCTATTGATGGCTTTGTATTCTGGGATGTGCAGTTGTGAAAGGCATAAGTGAACCAGCCTCCCGGGGCTGATGCTTACTATGAAAGATGGGTTTTGAGGTCTGGGAAACTTTTGACCTGGCCTCAGCTGTGACTCCAGTGCCATAGCACTTGCCCTTTCTCTCCGATTGAACTTAGGTGGGTAGGCTATGGAGGACTCACTTGTTCTTCCAGGCAGGAGATCACTTGGGTTTTCTTTGTTCCCCTTCTGTGGCTGATGTGATGCCTCAAGTAGTTACTAGGAGTGGGTGGGTCATTGGATAGATCATGGGGGTCACTGGGTTCCACAGATCAGGCAGAATTAGGTAGTTGTCTGGTGTGGGGGAGACTGGGGCAGTGGCTAACATGTACACATGTAGGTGCCTGTAGAAAACACAGGGTGTGGATGGTCTGTGAGCCCGGGGAGGCAGCCTGCAGACCAGTCCACCAAGTATGCAAGACAGGTAAGTATGGCAGGACACTGGAGCACTAGGGGTCAGTGGGCTTAGTTTGTGGAGCCTGGCGGAGCCAGGTGTTGGCTGGACTCAGTGTGAAGGAGATTGTGGGAAACACAGGAAGTATGCACAGATCATCACAGACTCAGTAGAGGGGAGGCTCTGAAAGGCAGGGAAGTACAAGTGAGCACAGACAGCAGTGCATGAAGGTCACAGACAGATGAAGTGGGGTGGCCTTTGGGAGAGGGGATGGTGCAGGGTCAGTGTGCTCAGAAGAGGGGCCAGTGCTTGTGCCCTAGTCAGCTCTGGAGGGAGGGATGGTTCTCAGGCCCCAGTTAGTGCTTACTGGGAGGTTTGGTGAGGATAGTATATACATTTAGCCAGACAGCAGCAGACTTTATACCCCTAGGGCTCATGACTACCCCTGTTGCAGGTTTTCAGTATCAGGGATATATTCCCTCCCATGGAGTGGGCCTCCAGTCAAATTAGAGGGTGGTTAGTTTTCCCCATAATAGACATGCCACTATTGCACTAGTTGGTTAATTTGACCTGGCTGGCCTAATTTAAGGCTTGCAGTGTCCACTGTTGGGTATCTTCACTGGTGATTTCCCTCTCTCTCCCATTGAACTGCAGTGTGGGTTTTTTCAGCTTTCTGTCAGCTGTTCTACATGGAGGAGGTTTTCAGCTCAGCTCCAGCAGGGTTTCTCAGTGACGTTGCAGCCCAAGTATGTGGAGTCTTCAACACAATGGACTTACCATGTATTCCTGGTGGGAAACCAAGGTCCACTGCAATGGCCTGTAATGTTTGGGGGGCAGCAGGTACCTCTCTGGCCAACAACTCACTGGAAGGTATCTCATCACTGGTACTGAAAATTTTCTAGTAACAATCTATCGCTCCTGTGTGTTCCATTGTCCAAAAAACTAGGCTTTCATATGACTTATTTATATCCTCTTAGATTTTGATTAGGTCTCCCTCCATCTTTCTTTATTTAATCTCTTCCACTGACCTCACTTAGGCCTTTTCACCCCCTATTAATCTGTTCTTCTACTTATATGTTATACAGTACCATCCTATTAGGTCACTCCCTCCCTCCCTTGTGGATTTTAATTGAAGAACAAGACATTTTCTTTGCTTATAATGATTTGTACTTCTTTCAAGATCACAAGGCAAATAAAATGAAAAGCTCATCCAAGGCCTATCCGTACTTAGCATTCCCACTTTATTTTTATTTAGAATGAACACTACATGATGAAGAGTAACCTTAATCTTCTACATCTTCCCTCCCTCCCTCTCCCTCTCTCTCTTTCTCTCTTTCTCTCTCTCTCTTCTCTCTAACTCTTGTATATTAGCTATCTTTTTCTTCCTTTTCTTAGTGGGCACTGACCTGTAACTCCCAGTACCAGCATGTGGCTATCATCCACAATGAGCTTTTGATCAGAGAGACCTACAACGTTTCCTAAAAGAAAGACAGATTTTTATCTGAGTACTTGATGACCCACCAAAGGTTAGTGGTAAGACCCTACTGCTAAAGGCACCATATGCAGTTGACATGTAAAATGGAATGATATCGCTGGAAGCTGGAAGAGAGTCAGTCCCCAGACCGTCAGCATGTCTAGTGCCAGAAGGTGATACATGGGTGACTGGGGGAAAATGACCAATATCTGTCCAAGCAACCCATGGTCTAACCTACTTAGCAGCAAATAACCTGTTTTGATGCCCACACAAGTGCAATAGTGGCACACAGCCATTGTGGTGAACCAACTACTCTTGATTTGGCTAACTGATCCCCTCAGTGGTACAGGACCCATAGCTGGAGCTGGGAAACAAGTCAGAACCATATCCAAACATAAGCCCACTCTCCATTATCAAGCTACCATCAATTGTGGGCTACAAGAGGGCCTACACCTATTAAATTCTTTATAAAAAAAAAAGTAAGGGTTATCTCATTTGTCCTGGTGCTAACTTACTCTCCATTGGAGAATCTGCTTCTCTTTCTCAGATAGATGTAGATCCTAAGGAGAGAGCCACCCCATCATACCTCAAAAGGGCCCTGGCCGAAACTAAGAAAAATTGGCGAAACAAGAAAGGGTGTTGTTTTCCTGGTGAACCAGATACCAGCACAAGGGGGAAGGAGATCAACACAGAGAAAAATCAACTCCTACCAAATCAGATTTCCAGAGCCTCAGAGGCCCCCAACACCTCATCACTGAAGCAGACCAAAAATGAACCCAACTTGGCTCAGGGAAATTTTGCGGAAGAGGGTGCAGAAAGAACGTCAGAGCCACTCGTTGGGTCATGATACACATATAATAGTTCTCATATATATTCAAATGCATATTCCTACATAGCAGGGAAAATACCAAACATCACAACAGCAATATTTCAGGTGATTTTAACCTTATTCTTTGCTTTTATTACACTTTTCAAATTTATTCAATAAACACTTAACTTTTCAACTAGCAATAAAATAACAATATAACATATTCCTTTTTGTTCCAAACTGAAGCCATGATACAGACAGCCTGAATACCAGCCATTTAACCAGCCTCTATCTTCCCATCCAAACACCTATAGTGCACATACATGTGCAAAGACTGCTTTTGAACTGTGTAAGGCATCAGGTACAGTGAGATGGGAAACAATGAAGACTGTTCATTCAATTTAAGATTCCATAAAAATTTGATTTGGTAAAGTGCCATATAAATTGCTCATATTATTCATACAATTTTGCTAAACATTCTTTATGTTTTCTATTTCAATCATAAAAATGGTACTTATATTGTCCAGCTGAGATGGGACTGCAAAGGCAATAGAAGGAATGTCATTCTGTTGTTTGGTAAGTCAGCAGCTAAGGCAGAAGTGGGAAGGAATGATGTTATTCTAGTTTATTATAGTACTTTATCAGGTGAAGATAATGAGTTTTGAGAATCTGAGTAATTAAGTCAGAATTTTAATCTTAATCTTACATTTTTTTCCTTTAATCCTTACAGCTATTGCACTGGCTTAGAAGAACATGGGTAGCAGTAGATATTGTGGCAGCATAAATATGATTGAATGACATGATCTTTTTGCACCTTGTGAACATGACTGCACATAAAATGCTTTCAAAATAAATATCTGTGCCCAACTTCTATGACACTTAAACCTATAGATGTTTTCTCCCTTTCAACAAAAGATTATTAAATGGTTATAATGTTCAAGGTTCTAATTACACATTACCACAAAACTGGTAGCTTATCACAACATAAATTTATTAGAATGCAGTTCTCTAGTTTGGAAGTCTGACACACATACTCTGCCCTAAAATGAAGGGATTAAAATGGCTGCCTTTTTTTTTTTTTTTTTTTTGATGTTCGAGGGAAGAGTCAGCCCTCTATTGTCATCTTCAATGTAGCAATACCTTTGACAATTTTCAGTCATCACATTTTCCTCCAGCACCAAATCCAAAGTAAGTATTCCAATTTCAACGAGTCATGTGAATTCAGTCCACCTAGGTAATCTAAAACAAACTCCCTGGAGTTAACTATAAAGTTTTTAACTACATTCAAAGTTCTTTTTCTATATAAGGTAAGTTACAAATTCTAGGTAATAGGAGGTGCACACTTTTGGGGGCAATCTGTTGTCTACCATAATCATTCTCCAGCATATAAAAAATTTTTGTAGAAGTAATGCTTTTACCATTTAGCTGTAAAATCTCATTTACTGGATAAATTGCAAATTGCACAGTGAGGCAAAACTCATGCTGTGCATGATCTTCTTTTAATATCATATCCTCCATTCCTTTATTCATTCATTTATCTGCTCTTTTTAAACCATCCATCTACCCCTTTTCTAGGCTAACAATATACTAATTAATAAAGTTCTTGTTATATTTTCTCCCATTTTCTTGTTGAATAACATTTAACTGAAATTTCCTTGTTCCATTTTTAATCAGAAGGGTTTCCTTTGAAACCATAGAATTAAACAAATAATCAAAAAATCAATTTTCAAAAGTATTTCATTTTTCATAAGATAATTACCCTATACTAATTAGCATTTCCTTAATATAGGATATTATTTATTATTTTATAAAATAGAATGTATAGTTTTGATAAAGTCAATTCTTTATATTTTGGCCTTAGTATGTATATAATTTTTATAATTTTATATTGTTGACTCAATTTCATAAACATTTAGAAAAAGTTAAATGATGAGTTGATGAAAAGATATCATTCTTAATAGTCAGTGGACTGTTCTTATTAACACATTACATAAAAATGAAGTATTGAGATCAAATAAATTAAAAGAAGCTTGGAACTTTTGAAGACCTCAATAATGTCATGTCCTACACACTATTCTTAGCTTAAATGATGCTCAAATCATGGTTGTTAAATAGAAAGCCATCATTTATTTTCCCCGGGGAGGGTGCAACATTTTATATCCATCTCTCAGTTTCATCGTCCTTGGATTTAAACAAGCTTAAAAATAACAAGCATTAGCAAATAACTGTTTTTCTCATAAAAGGCAATTTAAATTTATATGTCCTATGTATGCTCTCAGGATTTAAGGAGCAAATTCAGATTGAAAACAATTTTCTTCTTGCCATTACATCATGAACAAAAAGATAGCCTGCCTTTGTGTATTTGAGAGTTCAATAACTGAAGCGCCTGTTTGAGGCACAAGGAACTAGGCTTGACACTTAATTGTCCTGTCTTAGTTTTCAGTCTTTTGTTAAATCATTTTGAGTACTTTTAGGTAAAAGTGATAGCATTCCTTTAAAAGTGACCTTAACCACAGGGGGGAATTTTGTTTTGCCGAAAACAAAGTAGAATCAATGTGTGGATTTGGTAAGTTGATCAGTGGCTGAATGACCACACCAAGATCCTGCTGTTTGGAATTAATTAGTCACATGCATGGTTGGTCCTATCTAAAATTGTTCTAGTATGTTCTCAATTCAATTTGGTTTCTGGATGACAATACATTAAAATTTCCTTTAGATTATGCATATATAGTGGAGCATATGCAGTGAGGTCAATGTCTCATCAGGTACTTGAGCCATGAATGTGTGTTTGGGAGTGGGTGTAAAGACCATGTGTTTGAATTAAACCCAGTGCTCTGCCAGGGAGGAGCAAAGGGAAACAGATTTGGAGTAAACAGTTTTATATTTTTTTTTGTTTATTTATTTATTTATTTGAGAGAGACAGAGAGAAGGAGGCAGAGAGAGAGAGAGAGAGAGAGAGAGAGAGAGAGGGAGAGAAAATGGGCACGCCAGAGCTTCCAGCCTCTGTAAATGAACTCCAGATGTGTGCGCCCCCTTCGGCATCTGGCTAACGTGGGTCCTGGGGAACTGAGCCTCGAACCGGGGTCCTTCGGCTTCACAGCCAAGTGCTTAACCGCTAAGCCATCTCTCCAGCCCACAGTTTTAAACTGAATATATATGAACATCAGGAGATTATTCACATAAACATAGACTTGGAGTGCTTTGGAAACATCAAAACTAAAACGTTCTAAATTCCATAAAGGAAATAATTGGCCAAATCTGACATTCTCTAGCAGTCAAGACACTTGCCTGCAAAGTCAAAGGATCCAGGTTTGATTCCCCAGAATCCACGTAAGCCAGATGCACAAAGTGGTTCATGCCTCTGGAGTTTATTTGCAGTGACTTAAAGCCCTAGTGTACCCATTCTGTCTCCCTTTCTCTTTTTATCTGTCATAAGTAACTAATATTAAAAAGTTTACAAAGATTTAAAAAATGCTTACTGGTGTGGTGAGCTTGCCTACGTCTCTCTCTCTCATTGGTTTTGTGCTCACTTTTTGGTTGTTATCTGGCCCTGGTAAGGGACTAAATTTATGGCCTATTCTACATGGTAGCTACACTCAAGGATATAAATTTTTCTACTTTCCTTGACAAAATTCATATTATCATATAATTCATGTGGGATTTTTATCTCTAAATGAAAACTCAAAAATCAAAGAAGGGATTCAATGTCATTGTTTTTAATATTAAAGCAATCAGATAAAAATTCTGTAATTATTGTAAGCATCCAATTTTGTATTTTAAAATCATGATTAATAGTCATGATACTCTCATGTAATATTTATGAATTTAAATGTTGACATTTATACATTTTTCCAAAAGACATATGTCAGTTTCAATTATAAACATATGTTATATGTGTGTATGTGTGAGTGTTTGGAAGCAACCCTTTCATCTCAAATTTTATAGGTGATATTTAATTTCATTCTTTCCTTATAATATATTTGAAAATAAACATTTTATGTCTGAACATATGCATGTTTTGATTATTTTAAATTACTACTCTCTTCCAACAGTATGACACAAAATTTTTCATATGACTTACAACTTTGTTTTTAAAGATATATTATTACTAATTTATACATAATGTAGACAATAAATGAGTAATTTATAAAGGTTTAAAATTATTATTTTTAAAATTAATTTTGTACTCAGTGAATACAGTCAAGTTGGTACCATTGTTAGGCTCATCCATGTCCTACCCCCTCCACCTGGCCCCTCCTTGTTGAGGTATATGGGTCATGCATTGTGGAGCTAGCCCACAGTTATGGGTAGGAGGAAATGTCTCTACGTATCCTGGCCCAATGTGTGGCTCTGACAGTCTTTCCACCCCCTCTTCCACAAAGTTTCCCTGAGCCATGTTGGGTTCATTTTGGGTCTGCTTCAGTGATAAGGTGTTGGGAGCCTCTGTGTCTCTGGATATTTGATTTGGTAGGAGTTAATTGTTCTCTGTGTTGATCTCCTTCACCCTTGTGCTGGTACTCAGTTTACCAAGAGAACAGCACCCTTGCTTGTTTCACCAATTATTCTTAGTTTCAATTGAGGCCCTTTTGAGGTATGATGTGGTGGTTCTCTCCTTAGGATCTGAGTCAATCTGAAAAAGAGAAGCAAATTCTCCAATGGAGAGTAAAGTTAGCACCAGACAAATGGGATAACCCTTATTTTTTTATAGAGAATTTAATAGGTGTAGGCCCTCTTGTAGCCCATGATTGGTGGAAGCTTGATAATGGAAAGTGGGCTCATGTTTGGATATGGTTCTGACTTGTTTTCCAGCTCCAGCTACGGGTCATATTCCACTGAGTGGCTCAGTTAGCTTATATTTTGTTAATAGGGACATTATAGTTCGCATAAAACTATGAAATCTGATGTTGGAATTGGTCTGAAATATAAGTAAACATATACAAATCATTATGAATACAATTTATATTTAAGTATAATTTTTAGTATAATGGCTTATTAAGATTAAGATTAAGATAGCAAAACTATTTACCTACAAATGTTGAATACTTTTTTCTTTAAATATATTATCTCTTACTATATAATCTTTGATAGTTATATTAATTTATTATCGTTTCTACATCACTTTGTTTAAATTGTTTTAAATTGGTTGTCAAGTTTATAAAAGAAAGTTGAAAATAAATTCTATCCTGACGGTACAAAAGTACTAACCAACAGAAGCATATTTTCAATACTCTTTAGCCAACAATCTTTGAAGCAAGTTAATTTCACAAAATGTGAACATTTCCCCACTTTTTTTTTTTTTAGTACTGTGCTTTTTCTTCACATACAATCAAATGTAGCACTTTGCTTAGAGAGAACAACTTGTGATTTAAATAGAATACCATATCTTATAATGATAAGGTTCTGGTGAAAAAAGAAGAAAAATAGTTAACAGGTAATAACTATTCAAATGAACCCACTTTACCAAGGCCTAACTCAACCCAGTGTGAAATGGCATGCTATGTTTATTTTTGCTAGTTCTCATCATTGTCTCCCCAGGAGAGTGAGCAATTATTGTTGGAAAAAGTGAACAGAAAATGATTGTAGGGAAAAAGTTGAGACTCCAAGTTGTGTAAAAGCTCTTGAATCCTGTCAAGTTTAAATATCTTATGAAAGTGAACAACAGAAATCAAATAACTTGTAGCTTGAAGTTACCTATTACCCTCATGGAACCATTGCCTCTTCAGTCACTTTGCATGCTTTTCCTCCACACAGATCCCACCACCAATAAGGAAACCATTCATACGCACTCAAATCTCTCAACACTTCCCAAAGGCTTCACTTAAAAAAAGTTCCAATTACTGTTAACTTTTGCTTAAGAAGTTAAAGTAATAGTATATGTTTTGCTCAAGAAAGCTTAGGAAATGATAAATTAAATGAAGGTGAGCTATATAGAATCATTGTCAGAGCACCCAAGTTTGTATATATTTCTGCACATCTGACATTTCATCACCAATGCCTTAGAGCATTTTCAATTCTTCAGCTGTTCCATATTGCTAATGCAAAAGTTTAATCCAAGTACATTTAGTTCTAACCAGCCTTGGCAGGTACAGAAACTTATTGCCTTAAATATGTTAGTTCACATTAAATGATATGAAAGTTGTCAATGAAGTCTTGGAAACTTGTCTTAATCACAAAATAATATTATACAAGACATTTTGAAATGAAATTGAAGTGAATGTTTAAATAGAATAATAGCTTTTTACTATTTACCAATAAATTCTCCTGTTGAAGCAAGTAGATATGATATTTCCTGCTGTGTTTGAAATAAAAAATCAACTCAAAAACAAATAGGCAATGTCCTATGGCCACCATCTTGGACCTAACACTTTTGCTATCTCTACCCTTTGGGAAATGTTATAACAAAACATGATTGCACTGAGAGGTTTACCAGAAATCCATAAAAAGAATTATCACATTGCTGCTTACACAGAAGGCTTATTAGCTAGAACAGAGAATGACCAACCTTCAGGTTTGTTGGAGAAAGTGGTGCCTCACATGTGAAGAGACAGAGTAGGGACAGCTACAAAAGGTCTGGACCAGTTCTCACTAAATAACACAAGTCAACTTTTCTTTTCCTAAAATAGAATATGGTAGCAGATAATGGAGAGCACAAGACCGAAGTCTATTACCGCTAAAATGGCACAGGTAGTTATTTTTTCAAAGAAAATGGAAAGCACTGATATTACTTTTAATAATATTTTGCAATTTTAAGTATTCTTTTAAAATGTATACATTTAGTATCATGTAGACCAAATAATCACTGGGAATTTGGAATATTAATGATGATAACATGGTCATTTTTGTGGAAAAATCGAAAAAACAGACATTTAGCTAAGCTCAGTTTATTAAAAGGTGAAGATGTCTCAATCACCCCAAATATATGACAATGAACATGAAATTATATTTCACCTTCATATGAATGATTATTAAGGGAAATTTTTCTTTACAGTTGATTATAGAAAGTAACCAGCATCATCTCAAGTTCACTGACATTAATAAAAGTGACTGTAGACATGTAATAACATTTGTTGCATAAGATGAATGGTTATGGATGATAAGCAGTTCAGTGTCAATGCATTAAAATACAAAACTTTAAGCCAGGTGTGGTGGTGCACGCCTTTACTCCCAGAGCTCGGGAGGCAGAGGTAGGAGGATTGCCGTGAGTTTGAGGTCACCTTGAGACTACATAGTGAATTCCAGGTCAGCCTGAGCTAGAGTGCGACCCTACCACTAAAACACACACACACACACACACACATATATAATATCCTGTGTATTATGGAAGAAATAATATTGTGCTACATTTGCTGTAAATTTTCTTCCTTTATTCTAGAAAATCCATAATTTGATGGGTCAGCTGAAACTGATGCTTTTTATATGTTTTAAAGAAAGAAATATTTACTTTACAATGAGGATGTGTTTTTATCATCATAGTGAACTTTTTTTTTGTATCAAAAGTATATTGCTTCATCCCTGGAAGAAACCATCTCTATAGCTTCATATTAAGAAGGTAAACTAATGTTTTCATTCATTTTTCTGCAGAGACAAATGTGTATTTATCATAATTGCTGTAGAATGAAAGAGTGAGCAAAGACTTGCGCACTGCCCCTTATGCAGAAGCCCGGCCATGTCCTTCAGCAATATCATGTAGAAGAAAAATGTGTGAATTGGAAGTCAGGCAGATCCAGTAGGCTTCTAGTTAGTATATTTTGTATAAATTTAACTGCTTTAATACAAATGAGATTTTGATGCTTGTATTTAAAAAAAAATCTAGATGCTTTTCAGCAGCACATGTAATTGTTGACTATGTAATTTAGCTAGAATTTTTGAAAAGATTTTACCTATGAACTTAGATTGATGTATTTCTTACAGCATGTCTAACTACAAACATCATAATTATATATTTTTATACGAGGTCTTATTAAGTTGCCCAAATTAACCTCAAATTCAAGCAATATTCCTGCCTCTTCCTTCCTAGTAACACAGAAATGATTAAGAGAATGATCAGAGAGAAGGGAAATGATGACGATAACATGTTAAAACTTCACATGAAGCAGGTCTACAGAAAGACTATTTCAATTCCTAAATTCCAAAAAATAACATATGCAAATATATTTATTATTCTTACTAATTAACAATTTCATCAAAGAATAACATAGAATTTATATATGCATACATGTATGTTTAACGCATATGTGTGTGTATTATATGTAATACATTCTTCACATTTTTAATGTAGTTTGGGATAAGAATCCAAAAGGCTTTGTTTTATAAAAACACCCCAGCTGAGTTTTAGATTCACAACCTGAACCTATTAGATGGAGTGATCAAGATTCATTGTGCCCATATGAATATTATGTTATCTCTGCATGAGTAAAGAAATGCTTAATCATGCTTACTATTGGTGCTTGTCACAAGGTGACATAATATATATATGTAACATGCTTCTCAAGTGACAATGGAGTTGCATCAGATAAACCTTATCCTAAATTGAAAGTGCAATGTAAGAATGTATTTAACACACCCAATTTGGCAATCATCATAGGTTAGTAAGACAATGCACTGTGGAATATCAGCTGATTAGCCTGATCATGTGGCCTACGAAAGCTGTCCAGCTTCCTGAGAAAATTTTATGAGGCAAATCATTTTCCTAAGAAAAGGCCAAAATGAAAAATTTGAAAGTTAGTTTCTAATGAATGTGCATTTCTTTTACATATCATAATGCTGAAAAACTATAAGATGAATAATTATAAGTCAAGAACCATCTTACTATATTTATTTGGGTCTATATTTACATTTATGTATATAATATTTATATGTTATATATCTACAGTTACATACTTATCTATATACACAGGTCTCATCAAACACATTATCTGCTGCAATCTCTCTGTTGTTTGAAACAAGTAGTTTGAGAAAACAGTCCATATATTTCATATTGACTCTGAGTTAAAGTGAAAGATTCCTTCTTTCAAACTACTTTCCACCCCATCTTTCCAAATCCGTCGTTAGATGTCTGGGCTGAATTGTCTCTTTGTCCTAACTCCATGTACTGAGTAGATCTGTCATCATGGAGCTGATGGATAGATGGCACAGTGAGGAACTTTGTACCATTTTATTACCTTGACATACCAAGGTGAAATTCTATACTTCGACATTGTTAAGTCTTTTTATAGTGGCTGAGAAGTAGATATTTCAACATGTTTCATGTAACTTTTAGTTATAATAGAAATTGTAAGTCTTACAGCTTCATAAAATTAACTTGTCATAGATAATAGCACTTACCGTCATTCACCTAACATTCAATTCTATTTTATCTAAAGTGCACTTTGCTCTTTATAACACAATTACCTCTAAGATTGTTCACATATATTACTCAATTGCTTCATACAGTATTCCTATACATAGCCATCATATCTTAGTTTTGCAAAAAATTAATCAATACCACATGAAAAGAAAAAGATGTAAGTGGATCATATCATAAATCCAAAGCAATTTACATCATTAGTAGGAAAATATTCAAGGATTTCCATTGTGGCATAGAGATACACATTTTCATTTTGAAACTATGAAATAACTACCAAGAACTTATTTTGGAAAAATAAAGTCTGCATATTTCAGTTTTTAGTCTCATAACAAACATTATTTTTTGATCAATTTGCATAAATGTTAGAAGGAATTATTTTAATATTATTTAATTTTAAGTGAAAAGGTACTTTGAGTATGTTTGATATCACAGTTAATGTTAATGGTCTTTCCATATTGCTGACATAATTGGTTGAAGGATGTTTTCTGTGTTGGTAGAAGGCAGTGAGATTCACCTCATCAAATTTGTATATCGTTTGGACACCAATTGTTAAATTTATTGTTTAGAGTTTACAGTAACATTTTCACCTAAATAACATAAGAGATTCCACTTAATTTTGCCCATACCCTGTCATAATTTGCTATTATCACCATCATGTCACTATCACAAACAAAAAGGGATATGAGACTACTAGCATATAGGACTTCCCAACTTAATCTGGACACTTTTTTAACTATTGGGGAATATCAGAAAATAAGTGCACCACTTGGACAAATAAAGACACACACTTTAATCAGTAGAAAAAAATGAAGAAATTCATGGACAATGTAGAAATTTGTTGCCATATTTATGAAAAAATAATGCCAAATCAAAAATACTACCCAGACAGGCATTCTAGAGTAGTAAAGTGTCTTCTTGTGTTGGGTTTTGAAAGCTTTCTCTGTAGAATTAAAAGGTGGTCCTTTCTATGAATATTTCTAATGATTATAGAAAATCCAGCAACTTCCTTCTCAACACTGAAGTTATATTTAGTGAAAATCTCAAAATAGATATTCTGACTAAGGATACATAGGTCATATTAGTTCAGAGTGTAGGGTCCATGGACTAATGGAGCCGTTTACCAGAGCCACATACGTAGTCAGTACTATCTTTAGTTCAGATCACATTCCTGGCAGCAAATCACCTTGAACCGCATTGCAGGAATTACCATCCTCACTTACTAGATTCTCAGTATGTAGACAGTGCTCATCTACACATACCTGTAATCCAAAGACTGCTCACAAGCTGCAGGATATTTACTGACTTCTTAATCCAAATTATCTGTAAAAATATTCTGGTCTCCTTCATAGAACATTTTGTTTCCAATAAATAGAAGTAGATATATGAACAGGAAGAGAAACTAAGAAGGTGCATATTTGTAAGTCAGGTGGAATCAGCAAGGTGGGGTGAGGGAGATGGTTTCTCAGAGGATGAGATGTCTTTGTTTCAATGCTACCTTTGGACCATCCAGCTTATCTTTGTATCCTTGGTAATTCCAACTGCTCTTCCATTTATCCACCAGCCCAGACAGCCCTGTGAGTTTTCACTTTTATTCCATTTTCAGGCATATAGTAATAAAGTTTCATCAACTCACTCAGTGTGCCTACTGTTCTAGAAGGAATGAGTCTAATACAATATTTGCACAATAATGAAAATGAAAGAAATAAAAGCATGCACTACAGTGATAGCCCACATTCTAAAGGCAGGTCAACCTCATACCACACTTTTAATATATGAGTTTGGGGCAGTTTCTAATGTTGTCCAGTCAGCAATGATTATAGATTTTTTGTAAAATATTTGAGCAGTGTTGAATGCTATTGGTTAAAATGTCAGGCTTGTTTATTTGCAATAGATGTTTTAAAAAATAAAAAAGATTGAAAAGAAAAATCTTGTGATTTTATTATCTGCATTATGTCTTAAAAACTATTTGAGATAAAATATATGCTTTAATATTATTTTTATAGATTTCAATACTCAAAAATAGACAAATATGACATTTTCTCCAGTTAAGGCTTACTGAAGTTTAAATCCTTCTGAAAATATTGAGCATATTTTCAGTTAAAATGTCATACTACCAGGTGAATCGATGAGCAAAAACACATATAACATAAGCAAACTGGTTCTGAAAATAATTTGAGGCTGTACTTACTGTTTTGGGATGGGAATGTGAACTAAGTAGCAGTGGTAATACATGAAAATCCGCATCAGATCCATGTTTACACATCATGGGCACCTCTTTGTGATCTGCTGTGCAGTTACTGTAGCTCAGGTAATTTCAGTGTCTTGGCTGTATTCAAACTTAGGCTCTGTACTCTGGATTTCCTTCCTACTCTATCCTATGCCATAAGTTCCCATCCCATCTTGATTTGTGGAAATGTCTCTCTTGTATACTGAATGTTGATGACCTGGTGGTTGTAGTGTCCTGATGGAACTGTAGGGGTTAGAGACAAATATTATATCTAGGTATGAAGGAGTAAAAATGCAGACTATGATAAAGAACACACTCAAATATCCATATACATTTCCTGTCCTAGATAAAAATCTCAGAAAACAGGGCTGGAGAGATTGCTCAGTGGCTAAGGTGCTTTCCCCTAAAGCCTAGTGACCCACATTTGATTCCCCAGTACCCATGTAAAGCCAAATGCACAAAGAGGTACATGCATCTGGAGTTCCTCTGCAGCATCTGGAGACACTCGGACACCCATTCTCTTTCTCTCTGCCTGGTGTGGGGGCACATGCCTTTAAACCCAGCACTCAGGAAGAGAATTAGAGGCCAGATTGAGACTACGTAGTGAATTCCAGATCAGCTTGGGCTAAAGTGAAGCCTGACCTCAAAGAACAAAACAGAATTAAATATATATAAAATCATAAAATAAAGAGTTCTAATAGAATCTAGAATTGTTTTAAATCTGAAATTGCAGTTCAGTGTTTTAAATTAATTTGCTTATAAATACAACCTAGGAGATCTACCATGCTTTTTTTAAGTAAAATTGGTTAATACAGATCACACGAGAATATGTATATATTTTCCTATTTGACCACCCTGTAAATATCAAGGTATGTAGCAACTGTGACAAATTAAAAAATCCAGACCTGTCACATACATGATATATTGGGTAAAAATACAAATTACTTCCATTATAACTTCAAAAATTTCATAACAATATCAAGAAACATTTTAAGTATAGGAAAATAAGAAATATACTCATTTATCACCATTACTAACAAACCTTTAGACCATCCATTTCTTAATTGCAAGTTCTTTCAAGGTTAAGAGCATGTAAAATATATGACAGCCTATGTACTGACTCTTTAGTATTTATAGATATCTTTTTTTTCTCTCATTTATGGGGACCAAGACCATTTAGTGATATCTTTATTGACCCAAGTAGTTGCTAAATATTTCCTTAGTGAAGAATACCACAACACATATAAAGAAGATTTTCTAGACAAAATTTGTTTTGCTGCAGAAATATTTTTGTAAATGTTACTACTTCCTTTCAAATATTTATAAAGCCTGCAGTGGATTCTTGAGGCATGTGTTCTTTTATATTCTGTTTAGATCATGATGTAGCTTTAAAAATTGTGATTTGTTGTCATTGGAATAGCATTTTGCATATACTGTAGTCTGAATATGTCCTCACCAAACTTACATACTGAAATTTTACTCCTAAAATTGATATTAAAATGAGATACCTTTGGGAGATGTTTGATTTATAGGGCTTACGTTTGGATGTTTTTTAATATATAAACTTAGTATCTTTGTTGATGCTTTCATTTTGTTCATGTGCTACTCACCTGGAATCATTTATTTTTCTTTTCTTTGGAATTCACTGAGCTCCTTTAAGATGTTTAGTTTGAAGCCGGGCGTGGTGGCGCACGCCTTTAATCCCAGCACTCGGGAGGCAGAGGTAGGAGAATCGCCGAGAGTTCGAGGCCACCCTGAGACTACATAGTGAATTCCAGGTCAGCCTGAGCCAGAGTGAGACCCTACCTCAAAAAACCAAAAAAAAAAAAAAAAAAAAAAAAAAAGATGTTTAGTTTGCATCTTTGTCAGGTCATTCAGTGATCTCCATTTCCGTAGTGTCAGCTGTTGAAGAATTATTAATTCAGTTTTTAGATCCCCCCCACCAGTATTTCACGTTTCTTGGTGTTTATATTGATGGATATGTGTTTGAATATACTGTAACTTCTCCCAGTCTTTATGAGCTGGCTTTTAGAGGGAACGACTTACAAAAGACCCTGACTAGAGAATATGGGAATTTCTCACATTTTTTGGTGGCTATATCTTTCTTAGTCTCATGTGTCCTTCCTTAATTAAAAAGATTTACTGGTTTCTTTGATTTTTTTTTTTTTTGGCTTTGGCATTCTTTATTTATCTAATTATCTTTTTTTTTCCTTTTTCATTTTTATTTTATTTTTTTTTTTTACAGGGGGAAGGAGATCAGCACAGAGAAAAATCAACTCCTACCAAATCAGAGAGCCAGAGCCTCAGAGGCCCCCAGCACCTCATCACTGAAGCAGACCCAACATGGCTCAGGGAAATTTTGCAGAAGAGGGGTTTCTTTGATTTTTAAGAAGTCATCGTCTTTCCTCTGTCTTCTGACTGTTCTTTAGACTGTCATGGAAGAAGCATTTCACTTTTCTCCCTAATTCATGTAGGTACCTTCACCCAGTGTCAGAGTCATACCAGCTACAACAAGCCAGCAGTTCCTCTTGTTTGTAGCTGCCCCCAAGCATCCAAACTATGAAACTTCATCACTGATGTGGGTGGGGAAAGACAGGATGACCTCTCAGAGTCTGACCTCTGGAAGCATGAACACATTGTATGCTTTCTCTGCCTCTCTTTCACCCACAGGTGATCTCTTTTAGCAGAAAGCTTCTCTAACTTGGAAAACAGGACAATTTAATAAAGTTAAATTGTTCTAATGCAGTCTAATTATTACTAAGATGTTAAGATATATTTTGATGTTCTGATAATCTTTCTTTTAAATACTTTCACTAAAATATATTTCTTAAAGGAAATGTCATGATAGAATGTGGTAGCAGAATCTGGGTGAAGACAAAGTGTGTGAGGTCTGAACTTGGCTCCATCATTCCCTAGCCAGTTTGAGTCCATGGGATAATCATTTAATTCCTCAAAGATTCAGTTTAGCTGTTCATAACATGGAGAGAATACCAGCTAACTTTCAGAATGGGTTATAGAGATTAGAGTAAAATATACGACTGGCCAGTGCCTCATGCACCAATAAAAGTGGTATAACTGTTCAAAACTAAAGACGATGAGTAAAAAATTCATCATTGATCTCTATGCATTAAATATTCTTTAGAGAATTTTCCTTGTGAGACTCTGATTTTTTTATAAATTTTATAAAGTATCTACTGAACTCTGACACCAGTTTAGACTATTGTGACAGTTATTAAAGTCATTGGAGAATTAAACAGTGACTTAATAAAAGTAAATATTTAATTTGATATTTTATGTGCATTCTAAAATTTAAAATATATGAATATTTTAAAAGGAGTTATTAAAGTTAATGGCACCATAGAATATTCCTTGGAAAAAATGTTTTCTCTAACATTTTGAAAAGTCACAGAGCTATCCCAGTTTCAAAGGCCCATTTACTTCTTTCCAAAACTCATTGACACTGTAAATATAAAATTGGACACTTTTGTGAGCCACTGGTTTCTCTAATAGCACATCTAGTGTCTGCCCATTAATATTAGAATATATGAATATCATATGTCAAAACTTCCTGACACAAAAGTTAAGATATTAATTTCCATCAGTCTGTGTTGATATCAGGACAATTACTTAATTTTTTTTGAGAAAGGGTCTCATGAGACCCAGGTTGGCTTCTAACGAACTATGTAGCTGAATATGGTCTTGGACTTCTGATACTTCTGCCGCCACCTTCCTAGTACTGAGATTGCAGGAATGTGGCTTGCCTGGCTGAAAACTGTTGGTTGTGGTAGCCTTTGTTTTATTTAACAAGAGCTCCATGGAATTTGCCCAATAGCTTATAAATCTTAAGTTTGTAAGCTGATGCATTTTAAATTTTTGTTTATTTTTTATTTATTTATTTGAGGGTGACAGAGAGAGAGAGAGAGAGAGAGAGAGAGAGAGAATGGGCATGCCAGGACCTCCAGCCACTACAAACAAACTCCAGACCCATGGGTCACCTTGTGCATCTCGCTAAAGTGGGTCCTGGGGATGTGATCCTCGAATAGGGGGTCCTTAGGCTTCACAGGCAAGTGCCTGACCACTAAGCCATCCTCAAGTCCAAGCTGATGTATTTTATTTTATTTTTATTTTTATTTTAACTTAATTCATTAATTTTTTAAACTAATTAGTTTTGTACTCAGTGAATACAGTCAAGTTGGTACCATTGTTAGGCTCATTCATGTACTACCCCCTCCCCCTGGCCCCTCCTTGCATTGTGGAGATAGCCCACAGTTATAGGTAGGAGAAATGTCTCTGCGTATCATATCCCAACGTGTGGCTCTGACATTCTTTCCGCACCCTCTTCCGCAAAAAGAAAAAAAAAAAAAAAGCAGATTATCCAACGGTGAGTAAAGTTAGCACCAGACAAATGGGATAACCCTTTATTTCTTTTATAGAGAATTTAATAGGTGTAGGCCCGCTTGTAGCCCACGATTGGTGGTAGCTTAATAATGGAGAGCTGGCTCATGTTTGGATATGACTTGTTATCCCAGCCCCAGCTATGGGCCCCGTACCACTGAGGGGATCAGTTAGCCAAATCAAGAGCAGTTGTTTTCCCACCACGGCTGTGCGCCACTATTGCACTTGTGTGAGAATCACAACAGGTTATTTGCTGCTAAGTAGGTTAGATCATGAGTTGCTTGGACAGATAAGCTGATGTATTTTAAATGATCATAATTTCCAAGATTAATAAAGAAATTTTAAACATTTGAAAGTATTTTTTTAATTTATTTGGGGGAACGTGAGACCCATTCTTAGCCTAGCCGGGCCTGGAACTCACTGTATATCCCGGACTGTCTTCAAACTCATAGTGCTCTTTTTAGGTCAGCCTCTTAAGTGCTGGGAATAAGCCACCAAATCTGGCTTTAAAAGTATTTTTAACTTTTTTTATTTTATTCACTTTAGTATTTGAGAGAGGGAGAAAGAAAGAAGAAAAGGACAGAGAGGGAATAGGCAAGCCAGGACCTCCAGCCACTGCAAACAAACTCCAGACACATGCACCTCCTTGTGCATCTGGCTTTATGCCGGGTACTGGTGAATCAAACCTGGGTCCTGAGCTTCACAGGCAAGTGCCTAAACATTCAAGGCAACTTTCCAGCCTCCTGAAAGTATTTTTTTTAAATGAAATCTCATATTTGGTAGAGCTTGCCAAGACTCTAAGTTATAACTGACAGAAATGTTCCTCAGAAACATGAGGGAAAATTCTTAGAAGAACTTCATTGGGAAAAGAGTCACGGTATATTTTCATGTGTGTGTGTGTGTGTGTGTGTGTGTGTGTACACATGTGCACATCATTATATTGTCCCAATTAAAGTGTCTGTCCAGTCGAAAAAGCTGAGTTTTACTAAATACTTCTTACTGTTTTTTAGGGACAGTTTAATTTTATACTTGCCAACTGCATGCTGGTATAATGAAGGTAGAAAGCTGGAGGAAATTGCTTGCTATGAAGAACTACATTTTTCCTTCATGGATTCATTCAAAGTTAGTAGCCTGAAGCCATTTTCTCTATTCTAGACCTTACCAGTATTTGAAATACTGGTGTGATTTTGATATATCTTAGTTTTATGTGTGCCTATAAACTATCTCTATTTGATGATAAATGGTCTATTTTTCCCACTCAGGCCCCTACACTACTAAAAAAAAAGTCTCAAAGAGGTATACCTATGCAAAATACAAATCTACATCCTTAGAAACTAATACAGAGGCTTTTAGAAGTATTTCAAGAACTATTTATACCATAATTTTGTCTACATATGTAGTGTTTAGAGTGGAAACTTACTAGCCCTGTGATTTATGGGCAGTCTGAGAATTAGTGTCCTCATTTCCAAAGTAGATATAACCCTCCATCACTAGGCTGTGGTAAGGTGTGTGTGTTTATGTCAATGATCTGGTATTATTCTATATCTGATATGAAGTACACAATTCAAAAATAAATAATCTTTCTGTTTTCTCTTGCATGCCCCTTTGTGAAAATCTATGTCTAAACTTTTTCTTTAAATTTCAAGCTTTAAGTCAACTATTAAAATGCTTGTAAGGTCATCACCACCGGAGTGATACAAGTTTTCACTACTGACCTTTGGAAAAGAAAGCAATATGTAGTTTTATAATTCATTACTAAATATACATAATTAGTTTACTCTATGTTAGTTTTGTCTTCTACTAAGGTTTATTGAGCACTCTAACAACAGCAAAGTGCACATTCCTTTTACAAATACATGGAACATCACCAAGTTATATTGAAGGTTGGGTCATAAAACAAGATCAATAAATTTAAAATGATTTAAATCTTAAAAAAAACTAAATTCTGCCCTCAAAATTTCATTTACTTGAGTAAACATTATGCTGTCATCTTTAAATGTATGAAGATTAACTTCCTTTTAGAATTTGTTATTTACATAAGAAATGGGGACCTGCAACATAACTTTGCAAAATATACTTTCATCAAAAAGTTTGACTAGTACATAAGAGCCCCTTCAAAGAACTAATAGGGATGGGAACTTCAACTTAAGAGACGGGTTGCCAGCCATAGAAGGAGAAATATACTAGAATCTCATCAAGTTCAGTGCTCACTTATTTGCAGGTTGAAGCAAGTATATTGCCATTCTTCATAATTTGTCTGATAAAATTCAACACTTTTCCTCCCTTCACAGTTCATTCATACAGTTTCTCTAGACAAACTGTGTAGAAGTGACAGTATCTAATTATTTTAAAAAAATATTTTATTTATTTATTTGAGGTAGGGGAAGAATGTATGTTCCAGAGCCTCCAGCTACTGCAAACTCAAGATGTATGCACCACCTTGTGCATCATGCTTATGTGGGTCCTGGGGAATTGAACCTGGGTCCCTGACTTTATAGTCAAGTGCCTTAATTGCTAAGCTGTCTCTCTAGGTCAGACAGTATCTTTATTCTCAGGCTGAACCCTAAACATAATTTTGTGTGCATACTTTCCACTCAAGGAAAACCTAGACCAAAGGTCATTGGCTGGAGGAGGATGAGAACACATGGAAAAGGGTTGCACCAACCTGCCAAACACCTTATTCCTCCTGCAGATCTAAAAACATAAATTATTACTGTTAAAGCCACTGACCTGGGGGATGTGGTAATATGAACATCGTTGTGATAATTACTACTGACAAGGTAGAATGCTGAAAAAGCAAAGAAAAATGTTATACATATGAGAAATGTAAATTGGAAGAGAAATTTCAGAAACAGAAGTATTGTGTAGTTAGCACGGTATTCAATGTGTTTTGTGATATAGAGTTTTCAAGTGAAAATAATATATATTTCACATTTTAAAATCATTGTAGTCCTAATGTTATGATGTTTTTATGACAAAAATGGTTGTTATATTTTATTAGAAAATACCATGCAATCTTTATATCCTAAAATTTAGTGACTATATGTAGTCAATTTGAAATAACATAAATTTTGATGGAAAAATAGACAGTAATTGAAATGTCTATCGATTTTATAATTTAGTAGTTTTTAAAATTTTATTTATTTGAGAGCGACAGACAGAGAAAGAGGCAGAGAGGGAGAGAGAGAATGGGCGTGCCAGGGCCTCCAGCCACTGCAAACGAACTCCAGATGCATGCACCCCCTTGTGCATCTGCCTAATGTGGGTCCTGGGGAATCAAGCCTTGAACCGGGATCCTTAGGCTTCACAGGCAAGTGCTTAACCACTAAGCCATCTCTCCAGCCCTAATTTAGTAGTTTTAAAATGCTGTTGTCACCTCTGACTCCTCCATCCCCAAAAGTTGGCTTTATAGATCTGCAACTAAAATCAGATACCTAGTGTGACCAAGGAGTATTAATGTTACTTAATTTTAGTTTTAGAAATAAATATATTTCTATTCTTTCTATACTTTGGTTGTATATGTGTGTAAAATGCCTGGTGATTAGGATTTCTCACAAAAATTTTGTTATTATATGAAAATGTACTCTCAATTCAAAAAGTAGGAAATAGGTGTTAATCTGACAGGAAGGTCGAGGAGATAAAGAACAGCAGTGCACTCTGGATTTTTCTTCATAGTTTTCCATAACAAAGAAAATAAAGGAGCCTCAAAAATAAGAAATGTAATTTGTGAAAACCTTAGGGTTAGTTCCTGACTTTCCAAATTAAAGGTTTGACAAAATGGTCTTCTCTCTTTGCAGTGGATTAAGTATCACTAAGTGGCATAAAAGAGGCATGGGTTATTCATCCCAGAGGAAATCCAAGCAGGAACCACACCCCACTCAGATGGGTTATGTAAGGACACTTCAAGACTGAGATTACTGTCATAGCCAAACCATCCTGAATTCACACAATCTCATTTGAAACTACTTGTCTAAGGTGAAGGAAGAAAGACATAGAGGTGCCCAGAGACTCAATGATAACAACCTGCTGGTGGTTAAGAAACTAGAAGAGGAAATATGTTTAACATGAAACTGAGACCAGGAGCTGTCCAGAGTGTAAAAAATAATAATAATAATAATAATAAGGCTTCAGTCAGTTACTGCATTGGAGAACAGACAGAGAGAGGGCAATGCCCAAACTCACCATTTTCCTGCCCTTTGTCTTAGTTCCTGTGGAGTTACTCAAGTAGAAGCAAACCAGGCAGAGAACTTAATTGAAGCAATCTAGAGGGATTTTATGAATTTAATTTTTATGATATATATATAAGAGCTCATCAATAATTGAGAAGTGTAACTATTGAAGATCATAACTCCACATACATACATTCATGAGAATCTAGTACCTGTTTTCTTCATACTTATATTTTTTTTCCTTATTATTTGAGAGACAGAAATGGAGACAGAAAGAGAGAGAGAGAGAGAGAGAGAGAGAGAGAATATGAGTACACCAGGGCCTTATGCCACTGCAAACAAACTACAGAAGCATTTGCTACTTTGTTCATTTCACTTTATGTGGGTACTGGGGATGAAGAATCAAACTTTAGCCATTGGGTTTTGCAAGCAAGTGCCTTTAACATCTAAGCCATCTCTCCAGCCCCCATATTTTATTTTTTAATATATTTTATTTATTAATTTATTTTAGAGAGAGAAAATGGACACACCAGGGCCTCTAGCCACTGCAAACAAACTGCAGATGCATGCACCCCCTTGTGCATCTGGCTTATGTGGGTCCTATAGAATTGAACTGGGGTCTTTAGGCTTTGCAGGCAAATGCCTTAACTGCTAAGCCATCTCTCCAGCCCACACATTTTAGTTTTTTAATATTTTCATTTATTTATTATTTGCAAGGAGAGAGTGGACGGTGAGAGAGAGAAAGAAGAAGAAAGAGGAGGAGAAGAAGAATAAATGGGATTTCAGGGCCTCTTGCAACTGAAACAGAGCTCCAGATGCATGTGCCACTCTGTTCATCTGGATTTATGTGGTTACTGGGGAATCAAACCTAAGATGTCAGACCTTGCAAGCAAGTGTTCTTAATACTGAACTACCTCTCCAGCTGCTTTTTTAAATTTTAATTCACAAATAATTTATAGAGTAGACTATGTATTTTAATCTATATATAAATTATAGAAAGATTAAATTAAGCTATTGGAACATATCCATTACCCCAATCAGTTTATTGTTTTGGTGGGATGAGAAAATATCTATATTTTATTTTCTTTGGTTACCATGCAGTGCAATAAACCTGTAGAGATGGCCCAGTCAATGAAAAGTTTGCCTCACAAATATGAGAACTTGAGTTTATTTTCACACCCATGTAATGTGCTAGACAAACTAGGTAGTCAGGTCAAAATTGGTTCGTTTCTGACCAATGAAATCCCCTGTGTCAAAAAAAAAAATGACTGAGGAGATGGCTTGGTGAGCATAAACATGATGAACAGAGTTTTTATATAAATTTTAATATATTTATTGAATGACAATGATTGATTGATGGAGTCATCTTTTATAAATAGTGACTTACCCTGTTAGCACAAAGTCTTATGACCTGCTCAGCTGGGTGTGGTGGTGCACACCTTTAATCCCAGCACTCAGGAGGCAGAGGTAGGAGGATCACCATGAGTTCGAGGCCACCCTGAGACTACATAGTGAATTCCAGGTCAGCCTAGGCTAGAGCGAGACCCTACCTCGAAAAAACAAAAAAACAAAAAAAAAAAAAAAAAGAAAAACAAAAAACAAAAAACAAAAACAATCAAACAAACAAAAAACAAAGTCTTATGACCTGTTTATCACTCCCCTTCTCTTTGTTTTCAAACATCATCTTAGAAGCAAAACATATTGAGAGCTTTTAAAGACCATTGCTACTCAGCATACATTCAAACTCACTTGGACAATATGACCAATCTTTCAAAGCTATTGGCATTTGCAGAAGACCTTGTTAACCAGGTTAAGAGGACAGTTCTTTGCCATAGGAAAAAAATATATATGGTTATTTGTATTTTCTCAAACACCAAGATTGATGTGTATAAAATTTGCTGGCACTTGCCGCATATATATTTTACTCCAATTAAAAAATAAAATGTGGTGTTGTAGAGATTGCTTAGTGGTTAAGGCACTTGCCTGTGAAACCTAAGGACCTAGGTCTGATTACCTAGTGCTCACATAAGTCAGATGCACAACATGACACATGCATCTGAAGTTTGATTGCAGTGGCAAGAGGCCCTGGCATGCCCATTCTCTCTCTGCCTCTCTCTCTCTCTTTCTCTCTCTCTCTCTCTCTTTGTCAAATAAATAAATAAAATATTTTGCCTGGCGTGGTGGTGCATGCCTTTAATCCCAGCACTTGGGAGCCATAGGTAGGAGGATCACCACGAGTTCAAGGCCACCCTGAGGCTACATAGTGAATTCCAGGTCAGCCTGAGCTAGAGTGAGACCCTACCTCAACAAACCAAAAAAAAAAAAAAAAAAAAAACAATAATAATAAAATAAATAAATAAATAAAATATTGTGATTCAGTGCCATCCTAAATTCATAAGAGGTGCACTTTGAGGAGGAACCTTGCTGACTTCTTCATGGGAGCATTTTTTGTGCCTGTGCTTCACAATCATCTGTGGCATGTCGACTGTCTATAAATTTTAGGTGCTTAGTAGTTGGTAAATTTAAATGTAAAAAATGAGAGGATGTTCTTAATGCTTCAAACCATTATCTGACTAGGAACAAGGAGCAGAACAGGCCCTGGGACACAAGTGTGAGGTACGAGCAACATCTGAAAGTTGAGAATTACTCTTCATTGTTCAAAGTGGTTACCAGATGTTAGGTGTTGTTTTAGGATAGGTGACACATATCCTTAAGACTTACTACTTGTAGCTGAATAATTCCATAGGTTGACCCAGACATAGTTTTCTCTTAAAGAATACTCTGTAGAAACTTTAAAATACATACACCAAGAGTAGTCCTACACAATCAGATGTACCAGAAATAGCAACTGGAGACTGTAGCATCATGGAAAAGCAAATAATTTGCAATATTAGATCTAGGTTCCAATCACAGTTATTCACTTTCAATCAGCCATGTGATTCTGGGTAGATATGCATTATAGTAATGCTATAATCAGACTATTTTATTTGTGAATAATAGATAGGGTAAAGAATATATACACTTTCACTAGGTTCCTTGCTGGTTCTCTCTTTCTATGCAATACACTTAAGCAAGCCAAGGTTTCTGTATTTTATTTTTATTTTTATTTGAGAGAGACAAAAGGAGAGAGATAGAAAGAGGATAAAGAGAGAGAGAGAGAGAGAGAATGGGTACACCAGGGCCTTCAGCCACTGCAAACAAACTCCACTAGCATGTACCACCTTGTACATCTGGCTTACCTGGCTCCTGGAGAATCAAACCTGGGTATTTTAGCTTTGCAGGCAAGTGTGTTAACTGTTAATCCATCCATCCAACCCAAGTTTTTATACTATCATACATATACTATTTGATAGTGTTTGGTACTTTGTTTCACCTACTTCAATAGCCATATATTCTACATTAGTTTGGAGAGTTTCTTAAGCCATAGTTACTTCCCTGCCCAATGCTTATCACTAAAACTTACTGACTGCCTCAGTGTAGTCATTCACAGTGTCACCTTTTTAACACATAGTTGCATAGAACACAGTTTCATTTGCGTGTTTCTTGACTTCTCACTGTTATATATAGACCTCTCAGTCAGGTAACTGATTCATACCCATTAATGCAAGACCAAATTATATCTGCTATCCAGAGCTGAGAGTGGTGCACAGCACGCATCATTCAGAGATGATTCCAACTCTTCCGCAGTGTGCAGCAAAGCAGAAAAAGAAACACTATTTTTAACTGCTTTTACGTAGATTCTTTCAGGCTCATAAATGAGCACAGGAAATGATCTTGCACTAGAAAGTGCGGTGAAACCACGCTTGAGGAACAAAGTGGTTGAGAATAGCCAAACTTCAACTTGATGTGAGTCTGGGGACACTGGAGGCAAACGCTGGAAAAGAAAATCACTTCCCTTTTGCACTCAGAACAGAAACTATCAATACTGTTCTTGGATTCAAGTGGAAATCTCTTTGCCTAAGAAAAAACATTCTCCGTGTCAAATGCGCATTTACCCCAATGAAGATAATGACACTCAGCATCTACAGTTAGACTTGGTCTCCAATATCTAGTCACTTTGTTAAATGTGGCATCCTCTCACTGGTACTCCATTAACACTTGTTATAGAAAACAAAGCAAGCTATTGACACCATTTGGGTCTAATCTCAAGTCCTTACTCTCTGTGAAGTTGATTAATTGCAATAGTTAGCTTTGAAAATTTTTGTGATGAATGGATTTACTTTCTGATCATTTCTGTCCCTCCTTCTCTTTTCATTCTCTACACCCATGCCAGGAAACTGGATGCAACAGGTGGCATTCTCCATAGCTCTGATTTCCAAAATGTCCCAATCCTCTCATGTACCTGTAATCAAAGCTTTCTCTTAGGAAGCAAATTTTGAATTATTAAAGGAAGGTTAGATGATTATTCTTCCTAAGACTATAAAATGACAAAAATCTTTGGATAGAAGTTATTAGGAAGATTTTTATACAGCACCTAATATTATTCAATTGTAACACTAGGTGACCAGTATAGAACTGGCACCCAAAACAGCCAGTGTTATATTTTTAATTGTCTTGTATTGTATAGTAATTGGCTCTTCTTGATGTTATGTACAACACTTGGGTTACAAAAAACTTAGCCTGCCTTCTTAGCTAGAGTATAGGAAGGCTTATCAATACACCATCCTAAGTTAACTTAGTTTCAAAGCAACTTTATAGAGTCTTGATAAAACCAGATGAGTTCATACATTAGAATCGTTTTCATTATTATGTATTTCTTATTAATTTTATTTTCTTACATTTTTTGGATTTTCAAGGTAGAGTCTCACTCTAGTTTAGACTGGAATTCACAAAATAGTCTCAGGCTGGCCTCAACCTCATGGTGATCCTTCTTCCTCTGCCTTCTGAGTGCTGGGATTAAAGGCACGCAACACCATGCCCAGCTACCATTATTATATATTTTGTAAAAGACTTCTAATAAAAACTCTTTCAGAAATATGGTAGACAGATTGGAGCTGAGAGCTTTTTGAGCCATAGGGAGCAATTTTTCCAATTTATGTATTGCCTCTAAAGATTGAACAGTAAACTAGTCCATATGTTCATTTAAAACATTCTACAAGTGAAGAACTAACACAAGTTCTTTGCACGCACTTTGGTCACTTAATTTGTATTATTTTTAATTGAGAAAATGTAATTAAACATATATATAGAGAGAATACAAACTTGTATTTATATGTACACATATAACATGGAATGATTATATCAAATTAACAAATTTATTTACCTACCTACCTATTACTTTTATGCAACATTAGAAATTTATTTATCTTGCCTGGAGTGGTAGTGCTTGTCTTTAGTCCTAGCACTTTGGAGACAGAGATAGGAGGATCACATTGAGTTTCAGGCTAGTCTGGAACTACAGAGTGAGTTCCAGGTCAGCCTAGGGTCAAGTGAGCCCCTGCCTTGCCAAAAAAAAAAAAAAAAAAGAAAAAAAAAGAACTTCACTTATCTGTCTTGTTCCTAGTTATTTAGAATACATAATATACTATTATTTACTAAGCGGACATATGGTGCACTCTTTTTTTCTTGTGCATCTGATTATTTGTAGGTTTTGGTCAACAACTCTCCATTTTCTCCATCCCACTCTCTAGGCAAGGCACTGAAATCAATGTCAAAGATATTTGAAAGCTGATATGTGTATGATGAAGTTCTTAAGAAGAAATGAAATCCTGTCACATCATGCTATGTAACATGGATCAACCTGAGGAACATTATTTTAAGTAAAAGAAGAAAGATAAATATCACATAATCTAAAATTTAGATTTAGCTAATTGAGTTTATAGAGGTAAAGAGCATAATATTGGTATTCATGCCAGGTGTGGTGGCACATGCCTTTAATCCCAGCAATTGGGAGGCGGTGGTAGGTGAATCACCATGAGTTCGAGGCCATCCTGAGATTACATAGTGAATTCCAGGTCAGCCTGGCCTAGAGTGAGACCCAACCTCAAAAAACAAAACAAAACAATAAAAATAAAATAATAATAATAATAATAATAATGGTATTCAGTTGATTTTTGTAGTAATAAAATTGACATTATGGTGAATAATCTTCATTTTACTGATGAACAATACTAAAGTTAAGACAAGCATGTTTTGTTTTGATTCAGAGTCTTGTTATATAATGCAGGGTGGTCTCCAAAACATGGTATTCTCACTTCAGTATCCCAAGTACCTGGATTACAGTCTGTGCCACCATGCCAGCTGTTTATTAGGATCAGTATTACTTCTCATAATGTAGGTTTTTGTGAATGATCATTGTCTTAGAAATTGTCATTTCTTCACCTGACTTTAAATATTTTATAACTTAATAAAAGTTACAAAATAGGAAAAAAGTTATGACAGAAGAGAGAAAGAATTGGCAAAAAGAGGAAATTGTGAAAAGTAGTGATTTATCTTTTCTGGCTAAACATCATAAGCAAAATATCAAGAAGTGATTCAACCCATAAAATAAAAATTTCTACATTTTAAACAAAAAATTATTGTCGCAAAGAAACTATTTGTTTCCCAAACCATAAAACATGTATTAAATGATAAAAAGAACAATGGAAACATTAGCTTTATGGATAATGAGATTTAGAGTTTCATTTAAAGCTGAAATTAAGCAGATTAGTTTTCAGATGGAATAAATTTATAATAAAAACTAACATTGCAATCTGCCCTGAGATAATGAACTATTTGTTTTGTAAAAGATTATACTTGGACTGGAGAGATGGTATAGTTGTTAAGGTGTTTGCTTGCGAAGTGTAAGGACCTAGGTTTGATTCCCCAGAACCTATATAAACCAGATGCACATGGTGTTGCATGTGTCTGGAGTTCATTTGCAGTGGCTAGAGGCCCTTTCTTTCTCCATCTTTCACTCAAATATACAAAAAAAAATTTAAAAATTCTAAAATGATTAGACTATACTAATTTCACTTCAGTTTTTCAAACACTAGTTAGTAATATTTGCTTTCTATACTTTTACAATGCATATTTTTGACTTTCACAAATACTTTTAGCCAGAATTTTAGCTCTCAATTTTTTTTTTACTCGAAGATGAATTAGAGAACTTCATAAACTATGAACTGACTTAACAGTGTTTAATTTCAGTTTCTTTATAATTGACACTTTAAACAGTAGTAATCAAACCACTATTTCATTGTACATAATTAAGCAATTTTGAGAATAAAAACAGGTCATTTATAATTATTTCCAGACAATGTTCTTTTTTTTTTTTTTTTTTTTTTTTTGGTTTTTCGAGGTGGGGTCTCACTCCAGTCCAGGCTGACCTGGAATTCACTGTGGAGTCTCAGGGTGGCCTTGAACTCAAGGCGATCCTCCTACCTCTGCCTTCCGAGTGCTGGTATTAAAGGCTTGTGCCACCACGCCCTGCGACAATGTTCTTTAATTGAAACCATCTGAAACATAAATTTGTTTCATTTATAAGTCATGTGATACTATCTTTTGTCTTTTAGGTTCTTTCATTCCCAACGTTCAGATCTGTCTAAACCAAATAATAACTATCTAACTCACAGAATTGGAGTAAAGATTCATTGAGACAATCCATTTGAGAAAATCCACAAACTTCAGGTCATTCATATATCAAAGACTTTTTGTAACTAGAAGCAAATAAAATAAGTATAGGATACATTATTTGGCTCCAAATATCTTAAAAGATATCCAGAAAAAGTACATTGTTCTCTATTTGATACCGAAACCAGTTGGAAACAATGAGAACCGGAAAAAAAATACATAGATCTCTATTAAAAGACAGGTGTCCCACAGGGCTCTGTTTAGGACTGTCCAAATGGCTTGCCTATTCTCACCCTAGCTAATGCACAATGTATGCATACAACCTGGAGCCCTGCTCTACCACGACCACCCCAAGGCTGTAAGCTGCTGAATGTGTCATCCTCTCCATAGCAACACAGATACGAAGAGAAAGCAGATGGAATTAATCCACTGAGTACTTAAGTCAGTTCTCCCTAATACAAGAGGGAGTTGAGGGAATGAGCCATGGGGAAGGGCTAGATTTTTATTCTAATGAAGACCAAAACACACTGAAATTATAAATGAGAAATAAGGTGGGTCATGGCCCCGGCTGCAAGGAAGAGCACTAGGGAACACCACAAGTAGCACCGGCCTCATGCACTTGGACCACACAGGTGTGATTCCATCCTCTATAGGTAGCTCCACCCAAGCTGACAAGGGTGATACAAAGGGTTGTCTGCAGCTAAGCATAAACATATTGATGGACAAGATGTAAATACTATAATCCCTAGTGACATGACCTATAGGATCTGAGAAAAGACAGAACAACCCACCAACTAGGACTGAAAAAGAAGAGGAAGGTAAATATGAATCAGATGTAAACATCACAATGAAGAACACAAAGGGGACTCACCAGCCTAGACCCAGTCCCAGACTCCCAACTCCCCAACAATGGAAGGGAAACACTAGCTCAAATACATAGACAAAAACATCAGAACAACATCAGATCTTTCATTAGCAACCTTAAAAATTATAAAGTCACATAACAATAAATCTTAAGCTCTAAAAGTAAACAACTTCCAACCAAGAGTGTTGTACTCAGCAAAATGATCTTTCAAAATCAATCGATTAAATAAAGATATTCCAAGAAAAATACAAACTAAAGACAAGTCATGGCAACCACACAGCACTACAGAAATTTCTTAAGGGATTACTATATAGAGAAGAAGAAGTAAAATAATCTCGTCTTTATCAATATGTGTAAGAATGCCCACCAAGAAAGGAACAGGGGAACAAAGACATCTTTGAAATGAATCAATCACATTTAGCATAGCTAACTAGCATATCTTCAAATCTAACAGGGAATAGAAAAAGAAATACCAAAAATGCAGCCAGTATGACAGGGAAATGAGCCCAGGGTGGAGGAGACATAAGAACATAGCCTGATAGAAATATTGTCAATTTATAATGTTTATGTATTAAAATTCTCATGTGAAATCATAGGAAAATGCTGTTAATAATGACTTTAAGTATGGCTTCTCAACTCACAAATAAAAAGAGAGACTAACTGAATAAAAATCAAGATACAACTAACTATCTGTTGCCTTCAAGAAACTCACATAGCTAGCAAAGACAACCACAAGCCAAGTGTCAAAGAATGAAAAGCAAAATACCAAGTAAATGGAAACAAAATACAAGGATATGTGGCTATTTTTTATATTTGCTAAAGTAGATTTCAATCCAAAGTGAATCAAAAGAGACATAGTGGAGCATTTCACATTAATAAACAATTCTTCAAGAACAAATAATAATTATAGACATTTATACATAAAATAATTGGGCTTTCACATTGATAAAACAAATACTAGAAAGCAGAAAAGGTCTCTTAAGTCCCGACACAATAACAGTATAATTACTCCATACTAAAAACCAGCAAAGGTACTTTAAAGGTAAATGATACCATAGACAGACTGAATATAACAGATACCTACAGAACATTCCATTCCAGAGAATGCACATTTCTTTTGTTTATTATTATTGCTAACAAGATGTTTCATATGGACACATTATGTGTTGGTATCCTCTTTTCCCTCATCCCTGCCCTCATTCCATTGGGAAAGCTCCTCATTGGGGTTGCAGGTATTCCCCGTGGAGTTGTGGTTTATGCATTGTGGGAGAAGCAGTCAGTTATTTTGGGGGGTAGGGAATGCCTCTGGGCATGATGTTTCAACCTGTGGCTTTTACAATCTTCCTGCCCACTCTTCCACAAAATTCCCTGAGTTGTGGTGGGTGAGTTTTAAGTATACCTCCGTGATGAGCTCTTAGGAGCCTCTGGATCTCTGGTTTGGTAGATGTTGAGTGTCCTCAGGGTTTGTCTCATTCACCCTGGCACTGATTATCAGATACAGCATGGAAGCCACACTCTTGCTTCTCTCCTCATTCCTCTGTGGATTCAGCTGTGACTCGGCTGAAGTGCAAGGGGTAGTTTATTTGCTCCAGGTCTCACTACTTTCTGAAAAAGAACAGACTCTCCAAAGAAGAGTGAAATCAGCATAGTTTAAATGGGATAAGCATTATTAATTTAGGGAGGATTTGATGTATGTAACCCCTCTTTTAGCCCAAGACTGGTGAGAGCTCAACCCTGGAGAACATAATCTTTGTTTCCATAGGATTCTGATCTGGTTCCCAATTCCAGATATGGGTTCCTTTACACTGAGCAGATCTCTTAGCCAGTAAGAAAGCTACTGGTTACCCACTGAAGCTGAGTGCAACTATTGCAGGGGTGTGTACATCATGTCAGGGTGTTTGCCTCTGAGTAGCACAGGCCTCTGATTGCTCACACCATTGTTGGCCATTTTCCACTACTAGCTCATGTAGCGCTTTCCAGCACTGGACAGGCTAACTGTCTGAGGACTGGGTTTCTTCTGAATTCCAGCCAGGTCTCTGTGCTCTGTGTCAGCAGCATATGGTGTCTTTAGCAATAGGGTCTTATTTTTGCCTCAAGAATGCACATTTTCTTTTCTTGGTGATACACAGAAGCTTCTCAAAAACTGGCAAATTCTAAAATGTTAAGATAATTTCTCATATTCTATCAGAACACAGTGTAATAAAACTAGAAATGGGCTGGTGAGATGGCTTAGTGGCTAAGGCACTTGCCTTCAAAGCCTACGGATTCAGGTTTAATTCTGTAGTACCCACATAAGGCAGATGCACAAGGTGAGACATGTGTTTGGAGTTCATTTGCAGTGGCTGGAGGTCCTGGTACACCCATTCTATCTCTATCTACACCTGTTTCTCTTTCAAATTAATAAATATTTTTTAAATCTAGTAATTAACAAGAGGAACTTCAGCCAGTATACAAGTACCTGGAGAGTGAACAATACACTTTTGAATGAACAGTTTTTCATTAAAGAAATCAGGAATGATATTGTTTCTTTTATAAATCAATGAAAACCTAATACACTCTGCAAAATCTGATCCTCTGTGATATAATCAAGGCACATTAAGAATCCTGAGAAATTTCAAATGATCCATTGATGAAACTTAAGGTGATCGCAAAACAAGAGGTCAGTTCCATGACAAGTAGATGCCAAGAAATAATTAAGTTTAGGGAAGAAATTGATGAAATGGAGACTAAAATAACAAAATACAAAAGCAGTCAGCTTTAACAGGATTGAAAAACCCATAGCCAAACTAAAAGAAAAGAGCAAAATAATTTAAAAAATAGAGATGTAAAGGGAGTTTTTACAAAAAACTCCACTGAAATCTAGAAGATCATTAATGATACTATGAAAGCTTAAATTTCCAAAACCTGGTAAAATTGATATATTTCTAGATACATATGATCTACTAAATTAATGCCAGATGAAAAATAACTTAAACAGACCCATCATAAGCCATGAGAGTGAAACAGTAATTAAAAGTTTTCCCATAAAGAAAAGCCTATGACCAGATGGAGCCACTGCTGAATTCTATCAAACTTTAAGGAAGATCTTATATCAATACTTCTTAAACTTCTCTAAAAAATAGAAGGGAAAAACCTGAAAAATTTCTTCTAAAATCTGGAATGAGACTGGCTACCACTATCTCCATTCTTGCTCAATATGGGTCTTGAACTCTTAGTGAGAGCAGTAAGACAGGAGAAGGATATGAAAGGGCTAAAATATAAAAAGGAAGAAATGAAACTACCTTTATTTGCAGACAACCCAATTCTAGTTTTACATGAGCCTACTGACAATACCAGAAAACTCTTAGGCAAGTGCCTCAACTACTGAGCCATCTCTCCAGCCCCCACAAAACTCTTAGATTTAATAAACACTTTCAGCAAAATTGCAGAATACAAAATCAGCAGCATGTATATATTCTGAAAATGAGTTTTTGAGAAAGAAATTAAGAAAAACACCCGATCCCCAATACTTCCCCCCAAATAAAGTACTTTAGGAATAAGCTTCACCAAGGATAGGAAAGACTTCTATAACACAAATTTTTGACACTGAAAAAAGAAATTTTAAAAGATAACACTCATTGGAGAAAACTTCCATGCTCCTGGATTGCCAGAATTGCTATCATAAAAATGTCTATGTTACCAATAATAATCTATAGAATAATGTGATTCCCATCAGAGTCCCAATGACTTTCTTCTCAGAACTAAAAAAGCAACCCAGCAATTCATAAGAAAACACAAAAGACCACTCAGAGCCAAAGCAAACCTAAGTAGAAAGACCAATGTTAGAGGCATCACAAATACTGATCTAAAAGTATATTACAAATCCATTGTGGAAAAGACAGCCTGACATTGGCACAGATAGCTTATGTATCTATTAAATGGAATAGACCACCCATAAATAAATCTACGCAGCTATAAGTGTCACCAATTATTAACAAAGGTAACAAAAACATATGACACTAGAAAAAAATCTATCCTATTCAACAAATGGTGCTGGGAAAACTGGATAGCTACCTGTACAAGAATGAAATGAGACTTACATCTCTCACCTTGCTCAATGATCAATTCAAAATGGATCACAGATATTAATGTAACCCAAAACATAGCAAATTATTAGAGGAAAACATAAGCAATACAGGTTAAGGTAAGAAATTTCTTACGACGAATATAATAGCACAGGAAATTACCCCAATAAGTAACAATGGAAAGACATGAAATCAAAATTTTTCTTCACAGAAAAGTAAACAGAAAGTCTACAGAGTGGGAGAAGATCTTTGCTAGATATTTCTCTGTTATCAGGTCGATATTTAGAATTTGTAAAAACTGCAAAAACTAAACACCAAAAAACCTCCTGCCAATTAATAAATGAACTAATAAAATTAATAACCAATTCTCAAAAGAAAAAAAAACACAAATGTCCAACAGGTATTTTTTAAAAGTCCAAAATCCTTAACCATTTGGTAAATACAAATTAGAACCACACTGAAATTTCATCTGCCCACAGTCAGAATGGCTACATCAAGAAAACTAATGACAACAATTGCTAGCAGGGCTGTGGGCATAAGGAGCTAGTATTCACTGTTGGTGAGAGTGTAAGCTGGTGCAGCCACTATGGAAATTAGTGTGGAGGTTTCTCAAAAAGATGAAAATCAAACTACTGTATGACCCACATATACCTACCCTAATTACTCAATACCCTACTTCAGTGATACATGAGCAGATAGGTTTATTGCTGCTGTATTCACAATAGCTAGGAAGAAGAATGAACTCAAAGTTCCATCAGATGATGACTGGTTAGTAAAAATATGGTGTATATACACAATGGAGTTTTAAACAACTATAAAGATTTTGAAATTTGCAGGATACCGATTTGGAAATGACATTTGGCTATTTATTAGGTGATAGGAAAATGCTTATGACGTGTATTAATGAAAAAAATAACAGTTTTCTAATTGTTAAAGCAGTAAGGGAGATTTTATTCAAGACTATTCAAAAGAAGTCTTGCAATGGAGAAGGTGGGGCTTGGTTCTGAATGCAGACGGAGATTTATAACTAAAGAGAAAATTGATTGATAGATGGAAAATGACTATGAGAAGTTATAAACTGGAAGAGGAATCTCCCCAAACTAGCCAAGCAAAAGTCTTGCTGAATATAGGCCAAGATGATTAGATGCCAAAAGGGGCAGATTCTTACTAAAATTAGTCTCAGCAAGGATGTCACAAAAGCCATGATCAAGGCTTGGATGAGAAGAGGGCACAGAAGAGCTTTGCTGATATTTAACTCAGAAAAGAATGTATTTTCTTCATTATCATTTCACTGTATGCCTAATTTTGAGACTTCAAAGAGTGGATAGCTATTTTTAGTCTACTCAATAGGTAACCATCTTAAGCACTGAGGTCACTATCTCCAATCTCCATTATTTTTCTTTTCCTTACTGACTTTCATTTCCAGAAAATGTCAGAGTTGCAGTTAGACTGCTAGTGAACATTTCACTTGGACAGTAATAGTTGGTGAGAATATGGTGAACTTAGACAGCAGTGCTTACAAAGACTGGAGTTTTCTGCATCTTATGGGTTTCAGAAAACCAAAGAAATTGCAATACAGTTAGACTTCTTAAAATCATTCGGTATGAGAGCAACTCCAGGAATATTCAGGCTGTGTATTCACAATTGGACTTGCAGCTCATTTGAGTTAAAAATTCAAAGGAATGTGGGGCTTTGCATCCAAAAGATTGCTGAATTTCTCCCTGTTGACCAAAAGACATATTACTCTTGGCTCATAAATTAGTAAAGAATATTTAACAAATACATATAAGCAAGAAAAGCAATGTCAATCCAAGACAAGAAACTTATACTTCAAATTATTTATTTTACAAATCCAATAAAAAGGAGAGAACGTTGACTTATTCAACATGATACACTCATATTAGGTTTTAAAGAAATAAATTCCAGGCAATAAGTTAGTAATGACATGAGAAAACAGGATATAAACAGTGATGAAAGGTCTAAAGAACATTGGATAAAATAAGGGCATTACTAACACACAAAGGATGATAAGGGAATGAGAATTACAATAGTAGAAATGAAATCCACATGGAGAATAGTAAAATGTAAAATATAAAAGATATAGACATATGTGGCACAAAGAGGAAAGAAAAGGTAGAGCCAGTCCTTTTTGTCTCTCATTATAGCATATTTCAGACATATTTTGCATAATTCATTTCCTCATGCCAAAATTCTTCTGTTCATGTTGTGATCAGAGTACATAATAAAGTTTCTTTAGTTCAAGATATGTTTTCTACATATCAAGTACATTACTCTCATGAGAAGGTCTTGATTTCTACACAGAGGTACTTTATTTATTTATTTAATTAGAAAAGTATTATTTATATGACAAAATACCAATCTCCAACACAATTTTAGATCTTTCTGTAACAAATTGAAACAGGCAGGCTGGAAAAACTAACAGAAACATCTCCACATAAACAAAATCAGAGTTATAAATATGCACTATATATTACTTATCACAATAAAAATGTAAACATGTAGTCATGAATGAAAAACAAATAAGCAAGTTTTATAATTATCATACATTAATCTGATAAACTTTCATAAAATTACTGAAAATCAGATATAATTGTGATATGCTAAATTAGTGAAAAAACACATAAATTATAATACGCAAAATTTTTTTACCTATATTGAATTTGTTAAATTATACTTTCATAGGAAATTATATTCTATAAAATTTCATGCCCTGGGGCTGAAGAAATGCCTTAGCAGTTAAGGCACTTGCCTGCAAAGCGAAAGGATCCCGGTTCTACTCTCCAGGACCCATGTAAGCCAGATGCACAAAAGGCGCATGCATCTGGAGTTTGTTTGCAGTGGTTGGAGGTTTTGGCATACTCATTCTCTCTCTCTCTCTCTCTCTTTCTCTCTCTCTCTCCCTCACTTTCTCTCAGTAAAATTTCTCATAAATAAATAAATAAAATATATTAAATTTTCATGGGCTGGAGACATGGCTCAGTGGTTAAGGCACTTGCCTGCAAAGCCTAAAGACCCAGGTTCAGTTACCTGTATCCACGTAAAGCCAGTTGCACAAAGCGGCACATGCATCTGGAGTTTGTTTGGAGTGGCTGGGAGCTCTGGAGTGCCCATTTTCTCTCTGCCTGTCTCTCTTCTTTCTGTCTCTGCTTGCAAACTATTTTATATTCTTTCTGCTTTCATACTATCCTTTAAATTCAGTGTGAATTTTATATTTATATATCTCAATCTGGATATTACATGAGCATTGGGAATACACTTCTTGTAAGTACATTTTCATGTGTGCATATGAAATAAATTCCCCAACACTTGAGTTATTGCAATAATATATATAAATATTCATATAGAATATCATAGGATTGAATTCATTCAAAACAATCGTACATTCCTCACAGTTATACAATGAAACAGACTTCAAAATTTTCTTGGATAATTTCACAGCAAATATACAGATGCTGCTGATTAAAATGAAATATTTCTGCATATAGATGGCTAAATTTTTTGCTGATTTTTATTATAGGAAATTTTAATTTCAACATTAATTCCTATATCTGTCAAATGAGTCAAGAAATAGGGTTTTTTTTCTCCTTGAAGTTTGGAAGTTAGCGCATCAGCAGTCTGAGAGTCATGAGTTGAAAGACATGGATCACACCTTTACTTTTCCTTTTGAACCTTCGGGTATTGTACATTGATTGAGTGATCCTTTCTTTCATTCATTCATTCTTTCTTTCTTCCTTTATTCATTCTTTCTTCCTTTTTCTTTTTTATTTGTTTCTTGTATTTTTCAGGAAGGGTCTCACTCTAGTCCAGACTGACCTGTATGTCACTATGTAGTCTCAGGTTGGCCTCAAACTCACAGCAATCCTCCTACCTTTGCCTCCCAAGTGCTGGGATTAAAGGCGTGTGCCACCACACCCGGCTTTTGGGTGATCCTTTCAAGCAAATTTTGTAAATCTTGTCTACCAATTAAGTGGCAAAATAACATAAGATCAGGAAAGGAATCATCAGTTTCATGTGTGTGTGTGCGTGTGTGTGTGCGTGTGTGTGTGCGTGTGTGTGTGTGTGTGTGTACATAGGCGTGCACCAAAGCCCATTGGTAGAAGTCAAGAGACAATTTCATGATGTCTGCGCTCCACCTTCTTTGAGACAGGGTCTCTTGTCACTGCAAATGAACTGTCATATCTGCCCATGAGCCTTGGATTCTCCTGGTTCTGCCTCCCATTGTTAGAGGGGGTTAGGATCACAGGTACATGAGCCAGTTTGCATCTGGTTTTAAGTGGGTGCTGGGGAACTGAACCCTGGCAGACAAACTTTGCAAGCAAGCGCCTTTAACCACTGAGCAACCTCACCAGCCCTCGTGTGCTTCATGCAATAGATTCATAAACTGCTTAGGTTCGCACCATTTCCGTGTGTTTATTGAACTATTTTACTAGTTTAAGTCATCTTTGCATGGCTTTCGTCAGACAACTGGAGATTAATCCTTTGAATATGAATCCCAGCATGAAATGCAGCAGTAAGAGAGACAGTATTTTCTTCCTAAATATCATTAAATAGCTGGAACACCATTTTCTACAATAAAGTCTTTTCCACGAGTATTTAAAATTATTTGATAGCTCTAGGAGATTAAATATCGACTTCATAAATTCACTATTTAATGTTGTGCATAGGCATTTATCTGTGAGGACGGCGATCATCAGAGGAATCCTGAGAGCTGCAGGCTGTTCAAACAACAGCCACATCAAGGGACCTGGAATCCTTTGTGCTGATAGGAAGGTCTCTGGTCTCCAAGGGTCCTGGGTCCCCCCAGAGGCGGAGTTGGAACCTGGGCGGAGGGACCAAGGGGCGGGAAGCGGACTCTGTGAAACTGTAGAAGGAAGCAGGTGCGAGGTGGGCCCGGCTCCCTAGCCCAGCCCAGCCCAGCCCCAGTTGAAACTCTCCCCGCTACTAGTCTAGCTTGCCTTCGGGGCTGGCCGAGCCAGGCGTGTGGTCTCCTGGCTGCGGTGATGCGGGGACTGTAGCCAAATCCCAGTTAAGGACTTCAGGGGACAAGGGAGGAAGGTGTGCGCACGCTAAATCAAATTAAATCAATACAACCAACCATCCATCTCCCCTCTTCCTTTCTTTCTCTTCCTCTTTCCACTTTCTGTTCTCTCCAACGCAGGCGCTTGCAGCCAGAGCTAAATCTGTGAAGTTTGGGATTAAGGATGAAGTTTGCAGGCAGGGAAGTATAAAGGAACCTTTGATTCTAAGACTCTGTGGTTTCAGTTTGTATCTGTCTTGCAGGCTGAAAGTTAACACCTAGTTTATGGCAGAAATTTCCGGAATGATCACAATTCATTAGAAAGAAAACATCGTGGTTACACATTGGTAAAGTTCCTTATAAGCGATAGTGAAGATCAGAGAAGCATCAATTTACACAACGTGTGGGATTATTTCACAACGAGCCTCTCCCATTAGGAAAGCACTGTTCCTCCACACTCAATGTAAGGTTTACACTCATCTTTTTAGGATAAGCAGAAAGGAAGTGGATGATGAGGAGTACTGTATGAGTAAAGGAAGTATAAATTATATTAATTGCTTCTAAATTTATCAGTACGACCATAAGGGGCAAACGAAGACCGTTCAAAGAAAGTCTTGAGACCATGATAAATCAGATTCCTACATTGGTTTCATTACGTGTACTTGGCTTTCAGATGACAAGATAAAAGTTCGGTTTAAATCACTTACCAGCCATATTAAAATTAATGAAGTATTTCCACTAAAGAAAGCCATTCTGTTTTTAATTATTTGGTAAGAAGAGCTATTTTTATTTTTTTGTTTTACTTTTAAACCCCGGGCCTTGGGCCTGCTAGACAAGCGCTTTGCTACCCCAGACCCCAGAAGTTCTTACAAAAGTGCTGCTAAAGCCAAGCTAGGCTGCTCGTGTTAAATCTCATCATTAATTTAGTCTGAATTCTGAGAAAGAGTGCAATGGAATACACCTAAGAATACAGTCCTTAAAATACTTTCTTTATATCTCAGGGCATATTTCAATTTCTCATGATAAAGCGTTATATTTAAAATATGTTAATTAAGCACAATCTATCATATTTGCCATTAAATGCTGAAATGTTGTATTGCTTATATATGGTATAAATAAATTTTGACAGTGTGAATTCTTCATCTAAAGGGTCCCCAGTTACTTTTGCTAAAGTAATGGGATGTTTATTTTGAGCAAAGAAAAGACATGAAAGGATTATAGAATGAATATTTGCAATTAAATTTTTCTAGCTTCAAATTACAACTATGGTGTAAAATGGTTATTTTTTCAAAAATATCTTTAATCTGATATGCATTCTTGTTTATAGCTGGTGAATCATAAATAATTCAATATGATATGTGAAATGGGAACAAGTGTTTGACATTTAAAAAAAATCTAACTGTTAAATTGAATTGGTTTATATGCTAATTCTTTTCTAACCTTTGGAATCTTCATTCTGAAAGGTTGATGTTGAATGAACTTTTTGCTTCAGCTTTGTAACTGTTGTACTACAATTTTAAATTGTGGACATTCCCTTTTCTAAAAGTTATTTAATTCAAAGTAATATACAATTTAGATAATATGGGTATTCCTTATATTGGAAATTTACTTTCTGTTTTAATCATTCATGGTAATAACATTTTGTGTGTTGTGTGTGTGTATTTTATGTGTAGTGTGTATGATGTGGTATGTTTAGTGTGCATGGTGTATGTGTAAGTGTGTACAGATGTGCATGCCCTTCAGTGCGCATCTGGAGGATAGAGGAGAACTTAGATTGGCCCTCCTTCTTCACCCATGCACTTGTTTCCCTGAGAAGTCTCTTACTGATCTTGGGGCTTGCCATGAACCCAGTTACTCTCGGGTCCCTGCTCCCCACAGGGCTGGGGTTACAGGTATGCACAGCCATGCCAAGCTCTTTATAGGTGGGTCTGGGGGATAGTCTCAGATGCCCTCAGGCCCTCCTACTTACACAGGAAGCACTCAACCCCTGAGCCATCTTTTCAGCCTGGTAATATTTAACAAATAAACTCAACTTATGACATTACACAATTAATGCTGCCAATGTAAATAATTCAACTGATTAACACACACTAAGTTAAAGTTGTAAAAGGAAAAGTTTGACGTGGTGCAGAACCAGTCACTCCACAACAGAAGGCAAATGTCATCACTAGATAATAATTTCAGAAAGAGAGAGATGAAAATGGCCTAAAAGAAGGATGCTTTGTAGATTTCTCAGTGAGATGTTTCAGTAGATTAGTTGTCGAAATTAAATGTAGTTGAATATCTTGATATAAGATTTTAGAAAAAGGCCTGAATTTAAAGAGTGAATTTAAGGTTTAAATTCATTGAAAAGAGCTGAAACCACATGCGTGAATGAGGTTATCATGAAAAGCTTAGTAGGAAAATAAATCAGTTCACTAAATTAGTGCTGCTGGAGAACCAGGTAGACTTAATTCTAAAACATTGTAGCTAAATTAAAAACAATTTTGCATCCACTATGGCAATTACCAAATTACATTTTGGGTAATGTGTACTCAGTAAATTTTGAAAGAAACAGCATGTACTTCATGTAGTTAGAGAAAATGTATCCTCCCTAGTCCCATTTGAAATTTAAGTCTAATCATCATCTGTTTCTATTTTAAACAGCGATTTGTGTTTCAAGGAAAAGACATCATAAAACCAAATACTATGGTATAAAAAACACAGAGCAATGGGTAGTCTTTCTGGGAAAGAATCTCTCCATGACATTTTTAAAAGCTACTCTCTCTCTTTACTGAAATACAGAACAGCCTAAGTGTTGCAATCAACAGATATGATCCTGACTAATGGGGCTTTCCATTACCAAATTAAGAAAATCAAAGGTTACAAGGGAAGAAAAATAACAAATATGTTAGCATGGCAAAAGCTTTTTAAAAATATTTTATTTTATTTATTTAATTGACAGCGAGAGAGACAGAAAGAGAATGGGTGTGCCAGGGCCTTCAGCCTGTACATGAACTCCAAATGCATGCACTACCTTGTGCATCTGCCTTACATGGGTCCTGGGGAATCAAACCTGGGTCCTTTGGCTTTGCAGGCAAATGCCTTAACTGTTAAGCCATCTCTCCAGTACCTATGGGCTTTAAAAACATTGTATTTTTATTTATTTATGAGAGAGAGAGAAGAGAGAGAGAGAGAGAGAGAGAGAATGTGCATATGGGCATGCCAGGGCATCCAGCAACTGTCAACAAATTCCAGACGCATGCACCTCCTTGTGCATCTGGCATCCGGCTTATGAAGGTCCTGGGAAGTTGAACTGGCGTCCTTTAGCTTTGCAGGCAAGCACCTTAACCACTATGCCATCTCTCCAGCACAAGGTTATGGGCTTTAAAGTCATAATTTGGCCATGGTTATGCAAACATCTCCCAAACTCAGTTGGGTATCTATAAAGGGATAGTGACAAAGAAAATTATCAGAATTAGCCTAGGCAGAGACTGATATACAGTAATCCTACAGAAGTCATTTGTTATTGCAGTCATTTTCTCTGTATAGTAATTGGTTATAATCACTATGGGACAATTTTCTTTATTTTATCAATATCGATCTGCCTGGCATTTGTCTATAAAGAGCAATGATAAAGAATTACAGTTCTTCACAGGGCATACATTGCTACATAGCTTTTCCTTTATTCCTTGTCTGTTGTGTTGAAGGGTAGTGATGACCACAGCTAGGATTTCTAAAATTGAATCATAAAATTTGCATAACTTTTTGGTATCCACAATAGCATTTCTAAACTTAAAATTGACAAATGTTAAGGTAAGGTTTAAGAAAATAAACATAAGACATTAGTTTGAATTGAAAAATATAGAATTGTAATGAAACGTTACTTATTTTGAACATAAATTCTTTTTATCATTAATGTAAGCAAGTGCTAGGCTCTTACTCGAGGCACAAGGCAAAAACTGACTGTTAACAATTTTCTTATCAAGTATGAGATGATGCCTGTGTAAGTGTAGTAATTAGTCCATTATGAGCTTCATGTTGGGAGTTGTTCACTGCAGTAGCGTGCTCAGGTTACCATGACATAATGTAGTAGGTGGCTTGTACAGTTTTTTTTTTTTCTTACAGTTTATGATGTTGAAAGTCCAAGATGCTGGAAGATTCATTTCTTTCTTGCAGATGTCTGCCTTTACAGTGTGTCCTTACATGTTGGAGAAAAGGAGAGTGAGCTCTGGTATCTTTTCTTCTAAAGGCAAAAATTTTAACTGATTAGAGCCTTATGCCCTCATGTAAACTTTTTCATCTCACAGTACAGTCACATCCTAAGTCTACAAACACAGTCATACTACGGTTAGAACTTCAGCATATAACTTTGGAGTGACTCAATCTTTGTAATTTTATTAGCAAATGGATATATAATTTTTGATACAGATTAGTAACAACATCAAATATTCAGAAAACAAGTCTACAAACAACTTTAAGTAGTGCCTTGTTGAATATTTAGTAGATCAGATTTTATGTGTACAATGCTTCTCATGATAGCTGCAAATTATAAGCTGATAAAAAATTTTCTCCATGAGAATAACTGTGCTATTTGTCACTGTCATTTGCATTACTTATGCAGCTAGGTTGGCTCCCTTTATATGAGATACTTTTTCAGTTACTTTTATTTACAATATATTTGGACCAACTGAATGGGCATTAGATAAATGATGCTTGCATATTTTTTTTTCTGTCTATACTACAAGAAAATGTACTGCCTATGGTTTCAGAACGACGCTCAAAACAAAGTCAGTTCCAAAAGGCGACTCCTTGTCTCATCACATATTCTGGCAGTTCATTTCCTGCATGAGTAATATCTGCAAGACAAAAATGTCCTTAGCTGCCTGTGGTTGTCATGTACGTAAAACTTCAATGCATTTTTTTTTAATATTGACTAACACTGCCTAGGACTATCTGAAAGCCAGAGAAAGCACAAATGAAAAGACTGCTCATAAAGTTTTCTGGATTTCTTTTCTTTATAATTTAAAGAAAAGTCTACCAAATCAATTCCAAATTCATTTCAAAGCACCATTAGCTAGCATGTTGGCATGAGTATAGGTATTACTTTTGTCGCTTGTATTGCCTATTCTCACATGTGGGAGTTATCTTGCGTTCTCTCTGTTCACGAATGCTTGAGAATGCACCATGCCTCTTACCTCAAGATCATACCTTCTATTCTGGCACCAGAGAGCTCTTTCCTATGTGTTTTCCATGAATGAACTCAGTAATTCTTGCTGATACAACAGTATAACTAGATGTGGGGTATGGATAAATAGTTAACTAAATGAATTCTCTTATTTAAATTTTTTTGTTTTATTTTCAAAAGACCTTATGATAACTGAAACATATATGTGAATGTCCTGTTATTAAGACATGGTCCCTAACCTTGTTCTAGAAGACACAGTTGAGTTGACTGTTAGGCAAGTTGGGTGTCTTGTGGCCACATTTGACCTCAGTGTCCCTCCCTATTCAATTTATGAACTTGTTTTTGTCTTTGACACATCATTTGGTTCTTCTTTTAAAAAATAGCTTATTTTAAAGTAGGAGGAAAAGAATGCAGAAAGAGGAGATTCCTTTAGGAGCAGGGGATTTTAGAGCTGGAAAATATGCTGTCTCAGTGGGAACTTCACTTTCATGGAACATGGGAAGCCTGCCTATCCTAAGTCTGTGCTTGGTCATCTTAATGAAGGTAAAGGTGTGGGTTGGTCCATGATACTTCCAGTACTGTGCAATTCCCAGAAAGCCCACCTAGCCAGGCTGCTAGTAGGAAAAATTCACTTAGACCAGGAAGAAGGAGGAAGTGGGGTGACGCTCTACACCATCTTGGATTAGAATATAGGCACCTATCAAGGGTCCTTTCTTCCTATCTGTCTATCTAGCCAAGGAAACTCCCTATCTCCTCCCTCTCAGACCACTGACTTAGCATTTGAGACTAACTGGATGTCTGTGGGGCCCACTGTATGTACATTAGTAGTGAATATGACCACTCTAGACTTCAGGTGTTGATACTGATTCCTATCTCACATTCTGCACAGTGGCATGCATCTGGAAAGCAGCCACAGTTTAGAGGGTAACCCTGATTTACAATAATCAGCAACGAGAAGTCTGATTTTAAGTGAAGTCCTTGAGACAAAATCATCTTAAGTAAAAATCATCATAAATCATAAAATCCATAGCATATCAAATTTCACACAATAGAACCTCAGTTCTTCATGTCCATGACTATCACACAAGTGTTTGAAGATATTGTTGTGATTTTTAAAACTATAAACTACAATATTTAGAAAATTTCAGGACTAGAATTAGTATATTTAATAAACTGAGAAATGTAGATATTTGGACCATTTATCTTCCTTTATACTTTTAAAAATGTTTTTCACTTATTTGCAAGCAGAGAGAAAGAGTGAGAGAGAGAGAGAGAGAGAGGGAGGGAGGGAGAGAGAGAGAGAAAGAAAGAGAGAGAGAGAGAGAGAGACAGAAAGAGAGTGAGATAAAGAGAGAAATGATGTGCCAGGGCCTCTAGCATGTGCAAACAAACTCCAAATTGCATGCACCCCTTTTGTGCATCTGGCTTACATGGGTCCTGGGGAATTGAACCTTGGTCATTGGGATTTGCAGGCAAGCACAGTAACTGCTAAGCCATCCCTCCAGCCCTAGAATATTTTCATTCATGTATTTTTGTTTTGTTTGGTTTTGTTTTGTTTTGTTTTGTTTTTTGAGGTAGGGTCTCGCTGTAGCTCAGGCTGACCTGGAATTAACTATGTAGTCTCAGGGGCTTTGAACTCATGGCAATCCTCCTACCTCTGCCTCCCCAGTGCTGGGATTAAAGGCGTGCGCCACCACGCCCGGCTTCATTCATGTATTTTTGTCAAGCATCAGAAAATCCAAGGATCCTAGTTGAATGTATATGGGAGAAATTTCTTTTACAAGTAAATTTACTCTGATAAATGACCTAGCCACAAACAAGGATGTGCTCTCATTCTTTTGTTTACCTTGTATTATGCAACGATTTGTATCATGTCAACAATTTTTAAAATTTGTGGCATCTCTCCATGCATCCTTTCTTCCTTCCTTCCTTCCTTCCTTCCTTCCTTCCTTCCTTCCTTCCTCCCTCCCTCCCTCCCTCTCTCTCTCTCTCTCTCTCTCTCTCTCTTCTTTCTTTCTTTTTTCAAGGTAGGGTTTCACTCTAGCTCAGGCTGACGTGTAATTCACTACGTAGTCTCAGGGTGACCTCGAACTCATGAACTCACCATGATCCTCCTACCTCTGCTTCCCAAGTGCTGGGATTAAAGGTGTATGCTACCATGTCTGGATTATTTCTTAATAATAAATAATAAACACTTCCACATAACGACACTTTATATGGTAGTTTTTGATGCAATACAAATTTTAAACTGCTAAGTGATCTAAAAATTCTTTCTACTCACTAGTTTTGCTACTATTAATTACTCGTTGTTATTGTTAATGTCTTCTAATCTTTCTACAATAAATAAACCATGAGGAACTGCAGGGCAGCTCAGGAAAAGAGTATCATAAAAAAGTAAATAAAACCTTACAGAATTTGGGTTCGTTTAGGTAATTTGTGTGTCTGTGGCATGTATGCATGTCTATATGTGCATGTTTATTTTGTGAATGTGTGTGCACACATGCAATGCCATGCAGAGGACAATCGGGGTCTTGGTCCTCATTTGAAGTAGGGTCTCATTGTTGTTCATCTCTGCATTTACCAAGCTAACTAGCCCATGAGCTTCTGGAAGATTCTCTTGTCTCTGCCTCCCTTCTTGCTATAGGTGCAAAGGGATTACAGACACCTGCCACAGCATATGGCTTTTATGTGGGTTCTTGGAATATGAACTCAGGTACGTATGTCTGTACAGTAAGCATGTTATCCATTGAGCCATCTCCCCAGCCAAGGTTAGGTAATTTTTATTTGACTTTAGCACTATTTTATTCATGTATATATAAATTCATGAGTACCATTCTGATGATCATTGTGTCTTCAGTTTGGTTAAAAGGGACAAGAAAATGAGAATTTATAACACTTCCAGTTTAGTCTAAGATGAAGGTCCCTTGGCTCATTCTACTGTTCAATAGTGTTTTCTATTACCAAAATATGATAAATTTTAATCTAAAGTCTGAATAATATAATGGATGAATTTTTATCATGTAGTAATTATATAAAGATTAAACAGTGATAAATACCAGCAAACATTGAGCCTAGGATATGAGATTAACAGAGACTTTTCTGGGCTCTTAAGTGGGCTTACCTTCAGCTAGGGTGCTGGACTATCAAAGGCTATCAAAGCTTCTCCAAGCCAGAGGCTTTGTGTTATTTGTCTTCTGGACTCAAAAAGAAGAAGAAGAAGAAGAAGAAGAAGAAGAAGAAGAAGAAGAAGAAGAAGAAGAAGAAGTAGTTGTTCATGGGCAATGAAAGGTAAAGTTTTAGAAAAGGGAAGTTTTATTTGCAAAGAAAAAGAAAGAAAGCTTATTAAGAGAATAGCAGAGGGCTGGAGAGATGGCTTAGCTGTTAAGCCCTTGCCTGTGAAGTCCAAGGACTCGTGTTCAAGGCTCTATTTCCCAGGACCCACGTTAGCCAGATGCACAAGGGGGCGCAGGAGTCTGGAGTTCATTTGCAGTGGCTGGAGGCCCTACGCGCCCATTCTCAATCTCTCTATATCTGCCTCTTTCTCTCTGTGTCTGTCTGTTGCTTTCAAATAAATAAATAAAAATAAACAAGCAAACACCAACAATAACAACAACAAAAGAACAGTAGAAAAGAAGAAGATCCCCAGAAAATAGGAGAGTCCTCAAGGACCTAGGTTTATACAGGTGTCTGTCTCAGTGATTCATTTGAACAAATCCTTGTGGGTTTGACCTTTTCTGTCTGTCCACCCCATTCTTCAGGTTGAGAGACAAGGGCTTTGAAAGAAGCATAGGTTATTTCATCACCAGAGAAGCTAAATGAATACCAATTAAAGTGAAAAAAGTACAAATAAGAAAAAAGAAAAGAAGATGATAGTCAATAGAAGAGGATTTCCAGGGTATCCCCAGTGACTAACAAACTAATTAAATTCAGCTTAACTCTCCTATGAAATTTTAACATTTGATTTATAGATTTCTAGTTTATATCTAAAATATCTTTAAAATATACTCAATATATATTCAGAATTTTTCTCAAGCCAATTGTTTGGAGTAGTATTCTTATCAGGTGTCTAAATGTTCACTTTATACATCCACTGAACATTAACTGTATATTAAGGATTGCTCTGGCTCTAGAGCAATAAGTAAGAGAGACAGCTTCCCTACTTTAATGGGATGGGCATTCTCTTGGAGGAGACGAAAGTAATGAGATAAATTCAGGTTTTGTTCACTGTAAAGAGGAAAAAAAAAGTGGTGAACCATATAGTGTTGGAGTCTTCTTATAAACTCATAGCTTGGGCTCATATTCTATACTTACGTGATGGAAATTAAGGCACTCTTCTTATCCAAAAATGTTAACATTTTACATTAGATATATGTCTGTTTTTCATATAGAGAGAGTTTAATCAACTGCAAAATTAGAGGGTACACAGTCTCACATAACTGCCCTGCTTCCAACACCAACCTACAGTTAGGATGTTTGGAGATTTCACTCTGGTTCAATAATCTTCTGGAAGAGCTTGCAGTGCTCCCTTAAAACTATGGCCTGGTTGCTATTGATTCCAGCAGAAGGAGATGGATTAAAACGAGACAAGAGGAGGACACAGGGAAGAAAAATGTCCTCTCCCTATGGAGCCATGGACACTACGACTTTCCCTATACTGGTGTCTGGCAGTGTCACAGCATGCAGCCAAGAAAGCTTGGGCAGGTGAGGAGTGCAGAGCTTTTTGGAGAGAGGTGGGGACATATGCACATTAACTATTGCCTGACTCACTGGCTTTCAGGCCCAGTTCCTCTCCAAGAGGAAGTGATGGTCAGTGGCAAAAACCCCAGTGGAAGTTACCTGGCTGAACTCTCCCTTAGCCAAAGCTCCTAAGCAAACAAAAATTTCTTATGTAATATAGCATCGAATTTAAACAGAAATTAGACTGTGGTAAATATAAAAAGTAAGATAAAATTTACAGAAGCAGATTGAATGGAATTATGAGGCTTCCAGCTACATTTAAGACAGCCAGCATTCCATGAGGAACTCTGGACAATACAGAGTAAGTGATATTTGAAGAAAAAAATTGAACTTACCCTAAAAATTGTGAGCCTGCCTTGCCTCCTGAGTGTTGGTGCTCAGCCTGGGGTCAAATTGTGACTCAGCTGTAGTTGGCTTCTGGGCCCACTGGCAAGATGTATAACATCTCTGCACTTCAGTCTCCCCATGTGCTTCTGTAAACAGAAATATCACAGAATGGGTCATTCAAAGTGGCCAGAAATGTTGGCTCACATTTCTGAAGATTGAGATATCCAGACTGAGTGACAACATCTGATAAGGAACCCTCACTTCAGGACTTGGGGGTAGGTATCAGTTGGGTGAGAGAGAAAGCGGGCTCATTCACACACTTACAAGGAACTCACTCCTGGGCAATAGCCTTAATCCATTCAAGAGGATTGAGCCTGCATGACCCAGTAACATCTTAAAGTTAACCTGTGCCTTGAGAATTAGGTTTTCAACATGAACTTGAGAGACACAGTCCAGCCACAGAATTTAAGTTGTGATTTCTATTGGACTCGTTGGGGATTAGCAGTATGCTAGTTTTCCCAAAGTTGTGAGTTTTTCTTTTTCTCTTCTGTTATCAGCTTTTAACTCAACCCCATTAGGGTCACTGAATATATTTTGTTTGATATCTATATTTTTTAAATCTATTTGAACTTAATGTATGATAAACAAATATGTGGTCTATCCTAGAAGTTTTTATATGTACAGTTGAGAAAGACATCTATTTTTTGCTTGGGTAGACTGCTCTAAATATGTTAATTTGGTTTAATTATTATATTTTTGTTGTACTACATTTTCTGATCATATATAATGTCCTTACTTTTCTCAAAACTTTTAAAATTTCAAGCCTATTCTGGCTGCTATTATTGTAGCCATCTGTTCTGTCTTTTGGTGATTTTTTTTTTTTTGAATGTCTGTTCCATCTTCTCAGTGTCAATGTATTCTGTCTTTGAATCTAAAATAAGACTCTATGGACAGCATGTCTCTGGGTCATAGACTTTGATTGGAGGATTTAATTCATTTCAATCAAGAATAATTATTGATGAAGATAGGTGGGACTAGGGAGATGGAGCATGACAGCCTGAATTTGATCCCCAATATCCATCTATTAATCTGCATGTTGCCACCTATGCCCGTAAGACTGTCTCAAGGAAACATGGAAGGGAAGAGAGGATGACATCCCATGTTCTTCTTTGGCCTCGGCACCTGCACACATGTGCATGTGCTACTTACACGAAGTACACACACACACACCAAGAAAAGGATAGAATCAGGCTAGAGAGATGGCCTAGCTGTTAAGGCGCTTGCCTGTGAAGCCTGCGCACCCAGGTTTGATTATCCGGTAGCCATGTAAAGCAGATGTATAAGGTGGACATGCGTCTGGAGTTCATTTGCAGTGGTTAGATGCCCTAGTGTGCCCATTCTCTCTATCTCCCTCTGCCTCTTTCTCTCTCAAATAGATAAATAAAACTTTAAAAAAGGATAGACTCGTTTGTGTCATTTCATCACTTTTATTACATGTTGTGTGAGTTTTTGTCCTTCATTTACTACTTCATTGTCTTCTGTGTTTAGCTGATCTTTTGTGGTAAAATGTTTTAATTTCCTTCTCATTACCTTTGATGTATACCAACTTTACTTCAATATCATATAAAATTATTTCCCTTTACAGCTATCTCTCCCACTTTCAATTATTGTTGCCACAAAGTTACATGTTTTTCTTGTGTGCCTAAAGCACAACCTAGTAATTTTTAATGCATTAACCTCAAGTTATGTTGAATGTGAAATGCAGTAGTACTAAACAGAGGTTGTAACACTGGTTACCAAAATATTAGCTTTTATAGTAATAATTTTTTTAAAGCCCCTGCTGTCTTAAATCATATGGAAGAAAAAATGTAAAGGGACAAATCATTGTTACTCGCTAGTGTTGCTAAGTTCCCCGTGTATTTATATTCACTGCAATCATCATTTCCTCACATGGAGTCTAAGTTATGCTCTCATAATCCTTCACCATGACACGCACAGTTTCTTTGAGCATTTCTTGAAGGACAGGTAGAGTGCTACCAAATCCCCCCAGTTTTTGGCTATCTGTGATTATCTTAATTTCTCTTTCATGTTTGTAAGTTTTGACAGATGTAGGATTCTTCAGGAAGTTTGTTTTCTTTTCACATATTGAAGAAGGATTTGGAGGCTGTATTTGAGCCTCCAAATTTACAGGTGAGAAATTCTTGATTTTCCTCTCATGAATCTCCTGTACGTGATGAGTCACTTTTTGCTTGATGCTTTCAAGATTCTGTATTTGTTAGTGACAATTTGAAAGTAGTGTGTTTAGCGTTTCTCTGTTCAACTTCGGCTTACAGGGAGGGAGCACATCTACCTTCTCGGTTATTTATATTTATATACTTGATCAATTTTTCTTTAAATGATTCTCCTTTCATCTCTCTTGCCTTCCAAAACCTCTCTAATGTCACTATTGCATTTTATGGTATCTTCTAGATGCTTTACTCTCTGTTTAACTTACTACAATCTTTTCATGTTTTGTTCCTCAGACTCCAGTTTCGAGTACCCTATCAACAAGTTCATGGGTCCTTTCTTCAGTCAGCTCATGTTTTCCTTTAAGTATGTCTGATGAATATTTCATTTCTGTGTTTTTGTTTCTTTACAGCTCTATAGTTTTATTTTGGTTCCTTTCTGAATTTTCCACTATTTGGTCCCCATTTATAAACTTTTTAAAGTAATACATAACTTACTATCACACCTTGCTCAAATTATTATTTTGTTGTGGTATATTTTCATGGTTTTACATTGAATTTAGTATTACCTACTTACAAAGGTTTTTTTGGTTTTTTTTTCTTAAATACAGAATGAAAATGGGCTTTAAATGCATGTTTTTTTTTGTGGGACTCAAAAAAAAAAAATTCCCTATGGCTTTTAAATGCTCCTGCATCAAGACAACTGTGAAATCTGCTGTTATAGTAACTTTATTTTATTATTTATTTATTTTCTTGAGATTGGCAATTCTATTTTTCAAAAAAATGAACAAAATTTCAACCTATACAAAAAGGGAGCCCCTCCAAGCCAGTGCTGAGGCTGGGGTCCGGCCCTGGGTGGCCTGACCCACGCTGGGTGTCCTGTTACTGTACAGAGGGGTTGGGGATGGCCTCCATGCCGTCCTGTGGGCAGAGGCGCACCACCAACGTCCCCCATCAGCTTGTGCTGGTCGTGGGGTCTCGCATATACTCCATGCTTCCATCCGACACAAGGTTGAGCAGTGGGTCAAAGCCTTTCAGGATGCCACTGGCTTCTAGGCTTACCAGGACCGGCTTGTCGGTGTACTTGGACAGATCCAAGATGCTCTCCTTCTTCTTGTCTGCCATTTTGCCACCGCCTATTTAATTTCTGCTTATGTATGAGAAAGACAGAGAGAGAGAGAGTGGGAGAGAGGGAGAGCATGGGCACTCCAGGGCCTCTAGCCACTGCCAAAGTACTCCAGACGCATGCGCCTCCTTGTGCATCTGGCTTATGTGGGTGCTGGGAAATTGATCCTGAACCCTTCTGCTTTGCGGGCAAGTGCCTTAACCACTAAGCCATTTCTCCAGCCCCAGTAACTTTCTTAACAAATTATTATACCATGAAATTTTTACCTTGCGTCGTTCTATTTTTGTTATATGTTTGCCTTTCTCAAACCATTGAGTGGGAACATATTTCATGTTGCAAAAAAAACCCAAAAATCCAGCAGTCCCATTTTGGCAACAGTGAAATTGTCTGTTTTGATACAAAATCCTTTTATTGTGTGTCTAAACAACTGTGTTTTGCAGTAGGGTTTGGAATATTTATTGACTGACTCAGTGGTTGGTTTGATACGCCTTTGTATTAATAGTATTTATTTTGAAATTTTAAGGACTTCAAATTAATGCAAGCTGAGAATAACCAGGAAAGCTAGTTTCTCTTCTGTTTATTAGCTTTGGTGCTTTGTTAGGTTCAGTTTTATCTAATAAGTGAGAATAATTTTCTTACCTGAGACAGAGGTTGTAAGTCTGTGCAGTGTCAGGGAATTAATAGGAAAGTATTTTGTAAAATCAAAGTCCTAGATAAATACTAAGCCTTGACCAGTGAATCAGTAATTGGGAAGATCTGATGCAGTATACACATGAGGGGGAAGTCATCACAGAACATCTCACTGCTCATGTAAATGTCTGGCATGCTGCCCTTTGGTGCTCTGCATGCCTCTTCAGTGGTCTGCTCGCTGCCTAAAGAAAGCTTTAATTGGCTTCTCATGGACTTTGGGCTGAGTTCCCCATTTGTCTATTTGTCCTTAGGGGATCAATGATGAATGAACAGGAAACAGTTTATATTTCATATTGTTCTTGTTCTTAGTAACAATGAATCAAAGGGGGGAAAAGGAACTGGAAAGGCAATGAAGACTGAACTCTTCACTGTTGTGGTCAAACTCAAGTGATGGAAACGCAGTTTGTCTTACAATGTACTTACACTGACTGTTATCTTAAAGTCACAGAACACAGTTAGATATCCACACATTCTAAAACTGATTATTTTTCTGTGAACATCTAGAGTCTTTACTCAACTTGAGGCTTGTTTGCCAGTTGCTGACTTTTCCTGCGAAACTTTAAAATTATGTCACAGTATTATTGCATTTAATCATTACCTTAGATAGTTTTTTCAACAAGGAAAGCATCTATAGGAACATGGTTAAGTTAGACTTATCTGACTTCAAAACTTTTCTTAGTTTTAGAAGTGAGGAAAGGTTAATTTGTCTAAATAGTTCTTTTCTAAAGTAAAAAGAGGTGAATATAACATCCCTTTCAGTAGAGCTTTTATAATTATTTTATTAACAATTTGCTAGAAGTAAAGCATTTAATCTAACAATTGGAACACAGAATGTCCTCAATAAATAGTAGCAATGAAAAACAGGGATAAAAACAATGTCCTAGCCTGAGACCTATGTTTTTTAACTAAATCACTGCCCCCCCCCCCCCCACACACACAAACCATCTTTTGGCATTCTAAACTTGACTAACCACTAGTTGGCCTTTCTTCAGATGATTTTTCACCATAACTTCAAACAACTTTGAAAGTATTTGCTTTCTAAAAATTACAAGATATCCAGTCTATCTTAACCCACTCATGGAATAAATTTTAACTTCTCTCAGAAGACTAGAAACCAAAACCTGCATAATAACAGGACAGAAGAAACTGCTTTATACAATTAGAACCAGGCACAATGTTCTCAGGAGCTTTTCGGAGTTTTTAAGGACAAAGCAAGCACTTCTTAATGGAAATAAAGCAAAAATGTGACATATATACTGATATTTTACATTTTACTCTTTAAAACACTGAATCTTTGTGACTTTCAAAATTGTGCTTGATCTTTGGACATTGTCTTTTAAATGTTAATGTTTGATTTGTAACTGACCTTTTCTTCCTTTCCTCTCTCCTCCCTTCTAATTCTGTCCTTTCCTGTTCCTTCCCTTTCTGTTGCCTTTCTTCCAAAATCTTGTGGCCACAAGAGCACAAGATTTCCAAACAGTTCACTTGGGTTCAAATTTATAGTTTCCTACTTCCTGCCATTTGGCTCTTAGACATGTCTCTTAACTTTTTTATACATTGATTTTCTCTAAGTTTTTTTTTTTCAGAGTATAAAAATAACTGGATTTATCCATTTAACTTGAAAATTTCCCTGATGCTAAGTAAGTTTCAATTCATATTAGATATAACTATTTTATTATATTATGTTGTGCTCATGGTATTTAGGGAACACTTCCCTAAAATATGACATGTTTGCATTTGAGAAAACTATAATAGGATGAGTAGCTTTCTGACCATACCCCATTTGTCTCTCCTGAAGGAGGTAAAAAATTCTAGGAAGAGTATTTTAATCTATTGTCCTTTCTGCTAAACCAGGCCATACACCTTAATAATAGAGGTCCTCTGCATATGCCTAGAAGAGGTATGTCATAATTTCCAAAGAAATAAGGACCCAATAAAATTTAAAAAATAAAGACACAAAATGTAGTGTTGCTAAGTCCATTCCCTACTCTCTGGGTTATAACCAAATGTGATAGTCAAGTTCTGTTGCCAACTTGATCGGGTTAGGAATCCACAGACATTCTGCTTGGGTGGGTCTCTGAGGTTGCTTCCAGGAAGGATTGACTGATGGTGGAAGTCCTTTCTCCAGTGTGAGCCTTTCCCCCAGAGTGGGCAGCCCACTTAGTGGTGGGTGATGGGCTTTATGTAAGGAAACTCTGAAAGGGAATTTCTTCCCACCTGGCTGTCTCTGCTACTTGCTGGTGAGTGCCTTCACTTGTACGTCCATCTATCCTGCTCAGCTGTCCTTTGTCAGCATTGGAACCAACTTCCCACAGTCCTCAAGTGGGGACTGAAGACCAGTGGCTTTCCAGGAAGCCTTCAGGATTGGGACTGCTGAGGCATCCAGCCACATGGACTGAGCAGCTACTGGGTTCCTTGATTCTCAAGCTACAGACTGCTCCTGTTGGATGGCCCTAAGGTAATCCAATAAATTCCTTTTTTTTTTTTTTTTTGTTAATACATTTTACTCTATTGGTTCTGTTCCTCTAGAGAACTCTGACTAATGCACCAAGGCACACCACCCTTTTTGTCCTACAGTCAGTCATATTTCTCCACACCTGTCCCTTCTTCCTCAAACCTAATCATAAAAACGCAACAGTTTATCTTTGGTCTTTTCATGATTTCTGGAGGCTGTCATATTTCATAAAACTTTTAATAAATAAATTTACATGTTTTACTTTAAATATTTTAATTAAAATATTTTATTTATTTATTTGCAAAAAAGAGGGGGAGCTGGCCATGCAAAAAACAAACAACAACAGCAATAAAAACCTCCAGAGGCATAGATTACTTTGTATATCTGGCTTTACATGGGTATCAGGGAATCAAACAGGCTTTGTAATCAAACACCTTTAACTGCTGAGCCATCTTCCCAGCATGTGAACCTTTTAACAGTTACTAATTTAAATGTTTGTTTGGATAGATGATCCAGACATAATAAAAAGAAAACATTTAATTTTATTTTCAAGGTGGGATTTCACTCTACCCCAGGCTGATCTTACTCCATAGTTCCAGGCTGGCCTCAAACTCACACTGATCCTCCTACCTGTGTCTCCCTAGTGTTAGGATTAAGGGTGTGCACCACCAAGCCAATCTGGAGAACATTTAAAGCCATAACTTTTGTAATCCCATCATATGGTTTTCTTTTCTGAACATGAAATATGCCCTTTGAACTTCAGAGGTTGTCAAGATTACACAAATTGAAAGTTTACAGGTTTTATAACTAAACTTAAGCCTATGTTTTTCTACTACTTTGCATTATCCCCACAGAATATGATAGTACTTAGTTAATTTGAATTAGAGACATTGTTCTTGGAGTGAGTCCAGTATAGGACTTTGCTGCAGTCAGCTTCGCGTTGCTGGCGCAGAGCACCCAAACAATCAGTTTGTGGGAGAAAAGAGTTTATTTTGGTTTACAACCTCAAGAGGAAACTCCATGATGGCAGGGCAAGGAATAGCATAAGCAGAGGCTGGACATCACCTTCTGGGCAATATCCGCTGGACAACAGCAGCAGGAGAGTCTGCCTAACACTGGCAAGAAAAAGCTGGCTATAACACCCATAAACTGACCTCCTCCAGTAAGGATCTGAATACCAAATTGAAATCAGCTAGGGAACAAGTATTCAGAACACATGAATTTATGGGGGACTCCTGAACCAAACAACCACACTCGTCAACTTGACATTGACATAATATTGAACTTTCATTATAAAAAAAAATTAAATAATAGTATTTAGTAGTATAGCTGGTTAGGGTTTTATGAGATTAAATGATTCTTATTCTCTATACTCATTCTTGGGTATAGAGGGCCAGTGTGAAGTCTTTTATTTGTACTAAAACCAGAGTCTTGATTGAAGGGTGTTCTCTTGGCTGTGTTGATAAATGCAGAGTTAAGAAAAAGCTGGGACAGCTAAAAGTTAATGAAAAATGTGATGAACATCATTTTTTAAATGATACTTGAAATACCAATTGGTCTTCTTTTTCTGAAAACTTTCCATGTAAATAAAAACAGATACATTTTATATGTTTTAATACAATTGAGTTTGATCTACTTCTAAACATAGCTGTGTTATAATGTTTCACTTTTATAGTGGCATCTTGGAATTTCTTGAGACACCATCAGGTCCATCAGCCATCACGAATGCAATGATATAGTTTAAGGAGAGATCCTGAATTCTAAAAGGAGAAGATTGCTGAGATAATCCACACATGTCAAAAACAGAGTAGGAAAGAAGCAATCCAAGAGCTCTGAAGCCCAAGTCACTGATCCATTGTTAGTCATACAATATACGTCACCTACTTTATAATGCAAAATGCTTGTCTTCTGCCAAGATAGTGCCTTTTAAAGCTCTCTCTCTATTTTTATGAAGTGTGAAAAAATAATCTGTATGTGATTCTAAGATTTCTAAATCTTAAATTTATAGCAGCCAGAATTAGTCACACAGAATAGTAACATTAGTTTATTGTGACAAAGCATTTTGGTGCAAAAGAATCATTGAATTAGGGTCCATCCATCCAGTGGAATCCTGGACAGCTTGTGTTCTCTCCATATCTAGACATAAAGAAATATTTGCATTTGTAACTAAGCCTCGATACAATTACATGTTTCCAAACAGTTCATCCTTTGAGGTCAAATGAAGATTAACCCTTGACACAAAACTTTTTGAGACACCTTATACTACTTTTTCAAAGTGTATTTACTTTGAAATAGAATGGAACTTAAGACAGATGCTGCCAATAATTCTGTGTGGTTGAGAGAAAATCAGACTTCCATGCTGTTGTGACATTCATAAATGCAGCAGCTGAGGAAAAATATTTACAATACTCAAGTATGCATGAAATAGCTTAAATATATATGCAAGGGAAAATATTCAAAAGGCCCATGAAAGCTCAGAAAAGTGTTGTATGAAATTTATTTCCACAGATTGGAGGAATATTTGTGTATGAGAACAATAGTAAGTGACCCATCCTGTCTAATCATTTTATTTTGTAAAGCACATGAACCTTACAAATAGTTAAGTTCATACAAAAACAAGTGAAGAATGGGTGTGTTACCCTTTTTAATATAATAGCCCAAAAGAAACATTCCCAAGCCTGAAATACTAACAAGTATATCTTATCTAAGAATTTTCACTGCATTTTCACACAAATAAAAAAAGGGAGGTTCTAAAATTTTCTGAGCCCTCTTTTCCCTTCTTTTTCCTTTCTTCTGCTCTCATGTTGTTTCTCTATCCTGAAATTCACTGTGCTGAGTGGAAAGGAAAGGCTAGGAAAGAGAATGTCCAAGAAAATGGAGAAGAGTAAGTATCAAGACTGATACGAAGATTCAGTAGGCAGTAATGCTCAGGGTGATATGTTTTCACTAGAGTGCTAGATTTTTAATGAAGATGTCCTGTATATCAGCTGAAATATAAGCATAAATATGAGAAAAAAAGACAAGAGTAATTGATATCTGCTCAATTTAACCTCCTTCTAATTTAGGATCACACCTTGTGTTTACATTTCAAAGGCAGATAAAATGCTTTGTTTCTGCTTTTTGTATTCCACAATGGCCTCAAAGTAGTCATGCCCCTGCTTCAGATTTCTGAATACTGGGAGTACAGGCATGCACCACCACGTTTACCTATCATGTAGATATCAAAATATTTTAATTTAATTGTCCTGAGTCATTATTATTGTTGGGAGTAAAGTTATTCCAACTTTTCGGCATTCAAATCTGTTAAAAGATTACAAATTTTTAGACCACAAGACATATTCTATATAAATATATCTCATCAAGTAGTATATATTAATTTTTATTAAATACTCTGCAAAGATTCATTTAAAATTGATTTGTATGGAAACTTTTGGGATCCACATTCTTCTTGTTCTGATGATATGTGATCACCTAGGCTTAATTATTAGAATTTCAGCTTGCAGGGTCTAGAAGCAGAGAGTGTCCAGTAAAATGGCTACAGGCTTAATCAAAAGCATGGGTAAAAGTCCAGGTTAGGTAATTTCTGCAACTGTTCTGGCACTTTTAGGTAAAATAGAGTGTATGTTTCCTGAAACACTTTATTGAACTGGTCCACATGGAATGTTCAAAACAAGATTCACAATAAAGTTATAAAAGCAAGCATGCTTTGTGGTTTAAAACATTTGAATGACATGCTTGGGATTAATCTAGTTATTAATATTATATCTTCTGACATCCAACTAAATTCCTAGGGAAACATTTCTAATACTAAAGTAGCAATACAAATTATCTCAAAATGATAGATATCACCTTAAGGTGAAAGGATGGAAAAAGATATTCTAAGCTAATGCAAAAACAAGGAGGGGTGGCTATACCGATATCAGACAGAACAGAATAGACTTTAAACCAAAAGTAATCAAAAGAGGTAAAGAAGGCTACTTCATGCTCATCAGGGGAATAATACAAAAGGATATTATAGTCATAAAACTATATGCACCAAACACAGGGGCCCAAAATTTTATAAAGCAAATTCTGTTACATAAAAAGCAGAAATAACCCCCAATATTATTATAGTAGAAGACTTTAATACTCTACTGTCATCATTAGAGAGATCATACAAGCAGAAAATTAACTGTGAAATAAGAGAACTAAACAATACCATAGATCAATTGGACTGAACAGATCTCTACAAATTATTCTACCCTAATTCCACAGAACACACATTCTTCTCAGCAGCTCTAAATAGAACATATATTGGGGCACAAAGCATGTCTCAACAAGTTCAGGAGCATCAACATAATTCTATGCACTATATCAGACAGCAATTCAATAAAGCCAGGTAGAGATTAAAGAGCGAAACCAGAGAAAATCCACCAATACCTGGAGGCCAAACAATACACTATAAATAATGCATGTGTAGTCAAAGAACTTGAAAAATTTCTGGAGCAGAATTATAATGGAAATACAACATAATAAAAACATAAAAGGGAACTTTATAACACTAAATGCCTTCATTACAAAGGCAGAGTTCACATCAATAACTTAACCATTCAGCTGAAGGCACTGGAGAAACAAGAACAATACAAACCCAATAGTCCCAGATGTACTGGTAGTACAAGTCTGTAGACATCTACAGGCTATTCTACCCTAATTTCACAGCATGGATCCTTCTGTAAAACAGATCATATATTGAAGCATAAAACATGTCTTAACAAATTCAAGAAAATCAACATAATCCCATGTATTATATCAGACCACAATGCAATAAAGCTAGAAATTAACAACAGGAGAAACAACAGAAAATCCACCAATACCTGAAGGCTGGAAATTTTACTACTAATTAATGCATGGATAGTTGAAGAAATCAGAAAGAAAGTAAAAAAATTCTGGAGCTGAATGATAACAAAAGCACAATGTATTAAAACATTTGGGAAAATATGAAGGCAATCTTAAGAGGGAAGGTTATAGCACTAAATGATTTCATTTCAAAAACAAAGAGCTCTCAAGCCAATAACTTTACCATCCAGGTAAAAGCATTGCAAAAAATGAAAACAATCCCAACCCAATATTACCAGACATGCAAAAATAATCAAGATCAGAACTGATGTCAATGAATTGGAAATCAAGAAAAGATTTAAAAAGTTGATGAATAAAAGAGCTGGTTATTTAAAAGAAATAAACAAGATTGATAAACCCTTAGCTAATTGGATCAAAAGGAAAAAAGAGAAGGCTCAAATCAACATGATCAGAAATGAAAATGGAGGTGTTACAACTGACCCTAATGAAATTGGGAAAAATCATCAGAACATATTTCAAAGATTTACACTCCACAAAATTGGAAAACCTGGAAGAAATGGATGAATTCCTGAACTCATACCACCTAACAAAACTAAACCAAGAAGAGATAAACTACATGAATAGAGACATAACATCAAATGAGATTGGAGCTTTAATTAAAAGCCTCCCAACCACAACAAAAGAAAAAGTCCAGGCACAGGTGGTTTTATTGCTGAATTCTACCAAGCTTTCACTGAAGAACTAAAGACTATTTTTTCTCAAGTTATTCCATACAACTTCACTATTGAAATCAGTAGGGAGTATCCTCAAAAGACTACTATATACTACAGAAACACATATTCAACCATTTTTTATCATTCCTCTATTCACAGTAGTGAGACTGGAATCAGCCCTGATGCCAACAACAAATGAATGGTTAATGAAGATGCGGTACATTTATACAATGGAATTCTTTTTTTTTTTTTTTTTTTTTTTTTTTTGGTTTTTCGAGGTAGGGTTTCACTTTAGCTCAGGCTGACCTGGAATTCACTATGTAGTCTCAGGGTGGCCTCAAGCTCATGGCGATCCTCCTACCTCTGCCTCCCAAGTGCTGGGGTTAAAGGCATGCGCCACCACACCCGGCCCTGCAATGGAATTCTTATTCAGCAGTAAGGAAAAGTGAAACAATCAAATCTGCAGGAAAATAAAGAGACTTGGAAAAAATCATGATAAGCAAGTTATACTGGCTCATAAAGACAAGTGTGATATGCATTCTCTCATCTGCAGGTCTTAACTGGGATTAATTGTAAATCAATGCAAATGGTAGAGTAAGCACCAGGAATATTGACATGCAACTAGAACTAGACCTAGTAAAGGGAATAAATAGGGAGAGAAGAAAGGAGGAGTTGTCTGATAAGTTAGGGGTGGGACAAAACATTGAGGGCTTGGCCAAAGGGGGTAGGGAGAGTGAGGAGGGAAATACACAAAAGTTAAGACATGAATTAGTTCTATAGAAATCCTCATTATGATTAGCATTCTACATGATATAAGACTTAAAAATGAGCAGAAGACTTTTAGACAATTCTTCACAGAAAACATACACATATGTAAAGACATGAAAAAGTAACATGATTAGCATATGAGTGAATGCTCATGTTGAATCTTTAGCCCCCAGAGTGATGATATAAAAAGGAGTCTTTTAGAAAATGATTGGGTCATGAAGGTTCATTCCTTTCTCATGCTTGAACTGATGCCCTTATAAATGGATCCCCTGGGAGCTGCTCTGTGCCTTCCACAACGGTGAACAGACAGTGACCCTCACCAGACTTTTAATTGATGCCTTGATCTCAGACTTTCCAGTCTCTTGAATGGTAGAAAATAAATTTCTGTTGTTTACAAATGACTCAGCTTATGCCATTTTGTTATAACAGCTCTGAAGGGCTATTGGTGCAAAATATTTGGGGTTCAGGAGAGGGCTTATGAATCCCAACTTTTAAGCCTTTGTCTATTTGAACAAATAATTAAAAAAACAGACTTTGGAAAGGATAAACTATGCATTATTAAGTATATTTAGGGAGAAATCGTGATTTATGAGGCTTATTGTAGGGAGAATTAAGATCCAGAGAAAAAGCTAGCTGAAAGGCTCAAGGCAGAGGAGAATTCTGACCAGGCAGGACCCCTATCACTGAGAAATCTCTGAGCATAAAAGGGCTCAAGAGGCGGCACACACACCCACGCATGGAAGGCAAAGCATAAGACCCAGGAAGATCCCCTTCAAGTAAAACGACCAGAAAGGATTAACAAATAGAGCAGGACACAGCAATCAAAGAAAAAGAAATCATACATAAAATCAAAGTGAGAAATTATGTCAAAACATAACACATACTGATCAGCCTTTGAATTAGAGTGAGCTTCATGATCAAACTCAGGTGTGTGAAGAAAGACTCAATTGGCTCATGAACTCCAGGAGGAAACCCAAGTGGGACCAAGATCTGATTGGTTCATGGATCTAGGGGGCTGGCCCAGAGAAGCTGAGCTAAATAAGAAGCAGGATGTTCCCACTGGGGGAGTGTTGCTTGAAGCTACCTTGTATGAAACAGGGTCAGATCAGACACAAGTTGCCTGGGTAGACAGAATGGCATGTACTTGTTGCCATTTTGGGCATCTCTCCATAACTAAGTGGTTGTTAAAAACAAAACAAACAGAAAACCCACCTTACTCCTGTTTCTTCTTCATTCACTATGATAGGTCACTGGGATTGATAGGGAGTTGCTATTTTAACAAGTAACCTACAAGAATAAAGTGGCTTTGGAAATGGCAGAGGCTGTGAAAGTTTTAAAGGGCATGCTAGAACAAAAACCCACATTGGTATGAATGGCCTTTTAAAGATTATTCTGGTAAAAGACTAAGTAAAGACAGCTGTAAAGAAAGCCTTAGTCTTCTTAGAGAATACTTGAACAGAACATTGCTAGAAATACAGGTAGTAAAATCCATTCTAATCTCTCAGAAGAAAATGAAGGGCATCTTATTGGACAGCAGAGGAAGCCAGTCAGATGGCTAAATACCCCTTTCATCTTAGTGTCTTGTGCAGGCTGCAAGTTGTCAGCAATGAGCTTGAGCTGAGGAAGTATCTAGGCAACGAGTGGAAAGAACATTTTCAATCACCTTGATGGTTTTTAGTAAAATGAGCAAAGAAATGATATAAAGATGGATTTGTTCATCAAAAGTTAAGTAAAATTTAAAAATTGAAAAATCCTCAGCCTATGCATGCTAAGAAGAATAAGAACGATGAAGCCATTAATCATCAAGGAGATGTGAATCAAAATGCAAATCCCACCTATCCTATGTGCATACCTTTCACGTGTGAAAACTAGAATAGTGTTGATAAGAATGTGGAATGAAAGGAATGTGAACTGATGTAGCTGCCAGCAAAAATGGCATAAAGTCTCTCAAACAATGAAATTTTTATGTTAGGATTGTTCCTTTGACTCCAGAAGTAGAAAACAAATTCACCAAAAGCAATAAGTCTCATTATCTCTCATTATGTTGTATGTTATCCTAGCATAAAAGTTTAATCTTCTCATCTGCAGATTTGAGAAAATTCTAGTATTATTTTACATTTATTTAGTTGTTCTTCTTGGTAGGTAGAGTAATACTCAGCCCTCCTCAAAAGATAGCTATACCTTATTTCCTGAATGCTGGGACTATACTTACGTTACTTGGTAAAAATGTTTTTGCAGATGTAATTAAAGCTACAGAGTTTAAGATAAGATTATTCAGTTGGGCTTAAAATATTCACATTTGCCTCAAGAATAGATAAATTTATCTGGAGAGAAGCAGAAGAAAATATCAGAAGAGAACATCCTAGACACTAGAAGTATGAGACAGCCTCTAGGGTCCAAAGATTACCAGCATGAAAACATGGACCTTGTTCCTATAGGCACTAGAAGGGAATTCTGCTAACAATCTGAATTAGCTTAGAAGGTGGCATATTCCTATGCCCCTCCAGGTGATGAGCCAGGCTGACTTTAATTTTGACGTTATGAGACATAAAATAAAATAATTAGCAGAGCCAACTCATTCTTCTGAGACACTGAATTTGTATTGTTTTAATTCACAAAACACAGCATTTGAAAACCAATAAATTTTATTTATCACAGCATTTTGTGCTTCTTTTCACAATGATACCTGTAATTGTTTATCTTCATTGAAAACCTGACTGGACATAGACTCCTTGGAACCACACCCCAGGCTGGATTGCTAAGAATTTTCCCAGAAATGTTTGACTGAGGAGAGAAGGTTTTCTCTGAATGTGGGTGGCACTATTCCAGGCTGCAATTCTGGACTAAATAAGGATAAAGCAAGCAGAGCACCAGCATTCATGTCTTGTTGTGACCAGCTGCCCCGTGATCCTGCTGCCATGCCTTCTCTAATGCAATGACCTTTATCCCCTCAAACCATAGGCCAAAGTAAACCCTTCTTCCCTTAAATTTCTTTTGTCATGCATTTTGTCATAGAAACAAGAAAAATAATGAATACAGCACCTTATATGTATTTAAATGTAATGTCATGAATAACTATGCTTTATCTCAGTTTAGGAATTCAGTGATTTAATCAGAGCCTTTTGGAACATGATTTTAAAACTATATTTTGCTTAATAGAGAATTAAAAGAACAAACTCATGTGGTATAATTTCAATTTTCATAGTAAATTTAATAGTGAAATTTATATCATTGATTACCACTTAGGAATCAAAATAGCAATCCTAAAATTACTAAAATAGAATGTTGAGCTTGATGATACATAAAGTAATTAAGTCTATTCTTGTGAAAACTATCTTCTGAAAGTCTCAAAATATTCTATTTCAGTTTGTCTTTGGAGAAAAAAATTGACAATGAAAATTAATGTGGTGGAATTGTGTGTTAGCATGTATGCATGTGTGCACACACACACAGGAGCACAGCTCTCTGCAGGGCAGTCTCCTTAGTCCAGTGCTACAAAAGAACAGGTGAGTTAATTCAAGTAGCTATTTTTAAACAAGATGCATGCAAACGATATGAAACATATGGGAAGTAGGAAACATGGTCTCATGTGGAAATACTGTGTAGTTTATGAATTTCTAGAAAAAGACTGGAGCAGAGCACCAAGCATATGGAGGATAGCACGTAGATGTACCGGTAGAGAGACTTAGAAAGAATACTCATGGCACCTCTCATGTTCTTTCCAGAAGAGGGAAAATGTCAAAGCAGAGAGCAAGAAATTCAGAGGAGAAATGAGTGATGAAGAGGGTTACACTCATAGTTACCCTGAGTTTAGATAACTACACAGGTAGCAAGTCAAGAGTTGATGAAAGGACCCATGTGATAGATTCAGAGACCAGACTAAAACCATGTATGAAATCTGTGAGAGGTTACCCTAAACTATGAAGCAGAGATAAGCAGAAAAGTTTAGATTAAGAAACAATGCAATGCTCTCCCACCCAACTCAGCCTGGCTGAGTAGGGATAGGGACCAGATTTACGGGTGTCTGAGCAGCATAGGGTAAGAGCTGGAGAGACCCCCACACATGCCATAAACGAAGAGAGAGAAGGACTTTGTAGCGCTAGATTCAGGCATGGAAGGGGAAGAAGTAATTGGCTAATAAATTTGGCCAGTGCATCCCAGAGCCAGCCCACCTGAGTCATTTTATTTAGTTAGCGTGCTAGGCGGTGGGCAGCAGGGGGTGCTGTAGATCAGTCTCTATCAGGCACGAGTTCCATTGCTGTCGAGAGTTCCATTCTTGTGCTAGGGTGAAGTGGCATGTGGGATGTCACCTCATGGTTCTCTTTGGACCTCAACCCATAACAGAAACTGCCTTAAAAAAGCTAGCTTCTGGCTGGAGAGATGGCATAGTGGTTAAGATGCTTGCCTGTGAAGCCTAAAGACCCATGTTCTACCCTCCAGATCCCATGTAAGCCAGATGCACAAGGTGACACATGTGCGAGGTAGCACATGCACACAAGGTGGCACATGCATCTGGAGTTCGATTACAGTGGTTAGAGGATCTGGCATGCCAATCTCTCTCTCTCTCTCTCTCTCTCTCTCTCTCTCTCTCTCTCTCTCACACACACACACACACACACACACACACTCACTTATTCTCATTCACACTTATAAAAATGGGCCAGTCTGTTGGGCTTGCCTTAAGAAAAAAAAAAAAAAAGCTAGCTTTCTCCTATCCTTCAATATCATATTACATGCGTAAATTCTATCTGATTAAGATGTCATACTCTAGCACCTTCAGTTTGTATTATCTTTAAACTTTCAGTCTTAATTCATATCAATATAAAATATCGAGTTGGAGACAGATTGTAACCCATGTTTAAATATTTTTTACAATATTTATATATTTGACAGAGAAAGAGGGAGAGAGAGAGAGAATGGTTGCACCAGGGCCTCCAGTCACTGCAAACAAACTCCAGACGAATGTGCCCCCTTGTGCATCGAGCTAATGCGGGTCCTGGGGAATCAAACCTGGGTCCTTTGGCTTTGCAGGCAAACATCTTAACCGCTAAGCCATTCTTCCAGCCCTAAATATTTTTAAAAGAAGTATTTAAGCCCTTTTGCATAAGGTTAATTTTCTGTATTTGCCAAATTATTTCATGTTCCTGATATTTCCTTGTTGGATTGATTTTGTCATGTTTCATTGGGTTTTCACTACTTTCTCTCAAATTCAAAAATCAATTGGATGGCACAAATATCTTATTTTTGCCCATAGTTATTATCTTAGTGCCAACTTTTCTGTTTTGTATGTTTTGTTTTGTTTTTTGGTTTTTCTCTGTAGGGTTTTGCTCTAGACTAGGCTGACCTGGATTTCACTACGTAGTCTCATGGTGACCTGGAACTCATGGCGATCCTTCCACCTCCCTACTGCTAGGATTGAAGGTGTGTGCCTCCACACCTCACTCCAGCTTTGCTTTTATGCATTAACTGTTGTTTTTCTATCTATAAGACACCTGTACATGTATTTGATACATTTTTTTCTATAATTAAAAATGAAGGAATAAAGTTCTATTTTCCAGTTATGTTAGATAAAGGCCCACCATGCCTCTGCATATCCTGTCCACAGTGGCAAAGTCCTTTTATTGTTACTTGCATAGCCTTAGAACATGCATAACTAGCTGTAATACTCCATGCTAACAATGAAATATTTATATTATGTTTAAATTTAATATAATTATTTTATCATGTATATTATGTGTATTGTTATGCCCAATAATTTGAACAATTGAAATGCTCTTTTAAAGTTCAAATTATATACATTGAGTTTTAGACCTAGATTATGATATACATATGAATTTAGGTTTATTACATGATTTGTGATACTTCTAATTGACATTTTTTACACATGTATATGATATGTGATATTTTATACTGATTCTTGTGATTACTATGTGTTTTTATGCCATTGCTTCCTTACTCTTTTTTATGCATGTGTGTTTGTGTGTGCATGTGAGTGAGTGAGAGAGAGAGAGAATAGGTGCGCCAGGGCCTCCAGCCACTGCAAACAAACTCCTGACACATGTGCCACCTTGTGCATCTGGCTAATGTGGGTCCTGGGGAAGAGAACTGGGGTCCTTTGGCTTTGCAGGCAAACACCTTAACTGCTAAGCCATCTTCTCCAGCCCCCATCCATCTCTTTTTGAAACAAGATTTATCACTGACCCAGAGCTCACCAACTCATCCAGACTGGCCAGTGATCCTCAGGCTTCCTTCCGTCTCTGCTGCCTCAGCACTGGGTTTACAAGTGGAGGGCATGCCTGCACCTTACTCACTGAGCTATTTTCCCAGCCCTGTTTCCTTACTCTTTACCTTTTTGAATTTATGCTTCCATTGCCTGCAGTAAACTATAAAGTAAGTATTTGCAGCAGGATCTTGGTTAAAGTACTTTATTAACCCCTGCAGAGAGAAGACTATTATCCATTTGCCTCTTTACTGATATGATAATGTGGCCTGATATGTAATTCTTAGTTCAAAAATTCATTCTATATTTTTCCATTGTCACCTGGCATTTGGAATTGCAAAAATCCAATATAAGCTCAGTTTTTGCCCTTAGCAGATTAGGTGCTCTCTCTTTTCTGGACACCTGCCTCACAGGACACCTTTAGTATTCAACAAGAAGAAAGCAACTGCTGAATACTTCCTGGTAATGTTAAATTTCAAGGATAAAGGAAACTGTTTATAAGTTTCCTGCCACCCTTTTTATTATATCTTGAAAGAGTGTCTTTGTACAAGGCAATGTTAATTTGTAAGAGTGAATGAACATATGAAATCAAAATTCAAACTAAACAGAAAAGAAAACTGTTGATAGTTTTAGTATTCCCAGTGTCCTAGAAGTGGTGTATAAAATAATTATGATGTGTTGTCTGTATATTTTGTTATAAAGTCATCTTTTGTTGTAACATTATTTTTTTTTTGTTTTTTGACTTATTTATTTATTTGTGAGAAAGAGAGAGAGAGAGAGAATGGGCACATTAGGGCCTCTACCCACTGAAAACAAAGTCAACATGCATGTGCCCCTATGTGTATCTGGCTTATGTGGGTCTGGGGAATCAAAGTTGGGTGCTTCTTCTTTGTAGGCAAGTGCCTTAACAAATAAGTCGTCTCTCCAGCCCGGCTTGTTTGTTTTTAAAAGAAAGGTTTCACTCTAGACCAGGATGACTTGGAACTCACTCTATAGTCCAGGCTGGCCTAGAACTCATAGTGATCCTACCTCAGCCTCCTGATCGTTGGTATTGAAGGCATGTGATACCATGCCCAGCTCTACAAACAAACGTTGGGCAACCACTTTCTTTTGTACTTTGGACATGTTCTTACCAACTTGGACTTCTTTCACTCTCTGAAGTGGAAAACTCACAAGGTTGGGAGTGTGAAGCCATGAAACAATGGATATAAAAGAGAAAGAATAATGCTCAAAGGCTGTGGGTAGGGAGAAGCAGCTGTGTGTGTGTGCATGTGTGTGTGTATATGCGTGTGTGTGTGCCTTGTGTTCATGTGTGAGGGTACACATGTATGTGTGAGTGCATGCACATGTGTGTGCATTTACAAAGGAACACTAGAAAACAACTTCATGTTTCATTCCTCAGGGATGTTGTCCACTCTTTTTTGAGGCAGGGTCTCTCACTGACTAGAGATTGCCAAGTAGGCAGCCCCAGGGATTTGCCTGCTTCTGAATGCCTAGTCCTGAGATTACAAACCAACACACCATGCCTGGCTGTTTTACATAGGTTCTGGGAATCAGATTCAGGCTCTTAATCATAGCAAGGCAAAGACCTCACTGACTGAGCTTGCCCAGCACAGCCCCCAGCCCAACAGATTCATTAATTGAGAACATTGTGATAGACATTACTCTAGATGCTCAAGAGAAAAGATATGATGGGAGAAGAAGATAGAGACAGAAAATGCTCTAAAATATTAGGGCAGATGAGGAAAGTGCCTGCAGATGTGTGTTCCAGCTGCTGTTGGGACTTGTGAGGAAAATGGTTTATGTCAAGAGATGTTGAGGGAGGTTTCATGTTAATGATGATGTCTGAGCTTTTGAATTTGCCAGCCAAAACTTTCAGCAGGACAGCCTGTGCTGACATTGTCATTGTTACTGGTAAAATAAGTGTGAACAGGTAGGACATGGAGCTGAGCAACTATACCGTATGTCAAGAATGGGAAGTATTCCAGTATTGTTCTGAGTAAAACCTGAGCAGAAGACCTTGTGAATTCTTTACTTCCCTGGCATCGTCACTGCCCCAGAGCCTCACCCCTATCTCCAGCTGAAACTAGACTGTTAATTTCCATCAGTGTATTACTGCGCCGTCTGTTTAGACATCGTGGCTTTTCCCGAGGGCCAAGCTGCAGATATGTGGGTGACTATACAAACAGTATGTACAGGTGTCCGACCTATACCAATAAAGTCAGTGCCCCACAGGACCAGCAGATGACATAAGTGGAAAGGTCTGTCTCGACAAGTAAATACATAGTCATTGTCAAGGCAGGTATTAAGAAACCAATGCAACAAATTACTATTTTCAAAATTTCATATTGAACTAAAGTGTTTTTGAACTTGTGCATTTGTGAACCTTAACACATTATGTACTTATTTTGTTTTTTAACCTCATTTTCTGATTATAGTGTCATGCAATAGTGATAATCAAAGTCAGGTTTTATTGAAAAGCAAAACATGGTTTTCCTGAGAAAGCAAAAAACAACTCAATTTTAAGAAATGTTGAGTAAACAAACTTGGAAAGTTTTCTGTCTTTTTCTGTTTTATTTTGTTTTCAAGTACAATTATTGTTTTCTTTTGACTGGATTTACCTGAGCTTGATTGTCAACACATGCAAGGATATAGGAGGCAACTAAATGTGGTCTGGGTGAAAAAATAAACAATGACATATGAATTGGGAACATGTTACACTTAAGGTCAGACCATATTGGTTGAGAACATCCAGTGCTTTAATTTCTGCCTTATAGATACTTCCATCAACAAGATGAACTAGTCTTCCTAAATACGAATTTGTCCTTCACCTCAGCTTGTCTACCGGGGAAAAGACACCATGCAAATAGTAACCTAAGGTAAAAAGTGTAATTCTGTACTATATATTTTAATATATAATTTTACTAACTTATTTGCAAGTTAGAGAAAGAGAGAGAGAGAGAGAAGAATGGGTGTGCCAGGGCCTCCAACCACTGCAAATGAACTCTAAATGCATATACTACTTTGTGCATCTGGCTTTATGTGGGTACTGGGGATTGAATCCAGGTTGTTGGGCTTTGCAGGCAAGTGCCTTAACTGCTAACTCATCTCTGCAGTCCCTGTGTTATATACTTTTTAGTTCAGAACAACAACAGCAACAACAACAACAACAAAAGCTTTAAAAAAAATCCATGTGTAATGGTGCACTCCTTTAATCCCAACACTCAGGAGGGAGGCCGAGGTAAAAAGATAACTGAGTTTGAGGCCAGCCTGACAGTGCATAGTGAATTCGAGGTCAGCCTGGGCTAGAGCGAGAGCCTAGCAAATTTCATATTCTAGCTATTACTTAATCCACTTTAAATTTCTGAAATGTCACCACAGGTCTTCCAGAAGGTGAAATAATTTAAAACATGCTATCATCTTTTTAAACTTCAATTTGGAGACATGTCAAGGTTTAATAGCTTAGGAAATGATACCTTATGACTTCAAATGGTTTTCCCTTCTGTTCACTGTCCGTGTTGAATATGCTTCATGATTGCTTCCTTCAATTTTTAAATAATCTAGAAGCTACGGAAACATAATGATGGCTGCTCCAGTAGACCCCTATTGCTTCTGGACTGATTTAAATTTGAAAGCTAAGCTATTCTCCTCCAATTTTCATAGGAAAAGATTGTGTGAATTCTTTCTCTCTCTCTTTCTCTGAAGGTTAGTATTCTTGGCAAGCACATCATATAAAAATTTGTTTTTTATGTCCCATTAGCTGACCAGTTTTCCATTGCTGCCTCAAGAGCTCTCCTTGGGAAGGGGTTACAGCAGTCAACGAAATGCTTAGAGCATTCAAATCTAATCTTGTCCTGTTGAATGAATCCCCAGAGCTCTTCTCTCATCTCCACCCCCTGCAAACCCAGGCAACATGGTCTTTTTTCTTCTAAGTCAGCAGTCTTCTTCTTCTTGGCTCTCGAGGGTGATGGGTCTTTTTCTGTGTTTGCTGTTCCCGTAGAAAACTAACTGTTGTTGGGACAAACACACAACCACAAGCAGCTTATGGGAGAAAAGGGTTTATTTCAGGAGCACCGAATCCAGGGGAAGTTCTATCATGCCTGAATAAGTAGGCTCACTCATACCAGCGTGCATGAACAGCCAGAGGACAAACTGGCTCTCCACACACGCCTCACAGGGCTGGTTTCAAGATCCATTCCCAGTGACACACCTCTTCTCCATCAGGGTTCCACCTGCTCAACAGGTACAAGCTTAACCAAAAATACCTACCCAGAATGGTGGTACATCCTTTAATCCCAGCACTTGGGAGGCAGAGATAGGAGAATTGCCATGAGTTTGACCCCCCCCCACCCTCCGAGACTACATAGTGAATTCCAGGTCAGCATGTACTATATAGCAAAATCCTACCTTGAAAAACCAAAAAATAAAATAAAAAATAAAACCTCAGGCTGTGGGGAAAAGAACAATCACACTGCCATACTAATATTGAACAATTCTTTTAATGTCTGTCATTAAAACACTTTTAATTTTGACACAATATACAGAAATGCTAGAAAAATCATATAAATTATAACCGTTAGCCAGCTGGGCAAAATTAGTTTTTTATAAACCATAGGAATTATTGAAACTCTCTAGAACTATGCAATTATGAAGTCTACATTGGTTGTAAAGTTTAAAAAACTACAGAATTATTCATAGTTCACCAGTTTTCCTTCAAATCTTAATATCAGTATTTTAAAATGTACGATGGGAGAAATAATGCCTCTTTATAAGATGTTTGTGAGAAATGGAAAGAATATAGGTACAACTTCTAGGGTAGAGTACAAACTCAATATCATCCATTACTAAAAACCTTTTACACATTAAAATTATTGTTGGAGAAATAGGACAGGCTGCAAGGTAGGCTCCTTCTGGAGATTTCTGATGAACATCTCACTTCCTTTTTCTTCTTTTTTTTTGTGTGTACCTCTAGGATGCGTGCATGTGCGTGTGTGTGGGGGGGGGTGCAGTTACTTAAATTGCTCTCTATCGTATTTATTTATTCAATTTATTGAGACAGTTTCTCTCACTAAACCTAGAGTTTATCCATCTGAAAAACCGTCCAGTCAGCCATGGAGATCCTTCTGTCTCTGCCTCTCCAGTGCTGGGAGTGTAGGCATGCACTACTGTGCCAGGCTTTTACATGAGTACTGCAGATCCAGATTCAGGTCCTCATGCTACGCAATGAACTGTCTTACCGAACCTGCACATTCCTGGTACTTAAGTTCAGCCTGGGGTGAAAATGTGGCCGTGTAACCTCTGCAGGAACTGACAATGGCTGCCCTTAGAGAGGCAGCTAGAGAGTCAGCTTTATGCTCGCCACCACAAAGTAGTACAGCGACTGCCACAGCTGGCAGCCAGCGCGGTTGGCGCTCATCTCCAGCGAAGCTGCCAGCAGAGTGGAGGGCTTGAGCCTGCTGTTGCTCTGCATTCATTAATTAAGTCAGCTGAAAAGGGAAAAAGATCCTCCAGAGGGTAGTCACAGTTTTATTGACACAGGAAATCCAGCTCATGGTAACAATACTGAAAGGGGAAAGTGTCACAAGTGTAATTCTGTAATGGGATACCATGTGTATGGGGGATGCATAGTACAAAGTCAGAACAGAAGACAGGAGTTGTAAAGACAAGCAGTTTATTTTCAGAGGCAGGTTATGATAATAATCAAAAAAATATTAATCAGAAGTATATTTATAATCAAACACATGTATAAGTAAGGTGATATTATTTGGTCAGTGATAAAGAGATTCAATTCTGGTAGAAGTGAACTTTGTAGCCCACCTTTAGCAACGAGTCACACTAAAAATAATAAGATCTTAAAACTCAAACCTATTGCTCCTTGATATTTATAGTTTAATGGATGGAGTTAGTGAGATAGAAATAAATCACAAATAAATGGACCTTACAAAGATGGATGACATTACTGGGCTAGGATCATAGTGGGAGGGAAAGTATGAATTCAAACACAATGGAAAACATAATTCCATGTCATAAAATGTAGTGGTAAACAAAATGCATTAAATCCAAACTACATAGATGGTTTTGAATCCCTGGAATTCTATCACTCTCTTCTTAGTACATTTACCTCTAGAGATTCTTTAAAAAAATGGATTAGAACAGTATTTAGCTGGTCTGTAGTAATATTGTGAGACAGTGCCTGTCTTTCTCTGTAGTAGAGCTCCAACTAGAGTGATTTCTTAAAAGTTGACATAAAATCGGTGAGTTAGTAAGAGCCTATCAGCAGTGCTTAATGGAAGAGTTCAGTAAGTATGTATAAGTAGTACATAGGCAAGAAATGAATGAAGCAAAATTAATGCCATAGACTACATATAAATTGATCTTCATTTTGTATCTATCATCCAAAGATTAAAAAAATTAAGACAGGCAGTATAGTCATAAAGCATGCCTTAATTTAATAGAGATAAATCAGAGGATGAGTGGTTTATGGTCTAAGTAATAGATTTTTCTACATTATTTACCTTGGCCACTAGGTGTATTGTTAATGTAAGTATGTAACATTTTTTTGAGCTATCTAGTATAAAATGGTTATTTTCTGCATTTCAGGGTCAATGGATTACTTTTATATGATGAATATTACACACACACACACACACACACACACACACACACACACACACACATATATATATATATATATATCATCTTCTAGAAAATAAAAGGCAAGATGTAAACTAATCTGGTATGTTCACATATATAGGATTTCATTGTGAAGAAGTCTTGTGATATAGACCTTCAATAATAATGGGGCTGGAGAGATGGCTTAGTGGTTAAGGCGCTGGCCTGTGAAGCCTAAGCACTCATGATCAAATCTCCAGCTCCCGCTTAAGCAAGCATGCAATGCCTCACATGTGCAATAGCGCAAGTGTCTGGAGTTTGTTTGCAGTGGCTGAAGGTCCTGGCATGGCCATTCTTTCTCTCTCTCTCTCTCTGTCTCAAATAAAAATAAAATTTTCTTTTAAAAAAAGAATAATGATAGAATGTCTTCCATAATATCTTGTTAAGTTAAAAATGGCAAAATGAATGGATTATGATACCATTAGATACATTATATTACATATTGTATGCAAAGTAGAGAGGATATTTCTTAAGAAATTACTCTTGGTATTTTGATCAAATATATCAGAATGGATTATTTCCTGGAAGGCCATAACAGACATGAAAAAAGCAGGGGTTCATACCCTAGCTTATTGGTGCACTTTGGCTAATATCATCCAGGGTAGCAATAGCCCTGAACCAATGGAGCTGAATAGATAAACATGTCAAGATATAGGATAGGCTTAGATATTTCTTGACAAAAATGGACTAAAGTGATCATCAAAGACTAATCTTTTTGTCACTAATCTATGCCACCCTTAACAGAACTTCCTCCTGAAGACTGTAGGATGGCTGCAGCAGGTCCAGACATGGGGACCTGATATGACAGGGTCAAAAGTCACAGTGTTGTCCAGCTCTTCTTGTGGCTCTGTCTTGTACAACAAGCAAAACTATCCAAGAAGTCAAAATATTTGACCCATTCCTTGGACGGGGACTATCTTTTTATGGTGTCAATTACATATGGGAGCTGATGAAAAATTAGAATGTCGGGCTGGAGAGATGGTTAAGGCTTTGCCTGTGAAGCCAAAGGACCCAGGTTCAATTGCCCAGGACCCGCATAAGCCAGGTGCACAAGAGGGCGCATGCATCTTAAGTTTGTTTGCAATGGCTGGAAGCCCGGGCATGCCCATTCTCTATCTGTCTCTCTTCTATCTATCTCTCTCTGCTTACAAATAAATAAATAAAATTTAAAAAGTAAATAAAAATTAGACTGTCATCGTGTGACAAAGTGCCTCCTTCATAATACTAGTGACATTTCTGTACATGCCTCCCTTATCACACATATTAGTTTTATTGCAACTGATGGATAAATTTCTATTCTATGTCATTAGTATAACATTAGTTCAACTGCTCAGATTGCAAACATTTATACTCTATTTCTACTTGTATCGGGACTCCATTGCTTCACAGTTTTTCAAACATTTGTCATCAGAAGAATTCTAAAAATTTTATGATTTGTTAGGTAAGTAAAGATATAAAATTATAATTTATTTTCATGCTTATTAATGAATATAAGTATTTTATTTACTGGCCATTTGTTTATTTGCTTGTTTCAGTTCTGTGTTATTCAGATCTTTCATTCATTTATTTCTGCATTAAGATGACTTTTGTCTCATTCATTTCTAACTTCCATGTTTTATGGAAGCTATCTAGCTATACATATATATATACATATATATATACACATATAGAGTATGTATATATATATTATGAAAGCATAGATATACATTGTTTTGTGTATCCATATTAACTCTTAAGTTAACTACTTGATTTTAATTTTTGAAAAGTTACTATTAGTAGACACAATACATTATATGCATCAACAGTTCATTCTTTTTGTAACCAAGAATAAATTTATTTAAGATTTAATGATATACAAAACGTATATAGTATAATATCTTTAAATAAGACACTTTTCTCTCCCCCCATCAATATTAAACATTATTTAAACAGCTTCTCTCTGTGTGCCTGGTCTGTATCTATGAGATACACTACTGAATACAATTAAGCTTTATATTGCTCCCTTCCAAATAAAAATCAAAATTGGTACCTAGAAAACAAGCGAAAGAAAAAAAAGTTTAACAAAAGTATAAAATTTGAGTCAAATGATAAGCTTTGCTTACTATTGAATATGCAAAAATATCTGGGGAAATTAAGTTACACTTTATTGGCCTAAGGTTGCATTGCAATTTTCCGACATAGAATGACAATCCAACTCAACTGATTTCATAAATAAGTTCATGTTCATTCATGTTCAACAATGTTCCCACACAGTTCATTCTTTTTAATTACTGAATAATTGTTTATACTATCATTGCACCACAGTATGTTGATCCATTCACTTAAAGAATATTTAGGTTGTTTCCAGTTATGAATGTTTACATTAGTGTACAGGGTTTGTGTAAAATGCTTTCTGTTACCTAGGGCAAATGTATACTAGTGGAATTGCTTAATCACCCAGAAAATACATGCACATGGGTTTCCTTTCTTCCTTTCTCTCTCCCTCTCTCTTTCTTTTCTTTGCTAGAAGATGAATTTAGGGACTCATGATGCTTCTTGTAAACTCTTAGCATGTCTTTTGATGAAACTATGTATAAAATGAATGGGATTAAAAAAAATATTTTCAGTATCTTATGATTAATTTCCAGTTTGTAGGATTTTGTTACATTATCATACACATATACCTTTATGTTTTATATTGATCTGGGGAGTTATGTTAAGGATGCCATCTACTTTTTGTTTGTTTGTTTATTTTTCTTTACTTATTTGAGAGGGACAGACAGAGAAAGAGGCAGAGGGAGACAGAGAGAGAATGGGCACCCCAGGACCTCCAGCCACTGCCAACGAACTCCAGATGCATGCGCCCCCTTGTGCATCTGGCTAACGTGGGTCCTGGGGAATCGAGCCTTGAACCAGGGTCCTTAGGCTTCACAGGCAAGCACTTAACCGCTAAGCCATCTCTCCAGCCCTGTCATCCACTTTAATAATAATCAGTATTCAAAACCCAAGATAAGAATTTCCTACTTTTGCTCAAATGATTAATGCTTTCTTCTTTGTCACGTTTTGCAGCTTAGTTATGATATGTGAGTGTGTGTGAGTGTGTTATGTGCCAATATTTACTTATCATGTTGTCTGAAATTCTTGTTTTTGCAGTTTGAAGTCTATTGCTATTTTGGGGTAATCACACCTGTGATTTCTTTAATAGTTCCTCTATCTGGTTCTAGCTCTTGCTTCCTTACATGTTGGAACATTTAATTCCCATAGCTCCTATTTATTTATTTATTTTTTGTTGTTGTTGTTGTTGTTTATTTTTATTTATTTATTTGAGAGTGACAGACAGAGAGAGAAACAGGCAGAGAGAGAGACAGAGAATGAGAGCGAGAGAGAGAGGGAGAGAGAGAATGGGCGCGCCAGGGCCTCCAGCCACTGCAAACAAACTCCAGATGCGTGTGCCCCCTTGTGCATCTGGCTTAGGTGGGTTCTGGGGAATCGAGCCTCCTACAGAGGTCCTTAGGCTTCACAGGCAAGCCCTTAAACACTAAGCCATTCCTCCAGCCCTATTTGTATTTTTCTTTGGGTTATTTCATATATATATAATCTGTTTATTTGAGAGAGCATGAAATAAGCAGGTATATAGAGAGAAAGCGGGAAGGAGACTGGGCTCACCAGGGCCTTTAGCAGCTGTAAACAAACTCCCTTGTGAGGCATGCGCCCCCTTGTGCATCTGGCTTATGTGGCTATTTTTTGACCTACCTTCAAGTTCATTGATTCTTTCTGATACTGTTTTCATCAAAGACTTTTTATCTCTCTTATTTTCATTTTAATACACTTATTTGATTCCCTCTCATATTTCTGTCTCTGCAAAAATTACTCATCTGCTCTTGAATATTGCTGACCTCTCTTCTGTTACATAAGGCAGATTTTCTTTTTTTTTTTTTTTTTTTTTTTTTTTTTGGTTTTTCCAGGTAAAGTCTCACTCTAGCTCAGGCTGACTCACTGTGTAGTCTCACGGTGGCCTCGAACTCACAGCGATCCTCCTACCTCTGCCTCCCGAGTGCTGGGATTAAAGGCATTTTTCTTTCTTAGGTGATCTCTCATTGAATATAATCCAGGGTCACTTCAGACTCACTATGTAACCCAGACAGGCCTTGAACTCAAGTCTGTGCTCTACTTAGGTCTCCTTAGTGCTGGGATTTCAGTCATGTACCTCCACCATGACTGGCTTCAGAAATTTAATTTTATTTATTTCCATTTCTTCTCCTAAACTCAGTGAGTTTTCACTAGTTCCCAAAGGGTTATAGTTTCATTATTTTTTGTTTGAACTTTTAAGTCCCCCTCCCCAATAGATTAAGACTTTGGTTTAAAGGAGATGCAGGTGAAGCTTCCAAGGAGTGCCTGCTGTTTTAGGCCTGTGCCATTTAAAGCAGAAGCTGTAAGAAAAAAAAAAAAAAAAAAAGCTTGTGATCAGTGATAGGATCCCCTCTGCTTGCATAAGATCCCGAACCTTCAACTGTGATGGAATTCCCTGCTCATAACTAGGGCCCTAGGGTTTCACTGTTTATTGCCATTTTGCATGCAGCTTCATCAGTCCACCAGTTCTTGCTGAATTAACTTTACCATGATGGAATGGCCACAGCTAAGCCAGGGCTCCCATCATGGCCAGACTTTCCCTGTGGACGCTTGTCTATCTCTCCACAGACTGAAGGTTAGCTAGCTGCTCTGCTTCCTCAACTCACATGCGCCTAAGAAAACCCCAAAAAACTAAACTTATTTTGTGATAAGTGTGGGAACATAAAAGATTTTACATGAAAATTAACCTTCAGAAAATATGAATTTTCTTAATTAGATAACCCCACTATAAAATTTTTGAATTTACTTTCAGCATAAAACATTCAGAGCATGTGGTGCCTCCAACATTTGTCCTTCAAACCTTTTTGTTTTAGTCAGTATATTAATTCAAACTTAATTTTGTATAACATCCTTTGTAAAATATTACTTAACATTTATATCTAGCTAAGAGAAATAATAAAAATATATTGATTTATTGTTGCTTTTAACATTTGCATGTGAGAACTGATGAATAGATGTCTGCCAAATATGTTTTCTCATACTGTTTGTGTTACTCAGAATATCTCAAGCGATTTCTTAAGGACTTATTTCATACTTAAGCTCTCATCACTGAATTACCTCCTAAAATGGCCTCAGTTTAGGTTATTAAGTTGCTATCACTTTGGCCACTAAATTTTCTCAGATGAATTTCATTCAGGAAATGCATTTGAGCCACACCACTTATCTTTTCTTGCTTTTAATGTGTCAATTTTGGGACTGTACACATTGCCACACCTATAACTTAGCACTACCTTAACATTTGATGTCTAGTGGGATTGTTCTTTGAGACAAGAGCAGAGTATCAAAAATAATTTTATTTTAGAGCCGGGCGTGGTGGCGCACGCCTTTAATCCCAGCACTCGGGAGGCAGAGGTAGGAGGATCGCCGAGAGTTCGAGGCCACCCTGAGACTACAGAGTGAATTCCAGGTCAGCCTGAGCTCGAGTGAGACCCTACCTCGAAAAACCAAAAAAAAAAAAAAAAAAAAAAAAATTATTTTATTTCTCCCTGGACATAGGAATATCTAAAACTGAATAAAAAATAATTAGAGGACAGCTTTATATTATATAAACATGTTTGAGGATAACTATGGTCAGGATAAAAAAGGAATTGAAAACCAGGTATGGTGGCACACACCTTTAATCCCAACACTCTGGAGAGGTAGGGTGATAGCCATGAGTTTGAGGCCTCCCTGAGACTGCATAGTGAATTCAAAGTCAGCCTGGACTAGAGCGAGATCCTACCTCGAAACAAACAACAACAACGAACAGTATTGAAAATACCCTGAATGTTTTCTTATTTTTTTCTTTTCCTTTTCTCTTTGTTTTCTATACCCCATCCTTTTCTGCTACAATTTCCTAAAGACTTAATAGAAATGTTTTGATGTCTTCTAGATAACAGAGAGTTTTCCCATGTATTTCATTGTTACAAGGTCATTAATAATTCTTTAAAAGTATTTAAACATAAAATTGAAGACTATGTGGTATTAAGTTTATTTGTTCAAATGATGCCCTGATGTCTAAATTTTTCTCTGTGTGAAAAGAACTCACTGTCAAAAGATAGAAGATGAGTCACTATAGGAAGTTGTAAATCTATCAAAATGTCACAATCAAATTAAAATTTAATTAAAAGCTAGAGAAAACCTACTTACTACTGAATCTCAGAAAATTGTCTAAGGAAATTACTTTTTGAAGCATTAATATCAATATTTTAACTTCTTGTTAATTTAGTGTTATAAATTTGAGTTCCAACAATACTGGGTATTTGCCTTTGCTTGAGACTAGAATGCTAGAAATATTTGAAATTTCATTTCTAGATATTAACTATATTATTCACTTTTGACAGATTTCTCTTGCTACAGTTGGTTGATAAAGATCACTTAAGATTAGTACACTTATAGTGTGGCTCTCTTGTCATCAAAACATTCTCTCCTCAAAACTTACTTTTTCCTTATATAAAGTGAAAAGCAATGAATAAAAACTTAGATATTAAAATCATTACTATACTGAAAATTCTTCAATAACAGGCTCCGTGCATCATATATATGTATGCAGTCAGCTTGTACCAGTAAGAATAAAATGCTAAAAATAATTCAAGAGGCACAAAAGATCTTAAAAGTACAATATTATTCTTCATGTACTGAAAAAAGCAGTATATTAAAATACTTCAAGGTGTCTTCATATGTCTTGGGCATGTTTGACATAACACTTGACATGCATTTTTTAAACATTTTATTGATAACTCACATAAATATAGACAACATACCATAATCATAATCCCTTCTCAAGATGCCCCTTTTCCTTCTCTCAAATCCCTCCTCCACTGAATCCCTTCTTCTTTTCATGTAGTTTTTCTTCTATTTTAATGCCATCATTCCTTTCCTCCTATTATGCAGGTCTTGTGTAGGTAGCATCAGTCATTGTGAAGTCATGAATATCGAGGCAATTTTGTAGCACTGCTCCCCTCCCTTTGGCTCACATATTCTTTCTGTTACCTCTTCTGCAATGGTCCCTGAATCTTGAAGGGAGTTATCACACTTTTGAAAGGCCTCCTTCACTTGGATTCAGGATAACGCTTTATACTCCTGTCCCTCTACCTCTACCCACATCTTCAGGGTCTCCTTTGCAGGATTCCTCTCATCTTACTGACTGGAGACATTGAAGAGGCCAGGTCAGCTTGGGCTAAAGTGAGACCCTACCTCAAGAAAGAAAGAAGAAAAAGCAAGCAAGACAGACAGAAGAAAGGAAAGGGAAAGAAAGAAATGGAAAAAAAGGAAATGGAAATATTTGTATTAAAATAAGTTATCCTCAGACACACACATACATATATAAAACCAGCATAAAGTACTAGTATAGACTTTTTAAAAATGCACTTAAGTATAGATATCAAGAAAAATAGAATCTTGTAGAAATAAGCATTTCACATAGAATTCAAATGACAGCATAGAAAGTTTTTAGGCCTTTTTTTGAATTTGTTCTATTTACATTTTAATTTTATTTGAAATAGCTTTATTAATTTTTTATTGAAATTTGGATGAAAGGGGATAAAAAGCAAACAAATGGGAAATGTATGAGAAGTGAAGTGACTCATGGAACAAAAAGAGTTCTGAGAGTGAAAATGGATATTATTTTCAGACAAGGGAAAATCTATGAATCATTGAGCTTAATCATATAGTTCTCTTGCTTCACATCAGGATTTGATAAGGCAAATGAAACTGTTGTCATGGATCAAGTATTTCATGTAAAAAGCCACTGGTCCTTAGGCAAGTCTCAATTAGGGAGCCTATTTACATGGAGATATAAAGGTGACACATATATGTGCCAATTAGGTGACACTCAGCTATCTGTATGGTTCTGTGAGGAGTGTGCTTTGTAATACAACTGAGCCTAATAAACAGGTTAAAACCAAAGCCTTTTTATCAACATTATATCTTACCAAGTGCATTTATTGATCTGTTCAGTTGCCATACTCTAGACACTACTCAATGCACAATGGGATCAGCAACGATAACAACAAAATTCTGTCCTTACGGAGATTGGATTTAGAGGGTCAGAAACACAATGCATACATCATTTTGAGTGTGCTAGAAGCACAGGATTACTATACATTATGAAAAGAGAAGGCAGTGACTTGGGAACGTAATACAATATGAAATGGGAGTATCCTGAAGGCAGTCTATTTACAGACTTGAAGCTATGATGTTACTAGCCAACAAGATTTCTGGAAAAGAAAAGGCTCTGAGGGAAAGACTATTTGGGAAACTACATCAACCAGATAGCAGGCTAAGGGATCGGAGACCTCACTTTCAAAACAAAAATAATCAGAACATCAAATGTTCTATGGATGAGAATATCCTGAGAAGCCCTGGAGTGGATGGGTAAGGCCAAATCAGGAATTCAGGTACTGGGAACAGCTAGAAGAAAGGGTTAAGGTTCATTCTCCCTGTGCAGCATCATCTTCCAAGCCTGCACAATGCCTTAAGGAATCCCCCTGGTCCAGCTGCAACCCATGGGGAAAGAGCAAGGTTCCCACCACTGCAGAGATCTCTTGTGGATTTTGTTGGCGATGACAGCACATGCTGCATCTGAAGCTGTGTCACTTAGAGCTGGCATTAACATTCTTCCTTCTAGACTCAGAGCTGCTGTGGGTGGAAGTCCTAGGAGCATGTATGTGTAGGTATCTGAGACTAGGCACGTCTGTGAAGATGTCCTGGTACCTACTGATGCCATCACACACCTGCCCATGTGTCCACTGCTAGGCAGGGCTCTACCACAGAGCTGTCCCTCAGAAGGTTTGTCATGGTGTGTGGGGAGGTTCACACTTGTCATCGCTGCATTCAGGAAGCTAAGGAAGGAAGATTATAAGTAGTTCAAGGGCCACCTGAGCTGCATGTTGAGACTTTGTCTCCACAAAGAAGAGGTGGAGGAACAGGAGGAGCAAGAGGAAAAGGAGGAGCAGGAGGAGGTGGAAGAAACATCAACACCTGCTGCCTGTGTTAGGTGCTCATTATTATGCTTTATTTTTCAGCACAAATTTGTCCCTCGACCCTTTCCTGCCTGCCAATAATCATTAGTGTGAATAATCATCTGTGGCCAAATTGTAACCCCTTACTACATGGGAGAGTCGTGGAGTTGAGAATAAAGTGCATACAGCTTCTTTCAATTCCAGTTGTCAGGTGTCCATCAGTATTTACCTGGACATTGTTCATGAGCCACATCAGGAAATAAGTATATAACAAAAACACAGAAAATCCAACAGTAAGTTAAAGATCAGCATTTTCTTCTGACTGTTCCTTCCAGGGGTCGCATGCCTTGTCATCTTCTCTCTCTTATCATCTACAAAGCAATGCCTAGAGCTCTTTCTAGTGATCCAAAATAGGTGTTATTCATTAGTAGAAACATAATTTATTTTGTAAGAAAGTTAGGATGTCAAAATTGTAACTCTTGGAAAGTTGAGAAATTTATAAGTTAATAATAGTATAAAGCCAGGGAATAAAAGAGTGCTGCATGTTAGAAAAGATATGTTTAAAACACTGCCAATTTTAAGTCACTACTATGTATAGGGAGGGAACTTTCTATGATGCTAGTGTACCCACCAGTCTGAAGAGTAGTTTAGATTTTTAGTAGGCAATAAGAAGAGAAATCTGGTAGGAAAAATAAAAATAACCAGTTAAATTAACACCAAGTGGAAGAAACTTTTTGGAAAGTATTTGAGTTTCTTTTCCTCTTTTTAACTGGAGAAAAATTCATTTCCTCTGCAAAATTCATTTGATTTCACCTATTAAAAAGGACAGAATGAATTTAAAGTGAGCTTAAATGGGCCACCAAAAGATCTCTTCAACCTTCAGCTCTTTCTCCTCTGTTTTAGAGCATCATGTGCTCTCATTTCCTTTCATTTCCCACCAGTATTTCTTTATCCCAGTAACGCATTGAACATCAAAATATAATTTAGCAATCAATGAGTGTGAAACTAGGGAAAAATTGATTCAACCAACAGATTGTGTCTTCTCCTTGAGAAATCACTCTTTCAATGATGGACAAAAAAAAAAAAGCCTTTTAAAAACTCACAATTTGAGGTGAGAAAAGGTTCCATTCAACTCTGACTTGAATGAGCTCTGATCCATCAGTACTAGATTTTCTAAAGATCTGGGTAAAATTCATACATTTTTACCTTAACAGTGCACCCTTGTAGTTATACTTCATTATCTTTTAATGCCATTTCTAATTCTAGGCTTTTATTTGGGACTAGCAACTAAGTGTGGGTTGCTAAGAGACCAAGTCCTAGGTTAAGAATCAGATAACCAGGCTTCTGTTTGCACATCTGTGACTAATGGCGTGGGATTTGAGGGAAATCATTTGCACATTCTACATAACCATTTGTTCAGAAAAATTATGTTTTTATCAACCTCTCTCTTAAAAGACTAAATACAAGAACCTATTCTTAAAGTTATCAATAATTTTCAAATTATAAGATCATTTTAGCTGAAGGATTATGAGCCATATATCCTTATGACTTTTGGTGTGTGTGTGTTCTCACAAGACACCATTTTCCATTTACCTTAGCACTAGACAACCACAGTGTATTTTCTTTTCCCACTGGACCTATCTGTTCTGGAAAACTCATAGTAATAAAATCACACTGACAAATTACTTTTACACATTAGAATATTTTCAAAGATCTTTCATATTGCTGCATGCATCTATTTATTTTCTGTTATTAATGAATAATATTCGATTTGATTCATATATCATGTATGGCTCATTCATTCTTCATTTGGTAAATATTTGTGCTGGTTTGATTTTGACTATTAGGAATAATACTGCAATGAGTATAATTATAATTGTAAGTTTTGTGTAGATATATATTTAAATTCAATTTGTGCAAGCATCTAGCAGTGGAATTGCTGGATAAAGTAATAAACCCATGTGTAGTGATTTAATGAACTACTATACTGTTTTTCAGGGGGTCTGTACCATTTTTACATTTCCATATTAAATATTGTACCAATTTCTCTGCATCTTCTCCAACAGTTGTTACTACCTGTATTTTATTGTAGGCTTTCTTGTGCATGTACACTAGTATCTCATGAGAGTTTGTCTTTTCATCTAACTCATGACTAATAATGTGTGTTATCTTTTCATGTCCTTATTGGCCAAGGGTATATTTTTGGAGAAACATTCATAGAGGTTTTTTTTTCAATTTAAATCCAATTATTTTTGTTTTCATTGTTAAGTTGGAATAGCTACTTTGTTTTTTTCCAAGTTTCCATGTTCTACAATTCCTAGCTTGGAGTTGATTTTATGTGGTACAAGAAAGCATGCACTCCATCCAGGAAAGTCTTGATTTGACTATGCAATATGTAGCACAGTCTCTTTGTGAATAGAAGACTTTATGGTAAATTGAAACTGGGATTCCAGTCTAAGCAAAAGTTTAATTCTAGAAGTAAATGAATCCACATTTTATCTGTCAGAAAATACAGCCATGTGCCTTTTTTTTATGTTTTCCTTCTTTCCAGTAGATGCCAGAAAGCTTAGAGACAATTAAGTCACTACCTAAGTGCTTTATGTCTGCTCAACTAAAGTGCATTTTGTTAACTTCAAAAGGGTTTTAGTTTTAAAATTAAGCATGTCTCTCCTATACATTGTAATCTCTATGTTATCCTCATTCTTTTCAGAAACAGACATGACAAATCTGAAATTCTGAAAAAAAAATTGAGGAGGATATTTTAGAGGACTCCATCTACTAATGAAAAAGTTACTTTTTGTTCCCTTTATGCCATAGAAAAATCACTGTGTCTGAGAATGAATTCCGAGGCTACCTGTGGTATATTCAATTTAAAAGATACATTTGTCTTCAACAAAAATGAAGCCACAGAGTATTCCTAAAAGTGAGATAGTAAAGAATAGGAGATTTTGACTTAAGAACATGAGATACAATAAACTCTATCCTTTATAGTGACCACCCCATTACCCGACAGTCTTTTGTTGTATGGAGACTCCAGGCAAAACCCATTCTTCCACTCAGTGCAGAAGAGCCTAAGCCATACTTCATGTTAGATTCAATTTTTTTTTTTTCCTGTCAGACACAACATATACCCTTTCAATACATCTCCTTTCAACCATCCAATATTATGGTTTCTAATTTCATCATTAACTTTTTGTTTTGTCTTGGAATGACTTGGTTTTTTCACACAAGGTCTCACTCTAGCCCAGGTTGACCCACTTTTTGTAGCCCAGGCCTACTTCAAACTCAGCCTCACTGATCTCAGCCTCTCAAGTGCTGGGATTAAAGGCCTGCACTGCCATACCCAGCTTCTTATTGTTTTTACCAAGAATTTATTCACAGGTTACTCCTTCATACTTTTAATATCAGTACCAGGTGGCAAACATTGACAAATTTGTTAATTCACCAGGGAATAAAGCTGGATTTTGGGGAGAAAGAAACTCCTTTAACGTTCTTTACTCTTTTCAGAAAAATTAGCTTCCTCCTATTGTCCCAGTGCAGAGCAGCTGGCCGATTCTTAATTGTGGTAACCTCTTTTTTTTTTCCTTCATTTTTTAATTTATTTATTTGAGAGCGACAGACAGAGAGAAAGAGGCAGATAGAGAGAGAGAGAGAGAGAGGGAATGGGCTCACCAGGGCTTCCAGCCACTGCAAACGGAACTCCAGATGCGTGCGCCCCCCTGTGCATCTGGCTAACGTGGGTTCTGGGGAATCGAGCCTCAAACCAGGGTCCTTGGGCTTCACAGGCAAGCGCCTAACCACCAAGCCATCTCTCCAGCCCTGTGGTAACCTCTTAAACAATCATAGCAGGGAAAGCATGGTGTAAGCAGGAAGCTGGGCATCAAATCTTATATTAATCAGAAGGAAGCTACAAGAGTGAGCTAGCTAGCACTGGAAAGCTGGGCTGGACTATACAGTTCCAAGGCCTAACCCCTAGTGACACATCTTCTTTAGCAAGGTTCAACCTTCCAAAGGCTCCACTAGCTGGTGATTGAATATGAGGCTTAATTACAAACACATGAGGCTATGGCAGACATTTTACATTTAAACCATTATTGTAACCAAAATTGGCACAAATACTATGTTCAGTGAAAGACTGTCTCAAGGAAATAAGGCAGAATAACATCTGACTCTGGCCTCCACACACATCTGTGCACAGGATGCACATATTTGTACACACATCAAAAAAAAAAAAGATAACTTAGAGGTTAAGGTGCTTGCCTGCAAATCCTAAGGACCCATGTTCACCTCTCCAGATCCCACGTAGGTCAGATGTACAAAGGTGAGGCAAGTGCAAGGTTGCACATGCCCACTTGGTGGCAAAACTATCTAGGGTTTGATTGTAGTAACTGAGGCCCTGGTGCCCCAGTTCTCTCTTACTCTGTCTCTTTCTTTCTCTCTCTCAAATTAAAAAAAAAATTAAATAGAAAATATTCAACATGTGCTCATATAGACAGGTTTCTCTTAGCCTTACTATTTTTATTTATTTATTTTTATAAAGAAGATTCCACTTCTTTAAAAATTTTACTTATTTAGGAGAGAAAAAGAGAATATATATGGGCATATCAGGGATTCTTCCTGCTATTCTACTTTGGGCATCTGGCTTTACTTGGGTACTAGAGAATTGAACCCTTGATTTGTAAACAAGTGATTTAGCCACTGAACCATGTCCCCAGTCTTGCCATGTGGAAGGGAGGAGGGGGTAGTGAGCCCATGTGAGTAGGGACCAGGGATCCCACCTCCCCCATCTCAGCACAGCAGGGCCAAGATGAGGGGGGGCTTGGGACCTGGAAGTTCAAGAAAGATGAAAACCAAAAAAGAGGCCTTATCCAGGCGTAGTGGCACACGCTTTTAATCCTAGCACAGGAGGCTGATTTAGGAGGATTATTGTCAGTTCGAGGCCAGCCTGAGACTACGTAGTGAATTCCAGGTCACCCTGGGCTAGGCTAGAGTGAGACCCTACTTATAAATACCAAAAAAGAAGAAGGAGGAGGAAGAAGAAGAGAAGAAGAAGAAAAAGAATAAGAGGCCTTACCCTCCCAGTAAGGATCTATATCTTGTGGGCTCAAGTGAGTCTGAAAGAGAGTTAATTGGTCTGGGCTCAGGAAGGGTTGGCATACCTTGGTGGCAGTGAGATACAGAACTGATTGGATAAGACTGGATCAGTTCTGATTTCTGGTTCTGTTGTAGTAGGTTATATCTTTTTCATTCCTTCTTTTGGACCCTCTCCTGACTAATTTTCCCTCAAAAGGGGATAACAGATAGTATTTTGTTGTTGTTTTTTCAAGGTAGGGTATCACTCTAGCCCAGGCTGACCTGGAATTCATGTTGTACTCTCATGGCGGTCTTGAGTTCATGGTGATCCTCCTACCTGCGCCTTCCAAATGCTGACATTAGAGGCATGCACCACCACACCTATATGATAATAGGTTATTTATTCTGAGCCAAAAATGAATGACTCTACCTGTGGAACATGTATCCAGGTTGCCCTGAACAACATGCTACAATGTGCAATCAGTTACACAAAAGAAAACCATAAATCAAGGCATTTTCCAAATACATTGGTGGGAGCATCGTGTGAATGGGTTATAGCAATACAGAAACATCTCTACCATAGGCTTTGGATGTTACCTGATGACAGTCTTAGCCCTTAGGTTGGTGGAAGCTAGTGGACTGTTAAAGAATTCTGAATGTTTTACCTGATAGTTGAACAGATGCTAGAGCAGGCACAGAGGTGGCCAGTAAATGTTTCTTAAGGGTTCTAAAGATAGCCCAAGATAATTTAGATCTAGTGCTCTAACATTTCAACTCTCCATAACATGGAATTCTGATCAGTTCATTGTCCTTGTAGAATCTTTAACATTAGTGTGTGTGTGTGTGTGTGTGTGTGTGTGTGTGTGTGTACATGCGTGCACACTTTGGCGGGAGGGGTGAATTTCAGTTCACACTCTGATATAAGCTTGTAAGTGAATGTCACCAATATATAAGCAAGACACATGATCCTCTTTGAGAAATGCATTCTGTTTGTTATTAACACATATTATTTATGAATCAAATATTTCACCCCTTTTAATTTGGTAAGTATAAAATGTAGCCCTTCTACTGGCCATGCTAGAAAAACAAATCATACCTATGATTCTTACTAAAGTAACACTTTATCTCTCAAGTGCTATAAACAATTTATCAGCTCAGCATTTAGGCTTTCATCAAGATTTTGGTCTCTGTAACTTAGAGAAATCCTTCAGTCATTTGTATTGACAGCTTCTATCTCTATGGCTACGGATGTGGCAGGATAAAAATAATTGCATGTTCAGAACAAACATCCTAAAAACTTTTCAGACATCTTATCTTGTTATTAAAACAAATAAACTACTTCCACTGAAATTTGAATAACAGAAACTGATTTAAAAAACTTTTAAGGATAAAAACTTTCTTTTCTGATATGCCTTTTTTCTTTGCTTTTCATCTATTGGCATTTCTCTCACAAAGAACAGCATGCACAATTCAGGTTTTCTACTAGGCATGCTAATAAACAGTTCATAGATGGCCCCAGTTCTCGACATTTTGTTTTCAATTTCCACAAAAAGCTCCTCTCACCCAGCCATTTGACAAACATTTTCAAATGACACTGCACAAAGTGAGGCTCATATCACAAAGGGAAAACCTGTCCCTTTGAGCTCCCTGCACTTGATTGCAGGCTTTCGCTATTACTTCCTGTGTAGAGTAACAACTGATTCAGTGGATCGAACAAAAACCTATGAATATGCCAGAGCCACTGACAGGGAAAATGCCTCTAGGGTTCCCCTTTTCAAATTACACTGTACTCCATCTTGTTTTCTATTCTCAAGAGTTGAAAAAGTAAACTGAGTCAATGGGAAGGACCAGGAGAAAGACGAGGTAGAGAACAAACACTGAGTGGGTAGTGAAATACCTTCTCCCCTATGTGTGGATGTAAGTTGAAATGCACATAACTCCAGGAAGCGGTTAAGGTGGGATCTGAGTCCAGCTTCTTTTCTCCATGTCTATAGTTCTCACTAGGTGAAAGTGAAAAGTCTTTCTTTCAACCCAGAGAACATGGCGAAATTTGGTCTGTATAAAGAATATAAAAGTACAGAAGAAACGGGCCACAGAAAGGGACAGTGAGCAGCCAGCAGACTATGGTGGACACAAAGGCTGATTGTCAAAGATTGTCATGTTTCAGAGCCTTTGTAAGGCTCTCTGTTTTTCCTGAAGCATTCATTTTTAGGACAGACTGTATCTGCTCAGAGACAACAATGAATAGCCCTTAGGATTTACTGCTTTACACTTCACATGAGCCTTGACATTCTTGTGTTCCCATACCTTCAGGTAGGACTTGGACTCTCTGGCCAGTACAGATCTCTTCACTCCCTGTCACTATCTTCCAGTAACTTCTCACAAGTTCTTTACCTTCCTGAGCTGCAGGCACTGAGTTTACCTGTCCTTAGTCTCTTCAGTTATAGCACTATCTCGCAACCATAATGCGTGTGTGACTGCCTTACCCAACTTCTCAGAAAGCACTAGCTAACCAGTGCTTTCCTAACTATGGATGTGTATGTTCATCTGTCTCACTTGAGTCTGCCCTCTACCACACATACTCTGCTAGGAATAATCACATGAGACAAGGATGGAGTCCACTCCACCTTCCTCATGCGGTGACAAGGAGAAAATTATAATTTAGTTGAGTGTCTCTTTATCAGGGAAATGCTAACTGTGTCATGCATAAACATTTTACCTACCATCTCTTCAATCTTACGATGTTATATAATTAAATTTTAAGGATAAAACAACTTGATTCAAACTGTCAAAGTCTGAGCTTTATTTAACTAAGCACAAATTCCAGTTCATCTTTTGTTTTGCCACCTTAATGTCTTAATCATCACTGCCCAGTGGAAATAGAACGAGAAATGTAACCTTAAATTTCTTGGTAGTCACATTAAAAAGTTAATGATAGGTTTCTCTTAACCTAATATATCCAAAATGGTAATATTTAACCATTAAATTATGTGAATAAATTATGTGAAGAGGTGGCAGAAAGAATGTCAGAGCCAAAGGACAGGTAGGACTCCTTACAACATGCTCCTCCAGACACAAAATGGCCTGGATATCCATGACCTCACAGTGCCTGACACTACCTACACAAGACCATTACAATAGGAGGAAAAGATCATGACATCAAAATAAAAGAGAGACTGAGAGGGGGAGGGGATATGATGGAAAGTGGAGTTTCAAAGGGGAAGGTGGGGGGAGGGAGGAATTACCATGGAATATTGTTTACAATTATGGAAGTTGTCAATAAAAAGGTTATTAAGGACATAGTTATATTTTGCTTTTCATATTAAGCTTTGATATTTGGGAAACATTTTATGCTTTGGAAATATCTTCCTTCAGAGTAACCTCATTTCAAATTTTCGATAGCTATATAAGGCTGAGAATGATGTTGTTGAGCAGAACAGTTATAAAATGTCCTCAGAACTTCCTCAGCTTTCTTAGAAGATACCACCATACTAGGTAAGTAAAATGCTTGTCATAAATATCTAGCTACTTTTTTCTCTAGTGTTTGAGGTTTTGAAGACAACACATTTGCTGGCTGATTGACATTTTTATTCAAGTAGAAAATCATTTGCATGTTTCTCTCAGTTATGGACATTTATTCTACCATGAACTTATTTCTCAAGAGGCTGTCATAATTAAGGCAAAAATACAAACTGCAAGCAATTTGTTTTCCTCAATTACATGAAAACATACAAGATACAGTATTTTTACATAAAGAAAACCCTTTGGTTTAGTAAAATGCCTACTTGGATTTCATTACATGAGTATTTCCTCCATTAAATATTAAATTAAATTTCATATTTAAATCATTAAATATAGAACTCCATTAAATAGGAAGAACGCGTTACTTTTTTTCTTTTCCAATGACAGAGGTATTATCCAATGCCATTCATGAGCTAGGTGTTGTGAAGACTGTTCCAAGTTTGGGGACAATATTTGGCCACTTAGTAGTAGATCTATAACTTTTGTATTACTGTGTTGTATTTTCCTGATCATGTGCTTTCTGCCTTTACTCCTGCAGGGTGACTAGTTTTTATCTGCCCACACTACAGAGTGCTCCAGCACTCTCATAATGAGCACTGCATTTGGAAGACTCCTCTGGCACCCTTATAAAGAGGGAATTCAGCTCATAAATGTGTTCTGTACACATAAAATATTAATGAATGTTGCCATCCAGTCACATATTTTTAGACTTTGGATGGATCAAACCCAGTTCTGTTAACATGTAAGTCTTTTCCACTGTCCGATGCAATTTCACTTAATTCAATTGTAGTATTAAGGAGTTGAACAAGAGGCACTCTATATGGAATGTATACAGCTTCCTCAAAAATACTACAGGCAAGCTGGGCGTGGTGGCGCACGCCTTTAATCCCAGCACTCGGGAGGCAGAGGTAGGAGGATCGCCGTGAGTTCGAGGCCACCCTGAGACTCCATAGTGAATTCCAGGTCAGCCTGGGCTAGAGTGAGACCCTATCTCGAAAAACAAAACAAAAAAAATACTATAGGCAGAGCTATAGTCAGTGAGATAAAAATTGCAAACATTTACTCCACATGAAAATGTTGTGAGAATAGTATTATTACTCCCACCATTACAAAGTAGGAAACTGAGGTACAGTAATACTAAGTGACTTGCTCCACCACATGGAGTGTAGTGATGAACTATATGAACAAAATGTGGGAATAAACTATGAGAATGAACTATGGGAAAGAACTGTGAGACTATTTCTTATGTTCTTATAGATTTACCAATAGCTTTTCTGAGATTATTGCTGTAGATACTAAATTCCTTACTTGTAACTTTCCCTAATGTAGTTTGCCCACCTAAAGCAATGTAACTACGTTTTCTTTGCCTTAGTTTACCTTTGGCCTGAAGAGCACAAATGACCAATGTTGACAAGCAATGTTTAGAGCTGCTGACTGATCTATTCCTCACTGGCATAGTTGGACTCTAGGCTCAACAAACATACATATGTGAGAAGTGCTGATCCTAATGTTAAAGTCAATGGGGTCAGTAACTATGGGCTCACAGAGCTCTTGAGGGCAACAGGTGGGCTTAATGACGTGCTTACATTTGTGATCAGAGTCCATGTGTGTTCTGGATCAGCAGAGTCCAGCAGCTCATGCCCCCAAATCCATACCTTTAACAAATGTTTAGTCATCATCCAAATCAAATGTTCCTTTGATTTTTTTTTTTTTTTTTTGCTTTGCTCATACAATGTACTGCTTGTTCACATATTACTGGTTTTTGGCTGTTCAGTAAAAATGCCAGTGAGGACTTGTCTGCAGAGGAAGCCACAGCCGCAGTGACATCAGAGCAGCAGTGACAGCGGATGCAGCAGGTTTACTAATGGCTTAAACTAAACTTCTCTTCAGTTTCTTTTTTCCTCAGGCTGCTGCTAGAGTAAGCTAGTCCACTCCTGGATAGAGCTTACTTCTATTTCTCAGGCTCTGCTCCTAGAAGCAGTTTGCCCACTTCTGGATAGAAAAAGTTCCAGAGGTTAGTCTTTCCGAAATTAATACTGTGCCCCTCCACAACCCCAACAAAGGACAATATAGCAAGTAAGTGGCTGGGACTCAGGCACTCTGGCCCAGAAGCTGTGCTCACAGTGGCTTCGTCCATACCACCCACTGCTATGTCTAAGAAAATCCATGTCACTCCTGGCTGTAATTTTGCCGAGCCCCTCCAAGGACAATTAAAGGAACAACAGACTCCGTCATTGCATGAAACACACAGGAAATATTTTATTAGCGCCCAGATGGAGAAAATGGTAGAGTAAAAATATTTCAATAGAAATCCATGATTCTCCTCAGAGAGCCCACCCTGGTATTCATGGCTCCCCAGTCGTGGTAGCGCCTGTACTCCCCGGGCCTCAGCAGGTACTGCCTCCCCCGGTAGTTGGGCAACTCATAGAGGACCCAGTAGCCCTCCATCACGTGGAAGGAGTGGAAGTCACTGAAGTGGAAGCGGTCCTGGAGAGAGGAGCAGTCCTCGGTGAGCTCCACCATCTGGCCTCTGTAGTCCTCCCGCTCGTAGATCCTGATCCTGTGGGAGCTGGACTGTGGGTGCAGCAAGCAGCAGACAGGGAAGTCAGAAAGCATGACCTGATTTTAGCAATCGTCACATGCTCCCCTGGGGAATGGGCATTTTTTTCTATAATCCAGAAACCAAGGTTTCCTTTATCCTTCCCTCCCTACCTACTTTCCTTCCTTTCCTTTCTTTTATCTTTCTTTCTTTTTAAGGTCTATAAACACCATATAAAATACATATTGGTAGGAATTCTGGGAAAGCCAACACAGTCAACCCTCTACCCTTCCTTTCTGCCTCAGGCCCTGCTGTTGTGAAGCACTGTTGGGTTTAAGCGGAGTGTGGTAACGCACACCTGGTGCAGGCCGGCCGGGTCAGCATAGTACATTAGAGGCCAGCCTCACCTACATACTCAGATTGTCCCAAACAAACAACAATAAAACGAGACTGGGGTTGTGATTCAGCGGGTAGACGACCTGTCCAACATGGACAAAGCTCTGAGTTCAATCCCCAGCACCACACCCGCCCAAGAAGGTGGTGCATGTCTGTAGTCCTAGTATTTGGCAGGTGGCGGCTGAAGGATCCATCCAAAGTTCAAGATCTCCTTCAGCTACATCGCAAGTTTGAGGCCAGCGGGGACATATGAGACTCTGTCTCTCAATAAACTAACTAACAAGTGAGTAAATAAATAACATAAAAATTGGCGTCAACCCCATACTCCTATATGTGCACCAGCCAAGCAGATTCAGGGAATATCAGACTAGAAGCTGTAGGATACCAAGAGGCCTGTCCAGATAAAGAAAGGAAACCATTGAGAACAATGGGATGTCAGGCTGCTTGTCCTGAGCAAATCCTGTCTTCCCTTGAGTTCTGCCACTGCTGCCACTTGCCAGCAGGAATGGCATTCTCGGGATCTTCTTCCACCACCAGAACTTCTATAGGAAGAACTCTCCTAGCAAGTCACTTTGAGGGATGAACCACTGCAGACTGTCAACAAACACCTCGTATAAGATAGACTGGTAGACATTCTGGTAAAACTCAGCCCATACAAGCCCTCTATCTCTCCTGTATGCTTTAGGCTGTGGTGGTGTAAAGGATGCCCACGCATGATGAGCCAGGTTGATCCTCGCCAAGCCTGGTAAATGAACAACCACCGCGAGAAGCCTCTTATTTTATGAGAACGCTGGAGACCAGAGCTCACAGGCGGCTTTTACAAAAATCAGAATTGGGTTTGAATGCCCAGGTTCTCAGGCCCCTAATGCCAACCCAGCTCTTTCTGAGTAGGTTTCAACCCTTTGCGGAATCCCTGCTTGGGCTGCTGCTGTGGTGGCATCCTTTGGATAACAGTGGGCCCTGCTGGGAGGCGCATTGCATAGTAGGTATCAGGTACCCCTTCCGTCTTCATCACTGCTGTAACTGAGCTAGTCTTATCCCCCCATTTCACAGGTGATGGCAGGTGAGAAACCGGCCAGGAAGACTAAGACCAGAGGCAGCAAGGGCCTGCCTGCTGCCCATTGGTCCCCATAGCCCAGAGAACTAAGCCTTGTACGTCCAAGTGAACCCGAGGGAGAAGCTTTGCACCTCGCACACCTCCCGTGGAAGGGGAGCGTGGAGATGTTAGGAGGCCTGGAGAATACAGCCACCGCGTCTAGCTCAGGGCCCAGGAGCGAGCCAGCCCCCGAGGACTCACGTGGGGGATGAGGCGGCAGGAGCGGATGGAGTCGCTGAAGCCCATCCACTGCTGGTAGTCGGGGTAGTCCCCGCGCCGCAGGAAGTACTGGCAGCCCGCGAAGTTGGGTTGCTCATAGAGCATCCAGCAGCCGCTGTCCACGCGCACCGAGTTGCAGCGGCTGAAGTAGGGCTGCAGGTTGGAGTGGTCGCTGCTGCACTCGTAGTGGCGGCCCTGGAAGCCGCGGTCCTCGTAGAAGGTGATCTGCAAGACAAGGCTCCGAGGGTCAGGGCTCAGAGGCCTGGGCAGGGCCCAGGGGCGTCCTCGGGGCAGCTCCCTCCCCGGGCCCGGGGCGCCCTGGGCTCACCTTGCCCATGGCTGGTGCTGGCGGTGGTGGGGTGCTGCTGTGGGGTGTGTGGGCCCTGGCGCGGGCCGCCTATATATAGCAGGAGGGATGCTGCGTTGGCAGGAACAGCACAAAAGGGGCCCGCGGGGGGCAGGGGCACGCCCTCTCCTTTCTATATAATGACTGTGGGGGAGGTGGGGGTCATTGTATGTTTTCTCTCGACTCTCCAGAGCTTTCGAACGGATGACCTGGTTAAAACGATCCTTTGATGCTGTTTGGGCCTTTCAGTGAAGCCTGTTTGGGAAATTGAAAATACAGCAAAGGTGCTAATCAATCATTGAAAGGAAATGTTTTATTCACCTCTAAGATTGTCTAAACGATTTTGATCATAACAAGGCAGGGACGTGATCTGAGGCTGAGCTGAATGGAGACATGTAGATGGTAGAACGGCTCCAGTCTCTGAAGGTGGGGCGAATGCCCACTCACCAGAATGGTGCTATTTGTTTTCAGTCTTCTGAAAAACTTTAAAAAGAAATCTGCTCAGCACAAAGTTTGACAACATAGTTCAAATATGAAGGGCACCCTGACTGCTCATATTATTTGTGATTTAAAAAAAATAATAAACTAGGACCTGAGATTGCTCACTGAGTAAAATGCTTTCTGTGCAACCATGAGGACCTGAGTTCGGATCCCCAACACCCTCACAAAGGCTGAGTTTGGAAGCATAGACCTGGAATCCTAGTGCTGGGAAGGCAAAGCGAGGAGGAGGATCCCTGAGGCCTCTCCTGCCACACACACACACACACACACACACACGCTAAAAAAGATCCCTCAATTCATCTTCAAATACTGACAAGAAAGAATTCTTTCTAAAGCATTACTACAGGTCCTCAAACTAGAAACAGCATCTAGATCAGACTGTGGATTTGCTGGACCGTTTTCTGAGCATATCTCTTTGCCAGCAGTTCAGAGCTTTTCTTGGGCCCATGTTCATTTGTCTAGAAGTTTCCCTAAAGTATTTCCCTAATTACATACAGTGTCACAACCTGATTTTTCCAGACTTTCCTTGTAAGGCCTGTTTGTTTTTCTGTAAAGATCTTTCTTTCAAAGGGAAGTTGCTGGCTGTCCCAGAAAGCTCATACACACAAAGGCAAAAGTATGTGTGTTTGTGTAATGTAGCCAGCAAATAACGTATCTGTCCTTGAAAGGGTATGTTAGAAGTATAATGCCTCACAAAAATGGGTTTTGGATATTTTCCTTTAAAAGTTACTAGTAAGTAAAACATGATTCTGAGATAAAATTTTTATACAATACCCATTAAAGCTCTGGGTGACTTTGGGGGGCAAATCTGAAGCATTTTCCCTGTTTTCCTCCAACTTGCATTCTGCATGGCTTCCTTGTATTTCTGAGGGGTTCCTACTGGTCCCTAAGCACAGTCTACAAATCAACTTACTAATGCAGTGGAGAAACTAATGGCAGCAGGATGATGCTAGTCCTAAATAAGTATTAAATGTGGCTAATCCTCTTAGGGCAGTGGTTTATAACAGCAGTTAATTTTCCACACCCCACTTCCAAACATTTGGCAAGGTCTGGAGATATCTTTGGTTGGCATCACTTGGGGTATGAAGAAAGGAATGCTACTTCCTAGCACTTAGTAGGTTGTGGTAGTTTGACTCAGATGTTCCCCCATGAACTCATGTGTTTTGAATGCTTGGTCCCAAGCTGATGACAGTTTGGGAGGCAGAGCCTTGCTGGAACAGGGTCAAGCTTTGGGATGTTATAGCCCAATTTCCCACTTGCCAAAATTCAACTCACTCTCTTGCTGCTAACTTCCACCTGTTGTGGAAAGAAGCAATGTCCAGCCTCTACTCATGCCATACTTTCCCCTGTCATCATGAAGCTTCCCCTCAAGACTGTAAGTCAAAGAAAGTCTCTCCTTCAATCAGCTGATTTTGATTAAACATTTTGTCCTAGCAGTATGATAGTAACTACAACATCCGTAGAGACCAAAGAAGGGGCTCTCCATCCTACAACGCACAGGACACACAGAACTTCATCTTGAAATGTCATAGTAGTGTGCTGAGAAGGTGTGCTTCAAAGAGAACACAGAATGCACCCACAGATGCTGGCAATGGTGGGGAGATGACTGTGGGGCAGGGCAGAAGGTCTTAACCACAGAGCAAGCAGGACTTGCCCCAGAGCTGAGACAGAAGCAAAGAGAGAAACTACAAGACTGAAAGGTTTCAAATGTAATACTTAGGTGTTCATTTACACTGAGAAGTTCCTGACCTGGCCCAGACTGTAGGGAGCAGAGCTGAGGCCAAGTATTAAATCAGGCCTTTCTGGGGCTCAGCCTCTTGTCACCTGCCACCCATTAGTCATGTGACCTCTGTTTATCAACATTGAGAATTCAAAGCTGTTCTCTAAAGAGGAAAATACCATCCTATTTCAAATGTCCTGTGTGAAAGTACTCCACTGTGGAGCTCCACATGTACAGCTCTATACATTAGCTAGAAAATCATGGAAAAGGACTGTATTTTTTTTTCCCTGTATGACTAAAAATTGACAAATAATGTAAGTGTCATTCAGGGTAAATTGTCATTTTAACTGGATTTTAAATCACCTGGGCAACACACATCTCTGTGTGTGTGTGTGTGTTAGTGTGTCTGTGTGTCTGTGAGACAGAGACAGACAGACAGAGAGAGAGAGAGAGAGAATTTACAGAGAGGGTTAACTGAGGAAGACCTACCCTGAATGTGAGTGACAGCATTCCATGGGCTGGGCTCCCTGATTGAATTAAAAACAAAACAAACAAACAAAACAGAAAAAGGGAAAGGCAGCTGAGTGCCAAGATCCTTGCCCTCTGTGTTCATGAAGAGGTGAGGAGTCATAGTTGAGAATCGCTTCTGCTGCCATGCCTTCCTCACCAAGAGGGGCTGTACCCTCAAACCAGGAGGAAAAATAGACCCTTCCTCCTTTAGGTTTCTTCTTGTAAGACATTTGGTTGAAGCAATGACAAAAGTTGCTAGAACATGCATCAAATGCATTTAATACATCATAAACTTTAACAGTAACATTCAAACTTATTTACTTACTGGTTTTGTTTCCTTTTTATAACAATATTGTATTTATTCATTTAGTTGGGGAAGTGAGAGAGAGAGAGAGGGAGGGAGGGAGAAAGGCAGATACACACACACACACACACACACACACACACATACAGAGAGAGAGAGAGAGAGAGATTGAGAATGAGTGTGCCAGGGCTTCTACTACTGCAAATGAACCAGACACAGGAACCGTCTTGTGCATCTAGCTTTACATGGGTACTGGGGAACTAAAACTGAGTCATTTGTAGGTAAGCATCTTAACCACTAAGCCAGCTCTCCAGCCCTGGCTTATTTTTTCTATAAAATGAAGGTGCCCATCTTTCCTAAGACTGTTCGCAAAGTCATTTTTATTTACTTATTTTTAAGTTTAAAAAGTTGTGTGATAGCCGGGCGTGATGGCGCACGCCTTTAATCCCAGCACTCGGGAGGCAGAGGTAGGAGGATCGCCGTGAGTTCGAGGCCACCCTGAGACTCCATAGTGAATTCCAGGTCAGCCTGGGCTAGAGTGAAACCCTACCTCGAAAAACCAAAAAAAAGAAAAAAAAAAAAAAAAAAAAGAAATTGTGTGTTTACAAGTAATACAGGATCAGTTGCTGCTGTAATTGGATGTGAATGCCTGTCTGGCTTTACATGGGTGGCTGGGGAAGTGAACCCGGGCCAGCAGGCTTTGAAAGCAAGTGCTTTTAACTGCTGACCTCCATCTCGGAGGCTTTAAAGATGAGTTTTAGCACATAATATTCTACTCATTCATAAATTGCCTTTTGTACTGAAGGAGAAGTGACAGAGAACAGTTGTAATAAGAGTTAGATATATTTTAATGATTTGTTCATTCTTCTTAGTTGGACATTATAAGCAAAAATAATATGTCGGACTAGGTATTGTTTTCTCATCATTCTTTAGTTTAATAGATAAAGCAACTATTTGCTCAAATACAAATTACATTAAGAGAACTATTGCTCCTTTGAGAAATTTCAGACTCATTGTCTTAGTAAGTGTTGAGACAATTGCATTTTCGTGTCTGATAAGAGAACAATCTTGGATAAAATAATTGAGTATTTTTTTCCATGGCTCCATTCTAGTTTATACCTAATTTTAATTTTTTTCAAATGAGATCCTCCCTTCTACTGGCTAGTTTTTAACACCTTCATTGAGTATAAATAGCTTTTCATATTCCTCTATACATTCTAATGTTTAGATATATATGAACTCACATAATACCATCATCACTTTCAAGATAATGAACATAGCCAACACCTCCTGAAAGGTTCTTGTGCACTTTCTTCAGATAAGGGAAGGGGGCTGATCAGAGAGAGAATCTGCAATTTGCTAGGCAAATGGTAGATTTTCAAGTATATGATTGTGAAAAATGACAAGGACAGACAAATGCATGAGATCATATTAAGAGGGAAGTTTCTTGGCCTGCTCTCAAAGTTAAATATTAGGTTTTAGATTTCAGTTCATCTTAATTTTTTAAAAAGTATTTTTTCATATATGAGAAGTAGATATAGTGAGGTAAGGTAAATGAAGTTCTTGTTTCTGTCTTTCTATCTTCACAAATATGATAATGTTTCAGTGAGATTTTTTCCTAGGTGAAGACTATATATGCTCTTGTAAATGAAAGTTTATTCTGTGCCCCCATCCCTTTAGCATCTTCCTTACTTCTACGAAAAAAAAATTAAAAAAATAGAGGATCTTATGTCCCCTGCTGTGTCTTTCTACTCAGCTTCAGCTTGGTGTCAATTTCCAAATCACCTGGGTCTGTGAAAACTAGACTTCTGAGTCAACTGTTGTCTTTACCCAGAAATAGAAAACAGTCACAATTTCTTGGAGGACAGTGGTACCACAGGATAAATTTTCCATTATAATCTCTGGAAAACATCTGGAACAATCCTTGATAAAACAAAAGTAAAATAGGAAAGGCCCAAACTTAAGATATCATACTGCTTTGAGCATGGAGAATATTATATCCATTGGACATTAATTAAAACAAATTACTGAATCAACTCATTAAATACAGGCTGATTTCCCAGAACCACATTCTGTTTCCATAGCATTTACAAAGGAGGTTTATTTTATCAATAGCAAAAAAAAAAAAAAATAATAATTAAACTCAAACAAACAAAAGCATATAATAATAACAATAAAAATTTACAAAGTATTGACAGCTATACTAGCATAATGAAAAAATAAGCAAAACTATATTATGTTAAACATTTTTGTGAAAAAGTCTTCATTACTGTAAATAAAAGGACCAAAAGACTCAACCAAATATTTGCAAAAGGAAACATCCAAACAAAACTAGTGATCTGAGAAAAGGCTGAAGGATTAAAACCATATTCCAAGACTACACATATTTAGGCCATTTTTCCAAGAATAAATCTGGGACAAATACAGGTTAATGGTTTTCTAATATATGGAAAAGGAGAGGGTATATATTATTTAACACTTTCTTCAAAGAATTCATAAGTGTTTTATACAGCGCTAACACACTGAATTTGGGGGGGGGTTAAACAATTTGGGCAACCGTAATAACTCCACTTTTTATTATTCTGCTGCCCCTGTCCTTCTAAAATCTTCATTTCTATGAAAAAAAATAAAACAAAAATGAGGGGGCTTATATCCATGACTAGGAGGCTCTGTGCCTGAGCCATCTCAGTAAGCCCCAGATCTGGCAGGACCAGCAGCTTTGCCACCTCTTGCCCCAACTTGTCCTGGCTAAAGGAAGCCCTGCACCTGCCCGCTCTTCACTACGCCCCACATCTGTGCTGCCTGAGCCTCCTCTCACCGAACCAGAGTGAAGGAGGTTTCATGCCTGGCACCATTCTCTGTGTCCTGCAGCAAGAAGGCTCAGTACCTGCACCACTGCTCACAATAGCTCCTCCCAAAATAGAGCAAGTAGGCGTAGGCCTCACCAAGGCTATGAAAGACTTCTATGAATAAAACTTCAAGAGATTGAAAAAAATATGCCATACTTTGGAAAGACTTCATATTCTTCTAGATTGGCAGAGTCAATATTGTGAACATGGCTATACTACCAATAGTAATCTACTGATTCAATATACTTACCACGAGAGTTCCAATATCATTCCTCTCATAGCTATTAAAAACACCCAAACAATTCATATAGAAGCATAAAAGACTACAAATATTCAAAGAAAACCTCAGCTGAAAGAACATTGCTGGAAATACCATAATTCTTGACCTAAAATTATATAGTGAAGACACAGTGACAAAGATGTCATGGTACTGGAATAGAAACAAACACACAAAGCAACAGAATAGAACAGACAGTCCAGAAATAAACTCATACATCGATGGAAACAAGTTTTAACAAAGACATCAAAAGTGTACACTGGAAAAAAGGCTATCTAATTAACAGATGATACTGACAAAACTGAATTATGTCCAAAAGTGAATGTTAGATTTCCAGTCACATCTCTTCGCCTAGTCTTTTCCATCTCAAAATGAACACTCAATTTACTGGGGAGGGGTGTAACATAAGGAAAACACTGGAATTATAGGTAGATGTAAAAACTTTATGAATAGGATGTCAATAGCAAAAGAATCAGTCCTAAAAGATCACTAAAATGGGACTACATGAAATAAAAGGTTTCTTCACAGCAAAAAGAATTAACAATCCTGCAAATAACAGCCCACAAATGGGAGAATATCTTTGCCACTTATTCCTAAGACAGGGGTTTGATATCTAGAAAATGCATGCCAATTAGAACGGCTATCATCAAGAAAATGAACGAAAACAAATGCTGGGAAAGAGAACCATCATTCACAGTTAATGGTACTCTTAACTGGTATAGCCACTATGGTAATCAGTCAAAAGCTAAATATTGAATTACTGTATGACACAGCTATACCACTGCTGGGCATATACCCAAATGACTCTATATCCTATCACAGAGTTATTTGCAAACCCATGGTCACTGCTGCTCTAATCCCAAAAGCTAAGAAATGGAATCAATCAAGATATCTATCACCTGATAACTGGATGCAGAATATGAGTGTCTTCAAGTAATTTAGTTAATTTATCTCATATAAAATGTTCAGTTTCACCTAAGAGACCATATCAATTTTAACAATTATCACAGGAATCTGGAGTTCTGAGGAACTCATTCTGTTCTCAATATTTTTAGGCCTATGAAATAGTAACTGTATCTGTAGAAAGTATCTCAGCTCAAGAAGAAAAAGGTGATAGCAGGAAGAAATATGCGGACTTAGTTTGTGATTCTCAGAAGAGGTGGAAGCCTTTACCAGACGCAGCAGGGGGAGGCATGGGGCAAGTGAGTGCCTGAGAACTGGAGAAACGAAGGAAAACCGAGGGAGTTCAAAGAATGCTGGATAATCTCATTCTAGTTTACATGTATAAATGAGGATTAAGTATAGATTTTAATGTCTTATTTACAAGTTTTCATGTCCCAAGTGACATTATATTGCTTATAATTTATAAAAATGACTATCATCATACACATAAAATTTTGTTAATATTCTGTTGAATGACATAGCGGTATGATTTATTTCTAGAGATAATGTTTATAACAAAAAATAGCAACAGGGCTGGAGAGATGGCTTAGCAGTTAAGCACTTGCCTGTGAAGCCTAAGGACTGTGGTTTGAGGCTCCATTCCCCAGGATCCACGTTAGCCAGATGCACAGGGGGGCACACTCGTCTGGAGTTCGTTTGCAGTGGCTGGAGGCCCTGGCTTGCCCATTCTCTTTCTCTCTCTCTCTCTCTTCTCTCTCTCTCTCTCTCTCTCTCTCTCTCTCTCTCTCTGTGTGTGTGTGTGTGTTGCTCTCAAATAAATAAATAAAAATAAAAATAGCAGCAAAACAAATGTTATTAATTAAATAAAACTATTTGGAAGATGGAGAGATGATACAGTTGATGAAGTGTTTGCTATGAAAATGCAATGACCTGAGTTTGATAATCAGACCCCACTTAAAAACCCAGGTGAGGTGGTTTGTGTCTGTAATCCCATCCCAATGTTGGGCATGCAAGACAGGGAAAACCCCTAGGTTTTTCTGACAACCTACTATAGCCAAACTGGTGAGTTTCAGGTTCATTGAGAGACTTTATTTCAAAAAATAAAGTGGAAGCTGGACATGGTAATGTATGCCTTTAATTCCAGCACTCCGGAGGCAGAGGTAGGAGGATCACCATGAGTTCAAGGCCACCCTGAGAATACATAGTGAATTCAAGGTCAGCCTGAGCTAGAGTGAAACTGTACCTGGAAAAAAAAATAATAACAAATAAATAAATAAAGTGGAGATTCCTGGCCTCTAAATGCGCAAGCACAGTCATGCACCCGTACCTACTAACAAATATGCACACATAACATACACACACACACACACACACACACAGAGAGAGAGAGAGAGAGAGAAGAGAGAATTTCTGAAAGGTGGGGTGGAAATAGAGGTATTTCTGAGAAGTAGGATTCAGGAATTCTAGATAGTGTTCTGCCCTAAGCTATGCTCTTTTCAAACTGCCATTTTTCTTTTGTTTTAAAAATCTCATGATCCAAAATTAAAATGAAAACAGTATGCAGAGTCACCAATTTCTTGTCCCTTGGGTATGTAATTATCTTTCTGTAAATCTACCATCACAGTCTGGGCTTACTTTCCACAGATATTTTGTTTTGCATCAGTAGACCTAAAAATATCCTTTTAAAATAACTTTCATAAATGTCATACCTTTATTAGGCCTTTTAAAACCTGTTACAACTTTATACCTCTTAAACCTACCTATTTCACACATGCAGAACAGTTTTTATACATTTTTTTATCTATTTAAGTGTAACTCATGTTTATTATAATGCTCTTTTGGTATTAGCTTTATTAATATTCTCTTGGAGATCATTTCAGATGAGTATCTTAAGGTTTCCCCCTTCCCTTCTTTTCTTTCTTTCTCTCTCTTTACTTCATTATTTGTTTCATGCTGGCTCCAATAATGGATATTTTCCAAACTTTTACTGCATATGCAATGATGAACTGAATGTCACCCTGATCCCACCCCATTCCAGGCAATTAGGACCACCTTCCACCTGTGTTTTTGACCCAGCAGGTTCAGTTGAATCCCAACTGCTCTAGTCTTAGACCTATTTTTGTCTTAAGAATGTGACTTTGAAATTTTCCAAACTTCAGAGATTCTCTAGTATATATCAGAGGGCAGCAGAAACTCTGTTAGTATGTTCTAAAGCAATGAGAAATCTCCATTCTTCGATGTGGAAGTTTTGTATCAAATGGGATCCACTCTCTGGCAGGTGCTCACACTGACTGTGTTCCTGCAGGACAAGTCTCTGTGCCATGTCCTTGCAAGGGTTAGCAAGTCAGTGTTAGCTTTATCTGGTCTGGAAAAAAAGAAGCTGGAACAGATGCTGGATTATGTCTATTATGAGTGTAGATATGTCTATTACAAGTGAAATGATGTATGATGAATTAATACTCTTGAATATTTTAGAAAGCAAAGGCAAAATTTAATTTGATTGTTCTAGGAGCTGTTTGTTCATTTTAGACAGTTCTATTAAAGTTCTAAAGATGCAACATCTTTTCAAACACATAATTTTACATCCAAAAGTTTTAAATGTCACCCTCCCACAGATGAAAAATACTTAATCAATTCCTTTTATTTTCCCCAGAATTAATTATTTTTTATTTATTTACTCTGGGTACAAACACTGTATAAGTAATGAGCCATAGTTATTATGCTAAAAATAAAAGTTGGATTCGTGATTCTTGTTTTTTTTCCAAAATCACTTTCTTTGTTATGCCTTACTGAAAACCTAGTAAGAAGAAGGCAAGATAAAGTTACCTATAAGACACATGTGCTGAATACCCTGCATCTTCACCAGCAGATCACCCAGAGTTATGTTACTATCTGACTAGAGCTGTGAGCAGATGAAACCTGTTAGGATACAGTATACTTAATGAAAAACCATAAGAAACTTACATTTACAAATGTTGGAAATTCATTTACAAATTTGATAAAAAGGTATGTTTTAGCCAGATGGTGTGAATTAATTCTGCTTTGCGGAACTTTACTTAAATTAGGAAGATCATTCACAGTTATCTTGATCATCTAAAAACGGTTATCTTCCAGAATGTGTGTGGGAGGGCCTCCGGAAATGGGGTGACAAGACCTCCATTTCATATATGGACAAATCAGACAATTGCTAGCTTTTGCAAATGAAGTTTTGGAAATTAATTTATTAAATGAAAATTTTATATTAATTTTCATGGGTTTTAATAATGTCCTTGGCTAATCTAATTTAATAAGAGTACATGTGTTTTGCGACAGAGAATATGTGCTCAGCATTACTTCCTGGCCTTTTGGGGAGAAAGATTGAAAACCCTTGACTAGGGTGAGACCTATATTGAGTAAATACTTGACTATTCCTACAACAGTATTCATGTCTTATTCCTCCTCACCAGTCAACATGAAAAACTGTGAGAGAGGAGGAGAAACACTTGAAGCTTCTGTGGTGAAGGAAAAGAAAGATGTATGATGAGGAAAGTAAGAATTCTGTGATAATGAAATATAAACACAAAACTATAAATTAATTGAGACATTCCCTTATACACACACACAGGGAAATGGGAAAGAATGGAGACTAGCAGGAAAAGAGAAAGGAGATTGAGAAAGTAGGGTTAATATAGTCAAAGTACAAGGTATTCTTGAAATTATCATTATTAAAATTCAGAATTGTGTATGAGCCTTAGAGTAACAACTCTGATAAAAATCATATTTCATTGATACTGTCTAATAGGATCCTACATTCAAGTATCAACTGCTACAAAAACTTTTGAGTTCTTACTTATGAGCTTTGACAATATGTAAAAGCTTTTCAAGGGTGTGGAAAGATATCTTAGTGTTTAAGGCATTTGCCTGCAAAGCCAAAGGATCCTGGTTTGATTCTCCAGAACCCACATAAGCAGATGCACAAGGGGGCACATGCATGTGGAGTTCGTTTGCAGTGGCTGGGGAGACCCTGGCAAGCCCATTCTCACTCTCCCTCTCCCTTTCCCTCTTTCTCTCTATCAAATGAATAAATAAAATATATTTTTCAAAAAGCCTTTCAAGATATTTCATAAGATGGGCACAGTGGTGAACACCTTTAATCCAAGCACTTGGGAGGCAGAGATAGAAGGATTGCTGTGAGTTCAAGGCTAGCCTAGAACTATACAGTGAGTTCCAGGTCAGCATGAACTACAGAGAAACTCTATCTCAACCCAAAAAATATATATTTCATAAGAGATATTGTTAACAGAAGTGCAACTAAAAAATTTAAAAAAATTAATTTAATTTAATTTAAAAAATAAAAATAAAAAACTAGACCTGTGTTTTATATAAATAAATTTAAATAAAGTAAACATAATATTAAATATAGTTATAGTTATAATAGTATTCAGTTGATATGGACCATGTCATTTTGTGCTTTGCATCTAGTTGTAATATTTTATATGTCCATTTCCCTATGACGGTGTACACCAAATGGAATGTATTGCAAATGTATACATCTCAACAAATTACCTTGTAATTGCCATATTGTTAAAGTAGTTGTGCCTGCAACTAATCTGTGTTCAAATTCCAACCTCTCTTCTTTCTAGCTATGGAAACTTTCATGAAATTTCAAAAAAAACACAAACTTTTCTGTATGATAGGTATACTTCTTAGTCATAGGATGGTTGATCACATGGTTTAGATCTGTTAAAATTAAAAAAAAAGAATGGTTATCCCATTTATCTGGCACTAACTTTACTCTGTGTTGGAGAATTTGCTTCTCTTTTTCAGATGTATGCAGATCCTAAGGAGAGAACCAGCCCATCACACCTCAAAAGGGCCCCAGCTGAAACTAAGAATTGGGGGAACAAACAAGAGGGCTGCTTTCCTAGTGAACCTGGTACCAGGACAAGGGTGAAGGAGAGAGACACAGAGAACAGTCAACTCCTACCAAACCAGATATCCAGAGACACAGAGGCTACCAAGACCTCATCACTAAACAGACCTAAAAGAAACACAACATGGCTCAGGGAAATTTGCAGAAGGGGGGGGGGATGAATGTTAGAGCCACAGGTTGGGTCATGATACACAGAGACATTGCCTTCCACCCATAACTGATGGCTAACCCCACAATGCACGACCCACATTCCTCAACGAGGAGGGTCCCTGTGGAGGGTGGAGGACAGGGAGGAAGCTCACGATGGTACCAACATGACTATATGCACTATGTACATAACTAATAAAAAAAATTCACTGGTGGTCTAATGAAAGCTAAGTGAGTTCACCTTTCAGTAGTGATAATATTACTTCTACTATCCTTTTGTGGTAGCCGACATTTCCTGTGAGTTGATGACATCCATGATGTTGGTGGTTTTCGCCTGTAGCTTTCTTGCTATGGGGAACTACAGGGGATGCTCAATGCCAGTTGCTACCTGCAGTGATAGCACAGGAGAAAAATAGGAGTCAAAAGAATTGGAATTCCAATTCTAGTTTTGCTGATTGCCATCTGTGTGTGTCCTTGTGAGGTCAGGATCTCCTGTGGTGCCTCAGTTTCCTCAATGTAAAGTAGAATTAGTGGTGCTTCTGTGAAGATCGTTTAAGTTGTTGGGGATGGCGGGTATTCAAAACAGGGAGCGATAGCTGCCTGTTGTTGATCAAACCTCTAGATGCTATATTTTGTCTTCCATGACACACTCCTTCCTTTTGCCTCCCTAAGTTAGGTTAATCCACTTGGGAATCATAGATTTACCTTTTGTTATATGCTTGGCTGCTTGAATTCAAACCTAAATTTTGTTGAAAACTCTCTGGATTCTGTCTTCTCCAGACTCAAACAACACCATATTGTAAATGTATAAGGCACTATTTTTTTTTCGAACACTATTGTTCAAAGACAGAAAAACTTTATTGTCTCATTACAAAAATAAAATTTAAACTATCTTTTTACTCTCATAACTTACAATAATGACTGGAAAAATTTCCCAAAACTGGGAAAGTAGATTAGGAATGTTCTAATTTAATATTTGTACATGTGTTTAGACCCAAAATTCAATCCGGTTACTTTGAGACAGGTGAATTGAGGACATCTACCTCTAAGGACAAAGTATTGTAAAATTTGAAGACTGTGGTTGGTTTGTTATAACAAAATTGGCTCTACAATTCACTGAAAATTCACATTGAGAAGCCTTAGTAGACACCTCATATAGGCTGCCAAACCTCTGAGGTAGACAAATTGAGTAACAATTACATATCACTCATATATCTACAAACCAAACCAAAACTGGTATTTAAAGATAACAGACAGCCAGTTGTTACAGGACAGAAGCTTGAATTGCTCATGCTAATTCCTGATTGAGCCTATGGTCATGTCATATCTGCATGTGTCATTTACTCCAAAATGAGTAAATCAGGGCTGGAAATGTTGGCACACACCTTTAATCCCAGTATTCAGGAGGCAGAGGTAGGTAGATCACCACGAGTTTGAGGCCACCCTAAGACTACATAGTGAATTACAGGTCAGCCTGCACTAGAGTGAAACACTACCTTGAAAACCCAACTAAATAAATAAATAAAACAGTAAGTCAGGAGTGACTTTTTCATGTAAGGTTGGTTAATGACAGCCCCAAGTGTTGCCAGGCTAGACAGTTCATGGATACATAAAGCTACAATTCCTCTCAAAGGATGTCAGAAACAGAATTTAATCTCCCCCAAACAGTCCTAAACCAGGGGTACCCAGCAAAATCATTCATGGGTGTTTTGTAATAATGATTACATCAAGCTTTGATTTATCAGAAAAGAGAGAACATGGATAAGTCTTTTTAAATATTTTTTTCTTTTATTTATTTGAGAGAGAGAGAGGAATAGGCTGACAGAAAGAGAGAATGGGTGCTCCAAGGCCTCCAGCCACTGCAAATGAACTCCAGACACATGCACCCACTGATGCATCTGGCTTATGTGGGTCCTGGGGAATTGAACCAGAGTCCTTAGGCTTTGCAGGCAAATGCCTTAACTGCTAAGCCATTTCCTCAGCCCAAGAGTCTTTTTTTAAAAGATATATTAGAAGATATTTGGGTAAGATTCAATTACCAAGCTTTTGTAAGGAATAAGACCACCTCTAAACTCATTCTTATCTGAGTCTGTGCTTGAAAGAATGAATCATTTTGCCTCATATTTAGTTTAAATCATTGGTACTAGAATTATTCTGGTATTTATTCCTTTTAGAAGCAATAAACATTCTTAAAATATGTATTTTAGGATGAAATTTGAAAATAATGTTCAGAAATACTTAAAAGCAAAACTTATCAAAGCAGAAAAAAATGCATCTGGGCTGGAGACATGGCAACACTTGGGGCTGTCATTAACCAACCTTACATGAAAAAGTCACTCCTGACTTGCTGTTTTATTTATTTATTTAGTTGGGTTTTCAAGGTAGGGTTTCACTCTAGTCCAGGCTGACCTGTAATTCACTATGTAGTCTTAGGGTGGCCTCAAACTCATGGTGAAGCCTAAGGACCCATGCTCAAGGCTCAATTCCCCAGGACCCAAGTTAGCCAGATGCTCAGGGGAGCGCACCCATCTGGAGTTTGTTTGCAGTGGCTGGAGGCCCTGGTGTGCCCATTCTCTCTCTCTCTCTCTCTCCCTCTTTTTCTGTCTGTCACTCTCAAATAAATAAATAAAAAGAAAAGAAGCATCTATAATGTCATATATTAGTGCTAAATCTAAAGGCTGAATAGAAACAGATTCCAGAATTTTTGTTTATACTATGCTGATTTGCACATTCTCTAAAGTGAAGACAAAATTTCAGCTACAGAATAGGTTTGATAATAGAGGATGGTTAGAAAAGCCAGTATCTCCCTAGAGGATATACAAATAAAGGTTGAAAAACAGTCTCCACAGAAATATCTACTAGTAGCCCAAGCATGTAGGTTGTTTAAATTTATTAAAATTTAAATTTATTTATTTAAAAATACTTTGCCCCTTAGAGAAAATAAAGTCAAAAACAAAGGGTTAAGGGTGTTTTTTTCTCCATTATGTCAGATCAAGCAAAAGTGACAAACATAACACAATTAAAAGCCACAAGACATGACTGCCTTCTATATAAGATATACACAACTTCTTCCATATAAGGAGGCTTGAAATTTATCAAGAAGGAAGATTGCCAACCTGCACTTTTATAGGGCAGCCCAGCAAATTCATGTGTGCTTTGGAGTTTGTATTATAAGCCCTTCTCCCCACTGGGATGCATTCACAGGCCCCTTCTGAGGGTCCACTGGAAGATGAGACTTTCAGCACCTCTAGTGAACTGAGTACTGTTAGATTGAGTGTTTCCACACAAAATAATCAAACAATACCTTTTTGCAAATTAATATAATTTAAGTCATTTTCATGCTGCTACTTTAAAAAATTGTTCAAGACATCTTTTCATTGAACATTTCCCACACTAATCTTAAGCAAAACCAAAACATAGTCCAGTAATTATTTGTTAGGCAAATTTGTTTTCTACCTTGAGTGGAGGAACGACCTCCATCTCAGGTTTTTTTTTTTTTTTTTTTTTTTTTTTTTTTTTGCCAAGCATGGAGGCACACACCTTTGATTCCAGCATTCAGGTAGAGGTAGAAGGATGGCCGTGAGTTCAAGGCCTTTCTGAAACTACATAGTGCATTGCAGGTCAGCTGAGCTACAGCAAAACCCTACCCCCCACCTCAGTTTTTTTTAAAGTATTTTAATTTTTTTTATTTATACTTATTTGACAGAGAAAGAGAATGGGCGTGCCAGGGCCTCCAGTTGCTGCAAAGGAACTCCAGATGCATGTGCCCCCTTGTGCAGCTGTCTGATGTGGGTCCTAGGGAATTGAACCTGGGTCCTTTGGCTTTGCAGGCAAATGCCTTAACAGCTAAGCCATCCCTCCAGCCCTCCATCTCAGTTTGGTTGGGGTTTGCATTTGGCCTATTTTCAAATAAGGCCATCTCTTTCCTTAATGGTCTAAGTTGATCTGAGCCATGGCTCTGCAACTGATGTTATCTCTACACACAGATTGACCCAAGCATATCACATATCTTCCTATGTAAAATGACTCTTAAAATATCTTCATTTACTTTATTCTTTGATATTTTATACATACATATATGTTGAACACATTCTCCCTCATTCCCTCCCACCCTCTCATTTTTTCCCATAACCCACCATTCAATTGCTTTTATTCCTCTAGATAGTAGTACTTGTACTATCATGTCACACGTATGTATTTATATCATACAAACACATAGGTATGTACAGATAGAATAGGATTTTATGTCTCTATACAAAATCTGGGAGTCATAAATGAGAAAAAATAAACAACATATTTTGTTTTCTGTGATTAGTTTAATTCACTCTATATGATTATCTCCAGTTGTATCTATTTTCTTGCAAGTGACAGATTCATTTTTTTGAAAGACAACTTCATTTTTGTGGCCAAAAATCTATTGCAATAAATATACATATAATACTACATAATACAGTAACGTGTGTGTGTGTGTGTGTGTGTGTGTGTGTGTGTGTATCACATTTTAGCATGGCAAGGTTAATTTAGAAGAGTTATGTTTAGAAAACAGCAGATTAATATGGGAGGAAATATACCATCATCTGAAAATGTGAAGCAAATTTCCATCATTACCTCAAAAGAACTCTTTCCTCCTTTCCCTCCCTCTCTCCCTTTCTCACTCCCCCATCCCCCTTCAACCTCCATTCACTTAGTCTCTAGGCAGTCTTAAATACACAGTAAAATCACACCTATAAAAATTACATCACTGTTTTCTCCAATAGAAACTTCAATGATAATGTATTTGAAAAATTTCCAAACAGTCTTGAAGGGTTGTAGCCTTCTAAAGTTACTTCTTACAGCTCTTAAACCTGAATTCCCTTTGTGGGATGTGTAGGTATGTCTGCACATTGAAACTGAGGACAAAGAGAAAAGTAAAACCTACTTTCCCTTGACCACATCTTATATTGAAAAGCCCTGTTAGATGTTCTTTAAAATTCAGGCCCAGAAAAGCCAAATGTCACATGTTCTCTCTCATATGTGTCTCCTCGATCATAATGACTGACTTCTATGTGAGTAGGAATAAAACTCAGAAGCAGAGGCCAGTAAGATAGAAAGGGAATGCAAAGGAAATAGAAAGGGAGGGAGGGGGACTTAGTAGGATGGCATTGTATATATATAAGTAGAAGAACAGATTAAGGGTGAAAAGACCCAAGTGAGGTCAGGGGAAGAGATTAAGTAAAGGAAAGTTGGAGGGAGGGCTAATCAAGATCTAAGAGGATATAAATAAGTCATACGGAAACCTACTGTTTTGGACAATGGAACACTCAGAAGCCATAGATAGTTACTAGGAAATTTTCAGTGCCAGGGATGGGATACCTTCCAGTGAGTTTTTGGCCAGGGAGGTCACTGATACCCCCAAAACATTACAGGCCATTGCCAAGGCCCTTGGTTTCCTACCAGGAATAGATGGTAAAACCCTATTACTGAAGACTCCACATACTTGGGCTGCAAGGTCACTGAGAAATCCTGCTGGAGCTGAGATGAAAATCTCCTCCATGTAGACCAGCTGACAGAAAGCTGGAAAAAGCTATGCTGCATGCAGTTCAATGGGAGAGAGAGAAATCACCAGTGGAGATACTCAACAGTGAACACTGCAAGCCTTCGGCCAGGCCAAATTAGCCAACAGTTGCAATAGTGGTATGTTTTTTATGGGGGAAACCAACTGTTCTTTAATTATACTGCAGGCCCACTCCATGGGAGGGAATCTATCCCTGATACTGAAAACCTACAATAGGGGTAGTCATGATCCCTAGGGGTATAACATCTGCTGGTGTCTGGCTAAATGTATATACTATGCTCACCAAACTGCCCAGTAAGCACTTCTCTTAATGTTCATAGCAATATATTATGGCTACCCTTACTTTTGGTTAAAGAACCTTCTCTTTTCAGATGGCAGTGACCTGGGATGACTGAAGAGTCACCATGGTGCCGAGAAGAAGTGACAGAGGAGTGCTCAGCACTGAAATATCTCTATCACATCTTCCGAGGCTCCGGGTTCATTGTGGAAGAGGTGGTAGAGAGAATGTAAGAGCCAAAGGAAGGGTAGGACTCCTTACAACATGCTCCTCCAGACACAAAATGTCCTGGATATCCATGACCTTACAGCACCTAACACTACCTACACAAGACCATCATAATAGGAGGAAAAGATGATGACATCAAAATAAAAGAGACACTGATTGAGAGAGAAGGGGTATTATGGAGAGTGGCATTTCAAAGGAGAAAATGGGGGGAGGGAAGGAATTACCATGAGATATTGTCTACAATTATGAAAACTGTAAATAGAAAATAAATAAATAAAAATAAAATTCATTGATAATGAAAGAACTTAACAATAAATGGCTTTACTTTTCTTATTCACTCCGTCTCTGTCTCATCACTGATGGGAAAGAAAAATAATAAAGCCAAGAGCTTGAGGGTGTCAGTGGCAGGAGGCTGAACAAAAGATCCATGAGGGCAGAGGTGATCAGAGGGTGTCCAAGTCCAATACATTCTCTCCAACATCAGCCTGAATATGAAACTGCTTTGCTCACATGCCTCAAAGACACTTTAAAACCCTGAGTGGAAATGGTAAGTTTTCTGAACTCTATGGATTGCCTGGAAAGAAATATTTTATTGATTCTACTTTTGTCCTGAAGTGTAACAAGCACAAAATAAAGTGAGACAAAGAAGAAACCATTTATTGCTCCTTATTTCCAGGGTTGTTCCATGGACAGGGATTCTAGGAGCTCTGACCTTGAAATCAAGTTGTTTCAGGCTTCCTTTACTGACTTCTGTGCATCCTGCCCTCTTTCCAAGTGACTGACTCACAGGTCAGCCACAGCTGCCCCGGACTGTGGATCATCTATTTTTTTTGGAAGTGTGATCTCCTTTGTCCTTTTAGCTTCATAGTTGTTCTGTCTTGGTTCTTATTAAGTCATACCTATGTTTAAAAAAATTTTTTAGTATTCACAACTTAAGTACCTGTCTTCCTGATCAGTGAGTAAAAGTTCTATAGAGAGGAAAAGTATTCAACCCAGTAAATGCTTTGAAATATATTTTACTTACTTAAAAAATTATAGATTGAAAGCTGGGCATGATGTTGCACACCTTTAATTCCAATACTGGGAGGCAGAGGCAGGAGGACCACCATGAGTTCGAGGCCAACCTAAGATTACATAGTGAATTCCAGGTCAGCCTGGCTACAGTGAGACCCTACCTTGTAAAATAACAACAACGACAATAACAACAAATTTATAGATGGAAAATAATGTGAAGGCCATCTGTCTTTATAAGAACCCAGGAAAACTATGTCAACCTTTTGCCTGCTGCAGTTGTCACCATCTTCTGGAATAGCAACCAAAGAGCAACAAAATTCTACTGAAAGAAGCCCAGCATGAACTCATCAGTGCAGCCTGCATTCATATGGCCCAGCAATACAGGCCTGGTTTTTCATTAAAATATTGTTAAGACATGTCTGTTATGAGGCAAACCAACCACTCTAATTGGGCTGGAGGCCCACTCCATGGGAGGGCATGCATGCCTCGTACTGATAACCTAGTCAGAAACCTATTACTAGGGAGGTCATGATCCCTAGGCATGTAACACCTGCTGGTGTCTGCCTAAATGCATATATTATGCTTACAAAACTGCCCTGTAAGCACTTTCCTTAACGTTCATACCCATATATTAATTCTACTATCACTTTTTGTCATAGCTTCTCTTTTAAGATGGAAGTGACCTCTGGGATGACTTAAAAGGCACCTAGTGCTGAGAAGAAGTGACAGAGGAGTGTTCAGCACTGAAACATTTCTATCACACCTTCCAAGGCTCAGGGTCCATTGCAGGAGAGGTGGCATAAAGAATGTAAGAACCAAAGGAAGGTTATGACTACTTACAATGCAAATTTCCAGACACAAAATGGCTTGGATATCCATGACCTCACAGTGCCTGGTACTACCTACACAAGACCCTTATAATAGGAGGAAAAATCATGACATCAAAATAAAAGAGAGACTAATTAAGAGGGGGATGGGCTATAATGGAGAGTGGATTTCTCAAGGAGAGAGTAGAAGAGGGGAGGGAATTATCATGTTTTATTGTCTATAATTATGGAAGTTGTCAATAAAAAAGCTTAAAGAATAATTTATCTTCATAAAAAATAAAATATTAGGATAAAATTTTGTAGTTTGGAAAATCAGTGATAGCATTTCCAGATTCTTTACCCACTAAGAAAATGTAAAAGGGCTGGAAACATTGCTCAGTGGTTAAGGTGCTTGTCTGTGAAGCCTAATGACCCAGGTTTGATTCCCCAGTACCCACATAAAGCCAAATGCAGAAAGTGGAACATGCATCTGGAGTTATTTGTAATGACTAGAGGTCCTGGCATATCCATTCTCTCTTTCATGCATTCTCTCTTTCTCTCTGCTTAAACAAATAACAAATAAGAAAATGTAATAGCATGAAATTATTTTTAAGTAATCCAAATCATATTATATTTTAAGAAAAGAGTAACAAAATTACATATAACAGCTAAATCAGCATTCCTTTGATTTCTGCCTTTGATAAGCCATTTTGAAAATATAGCTAAAGTTCTGAGTCATAGTTCTATAAGTTCACAAGAAACTGTGGCTATTCCTGCAGAAATATAGATTCAAAACTCATCAGATTAACTAAAACACCATTTCCTGGGTGTCTCTTTTCTTAGCATGAGAAGGAACCATTGAACAAATCTATTCAATATACCTCATGACAATATTTCAGTTGTAGAGAGCCAAATATCCCTGATAGCATGGCAAAATGAATGCTTGCAAGTTCTCTTAAGGTGATTTTGTTCATTAAAATTATAATAAAATGGCAATGGTGACAATGGGAAGTATTGTACAGCTACTCATTACTTCAAGTAAGACCACACTCCTCCTGTATATCGCTTTTCTTTCTCCACACATATGTTTCTCTTGAAAGAAAAACTGTGACCAAATTTCTCAACTCAGCTGTGTCTGAGAAATTCAAGCCAAGAATTCAGTAGATCACAACAGACACAAACGAATAGCCCAGGCTGCTAGACTTCTCTGTGTCAAAGACCCTGTTCATTCATACAACCACTTGGTTTGAGCAGGTCGACCCTCTTCCACTTTGCTTATCAGAGACCCCGTTGGATTATGAGTTCCAGCTTCACACCTTCCTTCAGTAACTTTGTCTCGTGACTCTCCTGTCCTAGAGCTAATGCACATGCATCATTATATGTATTAGTATTGTTTTGTTCTGCTTTGAGAAGGTCTTACGCAGCTTGGGTTGGCCTTTAACTAGACACCCTGCCAGTGTGGAGAGTGATGTTACAGGAAAATTCTAGTGCAGGGAAGTGAGGGACATTGTTGGTCAGGGAGGCTCTTGAGGTCCCCAACATAAGAAAGATAACAAAAATATGCATCGTTGCAAGACACTGAGAAATCATGCTGGCACTGAGCCGGAAGCCTTCTACCTGCTGGCTAGCTGTCATAATGCTAGAAAGTGATCTGCAGCATGCTATGACAGAAAAGTTGTTAAGAGTCTTAGCCGTGAACACTGTGAACTTAGCCAGCCAGGCAAGATGTGCCCACTGATGCAATTATTGCTTGACTATTAGGGAGGTAAATAACTGCTCTTTGATTGGATTTGCTACCCATTCCTTGGGAGTGAATTCATGCATGCATGGTACTGAAACCTAATCAAAAGCCTATGGCTTGGAAGGTCATAGGCCCTGGGGATGGGGGAGAACAACTACTGTTGTTTGGCTGAATGCATGTTGTTCTATCAATTTTCCCTCCAAATAACTTATGTTTATGCTGATAGAGTAGTTCTGCGTTAAACAGAGGACCCTCTTTTTGCAGATGACAGTGATGTTCAGTGTTAAGAACTTAGTGTAAGTCCTTCACTGCTAGAACTTAGTGTGGTTCCCAGATGTAAAAAGCCCGCAAAATACCTATTCTCATGAAATAAGGATTCAAGAGCTTCTAACACTAGCTCAAACTTAGCATCTAGAAAATCAGCCAAACCATCACTTGTGAATTGTTGCTAGTTCAGCTTCAGCCGCAGGGAAGCAGCTACTTGCTGACTCTCTCTGGGTGGAACCTCTTGCTCTTAATTGCAGGAGAGGTTTGCCCTGAAAGTTTACTTCTCTAATAAGCCCAACAAAAGTTGAAAATTTGTTGTTTTTCTAGCTTTTTCACATTTGTAGCAAGGTAAATAATGTTAGAGCTAAAAATCAAAAATCATTAACTTTTTGTGAGGCCGTATTTCTATTGTTACAGTTTCAAATTAATTATATGATTTCATATCTTCCCAATAGGTCACTCACCAGAACTTATGTTAACAATGCATGAAAGGGTAAAAAATTTATGGTGTATATTGTTTTCTTAAGTCTTTTAATACTTCCTATTCATAACAGTTATCTGTAAATTAGCCCAATTATTCTATGACAGTCATTTGTCATTGAACCTAAGAATAAAATATCTATAGTACAAAATGTTGAGTCCTAATTCTTAAATGATTATAATTTATTATTCTTTGAAGATATTTATAGAATTCAAACCATACTTAATTGTGCTGTGACCTGTGATTTATCTGAGACTCTATACATCCTCTGGTCAGTTAATGTTTCTATTTATCTTATAAGCATTGATAATTCAATTTAAATGGTGATTGATATAATGAAGGATTCAGCTAGACAATAAGGCAAATTATTCTAAATTGGCCTAGATTTTGTGTGTTTAATATATCTACATATGGCATATTCTCTCTGTTATGATCAAAGTGACTTGAGTGCCTGGATTACCATCCTCATTCCTAACTCCAATCAAGAGGTGGGCGGTGGGCGAGGAGAGCCAGTAAATCTTTACCAGTAGCAGCACAAGCATCACTACCATACCCTTTGCAGCTCCATCTGGTTTATGTAGATCCAGATGTAGGATTTCTGTCTTCTGTGCTTCAACCACTCTTTTCTTCCCTTTACTGTGCTGTAAAGAACCATTACCCTTAATCATTCAAATTACCAGGACTTGTTGAGAGCAGAGCATGTCTTTTCTCTAAGATTGATTCTAAATATAATGTGACATTTAGTTTACATGAAAAGACTGCATTTGAGGTGAAAGAATACGAATTTAGACCAAAAACCATCAATGGAATATTATTAAATTTTTCTAAAAATCATTAAGCATATAGATGTAAGCTCACTATAAATTCTTTTCTATGTCTCATAAAATTAATTTTGAAAGAGTTATACATTTTAATGTTTGTTTGACATTAAGGAGTACATATTTAGCTTTATGTTTAAAATACTCAGGTTTCTCACATGTGCTTAAGCTTTCAAAATGATGGGGAATTACAAATATGTTTCCATATATCCCCTTATCTCTGGACCCATAAAATTGGCTTGAAAGTAATATGTTCAAATACAATAAAGTTATTCAGTCTTTTTAAAGCTCTCATAGATCATAGCCTTTATAAATTGATTGATTTCTTTTATGAATTCCATGACTTGAACTGTCACCATTTCATCTGGTCACACACTGTACCCTCAATTCCTCTCTCTCTCTCTCTCTCTCTCTCTCTCTTCATCTTCTTTGAAAGCTGTGTTTTTCCTTCTTTTTTAAAAAGAAAATTATTTCTACTAAATTGTTAAAATATGTAAAACTTTTTACAGCGTAGGTTCAAGTGGAAGTGGCAGAAAGAACTATGTTTTCCATAGTTCCTTACTGTACTAAACTCTAATTTGATTTCATGCTTAGTAAAATGACTGCACTCAACCTTTGTCCCAGCACCTGGTTACTGGAGACAGGTGACCATGGATATTAGTCCAACAGAGGTGACCATTTAACTAAACAGTCTAAAATAGTAGGACTTGATATGTTCTGCATTTTATCACTGGCAACTGTTAAAAAAGAGGAAGACCAGTGGTATTCTGATCTGCAGATTTTTAAGTATGTGACTTCATACATAAGTAAATATTGCTCATTCTGTCATTTTTCAAAACTGTGTAGAAGTTCTGACAACAGTCTTGTTAAAAAAAAAAAAAAGTCACTTTTGCTGTCAAGGGAGCAAATGTCCTGGGGTGAGAACAATCTCTGCCTTTGAAACTGGCATTTCTATCAGAGGCCACACTGGCCACAGGAAAGTATGAGAAAGGATACCTGGAGACAGAAGGTTAGTATGACTAATGGTGGGGGAGGTTTATCTTGAGGAATAGATACATTCATACAGAGAAGTTATATAAAGAGTGTGGCACACAGGTTATAACTCTATATACTTTCCAGGTATTTTGGACCATGGATTTCTTTCAACCCTGTATAGAATTTTGTCAGCTGCTTCCGAGCAGCCAAATGTTATAAGCAAGTGGGTTATGAAAATGAGGAACATTAATAACACCTGTGAATATTTCTATGAAAAATATGTTACTTCATTAGTCTTTCCAGAGAGATAATATGGATAAATTGATTGCTATTATTGCAGGAATCTATTTAAAATTTTAAAAAATTACTTGAGGAAAGAATTTAGGGAGTTTACTTATAAAATGCATTTTTTAAAAATATTATTTATTCACAAGGGAAACAGAGAGAGAGAGGGGAGACAGATAAAGAGAGAGAGAGAGAGAATGAGAGTGCATGTTCCAGGATCTCTAGCCACTGCAAATGAACTCCAGATGTATGCACCACTTTGTGCATCTGACATTACATGGATACTAGGGAATTGAACCCGGGTAGTTAGGCATGGAACAAACATCTTGACCACAGTTTGTGCAAATGACTTATGGAATACATGGATCTTTAAATCTAATATTTCATTTGTTTAAAAAAGTGTTACTAAGTTTCAACAATTTTGGAAATAAAATTACTTCTTAAAATTGTTTGCTTTAAGATATTTTTCCAAAAATTCATAATTAACTGGCTATAATTTACTTTTGTTTTTAAGACAAGCTATTTAATTTTCCATTTTGTTAAATAAAAGAAACATAACCAATTTTTTTGCATGTTTATTGTAAGACACACAAGTGAAAAGCATTACTTTTCCTTCAAGAGTTAGTTTTTTGTTTTGTTTCAGTTTTCAAACTGAATTCCCTGTAACTATCATGGCTCTTAGAAAATTTGTCTTACTTCAAAGTGGTACCAGAAAATCCTTGAAAGTTAGTATACTTAATATTAACATATATCCTCTTTTGAGTTGGTTTAACCCTTGTATATCCAATTACCTAACATTTTCTTTCATGTTCTTGACCCTCTGCTTTTAACATTTCTACAATTTATCTCTTACCTTGATTCACTTAATATGTAAACTTGAATTCAGAAACTTTATTGTTTTGCTTATTTAGACACACTTAAGGATCTAAGAAATGTTCCAGATATTTTGCTCATCCCAAATTATCATTAGTTGAGGCATATGCACAGCATTTGCATATTTTTGGTTAATTTTGTTAACCTTCTAATTAGTGTAAAACGTGTGGTATGTAGATTTACTAAGAATGCATTACTTCAGTCATATTTAGCCAACTTGTCACAATGACAACATATATTTCTTTTCACTTCTATGCTTTATTAGTCAATTTCTCTCAGTTAATTGCTTGTCAATTTAAGTACCACCATTTTTCACAATACTTAATTGCCACTGGGAAGATAAACATTTTTCTCCAGTTAATTACATTTACATATTGTGAAACTTCTCTATGCCTATTAATATTTTTAAATTCATATTTCTCCCTGCCTTGGTGATTATTCAGGGCTTCCATTTTTATAGTCAAGCAAGTCTTGAGACACACACAACATTTTTTATTGCTTTGCTCATTATTGTCAATTACTGAGCCATTTATTTCACTTTATTTGTATTATTCAAGTTAAACTAAACCTAATTTTTCCATGACAACAATTTAACTACAACAATACATAAATATATAGCCTATAAGTAAAACTTAGTTATTTCTATTATCATTAATAGCTAACATGGATAGATGGCTGATTCACCACACCCAATATCAAAAACTTAGTATGGACAATATACATTTACTACTTTAACTTTAATGTAATATCACTAATGAAAACAGGAAGGACTAAATATACAATAATGTGTTTGTGTGTGTGTGTGATTTGTTCTTGGTTTACTAGGGCTTTACAATCTCAGTTAATTATTGCATAAAGTAAGTGTAAATGTTGAAATTCATTTTAATGTCATAGAGGGTATATACCTTCTCACAGATATATTCATTGTTCAAAATATTTTTATAACTCCCTTGTAATTTGCCTCTAAAGCTAGTTTATAAATGACACAGAAACTTGGCTTCTTCATTTTCGATCTACAATTCATTATCTAAACCTATGCAAGTACAATACCTTACATATTTTCTAGTGTTAACTCCAAGAACACTTGTTTCCTTTTTCAAATCAAAGCTACCTTCAAAATGAAGACCTTTCTTTTATAAAATTACTTGTGAGAGCTTGAAGGATACTTTGGAAACATGTGAATTAATGTTTATCATTCTATTAGAAAGGAAGGCACAGGGGCTTGGGAGTGAGACAGACTGACATTTTTGTCCCTGATCAGCACCCAGACAAGTCTGTCTGCATTGATATCCTTGATTTCTTGATCTATCATATGGTGATATTCCCAATCCACAGGGTTGTTAAAGAGTAAGTAACATCCCATCTGTAAATATGCCCCACTGTGATTTGGTTGTGACATGTATCAAATAAATTGTAGGCCCTTCTTGTTCTATATATGCTGCATGGCTTGAACACACTGGAACAGGGGTTACCTGAATGTTGGCTCCTCTTAAACATCACATGTAGATATTTTGATCTCTCTTTGGTGGATGCATTCTGGTAGACCATGGTAAAGAAAGGAAGCACACACAGAAAGAAACAGTGAAGAGGTCTTAAGAGATTTTGGAAATGAGGAATTGAGAGAGGCTCTACATAAGCAGATGTGAAGGACAGTCAGTGGTAGAAGTAAAGGAGGAGATGGCGGCATGATTAATGGGCACAGGTATATGTTTTATAGAGTTTAAAATGTGATTATTACTTTAAAAAATATGCTTACTATGTCTTTTCTCCCAACTGTCCCAACCCCAGTCCTGCAAGCCATCATTCTAACTCTCTGCTTTTATGAGCTCAACATTTATACTTTGTGTAAATGGGATCAAGCAATATTTGTTGTTCTTTGTCTGGTTATATAACATCTCAGTAGTTATCCCTGTTGACACAAAATAAGTTTTTTTTTTTCTTTTGTAAAGGGTGAATAGTAGTGTACATGCATAGCTACCAACTTTATCTATTGTTAGCCATGTAAAGTTGATTCCATATCTTGCCAGTTGTAGATCTTTAGGGTACATGGGTGTTAAGATAAGGAGATAGTACTCTGAAGCTCATAGTGTTTTAAGAAAACTGGACCATGAACCAGAGAATTTTAAAGAAGAGATCATACTAAAATATAATGTTACTTTCTAAAAAGAATAAAACATAGAAATGGAATTATCTCATAAATTTAGTTTTGGATTAGATCTCAGCAGCAAATACAGGTGTGAGTTAGGGTGTAGAAACACATAAAGAAAATTCATAATGAAAAAATTCTTTCACTATATTACAGACAAGAAGATATCATGGGCCCAACTGGCAAATTGCTTATTCCTGTGTTTTGGGTGTGGTTTGGAGTTAGATATTTTTAAAAAAATATTTTATTCATTTCTTCATTTGTCTGCGAGAGAGAGAGAGAGAGAAGGAGGTAGGGAGAGAAGGAGGTAGGGAGAGAATGAGTGAGAGAATGGGCACACAAAGGCCTCTACCCACTGTAAACAAACTCCAGGCATATGCCACTTTGTGCATCTGGCTTTACAGTAGGTACGGCGGAATCGGATTCTAGGCCTTAAGCTTTGCAGATAAGTGCCTTAACCATTGAACCATCTCTCCAGACCTACAGCTAGATATTTTATGAAGGGTACTGTGTGCCACTGAGCACTAAAGCATATCAGAGATAATATGTTATCTGAGCCTTCTTCAAATTCCCAACTGTTGAATAGTAACAACAGAATAGCAAGAACTTAATAAGAAGGCCGAGTAGTTGTTTGAGAGTTTAACAAACAAACAAACAAACAAGCAAAGGGCTCAGGACAGTACTGTTCATGGTTAATGGCTAATCTAGATTTTCTTCTGTGTAAGTACGGCAGTATGAATCTATTAGAACACTTTCTTGTACTTACTGCCAAATTAAGTTATTATGTATAAACTACTGGGATTGTTTATTACCAAATAGTCTTAACTTTCTTTCCTTGGTTTTGTAGTATCTATGGGAACTGCATAGCACCCTTGAAGCACTGCTGTCCTTGACATCTGCATATATTTATTATGCAGTGACAAGGCATCTCACAAGGGCAGTGAATAGTAACCATCAAAAATCAGAATTCAGAATGGAAAAACTGCTGTTTCCTTAATATTGTGCTTGTTGTAACTAGTTTTTTGGTCAAAAACCAAAATTATTCTTTAATGGTCAAGAAAAACCACTACTATGGGGAAAATTTAATAATACACCATAACCATGCCCTTTTATTTTACATACTGGATTTTAAAACTTATTTAGTGTAATAGCAAACTAGAGTTCATTATCTTTCTTTTCATAGCTGAACAAATATCAGGACATGAAAACAAAAGTCCAATAAAAAGGGTATAGGTAGCAGGCCATGAATAAAAGGTTAAATATTATACTTAAGTTATGAACTTGGATGTAATTAAGAATTAAACATCAAACAGGTATAGACAAAACTAAACATAATGGCGATTAGTCAGAGGTTACTCACCTTATTGATTGGAGAGGAAAACATTAAAGTCACCTACAATGGTAGAGAGTTTTGCAGAAGATTATTCGGAGCTAATCATGTACCATATATATTCTTGAATTTGTCAGTTAAAAATAAAATTTCAAGACATAAAAGCAATACAAAGAAGTGGAAATTTAAGTAAGGTTATGCCTCAGGTAAAGGAAAAGAAGAAAATGTCCTTGATGAGAAAGAAACTATGCAAGGCAATGACAATTATATCCCAGAACTTTATTTCTGGAACTAAACAGTAGAGTCCACAGGACAAATATTAGTCCTTAAACAACTAATAAACACATACAATATGCAATATGAAAAATAAACACACATCTCATTTTTATGCATAGAAAACAAATAATTTTCTTTTTAATTGAACCAAGCATGTTTGACTCTCGATCTGTGTAGCAATGATAATTTTGTCCAAAGTGTGTGCATGAAGGCTTAACTCCTACTTCAACTTAAACTGTATTCTACAATGTTCCAAAATGGAGCCTTTAAATCTTATATTGTTGTCTCCAGAATTATTAAAATTTTGAAAATGACTCTTCAAAAATGTCTAACATTAAAACTTCCCAGAGAACAAAATTTAGGACCCCAAATGGGGAATAAATATTACTTTCAATACTTAGCATTGTGCCTTTACATTTTAATAGACTTTCTGTAGACTATCAAAGTGGGAAAATGCGTTTTACAATAAGACTTCCTCATTTTTTCTTTTTAGGACATTTTATGTTTACTATTATTATTATTTATCATTATTATCAATAAATTTCATATGATATATCATGCATGGTGAAACCATGAACAAACAAAAAAAATTACAGAAGTGATAGGAAGGTTAACCTGGGAAGGGGCACTAGATAAAAAGAGACTATCCCAGATGACAAAAAAACAAATAAATAAATACTTATCCCAAAAAAATCCAACTGTTAGCTTCAAATATATATTTCAAAACAAAATATTTAGTTGTCAACATGTTTTATTGATGGATATGAAAAAAAAATGCTGGTGTTTCCAAATGTTACAATTGATGTTATGTTCTAAATAAAAGACACAGCTCACAAAGTATGTATTTATTAGAAGAGATGAGAGTTGTTTGGATGAACTCTGTATTTGAAATATTTTTTTTCCATACAGGAAGTTTATTTAGGAATATACTTAAAAGCTTTTCTTGAATGGATCCTCTGAGCCTCCATTTTCTAGATATGATTGTCCTACTCTATTATGATCTATATGGACCCCTCAGCCTGACTTTTCTTCCATCTCCTGTTGGAGTCTTTTAGTTTCTTTCAACTTCAACACCCTATGTCTTAAGATTATATATATATATATATATATATATGTATATATATATATATATATATAATGTAAAATGTTGGTAGATTTTATTTGTCTTTAGTAGATGTTACAGTTTTCCAGTCTCATTTTCCTGAAAGAGATAAGATCATTTATAACAAGGTTTAATATTATACACAAACCTATTTAGCTTTTTCTTTGACATGCAGTTATATCATGTTTAGTTTTGTGATTTTAAAACCAGCTAAATGAGCAAACAAATAGTGAATTGAAAAGTTCAAATTTATTTTCCATCTTTAATCTCTGTATAATGTTTATTTATTTATTCATTATTAATTATAAATGTTGATGTATGGACAAATTATGTGTTGGTCTCATTCCCCACCTCTCTGCTTCCATTCTACTGAGTGCAGTCCTCAGTGGCGTTACTGGTGTTTAACATGGGGTTATGAGTTATGAGTTGTGAGAGCAGCAGTCAGTCATTGTGGGAGAGCAATACCTCTGGATATTCTCTCCCATTCTGTTGCTCTTACAATCATTCTGCCCCCTCTTCTGAAATAGTCCCTGAGCCTTGGTGGGTGTGTTATAAATCTACCTTAGTGTTAGGCTCTCAGCAACACCTAGACTTCTGCTTTGATACATTTTGAGCATCCTCAGTGTCTATCACATCTATACATTTTTTTAAAAAATGTTGCAATTTAAAAATATTTATTTTTAAAATTATTTATTTATTTCAGAGAGATGAGGAGAGAATATGATCATGCCAGAGCCTCTTGCCACTGCAAAAGAAATCCAGGCACACAAGACACATTGTTCATTTGGCTTTACTTGTGTGGCTATGGAATCAAAGTTAGGATGGTGGGCTTTGTAAGCAAGTGTCTTCAACTGTTCAGATGTCTCTCCATTCCTTAAAATATATTTCTTGAATAAGACACTGAATCTGAATTTTCAGCTTCTTTCAGGTAATTTCACAAATTGACTTCTGTATACTATGAAGCAGGATAGAATACCTGAGAACAAGCATTCTGGGGGGCAGTCAGTAGTTAGATGGAATGTTGAAAAGGTAGAAACACCGAGCTTAAAAATAAATATTATTCATTCAGTGTGTTAGAAGCTCTTGTAAAGAGAAACCCTAGAATAAAGAAATCAGTAATTAGCAGTTGTGAGAACATGGGTAACTTGTGATCTGTTTTGTAATTTCTTACAGATTTTTCCAAGCTTAAAAAAAAGCAGAAGATACAAAGTGAAGAAAGGGAAGAGAAATTGCTAGATTCCTTCTAGCAGATATAGTATGTCCAAGTCTACAGGTAAGGATTGAGAAACAGAAGAATTAAAAGAATCACATAAAAAGATTACAGCAAAAATCAAATAGGAAAAAAATTAGAGAAGCTGGAAGTTGGTGTTGTCCCACACTGGCCATTAAATCAAAACCCTCAAAATCAGGCTCTCTGGCCATGATGTAACACCTGTCCATTTGGAAACTCTAGCATAATGCAATAGAACCTAAGTCTGACCTGAAGCATAACTGTACTTTTTTTTTAATTAGTTTATTAGTCAGTTCTGTATTCAGCAAATACAGTCAGTTTGGTACCATTATTAGGCTCATCTGTGACCTACCCACTCCCCTTGGCCCCTCCTTGTTGAGGTATAAGGGTCATGCATTGTGGAGTTAGCCCACAGTTATGGGTAAGATAAATGTCTCTGCATATCATGACCCAACATGTGACCCTGACATTCTTTCCGCCCCCTCTTCCGCAAAATTTCCCTGAGCCATGTTGGGTTCATTTTTGGTCTGCTTCAGTGATGAGGTGTTGAGGGCCTCTGAGGCTCTGGCTCTCTGATTTGGTAGGAGTTGATTTTTCTCTGTGCTGATCTCCTTCCCCCTTGTGCTGGTGTCTGGTTCATCAGGAAAACAGCACCCTTGCTTGTTTCTCCAAGTTTTCTTAGTTTCAGCCGGGGCCCTTTTGAGGTATGATGGGGTGGCTCTCTCCTTAGTATCTACATCTATCTGAAAAAGAGAAGCAGATTCTCCAACGGAGAGTAAGTTAGCACCAGGACAAATGAGATAACCCTTACTTTTTTTTTTATAGAGAATTTAATAGGTGTAGGCCCTCTTGTAGCCCACAATTGATGGTAGCTTGATATTGGAGAGTGGGCTTATGTTTGGATATGGTTGTGACTTGTTTCCCAGCTCCAGCTATGGGTCCCATACCAGTGAGGGGATCAGTTAGCCAAGTTGAGAGCAGTTGGTTCCCCACCATGGCTGTGTGCCACCACTGCACTTGTGTGGGCATCACAACAAGTTATTTGCTTCTAAGTAGGTTAGTCCATGCGTTGCTTTGATAGATATTGGTCAATTTCCCCCAGTCGCCCATGTAGCACCTTCTGGCACTAGACACGCTGACTGTCTGGGGACTGACTCTCATCCAACTTCCAGCCATGCCATTCTAATTTGCATGTCAATCACATAAGGTATCTTCAGCAGTAGGGTCTTACCACTAGCCTTTGGTGGGTCATCAAGTACTCTGACAGAAATCTGTCTGTCTTTTAGGAAACCTTGTAGGTCTCTCTGATCAAAAGCTCATTGTGGATGATAGCCCCATGCTGGATCTTGGAGTTACAGGTCAGTGCCCACTAAGAAAATGAGGAAAAAGATAACTAATATACAAGAGTTAGAGATAAGAGAGAGAGAGACAGGGAGAGGGGAAGTGAGGGAGGGAAGATGTAGGAGATTAAGGTTAGTCTTAATCTTACCCTCTCCAGTGTCTTGTGGTTCAGGTGTTCCCTGTAAGGGCCTGGTGAAGGATCAGCCATTTGGTCTGTCTTTTAGTAAGTAGAAGATTATGGTACCATTGCCGTTTGGGTCTAGATTTGTGTTTCCCACCACTTTGATGCCCTCCCCTCCCTCCCCTTCCATCCTAGTGTCTAATCTAGGAGATGCTTGCTGGGTATGTAAGGTATCTTCGGTAGATTCAGGTTAGGTGCTGTAGATGAGTGAGACTATGTGGCGATTTTTTTTCTGTGATTGGGTAAGTTCACTGAGAATGATCTGTTCCAGGTTCAACCATTTTTCCTCAAATTTCATTGTGTCATTTTTTCTTACTGCTGTATAGAATTCCATTGTGTAGATATACCACATCTTAGTTATCCATTCTTCTAGTGATGGACATCTGGGTTGATTCCAGCTCTTAGCTATTACAAATTGAGCCACTATAAACATGGTTGAGCAAATCTCTTTAGTCTGTGGTTTGAAGGTTTTAGGGTAGATGCCTGGTAAGGGAATAACTGGGTCTGTTGGTATCTCTATACTCAGCTTTTTCAGAAGTCTCCATATTGCTTTCCAAAGTGGTTGTACCATCCTACATTCCCACCAACAGTGGATGAGTGTTCCTACTTCTCCACATCCTCGCCAGCATTTATTTTTATTTGATTTTTTGATGCTTGCTATCCTTATTGGGGTAAGGTGGAATCTCATAGTTGTTTTAATTTGCATTTCTCTGATGATTAGGGATGATGAACATTTTCTTAAGTGTATGTTCGCCATTTCTATTTCTTCCTCTGTGAACTGCCTGTTCAGCTCTTTGCCCCATTTTGTGAGTGGGGTGTTTGACTTCTTACTGTTTAGATTTTTGAATTCTTTGTAGATTCTAGAGATTAGGCCTCTATCAGTTGGATAACCCAGCAAATATTTTCTCCCATTCTGTGGGTAATCTATTGGCTTTGCTTATTGTATGCTTGTCTGTAAAGAAACTCTTCAGCTTCATGTGGTCATTGGTTGAGTGATGGTTTAAGTTCATGAGCTACTGGGGTTTTGTTCAGGAAGTCATTTTCCATTCCTATATCATGGAATGTACTTCCTAAATTTTCTTCCAGTAGTATTCGAGTTTCTGGTCTTATATTGAGATCTTTGATCCATTTGGACTTGAGTGTAGTGCATGGTGAAATGTGTGGGTCAAGTTTCAGTTTCCTGCATATGGTTATCCAGTTTGTCCAGCACCATTTGTTGAAGATGCTGTCTTTTTTCCAGCCTATATTGTTTGGGCCTTTATCGAATATCAAGTAGCTATAGTTGCTTGACCCAAAGTCCGGGTCCTCAAGTCTATTCCATTGATCTATAGTCCTGTTTTTATGCCAGTACCATGCTGTTTTTATTACTATGGCTTTGTAATATAGCTTTAGATCAGGTATGGTGATGCCTCCAGAGGTATTTCTTTTGCTGAGGATGAGGTTTGGAAATGCGAGGCCTTCTGCCTTTCCATATGAAATTTGAGATCATTTTTTCTATCTCTGTGAAGAACACTGTGGGGATTTTAATTGGTATTGCATTAAATCTGTAAATTGCCTTTGGTAGGATTGTCATCTTCACAATGTTAATTCTGCCTATCCAGGAACATGGGAGGTCTTTCCATTTTCTCAAGTCTGCCTCAATTTCTTTTTTGAGTGTTTTTATGTTTTCATTGTATAGATCTTTCACTTCCTTGGTTAACGTTATTCCAAGGTATTTTATTTTTTTGTTGCTATTGAAAATGGTACTATGTCCCTTATTTCTTTTTGTTTGTTTTTTGAGGTAGGGTCTCACCCTAGCTCAGGCTGACCTGGAATTCACTATGTCATCTCAGGGTGGCCTCAAACTCAGGGTGATCCTCCTACCTCTACCTCCCAAGTGCTGGGATTAAAGGCATGTGTCATGGCTTAGCTGTACTATTTTTAAGAAGGAGAAAATTGTGATAAAACATGGATATTTTAGCTAATGTGATATAGGCTGTAGATGACAAATGCAGGAACAAGTCCATACAGAGAGATAACTGTCTCTGGAAAATCAAACATAAAGAAGCACAGTTGTGTCTGATGTCATTCATACAATACTAAAGAGATTCGAGATCACAGACTGTAGTGTTTAGAAAACATCCTGATTCCTACAAGATCTGCCTCTGATACTGCCTTCCTGGCACCAGTGTCTTCTCAGAAAACAGCATCTTTCTTTACAGAATTTCTAGTAGTTGGGCAATGACTACTTTGCAGCAGGTGACCCTGACCTGTTCCACCAGCCTGGGTACTACTAATGTCTCCTATTACAGCCTCACCTATTGTTACTTGTCTACTAAAGAAGTTATATTTTCTAGCATAGCCTTTCTCAGTCATTAATGCATGGATCTTCATTTTATTCCTAAATTATCTCAAGTCAAGTTCTCTCCCATGAGAATCTGAGGCTACTGGTAAGACACATTGAAGATACCAATTTAAGCTTCAAATGTGACAGCTCATCATACAGTGTGGCATAGTGAGTGAGGCATGACAAGTTTCACCTTCATTTCAGTTCCCAAAGTAGTCATCTCTACTGAGTTAGATACTCTGCTTGTATAGTTTCATGATAACACTGACTTCAATTCTTTTGCATTACCCTATCATTGTAAGGTGTACGTGTCTCTTTGCCCGTTATAATCTAAAGTCTTCAAGAGAAGAAATTGTATTTTGTTTCTAGTGTTTAGCAGCAGGTCTGATACAACTTAAACAGAAAATCAATTTCTTTATTTTTTCTGTCCATCATTACTTCCATTTCCCCTCCCCTTTCCTGTTTCTCTACCTCTCTTTGTTTTTATTCTATACTACTAGTAGGAATCATCAGAAATAACTCACTGTCTCTGGACCATATGTACATAATAACATCTGCTTTATGAAATTTTGCCATTATTAAATAACAATAAGGTTGAAAAGCTGAGATTAGTGATGGTCACAGTAAGTGATTAGCATATAATACTTTAGTTGCTTCATGGGGAAAACTCCCTTGATGTGAAGGACAATAATGTCATACTAACTAAAAACCTCAGAAATTTTTCATTTGCATCTGTGGATAATTTCATGTGATCATGCCATAATCTCCTTTTATAAATAATCAAGCCCCTCCTTTATTGAGACCCATGGTCAAAGAATCAGAGATGGCACCAGGCCATCAAGCAGGGGAGATTTTCGCTCTGGTGGCATTGGATGAAGCAGTAAGCACTGTGCAGTCTCATGCCCCATCCATCTTCACAGTCTCTTCTGATTCAGCTTTCTTCTTGTTAAGGCATATGAAGAGTTCCACATCTTGGCAGGAATTCTCATAATACCAGATGTTAAGTATCTTCCAGTGAAAAATTTCATAGTATCAGAATTAGATCTTCATAATTTATGATGTCATTTCTTAATTGCCTCATTTCCCCTTTGCCAGGTTATTTTTCTACAAAAACCTGTTTGCAAGAAGCTTGGAAGATAACTTGATGAATTTCAGATGCATCAACATACACAAAAAAATATAAGATTCAGGGTTTCCAGTTTTAAATCTCTATATTATAGCCAGCTTTATGACATATTATTGAGACATCATCATAATATGGTTCTGTAAAGAGAAATGGCTATATCAATGCACAAACAGCTAACTTGTCTCATCATGATAATGCTTTTACTTCTTTCTATAATTTGCATATGCTACTTAATTTTTTATATGATATTTTTGGTAGAGATGCAGATCTTATTCCCTATACAAAAACAAAACATTGTTTTAATAATGTTCTTATGCATTGACTATTTTATACATGTATATAGTTTGATCCACTCCCATTTATTCACTTGACCCCATCCCCATCTCCCTTCTGACAAACCCCTCTTTTCAACTATTCCCTCTTCTTTGATACTTTTTTTCATGTGTATATGTGTGTGTGTCTCACTAAGTTTCATTAGGGTTTGATCAGTGTTGCCAACATAGGCACAAGTGGGAGATTATTCACCACTGCACAAAATTTCTTATGTGAAGATAGGAATAAATATTATATAATTGATATTATAAAATATAATTAACATTAATATATAACATAATATATTATGTATAAGTGGATTGTAATCAAACACATTTTCTGGACAAGTTCTAAGAGGAAAAAACGTAGGTGCACCATTATTTCTTTCAAATTCAACTGCAGAACCTGGGCATCATACATAAGGAAATAAGTTGTGGAAGGTATAAAAACAGACCTAACAAGAACCCTAGGGACCAAGGAAGTGGGGTACAAAGATGAATACTTTGGGTTCTCTTTGTCCTTTGTGTATCCAACCCTAAGTACTATTTAAGGTGGTAACATATAATTGCCAATAGACTCAGACAAAAACAAATTTCAAGGAAAGGAAAGAAACCCAGCAAGGCAGAAAATGCAAGAATATTCACTGTAGTCTGGTGAACATGACATTATAATGCACAGCCCCTCCCAATGCTAGCCAGGCTGTAATGAGGTGGTGTCAGAGCAGGTAAAGTGGAGTGAGACCTTGGCCTCCACCAGCTGGCAAGCAGGACTTCCTACCCCTTAGGGTTTAAGTGGACTTTTGCTCTGCCCATCTCTGATGTAAGGGGAAGCCTGATGGAGATGGGGCTTCCTCTGACACTCAGCTAGGTAGTGAGGCTGCCTGACACCCAACACATAGGTGTTGAGGATGCCACTGTGTAGTGACCAGAGTGCCTCCCTTCCCACCAGAGTAGCATAAAAAAAAAACCTTACTTAAAAGCTTGAGTCTCAAGCCGGGCGTGGTGGCGCACGCCTTTAATCCCAACACTCGGGAGGCAGAGGTAGGAGGATCACCGTGAGTTCGAGGCCACCCTGAGACTCCATAGTGAATTCCAGGTCAGCCTGGGCTAGAGTGAGACCCTACCTCGAAAAACCAAAAACAAACAAACAAACAAAAAAAAAAAAGCTTGAGTCTCCTTCCCTTTCCTATCCAAGGGGCTTTTCTACCCCAAATATCAATGATAGGTACAAGGAGAATCTGGAGGTGTATGCCTACCTGTCCATGATGAGAAAGTATTCGTACTTCCCCTCAATGGTAGTATCAGAAGAGGCCTTGCCTATTAAGCATAAGATAGAAATCCACATAATTATAACATAGTCTCTTAAATATTCCGATTTTCATAAGAACATCACTCACTATACAAAGAGCCAGGAAATATAAAAAAAGATCTGGGAAAATGGCTCACTAGATAAAGTACTTGCTCCACAAGCAATGACAGTCTGAGTTGGATCCCACGAGCCATGTAAAAGCTAGAGACAGAAACAGAAACCTGTATCCCCAGCTCTGGGGAAGTGGAGACAAGGGCATACCTGGGGGCTTACTGTCAAGCTAGTCTAGCAGATTTGGTGAGCTCTATGTTCAACAAGAGACCCTGTCTGAAATAATAAGGTGGAGAGCAATTGGGAAAGATACTGGGCATAGGCTTCTATCTTCCAAACATAGACATCTGTGTACACCTATATGCACATACATGTGCACACACCCATGCACACATATATTAACTTGCAATCACACAAGCACAGTCACATACATACATATATACACACATACATACATATATATGAAAATGGATTCCATCAATAATAAAATCTATAAATGATACCATTCAGAGGGAAGAGAAAAAACAAACTTAAAATACCTGGGAATAACATATGAGACAAAATAGTCATGCTTGGAAAGTATATGTAATTTTGGACCCAACATTAAAAAGCAGTCTAATTACAAATTAAGAAACATATGAAGAGACATTTCCCTACAGAAGACACACAGATGGCAACTTAGCACATGAGAAGATGATCATCAGTAGCAGCCATTAAGGATGCAGATGCAGACTAACTGCAGAGCCATCATTGCACACCTATTGGAAAAGCTGAAATAGAAAAGATAGTTTCTGCACAATACTAGGCCCATCAACACTTTAGTATGGATCATAAATGAGGGCCAAAAAAGACACCTATTTTGGGGGGACTAGTCAGAAAGGAACAAGGGTTAAACAGTGTGGGTGTGGAGGTATGGAGACTGAAAAGATAGTGGGAGGGGATTAAGATTAAAATATATTAGATACACACATGAAAAGTGTCACTAAAAAAGTTTGTAGACATAGTTGTAAGACTCAATGCCTCTATGAGCATGAGGGAATTGAACCCCAGATGTACTGTGGCTGAGAATGCAAAATTATATAGTTAGTCTAGAAAACAGTTTGTTAGTGTGCTAGTTTCTTCAAAAGCTAAATATCCATTTGCCTTACAACCTAAAAATTTCACTCCCTGGCACTTTTTTCTCCAAAATAAAATGGGAGGTCAAACCAAAACCCATGCTTGATTGATCATAGAAGTTATGTTTAATAAACTCTAAGCTCTAAACAGTCATTTTTCCTCATAGGTAAAAGGCTTAATAAAATGTGATATGCTATGAGAATGGCATGAAATACCACTCAGCAACAGAAAGGAATGAAAATCATGTGGCTCCTAAGTGGGGAATGGACTAGAAGAATATACCCTGAACACAGGACTAGACTCTGTTGAGGGGATTCTTCTGTGTGAGGAAATGAATGAAGAGAAGCAGTCTGAAGGTGTTTGGAGGCACTTATCTGCTAATAGGAGAAGTAGTACAAAGATTTATTCAATAAATTCTCATTGATGACCAGTAAATAGGATGAGAGATGAATAATGAACTAAGGATACACACAACTCTTGAACAGAATTGTATTAATCTGTTCAAGTGGTTTAGTTAGAGCATATGGTGAAAACAACAGATTTTTTTTCCAATTCTAGAGCTAAGTGTCTAAGATATGGTAGGAAAGGGTTTTTGTTGTTGTTGTTTTGGGTTTTTTTTTGTTGTTTGTTTGTTTGGGTGGGATAGGGGGATCTCTGGCTTGGTCTGTTGAAGTCTCCTTCTCACTGTGACTTCACATGGTTTGCATCCTAGGTGTCTTTGTGTGTCTAATTTTCCATTTGTCACGACACTGGTCAGAATGGACTTTGGCTGTCCCTCATAGCTTCATCATAACTTTGTCACCTTTTTAAAGTCTTAGTCTTCAGTTCAGTCATGTAATGCATTGGGGCTTTAGGGATTCAACATTAGTTGTGGAAACCATAAAACATCTTAAAAATTTTAGGCTGAGTAAATAAAACCAATTTAAAAGTTATCACATTGCATGAAACTAATAATATGATATTTTGGAAATGTCAAAATTATAGAGATCAAAAACAGAATTTTCTAGGAATTATGTATGATAGGTATAGGCAGATGTTATATTTGTGTATCTGTATCTTGATTTAGATGGTGGTCCCACTGCTCTCGCTGGTGATAATAACATAAAGTTAAATAATGACACTGTACTGTGTTCACACTTCATAGATTTGATTCTCTGTTGTAATAAATGTAAGATAAAATCAATTAAGGAAACTGTCCACAATCCTAAAGACTCTTTTTCTATCTTTGCAGCTTATTGCTCATGTATCATAATTTTGGAAAATAAACAAATAAAGAATCTTCTCAGAGAGAATCTTGAAGTTGCCACCTTTACAAATGGTATGACACTGCTTTTGCTTGGTTTTGCAAGTTAAAAGAAGTACGATGATTCTATTTTGAAAAAATTATTTCAATTTTAGTCAGATAGAATTTGGAATAATTTTAATGCATGTTTTTAATTCTTTTTCTTTATCATTCTTTTTTTCTGAACTGAGTAATTCCCATAGATGTTTTGGTTTCTAGTAAGCAGATATCACAGCCCCACGTGTTTATTTGATTTCCTTCCTCAGTTGACATTCAGATGCCTCATAGAAATTGTCAAATCACTTTTTTTCCAGTCAAAATAAAAGACATTGCCATTCAGGCAACTCTTAGAGGTATCTTGGCATTTATTCTGTAGTAATTTGGTCAAAATTGTGAATGGAGCTGGAGAGATGGCTTAGCAGTTAAGCGCTTGCTTTTGAAGCCTGAGGACCCTGGTTCCAGGCTCAATTCCCCAGGACACACGTTAGCCAGATGCAGAAGGGGGCGCACGCATCTGGAGTTCGTTTGCAGTGGCTGGAAGCCCTGGCACGCCCATTCACTCTCTCTCTATATCTGCCTCTTTCTCTCTCTGTCTGTTGCTCTCAAATAAATAAATAAAAATAAACAAAATTTAAAAAAACACAAAATTGTGAATGAACAAAGTAAATTAATATTTATTAACATTCCTTAATAATAACTCACATTGTCCCACTAATAAATTACCACCAGCAGCACTGAGTGAACCAAACTGAATGAATTGATGTGAATAGTAATATTTCCTAAATTAGTCCTAATTTTATAGTTGTTTACAGGGGTAGAATCAATATTTCATTTCCACATGCTTTACAATCAGAAAATTCTACATCAAAAATAATATCTCAAAAGTGCTGAGAAGTGAAGTGTTCATCACTGAGTGAGACATCTCTGGAAGACTCAGGCTCCATTTGAGGAAGAGGTAGCTGTAGAAAGAACATAAGAACCAAAGGAAGGAAGGAGTGCTGATGATATTGTCCTCACACACAAAGTGGCCGTAGTATTCACGGCCTAATAATGGCTGGCACTATGTACACAAGACCTGCATAGAGGGAGAAAATGATGGTATAAAAGTAGAAGACAAACTTGTTGGAAAGAAGAAGGGATTCAGCCAATGGGGCATTCAGGAGGGAGAAAAAAGAGGGTGGTAGGAGAGTAGTATGAGCATGGTATATTGGATATATGTATGGAAGTTGTCAATGAATAGTGAAAATATAATAATAATGCCTCAAACTTTTCAAGGCATTACAAGTTTGTATGACTTTTAAATATATATACTTTCATATAGCAAATGGCAATCAATGCATAACATACTTATCATTTTATCACGATTAAGGACAATTTCATAAAATTGCTTTGTTTTTAGTCTAATGTTAAGACAGGCTCTCATATAGCTCAAATTGGCCAAAATCTCCGTATGTAGTGGAGGATGACCACGATTTCATGGTTCTCCCACTTTTGCACTTCGACTGCTAGGATTACAAGCATGCACCACCACTCCTAGCTCCTAAAATTACCTTTTTGTTTTCTCCAATTTTAGAGAGAGAGAGAGAATTGCTGTGCCAGGGAGGGCTTCAGCCACTCAAAACAAACTCCAGACACTTGTAGCACCTAGTGGGCATGCGCAACCTTTAGCTTGCCTCACCTTTGTGTGTCTGGCTTACATGTGATCTGGAGAGTCAAACATGTGTCCTTAGACTTCACAGGCAAGTGCCTTAACCACTAAGTAATCTCTAAAAATTACCTTTTAATTGATAATTATAATATGACTCTTCCTCTTAATATGTTCTTCCTCTATTTACAAGATAGAATAAGAGGTAATCATGGAGAAATAAAGATTAAAAGACAATAGAGTATTTTATGGAATTCCAATATATCAGTTTTTAATTTTAGAGTAGATAATATGTCTGGAATATAGTTGTTAAACCTCTAAAAAGTTATAATCAGTATTGATCACAGAGCACTTGTATATTTTGAAAACAGGATGATACTAATCTTTTCGCACCATTCTTCTTCATACTCCATATCTTGCAGGCCAATTCAGAAGAAAGTTTACTCCATCATAGATCATATATGTAACATATTATTACATGTAATGAGAAGATGAAACATTTTATTTTGTTTTTGAAAGTGATGTATATATGAAAATGAAGCATATATATTAAGTGTAATAAACAAATGCAAATGAAGTATAAATATAATTGTTATATAGAACTTTTTCAAATTTTGGTGATTTAATATCTCATAGAACGCAATCTCCAGTACTGTGAAAGATGGTGGTGGCTTTATTGGGTGTAACCTGACATCACCTTGCCTTATCACAGCTAAGAGAACGAAAGTTAGTATACATCACTTCTAAATTCTAACTTTAACTTCATTACAATGACCTACATGGTTACCCAGCTTCTTTCGACCTGAACTTCAAGTTAACATCAAGACAGTTTTCTTGTATCTTGCACATTAGAAATAGGCAGGTTAGATGGTTTTCTTGAAAGATAATTTACTCTATTGAAAATACAAACATTTTGGTTAACTTGCTAAAATCCTGCCCAAGTAATTATCTGATGAGGACAGGCCAAAATATATAAATAGTTTAAAATAATCTCTGGCAAAATAGATAATTTTTTTCCTCTTCCTTTACTTACAAAAGCAAAAGACCAAATTAGTTTGATTTCATTTCCCTACTCTTTTCCACAAAGTATATAATATGACTGTTCTGAGGAAGCCAAAAAAGGAAATCCATATATATTTTGCAGTGAGCTCACCATGGGGGTGAATAGTAGGCCTACAACTGTAAAAGTCTTAAAGGGGCAAACTTTAAAACCCTGGAGCATGTCTGCCAGGAGATTAGGCCTGTCCCTTGATCATGGTTTATACATCTCTTCACCTGGTGAACTGAGGAGACAACACTGAGTTCCCTCAAGAAAATCCCACAATTCCATGGAGGAAGAATGCATCTTATCCTCCCCCTCTTGAGGCAAATGCCATCTATTAGTGAGACTACGTGTGTGCATCTGATATGGACACCAACAGAGTTTAAATCTTTGATAGTCACACATGCATGTCTTACATGGTTTAACTGCCTTTTGTAAAAATATAAGAATGTGCTATTAACTACAGTATTAGTCAAAATACCTTTCACTAGTGTAGCTGAAGAATTAATTATTTTTCTTTAAAATTTAAAAATTTTATATCTCTTAACTCTCATATTATCTTTCTTCTTTTAAATGGAAAATTTTAAACTGTAACACTTAACACCAGAAAGATCAATTGTACATGTTTTAAGATATAGCTTATTTTAACTTCCTCCACAAAATAATTGTTTTGTAGTGTTAGAATTTTATAATTGAATCCCAGTAGTTTAAATCCTACCACCAGCCTGTTGAAATGTCAACAATGCAATTTATAGATGTGCTATGTTTCCCCTAAAGAACAAAAATAAGATGTTACAAAAATGTCATAAACCAAGAAGAAAAGATATGAAAGCCATGTGTTCTGTAGCTAGTGAACTGGTGTTCAATTTATAATTGCACAATATAGAACATTTCCCTTGGCATAGAAGGCCCTTTCAGGGAAGTGTAGCACATGTTCTGCATAGCTGTCATAACACTGCCATTTATCTCACTTTCACAGTATTGAATAATGCAAAATAAAAGTGCCTAAATATAGATCTAGGAAATATACAATAACACATTATGTCTGATTTCCATGATTTTTGCTTCCATGTTCATTGACTTGACAGTCAAAACCAGTCACTTAAAAAGTGAATTCTATATTGGTTTGACAAGAATTATACTTTCAGTATGGAGGACTCTTTAATAGCACTATGATTAATCTCCCTGGCATGCAGAACCAGAGAGTTTTTATGTACTATTATGCAAAATTTCAGAGTTTATTGTTGAATCAGAAAAATAAAATGTAAAATTATATATATGTATATATATGCATATATAAGGTGATGAATGTGGAGTGATTGAGACTTTCCAAAGTGTGCCTTTTTACTTGATTTAATTTTTTTTAATATATGGAAATAGGGCTGGAGAGATGGATTAGCAGTTAAGGCACTTGCCTGCAAAGCCAAAAAACCCAGGTTTGATTCCCTAGGGCCCATGTAAGCCAGATGTACAAGGTGGCAAATGCCTCTAGAGTTCATTTGCAATGGCTAGAGGCCCTAGTACACAGGAGAATATATCTGACAAAATTACAGAACTTTAGAATAATTTTTAAATAATATTTGAACCATCTCAAACAAAAGATGCAATATCATTTCTTGTCATTAGTGAATTTAAAACATTATCTCAAAAATTTACAGTATAATTCTACTTCATTTTTGCCCATAACATAATATTCAATGTTGTAATGAAGTGTAAGAATCTAAATGTACATATGTTAAGGTATATATTTTGCTTAAAAGATCTTATATAGAGAGCTGGGGGTGGCGGTGCATGACTTTCTTTAATCCTAGTACTCAGGAGGCAGAGGTAGGAGGATGGCTGTAAGTTCGAGACCACCCTAAGACTACATAGTGAACTCCAGGTCAGCTTGGCCTACAGCGAGACTGTACCTCAAAAAAAAAAAAAAACAAAAAAAAAAACTATATAAATGTGGTCTTCACATAGAACTTCAAGGTGAACAACCAGGGATTATAAATTCTGTGCTATTTATTATGGTTGCAACATTTTAATTTTTTTAATTAGAGTCTGGATTGAAATTTATTGAAAATGACTTTGAATTTGATTGGATCTAACAAATTTTGGAGGATACTTTCTATGTGAAAGTGAATAAGCCCCACAGGCATCACTGTCCTTACGGAAATAACATCAGAAGTAGCTGGCAAAATAGGAGTACCAATTACAGGCAGACAAGTGCCTAAACCACTAAGCAGTCTCTCTAGCCCCAGGTGACCAATTATAATAAGATATGGAATAGCTTAGCACTTTTTGAAATTATTACTGACTCAGAAGACTTAAAACAAAAATGGAAAAGAAAAAAATCGTGTAAGAACCAGAACACTAGGGATAACGTAAAAGGTTTACTTTTATATTTTATTTGTTTATTTATTTGAGAAAGAGAAAGAGGCAGAGAGAGAGAAAGAGGGAAAGAATGGGTGTGCCAGGGCCTCCAGCCACTGCAAACGAACTCCAGATGCATTTACCCCCTTGTGCATCTGGCTACGTGGGACCTGGAGAAACAAACCAGGACCAGGCAATTGCCTTAACCACTAAACCATCTCTCCAGCCCCAAGGGTTTACTTTTAAATAAAACTGTCAAACTCATTGAGATGGTAATTATTCTATCAGAGATTTGAATGATATCTTAATGATGGCCTTTATAGACAACTGGGGAAAGAGTATTCTAAGGAGATGGAATGATTGAGGAAAGTGACTAAACACAGGTACGGGCCTGGCAACTCAAGGAACAGCAAGGATACCACTGCAAAATGAAGACCAGAAGCAGGGACTAGGTATGAGAAAATTAACAAGACATGTACGTCATCTAGGACTGTGTTTTGTTCTTGCGGAGGTGGAGACCACTGTAAGTCTCTAAGCAAAAGAATAACATGATCTGACTTAAGTTTATTAGAGTAAGTTTTGCGCAACAGCTGGAAAGAGAAAGAATGTTCGTTTATTGCAATAATACAAGCAGAGCTGTAGTGGCTTGAGCAAAGTGGCAGGAGGAGGTGGTGGGAATTGGCCTGGCTAGGACATACATACACACACACACACACACACACACACACACACACACACAAATTTTCTTTCAACCAAAATTTAAAAGTACCAAGTAAGAAGTCATAGTCACAGACAAATGTCAACAGGGCTGGAAGAGAAGGAAAAACCTAAAATTGATAAGGGAAAATATTCCAGAAGAGAACTGATACGTGTAGTTCAGAGAAAAAATTATCCAGCTATCTTCAGAAATATTATGGTCAATCTTATGTGATAATTTCATTTTTCAATGGCACTCCTCCAAACTCTAATGAGACAATAATCATTTCTATAGCGGCCTGTCTTAGCAACTCAAGTCTTAAAAGCAGTTTTGTTTCAAACAGAGGTCAGCACTATAATGCTGGTGCTCTAGCCAGCAGGTGATGAATATTTGAATTAATTAATCCCAAATATACAAGACCATAGTGCAATCTTCTTATGTCGTTAACCCTTCAGTGTTGACAATAAATAAAGATGGCAATAAAGGGTGATGAATAACCTCGGTCCTCTATGCTAACTTTGTATTAAAATACACAATTTTGTGATATAGCTTTACTTCTTTATTCTTTTATATGAATGATTAAGGAACTTGATTTTTCTTATCAAAATTAACCAATGTTTTTTAGTGGAGAATTATATTAATTCAAAATTCAGCTAAAATCTGGTCTTACAATTATAAATGGGGAAACAGACTATTTCTAGTACCAAATAATTTAAGAATGTAAGCAAGATAAATCTTAGTCTGAGGGAAATATACAGTTGTAGAAATGGACAATTATCTGCTGCTCTTATTTTAGTAAAGATGATGTCTTAGTTGAGAATCTGATTGATATATAACAATGTAACTTTAATTAACCATTATAGTACAAATAAATATGGAAGATGCATTTTAAAATCCATTCAGCTAAAGTGGTTATTATTTTTAAACTATGCTCCTGACCCTTCACCTAGACAGCTCTGACTGTTGCATCAGCTGTGCTCTTCAGGTGCGTCCATGCATGGGTCACGTAAACTATTCTGTTTTGGAAAATACAAGATTTTCCACAAGTATCTCAGACAGCAATGTTGAAGTAGTTTCAGGCTTACAGTAAAACTTTAATTTTATTCATGACTGGGTCTATGGCATTTCAGATAGGCTTGGGAGAAAAATATAAGCTTCTGAATATAAGAGAGTTTTCACTTATAAGTTTTTTATGATATTTCCCTTTTTGCTGATAATAAAGAGCTTTGCTACCAGGTTTAGACTCTATAATTCTACCTCTCTTTTGTAGGAACCATGAAAAAAAATATTCTGGAAGCAAGATAATTTTAGTCATTTTAAGTGACAATTAAAACTGTATACTGTTCTCCAGGAGCTGGCTAGAGGAGAGAGACCAAGCGCCATTACCAGTTTTATTAGATGGAATGTTTTATGTCAGGATTACTTCCTATTTGATCCTTAATCAGCAGCCTGGGAACAATTTTATAGACTATTTTAGGATGTATTAAAGTGCTATTTAATACTTGCTACTTATTTGCAATTTTCACAAAAATCCCCTGTCATGTTCTAAAAGCCAGAAATTTAATACTTATGACCAGTCTCAGTACACTCAGCTCCTATGAACTCTGAAAACTCAGAGCAAAAAGTACTTTAGTTCCTAAAAGCTGTAAAGCTCTAATACACACAAAACATATGCACTTTCATTTTTGTTTTTCTGAAGAGAAAATCTAGCATGACATTAAAAAAAAGTAGCAGGCAAAAAGAAAACTCTTTGCAGGAATCATCCCTCTTTTCTTTAGTCCAATAGCAGTCTTCAGAAATATCTATAAACATGTGTGTATAGTATGTATGTGTGTATGTATAAATAAGGGTGGACTGTGGTGGCCACCTGGCCTCCTATGTACTGCTCAGGTCTTGTGCTGTCATGAGCAGGTGTGAGACAATTTGCTGCTATGGCTCTGTATCCGCCACCACCCTTTCAGAGTCCATGCTTTCTGCACACCGGCCCCAGAGGATGACTGTAGCAGACAGATTCAGGTTCGCTGAGATGAACTTCCAGACCAGGCACAGTTATGGAGGAAGGGATTTATTGAAGCTTAAGGATCCAGGGGAAGTTCCATAAATGGCAGAAGCTGGCCTGCCTTCACAGGTCCAAGCAGACAGAAAGAAGTACAATCCTAAAGCCAAAAGCCACAGCACACTTCAGGAACTCCAGCTAGGCACACTTTGCATATCTTTAGATTGAAATCTGAAACCCACCACCACACCTAAAGATCCACCCAGTGACATTGCCTCCAGCCAGGTGGCTAAAGGTGCAAACTACAAACTAATAAACAACTGAATATATTGGGGGCCATCTATTCTATTCAAACCACCACAATGACTAAGTTTAGCAAAACTGGCAAGTCAGGACCTGGAGAGTTGGCTTAGCAGTCAAGGCACCTGCCTGTGAAGCCTGAGGACGCGAATTCAATTCCCTGGTACCGAAGTAAGCCAGATGCACAAGGTGACACATGCATCTGGAGTTCATATACAGTGGCTAGAGGCCCTGGAGCATCCATTCTCTCTCTCTCTCTCTCTCTCTCTCTCTCTCTCTCTCTCTCTCTCTTCCTCTGTCTCTGTCTCATAAATAAATAAGGTATTTTTTTAAGAAACTGGCAAACCAGATCCCCACCCCATGTTACTTGGGATTCCACTGATGAGTAGCTACAGCTACAGCTAGAAACTCATTCACATGACAGAAAAACTCTCTTTTAAACTGCTGCCTGCCCTAGTGGTCTCTCCCTCCCAGGCGCCTTCAGAAGCAGTAGGCCTGCATTAGTCCAAAGGTCACCCTAATGACTTTTGATCCTCTCTTTAACCTTTCAAAGCTGTTTCCCAAATAAGTCTCCTGCCTTTCTACTTCCTTCTTGACATCTATTTTTACAGGAACAGATCAAATCCATGTGTACACCCAGATTCTCACTCATCCTTATCCCGTTCACGCTCACTCTGCCCCAGCCTATAATCTTCACTGAGCTCCTGAGATGCAACAGATTGTTCCCTCCCAGTCCCTTTGCACAAGGTATTTACGCAAGAAAAATGTAAATAATTTATGCAAGTCCCCATAGTTAGGAAATGGAGGAGCAGATTCTAATATTGGCAGTTTGTCTACAGAGTCTAAGTGAATAACAGTTATCATCTAAAATGCTCCGTAACATTGAAAGGCCCCACCATTTTTATCATGCATCCCCATGCACTATCATTAGGATGCACTGGCCTTTTACATTTGTCTGTGCTTGCTTAATGATGTAGGGCCTTTCATTTCTTGTTTCCTCCCCTAAAGGCTGTGATGCCCCTTTTATATCTCAAGTTAAATATATACTGAAGAAAAGGGAGAGATAAAATAAAAGCGTACACCACGAGTGGCTAGTGCTGAATTTATCTTGAAATAGAACTCTGCATCCTGTTACTTTCGTAGCTACGGAAGCTGAAGCCCACACAAATAATGGCTCTTCAGAGAGTATGAAAAACAGACAATAAGCTGATCTTCTGCCTTTCAACCTGGTGTCCTTTTCAGTTGCATTCCACACAAGCCAAAATGGCCCCTTGAATGTAAGGGATATTTTATTTGCAATGCTCGTAGTTTCCTTTGCACTTTTGCCTTTGAATACACAGAATATCTGACCTTACCTCACCTCTTTCTCCTCTTCTTCTTCCTCTTTGTCATCTTTTTTTTTTTCCTTTTGATTTTTCTTCTTTGTTTTCCTTTGCACAGCTCAGATTTAGAAAAATAATTGGAACTCCCATGCATGCTGCTTGCATGAAAACTATTGTCCAACGTCTATCCATTAAGACTCAACCTTTCTTCAGCTAGTTCTTTCAAAGAAGGAAAGGAATCTACTTGCAGAAACAGCATGCAAAACCACCCCACACAGCTTTATTACAACTAACATAAATAATGGAAACCACCTATGGTGGTTTGAATTAGATGACTCAAAAACTCATGTGTTCTGAATGTTTGATCACCAGTTGATGGCAATTTTGGAAGTGGAGCCTTACTGGAGGAGATGGGTTGCTGGGGACCTTTGGGGTGTTATAGCCACCTCTCCCTTGCCAGAATTCAGCTCAGTTTCCTGTTTCTGTTTTTCACCTGCTGTAGCAGAGGTGGTGTCCAGCCTCTGCTCATGCCATGCTGTCCCCTGCCATGATGAAGCTTCCTCCTCAAGATTTTAGCCAAAACCAAAACTTTCCCCCCATCAGCTGCTTTCGGTCAGGTGCTCTGTTCCAGCAAAGAGAAACAACTACAACACCACTCAGAGGTCCAGCAATAGATGAATGAATAAACAAAATATGACATATCTTTACCATGAAAGCCTATTTAGCAATAAAAAAGAATAAGTATACAAATATAAATAGCTACACTGAATCACGAAAATCGGTTACAAAATAGTGTCTTTATTATTTCATTTGTGTAAGTGGACAAAAGTAAATCATTAGGTGTCTGGGGATGAAAATGGGATAGAGACAGGCAATCCAAACGATATTAAGGGACAGTTTAAGTGGGAAGTGTGTTACTTTGCTTTTAGTGATACTTTTTGTCATGTGCACATATGCCTAAACTTGTCAGATGCCGTGATTTCAATATACTCAATTGATGAGATGAAAAGTTTATTTCAAGAAACTTTAAAAATGTGGAAAAACTCAAAGTATATGCATTTTCCTGTATTAGCCCTTCTGAAGGTCATACTTGTTTTGCTAGGATTTTTTTTCCTTCAAAGTGACAGAAGCAAAAACAAATACCAGGGGTAAAATGATTAGCAAATTAATCCTCTTGTTGTTCCAATGTAGTTACCCCTTGAACTAGACTTGGGCAAGTGGAACCCATCTGTTATATATATTAGAATTAGTCAGGACTTAGTACCAAAATACTGAAGTCTCTCTATAGCTCATCCCACATGTTGAGAATCCAAGCATTTAAGAAAGGTCATACCACATGGTTCTAGCTGGTCAAGAAAGGGAAAGACTTTGGTCAAGGGCTTGGCTCATCTGCTTTCCCAACCCTTCCAGGACATGAGCTCCTTCCTAATCCACCTGACCTACCACTGGAGAGGGGCTATCTGAACACCACAGGCCTATTCAAACACACGAAAGAAGGTAGAGACCCTTTGACATGCCAAGTGTCCTGTGTTTCCTTCCTACTTCTGTAGGCTTGGGTGGTAGTGATGGAAGGTTGGCTTTGCCTTTGGTTTTAGTTTTGTTGTCTATACAGCATGTATCTAAAACATAAAATTACCTTTTTTTTTTTTGCTTTGTATAATAAATTCTCTAGACCTAGAAATGTGTTCCAATAACAAGCATAAAATGGAATATTTAACCAGAAAAATGAATGATGTTGTACTATCTGCAGCAAGATGGATGAAAACGGAGGACAACGTAAGTGAATTTAGTCAGACGTTAAAAAAGACCAACACCTCATGTTCTCTCTCTTTTAAAACAAAAAGCCACTATTAATTTACAGCAGAAATGACTATAAGGCTAGGGAGGGGGCTGGATAGAAGGAAGTTGCGTAACAGGTTTGAAAATACAGTTACATCTAAGTAATGAATTATAGGGTTCTAGCTCAGTGAGGTAACCACAGCTCACAATAGTATAGATAGTTGATAAATAAAAGAAGAGAGTGCAAAGGCCATAAACAGAATAATAAGAAGGGGATTAAAACTATCACTAGGTTGATTTGATCAGTACATACTGTGTATACACACACATAATGTATATATTGAATGTTCATACTTTCCTTTATAACCTTGCTTAAATACTTCAGAAACTATGGAAAGAAAATACTAACTACATTGCTTTGATCATTCTGTGCTATACTATGAGTACACTGATAAGATTTTATTCCAGTGACATATATGCATTATTCATAATTAGCACTTTAGGTGGGATTCCATAAAAATTAAATTATGCTGCTTATATGAGAACAGCTAGTGCTCAAAGTATATATTACAAAGCCCAACCTCATTCAGTTTGTGAAAAGCTCATGTTGCAACTGATGGTAACCATATATTTTACCTCCTAGTCATTCTGATTTCTACCCTGTTTCCTGATGACTTGGTAGTTTTATTCAATATTTTTATTTATTTATTTGAAAGAGATAGAGAGAAAGATAGATAAACAGATAGGCAGGATGAGACAAAGTGAATATAGGCATCCTACAGCCTTCTGCCATGGCAAACAAACTCCAGATGTGTGCACCACTTTGAGCATCTGGCTTTTTGTGGGCATTGGGGAATCAAACCCAGTTTATTAAGCTTTGCAGGCAAGCATCTTAATTGCTGAGCCATCTCTCTAACCCTCAGTTGTTTTTAAAATTACTTAAATTCAATATGAGTAAAAAGGCCAAAGATAAAAATTAGGCAAACAACTGTGTTGCTTATTATGGACTTCATCATAAGATTTTATAATTTGTTTATCTTTTAAAAAACTTTTTTGTTTGTTTTTTAAGGTAGTATCTCACTCTAGCCCAGGCTGACATGAAATTCACTACGTAGTCTCAGGATGGCCTTGAACTCACTGCGATCCTCCTACCTCTGTCTCCCGAGTGCTGGAATTAAAGGCGTGTGCCACCACACCTGGGCCCTGTTTATCTTTTTTAAAAATAAAATGAATATAGTAATCACAATAAATGTGATGTATATGTCTGAAATAAAATATATTGTTTGTAGTCTAGACAGATGTCTCAGCAGTTAAGGTGCTTGCCTGCAAAGCCTACTGAGCCATCTCTTCAGCAGGCCCCTTTTTTATTTGAACTAGGGACTTGCTCTAGCCCAGGCTGACCTAGAACTCATTGTATAGTTCCAGGCTGGCCTCAGACTTACAGCAACCCTCTTCCTACTGCCTCCCAAGTGCTGGGATTAAAGGCATGTGCCACCACACCCAGATGACTTGGTGGTTTTTAATTACAGCATCTATTTATCAAACATGACAAAGTTCTCCCTAAAGCTGAAATATCCCTACTGCTACTTTTAACAGAAAGCACCAATATCATGGATTCTGAAAGTTGTGCCACTGACTGGCTCTGGCTCGAGAAATCCAGAAGCTTTCATTTTCCTAAAGTAGAAAGACATAGCCAGGCATGACTAAATATGACCTGTGGGACCCTATCCTATTATGTACGTTACTAGGACAAAAGAAATGTATAATTTGTATATTCTGCAAGACATATAAGAATGAACTAAGGACTTTGGGTACTATATTACAGACATGTTAAACAATAATCAGAAAGTTCATGAAACACAATGGCTCAAAGAAGATAGAAGAATATTTCTTTCAAAAAAAAAAAAAAAGCAGTCTACAACTGGTAAGTAATCCCAGGTGGCTGTGCCCCAAGGGCCCAAGTTCATTGTGGTTTTTACTGTTTACATTTCCTACAAGGATACCCTTGTCCATTTGCTCAAAGGCATATTGCTATGATATGTACATGTTATACCTGTAAAGGGAGGGAAGAGAGGACTTAGAGACAGAAAATCTGCGTTTTAGGAGATGTGAGCTTGAAGACAGTCATCACCTCTAATCACATCCCACAGCATGGAGCTCAGCCACATAGCTAATGCAGATTGCAAAAAGGCTGAGAATCTGACATCTGCCCAGGAATCAATAGCTCCATCAAAAGCTAGGTAGGCAAAGTTGTTTAAATACTAAAAATTAGCTCTAAAATTGCTGCTTTAAAAATAAGTAAATAAGAATGGATGCTGAGAGAAATTGCTCATGGCAATCATAGATACATACTTATGCTGTGAAAAAAATTGTGTTCTGTAATGGTGTTTTGAAGTACATTCAATGTGCACAGGATACTTGAGATCCTGAAGAAACAGATGATTCTTAGCAAACAGAAGTATTATTGGAAGTTATTAGTTACCATTTAATGGAAAGCCAACATGATAAAATCGATGTAAGTACATCACAAATTCTCATTTCATCTCTAGTGCCTACACTTACAACTTCTGATATGATTGAACTACATAGTCATAATTTGGCTACAATCCTGTGAAACATAAATAAGAGAAAAATATGTTGGAACCTGCATGTAATTAGACAGAGGCATATTTTTAAATAAAAAATCAAACCTGTTTGTCCATTTATATCCAATCACACAACTTAAATGCTCAAAATAACAGACATGGAAAATTTGACACTGAGATTCCTTGAAGCTAAATTTTAATTATCAGATCTTTTGAATGACAAAAATCTTTAAAAGTTGATTATTCTGGGCTGGAGAGATGGCTTAGTGGTTAAGGCACTTGCCCGCAAAGCCAAAGGACCCAAGTATGATTCCCCAGGTTCCACATAAGCCAGATGCACAAGGTGGCACATGTGTCTTGAGTTCGTTTGCAGTGGCTAGAGACCCTGGAGATTCTCTCTCTCTCTCTCTCTCTCTCTCTCTCAAATAAATCAAAATAAAATATTTTAAAAGTATTGATTGTTCTATTTTGAGTCAAAAACTTTTTAGTTATACTGAATGCTTGTTAGAACAAAGCAAGAGAAAATAAATTATAAATCTATTTTTATCACCCTGTCTGAATATGTTGCTTGATGATGGGTAGTTGTCTGGCCCTCCTGATATTTCATGTTTTTTTAAATATTTTATTTACTTATTTATTATTTGTATGTGTGTGTGTGTGAGAGAGAAACAGAGAGAGAAAAAGAGAGGTGCAGATAGACAGAGAATGGGCACACCAGGGCCTCCAGCCACTGCAAACGAACTCCAGATGCATGTGCCACCTTGTGCATCTGGATTATGTGGGTCCTGGGGAACTGAACCTGGATCCTTAAGATTCTCAGGCAAGTGCCTTAACCATTAAGCCATCTCTCCAGCCCTCTTAATGATTTTTACTGGAACATCTTGATATAAACATCATCATAAACTTTTGGTTTTTCCTTGCTAAGAAATATTGGAAGAGGCAAACTAATACGTAGTCTATGACAAGGGAGTTGTCATGAAGAAAAGCAAGGAAACAAATTATAACTTAGCAATTACACATACTATGTATCTGGTCTCTCCCTCTGCATGCTGGGGAACGGGGCTGACGAATGGGCCTGAACATGTTCAGCAGCAGCTACTGATTGCTGTGAAAGTCCTGGTGCCACCTTGTCTAGGATCAGTCCCAGCTGTGCTGGGTAATGTGCTTTAAAATTCTTTCTGAAAGGGAGGTAGTAAGGCCCGAGATAACTCATCCTTCAGAGCCCGGGAAGAAGGATCTCATTTATAGAACAGTGTCATTGTGTGCAGACAACCAAGAAAACTGAGTGGAAGGATCCAAAAGGAGCAAAGATGACTAAGAGCAACTCAGAGTCTGCAAGCTTTTAAATGATTCCTCTCAGGTTTGTGTGGCCAGCCCAAGACATTTAATGAGGCCACACATTAAAATAGTGCTTCCCACAAAGTGCTCCAAGAAAGCACAAGTTCCTCAGAATATACCAAGAAAGGACTCAAGGGTTAAAGTAGTTCAGAGACATCAATTTATTATAGATACTTAATGGAGAGTTAAAATGCATAGCAGCCTATTGAAAGCTTTGAAAAGTTCTGTAGTCAACAATTTGAGACAACACAATGGAAGAAGGGACAGTCTCAAAGAAGAAATGCTAGACATGTGCAGAGCCAGATATAGTCTAATACATTAAAAATAAAATCCATGCCTTGGGGAGATGGCTCAGTGGGTAAAAATCACTTGCAATGTAAGAGTGACAGCCAGAATTCAGATTCCCAGAACCCACATAAAATCTGGGCAAGGTAGAGTCTAATTCCAGCCCTCCTACTGTGGCATAGGAGGTAGAACAGGAGAATCCTGGCAGACCTACAGCCAGCTAGCCAGCATATGCAGCAGCAAACAACAATAAAAGAGACCTTGCCACATACAAAGTGTAAGGAAAGGACCGACATCCAAAGTTAACTCTGACCTCCATATGCGTGATGTGGCATGTGCACACATGCTCATACATGAACACACACATAAGATTAAAAAGTACAATTCATACATTAACATTGTATATATGCCATATGCACTGTTGGCATGGATTAGACCAAAACATCAGTCAAAACTCTTGAGTCACTAAGCAAACCTCAGGGGTCCATTACTCTTTCATGGCTATAACCAAAACACTGACAGAAACCACTTAAGGTGGAATGATTAATTCTGGCTGTAGAGTTCAGTACTTGATTACTTGATCGTGTGGGTTTGAACAAAACATGGTGATGCTGTGAATATATGACAGAGGACAACTGTTCACATCATGATGAACAAGAAGCAGAAAGCCACAGCCAGGAAGTGCTCAAGATTAAAATCCCCCCCAAAGAGTTGTCCCTAGTCACCCTCAAAGTAGGCTCCCACCTCCCAAAGTTTCCAGAACCTCCTGATATAATGTCTTCAGCTAGGAAACAAATGTATAAATGTGTAAAATTCCAGACTCAAACCACAACACCTATCAATGAAGTGAGAGTATCCCTTTTGTACCTTTCACAAACTCAAAAATGCCAATCAAGCACCTTTGTGAAACTAACTAGCAAGAAGCTGAGGCTGCTTTCTTGGGTAGCCCTGTGAAACAGAACAGGCACTGATTTTATTTAGGTGCTCAAACAGACCTAGCTTAGGGCTTGGAGAACTATTGAATAGTTTATCTGGGCCCTTTCTCTCTTTGGCATACACCCATTAGTACTTCTTTCTTTTTCCCTCCTGATTATCGTGATTACCGCTATAGGATACTCCAGGCTCATCTTCACACTCTTCCCTGCTCTAAGCAAGTCATGTCTCCAAGGATACCTGGGTCCTTTCAATGCAGAATTGACAACTGGAAACCAAAGGCAGGCTGCTAGATATATGTTCATGATCTTAGTGAATTTTCATTTCTTGGCGGTTTAAGTTGACAGATAAAGGAAATGCATGATGCAAAAACATTTTTTAAAGAAGTTTGTGGTTAGCTCTTAAGGGAGGGGAGTGACCTCATGAATCTCTCAAGTAACCACATTTGGTATGAGCTCATGAGTACAATAGCCTTGTGATATCAGGACAACACACAAGTCCTTCCATCCTCAAGCTACTACAATCTTCCAATACCCTTTCCAGAAATGTTCTCTGAGCCCTGGAGAGGATGAACTATATGTCTGAAGCAGGGACAGTCATTATTTTCTGCAATATAGCTACAGGTAGGAAGAAGATGGAGTACAGTGGAAATGGGGGGAATAAGGGAATGTAATGGGTGCATATGATCAAAATGCTCTGTGTGTGTGTGTGTGTGTGTGTGTGTGTGTATCACAAACCAAATAAAAGATATTTTTACAACAGTAATTTGGGCCTTTGGAATACACTTGTTTGCTTATAAGTTCATGATGCTTAATTAAATTAAGACAAATAAGGAGTAACTTAAATCATCAAAATGCATATGATTTTATTCTTGCCTCTAAAACATACATGTTGGTAACTTTTCCTGGTCTCAGTTTTCTTATCTCTTTACTACACGGCTCAGAGGTGTATGGAAAATTGTAGTAAATTCCACATAAAATATTTTATAAAAGTATACATCAAACAAGTATAATATGCTTTCTAGAAAATACAAAAAGATTCAAACTTAAGCTATTTTTCTTAAGTTACAGATGGCAGGGACTTGCATTATCATTTGGCAAACCTAACTTCTACACTGAAAAGGTGGCATTTTGCATTCCTTAATGGCCTAACATGAAATATTCAAAATAGCATTCTAGCAGACTTGGGCACATGAGGTATGATAATAGTGACACTTGAAATCAATTTACATTCACTGACACTTATTTTCCTTCTGATTTAGAAAGCGCAGCCAGCACCTCAGCCTTTCCGACTCCTCAGGTGATTCTGTCTAAAAGCAACTTGATTAAAGAGCGAGAGATATTAGAGTGCTATGCCTGATTTATATTGCTTCCTCAGCTCTTAAATATGTGGCTTTTATTGTTTTAAAATGTATTATTTATACACCCAGGGATGGGTAGCAATTTCCTCCAAATGGAAACATTCAATAGAGAGAGGTTTGTTAAGGCTCAGGAAATAAAGGAAACTCACAAGTGTCAGGAAGTAAACAACTCACAAGTGTCAGGAAGCTTCTGGAACTTGCAAGGTCCCAGGGCTCTTCTCCAAGGACATTTATAATGTAAATGATTACTGGGAAGAGGAGACCAGTGCAGCTGCCTTGGAGTCCATCCATCCATGTTCCTGTAAGCAATCCTTCACCTATGCTCTGTACAAAATCCTAGTAAGTTTTGGATAAATCATACTGTGATCTATCATCTTTGCCTTATCTTGGGTAAATAGAAGTATTTTCATGTCTTCTAGGGAAAATTTAATGCAACATCCAGCAAACTGATTGTTATTAGAATTTTGCTTTTGATTATTTCCTTTACAATACTATTGTTATAATAAAGTAGCCAATGGAAGAGTCATAAAGTTCAAAGTTTAAAATGTGGTAGGAATACTAAATATTGATGTTCCTTCAGTTGTTTATTCATCAAAAGTGACTTAAAATTTTACTAAAGGGAAAGAAGTTCCTTTTACTATCAGTCCCCATTTAATCACTATCAGCCAATGTTTCCATCCCTGTCCCTCAAGGAAAGTGCATATGTGTTGGATGGCATTTCTAAGCACAAGCAGGCTGTGATGTGTCTTGCGGAGAAAATTTGTGTTACATAGACCTTATTTAGGCTCAAGTTATTGTACCATCGGATGAGTTCAATGTTACTGAATCAATAGTCTATATTAAGTGGGATATAGTTAGACAGAAAAATAAGTAAAGTATGGTTAGTTATTGAAAAGTTGACCAAAATGTGAACAGAGGCCTCCAGAAACCTATCTTTGTATATTTTCTCTATGAGCAATGAATTAGCACTTACTAATTCAGCATTTCCAAGCACTGCACAGAATATAACAGCTGAAAATGAGAACCCTGTGTCAAAATCCTTCTCCTTCAATTTACTTATTCACAGAGATCATTCATTTACTGATGCTGTGGCTAGCCATCAACCTAGGGTTCAGTATATTTAGATGCATATAATTTCAAGTTGGCCCCCAAATGACTTTCATTTTCTGGAAACATTTTATTGCCATTTAAAAATGAAAAGTACTATATACATTTTATCATTATTATTATCACTAGGAAACTTATTACTGCCTTCTTCCTCTAATTGCATTAAACCAATAAGAATTGAGGTTCTTTATGGCACAACATTATTATGAAAATAGATGGCTTGCGTAAAGCTGAACCACTTAATAATGTTAAGTTGTTTTGGAGTCCTAAGGGTCATATACCACTATGAGTTCTCACATTCATAAGAAATGCAAGCATCAAAGCACATCTGTGTTTGGCACTGTGATAATCATCTCTTTCAGAGGGTAGAAGAGTGCACGTCAGGGGCACCCGGTTTCCACAGATTGGGAGGGCTTCTTTAAGGAAGGCATCTTCTTACAGAAAGCGCAGCTAATATGTACAGAATCACAAATTTCTGACAACATAAAAACCTGGATCTAATTATGCTTGAAGTCATGTATAACGTAGACTGTACAATAAAGTGGCAAAGTCTGTCACCCTCTATGTCACTTAGACTCTTATGTTAGCTTGAGTTTCTTTTAAATTTCCGTTGCTGGTATCCAAGGAATCAGACAGCCTCACTTCCTTCTCAATGACAATGATTTAACATAATATAATGTAGGACCTATTAGTTGACATGTTAACAGGTGGCTCTGTGATGATAATATACAGTCAAGAAGGCTGTAAAATTAAATGTCAGAAAAAAAAGACACTCCCTTCCTCTATGCCTATTCCTAAACCTTGTTCATGTGAATAAAATCTGGATATATTTGAGTAGAAAACCAAAAAACAGAAAAAGCAGACTTTGATCTGGAGAGATGGCTGCATAAGCATAAAAGCCCCTCTAGATGGATACCGCCATGGCTTAGTGGTTAAGGCATTTGCCTGCGAAGCCTAAGGACTCATGTTTGACTCTCCAGATCCCACATAAGCTAGCTGCACAAGGTGATGCAAGTGCGCAAGGTCGCACATGAGCACAAGATGCTGCACGTGTCTGGAGTTCAATCACAGTGGCTGGAGACCCTGACACACCATTTGGGTGCAAAGCCTGATGGCCTGGGTTAAAATTCCCCAATACCCATACAAAGCAAGATACACATAGTGGTGCATGTGTGTCTGTAGTTTGCAGTGGCAGGAGACCCTGGCATGCTCATATTATCTCTCTCTCTCTCTCTCTCTCTCTCAAGCTTTCTCTCTCTCCTCCCAAATAAATAAATAAATAAAACATTCTTTAACAAATGGAAAAGTTATGCTTTTAAAAAAATGAGTGGAGGACTTCTGGCCAAGATGGCGACAGCCTGACTGCTCCACACATCCCCAGGAAAGAAAGGCAAGACATTAAGGGTTCACAGGGTCTTTTAGGGGAGAGAAATCTCCAATAGATTGCCAGTGGGAGGGCACAGAGGGGGGAAAAAAAACATGGAATCGCGGATTCCCTCGTGTGTGGGTAGCCCACCCTTCCCCCCAAGCAGCCACCATACACACAGTCCCAGCTTCAGGAAACTCCCACACTTATTATAGGAAAAGGGGCCCAGGCCAACATGGTTCCACTTGCCTCACTGCACAGGGGCGATCGCCCTGCTACCCCTGCCCATGAGTGACCTTGGGCAGGCTACACCTGCTGGCCCATTGGAGCTCAGGCTCGTTTGATCAATTTGCCTGCCAAAGGGCACCACTGCCGATCCCTGCTGGGGCAAGCCTAGCCTGATCCGCCCATCTGCTCACTTACTCCTCCGGCTGCCGCACATTCACACGGGAGCCCAGGCCCATTGCAACTCCCCACGTGAGCTCAGACTGTCTCTGTCTGTCGCTTGTGCTAGCTCCGGTGCCAACCCCTCCCTGTCTGCCATGCTGGCCCACCGCCATTGCCCTGTTGCAGGTGAGCTCAGACTGCTTCCACGTCCCAGTGTTCCATCATGCCAGAGTTTGGGCTGCTTCACTGCTTTGTGCCTGAGTGTCCCTCCCAGCACAAGCCAGGCAGCTATGGTGCATTACCACGTGAGAGCTCAGGAAACTTTGGCACCCCTGCCAGGCAGGAGCTCAGGCGGCTTTGGCAAGTGAGAGCCAAAGCCCAGGCTGCTTGGCAACTGCCTCAAGCTGCTTCAGATTCCCACTGTGCTTGAGCCCAGGCTGATGCGCCCACCTATGTGCCCATACACAGTGATGCACAGACCACAGCCCAAAAGAAATAACATGAAAAACCAAAGGCAAGAAAATCCAGTTAGATCACCCAGTCCTACAATGAACATCTCTAATCAAAACATAGAAGAGTCATTAGGATCAGAACACCAAAATGAAGCTTTAAGCAATGCAACCCTGACCAAGCTACTGGTAGAACTTGTAGAAAAGCAACAAAGGACCGATAATTGTGTGGATGCTGCCATCACTAGACTAGACCTAATAGATAAGAAAATGGAAGGGGTTCAAAGAGAGTAAAGAGATGTGAGGGAGAGTGAAAAAAAAAGAGGACCTCGAAAATCAGCTGGCGATGCTAAATGAAGACATAAAGAAATGCAAGGATGAATTTCAAGAAGCATTAAGAAAATCAAAAAATGGTGTGAAAAGGGAGCTTGACAGAGGAATGGAAATTATACATAGAAAAGTAGTAGAAAATGCAAACCTAATTGAACAAGTCCAAAATTCTATAGAAGCTCTCAAGAATAGAGTCAGCCATGTGGAGGATAGAAACTCTGATCTGGAAGACAAGATGGAAGAAACAGTTTGAAAGTTCAAAAATTTCAGTAAGTTGAAAAGTTTCTGTGAACAGAACATGAGAGAATTGTGGGATACACTTAAACGTCCTAATATCAGGATCATTGGAATACCAGGAGAAGAAATTCAGACCAAAGGCATGGAGAACTTATTTAACAACAACAACAAAAATAAATAAATAAATAAATAAAGGCCACTTCCTACTTATCAAGGGAATGACCCATCAAGAGGATATTACAATCATGAATCTGTATGTACCAAACACAGGGGCACCACAGTTCATAAAACAAAACCTGCTTGACAATGAAACAGAAATAAGCACCAACACCATCATAGTTGGGGACTTCAATACACCATTATCTGTAATAGACAGATCATCCAAACAGAAACTCAACAGGGAAGTAAGAGAGCTCAACAAAACCATAGATCACTTAGACCTAATGGACATCTACAGAACTTTCCATCCCAAATCCACAGACTACACATTCTTCTCAGAAGCCCATGGAACATTCTCTAAAATAGACCATATACTGGGTCACAAAGCCTGCCTCCACATATTTAGGAAGATTGACATAATTCCCTGCATGATATCAGATCACAATGCTATGTTGCTAGAAATTAACAACAAAAGACCCACCAAGAATCCCAACGGCACCTGGAAACTGAACAGCACACTTTTAAACAATAAATGTATAGTGGATGAAATAAAAATGAAATTGCAATATTTCTAGAGATGAATGACAATGAGAACACATCGTACCAAAACTCATGGGACACAATGAAGGCGGTCCTCAGGGGAAAATTCATAGCACTCAATGCCTTCAAAAAAAGACAGAGAGATCCCAAATCAATAACCTAACCATCCACCTAAAGGCACTGGAAAAGCAAGAAAAATCCAACCCAAAGAGCTCTAGAAGGAAAGAAATAATTAAAATCAGAGCAGAAATTAATGAATTGGAAACTAAGAAAACAATTAAGACAATTGACAACAACACATCAAAAGCATTATCCACCTTGATGAAGTGGGATGCATCCCAGTAACACAGGGGTGGTACTTATGGACATCTGTCAATGTAATACACCACATAAACAAGGTTAAACACAAAAACCACATGATCATTTCGATAGTTGCAGAAAAGGCCTTTGACAAGATGCAACATCACTTCATGAGCAAAACATTGGAGAGAATTGGCATGGTTGGTTCATATCTTAACATAATAAAGGCAATATACAAAGCTCCGAAGGCCCAAATAATACTTAATGGAGAGAGACTGGACGAATTCCCATTAAGATCAGGAGCAAGACAGGGTTGTCCACTCTCACCTCTGCTCTTCAATATAGTGCTGGAAGTCATAGCTCAAGCAATAAGACAGGAGAAAGAAATAAAAGGGATACAATTTGGAAAGGAAGAAGTCAAGTTAGCTCTATTCACTGATGACATGATTGTATATGTAAGAGACCCAAGAGACCCCATCCCAAAACTCCAGAAGGTGACTAACTCCTATAGCAAAGTAGCAGGATACAAAATCAATGCACAAAAGTCAGTAGCCTTTCTATATGCAAATGACAAAGATACAGAAAAAGAAATAAGGGACATGGTCCCATTTTCAATAGCAAAAAATAAAATAAAATACCTTGGAATAATGTTAACCATGGAAGTGAAAGATCTATACAACAAAAACATAAAAACACTCAAAAAAAGAAATTGAGGAGGACTTGAGAAAATGGGAAGACCTCCCATGCTCCTGGATAGGCAGAATTCACATTGTGAAGATGGCAATCCTACAAAGGCAATATACAGAATTAATGCAATTCCAATTAAAATCCCAACAATGTTCTTCACAGAAATAGAAAAAATGATCTCAAATTTCATATGGAAAGTCAGAAGGCCTTGCATATCCAAACATACCCTCAGCAAAAGAATTACCTCTGGAGGCATCACCATACCTGATCTAAAGCTATATTACAAAGCCATAGGAATAAAAACAGCATGGTACTGGCATAAAAACAGGCATATAGACCACTGGAATAGAATTGAGGATGCAGACTTTGGGTCAAGCAACTATAGCTACTTGATATTTGACAAAAGCCCTCACAATATAGGCTGGAAAAAAGACAGCATCTCCAACAAATGGTGCTGGACAAACTGGATAATAATATGCAGGAAATTGAAACTTGATCCACACATTTCACCATGCACTACACTCAAGTCCAAATGGATCAAAGACCTCAATATAAGACCAGAAACTTGACTACTACTGAAAGGAAATACAGGTAGTACTTTCCATGATATAGGAATGGAAAAAGACTTCCTGAACAAAACCCCAGTAGCTCATGATCTTAAACAGTCACTCAACCAATGGGATCACATGAAGCTGAAGAGTTTCTTTACAGACAAGCACAAAATAAGCAAAGCCAATAGATTACCCACAGAATGGGAGAAAATATCTGCTGGTTATCCAACTGAGAGAGGCCTAATCTCTAGAATATACAAAGAACTCAAAAATCTAAACACCCCACTCACAAAATGGGGCAAAGAGTTGAACAGGCATTTCCCAGAGGAAGAAATACAAATGGCAAGCACACACTTAAGAAAATGTTCATCATCCCTAATCACCAGGGAAATACAAATCAAAACAACTATGAGATTCCACCTTACCCCAGTAAGGATAGCAAACATCCAAAAATCGAATGAAAATAAATGCTGGCAAGGAGGTGGAGAAGTAGGAACACTCATCCACTGTTGGTAAGAATGTAAGATGGTACAACCACTTTGGAAAGCAATATGGAGACTCCTGAAAAAGCTGACTATAGAGATACCAGCAGACCCAGTTATTCCCTTACTGAGCATCTACCCTAAAACCTTCAAACCACAGGCCAGAGAGATTTGCTCAACCATGTTTGTAGCAGCTCAATTCGTAATAGCTAAGAGCTGGAATCAACCCAGATGTCCATCACTAGAAGAATAGATAACTAAGGTGTGGCATATCTACACAATGGAATTCTATACAGCAGTAAGAAAAAATGACACAGTGAAATTTGAGGAAAAATGGGTGAACCTGGAATAGATCATTCTCAGTGAACTTACCCAATCACAGAAAAAAAATCGCCACATAGTCTCACTCATCTATAGCACCTAACCTGAATCTATCCAAGATACCTTACATACCCAGCAAGCATCTCGTGGACTAGACAATAGAATGGGTAGGTAGAGGGGCAAGGGCAATGGAGGGGGTGGGAAACACAAATCTAGACCCAAATGGTACATCCTAAAAGGCAGACCAAATGACTGAACCTTCACCAGGCCCTTAGAGGGAACAACTGAGCCACAAGACACTGGAGAGGTTATGATGAAGACTGACCTTAATCTTCTACATCTTCTCTCTCTCTCTCTCTCTCTCTCTCTCTCTCTCTCTCTCTCCTCTCTAACTCTTTTATATTAGTTATCTTTTTCTTCTTTTCTTAGTGGGCACTGACATGTAACTCCCAGTACCAGCATGGGGCTATCATCCACAATGAGCTTTTGATCAGAGAGACCTGTAGGTCTCATTGTAATGTTTCCTAAAAGAAAGACAGATTTCTGTCAGAGTACTTGATGACCCACCAAAGGTTAGTGGTAAGACCCTACTGCTGAAGACACCTTATGTGGTTGACAAATAAAATGGAATGGCATGGCTGGAAGCTGGGAGAGAGTCAGTCCCCAGACCATCAGCGAGTCTATTGCCAGAAGGTGCTGCATGGGTGACTGGGGGAAAATGACCAATATCTATCCAAACAACTCATGGTCTAACCTACTTAGCAGCAAATAACCTGTCATGATGCTCACTCAAGTGCAATAGTGGTGCACAGCCATGGTGGGGAACCAACTGCTCTTGATTTGGCTAACTGATCCCTTCAGTGGCACAGGACCCATAGCTGGAGCTGGGAAGCATATCAGAACCATGTCCAAACATAAGCCCGCTCTCCATTATCAAGCTACCACCAATCATGGGCTACAAGAGGTCCCACACCTATTAAATTCTCTACAAAAAAAAGTAAGGGTTATCTCATTTGTCTGTTGCTAACTTACTCTCCGTTGGAGAATCTGCTTCTCTTTTTCAGATAGATGTAGATCCTAAGGAGAGAGCCACCCAATCATATCTCTAAAGGGCCCTGGCTGAAACTAAGAACAACTGGCAAAACAAGCAAGGGTGCTGTTTTCTTGGTGAACTGGATACCAGCACCAGGGTGAAGTAGATCAACACAGAGAAAAATCAACTCCTACCAAATCAGAGATCCAGAGACCCAGAGGCCCCCAACACCTCATCACTGAAGCAGACCCAAAATGAACCCAACATGGCTCAGGGAAATTTTGTGGAAGAGGGGGCGGAAAGAGCCACATGTTGGGTCATGATATGCAGAGACATTTCTCCTACCCCTATTGTGGGCTAACTCCAGAACGCATGACCCATATTCCTCAACAAGGAGGGGCCAGGGGGAGGAGGTAGGTCATGGATGATTGTAACACTGGTATCAAATTGACTATATTGCTGAGTACAAAACAAATTAATAATTTTAAAAAAAGACGACTGGATATGCCCATGCACATCTGTAACCCCAGTCTGCTGCCGGTAGCCAGGGCTCACTGATGGTAACAGCTCTGGGTTCAAAGGGAAACCTTGTCCTCAGAAAATACAGAGGTGAGTGAAAACAGAAGGAAACTAGATTTTCTCCGGCCTCCACATGAATGCACATGAGGTACGTGCATCTGTACATAAATGTATACATGACATACAAAGCATACCACATACCACACACACACACACACACATGCATATACGTACATACAAAAAAAAGAGAAAAAGAAAAGTAAGAGCAGACTGTAAAAGCTGGTGGGTAAAGTAAGGATGTGTTTACTCTTATGTACCAGTTACTAAGATGGGTTTATGGTTGTTGGTCCAATTACATAAAGATCTTATATTGTCTTGGTATGGAGTGTCCCTGAAAAGAAGCATGAACTAAGTGGGTAACCAGACAAAAATGGCTATAAAGAGTATTTAGATAACATAATTATGCAAAAAGCTATCAAGAAAAAAATACAGGCTCCCAGGGCAGAAAACACAACTACTTTCACATCAAAATGGCCAAGGACCAGGAGGAAGAGAAATGCTGGTGAAGGTGGATGGGTGACAATGGTTAGAGAGTCAGTAACACAGGACTGTTTTGTAAGCAGTCTTAAATCTTTGTGTTCCATGTCTTCTTAGTTGGGGTGCCTTGAACTCACTGATCATTTCTGAGGGACCTGAGTTGTAGACAATTAACAGAAAATTTTATCATGCCAGCAAACAGGAACCAGAGCAACCTATTACATGCCAGCATCCTGACCAGATGTAGGACATTCAGAGTGTTAATTTAGTGCCATGTCTCTCACATGAACTGCTCTCAGCATTCAGCTTTGGGCAACAGTAAGGTCAGGTAGAAATTACAACCTTGAAACAGAAAAGAAATGTAATATATAAAGTATAGCAAACCAGCTATTTTAGACCAAAAGCTCTAATATAAATTGATCCAAAGAGAATCATCAAAAATAACTGAATTTCCAGCCCTGGAATAACCTGTTATTTCTTCCTCTTCTATTTGTTTCAAAGAGATTGTAAGAATTCAGTAGATTACTTGCTCTTTGTATCCAATAAAATCTATAAGGATTTTTGAGCCCTTTGGAATTAACTGCATTTTTACCTACATTTTTATTATCAGTGCTTTATTATAGAGACGAGTTAAGAAATTTAAAATTTAATGCAATATTTATTAATTTAACTTTATGTTGTCTTCAATAAATATTATTTTACTATTGTAAAATTAATGAAATCAAAGCAGGAAGACAAAATACACCAAGTATGCTAAACACTCTTATTGTTTGCCACCTGAGTGAATGCTTAGATGATATTTTATGAAAGAATATGCTCTCTTCTGAAGCTTTTGACTTTTTAAAAATTTCCTTACACATTGGCTACCTCACTTATGGTTGGAAGTTTTAAAGTAAAAGAAACACTAACATAAAATTCTAAGCCTAATTTTCTTAAAATGCATGAATCCAATTGGTCTGTTTGTAATAGGGCAATGTTAAATCAAGTCATGAGTCAGTTGCCTTTGATACTTAATTTCTTTTCACACAAAAGTAGCTATAGTCAACTACTTTCCCTTCTCTATCCAGTTTGATGGAGGTGACAAAAATGAGACTTTTGCTTTTAATGATATATGAAGACAACCAACAGAAAATGATCATGCTTTATTCTAATAGACTTTGTACATATTATTTTTGCTTACAATCTCACATGCATTTATATTAGTGACTTCTAAAAATTTAATTTTTTTTAATTTTAAAAGAAATGTGTGTTTATAGTATAGTCTAAACAACATCACATCTCACTATTTCTATAATTGATTTAAACATAAGCATATGAGAATTATTTGCAAAAATACTAGTTATTATATTACACCATTAGAAAGAATAGCACTAAGATATAACACAACTAAGTATATATTTATATATTATACATATATTTTATTTAAAAAGCATATATTAAGTACTATTCCTATGTACGTGGCAATATGAAATTACAGTTAAATTTTCTAAAAACAAAAGAAGGAGAAGTATAAAAACATATCCATAAAATATTTTTCTACATAGCAAGTGCTTTTTCTAGAGAAATAATTAGGAAGCTAAAGCACTGTGCATAATTACAGCATCTTCACCATTTGTACCCTACACTTTCACTCACCAGCCACAAAAACCAAAGCAAGCAGAAAATTCCAGGGTGGCAGTGGTAGTCAGAAGGCCACCCCCATGAGCTCCCTGCAGGTACTTGGGAAATGCTTCACAATGCTCTGAATCTTGAGCTACTTGCTGAGAAAGCCAGTCATTCTACAAAACTTGGCAGAGCTGTTTAACCAGGAGCTGGTGATTGGGTCCAGCTTATCTAAATAAGCAGTGCGTCCTCTGTTTGAACAATTCATAGAAAACTTGCTGAGAATCAGTTAATTAGATTATTTAATGACTTTTTATTAAAAAAAAAACAGGAAATTGCACAAGAATGAGTACTCTTTTTTAAGTATAGAGATGAATTTTTAATTTTTTTATTATTTCTTTATTTATTATGAAAGAGAGAGGGAATGGGCATGCCGGGGCCTCTAGCCACTGCAAACAAATTCCAGACACATGCACCACCATGTACATCTGGCTTACATGGATTCTGGGGAGCCTAATGTGGGGCCTTCAGCTTTGTAGGCATTAACTGCTAAGCCATTTCTCCAGCCCCTGAGTAGTCTTATTTTATTTGTGGACACTATTTCTTTGAATTTACCTCATGAAGAAAATGTGGAATTAATATGTTTTGTCTACATTACTTTTATCTCATGTATCATCAAAATTTATGCACTAAGATTGACAGGGAAAACAGATGAAATGTGTCAGTCAGACTAATGACCATTACTAGAGCTGTGTCACATGGCACAGAATGCTTTCATATGTAGAGTTTCATTTGTTATATCAGTTCTGTGAGGCAGATGCTATCACACCCATTTTACAGGAAGCTGAGGTTTAGTGAAGGTAACTGACCAACCCAAGGTCAATCAACTAGAGAAGTCTGAAACTTAAGACTAGACAATCACATTTTGGTATAGGTTTGGTGGGATAAAAATCTTTGTTCAAAGTTGTACATTAAAAACAGTCCTGAAGAAGTTGATACATTAACCATTACTCTAATCCATCACAAACTTTGCTTGACATAATGTCCCTGATTTTCATAGCCTCCGGTATTTTGTACTTTCCATGCAATTTGAGTTGTCATTCCTCCCTGGGCATTGCTGACTGCTGCCTGAGCTTAGGGTCAACTGGCATTGGCTAATACACCACCACAGAGATGGCCCTCCCATTAGCAGTGCTCTTGAGCAGTGCTTTTGTGCTTAGGCTGACTTTCTTCTAACATAAATTTTGTTGCCAGAAGAAAAAGACATACCTTGGAGAAAGGCTAAAAATCACATGGGGTGAAATGTCCAAGTGCAGGAATCCAGCACAGCCCAGGGCCTCCCGCTGACTGCAAAGACATGTGCAAACACAGATGAGACCAGGAGAAGCATGACATTTAATATAATCTCAAAGTGTCACGTTAAGACAACTGAGCTGCCATCATGTAAGAAACAGCATTCCATTGTTTCCCATTGAAGATTTGTGGTTGTGTGCTATCAATCCTCTGGTAAGCAGCCCAGGCAATCAGATCCAACTGTGAGTTATGTCCTCTTGCTCTTGTTTTGTCCTGTAGCAAGCCTTTTCTGTCTAGTTTAAAGATTGCAGGAGTTCTTCAGAGGCACATTATTTGGATTATAACAATTTGTTCAAACATGAAGAAATCAAAAGCACATTCATGTTCTTGAGAAATGATGAAGTGAGCCAGGAGAAGTAGCCTATCTATTTTGCTTTCAGTAAAGACAGAACAAGAAGGAGATCTGGCATTCCAGAAAGGTAAGGAAAGCAAAGAAGCTCTGTAACGTGATGTTCTCATCAGTTCACTTGTGCTGGAGTGTTGCCCTGGCCCGGACCCTCAGATCTGTGATGAAAGACAACAGTGTCTTGACCATGCTTACACATGCTAAAGTAACAGCCTATGTTCTTAAAACAAGTGTCATTTTGCCAACACACATTTTACATTTCCAACTCTGATACTGTTTAATATTATGAAATGTCTCTAACAATGAGTAAGCATTTTACTTTCTCAGAGATCATTTAATGTTCCCCCAAAGGGCAATTGAATCTTTGATGTTGCCACAACACCAGCTGGTAGCTTCATGGACCACCTGCTGTGATTAATTTATAATTGAGACCCAGTTGCTGATCTTAATCTGTCAGTGATGGGGAATGAATACACAGACTGATGCAGTTAGGTAAGTCAAGGTGACAGGAAGTGTGACTTGTGTTCTGTAGCAAGACAGGTCATAAGTGCACACTTTTCCTGGGACTTTGTGGATTGATTAATCATAGCACACACCAACACAACTTTATCTTCATATTTAGAAACGTTTTTTACATTTAATGTTTGTAACATATGACAGCTATCATTTTTCTTCTATACCATGTGATCCTTGGGTATTTGACAGATAATGAAGAAAACATTCATTATTGGCCTATAGAGTATGATTATGACAGTAAATCTGACTGTCGTTAAAATTTCAGCATGAAAAAAACTGTTAATTACAAAAATATGCACCATTTTTTGGTGTTTATGTGTCTAAATTGGTTTGTGCCACTACAACAGAATATTTTATGTGGGATAATTTATAAGTGCATTTTTCACAGTTCTGGAAGCTGGGAGGTCCAAGATCAAGGATTTCTTGCTACATCCACACATGGCAGAATGTGCAAGAGCAGGAGAGAACCAAACCTTCACTAAACTCCTTTAGATGGGCACTTTATCTCACAAAGAAGGAGCCCCAGACCTAATCACACTTAAAGAATACTTTCCATTCTCACTTTGACTGTATCTGAATTTTGTAGCACTCATATTTGTACTAAATTCTGAACAAGGTGTTGAATAGTGTTTTTTTAAGGAAGGTGTAAGAGAAAAGCAAAAGAGAACAACGGACTTGATCTCTACAGACAGTTTATTGAGAGAAACAGTGAGAGGCAGCAACCTTCCTGCAGGATGAAGGTTGAAGCTCTGGACCAGGTTGGGATTCAAGCTTACAAGGAGAATCCTGAGAAGAACAGACTGTGCCAGCTGCAGGACCAAGGGAAGTAGATAAGGAACTGTAGTTATTTGTGTCCTTGCTCAGAACAAGCTTTTTTAGCCAAATTGTCTAGGGAGGATAACCCACCACATGGTTTTAAAATATATTTATTTATTTACGAGAGAGAGAGAGAGAGGGAGGGAGAGAGAGAGAGAGAGAATGGGCACACCAGGGCCTCCAGCCACTGCAAACGAACTCCAGTTGAATGTGCCCCCTTGTGCATGTGGCTTACATTGCTCCTGGAGAATCAAACTGGCATCCTTTGGCTTTGCAGACAAATGCCTTAACCACTAAGCCATCTCTCCAGCCCTCTGCTAATATATTTTGACAATGTGATTGACTAATGCTTTAAATTTATTCTAATAACAGTGGTTTTCTAAAAAGAAATAGCTTTCTTCCAAGAAAATAAATCACCAACTTATATACTATTACATTGGTTCAGTTGCTTAATGATAAAAGTTGTTTGACATTTGATTATACCATGTCAATATCTCTACAACATTGATTGATTGATTGATTGAGACTGAATGGAGAATGGACAAGGGTGTGCCATTGCCTCCTGCCACTGCAAACAGACTCTAGGAACATGTGCCACTTTGTGCATCTGGCTTTACATGGGTACTGGGAAATAGAATCTGGGTCATTCAGGTTTGTAAGCAAGCGCCTTTAACCGTTTTACCATCTCTCCATCACCCTCAATGTTGATTTTAATGTAGTTTGTACTTCCTGTGTTTTATTTACAGAGATTCTAAATATGTCTGTAGAATTTAGGACCATTTCTTTTTTCAGTGAGTCTCTCCCTATTAAGATGAGAATGTTCTGACTTAAATGTTCTTTCAGATGGAAAGAATTATGAACTGTCAAATCAGTCTAAATAAAGACTGCAGGGAGCCTGGATGATAAAGTATGAGACAGAATTTGGTTTCACCAGTATCAAGGACCACATATCTATTAGAAGTCATTCACTCTTGTTGAATGAGAAGGAAGCACAACTTAATACTTCAGAGTGCACGGCCTGGAATCAAACAGTCTAGGTCTGCAGCGCCTTGTAACGTGCAGAAATAAAAGTTCTAGCATCTTTATGGTGGTATGAAGATAAAGAAAACAATGTATAAAAATACTAAGAATCCTTAGACAGGAAGTACCAATAACTTGTGGCAATTCTTATTTTAAAGTGGCTTAATATGGCTTAGGGTCTATTATGCCTCAATAAAATATTGTAAAATAAAGAATTGTGAAAAATAGTTTCTAAACTTATTTCTGAAACTTACTAGATGGCCTAAAGCATGTGATTTACAACTCCAAATCTACCTTAACCTCAGTTTATTTGCCTGTGTGTATCAAGATTATGTCTGTATGGCATATTTCAGTATAAAATTCATCCATGAATTTATTTTATAGTCAGAATTTGCTAAGTATAGTTACTGAGACTATTTAGAGTCTGCTTTTGACACATTAATACATATATATTTACAGCCTAATTATAAATTTGTATATTTAATCATAAGATGCTAGAGATATATAACACATAGGTTATGCATCATACCATTTTTTTCTAAAATGGCCAAGATATTTAGATATGAAAATATATCCTCAAGATCTTTGGATAAAGAACTGTAGGCCTTTGTTATGGATATTATCTTAGTGCAGTTGTTATCAGTCTTGTTTAAATTCAGAAATAACCAAATGAAATTTTTAAATGTAATTCATCATTCCTGCTATCAAAAACATTACTTGATAAAACAGAATGAAAAAAAACAACATTGCATGAATCAACTGAATAATGGCTTTCAGGAGAGAAAGCACCTATATATGAGACAGTTTTGGAAATCTGCGAGTGTGTTTGTGAGTTGTCATAGTAATTGAAAGATAAAATCAAGTCACTTCTGTTAAATGAAGTCAGATACTAAGCAAGCTGTAACATACAAAATAGTCTCATATAAGAAAAATGCTAGTTCCTCCTTGCAACTTCCAAATTTGTGGATAACTATGTCTAATACAAGCATAAAGTGACTATACTTCGTTATTTTCCTTTTGTGGGGAATTCTAAGGGAGTGTAAATGAGGTAGAAAGACTATGGGGTGGAAGAGAAACATTGCAGCCAATACTCTTACCGCAACATCCACAATGCCCTTTTCTGCAGTGGGGAAGGTAGAATACCCATTTGATCTCTCTTAGTAGGTACCATTTGTGTGAAGCAGAGTTGAAAACTGTCCCCACCTGGGTTTGCTTTGTTCTTTTTTTTTTTTTTTTTCTGTTTCCCCTTCCTCTTTCTTCTCTCCTGTTCCTTTGCTTTTTCCAAAATTGTGGCAAACTCTTTGACTTTCCCCCACCCAATACAATGTAATCTCTGTAATCTCTGATACAGATATGTACCTTAACCTATAGTCAGCACTTTTTCTTTTTATGTATAATCTACACACAATAAAATGCACAAATCATCAGTAAGCATTTTTTTAAATTTTTTGTTTGTTTTTATTTAGTTATTTGAGAGCAACAGACAGAAGGAGGGAGAGAGAGAAAGAGAGAGAGAGAGAGAGAAAGAGAGAGAGAGAATGGGCGCCCCAGGCTTCCAGCGACTGCAAACGAACTCCAGACAAGTGTGCCCTCTTGTGCATCTGGCTAACATGGGTCCTGGGGAATCGAGCCTCAAACTGGGGTCCTTAGGCTTCACAGGCAAGCACTTAACCACTAAGCCATCTCTCCAGCCCCAGTAAGCATTTTATGAAATATAATAAATAGGTACTCCTCTGTAACCCATATCTATAAGATACTTAAACATCCCAGAGTGAGTTTTCATACCCCTTTTTAAGCCAATCCTCATCCATCTCCTGCAGTGGCAAGTGATATTATGAAATCTTCCAATAACCAATTAATTATGTACATGCTAGACAATTCTATAAAGAGCAACATTGAATTCATGTTTTTGCACAGTATTATTAATTTATAATAATTTGTTATTAATCCATATTTCTGTGAATATGCTTATTATGCTTATTAAAGACTAATGTCCATTATATGAATTTATCCATTTTTCACATGGTAAACTAAACTTGTAAATAGTTAAATTTATATAAAAAGTTTTTGTGGGGCTGGAGAGATGGCTCAGCAGTTAAGCGCTTGGTTATGAAGCCTAAGGACCCCGGTTCGAGGCTCAATTCCCCAGGACCCACATTAGCCAGATGCACAAGGGGGCGCACGCATCTGGAGTTTGTTTGCACGGGCTGGAGGCATTCTCTTTCTCTTTCTCTCTCTCTCTCTCTCTCTCTCCCTCTTTCTCTCTGTCTTTCGCTCTCAAATAAATAAATAAAAATAAAAATTACAAAAAAAGTTTTTGTGAACATATGTCTTCATTTTAGTTCAGTAATGATATATAGGAATAGCATTTTTATTGTGTCAAAGGTGAAGATCATCTCATTTTATAAGGGTTGGATAATGCCAATTTTCATTTCAGTAGGTAGGTTTCAGGACACTTCATTTATTCACAAACTCTCTCCCTGCTAGGTGACAAACTGTACTGTAAATGTTATAGATGAATTATAATATGGAGCACATTTCCATGTACACACTTTTACATTTTGTTTAAGTGTGCATTCAGATTGTTCTTTATTTTGATTCAAAGTTATCTTTTTCTTCTTTCATTTTCAATAATAAATTTATAGGTTCTTTATGTAATAAAATTACTTTTCATCAGATATTTTTTGCAAATATTTTCTGTAATTTGCTTTTTTTCTTCTTTTTTAAAAATTTTTTTGAGATCAGGTTTCACTCTAGCCTAGGCTGACCTGGAATTCACTGTGTAGTCTCAGGGTGACCTTGAACTCATGGCTATCCTCCTACTACCTCTGCCATCCTAGTGCTGGGATTAAAGGTATGCACCACAATGCCTGGCTGCTTTTTGTTAATATGTACAATTAATGATTTTTAATTAATTTTTATTAACTAATGATTTTTAAGAAATCTAATGCAGCAACTTTTGCTTTTATAGTTTTTTGCCCTAAGAAGTCTTTGCTCACACTAAAATCATGAATATATTTTGAGAAATTTTCTTTTTTTAAAATATTTTATTCATTTTAATTTATTTATTTGAGAGCGACAGACAGAGAGTAAAAGAGGAGAGAGAGAGAAGAGAGAGAGAGAATGGGCAAGCCAGGGTCTCCAGCCACTGCAAATGAACTCCAGACGCATGCACCCCCTTATGCATCTGGCTAACGTGGGTCCTGGGGAATTGAGCCTCGAGCTGGGGTCCTTAGTCTTCACAGGCAAGTGCTTAACTGTGAAGCGATCTCTCCAGCCCAGAAATTTTCTTTTAAAGGGGATATGATTTTAGCTTTTTGTATCTAGGTATATTTTCAACTAATCTGTGTGTACTATGAAATAATCTATATAGTAAACTACATTTTCTATGTGGATGCCAAGTTATTCTAATACAATTTAGTAGAAAATATACCTTTTCAATAATTAACAAAATTTATAAAATATATATTTATTATATATACCTTTATAAAATAAATGATCATATGTTCATGTAGTAAATTGCTATTTATTTATTTATTTAGAGATCTTTAATCTATTACCAAAGTATATTGACTACCATAACTTTATGATCAATTGTTAGGATAAGTTATGTAATTTTTACCTATCTTATATTTCAATGTTTGTAACACTCTCAACCCTTTGTATTTTCATATGAATTTTCATCTACTTCCAGTCTATTTCTAATTGGTTGATGACTCATAAAGAAGAATTCAAGTTTGACATATTTTTAATCACTTATTAAAATTATTTTATTGGCATTCTACATTGTGTTAGTTACTAATCTTTCAGTGTAAATACCTTAGTGTACCTGATAAGAAAGGGTCACATAGGGGTGAATATGATCAATGTTCATTGTATAAGTGTATGAAATTGCCAAAAAAGTTCCTTTTTAGGAAATGGATTAATTGTTAAATATGTTGTTAGATATTTCTGTATCTATATTTATTAGTTATACTAACCATTAATTACTCATTTTCCTCTTTAAAATGTTAACATATTTATAAAAAATTTTTAAATTCCAACGGTAATTTGTCAAAGCACAAAAACAAACACCAACACTTCATTATTAACTGTGTTCCAGACTTCATTTGAATTATCTGCTAATGTCTTCTATTTGTTCTCTGGCTGAATCTAGAATACTGCATTGGTTTTAATTAATAATTCCTTAATCCATTCAGGTTGGTGAAAATGTATGATTTTAAAAAATATTGTATTTATGTATTTATTCATTTGAGAGAAGGCAGATAGAAAGAGAGAGAGAATGGACATACCAGGGCCTCTAGCCCCTACAACAAACTCCAGATTCATGCACCACCTTGTGCACCTGGCTTATGTGGATACTAGGGAATCAAACCTGGGTCATCAGGCTTCACAAGCAAACGTCTTAACCACTAAGCCATCTCTCCAGCCCCAGTTTATGGGTTTTTGTTCTTGTTTCTCATGGCCTTGGTATGTTTGAAGAATGATAACCTGGTATTATATAGAACAACTCTCACTTTAGATTTACTCAATGTTTTTTAAATAGTTATAAATTTATGAGTTTTGGGAAAGATCACAACAGAGCTGAAGTATACTCTCTACATAACCCCAGAGGGTGTTGTGATGGTCAGTTTTTTCTGTCCATTTGGAGATATAGAAACAACCTAGGAGACACACCTCTGGGTGTATCTGTGAGGATATTTTCCAAGAAGCTTAGCTGAGGAGAGAAGAACCACTCTGAATTTGAATGGCACCATACCAAACCCTAGATAGAATAAGAAGGAGAAAGTGAGTGGAACATCAGCATTTACCTCTGTGCTTCATGATGGCACACGCAATGTGAAGAGCTGCCTCACCCTCCTGATACCATGCCGTATGCACCGTGATAACATACCCTCAAACCATGAGCTAAGCTGCTTTTCATCAAGTCATCCATGTTACATTCTGGCGAAGAATCTGGATTAAAATTTGAAGGAAGTTAAATTAAAAAGTAATGAACTAGTTTGTTTGGTGAAACGATTTCAAGACAATGTAGCATTCAGGCTCTGCCTTACTTATGACTTTATGGTCTTATCCAGGTTTACATTGAGAAAAGGTAGTAAGTAAAGGTGGAAGATATGAAAAGTAAAAAACTAGGTGAAGAAAGGGATGTGAGCAAGTTTAATATTGCTAACAAGTAAGAGAAAACAGCTGTAATCACAATTAAAGGGAAATTTAAAACTGCACTAGCACATCAGGAAAGGTGGTTTGAAGACAAGATCCTACACAGAAGACTATGGCTTGAAAACTACAAATTCATTTGAAAGTAGAAATACTGAACCAAGAATTCTGGTGAAGGGGTTCCTGCTGGAAAACAACCACCTAGGGAAGTGTTTTCTGATATTCAGCCACCAAGGCACACAGAGGACACTCTAAGTTGCAACAGATAGATGTTGGATGGGAGGAAGGGCTACATCACCATCTGGCAGCAGAATTTAGCCACATCATCCACACTGTGCTGGTTTTGAAGGCATGCAAAATGCAAGAGTCACAGGGCACAATGTCTTGCACTGAGCTTCCAGAAAGCTTCTGAACCCAGGAAATGTGCATCACCTGATGCAAACAAACTTACATGCATGCACCACTTTGTGCATCAGGCTTCATGTGGGTACTGGAGAATCGAACTCGAGTCATTAGGCTTTAAAGGCAAGCATCTTAACTGTGGAGAAATCTCTTCAGCCCCTGTATGTTTTTGTTGTTGTTGTTTTGTTTTGATGTCGTTGTTTTTACCCTTATGTTTTTTTAAGTTTAATTTGTCATTGATATTTTTATTAAATATTGGATAAAATTCTACAAAGAAATCATATTAGACTATAATTTAGTTTCATGGGAATTTCTGACATATAACTATATTTATTTTCTTTTAAATTTGTTTAGTCACTATTGGGCCATATATTCTACTTCATCTTGTGTTAGTTTCAGTAAGTTAGCTTATTTAAGGAGTTTACTTCATCAAAGCTGTCAGAACATTTTAAAACAAAATTGTTTGAAATACTCATTATTTTAATGTCCCATTTCTGTAGTGACTAACATTCTTTCATTTTTATATTTGTAATTCGTGTTATCTTCCTTTTCCACTAGTTAGTTTACTTCAGCATTTTATTCATTTTGCTTCCAATGAGTCAAATTTTGCTTACATTTTCTCCATTGTTTGCATAATTTCTAAGCATTTATTTTTGTCCTTATGTGACTCATTTCCCTATCTGTGCCAATTTTTGTGACTAACTTTGTTAAGAAATTTATACATTTTAACTATGAAGCCAAATTGATTGGAAGAGTATCTCATAACATTTTCTTATATTATTATTTTTAATATTTTTGATGAATAATTAGGTGAAAATTCATAAAATATTGGATTGACTATAATTACTATATTACATACAAAGTATTGGCTCTACCAAATTATATTAGCTAATTTTTATCCATAAATATTATATTTTATTACAGAATGCATTAACATATATGTACACATGTGGGTTTTTTTGTGTGTGTATATGTGTGCGCATGAGATTCAAACTTAATACCTCTAGCCAGGCATGGTGAAATATGCCTTTAATCCCAGCACTTGGAAAGCAGAGGTAGGTGGATGGCTGTGAGTTTGAGTTTGAAGCCGCCCTGAGACTACATAATTCCAGGTCAGCCTGGGCTGGAATGCGAGAACCTACATTGAAAAACAAAATAAAAAATAAATTAATACCTCTAATAGAATGTAGTGGGGAATTACAATGAAATTGCTGTCCATATCTTACTAAAGGGAAATGTGTTAATTAATATTTTTCTTTCATTTTCTGTCATACAAAAGTATATTTAGTCAAGATGCTAACTGAAAACTACAAAATTGTATAGCAAATATTTTAGATAAAGGATTTGAAGACTCCAGAATTTCTTTTTCAAAAAAAAAAAAAAAACTAAGCCCAAGAAAAATCTGTCTTCTATTGTTTCCCGTTTTATTAGTTAATTAGGACTGTGTGAAAACATTTATTGTGCACACCCATGGATTTGGGAAAGATTTATTTATGGATCTCAATGGAATGGTCATTTTAAGATTCACTTGAAGTGCATGAATGTGTTAGTCACCTTTGCATTATTGTAAGAAAATACCAGAGATGTTCAATCAATAGTCTATACACACACATTATATACATATATATGTGTATATATATATATTCAGTGAATAATTAGATGAAAAACTTATAAAATATTGGATTGAGTAGATTTACTATATTGCATACAAAGTATTAGATCTACAAAATTTACTATATTAGCTAATTTTATGCATAAATATATTTATTACAGAATATATTAACATATGTGCATATATGTTTGTATATATATATGTGTGTGATTTATATACATATGTATATATATGTATATATATGTATATATATACACACACATATAAATACACATATATTCATTGTTGCATAGGTTTCAATCCATAGTTGTTTGTCCCTGTTGCTTTGGGCTAGCTGCAAAATAGGACATCGTGGTGGGAGTATGCAGTAAAGAAGGTCTGCTCACCCTGTGGCAACAAGGAAGTAAAGATGGAGCAAAGAAGGGACTGAGTTCCCAATATCCTTCAAGGGCCTGCCCTCAGTAACCTAATTCCTTCCACTGGAGTACCAGGCCTTATATTTAAAAGGACTTCCTATTAGTCCATATGTGATGGTTAAGAATGAAGTCAAACATCTTAGGGAAATTCACCTATGATTTCAATCAAGATCTACCATTTGGGGCTGGAGGGATTGCTTAGTGGTTAAGGCATTTGCCTGCAAAGCCAAAGGACCTCTCTCTCTCTCTCTCTCTCTCTTTCTCTCCCTCCCTCCCGTATTTCTCTGTCAAATAAATAATAAAGAAAGAAAGAAAGAAAGAAAAAGATCTACTATCTTTCTTTAAGTTACCGTACCCAGTTTTCTTTTCCCAATTAAAGAAAACATCTGCTCCTCTGTATTTCTTGGCTTCAGTCAATTCACACAGTAACAGGATCCATTAGTTTTCAACAAAGATGCCTACTGTTAAATTTTGACCAAAATGGTGTACTGAAAAAAAAAAATCTATCTCTAAAGACAAATGTGCACGTTTCTGTATAATAAGTGAAAATATAGCCTTTGTTTGCATTAGATATGGAAAATGTCACAGCCAGATGTATTGTCCAAATGCTGAGGTGCACTTTATTATTTCAATAGAATTTTCCTCTCTTTTAAGCCTTCAGTGTTTTCTGTCATGTTATTTTGATTTCCAAGCAATTTATGATCCTCAGAAAGCAGAACATAAATCTGTGGAATAGTGTCCAGGTGTGATTTCTTTATTAACAATAAAACTACTTGTTTCTCTTGATATTCTGTAGGAAACATGTAGCAGTCCCTAGAAATAAAGTCTAAATAGTCTGGGAGCTTTATCTCTTGAGGGTAACAAGGTCATGATCAACCAAGAAAAAAATTGTGATGGAAAGTAGAGAGATCTTTTTGAGTAAATAAAGCAAAATCCAAAGGTGGTTTTAAGTGAATGAAAGTGAGATACAATCACTTCCATTATTTGCAGAGTCCTGAGATGCATCTTTATTCTTGGCAATGACAACAGCTTTTGTTGTATAAGGACCTATCTCAGCCAGGAGAGCAGGCTGTGGAAAGCTTCAGAATAGATTTGGGCCTGTCAGAGGGCCTCCACTTCCATGTCACCAATCTCCTCTTTAATTTGATTTCTTTCTTTTCCTATAACCATTTACTTGTGAAGGAAATAAACCAAAACAAAATATTCAGTGAGCAATTCCTATCTCCAAATGATCATAGGAGGTATCTAGATCTTTATTGGTTTGTTTTAAAGAATACAATCTTAGAATAGCAAATAATTTTTTTCTATAATACTATATTCTTATAGATTATGGGAATATTTGTTGGCATATTTTTTGTAGTTTTTCTTTTTTAGTGGTGTGTGATATTCATCCTATCATTCCATCCAGAAACACATTACATTGACTTCAGTAGAGTTTTATCACTTTATTTCAGTTTTTATTGGAAGCAATAAATAAAAACTGTCATTAAAAATATTATTGCCTCCGGGCGTGGTGGCGCACGCCTTTAATCCCAGCACTCAGGAGACAGAGGTAGGAGGATCACAATGAGTTCGAGGACACCCTGAGATTACCTAGTGAATTCCAGGTCAGCCTGGGCTAGAGTGAGACCCTACCTCAAAAAACCGTATATATATATATATATATTATTGCCCACCTGAGTTGGCATTATGAAATTTAGGGTGGGCAGGAGGTATAACCCAGTAAGAGAGCTAAGCATGCATGATGATTTGCTTTCAGTCTCCAGCACCAGAAAAAATGACTAGTTTCCATAAGTTGAATCTATTATCATTTTTAAAAAATTCATATAGATAATAAAAATAATGATATGAGCCTATAAAGCCATTTTCAAAAGAAAGTCAGCACAATTCATTTTGACATGGAAGTGCTTTAACTTCTTTGAGAAGTTTGTTACTCCAAAGCCAACTTTTACCTGTTTAATTTTTTAAATAGGAGAATTGAAAGAAATTAAAGTGCCATCTTTGTACTATCATCTCGGAGATAGACTTGGTATTGTTTTCACTTCTCATTAGCCACATTCCACAGATAGGAAAACTGGGGCTTGAGGTTCTGTACAAGATTAAAGAGATCCTCCTACAAAGTCTGTTATTTCTCCCTGTAACCTACTAATATAAGATACCTTTATCATAGTAATATTTGCAGCCATGAATCACTGAACAAAGAGGTTCCTCACTTTTCTGAAAGGAAAATAAATCCTTTCCTATTAAACAATCACTGAAGAGCAAATTTACATAGAATCACTCAAGAGTGCTGTCTTACAAATATGGGAAACAGTTAAATAATATCCTTGACATCCTATGGTAAGAATTCAAACACAGCTCACATAAGCCAGACGCACAAGGGGGGACATTTGTTTGGAGTTCCTTTTACAGTGGCTGGAGGCCCTGACTTGTCCATTCTCTCTCTCTCTTAAATAAATAAGAATATTTTATTTGGTGTGTGTGTATGTGCACACGTATGTAGTATATGCTGTGTATGTGTTATATGCACACGTATGTGCAGACATACATGCCTAGTGTGCACCTGAAGAGGCCAGAAGACAGTTCCTAACATCCTCTCTCATCACTCTTCCATCTCTCACTAAACCTGGAATGAGTGTCCATTTCTGTTAGGCCAGCAGACCGGAAAGCCCAGTGATCCTCCTGTCTGTGGCCACATCAGTAAGGGGCTTCCAGGCATGCACTGCCATGTCTGGCTTTTTATTTGCATGATGGGGATTGAACTATAGTCCTCATTCTTGTGTAGGAAGTGCTGTTACCCACTGAGCTATCTCTTCAACCACGAGAATGCTTTTAATCTCCTTATGTATACTTGAATTGGACGTCTTGGTTTTTATCATGAAAACTAAAAATTGTGTTAATACTGTCCTGTCATTGCCAACTATGCTAAAATGCAGAGCTTTAGTTGTGTTAATATTATCGTTCACTTCCTCTTTATATTTCTCTGTATACTTGGCACTACCATACTACTCTTTTATACTTCTTGTGAAGAACTAAACATTTCATTTCATATAGTTTCATTTCTTATATATGAATGCCATTCCAGTCATCTATTAGTGTAGGAAAATGGGTTTTAGAAAATGAACCAGTATCCTATGCTATTACTAAAGCAATTATCCAGGAGGATAGAATTATTCAAAAGTAAATGATTAGAATAAATTAGGCTAAGTTTGCCTCAAATAAGAAATTTAAAATATAGCCATTTCCTGTATGAAAAGTCTTATGCGATAAAGACAGAGACACAAAGCATATTTAAAAAAAATAATCAAGAACAGGGCATGGTTTAAATATAACAAGTAACTCAGTTTCATTCATCAGTTACATTGAATGCAATTTCTCCCCTATCACACTGACCAAATTTGAAGGTGTTAATTGTATACTACAAGTGAAATATCTACTAGAAAAAAACATAGAACTAATTCTTAAAATAGCTGACTTCAGAATATCAAGGCCTGAAATGTACAAGTTATTCCAGGAATGGCTTGTTATTCTTAAACTAGGAACATGTTAAAGGGTGCTTTGCAGAATGGCCAGAAGAAGACTACACAACACAATTTAAAAACAAAACATGCAGTAGTAACTGCTTTTCCAATTAAGTACATCAAATTTTCTTAAAACCCACAAACTACAAAGAACTGAGTAAAGTACTTGGTCAAAAAATACCAAGCCTTTGGTAAAGCTAGGAATAAACTGGTTATTCTGAAAACTAGTAGAGCAAAGGTGAGCAGAGGCATTCTTTTTACTTGAGACACCTAAATAGTTAATGAAAGAGACTCAGGTTCTCATGTTTGTGCTGCAAGTGCTCTACCCACTGAGCCATCTCCCAGACCCAGGAAATCATATCTTTATTTATTTTAATTCTTTTGTGTATTTCATAAATTTGAGAGTATAGCTAGATTTGGCTAAAGACTTTATCTAGACATAAACCATTCAAGGTTAAAAGACTATACCAAATGACTCTAAGACAAATTAGTTAGCAAAATCCAGACTACTGAAACTACTATCAGGGAAAAAATATTCTTGTTTCATCAAACTAAATGTAAAGGAGGGAAAGGCACAAATTGAAATTTAAATATGTTCAGGATATTGGGTAAAGAGATAATTGCCTCCCCTCCCCTAATGGTCTCACCCCAAACATCAGAATCTAGCAATGTGGGACCTTGGCCAAAGGGAGTTCATAGACTTCATTACGTTTGCAGATCTTGCAATGAGGAGGTTACCCTGGGTTATGTGAGTTTGATGTGATCAAGTCTGAGGCAAGAGGGTGAGTCATAGACGGAGATGTGATGAAAGAGGCAGAGGTCGGAGAGCTGTGCTTACAGAGGAGACTGAAAATGGACGAACACCGCAGGCAAACACTGCAGTCAGCTTCTAGAAGGTAGAATTCTCCCTTAGAGCCCCCAGGAAGAACAAAGCCTGCCAATAGCTTGATTTTAAAGCTTTGGGGGCCTCTCTCAGTGTTTTGACCTTAGGAAATATAAGATAATAAATATGTATGGTTTTAAAACATTGAGACTTTGGCAGTGTGTTTCATCACTAATAAATAAAATAATGGACATGTCAATCAAATGCAATGTGTCGGTTTTATTTGGATGCTGATTTGAACATAACATATGCTAAAAAATTATGAGCCTGTTCCTTCGAGGAAACTACAGGAATGGAGTAATTTGACAAGTCATTTCAGTATGCACACTTTTCAAACCAACTCCTAGCCAGTTAAGAAGAGACCCCTCCAATTAGCATGCCTGTGCCAGCCTACCAACAAGTGTCAGATAAGTGGCATATGTTTCATTACAATGCCTCAACAGACTTCCTGTGCTGAAAGACCCTCAACCATGCTTCCCCTCATTCTACTCGAATGATATAAAACCTTCAGACTGCTTTGTGTGGTGAGCCTGTCCTGCCAGCATCGTGCCTCTTACTGCATAAGCCATAAAATTAACTTAAAATATTTCACACAGTAAGAATTGTCATAATTCTTGGCCTACAATAGAGTTACCACCAAGACTGCTATAAAAACTGCTTGGCAGCACTCCAGGCATATACCACTGACCAAAGATTGTTCAGGACTCCCTCGCTAAAACCTATCTGTGGTTCAAACCTGCAGGCCACCGAGTTTTCAACAAAGTTCTGACCTCAACCTACTTTCCGTGTGCTCTTACTTCTGCACTTGTTATGTTATCCTGGGATTTATAATTTATAATTAGTAATTCGTCATGTGAAACTTTTCCCTGAGGAGACATGAACACACGTCTCTTCACCTCAGGTCAGGCAAAGACAACTGTCCAAAGCACAGTTGCACCAAAACCAGTTTGGGTGAACCAATGAGTTTGTTGGGTTACTTACACGGCAGAGGGAAGGGTTGCTCATAGGAGCATGGGTGACGCAAAGGCAGCTGCGTCACTGAAGGCCCACCCCAGCCCGGGTGAAGGTCACGGCAGCTGTATGTCAGAGCACACCACAAAGTTTTCAGGCAGCTTGTCTGAGAGCCTCCTACCCAAGCCGATGTTCACTCTTCACAAAGCCTTAGGGAAGAAGGCTTGCAACCTGTCTCCTGGACTCCATGTCCTTAGCCTCCTGAGTCTCACTAGGAGGGAATGTTCCAATTCAGAGAAAATTGCTAGTCAACCCTGGCCAGAGTGCCTCAACATTTTCTCTTTTTTTACTGCTCATAGCCTTGGGGAGTGGTCCACTTAAGTTTCAGCTTTCCCAGACTTGACTTCCTGAGTCTCCATAGAATTCCTGCTGCCTTCAGAAGAAAATATTTCAATTAGTAATAATTTTATTTACTACTAGATACTTCATAGTATACTTCTTAAAGAAATTGCAACCAGATCTTTCTATAAAGTAATTAGGACAATTGATTTGGCAGTGAACCACAGATAAGCAACCTGATGTAGGTATTAATAGAAAATATCAGATCTTTTGCCTTTCAGATAGAACATTTAGTATCTTTCAATTAATCTAATTATTCTGTAGCAATTTACTTTTCATTTACTATTATATGTTATATAGGGAAAGTATTATTCCATATGTTTTTATTTTTTCCTGTATTGTATATTTTGCTCAATATATTGTAAGGGCAAAGATAATTTTCCATTCTACCTGTGGGAAACCATATTAGACAAATAGTTTTTGGACTAGGCAGACTAGACTGACCTGCTATGGGAATGTTAGGGGTTCAGGAAAGTCCTTGAAGCAGAAACCCTAAGTCAATGTCCATTTTTAATCAAATAACTGAATAAAAAAGTCTGAGAAGGGCTGGATATGGTGACGCACGCCTTTAATCCCAGCACTTGGGAGGAAGAGGTAGGAGGATTTCCATGAGTTTGAGGCCAGCCTGAGACTACATAGTGAATTCCAGGTCAGCCTGAGCTAGAGTGAGACCCTACCACCAAAAACCAAAAAAAAAAAAAAAAACAAGGCTAAGAAGGATAATTATTAAATTATTGTATTTATTGAGGGAAGTAGAGAACCAACAAAGACATCCACATTACTTGGAGCCCACATGGAGGACCTGTGAAAACGGTAGAGAAAAAAAAAATTTTTTTAAGACAGTTCAAAAAGCTTCTGCCATGTAGGTAGCTGGAGGAGGGGGTATAGAGCCCATGTGGAGAGAAAGGGCTTGGGTGGGGGGACTCTCCCTTTGGGCAGAGCCAAGAAGGAACTCACCAGCAGCTGGAAGACAGGAGAGGTCAGGCAGCACAGAGACCTTGTTCTCCCCAAGTAAACTACTTAAAACCTTATGGTGGTGGGCCCCACCTCATGAAGCTCAGCTTACCAGAGGAACAGCTGGTTGGCTGGGCTAGGGGCTGTCTCAGGAAGAGGCTACCTATGTCACCAAATTCTGGGGGCTGAACTTTGACCAACCAAAATGTTAGGGCTAGACTTAAATCTTAAGAGACATCTCCCTGCCAGGAGGGGCCCAGGTTGTTTGTAGGAAAAACAGATCTAGGTAAGAGATAAGAATTCTAGCAAGTGCAGACCATCCTGCCTTTTTACTTCCAAGTGTCACCCTAACTGCTTGAAACAGCTACCTGACTCCCTCCCGGGTCCTTAAAGAGGGACCATATGCTGTTACCACACCTATGCCTCGCCTCTCCCAGCTCCACTGGCCTGGTACAGTTGATTCAGTGTCTCCCCATCTCACCCAATCAGATCTTCCTTGAGCACACCTTGCCCAGGTGTGGTGGGTTCTTCCTTGGAACCCAGGCAGATTGGCTGTGATACCTGAACACTCAGAATATATATATAAAAGGTAATTAATTTGTTTTTTTTTTTAAATGAGAGAAAGAGAGGGGGGGAAGTATGCCAGGTCTTCCAGACACTGTAAATAAGCACCAACAACATGCACTATCTTGTGCATCTGGCTGACTGGGTCCTGGGGGATCTAACCTGGGTCCTTTGGCTTCATAGGCAAACACCTTAACTGCTAAGCCATCTCTCCAGTCGCCCCCCGCCCCCCGCCAGCCAACTGCCTGGGTCTTCGTGTCAGTGAGATTATCCCCCTTCTCCAGGCCTGCAGCTCCGATAGGGTGTGAAGCGACACTTCTTATCACTACTCTTACTTTTTAATATCTTTGGAAGTGCACCTTATTTTTAATCCCTTCTCGTTCTTGTATTACTTAAAGCTAAGGTCCGTGTTCGTTTACATGGGCTCCTGGACCACTTGCAGTATTTCCCCTCTCCCACTTCACCTTCCCTTCCTCCGCCCTCCCTCACATCCCTGTGATATTTGAATAAAATGTGATTTTAAAATAATTTTCTTTAGTCTGTATTTCCAATTCATTGGTTAATTAACAGATAGGAACTTAGGGTTTGGGTTCAAGGACTTTCCTGGGCTCCTCATAGACCCTGCCTCACACCTTATGAAGGTCCACTGGAATAAACTGACACAAAACAGATTACAGTTCCTTGTATCTATAAGGTCCCCTAAAGGCCCATATGTTAATGGCCTGGTCCTCAGCTTGGTGCTGCTGGTAGGTGATATAACCTTTAAGTGGGGGATCTTAGGAGAAGAATTGAAGCTGGGCAGTCAGGCTTTGCAAGCAAGTGATTTTAACCACAGAGCCATCTCTCCAGCCCCTTTCCTCCTTATAAGCGGATTTTCTCACAGAAATGGGAAGCTAACACAAAGACGGAAGAAAATTGAGCTTCTCTTTTGTGAATCTGGTCAGATACAAGGGAAGGTAAGAGCCACTTTGATTTGGAGACTCTGCAGCATGAAAACAATAATCTTTGAGGCATTTTTCTGAGCTCCAAAAGTATAATTCAGTGATCCATAGAGACATCTGAGCAGTTGTTCTACAGTCAAGTCTGTGCTGGCCCTAGGAAGAATAATTGGAAGTTAAGTTTGTTAACATTCTATGGAAAAGTTGTTGGTTAGGCTTTGACCTGGTCACATTTCAAAACCTAACCAAAACTTTCCATGCCTGCTTTGTTTGTGAAAGAAAGGCACTTTTTCTTTCTCTCTTAGTCCGTCTTCTAGGACAACGGTGGTTACCAATGATAAACCCTTCACTAGCCTTTGTTTATCTGGTTCTAAGAAGATCTGCATGTTGCTAAGTGCCACCACCTTTTGTCTGGATGGACTTATGTACCTCAATGTCTCCATCTCTGCCTAGAAGCACTATTACCGAGCAATACATTTTCACTATAATTCGAATTATTGAAGATTTGAACAGTGAATTGAAAGTGACTTTTATGAAACATCAGACAATCTTACACTTAACCTCAATATCAACCTCTTAAACTGGTATGCTGAACTCTCAACAAAATTTTGATTTTAAGAGAGTCATGATGCTAGGTGTGGTGGCACACGCCTTTAATCCCAGCACTCATGAGGCACAGGTAGGGTATCACTATTAGTTTGAGGCCAGTCTTGGCTAAAGAGTGAGTTCTAGTTTAGCCTGGCCTAGAATGAGACCCTACTTTGGAGAAAACCAAACAAACACAACAAAAAGAGTCATGATGGCTATACAACATTGTGAACTTATTAAAACCATGCAATTGCATACATTAAAAATGGTTTGAATGATAAATATAAAACAAAAGGGTGTTAGAAGAATACTGGAAAGCAAAAAGTTAATTATTACACTGGAAACCATACTTTCATTGCACTACAACAGGTTATGTCGTAGTTTTAAGGATGCACCCGAGATAGTTCCAACATGGGATTTGGTGTGTGTGTGTGTGTGGTGTGTGTGTGTGTGTGTATAAATTTGTTTTAATGTATATACCAGATATGTTAGTTAATATTTGTTACCCTAATTTTAAATCTACTCTTCATGAAAGGTGTGATTGGATCTGACAAACTCTAATTAGTCATTCTGACATTAAAAGCTGATTTGGAAAACACTTCAAATAACTCTGATTCTTCATGAATGGTTTATTAAATTCCACAGTGATTTTAGGAACATTTTTCTTTCGTGAAGTAAGTGACATTGGGGATGTGTGAATTGGCTGGACATTTTGTACAAGCACCAAAGCTCTTCTGTGAATTACATGTAAGAACTTGCAATGCTGAGAAAGCAATCAACTTAGATAAACACTTTAGACTCAGAATTCCCTTTGGTGGAGTCTCTATCAAATATGAATAGATTATTTCTTTACAACTAGGAGATTAACTGACATTGGCACTAAAACACAATGATTTCTGTCTCATAGTGAACCTCTCATTTCTGAAGCATGACCCTGAATAAAAGTTTACTGTGATGATTACAAAATTATTTCCTGTACCTCCCAGTAAGACATTTGTATGTGGCACTGGCTTGAATCTAATCTATAACCTGATTTATTTTCTACATTAGGGAAAGGGTAAGAGTTGGCAAGTCTGATGCACATCACTTTTCATTTGCTCCTGCTTAGGTTTTGTGTAACAAGCTGAAACATTAATTTTAGATAAGTTATTGATGGTAGAAAGATCTGATCTGAATAAGCTAATCCAGCATTATTATAAAACATGGCAGGCATAGATGTGTAGGGAAGTTAGGGGTGCATGGCACATTTGGGTTACATTTTATTGAAACTAAGAGGCTATGTATAAACTTTTAAGTGAAAGGATGAATAAGAAAAATGCCTTAAAGATGTGTTAGAGGAACAAAAGAAAGGGGAAGAGTGGTGGATTTGAAACTGGTCTGTGAGCTTATTCTCCATCTACTCATTTGAGAAGTTTATGATAATGCTTAGACTTTTATACCTGAGTACTCTGTATTAATTTTTGTTCATAGACAAACATACCAAGACATTATTTTAAACATTTATTTCTTAATTTTCACCTCTGCTAAATCAAAAACAATTTTTTTCTAAATTTCATTGACAAAATTGTATATGTTTATGGAGCAAAAGGTGATAGTTTTGAGGGGTAATTAGATAGCCATTTAGGAGAGAAGGCCCAAAGAGTAAACACTTGCCTCCCTGCTTCAGCTGAACCAGAGTTCAGGGTCTGATCCAGCCTATCCAATCCGCTCTCTCACCCCTACTCCTGAGCCACCCTGAGCCCAGACCAATCCGCTCTCTCTCAGACTCACCTGAGCCTGAGGAAAAGCCCACCACAATAAGTTTATAAATAGATCCTTACCCGTGGGCAAGGCCTCTTTTAGGGTTTTCATTTTTCTCTAAATGAACTTCTATGTCTCTGCCCTGGTAAGCCCCCCTCCTCTCGGCCCTACTTGCTTAGATAGGAGGGGAACCCCTACTTCCATATGGGCTCCATACTCACTCCTGCCTTCCACATGGCAAGAGTTCTCTGTACATTTTTCCCCTCTCTATTCTACTCTTAAGTCTCTCTAAGACTTACTCTGTGGTCTGTGTCAGGATGGGCTCCCAAAATGGAGTCACCGAGGACAACAGGATGGTGACAGACCTACGGAAGAGGGTTATCCACATTCCTCAAGAAACAGCCCAGCCATTATTCCTTCCTTGCCTAACAATACCCTCAGGTCATGGCTTCCTGCCCCCTTATCTCATAAATCACCTGGTCACTGTTCAGGTTTCACATTCTGGCTATCTTAGGTCTCCTCTAAAAGAAACCTTCTTATTCAGCTTTTTCCCTTCTTCATCTTCCCCCAACTAAAGGCCTATAGCGCCCACTATGCAGAAACTCAGGTTGGCTATGCTTCTGGCAGCTTGTGGTTTTCCTGAATAAAAGCTTTCATCTTTGCCTCAGAGTGGTTTGTGTGGTCTTGGTCACTCCCAAGCTTTACATCTGGTGTCCTGACTTCCAGTTGCCCTCTTGGGTGGCCAGACCTCCTTTTACCTGACCAGACCACCGAGCTGCCATTAACCCTCTGAAGGCTTCCGACCAGCTCTGCCTGTTACTGGCTTTCACCTCTACCACAATTCGGCCTAGCTCTTCTTCCTTTCCTCGTCTCCTTCCTCCTTCTCAGCAAGTGACCCTCTCAGATTGGCCTGCTCTGGAGTTTAATCCCTCCTCATGGAAGCCATGCCGTCATGCCAGGCTACTTGGCCACTTTTGGGCCCCACCCACCCCCAGCTCTTGAGAAAGTTGCATTCTTGACACCTCAGGTCTCTTGCTTTCTGGTCTACTGTACCCTAAGGGGCACCTTTTGGTTCGGTTGTGCCAGCTCGGGGCACTCTCCCCCTCCCTCCTCTCCCTCTCTCTCTCCTGAGGTTTCATCTTCCATTGCCAGCGGCTTTCGCCATTGGGAGCACAGTCATCTGCCTTGCCCACTAACAGGCTAAAAATCTGACAGTTGCAACCTGTATGGCCTCTGCCCATGTGGGAGGTGCAGGCCCTATTCACCCTAACAGGCCAGGGGGTCACACTGGTGTGCTGTGTAAACCCAGCTTAAGCCCTGGTTTCTTTTTCCCACCCTTGTCTTGCTCTTTCTCTGTCTTCTCTCACAGCCCTTTTACTATATTCTCATGCTTCCATAGGGAATAAAACTTCCAAACCAATTTCTACTACTCCCCCACCTGTCTCTTTAAGAACTTAAAGCCTCTAAGACTCTTGGATGACATCAAACTTCATCGTCTGATATTTCTCTGCAACTCTGCCTGGCCACAATATAAACTGGACAATGGGTCCAAATGGCCCAAACATGGTACTTTCGATTTCTAAATTCTCACCAAATTAGAAAATTTCTGCCAATGTACAGGCAAGTGGTCCAAAATACCCTGTACTCAGGCATTTTCCACTCTGCATACACGGCCTTCACTGTGCTCTAACTGCTTTTCTCACCAGGTCCTTCTGGCCACGGACTCAGAAATGTGCTCTAATTGAACCCCTCCCCTATACTCATCCTCACCCACTGCTTTAGACCGGAATGACAGAGGTGATCTGGCCCCAGCAGCTCCTCTGGCTCCTTCAGCTCCCTCAGCATCTCCTGACCCCTGCCTGATGCCCACAACCCTCCTCCCTTCCTTCGTCTGCCTCCTGTCCCATCTCCGTGTCCCCCACCACCACCATCTCCAATCTCCTCTCCCCCTTTATCCCCTCCTGCATTCTTGCAGGATGGAATGTACCCTTTACGTGAGGTCACAGGCATTGAAGGAATCATTCATATTCCTTTCGCCATGTCTGATTTATCCCAGATTGAAAAACTTCTAGGGTCTTTCTCCACTGATCCAACTCGCTATACCAAAGAATTTTGCTACCTCACCAGGTCTATGACCTAACGTAGCATGGTCTCTTTGTAGTTTTTTCCTCCACTCTTACTCCTAATGAATGAGAATGCATCTGGGTGGATACTCAGGCCCATACTGATGAGGTTCACTTAACTGATAACACTTTCCCAGTGGGGACACTTGCTGTCCCCAGAGAGGACCCTGACTGGAAATACCATGCTCCCACTAACTCCCCCGGAAGGGTGGCCCATGATAGAATGATTCTTTGCCTCCTGGCTGGCCTCCAAAAACATCCCATAAATTTGTCAATTTTGACAGGTACCGGACGCTTACCGAGAGGCCTAATGAAAATCCAGCTGAGTTTATAGGATGCCTAAGTGAGGCACTCACCTTCACCCTGCTTCCCAAGAGGGCATGACAGTCCTCAATACCCATTTCCTGTCCCGATCGGGCCCTGACATCAGGGAAAAAAAAAAAACCTAAATGCTTGGAAAAGGGCCCTCAAACACCTCAGACAGATCTGCTTGACCTGGCATTTAAAGCTTTTAATAACAGAGAGGACCAGGAATGGACTGAGAGAGTGGCCAGAAACAGACAGCAGTTCCAACTCCTGCCTGCAGCCCTCAGGCTCCTCCAAAGAAGACAATGGGGCCACAATGCTCACCATCAAAACCCTACTTCAAGCGTGGCCACTGGGCAAACACCTGCCACAGCCCATGCCCACAGCCGGAACCCTGTCCTCACTGTGGACTTGCTGGACACTGGAAGGTTGACTGTCCTTTGTCTCAACAATGTAGGCCAGTCCATTCCCCTCATCCCCACTCGTCTCCATTGGAACTTACCAACTTTCACCATTATCGGAAACTTCTCCAGGAACACGGTGACCACCTTCTACCCCAACCACCAGAGGGAGCCACAACTCTCTCACTTAACCCTGGAGATCAAGTCTACTTTAAGCAGTCTTGCCCACAGGGTCTCAAGCCACTCTGGACTGGACCTCATCTGGTGATCCTAACCACGCCCATGGCAGCAAAGCTTCAGGGCATCCCCAATTGGATCCACCTGTCACAGCTAAAGAGAGTCAAACCACCTCCGTCCTACCCTACCTCATCCAGGGACAAGTATACCGCCACCCCAATGGGCCCTCTTAAACTTAAACTCTCGTGTTCCTACTCTTATCCCAAGAGTTACCAACTCTTGACAGTAATGCCCCTCTGCCTTCTCTCTCTTGCCCCAAGCCCTCTGTCCCTCACCTCTGAGGGCTCATCACCTGCCCCTACCTTGTGCCTGGCGTTTTGATGTCATAGCTGTTAATAAGGATAACATGCTCATTAATTCTTCCTTCTGTCCTCTCACAGGGTGCACGGAGTCCATCTCCCTCACCTTCTCTATAATTGATGTCGACAACAACTGCCCTGAAGCCATCTCAATACAGGGATGCTATGAGAGAAGTCTCTGCTCGGCTCAGGAGCCATAGCCTAATCTCCTATGAAAGGCTTTCTACAGAACTGAGTATCACAGTACAGGGGTGCACTGAGGCCCTGCTACTGCTACAAGAACAACTTACTTCTCCGGCCTCAGTCATGCTACAGAACTGCAGAGCCCTAGACCTCTTGACAGCTGCCAAAGGAAGGACCTGCCTTTTTTCTGAATGAGGAATGCTCTTACTGTGTTAACCAGTCAGGCAAAGTAGAGGTCGAAGTTAAAAAACTAAGAAAGCTGACTGACTAGCTTCAGGTACAAGCACCAATTCCCTCTGGGTCATGGAACATCTTTGGGATGGTCTGGCCCTGGCTTTTGCCACTCTTAGGGCCTATATCTGGACTATTCTTGCTACTTGTCCTGGCCCCCGGCCTTCTGAGATGCATCCAAAATTAGGTGGACCAATTCACCTTTCTGAAAATTCAAACGACTTTTACTGACCTGTCCCTCCTCTGTCTCCTACCAGCCTTTAGCCACCGAGGAGCCATCTCCTCATCACCTGCCTTGAAGAGAGACCCATCGACCACATTATCCAGCCTCTCCCATAAGAACTCATTGGCCCCTATACTCAGCATGAAGATAATACAGAAGAGAGAAACCACTGTCCTTGTCATTAACAAAAGGCTAGAATTTCAGGTCAGGATGGGCTCCCAAAATGGAGTCACCAAGGACTGTAGGATGGCGACAAACATAAGGAAGAGGGTTATCCACATTCCTCAAGAAACAGCCCAGCCATTATCCCTTCCTTGCCTAACAATGCCCCCAGGTCATAGTTTCCTGCCCCCTTATCCCATAAGTCACCTGGTCACTGTTCTGGTCACACCCTGGCTATCATAGTTCCCTAAAAGAACCTTTCTTATTCAGCTTTTTCCCTTCCTCACCTTCCCCCAACTAAAGGCCTAGAAACTCCACTATCTGTAAGTTCAGGTTAGCTGTGCTCTGCTCTGCTCTGCTCTGGAGAGTCAGTCCTGCCAATTTGTACTTTTCCCAAATAAAAGCTTTCATCTTTGCCTCAGAGTGGTTTGCCTGGTCTTGGTCATTCCCAAACCTTACATATGGATTTAATTCTTTAAAATCCATAAGACAAGGATCTGGGGGGATACTCTCAATTTATTCATTTATCAGCATTGGCAAGGAGCCTCAAAACTCCTGTAACAATTTAATACATTTATTAAAAATATGTATTTCAAAATACCTAAAAGGAGAGAATCATGTGGTCCTCCAGACAAAAATGATAAATATTTGAGATGATTGACATGAAGGAGATGCTAATTATCATGATGTGATTATTCCACAATTTACACATACGTCAAATTTAACATAAATAAACTATTATTTCATGAATCCATTTACTTTTGTCAGCTTGGGATCCCAAGTCAAGAGGTGGAGTGCTTGAATTCTTGAGGATGGATTTTTAACAGGTGCTTTGGAATTCAACAAGTCCTTAAATCTTTAACTTAACCACATGGGTAAGGAAGAAAATGTACAAAGATGTCTTCTAATGGGAGCCAATATAATATCCCTTATCACGTCTGTTTATCACTGCACATTGAGCTAATAGGTGCATTTTTGCTTGTTTTGCTGTAGTGTTTACAGCACTGACTTTTACCCAATGATACTAAGTTCTACATGGATGTACTTGAAAATTATTCACAGCTTCCTCTGGGTGTATTAACAGGAAATACTTAGCCCTCCCGATCACTGTTAACAGTTCGGAACAGCCTAATTTCTAATAGTTGTCTCACAGTAGTTGCAAAAAATAAGGCAGGGAGCATCTTGTGGCACCATACAATGAATCCTGAGATGCTCTGCTCCCTGACTGCTGCTTGATTTTTCCTTCCTTTGAAGGAAAAAAACACACTTATGTGAATTCAAACAAAGGATACTCTTGATTTAATTGAACTAGTTTACTGATTTAATTGATATGTCACTTCCTTGAAAGTGTTAGATTAATGACTGCTTAGAAAAATTCAATATAGTGAAGGAATGGTAGAAATATTGCATTTCATTACAAAGAAATGCAAAAGTCTACTAAATTATATTATCTCTAGATTTATGTCATTTCAGTGGCTTTCCTAATTCTGAGCAATATGAGGTCAAGGATCATGAATATGTTAATGGACATTCCTTGGCAACTTTCAGTAAACAGTACCCTGCTAACAGACAAACGAGATAAGCAATTCCCTCTAAGGACATATCAAGTCTCTATGCTCTGAAACCAGAAGGTGGAATTTCAGAAATAATGAAGAGAAATAAAGAAAGCTACCTAAATTAATTTTACATTTTCTTTCATCATATTATAGAAGCATCAAATATTTCTCTGCAGGGAACTCTCTAAAGGATTGAAAACAAGGACATAGTAATTAAATATTTGCAAATACTTTGGCTTTCTATTTTTTCTGTTCTTTCTTTTTAATTTCTAGCCTTTCCAATTAAATATAAGATATTACTTGATTTCAGGAAAAAAAATACATTAGCTGCAAGTTTGTTGTTGTATTACTAGCTCTACAAATTAAGAATAATTTTTAAAAAACTATTTTTATTTATTTATTTGAGAGGGAGGCACACCAGAGCCTCTAGCCACTGCAGATAAACTCCATACACATGAGCCACCTTGAACATCTGGTTTATATGGGTCCTGGGGCACTGAACCGAGGTCCTTGGCTTTGCAGGCAAATGCCTTAACCGCTAAGCCATCTCTCCAGCCCAAGAACAATTTTTTTAGTACTTGAAATCTTCTCTTAAAATTCTCATGAAAAAGTCAACGGAAACTTATGAGATAGAGCACACTGATAAAGACAACATTTGCTCTCAGTGAATGTTCGTAAGAATGTGTACATACTCATTTATATTTCACCTTTCAAAAGACATTTGAGGAGGCCTTTAGACACAGAAAACATACACTTATGTAATAAGTAAGGAGGTATATATAAGCAGTGACAGCTTTATATAGTGCTAATTGGATTTTATCTGGTTTTTGAAAACTTGCATGTACATATGCCTTTATGGGTGCAGATACACACATCTGCACCTTATCTCTGAGCTTCAGTGTATAACCATGTTCACATATGGTGTTCATGAGCATGTATGTTTCTATGTACACAAGCTAGCCTCTACAAAACCACAAGGAATCCAATGTCTACCCTCACAAAAGCTCTAAGCTTGATCTTAGGAACCAAAGACAAAGCTAGGGGAAAGAAAATCAGTCTTTCAATTCTGAGTGAAAGGTAAGTCAGGTGACACTCAGCTACATAGCTAATCTTTGTGGTATTATTACGGAGAACATAAAGTAGGCAAAATTTATTATATATCCATTTTTTCAAAAATTTAAATATAAATATTAAATATTTTCCCATATATGTTTTTGTATATGAAAGTCACATTTGTGTTTTAAATAAATTGCTATTCAATATAAAGAAGGCAATTAACATTTTCATCCTTATTGTCTTACATTTCCACTGCCTGCCTTGTTACTTCAGCTACCTGCTGAGAGGAATTGTATATGTTGCAAGTTGTGTCATGGCAGCTTGAATTAACTAAGTATTCTTTGAAGGTTTGAGGGGAATTCACCAGGTTGTTTTATTCTCAGGTAGTTAGCTAGGGGAAGGCCTAAAGAAGGAACCAGAATAAATGTCATGCTGCCTGTTTCAGCAAAATTGGAATTCAGCACTGTACTGGCCCCTTCCTGAACCAGCCCCAAGACTCAGCTCGGCCCAAGGATAAATCCCACCACAATAAAATTATAAAAAGGGGCTTTCTGGGCAGGGCAACTTCTTTTTGGCTGTACACTCTCCATGCCTGAACCTAGGAGATCACAGTACCAGCAAGACCACATCTCCCCCAGTCTGACAGCCTGGCTGCCTCAGTAAGGGAAAGATAATTTTTATGTACTCTGCCACCTTGTAGTTTATTATATTTTTTAATTTTTTAATTTTTTAATTTTTTTATTATTAACAACTTCCATGATTATAAAAAGTACCCCATGGTGATACCCTCCCTCCCCCCACTTACCCCTTTGAAACTCCACTCTCCATCATACCCCCTCCCCATCTCAATCAGTCTCTCTTTTATTTTGATGTCTTGATCTTTTCCTCCTCTTATGATGGTCTTATGCAGGTAGTATCAGGCACTGTGAGGCCATGGATATCCAGGTCAATTTGTGTCCTTTGGCTCTTACATTCTTTCCACCACCTCTTCCGCATTAGACCCTGAGCCTTGGAAGGTGTGATACAGATATTGCAGTACTGAGCACTGTGGTCATTTCTTTCCATCACCATAATACCTTCTGAGTTGTCCCAAGGTCCCTGCCATCTGAAAAGAGAAGATTCTCAACTAAAAGTGAGAGTAGCATTAATGTAAGGGTATGAACATTAACAAAAGTGCTTACTGAGCAGTTTGGTAAGCATAGTATATACATTTGGCAGACAACAGCAGACGTTACACCCCTCGGGCTCATGACTACCCCTGTTTTAAATTTTCAGTATCAGGGGTGTATTCCCTTCCCATGGAGCAGGCCTCCAGTCCAATTAGAGGGCAGTTGGTTTCTCCTATAACATCCACTATTGCACCTGTTGGCTCATTTGGCCTGGCTGGCCAATTGTAAGGCTTGCAGTGTCCACTGATGAGTATCTTCACTGGTGATTTCTCTTTCTCCCATTGAACTGCATGCAGAATGCTTTCTGTCAGCTGGTCTACATGGAGGAGGTTATCAGCTCAGTTCCAGCAAGATTTCTCAGTGGCCTTGCAGCCCAAGTATATGGAGTCTTCAGCAATAGGGTCTTACCATCTATTCCTGGTGGGAAACCAAAGGCCTCAGCAATGGCCTATAATGTTTTGGGGGCATTAGGGATCTCCCTGGCCAACAACTCACTGGAAGGTATCCCATCCCTGGCACTGAAAATTTTCTAGCAACAATCTATAGCTCCTGAGTGTTCCATTGTCCAAAAAAGTAGGATTACATATGTTTTATTTATATCCTCTTAGATTTTGATTAGCTTTGGTTTTTAAAAGAATTTCCCTGGAAAAGTCCCTTTCACATCTCCCTCCATGACTTAGATTCCAGCATGGGCTTTCAGGCCATGTGGGTAAATCCAGTTTCCTCCTTTGATTCCCAGATACCCCTAAAGTCCCCTGAATAAATGGAATAGTCTATAATCTATCCTTTTAACTCTATTTCAAATTTTTGTTAAAAACCCAGGTTTTGGAGTTCAAGAACTTTTGCTGAACCCCAAAAACACATTACAGCACTACTGTATTATTTCATACCTCTACATGGCTAAGCCAATTTCAACTCAAATGTAAACTCAGTTTCATCCACTCAAATAAGGGCAACAGTCAGCTCTATTACATTAAATCATAGCATAAACAAAAAATAAGTGATAAATGTTAAATAAAAAATATCCACTCATTAGTATGAACATTTGTTGAGACTGTGTTGTATGTGAAAAGCATAAGCAAATTATTTTTATTTGGAGAGAACATATTACATCTAATCTCATGTCACAAGTAAAAGCAACTAGCAATACTCATTATTAGAAATGGCACAAGCAATTCAAATTTGGGCACCTTGTACGTGTTTTTTAGATGCGTTAGAATTCAGAAAATGAATGTCATGATCCACCCTACCTGAATCACCCACAGCAACTCCCTGCACAGGAAGGAAGCATCGGTTTCGTTGTTGGCTTTCAACCTCCTTTACCTTATGTGAATATGAGTGTCCTTGATTAGGAAATGGGAACAGGGAAGCCATTCAAACTACTTGGAATTGTTGAGGGATGAAATAGTAAGATTATAGTCTTGGTTTTGGCATCCGATCTCAATTCTACTATATATCAAAAATTAAGAAGTATGACACTGACCAAAATTCCCTATTCTTTTAACATTGTGCTTCGACTTAAAATATTATCCTAATATGTTGAAACCCATAAAGTGATATTATAGAATTTAATTTCATAAATGCAAACAACCATCGTTTGTTTGTCCATGAATAAATGGATTAAAATATGAGCTTTTATTTTGTAAAGTAGGGTATGGGTAATTGTGAAGAGAAGATAGGCAACACAGAGTTACCGTAAAATCACATATACAAGCGCACTCTTCAGGCAACAGTTATAGAGAAGAGTAAGTTATGGAAGTGAGGATCTAGAACTGCATTTTCTGATCTGTCAACTTCTCTGTGTCATCTTGAAAGTTTTGCTGTTTGAACATAAGTGCTAAAATATAAAAATGAGTCCCTTCATTTCCCATCACTGACCCATTGAAGTTTAACAGTGAAAATTAAAATATTAGTATTTTTTAAACTTTTCAGGAAAAGGGGTTAATTTTTCTAACAAGGGTATTTTGAAGTATTAAAAAATGGAAGAAAAATGTTAAAAATAAGGCCAAATTATACAAACACCTCTAATTAATCAAATTGCTAGGGAAAAAAAGAAATAATTATCTGTAGTATTAGTGCCCTCCACCTTCACCTCATAAAATTACAAAAGAGTTATAATGAACAAGCAACTTCTGATTAGTTGTGGTATAAATACTGTACAACAATGGGAACCAAGATTTGTTGAATATGTAATTCTCAATCAATTCAAGTACTATGAATATCTTAAATAAACACTGTATTCAAGCTGTTGGAATTCATTACTTTGTTTTAAAAATATGACATTTTTCAGTAACAAAATAAATTATTCTTAATTGCAGTCTATTTCAACAGGATGTAGAATAAGACTAGCAATCATGGCAAATAGAATATCTTTACACTCCAAGTATAATGTTAATTTACAGAAATTTCAGATAAACTCTAAATAGTTTATCATAAAACTCATTCTCTAACAGTACACTGACATGCAATGTAAAAATCTTAGCTGCCATAGCTGAACATAAATACTTTAAATTTATGCTATTATTTATGGAATGTTAGACCATAAAATGGTCTCAGAGATACTATGGTTCAGTAGAAAAAGTAAGTGTTTTGGAGTTAGACAAACTTAGAATTAGGAATCTTTTTTTAGAAGAGCAAACCCCCAAATTACTTTGGAGATATATATATGTGTGTGTGTGTGTGTATATATATATATATATATATATATATATATATATATATATATTTAAATGTGAAAATTAAAATGTTAGCATTTTATTATACACACACACACACACACCACACACACACACACACACACATATATATATATCAGTGGGTTTCAAATATTTTTTATTACCTTTGTAGTTTTGGACTAAGTGGTTACTGAGATTATATGTATCAGTAAATAATTTTTGACTATTTTCATTTTAGACAGAGTGAGAGAAACAGAAAGAGAAAATTGGTGGGCCAGGGTCTCAGCCACTGCAATCGGAATGCACACACTTGAGCCACCTAGTGGGCATGTGAGACCTTGCATTTCCCTCACCTTTGTGCATCTGGCTTACATGAGATCTGGAGAGTTGAACATGGGTCCTTAGGTTTCAAAGACAAGCGCCTTAACTGCTAAGCCATCTCTCCAGCCCTCAGTAAATATTTCTTTAATCACGTTAGAGCTAGTAATAAAAGTTCATCCAATTCATCAAATTCTGCCAAACTTAAACAGGTCAGCATTCACTTGATACCAAAGCCAGACAAGTATACATCATAAAGGAAACTATAAATCAATAGCATGGATGACAACAGATGCCACAACCCTCAACAAACCTAGCAAGTCAAATCTATTAGAAAATTAAAAAGTTTATTCTCGCCGGGCGTGGTGGCGCACGCCTTTAATCCCAGCACTCGGGAGGCAGAGGTAGGAGGATCGCCATGAGTTCAAGGCCACCCTGAGATGACAGAGTTAATTCCAGGTCAGCCTGGACCAGAGTGAAACCCTACCTCGAAAAACCAAAAAAAAGAAAAACAAACCAAAAAAAAAAAAAAAAGTTTATTCTCAAACCAGGTGTGGTGGCACATGCCTTTAATCCTAGTACTCAGGAGGCAGAGGGAGGAGGATTGCCATGAATTAAGACCACTCTGAGACTACATAGTGAATTCCAGGTCAGCTTGGGCTAGAATGAAACCCTACCTCGAAAAATGAAAAAAAAAAAGTTTATCCTCCAGAATGAAGTGGGATTCGTCCTAGGGATGCAAGAATGGTTTAACATCAGATCTATGCACATTATATACCAACCACATGCACACAATGAAGAACAAAAGACATATGATCATCTCAACACATGCAAAAAAGGCATTTGCTAAAATACAACATGTGCTCATGAAGACAATGCTGAACAATCTATGTATAGAAGAGGCTATTGAGACATAAAAGTTTACATAAAATGTGACAACTTTTAATAATACACTAAGTCAGGAAAAGCTGAAATCTTTCCCTTTGACATTTAGAACAAGTTAAGGATCCTCACTCTGTCCCACTTTTAACATAGAATCAGTAGCAAAGCAATTAGCCAAGAACAAGAAATAGACATCAAAATTGAACAAGAGGCAGCCAAATTGCCATTTTTTTGAGACAACATGATTGCAGATGGAAAGAACTACAGACTCTACCAAAGAAACTATTACAATAAACTATTTCTACGAAGTTTATTATATAAAGTCAGATGCAAAAATAAGTAGCATGAACATGCACAAATAAAAACTCATCTGAAGTAGACATCAACAAAACAATCCCATTTATAGTTGTGAAAGCATAAATAAATAAAATACCTAGAAACAAAGTTAATCAAGAGGGTGAAAAAAGTCTCTATAATGAAAACAGCGAAACATAGAAGAAAATAAACATCTACAAGAAAGACATTTGTGTTTAGCAGCTGTAAGAATCAATTGTGTTCAAATGTCCATATCGCTCAAAGAAATCTTACAGATTTAAAGTAATTTTATTAAAACATCAATGGCATTCTTCTCAGAGCTAGGAAATATTCCTAAAATTTGTATTGCACTAAAATCCCTGAATAACTAAAGTACCATTGAGCAAAACACAAGCATCACTATACTATCTCATTTGAAATATTTGAAGTCATTGCCATCAAAACAGCATGGCATTGGCATAAATACAGACATATAGACCAGCAGAAGAGAATATAGGGCCCACAAGCAAAGTCACATATCTGCAGCTAATTAATTTTTGACAAACTTGTTAAGAATATACATTGTATAAGACAGTTTTTACAATGGATTATTCTGGGGAAATTGTGTATCTACATGCAGAAGAAATAAATTAGATACCCATCTCTCACTAATTACAAAATCAAATCAAAGTGTGTTAAAGACTTCCCAGTAATATCCAAAATAGTGACACTTAGAAGGAGACATAGGGAAATTTATTCAGGAAATTGGAATATACAAGAATTTGTTTGGTCAGGAGCATACATCCCAAAAGCACAGGAAAGAAAAGCAAATATAAACAAATGAGATGGATTCAAACTAAAAATCTTCTGTATAGCCAATCAATTATCAAAGAAATTAGCTACAAAATTGGAGAAAATATTTACCACTGATACATCTGACAAGGGATTAATTACCAGAATATGCAAGGAACTCTAAAATTCAACAGGAAAATAACTTAATAAAAATGGGAAATGGGAGCTGAGAGGATTCAGTGAGTAAAGTACTTTCTCCACAAGTGTAAGGATCCGAGTTCAGATCCTCACAATGCACGTAAATGCCAGATGGTATGCCTTATGCCTGTAATCCCGCTGCTCAAGAGGTGGAGACAGGGAATCCCCAGGTCAAGCTGGCTAGCTATTCTACCCAAATTAGACAACTCTGGTTTTTTTGAGAGACCCTACTTCAGTAAATAAGGCAGAATGCCACAGAGGGAGACGCCGGACATTAACCTTTGACCTCTACCTGGTGTGTACAAGCATGTGCATGCATATAGACATGCATTCATGCACACACGCATGCACACACACACACACACACACACACACACACACACACACACCACGGGCAAACAGGCAAACATACTTCCATGAATGGCACACACACATACACATGTCAAAATCTGGCCCATAAAATGAAACATTTCTCAAAGCAAGATGTAAAATGTTCATATTCAGTCTCTCAGACTCACAAACAACCAAAGAAAGGCAAATAAAAGCCACATTGAGATATCATCTCAACCCCTGTAAGAAGGGGTATGAATGCAGACTAATGATGAAAAAAAAATGCAGACTTCCAGGTAAGATGGTGGCATAGGAGCAAAAGTCAGCCTAGGAGGGATTTAAGCAAAACCCCAACAAAATACAGTCTTCTGAAAAGTGAAGGAGTATGGGTCATTCTTAGACACAGCAGAGAAGCCGGAGAGACCAAGGTCCAACTAAAAGGAGGAAAATGGCCAGAATCCCACTGAGGCACTTGTGGCCTGCTGATCTGCGTGATCTGCGCCCCCACCCAGCACCGCCCTGCCAGGCGCGCCAAGTGGTGGCAGCAGCAGAGACCAAACAAGGGGATTTTTCAAATTCATCAGCCTTCTTGCAAAGTTAAGAAACCTGAAGATCAACTAAGGAGTTACTGAACGGAACATAAGTGGAACTGTGTGAGCATCTCCAGAAGTCTGAACTCTCCAATCCCCCAGCATCAGAACTGTGAACCTCTGGCATTCAGCCCCCAGTAGCAACACAGCCAGCATAGCTGATCAGAGCTCCAACTCCACAGCACAACACAACACAGAGGGATCGAGGTGGGCACTGAGCATTGGTGAGATTCGAAGCCACCCCAAAAGGTAACAAGGCCGAATGACCAACATAAATAAAGAAATAAATAAATAAGAAAGAAAGAAAGAAAAAGCAAAAGAAAAAAGAAAACCCAGATACCTAGGCCTGCATTGGAAGAGCTAATCTCTCTTTCCTTGTCAAGGCAGGTTATGGGTTATATATTCTTGGTTGGCTTTACCATTTTGAAATAACCTGTATTTGGGGGTTGAATATTGTTGTCTTTGATGATTTCATATTTACAGGGCCTTTGTCTTTTGCTTCTGTCATTATTGGGGGCAGGGCCTCATCCAGATCCAGGCTGTCCTGGAACCCAGTTCAGAACAAAAATCTCTACCTCCCAGCTGACAAGATTAAGAGTGAAGAACAACAAACACCTTTAGGGATTTTTGCTTTATAAGACTATCTGTTTGTTTTAATCCCCACAATTGCATACTCTGTGCTGGTTTTTATTGAATGTGTATATTGCTCATTTGAAGTTTAGAATTTGCCAGTAAGTTGTTCCACCCAGCCCACTACAACACTTGCTTAGCAAGCAACCTCAACACTTAGGATTACTTCTGTGACTGGATTAAGGTACAAGAGAGACCCTGCTGCTGAAGACACCTTATGTGGTTGACACATAAAATGGAATGGCATGGCTGGAAGCTGGAAGAGAGTCAGTCCCCAGACAGTCAGTGCGTCTAGTGCCAGAAGGTGCTACATGGGTGACTGGGAGAAAATGACCAATATCTGTCCAAGCAACTCATGGTCTAACCTACTTAGCAAAAAATAACCTGTTGTGATGCTCATAGAAGTGCAATAGTGGCGCACAGCCATGGTGGAAAACCAACTGCTCTTGATTTGGCTAACTGATTCCCTCAGTGGTAGGGTACCCATAGCTGGAGCTGGAAAACAAGTCAGAAACATATCCAAACATAAGCCCGCACTCCATTAACAAGCTACCACCAATTGTGGGCTGCAAGAGGGCCTACACCTATTAAATTCTCTATATAAAAGTAAGGGTTATCTCATTTGTCTGGTTCTAACTTACTCTCCATTGGAGAATCTGCTTCTCTTTTTCAGATAGATGTAGATCCTAAGGAGAGAGCCACCCCATCATACCTCAAAAGGGCCCCAGCTGAAACTAAAAACAATTGATGAAACAAGCAAGGGTGCTATTTTCTTGGTGAACTGGGTACCAGCACAAGGGTGAAGGAGATCAACACAGAGAAAAATCAACTCCTACCACATCAGAGATCCAGTGACCCAGAGGCCCCCAACGTCTCATCACTGAAGCAGACCAGAAATGAACCCAACATGGCTCAGGGAAATTTTGCGGAAGAGGGGGCGGAAAGAATGTCAGAGCCACATGTTGGGTCATGATATGCAGAGACATTTATCCCACCTATAACTGTGGGCTAACTCCAGAACGCATGACCCGTATACCTCAACAAGGAGGGGCTAGGAGGATGAGCCTAACAATGGTACCAAATTGACTGTATTCACTGAGTACAAAACTAGTTAATAAAAAAAAGAAAAGAAAAAAACACTAAAACCATAAAAAAACAATAGTAAATGTAAACACAGAATTAAAGTTTATAATGTAAAAAAAAAAACAACTCTTAATATATCAGTGGCCTCAATGCACCAACCAAAAGATCAGGCTCGCAGACTGGATTTGTTGCCTCCAGGAAACTCATCTCTCAATAAAAGGTAGACACTGCCTTGGGGTTAAAGGATGGAAAACTGTATTTCAGGCAAATGGACCTAGGAAACAATCAGGGGTTGCTATCCTAATATCTGACAGGAGAGACTTCAAACTAACATTAGTGAGGAAAAATAATAACAAAAGCTATTTATGACAAGCCTATAGCCAACATAATACTAAATGGAGACAAATGTGAAGCTTTTCCACTAAATTCAGGAAAAAACAAGGGTGTCCACTGCCCCCACTTTTATTTAATATAGTACTGAAGCCTTAGCTATAGCAATAAGGCAAGAGACACTCATAAAAGGATACAAATTGGGAAGGGAGAGATCAAATTATCATTATTTGCAGATGATATGATTCTATACATAAATGACCCTAAGTACTCTACCATCAAACTGTTAGAGCTGATCAACACTTTTAGCAATGTACCAGGATACAAAATAAATACACAAAATCAATAGATTTCCTACATACTGACAACAAACATGTAGAGGATGAATCAGGGAATCTCTCCCATTCATAATTGCCAATAAATAAAGTACCTTGGAATACACTTAACCAAGGAAGTGAAGGATCTCTACAATGAGAACTTTAAAACACTCATGTAAGAAATTGCAGAAGACACAGGAAATGGAAAGACATCCCATGTTCTTAGATTGGAAGAATCAATATTGTGAAAATGTCAATGTTACCAAAAGCAATCAACACATTTAATGCAATCCCCATTAAAATTCCAATGGCATTCTTCACAGAAATAGAAAAAATTCCTAAAATTCATTTGGAAGCACAAAAAACCTCGAATAGCCAAAACAATTTTGCGCAACAAAAATAAGCCTGGTGGTATCACCATATCTAATTTTAAGCTATATTACGAAGCCATAGTAACAAAAACAGCATGGTATTGGCACAAAGACAGACATCTAGATCAATGGAACAGAATAGAGGACCCAGATGTTAATCCAGGCAGCTACAGCCATCTGATTTTTGACAAAAATGCCAAAAATATTCATTGGAGAAAAGACAGCCTCTTCAACAGGTGGTGCTGGAAAAACTGGATATCTATATGTAGAAAGAAAAAAATAGATCCTTGTTTTTCTCCATGCACAAGAATAAAATCCAATTGGGTCAGAGACCTTAATATCAGACCTGAAACTCTGAAATTGCTAGAGGAAAAGGCAAATGACTTTTTGAATATAACTGCAATTTCTCAGAAAATAAAACCACTAATCAACCACTGGGATCTCACGAAACTGCTAAGCTTTTGTGCAGCAAAGGGCACTGTGAATAGAGCAAAGAGACGACCTAAAGAATGTTAGAAAATCTTTGCCAGCTATACATCTGACACAGGATTAATATCCAGAATATACAAAGAACTCAAAAAACAGAACAATAAGAAATCAAACAACCCAAGAACTAAATAGAGAGCTTTCACTGAAGAAATACAGATGGCATATAAACATCTAAAAAAATGTTCTACATCCTTAGCCATCAGGGAAATGCAAATTAAAACTACCTTGAGATTCCATCTCTCTCCTGTCAGAATGGCTACCATCAAGAAAACAAATGACAATAAACGTTGGCGAGGATGCAGTAAAAGGGGAACCCTTGTACACTGTTGGTTGGAATGTAATCTGGTACAGCCCTTGTGGAAATCAGTGTGGAGGTTCCTGAGACAGTTAAAAATAGATTTACCATATTATCCAGCCATAGCACTCCTAGGCATATATCCTAATGACTCTTCTCACTACTTTAGAGATACTTGCAGAACCATGTTTATTGCTGCTGTATTCACAATAGCTAGGAAATAGAACCAGCCTAGAATGGATAATAAAGATGTGGTAAATTCACACAATGGAGTTCTATTCAGTGGTAAAGAAAAATGAAATTATAAAATTTTCAGGGAAATGGATGGATCTGGAAAGGATTATACTAAGTGAGGTAAACCAGGCCTAGAAAGCCAAACATCATATGTTGTCTCTCATATATGGATCCTAGCTACAAATGTATAGAGTGGTGTATAAGTTGGTACCAAAAATCAGTAGCAGAGGCCCATAAGCAAGAAAAAGGCTATAAGAGAAGGAAGAGAGGGAAGGTCTTAAGGGGATAGTATTGTATATATGTAAGTAGAAGAACAAATTACAGGGAGGGGCAAGGCCTAAGCGAGGTCAAGGGAAGAGACTGTATAAAAGAAGGGTGGGGGGAGGGCCAATCAAAATTAAAGATATTCTGAATAAGATATATGCAAATCTACTTTCTTAAATAATGGCACATCCAGAAGCCATAGATTGTTACTAGAAAATTTTAGTCCCAGGGATGGGATACCTTCCAGTGAGTTGTTGACCAGGGCAGTCCCTGTTGCCTCCAAAACTTTACAGGCTATTGCTAAGGCGCTTTGTTTCCCTTTAGAAACAGATAGTAAGACCTTATTGCTGAAGACTTCACATGCCTGAGTGGCAAAGTCACTGGATATCAAGCTGGTGCTGAGCAGAAAACTTTCTCCCTGCAGCCCAGCCAACTGAAAGCTGGATAAAGCTGCACTGTATGCAGCCTCGTGGGAGACAGAAGTCATCAGTGGTGAATACAGTGGACACTGGAAGCCTCAAGTTTGGCCAGACACGCCAAATGACTGAACAAGTGCAATAATGGCATGTCTGCTCTGGGGAAAACCAACTACTCTTTAATTGGACTGAAAGACCATTCTATGAGAGGGAATACATGATTGGTACTGAACACCTACCTGATCAAAATCCTGTGGCAGGGGAGGTCATGAGTCTTATGGGTATAAAGCCTGCTCTTGTCTGGATTAATGAATATATTATTCCCACCAAATTGCCCCAAAAGCACTATACTTAATATTCATATTCATATATTAATGCTACTGTCACTTCTGGTTAGGGAAGCTTCTCTTTTCAGATGGCAATGACCACTATGATGACCCAAAAGGCAAGATAGTGCTGAGAAGAAGGGAAGGAGGAGTGTCCAGCATTGAAACATCTGACACCCTCCAAGGCTTAGGGTCCATAGTGGGAGAGGTGGTGGAAAGAATGTAAGAGCCAAAGGAAGGATACCACTCCTTACAGTGCAACTGTCTGGACAGAAATTGGCCTCAATATCCATGACCTCACAGTGCCTAGCAAGACCTACATAAGACCCTCATAATAGGAGAAAAAGATGATGACATCAAATTAAAAGAGAGACTAATGGAGAGAGGGAGGGGATATGACAGAGAGCAGAGTTATGAAGGGGAAAGTGGGAGGGGGAGAGAAAAGCCATGGTTTGTTGTCTGTAAGTATAGAAGTTATCAATAATATATGTCTATATAAAGAAGAACAAATAATAGAAAACACTGCATAATTTTAATAAAATATTAATGGTTTATGTGGTAATTTGAATGTGATAGTTTATATGGTCCCATAAACTCAGGCATTTTGGATGAAAAGGAAAAAAAAGAAAAAAGAAAAAAACTGCAGCTAGGCATGGTGGCACATGCTTTTAGGCCCAGCACTTGGGAGGCAGAGGTAGGTGGATTGACATGAGTTCAAGGCCATCCTGAGACTACATAGTGAATTCCAGGTCAGCCTGGGCTAAAGTGAGACCCTACCTCAAACCACCCCCTCTGTACCCAAAGAAAGAAAAAAAAAGTAAAATGGAGAAAAATAAATAGATCCTTAAATAAATGTGAGACACCACTAAACCTGTGTGTTTGTTTGTGTATGTGTGTGTGCACATAAGGAATATAACAATAAGAAGAAAGGGGAGAAAAAGAAAGGAGGTATACATTCTGAAAGCAGCGAATATAAATCTTGAAAGATTAAAGAAAATGTGAATCTATAGGTTAGCTAGCTCAGTTGGCAGAGTGCAAGACTCTGAAAATAGTAATATACATATCTAGAAAGTTTAATGAACTCCAAGGAAGATAAACATAAAATAATCACACCCAAACATACCACAGTAAAAATCCTAAAGTTAATATAATGAGAAAATATTGAATAACAAAAATAATAATGACAAAAGTCATTCCTTAGAAAGGAGCTACAATGTCATTAACCACTGCCTTTGTGGCACAAGGAAAGATGGTAGGCAGAGACACATTCAGTACATCCATTTTTAAAGAAAAATCAAAATAAAAAAGAAAGACCAGTATGAATGAAAGCTGAGATAGTTTGTTTCTAGTAGATTGTCCTTAGAATGAGGAATAAGGAAATTTCTGCTTACCGGCTGAGGACATTGTTTAGTCAATACAGTGCTTGCCATGAAAACCTGAGAACCTGAGTTTGAATCCAAATAAAATTCAGGTGTGTTGGCCTGTACTTGGAATCCAAGTGCTGGGGAGGAGTAAGCAGGAGGACCTCCTGGAACTTGTTGGTTAGCAAGGCTAGCTGATTGATGATATCCAGGCTCAACGAGAGGCCCTGTCTCAAAAATTAAAATAAAAAAGACTGAGAGCAACTGAGCAAGACCCCCAACATCAACCTTTGTCTTCTATATGCACACATTTGTACACATGCACAGAGTAAGCCTGCATACACACATATCACATAGACATACACAAAAGTTAAAAGCACTAAAGAGAAGAGAGAAACAAAGTGTTCATATAATATCAAAAATAAGAAATAAAAGACACCAATGCAACTGTGTCACTACTAACATCAAATGTGTATGGATGGAACAATAGAATAAAAGGCATAGACCACCAAGCAGAACATGAAAACACTATAGTGATGTGCTGTCCAGAAGGAGACACATTTAAAAGTAAAAATAAATAAATAATTTGGAAATAAAAGGATAGAAAAAGTATGCCATGTAATATACAATATACCTCATGATATATTACCATCAGATGAAGTAGACTTTATGACAAAAATTGTCACTGGCAGTAAGGAGTGATCTTTACAATACTAAATGCGCTACACTGTCAGGAATACAGAATTAAACAGGGTAACTACACCATTCAAAAACAACAGAAGGGCTGGGGAGATGGCTCAGTTGGTTGAAGGTTCTTGCTAGGAAACCTGTTGACCTGGGTTCAATTACCAAGCCACTCATGTATGGGTATTTATTTCTATTGGCTAGAGACTCTGGCGTGCACACACACACACATGTTTGTATAAATAAATAACTGTTAAAATTAAGAAAGAAATAACAGACACTTCAATAGATCATACACATTTAGTCGGTGTGAAAGCATATGGAGGTGACAAAGGGAGGCAGCATGTTATTTGTGCTGCATCCGTAATCTGACGTGTGTATCATGTCTCCTTTCCTATAGTAACTAAAGTGTGAAAATTTTACAATAATAAGGCTTATATAATAAGCTGACATTAGTGCCCAACATTTCATCCTATCCCTTTATGAAGCAAAAAATTGGGTCTGTGATTCCCCCAAAGACCAAGATTCAATGCTAGATAATTAGCTCAAAGCCTCAGAGTCACACTACAAATTGTTATGTAATCAGGATTCCAAACCCAAAGCCTTGAAAAAGTTTTTGGAGAACAATGAACCCCAATATTAAAAGAAAAATATATTGGCATTCATTTTTCTAGGGAAATAATTCATATCTCTTGAGTAGACGTAAAGGGAACACAGGTTAAGAGCCACCTGCCATTTTCCTGGTAGTGCCACTTCTCACAGAAGCTGTTAATCTTAGGAATCTTGGTGTTGTGCCTGATGTTAACATACTGGAACATTACATATTAAAATCCTCACTTCATTTCATCTTAAGGTATACACATTTACATTTGACTGAAATGAATTACATTCTAATATTTCTTGGAATACTAACAAATATCTAGGCTAGCATGTCTAGTTTCCATTTATAGTAAACTTGTTAAGTACTCTCAAAAGCACTCTTTATGCATCCTCACTAAATATTTTGGGTCCAAAGGATAAAGGTTAAATGAAACCAATCTCTACACTGGTTCTGTTCATTTCCTTTCAGTGAGGCACATGTCCAATGCTAGCTGACTTCCAGCTGACCTGCATGTTTTAGATAAAGCCTTTCTTATCACAGTAGCCCAAAGATTTCTTTCTCTTATTTGAACTCTTTTTAAACTTGGTCTTCTCAGTTGGCCATTTATCATTTTCTGTTCCACCTCATGACATATTTCCTAGCAGCTGGCTTAATGCTGGCTCAAACCAAGATGGATGACATTTTACTCTATCAGGAACAGGTGGTGTTCAACTAAAACAAATCAAAAATAAATAAATAAATAAAACAAAAAAATCAGATGAACGCACCAGGGGAAGGTCTTTTTATTTAGCAATAGATTGGGTGTTTTGTTCTTTGTAGAATTTACTTTATGTGAGATGAATTTTTGTTTACTAAATGACGTTTGGGTCCTTCACATTTAGAAAGAGTTGAGGTTAAAATGAAAACTAACACAAACCCAATGTGGTAATGCACACCTGTTTTGAACAGCACTCTGGAGGTGGATACAGAAGGATCAGGAGTTCAAGGCTGGCTTGTGCTACACAGTACGTCTGTGCCTCAAGAAATCTATAATAACAGCAGTGTATACAGAAAATAAGAGAGATACATCAATAAATAAAATATGAAAAGCAAACTTTTCTTTAAAGTGAGACTGAATCATAAATATGTATACTTATATATAAATACATTTCTATAAACATGTTCTGTCTCTAACATGTGACTTTTTTGAACTGATATCAATGTTCTATTTTAAAAGGTGCTCTGTACTTTAGAATTAGAATATGATCTTCAGTCTTAACTGGGGGACATTTTACCTCTACACTATTGCCTAGTGTGTTGTTATGACAGAGCACTTCATAGGGAAGTGATATTTTCTTGGCTCACAGTGCTGGTAATTCATCTTCTCAGCTCTGATGGAAGATCATGGAAGATGGCATTACTATGGTGGGATTGTATGTGGTAGAGATCCATGGTGATATAGGAGGCAAGAGATATTCAAGAGAGGTAACAGGTTTGCCTCTTTGTGACAAGTCTTACAGGAAATAATCCACTTCTCAAGATCTGAAACTACCTGTGAGAGATGCTGTCCTTATGATCTAACTACCTTCCACTTGGTCTCACCCAGAGATTCTACTATAATGGGATATCTGGGGTCACGGAAAGTCCTTGAACACCAAACTCTAGGTTCATTTCTTATTTTATTTTATTTTATTTTATTTTATTTTATTTAATTTTATTTTATTTTATTTTATTATGAGAGAGAGGGAGAGAGAGAATTTGCACACAAGGGCCTCAGCCACTGTAATTGAACTGCAGATGCGTTTGCTACTTACTGGGTTTGTGTGACTTGCACTTGCCTCACCTTTCTGCATCTGGCTTAGGTGGGATCTGGAGAGTCAAGCATGGCACCTTGGGCTTTGCAGGCAAGTGTCTTAACTGTTAACCATCTCTTCAGCCCCATTACTAATTTTAATCAAAGAATCAAATAAGAACCTAGAAGGATAATTATTAAATAATTATATTTATTGAGGGATGTGCAGAAGCAAGGAAAGGCACCACGTGGCTAGAGATCCCATATGGAGGGCCTGGAAAAACCATGGAAGGAAGAGAGAAAAGAAAGTTCAAGGATCTCTTGCCATGTGGGGAGCTGGGGGAGATAAAGAATCCATTGGAGAGTAAGGGCTGGGTAGGGTTGTGCACTTGGCTCAACTCAGCCAGGGGAAAAACTCAACCACAGCTGGAATTTCCCAAGCAGTGAGAGAGCCTGCCCTCCCCTTGCAAGGGTATTTATAACCTTATAGTGCTGGGCTATCTTCCAGCTCAGGTGAACCAGAGGGACAAGTTGTTGGTTAGGGCAAGGGGCTATCTCAGGAAGAAACTTAGCCCTTATACCAAGTTCCAGGGGCTGAACATGACCAACCATAAGGTTTAAATCATATGAAAGACCTCCCTCCCAGGAGGGGTCCTGGTTGTTTGTAGAATAACAGGTCTAGGGAAGTAGACCCAGGAGTAACATTTCCAATATTGGTGTTGTCTGTTAGGATGGGTCAGGGCCATGCTGGCCAAGTAGTTTTTTCTTTTTTGGGAAGAGATAAGAAGTCAGATCATCTTTGATTTCTAGCAAGTACAGACTTTCCTGTCTTTTTTTCTTCTTTTAGGGATCCAGTCACCCTAACTGTACTCCCTCTCATGAGAAGACACTAACTGCTGTTAGAGGACAGAGGACAATGACATCAGATCTTAAACTACTTCTGGCTGAATGGGTTTATAAAAATATGGCAGTTAGAGAGTCTCTCCCAGAGAGGGGAACTATTCTTAAGGGCCCTGAAAGTATATTGATGGAGTACAGGAAGACAGTCTTAGAAGAAAATTTGTGAATAAAGAATAAAAGGAGTTAATGAGAAGTGAGCACACAGCAAACCGGTCACCTTCAGGGTTGTCCTTCTTGTGGACTTCTAGGCCTTAGGGCGCATTCAAGGGATCCCAGGTAGGTGGAATTGGATTGTCTCAGGACCATCTGAGCATGAGCTGGCTGAGATTTTCTCCCAGAATGATTCATCAAATGGCCCAGTAATGTCAGACATTGTCTGAATCTTTTTCTATATGGCTTGTAAAACAGAAGAGATATTAGGAGAATTATCAGGAAGACACACACACACACACACACACACACACACATATATATATATATACATAACATTTAACCTTAATAATGGTAAATATACCATATTTTGTATAATAACCTTCCAGAGTATACCTTTATTAAAAAAATAATTATTTATTTGCAAGCAGAGAGAGAGATAGGGAGAAGAGAGACAGACAGAGAGAGAATGGGCATCCTAGGGCCTCTAGCCACTGAAAACAAACTCCAGATGCATGTGCCCCTTGTGCATCTGGCTTATGTGGGTCCTAGGAGTCAAACCTGGGCCCCTTGGCTTCATAGGCAAACCACTTTAACTGCTAAGTCATCTCTCCAACCCCAGAGTGAACCTTTTTAACTTTGTCCTGGAGGTAGCCAGGGACAAAGGTTGATACCATAGATCCATTGGGTACCAGTAGGGGCTGTACAATATATTTTTAGCCTCAGGACTTATTTACTCATATCCTGGCACAAGTTAGAAGGGACCACTCATATCTGGGTTTGTTATGGGGAGTGAGCTACATGAGGAAGACCAAGTTTAGAGGTTACTATGACCAAAGACTAGATTTTATAGCTTTTCCAGTGATCTTAGGTAAGAATAAGAGTTGCTGACATCTAGTAAAGATGCAAGCTTAATCTAGAAATCTTTCCTGGCAGGAATAACATGCAAGTTTCTGTAAGATTAGTAGCATTCCCTGCTTTTAATCAAGGCAACAAAACCATTGACTTTTGTGGCTCTGCTACTCTGACTGCCTAGCCAATTTCTGTTTCCTATAAATATTTTCAGGGGTACTCAAATATTTTTTTCAAATTCTCATTTTTCTATCAAACATCACAATAATGTCTCTCTTCTATCTTCTGCTAAAGTTTTTTCGTTGTTGCTTTTTTGTTTTGTTTTTTGAGATAGGGTCTCACTCTAGCCCAGGCTGACCTGGAATTCACTGTGTAGTCTCAGGGTGGCCTGGAACTCATGGCGATCCTCCTACCTTTGCCTCCCAAGTACTGGAATTAAAGGTGTGTGCCACCACAGCCCAGCTTCTGCTGAAGTTTTGGCTCACAAAGAATAGCACTAATACAGGTTGGCTACTAAGGAAGATTCCAGGAAACTGGCACAGGACCAAAACAATCTCTCAACAAACTTAGATTTTTAAAAAGTCATCTTTGGTATCAGGATCTAGTGCTAGAACAGTATCTCTGAATCTACTGAGCTCCTCCCATGTCCTTTCTCTGCTGCCCACTTCTATGAGAGAGCCGCTGCAGAACACACTGTGCCCTGCTACCAGGTTTTCTAAGCATCCTCTCTCAGCCATCAGTGCTCCAAAGATGTATCTGTGCCATGATGATTCATTCTAATTTCTCTGCAGGGTATCAAAAGAGGCTGAGGAATGGATGAACTCAAAGGCATTTGCTCCTCAATCATCTCCTGAGTTGAAAACAGTTCTTATGTAGACCTCATCAGAGAATTAAATCAATGAATCTTTACTCAGACACACCCTATAGTTTTGGCCTTTGTATAAGAAAATCAATTCAGACCAGTTTTTCCCCATTAAAAACACCCTCAGTCAGGGTGTGGTGGCCGCATATCTTTAATCCCAGCACTCGGGAGACAGAGGTAGGAGGATGGCCGTGAGTTTGAGGCTACCCTGAGACTCCATAGTAAATTCTAAGTCAGCCTGAGCTAGAGTGAGACCCTACTTTGAACCCCCCCAGAAAAAGCACCATCATTGTGCTATAGTAATTGAAATGAAAGAAAGCATAATACTTTGTACAAGGTCTATCTTATTTTTGATATTTTAGGATGCTTACTAGCCATGTTTACACATTTTATGAAATGTAATCAGAATGTACGTTTCCTTTTTCTGATTGAGATTGTGCATTCTAAGAGATGTAAGAATACACATGATATCAAGAAATCAGTTCATAGCAGTACTTTAAAGAGATCAATTGGTCATCTGGCTTGGATGAATATCAAAATTCTCTTAAAACAAATTGAATCAGAAACTTTTTAACAAATGTGGATTTTCATGTAGCTTCAGCTTTAATTAATATACTTTTTATACTTAACCAAAAATTTTAATGGACATAAGACTCTCAAAAGGAAGGAAATTTATTTATTTATATTTTTCTTCTGGAATATTGTTTATGTATTTGCATGCACAGAGAGAAAAAGAAAGTAGAGTCAGAGAATGGATATACCAGGGCCTGCAAGCACTGCAAACAAATGCCAGATACACGTGACACTTTGTGCTTCTGGCTTTACATGGGTACTGGAGAATCAACCTTAGTCCTTAGGCTTCACAGGCAAGCTTCTTAAAAGCTAAGCCAAATCTCCAGCCCCTACTTCATATTTTTAATCTCAGCACACGTTCCAACCGACCACATCATCCCCCCTACATGACTTAGAGACAGCTATTCCAATATCAAAATTATCAAAAGATCACTAATGTGTTTATTTGTCCTCATTTTCACTTCACTGTAGTCCATAACACCATCATTCTTACTTAGATTATATTAGTTTCCTCTGATTTTCTTTCTCACCCAGAAATAACCCATCCCATACAAGCCAATCAAAACTAACTTTAAAAAACTAAAAAAAGAAAAAAAGGAAAAAACAAAATTATTTAGACATGCCATTTCCCCTTCTTTAAACCTTGTAGTGTTTTCATGAATAAAAATGAGATCATGCTTCGGAAGGCCGTTGCATGAGAGTTCTTGCTTCTCCTCCAGCTCTGTGCTTCTCCACTTGCTCCCTAGAACATTCTGTGCTAAAACTGAAACCTTTACTACACATCTGATCCAAGCTGGTAACCATACTTCCACGGTTGGGCCAAAGTCCCTCAAGATAACATTTGTGCTTGGGGAAGTGATCAGTTATGGTACTACTGCTACCATAACCAGGATTTTTGAATCCAAGTATCAAGGGGGTTGGGGAGTGTCCCCTTAACTATTACCCCTAATGATACACTCTAATGCTCTCCAGGGCACCATGCATGCTGTGCAGAAGCAGTTCGCATGTGAAGATGTTGGATTTTTTCCAATATGTATTTGGTAAGTGTGGAACCTTCTAGAGATTTGAGAGGGATGGATGGTTGTGGGTCATCACTATGTGAAAGGTAAGAGGACCCTAGGCAGCATGTTCAGGGAGACTGTAAAATACTGCTATGACAGCTCTGAAGAACATCAGCATTTAAAAGAGAAGGGTAATGTAACAGAGGCTGTTCACATAGAGTTCTTCCTTTTTGGGCTAATTTTAGTGAAAGTAGTAAGAGCAGACGCTTCCATCAATGGGTAGTCATCATATTTCCTGAGGTGTAACTTGCCATGGAAACCTTAATTTTTATTTGGAAGAGCTCTCACAACTGAGAATAACTAATCAGGTATAGAAAACATCCATAAAATCAGCTCTCTCAACACAATTAGAAAGACTGTGGAGGCTTTTTACCAAATGTATACTTTGTTGAGAGTGATCTGCATAAACCACTTCAATCACAGCAACTACACTGATTTGCTGTCACTTTCACATCATAGCTCTTGGAGAAAATGAGCTCGAAGTCATTGTCTGACTACAAGGATGGTCCAGAGTTTTCTAACTAAGGATAAACAGGCCAGCACTGTTACATTTTTAAAAAAAGGGAAGTATGAACTTTCAGTGAAAAATCACTCCCTTTATCCACCAACGCCAACACCTTTTTCATCTGATAGTTTATAATCCATACATTTAGTTGGAAATATCTTTCTATGAGTTGGAAGGGTAGTGATTTCATTTTGAAAAAGGAAATAACGGGGTCAGTCATTTTCTCAAACTGTTTTTTAATCATTTAAAGCTAAAACTCAAAGACGAGAGTATTTTATTTTCTGTGCCAAAAGTATACACATTGAATATTCTGTTTATATTCAAGGCTTATGATGCCTGTAAGCATTTCTGACACAAATATTTCACACTCTAGGAGACAGCCTTTATCAACTACTCTGCTGAGCATTGTGATTTCCTCTGCTGAAATACCATGGAACAAGAAATACTTTTGTTTGTTGTTCAATCCACAGAAATCTTACCCTATTTTAGCTCCCATCTGGGTTAAATTCCAGCACCACTACATTTTTGTTTCCACAAGTGTTGTATTTGGAGTGAGTAATTGAGAAGCCAATGTACACAAGGCAGGAAGCAGGTGGTGTACAGTTGCACTCACCATGGCTGCTCAGACTCTTCACTTTCACCCCCAGATCTGAGGCTTGCCCCTTGTAGAATCTACAAGGAAGCTTCTCATGGAATCTCTCTGGTGAACCCTACCAGTAAAAGTATCTGGGAAAAGTCATCATGTTTTTTTTTTAATTGTAGCAAAGCATGTTTCTATTTATTATCACTACAAATATTCATCTTTTCCTATTAGAGTTTCTCTAATAAGTTAATTTTAATATACAACATAATGGGTTACATGATGACATTTTTTCTACACATATGTCATTGAGCTTTACCCATAATGACCTCCTCATTTTCCTCTATTACCCCCCCCAAACAGTCCAGTTTTTCCCCTCCCTCTTTTCTAATAGTCCCCCTTTAGCTTTCATCAATTACTTTTCTATATATATATATATATATATATATATATATATATATATATATATATATGTATATTTGAGACCCAGAGAAAGAGGCAAACAGAGAGAGATAGTATGGCTATGTCAGGGCCTTTGGCCACTGCAAATGAACTCTAGACGCATGCACCACTTTGTGCATCTGGTTTTATGAGGGTACTAAAGAGTCTAACCTGGACCATTAGGCTTTGCAAGAAAGTACCTTGTGAACTGCTGAGCCATCTCCCTAGCCCATTGTCAATCACTTTTTTAAAAAATGTATTTATTTGATAGAGAAAGAGGGAGAGAGAGGGAGAGAATGGGCAGGCCAGGGCCTCCAGCCACTGCAAACAGACTCCAGACGCATGCACCCCCTTGTGCATATGGCTAATGTGGGTCCTGGGGAATTGAACCTGGGTCCTTTGGCTTTGCAGGCAAACACCTTAACCTCTAAGCCATCCCTCCAGCCCACGTCAGTCACTTTTAATCATTTCTTTTCTCTTTTCATTTCTTTTTTTTTTCTTTTCATTTGTGAGGTAGAGTCTCGCTTTAACTGAGGCTGATCCAAAATCACTATATAGTCTCAAGCTGGCCTCAGAGTATTGTATTCACCCATATTCATGTTTTGACAGGCTAGAGTCCTCCTCAAGTAAAGGAAACCAAAAGACTGCAACAGTAAAGGTAATTGTGAACATCATGTATTATCACTAGGTAATGAAACTTTGTGTGAGTGAAATAAATTAGAAGTTTATTCTCATTAGGCATAGCAGAAAATTCCTCCAAATCATGTCACCATTTATCTTATTGAAGCCATAGGAACATCCATCAAAATTGCTGACTACCTGTTTGAAAGTTATGTGTTTGAAACTTTACTTTTTTCTGTTTTATTTTTACATGTGTATGTGTGTACAGATGTATGTTCTTATATGTGGAGGACAGAGATCAACATCAAGTATCTTGATCACTTTCCATCTTATTTTGGGGGATGGAAGGTTTTGGGAGGAGGGGAAAGGGAGGGTGGCAGTAGATATACATAAAACTAAAGCATACACGAATTAGTACCGTAAAAACCTTTCTCCTGGATAGCAAACTAAAAGATATAACCCTCAATAGGAGTGGGGATGGAGATCATCTAGTTAGAAGGGACCCAGAGAGAGTGGCAGGAAGCCTAAAACCAAACCATTAACGCTAGCTTGCAACTCCCAGTGCTACAAATGGATTACACCCCATAGTGAGCTGTTAGAAAGACTTAATGAGGTCCGCAAACAAGGCAGGCTTTTGCCAAGCACTTGATTGCCCGCGGAGGTAAAACGTGAGACCCTGTTGCTGAAGACCCACATGCTGCTGACACAGAACATGAGCATGCTCGATCACCTCACTTTGCAAAAGGGTCTCTCTCTGAACCTGGAACTCATAAATTAGGCAAGACTAGCTAGCTAACAAGCCCCAGGTTTCCTCTTGTTTCTGCCTCCTCAGTGCTGGGATTACAGGCACACTCCATCAAGTCCACCCACTATACACACATGAATCAGAGTAATTTCTTTGGCTAAGGTGAAAACTATTGAACATGATTGACAGCACAACTTCACATCATGGAAAAGTCCTTTCAGGTTGTTAAATTTCACAAACAATGCCCAAATGTTGTCCCAAACAATGACAGTATCAGCCATTTACAGTGTAAATTTAGGTCTGTTAGAAATGTCAGTTCAGGAGGCTGGAGAGATGGATCAGCATTTGAGGCACTTGTTTACACAGCCTAATGACCCAAGTTCAATTCCCTAATTGCCGCATAAAGTCAGAGGCACAAAATGGCTCATACATCTGGAGTCTGTTTGTAGCAGCTAGAGGCCCTGGAGCACCCATTCTCTGTCTCTCTTCTATCTCCCTCTGCTTGTAAATAAATAAATAAGAAATATCAGCTCATTTCCTGGGCAACTAGGGTCCTATTCAGAATGTCCTTCCCTGTATAGATATCTTGATGTGTAATGTTTATATTTTCTTCTACCTGATTCAGTTTCAGGTCATATAGATCCATTTGGGGTTGATGTTTGTGCAGGGTCAAAGTTAAGGATCTAGTTTAAATCTTCTACAAACAGATATTTAGTACTCCAAGCACTGTTTTTTGAAGAAAGTATCATCTCTCCAAAGTTTATTTTTGGTGTAATTGTCAAAATCAAGTAACTGTAATTCTATGAACATATGCCCACTTCTGCTCTTTTACTTTGATCTTTGTGTCTGCTTCTGTTGCAGTTCCATGCTATTTTTTATCACCGTGGCTCTCGCTACTGTACAACAAAAGAAACCACCAACCAAGTCAAGAGGAAGCCACAGAAGGGAAGAAAATCTTTGACAGCCATACATCTAACAGAGGATTAATATTGTTAATATACAAAGAACTCAAAAAAACTCAATATCAAGAAGATGAACAACCCAGTTAAGAAATGGGCTATGGAATTGAACAGAGTTCTCAAATGAACAAATACAAATAGTAAATGTTTTTAAAAGTGTTTAATATCCTTAGTCATTTGAGAAATTCAAATGAAAACTACTTTGAGATTCCATCTCATTCCAGTCAGAAGGGCAATCATTAAATAAATAAATGACAGCATGTGCTGGCTAGCATGTACTGGTGGAAATGGAAACTGGTATAGCCACTTTGGTAATCAGTATTGAAATTCCTCTAAAAGTTTAAAGAAAACTACCATATGACCTAGCTATGTATACTACTGAGTGATACCCAAGGAACTTGACAGCCCAATACAAAGAGATTTATACACCATTGATTATTACTCTATTATTCTATTCACAATAGCTAGGGAATGAAACCAGTCTATGTCTACAACAACTGATGAATAGAAAATGAAAATGTGGTATGTATACACAACGAAATTTTATTCAGCTGTAAAAAAAAAACAAAATTATTAAATTTTCAGGAAAATGAATCAAACTGGAAAATCATGTTAAATAAAGTAGCTCAGGCTCAAAAAGACATATGCTGCATGTTCTCACTCATATGTAGATCCTAGCTTCAAATCTCCAAACCTATGAGTACAACCAGAAATGTCTGCAGAAACCAATAAAAAAAGACTGAGATGAGGGGTGGGGGAAAGGCATTAAAGAGAGGAGATAATGAAACACAGGTGATATGAAGACAGTCAATGGCAGGGAAAATAATAGGATTGGAAAGAGTTAAGCAGAGAAGAAACTGAGGAAATGGGTAAGAATAGGATGTAGAGGGAGGGATCAAAATTTGGGAGATACAAAATATCCATAAGAAAACCTACAACTTAGTAAACAACAAAAAAATATAAATAGAAAAAAATGATGATAACAGAACAAGCTAAGGTACCTTAAACAAACATATTCAGTCCATTGTGTCTTTGTGATGACCACTAGGTATTGATAACTGCTTAATGGATGAGCAAATTTAGGCATATTGGAATTAGTTAATTAGTTACTTATCTAAATAGCAGGAAAAAAATCTAGGATTTGGGCCTGTGTCATCTCTTAGCTATTCTCTTAATGACTATACTTTGGTCATATATATTAAAAACCAAAGCAAAGTAAGTATATATGTTTTCTCAAGCATGGTTTCTATAATAATTACTTATGAACTTCCAAGTTTGCTTTCTGTAATAAACAGCTTTGAGACAAAGTTGTTTATTTGAAGGTGTAGCTGATTCTTGTAAAAAATAAAAAGCTTCATTTTTAGCCAAGGATATAGAATGATTCTGTGAGTTAATGAACCAATGCAAATTTGGGTAAATAGGGAGCTTTTCCTGTATGATTCATAGGTTCATTCTAAAATAAGTCTTAAAATAATGTCACAAAAATATGCTAGGACCTTTGGCACAGAAGGCCATAGGCCCCAGAAGGAAGCCTCCACTCTCATTTAGCTAAATAGAGACTTTATGTCCATCAAACAGTCTGATAATGTGCATATGTAAGCCTTTGGATTAATCATGATCACACTTTTGGTTAGAGAACCTTAATTTTACAGATAGCAGCAAATACTATAGAGACATAGGATTTATCAAAATGACAAGAGACAGAGATAGTCCACTGCTTAGCACTGGATGAGTTATCTTCATTAGAGCCAGGGAACATTGCACAGGTACTCATGGAGAGAATATGAGTGCTATTTTCACTGGAAACCAGAGAACCTTCTCCATGGAGATGTTAGTAGACAATGAGGAGACTCAAAACTCATCACAGTAGAACATAGGAGGCTATTGAAAGCTCAACACTCAAGGAATGTAAGGGTACAAAGTCATACTCTGGCGCACTGTTCCCCTGAAATTACTAGTACATTCATGACACTGTGATGGCTACAGATACCTCACAAGACAGCACAGTTCTGAGACAATCAACTTTGTGACATGGAAGATGGAGGATAGAGGACAAAAAGAATGAGACAATAGGAAAAAGGAGGAAATGCTATGAAAGGAAGGATCCTTGGGGAACAGAGGTGGGGGAAAGAGAAGCAGAAGAGATAAAGAGATGGAAATACAACCAAATTACTGTATGTTTATATATTAAAGTTCTCAATTAAAATAGCAAAAATATGCTAAGCAAGGATGTTATTGGAATAACTGTATACCGTTCTAAGAACCACACAAATTTAAAAGTATTTGAAGAGCAATAAAGTAACAATCAAACATTTGGAATTAGAAAGCAATGCATATATATCTACATACCCATATTAATATTAAGCCATGCTAACCAACCTTCTTTTTCCTTCTTCCTTCCTTCCTCAGTCCATCCCTTCTTTCATTCCTTCCTTTCATGAGGCAGGGTCTCACACTAGTTTAGGCTGACCTGGAATTGACTCTGTCTCAAACTCATGGCAGCCCTCCTACCTCAGCTTTCTGGGTACTGGAATTATATGCCACCATACCAGCTCAAATTTATTTCTTTATAGTCATGATTTGAATAAATACTTGTGCTACTAAAAAAAGATCTTTTAAAAACATTACATATTTGAGAAACAGTTAAACCGAATGTTTTATTAAATGGCTAAATGAATGTAGAAATAAAAGTAACCTAGTCAAAAGACTGAAGAAAATACTCATCAACACAAAAACATGAGTTTAAAATATCGAAGAACTGGGCTGGAGAGATGGTTAATAAGGTGCTTGCCTACAAAGCCAAAGGACCCAAATTTGACTCCCCAGAACCCACGTAGGCCAGATGCACAAGGGGGCATATGCATCTGGGGTTCGTTTGCAGTGGCTAGAGGCCCTTGCATGCCCATTCTCTCTCTCTCTCTCCCTCTCTCTCTCTCAAATAAACAAATAAATAAAAATAAAATATTTTTAAAAATCTGAGAACTTTTACACAACAAGATTAGTGCATAAAATTCCTCTGTAGTTAAACAGGTTCATGATTTATGTTCCAGAAAGCAATTTAACATCATTCATTAAAAATGTGAGTACTATTTTAAATTGATAGGAAATGTTATGAGAGAAACTGATTTTAATGGAAAGAAAATAGATACGGTTTAAATATAGATCATCTAATGGGTTGTCAACAAATCCATAAGATAAAGATTTTTTACTAATTAGAATTTTAATAAAGTTAACCAGATAAAATATATGACATTTATAAGTCATCCTTTAAAATTTCTGCAAAGATGTTAACTATCTCTTGGAAAGTTTCATAACTGTAATAAATTCACAGCTTTGAGATAAGGTACAGGAGGTATTTGTTTCTTCTATTGATTTGAAAAATAAAATGGCTATGAGAAAATCTTTATGACTAGAGACACCTCAGTGTTTCTAGCACTTCTTGAGCAAACAAAAGGACCTGAAGGGGCATAAAAGAGAAAGAGGACTCAAGTTCATTCCTCACAAACAGCTGGGCTTGGCCACTCCACTCTTGTAGGGGAGCAGAAACAGGAGAACCCCAGGGGCTTGTGAAAAAGACAATGCCAAACTCTGGGAACAATAAGAGACTCTAGCTCAAGTAAGAATGAGCAAAAGAGCCTTGGAGCTGGAGACTGATGTTCCATTCCCTGTCAACGTACTCCATTGCAGGTAAGCACAAGCCACAGCATGGGCAAATACACATACACACTTCAAAGTACAAACATCAACACCCCATCATACACACACACACACACACACTTAAAAATGATGGTCTAGACAATAAGGTAGCCAATGAAATTACTGGTTTAGAAACAGAATGAATATATTCAAGAGCAAGAATAAAAGAAAGCTATTGCCTCAAAGCAGAAATAGTATGCGCATAGTATTTAATTAGTATAATGTCATCAGTGTTGATTTATGTTGTTGAGTAAGTCAGAACTCCCTTCATTTTGCAAAGCTGAATAATATTAAATTTATGTGTGTCCTATATTTTTACTGCATTTCCTCATCACTGGACATGTAGACTGCTTCCACCTTTTGGCCATTGTAAAAAGTGCTATCAACACTAATGACAAACATTTCAAGAATCTGTTTTGGGGTGTGTATATGGAAGTGGAATGGAGAGATCACATAGTAGTTCTAGTTTTCATGTTTTGAGGAGCTATTTACTGTTTTATATACTGAATGCACCATTTTCAATCCACACCATATATCTAGTCAGAATTTTGATTACATAAGAATTAAGAGGGGCTGGAGACATAGATTGCTTAGTGGTTAAGGTGCTTGTCTGCAAATCCTAAAGACCCAGGTTCAATTCCCCAGTACCTACACAAAGCCAGATGCACAAAGTGGTACATGCTTCTGGAATTTGTTTGCAGTGGCTAGAGATCCTGTTGTGCCCATTCTCTCTTTCCCTGCTACCCCCCTCTAATAAATAAATATAAATCAATTTGACTTCTTTCAATTTATAAATTACTATCTATATCATGATACTTGCAAGAAAATAGACACAACAGGAAAAAAAAAACACCATTATGTCATTAAATTAACCAAACTCTCATATGTGTGTAGGACTGGAGAGGTGGTTAAAGCTCTTGTCTGCAAAGCCAAAGGACTTTGTTCTGATTCTCCAGGACCCACATAAGCCAGATGCACAAGGTGGTGCATGCATCTAGAATTCGTTTGCAATGGCTGGAGGCCCTGGTGCGCCCATTCTCTCCCTCTTTCTCTCTGCCTCTTTCTTCACATAAATAAATAAAAGTAAAATACTTTAAAATTATGTGTGTGCACATATAAAAATTCCATAAAACAGAGGATTTGAATAAGTTTAACCATGATGTTTCCTCAATTACTAATATCACCAGCCTCATGTTTCAGTAACTTCTTACTTGATATTTTCTAATAGTTTATGATTGCTGCCATGATATGGTTATTTAAATAGGATTAGACTTTATCTTCTATCACAATAAAAGATTGATGCTTAAAATCTGCCTCCTTTGGCTCCTTCCACGTTCCAACTAGTACAAATAATGCACTGTGTTTTCCTTAGTGTGAAAAGTAGAGTTCTCGCCATCATCAAGAAAAGATGAGGGTGGCTGGAGAGATTGCTTAGTGGTTAGGGTGCTTGCCTTCAAACCAAAGAACCCAGGTTTGATTCCCCAGGACCCACATAAGCCAGATGCACAAGGTAGTACATGTGTCTGGAGTTTGTTTGCAGTGGCTAGAGGCCCTGGTGTGCCTATTCTCTTTATCTGCTTCTTTCTCTCTCTCTCAAATAAATAAATTAAAATTTTAAAAAAAGATGAAAATAACTCACTTTCCAAGTTAATTATAATAGTGACCTTAAGTATATGTGAATAAGTGGGAAAGAAAACTTTTAAAGGAAAAAAAAAAAAGTGAATGAGCACACTACTAATGTTGGGAAACAGTTATCAAGAGTACTAGTTTGTGTAATCAAGAATACTAGTTTCAGTCCATTCTTATAGCAAAGCAAATATAAAAAAAAAACCTGTTATCTTCAATTCTACCTTATTAAAAAATGAAAACGGAGATCAAAAATTAATTTGTATTAGTTTTTTCCCCCTTTTTTGCTGTGACAAAACACCTGACAATAAGTAACTTAAGGGAGAACTGGCTCATCTGACTTATAGTTTGAAGGCATACAGTCAGGCACGGTGTGTGGAGGAGGCTTGGCGGCAGGAGCATGAAGCAACTGGTCACTGTGTATCCAGTCAGAAAGCAAAGAGAGATCAGTGCTCATGTCTGGCTCTCTTTCTCCTTCCTCCAGGCCAAGACCTCAATCTAAAGAACGATGCCACTCACATTAGAGTGTGCTTTCCAACTCAATTCACCTAACTTAGAACGAGTTTGGAAGTTTGTTTCCGTGGTGATTCTAAATCCTATTGAAGGAGAAATGGGAGGAAGCTAGCTTCTTTTAGGCGGCTTCAATTAGAAACTGAGGCACAGAGAGAGCAGAAGCCACTGCTCCCTGGCATGAAAGGAAATCATGTCTGATAATGACTCATCTACAGCAGCTACAGTTCCTCCTGCTGCCCACAGTCTGGCATCAACCTAGATAGGCAGCCTTCACTACCCAGATGGGCTTTGGCTGGCCCTAAGCCTGCCTGTTCAAGTATACAAACTAATTAAGTCTTCCCCTTTACATACCTGAATTTGATGAAAGAATATATTTTCAGTAGACTCTAAGAGCTGTTTTGTTGCATTCTCTCTCTCTCTCTCTCTTTCCATCCCCTCACTGTGAGAAGGGGTACAGTTAGGGTGACTGGACCTCTAAAGGTTAAAAAAGACAGGAAAATTTGCACTTGCTAGAAATCAAAAATGATCTAACTTCTTACCTCTTGCCTAGTTTCCGTAGACCTGCTTTTCCACAAACAACCAGGACCCCTCCTGGGAGGGAGGTCTTTCAAAGGATGTAAATATTGTAGTTGGTCAAGTTCAGCCCCCAGAACTTGGTGCCAAGGCTAACCTCTTCCGGAGACAGCCCCTAGCCCTAACCTACCAGCTCTCCCTCTGGTTCATCTGAGCCAGAAGACAGCCTACCACTAAAAGGTTGTAAATACCTTTGCAAGAGGAGGACAGACTCTCTGATCACTTGGGAACTTCCAGCTGTGGGTGAGTTTTCCCCTCAGCTGGGCCTGGGTTGGCTTCCAGCCAGGAGGGCCCCCTTGCCCTTACTCTCCACATGGGTACATGGGTTCTTTATTCCCTCCAGCTCCCCACATGGCAGGAGCCCCTTGAACTTTTTTTTTTTTCCAGGTAGGGTTTCACACTAGCTCTAGCTCAGTCTGACCTGGAACTCACTACATAGTCTCAGGATAGTCTCAAACTCATGGCGATCCTCTTACCTCTGAGTCCCAAGGTAAGGGATTAAAAGTGTGCACACCACGCCCGGCTAAACTTTCTTTTCTCTTTTCTTTCCACGCTTCTTTTCCCCAGGCCACATGGGATCTTTAGCCACGTGGGTGCCTTTCCTTGGCTCTGTACTTCCCTCAATAAATATAAAAATTTAATAATTATCCTTCTCAGCCTTCTGTTTTATTCAATTCTTTGGCTAAAATTAGAAATGAACTTAGGGTTTGGGGTTCAAGGACTTTCCTGGACTCCTACCATCCCAGTACAGCTGAGCTCTGTGATCTATGCTTAGATACACATGAGCCTGGAAAACAGAGTATGTTTCTGGTCTGAGTAGCTTTTCTGCTAACCTCTGCTTTTTACTTTGGGGTTACTTCTCACTTTAGTTACATGCATAATTCTCCTCTGGTCTCTGAATCTACCACCTGTGTATTTCCCTTATACTCTAGATCTACCATATGGGTGCTTTCTCTAACTCTGGACTTGCTACCTGTGTAATTTGTCTGAATTTGGGGTAACTATGGGTATAACTCTCTTTACTACTCATTTCGCATCTGACTTTCTTGGTCTCTGCTTTGATATTTTCCCTCTGATATTCTTTCTTAAGCCACCACCATTTGCCCTCCTAACTTTCTTCCATTGCATGGCAGTTTTAATGGATGTCCCCCAATTGATTCAGGAGTTTCATTAAAGCCTGTTACTTGGTGTCATTTTAGTTGGTCTAGAGTGCAGCTCTAATGTGTAGTGCTGGATTTGGAATTCTCAGCTAAAGACATGCAAAGTGCTGAGCTTGGTCGGGAGTTTCTGAAGTATGCTTGCTTGTGTTGTTGGTGGGGGTTTTGCTCGCTCTGTCTGGACCTGTGAAAGGGGGCCAACTTCTTCTACCATTATGGAACTTCCCCTGGATCTCTAAGCTTCAAATAAATTTCCTTTCTCCCATAACTTGTGCCTGGTTCAGAAGTTCATCCCAGTGACGTGAGGCTGTCTACAACACATGGGGAACTCAATATGCACGCTAAGTGTGTTCCTTGTAAATATCCCCACACAAGATCCTACATTCTGTCTTCCACATGCTCATGACTTTGCTCTAGCCTTCTTCCTAGATCCCACAATGTGTGATTCCTTCCAAAATAAACTTAATAATTCATCATTTATTTTTCTTGAGTTCATTTTTTTATCAATCCTTTGTTAAAAATAGGACAGGGGCCTGAAAGATGGATTAGTGGTTAAGGCACTTACCTACAAACCCTAAGGACCCATGTTAGACTCTCTGGATCCCATGTAAGGCAGATACACAAAGGTGAGGCAAGCACAACATTGCACATGGTGGTGCAAGCATCTGGAGTTATATTGCAGTGGCTGAGGCTCTGGCATGCCAATTCTCTCTCTCTCTCTGTCTCTTTCTCTCTCTCTCTGTGTATGTGTGTATGCCTTTATCTAGCTCTCTCTTAAAATAAAAATTAGAATACAATTTTATTTTAAAAAATAGGATAGGAAGCCAGGTGTGGTGGGGCACACCTTTAATCCCAGAACTCAGGAGGTAGAGGTAGGGGAACTGCCATGAGTTTGAGGCCACCCTGATACTACATAGTGAATTCTAGGTCAGTCTGGACTTGAATAAGACCCTATCTCAAAAATTAGGACAGGACTCAAAATTAGTTCATGAACTTGGGGAAACCCTCCTGAACCCCCAAATCCTGCATCACTACCAAGGGGACAATCAAGTTTAACTAGCACATATACAATACCAAGCCAGTACATTTTCTTTAAGCCAGTAATTATCAAATAAAATGGATATAAATATGTTAATATTGTAAATATTTTAGACTGAATTTTTCTAGAATCCTTCCTTTCATTGAAGGTCATACAAAGGTATTTTGTCTGATCTTTGGTATTTCTCTAGTGATATGTTTTCCATTTATAGATAGAATGTGAATACTGAACAAGTACCCACTTTATTTCTCACAGATTTATAGGGATACATTCTCAGTGGACTTATACTATAGTGGAAATCCACATAATTACCTTGAACGTGGTAGGAATGAAGGTTTTATGGGAGACAAGGGGGATAAAGCACACCAGCTCTGGAGGCCATTGAGCAGACTTCACAAAGGCAATACATTGGAGGCACCTTTCAGGCAAGAGTGTCACAGTAGGGACTGATGATTGCTACAGAGGCTGTGCTCTGTGGTCATGTCCCTGTGTGCTGACTTGTCTGCATGCTGTAATCTTCAGTATTACAAAGGTTAGTATAACCCCACTTAGATTAATTATGCCTCCTTTTCTACTCCAATTCAATATCTCATTTGCTCTATTATGCAATAAGCATGCATAAGCTTACTTGGACAGCCAGGCATATTAGCAAGGGCAGACAACTATTTTTTTTTTGAAAACAAGAGTTTGTGTAAACTTTAAAAGTACAAAATTGTGTGATTTTTCTGTGACTATATTATTAGGATGTCACAGTTAAAATATGTAAAGAACAAAGAGATCTGGTATATTAACTTATTATTATATTATAAAATAAGGATCCGTAGATTGTTGCTAGAAAATTTTCAGTGCCAGGGATGGGATACTTTCCAGTGAGTTATTGGCCAGGAAGGTCCCTGATGCCTCCAAAACATTATAAGCCATTGCTGAGGCCCTTGGTTTCCCACCAGGAATAGATGGTAAGACCCTATTGCTGAAGACGCCATATACTTGGGCTGCAAGGCCACTGAGAAATCCTGCTGGAACTGGGCTGATAACCTCCTCCATGTAGACCAGCTGACAGAAAGCTGGAAGAAGCCATTCTGCATGCAGTTCAATGGGAGAAAGAGTTATCACCAGTGAAGATACTGAACAATGGACACTGTAAGCCTTATATTTGGACAGCCAGGCCAAATGAGCCAATGGGTGCAATAGTGGCACGTCTGTCATGGTGGATACCAACTGCCCTCCAATTGGACTGGAGGCCCACTCCATGGGAGGGAATACAACCCTTATACTGAAAACTTAAAACAGGGGTAGTCATGAGCCCTAGGGGTGTAACGTCTGCTGATGTTTGGATAAATGTATATACTATGTTTATCAAACTGCCCAGTAAGCACTTCTCTTAATATTCATATCCTTATATTAGTGCTACTCTCACTTTTGATAGAGAATCTTCTCTTTTCAGATGGCAGTGACCTTGGGACGCCTCAGAAGGTATCATGGTGCTGGAAAAAAGTGACTGGAGCACTGAGTAATATCTCAATCACACCTTCCAAGGCTCAGGGTCTAATGCGGAAGATGTGGTGGAAAGAATGTAAGAGCCAAAGGAAGGGCAGGACTCCTTACAATGTGCTCCCTCCAGACATAAAATGGCCTGTATATCCATGACCTCACAGTGCCTGACACTACCTACACAAGACCATCATAAGAGGAGGAAAAGATCATGCCATCAAAATAAAAGAGAGACTGATTGAGATGAGGAGGGGATATGATGGAGAATGGAGTTTCAAAGGGGAAAGTGGGAAGAGGGAGGGTATTACCATGGGATATTTTTTATAATCATGGAAGATGTTAATAAAAATTGAGAAAAAATTTTTAAAAAAAATATTGTAAGAAAATGTTTGAATTTCGTATTCCAAAAATGATCTTGTACATTCTACTCTTAGTGTTACAGCTGTTTTGTCTATACTTGGAACCAGATATCTTCAATGCTGAAATTTTTCTGTGGTAGCAAGTTACAAGCATGGTAACAGCTCAGTTTTACTAAGTGTTGTGGTTTGAATGTACAATGTCCCCCATAGGTTCATGTGTTTGAACACTTGGTCCTCACCTGGTGGTGCTATTTGGGAAGACTGTGGCACCTTTAGGAGGTGGAGCCTTGCTGGAGGAAGTGAGGGGTTGGCCTTGAGTCTGGCCCCACTTGTGGTTTGTCCTCTGGTTCCTGTCTGTAGTGTGACAGGCTCTGCTTCAGGCACCTGCCCACCATGCTTTCGCTGACACAGAGGACTCTGCCCCTTGAAACGTAAGACAAACCTTCCCTTCAGTAAGCTGTTTCTGGTCATGTTTTTGTTCACAGCAACTAAAAATCAACTAATAAACAATGGTAGCATTGCTCCTCAGACAACCCATTCTACATTTTCAAGAGCGAATACTTGAAAAACAACACTTTGCTGTGAGACTTCACAGAACTGTTAAAATATATTCTGAGAAGATGTGTGCTTGGAAAACCCATAATAATGCTACTGCAATGTAAATATAAACAATAAAAGTAATTTAAAATTTATTATAAGAAAGAATTAATATTAGAAATATTATAATCCACACAGTAAAATAAATTACCTCTAATTTGAAATTTGCAGAGTATATTATTAGAATCAAGTACAGCACACAGTCATAATTCTTAGAATTCATTCTGAGAAAAATATTATGGAAGGGGGCCTCTTCCAAAAGATAGAAAACAAAGGAAAAGTCTAAGTACTAAGGATTTCTGAGTACATTCAGAACCCACATCAACTTACTTCACCATAGTCAGCATCATAATCAGTCCTACGTGTCAGGAGAGAAATAGGGAATATCAATAAATATTTTTTCATTTGCAGCAAAATGGGAAGAAGTGAGACTGATTTGTTTATAAATTCTAACATGCAAAACTCTCTGAGAGAAAATATATGAAAGATTTTACCTAAACAACTAGATATTAAAAACAAAGCATGGAATATCTAGCACATATCACCCTGTTAGGTAAAAAAACATATTGTGACACAAGCCGCTAAGAGGATACCTTAAAATGGAACTATGAACATCAAACTGCTATTTCAAAAATCTAAGAAAGGAGGTCTTTATACTGTGGTTGGTCAAGCATAGACCCCAGAACTTGGTTAGCCTCTTCCAGAGACAGCTCCTAGCCCTAACCAATTAGCTGTCCCTCTGGTTCACCTGAGCAGGAAGACAAAGGCCACCACCATAAGGTTATAAATATCTTTGCAAGGGGAGGGCATGCTCTCTGAGCTGCCTGACCTCTTGGGAACTTCCAATAGCTGATGAGTTTTCCTTCAACTGGGCCTGGGCAGACAGGCTGATCCTAGGGTAAAGGCCCCTAACCCTTACTCTCTGCATGGGCTCTTTGTCCCCTTTCACTCCCCACATGACAGAAACTCTTTGACTTTTCTTTCCATGGCTTTCCCAGGCCATACACCATACACGTGAGATCCCTAACTACATGGGTGCCTTTCCCATGTGGCTCTGTACTTCCCCTCAATAAATGTAATAATTTAATAATTTTTAAAAATCTAAGAAATGCTGGTTTCCTGCAAGAGATTAAAGAGAAATCTGTTACTCTAACATGTTAGAAGTTTAACAGTTACACAGATAGAAATACTGTCTTAGAGTAGTAGCATTATCAGTATATTTTTTTTTTCATTTTTTTGTTTTTCAAGGTAGGGTCTTGCTCTAACACAGGCCGACCTGGAATCTACTATGTAGTCTCAGGCTGGCCTTGAACTCACAGCCTCACAGCTCTCCTCCTACCTCTGCCCCCCAAGTGCTGGGATTAAAAGTGTGTACCACCACGCCCAGCTGTGTTATCAGTAATTTTAAATCACAGTGATTAAGTATACCTACAGGGAAATAACATTATTCTGAGATAAATTATAACCATATCATCTAGAACCTTAAAAACAAAGTAATTTCATCTTAGATAAGAATGACACCAATGACACCAGGGGCACATCATTGGCTCTAGAATTTTAAGCTTGTCTTCATTAAGCCTTGAAAGTGTTTCTCTTTCTGAAATTAAACTAAATTAATAGTAGCAGAGGGAAAACCTACTACCCAAAGAAAAAAAGTATGTTCTAAATAAATGGCCCCAATGCTACCATCCCAGGCACACAAGCAGCCTATAATGGGAGTTTTGGGGTTTCTTGTCAATACACCAATGCACCAATCAATTTAGGTACTCCAAATACTTGTCTTATGAATTTAAAGAATTAAATCCATCAACCAGAGGGTAAGACTTAGACAGACTTTATTAGATTGAGAGAAGGAAAGAGGAGAAAATATAGAAAATCTCTGCCATGTGGAAGGAGTTCTCTGTCTGTATAGGGAGCCCACAGGGGGGTACAAGTCACTATAATATTTTAGAAGCTGATGAAGTCATTAAAATGTCAGCCACCTGTCTCCAGGCTGTTTGTGCCAATAATTAGCACACTCCCTGGTGAATGGTCACAGGGATAGAAATGCAGGTGCAAGACAGCAATGTCTGCCACAAGGAAATAAAAAGTATTAGATTATCAGTTGAAATGATACAAGTATATTCATTACTTGAGGAATCTTTAGGGTTCCTGTAGTCTTAATTGAAGACATTTAGGGCAATGTGAAAAACAAAACAAAATCTATCAGGCATAAGAAGGCCTTTTGATGCTTGATATCAGAGGCTGGTACAGCCTAGGAATATTCCTTAGGCACAAATACCTCCCACACTCTCAATCTATGCTTGGGGTCAATGAAGCCCAGAGCACAGTAGGGTGCATATGCATTGGAATGGGGCTAACAAACTAAACCAAAGCTCTGACATACAAAAAGCCAAGGATTTGAACATTGCAGTGTCTGCTCAGAAACTATTAATTATAATCATTTTACTTTAATTATCTGGTCTAAGATCAAAGATCTTTTTTTGGCAGGTCATGGAATTTCAGACAAAACCTTACCTACTCTAATTCAGTTACATCTGTGTGGTAACAAATGATCTGAAATTGTCTTTGCATCAAAGTTGTAAAGATTTAACCTCTAAATATGACCAGGACAGAGTTGGCCATATGAGGCTAAATCCTTTCTAATTGTCCACTGTAGGGAAATTAAGCTTTTATTTTTAGTTATTTTCTAAAAGAAGTTCACTGGCTTGAGTGTTTTTTGCTATATGTAAATCTAATAAAACTGGCAGAGAAGAGATTTAAGGAATGGAATTTTTATTTCTGAGCAGTGTGCGCAAAAGCTCAAAACCCAAAAGTTGAGGACTTTGGTTTTCTGTATTTATTCAGGAATTATTGCCATTATAGTTGGGAGAAGTTCAAAGCATATTTTTAAACTTTTTATTGACAACCTCCATACAGATAGAAAATACAGCATCCCCATAATCTCCTTTCACCACCCTCTCTTTACCTCCTTGGCTTCCCCCTCCACTGAATCCTTTCTTTTTTTCCAAGGAGTCTCTCTTCTATCTTTGTGTCTTATTTTTTCTTTCTATTATGCAGACCTGGTATAGGTACCTTCAGCCACTGTAAGGTGATGAGTGCCACAGCCTCTTAGAATGAGGAAGACAGGGTGGTAAGGACTCATTCCCTTTCTTTTGGCTCTTACATTCCTTCTACTACCTCTTCTACAATGGTCCCTGAGCCTTGCATGGTGTAATAGGGATGTCTCAATTAGCGCTGAGCACCCTACTGTCACTTCTTAGCACTTTGATGAGTTTTGAGTGTCCCTAGTTTTAATTGCCATCTGCTTTTTATTATACTATTTTTTTTCTTTATTAGTTATGTGCATACTTAATGTGTAAGCAGCACATGTTTATCAAGCTCCCACCAATCTTGGGCAACAAGAGGGCCTACAAGTCTAAACTAATTCTCTTTAAACTAATAATGGTATCCCATTTGTCTGGTGCTGACTTCACTCTCCGTTGGAGAATCTGCTGCTTTTTTTTTAAAATTTATTTTTCACTGCAGAATCTCCCTTTAGCCCAGGCTGACCTAGAAATCACTATGTATTCTTAGATTGGCCTTTGAGTCATAGCAATCCTCCCATCTCTGGCTCCACAGGGCTGGAATTAAAGGTATGCACCACCATGTCTAGCTTCATTGCCATCTGAAAAGAGAAGCTTCTCCAACCAAAAGTGAAAGTAGCATTAATAGATGGACATACACTTAAGTATTTAGAGGGCAGTTTAACAGGCATAATATTTCTGTTTATCCAGACAACAGTACTAGCTACTGCCCCCCTTGTGGCTAATGACCTCGCTAGCCATAGGCTCAAAGCATTTCTTGAGCCTATTTTGTGCATATCTTATATTATATATAACTATTTACATTATTATTAGTTATATACAGCCACAAGAGACAGTAGTAAATTGTTTACTTATTAAATTATTTGATTTAATAACTAAATAAACAACTTACTACTGTCTCTTTCATGGCTGTATATAACTAACAAACTCTTCACAGTCCCAAGTACTCTACAATATCTGCAGTAGGACTCAGCAAAGGAAAGAAAATTTAGCACAAGGAATAAGAATATATATGTTTAACAAGTATATATGTATTTAAGAAACAAGAATGCTATATATTTAAATAAATTGTGAAAGATTGTGTTTGAAGGCAAAACTTTACAGTGTAGTAAACATCTCCGTAGATGAGTCTATGGCAGAAAAGCCATAGTGCAAAGCACCTTTATCAGGAAAACATTGATATTTGCTTAGGATATGTCTGAGAGAAAGAATGAACACATATGTATACATGTGTTTGTGTGTGTGTGTGTGTCCCAATCACAATATAAACACTAAAATTTTACAACAATTTGATGGATGTGTGAAGTGCATAAAAACTGTCTTTGAAGGCGGGCGTGGTGGCGCACGCCTTTAATCCCAGCACTCGGGAGGCAGAGGTAGGAGGATCGCCGTGAGTTCCAGGCCACCCTGAGACTCCATAGTGAATTCCAGGTCAGCCTGGGCTAGAGTGAAACCCTACCTCGAAAAAAACCAAAAAAAAAAAAAAAAACTGTCTTTGAGAAAAGCCAAACAAATATTCTTATGGTGATTGAAAGAGACAGAATTTATTGGAGATATACTATTTTAAATTTAAAGATAGATGTTACTTTTCAATTAAAGTATGCATCTTTGGCCTAATGTCCAGATCGTTTCTGCATAATGGTATTATGAATCTGAGGCATAGTTCACAGAATGAAATAAACAACAGTCAATCTATGTATCAATTCCATTGCTCCATTGCTCCCATTCTGTTACTGGTCACCTCTTTAAATTTTTACATCACATTAGAAGTTAGTGGGTAGATTCTAAGTGGATGGTGTCTTTCTAAGAAGAGTCATGAGGGATAAGTCCAAAGAGTAAATAGGCCATGGCAAGATAGGAAGCCAGCCACGTTATGAGGGCTAAAGAGAAACCAAACTGTTGGTATCTTCATCTTGGACTTCCAGCTTCCAACACAGTGAGAAAATAAATTTCTGTTATTTAATCTACCTAGCCTCAGATATTTTGTGATGGCAAACAGAAAACTAATATATGGAAAATTCCAAATAATAGTCCTATAAACAATACTGAAATTTATTTAAGGTTTTGTATAGAAGTCTGAGCTAAGACAGTTTTGGTTGCTAGGGAAGCTACAAAAGTGGTTAGAGACTCACCCAGTCATCTACCTCACTGGCCCAGCCTCACAGGACATAGTTACTGTCCTCATTGCTGAGGTATGTGCTGAAATATTAAGTGGGGTTTCCCTAGCTCTGGCAGCAGGACAGAGAGGAGACGATATATGCACCCTTCACTTAAGGGCACTTTCTGAACTTAAGTAAAATATGGCTGCCTAGATCTCACTCACCAGAATATAATTCAGAAAATCCCTAAAGAGCAAGAAGTATGATGAGAAATGAGGCAGTTTAGCTTGGCAGCATATATACTTTGCTAAAATTTAAGGTTATTTTCCAAACAAATCTTTGCTAAAATTTAAGGTTATTTTCCAAACAAATCTAAGAAAAATGATAAGAAATTCATATTTTCCCCAATTCTTTACTCTGAAGCTTGTATCAGTAAAAAAACAAATTAATACATTACTTTTATAAATTACATGTGGTTACCTAAAATTGGTAATGACACTTGAATTGAGTCTGTGATTCACATGGAGGAACACTGTGCTCCCATCCCTGATTACAGCAGGACTCGCCTCACTAGTAAGAAAACGACCCTAACCCTCAGCAATTTGAGTAGGTGGAGAGTAGGTGCAATTTTGTCCTATTTAACCAAGTATTTGTTCCAAAGTTTGATGCACTAAAATGCAGTGCAAACACTTCATTTAAAATACTTTATGTTGCTACAGTTTAATATTTTGTAAGTGAGGTAAAGGAGAAATCTAAGTTCATGAAGAAAAATCCTGCCAATTGTTCTATTGCTAAAAGAAATCATGGTCTGTATTTTTATACATTGTTTTTTCAAATTTCAAATATGTCTGTGTGTGTGTGTGTGTGTGTGTGTGTGTGTGTTATGCATGCTTGTGTGTGTGGGCTTTTATGCATATGGGCACACACGTGTGTGTATGTGGAGGTTAGAGATCAAAGTTGCCATCTTTCTCAGTTACTCTCCTCATTTTTTATTTATTACTTATTATTATTTTGGTTTTTGAGGTAGGGTCTGGCTATAGCCCAGGCTGACCTGGAATTCACTCTGTAGTCTCAGGGTGGCCTTGAATTTATGGTGTTCCTCCTACCTCTGCCTCCCAAGTGCTGAGATTAAAAGTGTGTGCCACCATGCCCAGCTTCATCCAACCTTGTTTTCTTGAGCTAGGGTTTCTCAGTGAACCAGAGATCATTCAGCTGAAGTAGCTAGCCAACAGACCAGAAGGTTTCTATGGTCTCTGCTTCCTCAGCACTGAGCTTACTAGCTGGGGATCTGAACTCAAGGTCCTAATGCTTGTACAGAAAGCATTTTACTCATAGAATGATCTCCCCCGACCTATCAACATGTTTTCATTGTCATATCTCAGATATTTAGGAAAGCTTCAGTGTTACAAAGAAGCCTAATACCATACATCTTAAAAGTATTTAAACTTTCAATGAAGAAATGAGATATTTATGTATATTGTATGTATAATATATATATATATATAATTCATGACTAGATAATGAAATGTACTTTGGTATTTAACTTTTCAAAATTACTTCAGCTTATCAATTATTATGAAACAAACCACTGAAGACAGTGACATTGAACAATGATTTTATGATATTTGTGGCTTCTAGAGACCAGGAATAAGTGGGACCTATCAAAGAGAAAATAATGCCTATTCTGTTATGTTAAATATATAACTTGCTCTTAGACATTTTCATAACCTGCATATATTTCTTATGTAGGCTTGCTTATGTATATCTATGTCGTTATCATAAATTTGTTATATTTATGTCACACAAAATAACGTCTGAGTCAAAACAGCCCCAATAGACAATGAATTGCATTACACAGTAAAGAAAATTCAATCCTTCAGGATAATATGATGATTATGACTATATATACATCAACTATCAGAAACCTAAGTATATATGGCAAGCAGTGACAGAATGGAAGAGAGAAATACATAGCATTAAAATAATAATAGGAAAATTCAATGCCCTATTTGAAATTATTTTTGAATTTTTTCTTTTCTTTCTCCTCTTCGTAAAGTAAACAAGAGTATTGGAGTTTGGAAACATTTTTAATATGATTTGATTCAATTCCCTCATTTTCTAGAAAAAGAGCAGAGAAGTTATTTGAGTTACCACAGGTCATGCTGCTAATCCCTATAGAACCCTCAAGTAACAAGTGTCAAATCTATTAAGAAATGTTCTCTGTCACAGTGTTCTTAGAATAATTATAGTGTTTATTTGTCCTGATATCTTGATAAAAATTTCTCACTTTTTTGTGTTCTTATTTCCTTGAATATCTAAATAAACTTTCACCTTTGTCATCTTTTCAATTTCCTTCCCTGAAATACAAATACAATATTTAAAGACATACTAAATACATATATGTAATATAAATAATATGAAGACATAAAAGAATCACAAAATTTCCACAATATGCTTCCTTTTCTAATTTTTCAGCTGTCTTGAATTTCTTAGCTATATCTGTGATGCAAAGATGCTATTTCTAAAGATACCAATGTCGAAGCTCAAAAGGGAAAAGTATAAAACTTGAATTTATTTCTATTGAAACATTTTGCCTAGATCTATTTTTTTATTTGATTAGATGTTTATCAATTATTTATTGAATAATTTTATTAGGTACAAGTGATTTATTTTTAATTATTACTTAAATTGTTTACTACACAATGGAGTTTTTAAAACAAATGTGCTAGTTGCCCTGCATTATTAATTTTTCTTCCTGTATTTTGTGTTTTTCATCTTAATGATTACCTAATGGTTTTGTATTTATTTTTGCAATGCTTGGGGCTGAATCTAGATCCTCACACAAACTTGACAACAACTCTAAGCTCAATTGTTTTCATCTTCTATGGAATTACATGCCTTATGAAAGTTTGAATGTTTGATATCTTTTAAAATAACTTAGTAAGTATACAATAGAATTAGTGAGTTTGTATTAAATGTTTTATCATTATTTACCCCAGTGTTTTTGTATCAGATGTCTTCCCTGTTACAGTTCACTCACATATGCAATCCATGCTTTGGCAAATATGGTGTATTTGGGATGGAAGACATTAATTTCATACTCCCTTCACTGTTTCGCACTTGAACTTTATATTTCCCTCAAAATACAATTTTTTGTCTTTCTCAAATAAAATAAGTAAATAAACCAACATGTTTGTATACCTTTTGCTGTCATATATTTTATGGTTCATTTTTATTTTTCAAATGAGTCAGAAAGTGATTTTCCTTTATCCAATTTCAGAACTCCATAATGATGCCACAAACTTCACAGTCAAACATGGTTCTAAAAGATTTGTATTTGTGAACAGCTACTTATCCCTCGCAAGAGTGGATAATAATAGAGGGCTTCTCCCTGCTGCAGCCTGTGACTGACTAATCATTTTAACAATATCATTGCATCTATATCATACTGCTACTAAGTACCTCAGCATTTCCTTGTGGTTGATGTCAGAGAATTGAAGTAGCCTCTGAGGCCACCTCAATTATTGAATCATACACCATTCTATGTGGACCCTCATAGACCTTATCCCTGGTGTGCTTTGAGAATGCTTCAGTAAGGAATATTGTTGCCAGAAAATGCATTGTTTGAGTCTTTAGGGGTAATTCCTGTTAATCAAATAGACTGAAACAATATATGAAGACCCAATACTTATTTTCATTATAGAATTAGACTCTGTGAGGAACAAACTGTAAAGCTTTAGGTGAAAGAACCTGAGGATAATTCCAATAACGTCACTGATTTTCTCTGCCAAAGCACTCCCAATAAATGTGTTCTGAAAAAAATTGTAACCCACAAATACATAGTTATACCATTGTTTTTAAAATCTTCCCAACTCAATTATAAAGCTTACAAACCAGGATTTGGAGGGCTCATGAATACAATACTCACGCTCTCTGTCTTGGTAGTCAATATTAAAAGGAAAAAGATCTCATCATATATTCCAAATTCTTTAAAGAATTGGCTCCAGAAACCTGTACTTACACAGGATGTAGTCAGCAAAAAAGCCTTGCATATTATAAGCCTAATAGTAAGTTCAGAAATGTTAAGTACCATGAATAGCTAACAGGATCTATAATACCTCAAAACTGGTAAACCTATTCTCAAATATCACAAAAAGAACACTGAAATCTTTAAACGTAGAGCACACACTGAAGGCATCACTGGCAGTGTATGCTGTGTGTTCTCTCTGAAAGCACAACAGTGTGCCTGCCTGGGTGCCCTGTGTCCTTAGCAGACATCTAGCTGCCAGAATCTTTGGTTAGGATTGCCTGACCATTTTTCTATTTTTATTTATTTATTTGAGGCCGAGAGGAAGAGGGAAGAAAGAGAGAGAGAGAGAATGAGAGAGAATGGGCACACTAGGGCCTTCAGCCATTGCAAACTAACTCCAGACACATGTGCCCCTTTGTGCACCTGGCTTATGTGGGTTCTAGAGAATTTAACCTGTGTCCTTCGGCTTTGCAGGCAAGTGCCTTAACTGCTAAGCCATCTCTCAACTCTCTGACTGATCATTTTTACTTTTCTTTAATATTGTGCCATAAGCTAAATATTTCTGAGCTTCTTCACATCAAAAAGTCTCAGGTAAATGTTTAATTTTAAAAGTCAATCTTTGAACATAAAAAATGGGACTGTAACTAAATAAGCTCATTCACACTTATTTTTAAAACATTATTTCTCTTCTTATTGTGATTCATAAGGAATAATTTGTGCTTAAAAGGAATTTGTGCCTATACAATACATTGATGAATGGTTTTCAACTTTTTATTCTAACAAAATATGTACTTTTAACCATTTCAAAAGAAAGTGATGTGTCTCTGCTGTTATGTAAGTTGCATAAAGTACAAATGCCACATAGAGTAGATGGCAGTGACAACTGTCCTGCCCCAGCCTCAGCCTGGCTCTTGCTCTTTGAGACATCACTAAGGTACTGTGGAGAAAACTTACGCCACCAGAACAATCTCCAGACAATCTCCTTAAGCCAGTGTAGAAAATGCTGAGAGTTTAGGAATCAGACTATGACTGTCAGGTTTCTAGGTTGGCTTATAGGACACAGGTCAGACAGAACAGCAATGGCTGTCTGCATGCTGGGGAGTTTGAGACCAGGGAGCTGCTCATTCCGTGATACTGTATGCTTCAGCAGTCCCAATCTGGTGCTGATGGCCTGGAAGTTCCCTAGCAAGTCGTTGGTCTTCCTAGGGAACTTCCAAGAGGGTTTTAGAAGATACATGCAGGAAAGAATATGGAATGATGGAAGTGATTAGAGTAATGTAAGCAGAGGTGGGAGAGATATGAGGAAGAAGTCCATGCGTGGACTCAGAAGGACACTTAACCTCTAGAAGTAGAATATGACAAGGAAACAAGTTGTGTTTCAGAGCCTCCCAAAGGGAGTACAAACCACAGTCCATTTGATTTTGGATGTCTGACTTCTGGACTATGAAATAATGAATTCTCAATATTATTCATGTTTTCTTGTTGATTATTTACTGGACTTTGCTTCTTTTTGCAAAAATAATATATTAGTAATATTTGAGGTCCAAAAACATCAAATTATAATTTTGGTTATTTTATTTCAAGGTCTTTCAGGTTTCCCTCATTTATTAAAATTTTTGTCATAGAAAAATGGAATACAAGCCTGTCTTTTATACTTACAATTATATATATATATTGGTCATTCTTGGTCTTAACTTTCCCAAATCTCAGTTTCCTTACCTCTAATATTGGAAGTGGTGGAGCTTCTGCCTGTTTGATAAACATTCCATAATACAGTGAAGTTTATTTTCTTTTAATACTTAAAGTGCCTTTTTGACTGATTAATTCAAAGCTAATTTTAAATTTTATACAGCATAGTCTCACTTTAAGTTTATTTGCAATTATTTCACAGTTCATGAAACACAATCAGAGAAATTTTCTTCAGGGTTTTAGCATCCAGTTACAAAATTTAATCTATGCTGGCACTTGATAGGAAAGGGAAGAAGGCGTGGGAGGAGAGAGCCTGTTGGTATCTTCAGAGAAAGGAAAATGAGCAGCTGAATCACAGCCTGGTCTAATCTGCAAAGCAAATCTCTGGCCTAGGTTGTTCCCTTTGACAAGCTTTCTGCAATACTATGAGGAAAAAAGGAGTATTAAATACTGGGGCCTGTCTCCCCATCTGATCCACTCTTGGGACTGTTTGTTACAGAATTGGGATATAAGCCCAATTTGCTCGTGGCTTCTTTTGGTCTAGTTGGTGATTAATCTGAATATACAAATGCCTGTGAATAAAGGATGATGGGAAAAGAGTTCCCAACAGAAAAGTTGCACATTGAAGAAGGGGTTACTGAATGGGAGAGTAGAGATGGGAGAGTAGAGAAAGAGAAACTATTGAAGAGAATGCATCAACAGAAATGATGCTCATGTTTATTCAAACCTCTTCTGTGATATAGTAAAGAAGTTGATACAGTGCGCATGATTTTAAAGAGTTTGGGAAAACCACTGAGGTAAAAAGGAGACCCAATTCATAGTTCAATTAAATCTATTATTAATTCCTACGATGCCCCCATCCTTAGCTATCAAAAAAAGTCCTCCTAATTTCTCACTAATAGTTCTCTTTGTACGTAAGAATGACACCTTATACATTCATAATATAATATCTTAGAAGTTTATTTCATTTCAATTTCCCCTACATCAGAGAGCTTCACATTTTTATACCACATGAGAAAAGAGTGATTTCTTCATCAGAAAAAAAAAAAAAAATCCAACTTTTTTCAGTAAAGTGATTTTCCCCAGGGACTTATGTAATGTCTCATTTGAAACAACTAGAGATGGCTTCTAAAATAAAGTATAATATTGGATTAAAAAAAATGCTAAATGTTAGACAAAAATTCAAATAGATAAATCAAAATTCACATATATCGAGGAGATTTAAGGTATTTAATGGTTAGCTGGGTGTGGTGGCACACAACTTTAATTCCAGAACTTGGGAGGCAGTGGTAGGAGGATCGCCGAGAGTTTGAGGCTACTCTGAGACTACATCATGAATTCCAGGTCAGCCTGAGCTAGAGTGAAACCCTACCTTGCACAAAAAAAACAAAACAAACAAAAAAAAAAGAATTAAAGTACTTAAGGTTAGTTTAAGTCTAAAGCTTTCTACACATAATAGAAACATAATGGGCAGACATATTCATGCCCAGAACTGAGCAAGTGCTTAGAGTGAATCCCATTTTGGAATTTACTGCAAGGGCTTCATTCATAAAGGTAGAATATTGAACTCCATGTACAAAACCCAGTGAAAACAATATGAGAGGAGTTAGACAACTCAGTGGCTCTCACTCAGTTCACTCACTGAAAGTACTAACATGGAAACAATCTATAGGGTAGCTTATATATGTAATTTTTAGAAGTGTACACACTGTATTTGTGCAGTTTAGAGAACAGTGTACACATATGTGAAATGTGTCTTCCTTCTGACATTTCATGTATGTACTGCATATCAATATACATACCTGTATACATTCTTCCCTGTGTTTTATATACTAAATATACATTGTAAACAAGATAGGTTCCATATGACATTTAAATATGTATATCATGTAATTTTCTTTTATTTATTCCTCACTGCCTTGTCCTGCTACCCTATCCCCTCCTACTCATTACTTCCTCTTCACAAATAGACTCCCTACACTTTAATGCCATATTTATTTTCAATATAGATTCTGCATATAAGGGAAAACATGATGCTTGTCTTTCTGGACATATGTTACTTAAGATGATATGCTTCAGACATAAAGGTCTTGGGTTTTGGGCTGGAGAGATGGCTTAATGGCTAAGGTGCTTGCCTGCAAAGCCAAAAGACCCCAGTTCAATTCCCCAGGACCCACTTAAGCCAGATGCACAAGGTGGTACATGTGTCTGGAGTCATTTGCCCTGGCAGGAGGCCCTGGCACACCCATTCTACTTCTCTCTATCTTCTTCATTCTCTCTGTCACTCTCTCAAACAAATAAATTTAAAAAGTCTTAAAAATGATCTTGGGGGCTGTAGGGATGGCTTAGCAGTTAAGCGCTTGCTTGTGAAGCCTAAGGACCCTGATTCAAGGCTTGATTCCCCAGGACCCACGTAAGCCAGATGCACAAAGGCGCGCATGCATCTGGAGTTCATTTGCAGTGGCTGGAAGCCCTGGCATGCCCATTCTCTCTCTCTCTCTCTATCTGCCTCTCTCTCTGTCACTCTCAAGTAAATAATTAATTTTAAAAAAAGATCTTGGGTTTTTACCATTGTTTATCAAATGTAATCTTCTCACAGGTAGTCACATTTCTGCTTTGTTTTCCAGAAGGTTCTTACTGCATTTACATTCTTATTGTTGGAACAAACATATGACCCGAAACAGCTTATGAGAGGAAAAGGTTTATTTCAGGCCTACAGAATCCAGGGGAAGTTTCATCGTGGCAAAAGGAGCTGGCTTACTTCCATATATGTATTCATAGCAGAGGGACACCACCAATAGCTAGCAAACACAAACTGCTCTTTACATCTTTATACACCTTAGGGCTATACTAAAAGATCCTCTCTCAGTGATACCTCCTTCACCAGGTTGCTATAGACTGAAGTATGGATCATAACCTTAGTCAAATACTGAGGCTGGGATAGAGAGATTGCTCAGTGGTTAAGGTACTTTCCTATGAAGCCAAAGGACCCAGGTTCAATTCCCCAGGACCCATGTAAGCCAAATGTACAAGGTGGTGCATGTGTCTGGAGTTTGTTTGCAGTGGCTGAAGGCCCTGCTGTGCCCATTCTCTTTCCACCTGCCTTTTTCTTTCTCTCTCTCTAAATAAAATAAAAATAAAAAGTTTTTTTAAAAAATCTTTAAAAAATGCTGAGGCTATTGGAGGACATACATTCACATTCAAACAACCACATTCCCCCTGTCCCCCATAGACTCATGACTATCTCACAATACAAATTGAACTCAGTCCAACTTCAACTGTCCCTATAGTCTTTAACATTGTTCAAAATTCTCAAGTCTCATCTGAGATTCAAGACTGTCTCTTACCTGTGAACCCCTTAAGATCAAAACATAAGTTATATTCTTTCAACATATAATGGCACAGAGTAAACATTTCCATTGGAAAAAGCCATAACAAGGAGACTAGACAAATACAAAATCAATGACCCATAGGCAAACACCACACATTTGGTAGTGTGAAGTCTGACATCCATAACCAGTAACAAAGTCTTTGTATTTTAATTCTACCAAACCAGCTTACAGCCAGGGAAAAAGCACATCTCACAGCAGCTCTCCAAGGTAGCAGTCCCAAAGTCCTGGTATGTACAGGACATCTTCTTGTCTATACTGCAAACAATGGTTCATTTTCATGGCTCCATACAATGGCCTTATTTAGCCTCCAATACAGGGATTCAAATCCTGTTTCACAATGCTGCACCTCAGCAGACCTTGGAACCAGTTTATCTTCATACACTGCCCTTACTGGGTCTCCACACTGGGATTTCAACCCTGCTTCACTTTTCCCAGAAGCAATTTCAAAAAAATAAAACTGTTTCGCACCCAATGACCTTTTCTTTACAGCATTTGTTATACTCCATTGAGCCAGGTGAGTTACCAAATTTGTTAGTCCAGGGAAAATAAATTTGACCTTGAAGAACAGGACACTCTTTGGAATTCTTCCTTTAAGTCTCCTCCTTGAAAAAGAATTTTTATTCTTACTCATTTGAGCCTTCCATGGTTCACCCTCATGACACCATTTCCATTGTCACAATGCAAAGAAGTTGGCTTACCCTTAATGGTGGTAATCAACAGTTTCGGCTTCAGTAACCTAAAACCAGCTTTTATTTCAGCAATTTCAAAACTTGTTTAAAATTTTACTGTGAAAAACTATACATCTTTTATATCATTCGGTTTTCTACCTACTGCCAAGCATAGCAGTCCATTACTTTTAAATTCACCCTTCATCAAACTCTCAGAGCATGGGAAAAACATAGCTAGCCTTTTCACCAGCAGCCCAGTTTCAACAAAATTCTCTTTTATCCTTTAAAAGTTCATAAACCAATCTTTCACAGCCCACAATACTCTTTGCATTCAGCATTTTCAAACTCTCACCAGAATAGCCTATCAAGCTCCGCTTATAGCACTACAAGCCTTTTCCAGTCCTAAGTACCAAATCCTTCCATATTTCTCCCACCAATGATTTCAAAAGACCAATACCACATGGTCAGATTCATCACAGCAATGACCCCCACTTGTGGGTCAAATTGGATATGAATTTTCTGCTGAAGTTACTTTGTCATTGCTGGAACAAACATCTGACAAGAAGCAGCTTATTGGAGGACAGGGTTTATTTTAGGCTTATAGAATCCAGAGGAAGAATCATTGTGGTATAAGAAATTGCCTCACTTACATAGACCCATAGCAGAGAGACACCACAAACAGCCAGCAAACATGAGCAGCCAGAGCTCAAAGGGCTTGTTACACACCTTAGGGCTAGACTAAAAGATCCACCCCAGTGGCATCTCCTCCAGAAGGCCACTAAAGACTTAACCTTACCCTTAATCAAAAATTGTTGAGACTATGGGAGATACACATTAAAATTCAAACCATCACTTTCAAACCACCACAGTTCTCAAATGTGATTACTTAATGGTAAGGCTGTTAAGATGACCTCATTTTGAGTCAGTAGAGGAACAGAGATTTTATGGTGGCTTACACACAGACCAGTTACATTAAGCCAACTTTTCTACTTTGAAGCTTACCTCTTAATTCGTTAGCAATTCTGCTTCTCTGGACACTCTTTCCAAGTACCCAAGTGATTTACATGAATTGCAACCACTTGCAGCACAGGCTTTTCTGCCAAATTAAGATTTGTCAGGTGGAACTTTTAGGAGATCTCTTTCCCAGATAAACATTGATGCAATAAATGATTTGTATTTTCTTTGACATAGAAGCAAGGATTAGTAATGTCTTTTCTCCTCCTTACACCTACCCTGTAAAAAATTATGGAGTTTAGTTATATAACACAACAATTTTCAGGGATGAAAACCAATTAAGTATGCAAAAGAGCAATAAAAATTGAGAAGAGAACTAGCTAAATAGATAAAAGCATAAACCCAAGAGTTCAATAAGATTGGGACCTGATATAATAGGTTTTAAAATGACAGGAATTGTATTTGATAAGTATGTAATGCTTTCAATATATGTATGTCAGTTTACTTTAATCTTTAATGACATGTAAATACATAAATGCTGGCAAACACAGTGCCATTAAGAAAATATTTATTCAGTTGTTTTGGTATCAAATGTTATTTATACTAAAGAATATATTTTACCCATGAGAATCTTGGTCTGATCTAAGATAAAAATTATTGATCACTCCCTTTACACTTGGTGCTTTATTCATTACTCATTTATAAACAGTTGTTCCAGGTTTATAACTATATTTAAGTCATGAAAAGTGAATCTTGTAGAATATGAAATCCAAAATTTCTTTATTTTAAAACCAGGTAGATATTATGGCTACCATAGTTGTTTCTCTTAATTCACCACAATTTCAAATAGAATTAATTTCCATGAGGGAGATGTTTATTTTGTCATTGTTTTCTACTGATCTACCCCAGGTGCTTTCAAGAGTGTCTGAGAAGAAGAAAAATAAGATGAATATCACTGAAGCAAGTGATGAATCACTTACAAAAAGAACAAGGAGACAACAGCTATGTGTGACAGCAAAGCACTTATAATAGAGTGATGACTACTGTCAAGACTGTTCTCTGCACAGTGCTGTGTGATTGGCTTGACACTGGCCACTTTATGTGGGCAACTGCCTTTCCAATGTTTGTTAACTATATAGTAACAGTGTTTTTATATTTTTAAATCCTACTCTATTCCTTTGTGGTTGGTTCAACAACATAATTCAAATGATGATTCAATCCAGATAATGAAAATTGGATGGTTAAATTCCAGGATTTTCTGTCATTGTTATCTTTCTTTTACTCTTAAACTTTATACTATACCATACTATAATTTATCTTTGATTCTCTATTTTCCTCTATTCTTTAACTTTCTTTTTGTTGTCTTTAATAAATCAAAATGCTAACAAGTTTTAAAGATAAATAAAATGAAGTAATCCAGGAGTGATGTCACACACCTGTAATCCAAAAGATAGCAGAAGGATCTGAATTCAGTGTCAGCCTTGGCTCCATAGACTAACTGAGACTCTGCTGAAAGAAACAGAAATGAAAAATGAAAGAATAAAAGAGAGAGAAGGAGGGTTGATAAATCTGCTAATATGATATGTTAACTTGATGTTTATAATTGTTATTTCTGTAGATTGTAAATTATCTTTATGCCTATTTTCATATATAATATATAGTGTGAAATTATTTTCAAATATATATATATGATTTGTGTGCTTTAAGACATAGGTTCCAAGTACATGAATGAGCTGGACATGGGGAAGGACTACCCACAGATGGGACTAGTGTTGGAAAACTGATATGTTAAGATAGGAATGGTGGGCTGAAGAGATGGCTTAGCAGTTAGTGTACTTGCCTGCAAAGTCAAAGGAACCAGGTTTGATTTCCCAGTACCCATGTAAAGCTAAATGCACAAGGTGGCACATGCATCTGGAGTTTGCAGTAGCTAGAGGCCCTACTGTTCCTATTTTCTCTTTCTATCTGCCTCTTTCTCTTTTCCTCTCTCTCTCTCTCTCTCTCTCTCTCTCTCATAAATAAATAAAATATTTTTTTAAATGATAGGAATGGTATTTGTGACTAAACTTCACTAAGAATTCCCTATAGGTGGACTGACAGCTGGCAGCCTAGAAAGGAATGCCTAAAGCCAAGGAAGGTTCCAACAATAAGCCAAGACACTTCATTTAGACTGGATTCCCAAGAAGCTCTCTCCACTGTATGATTATTCCTCCATATAATCAGGTTTCTAGCATCAATAACACCACTCTACTCATAACAGTTTTCTGTTGAAGTCACCTTCTCATTGCTGGGGAAAAGACCCCAACCAAAAGCAGCTTAAAAGAGGCAAGTTTTATTTTGAATTATGGTCTTGAGAGGAAGATCCATGATGGCAGAGGATAGCATAACATGAGCAGAGGCTGGACATCATTCTGCCACAGGAGGTGGAAAATAATAGCAAGACAGTGAGCCAAACACTGGCAAGGGGACAGTGTCTACAATATTTGTAAGTCTGCCCCAAATAACGCACCTTCCCTAGCAAGAATCTACCTCCCAAGATGCCATCAGCTAGGGACCAAGCATCCAGAGCAAATAAGTTGACAGGGGACACCTTATTCAAACTACCACATCTATCATGACATTTCCTCCACCAAACATATTAGTCCATTACTTATATTTTTTAATTATTTTTATAAAGAGGTTATACTTTTAGACCCCCTTAATACCCCTGAACTCTTTTAAGTGTCTTCTTTGGAGTAGTTATTGTTATTTGTTATTTGTTATGAGGATCAAGAGGCCTCAATCTGTCTCTGAGTGTCTCTGGCTATTCCCACCCACCGTGAGGCTCCTACAATCTTTCTGCCCCCTCTTCCACAGATTTCTCTAAGCCTTTGTAGGCAAGATAGGGATCTGATTTAGTGTTGTTGCTTTCTCTCTAGCCTGGAGATCTGTGTTTTGATGAGGTTTGAGTGACCACAGTGTCTATCACCATCTCCCTGGAACTGGTTTTCAGGATAACCTTGCTAGCAGTATTCCTGTTACCCATTCCTCTGAAGTGACTTCTGGGCCGGGAAGATGAGGTTTAGGCTCCCTCTTCATGATGTGTTAATGTATCTTGGTTCTCCCCAGTATTCTTCACCATCTATAAGATAGAACAGATTCTCCAAAGGTGAGAGCAGTTTGAATTAAAAGGGATATGCCTAGGTATCAGAAAGACTTACTGATGTGCATGTCCTCTCTTCCCAGTTAAAGAGCAGTGGAAGTTCTCTCTGGAGCCTATTGGTTTCTTGTTCTAGGGAATCTGGCTTGGTTCCCAGAGCCAGATATGAGTACCCCCCATGGAGTGGGTCCCATGTCCAACCTGCATCAGCTATTTACCACTATTTCACAAGTATATACTTACTCAGCTGATTGAATGTGTATCGGGCAGGATCTCCTGCTTATTCGATCTGAGGGCAGCCATTATTCTCTAGCCCCTCTCATAGAACTTTCCGACACCATGCTGCCTAGCCGGGAGGGAGCTGGATTCCTTCTCAGTTCCAGCATGGTCACTTGCTGTCCTGTGACAACAGGCTATGGTGTCTGCAGTAATATGGACTTACCTTTTAGCTCTTGCAGGTAACCAAGTGTTTTAGCAATGGCCTGTATTAGACTTTCTGAATGAGTCCAGTACTCCAGAGAATTGGGCAAACACTCAGCAACTGGGACCTCATAAAAATAAAAAGCTATTTTATAGATAAGCTAACTATCAACAGAGTCAATGGACAACCTACTGAGTGGGAGAAAAATCTTCACCAGATATACCTCCTACAAAGGTTTAATATCTAGAATCTACAAAGAACACAAAAGCCTAAACCATAAAATATCAAGCACCCCATTCAAAAAGTGGGACAGGGAATTGAACAGAGAGTTCTAAAAGGAAGAACTACAAGTGTCCATTAAACAACTAAAGAGATATTCAATATATTTAGTCATCAGGAAAATGCAAATTAAAATGACTGAGATTCCATCTCACCCCAGTCAGAATGGAAACCATCCAAAAAATCAAATGACAGGAGCTGGGGAGATGGCTTAGTGCTTAAGACACTTGCCTGCAAAGCTTAAGGACCAGGTTCAATTCTCCAGGTCTCACATAAGCCAGATGCACATGGTGGCACATGCATCTGGAGTTCATTTCCAGTGGCCTCCCTGGCACACCCTTTCTCTCTCTCTCTCTCTCTCTCTCTCTCTCTCTCTCTCTCCTTCTCTCTGTCTCTAATAAATAAATAAAAATCTTTAAAAAACACAAATGACAGCACATGCTGGTGGAGGTGTGGGGAAAGAGGAACCCTCATCTTTTGCCAGTGGGAGTGCAAACTTGTACAGCCACTATGGAAATCAGTATGGACACTCCTCAAAATGCTGAAAATAGAACTCCCATTAGATCCAGCTATCCTTGTTTGGGCATATACCCTAAAGACTCTACTACATACCACACAGACTCATGCTCAACCATTCTTGTTACTGTTCTATTCACAATAGCCAAAACTGGAATCAGCCAACATGCCCGTCAACAAATGAACAGTTAATGAAGCTGTACACATATACACAAACATTCTACTCAGCAGTAGGGAAAAATGAAATAATACAATGTGCAGGAAAATAGAGGTACTTGGGGGAAAAAATCATGCTAAGGGAGGTCACACAGGTTCAGAAAGAAAAATGCTGCATGTCCTCTCTCAAATGTGGTTCCAAACCTGGATCAGCTTCAGTTAATTGTAAGCTGTTAAATATCTACGGTAGGGTCATAGTAGTAGAATAAACCAGGAAGGAGGAGGAGGGAAGGAGGGAAGGAAGGAAAAAAGGGAGGGAAGGAGGGAGGGAGGTAGGGAGGGAAGGAGGGAGGAAGGGAGGGAGGGAGGGACGGAGGGATGGAGGGAGGGAGAGAGGGAAGAAGGAAGGAAGGAAGGGAAAGAGTGGGAGAAAGGATGAGACTGGCTTTGGGAGTGGAGGAAGGGGAATGGAGGGAATACACAACACTAATGGCAACATGAATCAGTTCCATAGACACCTTCTTTCTGGATAACGTTCTGCCAGTCATTACCTCAGCAAAGGTGGGGGGTCCCAAACTGAAGAGCACCATGAGAGAGAGAGGTTAACCCTAAAACCATTGGGTTCTGGCTGGTAATTCCCAGGGACAAAATTTTGTTCCATCCATAGTGAGCTGTTGGCCAGGGAGACAAGAGGTCCCCAAAATTATAGAGTCCATTACATGTTGATTTTTATACTTCTTCAAGGGAAATTTTGTCTTATCATCATTTTGCAGCATTTTAATTGACCAACTCTGCATCTCTCATCTATCCTTTCTATATAAATGTTTAAACATTTCATTTAAGAGAAAACATATCTTTAATGAGTAATACTCAAATTACTCATATTTTAACCACCTCAAAATCTGCCTAGAAACTTATTTCCTTTTGGTTAATATGTCTCATTTAATAAAATAAAAAATAAAAAAAGGTATGGTGGCACTCTATTTACTATTTTAAAAATAGAAATCATATATAGTATGAGTATGTATATGAATAGCCCTCAAGAACACCAAAATAATTGACCTTGTCTACCAGCATGTTCAAGGATCTCAGGACACAACTATTTTGTTTGATTTCACATCTCCTAACCAAGGAATAATCCCACCTGTAGGATCACCTTATCTCTGTGGCGATTGAAGAACTGATAGGCAAATTCCTTTTGTGTAATTCTCAAAAATCAAATTCTCCAGAAGACATTTATATAATGCCTTAGTGGTGGCTGGCTCAGTATTTTTCCAAGCCATACTTAAATAATCATGGAGAACATAGCTTGAGCTGTGTTATTTCAAATAGCATGAATAAAAAGATAATGATAGCAAGTTAGCAATAACAACCACTCTTTCACCTTCCTACAGAACATGGAAATTATCTTTTCTCATTTTCTTTATTGTCAATGGTGACATCTGCCTCTTACATCTGGAGTATTCTGTGTGGATTTTTGTTATTGCTGTGGTTTTTAGTTGCTCTGTGTGTTATTATACTGAGAGTAGGGAAGCAATGTCCTATCTTATAAAGGCAAAGGAATGACTTCTTTATTTTTATGTTTTATGTAAGGAAACAGATAGAGATATAGACACGCACGCACACACACATATGTGTGTGTGTGTGTGTGTGTGTGTGTGTGTGTGTATATATATATATATATATATATATATATATATATGTATATATATATGTATATATACACAGTTTTATAGTTCATCTACAATTATTCAACTATAAATCAGAAAATAATTTTGAGCAACCAGGTATTTAATTATCAGGTGGGGTAGTTTGAATGTAAACTGTCCCCCATAGTGTCATGTGTTTTTGATGAAGCCTTATGTTCAATCCCCATCTGATAGAGCATTTGAGAGTTGGAGCCTTGCTAGTGGAGGTATGTTACTGAGAATGCACTGTGAAGTTTATTAGCCCAGCTCCAATTGCAGTACTTAGACTATTTCTACCCAAAGAATATATGACAAGATATGAGCCAGCTTCCTGCTTGTGTCTTATTTTCCCCATTATGATGAAACTTCCCCTCAAGTGAATAGGCGTTTTGTCCCAGCAACAAGAAGGTAACTGCTACAATAATCAAGTTACTAGAGGTCTGTAGTAATTGCCTTCTCATTGCAGGAACAAAATGCCTGACTAGAAGCAGCTTATGGGAGGAAGCAGTTCGTTCCAGCTTACATTCTTGAGGTCATGCTTCATCATGGTAGGCAAAGCACATCACTAGCAACACAGCAAAGGAAGGAAGGAGTCCATGTGAACCAACTAGCACTGACAAGCTGGGCTAAGAAACCTCACAGTCTGTTCCCAGTGACACATGTCCTCCAAGAAGGCTCTATCTCCCAAAGGCTCCACCAGCTGGGAATCAAGTATGAGGCTTAATCACAAGCAATATCAGCTGATATAAGCCAAGATGTATGAGTTTGAGACCAAACCCATGCTCCAGGGTAGAACACTTCTAAATTCCATATATTATGACATTGATAACTCTTGGAAACATCAGTGCCACCTTATGTCAGACTTTGTAGCATTACTGGCTTAGCATTCCCTGTGCTTGATTCTTTTATCCTTAATCTTTAATTAATTTATTTATATTTTGTGTGTGTTTGAGTATGTATGTGTGCCCCAGGGTCTCTTGCCCTTGCAAACGAGCACCAGATGCATGCATCACTTTTGCATCTGGCCCTACATTGATGCTGGAGTATCAAACCGTGGCTGGCAGGCTTTGCAAGCAAGCATCTTTAACCACTGAGCTCTTTTTCCTGCCCCTCCTGTGCTAGATTCTTGACGTTTGCATGGTCTCTAGAATCCTAAGGATCTGTTGTGTAAAAACAATACTTTCTAATTCAAAAGTAAAATAATACTATTTTAGGGAAAGGCAAACAACAAAAACAGTCCAGGCTACCTGATTTTCTGTATAATACCAAACTGTTAAAAACTGAAAACCTAGGTTGAATAAACTACCATACACTCTTATGGGTAAGTCTATTTAGGATATTATAACTCTTTAATTATTAGAGGGAAAAATTCTGATATAATTAAGGGACTCATTTTAAACCTACAATTCCTCTGACTCTAAGATAAGAGCACAAGTGCTTAAGCAGATTACCTGCCAATTTCTATATGCATTTCACATGTTTATCTCAGGAGAAACTGGCCTTGTTCAAAACATTTAAGGCATATGCATACTGAGTTTATCTTTTCATAATTATTAAACATATGGTCATAGACACTGGTCAGAGGAAATCAACATGTATTATTCTTCTTAGAAATTAGTTCTTAATGTTATTATGGGGTCTGTAAAGAGTTACTTCATCTCAAGGCTTTCTATTTCTGAAAAGAATAAAATACATGTGCTAATATTTCATCTTAACCAGCAGCTTCTTGCTCCATAAAAACTCACTAAACAGCACATAGTTGCTGAAATCACATTTGTTACAGTTAGTTTTTGCTTTCATGAAAGAGGAAATATTACTTAATGTTCCTTTACAAATGAAAACAGTGACCAATTAGTAAGAAAGAATAGTTCATGCCTACACATGCATATCATCCTTCAGACTGTAGTTATAATGTGGGGACAGTGCCTGTCGGTGTCAGAATTTCCATTTATGATAACTGTGTAAGTGACAGGAGGTTTCATTTCACTAATAAGCTCTCCAAAACCATGCCATTAGTCTGTCTCTCTAAACTACAAGTAAAAGTAGGGAGGGGAATTAAGAAGTCCTTTATGAGTTCTCTGGAATATTTCTATTTTATTTTTTTTCTAAGGTATGAATGCCCACTTCAGGTTTGAGTATACTTCTCTCATTAGTGAAAATTAGAAGTTGGCTGAGTCATTTCATGTCAGTGTTCACAAGTAGTATAGCAAATAAACACAGAGTCTTATGTATCAGAGAAAACAAAGCTGATTAAATTCTGGTTTTTAGCAGTTAGCAAGGTGGGTGCAGCCCACAACCACTCTGGGTCAGTTCGCCCCCAGCTTTCAGAGCATGAGCTTGTGTCATGTAGGCACTGTGACAGTGATGTAGCAGTGTGTGTGTGGAGGCTTTGCACCAGTGGGTAAGAGCACTAAGTATTAGAGCCCGTGATCCCATCAAGGATTTCATTGCAGTATCCACATTTTTATGAAATCTGATAGAGCTGAGAGTGTTATAGCCTCATGCCAATCTTGTATTTGACATCATATCAGCTTCACATTTAGAGCCAAAATATCAAAATACCATTTGCTACAAATATCAAAAATGTGAAGGTATTTGAAAAGAGCAGAATATTGTGATGTGGTATACTTTATATAAACATTTGTGAACCCACATGATATAATTAAGTTCAGACTAGAATAAAACATCTTAGAGTTTCAATATTAAATAATATTGAAACAGATTGTCTTAAAATAAAAAAAATAGCAGTTCAACTCCTCAATCAATTTTCCCACATATGTACTGCATAATCCAGAAGGTTGTTTCTAAAATAAATTATCATTGACCTCCCATAGGGTAGAGATGTGTTGTGCTGTATAGCTGGTTAACAATTTCAGATGGCTCAGTCCATGGTTGTTTGGGCAAATAATCATGACATTGGGATCATGTGACAGGTTATTCTTCAGTTTTTGGAGTGGAGAGAAAGGGGAAATATCAGAAAAGGCCAAGATGGGTATAGCCCAAAGATATGCCCAAATCACCTATTTCCTCTAAGTAGGCCTCTAATCTTATTTTCACCACATTCCAATAATGCAATCCCATTATCAACCTAGTAAATATTAATGCATCAATTAGGTAGGTGCTATTATGATTTAAACATGACATGCAAACCCATTTCTTTAAACGACAATCTTCTACTTCTGGCCCCAAAAGACCCTTGTCTATCCCATGATATAAAATGTTCTCAGTCCAGCTCTCAAAATCTACATCATTTATTCCCCAACGAGAGGGTCCCTGAGAGGGAGGAGGACAGGGAGGAGGCTAACAATGGTACCAACATGCCTGTGTACACACTGTGTACACAACTAATGATAATTTTAAAAATTAAATTAAAAAACATTGTCATCATCTTAGCAACTTCTGCATTATTTAAAACTCTAAATTCCAAGTGTTTCTGTAATTCATGGTGAATTCTTAATTACCTGTGAACTCTTGTAAAAATGAAAACATATGTTAATATGTTCAACATGGCATAAAAATTTCCATTTTCAGAGAAAGAACAGAAGAATAGCAAGGAAGGATCAGACCAAAGAGAAAACGAAGCAGAGTGAATATTATAGACTATAGCCCCATGCCCAGAGACCAGATTATGTTTGATTCTTAATTTCTATCATCAGTTTGATCAGATCAAACATCAAGTACCAGTCATACCTCTTGGAAAGGACTTTGAGAGCATTTCTAGGAAGGCTTAAATGAGAGAGGAAAATCTTTCCCCAGAGTGGGCAAGCCCTCCACTGGGAGCCTAAATCTAAGGAGGTTCCAGGCACAAGCAGGGCTTTTACCTGGCTGCTCTGGCTCCTCCTGGTGAGTGCATCTTTCATGGTCATTGGAATTCAATTTCTTCAGCCTTTTAATTTATTTTTTTTTGTTTTTATTTAGTTATTTGAGAGCAACAGACAGAGACAGAAAGCAGCAGATAGATAGAGAATGGGCGCACCAGGGCCTCAAACCACTGCAAACGAACTCCAGACACGTGCACCCCCTTGTGCTTTTGGCTAACGTGGGACCTGGGGAATTGAGCCTTGAACCAGGGTTCTTAGGCTGCACAGGCAAGTGCTTAACTGCTCAGCCATCTCTCCAGCCCTCTTCAGCCTTTTAATCATGGACTGAAGAGTGATACTCTTCAGGAATTCTCCAGGCATTAATGACAAGTTGGGACTGCTGAGACATCCAGCCTTATGGACTGAGCAGCTGTTAGGGATTCTCACACTCTCCAGCTTGCAGCCATTGTCTCCAAGGCTTCTCTTCATACAGTTCCACTTACTACCCTTGACTTTCCCCAACAGATGTTTCACATTCATGGTATCTCTAACATCCTGGCAACACTGAAACTTTATCCTCATAACTTCATGAATAATTATCTTAGAGTTATCCCATAGTGGATATTATTCCGATACATATTTATTTCCTGGACTCCCAGGCCTTTCTTTTGGAATCTTGGTAGAACCCTTAAGGAGCTTACATTCTGAATTCCTGAAAAGCCACTATGCTGTGGATGATCCATGGTCTACTGCCAATTCCAGCAGTGTCCAGGCCCCCATGGACATATTTGTAGCAGTCTGACTGCCTGGATGACTAAATCTGGGCAAATACTTCCCTAGATACCCTTGTACCAGGAGCATACCCTGGAAGCCTTTTTTTCTTAAAGGAAAGTCTTTCAAATGAGTTTATAATTTTACACCCTGGAGCCTGAGATGGATATGGCATGTACAGTTTCTGAGATAGACTTAAGACCTCGTTTCACTTATCACAGTGAACATTGCTTGAGTCCTCTTTACTGGCACTCATTTTTAACAACTATGCTTTCCTATCCACAAGATCAAGGCCATTCCTTTTATGACAAGAATACATGTTTTTCCAAGTCTTATCGAAACCAGTAAGATGGATGCTTAACTTGAGAAATTTAGGATCCTCAATCTGAAGTTTGAATGAGATAAAAGGCAGGTCATATAATCCAGGCTCAAGATAACACCCCTTTTGCTTTACAAAAAAAAAAAAAATCTTTAATGGAAAAATTGATCAGCACTTTCCCTGTGTGCATTACAAAGAAAGAGGCAGTGATGTGATACATAGGCCACTAAATGATGAGGTCTGCAGTCAGTACTTTGAGCTTCAAACATTATGTTTCATGTGTATAAAGAATGCTACAAGGCTTCTCAGTAAGAGGATTTTTACATTATCAAAGATGAAACTTTTCCTATAAAACAACTCATATGTGTTCTATGAAATTTGGGTTTTCTGAAACGTGTTTAGAAATGTTTTTGTAGATAATTACAAGTATACTTACTGTAGTGGACAGCATCAGTAAAGCAATGGTCACAACAGTCTTCATGAAAAATTAAGTGTACGTTTTGAGATAAAGACCTGACTCTGATCCCCTTCCTGTTTTTCCTATGCTACAAGCTAAGGGCAATGCAATAGCTGTTGCCTCTGGGACAAGCTATGAGGGTGATAATAAAGGAAGCTAAAGGAGACACTTCTGGCTTGTATCAGTCTGCTATTATGCCAATCCATACTAGAGATAATGACTCTGTGGCTTCCTGCACATATAATTGTGTCCTGCTTACAATAGGTTATCTAAATTGATGTAGCTCTCTCTGCACTTCACAGTTTGTTTCTTGCCCAAGGTCACTTCCAGCTCTCTAAAACTATCTATGACACATAGAATGGCCTAGACGCAGGGTTCTGAAAGAATTTTGGTACACAAGCTTCCCTTCAGCTAGCATAATGATGATAAATTCTTGGCTTCTCCAGTCTTCTCTGAACGGTGTTTGGCTTTCTCATTGACTTGAATCCAGATGTCTGCAACAGTCAGACTTCTGTAGAGCTAGTAATTAATCATGGTTTTCTCAGAAGTGAAATAGATAGAAGGCATAATAATTGATTGATATACATAAATAGAAAAAATGCAGAGAAAATGAATGAGAATCTACCTTGAATCTTAACAACAGAGAATCAAGGATGCACAACTACTTTCCGGACTTGAACCAGTTTACAGACCCAGAGCCCTTCAAACAGAAGGGAGGTCCTCATGAAGAAGGACACTGGCACATTTCCAAAAAGTTTCACTGCTCATCCTTCTCTTGTACATCGATGAAAAGGAAACAGTCAGAAATACTGGAGCCTACTAGACACTGGCTCTGAGTTGACATTGATTCTGAGAGATCCCAAGTAGCATGATTCCCACCAGTCAAACAAAAGGCATTGTGGTGGACAGGTGATCAATGGAGTGTTAGTCAAAGCAGGTTCAGTGGACCCCTTAACTCATCCCTGTGGTTATTTCCTCAATCCCAGATATATGATCAGCATAGATATACTTCATCAAGTAGCAAAACCCCCACATTGGCTCTCTGACCTGTGGAATGAGGATCATTATGATTGGAAATGCCAAATGGAAGCTATTAGAGATGCTTGAACCAAGGAAAAACAATCTTCCATCCTTGGAGGAATCATGGAACTCAGTGCCACCATCAAGGACTTGAAAGATGGACTGGCTGTTGTTTCTACCACATCACTCTAATCCTTTTGTGTGGTCTGTACAGAAGATGGATGTATTGTAGAGAATGACAGGTGGTTATATTAGGAGTCTAATAAAGTCGTTGCTACAATTGCAGAAGCTGTATAAACTGGGGTTGCCTTGCTTGAGCAAATTAACAGGTCTGCTACCTAGTGTGCAGCCACTGATCTTTAAAATGTGTTTGTTTGTTTATTTTGCCTATACTTGTAATTGGACCAACCAGAAGTAATTTTCTTTTGGCTGGTAAAGCCAGCAATACACCTTCACTATCATACCTCAAAGGTATCTTAATTCTCCAACCTGTACCAGAACTTAGTTTGCAGGTATCTGGATCCTCTGTATCTTTCACAAGGGAACCATCACACTGATCAGTTATATCTATGACATTATCCTGATTGGATCAGAAGGTAGCAAGCACTCTGGACTTGTTGGTAATGAATTTGCATAACAGAGAATAGGAACTAAACCAAAATTCCAGGGTGGTATACCTCAGTGTTATTTCTGTGAGCCCAGTGGTATGGGGCATACAAATATATTCCTTCTATGGTGAAGGAAAAGAATAGCAGCTAATATATCTGTTTGGATGTTGAAGAAATGCATTCCTCACTTGGGTGTGTTACTTCAACCCATTTAACAAGTGACTTGAAAAGATACTAGCCTGAGTGGGGCCCAGAAAGGATAAAAGCTAGACAGCAGGTCCAGACTGCTACACAGGCTTCTCTGCCACTTGGCCCATATGATCCACTATACCTGATGGTACATGAGGTGTCAGTGGCTGGCAGGCATACTGTTTGAACCTTTAGCAGGCTTCTATAGGTGAATTGCAGTGGAGGGCGTTGAGATTTTGGAACAAGACCCTGCAGTGATCTGCAGACAACTGCTAGCCATTTGATAGAGTTTAAGAGATAGATCTTGGGCTGCTACTGGGTCTTAGCCACACACTTGACAATGAACATCCAGACAAAGGGCCTATGGTGGCAGGGACAGAGGTTATGGAATAAACAATACAGGGGCTGGAGGGATGGTTTAACAGTTAAGACCTTTGCCTGCAAAGCCAAAGGACCAAGGTTTGATGCCCTAGGACCCATGCTAGCTAGATGCACAAGGGGGGGCACACATCTGAAGTTCGATGCAGTAGCTGGAGGCCCTGGTACGCCCATTCATTCTCTCTCTCTCTCTCTCTCTCTCTCTCTCTCTCTCTCACTTTCTCTGTCAAATAAATAAATAAATAATGTTTTATAAAAATACAGATTTACATTCACCAAGGCGGACCTGGCTAAGGTTGCTGGTGAGTGCCAAATCTGCCAGCAGCAGAGACAAACACTGATATGATCCCATTCTCTGAGGTGACTAGCCAGAAACCTGGTGGCTGGTTGACTAAATTAGACCAACTTCCATCATGAAAAGGGTAGCATTTTGTCCTTACTGGAATAGATATTTTTTCTAAGGATGGGTTTTCCCTCCTTGTACTAATGCTTTTGCCCAAACTACCAACAATAGGCTTATGTAATGTCATATCCACCTCATGGTATCCAACACAGTATTACTTCTGATGCAGGAACTCACTCTACAGCCAAAAAAGAGGAATGATTGTTTCACACTTACTGAATCACTAGTATTATCACATTCTCCACAAACCTGAGGTAGCTGGCTTGATAGAATGTCATAATGGCCTTTATAAGCACAGTTTACAGTTCTAATTAGGAGTTAATTGCCTGGAAGTCCTGAGCATGGTTCTTCTGAAGGCAATGTGTGCACTAAATCAAAATCCAATATATGGTTCTATTTTCCCCCACAGCCATGAGTCCAGTAACCAAAGGGTTGGATTGAAAATGGTAATACTTGTTATCACCCCTAATGACATCCTATCAAAATGTTTGTTTCCTGTTCCTGCAACCTTGTGCTCTGCTAGCCTAGAAGTCTTGGTTCTAGAAGTAGAAGGGCTTCTTCCAAAAGGCACAACAAATATTCCACTGAACAAGAGTTAAACCTAGCCTTCCTGGCCACATTGGGTTCCTGATCCCCTTGAGTCAACAACCTAAGAAAGGAGTTAGTGTCATCAGCAGCCATTTTTCCAGACTACTAGGAGAAAATTGGAAAACTTCTCCACGATAGAGGACAGAAAAATTATATTTAGAGTTCAGGGGATCCTTTAGGATACCTCTTGGTGTTGTTCTGTCCTATAATTAAAGTTGGTGGAAAATGACAACAACCTGAACTAAAAAGAATGATAAGTGGCCCAGATCCTACAGAAATGGAGTATAGGTTAGCCTTCCAAGTAAAGAACCAAGACCTATGGAGGTGTTTGCTTAGAGTTGATGTAACATGGAATAGATAGCCTAAGATGGTTGTTATAGCTATAGCCATGAGACGAGTTACAGAAATGAGGATGGCAAATGTCTTAAGTCTTTCTGTCCTATTTTGTTAAAAATGTTTGTGCATATATAAACATACATAAAATAGATATGTGTATTTCTTTTCCTTTCTTATTCCTTACCATGTGATATAGCAGCAATTGAAATGTTATCAGTAGATAAATGTTGTTCGATCTGTGTTGCCATATTTAAGTTACAGAATATTAAAAAGGCCAGCATTCCTCAGGGACACTGGCTTTTGTTCTGGTTGAAGTAGTGCATTTCTGGTTATACATGGGACATTTGTGTCCTGTCAAGTGAAATGATAGCTTTCTTCTTGTCTACATTTGGAAATTAGACATGATCTAAGGAGATTTGGCTGGTTATCAGAATTTGGTTGGTATTTGGTTGATAAGAGGTGGATTTGTGATGGTTAATCTTGATTGCTAACTTGATGAGATCTGGAATTAACTGAGCAATACGACTCTGGGTTTTTATGTAGGTTGTTTCCAGAAAAAAATACACTGAGGAAGGAAGGCCCTCTTTCAGAGCATGTGACATCGTCCAATGGGTGTCCCAGACAGAAAGAGTTGGAGGAAAAAACTAAGTGGCTCCCCTGCCTACTTTTGCTTCTTCCTGACTCAGTGTACATCTATATCTGCTGCTGCCACCACTGGCACTGCTTGCTGCTACCAGTGGGATTCTCCAGGAAACTTCCAGGCCTTCCATGACATGAAGCAAGCGCCTTTATGGACTGAGTAGCTACCACGTTCTTGGCCTCTCCAGGACATAGATGGCCATTGTTGGGTGACTCTGCCTTTATTGTGTAAATCAATACAGTGAATCATCTTTTATAATGTATAGCACATTTTATTGCTTCTCTTCCTCTAGAGAGCCTTGACTCACTCAATGATTCTCTAGAGAATTTAGTCACCTCTCTTTCACGTATTCAGAAAACTGAAGAGGTGAGTTCATAGTCATAATTTTAACTATCATTAAGGGTGTAGAAATGCAGAGGATGGATGTAGATAAGGCTGTTAAGCCAAAAGAATCCAACAGAGTATAAGAGGTTGGCACTTTGGAGAGGCTGGCTGTGTGTATAGGTTTTTTAATTCTCTAGGCAAAGTCCCAGAGCAATACATGACTAATATAGGCTACATATTTGCATACATATAATATTTATATCCTTGCATAATGTGTCAACATTATGACAAAAAGAGCCCCACAGTTATTTCTGACCTTTCATATTAAATCCAGCTCTGTCTTTCAATAGAACTCCTCATGTCAATGGGAAAGTATATAGTTATTCAACTTCCTGTGCTCTAATAAATGCATAATTTGAAAAAGAAGTCTTTTGGTTCTTAAGTGCCGTTGAGAGGAAAACCTTAGGGAAGTCGTTCACTATTCATCAGTGCATGCTGCTATCTTGTTGAGTCATCATAGCGGGCCCACAGTTATGTAGAGAGAAGAAATTGAACTGCAGGATATCAAAAGGGATAAGTCAATAGAGAGATGTGGTCCCTGGAGTAACAGCACATACACACGGTGCAGACTCAGTCACAGACATGTAGCTTGAGCTCACACTGAGTTCATCTAAAAAACAAGTCAAACAAAGTTCAAAATTAAAAATTTGAGCTTTGCAGAAGTGAGAGTGAAGAACAAGCTATGAAAGGTGTGGTTTCATTGATATAAATTCATTGAGATAAGTCCTTGAGGGCAAGAACAATTTTATATGACACTGTGTTTTTGTTGTCAGGGGTGTGTGTGAATGTATGTGCAGAATATAAGTGGTGGTGTATAATGTGTGTTTGGCGTATATACATGTGTGTGCAGATGCACACCTCATGTGTGCGTGGAGGCCAGGGGAGAATATTCAGTGCTCTTCTACATTGCTCACGTTCACGTGCAGTTTCCCTCACATAGGAGCTGCAGTTTCCAGTCAGTGAGCCCCAGAAGTTCTCTGGTCTCTGGCCCTTACAGTATTGGGGTTACAGACATGTGTGGTCATACTCTGCTTTATGTGGGTGCTGAGGAATCAAACTCATGTGGTCTCAGGCCTTTATGATTAAGCGACAATCATTTTTACCCACAAACATCTCCTCAGCTCATGTATGAACTTATTATTTGTGGCATTATAGGTTTTTCTTTTTATAAAACATTCAAGAAATAAGTCCATGATTTTGCTAGTTGAAATACTTGAACTCTATATACATTGGAATCCTTGATTCAGCACAATCAAAAAATAAGCCAGCTTTAAAATGATTTCATTTCGAGGGAGAATTTGGTTTATGATTTCAGAAATGCTACATTTCTCTCTGAAACAACATTGATATTAGAAATGAACCTAATTGAACCTGGTGTATTAATGCATCAACATATATGTGCACTGTAAATGAATCTGCAAAAGTAAAATGATAACCATTATTAATCTCTATTTTCTTAGAGTGATTACTGAAAGAGAACTAAGAGTAAAACCATTTTATAAACCCCTTTACAAACTGTCAAACATTTTTCAAAAAGGCTGCATCCATCTACACTGTCACCAACATAGGAGAGTACCCCCAGCCTAGAACTCACTTGAATGCAAAATGTGAGGACTTCTATGACTCATGATAGGCTTCATTGTCTATTTAACTATGAGCTCAGACAAGGGGCCAGGTCTCCCTGTTCCATAACACTAAGTATATTCTTCCACACTGTATCTCAAGGGACCATGCCTTCAAAATTTCCACCACCTTTAGCTACCTCATCAACAAACATAACAAGGGAGAAGAAAACAAGATTGTGTATGTGTTTTTTAACTTCTTTGGTCTGGAAATAATAGAAGTAATTCCTATATCACACCATCAGAATTAGTCATGTGGTCTTTGGAGGCAGGAAAGTGGGTAACGTGCCTAGAGAGCCCTCTATCTCTGCTCCAGGCACTTCCTCACATTAAAAATGTTCATAATTGCAGCACAACTTTTATTGTATAGAAGCTGTTTAAGTAAAATTTTAAATTACCTATCCTTCAGCAAAATATGCAGAACTTCCATATGCATGAAGGTTCAATTAATTAGGTATTCTCCAAATAAAATTGTAAACCTTGCATGATAATGGTTTTCTTTTTTTTGTCAGTGAGGCGTAGGTACAGTGTTCACGCCCAGGTACTGAACAAAGAAAGGTGTGTGTTTTGCTTGTGTATAACCGAAACAGACACTTAAATCTAACAGTTCTTCATAGATCCAACTTGAAACATGCTTTAACATCTTGTTCATTTCAGCACATCAGTCTATTTATCCTCTTCTATGCTTTAAATTGGCAAGTTAGAGTCTGAAAATCATGCAACATTTACTATGGGAGAAGAGCACAGTGTTTGGAAAGTCAGGTGTGTATTTAGAATTCTGAGTGGTGGAATTTTTAAAGACGGAAGGTTTCAGCCTCATGCAATGTGCACTTGGGATTTCTTTTTATTGATCTTGAAGACAGTCCACCTTCTTCGTGCCAATGTATCCTCATTATCTAAAATGTCAATAAACATTTCTGTGAAATTACCTCTCAAGGTCCTTAAAAGTGCTTTTAGTTTCACTTTTGAATGCAATTTTGTATTATCAGAAAACATTTTTTTCTCTAGTTACCAAAATTCAGAGTGAAAGATCTCAGAAAAGATAAACTGAAAGAGGAAGTTGGATTTAGTAGTTGAATCTTATTTTCATGTTTTTGCACTGTGATAACCTAGGAGGTGACCTCTATGACTTTTCAGGGTACTTCTGTTCCAGTTCATCCAATATGATAATGTTAATGTAACTCTTGTTGTCTGAGAAGAGTAGTGTAACAGGCTTTGGTCAAATCTCTTGAATGGCTTTTCCTGGACTTAAGGGGTGTGGTGTCAAAGAATTTTATCATTGTTATGACTTCCTCTTTTAGTTCTTATTGCCCTCCATATCCTTCAGAGAACACAGTCAACAATGCACGTGTGCGATAGAAACACATGTCATGCAGTGCAGGTGGCAAACAGGAACAGCAGGGAAGCCCTGGGAAGGGGATGAAACAGGCATGTGGCTGACTTTGTGAAAACCCAAGTCATAACTCAATTGTCTTAGCTTATACCACCACAACAAATACCACTAATGGGGTTCCTAAATTAACAGAGATGTCATCTCATAGTCCCAGGATGTTCAACTCCAAGATAGGGCTGCTAACATGACTCTTATTGTGTTCTTTCCTGAGGGTGAGAGAAGAGAAAGAGAATGATTTGTTGTCTCTTTTCATAAGGCTCTAATACCTTCATGATGGCCTCAACATCATGATTTTTCGTGGTGACAGAAATATGCTGAAAGGCTTGAACGGCAGAAAGCCCACTGGATGAGATAGCAAATGAATGAGGAATAAACAGGGAGTCTACCCTCGCCCAAATTGCAGTTTATTCCAGGTTTAACTTTTAACTACCACATACACTTTATTGTAATCTTTGTTTGCCAAATTATTACATTCTTTTAATCTTTTGTAACATGCTTGCTCAACTGCTGCATACGTGTGATGGCTCCACGGCCCTGAGACTGCCATGTCTGATTGGGGCCCCCAACCTGCAGTTCTAATGGGGTCATTTCACCTAAACTGGCACTTACTTCCTGTAAGATGAGGTGACACCTCTTAAGCTGTGAGGTGGCTGGCCAGGCAGGCACCTGAGTGAGGGAGAGATTCACACTCTTCAAGCCCCTCCTATGCTCGTGCCACATACCACAACAGCAGCAGGATGATGGCAGAGAGACCCCATGCCACAGCCAGACGCACAGGCTGGGACCCGAAATCACGGCTTAACACTACAGAGATCTAAACTACAGATTATAGCATAGACAAGAAATTATAAATATGAGGAAAAGAATCAAGAGCTCTAGTAAAATCTCAGAGGCTCAACTGTGAGAATGCTAGGACACCCCCCCCCTGCCCCGGCCACCTGCCCGCTCATGTGCAGAAAACCCAAACTTATGTAGGGAATGCAATATAGATTCAATTCTCCTAGCTGCCTCCACCGACATAAAGGCAAGCTACTAAAAGCCTCTTACAGGCACAACTGCCTCTAGAACCAAAAGACACCTCTCTGCCTTCTTGTCCTCCTTATCCCAGAACCCAAAGCCTGCTAAGGCTCTCAGTCCTCCTTCTCAAATATATCCCTTCTCCTGACAGGAGATAGATATTGATAGAAGACCATAGTTGGGTGGGAATCTCACAACACAGGCTCAAAGAACAGGTTAGGTCCTAAAGTCTTCAAGGTAGGGACTGGTAGGCTTACTCGATGGTTGGAGATACTTGCTAATGACTGCATCTACTTCACTGTAATGTAAATTATATTAATTGTAACATGCTGTTTAAACTCATGGTAAGCTAGATTCTGAGAAATGGGTTTGCCCCCTAACACAGATCCCAAACATGTTTGAAACCATGCTTCATACACACTTTGTCCTTGGGTGAATTGGCCAATTGCCTCTGGACAAGGAGAAGTAAAATGACAAGCAGCATAGAATTTTGGCTCTCTTAATTTCTCTCTTGTCTAAGAGCACTAACGCCATGATAGAACATTTCTCAGCCTTTTGTGAGACAGAGAAAATGAACATAACAACAACCAGTATGTTATCTCCAGGACAGTTATCAAGTTTTACCTGCATTTACAAGTTCATGGTTTTAAAATGCATTTTATAGGATTATTAAAAAAGCCTCAAATCAATAGGTTATTAGTCTAAAATTCAATTCGCTGATATTGTTTTGCCCATGATGCTAGTTATAAAACTGCCATCTAAATTAAGTTAGTAATGCTTCTATGTTGCACTTTTAACTACTAGAAAAACTGAGTCTTAATAAGATTAATATTATTTATTAGTTACTGAATTTCTCTTATAAAACTAATTCTACTAAATGGTCATTGTTGTGCTTATAAATTAGGTTTTATAAAAGATATAATCTAACTTCATTCATTGTAACCTTTGTTATTAGGGAGACAACTATGATAACTGTGTGCTTTCTCAATTTTTGAGGTGCTCCATTAACAATTCATGGGTCAAAGTGAGTTAACCCAAATTTGTAATGCTAGGATCTATAATTTGTAAACAATGCAATTTAAACATAAATTATGAGCTATCGAGTCAAAGCTTCATCTGTTTTAATAGTCATGGGTAATAAGAATAATGAGACATAAAATTGGATTTATGCTAATTATAGCTACCCTAAATAAAGTGCATAAGACTAATTACTATACATCCCTCTATCAGTAATAAGTTTCTATCTAGTCCAGTTTAGACAAAAGAATAAAGTCACAAAACTATACACAAGCACATAGATATATTTAACAGTGATGCTAAGTTACTAAAGACAGCCTTCTAGGTTTTCAACTTTAAACCCAAAAGTCTTTACTTACCCACTACAACAATAGTCAGATATTTTTTGTGGGGAACCATTGGACACTAGGAAAGCAAAAGTGCCTCCATCTTAAATAATGACTGCATTTTGTAATAAGTTGTCTGTTCTGGAAAGTCACAAGGCCTGCAGTTGTTTGTTAATTCATGCACCCATAAAGAATGAGAAAGTCATTATCTGATGGCCTTGGGGCTGGGGCCTTATCCTGTAGCTGTGGAACATCTTGTGGCCTTGGGGCCGGGACCTTACCCTATTGAAACAGAACTGTAGCAATACCTAAACTGCTGACAAACTCCTCTGTTCTGCTGTATAAAAGGCACCCTGAGAAAAATAAAATTTGGCAGCTTGATCAGACTCCTGTCTTGCTGTCGGTTCCTTGTGTCTCTTGTTCCCTTCATTTCAGGTTTTCTGGGGTCCGTGCTCCCGTTGAAGCCCCGCTGGCCGGGGCAACTGGCGCCCAAACGTGGGGCACGAACCTAGGATCGCCTGAAACACCGTCTGCTACCTGCCCATTGGGATCCCACACCGAGGCCGCCGCAACCCAAAGAGGGGGTTAGACACTGGCCCGCTAGTGATCACCACGGAGTCGCCCGCCCGTGAGACAGATCCGTTGGAACACTCGGAAGGTGAGGTAAGATAAGATTTTTTCTTTACCATGGGACAAGCATTTTCAAAAGAAGACTCTTTTGTGACTGGGCTAAAACAAGCTCTCAAGGTACGAGGAACTAGGGTTAAAAGAAAAGATTTAAAGATATTTTTAGATTATATTGGTGATCTCTGTCCTTGGTTCCCAAAGGAAGGGACTATAAATGAAAAAAACTTGGTTAAGAGTTGGAGATTGTTTACATGATTATTATGAAACCTTTGGCCCTGAGAAGGTCCCTGTTTCTGCCTACTCTTATTGGAATCTTATAAATGATGTTCTCAAGGTCCACAATCATTCTATGGCTGTACGGGTTCTTGTTAATGAGGGAGAGGCTGCTCTTAAACGCTCTTCTAGGCCCCCTTCTGCTTGTGCCTCTGTCATTGTTGAAAATGAAACTCTGGAGCGACCTAAGTCTCCTGCCTCTGAAAAGCCTTCCTGCCACCTTTATCCTTCCCTAGTGGATCTTGAAGCTGGTGAAGTTGGTGAAGCTGGTTCCCCCCTTCCCCCGTTGCTTGATGTGGGCCCCACCAATAAACCTCCTCTAGTGCCTCCACCCTATTGCCCGCCACTGTGCGCTCCTGTTCTCAACCGCTCCGCCGCCTTACTTCCCTCTGCGCCTGCTGAACCTCTCACTGACTCTCCTTTCACAGAACTACAGTCTGCCGCGTTAGCTTCTGTCTCTGACCTCCGTAGGGCACTTCAGGATAAAAAACTTCAGCTGCAGCTTCTCCAGGAACTTGATTCTGTCACAAAAGAACTTGCTGCCTTTTCTAATCCTTCCTCTGACAGCCGTAGGTGCAAAACAAAAGCAGACGCACACACCCGCAATACTGGCCTTCTTGCTTTTCCTGTTACTCGCACACAGGCCCGCTCTGATCCCACTTCTGCTTCCCTCCCTGCGTCCAATGCGGACTCTGATGAGGAGCCTGCTCCCTCGGCTGCTCCAGCTGATGAGAGTGCTGCCTCCTCTGATTCTGAGGATGAACCTGCCCCGGAGTCTGTTCCCCAACCTAAATATAAAACTCTTAATTTAAAGTTTCTTGAGCGACTAAAAGTGGCCGTCTCCAATTATGGGCCCACGGCTCCCTTTACTCTCACTCTTCTGGAAAGCTATAGTGACAAATGGCTTACGCCTAATGACTGGTATCGCCTTGCTCACGCGGCTCTCTCTGGTGGAGATTTTGTTCTATGGCGCACTGAATTTAATGAGAACTGCTCTGACTTTGCTCGCCATAATTTACAAAAGGTTGTTTCTAAAAATTGGACAAAACAAAAATTGTTGGGCGAACATCCCTATGATTCCAATGAACGGCAAGCACGCTATCCCCCTGGACTTTTAGCCCAAATACAACAGGCAGGCCTCACTGCCTGGCGGCACCTCCCTCTTAAAGGGACCGCCACCGCCTCCTGGCTAATATTAGACAGGGTCCAGAAGAGCCTTACAGTGACTTTATTAGTAGACTTAATGAAACTGCTGAGCGCCTTTTTGGTGTTGGGGAGACCAACAGCCCCTTTATCAAACACCTGGCCTTTGAGAATGCTAATCCTGCTTGTCAGTCTATTCTCCTCTCTCACAAGTGGGAGTCCATATCTGATTATATCAAGTTATGTACAGACGTGGGCTCCTCTCACGCCATGGGCTTAGCAATTGGAGCTGCTCTCCGTTCTGCTGGTCTCACTCAGGGTACGAAAACATGTTATAATTGTAAACAACCTGGACATTTCTCTCGTGAATGCACTGCTCCTAAACAGCTTTCTGTTTCTCGCCACCCTCACCCCTTAAAAATTCACCCTCTCCCAGGGAAGGCTCCCCACCGCCCTGAGGATTTGTCCTTTCCTTTTCAGGACTATGGCTGCCCCTGCTTTCGTTGGCCTCTTGCTCCTGGCATCTGGATTGATCACTGCTGGCCATCAATCCATGAATTTCACCTGGACCGTGCTCAGTGAAGTCGGTGATGTGATCTGGGCCCACTCTACGGTTTCTCAGACCATCCCTTGGCCGACCCTAACTCCAGACCTCTGCAAAATGGCCCTCGGCAGCCCGAACGCTTGGGGACTTGGCACCATTTTTACACAACATACTGCTCCTGAAATTGATCTTCACCACTCTTATGGTGAAGGGAATGTTATAATTCAAAAAAAAAAAAAAAAAGGTCCTACTTACAGTCTTTCTCCCTCTATGTTGTCCCTGGCCTAGGTGCTGAACCTTCGCCCTAGTTTGCGGGCGTGCCCCATATCTCCTCCCTTATTGACACTTATCTAAACTTAAAATGACCTGAGTGACTCCCCTCCTTTAGGAGCTGCATAGGATTCAGACCTGTGCATATTGGCTCACAAATGTGTGAGTACAATATGGGCACCAACATGGGTGCAAGGCATAGCACCGCAAGGGAAGGTCCCTTTTGACCACTTCTGAATTCCCTGAGAGTCAAACCTGACTTGCATGGAGGTTGGTACCGTACTTTCTGTGTTGGCTCTGCCTCCCCTCCCCAAAAGGTACCAAGAGCAACCAAGGTGGGGTACGAACCCCACGGGAGGAGTCAGGTCACTGCTCCCCCAGTTGGTTACAGGCCCACCGTGAAATCACGGGACCCTGGGAGTCCTACCAAAATTTACAAAAATTGGCCGCCACAGAAAACACCTTCTAAAACTAATAGAAAGGGAGGAGATGTGGGGAACCATTGGACACTAGGAAAGCAAAAGTGCCTCCATCTTAAATAATGACTGCATTTTGTAATAAGTTGTCTGTTCTGGAAAGTCACAAGGCCTGCAGTTGTTTGTTAATTCATGCACCCATAAAGAATGAGAAAGTCATTATCTGATGGCCTTGGGGCTGGGGCCTTATCCTGTAGCTGTGGAACATCTTGTGGCCTTGGGGCCGGGACCTTACCCTATTGAAACAGAACTGTAGCAATACCTAAACTGCTGACAAACTCCTCTGTTCTGCTGTATAAAAGGCACCCTGAGAAAAATAAAATTTGGCAGCTTGATCAGACTCCTGTCTTGCTGTCGGTTCCTTGTGTCTCTTGTTCCCTTCATTTCAGGTTTTCTGGGGTCCGTGCTCCCGTTGAAGCCCCGCTGGCCGGGTGCTAAGTTACTAAAGACAGCCTTCTAGGTTTTCAACTTTAAACCCAAAAGTCTTTACTTACCCACTACAACAATAGTCAGATATTTTTAAGTAGAAAAGGAATTCCAAAATTCAACTCTCAATTCAGATTACCTTATAGACTCAATTAAAAGTCAATATTTAGATGGCTTTAATGCTTATTATAATTTAATTTCTGACAGATTGCTTGATTTGAGTTTGTTGACAGAACAATGTAAAATGGTTATAGAAATGAAACTGATAAAAGTTTACAGTTAATGACAAAAACCATTGTTATTTGTCCCATGTTCAGGTTCAGATCCTTCAATGTGTGAATAACATCCTTTTCTTTGCCCATATAGAGGAGGTTTTACAAGGGAGTGATGAATTTATGCTAGGGCTCCATTGGTGACCCACTCTCTCCTACATGACATTGAACATCACCCTGAGTTTTCTTATACCAGGAAACAGAAATATAAACAAACCTGGTGGCCCATACAGAGACAATATTCTTCACCTAGACCTGTTTTGGGTTCCTATTTCCGGAAAGATAAAGTAAACATTTTTTCCCTAGTCCTCCCACAGAGTAAAATAAATAAGAAACATTTAAAAAGTATAAAGAAAGGGTTTGGTGGACCAAAATAACAGCACAGTAGGGAGTTCACTGTATTATTTTGGTGGTTTTAATTTTTTACCTCATATACGTAGTAAAACCTATAAACCACTAAAACATGGGCAAAATGTCCAACAAAAGCTGGCTTTCTTCAGCTATAGAAACAAGAAATCAACTGGAGAGATTGCTAAGCAGTTAAGGTACTTGCCTGAAAAGCCTAACAACCCTGGTTTGATACCCCAGTACCCACTTAAAGCCAGGTGCACAATGTGGTGCATGCATATGGAATTCATGAAACATGCATCTGGTTTTCATTTGCACTGGCTAGAGACCCTGGTGTGCCCATTCTGACTGTCTCTCTTCTCTCTCTCCCCCCCCCTCTGCTTGCAAATAAGTAATACTTAAGAGTAAAAAAAGAACCAGGAAACAAGAAGCTGAATAGGACAGAAATATTTACATAACTATTTTACTATAGGAAAGTCCATTAAAACATTATGACCTCATCCACATCCACATAAAAGAAGAGGGAGTGGAAACTCAGACTTTCTAACTTTCTAAGGCTATATCAAAGTACTCTAGCATCCCTGTTTGGATAGTGACGAAGGATGCCAAGCAGAGAGTTTGGACTTTCATTCCAACCATCCAGTGAGTAGTCTGTGCCCCCATCACCACATAGAGTTCTGGAACTCCCATCTCTACTCCTCATACACAAGCAATAACAGTAAATAAAAATGCATCAGTGAAATAATACAAATGAGTAAATAAAAGCATTGAAACAAGGTGGGACTTCATGTCTCTCAAAGACTAATATTCAAGGACTATTTCATTTACTGCTCTTATAAAAGAATAGCTAATCAACCTGATACGCTATGTCTGGATGGGATTTTGAAAAATAAGCATGACTCATAGTATTTTTCAGGTATAGAAGGATTTCCCTTTTCAATAATCATTCTGACCCTTGTTTACCACAGAAAGTGGTCACTTCCTTCTTAGTTAAGTTACCTTACTTCTACTTCCATTGGAAGTATGCTCTAGAATTTGCTTTGCTAATGGCATCATTGGGCTTGTACTTTTAGTTAACCATACTTGAGTTCCAGGGCATCTCTTGGCATTTGTGGAACTGCTATTGACTAAATTTTGTTCCTTCACTCTCCAATCCATATGTTGAAGCGCTAACTGCTAATGTGACCATATAAAATTATCAGTATTGGAGGTTAGACCTAGGCTTTGCATATTCTAGACAAGTCCTCCACCACTGAGCTATTTTACAAGCCCCTTTTGTGCTTTTATTTTGAGACAGAGTCTAAGTCAACCATGATAGTTTTGAACTCACACTGTAGCCCAGTCTCCATAAACTTTTAATTTGCCTGAATAAGCCTCCTGAGTAGCTAGGATTCTATGGCTGCACTACTAGGCCTGGTGAAAGAAGAGTGTTTAGAATGCAATTAAGTGTGATGGTTAATATTGATAACTTGATAGGATATAAGATCACTAGGATCAAAAATCTCTGGACTTGTCTCTGAGGAAGTTTCTAGATTAGGTTAGTTAAAAGTGGGAAGACTCACCCTAATTCAAAGGAAACCATGAAAGGCAAAATCTGTGTGTGTGTGTGTGTGTGTGTGTGTGTGTGTGTGTATGCATGTACATGTGTGAAATAAGGAGGGAGGGGATGGGTATAGGAGGACTTAAAGACACCATCAACCATCAAGAAAACAATTGACATTTACACAGATACAAAAAGTTTATGCATTATTTTAAAGTGTACAGAAAATATGTATTAATCATGGCATATGTTACATTGAGAAAACCAAGTTAAGTATTAAAGAATTTAAGTCATAGAGAGTACATTTTCTAGGCATAATGGAACCAAACTAGTGATCATTATGAGAGAGTTAGCAGGAAAATCTTCAGATACTTGGAAATTAACAACACATTTATGTAATCCATGAGTCAATATGAAAGTCTCAGAGGAAATTTTAAAACAAGACATGGAGCTTAAAGAAAATGAATATGCAGCATATTAAAATTTGAGTGGCACAGCTAAAGCCACATTGAGAAGTAACTTTACAGGGCCAAATTAATATATTAGGGAAGAAAAGTCTCAGGTTAATAATGTCAACTGTAGCATCAAAAAACTTAGTGAACGAAGAGCCAAACAAACTGAAGGCAAGCAGAATAAAGGGAAAACCAAATGATTATATACATAGAAACAAATGGAAAATGAACAAGACAAAGAACTGATTCCGACATTATCACTGGTGTTGATAAACCTCTAGCAAGACTGCTGAAGGAAAAGATAGGATGCAAGTGATCAACATAAGGAACAAACAAAGAATGTCAAACATATGCCCTCCAGTACTGAAAATACAATTAGGAACTGCTGTAAACAAAATACATACATTACTGACAACTTACACAAGGATATTCAACACCTCGAACAACACAGATCACAACTCAGCAGAACTAACTTACACAGATGGATAAATACCCTCACGAAGGATGGACCAACATCCAAATGGCTTTACTAAATCATTCTAATACATAGATTAAGTATTAGAAACAATTCTCAGACATATTTTATATAAAATATAAGGTAGAAATCAATTCATTTTATAAGGCAAAATAAAAAAGGGTAGAACACAAATTCATTTTGTAAATAAACTGACACCAAAAACTAGGCAAATACAGTACAACAAAGAAAGCAACAAGCTATCATATGTCATGAATATAGACACAAGATGCACTAATAAATAGAATTTGGAATGTATATAAAGATTTATGCCTGATTCAATATATAAAAATCAATCAATGCAATACACAATGTTGAAAGATTAAAGAAATTAGTCATGTCAGCTAATACAAAACAACAGTTGACAAAATTTAGTCCCCATAAAGGGTATCCTTATGATACGTGAAAAATAAATAGATTATAAAGCTCATAGTTGGATTGAACTTTAGATTTTGGATTCATGTCTTTTTCATTTGTGGAAATTTTCACCATTGCTCTTCAGTTTCTGTTTCTCTGACATATATTCTATTCTTTTCTATGTTAGTGCCCTTTAGGACATTAATATTTCAAAACCTTCTTTAACTGTTGGTAAATACTGGTATTTTTGGTGTATGTGTATGTGTGCAATGTGTGTACTGTTCATGCATCAGGCACATACACGCAGAGGCCGGAGAACACTGATTTGCCCTCCACTGTCACCCAGATGCTTTACATACTTGAGAAAGCGGCTCTCACAGAAACTGGAACTACTAACTTTTTGATCAGATTGGCTGGCCAGAAAGCTCCACCCAATCCCCCTGTGGCTGCTACCCTCAGCATTGAGGTTACAGGCATGTGTGGCTACACCGGCATTTTTACGTAGCTGCTGGGGATTGAGCTCAGGTCTTCATGCTTGCGCAGTAAGCACTGGTACCCACTCAGCCATCTCCCCAGCCTTGAATATAACTCAAACACTTAATCTCATCATTTGTTTAGATGCATTCTAATCAATTACTCCTATTTTACATGACTACAGTTTTCATTGCCATTTTTTTTCTTTTTTTCTTTATTAGTTAGTTTTGTATTCAGCAAATACAGTCAGTTTGGTACCATTATTAGGCTCATCTGTGACCTACCCCCTCCCCTTGGCCCCTCCTTGTTGAGGTATACGGGTCTTGCATTGTGGAGTTAGCCCACAGTTATGGGTAAGCTAAATGTCTCTGCATATCATGACCCAACATGTGACTCTGACATTCTTTCCGCCCCCTCTTCCGCAAAATTTCCCTGAGCCATGTTGGGTTCATTTTTGGCCTGCTTCAGTGATGAGGTGTTGGGGGCCTCTGAGGCTCTGGCTCTCTGATTTGGTGGGAGTTGATTTTTCTCTGTGCTGATCTCCTTCCCCCTTGTGCTGGTATCCAGTTCATCAGGAAATCAGCACCCTTGGAGCTGGGAAACAAGTCAGAACCATATCCAAACATAAGCCCACTCGCCAATATCAAGCTACTATCAATCATGGGCTACAAGAGGGCCTACACCTATTAAATTCTCTATTAAAAAAGTAAGGGTTATCTCTTTTGTCCTGGTGCTAACTTACTCTCTGTTGAAGAATCTGCTTCTCTTTTTCAGATAGATGTAGATCCTAAGGAGAGAGCCACCCCATCATTGTCAATTTTTATGACTGCTTTATATCTACTAATATTATTCAGCCCAGGTGTAATTTTTTAAAAATTTATTCCAATCAATGAAGAAGAGCTCTTTCTAGAGCCAGACTCCATAGGTTTGAACAAGAGTTTTACAATTTATTATGTAAAGTTGGGCAAATCACTTAAGCTATTCTCATCTAATTTTCTTCATTTGCAAAATGAGAATTTTCTTCTTAACATTCCTGTAAGAATTGCATCACTGATATGAAACCAACTGAGTTTTCAGGCATTTTTGAGACTTTTTTTTTTGTATCTAATTTGATTAACAAAATGGCTTGTAGTTTTGTTTTTGCTGTTGTTGCATGCTCATTCAGTTTGGGTATCAAGGCAATAGTGGCTTTATAAAATGAGTTCGGTAGTGTTACTTCCCTATTTTGTAAAATACTTTAAGAGGTATTAGTGTTATGTCTTAACTTAATAGTTTGGTAGAGGGCCTGGAGAGATGGCTTAGCAGCAAAGGCACTTGCCTGCAAAGTCTAAGGACCTATGTTCAACTCACCAGAACCCACGTAAGCCAGACACCCATAGTGGTGCATACATCTGGAGTTTGTTTGCAGTGGTTAGAGGCCCTGGTGTGCCCATTCTTTCTTGCTCCCCCACCCCTCATAACTAGAGAAATATTTTTTTAATAAAAAGGAAAAAACGTTTGGTAGAATTCAGCAGTGAATCTGTCTAGTTCTGGGATTTTCTTTGCATGGAGCCTTTTCCTCATTGCTTCAACCTCATTGCTTGTTATAGGTCAATAAGCACTTTGTATCGTCATTAAATTTTGGTCGGCCATATGTATTTAGGAATTTATCCATTTATTCAGGGGTTCCCAGTGTTTTGGAAAATCATCTGGATTTCATTGAAGTCTGTTGTAACAACACCCTTCACTTATTCAATTTAACTAATTTGGGTCTTTCATAGCTTTTCTGGAGGGCTCATAATTTTATTGATCTTTCAAGGAAACAACCCTTTATTTGTCTGACTAACTGCTGTTGTTTCTCTTCTTTACATGTATGCATATTTGTGATGTGTGGATGCATGTTTGCATGTGCATGTGTGTAAGCACATTATGTGTGAGTGTGCATGCACATGTGTGTGTACTTTTGTGTAGAGGTCAGAGGTTGACACTGAGTATTTTTCTGTCAACATGCCCTTTATTAAGTGAGACATGATCACTCAACTTGAACCCAGTGCTCACAGTTTCAGTTAGTCTAGCTAGCCAGCTTGCCCTGAGGATCTGTTTCAGCCTCCTGAGTGCTGAGAGTAGAGGTAGGCTGCAACACTAAGTCAGGATTGACCTGGGTGATGGGTATCCAGACTCAGTTCCTCACAGTTTCACAGAAAGCACTTTACCCAATCAACTATCTCCCTGACTCTATGTATTGAGCTTTTAGTCTCCAGTTTACCAATTTCTGCCCTAAATATTTCTTATTTATTATCATCTATGGCACTAAGGTATGGCTTTTTATCTAGAGCTTTTAAATGTGATCTCTTTGAGATCTCATTTGAGATCTTGAGATCTCTTTGATTTTTTTAAATTACTTATTTACTTGAGAGAGACAGAATGGGCATTCTAGGGCCTTTAGCCATCACAAACAAACTCCAGATGCTTGTGCCACCTTGTGCATACATCTTGACGTGGGTATTGGGGACTTGAACCTGGGTCTTTTGGCTTTGCCAGCAAGTGCCTTAACTGCCAAGATATCTCTCCAGCCCTTTTTGATTTTTGTGTTTTGAAGTAGAGTCTCACTCTACCCCAGGTTGACCTGGAATTCACTGTGGAGCCTCAGGCTTGCCTCAAACTCATGGCAATCCTCCTACCTCTGCCTCCCGCATGCTGGATTAAAGGCATGTGCCACCATGCCCAGACTCTCTTATTTTTTTTTTATGTTAGCATTTATAGGTATGAACTTTCCCTTTAGAACTACTTTAGCTGAGTACAGAGGTTTTGATAGGTTGTACTATCATTTTCAAATTCTTGTAAGTAGTAACTTTTCTCTCTGATTTTTTTATAGTCTCTTTTTATGGCCAAAATTTACTTTCTGCCATAATTCCCTAATCTGAGTTCACCTAGATACAAGTTACAACTTTGTCTCTTGGGTTTGGGTGATGATTGCTTCCATGTTCAAGGCCTGCAATCTGAGAGGATATGGAGGCCCACCTGCCTGATTTTACCTCCATTGTGTCATCAGGACACTGCACCACAATCCACAGCTCAGGTCCATCAATGCAGTTTGTCCAGGTAATGTTAGGGAGGGGAAAAGGATAGCATGTTTTCTAGCTAATGGAATGGCTCTCGATCTCAGCTCCAGGGCCTGTGCCCCAGTCCCCTCCACATGCATACCTCATCTACCCTGTTGTTGCATTTTGTTATCCTGGACCTTCTGCCTTCTGGCTTTCATGATGCCTGCCTGCCCATGATGGTATTTCTCTCAGGGCTACAGCTGAGCTCAGCCCAGCACAAGCAGCATGGTGCAGCTGAGCAGTAGAGGCTTGGCTGCTTCTGTACAGAGAAAGCCCCATGTGGGCTTGTTTCTGGTTTTTTTTTTTTTTTTTTTTTTTTCTTTTTTTGCTGCTTCTCAATTCTCTGTGTTAACTTCTTTTTACCTGATCACATGAGCACAGCTTCTTAATCAGCCATGTTCCTGGACATCTAATAGCATGCTTTTTCATAAGTGTCTTTTCTTCATTCGCCTTTTGCCAAATCTAAAAGTAGTTTAATTTTTCAAATACACCTCCATTTTTATTGGCAGTTAGATCAAATAAATATTTTATATAGCAATTAATGTTTTTCTTTTTAACTCTCAAGATTTTTTGTATACACTTTGGAATTTTCATTTAGAAGTTTATTATGAGTAGAAAGTCTATACATTTTTCATCTTTTTCAACCTGTTCCTTACATCTCAAATCTTTATCAGTATTCTAAAATCAGTTCTGATTCCAGAGTTTCTTTTCCCTACAATAAAAATACTCACAAAGATAATAAAAATTGAGTGATAGTCTAGTATACTTTTGTTCCTCTTCTGCAGTGTTAGATACGTATTTCAAGCTAATAAAACCAATTCAGCTAACTATGACTACCTCTACATTCAGCTACTGTCCTCATGCAAAAGCCAAGAATTTTCAACTCTGAAAAGAAAACCTCCGTTACAGCCACCCTTCCTTCAGTGTCAGTCTCTATTTCTCTCCAGAGTTCAGAAAGAAATGTGCATCACGTTTTCTTGTTGTTTGTCACTGGAGGAGGCTTAGGATCCTCTGTGAGAGGACGTAGAAGTAGAAAAAGAATGACAGACAGTAGGAGAATGTGGTGTTATATACTCACCCTCACATAACTCAGGAAAAAGCTTCCCAAAATTAGTCAGAGCCTGAACCAAAAATAAATAAATAAATCTAAAGACAGAACAAAAGGCAGAAAATGTGGTAAAGAGAAAATACTTCCAGACTATCAGGCAAACATTTGTAAAGATTTGGCACAGAGGCTGAGCCAAGGCAAAAGAATGATTCACTTTGTCAATAGCTGTGGCTTCAGTTACTCTTTTATTGCATTTTTTTCAACACCTTTAAAAGGTCTCTTATTGTCCCTGGAGTGTAATATTACACAACACTGCTCAATGATGAAAGCCATGCATTCTGAATTTTGGTCCAATTAATTCTGGCACTGGGACAATGTTTACCAGGAAATTAAGGAAAATGCTTTCTTAGCTACTCTGCAATTACATAGTGTATCACAAGTAAAATGGAAATCATTAAGTAGGAAATTATTTCGGCTCATTCATATAAGTCTAAAACCACCTGTTTTTGCATTACTGAAAGATTTTTAACTAATTAAAAAAACAGAAATTGATTTTTTAATCAAGGCTACTGAAAGGCAAATGTAAGCTCCCATTAAAGTATGGGAACAGCTTGAGCAATTCCATTTTTAGTGTGCCACATCTCTAATTCTCAACAGCTCTGAACATTTCATAATTGGCTTTCAATTCTTCTGGCTGGGCAGGTGCTGTTCGAATGAAATCAGTCAGAAAACACTCCTTTTTTTTCAGATAATTTGGCAAGTGTTGTGGGCTTGTTGCTTTCTCCTGAACACAATTCACTGTGGAACTGTTTCTTTAAGTGGTCTTCAGGAAGGAACCTGGCATCAGGCCTATGACTGCTGCCAACTGGGAGAGGTCCTTTGTATTCTTAGATGATCTGGTGCCCCACAAAATACCAATCTAATCCCTCCTGATCACAGATGTGGCATTCATATGAAGATGCCTTGCTCAGTGTGAAGCTTTCTTATCAGAGGAACGGCTTGAGTAAAGGAAGACTAAAGGCCCCAGGGTGTGCAGACATGAGATTTCCACTCTCCTGCACTGATGCCCCCTAGAAGGGAACATACCTCAGCTGTTCTCCAAAGATTAATAATCACTCTATGCATTACTGCTATATGATTAATTAAATTACACCTTTCTCTAAAAGATTCCATAGACCTTAAAACCACACAGGGGAAGAATGACTTTTTCAAGCCTGAAGGTTCTTGGATCTACCTTTGCTGTCCCCTCCCACAGTGATACTCAGAAGCAGGAACTTAGAAACACGCAGTTCTCTTTAAAAACCAGAACCATCTCATAACCCTCATGCTATCCATCTATCCATCCATCCGTCAGTCCATCCATCCATCCATCCATCCATGTGAGTAACAGTGAAAAAGGATGAGACATGGTCACTCTGGGTTCCTTTATGCTAGTAGAGGCATGTGATTTTCACACATATTTCATGTTAGAATGAGACATGCAAACATAGTTAGATTTAGCTTGGGGGGCAACAATCTATAGATCTGTGGCATGTGGATGTGCTGTGAGCATCAGTGTCCTTTTACATGCAAACACTGCATGATTGCTTATTTGTTGGGTATTTTCTCCTTTGACAGAAAAGCTCTGCAAACACCTAGAAATAGTTGATCATGTGAAGTGTCCAGTGAAATGCACATAGACCTGTGGTCTCAGCCATGAGGTCATTCCTGTGGCTAGAGGAAAACATCCTTAATGCACTTTGCTGTTCTCTCTTGATTTCTTGGTCTTCACTCAAAACAAGTCTCTGTGGTGGACCCCCCACACCAAAAAAAGCCTAAAATGAGAATAAATTACTTTTGGTTCTAAAAGTATAGTTTGCAAGGCTGACAAGCTTGTGGGTCTATAATTGGCCATCTCTTCTATTTCCCTGTCCCTGCAAGAACATGAAGTAATAAACCAAAGAATGTAAATAAATTCAAATTATCTCATTGAGGAAAGTAGCTCTGGAGAAGCAAACTCATCCAGATGCTAAGAACAAAGCTGTTCTCTGTGAATTTTATTTTGAACACCTTAATTACATACTTCTTCCTTCTTTTTTAAATATTTGTATTTGTGAAGAGAGAGAGAGAGAGAGAGAGAGAGAGAGAGTGAGAGAGAGAATGAATGAGTAAATCAGAATCTCTTGCCAAGGCAATAAACTCTAGATGCATGCAGCACTTTGTGCATCTTTTAATGGGTACTGAGCAATGGAACCTGGGCAAGCAGCTGAGTCATCTCCCTAGCCCATCAATTCTTCCTTCTTAATTTCCAACAGTTTTCTAACTTCCTGATCAGTATTATTGCTTCTATTTTTCTTTCCAATTAAACAAACATAAAAATTTACTAGCTTCTCTAGTGGCAAGTAAAAAGAAAAAAAATCCATAGGAAGTTAGAATATTTCACTGAAACTGATATTTGAAAAAATATCATGACAACAATTCTATGAGAGTCAAAGGATGCATTTTGAAGCTATCCAACAAGTTGTCCATTTTTTTCTTTCTTAATCCAATGACTGATAATTGGACTACTAAACTAGAGTTTAGTATTGAGAATTAATTTTAAAAACTTATTTCAAACTTGTATACTAATATTCAGTAATGCCTACCAATGGTGTTCCCATAGCTCCTCTGCCTCTCACCCTCCACACTTTCTTTCCTTTAAAAGTCATTATAAAAATTAGTTCTCTGGCTGGGGAGATGGCTTAGTAGTTAAAAGTGCTTGCTTGCAAAGCCTAATGGCCAGGTTTGATTCCCCAGTATCCACATATCCACAGAAAGCCAGATGCAAAAGTAGCACATGCATCTGGAGTCCCTTTACAATGGCAGGAGGCCCTGGAGCACCCATTCTCTCTCTCTCTTTTATTCTCTTTTCCTCTATCTGTTTGCAAATAAATAAATAACTACGAACGCTCAATATTCTACTTCTTTTTACCTTTCTAGTTTTATCTCCTTTACCTCTGTAATGCAAGCAATGTTTATCATAATGTCTAGGAAACCTATGGGGAAAAGAAAACAGAACTTCATTAAGACTATGGTAGAAAAAGAGAAGAGCTCAAGAAGGCAAAAATTATCAAATGCATGTTTGTATGCCAGGGAAGTGTGGGTTATACATGAGATTGGTGACACTGGAATGTCAAATCCATGAAGACAGATCATGTATTCAATTTGCTTACTGTTGGGTCCCCATTTCCTAAAACAGTGCCTTGTCCAAAGTAGATACATAGTACATAGTGTTTTCTTTTTGAATAAAAAAGTGAAGGGGCTGGGGAGGTTACTCAGAGATTAAAATCACTTGCTTGCAAAGCCTGCTGGATTATGTTCTGTTTCTCAATAGCCACATAAATACAGATGTACAAAGTGTCACATGCCTCCAGAGTTTGTTTGCAATGGCAACATCCCATAGTTACCCATACTCTTCCCTCCTCACTCACACACGCATACATAAGTAAATAAATACATTAATTAATTAATTAATAGGATGATGGACTTGGCAGATGGCTCAGTGGATAACATGCTTGCCATCCAAATGTGAGGACTGGAGTTCAGATCCCCAACACCCATGGAAATGCTGGGCAGGTGTGAAGGCAGTCTGTAATACCAGCGTGCAGGAGACAGAGACAGGGACTCAAGCTGAATCAGTGAGCTCTGGGTTCAAGGTAGAGAGCAACTGAAAAAGGCATGCAGTGTCTGCCTCTGACCCTCACATGCACATGAGTGCACATATACAGATGTTTGTCCACACACATATATGCACATGTACATACACCACACATATATACTGTTGTAGTTACTGTGCTGGTTTGATTCAGGTGCCCCCCCCATAAACTTAGGTGTTATGGATTCTACATTTCCCAACTGATGGCAATTGGAAATTGAAGTGTCCTGGAGGCAGTGTGTTGTTGGTGGGGGTGGGCTTATGGATGTTATAACCAGTTTCCCCATGTCAGTGTTGGGAACACTCTTCTGTTGCCATTGTTCTCCTAATGTCGGCCAGGAGGTGATGTCCACCCTCTGCTCATGCCATCATTTTCCCTGCCATCATGGAGCTTCCCCCTCAATGGTGTAAACCAAAATGAGCCTCTTTTTTCCCACAAGCTGCTCTTGGTCAGTGATTTCTACCAGCAATACAAACCTGTCTGCAACAATAAAGTGGTCACGAGGAGTGGGATTGCTGCAAGACACCTGACTGTGTGGCTGTGGACTTTTGGAGCTGATTTTCAAGAGGAATGTGGAAGGATTTGGAACCTTGACTTAAGGGATGCCTTGCAGTGCTGTAAGTACAGCTTGATGGACTATTCTGGTCAGAGTTGAAAGACCTGCATGAAGTAGGAACTATGAGGTTTGGCTTATGAGGGTGAGAAAGAGCTTTGCTTGGACTGGGCTAGCAGTTTGTGTGAGAGAAGCTTGCTCTTATGCCCGTGTCCTGAGAAGTAGTGCAGGGTTGGTTTGCAGAGAAATGAACTGGTGTGAGCAGAGGGATATGGCACAGAAATCTTTGGGTGAACTGCTGCCTGTTCAGCTGCAATTGAGAGATTACAACCTTTGAGACTGGGCCAGCTGACCTGCACTGGGGCAACAGGAAGATTGTAGACTCTTTTGAAGAGGCCTGAGTGCTCAAGGAGTGTCCTGTTCTTCAAAGTCTGCTTTATTCCCCCCTGGATTAACAAATTGGCACCCTACCTGGTATTGTGGAGTATAAGAAATGCAGGAAAGAGAGAGTCATTAAGTTGGCAACATGGTCTTGTGTTTTGGAAATGGCCATGGGCAGTGTGGAGCAGGTTTGCTGGATGCCTGCATGGAGATCCCATGGGACCATGAGGTTGAACCGTGGGTTGCAGCAGAGACCCAGTGGAGATGCCAGGACCACCCGATGGCTTCCAAGGAGAGCTGCCTACCCCAGATGAAGTTTCCCAGGACTGTGAGTAGCCTAGCTCGAGGGGCAGACTTGGAATTCCAGAGATTTGTTACTGACTAGAGTTGTTGGCCTTGAAATTACAGAGTTTGATGTTTTTCTTGGTTGCTTTAAATCTTATATTGGCTGAATATTTCTTGCTATTCCTAATGCCACCTTTTGCAGTGTGAATGTTTATTCTGTGCTATTATGGGTTTGGGGGGATTTTTTGGTATTATAGCTCAGTTAGAAGATCTTGGACTATGTATGAACATCATTAGGATTGATAAAAACTATGGGGAGTTTTAAAGATAGACTGAATGAATTGCATTTTACATCATGGATGGTTAACAGTTCATGGGGTCAGGAGTGGAATGTGGTGGTTTGATTCAGGTGTCCCCCATAAACTTGGGTGTTCTGGGTCTTAGGTTCCCCAGCTGATGGCAATTGGAAATTGAAGCCTCCTGGAAGCAGCGTACTGTTGGAAGCAGGCTTGTGAGTATTATAGCCAGTTTCCCCATGTCAGTGTTAGGCAAACGCTCCTGTTGCTATTGACTACATTTTGTTGGCCAGGAGGTAATGTCCACCCTCTGCTCGTGCCATCATTTTTCCCTGCCATCGTGGAGCTTCCCCTTGAGCCTGTAAGCCACAACAAACCCTGTATTCCCACAGGCTGCTCTTGGTCAGGTGATTTGTACCAGCAATGCGAACCTAACTGCAACAGTTACCTTCACATTTCTAGGATAAAATATACAACCAATATCTGATGGAAGGAAAGTGTTTATTTTGATTTACAGTCTCTAGGGAAAGCTTCATGATGGCAGGGGAAAGATGGTAGAGCAGAAGTTGGATATCACTTCCTCCCACAGAAGGTAGAAGACAGCAGCAAAATACTGAGTTGACCACCAGCAAGTGTGAACTGGCCATAACACCCCTACATCTGCTCCAAGAAAAGCGCCTGCTGCAGCAAGGCTCCACCTCCCCAGTTGCCACCAGCTGGAGACCAAACACTCAAAACACAGGAGTTTATGAGGGACATCTGATTCCACCACTCATACCCACACAAAAATGATTGATGGATTCATCCATTCATTTCTTTATATACTAAATTAACCTCTCTTGACCCTGATAACTCTTGTGCGATTTACATAGTTTAGTTGCTATGACATCATAGACCAATTTCATTTCGGGAAAGTCTAACTCTTGATGTTATAGAAAACATATCTTCAGAAGGGTTTCCATGGCAACCCTCAACTAAAAAGAGCCAACAAAGTACCAAGCTAGGAGAACAGAAATAAAGCAAAAGAAGGAAAGATGAGAATTACCTAACCAGGCTGGATATAGGCTTGTAGAAAATGCATTTTGTGCATGTATCTGGAGTTTGTTCATTGCAGTAGCTGGATGGAGTAGACTGCTCATCAAGACAGCTGAGGAAAGCCCTGGGAGGTGACCATCAAGGAGTGAGAGTGGAAGATGTGCTTTGCAAGCAAGCTCCATAACTGCTAAGAGAAACCAGCCCTCCCTATATCTACCTGAAGAGATCTCGTGAGTGCTTATGAGGGTCATGTGGTCATGACGCTGAGAAGACCCACAGGCTGCTTGTTCTTCTGCAAGCCAGAGAGATGTAGGGAAAAAAAAAAAATAAAATGCATTTTGACTTTTCAGTCGCACAAGGTATTCTTCCTGAAGGTATATGAACTTCTAAAGTACAAAATAATCTAGAAGCTTGGGGAACAGAGAGAAAGGTTGTCCAACACCTTTCTTCCATTCCCTGACTTCCAATGGTCCAAGTTAAAAATTTCACACTTTATCTAACCTATACCATTTGCTAGTGAGGAGTCAATAGCCTAGCCATAGCACAGACAGGGAAGGTGTGGGTACTACACTGATAGCAGGGAGAGCAGCCTGGCTCTAGATCTCAAGCACAATACAAACCAGTGTTGGGACCTCTCTAGTTGGAAAACTGGAGAAGTGTGGCTATGTAGGTTGCGAAAATTCTAGATAAAACTTTTGGGGATGAGTTTGAAATTTTTAACACTTATAAAAGAAAAAATGTAGCAGTTGAGTTAAATAAGGAACATTTTATTAAAGATTACTGAAGTAGGGGAGAGAGACTGAGATCAAGTCTGCAAAAGGGAGAGGAGTTGTAGTGATAGGCATTATAGTGGAAAAGTGATGGAGGGTGTTAAGGAAGAGACTGTCAGAAAAATTAGATCATCTGGTTTTTTTTTTTTTGACAATTGATAATGATCAAAGTTGGGGTACTAGACTTTCACTGAACTAAAAGGACGTAGATGACCTATCTTTTTTGATGATTAAATCTCAAGGTGATAACTCCCAAGTCCTTGAGAAAGATATTTCTAGGCGGCATAACTGGCAAGTAGCTGAAAAAGGATTCGAAACTTAAAGGAACAGAGAATTTAAAATTTCAAGTTTTCTGGAATCAAGGAAACCAGGAAGAAATGGCATGACATTTTTTAAGAGCTAAAAGAAAAAAATAATAAAACTGTGACTTCAAATTATAGAACATGAAAATGTGCCCTTCAGAAATGAAGTAAAAATAATGACATTTTTAGAGAGAATAAAAAACAAAGATAACTTGTCACAAACATGTGTAATTGTAAAAAATGGCTAATGGAAGTTAGACAGAAAGAACATAATAGAAGAAGGCTTATGATTTGTGTGATGGTCTCTGAAGAAACCATGTGTGTGTTGATGGTTTTGAAGACTGACTGGCTGGTTAGGATTTCATGACTGTAAAAAGATAAAATGTTGTAGATCAAGAGTCTCATTATCTTGGGATATCTTTAATCTCCTTCTTGCCAGCTTGCTACCAACCTCTATATCTGACCTAACATCTCTGTGGTTATTAGATCAAATTTTTAGAATATATTACTTAGCAGATCACTACTTTCCACCAGCCCTAAAGGTTAAGACTGCTATATTACCTGAAACATCTAGGAGAGATTTCCTGACTCTGCTGTAACCCACCTCCCTGACGTCCCCTCAAAGTATTTGATAAATCAATTTGTTTATAACTTTCTTTTTGTTTTATGATTATAAAGGTTCATGGGAACCTTCTTTTTTTTACAGTGGAACATGTCTTCTGGTGTAATCTGAATTCATGTTATTGGGCCATGATCATTCATATATAAATGATATGAATACATATTTAATATTAATTATTTTCCCTCTGAAGAAGGCTATAATTTTTTTTCTTCTTTTTTCATTTTCTCAAGGTATGGTCTCCCTCTAGCCCAGGCTGACCTGGAATTCACTATGTAGTCTCAGAATGGCCTCGAACTCATGGTGATCCTCCTACCTCTGCCTCCCAAGTGCTGGGATTAAAGACATGCACCACCACACCCAGAAAAAGCTATGATTTTAATCAACAGAAATTACAGAATGGATGTAAATAAAGAAAAATACAACCAAACATCTTTCTCATGAATTTTTAAAATTATGTTTGATAGTTATTCAAGCTAGATTATTTCTATTGATCTTTGAGTTTATTGATGCTTTCCTGTTACTCCAATTTTGCTTGGAATCATGGAATGTATCTTAATTTATTATGACCATGGTTACCTCTATGTAGGAAACCTCTTTGACTATATAACCTTGTGAATGGCTCCTGGGATTAAAAAAAAAAGTGCCTCTGGGTAAATCTGATTTTTCGTCACTGTGACAGATACCTGAGAAGGAAATATTTATTTTGGTTCATAGTTTCAGAAGTTTTAGTCCACAGTAGGCTGGTTACACTGTGTCTGAGCCTGAGGCAAGGAAGAATATCATAGTGGTAAAAGCATGTGACAGAGGTAGTTCATGTTATGAGAATCATCAAGCAGAGTAAGGAGTGACAGGAAAGGACCAGAGACAAGTGATAACTTCCAGGGTACACCTCCCAGCAACACACTTCCCCTAACCAGGCCTCACCTGCCAGAGTTCTCTAGTTCCCAATAGTCCTCTCAGAAGTCTACATGAATTTTTAATCCATTATTTAGTCCATTTGTGAAGGGAGAGTCATAATGATGCAGCTACCTCTCAAAAGCCCTACCCATGAATTCTGCTTGCATCCAGGACCAGACTCTCAATTCGTGACTTTTTTTTTTTTTTTTTTTTTGGTTGGGAAGACTTTGTATCTAAACCATTACAATCATTTTTAAAACTAATGAATAATTAAGACTGAAATATGCTTCTTGAAAATATATAAATGAAGGGGGAAGGTGGAATCAGAAATTCAAGTCACTGTATTGATTGGTATAACTATCTGGAAAGAAACAAATAATATTTAGTTTTTTGAAGGAAGAGAAATTTAATCATTTCATCATTGTCTTACCTCTACTTGAAACTTGCTATAGAATAAAAATACATTAAAAATATTTTCACTATTTTACTTCAATTCAGTAAATGCACCCAACGTTAGAGACAGTTTGTGTTCTATCATCTTGTAGTTCTATTTGCATTCTATTTTATTCTTAAGAATAAACAGAAGTGATGTACATCTTATCATTGTGTAGGAGAGTTCTGAGTATTTTCCTAGCTAGACAGAGCTATTACATAATTCTAAATTGGAAATGAAGCACAGAAGTCCATGTAGGGTCTATTCTATAATAAAGCCAATAAATCATATCCCTGGAAAAAAGGATGAAACCAGTTTCACTATGAATTCCTCACCCCAAAAGTCCTTAGAAGCAATTTCAATGAAATTGATTGTATTCTCTTACATGGGAATTTGTAAAAGAGCTTAGAATTACGCTATCTTTTAAACTCAGGGGAGTGAAATAGCAACTCTTAATATTGAGGTTACGATAAGAGCCACAAACATTCACCAAATGCATTGAGATATGGGTTCAATTAAATATCATCTGTGTTTAGAGGAAGATGTTTTAAACTGATTCATTTTGCATTGTAGTACAAAATGTATTCTAAAGCACGTTCAAAGAATGGAGTCAATAAAATATTAGGTACAATGTAATTCCCAAGCTATTGATTATTACTGACTTTTGTTAGCTGACTAATTGGCTATGGGGTTGAATTTCATTTTAACATGCAATGCACAACAGCAAAAATACATACTTATATATCTTGTTACAATATCCACCAAGCAATAAAAGTAAATAAGACAAGGAGAGCACTGAAGGTGCTGTGGACTTTCTAAATAGACAATAATTATTCTTATTTTTATAATATTTTGAAACACTATTGAAAAGGGTTGACTCCATTAAATTCTAAAGTCCACTCAAATACTGTTGACCTTGTAAATGTGAGCTGCTAATCACAGATACTGCATAGTTTGACATTATTTTTAGAATGACCTAACTCCTACTTCTGGATGACCGTACAATTGTAAAATGATAAGAAGATGTTTTTAAATTACTGCTGCACCCCCAACCAATAGAAAAGGGTTTTGAGGGGCTTTCTCAGCTCTCTTTTATAGTTTTAGTGAAATTTTTATCCACCAACTTCTATTCAAATAACTAAGAGCATATTTATTTAACATAACCACATGCAACTCACTCTATGTAGCTCCAATATAGTCAGTCATTTTGAGAATAATGTAAATACAATGAGATACACAATTGATAAATATTGACCAATGATGCTCAAGATATTTTGAAGGAGAAAACAATGGTTGTATTAATTCCTTTTATAACTACAGTTGGATTGGACCATTTTGAAATGTATCTATAATCCTGTAATCAGCCAAGAGACATGAACCATACTGAATTTTAGACATGATATTGACTATGATTGTTCTGAGAATTCAGACAAAGCTAAAAGAGAAGCATCATCACTTCAGGCTGAATACCAGTTATCATTCCAGATGATATGGTGCAGCCCACGGAGAATGCTTCTGTTATATAAGTCACCACTGTCCACAGTAACTAGGCATGCAAAACCAACACTCTTAAATACAAAGGAGCTAATATTTGTGGCCAGGTACATAGAGAGAACTTGAACTTTACTGTGGACCGACTGTGCCAAGTTTATCCCATATGTTCCATAAAAAGTCTCTCGGAGGTCATTGGAGTGCCCTTATGCATGAGCTTATGCTTTGGTGGAGTATGAATGGATGTTTCTAGATGCATTGCATTGCTAATGGGAACAAAAGAGCCAAAAATAACAAAACCTAGCTCATAGAAACCAGAGTGAGACACACTCCTTGTTCTACAATGATCCCCTCTCTTAATGCTTGGTAGACTGCATTGTACTCTGAAGGAGAAATATTTGAAGAGTCTAATACATTATCACAACACAGGGGCTGAAAAGTGGATTTACAGTTGAGAGGCATGAAGATCCATAACCAGAAGAGAGAAAACTAGAAAAAGAAGTCTAAAAAATGAACTGCTGATTTACTATTAGTGATTATTTTTGGCAAAACATCGTTTGGCTTTGGTGTGAGCTCTGAACTAATTAAAACTGATCTCACAATATTCTTTCTGATCATGTAGAACATAGCTTTTTACATTGTAATATTTTATCCTTGGAGCAAATTTTATGCTACTATGAGCAAAGACATTTTCTGAGATGAACATGAATCAAGAAGTCACTTTGTAAGAAAGATAATAATCATGTACATAAGTGAGTCTTCGGTTCTTTTTATTTAAATGAAAGCTGTGTTCTCTGCATTTCACCAGTCAAGAACCAAATAATTTAATCTGTTCAGGAAATTATTAGAAATTTTTCATAAACTGAGTGGCTTCTAACAAGAGAAATTTGTTGTCTGCAGTTCTGAAGTAAGTTCTAGATTGGCATATTGGCAGCTTGAGACCCGTGGGGCCTGCTCTGTGATTTATGAATGGCACCATTACAGCTGCACCCTCACACAATAGAAATGGCCTTCTTGAACTCTCTCAACTCTCTTTTGTAATGACATCACTTGCATATTTAAATAGGATGAATGCCATGATAGCATTCAGTCAGACTGTAGATTTTGTTTAAGTGAAGAAATTGGAAGGATTTTCAAACAGTGAGACATGGCAATTTGTCAAAAGTTTTTAATGCCTAACATTATCTCATTCAGACCCAATTATGGACATTAATCTTAGGATAGTAAAAAGTAGCTAGCATGTTAATGCCAATAACCTAAGAGATTATCCTTAATACTAGCTATTATAGAAATACTGCTTAACCGTTTAAGTGATAACCCATAGATCTGTGAAATCTCCATGACTTCCTAACACAGATATTACCCATTAGTGAAGTAAAAGTTCAATGTCATTATGTTCTAGGGGAAGTTGATTGGGGAGGTTTGAGACTGCTTTAGCCTAATTTTTGTTATCATGGATAAAATAACTTATAAATGAGCACACCTTTGATCCCAGCACTCGGGACACAGATGTAGGAGGATTGCCATGAGTTCAAGGCCACCCTGAGACTACACAGTGAATTCCAGGTCAGCCTGAGCTAGAGTGAGACCCTACCTCAAAAGATCAAAAAAATAATAATAACTTATAAATGGACATAGAAAGCTATCAAGCTATATGTAAAAAAGTACATATTTAAAAAAGAAAAGGCATATTACATGGAGAGTAGCCGGGGCACTAGGGCAACCAAAAGAGTAAGTACCATGCTGGGCATTGTGGGAGTATTGTTGGTTTATTTTTTACGGGCTCAGAGATGCTGATGATACTGGAGTGTATACTTGAAGTCATTTGACAAGTTCCACATTCTATGATAATTAAGTTACTGCCACATGAATTTTCTTGAAGAGAAATAAATAAAAGTCTATTCATCCCAGATAGAGATGGCCCTAATAGCCTGACAAATGGGTTCCATGTGAGTCTGTCTTGGTAAGACAATGAGTTTATTGGGGCAAGAGCATGAGTGACCAGGAGGTACTACATTCCTATGAAGTCCTCTGAGTGACCTATAGGTAGCTATAACACGAAGAAGTCCCGCCTTAGTCAATTATTTATTTACCTTTTACATGATGGTGGTTGGGATCTATTGTAAGAGATACAAATTGTGAAACTCTTGGAGTCCTCATGAGTTTCAGCAGTCTGGTTACTCACCTACTTCTCTCCAGGAGGAAATGTTGGTCCGATCTTGTGAGGATCTCAGGGAGGTCATACCATTGTTCTCCTTCAAGATAACAACAGTCATGCCCAATCTAGAGGAAACAGCTCTACTACAGTTACATAAGTAGTTACATATCTATATCTATGTCTTGAAATAATGTATATGATTGACTTGAAGCCATGGTACTGAAAGTTTAGGATAATGACAGGAGACTATGAGGTACTTTCTCAAGGGTCATGACACTATAAAAGATGTCAAGAAAAATCCCTCAGTTACTCTTATCTTAGTGGCTTAGCCTTCAAAGCGGGTTGTGATAGTTTGGATATTATCTTGGGGTCCTTGTAATGTCCACCAAAAGCACTCAGAGAAGGCACACAGACCCTAGTGTAGAAGATAGGTTGTGTTTATTGCAGAATAAGTAGAACACACTCTCAAGGGTAATGCCAGAAAATGGTCAAATGGTCTACCTTGTCAACAGCCTTTACACTATTTCTAAGGTCTCTATAACAAATAGCATTTCCTGTCCAGTGACTGGCATGCCTGTTTGAATTGACTCTCTTATAAGGGGACAATGGTATGTCCTCATCTTAACCAGAAAGCCTTGTAGTAGACAGTAATATTATGCAGCTTAAATAACTATCTATTACTGACCTTATGTCACATCTCCTCACAGAGCCAGAGCTATGACTCACATTCCATTTTTGTGATCATTAATCCTGAAGTCCAGTCATTGGTTTTACATGCTGCTGATTATGAAGTTCTCTTAGCAGGGCAATATCTAGTTAGCTACCCAATGGAAGCAATAGTTTTTAGATGGACACACCTTAAATGAGACATATATAAAATGAAGCAGAAATGTTAGGCTTTTATCTTGCTTTTAGTTTACCTTAGGAGTCAGGTGAGAAGTTAGTGCTGTTTAGCAAAACCAGTTCCTAATTTCCTATTATAATTTCATTTTTAAAAATGTAAGAGTAATACAGCACAGCCACTAGTTAGGGACTGAGTACGTTTGCTTTTGTGATAAAGTGTTAGATGGGTATATAACTGTACTCCTACATCTGTAGATATTTTCCTATATCTCATTTATCATAGATAAATTACCACTACTCATGTCCTATGACTTATCAATAATGTGAGTGATTTTCTCACTATATAAACTTAAAATATTTTTTCAAATATTTTTGTTTATTTTTGTTTATTTGTTTGAGAGTGACAGAGAATGAGAAGGAGGCAGAGACAGAGAGAGAGAAAGAATGGGCATGCCAGGGCTTCCAGCCACTGCAAACGAACTCTAGATGCATGCGCCCCCTTGTGCATCTGGCTAAAGTGGGTCCTGGGGAATCGAGCCTTGAACTGGGGTCCTTAGGCTTCACAGGCAAGCGCTTAACTGCTAAGCCATCTCTCCAGCTCTAAACTTAAAATATTTAAAGGCACTTACTACATATAACATATAAGTTGTTGAATAGATCATTTTATTTTTTTAATTGGGAAAATATTTTGACTGTATGTTATCACTCTCAAAAACAAAATATACAGAACCACTGATGATAATGCTTGTTTGCTAATTGTGTAGGTCAGTGTTATGTGATGAACTTTGTTTTATTTAATTACTGTTCATGCTGTGGTCCTAACATGATAATTTGCCTCAGTGATTAGAATAAACCAGTGTCTATATATTTCCACAGGCAGAAAAATCTACATAGAATTGTTTGTGCCCTTTTTAAAAAATATTTCAGACAGAGAGAAAGAGAATGTGCACATCAGGGCCTCTAGCCACTGCAAACAAACTCTAGATGCAAGTGACATCTTGTACATCTCATTTTACATGGGTACTCCCCAGTATCAGAATTAAACACAGGTCCTTAGGCTTCACAGGCAAACACCTTAACTGCTTAGCCACCTCTGGCCCAGTGCCCTTTTTATTATGATGTCATATTTTATAATCAATATAAATTTTCAATTCCTAAGTGATATCACATAAACTATACTATATAAGAATCATGACAAAGCACTTGATTACCCTCCTGAGGTAAAAGGTAAGACCCTACTGCTGAAGACACCACCTGCTGCCAACCATCAAGAAATCCAGCTAGACTATGGAAGGAAGCCAGTTCCCAGACAGTTAGCCCATATAGTGCTGGAAAGCACTACAAGAGCTACTGGAGGAAAATGGCCAACAACACTGTGAGCAAGCATGGGAAACTGCTATATGAAAGCAACCAGCCTTTAAAGACATACACATGTGTGCAATGGTGGCACCCAGCCTATGTAGATAACCAGTGACTTTCTAATTGGCTAAGAGATCCACTCAATGTAAAGGAACCTATAGCTGGAACTAAGAACTGAGTCTGAATCCTATAAAAACCAAGATTATGGACTCAATGAGAAACTCCCACTTGTTTTTGGCCTAAAGAGAGGTTACACCAATCAAGATCCTACAAGGTCGTACATGCGCACAGGTGGTGCATGCGCACAGGTGGTGCATGCATCTGGGGTTCAATTGCAGTGCCTGGAAGCCCTAATGCACCAATTCTCTCTCTCTCTCTCTCTCTCTCTCTCTCTCTCTGTCATAAAAAAGCCAGTCTATTGGGCTTGCCTCAAAAAAAAAAAAACTCTCTAAATTAACAATGCTTATCCCCTTTAACCTAAGCTGATCTCAATGTTTGTTGGAGAATCTGTTTTTCTTTTTCAGAAGGCAGCGAGAACCAATGACAACCAAAATCTATCAACAAGACAAGAAAAGATAGCTGACTTCCTGGCAGGAGATGAACCACCCCAAACAGCAACTAGGGCCCAGGTAAAATCACAGAGAAATTGGTGAGATGAGCAAAAGTGCTGTTTCCATGGTGGGCCTGACAATCTGTGCCAAGGTGATGGAGACAGACACTGAAGATACTCAAAACATACCAAAGCAGAAATTCAGAAGTTGCTGAGAGCTCTACATTGAAGTACACTTAAAGCGTCCCTACCACAGATCAGGAAATTTTGTGGAAGAGGGAGCAAAAAGATTGTAAGAGCCACAGGGTGATAGGGTCTACCCAGAGGCATCCTCCCCCCGCCCACCCAATGACTAACTGCTGCTCTCATAACTCATAACGCAAAGCCATATGGTGAATACCAGTAATCCCACTAAGGAGGGCCTTCAGTAGAATGGAGACCAGAATGACAGAAATGCTGGCACCAACACATGATGTGTCCATGCAAAGTTCCTCATAAAAAAAAAAAAGAATTATAAACCAGGCATAGTGGTGCATGCCTTTAATCCCAGCACTCGGAAGGCAGAGGTAGGAGGATCACTGTGAGTTTGAGGCCACCTTGAGACTACATAGCTAATTCCAGGTCATCCTGGACCAGAGTGAGACCCTACCTCGAAAAACCAAAAAAAAAAAAAAAAAAAAAAAAAGAATTATGACAGAGCATTTCCCTTCAAAAATTGATGTGATGATCATGGTTGCATGTCTTGCAGGAGTGGAATGTTGATGCATGTGACTTATCGTTGCTTGTTGTATCTAAGAGCAGGACATTTATGTTGCATGAGTTGTTCTTGTTTTTCAGACCATCTTGTGAGGTTATTGGCTTACCCTATAGTATTTTCATGCAAAATAGAGTTACATGAGTGGCTATTGAAGAAAGGACAAGTTACAGTGTTTTGAAGGGGTTGAATGACATATCTGATTGAAGAATTTTTAAAATAATGTTGGATTTCCAAGTCAACAATAATTGCTATGATATTGCCTTCTCCAGACAAGTCACAGTGCATACACAATTTCATCATGTGTTCTCATTGCTGGTAGGTTTAATAGTGAAGCATGAGTGACTTGAATTAAACATCTCACCAAGTATTGGCTAATGCTTCTTGTTATAATAACCTTTTTGTTCTAAACAAGAAAAGATTGTCAAGTTAATTTTCATATGTGTCTATCGAAAGTGCTTGGACTTATTAAGAAAGTCTTTGGGTGAATGGGGCATACAGCATTTAAGTAGAATAGAACATTAGGTCATGGTTCCCCTGCATGTGAATCTGAATAGTTGTTACAGATAACTACTTAAAAAAGTAGAAAATTCCCTCTAAGTCAGAGGCTTGAACTTAGAAATTCATAAGGCTTTCCCAGAAATTAGGATTGGGTAGTATTTTAATTTCATCCTTAAATGTCCTACATTGTCCAGTGAGAACAGAGTGACATAGTCACCTATGAATTTAGTCATCTAAATAGTACACATATTCCAATAATTAGAAAAAATAATTTGACATCTTTTCATCCCCATTGTGTTCATGGATCTTCACTCACAAGGCACAAATAATGTAATTAAGGTTTACTACCTACCGCAACTCTCTAAATATGATTTGTATACAGAGCAGGAAGTCTACTCACACATATCTCACTTCTGGCTCTTCTCCAAGTCCGCCATTTCTCTGTCCCTGTCCCGGTCTTGCGGCAGTCCTCCCCATGCACCATAGCAGCACTACTGGCAAGGTACCTCACTGAATCTGTGCATTTCCTACTTTCTTGTGCCTTAAAAAGATGCCATAAGGGCCCGGGAGATGGCTCATCACTTAAAGGTGCTTCTTGGCCTGCTGGCCTGATTCAATTCCCAAGCACACATATAAAACCAAATAAAGGAAGTTGCATAAACATCTGACATTCGTATATAAGAATAGCACACCAATACATACACACAAATAAATATTTTTTAAAAGAAAAGATCATGAAATTCAATCTTTTTTTTTTACTTGTTTCAATGAAAGATTTGGCTACTTTCAATTACTGCATTCTATCTGAAACCAAAATATTTGACCTCTTTTTTAAAAGCTAGTTTATTGAACTCTAGTTTACATACCCAAAACACTACATACACATCTTTATGAGTGTGGAGACACCTTGTCTAAGGTTTAAAATAAGCTGAAAAGTAATGATCAAAAGTTCATCTCTTAAAACTGTATGCCTACATTATAGTTAGGTATGGCTCCATTTTATCTAAAAATTCTGGGATTTGATGATTATTCCATTTTAACCATGATAATATGGAGTGGTATTCTGTTCTTCAAATTTGCAACTTCAAAATTGCTCTCATCTGTAAGTTGAAGTTATTATGGAAATTTATTTTGAAACACTGAGAACATTATTAATCCACTGAGCTTTAGCTGATGATCTGTTAAAAGTGAGGCAATTTGTGGCTGACTGTAAGCAGTATGCAGAGATGACTGAGACCTTACTAACACTGCCTGGATTATTCACAGATCTGCACTATCGTCACAGAGAGAGCATCCTATGGACTCATCAGAATCCATCCTGTAGCCTAGACTAAAGCTTTTCTACCTTCTCCCCCTTTAATCAGTGTCTCTAGTGTTGATTTGGAGCTCAATCCAGCCATACTGATTCATGATTCTCTCTTTGAAACTGATAATGCTTTTAAGCCACAAAATTCACAATTAGTCCTACAAATAATCCTGCTTTCTCCATCTCTCATTTCCTTGTCAGCTGTCATACATGAACAGAGGTGAGTAAGCTTCAGAACTTTCTCTTTCAAACTCTCTGGAGGAGCATGTGAAGACAAAAGACCTCGCCAAATACTTCCTCCACATCTGAAGGAGTTCAGGCACTCTGCTCTGTGCCCACATGGGGCCTGTCCTCTGCAGGCAAAACTACATCATCTCCCAATCTTTACTTGGCCACTTGTTTGTCTTCTGACCTATTCATTATTATTTTTTCATTGAAATGCATGTTTTCTCTCTGTTAGTAATGCACCTGTAATTTTAGTATATTAAATGGAAGCTGGATCAAACTAATGAAATATTAAAATAAGGATGTGAAATTTGCCATGAATTTCAAATCTTCTGAAAGGCTATTACTCAACCTCATGTGTAATTTATTTAATCATACATTTGTGGCACACTGCTAGAGAAATAGTTGCTTAGAAACATGAATGTTATGGTGGGATATTTTGAGGTCCTTTACTGAACTACTGATGAATTATATAGGCACAGAGCTTCAAATTGCTGAGCTGTTAAAACAAGATCCAGCAGTGGATATAGCAACATGGCCAATCATTGAGACTACACTAATGTCTTCTTGGATTACTCAAGGCACTGAATAGTTATCATTTCAAGATGAAAGCACTCTATATGCCAATCAAAAGCCACCCAGCCACCTGGACCCATGGCCCTATATATTGTTTTCTATGCACTGTTGCTGTTGATTGTTTCCATATAGCATTTAGGTAAGATGCACAAAGGCATGCACTGCAGAAGAAAATCAACAGCTGCCTAAGCATTCAGCCCTAAACCAATGATGTGCCACTGGCATCTTCTGTGTGTTGTTCAGGAACCTGCCTGGTCCAAAAGTGCACCTACCATACTAGTGCAGCCACTGTCATTCTTTAACCTTTATCACTGATTAAGGCAGAGTGACACATGTGTTAAAGCATCACTTGGATTTTATATTAATCTCACTTTGACTTCATTTTGTGTTTCCCTTTAATTATCAAGATAAACATCAATCTAATACAGGAGTCTCTCTCCTCTCTTTCTTACTTCATCTCCTCTCTCTTCTTTGCTTACCTTTTAATTCTGTGCATAAAGAATTCAGAATAGGACTGAGGAGATTGCTTAGCAGTTAAGGCACATGTCTGCAAAGCCAAAGGACCCAGGTTTGATTCCCCAGGACCCATGTAAGCCAGATGCACAAGGTGGTGCATGTGTCTGGAGTTTCTTTGCAGCTAGTGGAGGCCCTGGTGCATCAGTTCTCTCCCTCTCTCTCTCTCCCTCTCTCTCTCTCTCCCTCTCTCTCATAAATAAATAAACAATTCTGAATATCCAAATGGCCTTCATTGCTAATTAAATTGAAATGTTCTTTCTTCATATGAAGGCACTATTTCTGGGACACTAAGACCCCTAACCAACAGATCATAATACATCAAGTTTAAAAACAAAAATACTATTCACGTTCATCAATCTCAATAGGAAAATATGTCAATCTTGCATCTAACTCTTTATCTCTACACATGACCTCTGACTGCTAGATCATAAAGCTATACCATGGCAGAGGCAGGAAAGCAAAATGCAGAATCCGTATCATAGCTCTAGATAATCCAGAGCTTTCAGGACTTAACCATAAACAATCACCTAAGATGAAGAATTCTAAAGTCTCTCTTGTATTTCCTAGGATTTTATTTGTGGCCTTGTTAATAGAAATAAATGAAAGAACTCACTTTGACTTGAAATAAGTTTGGGGGAACTGGAATAATTAAAGGGAATAAGATCAAAACTTTCCATCATTGTTACAGGCTTATGAAAATAAAAAAAATATTTCTGACACTTTAATGTGAGGTTGTTTTCACAGTAGTAATTTAAGTTGTTATTAATCTTATTTTCTTCACTTTTTATTAGTTATATCACAATGTGTATATGGTCATGTTGGTACCATCATTAGCCTCCTCCCTGTCCTGCCCCCTCCACAGGGACCCTCCTCATTGGGGAATATGGGTCATGCATTGTGGGGTTAGCCATCAGTTATGAGTAAGAGGTAAAGTCTCTGTGCATAATGACCCAACATGTGGCTCTAACAATCTTTCTGCCTCCTCTTCCACAAATTTCCCTGATCCATGTTGGGTTCACTTTAGGTCTACTTTAGTAATGAGGTCTTGGGAGCCTCTTTATCTCTGGATACCTGGTTTGGTAAGAGTTCAGTGTTCTCTGTGTCTATCTCCTTCACCCGTGTACTGGTACCAGATTCACCAAGAAAGCAGCACTCTTGATCATTTCCCCAATTACTCTATTGTTTCAGCTGGAGCCCTGGTGAGGTGTGATGGGCTGAATCTCTCCTCAGGTTCTGCGTTTATCTGAAAAAGAGAAGCAAATTCTCCAAAGAAGAGTGAATCTGCACCCAATAAATGGGATAATCATTAGTATTTTAGAGAGAATTTAGTAGGTGTAGGCCCTCTTGTAGCCCACAATTGGTGAGAGCTTGATAATAAAGAGCAGGCTCATTTTTTGGATATGATTCTGACTTGTTTCCCATTTCCAGCTAGGGGTTCTGTTCCACTGAGTGCATCCATTTGCCAAATCAAGAGCAGTTAGTTACCCACCATGGTTGTGTGCCACTATTGCACTTGTGTGAATATCACGTCAGGTTGTTTGCTACTGAGTAGTTTAGACCATGAGTTGCTTGGACAGATGTTGGTCATTTTCCCCCAGTCACTCAGGTAGCACCTTCTGGTTCTAGACAAGCTAACTACCTGGGGACTGACTCTCTCTCTTCCACATTCAAGCCAGGTCACTCCATGTTCCATACCCACAGCATATGGTGTCTTCAGTAGTAGGGTCTTACCACTAACCTTTGGTGGGTCATCAAGTACTCTGACAGAAGTCTGACTTCTTTTGGGAAACCTTGTAGTTCTCTCTGATCAACAGGTCATTGTGGGTTTTAACCACATGCTGGTACTGGGAGTTACAGGCCAGCACCAATGAAAAGAATGAAGAAAATATAGGTAATATGAAAGAGATGGAGGGAAGAGAGAAAAGAGGGAGAGAGAGAGAGAAACAGGACAAGATTTAGGTTAGTCTTCATCATACCCTCTCCAGGGCCCTGTGATTCAGGTGTTCCCTCTAAGGACCTGATAAAGGTTCAACCTTAGTCTGTCTGTTAAGATGTGGAATTTTATGGTACAATTGCCATTTGGGCCCAGTTTTGTGCCCCCCCACCCCCACACTTAACCTCCCCAACCAACAAAGACACCAAAATAAAATCCATTCTTGCAAGTGCAATTAGCCATCCATGGAATTAGAGTTTTATTTGATTTCTATTAGACATTTTCCAGAGTATTGATTATTAATAGCATGGCATCTATTCATAGATTGCCAACTTGGGAAATATTATCATAATCAATAAGAATGGGAAATAATTTCAGAGAGCTATAATACAGTTTTGTATTATAAATGAATAATTTTAATAAGCTGTTAAGATAATTGATGTTTCAAAAGAACTGAGCATTGAATATCACATTTACATAATTAGTGGATCAAGGAATCAACCATCATGGAATTTGGAATACATTGTCAACTAACTGACAATACAAATGTGGCATAGAAGTAAGCAGAAACTAATAAAATATAAAATACATATGCATTATAAAGTATCCAGATGCATAATAGTGATGGAAAACAAAGTTAAATTTTGATTCTAATGAAACATGAAAAAAGCATAATTTATCAATGACAGAAACAAAGCAAGGGAGTATTTAGAGACCCATCAGAGATCTCAAAAAGTCTATATGAGCATTTAAGATGTTAAAGTCTCATATGTTAACAAATAGATAAAAGAAAAAAATCTCTTCCTTGAGATAATCAGATTAAGTAAATTAAGGCAATCCCAGAATGACAAATATTATATGTTTACTCTTGTTTTTTGGCTCACAGGTTTTCATAGATACATATTATATAAAATTTCAAAGCTATACATCATTAATCTTTTCATAATAAATTTTGTTATTTACAATGATTAATTAAGAGAATCTTCCAGTTTTAAACTTACTACAAAAGCCTCCAGGCTGAAGAGATGGCTTAGACATTAGGCATTTTCCCGTGAAGCTTAAGGACCCAGGTTCATTTCCCCAGAACCCACCTAAGCCAGATGTATGTACAAGGTGGTGAATACATCTGGAATTTATTTGCAGTGGCTAGAGGGCCTGGTGTGCCCATTCTCTCCCCGCCCCCCTCTTTCTCCTTCTCTCTCAATAAGTAAAGCAATAAATAAAAATAAAATAAAAATGTTTTATAAACCTCCAGAATTTTTATAATCCAAAACAATCTGATTATTTTTACCACATTATTTCTGTTTTATTTCACATATAAACACACATTTCATACTATACTTAACTTCTTTGTTATTATTTAATATATAAAATTAAATGATCTCCCAGGAAAATATCTTTTTGATTCAAAGGCTAGGTTTTTGGAGACTTGGTAGGGTCAAGAAGATCTCGGTGAAAAGTTATTGTTATAAATGAGAATGCATTTGGCTAAAATAATGTTCATACCAATTTCATTCATAACAGTGGAAAAGAAAGACTCAAAGTATTAGCCTGTGATCCATTTCTATTTATGTTTTTCTTTATTTTTGTGAAACAAGTTGCTACTATTTAACTCTGGCTGGCCTGGTCCTCCTCATGTAGCCTCAGACATCTGTCTCAGCCTCCTTAGTGCTGGGATTGCAGGAATATGCCACCATGGCTGTTTCCACTTCTCTCTTGATTGCTGGGAAATCTCCTGGCTATGAAAAAAAAAATGAGATGAATTAATCTGCTTTCATTTAAACTTGGCTGATAATTAACATGTAACATGTAATCTCCTGATATTAATATCATTTGTATAAATAGAAGAACAATTAAGAGAGTTTAGTAAAATATTATAGTAGCATGTCCCAGCATTAGGATCATTATTATAATTCTAAGATCTATTGAGTTTATGGACATAACATCTTAGAAAATATTTAAATAGCTAGATCTCTAAGATATAAAATTCAAATAATTCTCACTATATGAAATAATAAACTTTATCACTTATCTTGGCATGTCACTTAATCTGGACAGGTGAAGGTATGCCTGATAAAGAAGCAGCTGGAATGCTGCTGAGGGAAAGAATAACTCCCTCAATATTGCCAGTATTGTCAGTAGTATCTCTTTAAAATATTAATAAGCACAACACTCCTAGCATTAGCAATTCATTAAACATTCAAAAACCTGTTAGTATATAAAGTGATTAAAGTGTTCACATAGATTTTGGTTGAGAATCTAAGATTTAGAGTGACTATTTATAGCACAGTTTACTAAAGGAATAGTGACATCTAGAGGCTCTATTTTACATCTATTGACAGTCTTCCATGATGGCAGGGAAAAATGATGACATGAGCAGAGGGTGAATATCACCTCTTGCAAACATCAGGTGGACAACAGCAGCAAGAGAGTGTGCCAAAAACTGGCAAGGGGAAGCTGGCTATAACACCTATAAGTCCTCCCCCCAAAATACACTGCCTCCAGGAGGATCCAATTTCCAAATTTACACCAGCTAGAACCTAGCATTCAGAACACATTACATTTATGGGGGACACCTGAATGAAGCTACCACATTCCGCCTCCAGCCCCCATAAACTGATATCCATCCATAAAGTAAAATGCAATGCATTCAATCCTTAAAAGTCCCCCTAGTTTTTATCAATCCTAATAATGTTCAAACATCCCCATAGTCCAACGTCTTTTAAGTGAGCCATAATGCCAAAAAAATAATAAAATAAAACACAATGGCACAGAATAAACATTCATACTGCAAAAGATGGGCATAACAAAGAAATATTCAACTAATACAAGATTTAAGACAAACAAGGCAAACATCAAACTCTGTAGCTCCAAGTTCAACATCTCTAGCCAGTGACAAGTATCCAAGTCTCATAATTCTAACCAGTGAAAGGTCTTTGGAGTTCCAGTTCTGCCCCTCCAGCTAGACTACTCTCAGTCCAGGAAAAGTTCATCTGGTGCCAGAAGCTCTACTGGCAATCATCCCATAGTCTTGGCATCTCCATTGGGTCTCTATTGCAACCCACAATTCATCCTCATGGCTCTATTGGGTCTCCAACCAGCCTGCTTCACACTTCCCATGGCCACTTCTAAAATACAAAACCATATTGCAAATTCAGTGAACCTCCCTTTCCTGTACTTTTTATATTCCATAGTATCAGGTGGGCTACCACTTCATTAATCTATGGGGGAATAAAGCAAACTTTGAAGAACAGGACACTCTAACATTCAGACCCCTTCAAATGAGTCTGCATTATTCCTGTTGTCTCAATGCAGATCAGATAGCCCAATCTCATTGGTTGTAATGTCTCAAACAATTGCAGCTGAATGGGCAGAAGTTTCAGCCCAATGATTTGCTCACACCAATCTATTGCTACACAGTTGCAACCCTGTACAAGTTTCCAGGACACAAGATTAACAACAAAATTCTCACACAAACTGCTCCTAGCCCAGTGTAAACAAAGCTCTTCTCATCCTCATAAGCAAAACCTCATTGTCCATAGTTCTTAATGCATTAAGGTTCTTCAACTCCGACCAGAATAAGTCCACCAAGATCTACTTATGGCACTTCAAGGAATCTCTTTGGCCAAGTTTTCAAATCTTCCTTCACTCTTCCCTCAAATCAGTTCCAAATGACCAAAGCCACAGTCAGTTTTTGTTGTTGTTGTTATTTTATTTTGTTTTTTTTTTTTGTTGTTGTTGTTGTTGTTGTTTTCAGTAACAACCCCACTTCTCAGTACCAATTTTACAATTGTAGTTGGCTTCATGTTGCTGGCAGAAAACACCCAACCAAGATCAGTTTATGGGAGGAAAGGGTTTATCTTGGCTTACAGACTCAGGGGGGAGCTCCATGATGCAGAGAAAAATGATGGCATGAGCAAAGGGTGGACAACAGTATCAAGAGAATGTGCCAAATATGGGCAAGGGAAAGCTGGCTATAATTCATAAGCCTGCCTCCAATAATACACTGGCTCTAGGAGGCTCCAATTCACAAATTACCACCAGCCAGGGACCTAGCATTAGGAACACATTAGTTTATGGAGGACACCTGAATCAAACCACCATAGAGAACTTCCCTATGGGCAAAATGTAATGTTGTTTACTTTTGATTCCTTAAGTTTATTTCCTAAAGAGAGGCATAGGCTGAAAGGTAAGCTAATTGCTAATTTTTTTTTTTTTACTCAAACATATATTTGATCATTTGAAAATAGCCCATGATTCCTTGGGTTGTCAGATACATATGCAATAATCATTCTGGGGGAAGGGAAGAAACACACATTGATACTCTCCTTGTATAATATTAATTATACTTCTACTATTAAAGATCCTAAAGCAAGCATATATAGCATAAAATGTCAGATATAATTCTAAAATTATAATGATGTTGATAGTTTTATTCTGTGATGATCACTTGTGGGGGATGTCCAGACAAATGTTTTTATATTTAGAAATAATCTATGTATTTCACTAGTTTTTTAATGTGTCTTTATAATTTTTGAATCACTATGTGTTGATGTATGCTTTCTTCATTTAGTTTATGTGTATACCTAACACAAAGAAACCTTACAAAATGTGAATATTATCACTATTTTATATATGAGTAAATTGAAGCACCAAGCAATTACATGATGTACTAGTACAGTCGTGCTGGGAGAAGGGAAAGGCTCTGGAGCTAGTGCCAGGCAGAGTGGAAGCTTGTCTCTGGTAAATATATTTCACACAGTTCTGACAACTTTCCAGAGTCCCTGGTAGAGACTAACGCTGAGACATTGCTGTGTGAGACGACATCTGGACCAGACTGCTTAGTAATGCTTGCTTCTCATGCTATCTTTAAACCAAAACCTCATGTCAGGACCCAGAAGATGGACTTTAAGTACTTTCTAGACCTTTATTTGTTCCTCTTCTCATGAAATCACACTGAATAAATCTCTTTTCTCCACTTCTCACTATTACTTGTCTGTTTAATTGGTCTATTGAAGACAGGTGGCTCAGCCTAGCTTGTTAAGGCTATCAGACCAGGATCTGACCTTCACAACTCTGGTAACAAAAATGTCAGAAAATATGTATCATTTACTTTCCTTTTCTCAAAATAGTCATTTTGTAACAATGTTGTGGTTAGAACATGAAGTTATATATGGTCAATCTTTGAAATGCAAGAAATACTCCAAATTAGAGAAGAGTTTTCATTATTGTGGTGCTGAGAAAGCAGTTCTATCTAGAGACAACAGAGAACTAACACCTAAACTGGATTAGCAAAGCCATTAATCTAAAACCAAAATATAGGATATTTGTGTTGGAATTCTAGCCATTTACTCAATAAATGGCTATAAGCTCTCTGAAACCAAATATATAGTATTTCAGTAAACACTTTTTCATTTTATCTGAAACTGGTTTCACTGTTCAGACAATGATTATTACTAGATCTATTATGGCTCTCGGATGTTGAAATTTATTAATGTGCACTTACAAAATTATATAATGCATTTTTCTTTGGTTTGTGCGTACATATGTGTGTGGTGTGCGTGAATGTGTGTATAAATATTCATCTGTGTGTTTGTATGCGTGTAGAAGGAGAAAATGTGTGCACATGCATGTGAAAGCCAGATAACAACCTCTTGTGTCACCTTCGGGAACACCCTCCACCTCTTTTTAAGGCACCTGGAGTTCACCACTTGGATTAAACTGGCTAGCCAAGAAGGTCCAGAGATCTTTCTGTTTCCGCTTCACCAGCATTGGGTTTCCAAGGACACAGGTGAAGACTGAACTAAATAAAGTTCCTCAAATTTGTGCCACAAGCAATTTACCCACTGTGCTATCTCCCCAGCCCCAAAAGGTTGCATTTTTTTCAATAAAAGATATTCCAAGGCTGGAGAGGTGGGTTAGCAGTTAAGGCACTTGCCTGTGAAGCCCAAGGTCCCATGTTTGACTGCCTAGGTATCACATAAGCCATATGCACCAGGTGACGAATGCACAAGATTGCATATACGCACAAGGCGGCACATACATCTGGTGTTCTAGTGCAGTGGATGGAGGCCCTGGCATGCCAGTTCTCTCTCTCTCTCTCTCTCTCATAAAAAAAGGCCAGTCTGTTGGATTTGCCTCAAAAAAAAAAGGATATTCCAAAGAAAGATGTGTAGGAGAATGGGATATGGGAAAGTTTAAAGATAGTTTAAAATAAATTAAAGAATAAAGCCCACACTCATTAAACACTAATATGATAAAGGAACTGGCTAGATAACCTGAAATACTGAAATTGCACGCTTCATCACCCAGTGGAACATCAATTTAAAGAGATGATTCAGATAAAGGTTTCCCTTTTATACTCATAAATGTGCAATTCCTTTTGTGGCCTGGGGAATAATTGCCAAAAATGATGGCTTAAATCTCAAAGCATACCCCCAAAATAAATTTACATATTGTGAATTTGCTTCTATTGATTAATTCATGTGATAGCATAAAATTTTAAATGCCTATGAACAAGCTTTTTAAAACATATTTAATATCCAGCTACCCAGACCTCATCTAGTGAAAGTCATGTTTACCTCTGTAATTTTATTTTGTTATATAAAAATGCATTTAAAATGACAGATGTCATTTAAATTATAAATATGCAAATCTATTATAAAACTCTTTCCAAGCATAACAGATTAGTTTATTTTTAATGAATTCTAATACACTTTACCATTATCAGCATGCATGAAGAAGCCTGGAATTTCAAGCAATATAGCACATAAGAGTGTTTGCATTACTAAACACAAGCAGAGTCACTGTTGGTCAAAACATACTAGGCCTAGCATAAACCATGCTAATAATGTGATGTAATCTGGCCTGGTTTTCAAAAGCATGACACAGCAATAGAGCATTCATTCATCTCTACAAAATGCCTGCATAGTATGGCAGGTATTTGTAGACTATAAAGAATAGAGAGCTGGCTCAGCAGTTAAGAGCACTTCCTGGGAAAGCCTGAGGGCCTAAGGAGGCCAGAGAGACTGCTAGACCAGCAGATAAAGCAAGAGAGTTATGAGGTTTGAGAAAATAGGAACTAGCTTTTGTAAAAAAAAAAAAAAAAAAAGGTGTGGCTGGGCATAGTGGCTCAATGCTTTAATCTCAGGACTCCTGGAAACTGAAGTAAGATTGCTTATAGTGAGTTTGAGGCCAGCTACAGAGTGTGTTCCAGGTCAAACAAGGTCACAGTGAGAACCTAACCTAAAAAAACCAATAATAAAGATAAAAATAAATGAGTATTCAGCAGATGAGAAAAGTATCTAAAGGGAAAGAAGATACAAGGAAGGATTTTTCTGCTTTTGAAATGGGATTAAAGATATTAAGATGTATTACAAATAAATGTATTCAGTTAGCCTGCTGAGTAAAATTTTATGTAATGGTTCTTTCTTATTTCATTGGTTGCTTCTGAAAAAGCAGAATTAAAAAAAATTATTTGAAAGTACTTTGTCTTCCCAACAAGCACCAAATTCTTCGTTCATATGTACATGAACAGACACCTACTAAAACATGCAGTGTGATATAGTGATATATATGTGGATATGCTCACACTTTTCCTGTAAAAATATTGCATAGGCAGTAAAATTGAGTATGCAACTTTTGAACTCAGTAAACATGGCAGCCAATATGTTAGCATGAGAGCATGCTGGTCTTTAAGGTAAGGCCATTTATAGAGGAAAACTTCTGTGCCAGCAGCTCATTCGTTCATGCTGCTACACAGACGACTGAGCTCAAAAAGTTTCCTCCATACACAAATTCATTTCCCTTTGCACTTAATGAATATTGCTTAACACAAGACAAAGAAATATGACAAATTTTAGTCTAAATTACCCAACATATATGTATATATATATATATATATGTGTGTGTGTGTGTGTGTGTGTGTATTTATGATGCATGCATACGTGTATGTATGTCAGAGTTAAGCCATTACATATAATTGTAAAGACTCTGTTTTTCAAAAAGAAATTTGGGAAAGTCTTTGATACTGAGCAGATAAGCTATACTGGGTTCATTCTAGCAAAATTCCATCTCCTGTCAGAGGCATAACTAGCAAGCTAACATTGGAGGGTATCGCTAAAAGAGCAGAGGGAAAAGCATATCTCACCCTAAGGAGGAGCTCACAAAGCTTGACACATGGGCTGACAAGGCGTGCCCACAAAAGCAGCATTCAGCTGCTGATTAACACTGAAAGCTCAGAGCAGGTCCCAGTCATCTGCAGAGGTCAGATTTTGAGAGATGCTTCATCCAGCTTCCTGTCAGCTGCAATTACTTTCACCATTCAATGTGTAAAGAGAAAGGGTGACAGTGGGGCAGGTTGTATAGCCAACAAATTTGCATTAAAATGAAGTTTGCTACAATTTCTGACTGAGCTCAGACAGGATCAGACATGATGCTGTAGGGTCCCTACACTGCAGAAGTGGTGCCAACTAAACTCAGGATGTAAATCACTCAGTTACCAAGTGATTCTGCCCCACTTCCTGTAGTCTAGCATTGACACTACTGCGGATTCTCTTGGCTCATCCTACTGTCATCTGTTGGCACTTGGAGTACTATTATTACAGTGACGAGGACTGTAACATTATTTGCCACAGGAAGACAAAATCAGCCACTGAGGGGCCATATGGACGTCCAGATGAGGTTGCATTGAAGGATCTGAAAGGACTAACAGACAAGTAGTTAATTTTAACTGGAACCAACTACGAACAACTCTGCAATTACAGGCATACATTCAGCATCACTCTCATCAGTTTGTGAGACTCATAAAGGAGGCAGCAAATTCAGGCATTTTGTTCAGAGTTCTTGGTTCCCAGAAATACTTGCTGTGCTAGAAGAGGACATTTCTGGGATCTACAAGGCCACTTACCACCACAAAGACCCTCAGGGTACATTTTTTAAGTTGAACTTATTCAAGTCCAAGAAACATATCTAATCATATTTTCACCTCTTCTGTTTATAGTACATAATGGAGCAGTAATTATCATTGATAATTTATTTCAAATAACTTTTAAAAATGGGGAGCAGACTTATATTGCCAATAAAAAATGTTTTCTGTCAAATAATCAATGTACCTTTTATATATAATGCTTATATTATTCCATATAGTTTGGCAACAAATATAATGTATCCAAAGGCTTATATAAATTATATGACTTTTCATGTGGATCTAGAGAAGTTTAATTATAATTTACAGTCACTCTGTTACAGTTGCACTCCACTACATTCTGTACTACAGTTTTCTTTTTTTTGATTCAACCTCAAAACTTGCTTATTTTGCTGGGTGTGGTGGCACACACCCTTAATCACAGTGTGGGAGGCAGAGGTAGGAGGCTTACCATGAGTTCAAGGCCAACCTGGGTAAACCAGAATGAGTTCCAGGCCAGCCTGGGCTACAGCGAGACCCTACCTTGAAAAAAAAAACTTGCTTATTTTATACTGCTAGATATAAGTATTTTCTTTGTCTAACCATGATTCCACAGTATCTTCAGACAACAATGAAAAATATTATATAAGGAATTCAGGCAAATATGCATTCTTAAAATATTTATTCACAATATAAACCATAGATGCAAAATAAGTGTTTTCAGAGATACTCAAGATGCAAGACAAAGAAAGGCTTAAAATGTGAAGTATTATGAAAAGAGAAACAGAACTAAATTATACCACATGGGAACTTTCATATCTGTTTACTTTAAATAAAGACATCTGGGAAATTAGTGAGATTTGTACAAAGCAACCAACCAAAAATGCACAACATTCATTAAAATCACATAGGATTCAGCATAATTAAACTGAATTTTTTAATAAGACTTGTTTCATTCTTTCAAAATGACAAATTAATCCTTTCCCAACCATAATGAAAATTGCTAGTATAGTCCCATAGTGTTAAAATAGATTTGCCGATGCTTATGCCTCGATCCACTTATATTTCCTACTCTTTATGTCATAATATTTTTATTTATTTGTTCATTCATTTATTTTTTGAGGTAGCTCTGTCTGTTCCTGAAATGTGGTGTGAAGACACAGTTTAGTTTGTGAGGAATGGAATTAGGAAGAAGCAAACGAACATTCTCGTGACCTGTGTTAGGTCCTTAGGTCCGTCCTTCTGGAACACTTGGGTTCTGGCCAGGGTTTGGGCAGTGAGACACAGACATATTTACAATCACAGGCTTAGCCAAGAATACAAGGAACAAACAGCATGCTCTAATAAGAGCAGGTAAGAAACAGACATGTGCATGCCTATAGGAACCACAGTCAACTGAGGGATGAGAAAAAACAATTCACAAAAGTATCTTTTAAATAAGGTCTTCAGTTGAATATTCAGGAAATTTGGACCCATGTACCAAAACATAAACTGTTTACTAATGTGCTTTCACAATTAACAAAATGGTTTGGAATGATGGCCCAGGGGATAAGAATGCTTGCTAGACTAGCATAAGGACCTCAGTTCAATCCCCAGCATCCACATAGAAAGCCAGCTTGGTCACACACGCAGTAACGGGGCAGAGGTAGGAGGATCAATAGGTATCACTGGTCACTCAGTCTAACTGAAAAACAGCCAGTTCTAGATTCAATGAGAGACTGACTGCCCCAAGGAAATCAAGGATAAGAACATCTGGTCTTCTCACGCATACACCACATATCATACATACTATACACATCAGGAAAAAAGTAACAAAATTGGCTTTCCATTAGCAAGAGATGGGGTTTGAACACACTTTTAAGTGGTGGAAATTTTGTGGCAGTAGCTTTTCTTCCCCATATTATGATCTGCAATTTCACATTTGGGATTTTCTGAGGTTTCTTCAAGAAAAGATTCATTTTAGGTATCTCAAGGCAAAACTAAAAAACAGAAAACTGATTTACTTTGGGGCTGTTATCTATTTTCATGCCTCACTATCCTAATTATTACTTAGTGGTAAGTCTAAAATTCATATACAGCAAGTGACCTATCTTTACTCTCTCCAAATAGAAAATAAAGAATAATATGGGTCCAGCATTACTCTGATATCAAAGCCAGACAATGAATACAAAATAATAATATCACAGAGTAATAATTCACATTAATGAAGATGCAAATTCTTTTGCATTAGAAAATAAAATCAAGCAATATAAAAGGAAATGATACATTTGGCCATGTGGATTTTTTTTTTTTTTTGGTTATTTCAAATGCAGTGTTATACACTTTGTATGTCACTGTAAGATTTTGAATTTACTTTTTTTTTTTCTTTTTGGTTTTTCAAGGTAGGGCCTCACTCTGGCCCAGGCTGACCTGGAATTAACTATGTAGTCTTAGGGTGGCCTCGAACTCACAGCGACCCTCCTACCTCTGCATCCTGAGTGCTGGGATTAAAGGCATGCTCCACCACATCTGGCTAGAATTTACTTTTTAACTTCAAAAACAAAAAACCTTAGTAGGATTTTGATGGGAATTATATTAACTACATTGATCAAAGTAGGAAGAATAGTTATCTAAACAGTAATGAGTCTGCCAACATGAACACATTATATCCCTTAATTCATAATTCATTAATTAGTGCTCATCTAGCTAATCTTAGCAATTTTTAGACTTAAAGATTATGAATGTTTTGAATTTTTTTTTTGGTTTACCAAGGTAGGGTTTCATTTTAGCCCAGGCTGACCTGGAATTCACTACAGAGTCTCAGGGTGGCCTCAAACTCACAATGATCCTCCAAATCTGCCTCCCAAGTGCTAGGATTAAAGGCGTGCGCCACCATGCCGGACTTTGAATTTTTAACTCTATGAATTGCATAGTATTGTATGCTGTAATAAATAGTGTTATTTTACATTTTGATTTTCAGTTTTTCATTGCCCAAATAAAAGCATAGCAGAAATATAAAACAAACATCACAATTTTAAATACAGAGATGTGATTATAACACACAGTTTACCCAAAACAATATTCAAATGATAGATGAACAAATGGAAGGGTACTCAGCCTAAATTTCATCATGAAAGAAGTACAATTATTAAAACCACAGTACAATTCTACTTCTTATCTATTGTAATGGCTAATATAACAGGAAATATTGAGAACCCTAAGTATGAGCATACAGACTAACTAGAACTCTTATATCCTAGTGGGCATGTAAAGCAGTGTAATCATTGTAGAAAATGATTTAATAGCTTCTTAAATATTTGATCATGCACTTACTATCAAACCTATCTCTCTAATTACTAGGTAGTCAAGCTAAAGTAAAACTTACATTTATACAAAAATCTGTACATAGACAACTCTAATAGCTTTATTATATTTTCCAGGGATGGCACACAAGGGAAGAGTTTCAGTAATGAAAATTACCTGTATCTTCATTATGTTGGTAATTACCTGAGTGTATTATTTTGTATAATGCCATGAAAATGTATGTTAAAAATTGAAGAGGTTTCTTCTATGGTAGCCATACCTGAATGAACTTCATTTAGAAATGCTCTAATCATTTTTAAAATTGCTATAAGGAAGGAGAATTTGAGAGGAGCTAGAAAGAGGTGGTTTGGTGAGGAAAATAGAGTTATTAAAAGTTCCAAGTACTTAGATTTCAGTTTAATGAACAATGCCACTTTGATAAAGGCTTCAAGAGCATTTGTACAACTTTGACTCTCAGTTTTTTCCTACCATAATTTTCTAAAAGATGAAATTTCTGGCCTCTCAGGAGGTAAAGCAGAAGGCTAGAGCAAACAGGAATAATGCATAACTTCACACAAAGTTGATTCATATCTTTTATGACACATACTCCTTTGCAAGATACATGTATTTCCTGGTTTTATTTGGAAAGTCATTACCTGATGAATGAGTCTAGCTCAGGAGTACCTTATTGAGGTGAAATTCTGTTTTTGGTTTTGTTTTGTTTTGTTTTTTCATTAAGTGACATGCATTTATTTCCTCTGACCTTGACTAGAGGAAAAGAAATTTTCCATACTCTTGAGCTTATAACAATTGGCTTATTTAAAAAATTACCTTAATTTTAAAGACAAGACCTAATGAAGCCACTGCAAATAATTCACAGGTCTTTCTCCCAGAGTCTTTCAAAAAATCACCAGTTCCTATCTTCTCTTTTATCCAGACACATAAATGACATTATCATAATCAAATATAGTGAGCCATGAAGACAAGATAATTGGGGGAAATACATATTTAATGGATAACTTAAAAAATACTCAAACTGATTGTTACACAATACCACATAAGTACAAAAGAAATTAGCTAAAATTTACAATGTCTAAAAAATATTTCATAACCTCATGAATTTCAAAATTATATAAAATTGTTCCCAGTGTACACTTTGATGAAGAATTCTAGATTATTATGTTGAACTTTATTTAAGGTACCTATATATTAATTCATCTTATGAAATATGGCTTATGAGACATAAGAGAAAGAAAGGAGTGCAGGTTTGAAAAGCATAGAGAATCTGGCCTATGCAGAGTTAGAAAACACTGTTCATTAAAAGGAGTAGACAAAAGAAAAATACAATTCCTCACCATCTGGTTAACTACAGCCGATGACAAAATCCTGCTAAAAATGTTTTCCAATTAGATAGTCATAAGTATCTATGACATATCGCAGCTATCAGTGGGGCTACAAGGACAGAGGTAAAGGAGTAGGAAGAAACATGATTTTTTGTCTATAAAGTTTCTGATTTCATAAGTAAATATTACGTATTTAAAATGAGTTGTTTTAAATAAAATTCATAATCAGATACAAAAGCATAAATTTAAAATTTCAATGATTACAACATAATTTTATCACTTATTTACATGGAAAATTTGAGCATTTCAAGTCTGGAGCTTATATGTAAGAAGCTATCTCTCAATAAAGGGTTGCAACACAAGAAGCTCAGGAAAAAGGAACCTCAAGGAGAGTTTAGATAAAATTATACTCTTTGGTACGAGAAAATTCAGCAAGAGTATTAAATGGTAACGCCCACAAAGGCCACATGTTTTAAAAGAGAGAAGTGAATGCGTGAACGAGTTGCAGAAGGACCCCGGGGTTGGAAGTGAGGCAAAATGGAGCAAGAACACTTCATGTCAAAAAGTGCCATCACTGAATTGTACAACCTGAGTCGAAGTTTTCCTGTGGATAAACAAACACACCATTTCCAGAGGGTCAGAAACCAGAAAGCCATATCTATATATAAGATCTGATGTTTTAGACATTAGCAACTGTTGCCTACCCAGGACCCAGAATTTAGGCAAAAAATGACACAATTACCATGGTTAAATTACTGATATTTGTATAGTTATATAACCTATATTGTTTAATTTATGTATAAAGGACATTATATCCACAGTTCAGTCACTTAATCCTCAGACCTGATGTGTATATGTCTTGCCTTATTTCACATAAGATTTATTTCTCATAGTTTATGCCAATTTAAGAAGGGTTTTGAAGTATGTGTGAGAAAAACATCTTCATTAGCCTAGCAACATAGTTTTTTAAGGTTGGATATTAAAAATATAATACAAAGCCACAATAATAAAAATAGTATGGTACTGGCACAAAAACAGGAGCATAGATCAATGGAGTAGAATATATGATCTAGATATAAGCTCTACTACTTACAGCCCACGGATCCTTGACAAAGAGGCCAAACACACACTGCAGAAAGAATAGAGTTTACAAATTCAGCAGGAGAAACACTATACCTACATGTAGAAGAAAGAATCTAGACTCTCTATTCTGCTCAAAAATAAACTCCAAAGGATCAATATGACACATGAAATTGTAATGATTAGAGAAAAAGCCAGGGAGAACACTGCAATATATCAGTGTAGGGAATGCCTTTTTGAATAAGAGAATAACACAAACACTCAACCATTCAGATATCATGAGACTAACAAAGTATTATACAGCTAAGCAAACCATCAACAGAGTCAATAGACAGCCTACGAATGGGAGAAAATCTTTTCCAGCTATACATCTGACAGGGGTTTAATATCTGGAATAATCAAACAACTCAAAGCAAACTATGCAATAAAAAAAATTCAATCCAACGGAGAGTAAGTTAGCACCAGGACAAATGAGATAACCCTTACTTTTTTTTATAGAGAATTTAATAGGTGTAGGCCCTCTTGTAGCCCACAATTGATGGTAGCTTGATATTGGAGAGTGGGCTTATGTTTGGATATGGTTCTGACTTGTTTCCCAGCTCCAGCTATGGGTCCCATACCAGTGAGGGGATCAGTTAGCCAAATTGAGAGCAGTTGGTTCCCCACCACTTCCCTTTTTTCAGATAGATGTAGATCCTAAGGAGAGAGCCACCCCATCATACCTCAAAAGGGCCCTGGCTGAAACTAAGAAAAATTGGAGAAACAATCAAGGGGGCTGTTTTCCTGATGTACCGGATACCAGCACAAGGGGGAAGGAGTTCAGCACAGAGAAAAATCAACTCCTACCAAATCAGAGAGCCAGAGCCTCAGAGGCCCCCAACACCTCATCACTGAAGCAGACCAAAAATGAACCCAACATGGCTCAGGGAAATTTTGCGGAAGAGGGGGCGGAAAGAATGTCAGAGCCACATGTTGGGTCATGATATGCAGAGACATTTAGCTTACCCATAACTGTGGGCTAACTCCACAATGCATGACCCGTATACCTCAACAAGGAGGGGCCAAGGGGAGGGGGCAGGTCACTGATGAGCCTAATAATGGTACCAAACTGACTGTATTTGCAGAATACAAAACTAACTAATAAAGAAAAAAAAAGAAAAAAAATTCAATCCATCAGTCAAAAAAATAGGACACAGAACTGAACAGACTTTTCACAAGAATAAATATAAATGACAAATAAATATCTAAAGAATGCTCAATATCCTTTAGCCACCAGGGAAATGCAAATGAAATACTTTGAATTTCCACCTCACTCTGGTTATGATGGCCCTCATCCAACAATCAAATGGCAACAAATGCTGGTGAGGATGAGAGGAACAAAGAACCCTCATTCACTCTTGGTGAGAGCATAAACTTATACAGCCACTATGGAAATCAGGATGTATCTCAAATATCTAAAAACAGACCCACAATTTCATTCAGCTATGCCAATCCTGGAACTATAGCCTAAAGGCTCCATACTTTATTACAGAGATGCTTGCTCAGCCATGTTTGTTGTTGTTCTATTCACTGTAGCTAGGAAATGGAACCAGCCCAGATGCCTGTCAACTAATGAATGGATAACAAAGATGTAGTACATATACACAATGGGGTTAGACTCAGCAGTAAGATAAAACAAAATTATGAAATTTGCAGGAAAATGGATAGACCTGGGAAAAATTACATTGAGGTTATCTAGGCTCAGAAAGACAAATCAGCCATGTTCTGTCTCATATGCAGATGCTAACATGAAAGAGTTTGATTTGTTTGTAAGTTATAATAAGCATCCATAGTACTGGTGAGGAAGCTAGAATGAGGCTTGGAGGGAGGAGAAGCAAGGAGGAATTAGCAAAGGGGACAGCAGAAAGACAAATGAAAGGATGGCATGCTGAAGGTGGAAGGATCTAGGGAGACCTTCCTAAGAGGGGAGGGGAGAGGTAACTCACAAAACTAAAGAGGACATAAATTTGTATTATAGAAACTTACTTCTTCATTAGCTAATTTAAAAAATATAACTCTTGGGCTGGAGAGATGGCTTAGCGGTTAAGCGCTTGCCTGTGAAGCCTAAGGACCCTGGTTAGAGGCTCAATTCCCCAGGACCCACGTTAGCCAGATGCACAAGGGGGCGCACGCATCTGGAGTTCGTTTGCAGAGGCTGGAAGCTCTGGCGCGCCCATTCTCTCTCTCTCTCTCTCTCTCTCTCTCTCTCTCTGCCTCCTTCTCTCTGTCACTCTCAAATAAATAAATAAACAAAAAATTTTTTTAAAAAAATAAAATAAATAAAATAAATATATATATATATATAACTCTTAGGGCTAGACCCTAGAAGGAAACTTCCATCGCCCCTTAGCTAAATGGAGAGGTTATGCAAATCAATAAGTCTTCTAAGTGTATATGTGTATCCCCTTTGATCAATGCTACATTCATTCTTGGTAAGAGAACCTACTTTTTCCAGATTGGGACTAATACTGCTAATACCAGGGAACCCAAATACCAATCAGTACAATAAGAAGGAAAGACAGCTGCCTAGTCTGAGGTGAGTCATCTCTATCACACCTGCCAGGGCCACGAAACACTATAAAGGAAGTGGTATAGTGCTAGACAGAGAAAATTCTCCAAGCAGATAGCGATAGACACTGAAAAGACTCAGAATTCATCAAAGCTGAAAATTAGGGCTGGAGAGATGGCTTAGTAGTTAAGATGCTTGTCTGCAAAGCCAAAGGACTCAGGTTTAATCCCCCAGGACCCACGTAAGCTAGATGCACAAGGTGGCACATGCATCTGGAGTTCATTTGCAGTGGCTGGAGGCCCTGGCATGACCATTCTCTATCTCAAATAAATAAATTAAAATTTTAAAAAGCTGAAATTTAGAGCCTGCAGAGAGCACAATAAGGAGACTTCTCATACTGCTCAAGGCTCAGGGAACATTGTTGAATGGGTGGGACAGAATGAATGTAAGAGTACCATGGTGAGAAGGCATACTGGGAGGCATTGTCATCCCCCAGGAACTGACTAATGCATCCATAACCTCACAGTGTGTACCCGTAACCTGCTCAATGGAATAGAGGCAGAGTAGAGAACACCAAATAGATAATGAGTATGGAATGTGACTGATTAGCAGTATGTTCATATATTAAAATTTCCATTAAAAATCAACATAAAGCCAGGTTAGTGCCACATGCATTTAATCCCAACACTCTGGATGCTTGGGTAGGAGTATCTCTGTAAGTTTGAGGCCTGCCTGAAACTACAGAGTGAGTGACAAGTTAACCTGGATTAGAGTGAGAGCCTAACTTGAAAAAACAGAATATAAACATAAGTAATCACTTATACTGCAAAACTCTAAGACCATATTTTTGAGGAGAGAGGAATTATATATGCATCAAACAGAGAGCTTCATATATTATGTATATGTATCATATATTATATGATACAACATATTATGAATGATAATAATGTAATAATAATAGCAACTAGTGTCCAGTCTTCCCTTCCTCCCCCAACACCAGGAATGGGTGTTGGCTCATAAAGGCAGATAAATGAGTGATATAAAACCACCTGTTTTGTTTTTAAGTAAATTGGCATCTCAGATTCAGAAAGGGATAATTAGTTCTATTTTCGAAAGAAAATTTCAGACATGACAGTCACTTTTTAAAAATCTCATTAAGTCATATGTATGGACTGTGGAAAATTCATTAGAGCAATATTTAAATAGAATATTGCACAATAGATATAGCATCCACACTTACAAAACTGTCATCTAGTTCTACATGGACATTGGGGTATTTGGAATACTATTCCCAGAACATCTCTGATACAGAAGTTGCTAGAAAGCATGATTTGCTTATTCTCTGTTTTTCCAGAACAGAGGTTATTTGTTCCTTCATCAAACAAAAACGAGGCTAAGTATTACCTTAAAGCCCAGCATTTGTTAATGTGAGACATGGCTCTCATGTCACTTTTATATCATCTGGGTTTCCAAATGTGGAAATTATCATTTCTTCAAGGGAAATCTGAGAGGAAAATTATAAATGCGATACAGATTATTATATTTTAATATGATCATTTGTTTTTCTGTTATTGATGTTTGTGTCTTACTTCATTAAGCATTTAATAAATCATATAAAAGATAATGATAGACTAATACCTAGAAAATGTTCAATGGAATCAAACAACCTCAAGCAGAAAGGGAGAAATTTGAAATAAAAAAAAGAAACAAGATAAATCTTGAAGTGCAAGAGTAGAAGCATGAAATATACAGAATAAATAAACAGAAGAGTTGGCTAGGAAATCAACTCAGTGATAGGAAAGACAGAAGCATTTCTAAGAAAAAATAGAACATTTTATTGTAAGCAATGAAACACCTACAGAACATTTACAATAAGGAAAGCATAAATAGATATTTTAGCAATAAAAACGATGAATTTCAAATAGTCGATAGAGTCAAAATGAGATCTGTGTGTCCAACCTGAGATAATTTTCAGATTTTTAAGGGAAAAATAAACAAACAAGGGATGAAACCCAAGTCCAGATAGAACTATTGACAAAATAAATAAATTACAGATTAAACACACAAATATAAACCTTGCATTCTGAAAAAGAAATTGATGATAAGCATGTGAATTCATGACATTTGTTATTTTCTCTGCAGTACTGGGTGGCAAAATACTGTAAGAACATAGCTACAAAACTTTGCGTTTAAAAAGTTTCAACTGGGCTGGAGAGATGGCTTAGCCATTAAGGCGCTTGCTCGTGAGGCCTAAGTATTCATGTTTGACTCTACAGGTCCCACGTGAGCCAGATGCACAAAGTGACACAGCACGCAAGCTTGCACATGTGCACAATGGGGCGCATGCATCTGGAGTTGGGTTACAGTGGGTGTAGGCCCTGGTGTGCCAAATCTCTCTCTCCCTCTCTTTCCCTCCCCGCCCCCCTTCTCTTCCCCTCTCTCTCTCTGTTATAAAAAAAAAAAGGCTAGTCTGTTGGGCCTGCCTCTAAAAAAAAAAAATAGTTTCAACTAAAGAATTTTATACCCAATTCTAGTGGTAAGAAAATATTTGATTACTGACAGGTTTGCACATAACATTTATTTTAAAAAAAAAAAGACTTGAAGACATTACTCAAAGATACAGAGTTCACTTGCAGCATAAGTATTTATTTCCATTGTGAACAGAATTTCACTGTATATGTTCTAATAGATGACTGCCTAAAACAAGAGATTATTAGTGTTTGCTCTAATTTCTCTTCTTATAGAACAATTGTATTCCTTTATCAGTTCCAATAGTTTTTATAGATTCCATTGGCTACTCTACGTGGACAGTCATATTACCTGCAGACAGCAGTATTTGTCTTTGTCCTTTGAAATACTTCTATCACTTAATTTTATTTTCTTCCTAATTTCATTGAATGTAAGTTACTGCTGTCATAAAAATTTGTTTCAGAAACATATTTACAGTTTTCAGTGTCCAAATCTATACACTCAATTGATTTCACTGCTAATGCTTGAAAATCTGATTTTTAAAGATTTTTGTTTTAGTTCATTCAAAAATCAACTGAGGCAAATATTAGAGCATTTTGTTTGTTTATTTACTGCATTATAAAAGAATGTAAATTGTGGAGCTCTTATCTGAGATTGACTTTTTCTTTGATCTCATACACATAAATAACAATTAGACTAATTGAAAATGGTTATTGTGGCTAATTTGCAGAGTGCATGCAGTTAACAAATAAGTAGTTATAATATGTGGAAATATTGTTGCCTTTCACACAGACATTTTCTATACTATATGAATATTGAAGAAAATAACATCAATCAGATAATTTTCATAGATAATAACTCTGGAAGTAATTTTCAAAAACTGAAGTTAGTTTTGAAGACTGGGAGCCTATAGGATGAATTCACCTTTAATGAATGTCCTTTACATATTTGAAGCAATGTTATTGACATCAGTAAAATTAGAAAAAAGGCCATTGTAACATTTTTAGAATAGTGTACCAATTTTTATACACTTTTGGTTGTGTCATGAAAATGATAATTTGGGTTCAGTAAGACATATTTTAAAAGTTTCAACTTAATTTTAACCTATATATAATAATTGTACAAAACTGTGGAATACAATGTCATGGCCCAACACACCTATCTTTTTCTTATTTACATTTAGATTCTGTGTGCATTTATTAACCAGGTCTCACTCTGTAGCTCAAGATAGCCTGGAACTCGCTGCATAGACCAGGTTTACCTGGAATTTGCAGTGATCTTCCTGCCTCAGCCTCCCAAGTGCTAGGATTACAGGGATGTACCACCATGCCTGAACTAACACATGAATATGCTTGAATATAAATCAAGCTGTTTATGGAAATACTTTTTCATGCTCCTGTGTGTTTCATATTACTACTGAATGTGCTGCATTCACTTTAGCACATATTTTCCCTAATGGTTATGTTTAATATTTGTAGTACTTCCAGAAAAGGATACTCTACCCTCGATGGAAACACTTGCAGTTCTGTCTGCAGACTACTTTCAACTTACTTGGCCAATTAGCATAATCTCCCCTTACCACCCCAATGAGGCATTAGCAAGGCATCCATTCAGATGAGCAATTTTCTTGAAATAATATTACTCTGCACATTACAATCTTTATGTTACGTTAGTATGTACTATATCAGAATTCCTTTCATTTGAAGAAAATGTCTAGACTAGTCTTATTTTAATATTAGTATGAAAGCCGATTTGAGAGTATTTGATATACTTTAACTTCAATGGCTGATATTACCAATATATTGAAAAGAGGTTACTTTCCATTAATGGATTTATTTGTACTGAAATATAATAACTGTATAATGTTTCACTATTTGCACAATTAAGGTGATCACAATGTTCTTTTTGATAGCTGCTATGGTTTGGGTCATAAATGCCCCCCCCAAAGGCTTATGTTAGAGTAGTCCCCAGTGTTGCGATAAAGGGAAATGGTAGAATCTCCAAAATTTGAAACGTAGAGGATGGTCTGTAAGTTGTTGGAGAGATGCCCTTGAATGGGATAGTGGAAACCTAGCTTGTTCCTCATTCCTTTGCTTCCTGATGAGATCAGCAGTTTTCTTCCATCATGCACTAGCATCTTACTGTGTGGCCTTTCTACAGGCCCCAAACAATGTAGCCAACTCATTATGGCCTGAAAACTTCAAAAATCGTGAGCCAAAATAAACCTTTCCTCTTTATAATGGATTACCTAGAACATTTTGTTGCAAAAGTGGAAGGCTGACTAATACTTCATACCAGAGGATGATTTGGGTTTTCCAACAGTGTGGTATTGTCATTTTACTTGAGAGTTATTTTAGTATATTTCCTCCAAATTAATACTGCCCACTCTATAGCCTTGTACAGTATCAATGAGACTAAACAATACAAAGACACTTTTAAGAGAGGAAACCAGATTTGTATTACATCTAATAGTTAAATAGATACACATTATTTGTTCATAAAATTTTATTTAATATATTTATTTCTGCATCTACTTTTTAGAATGAAAAATGAACTGTTTCCTCTATAAACTACCAATTCTTTCCCACATGTATTCAAAATAATCATTTGTTTGGATAGGCCATCCAAAATTGCATGAGCAATAAGTGGAAAAGCTGAATGATTGTACTAGACCAGGTAATTTGCTTGAATTGCCTTGCTTTGTGTAGAAAAGCTTTTTATGATGTTGTATTGAGAAATACTTTTTAATTATTATAAAAACTGCTTGAATGAAATTTTTGCCAAATATTGTATATAGAAGTATCATTCCTCCCTCAGCTTCCACTTTATCTTTTCAATCTATTAATAGTATCTTTTGAAAAGTAAAAGAATTGAATTTGATGGACATCAGAGTATCAGATTTCCTCACATGGATTGCAGGCTAGTGAAGTGGAGAACTAATCCAAAGTCATAAAGGTGTCTTTCTATAATTTATTTCTAGAAATGTTACATTTGACATCTGTATCTGAATTGGTCTTGCCCATGCATTTTATAGGTGTGTTTTGAGTGGGAATTATTGATGTTGTATTTTAAAATTGGTTGTTAATATGCATAATAACAAGATATAGTATATTTCTATATTAATTTATTAAACTTTATATTAAATATTAACATAAAATAAAATATTTACTGAAATATAATATAGTGTGTATGTTTTGTTAAAATATGAATTTTACCACCATAATTAATAAATATTTTATATTACTTTTATCATATATATTTATTTACAGTATATAGGAAGCTAAAGATCTTGTATCAGACCATTTTGACAACTTATTTTGTTAATTCTAAAATTTTTTTGGTTTATCATTTCACTTTATTTTTCTAGGAAACATGAATTAAGATTATGATATTTCCCTTTTTGACATTAATTAGTAGTATTTAGTTTCATTTACTCTTTGCATTTGCTAGAGCATTTAACTAATTGGAAATTATAACTGCAGGAATTCCTAATTTAGCTTTGTTTTTTTTTTTTTTTTTTTTTTTGGTTTTTTTGAGGTAGGGTCTCACTCTAGCCCAGGCTGACCTGGAATTCACTATGGAGTCTCAGGGTGGCCTCAAACTCACGGCGATCCTCCTACCTCTGCCTCCCGAGTGCTGGGATTAAAGGCGTGCGCCACCACGCCCGGCTATTTAGCTTTGTTTTGATAAACCACTTTACATTGCTCATATTTATTGATTCTCCAGATTTCTATTTTATATGAGTTAGAAAGTTATCGAAATGTTCTGTTCCTGGTTTGCTCAGAATTTTAATCAGAATTTTTGTTTATGTTATATAATTATCCAAATATGTATTGTCTCATGTTAAATTTATTTTCACTTTTTGAATAAACATAACTTGTTCAAATCAATCAATTTTAATATACTGTTATTTAGTTTTAAATATTTTAATTTGAGTTTTGTATCTATATTCATAGGTTATATGGATATTTGATTTTTGTAAGTGAATATTTTCACTTGAAACAAATTAATATTTTCATCTTTCTACCTATTATTGAAGTTTTTCTAATTTTTCCCATAAATGTGCTTTGCTTTTCAGTGTTGTTTGAAGTTCTTTTCTGAGGAACTAACTTATCTTGCTTCTGGATGGAAAAGAATGCATTCTCATGATTTCAATTTTTTGGTTTCCAACTCTTTTTTTCTTAAAAATATGTGTAAAAACAAATATACAAATGTGGCTACATATATCCAAAAATAATGTTCAAGGACATGCTTTTAGAAGCACCTAGGTCCAAGAAATGAACATTTCCACCTTCTTAACTGCCTTAGTATCTTTACTCTTTTCCAGTCTTTCCCCTGACTTTTGTGACTACTGAATTTATAGATTATCACTTACACTTTACCAATGTGGAAGCTTCTCTCAGCAATACAATATACTTTCAAAAGACTAGAAATAAGAACATACCATTCACCATGCAAATGATTTTGTGTCATGTTGTCAGCATTTTCATGAAAACCATTCATATTATTTATTACCTCATTTTCATCATTATATAAAATTTGACTCTATGAAAATAGCCATTTATAAACACTTTTCTATTCTTTGATATTTAATTTCTGTCCTGGACTTTGATAGTTCAAGATAAATTTTAGTTTTGGTGATTGTAATTATCTATAGCAGACTTTTGTATGTATGTATGTATATATAGATATAGATATAGATAGATAGAGAGAGAGATATACATATATTCATACATATGCATACATACAGACTCATATGCAATTATTCCTCTAAGGTACATACACATACACCCTACAAGCAGAGAAGTTGATTTATAAAATGTGCAAATATTCCAACTTGCTGAATAATGGCAAACATTTTCCAAAACTACCATACTAAAACTACTATACTCTACATTCCTATAAGCAAATCAGAATTTCCATTGTCAACATCCTTGCAGAAATTTGACTTTTCTTTTTGCTAACTTTATAGTTTACATGGCAGCATCTGATTGCAAATTTCTTTACATATGTTAGTCAAGGAACCTTTACTCTATTTTTGTTAATGTCTGTCTCTTACATAGGTTGAGATACATTATACATTACTATCCCTGTAATAAAGAAAAAACAACCTGAAGTTGGAAATTTGACGTTTGGTATTACATCCTGGCACATGTTTTTTACAAAATGGAGCTACTTGTTTCTTTTTTTTTTCTGTGAGGTTATGAGGGTAAAATTATACTGAATGAAAAAAACAAGACACAAAAGAGTGTATTCTGTCTGATTCCATTTATGGCATTTTAGAAGAGCTAAATTTATCAGATGTATAACCTTAGACTAATCACGCTCTTTCCCTAGCAGACTTACTTTCATTTAAAATAGAACTAACCAATTCAGTAGCTATTTTGAGATTCAAGGCATATCATGTGAAATGTAGTATTTTGATAATTAAGATACATCATGTGACTTATAGCTGCAAACATAAAACCTAACCCATATTCAAAGCTGAATATCCCTCTATCTCTGGTTTTTGTTGTTGCTTTACATGAAAGTTATCAGACATCTGTGTGATTAGTATGTGGTCTCTTTGTAGTTTTATATCTGCCTTTGCTTACAGGTAGAAAAGCAGACCTCCTTTAAACATCCTATTATTTTATGTGTATCTTAAAACTGCAGGCTGATTTCATAAGAGGAAGTCTTTCTGAAAAGAGCATGTCTCTTGTTACTATTAACATATTTTAGAAGTGCAATACATTGATGAAGTAAACTCCTGGCTTTCAAATAATTTGTTTACAGTATGGTTCCTTGCAATTATACAAAACAATCATTCAACTACCCCCTATTCTAACATTATAAAATGTTTCCCTCTGCCTCTCTTCCTCCCTTCCTCTTCCTTTCCTCTCCTTCTCTCTGTCAGCTTTTCATTTTCCCCAATTTTAAGGATAGTGGACTGTGGTTTTAAAAATTTCCTTAGAATCATGATGGTGCCAACCAAACACAGATGTATCTGTGTGATCATGGGAGCTTAGACAGTTAGAGAACACAATGAATACATTGCAATGAAGGAAATACCCTATTTCTCTTTTCTGTTTTATATATGTGAGTCATGTAAAACTGAGTAACTGGCATGAGACAGTATACTATTTATGGTGAAAATACTTTGTAGGAAAAAAATTGCTTCTGAAATCCAGCATCCATTTTGAGATTTAAGTAGCATTTTTAAATTAAATAATAATCATAAGGAAACTGTGGCTGTCTAAGCTCTTATGGTCACACAGGCGCATGTGTGTTTGGTTGGCACAGTCGTGACTCTAGGGAAATTCTTAAATCATGGCTCACTGTCCCTAAAATCAGGCAAAAAGCACGTGAATTTAGGAGATTATAATTACAGAATATAACAGTACAAAGACCAGAAATACTCATCTGCATATGATCTTAACTCCTTGCTTCTGAACATGAGGAAATTTATCTTCCATATGTCCACTGGGCAACTTGGTAAAAAAAAAAAAAACTAAAATAAAAGCACATCTTAATGTGCTTTAGAAAAATTCACAAGTGTTAGAGGAATAAGACAATAAATATAGTCATTAGAATTGGATAACTTAGGTATGGATGAGCTAGTTCAATTTTAATGATTAATATGTCATACATTTTCCACTAGTGGAAAATTTAACAAAGTTTAACAAAAACTAGAGATATAAAGAAATAATCTTTTGAAATTTCTTCAAGAGCATTAAATTAAAAAGAGAAATTTTGGCTGGAGAGATGGCTTAGTGATTAGTGTGCTTGCCTATGAAGCCTAAGAACTCATGTTCAAATCTCCAGGTCCCATGTAAGCAAGACGCACAGTGACATAAGCGTGCAATGTGGCACATGCATATAAGGGGTTGCACATGTCTGGAGTTTGTTTGCACCAGCTGAAATCCCTGGTGTGCCAATTCTCTCTCTCTCTCTCTCTCTCTCTCTCTCTCTCTCAAAATAAAAATTAAACATTAAAAAGAGAAATTTTCTTCAGTAAAGAAAAGGTATGTATTTTTCTGTGGACAAGCTAGAAGATGTTAACTTTTTTGCACTGGCTCATAACTCTTTTATGTCCAGGGTGGTGATTCTGACATTTCAGCAAACATCAAAATATTTTCAGTGGCTAAAATGAAACATAGATCTCTGAGCCTTGTCCCAAGTTTCAGGTGAGACCTTTGTGCTGCATTTTAAGCAAGTTTCTGGGTGAAAGTGATACCAGCTGGTCTTGCAGCTAAGCATTGAGAGCTACTGACTTGGAGTTAGGATTGCATGTCATCCAGGACAACTGAAAAAAACATGAATACCACAGAGCAGATTCAATGTAAGTTAGTGAATTTGATAGCAGACTAATAGGGACATCCTTTCAAAGGGCATTTTTTTTCTACTTCACTGGCACATACCCATTAACACAAGTATATGAGTGCTTTAGCACGTGCACATAAACACTTGTGTAGAATTTGACTTGTACTGTTTCCTTTTCTCCAACTATACATAATGCATGATTTGGAACACTAGAAATATGCAGGCACGGAATTGTAATCTTTCTATTATATATAGAAGAGAAGTATTGTGGGTGTGTGTGTCTGTGTGAGTGTGTGGTGTTTTTGTTGTTATTGTTGTTAGTGATTTTGTTTCCCAATTTCATTTAAAAAGGTTGATATCAGTGCAAGCAGTTCTAACTTGTCAGATTATTTTTAGGAAGTTACATGTCTATAAAAGACAGAAAAACAATCTTAAAAAAAATTTTCCAGTACAAGAAATAAATATAGTCATTAGGTTTTTCTCCATTTTTGTTACAATTGTTACATTTTGATTCTTCTTTGTAGATGTCATCTCAAAAATAGCTCAGAGTTAGGGCAATATAAATTACTTTTAGGTAAATAAACATCAGTATGCTAACAAAGGACTAAAGTTATACTGAGGAATGGGACATGAAGACTCAAAGCTCCAGGTTCCAATATACTTGTCCCAATTAGCAAAGTAGATACATGTTGTACAGAATGGTTTCTGGATATTTAATCACCATTATTACTTGTTTTAATCTGTTTCAACTAAGTCGAGCACACATTAACACTATTTTCTTAAAAGATGGATGCATTGGACTAGAAAGATGACATTGCTATGAAAGCATAAACACTGGGTTCCGATTCCCAGTACCCAGGGAAAAGTGCTGGGCATGGTGGCATGCACCAGTTACCTGAGCACTGAGGATCTTGAGACAGAAGAAACCTGGAGCTAGTTGGCTAACTAATCTAGCCAAATCAGTGAGCTCTAAATTCAACATGAGAAATTGTCTCAAAGAATAAAGTAGAAAGCAATTGGGGAAGACATCTGATATCAACCCTTGGTTTTCACATGTGTGCATGTGTGTACTCACACACAAACACACACACACACATTCATCTATACACATACATAACACACACACGCACACACAAACACACACACACACATTCATCTATACACATACATAACACACACACGCACACACAAACACACACACACACATTCATCTATACACATACATAACACACACACGCACACACAAACACACACACACACACGTGCTGGATATGTTGTAGCAAAACAAGAATACAGGTGGCACAGCTGGGCTTTTCTCGATGCCTGTCCCTTTTCTCCACTCACTTTCCCCTCAAGCGCATTATGTCCTCAGGGTAGAAATTCTTTTAGAATAAGTATATCTGGGAACAGCTCCGATGTTAGTAACCCCACTGGCATTATGATACAGCTGTTTCAGAGACACAGAGACATCTAATTGAATCAGACAAAGTGATCTATAAGCACTCTTATATCACAACCACCAGCATTCCTCGTTAGGTAGTCTTTTTGTCCAACCAATGAGTTCTGACTGTGACAGAGCCTGGGTTCACATATCTCCTATGCCTGGTCTATTACACAAATCTTGTTTAGGTAAATCTCCTCCTAAGAGTTAATCCTGAGATGATGTGCTCTCATGGGGCAGGTAGGTGTCAATTCCTGGACATACTAGAAGGGCAGATAGGGAACCAACTAATGCCCATACAAGACACTTTGGGGCAGGTTCAAAAGCAGGACCCACCTGCAATCATTGATCCAAGACTATCTCCACAAATGCCTGACAGAGATGGGCCCCGTATCCACTATGACTGAGATCCAACCCCCAAAGCTGTATCCCTTTCTGCTTGCCCTGCCTGCCACCAGTAGCCACATCCAAGCCCACCATCAAACACCAGAAAGTGAATACCAGAGAGACAACAAGACCTTTACTGGTCACTGATTTGGCCAGGCATTCCAGAGATGTACCCAGAATTCCCAGCAGAGTGAATACACAAGAAACACCTGGCTCAGGCTCAAGAGCACCCAGCCAAAACCTGTGTATGTACCATCTTTCCCTTCCTACCTTGACCAAACACGAGCAAGATAATCAGTGTATGTTCCACAGGAGACACTAATTGCTACAGTCCAGGCAAAATAAATTAACTACCTCAAGATGGGCAAACCCCAACATGAAAAAAAAAGACCAAACATCAAGATTAAGGATCCCCACTGTATTAGTCAGGATTCTCTGGAGGAACAGAACCAATAGAATGAATTGTAGTAAAAGGGAATTTATTGGATTAGTTTATGACAGTCCAACAATAGCACATTACAGGCCTGAGAGTCAAGGAACCTGGTAGCTGCTCAGTTCAGGAGGCCGGATGCCTCAGCAGTCCCAATCCGGCACTGAAGGCCTGGAGATGTTCTAGTCTTCAGTCCACACTGGTAAGCAGCAAGCAGCACCAGCAGCCATGTGGGAGGGGAGGAGAATACTTTTCTTCCCAGAGTTTCTTTTGATAAAGCCTCCCCTTTGAGAGGGGCTGCCCATTCTGGGGGAAGGGCTCACCCTGGGGGAAGGATTCCCCCTTTAGTTAATCCTTCCTGGAAACAACCTCAGAGACCCACTTATGAGGAATGTCTGTGGATTCCTAAACAGATCAAGTTGACACAAACTTAACCATCACATCCACCAAGAACACCCAGCCCTATATTAGAAGCCTCCATTGCATACCTAGAGGAAACTTGAGCCATTATACCCCAAAATGAAACTGTGACAAGTATATTAAATAGACTTCATGAGACCATGAACAAAAGGTGGAAATATCAGTCAAAAAACAAACAGAAGAGCAGTGTGAAGAATAAAGGAGGATGACTCCTGAACGAATCCCCGCAGTCAAGACTACATCCCTCCCCCTCCCCCCCAAAGAAAGACTGAAGGGGATGCTAAGGAGATAAAGCCAAGGTGAAGGACGAACCACAGAGACAATCAGCAAGGTTTTCTGCCAAACCTGCTCTTCCAAAACCAGAGCCCAAGCCTAAAAAGACCCCTGCAAAGAAGGGAGAGAAGGTACCCAAAGGGAATAGCTGACTCTGGCAAGGAGGGCAATAACCCCACAGAAAACAGAGATGCCCAAACAGACCAGCACAGAAAGCCGAAGACGCTGGAGATGCCAAGGGAAGTGTGTGCATTTTGGTAACTGTGTGCTTCTGGTGCCTGTACAGTTCGAAATACTGTTTTTAATCAAGTTTTATAAAAATGCAGAATTTTGTTTTACTTTTTTTAAAAGCTATGATGTTAGTACACAGAACACTTCGTTGTTTATCGGGGGGGGGGGGGCAAGTGTCATTAACAGAAATCTCCAAAGCTGGAGTGATGGGTAAACACCTTTCCCTGCTAGTTTTGAAAGATTCCTCTTGGCTCCTGGGAGGAGGGATTCCTTTATGTTGACATACTAGCCAACCTTGGCACAAATACCCTGTGGCATGAGAAAAGTCCATTTTTATGTTCTCCCCTCCACCATGAGCATAGATTTAACTCCCTTAAACCAGGGACCTGTTGGGACCTGACCCTTCACCAGAGACATGTTGGGACCTGACCCCTTCACATTGGTTCTGCCAGTGTGTCAGATGACCTGGACTTTGCAATGACATCACTGAGATGATGGTGTTTTTCACAAGAGCTGTGGTTCCTTTTCTAAAAGATTGTGGATTTTCCAGATTAATAATTCTTCCATTTTCATTTCATTTCATTTCCTGAAAGTCAGGGTTGGCTTGTGAAAAGTTGTTAAACAACATGCTCTATGTGAAATGTCAACTCTCTCTCTAAATTCCCCTGTTCTGAGCATCACATGAAGACTCCATTGGATTTTATAGTGGCTTTCTGATTTTGGTAGTCTGCATAAGAAGGGAGTTTGAAAGCTTTTTTATACTGTTACTAATATCTGTCCATGTCCTGCCTGAAATACTATGATTGTTTATGAAAAATATCTTTAATAAAGCTGGATACAGTTTGTCTTGGGAAACAAAAACCAAACAGAAAAGACCAGAGAAGAATTTCCCATGTCATATTATAGTTAAAACTCTCAACACTGAAAAGGGCAAAGAAAGGGTTCTAAAAGCTGCAAGAGAAAATCAGCTTACTACATACAAAGATAAACCCATCAGAATTAATTCAGATTTTTCTATGGAAACTATAAAAGCCAGAAGGGGTAGAAATGGGGCATTTCAAATCCTAAAAGACCATAGTTGCATAACTAAAATACTATACCCAGAAAAATTACTCTTCATAAATAAAGGCAAAAGAAAACTTTCCATGATAAAAGCCAGCTATATATATGATTATATGAACACTAAGCCAATCTTGCAGAGAATATTGCATAGAATAACCCAAACTGAAGATACAAATAATCATACCAAAGAGCCTATGGGAGAGAAAAATAACAACCATCAGTAGAACAGACATGAAAATACATAAAATCCAAGAAAACACCATACTCCACAAAGCCTCCATCTCAACAGGGATTAACAAATTAATCTCACAGTAATAACTCTAAACATCAATGGTCTCAATGTCCCAATCAAAAGAAGTTGACTAAAAAGTTCAATATGAAAAATGGATCAATGCATTTGCTGACTATAGGAAACCCACCTTACCAATAAAGATAGATACCACCTTGTGTAAAAGGATGGAAAAAGATATTCTAAAAAAATGGAAATAAGAAACAAGCAGGGGTGGCTATACTAATATCAGACAAAATAGATTTCAAACCAAAAATAATGAAAAGAAATAAAGGCTACTTCATACTCATCAAAGGAACAGTACAAGAGGATATTACAATCATAAATCTATATGTGCCTAACACAGGAGCGCCAAATGAAATTGGGAAAAATCATCAGGACATATTTCAGAGATTTATGTTCCAAACAAAATTGAAAAACCTGGAAGAAATAGGTGAATTCCTTAACGTATACCACCTATCAAAACTAAACCCAAAAGAGATAAACTACCTGAATAGAGATATATCATCAAGTGAGATTGGGGCTTTAATTAAAAGGCTCCCAACAAAATAAAAGTTCAGGCACAGATATTACACTCCTGAATTCTAACAAACCTTCATTGAAGAACTAAAGCAATTTTTCTTAAGTTATTCCACAAAATTTAAAAGGAGGGAATGCTCTCTGATTCCCTCAATGAAGCCAGAATTACACTAACACCAAAAACAGATAAAGATACAAGAAAAGAGAACTGCAGACCAATATCACTGATGAGCTTACATATAAAAATTTTCAATAAAATACTTGTAAACCAAATTCAAGAACACATCAAAAGGGTCATCTACCTCAATTACATAGGATTCATCCCAGGGATGCAGGGTTGGGTCAAAATATTAAAATTGATAAACATAACACATCACGTAAACAGACTCAAAAACAGGAACCACATGATCACCTCAATAAATGCCTTTGACAACATTTAACATCTCTTCAAACACTGGATTCAAACACTGGAGAAGATAGGGATGAAGGGATCATATCTCAGCAGAATAAATGCAATATGCAACAGACCTAAAGCCTATGTCATACTCAGTGGGGAAAATCTGAAGCATTCCCATTAAGGTCAAGAATTAAACAGGGTTGCTCAATCTCACCACAGCTTTTCAACATTGTACTTGAAGTCTTAGCTCAAGCAATAAGACAAGAGAAAAAACTTAAAGACATGCACTGGAAAGGAAGAAGTCAAGGTAGCCCTATTTTCAGATGACATGATTCTATAATAAGAGCACCAAAAACCTCCATGAAAAATCTCCTAGAAGTGATAAATGCTTTCAGCAATGTGGCAGGATATAAAATCAACATACAAAAATCGTTAGCCTTCATGTATCTCAATGACAACAATAAAGAAAAGGAAATCTGAAAAAGAAAAAGAAATCAGGGAAGCTGTACCATTTTAAATAGCCACGCACAAAAAATCAGATATCTTGGAATCATCATAACCAGGGAAGTAAATGGCCTATACAATGAAAACATAAAAAAAAACATTGAAAAAATAATCAGTGGAGGAGGACATGAAAAGATGGAATGAACTTTCATGCTCATTGATTTGAAGAATAAATATCGTTAAAATAGCCATTCTACGAAAATACAAATAGTGTGGTTCTGGCAATTTTAAAAAAAGGCCCATAGATCAATGGAATAGAACTGAAGATCCAGGTATGAGTTTGAGTAACTACAGCTTCCTCATCATCAAATCGACAAGGGGGCCAAAATCGCTCATTGGAACACAGCCAGAATCATCAGCAAATGGTGCTGGAGAAACCAGATAGCCACATGTAGAAGATTATATTTTGACCCCCACCTCTCACCCTGCACAAAACCCATCTCCAAATGGATTAAGGACCTCAGTATAAGACCTGAAACTCTAAGTGCATTAGAAGGAAAAGTAAGGTGAACACGCCAAGATATAGACATAGGGAAAGACTTTCTGAATAAGACTCCTGTATCCCAGGAAATTAAGCAAACACTCAACAACTGGGACTTCATGAAAATAAAAAGCCATTGTACCTATGAGTAAATCATTAACAGAGTCAACAGACAGCCTACTGAATGGGAGCAAATCTTCACCAGCTATACCTGAGAGGTGAGATATTTCCTAGAGATACTTGCATATACACACAGGCATGCACACATGCATGTTCACACACACACACACACACACCCCTACACAGAGCTTTTGATGAACCATCAAAACTGGACTATAGGGCTGGAGAGATGGCTTAGTGGTTAAGTGCTTGCCTGTGAAGCCTAAGAACCCCGGTTAAAGGCTCAATTCCCCAGGACCTACATTAGCCAGATGCACAAGGTGGCGCACACGTCTGGAGTTCGTTTGCAGTGCCTGGAGGCCCTGACATGCCCATTCTCTCTCTCTCTCTCTCTCTCTCTCTCCCTCTTTGTCTGTCAGTCGCACTCAAATAAATAAATAAAAATTTTTAAAAAATTAAAAATTGGACTATAGTATATTTGCTCCAATACAATCTTTTTATACATGATTGAAGTTACTTTGCAAGTAGCAACTTCACTGAAGACTTTTTCCCCACAACTTGCAGGTTGTCATTTACTGAAATTGATGCCCTGTTTATAGTCCAAGTGAAATAAATATCTGATAAAAGATTTTAAACTAGATATAAGCTGAAAATGAAAGCCAAAGATTGCAGAAATTGTTAACTTAATAGAAAAAACAATAATTAATCAAACACCCACAAAAAAAAAAAAACAGGAAAACATAAGTCAGGGCTAGAGAACACTAGAATAATTCATCTTCTGACTCACTCTCACATATTTTCTTTGATTTGCATTAAAGGAACACAGAATTTATTTAGTAAAAAGGAATTTTTAAATTCTCAGAAAACTTTAAAAAATAGTGAAGGAGTCTTACTCTATAGTCTAGGCTGACATCTAGCTCATGCGGTTCATCCTGCTGCTGAGTGCCAGGATCCCATGGATATGCCTGGCAATAGTTTTAGATATATAGTCCAAAATAAAAGGGTTCTACGTTTCCTTTCTTGAAAGAAGTTTTAGAAAAATTGATCAAGCCGGGTGTGGTGGCACATGCCTTTAATCCCAGCACTGGGGAGGCTAAGGTAGGAGGATCACTGTAAGTTTGAGACCAGCCTGATGACATAGTAAATTCCAGGTCAGCCTTACCTGGAGCAAGATACCACCTTGAAAATCCAAAAAGAAAACAGCAAAATTGACCAACATATGTCTTTAAAAAGTACAGTCAATCAATTATAAAATTTGGAAACTACATTGTTAACTGTCTCTTGTTTGCTGGTAGTTAGGTTCTTAACAAAAATAAGCCACATATTTATGGAAAACTAATAAATAATTAGAATAAGAAATATTTTTCAAAGAATACTGCATCTTTACAGTAATATTTTTAGTAATATTTTTAATATTTTTAGTAATATATAATTATATGTTGAGCAAGCTTATTTTGCAATAAGCTTATTGCTAAAATTCGTACTGTCAGTAAACAGGTTTGCCAATAAAAATTTGAAATCATCCCACAGGCCTTCCTAGTTATAACATATTAAATATGGAATTTGCCACCTTTTCAAGCTATTAACCAACATTAACACTGTAGCTTTAATGTTTGGAAAGCAGTTTCTCTCTACAATAAGAAGATGTAGAAGACAAAACAGCCAAATGATGTGATTGTAGGAAATTAAGACATGCAATAAATTGAGTGAGTCAAGCTCCATTTTATTTCTTGCTTCCTCGGTCACAATACTTCTCCTTCCATGCAAGTGTATAAAGATCCATAATTATAAATGGCTTGCACAGAATGATTAGTTTTATCTTGGTGATGTTACATCAGTTTGTGTTTGTGGGCTCTAGATACAATAAAAATAAATATAAAAAAAATTTTAAAAGCAAGGCAACTCCCGGACAGTCCAGGAGAATCAAATGACTGTGATGTCTAGTGTGGACATCGCAGTCATCTCTAGCCCTTACTGCTTCTGTCATTAGACACCCCTCTGCTGTAGTCACCAGTAACCACCCGTTAGCTTCACGAACCAGGAAGGAGCCAGGCTTGGAACTTAACCTCAACTATGATGACAGCTGAAGCAGGATTCTGCTCTTTCTGAATCATGTAGTCAGTGTGGGGTATTTCCTCTCTGTTAGTTAGGATTCAGTGAGAAGAGGCATTACTCTAACTTAACAGGTTAGGTTATAACAAGTTAAGTTGATAGAGAGAAATTGGTGTGTACTGAATCGGAAGGACTTCTAGCCTTCAGATTTTCACTAGTTTTCAGATACTCTGGAAGAAACTAAACTTAGAGAACTACTTATTTCAGTAATGACATTTGCATATGAGCCCCTAAGCAGGGAACTTGTGGGCGCATGCCTGGAAACTGCTCCCAGACCTAGTATTTGGCAGAGGTTATTCTTCCTCTGCCAGTATGCCCACCTTCCAGACTTAGTGAGAATGCATAATTGGTGTGATTTAAAAATGACTCTACTGAAAAGAGAGCCTCTAAAATATAGTTCCTAGGTTTCCAGTCACTGTGAAAGTAGGGTGAGCACAGAAGCAGATGAGTGTATCACTAGATTTCAACACATAGTCCTGAGTCCTTTGACACAAAGACAGTCCACATAATGGGGTTTTCTCCAGATAGAAAGATGAGCTTCATGTAAGACCAAAACAATCACAGACATACACACAGCAATGTCACCATCAAATAATTACCATATATTTATTTTCTAAACAAAGCAGAGAATCTATGTTTGGAAGAATCTTGTTGTTATAAAATATACTTTAGAGGCTAGTGAGATGCCTCAATGGGTGACGGAAGTGCTTATCGTGCAAGCATGAGGAGCCATGCTTTGATCCCCAGCACTCAGTAGCTGCTGGGTATAGTGGTGCACAATTATAATCTCATCACTCAGGAGGCAGTGTCAGTGTGTTCCCCAGGGCAAGACGGCTAGCTGGATAAGCCAAATTAGTAAACCATGAGTTCAATGAGAGACTCTATCAATCAATAAGATGCAGAACTATATAGGGATGAGAAGGGGGTACAGTTAGGGTGACTGTACCCCTGAAGATAAAAAGGGCAGGGAAGTTTGCACTTGTTAGAAATCAAAGATGATCTGACTTCTTATCTCTTGCTTACTTTCCTCAACCTGTTTTCCACAAACAACCAGGCCTTTCATAGGATTTAAACATTATGGTTGGTCAAGTTCAGTCCCTGGAACTTGATGCCAGGGCTAGGCTTTTCCTGAGACAGACCCTAGCCCTAACCAATAAGCTGTGCCTCTGGTTTACCTGAGCTGGAAGACAACCCACTACTATAAGGTTATAAATACCTTTGCGAGGAGAGGTAGGCTCTCTGACTACTTGAAAACTTCCAGCTGTTGGTGAGTTTTTCCCTCCACTAGGCCTGGGCTGTCTTAGCCCAGGCCCAGGTCCAGCCGAGAAGGCCTCCTAGCCCTTACTCTCCACATGGGCTTCTTTATCCCCTCCAGCTCCCCACATGGCGGGCTCATTGAACTTTCTTTTCTCTCTTCTCTTTCCATGGTTTATTCCAGGCCCTCCACATGGGATCTCTATCCTGGGTGCCTTTCCTTGGTTCTGTACTTCCCACCATAAATATAATAATTTAATAATTATCCTTCTCAGTCTTCTTTTTTTATTCAATTCTTTGATTAAAATTAGAAGCAAACCTAGGGTTTGGGGCTCAAGGACTTTCCTCGACCCCTAGCACCCTATTACAGGGAGATGCCTGGCATTGACCATTACCCCTCCACACACACACACACACACACACACACACACATACACATGCAAAAATACTTTTGATAAACTATTTAAAAAGAGAAAGTGCACATTTTGACTCACAGTTTCAGAGGTTTCAGCCCACGGTTGTGTAGCCTAATGGCAAGACAGCACAGCATAGTGGACAATGTGTAACAAAGGAAGCTGCCTATCTCATGTAAAGCAAGAAGCAAAAGAGAAGGAAAGGAAGGGCCAGAATCACAACAACTCCATCTAAGGTCACGCTCTGAGTGAGCTAACTTCCTTCCTCTAGGCTGCACATTCTAAAAGTTATATCACCTGCTAACAGCCACAAGATGATAAATAAGTCTTAAGCAAATGTGACTTTAGGAAACATTTAAGTTACAAACATACCAACCTCTGATAAAAATTTGTAGCTAGGGACTGGGGGAATGGCTCAGTGGTTAAAAGTGTTTGCTTGCAAACATGTGTTGAAGGCTTGGTTACCAGTTTGTGTTGCCTACTGAGATGTTGGAGCCTTTGTTTCATAGTAGTTAGTAGAAAAGAAGGAAGTTAGAACATTAGAGGATGCTCCTGAAGTGGATTTGGGGATCCCAGCTCTTACCACCACCATCCTCCTTTGCTTCCCAGTCAAAGTGTGATGAACATGTTCCTTGAACACAGAAATGGTGTGGCGTGTGGTCTTACCACACGCCTAAAAGCTAGAGGGATAATCAACCACTGTCTAAAGCAAGTAGCCCAAACAAATTCTTCCTCTCTTTAACTTATCTGTCTCAGACATTTTCCACCGTGATAGTAAGCTAAATAACAAACTCTGCAAATACTAAGGAATGGCTGTAAACTTAACTAACTACATGCAGACTTTCTCTGTTTTCTACTTATTAGATATAAAGATTTCCTTTCAAAATTCTACATCCTAAAAGGCAGACTAAATGGTTGAACCTACATCAGTTCCTTAGAGGGAACACCTGAATCACAGGGCTCTGGAGGGGGTAAGATGAAGACTAACCTTAATCTTGTCCTGTTTCTCTCTCTCTCTCTCTCTCTCTCTCTCTCTCTCTCTCTCTCCATCTTCTCTCTCTTCTCTCTATATCCTTTATATTACCTATCTTTTTCTTCCTTCTTTTCTTTGGTGCTGGCCTGTAACTCCCAGTAGCAGCATCTGGTTAACATCCACAATGAGCTGTTGATCAGAGACGTACAAGATTTCCCAAAAGTAGACAAATTTCTGTCAGAGTACTTGATGACCCACCAAGGGTTAGTGATAAGACCCTACTGCTGAAGACACCATGTGCCATTGGTATGTAACATAGAGTGAGCTGGCTAGAATCTGGAAGAGAGTCAGTCCCTAGGCAGTTAGCTCATCTAGTGCCAGAAGGTGCTACATGAGCAACTAGGGGAAAATGACCAATATCTGTCCAAGCAACTCGTGGTCTAAGCTACCCAGAAGCAAACAACCTGATATGATGCTCACACAAGTGCAGTTGTGGCACACAGCCATGGTGGGTAAGCAACTGCTCTTGATTTGGCTAATTGATCCACTCAATGGAATGGAACCCATAGCTAGGAAACAAAAATAACAAGTCTGCTCTCCACTATCAAGTTCCCACCAATCATGGGCTACAAAAGGGCCTACACCTATTAAATTCTCTCTATAATAATAATGGTTATCCCATGTATCTGGTGCTGACTTCACTCTCCATTGGAATTTTGCTTCTCTTTTTCAGATGGATGCAGATCCTGAGGAGAGAATCAGCCCATCACACCTCAACAAGGCCCCGGCTGAAACCAAGAGTAATTGGGGAATGAGCAACAGTGCTGCTTTCTTGGTGAACCTGGTACCAGCACAAGGGTGAAGGAGATAGACACAGAGAACACTCAACTCCTACCAAGCAAGATATCCAGAGACACAGAGGCTCCCAAGACCTTATCACTGAAGTAGACCAATGAAAGTCAGAAAATTGAGGGATCTCCACCAAGGATATCTAGTCCTACAATAGAAGCCTCTGATGAAATCATAGAGCAAGCAACAGAAATTCATTCCCAAAATGAAACCACAACAACCAATGAGATCCTGATCAAAAAAAAAAAAAAAAAATCGCTGAACTGGAAGCAAACCACTAAAGAACCAACAACTGTTATCAATGAAATTGAACAGAATCATCTCTCAGAGCATTCAGCTTTTGACAGTAGGCTTAACTTTATGGAAGAAAATGTTAGAACACTCCAAAGAGATATGAATAAATTGAAGGTGAGTCAAGAAATGGAAGATCACAAAAACTGGTTGAATAAGCATAGTGAAGACTTGATCAAATGTAAGAATGAATTTCAGGAAGCATCAAGAAAATCAGAACTCAAATTGAAATCGTTCTTCAAAAAAAGAGATGGACATGATGCAAAATAACACAACAGAAGGAAAGAATCAAATATAAATTATAAAACCCTCTCTAGAACCCCTCAGCAACCTGAGAAAGACAGAACATCTAACCTGGAAGACAAGACAGAAAAAATTGATTGTGAGACTAAAACCTTTGCTAAGTTCAAAAAATCAAGTGAACAGAATATGAGGGAACTGTGGGATTGCCCTATAACTACCAAACATCTGGATTATGGGTATACCAGAAGGAGAGGAAATCAATGCCAGAAGCATAGAGAAAATATTCAACAAGATTATTGAAGAAAATTTTCCAGATCTCTCAAAAGAAAGGCCCATCCAGATATAAGAAGCCCACAGAACACCAGACTGGACCAAAGAAGAAACTCTCCAAGACACATTATAGTTAAAACTGTCAACAACAAAAACAAAGAGAGAGTGTTAAAAGTAGCAAGAGAGAAACAACTGACAACATATAAAGGCAATCCCAGCAGAATTATGTCGGATTTCTCAATGGAAACCCTGAAAGCCAGAAGGGCCTGGAATGGAATACTTCAACATCTAATAAACTATGGCTTCTAACCCAAGCCACTCTACCCAGCAAAAGTATCCCTCATAATAAATGGTAAAAGAAAAACTTCCCATGAAAAAAGTCAACTCTATGATTATATGAACACAAAGCCAAACCTACAGAGACTTCTTGAGGGAATACTTGACACAGAACAGTCAAACAACCAATCTCAAGAGCCAACAAGACGATCACAACCAAAACAGACCAGGCTCAAAATAGTACAAAACACAAGAAAGCACCAAACCCCATAAAACACCTCATCATAGCAGGGATTAATTCAAACCTCACATTAATAACCTTAAATATCAATGGTCTTAACTTACCCAACAAAAGACACAGATTGTCAGAGTGGATCAAAAAACTGGACCCTTCCATCTGCTGTCTTCAACAACCCCACCTCACCACTAAATATAGTCACCTCCTCAAGGTGAAAAGGTTGGGAAATGATATTCCAAGCAAATGGAATTAAAAAACAAGCAGGTGTTGCTATATTAATATCTGATAAAATAGGAATGAGCCATCTACTCAACAATAAAACAGAAATAAATACCAACGCCACCATATTCAGACACTTTAATTCTCCACTCTCATCAATAGACAGATACCCAAGCAGAAAATCAATAGGGAAGTAATAGAGCTCAACAATACCATAGATCAACTAGACCTAACAGATATCTATAGAGCTTTCCACCTCAATTCTACAGAACACACATTCTTCTCAGCAGCCCATGGAACCTTCTCCAAAATTGACCGTATATTAGGCCATAAAGCATGACTATAAAGTCAGGAAAATTAAAGTAACTCCCTACATCATGTCAGATCACAATGCTTTAAAGCTAGAAATTAACAACAAGAGACATGTCAAGAACTCCACCAGCTCTTGGAGACTAAACAACACACATTTTAAAAATGAATGGGTCATGGAACTAATCAAATGAAATTGTAAAGTTCCTAGAATTAAACGATAATGAAAACACAACCTACCAAAACTTATGGGACACAATGAAAGCAGCTATACGGGAAAATTTATAGCCTTAAACACCTTCATTACAAAGACAGAGAGATCCCAAATTAATAACCTGACTGTTCACCTAAAGGCACTGGAAAAGCAAGAAGAATCCAACCCAAAGAGCTCCACACAGAAAGAAGTAATCAAGATCAGAGAAGAAATTAAAGAATTGGAAACTAAGAAGACAATTTTTAAAATCAATGAAACAAAGAGCTGGTTCTTTGAAAAAATAAATAATATTGGCAAACCCCTGGCCAGTTTGATCAAGCAAAAGAAAAAAAGAGAAGTCTCAAATTAACAAAATCAGAAATGAAAAAAGAGATCACAACAAACAGTAATGAAATTGGAAGAATCATCAGGGCATGCTTCCAAAACCTCTGCTCCACAACATTAAATAATCTGGAAGAAATGGATGAATTCCTAGACACATAACACCTACCAAAACTAAACCCCGAGCATATTAATCTCCTAAGCAAACCTTTCACATCCATGGAGATTGAAAAGGTAATAAAGGGCTGGAGATATGACTTAGTGGTTAACACACATGCCTGCAAAGCCTAAGGGTGCAGGTTCAATTCTCCAGGTCCCACATAAGGCAGATGCACATAGTGGCGCATGCATCTGGAGTTCATTTTCAGTGGCTAGAGGCCCTGGCGCATCCATTCTCACTCTCTCCATCACTCTCTTCCTCTCTTTCTCTCTCTCTCTCTCTCTCTCTGTCTCTAATAAATAAATAAAAATAAACCTTTTTTTAAAAAGAAAAACTTTAGAAAAAAAGAAAAGAAAAGGTAATCAACACACTGTGTGCATAACTAATTTTTTTTTAAAAAAAAAAAGGCTAAAAAGAAAAAAGAAAGAAAGAATAGGTAATCAGAAACCTCCCCCAAAAGAAAAGTCCAGGACCAAATGGCTTCTCAACTGAATTCTATCAAACCTTCATTGAAGAACTGAAACCAATTTTTCTCAAACTGGCATAATTGGAGACCAGGGAATCCTCCTTGACTCTTTTTATGAAGCTAGCATCACTCTAATACCAAAACCAGACAGAGATGCAACAAGGAAAGAAAACTAATACGCATTCCATTGTCAAGCTCACACTAATCTTGGGTATTAGTGGGTCTACTACACCCTTTAAATTCTCTCTAAATTAATAATGGTTACCCCATTTAACTGATGCTGACTTCACTCTCAGTTGGAGAATCTGTTCCTCTTTTTCAGACAGGAGCTAGACCTGAGGAGATAAATCATCCAGCGCACTTCACCCCGACCCCAGCTGAAACCACAGAGGAATCAGGGGAAATAAGCAAGAGTCCTGCTTTCTCCATGAACCCGATATCAGCACAAGGGTGAAGGAGATAGACACTGCGGACACTCAACACCTACCAAAGCAGAGATCCAGAGGCTCCAAAGAGCCCATCACTGACATAGACTTAAAATGCACCCAACATGGCTCAGGGAATTTGTGGAAGGGTGGGGGGAAGATTATTAGAGCCACAAGTTGGGACATTATGCACAGAGACATTGCCTCTCCCCCATAACTGACTGCTGCCCCACAAGCCCCATGGGGTTGACCTGCATCCCCAATGAGGAGAGCCTTTTCCGAAAAGGGGCAAGGATGAGGGAAAGGATGGCACCAACATGTGTTGTTTACATGCGAAGTATGTCCATATCTACTAAAAATAAATTTACAAAATAATAAAAAAAATAAAATTATATTCAAATGATTATGTATATATATATATATATATACATAATATCCATTATTTTTATATTAGTCACTTTCTATCATAGGCTGAATTATTCCTATATTGTTTCCCATAACATGTGAATCTTTCATTTTCTGTCTTCATCCTTCACAAATGTTCTGCTACTTTGGCCACCAACCCATTATGATGAATTACCTTCACGGAGCCTCAAATTAGCCCTTAAATTATCTGATCTTTAATTTGAATGTCCAATTTAGAGTGAATCATTTCTAAAATAAATTCCTTTTCTGGGTTTCTTCCCAGATTCTAAAAAGTAAACAAATCGTTATCAACTTCAAGAAATGCAAAAGTGAAGCCAGATATTAAAAGACAGAATATTTTTTTCTTGAACTTCTCCAAAGTCAGTTTTGTAACACAGTTGGTGACGAATAATCTGACCCTTTCACTTGAAGATGCTGATTCATTGCTATACAACAGTAGCATTGTTTAAAAAGGAATTTTTATTTTAAACCAGCTGGAATCTAGTGAAGACTTAGTGGTAACCAGCTAGCCAACATGAGAAAAGCAAAACCTTATATTACTTAAATTGCTGATCTGGGTACCTAAAATATTCTCATAAACTTTTTAATAATACAAATTGAACAAGAATGAAAGCAATCAAATACTTACTAATAAGTCCCATATGATCTGGCATAAGAATATTTCTGATAAATTGCTGAGAAGCAGGCTAAACATTATGAGAAATTTAAATCTAAGTGATTTTTTGGTTTGACAAATTAACTTTGATTTTATGCTAATGCAAAATTGTGTTTTCTTTAAAAAATTTAAATCTTGGGCTGGAGAGATGGCTTAGCAGTTAAGGCACTTGCCTGCAAAGCCTAAGGACCCAGGTTCGATTATCCAGGTCCCATGTTAGCCAGATGCACATTGTGGTGCATGCATCTGAATTTTGTTTGCAGTGGCTGGAGGCCCAGGTGTGCCCATTCTCTCCATCCCTCTCTGTCTCTCTCTCTCTCTCACTCTCTCTTTCTCTCTGCCTCTGTCTCCAATAATTTTTTTTTAATTTTAAGTTTTTAAAAATATTTAAATCTTACTCCTAAATATGAATTTTATTAATGAAATGTGATAAAAAATATTTGATTTAAAAGTTTTTTATAAAACAATGACATTAACATTAAATACCAAAAACTTCTATTTTTGCAATTTTTGCAGTTTAATTTGTAAGAAAAAAACTATGACCTAAAAACAAAGATGAAGAAATAAGTAATATTAAAAGGAATATAACTAGGGCTGGAGAGATATCCTAGTGGGTAAAGATCTTGCTGTTTAAGGAAAGAAGACCTGAGTTCAGATTCCCCATGTCCTATGTAAAATGCCTGACATAGTGATGTGTGTCTGTTATCC